>JAOPSE010000001.1:52009673-54509673 GCA_029449295.1 Zea luxurians
ATTTATTTCCTAAGGCTTCACGTCCTAGGTCTAGCTTATCGTCCTGACTGCTATCCAACTTGGTTTCTAGCAAGTTTTACTTTAAGAAAAGGTTGGTAATCATGACTAATTGACTTCTCTGTGATGGTATTCGCTCTGATACCAGCTGTGGCGGAACCGCCCGAATTATTCCAGCTTAAGTGTCCAAGTCGCACCCTTAAGGGCAGCAACACACTTAAACAGGAATAACCCGTCAGTCCCTCGGATCTAGTCCGATAAAGCCACTTACCAGGATTGAATACCACTAGCTCACACGAAGGTGAGGCACAAAGAAATACAATAAAACATAACACCACAAATTTAATAAGTATCAATAGTGATTACATTATCGGAGTTTCAGAAATAGTAACCATAAATTTTAATGCAGCAGAAATAACTAACGGAGAAGAACCGAGTAACATGGCGAAGCCAGGCCACACTACTCCTCCTGGTCCTCTCCTGCGAAAGCAATAACCCTCTCGGCCATCTGTCCCGGTGGCAGGGATGAAGGCCCAGTCACACCATCAACAAATCATCCTAAGGAGTACCTGCAAAAAATTGTGCCACAAGCAAGGCTGAGTATACTAATACTCAGCTAGACTTACCCGGTGTGAGGAGTCTACTCCTCTACCTCTAGACATGCAGCTGTTTGGCTGAGGGGTTTGGTTTGCCAAAAGCACTAGCTGAGTCTAAAAACAAGTTTTAGCTTTTCCAGTTTTAGTATGATCCTTTTTAAACTAGATGTGAGCTATGCATACATGGTATCAAACATTTTATCAATCAACATCTTTTGCCAGTAACCTCATTTCCACTTATTACTCAATGCAGTACAATGGATCAAGCAGTCTCATTAGCTGCGAGAAGCAGACGATTCGAATCGAGTTTTTATCCTTGCAAGGTAAACCTAAACACACGACATGTAGGGGCACTCCGTCCCCACACACATCAACCGTCCCCATCGATTCCCTGGCAATAGAAAGGGGCTCACCGCCTTGGCGTACAATGCCTCAATGACCCCGACTGCCGTCGTGCAGTGACCGCACTTGTACCCACCATAACCGGAATGGGAGACCACGTCTCAGGTCGCGTGAGGAGGGCAATCTGCGGGCAGGTTCACTCAGGTACTAGGCTTACCGATTTACCATATTTCTCGGCATGTGTTTAGTACGTTCAAACGCTTGACACAGGTATCCGCACGTTAATCCTTATTCCAATTTCATCTCGTAGACCACGCGTCCCCATGGACCCGTGTCCACAGACCATCACCATTCTGTTATCAAAGTGGATACAACCAATTCCTGACCTCGCGCGAGTGCTAGAAAAATCACTCGACTTCTACCGAGATCCCTAATTAGCAAAGCAGCTACTCGACCTAGCATACTAGTATCCATCTCAAAGGGAATCCTGAGTTCATGCAACTAGGGTTTCATTCAACTCCTACACTTAAGTGCACGGTACAAGCCTACAAACATTAAGTGCAGTAAAATAGCATATATAACGGTTATGCATAAAACCGGGGCTTGCCTTCAATTTAACACTTAGATAGTGTTTGCTGGGGGAGGTACTCGCTTGGCGAGCATCCACTGATTAAGTCCATCCTTCCTTGGGTCGTCCACCGACTGCATCTTGTGGTTGGCACCACGTCACTAGCCCGATCATCATCTCTCGGTCCTAAATGAGATGCAAGATGCACATGTATGAATATACTGAAAAGTGATCACAAGATATACAATGCACGGTAGCGAACTAAACATCAAGTAGTAAGACACCGCAACGATTATACGCAAGCGCTAGCTATTCGTACGTTATCAACGTTCATCATTAACACCATTAACAAGACGACCATATTTTATTTATTTATGCAACACAAATGCGATATCACAGGTACACGCATTTGTTTAATTGCTACGACTTTGCATTAGTTCTATTGATCACACAAAAGCATCACACACAAGTTTAGCAGAGGACCGATGCATCAAAGTCAATGGACTCATCTATCACAATCAACTACAGCAAGCAAGCACCTTAATCATGGAATACAGGTAGCCTATGTTTAGCCATTACGAGTCTATGTCCGCTAAGTGCTAACTAAGCATTTTTAGCCAAAAGGGTGAACTCAATCATCAAATGGACACTTGCAGATTTTTGGACAGCACTACAGCAGTTACTTGTTTTAATCATAACTCTTCAAATATTAATCCAAAAATATCAAAATAGGACTTTTTGGAAAGCATAAAAGGTGCTCTACAACTTTGGTATTGTCATCACAACATGATTAAACACTTAGCAAGGTCAAACAGTGCTAACACAACAGTTCTATCCAGATTTGGACAGATTGAGACTCGCAACTTCAAAAATTCACAACTACAGATTCAGACATCCAAACAAAGTGATACTAGACTTTCTGGAAAGGTAATAAAATTGTCTACATATCATTTATAAACATCTCAAGGTGATTCAATATTTAACTAAGGACAAAAGACACTAGAAGGCTTTGCTGTCCAGAATTGGACAGATTCAGTCTTCAGACTTTTAAACATCCATAACTAAATCTTCAGACCACCACAAATAGTGATCCAAGACTTTTTGGAAAGCTTGGCAAAAGCACTACATAACTTTTATAATCACCAAGTAGTGATTCAATGTTTAACTAAATCAAACAACACAGTTTTCGAAATCTGTTCTGATGGTGGACAGAACACAGCAACCAAGTAGTAAAATTCATAACTCTTAAACCGTCAGGCCTTTAGTTATGAAATTTTAACACAAGCAAGATAAGAAAAGCATCTACAACTTTCTTATAACGACCATGAACAGATTGCAACATTAAATCGAGCAAACAATGCAGTTTCTGAAATCTGTACAGAATTTGGACAGATTCAGTTACTGAATTTGTAAAAATCATAACTCCTAAACGATCAGACTTATGCCTGTCAAATTTTAACACCAGCAAGATAATAAAGTTATCTACCACTTTTCTATAGCATATATCTACAGAAAATACAATTTTGTTCATCAAACATACAGCACACAGAAAACAGTACGTGCAGTCCAAAACAGCAATCAATAAATTTTAGCTTCTATATAATTCAAGAATTGTCTTGCTCTAGAGACTTGAATTATTCTAACACTTTACCATTTGGTAGAGTTAAAATAATCAACTGAGGACTAACAAGTATACTCACTAATTTTCATCCAAGTTATTTCGCGCGCTAGAACTAACATACACATTTAATCAACGCATTCACCACAATCATCAATTTCGGCATACATGTATATCAAAGCACTTTTCACCCACTAGTTCGCATTTTAGTTTAGACACCACATGAGCACCACTAATTTTTACCCGCGACCATAACCAGGTGAAATGGGGCTACAACATCCCAAACAGGTGCGAGAACACTAGTTTCTAGTTTTAACCCCATGATTATTCCATTAATCATTTTAACTACTTAATTGGCATCGACCGACTTAACTTCATCTCGACGGTCCGAGCACCACAATTCACGAAGTCTACCTAGACATCTAGCATCACATAGAGAGCCTACTACTTCACATTGCAATTCATACAGAACCATAAGGTGACAATAATAGCACACGTGTAATCGACCCTTCTCTACGACCTTCAGTTAGGTCACCAACAGACGACATGATGACTACGAAGGCATGTCACCATTTCATCACACTCATTCCTCGCCTATATGCGCACTAATTCGTTTCGTGCGACCATGCACTCAAAATCAATCCACACTACACAAAATACACTTATCTCTTAATTGTGCGCAGACTTAACACCTTTCGGGATAAAGCGTCACTATAAACACCTTACACATAATTGCTTTAGGAACTTATTAGTTTACTCGAAAACATCTATTCAAGTCATAAACACAAGCATACACTCATTTGTGAAGCACAATTTAAGGAACGCCTAACGTGTAAAGACTCGACTTATAATTATAGAGCAAGTGATGACTACTTACGGCATGTCATCACCTCTCTACATAAGCCAAAACAATTTCTACTATCGACCAAGAGTTCTAAGTATTAAACACACTGTTACTTTCCACGCGCAAATCAACCTCAACTTAACACTAGTGACCCCGATGGATTCTTACTAAAATCATCATGCGCACAACCTTGTCTCGCATACAACCATATTATGGCGTGCACTCGAGACACTTCAATCAATGTGGCGCGACCACTAATATATGAACTCCGATACTCATATTTTACTAATTCATCCTATACGCAACTAGCATTTCCTAACTACTCATCACATCAATAATTATACTCCCTATATAATCATGAATCCCATCACGTTGCAATAAACAATTATACTTTTCGCATAACCACATATCGATACATTTTCCAAAACATAATCCGCATTTTGTAACTTAGTTTTTCGCATCAAACAACGCATTGTATATTTTCTTCCTACCAAGATATAAAAACATCGGAGTTCTTTTCTACTTCATTTTCCTCTCTACACGCTTCCATCCATACAATTGTATTTTCACACAAATAATCACACATGCACATCATCGACCAAAACATAATTAGAATAACTACAAATCGCACACATCAAATAACCTCTTATTCTCCAATCGCAAACGCGATCCTACCAATGCGCATAACCGAAACATTTTATACACATCCACACATACATGCACTGCCTACCATCAACCAAAACATACGTATTGTAAACTATAAATCAATCAACCTGAACGGAATCGGATCTGAGTTGGGCATGCATGTGGTTCACCCGACCGGCCTTGTATCGAACACGCGTGCACGACGACTGGCTTTGACGGCTAGCTGCGATTAGACACACGCACGCAACCGTTCAACAATTTTACCAAACACAAAATAAAAATATAAAAGCAGCAATGGCAGCGAGGGTTTTCTTACCACGGGTTTCGACGACGGCGCGCAGGCACTGCGCAAATCGGGTCAATGCAAGCGATACAGACGGGATCTCATGGCTGCTGTTTTTTTTTGAACCGGCACTGCTGCGCAGAAAAATTTGGACGCCATGGCAGCTGGCCGAGCAGGGGCTCCCTGCTGCTGCGCGAAGAAGAAAACAGGGGCGTCCATGGAGGTTGCTGGGAGATGGGAGTCGCTGCTTGGTGTTTTGAAGGGTGGGCTGCTGTTCTCCCCTGCGCTTGAGGTGTTTCCTGCGCACGAGCAGAGAGGGAGGGAGGTGCCATGGCTGCCACAGAGGGCGTCGGCCAAGGGAACTGCTCCCTGTGCGCAGGGGAGAAAAAGGCTCCCTGCTCTTAACGCAGTGGAGAAGAGGGGTGTTGGGCAGAGGAAGAAGAAGGGCTTGGGCGCCATGGCGTGGTGGAGAGAGCCTTCAGAGCTGCGACCGAGCAGAGGCGTCGGGGCCTGGGCGAGCTCGGCCATGGAGCTCCCGCTGGAATTTCTGGGCGCCTGCTGGCTGGAGGAAGAAGAAGGGGGAGGAGGGGTGCGCGCCCAGGGAAGGCTGGGGAAGAACGCCCTGTTGCAGCCGTGGGGAGGAGAGGAGGACGCCGGCGTTGAGGGAGCTTGGCAGCCATGGGAGGCCCCTGCGTGCTGGCGTGCTGCTGTCGTAGGAGAAGAAAACAGGCTGCTGCAGCGTGAGGGAGAAGGAGGAAGAGAGTGGCGGCTAGGAAATTTTGAGGGGTGGGAGTGCAAAACAGCCAAGGGCAAGGGAGAGGGATCCGTATTTATAGAGAAACACTAGGGTTAGGGTTTCAATTGGGCCAAATGGGCTAGAATGGGCTTGGCCCAAAGCACTCAAACGGGTTGCGCTAATTTATTTTGCGGAATAAAAATGTTCCTGCGGATTTCGTCTGTACGCAAAACAGAGCGAACTAGAGTTCGGACGAACGGACGATTGAGCGATTAATTCGGCCGAGAGTCTGAATGAACTTTGCTCGGGAATAATTCCTCGCGCACTATTTTAGAAATAAATGTTTCTCTCAGACTTCTGCTCGGCTTCGGATTTTTATTCGGAGAAGGCGAATCGTGATATTTTAAAATTGCTGTCGATACGGGGTTTTGAGTTTGGTTCGAACATAATATATTTGGCCGAGTCGGATAAAATTGATTAGAGGACGACAAATTGAGTATTCCGTTTGAGAGTACGGGGTCGGATTAATTTTTGGACATAGATCGACATCGAGAAATTGGATTCGGACACAGCTCGACTAGCAGCTGTCGAGCGTTTGATTAAATGAGCTTTAGACGAGTTTGATAAATTGAGAATGATTATCGAGTTTCGCATTCGTGCCGAGAAACAAAAGTTTTAACAGGCTCCAAATTTGGTCATTCTAGAGATTTGAATAAAATCAGAAATCGATGAAACCTTTACAAGTAACTTGATAAATGGATATAAACGCGATCGAGAAATAGAATTTTCACTGAGCATTCAAGTTAGGGACAAATCTCCCGACATAACCCGAAACTGACACCTGGGGTGTCACAACTTGAGTGCTTTTTGTCGTTTTCAATCTCTTGTAATAGTTTTGCTTTTTATCACAAGGAAAACATATCTTCTCCATAGGCTTAAGTCGCCGAAGCTTAAAGATTTGTGGTAGCAAGGAGGACCTTCGAATTATCAAAAATTTATTTTAAAGGCACGCAGTGTGAATTCTTCAAAGCAACAAAAAGTCGTTCTAAGGAACGCAGTGTAAGTTTGCTGAAGCTACAAAAAGTCGTTCCTAAGGGAGCGCAGTGTAAGTTTTCTGCTCAAAAGTCGTTCCTAAGGGAATGCAGAGCATACAGCGAAAAATAAACGCTGATACCGCCTAAGTAAAAGGCGAAGCGCGAAAAGTCAACGCGAATACCGCCGAAAGTAAAAGGCGAAGAAGCTCCTAAGGGAGGCTTACAGCGAAAAATAAACGCTGATTCCGCTGAAGTAAAAGGCGAAGAAGCTCCTAAGGGAGGCTTACAGCGAAAAATAAACGCTAATACAAAAAGATTGTATAATCTATTGCAGGGATGTGTGTGTATCTTTGGCACAAATATCATCTTGCATACCATAACATCATCGCATCATTTTGCATAGCATAAGCGTCATACATCATATTGCATAGTGCACAAGAAGGGGATACAATATTGATCTTCGGAGAATGCTATGAAAAAGTGAAAAAGTGTGGCTCCATCGGAAAGACAACATAAGACTTTTTTATAGCTTCGGAGTATAATTTTACGAAGCTCGGATATTCTTCATCAAAGCAATGCGGAAATTGTTGAGATATATAAACGTTTTTCTTCAGGAAGCATGAAAAGAAGGGAAGGTGTTTTTTCGCCGAAGGCTCAAAAATGGTACGTATGTAAAATTTCATGCATCATAAAGAATTGAACCATAAAAAGCTCGTATATTACATTCAAAGTTACAAAATGTTACACAGATTACAGTTAAAATGTTTTTTACAATAGCATCTAGTCTTCCCTAAGTACTACTTCTGCAGCTTCGTTCAGTAGTTGATCGACAACTTTATCCCTGATGGATTCAGCTATTTTCTTAATTTCGTCATCCCCCTTCGCGCGGGGGCCTGCAGATGGTTCGGCAGGTTCTGAGGGAAGAGAAGATACGTCTATGTTACTATTACAAACCATAAACAAGTTCGAAATCAAAAATTACAACAGAGCCAAAAACCATTAGTTAGTACCTATTTGGCTTTCGGGCTCTACACTTTTCTCGGTGGCCTTTGCTACTTCTCTAGCGTCATGGATGCCTTTTTCGCTTTTTCGAAGGATTTCCTGGGCCATTTCCCGGCCACCATTGTCCCAGATGTCGGTGAAAATTTTTCCACCGACCAGGCTAGCTTCGGCCGAGGGGTCTTTTATATCTTCGGAGGACAGGGCGTCTTCGGATTGTGCCAGAAGCTTCACATGGTCACAGCCCTTCCTCTCCAAAACAGTAGTAATCCCCCTGGCACCCGAAAAAGCACAAATGTCCCCACGACTATTCAGAATTTCTTCAAAAGCTTCGGCTTCGTGGTTGATCCACTCGATTGGGCCTTCCGGGTTACCTCTCACGAAGTTCTCTTCACTTGAAAACGCGCCAACGCTGGCGAAGCTGGATTTTATTTTCTTAACACACTCTATGGATTTATCATAGCATCTTTTCTTGGAAGCACGAAGCTCTTCAACATTTATTTCCAAATGATTTGCCCATTGATCACTTAGTTCTCGTTTTGTTTCTTCAAGAATGCGTTCCTCTTTAGCTCGGGCTAATTGTTTCCGAAGATCTTCGATTTCGCGCTTCTGAGCTTCGGCCTGAGTTCTAGAACTAGCTTCGTCTTCCTTTATCTTATCCACCAATGTAAGCAGAATTTTGTCCTTTTCTAAGGCTTCGTTTCTTAGCCTGATAACCTCTGTTCGAAGGTTGTTAAGAGCAATGGTGCAGCTCTCATCTTCAGCATTCTTCTGTGCCCTTAAGGCATTGCTGAGTATTAAGCCCTATTCAAAAGAATGAATGGATTAACATAAGAACAAAAGACTAATTCAAAATTCATAAACTTCAAAATTCACAATTTTTGTACCTTCAGACTATTGTATGCAAGGCTATCCGCAAGATCGTCCTTCGTCATGGCGCAAAGGCCAGCTTCAAGCTTCGGGAACCCCATGCTTCTAGCCATCTCCCGGCAGACGGATAATTCTTTATTGTCTGGGAGACAGTATAGGAAGTCATCTTCATCTGTCCCATTGAACACTACGGCCCCCTTCGGATACTTCAGTTCTCGGGCATAGTGATTAGCTTCAAAAATCTCTTCTTCAGATAATTTCTTCCCCGAAGCATGTCGCACAATATAATCACGTATTTTGGAAGATGCTTCGGGGACGGCAGTGTCAATTTCCTCAATCAAAATCGGCTCTGTCATTTTTGTTTTTTCGGTTTCCAAAGTTGCCTCTGTCAATTTTGTTTCTTCAGCTTTCAAAGGTTTTACCTTGGTGGGCTCTGAAGGCCCAGCTTCAGTTTCAAATTGTTGCTTCAAAGCTTCAGCAACAAAGGCTTCAGTAGACACTTCAGAAGCTTCAACAGTTTTCTTCGGAGTTATGCTTGAAGATTTAATTGTTTCCAAAACATCCAGCACATTAACCATCCTTTTTCTTTTCGGGGTTGCTGCTGGATCCTTTTGGATTTTTGTTGAAGGACTTAAAATTTCTAATGTTTTTGTGTCTTCAGTCCTCGGTTCTTCTGTTTTCTCTGTTGCTGGTACTTCGGCCATTTCTTCGATTTTCAGCACTGGAGTTGGTTCTCTAGCTTCGGTGGCCGAAGAGGCCTCACCAATAAACTCAGGCACTGTGGCCGGTTCAATATAACATGGCCGGTGTGTGAGCACCTTTACCTTTTTCCTCTTCGGCGCTGGTTCGCTAGGAGCAGCTGAAGCAATTTCCTTTACAGGAGAAGTATTTTTCCTTTTTTGGCCTCGCACTGGGTAATGGTAGTTGGGGTAGATAAACCCAATTGCATCAAATACTCGGTTAAGCCTCTTCTTCTTTCGGCCTCCGAAGGCCGCTGATAATGCAGTATCTTCGGCTTTCGAGTATACCCCAAGCAATTCGTCACTTATGGCCTCAATACTTTTTAACCAGTCATCATCTGGTTCAACAAACTTATCTCCGTATTTGAATGTGTATTTTAGCCTAATTAGCCCGCCTTCGTCAGGTTCCTTGACGGTCTCCTTTGGCATTTCCCACTTTTCTACAAGTGGCCAAACTCTGAAGGCAATATGCTCTTGGACCAAATCCCTTGTCCCAATAAAAGAACAAACCACGCCGAAGGCTCTCTGGCATTCTTCAGCTGCTTCATCCATTTCCACCTTCGGCTTTCGGAGGCTGAAGCGTTGCCAGATAGGGCGCATAATGATACCCTTGATATCTCCACGTGATTTCAGGTCATTTTTTACGTAAAGCCATTCTGTCATCCAGTCGCCGGGCCACCTCTTTCGAAAGGTTGGCACAGGGTAGCTTGACCCGGACCGAGCGCCGAAGCTATAGCAGCCAAAGTTGTTGTGATACTGCTGTTTGCCCTAGGGTTTTGTCTCATACAATAGCTCGTGTATGTTACAGAAGCTTTTTGCGTTAGGTTCCAAACCTTGACTTCTCACGGCCCACACAAAGATGTTCATCCTTATGATTGCTTCGGGGATAAGTTGGTGAAGGTAGATTTCGAATGTCTTCAATACTTCCACGACAAAACTGCTCAAGGGAAATCGTAATCCAGCTTTCAAGAAGCTTCGGAATATCACGACCTCATTTTCCTCGGGAGTTGGACAAGTCTTCTCTCCTTCATCAGCCCTCACAACAGACAAGTCCCAAAAGTATCTCCCTCTCATATTGACAAGATGATTTTCCTTAATACTGGACTTACCAAAAACTGCATGGCTTGGTCGCTAGGGTCGATCTTCGAAATCTTCACCACCACTATCCACATCGTAACTTTCACTGTCGCCAGTATCTTCAGATAAACCTTCTAAAATTTCTTTGGTAATCTTCTCCGTATTGGTCTTCGCCATTGATTCAAGAAAGCCAAGATTCATCTCCTCAGAAAGGCTCAGCTTCATCTCAGCGACAGCTTTTTTATCTTCGGACATCTTCGTAAATGCTGATAAAGTGCTCTCAAAGCCGAAGATTAAAAATCTAAAAATCCAAGAAAGTGTTGTTGCGCAAGATCTAAAATTTAGTAAGCAAGAGCAGATGGCAAGAAAGTGTGCCAAATAAACTTGTAGTGAGTTCTTATTTATATGCATTGAGTCAAAAAACTGGAGGACCCCGTTTGTCAATGACTGTTGCTATTCTAGCAAAAGGAAGGTGTTTTTTCGGACCTTCGACTTAAAGCCTTCGTCCATGTCGCAATATGAATTTATCATTACAGTAAATTAATATTGCGAGGGGCTACTGTTGGAGGCCTTCGGCTTCCGAAGGTCCTCAAAAACATGATTTGACAATATTTTCCGAGTGAAACATGTGAACAGGTATCTTCGGAGTCAGGTTGCGGGTGTACGAGAGCATGGTTAAGACGAAGCTTGACTGGGGTGGAAAGCGACCACAACGAAGAATAAGACGATCATGAAGCTACGTGGAGAAAAGCTTCGGCATGACGGCAGAAAAGAGGAACCGACTTAAAGATGAAAAGTCAAATTAAACCTCGAAGGATTGCTATAAAGTTATTGTCAAATGTAAAGGGCATCAATGTAATTTTACACGGGCTGCGTCCCGTGCCTATAAATAGATGAACAATACTCCCGTACTGTTCACGCTGACTTGGCATTTGCTTTTGCGTCACGCTTGTACTTTTGCCTTCCCTCAAGCCGAAGGTACACTTGTAATTTGATATCATTTCTATTTTTTCATGATAATAAAATAGAAATGATTTTATGATAATGTTTAAATGTTTACATTACATCTCTTACTTTATATAAATTCTTCATTATTGCTTGTCGTGCTTACGAAGGTATGTCCTTCACAACCTTCGTCCAAAATTCATTATATCCCAAAGGGAAATAATGTTTCGAAGGACAAAGGACTTTAACACTTAACACTTTTTATGTTGCCTTGTTCTTAACTCTTAGCATTTGAGAACAAGTCCCCAACAGGAGGGTTGATCACTCTCCATCCTTGTCTTCTCACTAACAACCTCATTTGTCATCCAAACATTCACTCCATCTTCATCCTTCTCTTGTGGTCTCACTTCTCCTATGGCAAGCTTATTTCTTGCCTCAAAGGTGATACTTCATTTCCTATCACATCTTTAGCAGCATGCCCTTTCAAGCTATTAGATTCATCAGATGTCACATCTATCGCTATTTCAACAAGACTGAAGTTGTTGTAGAAAACATGATATCTATGAGCATTTGATGCATAACCAAGCAAGAAGCCCTGACCCACTTTAGGAGCAAACTTTGAGCTCTTGGATTTCTTGTTAAGAATAAAACATATACAACAAAAAACTCGAAAGTAATTAACCTTTGGTTTGTTAGAAGTGAGAAGCTTGTAGGCGGTCTTCTTGTAGATTTTGTGAAGGTAGAGACAATTGATTGCATGACATGTTGTGTTGACAGCTTTGGCCCAAAAGTTGTCTGCGTCTTGTACTCATCTAGCATCGTCCTTGTGCCCTGAATGAGAGTTCGGTTCTTTCTCTCCACAACACCATTTTGTTGCGGAGTATAAGGAATAAAAAATCCATGCTTCATGCCTTCTTCATTTAGATTCTCTTCAACACCCGTGTTCTTGAACTATGTCCCATTATCGTTTCTCACCTTCTTCATCTTCAACTCAAATTCATTTTGAGCTCTCCTCATGAACTTATTTAGGATCTCTTGAGTTTCACCTTTGTCATATAGAAAGAATACCCAAGTGAAGCGAGAAAAATCATGAACAATAAATAAACCATATTTATTACCGCCAATGCTAATGTAGGCCATCGGTCCAAAGAGGTCCATGTGTAGTAGCTCCAATGGCCTCTTGGTGGTGACCACATTCTTTGGATGATGTGGAGCGCCATGTTGTTTCCCTGCTTGACATGCACCATAAACCATGTATTTCTCAAAAACCACATTTGTTAGTCCAATAATGTGATTATCCTTTTAAAGTTTGGCCAAGTTCCTCATGCCAACAAGCGCAAGCCGATGATGCTAAAGCCAACCTTTGTCAGCTTTTGCCACTAAGTAGGTCTCAGGTGTGCAACAAGCATTAATACATGGTAATATAGTTTCAATTTGAACACATGTACATGAGTGAGGTTGGTGAGATTTTAAATTTGCTATTACAACCTCATGAGCAATATCTAACATGACATGGTCATCCATAAGATTTTTATGTGAATACAAAAGCATGTTATGTTTTTCTTGAAAAGCTAGATTTTCAACTTTTATCCTTTCTACTTGGTCGTTAAGCAAGGTATTCTTATTTACTAATTTAGAGATACATGATAAAGAATTGAGTTGCTCAATTGAAATGAGTTCATACCTTTGGACCAAATCAACATGAGAGCACTTTAGCTCCTCATGTTCTTTAGTCAACTCTTCCAAGCTTTGGATTTTTGTGACAAGGACATTTTCTAGCTTGTGAAGAGCTTCGCTTTGATCTCTCGCTCTTTTTAGAAGTTTGAGCATGATTTCCTTGTCTTCTAGGCTTAGGTGAGCATAGAGTTGCATGAAGCTTCTTTCATCCTTCTCATCCTTATTTGTGCTTTCGCTATCATTTTCATTAGCCAAGCAACATATGTGGGAATCAAAATGGGAAGATAAACCTTTTGGAGAGGTGGATTCATCGTTTAGTCTCCAACGTTCACTTTCTTCTTCTTCCTTTATAGGGTTAGTTTCACAAGAACAAGAGGAAGTAGAAGCATTATCTGAACTATTTTTGGACCAAATTTATATTTAATTCTAGTCCAAATATCATGTGCATCATGAATAGGTTCATCATATCTAATTATGAAGGTATGATAATCTTCTTTGCTAAGAGAGTAACCTAAGATGTCATAAGCTAGATAATTTAAGCGCAAACATCTTTGATCTTCTTCAAAAAGATTTTTCTTATCATAACTAGAAGGTATAATACTCTTGTATATGGTTCTAAAAGCTTTTATCACTCTAGTAGACCAAGAAGCATAATTAGAACAATCGGAAAGCAATATCTCAAGAGTTACCTCAATGTTTTCCTTCGGTGGTGTCTTTTTGTTCTTTTGGGATTTTCTTCGAGCCATCACTTTGAGTTGTTAGACTCAAATGAAGTGCCTAGCTCTGATACCAATTGATAGCCGCCTAGATGGGGGTGAATAGGAAAAACCTAAAATTTACAACTTTAACCAACACTTGATCCCCTAGTTAGCGGTTAGAACAAGATGAATTATCGGAGTATAAAACTAAGATATTTTCTTGCAAATGTGTTGCTTTCAAATAATGTGGAATAAACTTAAAGTAACACAACTAAATATATAAGGAGAATAGAGCAAGAAGGCTTAGATAAATAGAGGAACAAAACTAGTTCTTTCTTGCAATAGTTGCTTCTTAGAATGAGACTTTTAACTTGAAGCAACACAAAGTAATATCAACAAAGAATAGCGCAAGGGAACTTAGAGAGGGAGAAGACAAACAAATCAAAAGCAATAAGCACAAGAGACATGAGTGATTTGTTTTACCGAGGATTAGTTCACCAAGAACCTAATCCTCGTTGAGGAGTCCAGAAAGGACGGGTCTTTTTTAACCCTTTCCCTCCCTCTCCAACGGTCACCAAGACCGGCGAGTGTTTCTTCTTCTTTGTCAATAAAAGATCAAAGTCTACACAAGGCTAACCATAAAGATAAGGGGCTCTTGCTAACTTTACAATGAATGGGAGTCAAAACTCCACGCCCAAATGATCATAAGAGGTAGCACACACTTTCTCTCAATGATTCTCACAAAGCACTATCACTAGACACACACAAGTAGCTCTTTCTTTCCTGATCTCTCTTTTGTGGCACTTGTGAGGCTTTGATGTGTATAGAAGTGTTGCTCTAGTAGATAGGAGTGAATACCCAACTATTGTGTATGATATAGATCAATTGAATCCCATGAATGGGCTGGTTGGGGTGGCTTTTATAGCCCTCAACCATCCATATAGTTGTTATAGGGCATCTGCCAAAAACTGCACTGGTGGGCTATGTGTGACCCTCCAACGGTCAGATCTGACATTACAATGGTTATGTCTGACAACCAAACAGCTAGATCAACGGTTGTCTTCCCATGGTGACAACACGCGGACGGTCTACCCTTGGTCCCGGACGGTCCATGGCAGCTCTAAAGATCCTTTTGCTCAACTTATCACCTTTGTGCTGAAGCAAATAAACGCAGGCAGATGGACCGCGAATTATAACCAGACGATCCATGGTTTATAACCAAATGGTCCACGATAAGGGTCCGGATGGTCTGAGCACATGTGAATTTTCTAAAGAGGTCATGTCTACAATATTCTACATTATTCTGGACAGTCCGCATTAGGGGCTCAGACGGTCCGCACTTGGTGATTTTAGAACTTGAGTTTCTGATTTGTTGTTGATCTTTGAACTATCTTCTCCAAGTCGCTTTGGCTGAACTTTGAGAGAGATCCTATGACTTAGACAAATGTTTAATGCCATTTTCCTTTCATATTTTCAACACAATCACCCCACAGAGTCACCTTAACTCCCTCATCCACAATATGCAACACCTTTCTCTCTCAATCACACTGCACATGATTGTGTTTCCTAAACTAGTCATACCCCAGTATTGCATCAAAAGCACTGAGAGGTAACATTCTCATATCTGTGTGAAACACAAGGCCATAAGCCTACCATTCAACATTCTTTACTAGTTTGTCACTAACTATATAATTCCCATAATCCATCTTAACTTCAGCAGATGAACACACTACCACTGCTAACCTAAGTTTTTGAACCATGTGTTCACTAATGAAATCTGTGGAACTACTAGAGTCTATCAACATGACCATCACTTGCTTGCCCACAGTAGAGTTGATTCTCTTGCTATTTCCACTAGCATTAGCAGTTAAAGCCTGCATAGACTAACTATTGCAGAACATCATCAGAGAGCACTATAGAAGTTTCTTCCTCTACCACCACAACATTGAGCTGAATTTGACTCCTCTTGGTTCTTTTTGCTAGATGCCCAGGTTCAAACTTATCCCCACAAGCATAGCACAAACCGTTCAAATTCATATACTCCCTGACTTGACTCTCCTTTGACAAATAGTTGGCCTGATAGACTCCCTTTTTATCCAACTTATTTTGAAACCCCTAGGACTTAGCAGTGGCTGACTGCCTCCGCACTTTGAATCTATGTTGATCCAACATCTCCTATTGTAGTTGAGCCAACAAAATAGCCTTGTCCAGTGTGGTTGGAACTTGCACTTGCACCAAATTCTATATTTCCACTTTAAGCCCTCTCACAAACTGGGCCATAAAGAATATCTCATCAAACTCCGATTTATGAACAACAACTCCATACCTCACCTTCTCAAACTAAAAAATGTAAGATTCCAGACTATCAGTCTGTCTCAAGGCCATCAACCTCCTCAATGCCCTTAGATAAGCATATGCCCCAAATTTGCTAGTCATATCTGCTACAAAACCTTGACATCCTACCATCACATGCTACAATTTGTATCACTTCCACCACTATGCAACACTTTGCTCCAAATGCATGGCAGTAGAGGAAACCCAAATCGACTCAGTAATCTTGTAGATGGTAAAGTAGCCTAGACACTGATCAATCCATATGATAGGATCTTCACCAGAGAATTTGGGAAGAACATCTTAGGCAATAATTGTGATGCTCGAGGATCCTTATGCAAGTCATGTTGAGCCCTTCTGCTAGAACCACTCGCCTCCCCTTTCTCCTGTTTACCTCTGGGATGTGGAATTGCCCCTTGAAAATTCAAATTCTCCCCATCTCCCTCCAAACCATCGATAGAATATTCTAACTCCCTTCCCATCTCCAACCTCATCGGAGCCACAACCCTACCAATTTCCACTATCTTGCGAAACAACTTGGTTCTCTCCACCGCCACGTGCTTATCCATCAACGTTGCCAACTCCACTTGTGTCATCAGTTGATGGTGCGCCTTTTCCACCGCCACCAACCTGTTGGTGATCACATCCAGAGATGCAAACACCCAACTCCAATTGTTCTGATTGGTGCGGTCCTTCTCCGCTATCGCTTCAAGCAGGAAGGGAGTCTACACCGAGGGTCGAGCTTGTGGAGCCGTCACGCCCCCTCCGCGAGACCAACGACATACTCCCTTCGTTCAAAAATCCTCATCATCTAAGCAAAATAAAAATTTCCAAGAGTCTACGTCGTTTAAGGTAGGGACCACAGTTTCACCTCATCCTCAGGCGCCCACAGTTCCTTGTATGTGTTATCATGTTGATTCAAACACCTCTATGTTCCCTCCCATTTAGTCTCGTAAATTACATTGCGCGGGTGATGTATGGCTCCTTAACAGAGATTTTTCACGGCATCACAAATGCTTGCATCATGGAAATAAAACGGTGCCAGGTAATTGGAATTTACTGTGATGATTAAATGCAAACCATGCGAACGGAGAGGCCTCCTTGGTCTTAGTGCGGAAGGCTTAAACGATGAAGACTTTTGGACGGAGGGAGTAGTTTCAAGGCTTTGATACCACTTGTCACTGTTCAAGGCAACGGGAGCACTCGTCTCCCTGACGTGAGCCAGTGATGCGAAGAACTCTCGTTAGTTCGAGCCAAGTGTAGGATCCCAGGTAAGATCCAGATAAGTATTTGGTGGTTGTGATTTCTGTTATTCATTTCATATCCTTCTCCCAATACAAAGTTGTGTCTTTATACTAGTTACAATGATGCCCATAACTCCCTACTAATCTCCTTCTCAACTCCTTAATACGGACTAGAAACCACATAGTACTTACATCTTCATCCTAGCCAAGATTTGATTGCCCCTAATCAAGCATCTATGGAAATTTTTTCTTCAAAACTTAAAAATCCCCCAGGTCAAAGCATCCTCTGGTAGATTCCACCATGCCACTTTCATTATGTCGACCTTATGAGTGTCAAATCTGCAAAGTCCATATTAAGAGTGTCAAACACGCGAAGCCTCATATTTTGAAGTGTCAAAAATCCAAATTCCTCAATACGGACTACAACTCACACAGTACTTACAAGCGCGTAGGCTGAAAGGACACGAAAGAATCGATTAAGCCCTTGTTTGTTTGGGCTTTTTCCAGCTTCTGGCCACCAAAAACTGCTGCAGATCGTCAAACGCCCCAGTTTTTCAGCCAGCTTCTATAAGAATCGCTTTGATAAAAACTGTACAAAATCAACATGAACACAAAATCGGTCGAATCGTCATGATAGTAGGAATCTGTTGCTTTCTAGATCCTGAACCCTTTAGACCACTTCATCTTCCTCCGCACCTAATCCACACAATACTCAGATTCTTCTCGCAGCCAGATTCTCTCCACAGTTAGATTCTCAGAAAAGCTGGTCAGAAAAAAGCTGAACCAAACATGCCCTAAGTACAGGCTGTACAGCCACAGCCCTTTTACAGTTTACACCCACAAAGTGAAAAACATCCGGTGCGAATGCTGTTTGAAAACCTAGGTTTTTCTCGCGGTTAAGCCGTTAAGCTTGTGCTTGCTCACTGCTGATCCCTCGACTGTCTTTTCGCTTTGGAGCTCGAGGAAGCTTGCCTTGCCATCCGCCACAGCAGGCTCATCCATCAGGATCTACTAATTTGGTTTCGAATTATGCCCCCATTTTCGTGTTTTGCCCAATGCCCAAAATACTCTTACTAGGGCATATATTCATTTGGTGATTTTTCACATACTCAGGTAAACAATGGCAGTCATCCTGCCTAGGACCGTCCGCAGGGCGGCGGAGGCAGCGTTGTCACTACACTCCGTACCGCCGCGCGCCGCCTGTCACTTTGCGCGGTCTTTGGGCGGCGTCTCTTCTGCTTGCAGCAGTAAGAACATTGACTTCAGTGCCACAAAACTTCCGTTCTTTTTTTTTAAAAAAAAAAACTAGTACTTTACTAGTTCTGAAATATTTGTGAGCTGTGACTTGCTGAATGATCAGATCCTGACACTGTTTCAGTGGAGTTCGTGTCGTGGCAAAATGGCGGGGGCATCCTGCACCGGGCGGCCTCCGTTGACCCCACTGCTGTGGTGGAGGCTGGAGCGGTTGTGCACTCTGGTGCCGTCCTCGGCAAAGAGGTCGTCGTTGGTTCTGGGGCTGTTGTTGGGTCTTCAGTTTCCATAGGTCAATCAACTAGGGTCGGGTATGATGATTCTTGAATTTAATTCGAGGACCTATATGTACTCTTGATTTAGTGATTTGCTGAGAATGAAGGTTGGTTTTAAAATGTTTAGGTACAATGTTGTCTTAAGCAATTGCTCAGTGGGTGAGTTCTGTATTATCCACAATGGATCCTCCATTGGTCAAGATGGTGAGCATATATACTCATTTAGTGTTTATAAGTCATCCCTCATCCCATGCTTTGAAAAAAAGAAGATACAAGGTTGCTGGTATCTGGTAGTATGTGCTGAAATCTCTCTGTTTGATGTACAAGTTATACTTTAGAAAGTTGGACAGTTTCTTTTTTTCTAGTGAGCAGATTGCATCGCCTTTTGGCTACTCACATACCTTTTCTTTTGTAAAACACTTGTTGTTATGTGAAGATTACTTTGTGTACTCCTTTCAAATAATATAATTCATATAGTCTCATGATATGATGATATCAACATCTTCTGGTTGCAGGTTTTGGCTTTTTTGTGGATGAGGCTGGACAGGTTAAGAAGAAACCACAGGTTAATTGTCAGTTGGTCACCATTGTTTTTCTGTGGTATTTTTTGTTCCAAATTTAAAGCTAGTGAAATGATTTTTTAGTTCAAAACTGAGGTACCTTATGGCCTGTGTTAGTGTAATATTCAGTATTATCTTATATAGGTAAGGAAAAGCTTAGTTTGACAGTTACCATACTTAATCCATTTTACTTACCTGAAGTCCAACAGCAAAAAGATCTTGAGATGATGCTTACCAGTCCCACCCTATGCTTAGTAATTAGCGGGATTATTTCTGTAGATGTTTATTTGAGAATGGTTAGTGGATGTGATTTGGATATCAATCCAAAAAGGAAGGTCCACTTACTACCTTGAATAATTCACCTTTTCTGCTGAACCCATATGAATAAAATTTAGGCTTGATTTACCCCAAACTATTTCATCGGTCCTGTGAATGAATGAGATTTTTTTTATTTCTCCACCTACAAGTTGAATATGAAGATCAAAATTTGTGGAGGAATAGAGGACATTATGTTCTATATTAGAAAAAATCATCAAATAATAAAGATCTTAATGACTTCTCCTAACATAGGGCAGTAGGTTCGGCTGGCTGGCTTTAAGCCACAGCAGGCTATGGCTGGCTTCTTTAAAGCCTGGATGAACAGTGCTTGATGCTTACTTTTGCAGCAGCAGCCTGCCGAAGGGAGCCATCATGTCCTCTATAATCTCCGCCCCTCCAAAAAAAAGAAAAAGAGAACTTAAAGCTCAACTTGTACATGAACTGTTAGACTACCCGTCTAGGGTTTAGGGTGTTCCCCTTGTAATTACCGTCTCACCCTCACTGTAATGGGCCTGGCCCATCTCCTAAGTCTATTAATACTACTCCCTATCCTATTTAGGGTCATGGGTTCACATTCCAACATGGTATCACAGAGCTAGGGTTAGTTTTTTTCCAGCCGCCGGCTCCCAGCCGACCGGCCTTCCTCCCTCCCGCCGCCAGCCTCACAGCAGCGCGCATGCCTCTCCCAGGCCGCCGCCGCCCTCTCTCCTCCCCTTCTCTCTCTTGCTCGCGCCGCCGTTAGGGGCTCCCGCGGCCGAGCCACCAGGAACGCCGCCGAGCAGTGCACCGCGCCCGTCCGCGCCATGCAGAGCACCGCGCCCGCTCGCACCCTGCAGCGCGTTCACCCGAAGCTCCTGCACCAACTGCCCTGCGCCGCCCCGACGTCCGCGCCCTGCGCGCTGCGCCCGACCGCGCGACCCCGCCGCCAGGGACCCGTCTCCGGCCATTCGACGCCCTCTAGCGGCCAGTAGGGCTGCGCCCCACCCCGGCCACGCCCTGCTTCACCGGCTCCGCGCCTGCAGCTCGTCGCGCCAGCCCTCCCCGCGCTGGTGCCGCCGCCCGCCGTCGTCGCCATGGACGACACCACCACCGCCACCACCGGCCCCATCGCCCCTGCTGCGATCAGCAGCGAGCTCGCCCATGGAGGGGCCCCCTACATCGCCGGCCTCAGGCCGCTCCACGCCGTTCCCCCGCTGCCCCTGCGCCGTGGCTCCCCGCCCGGCTTTCCCGCCCTCGCTTCACCCACCTGGAGTCCCATTGTCGCACCCTCCGCACTCCCCGCCGCCGACTTTCCGCTCGTCAACACCCTCGCTACGATCCAGGCCGCAGTGATGGCCTCGCGGGAGCGCGCCGCCTCCCTCGCCCTGGAGAGAGAGCGTGCCCTGGGCGCCGCTTTGACCACCCAGATGGCCACCACGCAGCGCCTCCTCGGACGCCCGCCGACTGCCCCTGCGGAACCCGCGGAGGACCCCCTCGCCTCTGACCTCGACGCCGACCTCATCGCTGCTCTCCACGCTCAAGTCGCAGGTCTGCACAACATCCGGGCCCTCGTGTCCGTGGTGTTGGATCCGGCGTCTCCCCACTACCCCTGTTGGCGAGGACAGGTCCTTCTCACGCTGCGGCGCTTCGTCCTTGACGATCACGTCCTCGTCGACCACGACACTCCGCCGCCTCGCTCCGGGTGCCTCATGGACAGCGTTGTCCTCTCGTGGCTCCACGGCACCATCACCGTTGAGCTACAGGACATCATCCGCGATCAGGCGGACACTGCGCGCCAGGCGTGGCTCGCTCTCGAGGACCAGTTCCTCGGGAATCGGGATGCGCGGGCGCTCCACCTCGACGCCCAGTTCCACCTGTTCTCTCAGGGGGACCTCTCCGTGGGAGAGTACTGCCGCCAGATGAAGGGCCTGGCAGACTCTCTCCGCGACCTCGGCGAGCCCGTCGCCGATCGCACCTTGGTGCTGAACCTCCTGCGTGGCCTCAGCCCCCGCTACGGCCACCTGAATGCTCTCATCAAGAGGAGCGTACCCTTCCCCACCTTCCACGCCGTGCGGAACGAGCTTCTCCTCGAGGAGCTCACCATGGCGAATGAGGCGCCCACTCCTGCCTCGGCTCTCTACAGCGCTCGTACCAGCAGTCAGCCGCCCTCAGGGGGCCAGGCCACCCGTCCTCCGTCGACCGGGGCTCCTACCCGCCCTCCACCCGCCGTCCCGGCGGCCCCTCGTCCGACTTCCACGACCGACGGAGGTCGTCGCTCCCGCAAGGGCGGCCGTGGGGGTGGCGGATCTTCTCGTGGTGGTCCCTCCGGCCGGGGTGGCGGCCACACGTGGCCGTCCTTCTACAACCCCTGGACCGGGACTATCGCCATGTGGCCGGGCCAGCCACCGAGTGCCCCCCGTCCCTCGGCGTCGGCCCTCCTGACTGCACCTCACTACGACATGCCCCCAACGCCTCCTTACGGTGTGCCCGTCGTGCCCCAGGCTCCGCCCACGCTCCTGCCCCCGGGGACCCACACCTCGACGACTTGGTCCCTACCGGCTAGAGGTTGGGACAACGCCTCCCTCGCTGCTGCCTTCAGCACCATGGCGATGACCCCTCCCCCCCCTCGACTGGGTGATCGACTCCGGTGCCTCGTACCACACCACTCCCACGACAGGCACGCTCTCTCGCTCTCACCCCCCTCCCCTCTCACCCATCCTCGATCGTCGTTGGAAACGGTTCCACTCTGCCAGTCACCTCAGTAGGTGCCTCGGTTCTCCCTGGGCCGTTTTACCTCAACGATGTTCTCGTAACTCCCCATATCACTCACAATCTTCTTTCTGTCCGTCGATTCACCACTGACAACTCCTGTTCCATTGAGTTTAACCCCTCTGGTTTTTCTGTGAAGGATCTGGCCACCAGGACCCTTCTCGCCCGTTGTGACAGCTCAGGGCCGCTCTACACGCTCCAGCCCTCCACCGTCGGCGTGTCTCCACCTCCTGTCCTGGTCTCCACCACTTCCTCCACCACTTGGCATCGTCGTCTCGGCCATCCAGGACCCGGCGTCATGACCAAGATTACCAGTAGTCTAGATCCTTCATGTAGTAGGGGACATTTTGAGGGTCTCTGTCATGCTTGCTAGTTAGGCCGACATACTCGTCTCCCATTTACTACTTCTTCTTCTCGGGCTGAGCAGGCTTTTGACCTGGTTCACTGTGATCTTTGGACCTCCCCTGTACTCAGTCTTTCTGGTTATAAATACTATTTGGTGATTTTGGATGATTTTTCCCATTTTCTCTGGACTTTCCCACTTCGGTTGAAGTCTGACACATTCCCCACCCTCACACATTTCTTTGCCTGGGTATCCACTCAGTTTCGTCGCCCGGTCCGTGCTCTGCAGTGTGACAATGGTCGCGAGTTCGACAACAACGCCTCCCGTTCTTTCTTCCTCACTCATGGCCTCCAGTTGCGTCTCTCGTGCCCCTACACCTCTGCACAGAACGGCCGAGCCGAACGTATGATCCGCACCACCACCAATATGCTCCGCTGCCTTCTCTTCCAGGCGTCTCTCCCTGCCAGCTATTGGGCAGAGGCCCTACACACTGCCACCCATCTCCTCAACCGCCTTCCCTCGAAGGCGGTGCGCCACCCTACCCCTCACTTCGCCCTATATGGCACAGCCCCATCCTATGACCACCTTCGCGTGTTCGGTTGTGTCTGCTACCCTAACACTTCCGCTACCGCCCCTCATAAGCTTTCTCCTCGCTCCACCCGCTGCCTATTCCTTGGCTACTCTCCTGACCACAAGGGGTACCGGTGTCTGGACCTCACCTCCCACCGCATCATCTCTCGTCACGTCGTCTTCGACGAAGATGTGTTTCTCCTTGCTGGCTCCACCCCACCCACCGATCTTGACTCCCTCCTCGAGTCCGATCCGATTCCCCTCCCACCCTCGGCGCCTCGTCTTGCGCCGTTACCTGCTCCTCGTGTGGCCACGACGCCACCGCGCACGACCTCTTCCGCGCCACGCGCGGCCCCGTCGACCCCGCCTGCACCACGCGCGGCCACGTCGATCATGCTTGCGCCACACGCGGCCACGTCGATCCTGCCTGCGCCACGCACGGCCCCGTCGACCACGCCTGCGCCATGCGCGGCCCCGCCAACCCCGCCTGCGCCACGCGCGGCCCCATCGACCCCGGCTCGCTTCGCCAACCCCGCACTCGTCTACCATCGCCGTGGCCACGCCACTACCTCGGCGCCCCCCGACTCGGGCCCGTCGACGAGCACGGCCCGCTTCGCCGACCCCGCCGTCGTATATCACCGCCGCGAGTCGGCCATACCCGCCGCTCTCGACGTCCCGGCGGTTTCCTCCGAGTCGTCCGTATACCACCCGGTCGCCATCCACTGTGACCCCGGGCAGGCACGTCCACCCGATGGTGACTCGGCGCGCTGCTGGCGTTCTCCGCCCCGTCGATCGGCTGATCCTGGCAGCTGCTACGACCAGCACTCCACCCGACGCTTCCCCGGTGCCCTCCTCCGTTCGCACTGCCTCGCCGACCCACATTGGCGTCGTGCTATGGAGGAGTACGCGGCCCTCTTGGCCAACCACACCTGAGACCTGGTGCCGCGTCCACCAGGCACCACCGTGGTCACCGGCAAGTGGCTATTTCGCCACAAGCTGACCTCGGACGGCTCCCTCGACCGCTACAAGGCCCGTTGGGTCCTTCGGGGCTTCACCCAGCGCCCCGGAGTGGACTACGACGAGACCTTCAGCCCCGTCGTCAAGTTCGCCACTGTTCGCGCCGTCCTCTCCCTCGCCCTCTCCCGCGACTGGGCGATCCATCAGCTCGACGTCAAGAATGCCTTCCTCTATGGCAATCTGACGGAGACTGTCTACTGCAGCCAGCCCACCGGCTTCGTCGACGCTGACCGTCCGGATCTGGTTTGCCGGCTGAATCGGTCCCTGTACGGCCTTAAGCAGGCGCCACGGGCATGGTACAGTCGCTTCGCCTCCTACCTGGCCTCCATCGGCTTCGTCGAGGCCAAGTCGGACACGTCCCTGTTCATCTACCGGCGCGGCGACGACATCGTCTACCTCCTGCTCTACGTCGACGACATTGTGCTCACGGCATTCACCGTCGACCTTCTACACCGCACGATCGTCGCCCTTCAGCGGGAGTTCGCGATGAAGGACCTGGGCCCCTACACCACTTCCTCGGCATCACCGCCGAGCGTCGGCCTCAGGGTCTCTTCCTCCACCAGCGCCAGTACGCCGTCGACATCCTGGAGCGGGCTGGCATGTCTGACTGCAAGCCCTGCTCCACGCCTGTCGACACTCAGGCGAAGCTCTCTGAGGACGACGGGCCTCCGGTCGCCGACGCGATGTCATACCGGAGCCTCATCGGCGCGCTCCAGTACCTCACGTTCTCTAGGCCCGACATCGCTTACGCCGTCCAACAGGTGTGCCTGCATATGCACACTCCGCGGGAGCCCCATCTCACTGCGCTCAAGCGGATTCTGCGCTACCTCCGCGGCTCCCTTGACTATGGCCTCCTACTCCGCCCATCCTCGACGTCGGAGCTCGTGGTCTACAACGACGCTGACTGGGCTGGTTGTCCCGACACGCGCCGGTCCACCTCCGGTTACGCCGTGTTCCTGAGCGCCAACCTCGTCTCTTGGGCCGCCAAGCGGCAACCCGTCGTCTCTCGCTCCAGCGCTGAGGCCGAGTACCGTGTCGTAGCCAACGGTGTGGCAGAGGCCTCCTGGCTGCGCCAGCTCCACGAGCTCCACAATCCCCTCCAGCGCGCCACTCTCGTCTACTGCGACAACGTCAGTGCGGTCTACCTCTCCACCAACCTCGTGCAGCATCAGCGCACGAAGCACGTAGAGATCGACCTGCACTTCGTCCGCGAGCGTGTCGCTGCCGGTGACGTTCGGGTTCTCAGCGTCCCCACCACGCTGCAGTTCGCCGACATCTTCACCAAGGGGTTACCGTCGAGTGTATTTTTAGACTTTCGATCCAGTCTCAACATCTGTACAGGATAGAGTTGTGACTGCGGGGGGTGTTAGACTATCCGTCTAGGGTTTAGGGTGTTCCCCTTGTAATTACCGTCTCACCCTCACTGTAATGGGCCTGGCCCATCTCCTAAGTCTATTAATACTACTCCCTACCCTGTTTAGGGTCATGGGTTCACATTCCAACATGAACAAACACAAAAAGGAAATTTCATTATGGGGTTTATTGGACCTACTGAAGTAGTTTGGGGAGTAAAGGGTTATATGTTGCAGTAAAATGGACTTCTCCATGTATAATGAAATATCTTGCTATTTGTCAGATGCTGTACGCAAGAATTGGAGACCATGTAGAAATAGGGGCAAATACATGCATTGACAGAGGCAGGTAACTTGTTAGCTTGACACTGGATAACTTTAGGTGCTCAAATGTACTGCTGATATTGAGAATATGTTATTGTAGTTCTTCTGTTGGCTAATCCATGACTTTCATCTAACAGAAGCTATAGGCTAACAGCTCTTTATATTTAATTTTATATTTCTCTGCAGTAGAATTTTGCTGAAACTTCAGCTTTTATTAACTGCAGCTGGAGAGAGACAACGGTCGGAAATCATACCAAGATTGATAATCTGGTCCAGGTATTATCCCGCCTACATTAATTGTTTGTTTTTTCTCCCTTTCCCATAAATTGACGCTTTCTCTTGCAGATAGGCCACAATGTGGTCATCGGGAAGTGCTGCATGATATGTGGGCAAGTAGGGATTGCTGGTTCTGCAACGTATGTATAGCTTCATTGGTTGCACCTTTCTTCTGCTTATGATTGTTGTATGATTCGTGTGGGCCATTTCTCAAGATTCATCCTGTTATGGGTATGCAGACTGGGGGACTATGTTACATTGGGTGGTAGAGTGGCAATTCGGGACCATGTCTCAGTCACGTCGAAGGTGCTGTGTTCGCAGCTCTTTTTTTTTTTTTTGCATTCTTTGTGCACCTTGTATCAAAACTAGTTTGAATTCGGCGCAACATCGTGTTGCCTTGTCTAATGTCATATCGTGGTTACATTACTCTGAGCAGTGAGCACTCTTGAATCCTTTGAGCTCTGATTCAGTTGTGCTTACAGTGGTGCAAACTATTCTTTTCTCCATGCTGAGCAGCCGAGCCTAAGAAGTTTATATGCAACTTGTGTGTCTTCACACCTAGTGGTTTCAGCAAATAGAATGTATAGTCAAACAAAAGATGTTAACTGTTTATAATTATGGCAAGCACCTGCATACCTCCACCCCAACTTCTGAGGCTGATGCGACTGTATTGTAGCTGACCTCAGGCTTCTTTCTCACTGTTTTTGCGTCCTTCTTGCAGGTTCGACTCGCAGCTAATAGCTTGGTGACAAAAGATATTCAGGAGCCTGGTGACTACGGTGGATTCCCCGCTGTAAGCATATATGAACAGCCATGCCATTTCAATTTCGCTCCCCTCTTTATCCCTAGTATATAGCAATAAATTCTAACAGTTGGCGACTCATGCTCTAGGTACCGATAAATGAATGGCGCAGGCAAATTGCAAATTTGCGATTGTTCTCGAAGAAAGCTAGCGTGAAAAGATAGCATCCAGCAACAACCCCCCCCCCCCCCCCCTGCGCGAATTTTTTTTTCCCTGACGGTAGTATTTGACAGTGACTGTAGCCCTCATTTTTTAATCGAGCAACATTGTTTGGCTTGTTTGCTGCCGCTTTTGTCTCTGGTGCTCCAACATTTCGGCTACACAATGGAATTCGACCTTTTGAAAGATTTTTTTGACTCTTGGTTGTTTAACTTGGCCATAAGGAACCCTCTGCATTAGTAGCGGATTATTTTCTAGCTCTGTCTGCTCTTCATGAGTTCACTTTCAGAGTTTGAGGCAGCAGAGGTCGTTCAGTTCCTGAGTCGATGTCAATACCGGCAAAAACTATAATGATGCAAGTCACATATAATCTGATGCAGAAACACAAAAAAAAAAGAGAAACAAACAAGATCCATATTCTTCCTAGCTTCTTGGTACGAACCTACCTCGTTTTGGCCCTTTCCAGCAGGTAAGCCCACATGAGCCAATGCAGTTGGGACACCATCCACACTACCGTACAGGCCAGACCCTTCCACTTAAGTTTCATGTTGCTCCAAGGGACTTAACTGTAACATACTACTACATACCAATGCTAATCTATTCAGCAATTTTTAAAACCAACCTTTCTTCCTAGACCTGAGATGAATAATAAGTTCTTCATGATATTATTCGATGTAACTGCAAAGTAAATGACATAAGCTCTTTTTTTTGGGGGTGTGGTGGTTCCAGAAAAAAGCAAGTGTAATTAGCAAATCATATGGTTCAACGAATGTTTAGATTTGACTTCATAAATTAGTAATGTCTTCAAGGAGAAACAACTACAGACAGTGCATATAAGAAGATAAATATTCTAAAATTCAGCTGTCAAACCCTGATAAACCATGTCTGCACAAGTGGCATAACTAGTACTTTATACATTTCAAGGCAAAAAGAAATCACTATGTACAAACTGGGGGCTTGCAGTTCAGCTACATATGTGGTGAGGTTGATCTAACAATGTAGTATAAAATATTGGCTATCAAAAACAAACAAAAGATATCTGAGACAATGCATAAGTAAGTCACTGATATGAATAAGTTACATACTCTGTTTAGATCAATCATATGCATATCCTATGTTGACATGAAAATAATTTAAAACAAACAGAGTTATAAAAGCATCCATTAGTCCATGAGAGCACAAGCTGGAACAGTTTTAATGGTCCTATCTCATTCCACCATGGCAACTTCACAAAGGTAGCAATAACTGAACAAACAGCATAAGAGATTCAGAGCTTACACCCTTCATTAAACATATGAGAATCCAGAGCATGACTGCACAGACTATTGGTTCGTAGTTTCCTCTTGTACCAATGGTGAATGTGGAGGGATCGAATAGCCAAGCCGTCACAGACCACATCCGCATTTCATTAGGAATTCCTCTTAGTTCCAGAATGGTGTCTAGGAACAACCCTACGAGCAAATCTGCAGAACACGAACATTCCTACACGACCATCACAAACTTTATCAAGGTAGTTACACAAAGAGGACTTCTTATTATAACTCAGTAGTCCCAAAGCCACGATAAATCGTAGCAGTTACTGATTAAGGTTTTGTTTGGGATAGCTTTATTTTCAGAAAATTTAGTGAAATTAGTGGAACATGTTATTAGGTGCTCTAGAAAATTGTGGAGCTGGATTGTAAATATTTAAAAGATATTTAGATAAGTCATTTCATTTACTATTTATATTAAAAAATTAAAACTATTTAAATTGATATTATAAATTACAGCTCTAGAGCTAAAACTAGAGCCATTCCAAACACCCCTAAGCATCAAAAGATTCCTTCCTAAACCAAGTGCAATTATAAATGTGACCAAGAAAATGAAAGCTTACTTTGAATGTAAATGCTACGCCCTATCATTGTGAATAAAAATCACAAGCTAAATAACGAATGTAGTCTCATATATTATAGCTCTGGGCATAAAATCCGAGCCCGCAGTCCGAAATACCCGAGCTCATACCCGTTTAGCCCGAAGTCCGATGCTCGAACGGTTCCAGTGGGTAACAAAACTAAATACCCGATTCAAATTCGGTCCTAATCGGGTAATACCCGTGGTACCCGAACTACCCAATAAACCCAAAGTATTACCTGTGTGCTAGATTGCCAGCCGCCAAGCCAATGACAGGTTGCGCACACGACCCAGTAATTCGATGCACAGGCGCCCAGCGAAGCAGCCCAGCAACTAAACGTCTCCACATGGACCGTTGAAAGGGAATTAGGCTTACACCTATTTTCCTAAATGATTTTGGAGGTTGAATTGTCCAACACAAATAATTGGACTAACTAGTTTGCTCTAGTGTATAAGTTCTACAGGTGCCAAAGGTTCACACTTAGCCAATAAAAAGACCAAGAATTGGGTTCAACAAAGAGAGCAAGGGATAACCGAATGCTGCCCTGGTCTGGCACACCGGACTGTCCGGTGTGCCACCAGACAGTGTCCGGTGCACCAGGGCACTCCAGGCTGAACTCTTCACCTTCAGGAAAATCCAGAGACGCTTCCCTATAATTCACCGGACTGTCCGGTGTACACCGGACAGTGTCCGGTGCCTCAGAGGAGAGCGGCTATGGAACTCGCCAGCTTCGGGATTTCGTCCGCTATAATTCACCGGACATGTCCGGTGCACACCGGACTGTCCGGTGTGACAGTGGGCAACGGCTACTTCGCACGCCAACGGTCACCTGCAAAGCATTTAATGCACGCCAGCGCGCGCAGAGGAGCAGAGCACGCGCGGGTGGCACACCGGACAGCCTACAGTGCTTGTCCGGTGCGCCATCGGACAGGCAGGCGGGCCCACAAGTCAGAACCCAACGGTCTGCTGACGTGGGCTGGCGCACCGGACAGTGTCCGGTGGCGCACCGGACTGTCCGGTGCGCCATGCGACAGCAGCCCTCCAACGACCACTTTGTGGTGGTTGGGGCTATAAATACCCCAACCACCCCACATTCAATGGCATCCAAGTTTTCACCTTCCAACTACTTACAAGAGCTCTAGCATTCAATTCTAGACACACCAAAGAGATCAAATCCTCTCCAATTCCACACAAGCCCGTAGTGATTAGTGAGAGAGATTTGTTGTGTTCTTTTGAGCTCTTGCGCTTGGATTGCTTTGTTCTTTCTCATTCTTTCTTGAGATTCATTCACTTGTAATCGAAGCAAGAGACACCAATTGTGTGGTGGTCCTTGTAGGGACTTTGTGTCCCGTGAGTTTGAGAAGGAGAAAGCTCACTCGGTCCGAGGGACCGTTTGAGAGAGGGAAGGGTTGAAAGAGACATGGCCTTTGTGGCCTCCTCAACGGGGAGTAGGTTTTCGAGAACCGAACCTCGGTAAAACAAATTCGCGTGTCATACTCCTTATTTGCTTGCGATTTGTTTTGCGCCCTCTCTCGCGGACTCGTTTATACTTCTAACGCTAACCCGACTTGTAGTTTGTGATTAACTTTGTAAATTTCAGTTTCGCCCTATTCACCCCCCCTCTAGGCGACTTTCAATTGGTATCAGAGCCCGGTGCTTCATTAGAGCCTAACCGCTCGAAGTGATGTCGGGAGATCACGCCAAGAGGGAGATGGAGACCGGCGGCAAACCCACTACAAGCCACTCATCGGAAGAGTCCCGCAACAAGGGGAAGGGGAAGGAGAAGAAGTCTTCTTCCCACAAGTCGCATCGGAGTAGCGGCAAACACAAGAAGATGAGGAAGGTCGTCTACTACGAGACCGACACTTCATCACCATCGACCTCCGGCTCCGACGCGCCGTCCGTCACTTCTTAGCGCCATGAGCGCAAGAAGTTTAGTAAGATCCCCCTACGCTATCCCCGCATTCCTAAGCATACACCTCTACTTTCCGTCCCATTAGGCAAACCACCAACTTTTGATGGTGAAGATTATGCAAGGTGGAGTGATTTAATGAAATTTCATCTAACCTCACTCCACAAAAGTATATGGGATGTAGTTGAGTTTGGTGTAAAGGTACCATCCGTAGGGGATGAGGACTATGATACGGACGAGGTGGCCCAAATCGAGCACTTCAACTCCCAAGCAACAACCATCCTCCTCGCCTCTCTAAGTAGGGAGGAATACAACAAGGTGCAAGGACTAAAGAGCGCCAAGGAAGTTTGGGATGTGCTCAAGACCGCGCACGAGGGTGATGAGCTCACCAAGGTCACCAAGCGGGAAACGATCGAGAGGGAGCTCGATCGCTTCCGTCTTCGCCAAGGAGAGGAGCCACAAGATATGTACAACCGGCTCAAAACTTTGGTGAACCAAGTGCGCAACCTTGGGAGCAAGAAATGGGATGACCACGAGGTGGTTAAGGTTATTCTAAGATCACTTATTTTCCTTAACCTTACTCAAGTACAATTAATTCGTGACAATCCTAGATATACACTAATGACTCCCGAGGAAGTAATCGGGAATTTTGTGAGCTTTGAATATATGATCAAGGGATCAAGGAAGATTAACGAGCTAGATGATCCCTCCACTTCTGAAGCTCAACCCGTGGCACTTAAGGCGACAGAGGAAAAGAAGGAGTCTACATCAAGTAGACAACCCATCGACGCCTCCAAGCTCGACAACGAGGAAATGGCGCTCATCATCAAGAGCTTCCGCCAAATCCTCAAGCAAAGGAGGGGGAAAGACTACAAGCCCCGCTCCAAGAAAGTTTGCTACAAATGTAGTAAGCCCGGTCATTTCATAGCCAAATGTTCATTATCAAGTGATAGTGACAGGGACAACGACAAGAAGGGGAGAAGAAAGGAGAAGAAGAAATACTACAAGAAGAAGGGTGGCGACGCTCATATATGCCGTGAATTGGACTCAGACGAGAGCTCCTACGACTCCTCCTCCGACGAGGACGCCGCCAACATCGCCATCACCAAAGGTCTTCTCTTCCCCAACGTCGGCCACAAATGCCTCATGGCAAAGGACGGCAAAAAGAAGGTAAAATCAAGATCCTCCACCAAATATGAAACCTCTAGTGATGAGGATGATGCTAGAAATGAGGAGGATAACTTGCGCACTCTTTTTGCTAACCTAAACATGCAACAAAAAGAAAAATTAAATGAATTGATTAGCGCTATTCATGAGAAGGATGATTTCTTGGATTCTCAAGAGGACTTCCTTATTAAAGAAAATAAGAAGCATGTTAAGGTTAAGAATGCTTATGCTCTAGAAGTAGAAAAATGTCAAAAATTATCTAATGAGCTAAGCACATGCCATGATTTGATTGCCAACCTTAGAAATGAAAATGCTAGTTTAAATGCTAAGGTTGATACTCATGTTTGTAATGTTCCAATTCCCAATCTTAGAGATGATAATATTGATTTACTTGCTAAGATTGATGAATTAAACATTTCTCTTGCTAGTCTTAGAGAAGAAAATAAAAAATTGCTTGATAAGGCTAAGAAATTAGATGTTTGCAATGTTACAATTTCCGACCTTAGAAGTAAGAATGATATATTGCATGCTAAGGTTGTAGAATTAAAATCTTGCAAACCCTCTACATCTACCATTGAGCATACTTCCATTTGTACTAGATGTAGAGATATTAATGTTGATGCTATCCATGATCACCTAGCTTTAATTAAGAAACAAAATGATCACATAGCTCAACTTAATGCTAAGATTAGTGAGCATGACTTAGAAAATGAAAAATTTAAATTTGCTAGAAGCATGCTCTATAATGAGAGACGCCCTGGCATTAAGGATGGCATTGGCTTCCAAAGGGGAGACAATGTCAAAATTAATGCCCCTCCTAAGAAATTGTCTAACTTTGTTAAGGGCAAGGCTCCCATGGCTCAGGATAACGAGGGTTACATTTTGTACCCTGCCGGTTATCCCGAGCACAAAATTAGGAGAATTCATTCTAGGAAGTCTCACCCTGGCCCTAACCATGTTTTTATGTATAAGGGTGAGACATCTAGCTCTAGGCAACCAACCCGTGCTAAGTTGCCTAAGAAGAAAACTTCTACTGCATCAAATGATCATGCTATTTCATTTAAAACCTTTGATGCATCATATGTGCTTACAAACAAATCCGGCAAAGTAGTTGCCAAGTTTGTTGGGGGCAAACACAAGGGCTCAAAGACTTGTGTTTGGATACCCAAAGTTCTTGTTTCTAATGCCAAAGGACCCAAAACCGTTTGGGTACCTAAAGTCAAGAACTAAAATTGTTTTGTAGGTTTATGCATCCGGGGGCTCAAGTTGGATCATTGATAGCGGGTGCACAAACCACATGACAGGGGAGAAGAAAATGTTCTCCTCATACGAGAAAAACCAAGATCCCCAACGAGCTATCACATTCGGGAATGGAAACCAAGGTTTGGTCAAAGGTTTGGGTAAAATAGCTATATCTCCTGACTATTCCATTTCCAATGTTTTTCTTGTTGATTCTTTAGATTACAATTTGCTTTCCGTATCCCAATTATGTCAAATGGGCTACAACTGTCTATTTACTGATGTAGGTGTCACTGTCTTTAGAAGAAGTGATGATTCAATAGCTTTTAAGGGAGTGTTAGAGGGTCAGCTATACTTGGTAGATTTTGATAGAGCTGAACTCGACACTTGCTTAATTGCTAAGACTAACATGGGTTGGCTCTGGCACCGCCGACTAGCCCATGTTGGAATGAAGAATCTTCATAAGCTTCTAAAGGGAGAACACATTCTAGGATTAACAAATGTTCATTTTGAGAAAGACAGGATTTGTAGCGCTTGCCAAGCCGGGAAGCAAGTTGGTGTTCATCATCCACACAAGAACATCATGACGACTGACAGGCCACTGGAGCTCCTACACATGGATTTATTCGGCCCGATTGCTTACATAAGCATCGGTGAGAGTAAGTACTGTCTAGTTATTATGGATGATTATTCTCGCTTCACTTGGGTGTTCTTTTTGCAGGAAAAATCACAAACCCAAGAGACTTTAAAGGGATTCTTGAGACGGGCTCAAAATGAGTTCGGCTTGAGGATCAAGAAAATTAGAAGTGACAACGGGACGAAGTTCAAGAACTCTCAAATTGAAGGCTTCCTTGAGGAGGAGGGCATCAAGCATGAGTTCTCTTCTCCCTACACCCCACAATAAAATGGTGTAGTAGAGAGGAAGAATCGAACTCTTTTGGACATGGCAAGAACCATGCTTGATGAATACAAGACGCCGGATCGGTTTTGGGCCGAGGCGGTCAACACCGCTTGCTACGCCATCAACCGGTTATATCTACACCGAATCCTCAAGAAGACATCATACGAACTCCTAACCGGTAAAAAGCCAAATATTTCATATTTTAGAGTCTTTGGTAGCAAATGCTTTATTCTTGTTAAGAGAGGTAGAAAATCTAAATTTGCTCCTAAGACTGTAGAAGGCTTTTTACTAGGATATGACTCAAACACAAGGGCATATAGAGTCTTTAACAAGTCCTCAGGACTTGTTGAAGTTTCTTGTGACGTTATGTTTGATGAAACTAACAGCTCTCAAGTAGAGCAAGTTGATCTTGATGAGATAGGTGAAGAAGAGGCTCCGTGCATCGCGCTAAGGAACATGTCCATTGGGGATGTGTGTCCTAAGGAATCCGAAGAGCCCACTCAAGCACAAGATCAACCGTCCTCCTCCACCCAACCATCTCCACCAACTCAAAATGAGGACGAGGCTCAGGTTGATGAAGAAGAAAATGAAAATGATGAGCCACCTCAATATGACGGCAATGATCAAGGGGGAGATGCAAATGATCAAGACAAGGAGGATGAACAACCAAGACCGCCACACCCAAGAGTCCACCAAGCAATCCAATGAGATCACCCCGTCGACACCATCCTCAGCGATATTCATAAGGGGGTGACTACTAGATCTCGGGTTGCACATTTTTGTGAGCATTACTCGTTTGTTTCCTCTATTGAGCCAACCAGGATAGAGGAAGCACTTCAAGATTCGGATTGGGTGGTGGCGATGCAAGAGGAGCTCAACAACTTCACTAGAAATGAGGTATGGCATTTAGTTCCACGTCCTAATCAAAATGTTGTAGGAACCAAATGGGTCTTCCGCAACAAGCAAGATGAGCATGGTGTGGTGACAAGGAACAAAGCTCGACTCGTGGCCAAGGGGTACTCCCAAGTCGAAGGTTTGGATTTTGGTGAAACCTATGCACCTATAGCTAGGCTTGAGTCAATTCGCATATTATTAGCCTATGCTACTTACCATGGCTTCAAGCTTTATCAAATGGACGTGAAGAGTGCCTTCCTCAATGGACCAATCATCTACGTTGAGCAACCTCCCGGCTTTGAAGACAGTGAGTATCCTAACCATGTCTATAGGCTCTCTAAGGCGCTTTATGGGCTCAAGCAAGCCCCAAGATCTTGGTATGAATGCCTTAGAGATTTCCTTATTGCTAATGGATTCAAAGTCGGCAAGGCCGATCCTACTCTATTCACTAAAACTCTTGCAAATGATTTGTTCGTATGCCAAATTTATGTTGATGATATTATATTTGGGTCTACTAACGAATCTACATGTGAGGAATTTAGTAGGATCATGACACAGAAATTCGAGATGTCGATGATGGGGGAGTTGAAGTATTTCTTGGGATTTCAAGTAAAGCAACTCCAAGAGGGCACCTTCATTTGCCAAACGAAGTATACTCAAGACATTCTAAACAAGTTTGGAATGAAGGATGCCAAGCCCATCAAGACACCCATGGGAACCAATGGACATCTCGACCTCGACACGGGAGGTAAATCCGTCGATCAAAAGGTATACCGGTCGATGATAGGTTCACTACTCTATTTATGTGCATCACGACCGGATATTATGCTTTCTATATGCATGTGTGCAAGATTCCAATCCGACCCTAAGGAATCTCACCTTACGGCCGTAAAACGAATCTTGAGATATTTAGCTTATACTCCTAAGTTTGGGCTTTGGTACCCTCGGGGATCCACATTTGATTTAATTAGTTATTCGGATGCCGATTGGACAGGGTGTAAAATTAATCGAAAGAGCACATCGGGGACTTGCTAGTTCTTGGGAAGATCCTTGGTGTCTTGGGCTTCAAAGAAGCAAAATTCGGTCGCTCTTTCAACCGCCGAAGACGAGTATATTGCCGCAGGCCATTGTTGCGCGCAATTGCTTTGGATAAGGCAAACCCTGCGGGACTATGGTTACAAATTAACCAAAGTCCCTCTTCTATGTGATAATGAGAGTGCAATCCGCATGGCGGATAATCCCGTCGAGTATAGCCGCACTAAACACATAGCCATTCGGTATCACTTTCTTAGGGATCACCAACAAAAGGGGGATATCGAGATTGCATATATTAATACTAAAGATCAATTAGCTGATATCTTTACCAAGCCACTAGATGAACAAACTTTTACCAAACTTAGGCATGAGTTGAATATTCTTGATTCTAGGAACTTCTTTTGTTAACTTGCACACATAGCTCATACATATACCTTTGATCATGTCTCTTTTATATATGCTATGACTAATGTGTTTTCAAGTGAATTTCAAAACCAAGTCATAGGTGTATTGAAAGGGAATTGGAGTCTTCGGCGAAGACAAAGGCTTCCACTCCGTAACTCATCCCTCGCCGTCGCTCCAAGTCACGCTTCATCCTTGGGGGAGAAAGCATGAAGCAAAAGGACTTCGGCTTTGGTATAATCTTCACTCATATTTTATTTACCAAAGGGGAGAAAGTAGCTTCAAAGGGCTTATATTTCACTCTAAGTATCCGTTTTTGGCGATTCATGCCAAAGGGGGAGAAAGTATAGCCCAAAGCAAAAGGACTGCACCACCCCTAATTTTAAAATTTTTCGATTGGTAAATTTCAAATTAGTATCATGATTTTTCAATTTGGTATCTTATTGTGTTTATAAAGAGGGGATTTCAAAATTAGTATCTTAAAACCCTCTTGAACACTAAGAGGAGAATTTATTGAGTGGGAGTTTTCTTGAAGTCAAAGGAAAAGCATTTGAAATAGGGGGAGAAAATTTCAAATCTTGAAAAATGCTTCTCAAAATCTTATTCATTTACCTTTGACTATTTGCAAAAGGACTTTGAAAAAGATTTACAAAAAGGAAATTGCAAAAACAAAACATGTGGTGCAAGCGTGGTCCAAAATGTTAAATAAGAAAGAAACAATCCATGCGCATTTTATAAACATTATTTTGGCTCAATTCCAAGTAACCTTTGCACTTACATTATGCAAACTAGTTCAATTTTGTACTTCTATCTTTGCTTTGGTTTGTGTTGGCATCAATCACCAAAAAGGGGAGATTGAAAGGGAATTAGGCTTACACCTATTTTCCTAAATGATTTTGGTGGTTGAATTGCCCAACACAAATAATTGGACTAACTAGTTTGCTCTAGTGTATAAGTTCTACAGGTGCCAAAGGTTCACACTTAGCCAATAAAAAGACCAAGAATTGGGTTCAACAAAGAGAGCAAGGGATAATCGAAGGTTGCCCTGGTCTGGCACACCGGACTGTCCGGTGCACCACCGGACAGTGTCCGGTGCACCAGGGCACTCCAGGCTGAACTCTTAACCTTTGGGAAAATCCAGAGGCGCTCCGCTATAATTCACCGGACTGTCCGGTGTACACCGGACAGTGTCCGGTGCCTCAGAGGAGAGCGGCTCTGGAACTCGCCACCTTTGGGATTTCGTCCGCTATAATTCACCGGACATGTCCGGTGCACACCGGACTGTCCGATGTGACAGCGGGCAACGGCTACTTTGCGCGCCAACGGTCACCTGCAAAGCATTTAATGCGCGCCAGCGCGCGCAGAGGAGCAGAGCAAGCGCGGGTGGCACACCGGACAGCCTACAGTGCTTGTCCGGTGCGCCACCGGATAGCCAGGCGGGCCCACAAGTCAGAACTCAACGGTCGAACCCCAGCGGTCTGCTGACGTGGGATGGCGCACCGGACAGTGTCCGGTGGCGCACCGGACAGTGTCCGGTGGCGCACCGGACTGTCCGGTGCGCCATGCGACAGCAGCCCTCCAACGACCACTTTGTGGTGGTTGGGGCTATAAATACCCCAACCACCCCACATTCAATGGCATCCAAGTTTTCACCTTCCAACTACTTACAAGAGCTCTAGCATTCAATTCTAGACACACCAAAGAGATCAAATCCTCTCCAATTCCACACAAGCCCGTAGTGATTAGTGAGAGAGATTTGTTGTGTTCTTTTGAGCTCTTGCGCTTGGATTGCTTTGTTCTTTCTCATTCTTTCTTGAGATTCATTCACTTGTAATCGAAGCAAGAGACACCAATTGTGTGGTGGTCCTTGTAGGGACTTTGTGTCCCGTGAGTTTGAGAAGGAGAAAGCTCACTCGGTCCGAGGGACCGTTTGAGAGAGGGAAGGGTTGAAAGAGACCCGGCCTTTGTGGCCTCCTCAACGGGGAGTAGGTTTGCGAGAACCGAACCTCGGTAAAACAAATCCGCGTGTCATACTCCTTATTTGCTTGCGATTTGTTTTGCGCCCTCTCTCGCGGACTCGTTTATACTTCTAACGCTAACCCAGCTTGTAGTTTGTGATTAACTTTGTAAATTTCAGTTTCGCCCTATTCACCCCCCTCTAGGCGACTTTCAACCGTGTCCAAGCCTAAAGCCTCCAAGGTCCAAACTTGAAGCCCCGTAGAGGCGAGCGGTACTGTCATGTGGTGTCTAAACCCTAGTCGCTGGTCGTGACACCGCCGTTTGACTCCTCGCCTCACCTCCGACAGCCACCACCGCCCACCAGTGCAGACGTGCAATGTTGTAGCGGTCTGCTACCTTGTTGCTCGCTTAAGTGTCTGGTGCCTATGCTGACAGCTAAGTGGAACGCCTGTTCCGTACTGCCTTCCTGAGTTACTGCTGGACTATGGCCTATGGGCGTGTGGTTGTGTGCTTGCTTGCTTTTGCTTGGTTGGTTGTTGATTGCCTGACTATGGATTTGAGTTGTGGTAAACTAATAATGTGATGATTTATCTTTATCAGGAAGACAGAAATAGTCAAACAGATGTGATGTGCTACACTTTTGCTATGTGAAATTTTTTAAAACACTAAATGCTTGTTGTGCAGTTGTGATGCCTACTTTTTGTTTGCTGTTGGAAATGGAGTGTACCACAGTGAACTAAAGCAGACAAGCAGTAGCTAACCTAGTTGGTTTGAAAACGGGTAGGACGGGCTACCCGAACCCGAGCCCGAAAAATTCGGGTACCCGAATTAACGGGTATACAATATAGTCACACTGCATTCGGGTATCGTTTTTAGAAACCCGAAATTTAGAAAGCCCGAAAAACCCAACCCGAATTTTTAGGCTAACCCAAATGCCCACAGTTACATATATAAGTGAATCAAATGGATAAGAACTAACACAGTGAAATCTCACAGCAGTTCTGTTGAGCCCTGAAATGGGCAGGCGGATGGTGGACTGTCCGCAGTCCGGACGGTCCACGGTGGCGGCGCGGACGGTTCACGCGTGCGTAGAATCCGTTAGGATTCCGGATTTCCAACGGGATTTGTTAGCAAAACTTGCGGGATTAACTTGGAAACCGACTTGTAACGGATCCAGACCTCCTCCCTTTATATAGATGAAGGGTTACGGTCGATTGAACCCCCACAATCGATCCAATCAACTTTACTTATCGGTTTTACCTTATGCATTAGGAGTAGCTCTAGTTTAGCCCTAGTTTAGCATCCCTCTAACTCGAATCTTCACCTCTCTTCGACTATACGTCGACTAGAGGCGTCTTGGATGGCCTACTGACGCCAAGACACAACCTAGGATCTCTCCTTCCCGACGAGATCCCTCCTGGGAGGTGAGTTATAGGTCTGCTGCGAGGAAGACGATGCTCTGTGCCATCGCGGACCGTTTGAGCCCTAGGAGCGGACCGTCCGGACATACACAGTGAAAGTCGCCTAGAGGGGGGTGAATAGGGCGAAGCTGAAATTTACAAAGTTAATCACAACTACAAGCCGGGTTAGCGTTAGAAATATAATCGAGTCCGCGAGAGAGGGCGCAAAACAAATCACAAGCAAATAAGGAGTGTGACACTAGGATTTGTTTTACCGAGGTTTGGTTCTTGCAAACCTACTCCCGTTGAGGAGGCCACAAAGGCCGGGTCTCTTTCAACCCTTCCCTCTCTCAAACGATCCACGGATCGAGTGAGCTTCTTCTTCTCAATCACTTGGAACACAAAGCCCCCGTAAGGACCACCACACAATTGGTGTCTCTTGCTTCGATTACAAGTGAATGAATGTTGATCACAAGAACAAATGAGAAAGAAAAGAAGCGATCCAAGCGCAAGAGCTCAAGAGAACACGGCAAATCACTCTCTCTAACCACTAAAGCCTTTTGTGGAGTTGGGAGAGGATTTGATCTCTTTTGTGTGCTTTGGAATGAATGCTAGAGCTCTTGTATAGTGGTTGGAAACTTGAATACTTGGATACAATTGAATGTGGGGTGGTTGGGGTATTTATAGCCCCAACCACCACAAAGTGGCCGTTGGAAGTGGGCTGTCGTATGGCGCACCGGACAGTCCGGTGCGCCACCGGACACTGTCCGGTGCGCCAGCCACGTCAGCGAGCCGTTGGGGTTCCGACCGTTGAGCTCTGTCTTGTGGGCCTGCCAGGATGTCCGGTGGTGCACCGGACAAGCACTGTAGGCTGTCTGGTGCGTCACCCGCGCGTACTCAGCTCCTCTGCGAGTGCTGGCGCGCATTTAATGCGTTGCAGGTAGCCGTTGGCGCGCGAAGTAGCCGTTGCCCGCTGTCACACCGGACAGTCCGGTGTGCACCGGACATGTCTGGTGAATTATAGCGGACGACTTCCCGACGCTGGCGAGTTCCAGAGCTCCTCTCCTCTGGTGCACCGGACACTGTCCGGTGTACACCGGACATGTCCGGTGAATTATAGCTGAGCGCCCTGGATTTTCCCGAAGGTGAAGAGTTCAGTCTGGAGTGCCCTGGTGCACTGGACACTGTCCGGTGGTGCACCGGACACTGTCCGGTGTGCCCGACCAGGGCTGCCTTCGGTTATTCCTTGCTCTCTTGGTTGAACCCTTTGCTTAGTCTTTTTATTGGCTAAGTGTGAACCTTTTGCACCTGTAGAACTTATACACTAGAGCAAACTAGTTAGTCCAATTATTTGTGTTGGGCAATTCAACCACCAAAATCAATTTGGAAAATAGGTGTAAGCCTAATTCCCTTTCAATCTCCCCCTTTTTGGTGATTGATGCCAACACAAACCAAAGCAAATATAGAAGTACCAAATTTGAACTAGTTTGCAAAATGTAAGTACAAAGGTTACTTGGAATTGAGCCAATATAAATACTTAGGATGCGCATGGATTGTTTCTTTCTTATTTAACATTTTGGACCACGCTTGCACCACTTGTTTTGTTTTTGCAAATCCTTTTGTAAAATCTTTTCAAGGTTCTTTTGCAAATAGTCAAAGGTAAAGAAGTAAGATTTTTGCAAAGCATTTTCAAGATTTGAAATTTTCTCCTCCTATTTCAAATGCTTTTCCTTTGACTTAAAACAAAACTCCCCCTCAATAAATTCTCCTCTTAGTATTCAAGAGGGTTTTAAGATACAAATTTTGAAAGTGCTACTTTCTCCCATGATACTTTGAAATTTACCAATCGAAAATAATTTTAAAAATTAGGGTCGTGGTGCGGTCCTTTTGCTTTGGGCTATACTTTCTCCCCCTTTGGCATGAATCGTCAAAAACGGATACTTAGAGTGAAATATAAGCCCTTTGCCTAACTACTTTCTCCCCTTTGGCAAATAAAACATATAGATGAAGATTATACCAAAGCCGGAGTCCCTTTGCTTCATACTTTCTCCCCCTTTTCCCTTAGGATGAAGCGTGACTTGGAGCGTCGGCGAGGAATGAGTTACGAAGTGGAAGCCTTTGTCTTCGCCGAAGACTCCAATTCCCTTTCAATACACCTATGACTTGGTTTTGAAATTCTCTTGAAAACACATTAGTCATAGCACATATAAAAGAGACATGATCAAAGGTATATGCATGAGCTATGAGTGCAAGTTAACAAAAGAAGTTCCTAGAATCAAGGATGTTTAACTCATGCCTAAGTTTGGTAAAAGTTTGTTCATCTAGTGGCTTGGTAAAGATATCGGCTAATTGATCTTTAGTGTTGATATAAGCAATCTCGATATCCCCCTTTTGTTGGTGATCCCTAAGAAAATGATACCGAATGGCTATGTGTTTAGTGCGGCTATGCTCAACGGGATTATCCGCCATGCGGATTGCACTCTCATTATCACATAGAAGAGGAACTTTGGTTAATTTGTAACCATAGTCCCGCAGGGTTTGCCTCATCCAAAGCAATTGCGCGCAACAATGGCCTGCGGCAATGTACTCGGCTTCGGCGGTGGAAAGAGCGACCGAATTTTGCTTCTTTGAAGCCCAAGACACCAGGGATCTTCCCAAGAACTGGCAAGTCTCCGATGTGCTCTTTCTATTGATTTTACACCCTGCCCAATCGGCATCCGAATAACCAATTAAATCAAAAGTGGATCCCCGAGGGTACCAAAGCCCAAACTTAGGAGTATAAGCTAAATATCTCAAGATTCGTTTTACGGCCGTAAGGTGAGATTCCTTAGGGTCGGATTGGAATCTTGCACACATGCAAACGGAAAGCATAATGTCCGGTCGAGATGCGCATAAATAAAGCAATGAACCTATCATCGACCGGTATACCTTTTGATCGATGGATTTACCTCCCGTGTCGAGGTCGAGATGCCCATTTGTTCCCATGGGTGTCTTGATGGGCTTGGCATCCTTCATCCCAAACTTGTTTAGAATGTCTTGAGTGTACTTCGTTTGGCAAATGAAGGTGCCCTCTTGGAGTTGCTTGACTTGGAATCCTAAGAAATACTTCAACTCCCCCATCATCGACATCTCGAATTTTTGTGTCATGATCCTACTAAATTCCTCACATGTAGATTCGTTAGTAGACCCAAATATGATATCATCAACATAAATTTGGCATACGAACAAATCATTTGCAAGAGTCTTAGTGAATAAAGTAGGATCGGCTTTGCCGACTTTGAAGCCATTTGTAATAAGGAAGTCTCTAAGGCATTCATACCATGCTCTCGGGGCTTGTTTGAGCCCATAAAGCGCCTTAGAGAGCCTATAGACATGGTTAGGAAACTCATTGTCTTCAAAGTCGGGAGGTTGCTCAACATAGACCTCTTCCTTGATTGGTCCATTGAGGAAGGCACTCTTCACGTCCATTTGATAAAGCTTGAAGCCATGGTAAGTAGCATAGGCCAATAATATACGAATTGTCTCAAGCCTAGCTACGGGTGCATAGGTTTCACCAAAATCCAAACCTTCGACTTGTGAATACCCCTTGGCCACGAGTCGAGCTTTGTTCCTTGTCACCACACCATGCTCGTATTGCTTGTTGCGGAAGACCCACTTGGTTCCTACAACATTTTGATTAGGACGTGGAACTAAATGCCATACCTCGTTCCTAGTGAAGTTGTTGAGCTCCTCTTGCATCGCCACCACCCAATCCGAATCTTGAAGCGCTTCCTCTACCCTGGTTGGCTCAATAGATGAAACAAACGAGTAATGCTCACAGAAATGTGCAACACGAGATCTAGTGGTTACCCCCTTATGAATGTCGCCGAGGATGGTGTCGACGGGGTGATCTCGTTGTATTGCTTGGTGGACTCTTGGGTGTGGCGGTCTTGGTTGTTCATCCTCCTTGTCGTGATCATTTGCATCTCCCCCTTGATCATTGTCGTCATCTTGAGGTGGCTCATCATTTTGATTTTCTTCTTCATCAACTTGAGCCTCGTCCTCATTTTGAGTTGGTGGAGATGCTTGCGTGGAGGAGGATGGTTGATCTTGTGCATTTGGAGGCTCTTCGGATTCCTTAGGACACACATCCCCAATGGACATGTTCCTTAGCATGATGCATGGAGCCTCTTCATTACCTATCTCATCAAGATCAACTTGCTCTACTTGAGAGCCGTTAGTCTCATCAAACACAACGTCACAAGAAACCTCAACAAGTCCTGAGGACTTGTTAAAGACTCTATATGCCCTTGTGTTTGAGTCATATCCTAGTAAAAAGCCTTCTACAGTCTTAGGAGCAAATTTAGATTTCCTACCTCTTTTAACAAGAATAAAGCATTTGCTACCAAAGACTCTAAAATATGAAATATTGGGCTTTTTACCGGTTAGGAGTTCGTATGATGTCTTCTTGAGGATTCGGTGTAGATATAACCGGTTGATGGCGTAGCAAGCAGTGTTAACCGCCTCGGCCCAAAACCGATCTGGTGTCTTGTACTCATCAAGCATGGTTCTTGCCATGTCCAATAGAGTTCGATTCTTCCTCTTCACTACACCATTTTGTTGTGGGGTGTATGGAGAAGAGAACTCATGCTTGATGCCCTCCTCCTCAAGGAAGCCTTCAATTTGAGAGTTCTTGAACTCCGTCCCGTTGTCGCTTCTTATCTTCTTGATCCTAAAGCCGAACTCATTTTGAGCCCGTCTCAAGAATCCCTTTAAGGTCTCTTGGGTTTGTGATTTTTCCTGTAAAAAGAATACCCAAGTGAAGCGAGAATAATCATCCACAATAACTAGACAGTACTTACTCCCGCCGATGCTTATGTAAGCTATCGGGCCGAATAGATCTATGTGCAGGAGTTCCAGTGGCCTGTCAGTCGTCATGATGTTCTTATGTGGATGTTGAGTACCAACTTGCTTCCCGGCTTGGCAAGCGCTACAAATCCTGTCTTTCTCAAAATGAACATTCGTTAGTCCTAAAATGTGTTCTCCCTTTAGAAGCTTATGAAGATTCTTTATTCCAACATGGGCCAGTCGGCGGTGCCAGAGCCAACCCATATTAGTCTTAGCAATTAAGCAGGTGTCGAGTTCAGCTCTATCAAAATCTACCAAGTATAGCTGACCCTCTAACACTCCCTTAAAAGCTATTGAATCATCACTTCTTCTAAAGACAGTGACACCAACATCAGTAAAGAGACAGTTGTAGCCCATTTGACATAATTGGGATACGGAAAGCAAATTGTAATCTAAAGAATCAACGAGAAAAACATTAGAAATGGAATGGTCAAGAGATATAACAATTTTTCCCAAACCTTTGACCAAACCTTGGTTTCCATCCCCGAATGTGATAGCCCGTTGGGGGTCTTGGTTTTTCTCATATGAGGAGAACATTTTCTTCTCCCCTGTCATGTGGTTTGTGCACCCGCTATCAATGATCCAACTTGTGCCCCGGATGCATAAACCTACAAAACAAGTTTAGTTCTTTGTTTTAGGTACCCAAACGGTTTTGGGTCCTTTGGCATTAGAAACAAGAACTTTGGGTACCCAAACACAAGTCTTGGAGCCCTTGTGTTTGCCCCCAACAAACTTGGCAACTACCTTGCCGGATTTGTTTGTAAGCACATATGATGCATCAAATGTCTTAAATGAAATAGCATGATCATTTGATGCAGTAGGAGTTTTCCTTTTAGGCAACTTAGCATGGGTTGGTTGCCTAGATCTAGATGTCTCACCCTTATATATAAAAGCATGATTAGGGCCAGAGTAAGACTTCCTAAAATGAATTCTCCTAATTTTGTGCTCGGGATAATCGGCAGGGTACAAAATGTAACCCTCGTTATCCTGAGGCATGAGAGCCTTGCCCTTAACAAAGTTAGATAGTTTCTTAGGAGGGGCATTAACTTTGACATTGTCTCCCCTTTGGAAGCCAATGCCATCCTTAATGCCAGGGCGTCTCCCATTATAGAGCATGCTTCTAGCAAATTTAAATTTTTCATTTTCTAGGTCATGCTCACTAATCTTAGCATTAAGTTGAGCTATGTGATCATTTTGTTTCTTAATTAAAGCTAGATGATCATGGATAGCATCAACATTAATATCTCTACATCTAGTACAAATGGAAGTATGCTCAATAGTAGATGTAGATGGTTTGCAAGAATTAAGTTCAACAATCTTAGCACGCAAAATTTCATTCTTATCTCTAAGATCGGAAATTGTAACATTGCAAACATCTAACTCTTTAGCCTTAGCAAGCAATCTTTCATTTTCATCTCTAAGGCTAGCAAGAGAAGTGTTTAATTCATCAATCTTAGCAAGTAAATCAACATTATCATTTCTAAGATCGGGAATTGAAACACTACAAACATGAGAGTCAACCTTAACATTTAAACTAGCATTTTCATTTCTAAGGTTGGCAATCAAATCATGGCATGTGCTTAGCTCACTAGATAGTTTTTGACATTTTTCAATCTTTAGAGCGTAAGCATTCTTAACCTTAACATGCTTCTTATTTTCTTTAATAAGGAAGTCCTCTTGAGAATCCAAGAGATCATCCTTCTCATGTATAGCGCTAATCAATTCATTTAATTTTTCTTTTTGTTGCATGTTTAGGTTGGCAAAAAGAGTGCGCAAGTTATTATCCTCATTTTTAGCATTATCCTCATCACTAGAGGTTTCATATTTGGTGGAGGATCTTGATTTTACCTTCTTTTTGCCGTCCTTAGCCATGAGAAATTTGTGGACGACGTTGGGGAAGAGAAGGCCTTTGGTGACGGCGATGTTGGCGGCGTTCTCGTCGGAGGAGGAGTCGGAGGAGCTCTCGTCCGAGTCCCATTCGCGGCATACATGCGCGTCGCCACCCTTCTTCTTGTAATATTTTCTCTTCTCCTTTCTTCTCCCCTTCTTGTCGTTGTCTCTGTCACTATCACTTGATAATGGACATTTAGCAATGAAATGACCGGGCTTACCACATTTGTAACAAACTTTCTTGGAGCGGAGCTTGTAGTCTTTCCCCCTCCTTTGTTTGAGGATTTGGCGGAAACTCTTGATGATGAGCGCCATCTCCTCATTGTCGAGCTTGGAGGCGTCGATGGGTTGTCTACTTGATGTAGACTCCTCCTTCTTTTCCTCTGTCGCCTTAAGTGCCACGGGTTGAGCTTCGGAAGTGGAGGGCTCATCAAGCTCGATGATCTTCCTTGAGCCCTTGATCATACATTCAAAGCTCACAAAATTCCCGATTACTTCCTCGGGAGTCATTAGTGTATACCTTGGATTACCACGAATTAATTGCACTTGAGTAGGGTTAAGGAAAATAAGTGATCTCAAAATAACCTTAACCACCTCGTGGTCATCCCATTTCTTGCTCCCGAGGTTGCGCACTTGATTCACCAAGGTCTTAAGCCGGTTGTACATATCTTGTGGCTCCTCTCCTTGGCGAAGGCGGAATCGACCGAGCTCCCCCTCGATCGTCTCCCGCTTGGTGATCTTGGTGAGCTCATCACCCTCGTGTGCCGTCTTGAGCACATCCCAGACCTCCTTGGCGCTTTTTAGCCCTTGCACCTTGTTGTATTCCTCCCTACTTAGAGAGGCGAGGAGGATGGTTGTTGCTTGGGAGTTGAAGTGCTCGATTTGGGCAACTTCGTCCGCATCATAGTCCTCATCCCCTACGGATGGTACCTGCACACCAAACTCAACTACATCCCAAATACTTTTGTGGAGTGAGGTTAGATGAAATTTCATTAAATCACTCCACCTTGCATAATCTTCACCGTCAAAAGTCGGTGGTTTGCCTAATGGGACGGAAAGTAGAGGTGTATGCTTAGGAATGCGGGGATAGCGTAGGGGGATCTTACTAAACTTCTTGCGCTCATGGCGCTTAGAAGTGACAGACGGCGCGTCGGAGCCGGAGGTTGATGGTGATGAAGTGTCGGTCTCATAGTAGACGACCTTCCTCATCTTCTTGTGTTTGCCGCTACTTCGATGCGACTTGTGGGAAGAAGACTTCTTCTCCTTCCCCTTCCCCTTGTTGCATGACTCTTTCGAAGAGTGGCTTGTAGTGGGCTTTTCGCCGGTCTCCATTTCCCTCTTGGCGTGATCTCCCGACATTACTTCGAGCGGTTAGGCTCTAATTGAAGCACCGAGCTCTGATACCAATTGAAAGTCGCCTAGAGGGGGGTGAATAGGGTGAAGCTGAAATTTACAAAGTTAATCACAACTACAAGCCGAGTTAGCGTTAGAAATATAATCGAGTCCGCGAGAGAGGGCGCAAAACAAATCACAAGCAAATAAGGAGTGTGACACTAGGATTTGTTTTACCGAGGTTCAGTTCTTGCAAACCTACTCCCCGTTGAGGAGGCCACAAAGGCCGGGTCTCTTTCAACCCTTCCCTCTCACAAACGATCCACGGATCGAGTGAGCTTCTTCTTCTCAATCACTTGGAACACAAAGCCCCCGCAAGGACCACCACACAATTGGTGTCTCTTGCTTCGATTACAAGTGAATGAATGTTGATCACAAGAACAAATGAGAAAGAAAAGAAGCGATCCAAGCGCAAGAGCTCAAGAGAACACGACAAATCACTCTCTCTAACCACTAAAGCCTTTTGTGGAATTGGGAGAGGATTTGATCTCTTTTGTGTGCTTTGGAATGAATGCTAGAGCTCTTGTATAGTGGTTGGAAACTTGAATACTTGGATACAATTGAATGTGGGGTGGTTGGGGTATTTATAGCCCCAACCACCACAAAGTGGCCGTTGGAAGTGGGCTGTCGTATGGCGCACCGGACAGTCCGGTGCGCCAGCCACGTCAGCGAGCCGTTGGGGTTCCGACCGTTGAGCTCTGTCTTGTGGGCCTGCCAGGATGTCCGGTGGTGCACCGGACAAGCACTGTAGGTTGTCCGGTGCGTCACCCGCGCGTGCTCTGCTCCTCTGCGCGCGCTGGCGCGCATTTAATGCGTTGCAGGTAGCCGTTGGCGCGCGAAGTAGCCGTTGCCCGCTGTCACACCGGACAGTCCGGTGTGCACCGGACATGTCCGGTGAATTATAGCGGACGACTTCCCGACGCTGGCGAGTTCCAGAGCTCCTCTCCTCTGGTGCATCGGACACTGTCCGGTGTACACCGGACATGTCCGGTGAATTATAGCTGAGCGCCCTGGATTTTCCCGAAGGTGAAGAGTTCAGTCTGGAGTGCCCTGGTGCACCGGACACTGTCCGGTGGCACACCGGACAGTCCGGTGTGCCCGACCAGGGCTGCCTTCGGTTATCCCTTGCTCTCTTGGTTGAACCCTTTGCTTAGTCTTTTTATTGGCTAAGTGTGAACCTTTTGCACCTGTAGAACTTATACACTAGAGCAAACTAGTTAGTCCAATTATTTGTGTTGGGCAATTCAACCACCAAAATCAATTTGGAAAATAGGTGTAAGCCTAATTCCCTTTCACACAGAAGAGGAGACGCTCCTGCACCAGGTCGCGGACCGTCTGGCATTATGCCACGAACCGTCCGCGCCTCCGCAAAGAGCACCGCCAGGTGGTTCGTTTTAGTGTTTGTCATCCAGATTAATTTTTGGCGACTCCGCTAGGGACCAGGTGTCTAGATCTACTAAAATCATGCCCAACTGGCTGGTTCTAAAGATCACACCGATATCTTTCCAGACAATATCCTTAGCCGGCTATCGGAAGCCCATCGGCCGATGAGCAACAACTATACGAAGACTTGATGAGTCAAATGAGGGAGGATGCACTTCGCCAAATCGCAAAGGCTGAGGAAGAGGCGACAAAGAAATTCTTATGATACTTTGGGAACAAGATGACTTTTGAGATTTATTGTTTTTCAAAGATTGTTGGCAGTACATATGCTTTTGGTTCATCAACCTACGCCAAAAGGCAGGGGCATATGTTGAGCCCTGAAATGGGCAGGCTGATGGTTTCGCGGTGGCGCGGACGGTCCGCGCGTGCACATAATCAATTAGGGTTCCAGATTTCTAGTAGGATTTGTTAGTAAAACCTATGGGATTATCTCGGAAACCGACTTGTAACAGGTCCAAACCTCCTCTTTTTATATAGTTGAAGGGTTACGGCCGATTAAATCTCCCACAATCGATCCAATCAACTATACTTATAATTTTTACCTTATGTATTAGGAGTAGCTCTAGTTTAGCCTCCCTCTACCTCGAATCTTCACCTCTTTTCGACGCTACATCGACTAGAGGTATCTTGGGTGGCCTGCTGACGCTAAGACACGACATAAGATCTTTCCTCCCCGATAGGGTCTCTCCCAGGAGACGAGATTTAGGTCTGCTGCGAAAAAGACGACGCTCTGTGCTATCGTGGACCGTTCGAACCCAGACACGGACCTAGGACCGTGCCCGAAAAATTAGTGGCCCTGTAAAAAACTAAAATAAGGCCTATCTTTAGATAGAATACTATAATTCTTAATACTAATATTGTAATGATTGTTTAAACAACATTATGATACTTTCGCATTGTAATAAGATAATGAATACATCACGAAACAACTGGTAATTCATAATCTTACAGTATCCAGTAGCCAACAACGCACAACAGGAAACTGGGAATTGGGAGGAGCAGCCGAGCAGGGCGCAACAGGCGTCGTCGCCAAGTCCTCATCCCAGGCGTCGTCGCTGCCGCCGTCGCTCGCGGACGCGTGCCTACCGTCCGCCTTCCCGTTCCTCAGCGACGGCAGCTTCTTCCCGCAGCTCGACCTCGGCGGCGTTGCGCTTGCACCCCCGGCCTTCTCCTCCTCGTGGCAGTTGGTGGTGGTCCCGGACTTGTACAACGGGCTCGCGCCGTGGGACGACGGAGCAACGGCGGGCGCGTGGGGCGACATCGGTGGCCTTGACCTCAGCTGGACACTGCCGGGGGACTGAGTGCCAGCCGCCGTCGCCGTCTTGAGGGGCTCCGATTTTAGCAGTGCGGCCTCGTCAGGTTCAGTTCAGTTCAGTTCCTAGGAATGTAAACCAGCTCACAATTCTCCTATATATGTCGCCTCCACTAGTTTCTTCTCGTCTTTATTGCGAATGAAATGGTGGGGCTGCTAGTTAGATCAGTGAATCTTGATCTGTAGCTGGAGCCAGAGTGTAAGATCTGTGCAGTGATTTATCGTGACAATAAAATTAAGTTTGTGTCAAACCGTTTAGTCGCTAGACAATAAAATTAACTTTGCTAGCTCAAGCAAAACACCATGGCCATGTTGGAACCAGACCGCCGACACACGGCGTGTCCGTCGGGGCCACCCGCACACACGGCGCGCCCACCCAGGCTGTCGGGCCGCGACATACGCGCCCGCACGTATAGCAGCGGGTTTTAGGTCTCTTGGGCCAACACTCCCCCCAAAAAGCTAGCATATTAGGGGGTTACACCCTCAACCATATAAACCATGCTATTTCACCATCACCACACAATGTGAGACTATTCCCAACAATCTCCCCCTCACACATTGTGAGCCGAGATTTGTCTGAGAATGCACTGGGCCAACCTGGCTTTGATACCAATTGTTGGAACCAGACCGCCGACACACGGCGTGTCCGTCGGGGTCACCCGCACACACGGCGCGCCCACCCAGGCTGTCGGGCCGCGACATACGCGCTCGCACGTATAGCAGCGGGTTTTAGGTCTCTTGGGCCAACACTCCCCCCAAAAAGCTAGCCTATTAGGGGGTTGCACCCTCAACCATATAAAACCATGCTATTTCACCATTACCACACAATGTGGGACTATTCCCAACAGGCCACATAAGATTGGTTTCTATCCAACAGTCATCAGGTGTCTGATTTTCTTTTTCTTCTCTCTCTCACGAGTCATGCCACTAACACACCCATCACATGTCAGAGCGTCATCCAGCGATGAAGAAAGGGAACTGGAGGAAGAAGATGGCGTTGCGAGCGGCCATAAGGGCAAAACCGGCAGATTGCAACACGAAAAGCAACACTGACATCTTTTGGTCAGCGTGCACACTTAAGCGATCCTTTTTGATGACCCTAGCTCGAAGCGGTGTATTATGAAGAGCGGTAGGATAGAACGACCTATTTTGCTAAATTCCTCGTTAGAACACAACAGATCGGTAAGCAAACAGTTCTAAAAACAGCAGCAATGCGTGAGCAGGGCAGGCTACTTGCGGCGGAGAAGAGGAGATTGCCCCAGGCATCATGGACGAGTGAGTTCCCGAGAAGCAGGAAGGCCAGGATTGGAGAGCATAGGTAGGTCGCACGGGCGAACGGGGAACCGCCGCCGGTCACAGAGGCAGCGGCGTCGGAGAACACGAGGTAGTCCACGTCGAGGTGGGCATCCTGGCATCCCCGAACACGCGCTGGAAGGCGGATACGAAGGCGCACTTTGGCCCTCCTATTCTAAACGAACGGCTTCGATGGTCCGATCTGAGAGACCGGCAGCAACTCCTGACCCCACATGTCATAACCCCACAAGACTGTTAATTTTGCGTCAGCTACTCAGCTCCCCCACCCTCGCGGGAGAGAGAGACGGGAGGAAGCGGATTCCATCCACACCGTCGTGCACCACTTTTCCCCGCACCCACCACGCGGCGCCGCCCGAGCACGACCATGGCGTCGCCGTCCATCCCCGCCGCTCTCCGCCACCCGCACCTCCCCGCCGATGGAGGACTTCTTTTCCACTCGTCCGGCGACCCAACCGCGCGCTCCTCGCTCTCGTTCAGGCAAAACTTTCTTTCTCAGAGACTGTTCTTTCCCTGTTGACACATCTATTTTCTGGCACCGCACCGTGAAACATTTTGGTGTGTTGGTCGATCCAGCCGTGGTTAATTTTGGTTGATTTTCAGCTGCCCGTGTACTAGAAACGATTGTTGCTGTTGTATCAAATGCAACATGTAGTTTCAATTTGGAAAAATAAACTGCCTGACCAACTATTTGCTCCTCTTGCTTAACAGTACCAAAAGGGTCCGTGTCCTGGAAATAGGTAGATGGATTTGTATCTGTACGAAATTAAACAATCCAGTGGATGAATCATTAAATAGCATCGTAGCCTGGCCGATTGCTTGCACTAAAAGAATCGAATGCTTTATCCTTTAACCTCTTTGTATCAATGATTATCTTGATGAGCACCATGTGTTTTGGTGAATTATTTGTCCTCTATGTAGTTCTGTAAAGTGATGTTGCAGTGATAATTCTTTGCATCTCTTCTTGTTTAAGCAGGATAGGAGACATGACAATGAGAAGGTGTCAGACAGGTCCTGGTCCTGTTTTGGCTGCAAGGAGTCCTGGTTTGGACAACGTTGACAATCTCCATGAGGTGTTCACTTGCAATTTCGTTGATACTTTTTCAGTATTTTGTTGAAATGCCATATAATGAAATTTGACTTTACCCGTGGGCATGTGCTCTAGAGTTCAAGCTTATCTAGGAGCTGGGATTTGAACAGACAGATTGATGATGACCGTGATGTACTCATAGAATGTAGAGATGTCCATAAGTCATTTGGAGAGAAACAAGTATTAAGAGGTGTTAGTTTCAAGGTCAGCTTTTCTCTTTCCACTTTCATTGGTATATATGTTTTTTGTGACTAGAATCGGAACCAGTGATTGGCATTAGCAGCAATAAAATGGCATGAATCATGTAATTCTCAATCCCCAATTGCACAGGATTTGTAATTTGAATTTTATTTAGTTCTATTCTTTTACTCACCAGTCACCACATTGTAGTCACTACGCATTCTGTTCACTGTTATATTTTGATGTTTTCATGACTCAGTAGGTTTGGTTTGTTGTAGTTATGATTCAAAATAATGTTATACTTTTGTGTAGATTAGACATGGTGAAGCAGTTGGGATAATTGGACCTTCAGGGACGGGAAAATCAACTATATTGAAGGTTATGGCTGGGCTGCTTGCTCCGGACAAGGTTGTCCATCTTCTTAGTTTGCCCATGTTACAACAGTGCATCATTCATTTAATCATTTTCATTACAGCTTGGTAAACTGGAAGTTTAATGTGCTCTTTTTCCTTTATCTGTCTCTGCAATAACAAGCAGGGTGATGTAATCATTTGTGGAAAGAAAAGGCATGGTTTAGTTAGCGATGAGGATATAGAGGGTCTCCGCATTGGTTTGGTACATATTCTTTGTGCTTTGTTGCATCTGTACTAAGAAATGACATGATTTCCTTGTAGCTTCTTGTGCCTGAGCATTCTGATGTGGTGTTGTGATACAGGTCTTTCAAAGTGCTGCACTTTTTGATTCTCTCACAGTTCGTGAAAATGTTGGATTCCTTTTGTAAGGGAACATGCCTGCCAGAAGGTCATTTTTTCAGTAATTGCTTCTGTTCAGCTTTCATCTTTGATACATCCATCCTTTGCTTTAGATATGAAAATTCAAGCTTACCCGAGGACCGCATTGGTAAATTGGTGACAGAAACTTTGGCTGCAGTAGGACTAAAGGTAAGTCAAGCTTCCATATTCGTTTAGGTAGAGCACTTCTCACCATAAGCTTAGCATTCAATTGTTAAAGTATCTGTGTTTTTTTTGTCACAATGAGTACTTTGCATGATGGTAAACTTTTCCGATAAATTGCCAACTGTTATCTACAGATGCTATATAATACTCTCGCTGCTCCAAATTTTAAGTTGATCTGAGTTTTCTAGGTATATAGCTTGCTATGTACCTAAGGCATATGTTACGTCTAGAGACATAGTAAAAGCTATTTATCTTGAGACACTTACAATTTGGAATGGAGGGAGAAGTAGACTAATAGCAGGCAGTGCGATCCTACATGCAAACGATGACAAGATGACCTCTATATTGGTCAAGAACAAAATAAAAAAGGGACTTGTTGGTTGTTGCAAAATGCCTTTAGATTTGTCGAAACGAGAATTGCACTGATTCTAAAACAAACCAGCAGTAGAAGAGCTGGTCTGCTGCAATCCATGAGTTACTATTATATCTTTTGAATTTAGAACTGTTCTATCATGGAGGATCATAAATTCATAATCAATCTTGTTCAATTGGGCACGAGCAATATTTTGGCATTTCTTGTAGTACTATTGAGTAAAACATGGTTTTTATTTGTGTGTGTAGGGTGTTGAAGATCGTATGCCATCCGAGTTGTCTGGTGGAATGAAAAAGCGTGTTGCTCTAGCACGTTCGATAATATTTGATGATACAAAGGATGTAGTGGAGCCAGAGGTATTGATGATGAGCTAAGAAGGCGTTTTCCTCTTTTTATTATCAGATATATACTCTGAACTGGAAAGGCTGTTTCTGTCCATAAGCAGACGCTCCTTACATTTCTTCCTCTGGTAGGTCCTTTTATATGATGAACCTACAGCTGGGCTCGACCCGATTGCATCAACTGTCGTGGAAGACCTTATACGTTCTGTGCATATGACTGGACGGGATGCCCTTGGCAAGCCAGGAAAAATAGCTTCCTATGTTGTTGTGACCCATCAGCATAGCACAATAAGAAGAGCTGTTGATAGGTAAAGAACAAATGCTACACTTTTCACTCCATGACCTCAGTTGTCTATTGCTGGGTTGGTATCTGATATTTGCTTTTCAGGTTGCTATTTCTTCACGAGGGGAAGGTTGTTTGGGAAGGAATGACACATGAGTTCACAACATCAGCTAATCCAATTGTTCAACAGGTTACACACCACAGTTTCTGTTGTTTTTTCAAGTATGCTGGGAGATTAGTTTTATCCGACCAGTTCTATCATCTGGTGTTATCTTCTGGATTGCAGTTTGCATCTGGTAGCTTGGATGGACCCATAAAATATTTTTGAAGACCCAACCCAGTAGTGAATGAAGCATAGGTGTTTTGTTACACCCTCTTAAAGATCATCCCAACAAAATCTAGAGCATCAAGAATCCAACAATATCTGGAGCATCAAGAATCCGAAATGGGGGGTCTATGGCAGTTGGGAGAAGGAAACACATTTGGTTTGTCATTGTTTCATTGAGTTTAACAGGCATCTGCAGCAGTATCATTCGGTCACGTCACCTTCTATGCGCATAATTGTGGTACCAGCTTGTCAAATAAGCATTAGTTTCTATACACCATTCTTTGAGGGAAACTGTGCGAGCGATCCAAGATAAACTACATCATTCGTCAGGAAAACTGAGCTATCATGCCAAAAACAAAAAAATACTAAACACCCTTCTTTTAGTCATTTATAAACGAGACTGATGTAAATGTTTACTGTAACTGTTGCTTATGGTATAGCAGCGTCGATTCCTCAGTATTCTCAGATAATTTTATTTATACGTTTGTCTGAACTGAAGATGGTAGCATTAGTGCACACTCTATTTGCGCGCACTGGTTGATTTGACATTGACAAGTCTCTTTAGTTACCTGCTGATTTTTGTAGAACTTCTAGTTTGGAAATTCAAATCCCTTCTAGTTTGGAAATTCAAATCCTTTGAAGATTTAAGGGGATTAAGGCAGAAATTAGTTCATTTCCATCTCAATTCCTTTAATCCCCATTTGGATAATTGAAATTGAATTTTGTTCTAATAATCATAATCTAGGCATAGATCAATTAAGCCTGAAAATACATAAAATTATTTTAAAATCAATTTCCATCTCTCCACTATAAATTTGAGATAGATTTATATTTGAACTTTGAAAAATGGTAAAATGTCAAATTATAAGCTAAATGGTCTACTTTATCAAGTAAATTTGAATTCCTCCAAGATAAAGAGATTTGAACAGCCTTTTGAAGATTTAAGTTTCTAAACTAACCCTTAATAAAATTTGGCTAAAACGTGTTAACCTGCTTGGGTTTGGAATGCCACCACTAGAATGAAATGCGTGAGCAGGTCGGAAATGTCACCACTAGAATGAAATGTCACCGCGAGGAACATGCACGGCGTCAACGGGGTATACATACAAACTCAACTCAGGGCTGGTTTGGTGTACATGGAATTAGAGGTGATCCATAGAGTAATTCTCTCTGTATTCAAATTTGAATAGGGAGGAGATTCCTCTCACATGGATCACCTCTAATTTCCTGTCCACCAAATGAGCCCTCAAGGGTGCAAAAAATCAGGTACCCTCAAACAAAATGTGCAACACTTTTGGACGAGTGTTTGCGGGTGTTAGTCACAAAAATGAATGGAGAAAGAGCGACAAAACAACCAAATCTGGAGCTTTATTTCACAGAAATCAAGACTTAGCCTAGCTCGATCCTGGTTCAGTTTCATTTCTGTCATAGTTTCTAAACTGTTGGTCCCAACAATTGCCGGCTGCAATCGAACATATTGCTCCTTGGCCAAACAAAAACTTGCAGCAGGTATAAACAGTTAACCAGTGTGTAACAGCGTCGGAGACCGAGGTTTCAATTCCAACAACCTTGTAGCCTAATCAACATAGACAAAACTAGGAGTTAGAGGGCAGTACAGTACAAGTAAGCTCATGCTTTTGTTCTGCTAGAATGATGTGCCTTTATGAACCAGCAATACAATTTTAAAGGTTTTGTGGTTTACACTTGCATATGTCAGTGTAAGTAGATTATACAAAATTTTCTCAAAGGGCTATAATAAATAAAGATATTGTTCTGATTATACTTCAAATTACAGCTGGCGAACACATGCAATGTCAAGCACACAACAGGAGAACAGAACACATCTTAGATGAAACAGAAGATATTATGCTTATTAGGTGCAACAAATACCTTAGTGCCACGCCATATATATTCATTAAGTGGCACATGCATCATGTGATTGAGTGCAACAAAGCCGACGATGGTGTAATCTTATACGCTTGATTCTATCCACAGCCTCTACACAAGTTCTAGTGAATGGCATTCCTGGTAGAACTATTGATCACCTTCGTGGCGATCCCCTCTCTCCTTTGCTTTTTATTCTAGTCATGGATGTGCTCAATTCCCTGATTCAAATGACTTCCAGGAATAACCTGATATCCTGTCATGTTCTATTGGGAGTTTTCCTTGTGCTATATTGGAATCCCCCTGACCATCCATAAACCCTCTAGGGCTGATCTAGCACCGCTGATTGATAAGGTTGCAAATAAGTTATCAGGTTGGAAGGCCTCTGTTAAGCAAGGCTGGAAGGTTGGTTCTTGTCAAATCTGTAATTTCAGCAACTCCCATTCATCTGATGCTTGCCTTAGATTTGCCCAAATGGTTCTTTAAGGCCATTGATAACAGGAGAAAGGGTTTCCTCTGGAAAGAACATGAACAAACCAATGTGGCGATTGCTTGGTATCTTGGGATAAGGTGCAAAGAGCATCCATGTTTGGTGGTCTTGGGGTTCATGATATGGAAAGAATGAGCTGGGCTTTGTGCATCCGCTGGTTATGGTCCCTGAAAGTGGACCCCCCCTCAAACCATGGTATGGACTTCCTATCCATATCCCAAAACAAGCCCAAGCTTTATTTGGTATGGCTGTCACAGTATCTATTGGTAATGGGGATTCTTCCAAACAATGTTTTCAAGTCGGACGACTTACTGGTCGTTCTGGCTGACCAACTTGGGTGATTAATCACGATTATTAATCAAACGCTTGGTGATTAATCATGATTGGTCGAAACCAACTTGGACGATTAATCATGACTTATCGCAATTAATTGGACGACTTGAAAACATTGCTTCCAAATTTTGAAAAGACAGGTGCTTGCAGGGGAAGAATGTGGCTGATTTAGCCCCAAACCTTATTCATGCACCCCAAGAGAATAATCAAAAGGCGTATAATAAGTCAGACATTATTTAACAGAAACTGGGTGTCCGATATCAAGGGGGGCCTAACAGTTCAAGTGTTGGTGGAATATCTCAGAGTTTAGGAACTTATGGAGGGTATTGTGTTGTATCCGGATATCCCTGATAATTTTTATTGGAAGCTCTCTCCTTCTGGACAATATTGCCCATGTTTGTTTCAGCTTTTTTGCTGATTGTGGCCGATAGAAGCTGCTGCAAACTGCCAAACACCCAGTCTTTCAGCCCCCCTTCTATGAGAATCGTTTTGGTGAAAATCGTCCAAATCAACGTGAACACAGAATTGGCCGAGTCGTCGCAATAGAAGTAATCCGTCACTTCTTAGATCCTAAAACCTATGGACTCCATATTCCTCCGCATGTAATCCCCACGATACTCAGATTTTCCTCACAACTAGATTCTTAGAAAAGCTCATCAGACTAACACTGAACCAAACAAGCCCATTCTAGTTAATCAGCCTACAGTTCGATATTTATCGGATCCATTAGATTCTCATCCTGGAAGCGGATTTGGAAAACTTGGGCTCCTGCAAGTTGCAAGTTCTTCATTTGGTTGGCTCTTAACAAGTCCACATCAGCCTGCTTGCCCACTCTGTGATCAACAGATAGAACCTATCAATCATGTGCTTGTCTCTTGTGTGTTTGCAAGAGAGATCTGGAGTATTGTGCTTCATAAAGTCATCCCGGGTGTCACATCGACCACCACCGAGAGTCGCTTTAACTCTTGGTGGTGCCGAGTTTCTGCAACCTTGTCTAAGGAAGAGAAGAGGTTTAACTCTTTTAATGGTGTTACTAGCATGGGAAATTTGAAAACATAGGAATGCTTGCGTTTTCCAGGGTATAAGGCCTGCTGTACAAAGTATTGTGTTGTCTATATTGGCTGAAGGATAACTTTGGTGCCTGGCTAGGGCTTCTATCCTCCAGGATCTAGTCCATAAGGCTGCGCCTCTTAGGTCGTTTCTAGGGCAATATTGGTTGTAATTACACCCCTCCCCCTGAGGCCCTGAGGCCCTGAGGGTGTATAGTTTTTTCAGTGGACCTCTTTTTTCTTCTTAATGAAATGACGCGCAATTCTCCTGCGTGGTTCAAAAAAATGCAGCACTAGATATAACCAAAAAGGCACAAGACACAACTTAAACGGAGTGAAGAGAAGCACCGATTTTTCGAGAATTAGGTCTATTGCGACTCACTAATGCACCTAAACATAGCAGAACCACACCCTATTGAAGAAAGGTGAGCTTGGCATCTAGGTGCATCCTACAGAAACAGAAGTCACTTAAGCACAACAGTACATCAAGAAAGCAGGACATGACGAAAAGATTGGAGACCGATATATTGAGCAACGCAACATTTCCATTTGCATGCATACAGTAACTAACAAGGGGCTTAACAAACGTTTGTCTCGTTGTGGAACATGATCCTTGTCGAAACCAACCAAAATCTTCTAACACAGTGAGCGGGCTACAGAAAATGTGATCAAAACCAGTTATTCATTACACAGCCCTCTTGTCATTCACCCGTATCTCCTTTCTGTCTTGCTCTACGGATCAACCGAAGGAGAGATGAAATCACTGGACGCAACTCAATGACAAGGTGTCTAACCGGAGAGGAGAGAGCCCTCATGTCTGGCGGCGAAGTCGCTTCCGGAGCTTGCGGAGCTTGTGCTTGTTCATCTTACGCTTGCGCTTCTTCTTCACGCTGTCCGCCCACACCTCCGCCGCCCCTGCGCCGGCCTCGTCCCTTGCGGGGGCACCCCCAATCGGATCTAGGCACGGGTGTGCCTGGAGGCCCGGGTGGAAGGAGAAGAGCGCGTCGCGGACAATCCCGGATGGCGTTTGGGCCGGCGTCGAGGTCGGGAGTGCAAGAGCCGGGGCTGGTGCTGGGGCTAGGGTGGGGCCTTGCTGCAGATGTGGCGCGAGGCGGGATAGGAGCGTGTTAAAGGGCAGCGGCGGCGGGTCACGGAGGCGGAGGAGCAGCCGGCGGAGCGGCGCTGCGGCTGAGCCGGCGGCGGCCATGGGAGACGTGGGAGGAGCGGAGGGTTTCCTTGGGAATGGAAGCTGGCTGGGCTGGGCTGATGTTTGTTACATTATTGTGTTGATGGTCTGCTTGATTCGTCGGGTCCAGTCGAATCGGGGCTTGTGGTGCGTCTGGTCTCTGGCCCAACTTGCTGCGGTTCGATATTTTAATTTCTGTTTTTTCTTACAACTATGAAATTTCAGGTGTATTTGAACGATTTTGACATTGATTGAATCCAAATGAGAAAAACGAATACCATTCACATGGTAGCAAGTAAGTTATTATTATCACAATATGCACCATCCAAGTGTACGTTTATCATCACAATCTATGCTTCCAAAGACTAACACGTTCACATGCATGACTTGAAAGACTGTAAGACTGTATCTAGCAACGTCCTCTAAATTTCATTCTCTAAATAAATATTCTATGTAGTTTACAGTATTCTATAAAAGATTCAGTCTTCTATATCTTCTGCACCTTCAGCAACGTCCTCTAAATTTGATCCTCTATATCTTCTATATCTAAAGTAATAACCGATTGTATAAACTAGTTTCTTTATTCTCCATTTCGCATAGAAACAAAATTTTAATTCTATTTTTCATGAAAAACAAATGAAATTAACATTGTTCACTATGACAGTTTTGTGAACTTATATTAATTATGAAAACAAATATCTACAATTTTTGTGAACATATACTAGAAACTAAAGTTCGTATTTTTTTATCACATCATATATATTTCCTCAAACACCTATCGAGCTCTCCCATTCATTTAAATAAATCTTTTTTCACCCTCATCACATGCTACACCAAGCAGCAGCAGATCTGCAGTCTCCTCGCTACCATGTTCGCGCCGCCTCCTCGTAGCAGCTATCTAGTGTCCTCGCCGCTACCCCCCCGTGCTCCCGACCCCGGCAACAACCTCCCGTTTGTTCGTGTCTGTGGGCACGGCAAACTTCACTGCCGACGGGGACATGGCTCACCGGTGGGACCGAGTATCCGGGCACCGTCCACGGCTCGCCGACGGGGACCGGGCTCGCCCCGGCTGCGCGCTAGCTTGGGGTCCCCAGTCGTCGGACGTCGACGGCCTCCCCTGCGAGAACGAGGGAAATCTCCGAGCGGACGCGCGAAGGAGCCAACACAGGAGATAGCGGACGCTCGTACAACCTCTACAAATGGCGGACGAACCTCACCCTCTATATTTTAGAGGAGCATTTACTGAGCAGGAGCTCACGAACCTGTAAATATAAAGTACCGAAACTTATATAATTTCTTGTTGGAGACAGCCTAATAGCTGAAACAACTCTTGAATGAAAAGCAAGGCACACTATCAATAAAGATTTTTTGGAAGGCATGCCTCATAATTAACAAAGAAGAGCATAAATAGGTGCTATGGAGGAGTTGCCCGAAAAAAAGCATATCTCTTCAATAATTAACCCGTCTGTATTAATAATTTAATAGAGAGAGGTGTCTTACTACCCAAAACATGTTTTAACGATAAGGGTAATTTTTTTAGATGTGGCTTAATAGAAAAAGCCATCTTCAAAAATGGTTTTCGAAACCAGCTGCACCTAGATATCCATTTTAAAGACGACTAATATTTCCAGTCATCTATAAAAATATCCTTATTTTTAGAGACGAAGGGGTAGATCTGCCTCAAAATATTGACTTGCAAAGACATCCGAGTCTAGAGCCACATCTCCATAAATCAATTTTTTAGAGACACCTAGATTTAAAGCCATCTATATATAGAAATAAGTTATGTAAACATAGTTGTAGTAAGTTTTTTCAGACGGTCGCACCTGGTTTTAAAGACAAAATTGAGTCTACTATACATGTAGATCAAGAATCATATACATAGTGACGTCATACAGAAGATTATATAGAAGTACAATACTTTATCAGTAGTGAAAGAGTATTATTACATAACCATAAACGTTTAGTACAATCCACCAATAGACCATCCTACAACCGACTGGTTGATCGCATGTCTAGAATCCATCCTAATCCTGGAACTCTTGGGTTCAAGACACATGTACTCCTCCATCTGAGTAAAAGATACATAGGGTGGGGGTGGAAAAAGGTAAGGGCGAGTACTTTCACACTTAACAAGTATCCGATTATTTGGTAGGTAGGTTGGCTATATAGTGGACTTGGCTCAAGCGATTGCTTTTAGTTGGTGAAATTTTATTTTTACTTGCAAAGCATTTTAATCCCTTTCTGATAGAACATTTATCATGTAAATATCATTACAGCCCAATAACTTTATGTTTATTGCATCCCACAATGAAGCATTTATCAAGTCTAATGGTGAATCATTACAGTAACATTTGGAAATCGTTGATTGCATTCCACAATAAACCATTCGCCAAGTCTCATGGTAAACCTTTTGAAAACCATCGCGAGTATCAACCCATCGATATTTTGCCTTTGTAAACACTAATCCATGAGAGCCCAAGATCGCTCTTAACCATGAGGATGACTGATTAACCAGTTTTACACTCTACAGATGTTGTACAACTTTACCCGCAAGTTTTGTTACCCGACTACCAGGGTTTGCAAGACCCATACACCTCTTCTAAGGAGGTGAGACAGGGTTCACTATGATACCTTTACAAAAGATCCCCTATGCATTTAGTTTTATGATAAAATATTTGGAGGCAATCTCTCATAATATCTCTCCACACACTACCTCACACGTAGGCCTTCTAGGGACATCAACCCCACCACCTAGTCAACTATAGGTGTTGGTCACTTCATTTTAATCCCCTAAAGGTATCAAAAATCAAGGCAACACAAACATGTTATGGTTCATACTCATCCCTCCTTTTATCGTTCTCGGGGAGAAGATAAAATGAAGGAACGAAGGTAAAAATTAGCTCAAATGAATGAACCATTAAGCGTAAACAATGACATAACATGATGATTGCAAGAGATTAAATAATAAGACATGTAATTCATATAAGAGACTGAATGTGCATAAGTTCTTCTCTTTCATAATATGAATTACGAGTTCGTGACAGTACCTTCGGCTTTGTACAAATTACGATGAGTAGAGTATAGGAATTACAACTTCGTATAAGAATGAGTTTTCCTCCCTTCAATCCAAAGGTGGTCAATGCATGGTGTTGTTCCTCTATTTATAGGCTCGAGATATGGCTTAGGCGAATTTATAATTGTATCCTTAATCTTTATACATTCAAACTAATGTACATGTCAGAGGTAAAGATGTCCTTCTTCTTATCTCACTCTGAAGGTTGTTTGAATCATGCTTTGTCCGAAGCTTGTACACGATAGTCGTACGAAGAATTCTTCTTCGAACACTCGCATGTAATGTTTGGAACCTACCTTCGACATTAACCCTGCAGCATACATACAATAAAACAAAAGGAATAGTTATCGGGTGAGTGTTTTGAGTACCTTCGGAAGAAGATCCCCAACAGTAGTCCTTTCCGGTGCTAGATCGTTTTTTATAACGAGTTTGGTCCACGAAAAATACGAAGGCTTTTTATGCCGAAGGTCCGAAAAACACCTTCCCTGAGCTTGTTATTAAAAAACGAGCAGAAAATCTGAGCACTATTGGTCCACCGATCAGTCGGTCTGTGTAACATGGTTGTTCGTATTCACCGCTTGCTGGTCTATTTAAACAGACTAGCTGGATGCTGGTTTTTACAACATTTATTGCTTTCATGCCGCCTTGCTGCCAAAATTTCTACTACCTCCAAATGTCTTTTTCACACTTGAAAGCTTTAGGCAAAGCTTCAGCTTAACTTGAAATGGCTAGAATTCGCACGACCGCTAAATTGATCAATGAGAGTGAGTCTGTTGACGTGATTGAGACGGCTCCGATTTCAGAAGTGATGAGAGAAACAGACATTGTTGAGCCGAAGGATGGGGTAGAGGTGGCTACGTCGGAGAAAAGTAATTCCGAAGCCAAAGGTGACAATGTTGAAGAGGATCCCAATATTCTTTATCCTAGTAAGGCTAGCCACATTGGGTTTGGGAAATCAAATGTGAAGGATAAGGATTTGGATGTGCTGAAAGGGATTGGGTATATTGGGAAGAAGGATGATAATTTGATTAGATTCGCTGGTCATGAAATCACCCCGGAGCCGAAGGATGATGAAGTTGTTGTATTTAGAAGCTTCTTCCGTGCTGGGCTTCGATTCCTAATGTACGAAATGATTGCTGAGGTGCTGAAGAAGTTTGAAATATATCCCCATCAGCTTACACCGAATGCAATTGTCAGACTTAGTGTTTACATATGGGCCCTTCAAAGCCAAGGTATAAGCACAAATGCCGAAGGTTTCTATAGAGTTCAAGAGCTGCATTACCAGACAAAAGCAAGGTCAGATGGTCTTCACAAGAACTTTGGATGCTATAATTTTGCATATACAAAAGATACAAAGGCTCATGTATTAGGATACCATACAAAGTAGCCGACAGGTTGTACAAGCGAATGGTTTTACATGAAGCCTGATAGCAATGGTAGAGAAAAGTTTAAAGATATCGTGATGAGCCCGATGAGATTGAGCTTCGGCTTTATGAGGCCAATCTGCAACATGAGCATAGGCTCTCTTTCACAAGTGGGTGAAGTTACTTTTAGGGTTGTCACTGAGCACACTAGTACATGGGACTTAGTGCAAGAGTACCTTTCCAACAAGGTGTTCCCAACACTGAGCGAATGGGGGATGTCGAAGTTGAAAGATGACACGAATAAGTTCGGGCTTGTTTATCGGTTTAAATTCTAGGATATTTTCAATGGGTCCTTGCACCGAGTGGCTAGAAATGATTGAGACAATGTGTAACGAAATACTAGGTAATTATACAAGGAAGGAAGACCAACTGATGACCGTTACTTTTGGTAACCGAGAAAAGAGAAGGTTGAATCGAGTCATGGATGCGCTGGGATTTGATTATCTAGACTATAATTTTTTTCTGAAGAAGAAGCTGCTAGCATAAAAATGAAGAGAACTATCAGTATCATGATAAGTTAGGCTGAGAGGTCAGTGAAGGAGGATAAAAGGAAGAAAATGGCTTCGAAAAAACAAAAGGGAGCTGATGAGGGTGAATCTTCGCAGTCGGGGCCAAAATCCCCTGCTCCAAAGAAGCGGAAATCATCGAAGCTTGTCCGCTCTGGTAGGAAACCATCTGAGTTACCGAAGCAGGTTACAGAGACCCCTTCCACATCGTTTATTGGCATTGTAGAAATTCTGGAGGTAATGACTCGTCCTTTGCTTTCGATATGCTGAGTCCACTAAGGTTAGATCTGACTAGCTTATTACTAACAATGAAGGACAAGAATACCGAAGAAGAGGCGAGGAGGAGTCCTTCAAAGGTGGTTGTAGAGGAGATGACCAAAACATGTGATGAGAAGGCTCCTCAAAAGAAACAACACATTATGGCAGTGATGAAAGATGTCTGCAAAATTCCTCCAACAGAAACAAGGAAGAATATTGTGACTGTAAAGAAAATCCTTGAGTTAGATAAAACTCAGGGAACTGGAAACTATTGTGGTGCCTATGGGACTACCATGGCTGATATCGACAGGATTATTACAGAGGCATCATCAAAGAAAGAGGTTGATGTTGCAACCGTTGCTAAGGTTTCAAAGCAAAAAGATACTACATCCAAGGCTTTGGCTTTGGAAGCGAAGAAGACTAGGGAGTCTTCTCATAAAGAGAAGACCTTCGATCTGAGTCATTTGGGTAGTCCGGAGTTAAGTGAAGAAGACCTATTTGAGTTGAGGGAGTTTACCATAGCAGGCGGGTACAGGCCTGATTCTATACTTTTTGGTGGCATAGACGAAGAGATACTATGATGTATTCCTGATCATGCTAGAGCTTGGGTGGTCAATACTCTGACAAATACTATTGGATTCCCGAAGCTGGAAATTGAACTGAGCAGTTATCGAAAACAACACATTACATGTAGCTTAGTATACTTGAATTTGAAGGTACAAACTTTTTGCGTAGCTTAATGTTTTATGTGGTATTATGAATAAATATGTAAACCCTTACATAATCTTCGACATTAATGTAGAGTTTTTTGTTAAGCAAAGCTTTAAGACTACAGTAGGAGACAGAAGACCGGAAAATGATTTTATCTTCACTGAGTTAAAGAGCAAGATTGAAAAACTTGAAGGATTGCTGAAGGAAAAAGAAGTTATGATGCAATCAACCGAAGTAGGTTTAGCCAAATCTCAAAAATTAAATGACGTCAAAGATGAAAAGATTGTAGAGCAGGACAAGCGAATTCAACAGCTGAAAATGAAATAAATGAAATGAAGACAAATCATGATGACAACATTTCTTGGCTTAGACTTGAGGTTTAAAACTTGAATGGAAAAGTTAAAGCAGAGAGTGAAAATAATTCAAGATTGAGCGAGGCAATAAAGAATCTTCGGGACACATGCTTTGGCTTCATTGGTCGGTGCTCCACGCAATTGCGTGAAATATTCCATTATGTTGGAGCACCTTTAGGAGAAGTAAAGTATGTCCCTGATGATTTACTTGGAGCACTTGGATGGGTAGAAGGATAAGTTGATGCATTTGGCAAACTGATGTAGGAGCAAGGAGACATTTGTGCTCTTGTTGCATCATGAGGGACCGCTGCTATCTTCAAGAAGGATGGGTGCACTCACCTGAAATCTGTGAATAAACCAAATTTCAACATTTCTCTAGACAACTTAACTGGGATGTCCATCGAAGCAGTTAGCGTAGGGAACAGATTTGTCACTAAAATCTGGGCTAAAGGTGGTAGAGAGGTTGCGGGTGACGAAGCAAGGGCGTTGCTAGATGAAGTATATTCAATTCTATCTTGTCGACTTGTACTCTTCTTTCTATCTTCTGTTTGATATTACATGCTGATATTCCCTTTTTGCGGTTGCTTGCAGGCTAATGATGATGAAGGAGACGAAGCTGCAACTTAAGACGTAGCCCTGAAAAGATACTTAAGAAGCTTCATTTTATGTAAAAAATGATGACTAAGGAATCATTATGTATGACACTTTTGTAAATGTATGGAAACAACTTGTAATATTACCTTTTGTTCACACACTGCTTTGTTATGAACGAAATCAAAAGACTACGTATTTGAGGAAAGGCGAAAAACACCTTTCCTTCTTTTCGTGAATGACGAAGCATTATAAACTTTATTCTCAATTGGACAACTGTCGTTAGAATTTTTTACGCATTATGTCATGATGAGTTGAAGTTGTAATGTCTATAATTAATGCTTATGTAAATGCATGTCGCGATGCATAAACATATGTTATGCAAGAATGAATGCTTTTTGCCGAAGGTACTGTGATGAAGCTTTGAAAACAAATCATAACCGACTCTGCATCCTCTTATGGACGACTTCAGAGTCTTTTCACTTTACTAGGTGATTCTTGTGACTCTGCATCCCCTTAGGGACGTCTTTTGTGTCTTCTTCACTTTTACTAAGGTAGTGTTTGGTTGAGGAGCCAAGTAGAACGGAGCCGTTCCATCCCTGATTCTAGGAACGGAGCCGCTCTGTTCTGTGTTTGGTAATCTGGAACGGAGCGACTCTGTTTTTTGTTTGGTTGCAGAGTGAACGGAATGGAGCGTGACTGTGAGAGCGGGATCGGAACGGAGCGGCTCCGTCCGGTTGATTTTTTGGAGCGGAATGGTTCCGGATCTGAAGAGAATATTTCCTAATTGGAGCCATTCCGTTCTAGTTCCTTTGTAACCAAACAACAACAAAACTGGGACAGAACGGCTCCGTTCTACTTGTCTCTTCAACCAAACACTACCTAAGTGATTCTTGTGACTCTACACTCCCTTAGGGACGTGAGTCTTTGGCACCTTTACTAGGTGATTCTTGTGACTCTGCATCCCCTTAGGGATGTCTTTTGAGTCTTCGACACCTTTACTAGGTGCTTTTTTCCGATGGTGTAGTCCCAGATTTACATTTTACATGGAGGATTGCCCTTATATTTGATGGGATGAAACTTTGTAAATTACAAAGTATGGCCCCATTAAAAACCTTTCCCCCGTATTGAAAGGAAAAAGGGAACCATAGACAATGACAAAATTACATGATTGTTATATATAATATCTACTAAGCTCATCCGTGTTCCATGACCTTGGAATGTCATCCACGTCCATGTCCTTTAGCCTGTATGAGCCTGGTCTGCCCGAAGATACGACCAAAAAAGGTCCTTCCCACTTTACTTGCAGTTTTCCCACTATTTTTGGGTTAGCCACTCTTCAGAGTACAAGGTGGCCTGGCTTGATATTTTTTAGTCTGACCTTTCTATGTCGCCATTTAACTATCCCTGCTTGATACTTGTTAATATGGTCAATTGCTTGAAGCATGATCCCTTCTATTGCATCTTTTGAGATTTTGGGACTATCCTCGTCATGTGTCAAAGCTATAGTTCATATAGAACCTATCTTCGCTTCTTCTGGTGTTGTAGCTTTGTCTCCGTATAAGAGTTTGAATAGGGTGAAACCTGTTGATCTTGACACCAAAGTATTATGATTCTATACTACTTTTACTAATTCGTCTGGCCATTTACCCTTCGACGGATTGAAAATTGACCTCATTATCCATGTTAGAATGATACCATTTGCTCGTTCCACCAAACCATTGGATTTTGGATGTCTTACTGATGCAAAGTGTGTATTTGTCCCAAATTGATCGCAAAAAGTTTTGAAAGTATCAGAATCAAATTGTGTTCAGTTGTCAACTGTTATGGCTTTTGGTACTTCGAAGGAACAGATGATGCTTTGCCAATACAATTTTTGCATTGTGGCTGAAGTTATTGTGGCTAATGGTTTAGCTTCGATCCATTCAGAGAAATATTCAACTGCTACAACAACATATCTTAGGTTTCCCTGAGTTGGTGGTATAGGTCCTAACAAATCCATTTCACATCTTTATAATGGCCATGTAGGCTGAATTAACTAGGTTAAAGATGAAGGTTGTTTTTTTTATCTCTAGCACATCTCTGACAGTTGTAGCACTTCTAGACCAACTTTGCTGCATCTGAAGCTGCCTTTGGCCATTAAAATACTTATCTAAAAACTTTTCCTAACAATGGTCTGGATCCAATATGAGAACTACATATACCCGAATGAATTTTGTTCATCAATTCTTGACCTTCGGTTATGGATAAACATTTTAGAAGAGGTGAACAAACTCCCTGCTTAAATAGTTCCCCATCTATTATCCTATATGGTCTTGTTCTAGCTTGCATCCTTTTGATGTAAGCTTCATCATCCAGTGGTTAATAGCCCTGGAGAAAGGATATAATTTCTGCTCTCCAATCTTCGCTGTGTGTTGGTGATATTGTACGCACAACTCTTTCTATGAGATCTACCAAAGGTGCTTTGCGAATTTCAAAAAACACCTCTGGTGGATGAGGCAACCCTTGGGTCGCTAACTTAGCTAGCAAGTCTGCTTGTCCATAATCTCCTCTTGGAATGTTTTTTACTGAAAAACCTTCGAAAGAAGCTTCCTATCTTCAAACTGTGTCAAGGTATTTTTCTAGCTTCAAATCTCTTACCTTACTGCTCTTATCAACATGACCTGTGATTACTTAGGAATCAGATTTTAAAATTGCCCTTCTTATTCCCATAGCCTTGAGTTCTCGAAGCCCTAATAGCACTGTGTAGGAAACGATGACGCCTAAGAGAGGGGTGAATTAGGACTTCTCTTCTTTCTAAACTAGGCCACAAATTTATCCCTAGAACAAACCTATGAAAATAAGCAATCTAGAATGTGCAAACTAGGTTTTGTCTATGTGTTGCTATCTCTACCGCAAAAGGAGTTATGCAACCTAAGTTCCAATCCTATATATTCTACACTAAGATTAGTACAGATTGCAACTTAAGTAGAGAGAGTAAATGCGGAATATTAAAGAGCTAGTTGAATGACGCCGATATCTTTATCGAGGTATCCAGAATCACATAAGGTCCCGACTAATCCTCGTTGGTGCCTCTACACAAAGGGTAGCCCACATGAGGGCCAAGGACCACGGTTGAGTAACTCCGTAGAGAGCCATGGGCCTTCTCCACGCACAAGTGGTGCTCCGCTTCTAGCTCCTCTCGAATTTTCCCTGTCTCCACTATCGAGCTTTCGGTCGAAATGTCGTGGGCCTTGTGTGATACCCGGTTTGCAAAGAGGAGAAGTGGAGGTTATTCTTTTTGTTCATTTTCCTCATTCGGGTGATGCGCTTTGGGAATTTGGAATTTGTGGAAAATATTCACCTGTAAGACAGTAGAATTTCTTTGGTTAGTTGTTTGCGACGGGGTCGAGAGCTGTCACATGGGCGAGTTGGTCCTTGAACCTTGATCCGGCCCATTAGTCTCCCTTAACCCTAGCCGCCCCCTTTCCCCTTGGGATTTTTGCAGCCGCCCCCTTCCCCTCCCCTTCCTCTTGGACGTCACCTCTCCCCCCTCTTCCATCTTCTTTCTCCTCAAACCTTTGCAGCCCTCACCACCCAAAACCCTAGCCCCCCCATTTCTCTTCCCCCCTCCAAGGTGCAGCCCTCCCGCGTGTTCTCCGTCGTGTGGCTGCGATCTCAATTGGAGTTTGGAGGGAGGAAGAAGGAAGGAGGAAGGAAAGAACCCAAGGTGAATTCATGTTTAACTTTTGTTGTTTTTGTGCTGCAATCAATTGGATTATGCGTTTATCTTTGCGAATAGGTAGAGGTGCTGTCCAAGAATTTTGTGAGTGAGTGGACAGCAGTAGTTCTAGGGATTTCTGGAAATTTTCGTGGGTTAATTAGTGGGAATCAGTGGGATAATCATGTAGAGCTTTGTCATACCTTTCCAATGAGTACTTATACGCTCGATTCGGAGTTATAATTTAGGAGATATCATTGTTTGAATCCGGATATGTTGCTGTCCAAAAAAACAGATTTTTCAGGTGGGTGAACAACAGTAGTATTAGCAGTTTCTGGGAATTTTTCGTGGATAATTAGTATTAACCAGTATAATAATCATGTAGGGCTTTGTCTTATCTTTCCAATGAGTACTTATGTGCTTGATTTGGAATTATATCTTAAAAGATATCGCTGTTTGAATCCGGGTATGTCGCTGTCCAAAAGAGAAAAAAACATATTACAGGGTTTATCTTGAGGACTGTTTTGGTCTAATTAGATGTTGGAATTTTATTATAAATTGTATACATAACTTGTGGGGAATTTGATGTAGATGCCTCTGGAGTTTTTGGTTGTCACCACTGCTGTCATAATTTTAAAGTTATGAAATTATTAAGCAGCGCCACTGCAGTTTGGTGGGTGCGGGGAGAATTGTTACCCGTGGCGGGGTTTGAGATTGTGCCTAGGTGCGGCGTCGTTTATGAGGCTTATTATGTGAAATTGGTGCACTAAGTTGTGTGTCAAAAACAGGTGGTGGACTTCCGGATCGTACTTAGGGATTTGCCCAAACTTCCGGTGAAGGCAAGTAAAACAGTGATGGTTATTCCGTCTGTCGAATGAAGAGTCTTATACTTGATTATGTTTGTGCTATTTGTGTTCGTACTCATATTTCTAATTGAGCACCATCGTTGGAAGATATTCATGTTTTATTGATTACATATGTTGAGTTTGTGGTTTGATCATGTTACCCATGTGGTTTATTATGTGGAATGGGTGGAAGTATATGTCTAGCACATTTTGTTTGGGAAGAACTCATGTTGTTGACTTGCATAATGCATTCATCATCCATTGCATTGAAGTTTCGTCGCAATCTTATGGTCCGACCGTACCGGTACAATGAGCATCATATGTTGCCTGAGAAGGGGTATGATGCAGCTTCATATCCTTAGAGATATGAAGGCAGAAGCCATTACTGCATCTGTAGCCATGTGCATTCATGGGAGAGGTGTGGAATCTGTTATGTGGATGTGGATAGTGTGGATCTTTACATTGTGATTCATCTTGGCATTAAGTAATCAATTACTTGCTTACTTGCTGCAAATTATTATTCAAGAAGGAAGTTTTGAACTACGTGGTTGTTTAAGCACGGTTGGTTTACATTGTCCAATTGTTGTTTGCTTTGTTTACTTGCTGAGATGTGTCATCTCACTCTTGCATTGTCTGATGCAGGCACCTGATTTCTGCTTTGGGAAAGAAGGGATGTAGCAGCACAGCCACTACACCTTTAATAAAGGAACCACTGCTTAATAATGTTGTTAATCAGGGAGGGTCAAGTCTAGGGAATTATTATGTCTAGCCTTTCATGGTAGTTGAGCTGATTTTTTTGGGGTGGGCTGAGTTACCCATTTTTTTTAATTGGTCATGAATGTGTTTTACTACTTTTGCATTTTGATTATACTACGTGAATTATCTGTCTTTTATATCCTGTATGAACTCTATGTTCCCCCCTTGTTATGCTTCTTTCAAGGGAGGTGCTGCCGGATTTTGCAATATTTTCTCTCTTTATTTCATTTCTTGTGTTGCATAAGTTTAGTGGGAAGGGTATTTGGTAACATCCATTGTGTGGGATCAGTGGGGGTGTTACAGTTGGTATCAAAGCAATAGGCTGTAGGTCCTAGCAAGTGGAATAACAATAAATTGACACACTGCACATGTAGGATGGGTTTTCTGCTTTAATATTGATATGTTATGTTATTGTCTGTGCTAGTTTAACATTATCTGAAGTGATGTTATGCTAATCTTATTTACTTATTATTCTCACCCCTGTGGCAGCAGCTATGCCGCCTCGTAGGGCTCGGGGTAGTCCGCAAGTTCCTAGTGGGGACTCGATGAGTCCGGCGGCAATGTTAGCCGCGATGCAGGCCATGCAGCAGGAGTTGGCCATTCTGAGGCAAGCTATTCCTGCTGCCCTTGTGGGTGCTGCTTAGGGTGCTGGTGGAGGAGGAGTGCCCGGGGGCGCTGTCCCTGCAGGTGCTGCTCCAGGTGGTGAGGCTGAGGTGCCTCTTCCAGTCAGTGGTCTTTCTCTGATGCAGTGGATGGGCATGAAGCTGGATGCTTTTGATGGCAGTGGTACTCCGATCGAGGCGGTAGATTGGCTAACTTACATGGAGGATAAAATGAATGTCTTTGAGATTATGTATGGTGATCGTGTTCGCTTTGGCACACAGCTGCTGAAGGGAGAGGCTCAAATTTGGTGGAGAGGCGTGCAGGCAGCGCACTCCTCCTCACCAGGAGTCCTGACTTGGGATGTCTTCATCAGGCAGTTTGAAAGGAGGTTCTACCCGGTCACCTTCCTGGAGAAAATGAAGATTGATTTGCAGTCTTTCAAGCAAGAGAAGAAGTCTGTCACAGAATATGAAGTGGGCTTCAACAAGATGGTCCGCTTTGTCCCTCATGTGGCTTTTAATGAGATGGAGAAGGCGAGCCAGTTCCGTCAGGGCCTGAAACCTTCTATCAGGCATGCCTTGGGAGCCTTTCCGTTGGTGGACTTCTGTACTACAGTGGAGCAGGCACTGGATGTGGAGATGCAGCATCAGTATACCATGGAGTCGCAGAAGTCTTCGGGTGTTGATCAGCCTCATGGCCAGGACGCGAGGAGGGGCAACACTGGAGGTCCAGCCCACAAGAGGGGCAAGTCTTAGCATCAGTGCCACCATCCTTACCATGGCAAATCTTCTGACTTGGGTACTTTGAGAGGAAGTACTCAGAGGTTTCGGGCTGTTCCTAAGCCCGGGCTGGGGCTGGTGTGTTTCCGTTGTGGTGATGCGCATCGCCGTGCAGAGTGCCAGTGGAGTGGCAGGTGTTCTATCTGCAGTCAAGACCACACGGATGTGGTGTGTAGGAGGAATCCTAATGGGAAGCTTAGATGGGAGCTGGTGACTTCCTCCTCTTCTTAGGGCACTATCAACATCATGTCAAGTGCTGAGCAGCAGTTTTCAGTTCCACTTCCTCCGCAGCAGTTTTATGTGCCTAGGACTTCTCAGTTCGTGCCGATGCAGGGTTTTCCTTAGTATCTGGCTGCGCCTACTCCTGCACCGACTACTCCTATGCCGTCTCAGTTTAGAGCTCCACATCTACCTCACCCGGTTGCTCAGTGGGGTTCTTCTGTTAATTTCACTCCAGGAGCTTCCTCTTCTGCGGGTATTTCCGGGGCTTATGTGCTACCCGCTGCGGATGGCAAAGAGCAAGGAGAAATGGTGACATGTATGATTTCAGTTGATTCATTTGTGGCCCATGCTCTTTTTGACTCTGGCGCTAGCTATTCGTTTGTTTCGAAGGATTTTGTGTCGCGGGCTGGTCTTTCGGTGCAGAGGTTGGGTCACCCAATTTTGGTTAGTTCTGCTAATGGCTCCATTAGTAGCTGTTCAGTTTGTCAGGAGTGTTCCGTCATTCTTGCTGCTGAGGTCTTTTCGACCAATCTGGTTGTGATTTCTTTGGGGGCATTTGATGTTATCTTGGGTATGGATTGGTTATCCCAGTATCACGTAGTTATATCCTGTTTTTGGAAGACAGTGTTATTGCAGGCGCCGTCAGGTAGGGAGGTGGTATTCTTGGGAAGTTCCCCTAAGTTCACGTTATCCTTGTTGGTGCAATTGCTTTCGGATCGCCGGTCCAGGAAGTCGAGAATCTTTTTCTCCATGGGGGTAGAGGGTGAGGCTGCCTTGCGGGTGCAGGACATCCGAGTGGTGTGTGACTTTGCTGACGTGTTTCTGGCAGAGCTTCCAGGCATTCCTCCGGAGCGCGATGCAACTTTTGAGATTAAGCTGATTCCGGGTATGCAGCCCATTCATAAGGCTCCGTATCGAATGGCCCCAAAGGAGCAGGTTGAATTGAAGCGACAATTGGATGATTTGCTGGCTAAGGGTTTCATTAGGCCTAGCAGGTCTCCATGGGCTTCCCCAGTATTGTTTGTTGAGAAGAAGGATAAAAGCAAGCAGCTATGTGTGGATTATCGCGCTTTGAATCAAGTGACTATCAAGAATAAATATCCACTCCCCTGTATTGAGGTTCTCTTTGAACAGTTGAGGGGTGCCCAGGTGTTCTCCAAAATTGACTTGAACTCTGGTTATCATCAACTGAGGATTCGTGAGGAGGATATTGAGAAGACCGCTTTTTGCACCAGGTATGGGCATTATGAGTTCATAGTCATGTCTTTTGGCTTAACTAATGCCCCTGCTGCTTTTAGGGAAGCAATGAATAGGATGTTGCATGAGTTCTTGGATGACTTTATGGTCGTGTTCCTGGATGACATTCTGATTTATTCTAAGACCGAGGCTGAGCATGAGCAGCATCTCCGTCTCGTTCTAGGTGCCCTAAGGGAGAATCAGTTCTATGGCAAGTTGAAGAAGTGTGCATTTTGGCTGTCCGAAGTGGATTTCCTGGGGCATGTGATTAATCAGCAGGGCATTGCGGTTGATCCCAAGAATGTTGCGGCTGTGGTGGAGTGGAAGAGACCCTCTAGTATCTCTGAAATTCGAAGTTTCTTGGGGCTCGCTGGATATTATCGGCGTTTCGTACCAAATTTTTCCAGCATTGCTAAGCCCTTGACTAGACTCTTGGAGAAGGGTGTTCTCTTCATCTGGTCCAGCGATTGCGAGGTCAGTTATCAGACATTAAAGAGCAAGTTGGTGGACGCCCCTATCCTAGCTTTGCCTGAGAGCGATAAGCGTTTCAAAGTTTATACAGATGCTTTGCGTATTGGTCTTGGCTGTGTGTTGATGCAGGAAGGCAGAGTGATTGCTTATGGCTCAAGGCAGTTGAGGAAGCATGAGGGGAATTACCCAACTCATGATCTTGAATTGGCCACGGTGGTTTTTGCTCTAAAGTCATGGAGGCATTATCTTTATGGCGAGGCTTGTGACATTTACACCAATCATAAAAGTCTCAAGTATATTTTTACTCAGAAGGAGCTGAATTTGAGGCAGCATCGGTGGCTCGAATTGATTAAAGATTATGATTTGTCTATTCATTATCACCCGGGGAAGGCAAATGTGGTGGCTTATGCCCTTAGCAGGTCCGGGGTTCCAAAAGTGGCCTTGCAGTTGATTGCTGATCTGGACCGTTTGGGGATCGCCTTGTGCTATGTCGGCATCGCTAGTGAGGAGACTCGTATGCTTATTCAATCTTCCCTCATGGAGAGAGTGCGTGCGGCTCAGCAGCATGATCGTTTATTGCAGGAAGCTCGAAAGAGGGTTGACAATGGTAAACCCCGGGAGTTCTCCATCGATGAGAATGATTTGGTTCGTTTTAGGGGTCGCCTTTGTGTGCCTCAGAAATCAGAGGTGAAGATGGATATATTGAGAGAAGCTCATAAAACGCCTTACACCGTTCACCCTGGCGAAACCAAGATGTACCGAGATCTGAAGCAAAACTTGTGGGGAATTTGATGTAGATGCCTCTAGAGTTTTTGGTTGTCACCACTGCTGTCATAATTTTAAAGTTATGAAATTATTAAGTAGCGCCGTTGCAGTTTGGTGGGTGCGGGGAGAATTGTTACCCATAGCGGGGTTTGAGATTGTGCGTAGGTGCGGCGTCGTTTATGAGGCTTATTATGTGAAATTGATGCACTAAGTTGTTTGTCAAAAACAGGTGGTGGACTTCCAGATCGTACTTAGGGATTTGCCCAAACTTCCGGTGAAGGCAAGTAAAATAGTGATGGTTATTCCGTCTGTCGAATGAAGAGTCTTATACTTGATTATGTTTGTGCTATTTGTGTTCATATTCATATTTCTAATTGAGCACCATCGTTGGAAGATATTCATGTTTTATTGATTACATATGTTGAGTTTGTGGTTTGATCATGTTACCCATGTGGTTTATTATGTGGAATGGGTGGAAGTATATGTCTAGCACATTTTGTTTGGGAAGAACTCATGTTGTTGACTTGCATAATGCATTCATCATCCATTGCATTGAAGGTTCATCGTGATCTTATGGTCCGACCGTACCGGTACAATGAGCATCATATGTTGCCCGAGAAGGGGTATGATGCAGCTTCATATCCTTAGAGATATGAAGGCAGAAGTCATTACTGCATCTGTAGCCATGTGCATTTATGGGAGAGGTGTGGAATCTGTTATGTGGATGTGGATAGTGTGGATCTTTACATTGTGATTCATCTTGGCATTAAGTAATCAGTTACTTGCTTACTTACTGCAAATTAATATTCAAGGAGAAAGTTTTGAACTACGTGGTTGTTTAAGCACGGTTGGTTTACATTGTCCAATTGTTGTTTGCTCTGTTTACTTGGTGAGATGTGTCATCTCACTCTTGCATTGTCTGATGCAAGCACCTGATTTCTGCTTTGGGAAAGAAGGGATGTAGCAGCACGGCCACTACACCTTTAATAAAGGAACCACTGCTTAATAATGTTGTTAATCAGGGAGGGTCAAGTCTAGGGAATTATTATGTCTAGCCTTTCATGGTAGTTGAGCTGATTTTTTTGGGGTGGGCTGAGTTACCCATATTTTTAATTGGTCATGAATGTGCTTTACTACTTTTGCATTTTGATTATACTACGTGAATTATCTGTCTTTTATATCCTGTATGAACTCTATGTTCCCCCCTTGTTATGCTTCTTTCAAGGGAGGTGCTGCCGGATTTTGCAATATTTTCTCTCTTTATTTCATTTCTTGTGTTGCATAAGTTTAGTGGGAAGGGTATTTGGTAACATCCATTGTGTGGGATCAGTGGGGGTGTTACACCTTGTTCCCTCCTGTACATGGTGGCGGTCGTGACACAAACGCGGTTGTCACAATCTCGCAAGACTCTTGCCCCACTTAGTACAAGAGCCGAAGGGTTTTGTGGGGTTTTATAAACTCACTCAACTAACTAGGGATCTCCTAGAGCAAGCTCATAAGCGGTCTAACTAACTTAAGCACTTCGCAAAGCACCTACGCTAATCACCGAGTGATTCTATTAAGCACTTGGGTGTATGAGCACTTGCAAATGTCTATAACATGTGTTGGTATGTTGCTTGGGCTCCCACACATTCAAATGTTGGGTTGGGTGAAGTATATATAAGCCTCAACTCGAAACTAGCCGTTGGAGAAAAGTAGTTGCTCTCTGCGGCACACCGGACAGTCCGGTGGTAGGCACCGGATAGTTCGCTGCCCCATAGTCGTTGGATTTGACCGTTGCAGGTGTCCTTTGCCGCGTGTCAGCTTTGCACCGGATAGTCTAGTGGCTCTCCTCCACAATGCCACCAGGAACTAGCCATTGGGCAACTGTTCCCTAGTGCACTGGACAGTCCGCCGTGTAGCACCGGACTGTCTGGTGTGCCACCGGATAGTTTGATGTTCTCAGTCGGACGGTCCGTGTAACACCCCGGCTTTAAAGGACAAAGCCAAGTGCATCTCATACTTGCGCCAAAGAAGACAACATATATAATAACAGAGTGTATAGAGATAAATGTCACAATAATTAGAGTATTTATTACATAGCAGAAGTCTTACAAAATAAAAGATAAATAAAACAGGATCTAAAATCCATCCTTGGCGCCAGAAAGTCAACTAGGAGACGCCACCTAGATCGAATCGAACTCCTCGATGTGTGGCTCCTCTTGAACCACCTGTTCTTCTCCTGTGGGGGGGTGTGAGACAGCAAGGGTGAGCTCACACATGTTCATCGCTCAACAAGTTGTGGGGAATAATATGGCATGAACTCACCAAAGGTGGGAGTTCATGTGATGTGTAAGGCTGATCAACAATAGGGGTTAAAGCTGAGCATTGCTTTTAATAAGTTGGTCAAATTTTATTAGCAGTTACTAAATGTGAGTAAATACCAAACCATAAAATAATAATAGAACAAAATTAATAATAAATCCCATGCAATGCATATGAAAAATTGAGTTTAAGTTCCATAATTTAATCATGCGAGAGTCCTGAGCTGCTCTTGACCGTGAGCTCGGCTAGTATACCAGTTTTACACTCTGCAGAGGTTGTACCCTGTACCCACAAGTCGTGTATCCCATGTCGCCAGGGTTTGCAAGGCCCTTAGACAATACCGAGGTGAATGGCTAGGGATCCACTACGAGGCCTTTACAAAGTTCCACTAGCTTCTGAAAACCCGCTACAGTTTATGGGAAGAGCACTTGCAAGAATCCCTCGTCTGACCGCCATCGCAGCAAAATCAACCCAAGAACCTCCTTGCATGCAATCCCCTACTGCCCTTGCCCCTTTCGGGTAAGGTAGTCTTCCACTAGCTTCCCTAGTTAGTTGGCCAAGAGCGTCCCATTAAACCCTTGTGGTGGCACGTGTTTCTCAAGTTAATCTCCATGTTCCAATTAACATTAATGATCTTGACATGAACATAAATAGAATAACAAAATAATTGGAACATGGATATAATGAAATAATATCCCAAAACCATATAAAGCAATAGCAGAAACTACCCAAGTGATTCAGGGGTAAACAAGGTAAACATGATAAACAGACTAGGGTGACCTATTGGGTCCCATCAAAATTAAACCTATGCATGGAATAGTGATAATAAAGAATATTATTGGGTAACAAAAGTGGTCAAGGGCACAACTTGCCTGGCACTTGAGATTCCAGTTACCAGGGTGATTCTTCAAATCCTTGAAACCTCGCGCTAGTCGTAGCAGTACAAACAAACATGGTATAGATAAAATTAACATCACACCAAAACATAAGTATAAACTGCGTAATAACAATCTACGCGTCGCTACGAGATCGCGGGAACAAGAACCACTAAGATCAGAGTTATGATTAAGAGCTATGATTTTATAGAAGATCTGTGTGATTAAAATATTAATCTATATTATAAATTAGTTAATATAAATCATATAAGAGGTTATTCTATAAATAATTATCTCCATTTTAATCAAAGTTATGAATTGACCATAGATTATATTCTAGTAGATTATAATGATAAGTGGTTTAACGAGACTAACCAACATAAGTTAAATAAAAGTCTAATTATAAAAGAACAAGCCATGGTATAATAAATGTTGTTATTGCATAGTAAATATTTATACGAGACTAACGCAACTTGAACATATCAAATCGGAGTTAAAATGGAAAAGTTATGAATTTCCTAAGGTTTATGTACATGGCATAAGATTAATTAAGAGATCAATTTTAATACAATTTTCATGTTATAACAGTATTACATGGTTATAGACAATATTAATACAAATTTATAGGAACTGGAATGGACTAAAAAGGAGCTAAAATAAATTTTATATGGATTTTACAAGTTCCTAGAATTATTTTTGTGTTAAAATCAATTTCTGATATTATTTATATGGTTTTCTTTATTAACTGGACCGCACATCAATTTTTAGAGAGCACAGGGGCCGTGGTGTAAAATTGTCCAAGACACAGGGCATTGCTAACTGGACTGCGGGTTCAATCTATAAAAACAGAGGGTCTCTTTTGTGAATTTGCAACGGCGAAGGGGTATCTACGGATCTAGGCCGCTAGATCAAGCATGGACAGCCGTGATTAAATCAACCCAAGTAAACCCCAGCTCTCACATGCCACTATTGGATCCTAGCTCAAGGATCCAGATTTTTTGAAAGTTCCCTACACACCGAACTGTCCGATTAAACCTACGGCCCAGATTGAATCACCCAGGAGGTATCTCCGATTAAATCCGCACCGCATATCTACCATCCCACGACTATCTTCCGCCCAACACTACCTCTAATCCTGTCCGGTCATCTCTGAATCCACGGCGGCGGCATCGTCTTCAACCTCTTTCCTGGGCACGGTCAGAGAGGTGGAGGCGCGCCGGGTAGTACCGTCATAGGCATTTGCCTCGCCCCAGCCCCCAGCTCACTGCGATCAATGTGGTGTCGAAGCGCCCATTGGTGTGAATCTGACCAACCCTAACCAACTTGTTCAGGCAAGGGGACGAAGCCGGTCCACGGAACGGTTAAACACACAGTAGAGAAGATTGCTCCAGTGAGCAATTGCAGGCCCCCTAAGCTACAATCTGATCCTACCCTCAGCGCTCCAGATAACCACGATAATGAGAATTCCGGGGAGAGGAGTCGTACTGGTTGAATAGTCGAGAAGATTCTCGGCCACGTTCGTGCAGATCCTTCGCACCTGCCACACTCCTACGAGAAGGGGTGCACCACGCCGGTCGATTGCTCACGCTCGGCTCACACCGGTGACCGCCCTCCGGTCCGGACAAGGGTGTTAAACGATTGCGGCTTGAGATGAATGGCGGTGAACTACTTCCCCTCTCAATTTGTCTTGGCGGCGGCGGTGGATATCACTGGCGGCGCTAGTGGTCAAATAGGAGTACGGCACGACGAGGTTCAAGGGATCAGGTCGCACGACCAAGCGTGGAGTTCAGCTGGCTTCAGATGCGCGCCAAGGCAGCGTCTTATGCGCGCCAAGGCAGCGTCTTATGCGCTAACGGCCTGGGATTTACGGAGCTCCACGATCGGGCCTTGGGTGCTAGTTGAACGTGTAGCGGGATGACAACGTGGGCCCCGCCAGTCACCGAGAGAGGCATCACAGGCACAGTAGCGCCACTGAATGGAAGGACGCTGGCGAGCGGGCCCCGGCCGGCAGTGGCACAAGCGCGCACAGGGGTAGAGTCGTAGAGCTGGGCAGGTTGTGCGATAGAGTGGGCCGAAATCAGGTCTTGGGACCATGTGTGATTTTCACCTTTTCCTTTTTATTTTCCTTTTTCTGAATTTACTTTACTCTTTGTTTTTATAATTCAAATTCAAATTTGAATTCGGTTATGAAATTCACCCTTGATCAATAATGTATTAATCCAAATACTAATGGAAGGTAAGTACATTCTTATTTATATATTTATTTTATCTCATTTGCATTGTATTTTCCTTCTTTTCTCTTTATTCCCTTTTCTATTTTTATTTTCAAATTCTAATTTCCGAATTTAAACTTGTCTCACAAATTTGAATACGAAGTGCAACAGTACAATAACTTCAGCATGCTATGCATAATTCCATATTTATTTATTTGCTATTTGACTACTTTAATTTCCATAATTGAGTATGCATAGAGAAAAGAACACCAATAATCTTCGAGGGTTCCATAATCCATTACATAATTATTTTTTATATAATAATTATTATTAATAATATTTTCCTGATACAAATTTTGGGCATTACAGTCCGTGAGTGGCTACACTTTCTTCAAGTGTTGTACTTCGCTTGATACTTGTTGATATTTTCTTATCGTCTTCATAATGTCTTCTTTTGAGATGTTGCTTCTTCATAATGTCTTCTTTTGAGGTGTTACTTTAGGATCATGTGAACTACAAATACAAACATTAGCTAACACATTAGTCTACAGATTATGTTGATCATCAAACACCAAAATCATCTAGTCAAATGGGCTGAGGTCCATTTTCCTTACACACTGCTTCATGCTTTGCGATGTTATTTGTACACTAGAACTTTAATTTAACTACATAGGAAGTCTTCATCTTTGACGGTGAAATAAGAACATCGGCACCTGCGCTAAACGTACCCCACGATCAATCGTAGAAGATTGTCCATACTTCTTAATCTAGCATATGTGCTTCATCCTGAGCCCCTGGCGTCCAGTCAGCAATGAAATCTACCAATGCTTGAGATTGGATCGAAGTCAATGACAAACTCATTGAGCTTCGCAGCCCATTTTCCAATTCTTCCTGTTGCTTCCCTATTTCTTATGATGTCTTTCAAAGGTTGAGACGAAGGGACAATTATGTTATGTGATTAGAAGTAATGCCAAAGCTTCCTGGAGGTCATGAGCACTACATATAATACTTTTTCTATTTCTGTGTAATTTTTCTTGTACGGGCCCAATAATTCCAAAACAAAATAAACTGGCACTTGTTTCTTGGTTTCGCCTTCCAGCTTCTCCTTAACTAATGATGCACTAATGTAACACCCTGAATTTGGGGGTATAAAAATTCTTCTCTAAATTCCTACCAAATTCAGGTGTTACCCTTTGTCTCTCTCTCTAGTCACTCTCTCATTTTCCTTTTGAGTAGAGTTAGGTTAATTAAGTGAGGGATTAATTAATTATTTTGTCAAAACTATGTGAGTCATGAATTGTTGCATCATGCTGAGCCTAAATTATTCTTTGATTTGATTCACATGTTTGGATTATTTTAATTTGAATTGAGTTCACTAGAGAAAATAAAAAAAACAATTGGAAATTTAGAGAAAAAGGAAAATTGCGCCCTGCCGGCCCAGTCCAGCCCAGCGGGGCCGCGCGCGCCCGCGCTGCCTGACAGGTGGGCTCCACCTGTCAGTGGCGGTTTCCTCCCCCGCGCACTCTCTTCCCCCTCCCTCTGCCCAGTGGGGCCGATCTGTCGGCGCCAGTCGCCTTCACCCGTGCCCCCTTTCCCTCTCGGCCTCGTGGGCCCGCCTCGTCAGCGCAGTGAGCCGCCCCCCCGCACACCTGCTCTCTCATGTTTAGTGTGATGTTAATTTTTCCTATGCAATATTTGTGTGTATTGTTGCGAGTAGACGATCAAGTGACCGAGGAACCCGGAGCTCAGCAAGTTGAAGATCCTGAGCAGGAGCTCACTGAAGGCAGGTTATGCCCTTGATCACTTCTCTTTACATAATAATGTTCTTGTTAATCATTGTGACATGCCCAGGTTAAATTTGATGGGACTTAATAGGTTACCCTAGTTTTGTTTACCCCACACCTTGCATACAAATGAATTATTGGGTAGTTTGGCTATGCTCTACCTGGTTTTTGAGTAGTAATGCTATATGACATATGTTCATGCTTTATTATTGTAACCAGATTATCTATCATTCATGATAAGATTATGGTGTAAATTGGAACATGGAGCTTAACTTGAGGTAACTATGCTACCACAAGGGTGGAATGGGATGCCCTTGGCTGACTAATTAGGAAAGCTAGTGGAGGACTACCTTATCTGAAAGGGGCAAGGGCGATAGAGGAGTTGCCGGTGTAGGGAGGTTCTCCGGTCGATCATGCTGTGATGGCTTTTCGAATGAGGGATTCCTAAATCGCTCTTCTCATAAAATCGTAGCGGGTTTTCTAAAGCTAGTGGAACTTTGTGAAGGCCTCGTATTGGATCCCTAGTCATTCACCTCGGGAGTGTCTACGGGCCTTGCAAACCCTATCTAGATGGGATACACGACTTGTGGGAAAATGGTGCAACCTCTACAGAGTGTAAAACTGGTATACCAGCCGTACTTGCGGTCAAGAGCGACTCAGGACTTCTCGCATGATTAACTTATGGAATTAAACTTAATATGTCATATGAATTACATTGTGGGAATTATTATCAATTGCGATCTTTTATTTATTGGGATGGTATATACTTATACTTAGCAACTGATAATAAAATTTTGACCAACTTATTAAAAGCAATGCACAGCTTTAACCATTATTTGTTGATTAGCCTTACACTACACATGAGCCCCCATCGTAAGTGAGCTCATGCACATTATTCCCCACACTTGTTGAGCAATGCACATATGTGAGCTCACTCTTGCGATAACCCCCCAGGTGAAGAGCAGGTGCCAGCGGAGGAGGACTACTATGACAAGATCTAGGTGTCGTATCCTAGTCAGCTTGATGACGCCAAGGGAATAATATTATTTCGATTTATTTATCATCAGTTATTTTGTAAGACATTTTTGTTATGCAATAAAGTTTGTGACATGCGTCTCTATACACTAAGTCATTGTATGTGTTTATCTTGTTTGGCGCACATATGAGACGCACCCGGGTTTGCATCAGAGGGGATGTTGACTATATGAGGTAACCTAGATAGAACTAGACAAAACCCTTACCTACTTACCTTTACTCTAATTCTTTCTATACTTTTCTTGATCATGTCTCATCTTTTGCTGCTTTACTCTGACCACTCTTACCTTCTCTACTCTAAAAGACAAAAAAAATTCACACCTTGGAATCCTATATCTACGAAATCCCAAAGAGATAGGAGACCTAAAACAAAAAATATATTTTTAATTAAGTATTTGAATGTTTGTTCTTATGAAGATTTCTTGATTCGTTTATTTGATTGCTTGAGATATTTGTGGGGCTATATACACCATAAAACCTAGTATAGTGGGTATATTCTAGCATGTACCACCATAGATGTAGTGTAGTAATGTTAGGTAGGTGACACTCTAATCTACTGAACTATTGTGACCCAAAAAATCATGTCCTAAAAGTCAAGTGCTCCGTATTTACTCATTTGTCTTATCTACAAATCTATCTTACCCTATGACTCTAACCTAGATGGTCAATACCAGGAAGGGAGACGGGGTCGATCTACCTGCACGCATTCACCAAAGGAGGGCAGTAGCTAATCTAGAACCAGAGATGAATCCCCTAAATCCTCTGTCTATTGGGTCCGAGGCCTTTTTTGCAGCCCAAATCCAACTGCCGCAACAGATGTCCAACACCATGGCAGATATGCAAGCTCAACTCCACCATAATCAGCAACATCCACCACCACCACCACCTAGGGATAAGCATGCATCACGAGTTTATGAGTCACACTCCAGCTCCCCAGATCCACTCCAGGATGATGATTGGCTGAAGTCAGTGGAGAAGATGCTCAATATTACTCATTGCACGGATAGAGAAAGGTACTATAGGCATTGGGTCGCCTTACTGGCCCCACTGCTAACTGGTGGGATTCATATTGTGCTGCTCATGCTACTACTGACACCATCACCTGGACAGAATTCTCAACTAATTTCAGAAACTATCATATTCCTGCTGGCTTAATGAAGATTAAGAAGAAGGAGTTCCATTCCCTCAGGCAGGGAAATATGTTAGTGAGTGAGTACAGGGATAAATTCATCCAGTTGTCTAGATATGCTCTTGAGGAGGTTGCAGAAGATGACAAGAAGCAGGAGTTGTTCTTAGAGGGACTCATTGGGCAACTCCAGTACCAGCCGATGCCACATTCCTTTCCATCTTTCCAAAAGCTTCTAGACAAGGCCATAGCTCTTGAACACAAGCGTGTTCAGCTAGGCGAGATGAAGAGGAAGGCTATAACTGAAAGTCCCCTAGAGGGGGGTGAATAGGCGAAACCTGAAATTTACAACTTTAAACACACACTACAAGCTAGGTGTCGGCGTTTCGAGACCGGGGGGTCCCCGAGCCGACGAGTGAGTGTGCCGCGTGCCCCAGCCCAGATGGGTCGAGCGCGTGGGCGGAGCGCGAAGGGGGGAGAGAGCGAGGTGGCCGGAGCCGGGTCGTGATGAGAGAAGTCGGAAATCCCGCGGCCTTCGTGTTCGTCCCGCGCCCAGGTCGGGTGCGCTTGCAGTAGGGGGTTACAAGCGTCCGCGCGGGTGAGGGGAGCGAGCGGCCCCAAGAGAGCGCCTGCCCCTGCCCTCGTTCCCGCGAGGCCAACCTTCTCTAAGAAGGCCCTGGTCCTTCCTTTTATAGGCGTAAGGAGAGGATCCAGGTGTACAAATGGGGGTGTAGCAAGGTGCTACGTGTCTAGCGGGGGAGAGCTAGTGCCCTAAGTACATGCCAAGGTGGCAGCCGGAGAGATCTTGGCACCCAGCTGGTGTGGCGTCGTGGCTGTCGGAGAAGCAACGGAGCCTGGTGGAGGGACAGCTGTCGAAGTGGTAGGGCCCTTGCTGACGTCCCCCTGCTTTCGTAAGGGAGCTGGGAGCCGCCGTCGTCATGGGCCTAGCGGGGCGCCATCATTGCCTATCTGGCGGAGCTGGCCAGATGGGACACCGGTCTTGTTCTCTGTGGCCCGAGTCGGCTCGGGGCAGGGTGATGATGGCGCTTCCTGTTGTCGTGGCGGACTTGTGTCCTAGGTCGGATGACGTGGAGGCTCCTCCGAAGCCGAAGTCGAGTCTGTCCTGCATGGCAGAGGCCGAGCCCGAGCCCCTGGGTCGGGCGAGGCGGAGGTCGTTCGGCAGAGGCCGGGGCGGAGTCCGAGCCCTGGGTCGGGCGGAGCGGAGTTCGTCGTCTTCTGGGGCCTTAGCCCGAGTCCGAGCCCTGGGTCGGGCGGAGCGGAGTTCGTCGTCTTCTGGGGCCTTAGCCCGAGTCCGAGCCCTGGGTCGGGCGGAGCGGAGTTCGCCGTCTTCCGGGGCCTTAGCCCGAGTCCGAGCCCTGGGTCGGGTGGAGCGGAGTTCGCCGTCTTCTGGGGCCTTAGCCCGAGTCCGAGCCCTGGGTCGGGCGGAGCGGAGTTCGCCGTCTTCCGGGGCCTTAGCCCGAGTCCGATCCCTGGGTCGGGCGGAGCGGAGTTCGCCGTCTTCCGGGGCCTTAGCCCGAGTCCGAGCCCTGGGTCGGGCGGAGCGGAGTTCGCCGTCTTCCGGGGCCTTAGCCCGAGTCCGAGCCCTGGGTCGGGCGGAGCCTCCTATGGCGCCTTTGGCAAAGCCTAGTCGCCCGTCGGTCTCACTCTTTGCGTTAAATGCCCCAGTGACTTGGTCGGTCGGCGCGGTGATTTAGTCAGGGTTGCTTCTTAACGAAGGCAAGGCCTCGGGCGAGCCGGAGATGCGTCTGCCGTAAAAAAGGGGGCCTCGGGCGAGACGGAAACACCTCAGGGTCGGCTGCCCTTGCCCGAGGCTAGGCTCGGGCGTGGCGTGATCGAGTCGCTCGTATGGACTGATCCCTGACTTAATCAAACCCATCAGGCCTCTGCAGCTTTATGCTGATGGGGGTTACCAGCTGAGAATTAGGCGTCTTGAGGGTACCCCTAATTATGGTCCCCGATAGTAGCCCCCGAGCCTCGAAGGGAGTGTTAGCACTCGCTTGGAGGCTTTCGTCGCACTTTTTTGCAAGGGGACCAGCCTTTCTCGGTTGCACTTTGTTCCGGTGGGTGCGCGCGAGCGCACCCGCCGGGTGTAGCCCCCGAGGCCTCGGAGGAGTGGTTTCACTCCTTCGAGGTCTTAATGCCTTGCGTAATGCTTCGGCTGGTCTGGCGGTTCCCTTATGCGAACAGGCCGTAGCCCAGGTGCACTGTCGGGGCCCAAGTTCTCGGGCTGGTATGTTGACGCTGTCAACGGTTTGGCCGGAGCCGGTTTTGCGAGAGCAGCCCCCGAGCCTCCGCACAGGGCGAGAGGGCGATCAGGGACAGACTCGGCTTTTTTATATATGCCCCTACGTCGCCTTTCCGCAAGGAGGAGGGGGGAGAGCGCCATGTTACCCTCGATGGGCACCGAACATGGTGTCTCCGGTGAGCTGCAATCGGGTAATCCGAGTGGACGTCCGTGCCCCGTTCGTTGGGGGTCGGCTAGGGGCCCGGAGGCACGCCCAAAAGTACCTGCGGGTGATCTGCCGGACCCAGTCCCCTGGCGACGGGGTCCGAGGGCTCGTTGCCTCCCTCCGATGGGATTCCGTTACAGGATCGTTCCCGCTGGTCTCGGAAATGTCCTAGGGTACCTCGGGAGCGCAGCCCGAGCCTTGGTTATGTATCGAACGTACCCCTGGTCATCCCTCGCTCGGTGTCTGAGGCGACTGTGAACCCTTCGGAGGGCCAGCCTTCGAACCCCTGATCAGTAATGGGCGCGGAGCCCGAGTAGCCTGAGGCGGTCGTGGAACCTTTCGGGAGGCCGACCTTCGAACCCCTGACCAGTAGTGGGTGTCGGGCCCACGCGATCTGGGGCGGCTGTTGAACCCTTCGGGGGGCCAGCCTTCGAACCCCTGATCAGTAAGGAGGCTCGGAGCCTAGTTCCTTCACGGGGAAGGATCCCTTTGGGGGTATCCCCCTTCCCGGTCCCTGTTGCAAGAGATAGAGAAAGAGGGAAAAGGAAAAAAAGGATACGAATTTGAACGACGTGGCGTACCTTTTTTGGTGTGGTCGTTTTGGCGAAGGCGAGACGTCGCCAGCTGCTCCTGCCAGAAGCGCCGCCTGTTCAGCCGTGGAGTTAATGCGCCGGGGCGAGTAGCTGGCGAGGCTGCCGTTGCGCGTGTGCGAGTCGTTCGAGGAACGGCTGTTTTGCTTCGCGTTTTTTGAACCCCGCGTCCGGTCCGGGCGGAAAGTTGGAACCGTCTTCGCTTTGGTCTTTATATACCCCGGAGAGGGTCCGGTGATGGTTCTCGACTCCGCTCCCTGTCTCCCTCTTAGGTTTTTTGCAGCCTGAGAGATCTAGCCAGAGAAAAGAAAACCGCCCTCCCTGTCCTTCGCGCCGCCACCCTTTCCGCTCGGCGATGGCTGACCGGGTGACCATCATCTCGCCGCGCGACCCATGGCCCTTCTCCACGGTGACGGCGAGTGATCTGGAGGACCTCGTCGGCGAGGGTTTGCTCCGCCCTCTCACCGATGAGCAGCGGCCGGAATGGATTCCACCCACGGGTGGAGCCACTCCATCCCCACCGCCGGGGTACGTCGTGAGCTTCGTCTCCTTCCATGAGCGGGGATTTGGTGTGCCGGCGAGCCGCTTCATGCGGGCCATCCTATTCCATTATGGGGTGGAGTTGCACAACCTTACCCCCAACTCCATCTCGCAGGCCGCTATCTTCGTAGCGGTGTGCGAAGGGTATTTGGGGATCGCCCCCCATTGGGATTTGTGGACTCATCTCTTCTTCGCTGAGCCTTTTGCCTTGACGACGGGGGAGAGGAAGGTCCGTGCGGCGGTGCGGGCCGGCAGCTGCACCCTTTTGTTGAGGCAGTCGCGGTCATCGCAGTACATCCCTGCCGTCCTCGCGTCCTCGAACAAGGGGTGGCAGCGCCGGTGGTTCTACCTCCGGAATGACGGAGAGTTGCTCCCGCCGTATTCTCAGCGGGTCGTCACCGCCGCCACCGACGCCTGGCGCCACGGGACTCCACACGAGAGGCAAAAGAACCTCGAACCTCTTCTCCAGGCCCTGAAGGCGTTGCGGGAGGGAGGACTCACCGCCGCGGGAGTGGTTGCCGCCATCCACCGGCGGAGAGTGCTCCCCTTAGCGGAGCGGCGGCTGCCGCTTTGGGAGATGACCCCGGAGGCCGGCTGGGAAGGGTCGCGAATGTCCCCTGATTCTCTTCCCCCCGACGTCCTCCAGTGGCGGGTGTCGGCTGCGATGGGGAAGTCGGACCCCCACGCCTTCTCCCAGCCTCGGATGCGCCCCGATCAGGGGTGCGTCACTCTGGTGAGTTTTCGCCCCTTCCCTCTTCATATATCGGGTTGCTCCTGGTTCTCACGATTGGGTTTCTTTTCCCCCCTTTAGGAGGTGGGGTGGCACAAACCCTCCCTACCGCGGGCCCCGGAGGACGCGGTGGGTCGGGCAGCGCGGCGGGTCGCCGCGGAGGAGGAGAAGAAGCAGAAGGACGCGGTGAAGGCCCGGGCCCGCAAGCGGAGGCGGGCTCGGGACGCCTTGGAGAAACGCCGTCGCCAGCAGGAGAGGGAAGGACTCCCAAGGGAGCTGTCGCCGGAGACATCCGACGATGACGACGACGGTGGTGAAGAGGAGGAGGAGGACGACATGGCCGCCCGGCTCGGCCTCAGCCCCAGCTTGGGGTGTGGCCAGGGGCCGTCGAGTCAGCCCCCGAGCGGGCCGATGACGTCGGTTCCCGGAGCCGGGATGCCGGATCCCCGACCCGAGGGGCGGGGGCAACTCGAGAGGGCACTTGACCCTTCGGCTGGAGGAGCTGACGCGATTTCAGGGAGTCGGGCCGAGGTACCCGTCCTTCGAGAGCCGCCACCCGCGCTGGCAGCGCGGGGATGGCGGCGCCCGGGCAGTCCGCCTCCCCTGCGTCAGGGGCGCCCAAGGCGAGGGCGATGCCGAGGCCGTCGGCGCAGCGGACCTCGGCGGCGGTTCCAGGGAGCGGGAGCCAAGAGACCTCCCCCCAGGCACAGTGGATCATGGCCCGGAGCGGGTAAGTATCTTGGAATGTCTTCGTCCCGGCGCTCCATTCATACGTCCCGGCCGTGACTTTCTCTTTCTTCTTTCTCCCAGCAAGCGGAGCCATGGCCGTACCGACCTGGCGCCCCGGAAAGCCCTTAAGACGGCATCGGCGCGGGCGGCTGGCGCCACCCCAAGCCCTGTCGCTCAGCCAACCCTTTCGCAGGGTGTTTCTCCGCGTGGGGCTTGGGCGTCGCAGGTCTCGGGGGAGCAGGTCCCCGAGGCGGGTTCTTCTGCCGAGGCGGCCATCGTGATCAGGGAGGCGGCCGGCGCTGACACGGTCCCGAGCCCGTCCGCCGTGCCGGCCGTGCCGGCGCCTGCCGCCCCCGCGGTTGCCACCGTCCCGGTCGGAGAGCATCTGGTCACTGCCAGCGTCGAGATGGCCGCAGCGGCGGTGCCCAGGGCCTCGGAAGAGGTGGGTGTGGACGCGCAGTCCATCCAGGCGGGCGGCAGCCTCGTGGCTGTGCGACAGAGCCCCGAGGCCCAGCGTCAGTTGCTCCGATTCCGGACCCGCGAGGCCTCGGACCCTATCTTCGTTCTTGACGACGAACAGGAGGACCAGTCCTGGGACGAGCTCCGCAAGCGTGCGGAAGCAACGGTGGGGTCGCTCCGATCGTCGCTGGAGACCCTCTGCGGGGACGTCCCCAAAATCCTCCAGGTAATGGTTTTCAGGCATACCTTCTCCCTTCTGTGAGCTAGGCGTTTGTCGTGACGTCTTGTTTTTTTATTTTCAGGATCTGACGGACCGAAGCGCCGCCAAGTCGTCGTTCATCCGCCGTGAGGCCGACGTCTGGGGCTCGCTGCGATCCCTGAGGACCTCGCTCGCCGGGGCTACCGCGCGCCTTTCTCAGCAGGATGCTAAAATAGCGGACCTCCAGTTGCTCTGCGCCGACCTGAGGGCCGAGGCGGCGGCGGCGCGCGCGGAGGCGCTACGGCAGCGGTCAGAGTTCGTCCAGGTTGCCGAGGAGCGGGACCAATCTCGGGGCCAGGCCGCCGAAGCCAAAAGTCGGGCTGAGGCCCTCGCGGCCGATCTAGCCGCAGCCCAAGTCGCGGCCTCGGAGCAGTGCGTCCGGGCCGGAGGTATGCCTCGACTGTTCTCGGCTCTTGTTCTTGTCCGTTTCTTCTGCTTGTGCTTGAGGTCTTTCTTTTGGTTGCTCGCAGAGCTCAAGTCTGCCCTTGACGAGTCGGCCAAAGCGCTCGCCGAGGCGCTTGCTGGAGCTGCCGAGCAGAGGGAGGCCGACTTCGCGGCCATGTCCGAGGCCGTCTCGGATGTTTATCGGCTCCTTGGCCCCGGCGACGTCCCTTCAGGAAGCTCCCCTCAAAGCCGCCTTCAAGCCTTAGGTGATTACGCGCGCGGTAAAGTCCGCAGGGCGCTACACCACGGCGTCAGGCGGGCCTTCGCCGTGCTCGCTTCCCATTACGTCGTGGACCTGGAGCGGGTCAGTGAGGGGTATTGTCTTCCTGACGAAGACGAAGCCGCCCTGGCAGAAGTTCAGCGGCTCGACGCGGTCGCCGCGGGTCCGAGCGCGGTGCTAGCGACCACCTTTGAGGCGGAGATCCTTCCTCCTGCGCCGCCGCTGGAAGCGGAGGTGGACCTTACCGACGGCGGGGGCGGAACTGAGGGTGCGGCGCCCTCCCAAGGCGGCGCCTGATTTTTGTTGTGGCAGTTTCTGTTGGACGTGCGCTTTACCGCGGCCGCCGAGGCCTGGACACTTTACTTCTTTTTTTGCGTGAAGTTGTGCTCTCTTTTCTTTCAATTCTCGCACCTGGCCTGACTTGTCAATAGTAGAGTGATTTCCCGAGTTGGGTCCCGTTTCGTGGCAGGCGATGAGTGAGGCGTCCCTAGCCCGGAGGCGTAGGTGTTCCTCGGCTCCGTCGGTCCCGCCACTTATCTGTACCCATGTTCGCTCCACATTCGGGAGAACGCAAAAACCCCTTCTTGATCGAACAATTTTTTGACGCGAAAAAGTGCATCCGATCTCGACGCGGAGGGGTTCCCCCTTTTTAGCCCCCGAGGGAGGGTCGGGCTCCGCCAAGGCGAGGCCGACCCTTCCTTGATGACTAATGCTCGTGTGTGAGCGGGGGAAGGGCGCAGCCCCCGGGCGTCATCCGTGCAGAGGCCATTTGGCGAGTCGGGCTCCTGCCCGAATATCCGGCAAGTGCTCGGTGACATTCCTCGGCATGCCGGGCATGTCCGAGGGATCTCACGCAAGAATGTCGGCGTTTGCGTGTAGAAAGTCGACGAGCACTGCTTCCTATTTGGGGTCGAGCTCGGAGCTGATCCGGACCTGCTTGGAGGCGTCGCCACTGGGGTCGAGAGGGACGGCCTTAACCATCTCCGCTGGCTCGAAGTTGCCAGCATGTCGCTTCGCGTCCGGCACCTCTCAGGAGAGGTTTTCCAGGTCGGCGATGAGGGCCTCGGACTCGGCGAGGGCCTCAGCGTACTCCACGCACTCCACATCGCATTCGAACGCGTGTTCGTACGTGGGGCCGACGGTAATGACCCAGTTGGGGCCCGACATCTTGAGCTTCAGGTAGGTGTAGTTGGGGATGGCCATGAACTTCGCGTAGCATGGCCTTCCCAACACTGCGTGGTAGGTTCCTCGGAACCCGACCACCGCGAATGTCAAAGTCTCCCTTCGGAAGTTGGAGGGTGTTCCGAAGCAGACTGGAAGGTCGAGCTGTCCGAGGGGCTGGACGCGCTTCCCGGGAATGATCCCGTGGAAGGGCGCAGCGCCTGCTCGGACGGAGGACAGATCGACGCGCAGGAGCCTGAGGGTCTCGGCGTAGATGATGTTGAGGCAGCTGCCCCCATCCATCAGGACCTTGGTGAGCCTGACGTCGCCGATGATGGGATCGACGACGAGCGGGTACTTCCCCGGGCTCGGCACGTGGTCGGGGTGGTCATCTCGGTCGAAAGTGATGGGCTTGTCGGACCAGTCTAGGTAGACTGGCGCCGCCACCTTCACCGAGCAGACCTCCCGACGCTCTCGCTTGCGATGCCGAGCCGAGGCATTCGCCGCATGCCCTCCGCAGATCATGAAGCAGTCGCGGACCTCGGGGAACTCTCCTGCTTGGTGATCTTCCTTTTTGTTGTCGTCGCGGGCCTTGCCACCCTCTGCGGGTGGCCCGGCCCTGTGGAAGTGGCGCCGAAGCATGACACACTCCTCGAGGGTATGCTTGACGGGCCCCTGATGGTAAGGGCACGCCTCCTTGAGCATCTTGTCGAAAAGGTTGGCACCTCCGGGGGGCTTCCGAGGGTTCTTGTGCTCGGCGGCGGCGACAAGGTCTGCGTCGGCAGTGTCGTGTTTCGATTGCGACTTCCTCCTGCCTTTCTTCTTGGCGCCGCGCGGAGTAGACGCCTCGGGAGCATCTTCCGACGGGCAGCCCTGGGGCTGCTTGTCCTTTCGGAAGATGGCCTCGACCGCCTCCTTGCCGGAGGCGAACTTGGTGGCGATGTCCATCAGCTCGCTCGCCCTGGTGGGGGTCTTGCGACCCAACTTGCTTACCAGGTCACGGTAGGTGGTGCCGGCAAGGAACGCGCCGATGACATCGGAGTCGGTGATGTTGGGCAGTTCGGTGCGCTGCTTCGAGAACCGCCGGATGTAGTCCCGAAGAGACTCTCCCGGCAGTTGCCGACAGCTTCGGAGGTCCCAGGAATTCCCGGGGCGCACGTACGTGCCCTGGAAGTTGCCGGTGAAAGCTTGGACCAAATCCTCCCAGTTGGAAATCTGCCCCGGAGGCAGGTGCTCCAACCAAGCGCGAGCAGTGTTGGAGAGGAACAGGGGGAGGTTGCGGATGATGAGGTTGTCGTCGTCCGTTCCACCCAGTTGACAGGCCAGGCGGTAATCCGCGAGCCACAATTCCGGTCTTGTTTCCCCCGAGTACTTTGTGATAGTAGTCGGGGGCCGGAATCGGGTCGGGAACGGCGCCCGCCGAATGGCCCGGCTGAAGACCTGCGGACCGGGTGGTTCGGGCGAGGGACTCCGATCCTCCCCGCTGTCGTAGCGTCCCCCACGCCTGGGGTGATAGCCTCGGCGCACCCTTTCGTCGAGGCGGGCCCGACGGTCGCGGTGAGGGTGCTCGTCGCCGAGGTGGCCCGAGGCCGCAGGCGCGGTGTTGCGCGTGCGCCCGGTGTAGGCCGAGGCTTCCCGCATGAGTCGGGAAGTCGCGGCACGAGGTTCCGAGGGGTACCCCTGCCTTCGGGAGGCAGAGCTCTCGGCCCGCCGGGCCGCAGCGCCTTCCAGGAGATGCTTGAGCTCTCCCTGGATTCGCCGACCCTCGGTGGTTGATGACTCCGGCATCGCGCGGAGGAGCATCGCCGCGGCTGCCAGGTCCTGACCGGTTCCGCCGGATGCGGGTGGCGGCCTGTCCCTGACATCGTTGGCGATGCGGTGCTGGAGAACCTGGGGCAGGTGATGTATTTCTCCGGCCGGGGGCTGGCTCGCCCATGCCTGCCCGACGTCCTGGCGGATCGGCTCGAGCGCTCCTGCCCCCTCGTCGAGCCCGGCCTGCGCCCCGCGGACTTGCTCGAGCTGTGGGTCGTGACCCCCCACCGGAACGGGGACCACATCTAGCTCCCGCAGGATGTCGGCGCGAGGCGCCGGCCTAGGGAGATCACCATCCTCCGGCATGCCGAGACAGCTGCCTCCGGAGGGATCCCCTAGCTCGACGTGGAAACATTCGCGGCTCGGGCCGCAGTCCTTGTCGTCAAGGCTGCGGCTGTCGTCGGAACAATCGGAAAGGCAGTAGTTGCATGCGGTCATGAAGTCCCGCATGGCACTGGGGTTTCCAGATCTAGAGAAATCCCAGCAGATGCTGGGGTCGTCATCTTCCTCGGACCCAGAGGGCCCGTAGGTCGAGACGCCCGTCAATCGGTCCCAAGGCGACCGCACACGCGACCCAAAAGGGGTTGCACTTGCCTCAACGTGAGTGCCCGCCAGAGCGAGGTCGCTAGGCGGGTTGAGGTCGAGTCGAAATGACGAAGGATGAGGAACGGTCGGTACCTTTTTGTCGACGAGGAGCGACGAGGTTACACCGGGGGCTGATCGCGCCGTCGTCCTGGGTGCAAGGGCGACGTCCCGCAGGCCCTCCGTGAGCGTGCTGGCGTCGTCCACCTGCTCGGGGTTGGCGTGTTGCTGGGGGACAGCGCTCGCCTTCGCCTCAAACGCGGGGGTGACGCTCGACGCGTCCTCCTTTGGGGCACCGGGGATGTCGATTCGTTCAACAGTCGACGGAGCGCAGCCTCCTGCTCGGCCCTGGTTGCCTCGCCTCCTCCTCCGATGGCGAGGGAGAGGATGGGGCGAGCTCGAATGTTGTTCTTCCCCTACGCGGGAAGGACGTCGTCGATTCCGCCGCCGGCGAGCGGGCTGTCGACTGCCATTGTCGCCGCCGCGCGGTGGTGGAAGAAGTACCATGTCGTAGCCGCTGTCGAGAGACATGAACTCGAGGTTCCCGAAACGGAGCACCGTCCCGGGTTGGAGAGGTCGTTGGAGACTGCCCATCTGGAGCTTGACGGGAAACTGCTCGTCAACACGCAGCAGGCCCCTACCTGGCGCGCCAACTGTCGGCGTTTCGAGACCGGGGGGTCCCCGAGCCGACGAGTGAGTGTGCCGCGTGCCCCAGCCCAGATGGGTCGAGCGCGTGGGCGGAGCGCGAAGGGGGGAGAGAGCGAGGTGGCCGGAGCCGGGCCGTGATGAGAGAAGTCGGAAATCCCGCGGCCTTCGTGTTCGTCCCGCGCCCAGGTCGGGTGCGCTTGCAGTAGGGGGTTACAAGCGTCCGCACGGGTGAGGGGAGCGAGCGGCCCCAAGAGAGCGCCTGCCCCTGCCCTCGTTCCCGCGAGGCCAACCTTCTCTAAGAAGGCCCTGGTCCTTCCTTTTATAGGCGTAAGGAGAGGATCCAGGTGTACAAATGGGGGTGTAGCAAGGTGCTACGTGTCTAGCGGGGGAGAGCTAGTGCCCTAAGTACATGCCAAGGTGGCAGCCGGAGAGATCTTGGCACCCAGCTGGTGTGGCGTCGTGGCTGTCGGAGAAGCAACGGAGCCTGGTGGAGGGACAGCTGTCGAAGTGGTTGGGCCCTTGCTGACGTCCCCCTGCTTTCGTAAGGGAGCTGGGAGCCGCCGTCGTCATGGGCCTAGCGGGGCGCCATCATTGCCTATCTGGCGGAGCTGGCCAGATGGGACGCCGGTCTTGTTCTCTGCGGCCCGAGTCGGCTCGGGGCAGGGTGATGATGGCGCTTCCTGTTGTCGTGGCGGACATGTGTCCTAGGTCGGGTGACGTGGAGGCTCCTCCGAAGCCGAAGTCGAGTCTGTCCTGCATGGCAGAGGCCGAGCCCGAGCCCCTGGGTCGGGCGAGGCGGAGGTCGTTCGGCAGAGGCTGGGGCGAAGTCCGAGCCCTGGGTCGGGCGGAGCGGAGTTCGTCGTCTTCTGGGGCCTTAGCCCGAGTCCGAGCCCTGGGTCGGGCGGAGCGGAGTTCGTCGTCTTCCGGGGCCTTAGCCCGAGTCCGAGCCCTAGGTCGGGCGGAGCGGAGTTCACCGTCTTCCGGGGCCTTAGCCCGAATCCGAGCCCTGGGTCGGGCGGAGCGGAGTTCGCCGTCTTCCGGGGCCTTAGCCCGAGTCCGAGCCCTGGGTCGGGCGGAGCGGAGTTCGCTGTCTTCCGGGGCCTTAGCCCGAGTCCGAGCCCTGGGTCGGGCGGAGCCTCCTATGGCGCCTTTGGCAAAGCCTGGTCGCCCGTCGGTCTCACTCTTTGCGTTAAATGCCCCAGAGACTTGGTCGGTCGGCGCGGTGATTTAGTCAGGGTTGCTTCTTAACGAAGGCAAGGCCTCGGGCGAGCCGGAGATGCGTCTGCCGTAAAAAAGGGGGCCTCGGGCGAGACGGAAACACCTCAGGGTCGGCTGCCCTTGCCCGAGGCTAGGCTCGGGCGTGGCGTGATCGAGTCGCTCGTATGGACTGATCCCTGACTTAATCAAACCCATCAGGCCTCTGCAGCTTTATGCTGATGGGGGTTACCAGCTGAGAATTAGGCGTCTTGAGGGTACCCCTAATTATGGTCCCCGACACTAGGGTTAGCGTTAGAACTAAAATCAAGTCCGAGAGAGAGGGGGAAAACAAATCAAATGAGAATCAAGCGGATGAATACGATGATTTGTTTTACTGAGGTTCGGTTCCTGAAAGTCGCCTAGAGGGGGGTTGAATAGGCAAATCTGAAATTTATACACTTTAAGCACAACTACAAGCCGGGGTTAGCGTTAGAAATAAAAGCGAGTCCGAAAGACGGCGAAAACAAATCACAAGCAAATGAAGAGTGTGACACGGTGATTTGTTTTACCGAGGTTCGGTTCTTGCAAACCTACTCCCCGTTGAGGTGGTCACAAAGACCGGGTCTCTTTCAACCCTTTCCCTCTCTCAAACGGTCACCTAGACAGAGTGAGCTTTTCTCCTCAATCAATTGGGACACTTAGTCCCCACAAGGACCACCACACAATTGGTGTCTCTTGCTTTGATTACAAAGGTGTTGAGAACAAGAATGGGAAAGAAGAAAAGCGATCCAAGAGACAAGAACTCAAATGAACACAAATGTCTCTCTCACAAGCCACTAAATCTTTGGAATGTGTTTGGGACTTGGAGAGGATTTGATCTTTGCTTTTGTGTCTTGGAGTGAAGTCTAGATCTCTTGTATTGAATGTGATGGCTGAAAACTTGGATACCTTGAAGTGTGGTGGTTGGGAGAGTATTTATAGCCCCAACCACCAAACTGGCCGTTGGGGAGGCTGTCTGTCGATGGGCGCACCGAACAGTCCGATGCACCATTGGACACTGTCCGGTGCGCTAGCCACGTCACCCAACCGTTAGGGTTCGACTGTTGGAGCTCTGACAAGTGGGACCACTTGACAGTCCGGTGGTACACCAGACAGTTACTGTTCACTGTCCGCTGTGCCTTCTGGCACCTGCTCTGACTCTGCGCGCTGCCCGCGCACTGTTCACCTTTTGCAGACAACTGTTGGCGCTGTAGCCATTGCTCCGCATGGCACACCGGACAGTCCGGTGGCACACCGGATAGTCCGGTGAATTATACCGGAGCGGCTTTTCCAGAAACCCGAAGGTGGCGAGTTGGAGTTGATCCACCCTGGTGCACCGGACACTGTCCGGTGGTGCACCGGACACTGTCCGATGCGCCAGACCAGGGCAGCCTTCGGTTTTCTTTTGCTCCTTTCTTTTGAACCCAATCTTGGACTTTTTATTGGTTTGTGTTGAACCTTTGGCACCTGTAGAACTTACAATCTAGAGCAAACTAGTTATTCCAATTATTTGTGTTGGGCAATTCAACCACCAAAATCATTTAGGAAAAGGTTTGACCCTATTTCCCTTTCAATCTCCCCCTTTTTGGTGATTGATGCCAACACAAACCAAAGGAAATATATAAGTGCAGAATTGAACTAGTTTGCATAAGGTAAGTGCAAAGGTTGCTTGGAATTAAACCAATTTCAACTTTCATAAGATATGCATATATTGCTTTCTTTCTTTTAACATTTTGGACCACACTTGCACCACTTGTTTTGTTTTTGCAAATTCTTTTGGAAAATCTTTTCAAAGTTCTTTTGCAAATAATCAAAGGTATATGAATAAGATTTCAAGAAGCATTTTCAAGATTTGAAATTTTCTCCCCCTGTTTCAAATGCTTTTCCTTTGACTCAACAAAAATCCCCTTAAATGAAATTCTCCTCTTAGTGTTCAAGTGGGTTTTTCAAATTGAAAGAAGATCAAATATTTTAGATACTAATTTTGAAAAACTCCTCCTTAAGATATAGATATCAAATGAGATAGAATTTCTTAGAGGACTACAAATTTGAAGAATACCAATTGAAAACAACATTTAAAACTTGTTTCAAAAGATTTTGAAATTGGCGTGGTGGTGCGGTCCTTTTGCTTTGGGCTAATACTCTCTCCCCCTTTGGCATTAGTCGTCAAAAACGGAGTCTTTAGAGCGCTTTTTAAATTCTCTCCCCCTTTGGCAGACAATATATGAGTGAAGGATTATACCAATGTGGAGAGCGATGCGGAGTAACGGCGAAGGGTAAATAATACGATGGAGTGGAGTGGAAGCCTTGTCTTCACCGAAGACTCCATTTCCCTTTCAATCTATGACTTAGTCATGAAATACTCTTGAAAACACATTAGTCATAGCACATGAAAGAGATATGATCAAAGGTACATAAATGAGCTATGTGTGCAAAGTATCAATCAAAATTCCGAGAATCAAGAATGTTTAGCTCATTCCTAAGTTTGGTAAAGGTTTTCTCATCTAGTGGTTTGGTAAAGATATTGGCTAATTATTCTTTGGTGCTAACATAAGCAATCTCTATATCCCCCCATTGTTGGTGATCCCTCAAAAAGTGATACCGAATGGCTATGTGCTTAGTGCGGCTGTGCTCAACGGGATTATCCGCATAGGAGAGGAACTTTGGTTAATTTGTAACCATAATCCCTAAGGGTTTGCCTCATCCAAAGCAATTGCGTGCAACAATGGCCTGCGGCAATGTACTCGGCTTCAGCGGTAGAAAGAGCTACTGAATTTTGTTTCTTTGAAGCCCAAGACACCAAAGATCTTCCCAAGAACTGACAAGTCCCTGATGTGCTCTTTCTATCAATTTTACACCCTGCCCAATCAGCATTTGAATAACCTATTAAATCAAAGGTGGATCCCTTGGGGTACCAAAGACCAAACTTAGGTGTATGAACTAAATATCTCAAGATTCGTTTCACGGCCCTAAGGTGAACTTCCTTAGGATCGGCTTGGAATCTTGCACACATGCATACGGAAAGCATAATATCCGGTCGAGATGCACATAAATAGAGTAAAGATCCTATCATCGACCGGTATACCTTTTGATCTACGAATTTACCTCCCGTGTCGAGGTCGAGATGCCCATTGGTTCGCATGGGTGTCTTAATGGGCTTGGTATCCTTCATTCCAAACTTGGTGAGTATGTCTTGAATGTACTTAGTTTGGCTGATGAAGGTGACCTCTTGGAGTTGCTTGACTTGAAATCCTAAGAAATACTTCAACTCCCCCATCATAGACATCTCGAATTTTTGAATCATAATCCTACTAAACTCTTCACAAGTAGATTTGTTAGTAGACCCAAATATGATATCATCAACATAAATTTGGCATACAAACAAATCATTTGCAATGGTTTTAGTAAAAAGAGTAGGATCGGCTTTGCCGACTTTGAAGCCATTAGTGATAAGAAAATCTCTTAGGCATTCATATCATGCACTTGGGGCTTGTTTGAGCCCTTAAAGCGCCTTAGAGAGTTTATACACATGATTAGGGTACTCACTATTTTCAAAGCCGGGAGGTTGCTCAACATAGACATCCTCCTTGATTGGTCCATTGAGGAAGGCACTTTTTACGTCCATTTGGTAAAGCTTAAAGCCATGCTAAGTAGCATAGGCAAGTAGTATACGAATTGACTCAAGCCTAGCTACGGGTGCATAGGTTTCACCGAAATCCAAACCTTCGACTTGTGAATATCCCTTGGCCATAAGTCGGGCTTTGTTCCTTGTCACCACACCATGCTCGTCTTGCTTGTTGTGGAAGACCCACTTGGTTCCTACAACATTTTGATTAGAACGTGGAACAAGATGCCATACCTCATTCCTCGTGAAGTTGTTGAGTTCCTCTTGCATTGCCAACACCCAATCCGAATCTCTTAGTGCATCTTCCACCCTGTATGGCTCAATAGAAGACACAAAAGAGTAATGTTCACAAAAATGAGCAACACGAGATCTAGTGGTTACCCCCTTATGAATATCGCCGAGAATGAAGTTCACGGGGTGATCTCGTTGTATTGCTTGGTGGACCCTTGGGTGTGGCGGTCTTGGACCCTGATCATCTTCCTTGTCTTGATCATTGGCATCTCCCCCTTGATCATTGTCCTCCTCTTGAGGTGGCTCTTCTTGATCTTCATTTTCATCATCTTGAGCTTGATCCTCATCTTGGGTTGGTGGAGATGCTTGCATGGAAGATGAAGGTTGATCTTGTGCTTGTGGAGGCTCTTCGGATTCCTTAGGACACACATCCCCGATGGACATGTTCCTTAGTGCGACGCACGAAGCCTCTTCATCATCTAATTCATCAAGATCAACTTGCTCTACTTGAGAGCCATTAGTCTCATCAAACACAATGTCACAAGAAACTTCAACTAGTCCAGTGGACTTGTTAAAGATTCTATATGCCCTTGTGTTTGAATCATATCCTAGTAAAAAGCCTTCTACAACCTTAGGAGCAAATTTAGATTTTCTACCTCCCTTAACAAGAATAAAACATTTGCTACCAAAGACTCTAAAATATGAAACATTGGGCTTTTTACCGGTTAGGAGTTCATAGGATGTCTTCTTGAGGATTCGGTGAAGGTAGAGACGGTTGATGGCGTAGCTAGCGGTGTTGATTACTTCCGCCCAAAACCGGTCCGAAGTTTTGTACTCATCAAGCATGGTCCTCGCCATGTCAAGTAGAGTTCTATTCTTCCTCTCCACTACACCATTTTGTTGAGGTGTGTAGGGAGAAGAGAACTCATGCTTGATGCCCTCGTCCTCAAGAAAGCCTTCAATTTGAGAGTTCTTGAACTCCGTCCCATTGTCGCTTCTAATCTTTTTGATCCTTAAGCCAAACTCATTTTGAGCCCGTCTCAAGAATCCCTTTAAGGTCTCTTGGGTTTGAGATTTATCCTGCAAAAAGAACACTAAAGTGAAGCGAGAATAATCATCCACAATTACAAGACAATACTTACTCCCGCCGATGCTAATGTAAGCGATCGGGCCGAATAGATCCATGTGGAGTAGCTCAAGCGACCTGTCTGTCGTCATGATGTTCTTGTGTGGATGGTGAACACCAACTTGCTTCCCTGCTTGACATGCGCTACAAACCCTGTTTTTCTCAAAATGAACATTGGTTAGTCCCAAAATGTGTTCTCCCTTTAGAAGCTTGTGAAGATTCTTCATCCCACATGGGCTAGTCGGCGGTGCCAGAGCCAACCCATATTAGTCTTAGCAATTAAGCAAGTATCGAGTTCAGCTCTATTAAAATCAACTAAGTATAGCTGACCCTCTAATACTCCCTTAAATGCTACTGAATCATCACTTCTTCTAAAGACAGTAACACCTATATCCGTAAAAAGACAGTTGTAACCCATTTTGCATAATTGAGAAACAGAAATCAAATTGTAATCTAAAGAATCTACAAGAAAAACATTGGAAATAGAATGGTCAGGTGATATAGCAATTTCACCAAGTTGTTTGACCAAACCTTGATTTCCATCCCCGAATGTGATAGCTCTTTGGGGATCATGGTTTTTTCTCGTAGGAGGAGAACACCCTTTTCTCCCCAGTCATGTGGTTTGTGCACCCGCTATCAATGATCCAACTTGAGCCCCCGGATGCATAAACCTACAAAACAAGTTTAGGCCTTGTTCTTAGGCACCCAAATGGTCTTTTGTCCTTTGACATTAGAAACAAGCACCTTGGGTACCCAAACACAAGTCTTGGAGCCCTTGTGTTTGCCCCCAACATATTTGGCAACTATGTTGCCTGATTTGTTAGTTAAAACATATGATGCATCAAAAGTCTTAAATGAAATATTAGGTTCATTTGATGCAATAGGAGATTTCTTTTTAGGCAATTTAACATGAGTGGATTGCCTAGAACTAGATGCCTCACTCTTATACATAAAAGCATGATGAGAGCCAGAGTGAGACTTCCTAGAATGAATTCTCCTAATCTTATGTTTGGGATAACCAGCAGGATATAAAATATAGCCCTCGTTATTTTGAACCATGGGAGCCTTGCCCTTAACAAAGTTAGACAATCTCTTATGGGCATTAAGCTTGACATTGTCTCCCTGTTGGAAGCCAATGCCATCCTTAATGCCAGGGCGTCTCCCACTATAGAGCATACTTCTAGCAAATTTAAAATTTTCATTTTCTAAGTCATGCTCATTAATTTTAGCACTAAGTTGAACTATGTGATCATTTTGTTGTTGAATTAAAGCTAGGTGATCATGGATAGCATCAACATTAATGTCTCTACATCTAGTACAAATAGTAACATGATCAACACTAGATGTAGAGGTTTTGCAAACATTTAACTCATCAATCTTAGCATGTAACATGGCATTTTCATTTCTAAGATTGGAAACAATATCATTGCAAACATTTAAATTCTTAGCCTTAGTAATTAATTTATCATTTTCTATCTTAAGGCTAGCAATTGATTCATTCAACTTGTCAATCTTAGCAATCAAATTAGCATTATCATTTTTAAGTTTGACAAGAGAATCATCACAAACATTTAATTTCTCAACCTTAGCAATTAATTTAGCATTCTCATTTCTAAGGTTGGAAACAGTATCATGGCAATTGCTTAGCTCACTAGTTAATTTTTCACATTTTTCTACTTCTTGAGCATAAGCATTTTTAACCTTAACATGCTTCTTATTTTCCTTAATAAGGAAGTCCTCTTGGCTATCCAAGAGTTCATCCTTATCATGAATAGCACCTATCAATTCATTTAATTTTTCTTTTTGTTGCATGTTTAGGTTGGCAAAAAGGGCAAGCAAATTATCTTCATCATCACTAGAGTTATCCTCATCACTAGATGTTGCATATTTAGTGGAGGCTCTAGATTTTACCTTCTTTTTGCCGTCCTTTGCCATGAGGCACTTGTGGCCGACGTTGGGGAAGAGGAGGCCCTTGTTGACGGCAATGTTGGTGGCGTCCTCGATGGAGGAGGAGTCGGTGGAGCTCTCATCGGAGTCCCATTACCGACACACGTGGGCATCGCCGCCCTTCTTCTTGTAGTAACTCTTCTTTTCCTTCCTCTTTCCCTTCTTGTCGTCGCCCCTGTCACTATCACTAGACAATGGACACTTAGCAATAAAATGACCGGGCTTACCATATTTGTAGCAAACTTTCTTGGAGCGGGGCTTGTAATCTTTCCCCCTCCTTTGCTTGAGGATTTGGCAGAAGCTTTTGATGATGAGCGCCATCTCCTCGTTGTCGAGCTTGGAGGCATCGATGGGAAGCCTACTCGACGTAGACTCTTCTTTCTTCTCTTCCGTCGCTTTGAATGCGACGGGTTGCACCTCGGGTGTGGAGGTGGCACCTCGCTTGATGATTTGTTTGGAGCCTTTGATCATCAATTCAAAGCTCACAAACTTTCGTATAACCTCCTTGGGAGACATTAGCTTGTATCTAGGATCACCACGAATTAATTGAACTTGTGTAGGGTTAAGAAAAACGAGTGATCTTAGAATAACCTTGACCATTTCATGGTCATCCCATTTTGTGCTCCCGAGGTTGCGCACTTGATTCACCAAGGTCTTGAGCCGGTTGTATATGGCTTGTGGCTGCTCCCCTTGGTTGAGCATGAATCGACCGAGCTCCCCCTCGATCGTTTCCCGCTTGGTGATCTTGGTCACCTCATCTCCTTCGTGCGCGGTCTTGAGCACGTCCCGAATCTCTTTGGCACTCTTCAACCCTTGCACCTTATTATACTCCTCTCGACTTAGAGAGGCGAGGAGTATAGTAGTGGCTTGGGAGTTGAAGTGTCGGATTTGGGCTACTTCGTCCGAATCATAGCCTTCATCCCCCATGGATGGTTACTGCGCTCCAAACTCAACAATGTCCCAAATGCTAGCGTGGAGTGAGGTTAGATGGTGCCTCATTTTATCACTCCACATACAATAATCTTCACCGTAAAAAACCGGTGGTTTGCCTAGTACAACGGAAAGTAAAGGAGTGCGTTTAGAAATGCGAGGATAGCGTAAGGGGATCTTACTAAACTTCTTGCGCTCATGACGCTTAGAAGTGATGGACGGTGTGTCGGAGCCGGAGGTGGAAGGCGACGAAGAATCGGTCTCGTAGTAGACCACTTTCTTCATTTTCTTCTTGTCGCCACTCTAGTGCGACTTGACGCGGGGAGGTGATTCCTCCCTCTTCTTGTTGCCGGACTGAGAGCACCTAGAGGGGGGGGGTGAATAGGTGAGCCTATAAAAACTTAAAACTTATAGCCACAAAGCTTGGTTAAGTGTTAGAATGATAAACCAAGTGGCTATAGAGCGAGCTCTTGCGAATCACAATAATCACACAGAAAAGCAATCACAAGAGAGACGCGAGTTATCCCGTGGTTCGGCAAGTACAACACTTGGCTACCTCCACGTTGTGGCGTCCCAATGAACGAGGGTTGCACTCAACCCCTTTCAAGTGATCCAATGATCCACTTGAATACCACGGTGTTCTTCTTTGCTTATCTCTTTTCCCGTTTGCGAGGAATCTCCACAAGTTGGAGTCTCTCGCCCTTACAACAAAGATCAAAGTGAAGGAACTAGAGTAAGGGAGGGAAGCAACACACACAAATCCGCAGCAATACGCACACACACAGCCAAGACTTGAGCTCGAATGAATCGCAACAAGTTCACCACTAGGACGGAGCTCAAATCACTAAGAAAGTCAATCAAGTGCGTCGAGACGAAGTGTGGAAGACTTAGAATGCTCAAAGTATGCTTGGGTGTCTCCTCCATGCGCCTAGGGGTCCCTTTTATAGCCCCAAGGCAGCTAGGAGCCATTGGAAGCATTCTTGGAAGGCAATTCTTGCCTTCTGTCGGGTGGCGCATCGGACAGTCCGATGTGCCACCGGACAGTCCCTGTAGCTATCCGGTGCACGATCTCCTTCCTTTTCTGGCGCATCCGACCGTTGCAGTTTTGCGGCAGTTGGCACACCGGATGGTCCGGTGCCCCCTGCTGACCGTTGGCGTGTCCACGCGTCGCGCGTGGATTGCGTGGCCGACCGTTGGCGCAGTCGACCGTTGGCTCACCGGACAGTCCGGTGAATTTTAGCCGTACACCGTTGAATGTTTCCCGAGAGCGACGACTTCGCTACGGACGACTCACCGGATAGTACGGTGCACCACCGGGCAGTCCGGTGATTTATAGCCGTACGCCACCGTCGAGTCCCAAGAGCGGACTGTTCACCGAGACTGATCCTGGCGCACCGGACAGTCCGGTGCACCCAGACCGAGCAGTAGTTGGCTGTACACAACCAACTCTTTTCCATAACAATTTCTTCTGTTTCTAGCACTTAGACACAATACATTAGTCTTCAAATCAATGTACTAAGTCTAGAAACATACCTTGTACCTTGATTTGCACTTCTTGAGTCTTTGGCACAAATTAACACTTAAAGCGTTTGTGTTGGGCACTTAATCACCAAAATACTTTAGAAATGGCCCAAGGGCACATTTCCCTTTCAATCTCCCCCTTTTTGGTGATTTATGCCAACACATCAAAAAACAACAAATAGAAGTGCAACATCAATGCAAATGAGAACAAGAATTGTTTTTGATTCAAATTTGGCATATTTGGATCATTCTTTGCCACCACTTGGTTTGTTTTTGCAAATCAAATTCAATTTCTTATCTCTAAGTCAAACACACTTGTTGAGGCATAAAGAGAGGTATTCCAAGAGAAATTGATCAAAGATCCAAAAACTCCCCCTTTTTCCCATAATCAAACATTCTCCCCACAAGAGACCAACTTTTGACAATAAGAGACAATAAGAGTATTTTGACAAATCAAAAGTTCTAACTCTACTATTTTCAAAATTCTCAAGTGGTAGCTGATCCATTTGCTTGCTTTGGCCTTAATTTCTCCCCCTTTGGCATCAAGCACCAAAACGGGATCATTTTTGGCCCCTTAACCTCATTGCCTCACCAAAATTGTCAATTAAGAGCAAAAAGGCAATAAGAGCATAGAGATGAACTTGGAGTTAATTACCCTCTCATCGGAGTGCAGTGGAAGTCTTTCATGGTCCAAGTCCACCTTTCCCTTTCAATCCACTTTTGAGACTCAAACAAGTAAACTCAAACACAAGGTTAGTCTCAAAGTGTCAAGTTGTAGCATGCCTCCCCCTAAATAAGTGCATCACTTGCAAATGGACTTGTGAGGTCCGGGGATCATGTGTACAACTTGAGCACCACAGATGAACAAAATAGATTGAAATGCATAAGATAACATGATCAAAGGCATAAAACACATGTATGCTATAGATCAATCCAAGTTACGCGAATCTAAGACATTTAGCTCACTACGCAGCCTGCAAAAGGTCTTCTCATCTAAAGGCTTGGTAAAGATATCGGCTAGCTGGATCTCGGTGCTAACATAAAACACTTCGATATCTCCCTTTTGCTGGTGGTCTCTCAAAAAGTGATGTCGGATGTCTATGTGCTTAGTGCGGCTGTGTTCAACAAGATTATCCGCCATGCGGATTGCACTCTCATTGTCACATAGGAGTGGGACTTTGCTCATATTGTAGCCAAAGTCATGGAGGGTTTGCCTCATCCAAAGTAGTTGCGCGCAACATTGTCCTGCGGCAACATACTCGGCCTCAGCGGTGGATAGGGCAACGGAAGTTTGTTTCTTCGAACTCCAAGACACCAGAGACCTTCCTAGGAATTGGCACGTCCCTGATGTACTCTTCCTATCAACCTTGCACCCAGCATAATCGAAGTCTGAATATCCAATTAAGTCAAAGGTAGACCCTTTTGGATACCAGATCCCGAAGCAAGGCGTAGCAACTAAATATCTGAGAATTCGCTTAACGACCACAAGGTGACACTACCTTGGGTCGGATTGAAATCTAGCACACATGCATACGCTAAGCATAATATCCGGTCTACTAGCACTTAAATAAAGTAAAGACCCTATCATAGACCGGTATGCCTTTTGATCAACGGACTTACCTCCTTTGTTGAGGTTGACATGTCTGTCGGTTCCCATTGGAGTCTTTGTGGGCTTTGCGTCCTTCATCCCAAACCGCTTGAGCAAGTCTTGCATGTACTTTGTTTGGGAGATGAAGGTGCCGTCCTTGAGTTGCTTCACTTGGAACCCAAGGAAGTAGTTTAACTCGCCCATCATCGACATCTCAAATTTCTGAGTCATCACCCTGCTAAACTCTTCACACGATTTTTGGTTAGTAGAACCAAATATTATGTCATCGACATAAATTTGACACACAAATAAGTCACCATCACAAGTCTTAGTGAATAGAGTTGGATTGGCTTTCCCAACCTTGAAAGCATTAGTAATTAGAAAATCTCTAAGGCATTCATACCATGCTCTTGGGGCTTGCTTAAGTCCATAGAGCGCCTTAGAGAGCTTACACACGTGGTCGGGGTACTGTTCATCCTCAAAGCCAGGGGGTTGCTCTACGTACACCTCCTCATTGATTGGCCCGTTGAGGAAAGCACTCTTCACATCCATTTGGAACAACCTGAAGGAATGGTGAGCGGCATAGGCTAACAATATGCGAATAGACTCTAGCCTAGCCACAGGAGCAAAAGTCTCCTCGAAATCCAAACCTGCGACTTGGGCATAACCTTTTGCCACAAGTCGAGTCTTGTTTCGTGTCACCACCCCGTGCTCGTCTTGCTTGTTGCGAAACACCCACTTGGTTCCCACAATGTTTTGCTTGGGACGAGGCACTAGTGTCCAAACTTCATTTTGCTTGAAGTTGTTGAGCTCTTCTTGCATGGCCAACACCCAGTCTGGATCTAGCAAGGCCTCTTCTACCCTGAAAGGCTCAATAGAAGAGACAAACGAGTAATGCTCACAAAAATTAGCTAAACGTGAGTGAGTAGTTACTCCCTTTCTTATATCACCCAAAATCTGGTCGACGGGATGATTCCTTTTAATCGTCGCTCGGACTTGAGTTGGAGGGGCCCGTGGTGCTTCTTCCTCCATAACTTGATCTTCGTGTGCTCCCCCTTGATCACATGCCTCCTCTTGAAGAACCTGTTCATCATCTTGAGTTGGGGGTGCACCATTGTTGAGGAAGAAGGTTGATCCTGCACTTGGTGTTCCTGTGGTCGCACATCTCCAATCGCCATGGTGCGAATTGCGTCCGTTGGAACATCATCTTCATCTACCTCATCAAGATCAACTTGCTCTCTTGGAGAGCCATTAGTCTCATCAAATACAACATCGCTAGATACTTCAACCAAACACGATGATTTGTTGAAGATTCTATACGCCTTTGTATTTGAGTCATAACCAAGTAAAAACCCTTCTACAGCTTTGGGAGCAAATTTGGAGTTCCTACCTTTCTTCACAAGAATGTAACATTTGCTCCCAAATACATGAAAATATGAAACGTTGGGTTTGTTACCGGTTAGAAGTTCGTATGACGTCTTCTTGAGGAGACAATGAAGGTAGACCCGGTTTATGGCGTGGCAAGCTGTGTTCACAGCTTCTGACCAAAACTGCTCGGGCATCTTGAATTCTCCAAGCATCGTCCTTGCCATGTCTATAAGTGTCCTGTTCTTCCTCTCTACCACACCATTTTGCTGTGGTGTGTAGGGAGCGGAGAACTCGTGCTTGATTCCTTCCTCCTCAAGGTACTCCTCCACTTGAAGATTCTTGAACTCGGACCCGTTGTCGCTCCTTATCTTTTTCACCTTGAGCTCAAATTCATTTTGAGCTCTCCTTAGGAAGCGCTTAAGGGTCCCTTGGGTTTCTGATTTATCCTTAGGAAGCGCTTAAGAATACCCAAGTGAAGCGGGAAAAATCATCAACAATAACAAGACCATACTTACTTCCCTTGATGCTAAGGTAGGCGACGGGTCCGAAGAGGTCCATATGAAGTAGCTCTAGAGGTCTTGTCGTGGTCATCATGTTCTTGCTGTGATGAGTACTTCCCACCTGTTTACCTGCTTGACAAGCTGCACAAGGTCTATCTTTTTCGAAAGAAACATTGGTTAGACCTAACATGTGTTCTCCCTTTAGAAGTTTTTGAAGGTTCTTCATCTCAACATGTGATAAACGACGATGCCACAGCCAGCCCATGCTAGTCTTAGCAATTAAGCATGCATCTAGATCGACCTCCTCCTTCGTAAAATCAACTACATAGAGTTTGCCGTCTAGTACAGAAGATAGACACATCTACATTGGTAAATAAGCAATTGTAGCCCATATTACATAGTTGACTAATGGACAACAAGTTATACCCGAGCGATTCAACTAAGAACACATTAGATATGGAATGCTCGGAAGAAATAGCTATCTTTCCTAGACCTTTAACCTTGCCTTGGTTCCCATCTCCAAAGATGATCGAATCTTGGGAATCTTTGTTCTTGACGTAGGAAGTGAACATCTTCTTCTCCCCCGTCATGTGGTTTGTGCATCCGCTGTCGATAATCCAGCTTGAGCCCCCAGATGCATAAACCTGCAAGGCAAATTAGGCTTGGGTCTTAGGTACCCAACTCTTGTTGGGTCCTACAAGGTTAGTTACAATTTCCTTTGGGACCCAAATGCAAGTCTTGTCTCCCTTGCATTTGGCCCCCAACTTCCTAGCAACCACTTTCTTATTTTTACATGAAAGTACAAAATTAGTGTTGCAGGCATGAAAAACAGTAGCAGATTCATTAGGCATTTTTCTAGGCACATGATGAACAACATTTCCCTTCCTAGGCCTACTTCTACCATGCACAAAAGTAGAACTTGGAGCAATCATAGCATGTGAATCATAAGCACCATAACTCTTGTTATAATGAGTATTCCTATAAACCTTTCTATCATAAATGAACGCATGATTCTTTTGAATGCCACTAGCCATAGGGGCCTTCCCTTTCTCCTTGTTGAGAATGGGAGCCCTTTGGCCTGTTAAGTTCTTGGCTTCCTTCTTAAAGCCAAGCCCATCCTTAATTGAGGGGTGTCTACCAATAGTGTAGGCATCCCTTGCAAATTTTAGTTTATCAGAGTCATTTTTGCAAGTCTTAAGTTGAGCATTAAGACTTGCCACTTCATCATTTAATTTTGTAATAGAAGTAAGGTGCTCAACACATGCATCAATATCGAAATCCTTACACCTATCACAAATCACAACGTGCTCTACACAAGGACTAGATTTATTAACTACTTCTAGCTTAGCATTTAAATCATCATTCAAAGTCTTCAAGCTAGAAATAGATTCATTGCAAATAGATAAGTCAGAAGCTAATAATTCATTTATTTTAATCTCTAAGGCAAGAGACTTTTGAACACTAATAAATTTGTCATGTTCCTCAAACAAAATGTCCTCTTGCCTTTCTAGCAGTCTATCTTTTTCATTCAAGCCATCAATCAACTCATTAATCTTTTCTACTTTAGCTCTATCTAATCCTTAAACAAGCTAGTGTAATCTACTTCATCATCACTAGAGTCCTCATCACTAGAAGTAGAGTGCTTGGGGAAATCTCGAACACTCACCTTCTTTTCCTTGGCCATGAGGTAGGTGTGGTGTTCGTTGGGGAAGAGAAAGGACTTGTTGAAGGCTGAGGCAGCGAGTCCTTCGTTGTCGGAATCAGAAGATGAGCAGTCCGAGTCCCATTCCTTTCCGATTTGTGCCTCGCCCTTTGCCTTCCTATAGCTCTTTTGCTTCTCTTTCTTCCCGCCCTTTCCTAGTTCCTGGTCACTAGAGTTATCGGGACAATTTGCTATAAAATGACCAGTCTTACCGCACTTGAAGCAGGAGCGCTTTCCCTTTGCCTTGTTCTTGTTTGAGTACTCCTTGCGTCCTTTCAATGCGGTCTTGAAGCGATTTATGATTAGGCCCATCTCATCTTCGTTTAGCCCGGCCACCTCAACTTGTGCTACCTTGCTAGGTAGCACCTCCCTGCTGCTTGTTGCTTTGAGAGCAATGGTTTGAGGCTCGTAGATGGGCATTGGGCCATTCAATGCCTCATCAACGTATCTTGCTTCCTTGATCATCATACGCCCGCTTACAAACTTTCCGAGTATTTCCTTGGGCGTCATCTTTGTGTACCTAGGATTCTCACGGATTGAGTTCACAAGATGAGGATCAAGAACAGTGAAGGACCTGAGCATAAGTCGGATGACGTCGTGGTCCGTCCATCTAGTGCTTCCATAGCTCCTGATCTTGTTGACCGGGGTCTTGAGCCTGTTGTATGTTTGCGTTGGCTCCTCTCCCTGATCATTGTGAACCTTCCCAGTTTGCCTTCCACCAACTCCATCTTGGTGATCATGGTGGCGTCGTTTCCCTCATGAGAAATCTTGAGGATATCCCAAATTTCCTTGGCGTTATCCAAGCCGCTCACCTTGTGGTACTCGTCCCTGCACAAGGATGCTAGCAAAACAGAAGGTAGCTTGTGCATTTTTATGGATTTGCTCATTAATGAAAACGGGGTTGTTAGTACTATCAAAAAGCATTCCGTTTTCAACAATCTCCCAAATACTTGGATGGAGAGAGAATAGGTGACTACGCATTTTGTGACTCCAAAATGAGTAGTCTTCTCCATCAAAGTGCGGAGGTTTCCCAAGTGGAATTGAAAGTAAATGAGCATTGGAGTTAACCGGAATACGAGAATAATCAAATGAAAAGTTTGAGTTAACCGATTTCTTTTTCTCGTCGTCGTCTCTTGGAGAAGAAGAAGACTCGTCGCTGTCGTAGTAGACAATCTTCTTGAAGCGCCGCTTCTTCTTCCCATCTCTTTTCTTATGACTCGAGCCAGAGTCTGAGGGCTTATCATCTCTTGGCTCGTTGACGATGGACTCCTTTGTCTTGTCGTTGACCACCATCCCCTTTCCCTTAGGATCCATCTCTTCGGGCGATTAGTCCCTTGCGTGAAGAGAATGGCTCTGATACCAATTGAGAGCACCTAGAGGGGGGGTGAATAGGTGATCCTGTAAAAACTTAAAACTTATAGCCACAAAGCTTGGTTAAGTGTTAGAATGATAAACCAAGTGGCTATAGAGCGAGCTCTTGCGAATCACAATAATCACACAGAAAAGCAATCACAAGAGACACGCGAGTTATCCCGTGGTTCGGCAAGTACAACACTTGCCTACCTCCATGTTGTGGCGTCCCAATGGACGAGGTTGCACTCAACCCCTTTCAAGTGATCCAATGATCCACTTGAATACCATAGTGTTCTTCTTTGCTTATCTCTTTTCCCGTTTGCGAGGAATCTCCACAAGTTGGAGTCTCTCGCCCTTACAACAAAGATCAAAGTGAAGGCACTAGAGTAAGAGAGGGTAGCAACACACAAAAATCCGCAGCAATACGCACACACACAGCCAAGACTTGAGCTCGAATGAATCGCAACAAGTTCACCACTAGGATGGAGCTCAAATCACTAAGAAAGTCAATCAAGTGCGCGAAGACGGAGTGTGGAAGATTTAGAATGTTCAAAGTATGCTTGGGTGTCTCCTCCATGCGCCTAGGGGTCCCTTTTATAGCCCCAAGGCAGCTAGGAGCCGTTGGAGGCATTCTTGTTAGGCAATTCTTGCCTTCTGTCGGGTAGCGCACCAGACAGTCCGATGTGCCACCGGACAGTCCCTGTAGCTATCCGATGCGCGATCTCCTTCCTTTTCTGGCGCATCCGACCGTTGCAGTTTTGCGGCAGTTGGCACACCAGACACTGTCACGTGCACACCGGATAGTCCGATGCCCCCTGCTGACCGTTGGCGCGTCCACGCGTTGCGCGCGGATTGCGCGGCCGACCGTTGGCGCAGTCGACCGTTGGCTCACCGGACAGTCCGGTGAATTTTAGCCGTACGCCGTTGAATGTTTCCCGAGAGCGACGACTTCACCGCGGACGACTCACCGGACAGTCCGGTGCACCACCGGACAGTCCGGTGATTTATAGCCGTACACCGCCGTCGAGTCCCGAGAGCGGACTGTTCACCGAGACTGATCCTGGCGCACCGGACACTGTCCGGTGCACCCAGACCGAGCAGTAGTTGGTTGTACACAACCAACTCTTTTCCATAACAATTTCTCCTGTTTCTAGCACTTAGACATAATACATTAGTCTTCAAATCAAAGTACTAAGTCTAGAAACATACCTTGTACCTTGATTTGCACTTCTTGACTCTTTGGCACAAATTAACACTTAAAGCATTGGTGTTGGGCACTTAATCACCAAAATACTTTAGAAATGGCCCAAGGGCACATTTCCCTTTCACGGACTTCCCTGATGGAGCTTTCCCATGGCTTGTGGCGGGCTTCTCGCCGGTCACCATCTCCTTCTTGGCGTGAACTCCCGACATCACTTTGAGCGGTTAGGCTCTAATGAAGTACCGGGCTCTGATACCAATTGAAAGTCGCCTAGAGGGGGGCTGAATAGGCAAATCTGAAATTTATACACTTTAAGCACAACTACAAGCCGGGGTTAGCGTTAGAAATAAAAGCGAGTCCGAAAGAGAGGGTGAAAACAAATCACAAGCAAATGAAGAGTGTGACACAGTAATTTGTTTTACTGAGGTTCGGTTCTTGCAAACCTACTCCCCATTGAGGTGGTCACAAAGACCGGGTCTCTTTCAACCCTTTCCCTCTCTCAAACGGTCACCTAGACCGAGTGAGCTTTTCTCCTCAATCAATTGGGACACTTAGTCCCCACAAGGACCACCACACAATTGGTGTCTCTTGCTTTGATTACAAAGGTGTTGAGAACAAGAATGGGAAAGAAGAAAAGCGATCCAAGCGACAAGAACTCAAATGAACACAAATGTCTCTCTCTCACAAGCCACTAAATCTTTGGAATGTGTTTGGGACTTGGAGAGGATTTGATCTTTGCTTTTGTGTCTTGGAGTGAAGTCTAGAGCTCTTGTATTGAATGTGATGGCTGAAAACTTGGATACCTTGAAGTGTGGTGGTTGGGAGGGTATTTATAGCCCCAACCACCAAAATGGTCGTTGGGGAGGCTGTCTATCGATGGGCGCACCGGACAGTACGGTGCGCCACCGGACACTGTCCGGTGCGCCAGCCACGTCACCCAACCGTTAGGGTTTGACCGTTGGAGCTCTGACTAGTGGGACCACCGGACAGTCCGGTGGTGAACCAGACAGTTACTGTTCACTGTCCGGTGCGCCTTTTGGCGCCTGCTCTAACTCTGCACGCGCTGCACGTGAACTGTAGCGCACTGTTCACCTTTTGCAGACGACCGTTGGCGTTGTAGCCGTTGCTCCGAATAGCACACCAGACAGTCCGATGGCACACCAGATAGTCCAGTGAATTATAGCGGAGTGGCTTTTCCAGAAACCCGAAGGTGGCAAGTTGGAGTTGATCCACCCTGGTGCACCGGACACTGTCCGGTGGCACACTGGACAGTCTGGTGCGCCAGATGTTGGGAACTTGTTCTCAAATGCTATGAGTTAAGAATAAGGCAACACAAAAATGTTAAACGTTAAAGTCCTTCGTCCTTCGAAGCATTATTTCCCTTGCGATATAATGATTTTTGGACGAAGGTTATGAAGGACATACCTTCATCAGCACAACATATAATAATGAAGAAGGAATCATATGAAGTATAATAGATAACATAAACAATTATGTATTATTATCAACTCATTTCTATTTTATTATTATAGAAAAATAGAAATGATATCAAATTACAAATGTACCTTCGGCTTGAAAGAAGGTAAAAGTACAAGCGTGACGCAAAAGCAAATGCCAAGTCAGCGTGAACAGTACGAGAACAATGTTCACCTATTTATAGGCACAGGACGCAGCCCATGTAAAATTACATTCATGCCCTTTACATTTGCTAATGACTCTATAGTAATCCATCAAGGTCTGAATAGCCTTTTCCCTTTTCAGTCGGTTCCCCTTTTCTGATATACGCCGAAGGTCCCCTGAGCATAGCTTCAGCTCTGCGCCAACCTTCGCATTCTTCGTACTTCTTCATATTGTGGTTCTGAACCGAATCCGAAGGTACCTGTTCATATATTATACTCCAGAAACGTTATTAAATCATGTTTTTGAGGACCTTCGGAAGACAAAGGCCCCCAACAGTAGCCCCTCGCAAGGTTAATTTGTTAGAATGACGAATTCAGATTGTGATATGGACAAAGGCCCTAAGCCAAAGGTCCGAAAAAACACCTTCCCTTTGCTAGAATAGCAACAGTCAATGACAGCCGGGGCCCTCCAACTTGGAGCGCGCTGGGCGTATAAATAGGAACTCACCCCGAGCACGTTTGATACCCTTACTTTGCTTTGATTGATTTCTTAGCTCTTGCTTTCCAAAAGTTGCTTTGTTTCTTAAGTTTTCTGAGCTTCTGAGCTTCAGATTTAAGGACACATTTTTGTTAGCTCCGAAGATAAAATGTCTCAAGGCAAGAAAACAGTTGCTGAAGCGAAGCTGACCGAAGAGGAGAAGCTTCTTAAGGAAAAAACTGCTGGATTCATCGAGTCAATTGCAAAGACCAACACATAAAAGATTACAAAAGAAATTCTAGAGGCCTTATTTGAAGATACCGATGACAGCGATAGTTATGATGTAGAAAGTGGGGGCGAAGACTCCGAAGATCGGCCCTGGTGACCAAGTCACGCAGTCTTCGGAAAATCGACTATCAGGCAAAGTCATCTTGATAACGTGAAAGGAAGGTATTTTTGAGACATATCCATCATGAGGGCTGACAACGAAGACAGAACCGTTCCTGTTCCTGAAGAGAATGAAGTCGTAATCTATCGAAGCTTCTTCAAGGCTGGGCTTCGGTTCCCCTTAAGCAGTTTTGTGGTTGAAGTTTTAAGGATATACCAGATTTTTCTTCACCAGATTACTCCCGAAGCCATCATAAGAATGGGAACCTTCGTATGGGCTGTGAGGAGTCAAGGTTTGGAACCAAGTGCAAAAAGTTTCTACAGTATGCACAAACTTTTATATGAGACAAAGCCCTAGGGTAAGGAGCAGTATCATAACAATTTTGGTTGCTACAGCTTCGTTGCTCGTTCAGGTTCAAGCTGTCCAGTGCCAACCTTTCGGAAGAGGTGGCCTGGAGACTGGACGAAAGAATGGTTCTATGTGAAAAATGATTTAAAAGCGAGAGAAGATATTAAAGAGATCATCATGTGCCCCATCTGGTCTCGCTTCGGCCTTCAGAAACCGAAGGTAGAGATTGATGAAACAGCCGAAGAATGCCGAAGGGCCTTTGGCATAGTTTGCTCTTTCATCGGGGCAAGGGACTTAGTCCAAGAGCACATGGCTTACAGGATATGGCCATTGGTAGTCAACTGGGAGATGCCAAAAGAAACCATCAGCAACCCCAATGAAGGTGGTTTGGTTCGACTGAAATATACCTTCAGGTTTGGAGACCAATTTATCGAACCAGACGATGACTGGCTGAAGTGTATCGAAGCTACAAGTGATGAACTGCTTGGGCTGTACTCCAAAGCGGAAGATAATGCGTTACCTGTGGCCTTCGAAAGCCGGAAAAAGAAAAGGCTAAATAGAGTTTTTGACGCTATTGGGTTCATGTGCCCTGACTACCGCTACCCGCCATGGGGGCAGAAAAGAAAGAGTGCAACTTCCGGGAAGGATGATGCTTTAGCTGCTCCAAGCGAGCCCGCACCGAAGAGGAAAAAGGTGACGGTTCTTACTCACCGACCGCGCTACATTGAACCGGCCATAGTGCCCGAATTTGGCGGTGAGACCTCTTCGGCTATTGAAGCCAAAGAACCTGCGCTTACGCAGAAGATTGAAGAGCCGGCTGCAATGATGAAGGCATCATCGACCAAATTAGCTGAGCTAAAGGCCGATAATATTGAAGAGATAGAGGTCGAAAGAACAAAGATATTGGAATTTATAAGCCCTTCGGCAGAAGTGACAGTGCCGAAGGCACAAAAAGATCTTACAGCGACCCCCAAGAGGAAAAGGATGGTCAATGTACTAGATGTGCTGGAGACGATAAAGACTTCATGCTCTACTCCAGGGAAAATTGTCGAAGCTTCAAAAACGCAGGCTGAGATAAAACTAATCGAAGCCGAAGCTGCAAAGAGTCAGGCCGGGACCGAAGCTGGGCCTTCAAAGCCCGCCAAGGAGAAATCATTGGAAACTGGAGAAAAGAAAACGGAAAAAGAAGCTGCAAAACAAATTCTGCCTAAAAAAACTGTCACTTCTACTCCCGAAGCATCTTCCGAAGTACCTGATTATATTGTACGACATGCTTCGGGAAAAAGTTTATCTAAAGAAGAAAAGCGAGAAGCTTAATACTATGCCCAGAAATTGAAATATCCAAAGGGGGCATTGATATTCAACGACAGCGGAGAAGAAGATTTCTTGTATTGTCTCCCAGACAACAAGGAGATTTCTGTCTGCCGGGAGATGAGCAAAAACTTCGGATTCCCGACACTAGAAGATGGGCTTTCTGTGTTATCGAAAGATGAATTGGCCGACAGCTTAGCATATAATAGTTTAAAGGTGTGAGAATAACTTTTTTTACTTTAAAACAAAAATTTGTTTTATTTGCTTATACTTAATACCACACTTCTTTTGTAGGGCCTGATTCTTAGCAATGCCCTCAGGGTGCAGAAAAATGCTGAGGATGAAGGATGTACTATAGCGCTGAACAACCTTCATTCTGAAGTAATTGAACTGAGGAACGAAGGTCTTGAAAAAGATAAAATATTAAATTCATTAGTGAACAAAATAAAAGAAGACAAAGCTGCTTCCAAAGTTCAAGCTGAAGCTCAAAAATGCGAAATTGAAGACCTTCGGAAACAGCTGGCTAAAGCAAAAGAGAAGTGCGCAGTTGCAGAAGCTAAACGAGAAATTAGCAAACAATGAACACATCATTTAGAGAAGAACGTTGAAGAACTTCGCACATCCAAGAAAAGATGCTTTGAAAAATCTATGGACTGCGTGAAGAAAATAAAAACTAGCTTCGCCAACGTTGGCGCATACTCAAGCGAGGAAAACTTCATAAGAGGTGACCCTGAGGGCCTAATTGAATGGATCAGCAATGAAGCCGAAGCTTTTGAGGAAATTTTGAGTGGCCGTGGGGATGTCTGCGCCTTCTCAGGTGCAAGGGGAATTGCGGCTATCTTGGAGAAATCAGGTTGCGATCATGTGAAAGCTTTGGCCCAAGCCGAAGCTACTTTATCTATTGATGATACGAAGGATCCCTCGGCCAAAGCAAGCTTAGTTGGTGGAAAATTCTTTACTGACATATGGGAAAATGGCGGCTGAGGGATGGCTCACGAAATAATAAAGAAGAGCGAAAAAGATACTCACGATGCTAGGGAAGCAACAAAGGTAGCTGAAAAAACTGCAGAACTCGAAAGACAGATAGGTATTGCTTAATAGCTTTTAACTTTATTTTTTATTTTTGTGACTTCGAACTTATTTACGTTTTCTACCACAGTCGAACTATCTCCTCCCCCAGAGCCCTTCGAGCCACTGGCCGAAGCAGAGGCTAAAGAATCATCAGTAATTATTAGCATGGCTGAAACCATTATGGACGAAGTCATTACTCAACTGCTGACCGAAGCTGCAGACAAAGTTTTGAGAGAAGAAGAATAGATATTGTAAAAATATTGCCAAAATATTAATGTAACATTTGTTGGACTATGCTTGTAATATTTGGTACTCATGAGTTCTTAATGTAATGTGTAAATTACTTTGTAATCTATTTCTTTGCGATGCATGAAATTTTTATTGTACATACCGCTTTTGAGCCTTCGGCGAAAAAACACCTTCCCTTCTTTTCATGCTTCATAAAGAAGAGTTTTTATGCTTCGTGAGAAATCCTCCAATCATCACAGAAACATTAATGCTTCGTCAGTAATAGACTTTCTTCCTTGATATCAGAGTGCTTTAAAAAAATGCTCCAAGCGTCACCATAACACTGATACTTCGTCAATAAAAGACTTTCTCCTCCACTTTAGAGCTGATAAAACCATATCTCTTCAAAACTTATTTTGTGCCTTAGCATGATTTCACTTTTTCGAAGCATTCTCCGAAGGTCAACATTATGTCCCCTTCTTGTGCCACTGATGCAATATGATGTATGATGTTATGTTATGCAAAATGATGTGATGATGTTATGCTATGCGAAAATGATACTTTGTGTCGAAGACACACACTGACATCCCCATATTGGAATACACAATCTCTTTGCCGTTTATTTTTCGGCTTCACTGCTTATTTTTTGGTGTATCAGCGCTGACTTTTTGCTGTAAGTTCTGCATTCCCTTAGGAACGACTTTTGAACTTCTTCGCCTTCTATTTCGGCGGTATTTGCGTTGACTTTTCGCGCTTTGCCTTATATTTCGGCGGTATTTGGCTCTGCATTCCCTTTGGAACGACTTTTGAGCAGAAAACTTACACTACGCTCCCTTAGGAACAACTTTTTGCAGCTTCGGCGAACTTATGCTGCATTCCGTAGAACGACTTTTTGTAGCTTCGGAAGTACTTGTGACTTAAGAACGACTTTTTGTGCTTCGGCGAACTTTTTGGACTCCATAAGTTTGTGAAGAAGATATATTTTCACTATGGCAAAAACGAAGTTATTACAAGGAATTGAAAACGACAAGAAAACTAGGCTTTCAATAATTGTTCCTTAGTAAGAAAGAAAATGACAATGAATGTAAAAACTGATTCAGGGGTAGGATATCTCTTAGTAGATATGCTTCGACTCTCGCACATTACTGTTGACTGTGCGAGCTTCGGACTCCTCCCTGAAGTCTCTCTGCTGATGGGTCTGTTGACTCCCTTATGGCTGTTGGCCGCGTGAATATGCAGGTTGTAGTGGTGGCGGAGGTGGAGGTTGTGGCCAGGATGCCTGTGGCTGACTAGCCAAAGCAACAAACGCTGCAGGATGGTTACCCACATACTCTGGTATGTAGGGTGAATGATATGAAGCAGTATGCATGACCTGCTTCGGCTGGTTCTGCTGAGTTGCAGCTTCTGCTATTTCCTTTTGTTTCTGAATGGTGACATGGCACATCCTTGTAGTATGGCCCTTGTCCTCACCATAGAATAAGCAATAAATTTTTCTGGGCTGATCCCCAAACCTTCCTCCAAAGCCCCTGGCGCCTCTGCCCCTTGGAGCTGGCGGCCGAAGATAGTTTGTTGCTGCCCCGAAGCTTGCGAGGAATATTGTGGCCTCTGTTGTTGACTTCCTCTGTCGTCATTCTGGGTGGAGTGGATTGATCTGACGTGCCTTGGGTGGATTCTCCCTCCGAAGCCCCTGGTCATCTCAGAGAACCTGTAGGCTTCCTCCCTTCTTTGTTGAAAGTCATTATCAGCGCGGATGTATTCATCCATCTTTTGAAGCAATTTCTCCAGGGTCTGAGGGGGTTTCCTGGCGAAGTATTGGGTCGTAGGTCCTGGCCGAAGCCCCTTGATCATGGCCTCAATGACAATTTCATTGGGCACTGTTGGCGCTTGTGCCTTCAGATGCAAGAACCTTCGGACATACGCCTGGAGGTATTCCTCATGATCTTGCGTGCATTGGAACAAAGCTTGAGCGGTAACCGGCTTCGTCTGAAACCCTTGGAAACTGGTGATCAGCATGTCCTTCAGCTTCTGCCATGATGTGATTGTTCATGGCCGAAGAGAGGAGTACCAGGTTTGCGCAACATTCTTGACTGCCATGACGAAAGATTTCGCCATGACTGCAGTATTGCCTCCATATGAAGATATGGTTGCTTCGTAGCTCATCAGAAACTTCTTCGGATCTGAGTGCCCGTCATACATGGGGAGCTGGGGTGGCTTGTAAGATGGGGGCCAAGGTGTAGCCTGCAGTTCTAGTGACAGAGGAGAAGCATTATCAAAAGAAAAATTTTCATGATGGAAATCCTCATACCATTCATCCTCGTTGAAGAAGCCTTCTTGATGAAGCTCCCTGTGCTGGGGCCTTCGTTCTTGCTCATCTTGAGTAAGATGGCGTACTTCTTCAGTGGCCTCGTCAATTTGCCTCTGAAGATCGGCTAGTTGGGCCATCTTCTCCTTCTTCCTTTGTACTTGTTGATAAAGCATCTCCATGTTCCTGATTTCTTGGTCCAACTCGTCCTCCTGAGGTGTTGGACTAGTGGCCTTCCTCTTCTGGCTTCGGGCTTCTCGAAGAGATAGGGTCTCCTGGTTCGGGTCCAGCGGCTGCAGAGCGGCAGCCCCTGTCGCTGAAACTTTCTTCGGTGGCATGATGAAGGTCAATGCTTGCCGAAGGTGGTCGAAAAGAGTTCACCGGAAGTGGGCGCCAATGTTGGGGACTTGTTCTCAAATGCTATGAGTTAAGAACAAGGCAACACAAAAAATGTTAAACGTCAAAGTCCTTCGTCCTTCGAAGCATTATTTCCCTTGGGATATAATGATTTTCGGACGAAGGTTATGAAGGACATACCTTCATCAGTACAACATATAATAATGAAGAAGGAATCATATGAAGTATAAGAGATAACATAAACAATTATGTATTATTATCAACTCATTTCTATTTTATTATTATAGAAAAATAGAAATGATATCAAATTACAAATGTACCTTCGGCTTGAAAGAAGGTAAAAGTACAAGCGTGACGCAAAAGCAAATGTCAAGTCAGCGTGAACAGTACGGGAACACTGTTCACCTATTTATAGGCACGGGACGCAGCCCATGTAAAATTACATTCATGCCCTTTACATTTGCTAATGACCCTATAGTAATCCATCGAGGTCTGAATAGTCTTTTCCCTTTTAAGTCGGCTCCCCTTTTCTGATATCATGCCGAAGGTCCCCTGAGCATAGCTTTGGCTCTGCGCCAACCTTCGCATTCTTCGTACTTCTTCATATTGTGGTTCTGAACCGAATCTGAAGGTACCTGTTCATATATTATACTCCAGAAACATTGTTAAATCATGTTTTTGAGGACCTTCGGAAGACGAAGGCCCCCAACACCAGACCAGAGCAGCCTTTGGTTTTCTTTTGCTCCTTTCTTTTGAACCCAATCTTGGACTTTTTATTGGTTTGTGTTGAACCTTTGACACCTGTAGAACTTACAATTTAGAGCAAACTAGTTAGTCCAATTATTTGTGTTGGGCAATTCAACCACCAAAATCATTTAGGAAAAGGTTTGACCCTATTTCCCTTTCAGTTCCAAAGAACCTAGTCCCCGTTGAGGAGGTCATAAAGACCGGGTCTATTTCAACCCTTTCCCTCTCTCAAATGATCACTTAGACCGAGTGAGCCTTCTCCTTAATCAATTGGGTCACAAGACCACGCAAGGACCACCACACACTTAGGTGCCTCTTGCTTTGATTACAAGTCACTTGAGAATAAGAATGAAAAAGAAGAAAGACAATCCAAGAAACAAGAGCGCAAAAGAACATGAACACACTCTCTCACAAGTCACTAAATGTTTGAGTTGAATTCTAGGCTTGAAGAGGGTTTGATCTTTGGAAATGTGTCTTGGAGTGAATGCATTAGCTCTTGTATTGAATGTGATCTCTAAAAAACTTGGATGCCAAAGGTTGTGGTGGTTGGGGGGTATTTATAGCCCCCAACCACCTTGTAGCCGTTGGCCAAGCTACTCACGATGGGCGCACCGGACAGGCACTATTCCTTGTCCGGTGCGCCGCCACATCACCCAACCGTTAGGGTTCGGAGCTCGGTCGACCGTTGGAGCTTTATCCTCTTGCGGCACCAGACAGTTCGGTGCCACATCGGACAGTCCGGTGCCCTCTGACTTCCTGCTGACTTCTATCGTGACACTGTTCATCTGTCAGAGTAGACCGTTAGCGCAGGTAGTCGTTGCTCCACTGGCACACCGGACAGTCCGGTGAATTGTAGCGGAGCACGCCCTTGAATTCACGAGAGTGGCTGGTTTGAAGTTGTACGGCCTGGTGCACCGGACACTGTCCGGTGGCACACCGGACAGTCCGGTGCGCCATTCTTCAGCACACTCAAGTCCTTTTGCTCCTTTAAATTTGTGTCCCTAACTTGATTCTTTTATTGGTTTGTGTTGAACCTTATGCACCTGTAATACAATAAGTCTAGAGCAAACTAGTTAGTCCATGTGTTTGTGTTGACTATCAACCACCAAAATTAATTATAGAAAAATGTTAACCCTATTTCCCTTTCAATCTCCCCCTTTTTGGTGATTGATGCCAACACAAACCAAAGCAAATATAGAATGCAAAATTGTAACTAGTTTGCATTTGAAATGTGCATTGGTTACTTGGAATTTAAACCAATTGAAAATCTCACTAAGTATGAATGGATTGCCTTTTCTTTTAGTTAACATTTTGGACCACTTTTGCACCACATTTTTGTTTTTTGCAAATTCATTTGGAAAATCTTTTCAAAGTCTTTTTGCAGATAGTCAAAGGTATATGAATGATATTGCTAGAAGTGTTTTCAAGATTTGAAATTTCTCCCTGTTTCAAATGCTTTTCCTTTGACTAAACAAAACTCCCACTGAATGAAATTCTCCTCTTAGCTTTTCAAGAGGGCTTTGAGATAGATATCAATTTAAAATTTTATTTTCACAATTTCAAGTGAAGCATAGATATCAATTGATATTAGATACTAATTTCAGAATACATCAATTGGAATACCATTTCTTGAAAGATACCAATTTGAAAAATACCAATAAAAACTTCATTTCGATTTTTTTTTGAAATGGCGGTGGTGCGGTCCTTTTGCTTTGGGCTTAATACTTTCTCCCCTTTGGCATTAATTGCCAAAAATGGAGACTTCGAGAGCCCTTGAGTACTTTCTCCCCCATTGGTAAAGAAATATGAGTGAAATGTTATACCAATTGAGAGATATTCGAGTAATGGCAAAGGGTAAGTGATACCGTCGGAGTTAGAGTGGAAGCCTTGTATTTGCCGAATACTCCATTTCCCTTTCAATCTATGACTTAGTACATAAATACACTTGGAAACACATTAGTCGTAGTCTTGGAACAAAAAGAATAAGAGATATGCATTTTTACCAAATGAAAGAGACAAGATCAAAGGTATATAAATAAGCTATGTGTGAAATGTTTCAATCAAAGTTCCGAGAATCAAGTATATTTAGCTCATTCCTAAGTTTGCTAAAAGTTTTCTCATCTAATGGCTTGGTAAAGATATCGGCTAATTGATTCTTGGTGTTTACATAAGCTATTTTGATATCCCCCCTTTGTTGGTGATCTCTCAGAAAGTGATATCGAATATTTATGTGCTTAGTGCGGCTGTGTTCAACGGGATTATCCGCCATGCGGATTGCACTCTCATTATCACATAGAAGAGGGACTTTTCTCAATTTGTAGCCATAGTCCCTAAGGGTTTGCCTCATCCAGAGTAATTGCGCACAACAATGGCCTGCGACAATGTACTCGGCTTCGGCGGTGGACAGGGCTACGGAGTTTTATTTCTTTGAAGCCCATGACACCAGGGATCTTCCCAGAAACTGACAAGTTCCTGATGTGCTCTTTCTATCAATTTTACACCCTGCCCAATCGGCATCGGAATAACCTATTAAATCAAAAGTGGATCCCTTAGGGGTACCAAAGCCCAAGCTTAGGAGTGTAAACTAAGTATCTCATGATTCTCTTTATGGCCCTAAGGTGAACTTCCTTAGGATTTGCCTGAAATCTTGCACACATGCATACAAAAAGCATAATATCCGGTCGAGATGTACATAAGTAGAGTAAAGATCCTATCATCGATCGGTATAACTTTTGATCTACGGATTTACCTCCCGTGTCGAGGTAGAGATGCTCATTTGTTCCCATGGGTGTCTTGATGGGTTTGCCATCCTTCATCCCAAACTTCTTAAGTATGTCTTGAATGTATTTTGTTTGGCTGATGAAGGTGCCATCTTGGTGTTGCTTGATTTGAAATCCTAGGAAATACTTCAACTCCCCCATCATAGACATCTCAAATTTCTGTATCATGATCCTACTAAACTCTTCGCAAGTTGACTTGTTAGTAGACCCAAATATAATATCATCAACATAAATTTGGAATACAAACAAGTCTTTTGCAACAGTTTTAGTAAAGAGAGTAGGATCAGCTTTACCAACTTTGAAGCCATTAGTAATAAGGAAATCTATCAAGAATTCATACCATGCTCTCGAGGCTTGCTTGAGCCCATAAAGCGCCTTTGAGAGTTTGTAAACATGGTTAGGGTACTCACTATCTTCAAAGCCGGGAGGTTGCTCAACATAGACCTCTTCCATGATAGGTCCATTGAGGAAGGCACTTTTCACGTCCATTTGATAAAGCTTGAAGCCATGATAAGTAGCATACGCAAGTAATATACGAATTGACTCAAGCCTAACTATGGGTGCATAAGTTTCATCAAAATCCAAACCTTCGACTTGTGAATAACCTTTGGCCACAAGTCTGGCTTTGTTTCTTGTCACCACACCATGCTCATCTTGCTTGTTGTGTAATACCCATTTGGTACCTAGAACATTTTGATTAGGACGTGGAACTAAATGTCATACCTCATTCCTCGTGAAGTTGTTGAGCTCCTCTTGCATAGCCAGCACCCAATCCGGATCTCTTAGTGCATCCTCCACCCTGTAAGGCTCAAAAGAGGACACAAAAGAATAATGCTGACAGAAATGTGCAACTCGAGATCTAGTGGTTACCCCCCTTATGAATGTTGAAAGGGAATTAGGCTTACACCTATTTCCTAAATTGATTTTGGTGGTTGAATTGTCCAACACAAACAATTGGACTAACTAGTTTGCTCTAGATTATATGTTCTACAGGTGCCAAAGGTTCGTCTACAAACTATACTAAATCAACTGTCCGGAATACCGTAGATTATTCCGGACAGGAGAAGCTTTTCGGAAAAACAGGCCAAGCACGGACCGTCCGGGCCTTTACGGCGGACCGTCCGCGAAATGACCCTCGGACAGAACCAATGCAAAAACACATGTCTCTACTGCGGACCGTCCGATGGAAGAGCAAGCACCGTCCGAGACCACGTGCGGACCGTCCGGGCTCAGGCGCGGACCGTCCGGTAGGTGAGGAACCAAAAAACCCGAAGGTAACGGGTTCGGCCAAATGAATTATAGCGTCCTCGCGGACCGTCCGGGGTGCACGACCGGACCGTCCGCGACTGCCTTTATCTGACATCTGACGTCGCATTAAATGCAATATAGCCGTTGATATAGCCGTTACTGCTGACCGTTGCGTTTTCAGCCGTTGATCTACAGGCGCGGACCGTCCGGACCAGGAGGGCGGACCGTCCGCGGTCGGCAGAATGGAGCAACGGCTAGGAAGTGGTTGGTGGCTATAAATACAACCCCAACCACCTCCATTCACATCACCCAAGCATTCCAACCTTCAACATTCAATACAAGAGCTAGCAATCCATTCCAAGACACAATCAAAGCCTCAAATCTCTCCAAGTTCCACAATTGAGACAAGTGATCATTAGTGATTAGTGACTTGAGAGAGAAAGTGTTCTGTGTGTTATTTGTCGCTCTTGTCGCTTGGCTTTTGCAATCGTGCTTTCTTCCTTCCCATTCTTATTCTCAAGGCACTTGTAATCAAAGCAAGAGACACTAAGTTTGTAGTGGTCCTTGTGGGGTCTAAGTGACCCGTTTGATTAAGGAGAAAGCTCACTCGGTCCAAAGGACCATTTGAGAGAGGGAAAGGGTTGAAAAAAACCCGGCCTCTGTGGCCTCCTCAACGGGGAGTAGGTTTGCAAGAACCGAACCTCGGTAAAACAAATCCACGTGTCACACTCTTCGTTCGCTTGCGATTTGTTTTGCGCCCTCTCTCGCGGACTCGGTTATATTTCTAACGCTAACCCGGCTTGTAGTTGTGATTGTATTTGTAAATTTCAGTTTCGCCCTATTCACCCCCCCCTCTAGGCGACTTTCAATTGGTATCAGTGCCCGGTGCTTCATTAGAGCCTAACCGCTCGAAGTGATGTCGGGAGATCACGCCAAGAGGGAAATGGAGACCGGCGACAAGCCCACTACAAGCCACGGGTCGACTTCATCGGAAGAGTCCCACAACAAAGGGAAGGGGAAGGAGAAGAAATCCTCTTCCCACAAGTCGCATCGGAGAGGCGACAAGCACAAGAAGATGAGGAAGATGGTCTACTACGAGACCGATACTTCATCACCTTCCACCTCCGGCTCTGATGCGCCGTCCGTCACTTCTAAGCGCCATGAGCACAAGAAGTATAGTAAGATCCCCCTACGCTACCCACATATTTCAAAGCGTACTCCTTTACTCTCCGTTCCATTAGGCAAACCACCGGTTTTTGACGGTGAAGATTATAATATGTGGAGTGACAAAATGAGGCATCATCTAACCTCACTCCACACAAGCATATGGAATGTTGTTGAGTTTGGTGTACAGGTACCATCCGTAGGGGATGAAGACTACGACTCGGACGAGGTGGCCCAAATTCACCACTTTAACTCCCAAGCCACTACTATACTCCTCGCCTCTCTAAGTCAAGAGGAGTATAATAAGGTGCAAGGGTTAAAAAGTGCGAAGTAAATTTGGGACGTACTCAAGACCGCACAAGAAGGAGACGAGGTGACAAAGATCACCAAGCGGGAAACGATCGAGGGGGAGCTTGGTCGCTTCATGCTTCACCAAGGGGAGGATCCATAAGCCATGTACAACCGCTTGAAGACCTTGGTGAACCAAGTGCACAACCTCGGGAGCGAAAAATGGGATGACCATGAAATGGTCAAGGTTATTCTTAGATCCCTCGTATTTCTTAACCCTACATAAGTTCAATTAATTTGAGGTGATCCTAGATATAAGCTAATGTCTCCCGAGGAAGTTATAGGAAAATTTGTGAGTTTTGAGCTAATGATTAAGGGCTCAAAGAAAATCATCGAGCAAGGCACCTCCTCCACGCCCGAGGCACAACCGGTTGCTTTCAAGGCGACGGAAGAAAAGAAGGAGGAGGCTACTCCAAGTCGAACACCCATCGACGCCTCCAAGCTCGACAACGAGGAGATGGCGCTCATCATCAAGAGCTTCCGCCAAATCCTCAAGCAAAGGAGAGGGAAAGACCACAAGTCCCGCTCCAAGAAGGTTTGTTACAAGTGTGGTAAGCCCGGTCACTTTATTGCCAAATGTCCTATTTCTAGTGACAGTGACAGGGGCGATGACAAGAAGGGAAGAAGAAAGGAAAAGAAAAGGTACTACAAGAAGAGGGGCGGCGATGCCCACGTGTGCCGCGAGTGGGACTCCGACGAGAGCTCCACCGACTCCTCCGACGACGAGGACGCCGCCAACATCGCCGTCACCAAGGGTCTTCTCTGCCCCAACGTCGGTCACAAGTGCCTCATGGCCAAGGACGGCAAAAGGAAGAAGGTTAAATCCAAATCCTCTACTAAATATGAATCCTCTAGTGATGATAATGCTAGTGATGAGGAAGATAATTTGCGTATCCTTTTTGCCAACCTTAACATGGAACAAAAGGAAAAATTAAATGAATTAGTTAGTGCCATTCATGAGAAGGATGATCTTTTGGATTCCCAAGAGGACTTCCTAATTAAGGAAAATAAGAAACATGTTAAGGTTAAAAATTCTTATGCTCTAGAGGTAGAAAAATGTGAGAAATTAACTAGTGAGCTAAGCACATGCCATGACACTATTGCCAACCTTAGAAATGAAAATGCTAATTTGTTAGCTAAGGTTGATTCTCATGTTTGTAATGTTTCAACTTCCAATTCTAGAGATGATAATGATGATTTACTTGCTAGGATTGAAGAATTGAACATTTCACTTGCTAGCCTTAGAAATGAGAATGAAAAATTGCTTGCTAAGGCTAAAAATTTTGATGTTTGCAATACTACCATTTCCAACCTTAGAAGTGAAAATGATATATTACATGCTAAGGTTGTAGAACTAAAATCTTGCAAACCCTCTGCATCTACTATTGAGCATACTTCAATTTGTACTAGATGTAGAGATATTAATGTTGATGCTATCCATGATCACCTAGCCTTAATTAAGAAACAAAATGATCACATAGCTCAACTTAATGCTAAGATTAGTGAGCATGACTTAGAAAATGAAAAATTTAAATTTGCTAGAAGCATGCTCTATAATGGGAGACGCCCTGGCATTAAGGATGGCATTGGCTTCCAAAAGGGAGACAATGTCAAAATTAATGCCCCTCCTAAGAAACTATCTAACTTTGTTAAGGGCAAGGCTCCCATGCCTCAGGATAACGAGGGTTACATTTTGTACCCTGCCGGTTATCCTGAGAGCAAAATTAGGAGAATTCATTCTAGGAAGTCTCACTCTGGCTCTAACCATGCTTTTATGTATAAGGGTGAGACATCTAGCTCTAGGCAACCAACCCGTGCTAAGTTGCCTAGAAAGAAAACTCCTAGTGCATCAAATGATCATAGCATTTCATTTAAAACTTTTGATGCATCTTATGTGCTTATTAACAAATCCGGCAAGGTAGTTGCCAAGTTTGTTGGGGGCAAACACAAGGGCTCCAAGACTTGTGTTTGGGTACCCAAAGTTCTTATTTCTAATGCTAAAGGACCCAAAACCATTTGGGTACCTAAAACAAAGAACTAAACTTGTTTTGTAGGTTTATGCATCCGGGGGCACAAGTTGGATCATTGATAGCGGGTGCACAAACCACATGACAGGGGAGAAGAAAATGTTCTCCTCATATGAGAAAAACCAAGATCCCCAACGAGCTATCACATTCGGGGATGGAAATCAAGGTTTGGTCAAAGGTTTGGGAAAAATAGCTATATCTCCTGACCATTCAATTTCCAATGTTTTTCTTGTTGTTTCTTTAGATTACAATTTGCTTTCCGTATCCCAATTATGTCAAATGGGCTACAACTGTCTTTTTACTGATATAGGTGTCACTGTCTTTAGAAGAAGTGATGATTCAATAACATTTAAGGGAGTGTTAGAGGGTCAGCTATACTTGGTAGATTTTGATAGAGCTGAACTCGACACTTGCTTAATTGCTAAGACTAACATGGGTTGGCTCTGGCACCGCCGACTAGCCCATGTTGGGATGAAGAATCTTCACAAGCTTCTAAAGGGAGAACACATTTTAGGACTAACCAATGTTCATTTTGAGAAAGAAAGGATTTGTAGCGCTTGCCAAGCCGGGAAGCAAGTTGGCACTCAACATCCACATAAGAACATTATGACGACTGACATGCCACTGGAGCTCCTACACATAGATTTATTCGGCCCGATCGCTTACATAAGCATCGGCGGGAGTAAGTACTGTCTAGTTATTGTGGATGATTATTCTCGCTTCACTTGGGTGTTCTTTTTACAGGAAAAATCTCAAACCCAAGAGACCTTAAAGGGATTCTTGAGACGGGCTTAAAACGAGTTCGGCTTAAGGATCAAGAAAATTAGAAGCGACAACGGGACGGAGTTCAGGAACTCTCAAATCGAAGGCTTCCTTGAGGAGGAGGGCATCAAGCATGAGTTCTCTTCTCCCTACACGCCACAACAAAATGGTGTAGTGGAGAGGAAGAATCGAACTCTATTGGACATGGCAAGGACCATGCTTGATGAGTACAAGACTTCGGATCGGTTTTGGGCCGAGGCGGTCAACACCGCCTGCTACGCCATCAACCGCCTATATCTACACCGAATCCTCAAGAAGACATCTTATGAACTCCTAACCGGTAAAAAGCCCAACATTTCATATTTTAGAGTCTTTGGTAGCAAATGTTTTATTCTTGTTAAAAGAGGTAGAAAATCTAAATTTGCTCCTAAGACTGTAGAAGGCTTTTTACTAGGATATGATTCAAACACAAGGGCATATAGAGTCTTTAACAAATCCTCAGGACTTGTTGAAGTTTCTTGTGACGTTGTGTTTAATGAGACTAACGGCTCTCAAGTAGAGCAAGTTGATCTTGATGAGATAAGTAATGAAGAGGCTCCGTGCATCGCGCTAAGGAACATGTCCATTGGGGATGTGTGTCCTAAGGAATCCGAAGAGCCTCCACATGCACAAGATCAACCATCCTCCTCCACGCAAGCATCTCCACCAACTCAAAATGAGGATGAGGCTCAAGTTGATGAAGAAGAAGATCAAAGTGATGAGCCACCTCAAGATAACGGCAATGATCAAGGGGGAGATGCAATTGATCAAGACAAGGAGGATGAGGAAGAACCAAGACCGCCACACCCAAGAGTCCACCAAGCAATACAACGAGATCACCCCGTCGATACCATCCTCGGCGACATTCATAAGGGGGTAACTACTAGATCTCGTGTTGCACATTTTTGTGAGCATTACTCGTTTGTTTCCTCTATTGAGCCACACAAGGTAGAGGAAGCACTTCAAGATCCGGATTGGGTGGTGGCGATGCAAGAGGAGCTCAACAACTTCACGAGAAATGAGGTATGGCATTTAGTTCCACGTCCTAACCAAAATATTGTAGGAACCAAGTGGGTCTTCCGCAACAAGCAAGATGAGCATGGTGTGGTGACAAGGAACAAAGCTCGACTCGTGGCCAAAGGGTATTCACAAGTCGAAGGTTTGGATTTTGGTGAAACCTATGCACCCGTAACTAGGCTTGAGTCAATTCGCATATTATTAGCCTATGCTACTTACCATGGCTTCAAGCTTTTTCAAATGGACGTGAAAAGTGCCTTCCTCAACGGACCAATCAAGGAAGAGGTCTATGTTGAGCAACCTCCCGGCTTTGAAGACAGTGAGTTTCCTAACCATGTCTATAGGCTCTCTAAGACGCTTTATGGGCTCAAGCAAGCCCCAAGAGCATGGTATGAATGCCTTAGAGATTTCCTTATTGCTAATGACTTCAAAGTCGGCAAGGCCGATCCTACTTTATTTACTAAGTCTCTTGCAAATGATTTGTTCGTATGCCAAATTTATGTTGATGATATTATATTTGGGTCTACTAATGAATCTACATGTGAGGAATTTAGTAGGATCATGACGCAAAAATTCGAGATGTCGATGATGGGGGAGTTGAAGTATTTTCTAGGTTTCCAAGTCAAGCAACTCCAAGAGGGCACCTTCATTTGCCAAACGAAGTATACTCAAGACATTCTAAACAAGTTTGGGATGAAGGATGCCAAGCCCATCAAGACACCCATGGGAACCAATGGGCATCTCGACCTCGACACAGGAGGTAAATCGGTAGATCAAAAGGTATACCGGTCGATGATAGGTTCATTGCTTTATTTATGTGCATCTCGACCGGATATTATGCTTTCCGTATGCATGTGTGCAAGATTCCAATCCGACCCTAAGGAATCTCACCTTACGGCCGTAAAACGAATCTTGAGATATTTAGCTTATACTCCTAAGTTTGGGCTTTGGTATCCTCGTGGATCCACATTTGATTTAATTGGTTATTCGGATGTCGATTGGGCAGGGTGTAAAATCAATAGGAAGAGCACATCGGGGACTTGCCAGTTCTTGGGAAGATCCTTGGTGTCTTGGGCTTCAAAGAAGCAAAATTCGGTCGCTCTTTCTACCGCCGAAGCCGAGTACATTGCCGCAGGCCATTGTTGCGCGCAATTACTTTGGATGAGGCAAACCCTGCGGGACTATGGTTACAAATTAACCAAAGTTCCACTTCTATGTGATAATGAGAGTGCAATCCGCATGGCGGATAATCCCGTTGAGCATAGCCGCACTAAACACATAGCCATTCGGTATCATTTTCTTAGGGATCACCAACAAAAGGGGGATATTGAGATTTCTTATATTAATACTAAAGATCAATTAGCTGATATCTTTACCAAGCCTCTTGATGAACAAACTTTTACCAAACTTAGGCATGAGTTGAATATTCTTGATTCTAGGAACTTCTTTTGTTAACTTGCACACATAGCTCATGAATATACCTTTGATCATGTCTCTTTTATATATGCTATGACTAATGTGTTTTCAAGTGGATTTCAAACCAAGTCATAGGTGTATTGAAAGGGAATTGGAGTCTTCGGCGAAGACAAAGGCTTCCACTCCGCAACTCATCCCTCGCCGACGCTCCAAGTCACGCTTCATCTTTGAGGGAGAAAGCATGAAGCAAAAGGACTCCAACTTTGGTATAATCTTCACTTATATGTTTTATTTGCCAAAGGGGAGAAAGTAGTTAGAAAAAGGGCTCTAATGATTCCGTTTTTGGCGATTCATGCCAAAGGGGGAGAAAGTATGAGCCCAAAGTAAAAGGACCGCACCACCACCAATTTCAAAAAAAATAGTTTTTCAAAGAGTATTTTCAATTGGTATCTTATTGTGTTCAAAAGGGGGAGAAAGAAGTATTTCAAAAATGATATATCAAACCCCTCTTGAACACTAAGAGGAGGATCTCATTTAGGGGGAGTTATGTTTAGTCAAAGGAAAAGCATTTCAAACAGGGGGAGAAAATTTCAAATCTTAAAAATGCTTCGTAAAATCTTATTCATTTACCTTTGACTATTTGCAAAAGAACTTTGAAAAGGATTTACAAAAGAATTTGCAAAAACAAAACATATGGTGCAAGAGTGGTCCAAAATGTTAAATAAGAAAGAAACAATCCATGCGCATTCTATAGATATTTATACTGACTCAATTCCAAGTAACCTTTGCACTTACATTCTGCAAACTAGTTCAATTATGTACTTATGTACTTTTATATTTGCTTTGGTTTGTGTTGGCATCAATCACCAAAAAGGGGGAGATTGAAAGGGAATTAGGCTTACACCTATTTCCTAAATTGATTTTGGTGGTTGAATTGTCCAACACAAACAATTGGACTAACTAGTTTGCTCTAGATTATATGTTCTACAGGTGCCAAAGGTTCGTCTACAAACTATACTAAATCAACTGTCCGGAATACCGTAGATTATTCCGGACAGGAGAAGCTTTTCGGAAAAACAGGCCAAGCGCGGACCGTCCGGGCCTTTACGGCGGACCGTCCGCGACACCTAAATGACCCTCGGACAGAACCAATGCAAAAACACATGTCTCTACTGCGGACCGTCCGATGGAAGAGCAAGCACCGTCCGAGACCACATGCGGACCGTCCGGGCTTAGGCGCGGACCGTCCGGTAGGTGAGGAACCAAAAAACCCGAAGGTAACGGGTTCGGCCAAATGAATTATAGCGTCCTCGCGGACCGTCCGGGGTGCACGACCGGACCGTCCGCGACTGCCTTTATCTGACATCTAACGTCGCATTAAATGCAATATAGCCGTTGATATAGCCGTTACTGCTGACCGTTGCGTTTTCAGCCGTTGATCTACAGGCGCGGACCGTCCGGACCAGGAGGGCGGACCGTCCGCGGTCGGCAGAATGGAGCAACGACTAGGAAGTGGTTGGTGGCTATAAATACAACCCCAACCACCTCCATTCACATCACCCAAGCATTCCAACCTTCAACATTCAATACAAGAGCTAGCAATCCATTCCAAGACACAATCAAAGCCTCAAATCTCTCCAAGTTCCACAATTGAGACAAGTGATCATTAGTGATTAGTGACTTGAGAGAGAAAGTGTTTTGTGTGTTATTTGTCGCTCTTGTCGCTTGGCTTTTGCAATCGTGCTTTCTTCCTTCCCATTCTTATTCTCAAGACACTTGTAATCAAAGCAAGACACACTAAGTTTATAGTGGTTCTTATGGGGTCTAAGTGACCCGTTTGATTAAGGAGAAAGCTCACTCGGTCCGAGGGACCGTTTGAGAGAGGGAAAGGGTTGAAAAAAACCCGGCCTCTGTGGCCTCCTCAACGGGGAGTAGGTTTGCAAGAACCGAACCTCGGTAAAACAAATCCACGTGTCACACTCTTCGTTCGCTTGCGATTTGTTTTGCGCCCTCTCTCGCGGACTCGGTTATATTGCTAACGCTAACCCGGCTTGTAGTTGTGATTGTATTTGTAAATTTCAGTTTCGCCCTATTCACCCCCCTCTAGGTGACTTTCCAATGTCACCAAGAATGGAGTTAATGGGGTGATCTCTTTGAATTGCTTGGTGGACTCTTGGGCGTGGCGGTCTTTGACCCTGAATTTTTTTTATCATCTTCATTGTCTTCATTATCTTCATCTCCCCCTTGATCATTGTCCTCCCCTTGAGGTGGCTTATCCTCTTGATCTTCATTTTCATCATCTTGAGACTGATCCTCTTCCTAAGTTGGTGGAGATGCTTGCTTGGAAGATGATTGTTGATCTTGTGTTTGTGGAGGCTCTTCGGATTCCTTAGGACACACATCTCCAATAGACATGTTCCTCAGCACGACGCATGGAGCCTCTTCATCATCTAGTTCATCAAGATCAACTTGCTCCACTTGGGAGCCATTAGTCTCATAAAACGCAATGTCACAAGAAACCTCAACTAATCCAATGGATTTATTGAAGACTCTATATGCCCTTGTGTTTGAGTCATATCCTAGTAAAAAGCCTTCTACAGCCTTAGGAGCAAATTTAGATTTTCTACCTCTCTTAATAAGAATAAAGCATTTACTCCCGAAAACTATAAAATATGAAACATTGGGCTTTTTACCAGTGAAGGAGTTCATATGATGTCTTCTTGAGGATTCGGTGAAGATATAACCGGTTGATGGAGTAGCAAGCAATGGTGATTGCTTCCGCCCAAAACCAGTCCGGTGTCTTGTATTCATCAAGCATGGTCCTTGCCATGTCCAGTAGAGTTATATTCTTCCTCTCTAGTACACCATTTTGTTGAGGTGTGTAGGGAGAAGAGAACTCATGCTTGATGCCCTCCTCCTCAATAAATCCTTCGATTTGAGAATTCTTGAACTCTGTCCCATTGTCGCTTCTTATCTTTTTGATCCTTAATCCGAACTCGTTTTGAGCCCGTCTTAAGAATCCTTTTAAGGTCTCTTGGGTTTGTGATTTTTCCTGCAAAAAGAACACCCAAGTGAAGTGAGAATAATCATCCATAATAACTAGACAGTACTTACTCCCGCCGATGCTTATGTAAGCGATAGGGCCGAATAGGTCCATGTGGAGTAACTCGAGCGGGTTGTCCGTTGTCATTATGTTCTTGTGTGGATGATGAGCACCAACTTGCTTTCCTTCTTGGCATGCGCTACAAACCATGTCTTTCTCAAAATAAACATTTGTTAGTCCTAAAATGTGTTCTCCCTTTAGAAGTTTGTGGAGATTCTTCATCCCAACATGGGCAAGTCGGCGATGCCAGAGCCAACCCATGTTAGTCTTAGCAATTAAGCAAGTGTCAAGTTCAGCTTGATTATCATTAAAATCAACTAAATATAGCTGACCCTGTAACACTCCCTTAAATGCTATGGAATCATCACTCCTTCTAAAGACAGTAACACCTACATCTATAAATAAACAGTTGTAGCCCATTTTGCATAATTGAGAAACAGAAAGCAAATTGTAATATAAGAAATTTACAAGAAAAACATTGGAAATAGAATGGTTAGGTGATATAGCAATTTTACCCAATCCTTTGACCAAACCTTCATTTCCATCCCCGAATGCTATAGCTCGTTGGGGATCTTCATTTTTTCTCATAGGAGGAGAACATTCTTTTCTCCATGTCATGTGGTTTGTGCACCCGCTATCAATTATCCAACTTGAACCACCGGATGCATAAACCTACAAAACAAATTTAGGCCTTGTTCTTAGGTACCCAAACGATTTTGGGTCCTTTGACATTAGAGTCAAGCACCTTGGGTACCCAAACACAAGTTTTGGAGCTCTTGTGTTTGTCCCCGACATATTTGACAACTGAAAGTCGCTTAGAGGGGGGGTGAATAGGGCGAATCTGAAATTTACAACTTAATCACAAACTACAAGCCAGGTTAGCGTTAGAAATATAAACAAGTCCGCGAGAGAGGGCGCAAAACAAATCGCAAGCAAATAAAGAGTGTGACACGCGGATTTGTTTTACCGAGGTTCGGTTCTCGCAAACCTACTCCCTGTTGAGGTGGTCACAAAGACCGGGTCTCTTTCAACCCTTTCCCTCTCTCAAACGGTCCCTCGGACCGAGTGAGCTTCTCTTCTCAAATCAACCGGGAACAAAATTTTCCCGCAAGGACCACCACACATTTGGTGTCTCTTGCCTCGGTTACAATTGAGTTTTGATCACAAGAACAAATGAGAAAGAAAGAAGCGATCCAAGCGCAAGAGCTCAAATGAATACGACAAATCACTCTCTCTAATCACTAAAGCTTTGTGAGGAGTTGGGAGAGGATTTGATCTCTTTGGTGTGCTTTGTATTGAATGCTAGCTCTTGTAATGTGGTTGGAAGGTGAAAACTTGGATGCCATTGAATGTGGGGTGGTTGGGGTATTTATAGCCCCAACCACCACAAAGTGGCCGTTGGAAGGCTGCAGTCGCATGGCGCACCGGACAGTCCGGTGCGCCACCGGACACTGTCCTGTGCGCCAGCCACATCAGCGAGCCGTTGGATTCTGACCGTTGGAGCTGGAGTCTTCTGGGCCACCGGACAGTCCGGTGGTGCACCGGACAGGTCCTGTGGACTGTCCGGTGCGTCTTCGCGCGCGTGCCTGACTTCTGCGCGCTCTGGCGCGCATTAAATGTCGTTGCAGGTGACCGTTGGCGTGGAAAGAGCCGTTGCTCCGCTGGCACATCGGACAGTCTGGTGCGCCATCGGACAGTCCGGTGAATTATAGCGGACTATCCTCCAGAATTCCTGAAGGTGAGCTGTTCGGAGTTGGAGACCCTGGTGCACCGGACACTGTCCGGTGGCACACCGGACAGTCCGGTGCGCCAAACCAGGCACACTTCGGCTGACTTTGCTCCCTTATATTTGAATCCTTTCTTGGTCTTTTTATTGCCTTATTGTGAACCTTTGGCACCGGTAAAACTTATAGACTAGAGCAAACTAGTTAGTCCAATTATTTGTGTTGGGCAATTCAACCACCAAAATCAATTTAGGAATATAGGTGTAAGCCTAATTCCCTTTCAATCTCCCCCTTTTTGGTGATTGATGCCAACACAAACCAAAGCAAGTATAGAAGTGCATAATTGAACTAGTTTGCATAGTGTAAGTGCAAAGATTACTTGGAATTGAGCCAATATAAATACTTATAAGATGCGCATGGATTGTTTCTCTAATTTTTGAAATTTTGGACCACGCTTGCATCACATGTTTTGTTTTTGCAAACTCTTTTTGTAAATCCTTTTTCAAAGTCCTTTTGCAAATAGTCAAAGGTAAATGAATAAGATTTTGAGAAGCATTTTCAAGATTTGAAATTTTCTCCCCCTGTTTCAAATGCTTTTCCTTTGACTAAACAAAACTCCCCCTCAATAAATTCTCCTCTTAGTGTTCAAGAGGGTTTTAAGATACCAATTTTTGAAATCTCCTCTTTTAAAACACAATAAGATACCAATTTGAAAATTTACCAATCGAAAACCATTAGTTTTAAAAATAAGGTGGTGGTGCGGTCCTTTTGCTTTGGGCTAATACTTTCTCCCCCTTTGGCATGAATCGCCAAAAACGGATACTTAGAGTGAAATATAAGCCCTTTTCTAGCTAATTTCTCCCCTTTGGCAAATAAAACATATGAGTGAAAATTATACCAAAGACGAAGAATTGCTTGGAGCGACGGTGAAGGATGAGTTATGGAGTGGAGTGGAAGCCTTTGTCTTCGTCGAAGACACCAATTTCCTTTCAATACACCTATGACTTGGTTTGAAATACACTTAAAAACACATTAGTCATAGCATATATAAAAGAGACATGATCAAAGGTATAATTATGATCTATGTGTGTAAGACATCAAAAGAAATTCCTAGAATCAAGAACATTTAACTCATGCCTAAGTTTGGTAAAAGTTTGTTCATCTAGTGGCTTGGTAAAGATATCGGCTAATTGATCTTTAGTGTTAATATATGCAATCTCGATATCCCCCTTTTGTTGGTGATCCCTAAGAAAATGATACCGAATGGCTATGTGTTTAGTGCGGCTATGCTCAACGGGATTATCCGCCATGTGGATTGCACTCTCATTATCACATAGAAGAGGAACTTTGGTTAATTTGTAACCATAGTCCCACAGGGTTTGCCTCATCCAAAGCAATTGCGCGCAACAATGGCCTGCGGCAATGTACTCGGCTTCGGCGGTAGAAAGAGCGACCGAATTTTGCTTCTTTGAAGCCCAAGACACCAAAGATCTTCCCAAGAACTGGCAAGTCCCCGATGTGCTCTTTCTATTAATCTTGCACCCCGCCCAATCAGCATCCGAATAACCAATTAAATCAAATGTGGATCCCCGAGGGTACCAAAGCCCAAACTTAGGAGTGTAAGCCAAATATCTCAAGATTCGTTTTACGGCCGTAAGGTGAGATTCCTTAGGGTCGGCTTGGAATCTTCCACACATGCATACTGAAAGCATGATGTCCGGCCGAGATGCACATAAATAAAGCAATGAACCTATCATCGACCGGTATACCTTTTGATCGACGGATTTACCTTCCGTGTCGAGGTCGAGATGCCCATTTGTTCCCATGGGAGTCTTGATGGGCTTGGCATCCTTCATTCCAAACTTGTTTAGAATGTCTTGAGTATACTTCGTTTGGCTAATGAAGGTGCCTTCTTGGAGTTGCTTGACTTGAAATCCTAAGAAATACTTCAACTCCCCCCATCATTGACATCTCGAATTTCTGTGTCATGATCCTACTAAATTCTTCACATGTAGATTCGTTAGTAGACCCGAATATAATATCATCAACATATATTTGGCATACGAACAAATCATTGTCAAGAGTTTTAGTAAATAAAGTAGGATCAGCCTTGCCGACTTTGAAGCCATTAGCAATAAGGAAATCTCTTAGGCATTCATACCATGCTCTTGGGGCTTGCTTGAGCCCATAAAGCACCTTAGAGAGCCTATAGACATGGTTAGGGTACTCACTGTCTTCAAAGCCAGGAGGTTGCTCAACATAGACCTCTTCCTTGATTGGTCCATTGAGTAAGGCACTCTTCACGTCCATTTGGTAAAGCTTGAAGCCATGGTAAGTAACATAGGCTAATAATATACGAATTGACTCAAGCCTAGCTACGGGTGCATAGGTTTCACCAAAATCCAAACCTTCGACTTGGGAGTATCCCTTAGCCACAAGTCGAGCTTTGTTCCTTGTCACCACACCATGCTCATCTTGCTTGTTGCGGAAGACCCATTTGGTTCCTACAACATTTTGATTAGGACGTGGAACTAAATGCCATACCTCGTTTCTAGTGAAATTGTTGAGCTCCTCTTGCATCGCCACCACCCAATCCGAATCTTGGAGTGCTTCCTCTACCTTGTGTGGCTCAATAGAGGAAACAAACGAGTAATGCTCACAAAAATGTGCAACACGAGATCTAGTGGTTACCCCCTTATGAATGTCGCCGAGGATGGTGTCGACGGGGTGATCTCGTTGGATTGCTTGGTGGACTCTTGGGTGTGGTGGCCTTGGTTCTTCATCCTCCTTGTCTTGATCATTTGCAACTCCCCCTTGATCATTGTCATCATCTTGAGGTGGCTTATCTTCTTGATCTTGCCCTTCATCAACTTGAGCCTCATCCTCATTTTGAGTTGGTGGAGATGCTTGCGTGGAGGAGGATGGTTGATCTTGTGCATTTGGAGGCTCTTTGGATTCTTTAGGACACACATCCCCAATGGACATGTTCCTTAACGCGATGCATGGTGATCTCGTTGGATTGCTTGGTGGACTCTTGGGTGTGGCAGTCTTGGTTGTTCATCCTCCTTGTCTTGATCATTTGCATCTCCCCCTTGATCATTGCCATCATCTTGAGGTGGCTCATCATTTTCTCCTTCATCAATTTGAGCTTCGTCCTCATTTTGAGTTGGTGGAGACGCTTGCGTGGAGGAGGATGGTTGATCTTGTGCATTTGGAGGCTCTTCGGATTCCTTAGGACACATATCCCCAATGGGCATGTTCCTTAGCGTGATGCACGGAGCCTCTTCTTCAACTATCTCATCAAGATCAACTTGCTCTACTTGAGAGCCGTTAGTCTCATCAAACACAACGTCACAAGAAACTTCAACAAGTCCTGAGGACTTGTTAAAGACTCTATATGCCCTTGTGTTTGAGTCATATCCTAGTAAAAATCCTTCTACAGTCTTAGGAGCAAATTTAGATTTTCTACCTCTTTTAACAAGAATAAAGCATTTGATACCAAAGACTCTAAAATATGAAATATTTGGCTTTTTACCGGTTAGGAGTTCATATGATGTCTTCTTGAGGATTCGGTGTAGATACAATCGGTTGATGGCGTAGCAAGCGGTGTTAACCGCCTCGGCCCAAAACCGATCCGGCGTCTTGTACTCATCAAGCATGGTTCTTGCCATGTCCAATAGAGTTCGATTCTTCCTCTCCACTACACCATTTTGTTGTGGGGTGTAGGGAGAAGAGAACTCATGCTTGATGCCCTCCTCCTCAAGGAAACCTTCAATTTGAGAATTCTTGAACTCCGTCCCGTTGTCGCTTCTTATTTTCTTGATCCTCAAGCCGAACTCATTTTGAGCTCGTCTCAAGAATCCCTTTAAAGTCTCTTGGGTTTGTGATTTTTCCTGCAAAAAGAACACCCAAGTGAAGCGAGAATAATCATCCACAATAACTAAACAGTACATACTCCCGCCGATGCTTATGTAAGCGATCGGGCCGAATAAATCCATGTGTAGGAGCTCCAGTGGCCTGTCAGTCGTCATGATGTTCTTATGTGGATGATGAACACCAACTTGCTTCCCTGCTTGGCAAGCGCTACAAATCTTGTCTTTCTCAAAATAAACATTTGTTAATCCTAAAATGTGCTCTCCCTTTAGAAGCTTATGAAGATTCTTCATTCCAACATGGGCTAGTCGGTGGTGCCAGAGCCAACCCATATTAGTCTTAGCAATTAAGCAAGTGTCAAGTTCAGCTCTATCAAAATCTACCAAGTATAGCTGACCCTCTAACACTCCCTTAAATGCTATTGAATCATCACTTCTTCTAAACACAGTGACACCTACATCAGTAAAGAGACAGTTGTAGCCCATTTGACATAGTTGGGATACGGAAAGCAAATTGTAATCTAATGAATCAACAAGAAAAACATTAGAAATGGAATGGTCACGAGATATAGCTATTTTACCCAAACCTTTGACCAAACCTTGGTTTCCATCCCCGAATGTGATAGCTCGTTGGGGATCTTGGTTTTTCTCATATGAGGAGAACATTTTCTTCTCCCCTGTCATGTGGTTTGTGCACCCGCTGTCGATTATCCAACTTGAGCCCCCGGATGCATAAACCTACAAAACAAGTTTAGTTCTTGACTTTAGGTACCCAAACGGTTTTGGGTCCTTTGGCATTAGACACAAGAACTTTGGGTATCCAAACACAAGTCTTTGATCCCTTGTGTTTGCCCCCAACAAACTTGGCAACTACCTTGCAGGATTTGTTAGTAAGCACATATGATGCATCAAAAGTTTTGAATGAAATGCTATGGTCATTTGATGCAGTAGGAGTTTTCTTCTTAGGCAACTTAGCACGGGTTGGTTGCCTAGAGCTAGATGTCTCACCCTTATACATAAAAGCATGATTATGGCCAGAGTGAGACTTCCTAAAATGAGTTCTCCTAATTTTGTGCTCGGGATAACCGACAGGATACAAAATGTAACCCTCGTTATCCTAAGGCATGGGAGCCTTGCCCTTAACAAAGTTAGACAATTTCTTAGGCGGGGCATTAAGTTTGACATTGTCTCCCCTTTGGAAGCCAATGCCATCCTTGATGCCAGGGCGTCTCCCATTATAGAGCATACTTCTAGCAAATTTAAATTTTTCATTTTCTAAGTTATGCTCGGCAATTTTAGCATCTAATATTGCTATATGATCATTTTGTTGTTTAATTAAAGCGATATGATTATGAATAGCATCAATATCAACATCTCTACATCTAGTGCAAATGGAAACATGCTCAACGGTAGATGTAGAGGGTTTGCAAGATTTTAATTCTACAACCTTAGCATGTAATATATCATTTTCACTTCTAAGGTTAGAAATAGTAACATTGCAAACATCAAAATCTTTAGCCTTAGCAATTAATTTTTCATTTTCATTTTTAAGGCTAGCAAGAGAATCATTCAATTTTTCAATCTTAGCAAGTAAATCAACATTATTATCTCTAAGATTGGGAATTGAAACATTACAAACATGAGAATCAACCTTAGTATTTAAACTAGCATTTTCATTTCTAAGGTTGGCAATTAAATCATGGCATGTGCTTAGCTCATTAGATAATTTTTCACATTTTTCTACTTCTAGAGCATAAGCATTCTTAACCTTAACATGCTTTTTATTTTCCTTGATTAGGAAGTCCTCTTGGGAGTCCAAGAGATCATCCTTTTCATGGATGGCGCTAATCAATTCATTTAATTTTTCCTTTTGTTGCATGTTGAGGTTGGTGTTGGGGCCATGCTTCGTTGCGCCGAAGGTCTTACACGAAGAAGCAGCTTCGGCTGAAGTTGTCCCCAGGAGATGGCCGAAGGTTCCTTTTTATGGAGCTTCGGCATTACAAACCGACATAGAGATAGAATGACCTTTTTATCCATAGAGGTCTGAGTCAATGTTGTAAACTTTTGTAAGGGACATAATTGTAAATCGTCACAGGCTGTGTCCTGTGTCTATAAATAGATGAACAGTACCCCCGTACTGTTCACGCGAACTTGACATTTGCCTTCGCATCACACCTGTACTTTTGCCTTCCTCAGGACCGAAGGTACATTTGTAATTTGAAGTCATTTATATTCATTCATGATAATAAAAATGGAGATGATTCTATGATAATATTTAAATGTTTATTTTGTATCTCATGATTTGCATGAACACTTCGTTGCTTATTATTATACTCACGAAGGTACGTCCTTCGTAACCTTCGTCCGAAATTCTTTATATCCTGAAGGGATATAATGTTTTGGAGGACGAAGGACTTTAACACTTAACATTTTCTATGTTGCCTTGTTCTTAACTCTTAGCATTTGAGAACAAGCCCTCAACATTGGCGCCCACCTCCGGTGAACTCACTTCCACTTTTCTGAGCTGATGGCTTCGTTCAACAATCAAGCTGGAGCTGCTTCGGCTTCGAAGCTGGTGCTCCCGATAACAGGCGGTTCTTGCTCAGAGCCGGCTAACAAGAAGCAGAAGAAGGAGGCTCAGAGAAGGGTGCAGCATGTTGGAGTGCAGGGACCCTTCATCAAGTCAAAATGGTCCCACATTCCAATTACTTTCTCTCAGGAAGACCTTCAGCTTAAAGATTATCCTCACAATGATGCTATGGTTATCTCTTGTGTGATCAAAGGATTTCTGGTCCACAATGTCTTAGTTGATACAGGCAGTGCAGCTGATATTATATTTGCTAAAGCCTTCAGACAAATGCAAGAGCCCGAAGATAAGATTCATGATGCTACGCACCCTCTTTGTGGCTTCGGAGGGCGGCAGATTGTAGCACTTGGGAAGATTACCATGCCGGTAACCTTCGGATTTGTTAACAACACAAGGACTGAGCAAATTGTGTTTGATATTGTTGACATGGAGTATCCTTACAATGCTATCATTGGCCGTGGTACTCTTAATGCCTTCGAAGCAATTCTTCACCCAGCTTATCTCTGCATGAAGATACCTTCGGACCAAGGGCCTATTGCTATTCATGGAAGCCAGGAAGCTGCTAGAAGGGCCGAAGGAAGCTGGACTGACTCCAAAGCAATCCATAACATAGATGGAGCCGAAGCTTGTGAACAGTACAAATTCAGAAGGGAGAAAGCAGCTTCAGCAGATCAGCCGAAGCCCATGCTACTGTGTGAGGACATAGCAGAGCAGAAGGTGCTGTTGGGCTCGCAATTATCTGAAGACCAGGAGAAAACCTTGATAAGGTTTTTATTCAACAACAAAGATGTTTTTGCATGGTCAGCTAATGATCTCTGTGGAGTAAATCGGGATGTTATTGAACATTCGCTCAATGTTGACCCATCCTTCAGACCACGAAAGCAGAGGCTTCGGAAAATGTCTGATGACAAGGCCGAAGGGGCTCGCAATGAAGTAAAAAGACTCCTCAGTGCAGGAGTTATCAGAGAAGTAAAGTATCCAGAGTGGCTAGCTAACACTGTTATGGTGAAGAAGGCCAATGGCAAGTGGAGAATGTGTATCGATTTCACAGATCTCAACAAGGCTTGTCCGAAGGATGAATTCCCGCTGCCAAGGATAGACTCTTTAGTCGATGCAGCAGCTTCTTCAGAGCTCATGAGTCTCCTAGACTGCTACTCAGGCTATCATCAAATCTGGATGAAGAAGGAAGATGAGCCGAAGACTAGCTTCATAACCCCAAGTGGCACGTATTGCTATCTTCGGATGCCTGAGGGGCTCAAGAATGCTGGAGGGAGTTTCAGCAGAATGACTGCGAAGGTCCTCCAGTCTCAGATAGGCAGAAATGTGTTGACTTATGTCGATGACATCATTGTAAAAAGCACGAAGCAGGAAAATCATATTGCTGATTTGCAGGAGACCTTCGCCAGTTTCAGGCAAGCTGGTTTGAAGCTGAATCCAGAAAAATGTGTCTTCGGGGTAAAGAAAGGGAAATTTCTTGGATGCTTGGTTTCAACAAAGGGAATCGAAGCTAATCCAAATAAAATCGAAGCCATACTTCGAATGGAGCCACCAACTACGAGAAAGGGGGCCCAAAGATTGACAGGAAGGCTGGCATCTCTCAACAGATTCATATCCAGGTCAGCAGAAAGAAATTTACCATTCTTCGAGGTGCTGAAGTCAGCTGAAGTCTTTCAATGGGGCCCAAGTCAACAAAAAGCCTTCGAAGAGCTGAAGCAATACTTGATAGATTTAACAACATTAACTCCACCAACGCCAGGGGCTCCTTTGTTGTTATATGTGGCAGCTTCGCACTCAGCAGTAAGTGCGGCACTTGTCCAGGAGAAGCTTGACGGCCAAGTCAAAAAGCAAGTTCCAGTGTATTTTGTATCTGAAGTCCTTAGTGTATCAAAGAAAAATTATACAGAGCTGGAGAAGGTATTGTATGCCGTTTTAATGGCATCCAGGAAGCTTCGGCATTATTTTCAGGCATACAATATTATTGTTCCTTCTTCGCAGCCGTTGAAGGATATCATGAGAAATAGAGAAGCTACTGGACGGATTGGAAAATGGGCTGCAGAGCTCAATGAATTTTACATTGATTATGTGCATAGATCCTCGATCCAGTCTCAAGCATTGGCAGATTTCATTGCCGACTGGACGCCAGGGGCTCAAGATGAAGAAGCAAATAAAGATGCCGAAGTGTGGACAGTGTTTTGTGATGGCTCTTGGGGAACCTTCGGAGCAGGTGCAGCCGCTGTGTTGGTCTCAACATCCAAGGTTAAAACTTGTTATGCAGCAAGACTTGATTTCAGCTGTACAAACAATATTACTGAGTACGAAGCCCTGCTCCTGGGCCTTCGGAAATTAAAGGCAATGGGAATCAGAAGGGCGATTCTTAAAACTGATTCTCAGGTTGTTTCGGGTCATATTGACAAAAGTTGCAAGGCTAAAGATCCGAAGCTTGAAAAATATCTAGACACGGTCCGAAGGATCGAAGCCTCCTTCGAAGGATTTTCTGTCAAGAATATCCCTCGAGGACAAAACGAGCACGCTGATTTGCTAGCCAAGTCTGCAGCACAGGGGCTGCCGTTACCTTCGGATGTGTTCTTCGAAACAATAAAGGCACCTTCAGTGGAGCTCCTCGAAAGAGCAGTCCTCAACATATCTCCTGTTTACAGCGAAGATTGGAGAACTGAAATCATCTCTTACCTTCAGGGTAACTTCTTATCAGATGACGAAGCTTATAATAAAAGGATAGAGGTAAGAGCTCGTCCGTATGTCATGATAGAAGGGGAGTTATACAAGCATGGAGTTTGTGCTCCGCTGCTCAAATGTCTATCTAGAACCGAAGGTATAGAGTTGATGAAAGAAATACATGCAGGCCTGTGTTGATCCCACATTGGATCTAGGCCGTTACTTGGAAAAGTTTTCCGCCAAGGGTTTTATTGGCCGAAGGCAGCTTCGGATGCAGCGGAGTTAGTTCAAAAGTGCGAAGGTTGTCAGAAATGTGCAAGAGATCAAAAACAACCTTCGTCTTTGACACAGCTGATACAACCCATCTGGCCATTGCAAAGGTGGGGCCTTGACTTGTTAGGTCCATTACCGTCGGCTCAAGGGAATCTAAAATATGTTATAGTAGCTGTGGAGTATTTTTCTAAATGGATTGAGGCGAAGCCATTAGCCACAATAACTTCGGCCACTGTCCAAAAGTTTTTCTGGCAGAATATTGTCTGTCGCTTCGGGGTACCGAAGGCTATCACTGTGGATAATGGAACGCAGTTTGACTCCGAAACTTTCAGAAATTTTTGTGACCAAATTGGTACGAAGATCCATTTTGCATCAGTCAGGCATCCGGAGTCAAATGGGCTCGTTGAAAGGGCCAACGGCATTATAATGACAGGAATAATGAAGTTAATCTTCAATCAACCCAGGGGTAAATGGCCAGATCAGTTAACCAAAGTGGTGTGGAGCCACAATACAACAACATCAAGGTCTACAGGCTTTACTCCATTCAAGCTATTGTTCGGTGACGAAGCAGTAACTCTAGAAGAAGCTAAAGCTGGATCAATAAGAGTAGTAGCTTCGGCAGAACCAGGTCCTGAAGATGCCTGTCTTGTGGAAAAAGATGCCTTAGAGGGGATCAGGCTTCAGGCCGTGGAGAATATCAATAAATACCAAGCTGAAACAGTCAAGTGGCGAGATAGAAAGGTCCGGTTAAAAAATATTGAGCCGGGACACTTGGTGCTTCGGAGAGTGGCCAACCCAGACACAGTGGGCAAACTACAGTTGAAATGGGAAGGACCTTTCTTAGTAGTATCTTCGTCAAGGCCTGGATCGTACAGATTGAAGGACATGGATGGCAACGAAATTCCAAGATCTTGGAATGCGGATGAGCTTCGGCGATATTATGTTTAACTTGATGTAACTTTTTATGTTTTTTCTTTTCTTTTTCATGGCACCCTTTTCCTTTCTAAAGGGGGAGAAAGGTTTTTAATGGGGCCATCATGTGTAATTTCCTTTTTAGTTTTATAAGAGCAAAATCCCCCAAAAAATGTAAATGTAAAAACTGAGAACGCACCATCGAGTGCCGAAACTGAAAAGGTGAAGAAGCTCCAAAGACGTCCCTAAGGGGATGCAGAGCTCACAGCGAAAAGTCAACGCTGATTCCGCCGAAAGTAAAAGGCGAAGAAGCTCCAAAGACGTCCCTAAGGGGATGCAGAGCTTACAGCGAAAAGTCAACGCTGATACCGCCTAAGTAAAAGGCGAAGAAGCTCCAAAGTCGTTCCTAAGGGAATGCAGAGCTGATGTGTGGTTGTTTCTAAGGAAATATTGGCTGAGAGTGTGGCTTCGGACATATGTTTTGGACATTCATTCGCACATTACATTACATCATAGCATTTGCATTCATAAGCATTCATTCATAGCATTTGTGTTCTTAAGTGGTTGCTTCGGCAAAAAGAAGAAGTGATCTTTTATGCTTCGTTATGTACAAAAAAGAAATGTGTTCGGCAAAAAGAAGTGGTCTTTTATGCTTCGTTGTGTACAAAAAAGAAAAGCTTCGGCAAAAAGAAGAAGTGGTCTTTTATGCTTCGTTGTGTACGAAAAGAAGGGAAGGTGTTTTTTCGCCTTCGGCTCAAAATACTAATTTCGTCCACATCAAAGCGCCTCAATAGAAGGGAAAGAATATATTACAAGGTATGTACAAAGTTCATCGAGAACAGTTTAATTGTATTTACAAAAGTTGTTACAAAAGTCTCCTGAGTTTTTCTACAGTATACTCCTACTGATCTTTACTGAGCTTCAGCTTCGGCGACATATATTAAGCATCATCTTCAGCTTCGTCATCCTACACGAATCAAGGTATAGCGAGTAAAAATCAAGTGTGAAGGAGAAGGTAAACTCAAGGTATCGTTTCTTACTGGTTCAAGATGACTTCGAGCTTCGTCTCCAGCCTTCTCTCGCCCGCCTTTTGTCCATATCATTTTTATAAATCTATTTGAGATGCTGCGGGCGAGGTCAGGAATATCGTCTAGAATTGATGGAGACAGGGTGAAGTTGGGCCTGTTGACGATTTTTCCATGCTCGCAGCCGGCCTTCAGGAACGCTGCAGCGGTACCCCGAGAAGCTACCCAGGCACAGAAGTCACCGTGCCCGGCTATAACTTCGTCAAGCTCTTCAATTTCAGCTTCAATATGATCAAAGGCTTTTGGTAAAGTTTCAGCTGAAGGGGTAAACTTCCCACTGCTGGCTCCAACTGAGTGAAAGATCTTCTTTAATTGTTGGATACAATTGTTGCTAAATTTCAAGCATTTGTCTTGAAGGCTTGTTAATGATTTCTTCAAGTCTGAGTTGGTTTGGACTTCGGCTTCAAGTTTTGAATCAAGCTCTAGCTTCTCTTGTTCAAACTGTTTTGATTGGCAGAGAAGCTTCGAATTCAATTCTGCTACTTTAGCTTCAGTCTCTGCCAGCAAACCTTCGGTTGATTGAAGTTCGAAGTCTTTCTTTTCAATAATAGCTGATTGTTCTTTTATCTTGCTCTCTAAATTTTCAATTATAGCTTCATGTTTTTTATCCTCCAAATCTTGCTGCATCCTCAAAGCTTTGCTTAGTAGCATGCTCTGCAAATAAACAATCTTTGTTAGGGATATTTCCATTATTAAAAAACAATAGAAGTCAGAGAGAAAGATGTTTACCTTGAAATTCGAATAAAATAGGCTGCCGACGATATGTTGTCGTCGGTAGCGGCTGATATCTGTTTCTAGCTTCGGAAAACCGATACTCTTTGATAGAGTACCAATGACCTTAGCTCCAGTTTGGTCTCGGATGCAACCTAATTTTTCATCGTCGATGCCTCCAAATAGAAGAGCTCCTGGCTTGTATCCGCAAGATTTGGCATAGTCTTTAAGTTCTTCTATTTCGGCCTTCGACAGTTTTTGCCCAACTAAATTTTGAAATATGTAGGCTTCGTCGTCCGAAGTGTCTTCGGCTATTTCTTTTCCTTTCCCAGGCACTGTGGCCATGGTTTCTTCACCAGCGGTGGCAGCTTCTTCTGCAGCCATGTCTATCAAAATTCTGTCGATGTCTTCAATGGTAGTTTCTAAGTTCACATCTTCGGCTGGAGCGGCTTCGGTAGCCGCGACCTCCGAAGGTGTGGCTTCGACATTTGTTGTGCCCTCACCAGCTGGCGTTTTCTGAATTGACGCCCTCGGTGGCGTTTTGTCGATAACTTCGGTCACTGCAATAATTCTTTGCCTTTTTGTTTTGGTTGTCTTCGTTTTTTCCGGCTCCTCCACCTTTCGAAAAAACTTCGTCAGTTGAGGCCCTAATGGACTTAGCTTCGTGGGCACGGGTTCAGTCATTACCTTTAAGATTTCCTCTACGTCGTCGGTAGAAGGTGGTGCAGGAGACCCCTCTTCATCGGATAATTTTCGCTTTGGAGTTGATATTTTTCTCTTCTTGGGAATTTTCTTCTCTTTTGGTGGTTTTTCTTCATCATTGTTCAAAGCTTCGGCCACTCTTTTCCTTTTTTGGCCCTCAGCACCCTTGTTCAGCCGTTCATAGTCAGGGTACTCGAAGCCCAGGGCATCAAGCACTCGGTTCAGCCTTCGCTTCGGACGGGTGCCGAAGGCAGCGGTCATCAGTTGATCTTCTTTTTTGGAATAATTCCCAAGAATTTCATTGCACATCACCTCAACTGTGTCCAGCCACTCTTGGCAGGGCTTTTTAAAGTATTTCTTGAATTTGAAGTGATAAGGAAGCCGGACAAGTTCCCCCTTCTTCTCCCCCTCTAGCTTTGGCATTTCCCATTCTTTCAGAGTAGGGAAGACTCTGAACGCCAAGAATTCTTGAACCAGATCCCTGGTACCAATATGCTCTGAAATAATTTCAAACTCACCCAGCGCAGCCCAGGTGGGACCCTCCAATGTCATGTTGCACCGTGGCCTTGTCTCTCCGAAGATTAAATCAAGTGGGCTTTGTACCAATTTCTCTTCATCTTCGTCAACCTTCACATAAAACCACTCAGATTTCTAGCCTGCCGGCCATTTGCTTCGGTAGCTAATAACAGGGAACTTTGTTGTTTTCCGGTAGGCAAAATTGTAGCAGCCGAAGTTGTCATGAAACCCATCTTTTCTGGCCTTCGTTTGATAATGTAACTCATGAACTCGACAGAAACTGTCGGCAAATGGCTCCACTGCTTGGCTTCGGAGGGCCCAGATATAAACATTAAGCCTAACGATAGCGTTAGGAGTCAATTGATGAAAGTAAATACCAAATTTTTTCAATACATCTGCAATAATTCCATGAAGAGGGAATCTCAGCCCAGCCTTTAAAAAGCTCTTGAAAATGACAATCTCGTCCTTCTCTGGCTTCGGGGTAGTTTCTTCTCCCCCGAAGCGAAGTAGCTTCTTCTGATTTTCACTGAAATAACCTGCCTTCACCATCTTGGCGAGATCAGCCTTTGAAACAGTCGACTTTCTGAAGTCTAGGTGGCTGGGCTTGCTGGTCATGGCAATGCGATAGTCATCTTCGGAGTCAGTTTCTTCAATGTTCTCTTCTCCTTCGGCAGTTGTCGGGCCTGCTTCAGCAGCGGGCATTTCTTCCGCAGTCACCAGTCCGGAACGCTGCATTGCTTCGGAGATGGGCACAGTATTCGAACCTTCGGCTTCGTCTCCTTCACGTTCAACTCTGGCAGTAGATCGCACTCTGGCCATTTGATTCTGAGTTTGGGGAAGTTAAACACTTTTTTCTTTTTTCCTTTTCTCCCGAAGCTTTCTTTTCTGACGAAGCAGACTTCGAGATGGACCTTCGTTCGATTCTGAGAATCAAGCTTCGGCTATAGTTAAAAATTTTGGCAGCAAAACAGTGCAAATAGCAATGAATGCTGTGGTAACTTCACACCTACTCGTCTGTTTATATAGTGCTGCAGGTAAGAAGGCGAAGCGGCAGGATTTTTACACCAGGTGGGCAGTAACTTGTACTCGCTGCGCAGTGGACCGCAAAGATCAAACAGTAACTCTGCAAGGTGGGTCCGACACGAGCTCGGAAATTGAATCGTTTCTCGGCAACGAGCTCAGGGAAGGTGTTTTTTGGACCTTCGGCTTCCCGAAGCTTGAGAGGCTTTTTTCACGGATCAAGCTCGTTACGAAAAACGATCTAGCGCCGCGAAAGGGGCTACTGTTGGGGCCATGCTTCGTTGCGCCGAAGGTCTTACACGAAGAAGCAGCTTCGGCTGAAGTTGTCCCCAGGAGATGGCCGAAGGTTCCTTTTTATGGAGCTTCGGCATTACAAACCGACATAGAGATAGAATGACCTTTTTATCCATAGAGGTCCGAGTCAATGTTGTAAACTTTTGTAAGGGACATAATTGTAATTCGTCACAGGCTGTGTCCTGTGTCTATAAATAGATGAACAGTACCCCCGTACTGTTCACGCGAACTTGACATTTGCCTTCGCATCACACCTGTACTTTTGCCTTCCTCAGGACCGAAGGTACATTTGTAATTTGAAGTCATTTATATTCATTCATGATAATAAAAATGGAGATGATTCTATGATAATATTTAAATGTTTATTTTGTATCTCATGATTTGCATGAACACTTCGTTGCTTATTATTATACTCACGAAGGTACGTCCTTCGTAACCTTCGTCCGAAATTCTTTATATCCTGAAGGGATATAATGTTTTGGAGGACGAAGGACTTTAACACTTAACATTTTCTATGTTGCCTTGTTCTTAACTCTTAGCATTTGAGAACAAGCCCCCAACAGTTGGCAAAAAGGGTATGCAAATTATCTTCCTCATCACTAGCATTATCATCGCTAGAAGACTCATATCTAGTGGAGGATTTGGATTTAACCTTTTTCTTTTTGCCGTCCTTAGCCATGAGGCATTTGTGGCCGACATTGGGGAAGAGAAGTCCCTTGGTGACGGCGATGTTGGCGGCGTCCTCGTCGGAGGAGGAGTCGGTGGAGCTCTCGTCGGAGTCCCACTCGCGGCACACATGGGCATCGCTGCCCTTCTTCTTGTGATATCTCTTCTTCTCCTTTCTTCTCCCCTTCTTGTCGTTATCCCTGTCACTATCACTTGATAAAGGACATTTAGCAATAAAGTGACCGGGCTTACCACACTTGTAGCAAACCTTCTTGGAGCGGGACTTGTAATCCTTCCCCCTCCTTTGCTTGAGGATTTGGCGGAAGCTCTTGATGATGAGCGCCATTTCCTCATTGTCGAGCTTTGAGGCATCGATTGGTTGTCTACTCGGTGTAGACTCCTCCTTCTTCTCCTCCATCGCCTTAAGTGCCACCGGTTGTGCTTCGGACGTGGAGGGATCATCTAGCTCGTTAATCTTCTTTGAGCCCTTGATCATATACTCAAAGCTCACAAAATTCCTGATTACTTCCTCGGGAGTCATTAGTGTATATCTAGGATTGCCACGAATTAATTGTACTTGAGTAGGGTTAAGGAAAATAAGTGATCTTAGAATAACCTTAACCACCTCGTGGTCATCCCATTTTTTACTCCCAAGATTTCGCACTTGATTCACCAGGGTTTTGAGCCGGTTGTACATGTCTTGAGGCTCCTCCCCTTGGCGAAGACGGAAGCGACCGAGCTCTCCCTCGATCGTTTCCCGCTTAGTGATCTTGGTGAGTTCATCACCCTCGTGCGGGGTCTTGAGCACATCCCAAACTTCCTTGGCGCTCTTTAATCCTTGCACCTTGTTATACTCCTCCCTACTTAGAGAGGCGAGGAGTATGGTTGTGGCTTGGGAGTTGAAGTGCTCGATTTGGGCCACCTCGTCCGCATCATAATCCTCATCCCCTACGGATGGTACCTGCACACCAAACTCAACGACATCCCATATACTTTTGTGGAGTGAGGTTAGATGAAATCACATTAAATCACTCCACCTTGCATAATCTTCACCATCAAAAGTTGGTGGTTTGCCTAATGGGACGGAAAGTAAAGGTGTATGTTTAGGAATGCAGGGATAGTGTAAGGGGATCTTACTAAACTTCTTGCGCTCATGGCGCTTAGAAGTTACGGATGGCGCGTCGGAGCCGGAGGTCGATGGTGATGAAGTGTCGGTCTCGTAGTAGACCACCTTCCTCATCTTCTTGTGCTTGCCGCTACTCCGATGCGACTTGTGAGAAGAAGATTTCTTCTCCTTCCCCTTTCCCTTGTTGTGGGACTCTTCCGATGAAGTTTTCCCGTGACTTGTAGTGGGCTTGTCGCAGGTCTCCATCTCCCTCTTGGCGTGATCTCCCGACATCACTTCGAGCGGTTAGGCTCTAATGAAGCACCGGGCTCTGATACCAATTGAAAGTCGCCTAGAGGGGGGGTGAATAGGGCGAATCTGAAATTTACCACTTAATCACAAACTACAAGCCGGGTTAGCGTTAGAAATATAAACAAGTCCGCAAGAGAGGGCGCAAAACAAATCGCAAGCAAATAAAGAGTGTGACACACGGATTTGTTTTACCGAGGTTCGGTTCTCGCAAACCTACTCCCCGTTGAGGTGGTCACAAAGACCGGGTCTCTTTCAACCCTTTCCCTCTCTCAAACGGTCCCTCGGACCGAGTGAGCTTCTCTTCTCAAATCAACCGGGAACAAAACTTCCCCGCAAGGACCACCACACAATTGGTGTCTCTTGCCTCGGTTACAATTGAGTTTTGATCACAAGAACAAATGAGAAAGAAAGAAGCGATCCAAGCGCAAGAGCTCAAATGAATACGACAAATCACTCTCTCTAATCACTAAAGCTTTGTGAGGAGTTGGGAGAGGATTTGATCTCTTTGGTGTGCTTTGTATTGAATGCTAGCTCTTGTAATGTGGTTGGAAGGTGAAAACTTGGATGCCATTGAATGTGGGGTGGTTGGGGTATTTATAGCCCCAACCACCACAAAGTGGCCGTTGGAAGGCTGCAGTCGCATGGCGCCCCGGACAGTCCGGTGCGCCAGCCACGTCAGCGAGCCGTTGGATTCTGACCGTTGGAACTGGAGTCTTCTGGGCCACCGGACAGTCCGGTGGTGCACCGGACAGGTCCTGTGGACTGTCCGGTGCGTCTTCACGCGCGTGCCTGACTTCTGCACGCTCTGGCACGCATTAAATGTCGTTGCAGGTGACCGTTGGCGCGGAAAGAGCCGTTGCTCCGCTGGCACACCGGACAGTCCGGTGAATTATAGCGGACTATCCTCCAGAATTCCCGAAGGTGAGCTGTTCGGAGTTGGAGACCCTGGTGCACCGGACACTGTCCGGTGGCACACAGGACAGTCCGGTGGCACACCGGACAGTCCGGTGCGCCAAACCAGGGCACACTTCGGCTGACTTTGCTCCCTTATATTTGAATCCTTTCTTGGTCTTTTTATTGGCTTATTGTGAACCTTTGGCACCTGTAAAACTTATAGACTAGAGCAAACTAGTTAGTCCAATTATTTGTGTTGGGCAATTCAACCACCAAAATCAATTTAGGAATATAGGTGTAAGCCTAATTCCCTTTCAGCAACTACTTTGCCTAATTTGTTAGTTAAAACATATGATGCATCAAAAGTCTTAAATGAAACAATATGCTCATTTGATGCAGCAGGAATTTTCTTTCTAGGCATTTTAACATGTGTGGTATGTCTAGAGCTAGAAGCCTCATTTTTTTACATAAATGCATGGTGAGAAACATTATAAGGTTTCCTAGCATGAATCTTCCTAATCTTATGTTCGGGATAGTTTGTAGGATATAAAATGTAACCCTCACTATCCTGAACCATGGGAGCCTTACCCTTAACAAAATTAGACAATCTCTTGGGGTCATTAAGCTTGACATTGCTTTCCTTGCCATCCTTAATGCCATGGTGTCTCCCATTATGAAGCATGCTACGAGCAAATTTAAATTTTTCATTTTCGAGCTCATGCTCGGCAATTTTAGTAGTTAATTTAGCTATGTGATCATTTTGTTGTTTAATCATGGCAAGGTGATCATCCATAGCTTCTACATTAACATCTCTACATCTAGTACAAATAGAAACATGATCAACGATAGATGTAGATGGTTTGCATGCATTTAATTCCTCAATCTTAGCATTTAATTTAATATTCTCATTTCTAAGATAGAAGATAGAATCATTGCAAACATTTAATTCTTTAACCTTAGAAACTAAACTAGCATTTTCATTTCTAAGACTAGAAATCGAATCATGACAAATGCTAAGCTCCTTAGTTAAGTTTCCACATTTTTCTACTTCTTGAGCATAAGCATTTTTTAGTTTAACAATTTTTTTGTTTTCTTTAATGAGGAAGTCCTCTTGGCTATCCAAGAGTTCATCCTTCTCATTAATGGATTCAATTAATTCATTTAATTTTTTCTTTTGGTCCATGCTAAGGTTGGCAAAGAGAGACATTAAATTATCTTCACTATCACTAGAGCTACCCTCATCACTAGATGTTGTGTATTTGGGGGTGGCTCTAGAGTGTACCTTCTTCTTCTTGCCATCCTTGTCCATGAGACACTTGTGGCCGACGTTGGAGAAGAGGAGGTCCTTGTTGACAGCGATGTTGGCGGCGTCCTCGTCGGAGGAGGAGTCAGTGGAGCTCTCGTCGGAGTCCTATTCCCGACATATGTGGACATCGCCGCCCTTCTTCTTGTGGTATCTTTTCTTCTCCTTCTTCTTCCCTTTCTTGCCGTCGTCCCTGTCACTTCCACTAGAAATTGGACATTTTGCTATGAAATGACTGGACTTACCACACCGGTAGCACACCTTCTTGGAGCGGGACTTGTAGTCCCTCCCTCTCCTTTGCTTGAGGATTTGGTGGAAGCTCTTGATGATGAGCATCATTTCCTCGTTGTCGAGCTTGGAGGCGTCGATGGGAAGCCTACTTGATGTAGACTCCTCTTTCTTCTCTTCTGTCGCTTTGAATGCGACGGGTTGGACCTCAGGTGTGGAGGTGGCGCCTTGCTCCAAGTTGACAATGTGTTTGGAGTCTTTAATCATAAGTTCAAAGCTCACAAACTTGCCAATCACTTCCTCGGGAGACATCTGTTTATATCTAGGGTCTCCACGGATTAGTTGCACTTGAGTGGGATTACAAAAAACAAGTGATTTAAGAATAACCTTGACCATCTCATGGTCATCCCACTTGGTGCTCCTGACGTTGCGCACTTGGTTGACCATCATCTTTAGTCGGTTGTACATTGCTTGCGGCTCTTCTCCTTTGTTGAGGACGAATCGACCGTGTTCTCCCTCGATCGTTTTGCGCTTGGCGATCTTGGTCACCTCGTCCCCTTCGTGCGCGGTCTTGAGGACGTCCCAAATTTCTTTGGCGCTCTTTAACCCGTGCACCTTGTTATACTCCTCTCGACACAAGGAGGCGAGGAGTATAGACATGGCTTGAGAGTTGAAGTGCCTAATTTGGGCGGCCTCATCCGAGTCATAGTCTTTGTCCCCAACTTGAGGTACCTGCGCTACATACTCAAGAATATCCCAAATACTTTTGTGGAGTGAGGTTAGATGGTGCCTCATTTTATCACTCCACATACAATAATCCTCACCATCAAAATATGGTGGTTTGCCTAGGGGTACGGAAAGTAATGGAGCGAGCTTTGAAATATGGGGATAGTGAAGAGGCATCTTACTATACTTCTTGCGCTCATGGCATTTAGAAGCGACGGATGACTTAGAGCTTGATGTGGAGGGTGACGAAGAGTCGGTCTCGTAGTAGACCACCTTCTTCACCTTCTTCTTCTTTTTGTCACCTCTCTGATGCGATTTGATGGAGGAAGAGGATTCCTCCTTATGCTTTTTGCCGGACTCCCTTGAAAGGATTCTCCCTGAGCTCGCGGGCTTGTCGCCGGTCACGATCTCCCTCTTGGTGTGATCTCTAGACATCACTTTGAGTTGGTTAGACTCTTAATGAAGCACTAGCTCTGATACCAATTGAAAGTCGCCTAGAGGGGGGTGAATAGGCGAAACCTAAAATTTACAACTTTAAACACACACTACAAGCCAGGGTTAGCGTTAGAACTAAAATCAAGTCCGGGAGAGAGGGGGAAAACAAATCAAATGAGAATCAAGTGAATGAACACGGTGATTTGTTTTACCGAGGTTTGGTTCCAAAGAACCTAGTCCCCGTTGAGGAGGTCACAAAGACCGGGTCTATTTTAACCCTTTCCCTCTCTCAAACGGTCACTTAGACCGAGTGAGCCTTCTCCTTAATCAATTGGGTCACTAAGACCCCGCAAGGACCACCACACACTTAGGTGTCTTTTGCTTTGATTACAAGTCACTTGAGAACAAGAATGAGAAAGAAGAAAGACAATCCAAGAAATAAGAGCGCAAAAGAACACGAACACACTCTCTCACAAGTCACTAAATGTTTGAGTTGAATTCTAGGCTTGGAGAGGGTTTCATATTTGGAAATGTGTCTTGGAGTGAATGCACTAGCTCTTGTATTGAATGTGATCTCTGAAAAACTTGGATGCCAAAGGTTGTGGTGGTTGGGGGTATTTATAGCCCCCAACCACCTTGTAGCCGTTGGCCAAGGCTGCTGGCGATGGGCACGCCGGACAGTCCGGTGCGCCACTGGACATGCACTGTTCCTTATCCGGTGCGCCATCACGTCACCCAACCGTTAGGGTTCGGAGCTCGATCGACCGTTGGAGCTTTATCCTCTTGCGGCACTGGACAGTTCGGTGCCACACCAGACAGTCCGGTGAATTATAGTGGAGTGCGCCCTGGAATTCCCGATAGTGGTTGGTTTGAAGTTGTATGGCCTGGTGCACCGGACACTGTCCGGTGCGCCATTCTTCAGCACACTCAAGTCCTTTTGCTCCTTTAAATTTGTGTCCCTAACTTGATTCTTTTATTGGTTTGTGTTGAACCTTATGCACCTGTAATACATGAATTCTAGAGCAAACTAGTTAGTCCATGTGTTTGTGTTGACTATCAACCACCAAAATTAATTATAGGAAAAGGTTAACCCTATTTCCCTTTCAATAACCCAGGGACAAGGAGGCAGCACCGGTCGTCCTCGTTATACTTAGCCTCAAAGTACACTAGCTTGTCTAGGAGGAGGGCAATAGTCCTATCAGCGCCCTATTCAGCAGACACCACGGGCCACACCTCAGACACCACATTGTTGCTCGGCTGCCCCAGCTGGCACCCCGGCAAGACTTGCTGGCCAGAACACTACTACTGGCAACTCATGCTTCAAGTGTGGTGAGGTTGGGCACTATGCCAATATCTGTCCTAAGAGGAACCCCAATACTCTAGCTCGAGGTAGTAACCCCAGCAAGCAGAATCAGACTCCAGCCAACACCCGCGTTTCAGTATTGCCAGGGTTAATCAGGTCAGTGCTGAAGCTACTGCGGATGGTTCTGGCATCGCCATTGGTACGTTCCTTATTAATTCTTTTCTAGCAACTATATAATTTGATTCTAGAGCCACGCATTCGTTCATTTCTGCTCAATATGTCAATTCACATGATTTACCTCTTCGCATTATGGAAAAACTCATGGTAGTAATCACACCTAAAGGACCTATTGAAGTAAACCTTATGAGCAACTGATTAACAATAACAATCATGGGGAGGGAATTTTGGTCTATGCCCATAGTGTTAGCAGAAATCAGTATAGATTTGATCCTTGGCATGTTATGGTTGAGAAAAGAAAAGGCAGTTACCAAAATTTCAAAAGACTCAATAGAAGGGATCAGATTCAGTCAAATGGCGAGATAGGATGTTAGGCTAAAGAATATCAAGCCAGGGCATTTTGTCCTTCGAAGGGTAACTAATCCAGAAACAGTAGGGAAGCTACAACTCAAGTGGGAAGGGCCCTTCTTGGTGGTATCTTCAGCTAGACCAGGATCTTATAGGTTAAGAGACATGGAAGGAAATGACATTCCATGGTCCTGGAATGCGAATGAGATTCGAAGATACTATGTGTGATAGTCATGTAACTTTTTCGTTTTCTATGGTTCCTTTTTTCCTTTCAAATGGGGAGAAAGGTTTTTAATGGGGCCATATTTTGTAATTTTCATTTTTAGCCCTACTCAATACAAGGGAAAATTCCCCACATGTAAAATGTAAAATCTGAGATTACAACATCGAGTGTAAAAAAGAAAAAAGCAAAAGCTCTGAAGTCGTTTCTAAGGGAATGCAGAGCTCAAAAATCACCTAGTAAAGGTGAAGAAGCTCCAAAGTCGTTCCTAAGGGGATGCAGAGCTCAAGATACCACCTAGTAAAGGTGAAGAAGCTCCAAAGTCATTCCTAATGGGATGTAGAGCTTAAAATACCACCTAGTAAAGGTGAAGAGACTTCAAAGTCGTTACTAAGGGGATGCAGAGTCTATTTTTCTTTTTACCTTTGGCTAAAGGCATACATTATTGCACAATGCATGGCATCATAATTTACATTCATACAAGCATTCATCATAAACATAATAGCTTCATCGCATCATCACATTTTGCATGAAAACTAACAAGAAGCTTGAGATGCTTCGTTGTTCCTAAGGAGTCAAGCAGTACCCGTGCTTCGGCTCCAACGACTTCTCATCCACCCTTTGCCCAAATCTGGGTAACAAACCTGTTACCCTCGCTTCTGGCTTCGTCAGGTATTTTGCTTAGGTTAGACGGACAAATGCCAAAGGTGGGTTTGTTAATGATCTTCAAATGGTTGCACCCAGCCTTTGCAAAGATAGAGGCAGTCCCTCGAGCAGCGACTAACGCACAAAAATCACTGTGTCCCTCCATATTTTCGTCAAAATCTTCGACTTCCTTTTCAATCCATTCTAGGGCATTGGGAATATTCTCAGGAGAATGCTTAGCCTCTTCTGATGCTGCTCTGACAAAGTTAAATTTTTTCCACAGCCGCGAGGAGCATCGTGTTGCAAAACCAAAGCATGAATCCCGAAGATTCTTCAAAGCTTCGGATAATTTAGTGTTCTCTGCTTTGGTTTTGACTTTCATCTTCAAACCTTCGTCTTCATGGTTTACACAGTTCATATCATTTCAGAAGGTTGATTTTGCTTCTTCAAGCTCTTTGATCAACTGTTCAAGCTATTTGTTTTGTTCTGCAATTTGGATATCTTGTTTTTCGCTTCATAGGCGAGCTTCAGCAAGATTTGCCTTGGTAGACTCAATTTTAGAATCCTTTTCCTTCACCAAATCTTCAAGATTTTTGATCTTTTTCTCTAGGTCATTAATTATAAATTCATTCTTTTGGTCTTCACCTTCCTATTGCACCTTCAGAGCCTTGCTCGGCTGGAAACTCTATCACAATTCCGAAGATACATAAGATTATGTATGTTAAGATTTAAAAACAATAGTAAATTAGGGAGGAATAACAAAGTGTGTACCTTAAAATTCGAGTATACCAGGCTACCGGTGATATGTTGTTTTCGATATCTGCCGAGGTCTCTCTCTAGCTTCGAGAATCCAATACTCTTCATCAAAGTATTAACAATCTTCACCCCGGAGCGATCAGGAATACATCCTAGTACCTCTTTGTCCACGCCGCCGAAGAGGACGTATCTAAGCTGGTAGCCGCCTAGTATAGTGAATTCTCTTAATTCAGACATATCTTCTTCAGAAAGTTGTTGGCCACCCGACTGCCTTAAATCGAAGGTCCTACTCTCTGAAGAAGCTTCCTCAATGTTCTTCATCCTTGAAGCTGAGGTTTTGGGCAGCAACCGCTTCATAAGTCTCCCTCTCGGGCACGACACTATCTATGATCCTATCAATTTCTGATAGGGTGGTCCTGAGCGGGCCTCCGCTATTTTTGGCTTCATGTGCTGTTTCAGCAGCTTCACCAGCCTTGGAGGAAGCAGTCTTTTTCTTTGCTCCCGACGGGGGAGTTTTGTGCACAGCCCGCATGACAACCATCATACACCATTTTTTCTAAACAGTTTCTTCTACCCCAGCCTTCGAAGGATCTTTTCCAATTCTTCCTTCGGCATCTTTCTCAGCATTTTTCTCTCTCGACTGTAACAAACTAGTTACGTCTAATCCTAGTGGGCTTAGCATAGCAAAGGGTAAGGATTAAGTCATTACCTCCAAGATCTCTGTGACGCCAATAGAAGACGCCGAAAGGGTTTCAAGGACCTGCTCTGTGGGGGCAGGCATCTTCTTTCAGTATGACTCACTTTCGAAGGTTTTCGTTTTTAAGGGCCGATGATTTTGGCCCCGGCTTAGAAGTTTTAGCTTCACCAGAAACCTTTCGTTTCTTTGAAAGTGTCCTTTTCTTATCCTCTTCAATGGACCTCAAGGCCTGCCTTTTCAAGATGCTTACAACCCTTTTCTTCTTCATCCCACCAACTTCTTCTTCAATTTTTTCATAATTTGGGTACTCGAAGCCTAATACGTCCATAACCCGATTCAACCTTCATTTCTCCCGGGTGCCGAAGGCGGCAGTCATCAGTTGGTCTTCTTTCTTTGTATAATTACCAAGAATTTCGTTGCACATTGTTTAAATCATTTCCAGCCACTCGGCACAAGGGTCGTTGAAGGTACCTTGGTGTTTAAAACGGTAGGGTAGCCTCACAAGTTCAAACTTGTTTCCTTTGCCTCTAAGCTTCAGCATTCCCCACCCACTCAGTGTTGGGAAAACTCTGTTGACTAGATATTCTTGGACCAAATCTCGAGTGCTGATCTGCTCTGCCACAACTCTAAAGTGAACTTCGACCAGTTGGCATGGGGAGCCTGTCTTCATAAAACATAAAGGCCTTGTCATGCCGAAGCTTAGCCTCATAGGGCTCATCACCATGTTCTTGACCTTCTTCCTCCCTTTGCTGCCAGCCTTCATATAGAACCATTCGCTTGTCCAGCCAGTAGGCCATTTTGTACGATATCCGATCATAGGAGCCTTGATGTCTTTCCGGTATGCAAAGTTATAACAACCAAAGTTCTTGTGAAGCCCACCTGCCCTAGCCTTTGTTTGATAATGCACCTCGTGGACAAGGCAGAAGCCTTCGGCATTCGTGCTCATGCCCTAGCTTTGGAGAGCCCAAATGTAGACGCTAAGTCTCACTATCGCATTTGGGGTCAGCTGATGAAGATATATTTCGAACCTTTTTAATACTTCAGCAATCATCTCGTACAACGGGAATCAAAGCTCGGCACGGAAGAAGATCTTGAACACCACTACTTCATCATCCTTCGGCTTGGGAATATATTCGTCACCGGCGAATCTCACTAAGTCATCATCGTTCTTTCCAACATAACCAAGCTTCTTCATTAAACCAAATCATTAGGTTTCACGGTGGATCTGCCAAATTCAATGTGACTGGGTTTGCTTGGACTTAAGGTACTGGTATCATCTTCGGCATCATCTCCATCTGTATTACCTTCGGCATCAGAAACGTTCTTCTCTGGAGCGTCCCTCTCTTCCCTCTGGGCAATCATCCCATAATCCTTCATAATTTCTGAAATAGGAGCCGTATAGGGCTCTATCTATTTCCCCGCCCTCATTCGTCAACCTAGCACTGGATCTAATTCTGGCCATTGCAACTTTGAGTCAAAGCTAAACTGAGGACTTTTGGCACTAAAGGCGAAGCACAGTCGAAAACTGGGAAGAATGAAAACACCTTCGGTTGTAGTAGAAATTTTGGGCAACACAACGATGCAAGTGCAATGAATGCTGTAAAAACATAACACCACCAATTTGTTTATATAGCCTTGCAGACAGAGAAGACGAACCACCGCGCCAGTCACACCGGCTGATCGGTGGACCGACGGAGTCCACGCCTTTTTATTCGTTTTTAATAACAAGCTCAGAGAAGATGTTTTTCGTACATTCGACACTCAGAGGCCTTTGTATATTTTGCGGATCGAGCTCGTTATGAAAAAACGATCTAGCACCGCGAAGGGGCTACTGTTGGGGTCTCTCTCTGCTGAAGGTCCTTAGAATACAATTAACCGTTTTGCCTGACGAGCCAAACGGTCTGCGCCTGGTGGCCAGACGGTTAGCGCATGTGCAGAAGCGACGGAGTTCGCCAACAGCACCTGTATCTCGCTCCCGGGAGGGACCCCATCGGGAAGGAGAGATCCTAGGGTTTGTCTTGGGTCGGCAGGCCACACTAGACGCCTCTAAACGACGTAGAGTCGGAGAGGAGTGAAGATTAGAGGAAGAAATCTATGATACTGTTTACTTCTTGGGCAAAAGTTAAAGAACAGAATATAAGTTGATTGTTGATTCGATTGTTGGTGATTGCAATCGGTCGTACCCTATATATATAAGCGGAGGTGTAGAGCCGTTCCTAAGCGTCTCCCAACAGTATCTATGGATTTAGAGGGATAAATTCGCGTGGAAGATGGATTAGCTCGCCTGATTCGATCTGTTCGCGGACCGTCCGCATCTATGGGTGGACCGTCCACGGACCGGACCGTCCGGTCATGCCCAGTGTCATAAATGGTGCTCAAGAGACGATCAAGGACTAACGTTCGCAACTTGAAGATGGCACTTAGGGGAAGCGACCGTGACGGCGGCCGTGAACACAACCACAACCGTGGCAAGAAAATAGGCTACAATGGCGGTTGAGAAAATTGACTGGAATAAGGTGTTGTGATTAGAGATTCTAATCCTAACTTGCTCTGTTACCTTAGGATTGACAGATTGATGACTATCCATAGAAGGTTATATTAGTATTTGCTAGTTAGTTATCTATACATTGCTACAGTTTCTATTATATAGGTAGAACTTATTTAAATGAGATATTTATTCAAATATGATTATATATATATTCTAATTAACAATATAACATATTTATAATAGCATATTTATAATAGCATATTTATAATAGCGCTCCTTTATTTAACACAACCAGTGCTCCTTTATATAACACACGCAGTCGTGTGTCACAAGGCGTCCAGCAATCTCATGTTTTATAGTTGTAGTAGATATATAGGCAGTAGGCCATAATAGTATGGGCCACATAGGCCTTAACAGAAAGAACAGGTTCAACTTGAAATGGAAGCTTCTTGATTAATCTTATTTTAACAATAAAATCAATTTAGGTGTAATAGCTAGCCACAACAAAATGACATTAAGGGCTTGTTCGGATCTACTCTAATCTATATGGATTAAAGAAGATTGAGGGCCTGTTCGGTTGACAGGGAATAGAAGGCCGGAACTGTTCCGGCCCGGATTGCTTCTCTAATTTATATAAGTTTTGATCAACAGAAATAATTCTTAGTGCAATCCTACGGAAACGAACAGACCCTGAGGGGGTTTCAATCCCCAGTAAGTCAAAATCCCCTCCAATCCGTATCAATCTCCTCTAATCCATATAGATTGAAAATAACCGAACAAGTCCTAAATTGGATCCCTTCTCTATAAATGTTGTACATCATCGAGCCATTGGCTAGCTTCCTCTAGCATGTGGGCCCATGTGTCATTGATACGGTGTTTGTGTATTTTGGCACCACCGCCGGCTGGCAGCTACAAGTGTACGTTTCGTGAACATGATCTCGCCAAGAAAGCAGAAGAGCCAAACAGAACATACACAGTATTTTGCATGAACAGATGTTAGACAAAATTTCGAATTGCATCGACAAATTGAGCTAGGCGCATCATAACAGTAGCCTACAGTACAAGAACTTTTGAACACAACAAGTACATAACAAAATATTAGTGAAGAGTTCCCTCTTCACAATAAGACACGATGATAGAAGCTCAGCAACACAAGGAAAGAGAATGGAAGGTCTAAACCAGTATCAGAACATGCTATGATGCTCCCAACCCATGGAACAAGCGTGCAGTCCACCCGATACAACCTCATTAGAAACCTCGCCGTGGCCGCTCCTCTGCAACATTCACCCGCAAGGCACGGCCATCCAAACTCTGCACAATCCAGATTAAGAAGTTAAATTTTGGGCGTAAGAAAAGCTTTAACTTATCGGTCATGGTATAGGAAAAGGAAAGGACAGAATCACTCCGCAGCTTCACTGTGGTATTAATTATTTCAGGACAAACAAAGTTACTGTGGTTATGCAAATGGCAGGAATCGAGACTGACCTGTCCATCAAGGGCAGCAATAGCATCATCCAATTCGTCCTGCGATGCCATAGTAACAAAACCAAATCCCCGCGAACGCCCAGTTTCTCGGTCATAGACAACTCTGGCATCAACTACTTTACCATGCTCGCTGAACAACTCCACCAATCTAGAATCATCCACTTGCCAAGGCAGGTTGCCAACATAAATTCTGAGAGAAGGCCCAGATTGTCTGGGAGGTCTGTCCACACGAGAGCCTCTAGGAGCTGCTTTATTTACAGTCAGAAGCCTTCCATTGACATCCTGTCCACATAAACAGGAAATCAGTTTTGTTGCAAGTGAAGGAATCCATATAATAAGGCAGAATCAAGGAAATTTCACTATATATGTAGCTCAGTAGTTGTTCTTACTAATGTAGAAATCGATTCCTTCACTTTAACATGCATGGCATATAGATGAAGTAAATTTGTATAATGTACTGAAGTTCAATTACAACAAGGTGTTCACTTGAATAGTACAAAAAACTAAAATTTATGTCCAAAATCAAAGTGTGCTTGACATGTATAATGGTCACCCCATAGGCTTTGTTTGGGTACTCTAGTATTAACCCTAATCCACATGTGTTGAGGTGGATTGAGATGTAAATTAGTTTAAATTACACCTCAATCCACTTCAATACATGTGGATTAGGGTCAATACTAGAGTACCCAAACTAAGAGCACTTCTCTAGCTCCTCATTCCAAGCCACTGGGAAGCTAAGGAAAAATTCTTAGTTTTGGCTCAAGTTGAAGCTTCTATGCTTAAACATTGAACACTATATTTTCCAACACTGGTTGTAAGAGCAGCTGTGGGAGGACTGGAAAAAGTTGGGGAAAGTGCTGAGTTTTCTACTTATGACTTGTAGGTTCTACAAGAGGAGCTAGCACATTGCACGAATTTTGACTAAGGATGAATTTGCTTAGTCAAAACTCCATGCCCTCTTGTAGAACCGCTCATGCCCTCAGAATGAGAACAGTACACATGACATGAAGCATATTCATATGGAAACTGAGAGCAGCATTCCATGCATAATGCAAGCGTGCAAATTTGAAGCTCACCATAGTAAAATGAGTTGCAAATGGCATAAGCAAACAGGCCATATTAACCATAACTATACCCAAAATCTGTCAAAAATTAATAGCTGATAGTCATCAATAAACTCACATAGCGATGGAACATCTCCACAGCCTTCTCAGCCTCCTCGACAGTGCTCATAGTGACAAACCCAAACCCACGACTTTGATCTGTTTCTCTGTTGTAAATGACCTGCGCAGTGACAAAGTCCATTTCAGAACAAATGAGCAAGCTCCTTTTTTTCAACCCAGGGGGAACACGAAAACATATACCCCTAAAAGATCAAACAATGGTACCCTTGAACTATCATTTAACTATATGATTAAGGCCATGTTTGAATGCATTAGAGCTAATAGCTAGCTGCTAAAATTAGCCGAAACATCCAAAAGTCTAACTAATAGTTCAACTATTAGCTATTTTTAGCAAATTAGCTAATAGTTAGCTAGATATTTGTTACCTAGCTGATTTCACCACCAATTTTTAGCCAACTAAGGAGGTGTTTGTTTTCTAGGGACTAATCTTTAGTCCTTAAATTGCCAAATACGAAAACTAAAACACTATTTCAGTTTCCGTATTTGCCAATTTAGAGACTAAAATAGAATAAAATGTAGGGACTAAAAATTAGTCCCTAGAAACCAAACACTCTTTAACTATTAGCTCTAGTGCATTCAAAAAACCCTAAAATAGTGAACTCACGGACACTAGCTACGAAGCCACCTCAATAGCATGGACAGGTAAAGAGAGGGAGGGGGGGGGGATTCTTTATAAACAACAAATATATATGTGCAGTGTCCTAGGATGAAATTTTGTGGTGAAAGCAGCATAACCCAGTGCAACAAGGATTTAATCAATAACTAAGTTAAGATGTAATTCTGATAAGAACCTGTAAACACATAAGCATATCTTATGAAGCAATATCACATTGCAACATGTGCAGGAATAAGTTCACAAATAACGCAAGTAGATTGCAGCAGCAGCACCCTTGCAACTTCAAATGCGCAATTACCGCTCGCCGCACAACAAAATGCAGAAGCGCAGGACTAACTACAGTGTGATGCCGCTACAGTGGCTGCGGTGCGGTCTAAGTTGAGGCAAATTTGTTCCGGGGCAAGGAGTAGGACAAGGGGGAGGCAGTAGCCACAAACAATTGTTGAAGGGACGTCACCTCTGCGACCTCGACGACGCCGGCCTGGTCGAAGAGCTGAGCGAGGCGCTCGCTGTCGACGTCGTAGGGCAGGTTTCCGACGTAGACCTTGGCCTCCTCGGGCGGCTCAACGTACTCCCCGACCTCCTCCTCCACCTCGTCCTCGACAGCGGCTGAGACCTCTACGGCATGGTCATCCACCAACTCACCCGCCCCCTCGTCGTCACCCGATCCGAACAACTCCACCTCCTTATCCTTCTCCGAGTCGTCGGGCTCCGCGTAGTTAACCCCTACGGAGGACTCGAAGGCGGAGTCGGAGGTGGCGAGCGGGGCGAGCGGCAGGCGGCGTGCGGAGCGGAGGCGGAGCAGGCGTCGGGGCAGCGCCGGCGCAAGGAGCACGAAGAAGGGGCAGGAAGTGGCGGGGCTGGACTTGGGGAGCGGGGCGGCAGCGAGGGCGCGGAGGGACACCGCGACGGAGGAGGCCATGGTGGCGCTGGGCGGGGGAGTGGAAGGAAGGAATGGGAGAAGAGAAAGGGATAAGAGGGGGAGGGAAGAGCGATCCGCGACCGCGAGAGGATTTTGGGGGGTGAGGCGCCGAGACTGGGTGCGGATGGAGTGGACGTACGGTGGAGATGGCCCCGGCCGACATGATATTCTGGGGAGCTTTTTGGAACCGTGATATCTCGAATACTGGGCTTCTGAAAATTGGTATCCCGAACAGAGCAATTGGAAATGTAGTATTATAATTCGTTGAACCTCGAAATTGTAGTATCTGCGTCACATTTAGCCCAGTAATCCTCGTTTTTACGGCATTCCGTTTGTTACAACGGATCTACGGGCGCTCCTCTCCCCGAGCGCTGCTCTCCCTGGGCGATCCAGCTCACCCCGACGAGCGCTCCTCCTCGACGACCGCTCCTCCAGGGACGAGCTTGCTCTCTTGATGCTTTCTGCTTTTCAATTCAGTCTCTGCAGGTGGGTGCCGATGGTAACTTCTTCTTTTGCCGTTTCAGGTGCTAGCATACCTTCTGATATCGTCATCAGCAATTGCTCGAGCAAGTGATTTGACTGAGAACTGGGGGAGCGATTCCTTCCCGAACATGGCGAACGGCTCCATTGCCATATCTTTCGTGGCATTTGTTGTTTTTGCCATCTGCTCCCTCGTCTCCGCATACAATATGTTCCGCATACTACGGATCAAGGTTCATAAACCATAATGCAGCTCCCACAACACCGTTTACAAGTTGCAACAGCTGGAACTGGCAAGAATTGCAAAGATACGCAGGCTACTACAGCCTAACTATCTGGATTTTGTGTATGCTGTTAACTGAGAGTTCTTAAAAATTAATGAATTAACGAATCCCAAGGCCCAGCCGGATGAACTGCATGCATTGTCATCTGCTTGCAGCTGCCTCTGCAACGGCTTGGAGCTCCACGTGAGCTCCTGCACGGCGGCCGGGAAGATGACCGTAGGTTTCCTCCTGCTCTCCTCCAGGTACGGGAAGTCCTCGGTGAAGTGCAGGCCGCGGCTCTCGCGCCTGGCCAGCGCGCTCCTGACGACGAGCTTGGCGCAGCAGAAGAGGTTGCGCATCTCGCAGACCTCGACGCCCACCGTGGTCGACTTCCACCCCCGCCGGAACAGGAACTCCTCCCACTCCGACTCCAGGTCGCCGATCCTCCACTCCGCCTGCTTCAGCCGCCCCGTTGAGCGCACGATGCCGACATACTCCCACATCACCGACTGCAGCTCCATCCTGGCCTGCCTCGTCTGCCCCACGATGTCCGACAGCGCGCCGTCGCCCAGCGCCGACCGTGGCAGCGTCAGCCGTGCCCACCTCGCCGCCAGCGACGGTCGTGGAGAACTCTCGCGCTCTGGAGAGATTTTGCGCCCGTGGATCCGTCGTAAGAAACGGACTGCCGTAACAACAAGGATTACTGGGCTAAAACTGACTCAGATACTAAAATTCCGAATTTCAATGGATTATAATACTACAATTCCAATTGCTCTGTTCGGGATACCAATTTTTAGAAGCCCGGATGTTCGGGATATCACGGTTCCAAAAAGCTCTATTCTGGGGGCCTTCCCTCGTTCCATTGAAAAAGATGGGCTGTTCCCTCCTGCGATATGGGCTAGGCCGCTATCGGTGCCCAAATAGCGCGCGTGCTCCTCTATTCTTGCCAGTGACGCACGTTTTCTAATTTCCGTACCGTTTTTGTTTTATATGCGAAACTGAAAGGTACGCGCTTCTCGATTTGGGGCAGTTTCCTTCTCCTCTGTTTTTAGGCCGTTTTATTTGAGGTATTTAGGGTCTTTTTTCCTTTAGTCTAAAGTTTAGTTATGTGACTAAAATTTAGTCACTGTCTTGCTTAATTGTAGCGACTAAAAGTATTTATAGCATATTAAATGAATCATTAGAAAAATAAAATACACCTTAGCATTCTCCCATAATTATTGCAACTGAAATAAATAAGTAAATGAAAGAGAAAAGTGAAATTAATGTGGTTTAATGCATATAATCACCATTTAAAGGACTAGAGACTAAAATAGTTTAGTCTCTATTTTAATCACATCGTTTGACAATTTAGATCATCCAGCTTTTAAAAAACTAGTTTATAAAAATTGAGGTGCTACAAACATAACAGTTTATAACTCAGTTTATAAAAATTAGATTCTCAATTTTTTAAAACCAAGAAACTGGTCTCTCCGAGGTAAAAGATAAAAACTATTTACTTAAAAATTAGGTTGCTTTCAAACAGTGCCTTAGTGACAATAAAAGGTCGTATGTCATAAAAATGTTATGTGGCTAGTTCAATTTGCGTGGTGACCGGTGCGCGGAGGACGAAACAATTTTAAGGTATGGCAAAGCGCAAGCATATTGGGCGAAGGCGAAGACGCTACCCTTCGCGTGAAGCCTTCGTCGCGTCGCTACATCAACGAACGCGTGACGACTGACGCGGTTGCCCTTCGTCCTCTCCATTGCAAGACGAAGGCCAGACCACGACGAAGTCTGCTGGTCCCGCGTCCTCCGTCTCGCACGGAGGCCCACGTGGAATTCGGCCCACTGCAACAGGCCCCGCGTGGACAGGCAGGTTACGGGCCTCATCTGTAATAGCTTTTCTGTAATGACGGTCTGTAACCCTCCTTTATGGGAATATTTTGGGGATAATCCAGGTACCCGAGGACATAATCGTCCTTGTCTTGGGACGTTCGACACTCGGGTACCTATAAATACCCCCGTACAGTACCCTTGAGAGGCCAGATTAACAGAGCAATTGCAATCCCACACTAAACTTTGTTTGTACTCTTTCCACTCCCCCGTTGGATCAACTTGCCCTAGAGAGCGAGTTCCAACATTTGGCGCCCACCGTTCGTGCTACGAACAAACCACCCGCGATGGCACCCAAGAGAGCTAGTTCGAAGGCAGCCCCATCCATCGATGAAGCAGCGAAGGCAGCGCTGCTAGCTGAGAAAAAAGGCAAGGCCCTCGCAGACAACACCCCCCAAGAAGCCTGCGAAGACGAAGCTCTCAGCACAAGACAGTGCCACGAACACCCCACTCCCGAAGGCACCCTACGCACCTGCAGCTCCGGAGGACTACCACAAGTGCCACCCCCAGGCTTCGCTCCACCATAGGGCGAAGACGCAACAGAGGACGGCGAGGTCATCGGAGTCTCAACCGAAGAACAGCTACAGCTGCGCGCCCTACGCATCAAGAACCACAACCTCCAAAAACAGAAAGATATCCTCGAAGCCAAGCGCTGACGTGTCACCACGCAAGCCAAGGTGCGCTAGATGATACAAGACGAGGAGCAGAAAGCCCGGGAACTCGAGCAAGAGATCGCGCTCATGCAGTGCGAAGGCCAGCATGATCTGCAGCATGGCCCGCCCCTCCAATAGCGCGCGCTAGCCGGAGACTTATTCGTACCCCAGCGCGGACCCTTCATCCCGCATGCCGCAGCTTTCCAAGGCATCAACTACCTGGATGAGCGAAGCCCCCTGGCTCTGCAACTCCAAGTGTCACCATGGCCTGCCAACTTCAGGGCAGGGGCCTACCCCAAGTACAACGGCAGCACCGACCCAGCACAATACATCATGAGCTATCAAGTCACCGTCGCATCATCTGGAGGGGACGATGCCATAATGGCCAAGTCTTTCATCATCGCCCTCGAGGGTCTGGCCCTGACCTGGTACACCAGGTTGCCCCCATTGTCCATCGATTCCTGGAAAAGTCTCCGAGATAAGTTTCTGCTCAACTTCCAAGGGTACCGACCCGACACCGATCCATTGGCCGAGCTATCACTCTGCAAATAGCAAGAGAAAGAAACCCTACGGGAGTACTACCGCAAGTTCCTGACTCTCAAGTCACAACTGCCTTCGGTCGACGACCACATCGTCATACACTACGCCATCAGTGGCCTTCGGGCTAGCGTCCTATACAGTCACTGCATCACGGATCCACCCAAAAATCTCCAAGAGCTCTATCAGTTGTTCGAGAAATATGCCAGATCTAAAGAGCTCCATCAGTGCAAGGTTGAGTCTCAGAGAAAGCTCAAGGACCCTCCGCAGTCCAGCCGAACCTGGACAAGGCCTTTGCAGTCAAACTCCGGATGGGACAGCCGCAGTCAGCAGCAGGTGCACAACATAACCAGCCAGCACCCCGCCGGCGAGGCCGTTCACCGTCAAGAATATCCCCCCAGGGCCGCGGAAATGGCACGCAAGGGCGGGGCCGGGGGTGGGCGTAGCAACCGCGCAGATATTACAGCCTGTTTCACGGTGAAGACTGCGCGCATCCAACAAGGGACTACCCAGAAACAAAGGCCACCAGAGACAGAATGTCTCGGGCACAACCAGCCGACAACCAGAGAGTTGTCGCGCACATATATCACCACCACCACCCACAACCATACAACAACGGCCATGCCCAGCATCCGCCCAACCACACATACCAGCACCACCAGGAGGTACAAGTTGTACCACCCCCGCTCCTGCCTCCGCATCAACCAAATCCACACCACCAAAATCATCCCCAAGCACCAAAACAAGAAGACTTCGTCGATCAGCCGTATCGTGGAGTCATCCACATGATCACTTGTGGGTCCAGCGTCGACTTCGAGACAAAGCGACAAAAGAGAGATCATTACCAAAGCGTCAACCACGTCGCCCTCACCGGCCCAGTCGTGCAAACGAAGTGGTCACATGTGCCACTAACCTTCGACGCCAGAGATGTCGATCTACGCAGCGCACCCCACGTCGACGCTATGGTGATCAATTGCAGCGTAGTGGGCTGGGACCTGCATAAAGTCCTAGTCGACAACGATAGCCAAGCGGACATCATCTTCCTGCACGCCTTTGACCACATGGGCATTAGACACAGTTTACTCAAGCCTTCGGACAACCCCTTATATGGCTTCAGCGGGAAAGGCACTTTCCCTGTGGGCAAGATAGAACTACCCCCGTCGTTCGGCGTAGCACCTAATGTGCGAAGTGAATAGGTCACTTTCGACATCGTCGACATGGTCTATCCCTACAACGCTATAATGGGTCAAGGCTCCATCAATAAATTTGAAGCAGCCATTCATAGATTGTACCTCTGCATGAAAATTCTGGGCCCGTAAGGTGTGATAATGGTTTACGGTAACCAGCAGACTGCGCGCAATATCGAGAGAGACTTTGTTCCAGGTCAATAGAACGTACACTGCCTTACAACACAACGCGAAGTCTCCGAGGCGACCCACCCAACCACCGACAAAACAGTAAAAGCACAGCTGCAGAGCAACGATGGAACAAAGACAGTTCCACTTGACTCAGCGACACCCAAGCAAATGATCGTAATAAGCGAAGACCTGACTTCGCAAGACGAGGAGAAACTCATCTCCTGTCTCTTTAGAAACAAGGACATCTTCTGAAAGGGAAATGTGCCTTTGGGCAATTTCTATTATGTTTTGGTGATTAAGTGCCCAACACATTTAAATGAGCCCTCTTGTGCTAAATAAGGAGAGAAGTGATAATCAAAGCAAAGGTATGATTCTAGACTTATTACATTGGTTTTTGTGTACTAATATATTTGTCTAAGTGCTAGAATCAGAGAAAAGAGAAGAAGAAAAGAACTTGGCACAAAGCAGCCAAGACTCAGCTCAGTCTGGCACACCGGAGTGTCCGGTGGTGTACCGGACAGTGTTCGATGCGCCAGGCTGGCTTCCGGTGAACTGGCCGCTCTCGGGAGTTTTTGGCAGCGTAGGGCTATAATTCGCCGGACTGTCTGGTGGTGCACCGGACTGTCCGATGAGCCAACGGCCGCCAAAGCAACGGTCGGCCACGCAATCCGCGGGCGATGCGTGGCCCGCTCCAACGGTCGGCTGGGGGCACCGGACTGTCCGATGTGCACCGGACAGTGTCCGGTGCGCTAACCAGCCCAGAGTTGCAACGATCAGCTGCGCTAATTTAGGAAGGAGATCCGCACCGGACATGCTACAGTGCCTGTCCGGTGGTACACCGGACTGTCTGGTGCGCCACCCGACAGAAGGCAAGAATTGCCTTCCTTGTTGGCTTCCAACGGCTCCTAGCTGCCTTGGGGCTATAAAAGGGACCCCTAGGCGCATGGAGGAGTCACCCAAGCATACTTTGAGCATTCTAAGTCTTCCACACTTCGTCTCCACGCACTTGATCGACCGTGTTAGTGATTTGAGCTCCATTCTTGTAGTGAACTCGTTGTGCTTCATTGTGAGCTAAAGTCTTGGCTTGTGTGCGTGTGTATTGCTGTGGATTTGTGTGTGTTGCTTCCGACCTTACTCTTGAGCTTTCACCGTGATCTTTATTGTAAGGGCGAGAGACTCCAACTTGTGGAGATTCCTCACGAACGGGAAAAGAGATAAGCAAAGAAAAGCCATGGTATTCAAGTTGATCATTGGATCACTTGAAAGGGGTTGAGTGCAACCCTCGTCCATTGGGATGCCACAATGTGGAGGTAGGCAAGTGTTATACTTGCCGAACCACGGGATAAACTTGCATGTCTTTTGTGATTGTTTTTCTATGATACTTGTGTTCGCAAGAGCTCGCTACTTAGCCATACTAACACTTAACCAAGTTTTGTGGCTATTAGTTGCTGAATTTTACAGGATGACCTATTCACCCCCCCCCCTCTAGGTGCTCTCAATTGGTATCAGAGCTGTTCTCTTCACGAAAGAGACTAATCACCCGAAGAGATGGATCCTAAGGGAAAGGGGATGGTGGTCAACGACAAGGAGAAGAAGTCCTTCCTCAACGAGCTGAGGGACGACAAGCCCACTGACTCTAGCTCAAGTCATAAGAAGAAGGACGTGAAGAAGAAGAGGCACATCAAGAAGATTGTCTACTACGACAGCGACGAGTCTTCTTCTTCCCCAAGAGACGACGACTACGACAAGAAAAAGAAACCGGTTAACTCAAATTTTTCATTTGATTATTCTCGTATTCCTTATAATTCCAATGCCCATTTGCTTTCTATTCCTCTTGGTAAACCTCCACACTTTGATGGAGAGGACTACGCTTTTTGGAGTCACAAAATGCGTAGTCACCTTTTCTCTCTCCATCTTAGTATTTGGGAGATAGTTGAGAATGGAATGCAATTTGATAGTACCAATAACCCTATATTCATTAGCGAACAAATTTATAAGAATGCACAAGCTACCACTGTTTTGTTAGCATCATTGTGCAGGGATGAATACAACAAGGTGAGCGGCTTGGACAACGCCAAACAAATATGGGACACCCTCAAGATTTCACATGAGGGGAACGACGCCACCATGATCACCAAAATGGAGTTGGTGGAAGGCGAGCTAGGAAGGTTTGCCATGATCAGGGGAGAGGAGCCAATGCAAACGTACAACAGGCTCAAGACCCTGGTCAACAAGATCAGGAGCTATGGAAGCACGAGATGGACGGACCACGACGTCATCCGACTTATGCTCAGGTCTTTTACTATTATTGACCCTCATCTTGTGAACCTCATCCGTGAAAATCCTAGGTACACAAAGATGACGCCCGAAGAGATTCTTGGAAAATTTGTGAGCGAGCGCATGATGGTCAAGGAGGCAAGATATGTTGATGATGCATTAAACGACCCCATGCCCGTCTACGAGCCTCAACCCATTGCTCTCAAAGCAACAAGTAGCAGGGAGGCGCTACCAAGCAAGGTGGCACAAGTAGAGGCGGCTGGGCTAAATGAAGATGAGATGGCTCTCATCATCAAGCGCTTCAAGACTGCATTGAAAGGACGCAAGGACTACCCCAACAAGAGTAAAGCAAAGGGAAAGCGCTCCTGCTTCAAATGTGGTAAGACAGGTCATTTCATTGCTCAATGTCTCGATAATGAAAATGACCAGGGTGAAGAAAGACATGGGAAGAAGGAGAAGAAGAAAAGCTATAGGAAGGCTAAAGGCGAGGCGCATCTTGGCAAGGAATGGGACTCGGACGGCTCATCATCTGACTCTGATGATGAAGGATTGGCAGCCTCGGCCTTCAACAAATCTTCTCTCTTCCCCAACAAACGTCACACTTGCCTCATGGCAAAGGAGAAAAAGGTAAGCGTTCGAGAAACCCCTAAGTACTCTACTTCTAGTGATGAGGATTCTAGTGATGATGAAGTAGATTATACTAGCTTGTTCAAAGGATTAGATAGAGCTAAAGTAGAAAAGATTAATGAATTGATTGATGCCTTAAATAAAAAAGATAGACTACTAGAGAGGCAAGAAGACATTTTGTATGAGGAACATGACAAATTTGTTAGTGTTCAAAAGTCTCTTGCCTTAGAAATTAAGAGGAATGAGTTACTATCTTCTGAGTTATCTACTTGCAATGAATCTATCTCTAGCTTAAAGACTTTGAATGATGATTTAAGAACTAAGCTAGAAGTAGCTAATAGATCAAGTTCATGTGTTGAACATGGTTTTATTTGCAATAGATGCAAGGATTTTGATATCAATGCTTGTGATGAACATCTTGCTTCTATTGCTAAATTAAATGATGAGGTGGCAAGTCTTAATGCTCAACTTAAGACTTGCAAGGTTGATTTTGACAAACTAAAATTTGCTAGGGATGCCTACACTATTGGTAGACATCCCTCAATTAAGGATGGACTTGGCTTTTGAAAGGAAGCCAACAACTTAACAAGCCAAAGGGCTCCTATTTTCAACAAGGAGAAAGGGAAGGCCCCTATGGCTAGTAGCGTTCAAAAGAATCATGCTTTCATGTATAATAAGAAAATTGTTAGTCATAATAGGAGATATGATTATGATGCTTATGATTCACATGCTATGCTTGCTTCAAGTTCTAAGTTTAATAGTAGGCCTAGGAGAAATTTTGTGTCTCATGCTCCTAGGAAAATGTGTAATAAACCTACTACTGTCTTTCATGCTTGCAACACTATGTTTGTACTTTCATGTAAAAATGAAAAAGTGGTTGCTAAAAAAGTGGGACCCAAATGCAAAGGAGACAAGGCTTGCATTTGGGTACCAAAAGCTATTGTAACTAACATTGTAGGACCCAACAAGAGTTGGGTACCTAAAACCCAAGCGTAAATTGTCTTGCTGGTTTATGCATCCGGGGGCTCAAGCTAGATTATCGATAGCGGATGCACAAACCACATGACAGGGGAGAAGAAGGTGTTCGCCTCCTACGTCAAGAACAAGGACTCCCAAGACACGATTATCTTTGGAGATGGGAACCAAGGCAAGGCTAAAGGCTTGGGCAAGATTGCCATCACAAATGAGCACTCTATTTCTAATGTATTCTTAGTAGAGTCGCTAGGCTATAATCTCCTGTCTGTTAGTAAATTGTGCCACATGGGCTACAATTGTTTGTTTACAAATGTTGATGTATCTGTCTTTAGAAGGAGTGATGGTTCATTAGCGTTTAAGGGTGTACTAGATGGCAAACTCTACTTATTTGATTTTTCGAAATAGGAGGCCGATCTAGATGCATGCTTAATCGCTAAGACTAGTATGGGCTGGCTGTGGCATCGCTGTCTAGCACATGTTGGGATGAAGAACCTTCACAAACTTCTAAAGGGAGAGCATGTGTTAGGACTAACCAATGTATGTTTCGAAAAAGATAGACCTTGTGCAGCTTGTCAAGTAGGGAAATAGGTGGAAAGCACTTATCACAACAAGAATGTGATGACTACATCAAGAACACTGGAGCTTCTCCACATGGACCTCTTCAGACCCGTCGCCTACCTTAGCATTAGGGGAAGTAAGTATGGTTTAGTAATTGTTGATGATTTTTCCCACTTCACTTGGGTATTCTTTTTACAGGATAAAACAGAAACCCAAGGGACCCTTAAGCGCTTCCTAAGGCAGGCTCAAAATGAATTTGAGCTCAAGGTGAAAAAGATAAGAAGCGACAATGGGTCCGAGTTCAAGAATCTGCAAGTGGAGGAGTACCTTGAGGAGGAAGGCATCAAGCACGAGTTCTCCGCTCCCTACACACCACAGCAAAATGGTGTGGTAGAGAGGAAGAACAGGACGCTTATTGACATGGCAAGGACAATGCTTGGAGAGTTCAAGACGCCTGAGCGGTTTTGGTTGGAAGCTGTGAACACAGCTTGCCACGCCATAAACCGGCTCTACCTTCATTGTCTCCTCAAGAAGACCTCGTATGAACTTCTTACCGGTAACAAACCCAATGTATCATACTTTCGTGTATTTGGGAGCAAATTTTACATTCTAGTGAAGAAAGGTAGAAATTCTAAATTTGCTTCCAAAGCTGTAGAAGGGTTTTTACTAGGTTATGACTCAAATACAAAGGCGTATAGAGTCTTCAACAAATCATCGGGTTTGGTTGAAGTCTCTAGCGACGTTGTATTTGATGAGACTAATGGCTCTCCAAGAGAGCAAGTTGATTTTGATGATATAGATGAAGATGATGTTCCGACGGCCGCAATACGCACCATGGCGATTGGAGATGTGCGACCACAGGAACAACAAGAGCAAGATCAACCTTCTTCCTCAACGATGGTGCACCCTCCAACTCAAGATGATGAACAGGTTCATCAAGAAGAGGTGTGTGATCAACGGGGAGCACAAGAAGAACAAGTGATAGAGGAAGAAGTACCACTGGCCCCTCCAACTCAAGTCCGAGCGATAATTCAAAGGAATCACCCCTTCGATCAGATTCTAGGTGACATAAGCAAGGGAGTAACTACCCGCTCACGATTAGCTAATTTTTGTGAGCATTACTCGTTTGTCTCTTCTATTGAGCCTTTCAGGGTAGAAGAGGCCTTGCAAGATCCGGACTGGGTGTTGGCCATGCAGGAGGAGCTCAACAACTTCAAGCGAAATGAAGTTTGGAGCCTGGTGCCACGTCCAAAGCAAAACGTTGTGGGAACCAAGTGGGTGTTCCGCAACAAGCAAGACGAGCACGGGGTGGTGACAAGAAACAAAGCTCGACTTGTGGCAAAAGGTTATGCCCAAGTTGCAGGTTTGGATTTTGAGGAGACTTTTGCTCCTGTGGCTAGGCTAGAGTCTATTTGCATTTTGTTAGCCTATGCCGCTCACCATTCTTTCAGGTTGTTTCAAATGGACGTGAAGAGCGCTTTCCTCAATGGGCCAATCAAGGAGGAGGTGTACGTGGAACAACCCCCTGGCTTTGATGATGATAGGTATCCCGACCACGTGTTTAAGCTCTCTAAGGCGCTCTATGAACTTAAGCAAGCCCCAAGAGCATGGTATGAATGCCTTAGAGATTTCTTAATTGCTAATGCTTTCAAGGTTGGGAAAGCCGATCCCACTCTTTTCACTAAGACTTGTGACGGTTACTTTTTGGTATGCCAAATTTATGTCGATGACATAATATTTGGTTCTACTAATCAAAAGTCTTGTGAGGAGTTTAGCAGGGTGATGACACAGAAATTTGAGATGTCGATGATGGGCGAGTTGAACTACTTCCTTGGGTTCCAAGTGAAGCAACTCAAGGATGGCACCTTCATTTCCCAAATGAAGTACATGCAAGACCTTCTCAAGCGGTTTGGGATGAAGGACGCCAAGCCCGCGAAGACGCCAATGGGAACCGAGGGACATGTCGACCTCAACAAAGGAGGTAAGTCCGTTGATCAAAAGGCATATCGGTCTATGATAGGATCCTTGCTTTATTTATGTGCTAGTAGACCAGATATTATGCTTAGCGTATGCATGTGTGCTAGATTTCAATCCGATCCAAGGGAGTGTCACCTTGTGGTTGTTAAGCGAATTCTTAGATATTTAGTTGCTATGCCTTGCTTCGGGATCTGGTATCCAAAGGGGTCTACCTTTGACTTAATTAGATATTCAGACTCTGATTATGCTGGATGCAAGGTTGATAGGAAGAGTACATCAGGGACGTGCCAATTCCTAGGAAGGTCCCTGGTGTCTTGGAGTTCTAAGAAACAAACCTCCGTTGCCCTATCCACCGCTGAGGCCGAGTATGTTGCCGCAGGACAGTGTTGCGCGCAACTACTTTGGATGAGGCAAACCCTCTGGGACTTTGGCTACAATCTGAGCAAAGTCCCACTTCTATGTGACAATGAGAGTGCAATCCCCATAGCAGATAATCCTGTTGAACACAGCCGCACTAAGCACATAGACATCCGGCATCACTTTTTGAGAGGCCACCAGCAAAAGGGAGATATCGAAGTGTTCTATTTAGCACCGAGAACCAGCTAGCCGATATCTTTACCAAGCCTTTAGATGAGAAAACCTTTTGCAGGCTGCGTAGTGAGCTAAATGTCTTAGATTCGCGTAACTTGGATTGATTTATAGCATACATCTGTTTTATGCCTTTGATCAAGTTACTTTATGCATTTATGAGATTTATTGTTTATTTATGGTGCTCAAGTTGTGCAAGGGATCCTCGGACCTCACAAGTCCATGTGTGAATGATGCACATATTTAGGGGGAGAAGTGCTACAACTTGACCCTTTAAGACTAACATCTCTGCTTGAGTTTACTTGATGTAGCCTCAAAGGTGAATTAAAAGGGAAAGGTGAACTTGGACCATGCAAAGACTTCCACTACACTCCGGTATTAGTGTACAAACCTCCAAGTTCATTCTTAATCTCCTATTGCCTTTTTGCTCTTAATTCACATTTTTGGTGAGGCAATGGGGTTAAAAGGCCAATAATGATCCCGTTTTGGTGCTTAATGCCAAAGGGGGAGAAATTAAGGCCAAAGCAAATGGATCAGCTACCACTTGAGAATTTTGAAAATAGTAGAGTTAGAACTTTTGATTTGTCAAAATACTCTTATTGTCAAAATTTGGTCTCTTATGGGGAGAATTAATGATTATGTGAAAAAGGGGGAGTTTTTGGCACTCGATCAATTTTTCAATTGGAATATCTCTCTTTGTGCCTAAACATGTGTGTTTGACTTAAAAGATAGGAAAATGATTTTGATTTGCAAAAACAAACCAAGTGGTGGCAAAGAATGATCCAAATATGCCAAACTAGAGTTTAAAACTATTTGGTCTTTAATTTGAATCGATGTTGCATGTTATGCATTGCTTTTGGATGTGTTGGTATAAATCACCAAAAAGGGGGAGATTGAAAGGAAATGTGCCTTTGGGAAATTTCTATTATGTTTTGGTGATTAAGTGCCCAACACATTTAAATGAGCCCTCTTGTGCTAAATAAGGAGAGAAGTGATAATCAAAGCAAAGGTATGATTCTAGACTTAGTACATTGGTTTTTGTGTACTAATATATTTGTCTAAGTGCTAGAATCAGAGAAAAGAGAAGAAGAAAAGAACTTGGCACGAAGCAGCCAAGACTCAGCTCAGTCTGGCACATCGGACTGTCCGGTGGTGCACCAGACAGTGTCCGATGCGCCAGGCTGGCTTCCGGTGAACTGGCCGCTCTCGGGAGTTTTTGGCAGCGTATGGCTATAATTCACTGGACTGTCCGGTGGTGCACCGGACTGTCCGGTGAGCCAACGGTCGCCAAAGCAACGGTCGACCGCGCAATCCGCGGGCGACGCGTGGCCCGCTCCAACGGTCGGCTGGGGGCACCGGACTGTCCGGTGTGCACCGGACAGTGTCTAGTGCGCCAACCAGCCCGGAGTTGCAACGGTCGGCTGCGCCAATTTAGGAAGGAGATCCGCACCGGACATGCTACAGTGCCTATTCGGTGGTGCATCAGACTGTCCAGTGTGCCACCCGACACAAGAGAAGAATTGCCTTCCTTGTTGGCTTCCAACGGCTCCTAATTGCCTTGGGGCTATAAAAGGGACCCCTAGGCGCATGGAGGAGTCACCAAAGCATACTTTAAGCATTCTAAGTCTTCCACACTCCGTCTCTGTGCACTTGATCGACCATGTTAGTGATTTGAGCTCCGTTCTTGTAGTGAACTCGTTGTGCTTCATTGTGAGCTAAAGTCTTGAATTGTGTGCATGTGTATTGCTGTGGATTTGTGTGTGTTGCTTCTGACCTTACTCTTGAGATTTCACCGTGATCTTTATTGTAAGGGTGAGAGACTCCAACTTGTGGAGATTCCTCGCGAACGGGAAAAGAGATAAGCAAAGAAAAGTCGTGGTATTCAAGTTGATCATTGGATCACTTGAAAGGGGTTGAGTGCAACCCTCATCCATTAGGACGCCACAACGTGGAGGTAGGCAAGTGTTATACTTGCCGAACCATGGGATAAACTCGCGTGTCTTTTGTGATTGTTTTTCTGTGATACTTGTGTTCACAAGAGCTCGCTACTTAGCCATACTAACACTTAACCAAGTTTTGTCGCTATTAGTTGCTGAATTTTACAGGATCACCTATTCACCCCCCTTCTAGGTGCTCTCATCTTCGCCTGGTCCACCCTCGACCTGGTCGGAGTCAGCCGCACCGTCATCGAGCACAGTCTGGGCATCGACCCTTTGGTGCGCCCAAAAAAGCAACGGCTGCGCAAAATGTCCGATGAAAAAACAGAAGCCGCCAAAGCCGAAGTGCACCGCCTGCTGGAGGCCAATTTCATTGAACCAATCGCCTACCCTACGTGGCTCGCCAACGTAGTCATGGTACAAAAGAAAAGCGGCAAGTGGTGCATGTGCATTGATTTCACCAGCCTCAACAAGGCCTGTCCCAAGGACAATTTCCTGCTACCATGGATCGACAAGATAGTCGATAGTGCAGCCAGATGCGAAGTCATGTCACTACTCAACTGTTTCTCTAGCTACCACCAGATCTACATGAAGGAGGAGGACAAGGCCAACACCAGTTTCATCACACCCTTAGGCACGTACTGCTTCATCAGAATGCCGGAGGGACTCAAGAATGCTGGGTAAACCTTCTCTCGCCTCACCAAGACGGTGCTCGAGAGTCAAGTGGGCTGCAACATTTTCACGTACGTGGACGACATCGTTGTCGCAAGCAAAAATAAAGAAGACCACCTGGCCGACCTCGCAGAGACGTTCGTGAACATGCAGGACGCACGACTTCGCCTCAACCCCGAGAAATGCGTCTTCGGAGTTCACCAGGGGAAGATACTAGGCTACCTGGTGTCGCACCGCGGGATCGAGGCCAACCCGACCAAGATTCAAGCAATCATCAACATGACACCTCCGCAGTCAACCAGGGATGTCCAGCGTCTGACAGGCAGATTAGTCGCCCTTAATAGATTCATTTCCAAATCCGCAGAGTGGAGTCTACCTTTCCTCAATACACTGCGTGGTGCAAAAGACTTCGCATGGGGACCAGAGCAGGCGGAAGCCTTCGCATCACTCAAGCAACACCTGTCAGACTTGGCAATTCTCACTAGTCTAGACCCCACGCTGCCTCTGCTGCTCTACATCGCAGCCTCGCCAAATGTAGTCAGTGCAGCGCTAGTCCAAGAGCAAGACAGAGAGGGCACGATCAGGCAGTGTCTAGTATACTACGTCTCCGAGGTCCTCACGACCTCCAAGTGCAACATGACTGAATTGGAAAAAATCTCTTACGCAGTCGTCATGGCATCGCGCAAGCTGCGTCACTACTTCCAGGCCTTCAAAGTGCGGGTCACCTCGGACAGGGGACTGGGAGAACTGTTCAGAAATTTGGAGGTGTCAGTCCGAATTGCAAAATGGGCAGCTGAACTCTCCGGGTACCACATCACCTTCGAACCCAGGACAACAATGAAGTCGCAGGTCCTGGCAGACTTCATCGTCGACTGGACTGGGCCGACACGGCAGCAAGAAGAACCTCCAAAAAAGGTGTGGACCATCCACTATGACGGCGCATGGTGCCATGCGAGGGCAGGAGCAGCTGCAATTATCACGTCACCCACAGGCGTCAAGCACAGATACGCAGAATGCCTTAGCTTCGCTTTGGAGTCCGACAGATGCACAAACAACATAGCAGAATACGAAGCCGTCATCCTGGGCCTTCGCAAACTGAGAGCGCTAGGTGTCACCACCTGCATAGTCAAGACAGATTCCAAAGTAGTTGTCGGTCAGGTCGAAAAAGAATATTCAGCAAAAGACCCCGCACTCATGCAGTATCTCGCGGCTGTTCGCAGTCTCGAGAGATAGTTCAAGGGCTTCACCTTACAACATGTGGACCACGCCAGGAACGAAGAGGCTGACGCGTTGGCTAAGGCAGCGGCCAGAGGCAAAACCTTGCCCTTCGACGTGTTCTATCACGTCATTGGCACACCAGCCGTCCGCAACCCAGAGGGCCTGCAAGTAACCAACGACTCCGAAGGCCATCACATCGTTAACCTCATTATGACTGAAGATTAGCGGGCCCCAATAACCCTGTTTCTGCAAGGATATTACCACTCAAGTAACGTCAATGAGGCCAAGCGCCTCAAGCACCGAAGCCGGGACTTCGTACTAGTCGGGGGCCAGCTATACAAGAAGGGGATCAGTCAACCCATGCTTAAATGCGTCACCGAAACTGAAGGCATTCAAACCCTTCGCGAAGTCCACAGCAGAACTTGCGACTCCCACTCAGGGCCCAGGGCCCTCGCTGCCAAGGTGATCCGTCAAGGATTTTACTGGCCCGCCATAATCTGCACCGCGAATCAAGTCACGAGGTCGTGCGAAGCTTGCCAAAAGTTTTCTCCCCGCTCGATCAACCCTTCATAGTTCACCAAGCTGATCGCCCACACATGGCCACTTCAACGCTGGGGGATGGATATTGTCGGACCACTACCTATGGCTCAAGGGAACCTCAAGTTCACCTTCGTCGCCGTCGAATACTTCACCAAGTGGATTGAGGCCAAGGCAGTATCCACAATAATGTCGAAGACTGCCCAGAAGTTCTTCTGGCAAAACATTGTTTGCCGATTCGGAGTTTCATTCAAGCTCACAGTCGATAACGACAAATAGTTTGACAGCCAGGACTTCAGGGACTTCTGCCTCTCCATCGGCACCAAGCTTGCCTTTGCCTCGGTATACCACCCGCAATCCAATGGCGTCGTCGAGCGCGCCAACGGCAAGATTTTCACTGCCATCAAGAAAAGACTTCTCGATGATAAGAAGGGTAAATGGGCCGACCAACTACCTAAAGTAGTCTGGGCCCTAAACATGACCGAATGCCGGGCAACCATATTCACACCTTTTCGTCTATTATATGGATCGGAGGCCATGACGCCGCAGGAGATAAAGCATGGGTCGCCCCAAACAAGCACATCAGCAGTCCCCGATGTCTACGAACCAACGTCTAAAGACCTCATTGACGGAGACCGCATCCTCACCCTGCAGGCCCTCAACAAATACCAAGCTCAAACCAAGGCCTGGCGCGACAACACGGTCGTCCCAAGAGAGTTCAACGAAGGAGACCTCGTACTCGTCCGGACAACCCGGATAGAGTCACGGGGCAAGCTAGAGCCAAAAAGGGAGGGTCCATTCATCGTCAAGACGAAGGCATCCCCCAACGCGTACAGGCTATCAACACCCTCTGGCGAAGACTTAGAGCACTCCTGGAACATTGATAATCTCCACAATTTTTTTGTTTAACCCTCAGGGCCCACGCGCCCTTGTAACCCACCAAACAATATTATTCCGGCCCGCACTCTTTTCCTCCCGGGGGTGAGGTTTTTAATGAAGCAGAGCCATGTAATATACCTGCAAAAGCCCCCACAAAAACAAAACCTCAGATGCAACATGTCGAAAAAGACCGCATCGACGGTCTTCGGCATTCGACCACTCCAAAGTCACCGCGAGAGGCAGCGTAGACTACCCTCTTGTGCGACACTCCGCGCAAATGTCGCCTAAGGGTGCAGCCGGAATAGCACAACAAGTGTGTTAATCGAAGTCTTTTATTTAAGAGACACTCCGCGCAAAAGTCGCCTAAGGGTGCAGCCGGAATAACACAACAAGTGCGTTAATCGAAGTCTTTTATTTAAGAGACACTCCGCGTAAAAGTCGCCTAAGGGTGCAGCCGAAATAGCACAATAAGTGCGTTAATCGAAGTATTTTATTTAAGAGACACTCCACGCAAAAGTCACTTAAGGGTGCAGTCGGAATAGCACAACAAGTGTGTTAATCGAAGTCATTCATTTAAAAGATACTTCGCGTAAAAGACGCCTAAGGGTGCAGCCGAAATAGCACAACAAGTGCATTAATCGAAGTCTTTTATTTAAGAGACACTTCGCGCAAAAGTCGCCTAAGGGTGCAGCCGGAATAGCACAAGTGCGTTAATTGAAGTCTCTCACTAAAAGACACCCTGCGCAAAAGTCGCCCACGGGTGCAGCCTGATCAAGCACAGGCGTGCGAATACGGCCAACAGGCCACATTACCATACAAATTACAGTTACATACACATGGCGAGGGCATCATTTATTACATCGCTCAACCTTCAGGATGATAGCCATCTCCCTGTAATTGAACAACATTATCCTCAACTCCTCACCCTCAAAAAGATTTCGCAGATCCCCCTCACCTATGCTCGCCCCAGTCAGTGAGGACAACAATTCTCGTTTACCAACCCGGTCTACCCGAAGACGGCCACGCTCCATCCCCATACGACGGCACCTACCACTTCGCGAAAACTCACCCACACTTTGTTTCGGCACCACCCTTCGCCGCCTATACCCAGTACTCGCACTAGGAAGATCCCTGGCACCCTCCACACGCGGCGAAGACTCCGCCACAGCCACATCTAAAGCAGCAAAATAATCCAAGCCTTCATCCAAGGACTCCACTGTCTAGGAAAACGAACTCCTAGATTCACCATCAGACTCAAAACACTCAGAAACAGAGCCAAATAAATTATCATCGGCAGGCACTACGGTTGAGGCTACCACAAAATCAGTATTGCCAACAGCAGTTGCTTGCGTAGGCCCAAATGTCGGAACCTGCGCAGCAACCAAGGTTCAGTATCACAAAAGCAAATGTTTACACTTAAATCCCTAGCCCCTATTTTGCCACCTGCGAAGGCCCGGCCGACGCCGCTGGGGCTTCGGCAACTGGTTTGCCCACCACCTTCGAGGCGTCCTCACCCGTCAGCGCAGTGGCTGGCGCGGGTTCTCCACCAGCTCTAGTCGGTGCGGTGGTCGCCGAGGGGCCTTCGCCAGCATCGGACGGAGGCGCTGGCTCCACCCCCGATGCCTCGTGCAGCGTGCTGTCCAGATCACCAAGGTCCTCAACCTCTTCGTCATGCGCCATCTACAGCAATAGCACATTCATTCAGCAAACCACACACACCCATACATTTAATCACACAAATGCACCTTTACCTGATCCATCGCCCGGTCGGACCTCTCCCAGACAGTCTCCCGGCCATGAGGGCCCCACATCCTATCAAAAAGTGCCCCAACCGACCGCTTCAGCACTGGGTCCTCGACCTGGAAGATTTCACGCTCGAAGCCTTCGTCAGACTGGTCGAAGGCCTCGAAGTGCCCGCACCCCTCGCGGGACAAGGCATTCACGGCCCCCTCGCAGGTGACGAGGGAGGAGAAAGACATGAGGCCCGTCACAATGGTCGGGAGCACCTCCAGCTCCTCCTGTAGCCACCCAAGGAAGCGGAGGCCCACCTCCTGGCCGGGCACTTCGAAGGGCGCGGTCTGCGCACCTAGCTCTCGGTACGTGTCCACATGCTGCACATGCGTCCGCTCAACCTCCACGCGCGTCGAGGCCTCCATCTTGTCCAGGCGGTCACGCAGGATGCCATGCCTCGTCTCCATTTCCTTGACGCGTTGGCAAGCGAGACTGGCCTCCGCCCGCGCAAGCCTGGCCTTGGCTTGTGCAGACTGCGCCTCTGCACAAGCTTTGTTCGCGTCCCTCCTCTCCTCCACCAACTAACGCCTAAGATCCGCCTTCTCGGCCTCCGCAGCCGCCAACCTCTCAGACAGCCCGTGGCTCTTGTTTTTCGCAGCTGACTTGTCTCGAACAGCATCCACATGCTGTGCTCGGAGGCGCTCGATCTCGGTGGCAAACTCCAAAGTCAAGGCGCCCGACGCAACATGGTCGGCGAAGGCGACCGCCTGCCATGAAAAAATCATCAGATTCACAATGACATCAAAACAACGAACCAACGAAGTCTAAGATGACTTACATGCTTCAGCTGCTGGGACACAAATCTCGCCACATCCTTAGTGGCGGCGGCCGACGAAATCTCGTCGCTGGTGCAGAATTTGGACCATGGGTCCTGCGTAGTACCCTTCGCCTCACCCGCCGCAGTAGGCGAAGTGGCCGCCACCGAACTCGAGACAACAACCAGTTGCCCCGCACCCGACCCTGCACCATAACCTTGTCCATCATTGCTATCCCAAAAAAAACTCACCAACGAGGTAATAATCCATGCAGATGTTCGTGTCAAAATCGGCACAACCTGCCACCGCGTCGTTGGTGCGCACCGGCGACGGCGACCTTCGCTCCTTCGCAGGCTGAGCCGAGGGTGGCTTGCTCGCGCCGGAAGCGACAGCCCTCGGACCCGCCAAAGACTTGCTGGGCCCAGGGACAGTAGGCTTCGCCGTCGGTGGTTGCTTGCTACTGCCAGGCGCGGTGGACTTCGTGCCTCCCCGCGCCCGCTTCACCTCACGAATAGTGTCCCCGACCCTAGTGACCGCCCGGCGCTTCCGCGCCGCATCTTGACGATCCTTGTCCATCACTGCCGATACAACAGCAGATATATTCCATCCGTAAGGAAAAATCTTCAACTCACGGGCCATACGAGACATAAATATATCCTCGCCGGCCGCACGGGGAATCGAAACGTTCCTTTGGCCATTGACCCACGGTAACCTTCAGCATTCGCGTCGAAGACTCCCAGAGCTCGGGCGAAGACATCCTTCCCCCGAGGGCTGCGCAAGTCCCCATCAACTCCATAGCAAAACGTTCAGAGACCCCAACCCTCCCACTACAATACCTATTTTTCTCTTAGTGGCTGGGGCAACCTCCCGTGAAGGGCCTTCCTCAGCCACGACCACTGGTTTTTTCCCGCGGCGATCAGCAGCCATAGCAGCATCATCTCCTGGGTAACCACTGTATGGCAAACTGTTTAATTCGAAGACCCGATTCAGGCAAACATTGGACCCTCGGATATCCCAACTCCGCAGGCTCTCCGTCCACGGTGCATACCGCCCCACAATCCTCACTGCCTCGTCTTCCACTTCACGAACGAACGAGGCAGGGTCTCGGCTGCGCAGATCCAAAGAGAAGGCAGGACTATGCACCAGCTGCTGGCCCAAAGTGGGCATCTGGCGAGGGCATACTTCGCCCAGCGCCTAGCCATGCACCAGGGGCCACACTCCATAACCAATGAACTCCTCAACCAAATCACGCCCGCTGCTCATGCGGACAGTGCACCGAAGGGCCCCTTCATCCTCATCATCCTCCGCCACCTCAAATTGTGGGAATGCCACATAACAATGGGAGCACATCACGACCACGGGGAGCCCTGGGATGTCTTCAACTTCGCTTCCCGAGACATAAAACCAATAATCCCACCAGTTGCCCCACTTATTGCGAGCACATGGAACTAACTCCATGACTTCCGCCGAAGTCTTTCCGGTCCTCGGCGTGAAGGTGCATGATCCAAACTGTCCAATCTTGTTTCCAATCTTTCTCTTTTGCCAATGTAGACATTAATTCTTGGAGAAGACCTCTACGGAAGGCTAACCGTCATACGAAGTCACCGCCCAGACATACTTCACCAGGGCTACCACGGCGTTAGGCGTCAACTGGTGGACTAGACCTCAAACCTCTGCAGGATCTCCACCACGAAATGATGTGCAGGTAGGCAAAGGCCGGCGGTGAATGTCACACCCGATTTTAGAAGGTAAACCGAATGCGAACCATGTACGTGCCAAGATCAGAAATTCATGTACACTGCGATTACATAAATGACTCGTCATAGCACAATGCTTCGAATTACAATAAAGAGTAAGTAATAATATTACAGACTAGTGCCATTTACATAATATAAATCAAAGTACACAGAATCAAAACGTAGCCAACATAAACAACCCACCACAGGCAGTTGACTGGGGAAGGTCGCTAGCCTAATCCTCAAACTCGTCGAAGTCCTAGAACTCCTGGAGATCCGCCTCGACGCCTTCTTCTTTACCTGAGCATAGATTGCACCAAAGGCAACCTGGTGTTTTGTGAAAGCTAGGATGAGTACACATCAATATACTCAACAAATGTCCCATTTGGCTGTAGTGGACTAGCTTTATGTGGGGTTAAGGTCAAGCAGTTGCTTTTAGCTGGTTAGGTTATTAATACCAGTAGAGAGCCAAGTTTTAGCATTAACCCAAGTTGTTAACCCAAAAGTACCCTTTCCAAACGGAAAGAATACCATAAACCATTACCATAATCATAATCAAAACCATCATCCTCATCATCACGTGTAAACCAAACATCTCTGATCAATGTGTCTCTAATCAATGGAGCTCCCTTGGCCGCTCATAACGGCGAGCACGACTGATATATAAGTTTTCAAACACTCTATAGAGGTTGCACACTTTACCCACAAGCCGTGATTCCCTTTCTGCCCGGAGATCATGACTCTCCATTGATCACTACCAAGGTGACCCAGCAGGGTATCACTACGTAGCCTTTACAAAGATTCCGTGGGGCTGTAGCTGCCCATTAGGTTTCCTAAATGCACCGCACTCCTCCCCAAGGGGCAAACCAACCTTGGCAGAGCGAGCCACATACACCGAGCCCTATTAACGGCACGACGGCTAAGCGAACTACACCCCCGGTTCTTCTAATTATTCAGCTAAGGGCGTCCCACTCCACCCTCATGGTTGCACTGTTTTCCCGGGCGGTCATCTAACGAACAGGTCCTTACGGAGAGGCACTCGAGTAACCGCTCGAGTCCCCTTAAATGCCACAAGTAAATCATCATAAATAAGAAGGAAAACGACGTATCATAGATAAATCTCATCATGTTTATTGATTAATGTTAAGCAATAGCATAAAGCTAAACCATAATAATCCAACCCAAATAGGTAAACAAGGACATGGATAACAAAAGCTAGTCAATCCTTAAGTATAACTGTGTAAATGCGGGAAGTGAATTATAGAATGTATAGGATAAAGGTAGGTCAAGGGACACTTGCCTTCACCAAACAGATGCTCAGGGTCTTCGATCTCGTAGAACTCAAAGAGTTTGATCACTTGGTTGCCATGCTTGATCGTCGATTCCTCGAAGCTCAGAAACGAATCGCGATCTAATCACAACGCGAAGCGAAGACGAACATGCACAAGTAAACAAACATATACATATGCATAAGAACATTACACCATAAAATATAAAATGTTATCAAAACGAGCAATATAAAAATATAGAGCGCTTCTACAGTTACACTGGGATAGGGAACAGGACGATCAAAGCTACGTTCGAGAAGTTATAATGTTTACGCCAAACAGGTATTAACTATAACATTTAGTTCGACATGATTATATTAATCTACCTTTATTAAATGTAGATTAAAAATACTACTTAGTTTCGACTGAAATACTATTTTAATAGTGAATAATTACCCAAACAACTAATTAACTGACCTGAGCCATTATAAGCGAACTGCTTAATCTCGCGCGCGGACAACACGCGATAGGCGCGAACGGCGCGCGGCAAGGCACGCGACATGCGAGAACGGCGCGCGACAACGCGTGCGAACAACACACGACAACACGTGAAAACAGCGCGACGATAAGCTAGAATCACTAACCGATCCCGCATCCCTATTAAGAAAGTGTTAATTACAACATTTGCATCGACATAATCACATTAATGGGTATTTATACGAGAACAAGTTAGAGCTATGGCTAAATTAGAATATTATTTTATTAATCATTAGACAAACAAATAATCAATTAAATAGCTAAATCATGTGATGCGACAAAATACTATTATTAACGTGTACTCGACATGATTACGAAGTTACCACAATCAGAACAGGATCAAATGTATTTGCGATGCACACATGTTGAATAAGTACTAGTTCACTGTTTAAAACGATGAGATCTCATGCGGCCAGAACCACATCTCTCACGAACAAGATGAATGCTTTTTCGTTCTCCACCGCGCACATGAGAACTAGCACGACGGGAGGAGCTCGACGAGGGCGGCCTTTCGGTCGACCACGACGGTTGGATGCCGGCCAGGGCTCGCTGGGAGCACACCGCGGCGGGCTGGGAGCTAGGCCGCGCACGCCGCGCTGGCTGGCCGCGAGCCGCCGCGCCAGGCAGAGGCCGTATAGGCTGGCCACATAGGGTGCGCGCAGGGCAAGCCGCGGGCCGCCGTGCCATGGCCGCGAGCCACGCCACGGGCCGCCGCCACGAGCGCGCTGTGCCGAGCCACCGGGGGCCACGAACCTGCGCGTCGAGGCTGCCCGCGTGCCGGGGGGGCGCATTCGCACGCCGCCGGGCCAGGGCCGCGCGCCCTTGCCTTCAATTCGGGGCCACGCGCCAGCGCCGCCGCGGAGGGCTGCACGCCTGCACGCCGCCGCGCCCTGGGGAAAAGGAACCGCGCCGGGGCCGACGCGGTGATGCAGGGAGTGCGCGTCGAGGGGGAGAGAGGATGGGGAGGGGAGAGAAGGGAGAGGTTGCGTTGTTGGCGAGATTAGCGCTAGGGCGGTTTGGGAGAAGAGGAACAGGGGCTAGGCACCCCTGACAGGCGAGCCCGATGGCTAGGGGGTGACTGGGCATGGCGGCTAGCTAGGGTTTGGGGGGCGCCAGCGCCGGGTGGGCTGGTTGGGCTGCACGCAGCAAGCTGGGCTGCGGGGTGGGCTGGCTGTGCGGGATGGGCCGCTAGGCCGCGAGAGGGGGGCGCGAGCTAGGGTGGGCCGCACGAGGCTGGTCACGAGCTGGGCCACAGGGGAAGTGGCGCAGGCCCAAGAAAGAGGGGAGGAGGAGAAGCAGGCCAGGGGCTGAGTGGGCTGGCTGGGGAGACCTGTTTTCCTTTATCTCTTCTCCCTTTTTTATTCTTTCTGCCGTTTCCAAATCAAATTCCTTATTAAATGCATGCTGCACAAAATCACTCATCAAAGAAAATAAGAATATGCTCCGGATGCAACAATCAAAATTTCTCTAGGGTTTTATTGACACATATATTTGAAGTAACACTCCCTGTTATTTGGGAAGAAATGAATAAAGGAGCAAAAAGAAAGAGGAAGAAGAATGTAACACCTGAATTTGGTGGATATTAGAAAAGAAAAATTTTATACCCCCAAATTCAGGGTGTTACAAATCTAACCCCCTTAACAAGAATCTCGCCCCCGAGATTCAAGAAGAGGCTAGCAAGGATGACTAGGTTGGTTCATAGGTTGCCCACGACTTTCTTGAGCTGACTTTGACTCTGTAAGCTTAACTTGGGGACTGGCTTCTTTGACCTTCAGATGCTTGAGACCGATTGATGCAATTCTTGAGGATCTCTTGGACCTGTGGGTTAGGACCCACGCACACTTCTGCTGCGCCACTTTGATCTTGTTGGTTGATGTTGATCGCATTGTCTTCATTTGGGTTAGCAGCTAATCCCCTTAACAGGAGCATTGATATGCACTTGGTGAAGATGCTGCCAACTCTGATCTTCACTGATTAAGAGATGTTGGAGGTTGCTAACTAGACAGGTGCAAGAGGAAAGGGTACAAATATAGAAGGTAAGCATAGATGGATTAAAGAGAGAAAAGAGAGAGCACCCAACTACCTAACTCTATGGCACTCAGCTAGTAAAATGATGTCATTGTGGACCAAGGGCCACAACACATCAACATTCATCACAAAGAAGCAAATCAGTCATCACACCAAGACAAACAACACAAGCATACAACAACAAACATCTTGTTGCTATACGTTCCTTTTAATTAAATGGTGGTCTTCCTTAAAAAGGGAATAACTACTCTCTAAGGTTGTTGAAAGACGAGGAGAAGAACAAGGCATGCAGGATAGGGACACGAGCACAATAAAGGATGGAGTTAAAACAAGCAATGTAAGCGACTAGGATAAGGATACGACCAAGGGCATAATGGGCAGAACACCACTCTCGAGTTGAGGTAGAAAAGGATAGGTTCCAAAAAGCATACCTAAGATAAGCATCAAGGCAAGATCTAGTGATTACAAAGGTAAGGGTGATATCAAACAAAAGCTAAGACTGGCAACAAGACAGAGGAAAAGGGAACGACCAAGAGAGGGATGGGTAAGACAACACTCTTGAACTGAAATGGGAGAGGGGGCTTTAAAATGCAGGTGCAGGATAAGCATCAAGGTAAAGATCGAGGGATGACAAGGGTTAAGGTGATAATAGACAAACACCTAACTAAGGATGTAGTGGAGACAAAACTTGCAAGGTGTCAAAGAAGGGGGAGCTGTCAATGATGGAATAGATGAGGCACTATCCCTGAACAGGGATGGAGAAGAGGAGGCTTTAAAGGGTAGGTTCAAGGTAAGCATGAAGGTAAGGGTATAGAATATCACAAGGGTTTAAAGGAGATAACGGATAAGGATGTAGGAGGGGAGGTAAATGGGCATAAGAACCAAGGATATAAATACCATAAATGATGGAGTTAAGACAGGACCTACAAATGGAAAAGAAGAGGGTATGTCCAAGGGCCAGATAGGTAAATTGACATTCTCAAATTAAGGTGAACGGGAGGAGATTTTTAAAAAAGCAAGCATCAAGATAAGTATCAAGTCAAGATCGATGGATGACAAGGTGATGGTGATAGCAAATAAAAACACAACAAAGGGTGGAATTAAGACAAAACTTGTAAGGCGACAAGGAGTGAAAAGAAATCAAGGGAGAGATAGGTAACTCACCGCTCTCAAACTTGGTCAAAAGAAAGGGGAGGCTTTTAAAGGATAAGTTCAAGGTAAGCATTTAGGTAGAAGATACCAATATCGCAAGGGTCAGAGGTGATAACAGACAAGGGTATGAGAGAAAAGATGAAGGCATTGAAGAGCCAGTGGTATGAGTACAACAAAGAATGGAGTTGTGTCCAAGCTTACATGCGGTAAAGAAGAGGATATAGCCAAGGGTGAGGTAAGTAAAATACCGCTCGCAAATTGAGATAGGAGACTAGAGATTTTAGATAGCAGACATTGTGCAATCACAATGTAGGATAGACTGATGAGAAGGGTAAAGGAAATAACAAACAAAAACACAACAAATGATAGAGTTAAAAAGTCACAGGTGACAAAGAAGAGGATACAACCAAGGGAAAAATAGGTAAAGTACAACGCTCAGATTGAGATGGAAAAGAGGAGACTTTAAAGGGCCAGTAATAGATAAACATGAAGGTAAGATATAGAGGTGATAAGGATAAAGGTGATAATGATGAAAAGCATAATCCATGGACAGAGTTAAGGGAAACAACGAGATTGCCAAGGATGTGCAAAATAAAAATGACTGCTCATGGATCATTAAGAAACAAGGGTGGTCAATGATATGTTAACTGAAATGTCTTGAACAGTCATTGGGGTATGAAAATAAGCATACATAAGAATATAAGAGTATGCAAGATTCCAATGATACGGGCATACCAAGGTAAGGGAATAGAAAGAGCCAAAGGATAACGACTTAGCAACGAAATAGGAAGGGGTCTTAGAAGACAAGAAGGTCATGGACATATAAACTGGAATGTTTAAATAGACAACAAAGTTTTCAGAGGTAAGTATTTGAAACAAGAGTATTGAAGAATCTAGGGGTACAAGCATGTCAATACCAAGGGAATATGGATGGTCAAATGATAGCAATTTAATGCTATAAGAGGGAAAAAATCCCATAATACAAAAGGCTATGGTCAGGGGTCATCTACAAAGATGTCACAAGCACAAGGGTGAGATCAGATCTAATAGAATGAATGAGTAAAGCATAAACAATACTAGAATAAAAATAAATTTAGCAAGATGATATATATAAGCATAACATAGAATTAGTCGAGGTGACTAATATTTTGAAGCAGAATCAAGGATGAGGTGAAGTAATATTCAATAAGTCCTTAAAACGGCCAGTGCTACTCTAGGATAGCGGTCCTACAGTCAGCAAGGCTTTGATACCACTTATGTCACACCCGATTTTAGAAAGTAAACTGAATGCGAACCATGTACGTGCCAGGATCAGAAATTCATGTACACAACGATTACATAAATGACTCATCATAGCACAATGCTTTGAATTACAATAAAGAGTAAGTAATAATATTACAGACTAGAGCCATTTACATAATATAAATCAAAGTACACAGAATCGAAACGTAGCCAACGTAAACAACCCACCACAGGCAGCTGATTGGGGAGGTCGCTAGCCTAATCCTCGAACTCGTCGAAGTCCTGGAACTCCTGGAGATCCGCCTCGACGCCTTCTTCTTTACCTGAGCATAGATTGCACCAAAGGCAACCTGGTGGTTTGTTAAAGCAAGGGTGAGTACACATCAACATACTCAGCAAATGTCTCGTTTGGCTATAGTGGACTAGCTTTATGTGGGGTTAAGGTCAAGCAGTTGCTTTTAGCTGGTCAGGTTATAATTACCAGTAGAGAGCCAGGTTTTAGCATTAACCCAAGTTGTTAACCCAAAAGTACCCTTTCCAAACGGAAAGAATACCATAAACCATTACCATTACCATAATCATAATCAAAACCATCATCCTCATCATCACCTGTAAACCAAACATCTCTGATCAATGTGTCTCTAATCAATGGAGCTCCCATGGCCGCTCATAACCGCGGGCACGACTGATGTATCAGTTTTCAAACACTCTACAGAGGTTGCGCACTTTACCCACAAGCCATGATTCCCTTTCTGCCCGGAGATCATGACTCTCCATTGATCACTACCAAGGTGACCCAACAGGGTATCACTATGTAGCCTTTACAAAGATTCCCCGGGGCTGTAGCTGCCCGTTAGGTTTCCTAAATGCATCGCACTCCTTCCTAAGGGGCGAACCAACCTTGGCAGAGCGAGCCGCATATACCGAGCCCTATTAACGGCACGACGGCTAAGCGAACTACACCCCCGGTTCTTCTAATTATTCAGCTAAGGGCATCCCACTCCACCCTCATGGTTGCAATGTTTTCCCGGGCGGTCATCCAACGAACAGGTCCTTACGGAGAGGCACTCGAGAAACCGCTCGAGTCCCCTTAAATGCCACAAGTAAATCATCATAAATAAGAAGGAAAACATCGTATCATAGATAAATCTCATCATGTTTATTGATTAATGTTAAGCAATAACATAAAGCTAAACCATAATAATCCAACCCAAATAGGTAAACAAGGACATGGATAACAAAAGCTAGTCAATCCTTAAGTATAATTGTGTAAATGCGGGAAGTGAATTATAGAATGTATAGGACAAAGATAGGTCAAGGGACACTTGCCTTCACCAAACAGATGCTCAGGGTCTTCGATCTTGTAGAACTCGAAGAGTTCGATCACTTGGTCGCCATGCTTGATCGTCGATTCCTCGAAGCTCAGAAACAAATCGCGATCTAATCGCAACGCGAAGTGAAGACGAACAGGCACAAGCAAACAAACATATACATATGCATAAGAACATTACACAAAACAATATAAAATGTTATCAAAACGAGCAATATAAAAATATAGAGCACTTCTACAGTTACGCGGGGATAGGGAACGAGATGACTAAAGCTACGTTCGAGAAGTTATAACGTTTACGCCAAACAGAAATTAACTATAACATTTAGATCGACATGATTATATTAATCTACCTTTATTAAATGTAGATTAAAACTACTACCTAGTTTCGACTGAAATACTATTTTAATAGTGAATGATTACCCAAACAGCTAATTAACTGACCTGAGCCATTATAAGTGAACCGCTTAATCTCGCGCGTGGACAACGCCCGCGATAGGCGCGAACGGCGCGCGGCAAGGCACGCGACACGCGAGAACGGCGCGCGACAACGCGTGCGAACAACACGCGGCAACACGTGAAAACAGCGCGACGAAAAGCTAGAATCGCTAACCAATCCCGCATCCCTATTAAGAAAGTGTTAATTACAACATTTGCATCGACATAATCACATTAACGGGTATTTATACGAGAACAGGTTAGAGCTATGCCTAAATTTGAATGTTATTTTATTAATCATTGGACAAACAAATAATCAATTAAATAGCTAAATCCTGTGATGCGACAAAATACTATTATTAATGTGTACTCGACATGATTACGAAGTTACCACAATCAGAACAGGATCAAATGTATTTGCGATGCACACATGTTGAATACATACTAGTTCACAGTTCAAAACGATGAGATCTCATGCTGCCAGAATCACCTCTCTCACGAACAAGACGAATGATTTTTCGTTCTCCACCGCGCACATGAGAACTAACACGATGGGAGGAGCTCGGCGAGGGTGGCCTTTCGGTCGACCACGACGGCTAGATGCGGGCCAGGGCCCGTTGGGAGCCACCGCGCCAGGTAGAGGCCACGCAGGCTGGCCACGCAGGCTGCCGCGCAGGGCAAGCCGCGGGCCGCCGTGCCATGGCCGCGAGCCACGCACGGGCCACCGCCGCGAGCGCGCCACGCCGTCCGCGCCGAACCGCCGGGGGGCCGCGAACCTGCGCGTCGGGGCTGCCCGCGCGCCGGGGGGCGGATCCGCACGCCGCCGGGCTAGGGCCGCGCGCCCTTGCCGTCGATTCAGGGCCGCGAGCCAGCGCCGCCGCGGAGGGCCGTGCGCCCGCATGCCATCGCGCCCTAGGGAAAAGGAACCGCGCTGGGGCCGACGCGGTGATGCAGGGAGTGCGCGTTGAGGGGGAGAGAGGATGGGGAGGGGAGAGAAGGGAGAGGTTGCGTCGTCAGCGAGATTAGCGCTAGGGCGGTTCGAGAGAAGAGGAACAGGGGCTAAGCACCCCTGACAGGCGAGCCCGGCGGCTGCGGGGCGACTAGGCATGGCGGCTAGCTAGGGTTTGGGGGGCACCAGCGCCGGGTGGGCTGGTTGGGCCGCACGCAGCAAGCTGGGCCGTGGGGTGGGCTGGCTATGCGGGATGGGCCGCCAGGCCGCGGGAGGGGGGAGCGAGCTAGGGTGGGCCACGCGGGGTTGGTCGCGAGCTGGGTCACAGGGGAAGTGGCGCGGGCCTAAGAAAGAGGGGAGGAGGGGAAAGCAGGCCAGGGGTTGAGTGGGCCGGCTGGGGAGACCTGTTTTCCTTTATCTTTTCTCCCTTTTTTATTCTTTCTGCCATTCCAAATCGAATTCCTTATTAAATGCATGCTCCACAAAATCACTCATCAAAGAAAATAAGAATATGCTCCGGATGCAACAATCAAAATTTCTCTAGGGTTTTATTGACACCTATATTTGAAGTAACACTCTCTGTTATTTGGGAAGAAATGAATAAAGGAGTGAAAAGAAAGAGGAAGAAGAAGGTAACACCTGAATTTGGTGGATATTAGAAAAGAAAAATTTTATATCCCCAAATTCAGGGTGTTACAGTGAAGAACGCCTCAAACACGACCAACTCGCCCTCGGGCTTGGGAACCTCTTCCGCCCCCGGGACACGCCCAACGCCATTTCCAAAATACCCCAACTGCTACATATCCTGCACGCGAACCAAGGAAATCCTCGAAACGCCGAACTCCACTATGTGGCCCGGCTGTAACTCTGCCACCGCCAAACCACTCAAGGTATCTTCGGATGATGAATCGGCCGGCGGCGTGTTTGCAGCAGATGAGGAAGAAGACGATATCGCTACGTACCGTCGGCTGTGGCGTGCAGTTTGCTTGATGCGGGCCAGATCTCCGATGCAGAAGGAACCAGGAGGGCAGGCGAACGAGCGAGCGGTTTCAAAAAATTAGGGTTTTTCGGCGCTCGCAAGGGTGAGAGTAGGCCCGCGCCGTGCAACCCTTTTTATACACACGGTGCGACGCTTCGGGAAACCCGCAGTCCAACAGTGCCACGTCCCATCAACGGTCACCTCAAAAACCCCCGCGGGACCACTTCGAGCGAGGGCAGCGTCTCCACCATCTAGCGACGTCTTCGGCACCAGATGACTCAATCGAACTGGTCCCTCGGAGGGCAAATGTTGGGGCGAAGGCGAAGACGCTACCCTTCGCGCGAAGCTTTCGTCATGTCGCTACATCAACGAACGCGTGACGACTGGCGCGGTTGCCCTTTGTCCTCTCCATTGCAAGATGAAGGCCACACACGACAAAGTCTGCTGGTCCCGCGTCTTCCATCTCGCCCGGAGGCCCATGTGGAATTCGGCTCACTGCAACGGGCCCCACGTGGACAGGCAGGTTACGAGCCTCATCTGTAATAGCTTTTCTGTAATGACGGTCTGTAACCCTCCTTTATGGGAATATTCTGGGGGATAATCCGGGTACCCGAGGACATAACCGTCCTTGTCTTGGGACATTCGACACTCGGGTACCTATAAATACCCCCGTACAGTGCTCTCGAGAGGCCAGATTAACAGAGCAATTGTAATCCCACACTAAACTTTGTTTGTACTCTTTCCACTCCCCCGCTAGATAAACTTGTCCTGGAAAGCGAGTTCCAACACATATATAAAAGTAAGATTTAAAACTAAAATATGATTCGTACAACACAACATATAAGAATATATGACAAACAATTTTATATCTAATTTATCATGTAAACAAATTGCAAATTAAAATAATCACCTCTCATTTGTTGATTGGCTTTATCCTCTCCCATTCAATACAATTTTAATCAACTAATTTACTAAATCAGCATGTTGCATAGATTAACCAATGATTTACTAATAATTGAATGATACAAATAAATAGTTAAAGAAGTTGGAAAGGAAACCATCAAATAATAAACAATACGTGACTCTAGTCCTGCAGTACAACTGTAAGGGGTAACTGCATGGGGTATCGAGCGCTAGTTACTCTTTCAGCAATAGCCCACCTTGAAGCCTATTATTAATAGTGGCCCAAATAACGGTTCTTTGTGTAGCTTTTCCGTTAGGCCCTGTTCGGTTTTCACGGATTGGAGTCCTGGAATGGTTTGTAGCCGGATTACTTCTCTAATTTATATAAATTTTGATGAGCTGAAATGAATCCAGGTTCATTCCTGAAGAAGCGAACAGGCCCTAATCCGTTTTCTAGCTGAGGACGACAGACAACACAAACACTAGATGCATGAAGTTGGAAGGCAGACAAGAACTAATATACTATGATTCACTGAAGTGGAATCGAAGTATGGCGAGTGCCATATCCCACCATAACGGGTCCTCTGCCCCTGGTGGTGACGGCATTTGCTATGTCATATGGACTAATTTTTAATGTTATAAATCTATGACACAGTTCATGGATCACAAACTATTTGTTTGAATTACTTTAAATATTCTTATCCATGTTGGCATGTCGTATTGCCACATAGCTATTTTTTTCTTTCTTACTTACTCAGTCCTAAAATATTAGTCGTTGTAGCATTGATTTTATGCCTATATTTAAATGGATGATTATGAATCTAGACACATATATGAAACATATGTATTAATTATTAGATGAATCCACTAAAAAGTAAGATACATTTTAATTTAGTATGGAGTGAGTACTAATTATCTCAGCGCACATCAAAATGTCAAAAAAATGTTAGCGTGTCTATGACGTGCCACAAATTGTTTTTATTCAATTAGTTTCAAATATCATTTAGCCATGTTAGCATGTCCCATTGTCATGTGGCCAGTTTTTTAAATATTTTTCTATCATTTATATTAGCCACATCAATGTTAAAAAATGTTAGCATGTCATATTGGTATGTGGATAGTTTTTTTCCAAAGAGGTGGAGCTCCAGAACTCGTGTGCTCCTCGCTGACAGGCTGCCAATGCACCGCTACGACAGTAAGAGTACGTGCAATATGACGTATTATGTGGTACTTAAGGTGACCATGCTAATAATACGATAAATCTAAAAGACATTAAAGTAAATATAAATTAAGAATCGTGGTGGCAAAATTGATAGGGATAATGAGGGAGCGTAAAGAATCATGAGTTGTGAGGCCTCGATGTTATTGTTAGCTAAAGTAACAATAGAATAATCATTTATGTTCAGTTAAGGACCTTTATAGATTATCACACATATTATTTTACATGAAATGTACCTTTTATATCACAATAGCAGCATTATACAGTAGCAGCATTATAACATGTGATTTTGTCTCACGGCTGATAGGATAGTTGTATATGTTTAGACGGGTAAAAAAACAAAAGAATTTGGCAGAATATTGCCATTCGTTTAGTCCGCGTCTTAGTAATTAGTTTTAAAATTAAACTATATTTAATACACGTAGTTGACAATCAATTGTTCGATGTGACACATACTAAGTTTTAGTCAGGAAAATCAAGCACCCCAGTCGAACCGATCGAACCTTCACTAGCTCCACCCTCAGTACACACCATACAGACGGATATTACTCGTACCATATTTGTTTTCATTTTTCTCTTTGGATTCTGTTGGTCACTTGTTCTCAAATGATGTGAATCAAGAACAAGTCAACACAATTGTTAAAGGTCAAGGACCTTTGTCCTCTGAACTATTATTTTCTCTCGGATATAATAATCTTCAGACGAAGGTCATGAAGGACGTGCCTTCATGATTCATAAGAATTAGAATGCATAAAGACAATGACTGTAATCTACTGACTCATACATATATGTATTTCATAATACACAAATGGGCATTAACATAATTTATATTACACTGATACATTCGGCTTGTTCGAAGGTGTTGATGCGAAAGAGATTACAATTCAGCGTGAACAGTACCGTAGTACTATTCATCGATTTATAGGCACGAGACGCAGCCCGGGTAAAAATACACTTATGACCTTAACATTTGTTCATAACTGTAACATAAATTATTAGGGACTAGCTAGTCTTTTCCTCTTCAGCTCAGCATCATGTTTGGTCTTCGTCATCATTTTAAGCCGAAGCTATTATTCTTCGGCTATAGCTTCGGTGTTTATTGTTATCACCCTCGGGCTATATCTTCGTCTTGAAGACCTTCTACAGAGGGGAAGACTTCCACCATAAACCAAAGCTCCCTGTAATAATCAATATTATGCTAGAAACAAATGGTTAGTCATGTTTTTGAGGACCTTCGGAAGAGCAAGGCCCCCAACAGTAGCCCCTCGCAGTATTAATTTGTTTCTTTGTAACGAATTGAGACTGTGATATGAACGAAGACCTTTAGCCGAAGGTCAAAAAAACACCTTCCCTTCGCTAGAATAGCGAATCATTCTGAACCGTGGGATCCACCGAGCGGTGGAGCTCTGAGTAGTATATATATAGAGGCCTGTGCTGCAAATATTTTTCGTGCCATCTAGTTGTTTGTGTTGTAATTGCTATTTTAGCTTTCTTCTTTTTGCGAGCGCGATTGTTTTCTGAACTTCAGCATTTGCTGTGATCGTCATCCAAATGGCTGAGGATAAAAGATTGTAGACCCCACAATTGTTGGATTTTACGAAGCAATGGAAAAAACCAACGTGGAAAAGATCACCAATGAGATGCTAGCTGGGTTGTTTGGGGATTCCAGCGACAGTGACAATTTTGATGTGGAGAGTGGAAATGAAGATGTCGAAGATCGACCGTGGAGGCCGAGCCATGTTGTTTTTGAAAAGTCAACTGTTAAGCAAGGGCAGATTGAGGCGATGAAGGACAAATATTTTCTTGATATATCTATAGTGAGGGTCGGGGGAGAAAGCACTATTCCTCTTCCCGAAGCTGATGAAGTGGTAGTTTTTAAAAGCTTCATGGAGGCTGGGCTTCGTTTCCCAGTGCACAAAATGCTGGTTGAAGTTCTGAAAACATTTGAAATATACCTTCATCATCTTACCCAAAGCTTTAATTAAAGTGGGGGGGGGGGGGTTTATTTGGTGTATGAGGAGCCAAGGGCTAGAGCCAGATGCTAGGTGCTTGTCACACCCGGTTTTAGAAGGCAAACCGAATGCGAACCATTTACGTGCCAGGATCAGCAATTCACACACACATCAATTACATAATTGGACATCATCACATAGTGCTCAAATAATATCACAAAAGAAGGTAATAGTCGATTACATCATGATGTCCGAGACATCCACATAGTCATTAACATTTATCAAAGTGCGGAAAAGAAATGTAGATACACACGGCCTTCACAGGCAGCCGACTGGGGGTTTGCCGCTAACCCATGCCTAGAGCTCATCGTACTCGTGGAACTCCTGGAAGTCTTCCTCCACAGCTTCATCTTCTCCTGAGCAGTGGCTGCAACGTGGACAACCTGGGGGGGGGGGGTTTGGTGTGTAAAGCAAGGGTGAGTACACATCAACATACTCAATAATTGTCCCGTTTGGCTGTAGTGGACTAGCTTTATGTGGGGTTAAGTCAAGCAGTTGCTTTTAGTTGGTCAGGTTATTATTACTAGTAGAAAGCCAGGTTTTAGCATTAACCCAAGTTGTTAACCTAAAGTACCCTTTCCAAACAGAAAGAATACCACTTACCATTACCATAAGCATAATCATAACCATCATCCTCATCACCACCTGTAAACCAACCATCTCGGATCAATGGAGCTCCCTTGGCTGCTCATAACCGCGAGCATGACTGATATATCAGTTTCATAACACTCTACAGAGGTTGCGCACTTTACTCACAAGTCGTGATTCCCTTTCTGCCTGGAGAGAGCTACTCCCCATTGACCACTACCTAGGTGGCCTGGCAGGGCATCACTACAAAGCCTTTACAAAGATTCCCTGAGGCTGTAGCCGCCTGTTAGGTTTCCTAAATGTACCGCACTCCTCCCCAAGGGGGCAATCCACCCTTGGCAGAGTGAGCCGCATTACACCGAGCCCCATCGATGGCACGACGGCGAAGCGACCTACACCCCAGTTCCTCTAATTATTAAGCTAAAGGCTGAAAGGGAAATAGGGTTAACCTTTTCCAGATATTAATTTTGGTGGTTGAATGCCCAACACAAATATTGGACTAACTAGTTTGCTCTAGATTATATGATCTACAGGTGCATAAAGGTTCAACACAAACCAATAAAAGAATGAAGATAGGGTTCAAATACAAAGGAGCAAAGAAACCGAGTGTGCCCTGGTCTGGCGCACCGGACTGTCCGGTGTGCCACCGGACAGTGTCCGGTGCACCAGGACCGTACAGTCTCAAACTCGCAACTCTCGGGTTTCTCAGATCGCGCTCCGCTATAATTCACCGGACTGTCCGGTGTGACAGCGGAGCAACGGCTACTTTGTGCAACGTTCGCCTACAAAAGCTGAAGATTTAGATGAACAGTGTGCGACAGAGCAGAGCCGCCCATCATAGTTGCACCGGACACTGCATAGTGCCTGTCCGATGTGGCACCGGACTGTCCGGTGCCACTAGAAGACAAAGCCTCCAACAGTCATAAGCTCCCGAACCCTAACGGTTGAGTGATGTGGCTGGCGCACCGGACTGTCCGGTGCGCCCATCGACAGCAGCCTGCCCCAACGACTATTTGGTGGTTGAGGGCTATAAATACCCCCAACCACCTTCACTCCAAGCGTCCAAGTTTCCAGCTCTTCACATTCAATACAAGAGCTAGTGCATTCACTCATAGACACAATTCAAAAGAATCAAAGCCTCTCCAAGTCCCAAATTCACTCCAAACACCTAGTGACTAGAGAGAGTGTTTTGTTTGTGTTCTTTGCGCTCTTGTTTCCTGGATCACTTTCTTCTTCCTCGTTCTTGTTCTCAAAGTCACTTGTAATCAAAGCAAGAGACACCAAGTGTGCGGTGTTCCTTGCGGGGTCTAAGTGACCCGATTGATTAAGGAGAAAGCTCACTCAGTCTAGGTGACCGTTTGACAGAGGGAAAGGGTTGAAAGAGACCTGGTCTTTGTGACCACCTCAATAGGGACTAGGTTTTTTAGAACCGAACCTCGATAAAACAAATCACCGTGTTCATCCACTTTATTTCTTGGTTGATTTGTTTTCCCCTCTCTTTCAGACTCGGATTCATTTCAAACGCTAACCCCGGCTTGTAGTGTGCGCTTAAGTTTATAATTTTCAGATTTCGCCTATCCATCCCCCTCTAGGCGACTTTCAATTGGTATTAGAGCCCGGTGCTTCATTAGAGTCTAACAACTCGAAGTGATATCGGGAGGATTCGCCAAGAGGGAGATGGAAACCGGCGAGAAGGCCACAAGCCATGGGAAGGCTCCATCAAGGGAGTCCGGCACCAAAGGCAAGGAGGGATCCCCTCCTCGCATCAAGTCGCATCGGAGTGGTGATAAGAAGAATAAGATGAAGAAAGTGGTCTACTATGAGACCGACTCTTTGTCGCTCTCCACATCCAGGTCCGACGCCGCGTCCGTCACTTCTAAGCGCCATGAGCGCAAGAAGTATAGTAGGATGCCACATCGTTATCCCCGTATTTCTAAGCGCACTCCATTACTTTAAGTTCCATTAGGCAAGCCACCATGCTTTGATGGTGAAGATTATTGTATGTGGAGTGATAAAATGAGGCATCACCTAACCTCACTCCACGCAAGTATTTGGGACATTGTTGAGTTTGGAGCGCAGGTACCTAATGTGGGGGACGAAGACTACGACTCGGACGAGGTCGCCCAAATCCGACACTTTAACTCTCAAGCAACTACTATACTCCTCGCCTCTCTATGTCGAAAGGAGTACAATAAGGTGCAAGGGTTAAAAAGCGCCAAGGAGATTTGGGACGTCCTAAAGACCGCGCACGAAGGAGATGAGGTGACCAAGATCACCAAGTGGGAGATGATCGAGGGGGAGCTCGGTCGATTCATCCTCAACCAAGGAGAGGAGCCACAAGCGATGTACAACCGGCTCAACACCTTGGTCAATCAAGTGCGCAACCTCGGGAGCACCAAATGGGATGACCATAAAATGGTCAAGGTTATTCTAAGATCCCTTGTTTTTCGTAACCCTACTCAAGTTCAATTAATTCGTGGGGATCCTAGATACAAATTAATGTCTACTGAGAAAGTGATAGGAAAGTTTGTGAGCTTTAAACTAATGATCAAAGGCTCCAAACACATCGTTGACTTGGAGCAAGGCGGCACCTCCACACCCGAGGTGCAACCCGTCGCATTTAAAGCGACGGAAGAAAAGAAAGAAGAGTCTACATCAAGTAGGCTCCACATCGACGCCTCCAAGCTCGACAATGAGGAGATGGCGCTCATCATCAAGAGCTTCCGTCAAATCCTCAAGAAAAGGAGGGGGAATGATTACAAACCCCGTTCCAAGAGGGTGTGCTACAAGTGTGGTAAGCCAGTCACTTTATTGCTAAATGTCCAATGTCTAGTGATAGTGACAGGGGCAACGACAAGAGGGGAAAGAAGGAGAAAAAGAGATACTACAAGAAGAAGGGCGGCGATGCCCACGTGTGTTGGGAATGGGACTCCGATAAGAGCTCCACCGACTCCTCCTCCGACGAGGATGTCGCCAACATCGCCGTCAACATGGGCCTCCTCTTCCCCAACGTCGGTCACAAGTGCCTCATGGCAAAGAACGGCAAAAAGAAGAAGGTACAAACTAGAACCATTCCCAGGTATACTACATCTAGTGATGAGGGTAGTTCTAGTGATGATGAAGATGATTTGCTTACCCTTTTTGCCAACCTTAACATGCAACAAAAGGAAAAATTGAATGAATTGATAGAAGCTATTCATGAGAAGGATGAACTTTTGGATAGCCAAGAGGAATTCCTTATTAAAGAAAACAAAAAGCATGTTAAAGTAAAAAAAGCTTATGCTCAGGAAGTAGAAAAATGTGAAAATTGACTAAGGAGCTTACATTTTCCATGACTCGATTAACAATCTTAGAAATGAAAATGCTAGTTTAAATGCTAAGATTGATAAATTGAATGAATCAATTTCTAGCCTTAGAACTGAAAATGCTAGTTTAATTTCCAAGGCTAAGATTTGGATGTTTGCAATGATTCTATTTCCTGTCTTAGAGATGAGAATGTCATATTACATGCTAAGATAGAAGAATTAAATGTTTGCAAACCCTCTACATCTACTGTTAAACATGTTGATATTTGTACTAGATGTAGAGATATTAATGTTGATGCTATAAATGATCATCTTGCTTTAATTAAACAATAAAATGATCATATAGCTCAATTAACTACAAAAATTAATGAGTATGAAATTAAAAATGAAAAATTTAAATTTGCTAGAAGCATGCTCTATAGTGGGAGATGCCCTGGCATCAAGGATGGCATTGGTTTCCAACAGGGAAGCAATGTCAAACTTAATGCCCCAAAAAGATTGTCTAATTTTGTAAAGGGCAAGGCATCCATAGTTCAGGATAATGAGGGCTATATTTTATATCCTACTAATTATCCTTAGCACAAGATTAGGAGAATTCATGCTAAGAAATCTCATTTTGTATCTCACCATGCTTTTATGTATAAGAATGAGGCATCTAGATCTAGGCATTCTACACATGTTAAAATGCCTAAAAAGAAAACTCCCACTGCATCAAATGAGCCTAACATTTCATTTAAGACTTTTGATGCATCTTATGTTTTAACTAACAAATCAGGCAAAATAGTTGCCAAATATGTTGGGGGCAAACGCAAGGGCTCTAAGACTTGTGTTTGGGGACCCAAGGTGCTTGTTTCTAACGTGAAAGGACCCAAGACTGTTTGGGTACCTAAGAACAAGGCCTAAATTGTTTTGCGGGTTTAGGCATCCGGGGGCTCAAGTTGGATAATTGATAGCGGATGCACATACCACATGATAGGGGAGAAAAGGATGTTCTCCTCCTACGAGAAAAACGAAGATCCCCAAAGAGCTATCACATTCGGGGATGGAAATCAAGGTTTGGTCAAAGGACTTGGTAAAATTGCTATATCACTTGACCATTCTATCTCCAATGTTTTTCTTGTAGATTCTTTAGTTTACATTTTGCTTTCTTTTTCTCAATTATGCAAAATGGGCTACAACTGTCTTTTTACAGATGTAGGTGTTACTGTCTTTAGAAGAAGTGATGATTCAATAGCATTTAAGGGAGTGTTAGAGGGTCAGCTATATTTAGTTGATTTTAATGAGAACACAGCTGAACTCAACACTTGTTTAATTTCTAAGACTAATATGGGTTGGCTCTGGCATCGCTGACTAGCCCATGTTGGAATGAAGAATCTTCACAATCTTCTAAAGGGAGAACACATTTTGGGACTAACAAATGTTCATTTTGAGAAAGACAGGGTTTGTAGCGCATGTCAAGCAGGAAAGCAAGTTGGCGCCCATCATCTACACAAGAACATAATTGTGACGGAACCTCCCAAGTAATCAGGCCCACCTACAGTTGTCCTTGTCTAACAGACATTAGACACCCTGTAGATGTTCCTAAGTTACTTGACAAGCTCGGTATCCTTTCTTACCTCACCAGGAACGTTTCACCCGTCTTGCAGACATTACAGACCATTGGAGATAAAGATATGCGGAAGCGAATTACATAAACTTACATATATTTCAAAAACAAACTCAAGTTATTTTATTACAGACCAGACTAAAGTGAGTGCATATAAGTAATAATTATACAAACCAAGGGAGACACAAACTTCTCCCGAGAAACTAAAAAAAAACAAAGATCCTAGATGGAGGACCGAGTCCTCCCGCACTTCAGTCTTGTTTTTCTTCGTTGGGAACCACCTTGGCACAGAAGCAGCAAAAGTCTGCTACTTCCCCACCTAAAAACAACAAAGGGATAAACCCTGAGTATGGAATTACTCAGCAAGTCTTACCCGACTAAGGAAAAGACTCTCAAGGGTATGCTGGATAATTAGGAATCAAGGAGAGGCTTTACCCAAGATCAACTTATACTTTTGCAGAAGTAGCTTACTAAAGTGAGTCCTTACTTTCAATCTTTTAACGCCATATTAAGTATTAATAGACTCCATTTGCATCTAGTCTAATTTCACATCAAATCAAGACAACATCATTTTTGTCCATAGTGTTCACATCCTGACTTTAGGTTGCAGGGAAGTGACCAAGTCTTCATAACCGCGAAGGTACGGCGATCCGAATCGATTATACTCAGCTGAGGATCTCCAATCACACGACATATGTAGCACTTAACCCTTGCATATGTCAACCCGCCACCGGGGTTCTTAAGACCGGATCAGGTTCACGCAAACCGAGAGCACAGATACACCACCGTCCAGCCTCTTGCCACGGAGGGTACACGCTACTCTCGCCACCGCTCCACTCCCATTTCGTGTTATCTTATTCCGGCCTTAGTCTGCCTAAGGCAAGGCTTACCCATGACGAGGCATGTGACCAGTTAAAGGGTCCTCGGTCAGCACGCCTACATACGCGTTAATCCTTAACCAACCTGGGTAGAACATCACCTGTTCCTACCCCAAGTCTTAATTTAAGTATTTCCATCCTTAGGATTGTGTCTGTTCCTTAGGAGGAAAGAGCATCTCAGGGAACTTTGCAGTAAGATCCCACTATTGCTCCAAATGAAAATATTCTTGCAGGTAGAAGTCATCCTCTCCATGGTTAAATTGAGGACAACCTCTATCCACAAGATCTAAGCAAGGCTAAGCATTTTTGTAAATCATATTTTGATACTTCACAGAAGTATTTATAAAGGTATGGATATCAAGGAAAGCAATGCATCAAAGGGTTCCAATCAACTCCTATGAACCTAATGCACATTTCACTAGACTTAAAGGGTGCGAAAAGTATTTAAAAACACAAGGAAAGGGGTTGCATGCACCGGGGCTTGCCTTTGTTATCAGGTGTGTCCTGCTCGGATCCACAAATATCGAAATAAAAGCAGTTGTCTGCTTGAGGATCAGAGGTGGGTGGTATCCCCTCTTCAGAAACTTCTTCTTCTTCTTCGTGCTCTAATATAACCATATACATGCATAAGAATGGATGTCATGGAATGCTCATGAGGATGCAAAGATAACATAAACTTATTATTTATGTCTTGAGTACAACTTTCCTTCACGGTACTCCGAGAACCTAGGGTTTCCGGAGTCAGTAAAGGGGTTCATGGAGCAGGGGGGGTGGTTTTGGGTTTAGTGATCAAACAAGGTCCAAATCAAACCAAACTCTACCCATGGCTTCTAATTAATGTGAAAATCTCACATAAAAAGTTTGGGAAATTTTGGACTTATTAATTATTTTCTAAAAATCTAGAATCAATGGTTTAGGCTATTTTAAATACCCTAAAATTCCCTATTTGATCTAAAAATCATGAAACTATTTTGTTAAATTCTAGGGAAAATAAGGAATCTAGGAAAATTAGTTTCACAATTTTAGCATTTTTCTACATTTTTCTATAATTATTTTGGCTCTGCTGGAAAAAGAAAAAGGAAAGGATTAAATAGGACTGGGCCGATTCTGGCCCAGACGGCCCAAGTCCACGGAGGAAAGGCGCCCGCGCGCGCTCGCGAGGCGATCTTGCGCAGAGGCCCCTGGAGTTCTGGATAACTGAAAAATAGTTCCTATACTATTCCTGTGTGCCACTGGCAGATTACAGATAAACCCCTGTACTTTTCTCTATTCTTTGTTTCAAGTCCGCGACGGCGACCGCGCGGGGAACGAACTCCGGCGAGGTTATACTGGCGGATTTACATTATGATCAGTGCCTTCGAGCTACACATACCGGATTGAACCTCCACTGATCATTTCCCCTAAGTTAATTTCAAGAATGACGATCTAAGTAGGTCTGGCCACGGTAACCACGCGGACGAATTCAAGAACTACGCGTTCCCGGTGATGGGTGATCACACAGTTCAAATTGATGACTTGATAAGCATCACGGAGCTATGCAAATGCTTAAACAGGAAAGCAGGGGACGGGGACTGACCGGAGAGGGGCTGGTCGCGGCGAGGTACTCTTCACAGTGGCAGAGAACCGATTTGGGGGAAACGTGGAATTAGAGCTCACGGTGGCAAGATTGGGGCTGATACTGGACGATGAGGTACGCGATGAAGTTACGAAGCTAACGGTGGGCTCAATTTAAAGACTCCGAGAGCGGTGGCTCTCAATTTGACCGCGATGCGTTGGCGGCCGGAGACGGGGAAGAAGCTTGGCGCACGGTTACGTGTCCTACGGCGTGGCAAACTCCTCAACGATGATGGGATGGCTCAAAGGTATCACGGTGACACGGTAGACAAGTTAGGCCACGCGGCGGAGGGCCGTCGACCGGAGTTGGGGAAGAAATGCGAGCTGAGGGTGCGCTGGCAAGCCTACGGCGGTCTCCGGTGAGGGCACGGTTGCCGCTTAACCTAAGCGCGCCACCTCGGTAACTTTTGCCACGATACCCAGGCGCTTTACCGCGGCCAACGACGACCGGTCACGCCGCGGTGGCGTTCTTATCGCCGGCGGAGGTGTCCTGATCCACAGCGCGAGAATAACTGATGACGATGAACAGTGCCTTGGATCCAGTACACAACTTGACTGACAGACCAACTTAGAGCCCATTTTTCTCAAATTTTCGTGTGAGACCTAAGCCAACTCTCTGTAGTAAAGTTGTAGAACTATAATCCCTCTACAACTTTGCTACAATGTGTATTCACAAAAAGTCACTGGATCAAGGTTTAATTCACCCACAAAGTCGACTCTGTTACTCTGAAAAGCTAATTTTCAGAATAAACAAGTCTGACAGTCAAACTTTGATTGGGTTTTTCTCCAAATTTCTCATAACAACTATGCTTACACTCTTTAGCAAAGTTGTTCTCCTATAATTGGTCTTCAACTTTGATGTGGTAACCTAGGGCAAAAACCCTATATCCTGAAAGATACAAGGCCCCAAAGTTGAGCCAATTCTCTGAATTTTCAGACTTAGAGTAAAACTCAAATGAGGTCCATTTTGCATTTAAGTCCAAAACTTAGGGTTTGGCCTTCAAATCCACATATTTGTGATCCAATTGACTTAAAACACTTATTTGACTTGGTTTTTGCACTTTAACCCAAAAGTGGAAAAATTTTGCACTTAGGTCCCTAGGGTTTGGTTTTAGGGTTTTCTAGGGTTCCAATTAGGGTTTCTGGTATCCCAGGGGTATAAAAGGAATTCAAGTTTGTTTTTAGAGTCATTTTATGACTTTTACCCTAAAGTCTTTAGGTTTTCTTAACTTGGGTTAAGTTTTACCCCTTTACCCACTAGGTAGGGTTAAGTTCCTGAACCAGGGTGCTATTTGCAAAAACACTTAAAACAATACAACTTGTTTGAAATTTTTGCCTAGTGAATGCACTCTAGGTGTGTCAAACATATGTAATGCCAATGCTTATGATGTTATGCTCAAGTTTTAGTTATAGTAACACCAGGGGTGTTACATCTTTCCCCCCATAAAAGAATCTCGTCCCGAGATTTAAAGTCCTAGGGTGAGTAATGGAAAAGGAAATGCTTCACATTTGTATTTCCTTATTTCTGGTACAAGGCAAGGGTGGTGTGGGGGTTCATTCCTTTACTACACAGCTATACAAACTTTACAACTTACAAGAGGCTAGAAAGCCTGGGAAATTCTTATCTAAGAAGTCTTGGGTTTCCCATGTAGCCTCATCTTCCGAATGCTGGTTCCACTGTATCTTATAAAACTTGAGAGTCCTTCTCCGGGTAACCCTGTCCTTTTGATCCAGGACTCGAATAGGATGTTCCGAGTACGTTAAATCTGGTTCCAGGACAACATCAGTCACTTCAACGGTTCGATCGGGAACCCGAAGACACTTCTTCAATTGTGACACGTGGAACACATTATGCACAGCAGACAATGTTTCGGGGAGCTGAAGTCGGTATGCCACTGGTCCACATTGCTCAAGTACCAGGAATGGACCAATGTATCTGGGTGCAAGTTTTCCTTTAACCCCGAAACGCGATACACCCTTCATTGGTGAAACTTTCAAGTAGACATAGTCGTCTACCAGAAAACATAAGGGTTGTCGTCGTCGGTCTGCATAACTCTTTTGTCGAGTCTGAGCTCTCTTCATATTATGAATAATTTTCTGAACCTTCTCTTCGACCTCTTTCACCATATCAGGCCTAAAGAAGTACCTTTCTCCAGGTTCAGACCAATTTAGCGGAGTTCGACACCGTCGCCCATATAAAGCTTCAAAAGGTGCCATCTTGATACTTTCCTGATAACTGTTATTGTATGAAAACTCTGCTAGGGGCAAACATTCATCCCATTTTTGCGAGAAGTCCAGAACACATGCTCGTAGCATATCTTCAAGTATTTGGTTCACTCTCTCAGTTTGTCCACTGGTTTGAGGATGATAGGCCGAACTGTGGAGCAATTTGGTACCCAAGGATTTATGAAGTTCTTCCCAAAACTTGGATACGAATTGAGGTCCACGATCCGACACTATGGTTTTTGGAATACCATGCAAACTGAGAATACGGCTGATATATAATGCTGCATAAGTGGCTACCGTATATTTGGCCCTGACGAGTAAGAAGTGGGCAATTTTTGTGAGTCGATCAACGATAACCCAAATAGAATCATACCCTTTGGCCGTCCTAGGCAGTCCCACAATGAAGTCCATGCTTATATCTTCCCATTTCCATGTTGGGATTGGCAAAGATTGCAATGGACCAGCAGTTTTCATGTGTATGGCTTTGACACGTCTGCAAGTGTCACACTTAGCCACATAGCGTGCAATTTCAATCTTCATCTTCGTCCACCAGTAGTGTTGTTTCAGATCATGATACATCTTAGTGCTTCCCAGATGAATAGAATAGCGACTAAGATGCGCTTCATCTAAAATTTGCTGGCGGAGTTCTTCATTCTTTGGCACTACTATGCGGTTGTTAAACCATAACACACCTTGATCGTCTTCCTTGAAACATTTGGCTGTTCCAGCCCTTATCTTCTCTCGTATATGCTTCATGCCCAGATTGTCCTTTTGAGCATCAATTATCCTTTGCAAAATGATTGACTCAAGCTTTAGTTGATTCAGAGTCCCTTGCTGGATTATCCCCAGGTTTAACTTCTCCATGTCTTGACACAAAGTGTTTTCGGAGGTCTTTACCATAAGACAGTGGCAGGAAGTCTTACGACTCAATGCATCTGCCACCACATTGGCCTTGCCTGGGTGATAATGGATTTCCAGTTCATAGTCTTTAATGAGCTCAAGCCATCGTCTTTGCCTCATATTTAACTCTGACTGGGTAAATATATACTTCAAACTCTTATGATCTGTATATATGTGGCAGATATTTCCCAGCAGATAGTGACGCCATATTTTCAGGGCATGAACCACAGCAGCTAGCTCGAGATCATGTGTTGGATAATGCTCTTCATGTCGGCGTAACTGCCTTGAAGCATACGCAATTACTTGGCCCTCTTGCATCAGCACACAGCCGAGTCCACTGCCTGACGCATCACAATATACATCAAAAGGCTTAGTGATGTCCGGTTGAGCCAATACCGGAGCAGTGGTCAATAGTGTCTTCAGTTGCTCAAAGGCTTCATTACACTTAGAAGACCAATTGAACTTAGTATCGTTCTTCAATAAACTTGTGATTGGCTTCACAAGCTTAGAAAAATCAGGTATGAATCTGCGATAATATCCAGCTAGTCCAAGAAAACTCCGGACTTGGTGGACAGTTGTTGGGGGTTTCCACTCCAGAATATCTTTGACCTTGCTAGGATCTACCGCAATTCCTTTAGCTGATAACACGTGCCCCAAAAATTGAATTTCCTCCAGCCAGAACGCGCACTTGCTGAACTTGGCATACAGCTGATGTTCCCTCAGGCGCGTCAATACAATCCGTAGGTGCTGAGCATGCTCCTCTTCATTTTTAGAGTATATCAAAATATCGTCGATGAAAACCACCACGAACTTGTCTAACTCAGGCATGAACACCGAGTTCATCAAATAGGTGAAGTGGGCAGGAGCATTGGTGAGCCCGAAAGACATTACTAGGTATTCGAATAATCCATACCGCGTAGTAAACGCGGTCTTCGGTATATCCTCGGGCCGAATACGGATTTGATGATAGCCCGACCTGAGATCAATTTTGGAAAATACCCTCGCCCCAGTCAGTTGATCAAATAAGATGTCGATCCTTGGAAGAGGGTACTTATTCTTAATGGTGACCTCATTTAGGGGCCGATAGTCCACGCACATGCGCAAGGTTTGATCCTTCTTCTTCACAAAAATGGCGGGACAACCCCACGGGGACGAGCTTGGCCGGATAAATCCCTTATTCAGTAGATCTTGTAATTGAATCTTCAATTCCGCCAACTCATTAGGGGGCATACGGTACGATCTTCGGGAGATGGGAGCCGTACCGGGCTTTAGCTCAATTACGAATTCTACATCTCTTTCAGGGGGTAGTCTAGGCAAATCTTCCGGAAATACATCTGGAAACTCACATACTACCGGAATGTTCTTGATCTCCGGTACAATGGCTTCAAATATTCTACCAGAAGCTTTGACCGGATTGGTTTTGGGGAGAGATAAAAGAATTTCTTCTTGATTATAGCTCAACCTGACGGTTCTGAGTTCAGTGTTGAGTATTGCCTTGTGTTGGGTTAACCAATTCATACCCAAAATTACATCTATATCCTGGCCTTTCAGAACAATCATGTTAGCAGGAAAGTTCCGTCCGGCCATGGTTACTGGCACTTCATAGGCCACTTCTCTAGTAAAAATGTGTCCCCCAGGCGAATGAATTTTAAATCCCTCTTTTGATTCATGGCATGCAATGTGATGTTGCTCCACAAATGTCTTGCTAATGAAGGTATGCGAAGCACCAGAATCAAAAAGAATAATTGCAGGGTGACTGGCCACAGGGAACGTACCCATCATCACCGGCTCTCCCTCCGGTGTGGTAGCCACTTGCGTATAATATACTCGCCCCGTTTTCTTGGTATTCTTGCCCGAAGTACTTCCCTTGCCTGGAGCTGAATTTCCCGATCCTTGCTGATTATTAGCCTGATTTTGCCTAGGATAGGGGCAATCTTTAATAAAATGCCCAGATTTGCCACAGTTAAAACATCCAGTTGAAGAACTTGGCAGAGCAGGGAATCGAGTGCCTGGGGCACCCGGCTGACTTTGGATAGTAGGGGCTTTGTTGGGACGAATAATTATGGGCTGCTTGAAAGGGAAAGATGGTGCACTTGCACGATTCTGGTTAGAGGGCCGGAGAATAAACCGTTGCCTCTTTACCGGGCCCTGACTAGGCCTATCACCACTGAATCCCTTATTTTTCCCAGAATTGGCGCATTTTGCCTCCACAGATAAGGCTGTACTGACAGCCTTCCCGTAGGTGAGATCAATACATGCAGCCATTTTTCGCTGCATTCGGTCATTCAGACCTCTCATAAAACAGTTCCTTTTCTTCAAATCCGTATTCACCTGATCAATTGCATATTGTGACAGGTGGTTGAACTTGTTGAGATACTGATTAACAGTATCTCCCCCTTGTTTCAGTTTCATAAACTCTTCTTGTTTCATGTGCAGCACTCCCTCAGGAATGTAGTGCTCGCGGAATGCTGCTTTAAACTCGTTCCATGTAATTTGATGGTTGTCCGGTTGGATGGCCACAAAGTTTCCCCACCAAGTACTGGCAGGGCCTCGGAGTTGCTGTGCCGCGAACAATGGCTTCTGTGTTTCCGAACAACGAAGAAGGCCAAACTTCTGTTCAATGACTCGTATCCATTCGTCGGCTTCGAGTGGGTCTTCTGCTTTGATGAAGAGAGGCGGACGAGTCTCGGAGAAGTCCAGATAAGTAGTCTCACGGGGACCTTATTGAAAACCTCTTCCGGCTTGTTGCTGGAACTGTTGCTGACCCGCCATTTCCCGAAGGAAGCGGGTATTGTCGGCTGTAGCATTCACCAAGGCAGCAATTGCCTCGGCTAGCGTGGGTGGAACAGGAGGTGGATTCGGGGTAGCATCCCGACCCCCAGATGTTCCGGCTGCATCCTGTCCGCGAGTCCTGGTCGGCATCTGAGGCAAAAACATTTGAATAAACATAATGTGCCAAAGAAAACCTTCCATTTTACATTACTATAAAGAGTAATGATACAGACTCGATATTACATAACAGGATACATTACCCATTTTACAAAAGTTTTAACCTATTATACAACAGTACACCCTACAATACACTACTCTACTTTTATTACACCATTAGTCCTGCTTTCCGTTGCTTTTGGCGGCTTCATTGTCAGGTGTGGGAGTCCAGACGTCAACCAACCTCAAAGAAGGAGGGGGTTCAAAAAGATCTAACTCCCCACCCAACGCGCGTCCCGCAACGTGAGAGGGTCCGGCTTCCGTCTCAGCAGAGTGTGCAGGCTCACTAGGGTGTAGTTGTGAGTATAGCACATGGACTTCCTCATGCAACGTATTGCAGTAGACCTGCAGGTTGTCAACAGCTGAGCTAAGTTCTTTAATTCGGGCCTGAGCCCTTGCTTCCTTAGCACATGCCAACATATGTGACTGTACTGCCCAGTCAAGTGCTAAGTCCCGATCAGCCAGCTGATCCTGCAAGTGACGGATGTCCCTTCTTAGTTCATTGATTCTATCTCCGTCTGCGATCCAAGTATTGGTCCTGTGTCGCAGCGTTGCTTGAAGTCGACTCACTTCGGCTTCCAAGTCTCCTATGGGGTCATTACTCCCGCTGCTACTGCTTTCGTGTCGAGGGGCCAGTTGATGCCGGGGTACTCCAATTGGTCCCGTTGACTTTCGTGCCGTTAGCCTTGTGCGTGGCGGCATCTTTCTAAGGGGGAAAACTTATTAGTATAATTCTTAGCATGATGCATGAGTAAGTACAGAATCAACCTTGGTCGATTCAACCTTCTATACGTTGCACTCTTCCTATCTGGTCTTTAAGATAAACTCTTCAGAATACTTAGGTAAGAAGAGAAAAGAATCTTTAGGTAAGACTTTTGAAAATCTTTTTGAAGATGCCTCATAATATCTGCAAAGAAGGGCTACGCTCCGATACCAGCTGTGACGGAACCTCCCAAGTAATCAGGCCCACCTACAGTTGTCCTTGTCTAACAGACATCAGACACCCTGTAGATGTTCCTAAGTTACTTGACAAGCTCGGTATCCTTTCTTACCTCACCAGGAACGTTTCACCCGTCTTGCAGACATTACAGACCATTGGAGATAAAGATATGCGGAAGCGAATTACATAAACTTACATATATTTCAAAAACAAACTCAAGTTATTTTATTACAGACCAGACTAAAGTGAGTGCATATAAGTAATAATTATACAAACCAAGGGAGACACAAACTTCTCCCGAGAAACTAAAAAAAACAAAGATCCTAGATGGAGGACCGAGTCCTCCCGCACTTCAGTCTTGTTTTTCTTCGTTGGGAACCACCTTGGCACAGAAGCAGCAAAAGTCTGCTACTTCCCCACCTAAAAACAACAAAGGGATAAACCCTGAGTATGGAATTACTCAGCAAGTCTTACCCGACTAAGGAAAAGACTCTCAAGGGTATGCTGGATAATTAGGAATCAAGGAGAGGCTTTACCCAAGATCAACTTATACTTTTGCAGAAGTAGCTTACTAAAGTGAGTCCTTACTTTCAATCTTTTAACGCCATATTAAGTATTAATAGACTCCATTTGCATCTAGTCTAATTTCACATCAAATCAAGACAACATCATTTTTGTCCATAGTGTTCACATCCTGACTTTAGGTTGCAGGGAAGTGACCAAGTCTTCATAACCGCGAAGGTACGGCGATCCGAATCGATTATACTCAGCTGAGGATCTCCAATCACACGACATATGTAGCACTTAACCCTTGCATATGTCAACCCGCCACCGGGGTTCTTAAGACCGGATCAGGTTCACGCAAACCGAGAGCACAGATACACCACCGTCCAGCCTCTTGCCACGGAGGGTACACGCTACTCTCGCCACCGCTCCACTCCCATTTCGTGTTATCTTATTCCGGCCTTAGTCTGCCTGAGGCAAGGCTTACCCATGACGAGGCATGTGACCAGTTAAAGGGTCCTCGGTCAGCACGCCTACATACGCGTTAATCCTTAACCAACCTGGGTAGAACATCACCTGTTCCTACCCCAAGTCTTAATTTAAGTATTTCCATCCTTAGGATTGTGTCTGTTCCTTAGGAGGAAAGAGCATCTCAGGGAACTTTGCAGTAAGATCCCACTATTGCTCCAAATGAAAATATTCTTGCAGGTAGAAGTCATCCTCTCCATGGTTAAATTGAGGACAACCTCTATCCACAAGATCTAAGCAAGGCTAAGCATTTTTGTAAATCATATTTTGATACTTCACAGAAGTATTTATAAAGGTATGGATATCAAGGAAAGCAATGCATCAAAGGGTTCCAATCAACTCCTATGAACCTAATGCACATTTCACTAGACTTAAAGGGTGCGAAAAGTATTTAAAAACACAAGGAAAGGGGTTGCATGCACCGGGGCTTGCCTTTGTTATCAGGTGTGTCCTGCTCGGATCCACAAATATCGAAATAAAAGCAGTTGTCTGCTTGAGGATCAGAGGTGGGTGGTATCCCCTCTTCAGAAACTTCTTCTTCTTCTTCGTGCTCTAATATAACCATATACATACATAAGAATGGATGTCATGGAATGCTCATGAGGATGCAAAGATAACATAAACTTATTATTTATGTCTTGAGTACAACTTTCCTTCACGGTACTCCGAGAACCTAGGGTTTCCGGAGTCAGTAAAGGGGTTCATGGAGCAGGGGGGGTGGTTTTGGGTTTAGTGATCAAACAAGGTCCAAATCAAACCAAACTCTACCCATGGCTTCTAATTAATGTGAAAATCTCACATAAAAAGTTTGGGAAATTTTGGACTTATTAATTATTTTCTAAAAATCCAGAATCAATGGTTTAGGCTATTTTAAATACCCTAAAATTCCCTATTTGATCTAAAAATCATGAAACTATTTTTATTAAATTCTAGGGAAAATAAGGAATCTAGGAAAATTAGTTTCACAATTTTAGCATTTTTCTACATTTTTCTATAATTATTTTGGCTCTGTTGGAAAAAGAAAAAGGAAAGGATTAAATAGGACTGGGCCGATTCTGGCCCAGACGGCCCAAGTCCACGGAGGAAAGGCGCCCGCGCGCGCCCGCGAGGCGATCTTGCGCAGAGGCCCCTGGAGTTCTGGATAACTGAAAAATAGTTCCTATACTATTCCTGTGTGCCACTGACAGATTACAGATAAACCCCTGTACTTTTCTCTATTCTTTGTTTCAAGTCCGCGACGGCGACCGCGCGGGGAACGAACTCCGGCGAGGTTATACTGGCGGATTTACATTATGATCAGTGCCTTCGAGCTACACATACCGGATTGAACCTCCACTGATCATTTCCCCTAAGTTAATTTCAAGAATGACGATCTAAGTAGGTCTGGCCACGGTAACCGCGCGGACGAATTCAAGAACTACGCGTTCCCGGTGATGGGTGATCACACAGTTCAAATTGATGACTTGATAAGCATCACGGAGCTATGCAAATGCTTAAACAGGAAAGCAGGGGACAGGGACTGACCGGAGAGGGGCTGGTCGCGGCGAGGTACTCTTCACAGTGGCGGAGAACCGATTTGGGGGAAACGTGGAATTAGAGCTCACGGTGGCAAGATTGGGGCTGATACTGGACGATGAGGTACGCGATGAAGTTACGAAGCTAACGGTGGGCTCAATTTAAAGACTCCGAGAGCGGTGGCTCTCAATTTGACCGCGATGCGTTGGCGGCCGGAGACGGGGAAGAAGCTTGGCGCACGGTTACGTGTCCTACGGCGTGGCAAACTCCTCAACGATGATGGGATGGCTCAAAGGTATCATGGTGACACGGTAGACAAGTTAGGCCACGCGGCGGAGGGCCGTCGACCGGAGTTGGGGAAGAAATGCGAGCTGAGGGTGCGCTGGCAAGCCTACGACGGTCTCCGGTGAGGGCACGGTTGCCGCTTAACCTAAGCGCGCCACCTCGGTAACTTTTGCCACGATACCCAGGCGCTTTACCGCGGCCAACGACGACCGGTCACGCCGCGGTGGCGTTCTTATCGCCGGCGGAGGTGTCCTGATCCACAGCGCGAGAATAACTGATGACGATGAACAGTGCCTTGGATCCAGTACACAACTTGACTGACAGACCAACTTAGAGCCCATTTTTCTCAAATTTTCGTGTGAGACCTAAGCCAACTCTCTGTAGTAAAGTTGTAGAACTATAATCCCTCTAGAACTTTGCTACAATGTGTATTCACAAAAAGTCACTGGATCAAGGTTTAATTCACCCACAAAGTCGACTCTGTTACTCTGAAAAGCTAATTTTCAGAATAAACAAGTCTGACAGTCAAACTTTGATTGGGTTTTTCTCCAAATTTCTCATAACAACTATGCTTACACTCTTTAGCAAAGTTGTTCTCCTATAATTGGTCTTCAACTTTGATGTGGTAACCTAGGGCAAAAACCCTATATCCTGAAAGATACAAGGCCCCAAAGTTGAGCCAATTCTCTGAATTTTCAGACTTAGAGTAAAACTCAAATGAGGTCCATTTTGCATTTAAGTCCAAAACTTAGGGTTTGGCCTTCAAATCCACATATTTGTGATCCAATTGACTTAAAACACTTATTTGACTTGGTTTTTGCACTTTAACCCAAAAGTGGAAAAATTTTGCACTTAGGTCCCTAGGGTTTGGTTTTAGGGTTTTCCAGGGTTCCAATTAGGGTTTCTGGTATCCCAGGGGTATAAAAGGAATTCAAGTTTGTTTTTAGAGTCATTTTATGACTTTTACCCTAAAGTCTTTAGGTTTTCTTAACTTGGGTTAAGTTTTACCCCTTTACCCACTAGGTAGGGTTAAGTTCCTGAACCAGGGTGCTATTTGCAAAAACACTTAAAACAATACAACTTGTTTGAAATTTTTGCCTAGTGAATGCACTCTAGGTGTGTCAAACATATGTAATGCCAATGCTTATGATGTTATGCTCAAGTTTTAGTTATAGTAACACCAGGGGTGTTACAATAATGACAACGGATAGGCCACTGGAGTTACTCCACATGGATCTATTCGGTCCGATAGCTTACATAAGCATCGGCGGAAGTAAGTACTGTCTTGTAATTGTGGATGATTATTCTCGCTTCATTTGGGTATTCTTTTTGCAGGAAAAATCACAAACCCAAGAGACTTTAAAGGGATTCTTGAGACGGGCTCAAAATGAGTTCGGATTAAGAATAAAAAAGATAAGAAGCGACAACGGGACGGAGTTCAAGAACTCTCAAATCGAAAGCTTTCTTGAGGACGAGGGCATCAAGCATGAGTTCTCTTCTCCCTACACACCTCAACAAAATGGTGTAGTGGAGAGGAAGAATAGAACTCTACTGGACATGGCAAGGACCATGCTTGATGAGTACAAGACTCCGGACCAGTTTTGGGCTGAGGCGATTAACACCGCCTGCTACTCCATCAACCGACTCTACCTTCACCGAATCCTCAAGAAGACATCTTATGAACTCATCACCGGTAAAAAGCCCAATGTTTCATATTTTAGAGTCTTTGGTAGCAAATGCTTTATTCTTGTTAAAAGAGGAAGAAAATCTAAATTTGCTCCTAAGGCTATTGTTGGGGGCCTTCGTCCTCCGAAGGTCCTCAAAAACATGATTTGACAATGTTTTCCAAGTGAAATATATGAACAGGTATCTTCGGACTTGGATCACGAGCATAGAGTATGGTCAGGACGAAGCCTAAGCGAGACGAAGGGTGATTGAGATGAAGGACGGGCTGATCACCAAGCTGTACACAGGGAAGCTTCGGCACGATAGCAGAAAAGGGAACCAACTTAAAGATGAAAAGGCTACTTAGACCTCAATAGATTGCTATAAGCTATTAGCAAATGTAATGGGCATGAATGTAATTCTACATGGGCTGCGTCCCGTGCCTATAAATAGATGAACAGTAGTCCCGTACTGTTCACGCTGACTTGGCATTTGCTTTTGCGTCACGCTTGTACTTTTGCCTTCCCTCAAGCCGAAGGTACACTTGTAATTTCATATCATTCCTATTTTTCCATGATAATAGAATAGAAATGATTTCATGATAATGTTTAAATGTTTATATTACATCTCATGCTTTATATAAATTCTTCATCATTGCTTGTCGTGCTTACGAAGGTATGTCCTTCACAATCTTCGTCCAAAACTCATTATATCCCAAAGGGAAATAATGTTTCGAAGGACGAAGGACTTTAACACTTAACACTTTTTATGTTGCCTTGTTCTTAACTCTTAGCATTTGAGAACAAGTCCCCAACATTGGCGCCCACCTCCGGTGAACTCACTTCCACTTTTTGAGTTTCGAACACCTTCGGCAAGCATAGACCTTCGTCATGGCGCCGAAGAAAGTTTTAGCAACAGGGGTTGCGGCTCTGCAACCGCTGGACCCCAATCAGGAAACCCTCTCTCTTTGGGAGGCCCGAAGCCAGAAGAGGAAGGTCACCAGTCCGACGCCTCAGGAGGACGAACTAGATCAAGAAATCAGAGATATGGAGATGCTTCATCAACAGGTGCAAAGGAAGAAGGAAAAGATGGCTAGGCTAGCTGAACTACAAAGGCAGATAGACAAAGCCTCCGAAGAAGTTCGCCATCTTACTCAAGATGAGCAGAACCGAAGGCCCCAACACAGAGAGCTTCATCAGGAGGGTTTCTTCAACGAAGATGACTGGTATGACAATTTCCATCATGGAAATTTTGCTTTTGATGATGCTTCTCCTCTGTCAACTGAGCTGCAGGCTACACCCTGGCTTCCGTCCTACAAGCCACCCCAGCTCCCCATGTACGATGGCCATTCAGATCCGAAGCAGTTTCTGATGAGCTACGAAGCAACAATATCTTCGTATGGTGGCAATACTGCGGTCATGGCAAAGTCTTTCGTCATGGTTGTCAGAAGTGTTGCCCAAACCTGGTACTCCTCTCTTCAGCCAGGAACAATCACCTCATGGCAAAAGCTGAAGGACATGTTGTTAACCAGCTTCCAAGGGTTTCAAACGAAGCCGGTCACTGCTCAAGCTCTATTCCAGTGCACCCAGGATCATGAAGAATACCTTCAGGCGTATGTCCGAAGAATCCTGCGTCTGAGGGCACAGGCACCAACGGTGCCTAATGAAATCGTCATTGAGGCTATGATTAAGGGACTTCGGCCGGGACCTTCAGCTCAATACTTCGCCAGGAAGCCTCCTCAAACTTTGGATAAGCTGCTCCAAAAGATGGACGAGTATATTCAAGCTGACAATGACTTCCGCCAAAGAAGGAAAGAAGCATACAGGTTCTCTGAGATGACCAGGGGCTTCGGAGGAAGATTTCATCCGAGGCATGTTAGGTCAATTCACAACTCTACTCAGACTGATGATAGAGGGAGTCAACAGCAAAGGCCACAGTACTCATCGCAGGCTTCGGGACAACAGTAGCAGGCTTCGGGACAACAGCAAAGCTCTTTCCGACCGCCAGCTCCAAGGGGCAGAGGCGCCAGGGGCTTCGGAGGAAGATTCGGGGACAAGCCAAGAAAAATTTATTGTCTGTTCTGTGGTGGGGACAAGGGCCATACCACCAGGATGTGCCATGTCACCATCCGGAAGTAAAAGGAGATAGCAGAAGCTGCAGCACAATAGAGTCAGCCGAAGCAAGTCATGCACACTGCTTCGTATCATTTGCCCTACATTCCAGAATATGTAGGCAATCACCCTGCAGCTTCTGTTGCTTCGGCAAGTCAACCCCAAGCATCTTGGCAATAGCTTCCGCCTCCACCACCAATGCAATGAGGCCAGCAGCCAGAAGGGAGTCAGCATGCTCAACACCAAAGGGACTTCAGAGAAGAATCCGAAGCTCGCACAGTCAATAGTACTGTGCCAGAGTCGAAGCACATTTACTAACAAATATCCTACCTTGACAGCAGTTTTTTCTATTCAGTATTATTTTCTTTTTAATAAAGAGCACTTATGGGAGACTTGAGTGCTTTTTGTCGTTTTCAATCTCTTGTAATAGTTTCCCTTTTTACCGCAAGGAAAATATATCTTCTCCACAGGCTTAAGTCGCCGAAGCATAAAAATTTGCGGTAACAAGGAGGACCTTCGAATTATCAAAAATTTATTTTCAAGGCACGTAGTGTGAATTCTTCAAAGCAACAAAAAGTCGTTCTAAGGAACACAGTGTAAGTTTGCCAAAACTACAAAAGTCGTTCCTAAGGGAGCGCAGCGTAAGTTTTCTGCTCAAAAGTCGTTCCCAAGGGAATGCAGAGCATACAGCGAAAAATAAACGCTGATACCGCCTAAGTAAAAGGCGAAGCGCGAAAAGTCAACGCGAATACCGCCGAAAGTAAAAGGCGAAGAAGCTCCTAAGGGAGGCTTACAGCGAAAAATAAACGCTGATTCCGCTGAAGTAAAAGGCGAAGAAGCTCCTAAGGGAGGCTTACAGCGAAAAATAAACGCTGATACAAAAAGATTGTATAATCTATCGCAGGGATGTGTGTGAATCTTCCGCACAAATATCATCTTGCATACCATAACATCATTGCATCATTTTGCACAACATAAGCATCATACATCATATTGCATATGGCACAAGAAGGGGATACAATATTGATCTTCGGAGAATGCTCTGAAAAGGTGAAAAAGTGTAGCTCCATCGGAAAGACAACATAAAACTTTTTTATAGCTTCAGAGAATGATTTTACGAAGCTCGGATATTCTTCATCAAAGCAATGCGGAAATTGTTGAGATATATAAACGTTTTTCTTCATGAAGCATGAAAAGAAGGGAAGGTGTTTTTTCGCCGAAGGCTCAAAAACGGTACGTATGTAAAATTTCATGCATCGTAAAGAATTGAACCATAAAAAGCTCGTATATTACATTCAAAGTTACAAAATATTACACAGATTACATTTCAAATGTTTTCACAATAACATCTAGTCTTCCCTAAGTACTACTTCTGCAGCTTCGTTCAGTAGTTGTTCGACAACTTTATCCATGATGGCTTCGGCCATTTTCTTAATTTTGTCATCCCCCTTCGCGCGGGGGCCTGCAGATGGTTCACCAGGTTCTGAGGGAGGAGAAGATATGTCTATATTACTATTACAAACCATAAACAAGTTCAAAATAAAAAAATTACAACAGAGCCAAAAACCACTAGTTAATACCTATTTGGCTTTCGGGCTCTACGCTTTTCTCGGCGGCCTCTGCTACTTCTCTAGCGTCATGGATGCCTTTTTCGCTTTTCCGAATGATTTCCTGGGCCATTTCCCGGCCACCGTTATCCCAGATATCGGTGAAAATTTTTCCACCGACCAGGCTAGCTTCGGTCGAGGGGTCTTTTATATCTTCGGAGGATAAGGCGGCTTCGGATTGTGCCAGAAGCTTCACATGGTCACAGTCTTTCCTCTCCAACATAGTAGCAATCCCCCTGGCGCTCGAAAAGGCACAAATATCTCCACGACTATTTAGAATTTCGTCAAAAGCTTTAGCTTCGTGGCTGATCCACTCGATTGGGCCTTTCGGGTTACCTCTCATGAAGTTCTCTTCACTTGAAAATGCGCCAACGCTGGCGAAGCTGGTTTTTATTTTCTTAACATATTCTATAGATTTTTCGTAGCACCTCTTTTTGGATGCGCGAAGCTCTTCAACGCTTTCTTCCAAATGATTTGCCCACTGTTCGCTAATTTCTCGCTTTGTTTCTTCAAGTGCGCGTTCTTCTTTAGCCCTGGCTAATTGCTTCCGAAGATCTTCAATTTCACGCTTCTGAGCCTCAGCTTGAGCTTTAGAAGTAGCTTCGTCTTCTTTTATTCGATTTACCAGTGAGTGTAATATTTTATCTTTTTCGAGACCTTCGTTCCTTAGTTCAATCACTTCGGAACGAAGGTTGCTCAGAGCAATGACACACCCTTCATCTTCAGCATCTTTTTGGGCCCTCAGGGCATTGCTAAGTATAAGGCCCTGCAAAACAGAAAAAAAATATGTGTGCGTCAATAAATTTAAGTAAACGAAAAATTTTGACTTCAAGAAATAATACAAAGATCTCATTTTTTCACCTTTAAGCTATTGTATGCCAAGTTGTCGGCCTGTTCGTTCTTCGATAATACCGAGAGCCCGTCTTCTAGTGTTGGGAAGCCGAAGCTCTTGCTCATCTCCCGACAGACAGAAATTTCTTTGTTGTCAGGGAGACAATACAAGAAGTCTTCTTCTCTGCTGCTGTTGAAAATTAACGCCCCCTTTGGGTATTTCAGTTTTCGGGCATAAAATTGGGCCTCTCGCTTTTCTTTTTCATTCAACTTTTTCCCCGAAGCATGTCGTAAAATATAATCCAAAGCTTCGGAAAATGCTTCGGGGGTGGCGGTGCCGGTTTCTTCAGCCAAAATTTGTTCTGTTGTTTCTGTTTCTTCGGCTTCCAAGGATTTCACCTTGGTGGGCTCTGAAGGCCCAGCTTCAGTCTCAGATTGGTGCTTCGAAGCTTCGGCACCAAAGGCTTCAATTTGTACTCCGGAAGTTTCAACAGTTTTCTTCGGAGTAGTGCTGGAGACTTTATCGTCTCCAAAACATCAAGTACATTAACCATCCTTTTTCTTTTTGGGGTCACTGATGGCCCCTTTTGGCTTGTTGTTGCCCCAATTTTGTTGGAGGACTTAAAATTTCAGATGTCTTTGGTTCCTCAGTCCGTGTTTCTTCTATTTTTTCTGTCGCCGGCACTTCAGCCGGCTCTGCAATAGTCGGCAGGGGAGATGGTTCTTTAGATTCAGTGGCCGAAGGGGTATCACCAACAAAATCAGGCACTGTGGCCACTTCAATGTAACGTGGCCGGTGTGTGAGAATTTTTACCCTTTTCCTCTTCGGCCCTGGCTCGCTAGGAGCGGTTGGAGCAATTTCTTTTGCAGAAGACGTGGAATAGCGGTAGTCGGGGTAGACAAACTCAACTGCATCAAATACTCGGTTGAGTCTCTTCTTCTTTCGGCCTCCGAAGGCCGCTGATAATGCAGTATCTTCGGCCTTCGAATATAGTCCGAGCAATTCGTCACTTACGGCTTCAATACTCTTAAGCCAGTCATCATCTGGCTCGATGAACTTATCTCCGTATTTGAATGTGTATTTCAGTCTAACTAGCCCACCTTCGTCAGGTTCCCTAACGGTTTCCTTTGGCATCTCCCACTCTTCTACAAGTGGCCACACTCTAAAGGCAATATGTTCCTGGACCAAGTCCCTTGTTCCAATAAAAGAGCAAACCACACCGAAGGCCCTCTGACATTCTTCGGCTGCTTCATTCATTTCTACCTTCGGCCTCCGGAGGCCGAAGCGCTGCCAGATAGGGCGCATAATGATACCTTTAACATCTTCTCGTGTTTTAAGTCATTCTTCACATAAAACCATTCTGTCATCCAGTCGCCAGGCCACCTCTTCCAAAAGGTTGGCACGGGACAGCTTGATCCAGAGCGGGCACCGAAGCTATAACAACCAAAGTTGTTATGATATTGTTCTTTCCCCCAGGGTTTCGTCTCATATACTAGCTCATGAATATTACAAAAACTTTTTGCATTTGGTTCCAAGCCCTGGCTCCTCACAGCCCAGACAAAGATTCCCATTCTTATAATAGCTTCGGGAGTAACTTGGTGGAGATAGATTTGGAATGTCTTCAGAACTTCAACCACGAAGTTGCTCAGGGGGAACCGAAGCCCAGCCTTGAAGAAGCTTCAGAAGATCACGACCTCATTTTCCTCGGGAGTAGGAGAAGTTTTCTCTACGTCATCAGCCCTCACAATAGACACATCTCGAAAATATCTTCCCCTCATATTGTCAAGATGACTCTGCTTAATAGTTGATTTTCCGAAAACCGTGTGGCTTGGTCGCCATGGTCGGTCTTCGGACTCTTCCCCGCCACTTTCTACATCATAACTGTCACTATCACCAGTATCTTCAGACAAACCTTCTAAAATCTCTTTGGTAATCTTCTCCATATTGGTGTTCGCCATTGATTCAAGAAAGCCAAGATTCATCTCCTTAGAAAGGCTCAGCTTCGTCTCAGCGACAGCTTTTTATCTTCGGACATCTTCGTAAATGCTGAGAAAGTGCTCTCGAAGCCGAAGATTAAAAATTTAAAAAGCCAAGAAAGTGTTGTTGCGCAAGATCTAAAAATTTAGTAAGCGAGAGCAGATGGCAAGAAAGCGTGCCAAATGAACTTGTAGTGAGTTCTTATTTATACGCACTGAGCCAAAAAGCTGGACGGTCCCGCTTGTCAATGACTGTTGCTATTCCAGCGAAGGGAAGGTGTTTTTTCGGACCTTCGGCTTAAGGCCTTCGTCCATATCGCAATCTGAATTTATCACTAACAAATTAATATTTCGAGGGGCTACTGTTGGGGGCCTTCGTCCTCCGAAGGTCCTCAAAAACATGATTTGACAATGTTTTCCAAGTGAAATATATGAACATGTATCTTCAGACTTGGATCACGAGCATAGAGTATGGTCAGGATGAAGCCTAAGCGAGACGAAGGGTGATTGAGACGAAGGACGGGCTGATCACCAAGCTATACGCAGGGAAGCTTCGGCGCGATAGCAGAAAAGGGAACCAACTTAAAGATGAAAAGGCTACTTAGACCTCAATAGATTGCTATAAGCTATTAGCAAATGTAATGGGCATGAATGTAATTCTACATGGGCTGCGTCCCGTGCCTATAAATAGATGAACAGTAGTCCCGTACTGTTCACGCTGACTTGGCATTTGCTTTTGCGTCACGCTTGTACTTTTGCCTTCCCTCAAGCCGAAGGTACACTTGTAATTTCATATCATTCCTATTTTTCCATGATAATAGAATAGAAATGATTTCATGATAATGTTTAAATGTTTATATTACATCTCATGCTTTATATAAATTCTTCATCATTGCTTGTCGTGCTTACGAAGGTATGTCCTTCACAATCTTCGTCCAAAACTCATTATATCCCAAAGGGAAATAATGTTTCAAAGGACGAAGGACTTTAACACTTAACACTTTTTATGTTGCCTTGTTCTTAACTCTTAGCATTTGAGAACAAGTCCCTAACAGCTATAGAAGGCTTTTTACTGGGATATGACTCAAACACAAGGGCATATAGAGTCTTCAACAAATCCATTGGATTAGTTGAGGTTTCTTGTGACAGTGTGTTTAATGAGACTAATGGCTCCCAAGTGGAGCAAGTTGATCTTGATGAAATAGATGATGAAGAGGCTTCGTGCGTCACGCTAAGGAACATGTCCATTAGGGATGTGTGTCCTAAGGAATCCGAAGAGCACACACAAGCACAAGATCATCCATCATCTTCCATGAAAGCATCTCCACCAACTCATGATGAGGAACAGGCTCAAGACGATGAAAATGAAGATCAAGAGGATGAGCCACCTCAAGAGGAGAACAATGATCAAGGGGGAGATAATAATGATGAAGACAAGAAAGATGAGAAAGAGATACAGGGTCAAAGACCGCCACACCCAAGAGTCCACTAAGCAATACAGAACTCCATTCTCGGTGACATTCATAAGGGGGTAACCACTAGATCTCATGTTGCTCATTTTTGTGAACATTACTCTTTTGTATCCTCTATTGAGCCATGCAGGGTGGAAGATGCACTAAGAGATTCAGATTGGGTGCTGGCAATGCAAGAGGAGCTCAACAACTTCACGAGGAATGAGGTATGGCATTTAGTTCCACGTCCTAATCAAAATGTTGTAGGTACCAAGTGGGTATTCCGCAACAAGCAAGATGAGCATGGTGTGGTGACAAGGAACAAAGCCCGACTTGTGGCCAAAGGTTATTCACAAGTCGAATGTTTGGATTTCGGTGAAACTTATGCACCCGTAGCTAGGCTTGAGTCAATTCGTATACTACTTGCCTATGCTACTTACCATGGCTTTAAGCTTTATCAAATGGACGTGAAAAGTGCCTTCCTCAATGGACCAATCAAGGAAGAGATCTATGTTGAGCAACCTCCCAGCTTTGAAGATAGTGAGTACCCTAACCATGTTTATAAACTCTCAAAGGCGCTTTATGGGCTCAAGCAAGCCCCAAGAGCATGGTATGAATGCCTACGAGATTTCCTTATCACTAATGGCTTCAAAGTCGGTAAAGCCGATCCTACACTCTTTACTAAAACTAATGCAAAGGATTTGTTTGTATGCCAAATTTATGTTGATGATATCATATTTGGGTCTACTAACAAATCTACTTGTGAAGAGTTTAGTAGGATCATGATTCAAAAATTCGAGATGTCTATGATGGGGGAGTTGAAGTATTTCCTAGGATTTCAAGTCAAGCAACTCCAAGATGGCACCTTCATCAGCCAAACAAAGTACATTCAAGACATACTTACGAAGTTTGGAATGAAGGATGCCAAGCCCATCAAGACACCCATGGGAACAAATGGGCATCTCAACCTCGACACGGGAGGAAAATCCGTAGATCAAAAGGTATACCGGTCGATGATAGGATCTTTACTCTATTTATGTGCATCTCAACCGGATATTATGCTTTCTGTATGCATGTGTGCAAGGTTTCAAGCCGATCCTAAGGAAGTTCACCTTAGGGCCGTGAAAAGAATCATGAGATACTTAGTCTATACTCCTAAGTTTGGACTGTGGTACCCCAAGAGATCCACTTTTGATTTAATAGGATGTTCAGATGCTGATTAGGCAGGGTGTAAAATTGATAGGAAGAGCACATCAGGGAGTTGTCAGTTTCTGGGGAGATCTCTGGTGTCTTGGGCTTCAAAGAAACAAAACTCAGTAGCTCTTTCTACCGTCGAAGCTGAGTACATTGTCGTAGGTCATTGTTGTGCACAATTACTTTGGATGAGGCAAACACTCAGGGACTATGGCTATAAATTGAGCAACGTCCCTCTCCTATGTGACAATGAGAGTGCAATCCGAAAGGCGGATAATCCCATTGAACATAGACGCACTAAGCACATAGACATTCGGTATCACTTTTTGAGGGTCATCAACAAAGGGGGATATCGATATTGCTTATGTCAGCACCAAAGAACAATTAGTCGATATCTTTACCAAGCCATTAGATGAGAAAACTTTTAGCAAACTTAGGAATGAGCTAAATATACTTGATTCTTGGAATTTTGATTGAAACATTGCACAAATAGCTCATTTATATACCTTTGATCGTATCTCTTTCATGACTACGACTAATGTGTTTTCAAGTGTATTTCTATACTAAGTCGTAGATTGAAGGGGAAATGGAGTACTCGACGAAGACAAGGCTTCCACTCCACTCTACCGGTATCATTTATTCTTCATCGTCACTCCACACCACTCTTCGATTGGTATAATCTTTCACTCATATTTACTTGTACCAATGGGGGAGAAAGTAAAAAAAGAAGGGCTCACAAAGTCTCCGTTTTGGCGATTAACGCCAAAGGGGGAGAAAGTATTAGCCCAAAGCAAAAGGACCACACCACCACCACCTTTCGAAACTTTTTAATTGATATATTTCAAATTGGCATCTATACTTCCAATTGGTATCTATTAAAACTCTCTTGAAAGCTAAGAGGATAATTTCATTCAGGGGGAGTTTTGTTTAAGTCAAAGGAAAAGCATTTGAAACAGGGGGAGAAATTTCAAAATCTTGAAAATGCTTCTTGCAATCATATTCATATATCTTTGACTATTTGCAAAAGGATTTTAAAAAGACTTTCCAAAAAGAATTTGAAAAAAAAACAAGTGGTGCAAGCGTGGTCCAAAATGTAAAATAAAAGAAAGCAATCCATGCATATCTAGTGAAAGTATAAATTGGTTTAATTCCAAGTAACCTTTGCACTTACCTTATGCAAACTAGTTCAATTCTACACTTATATATTTGCTTTGGTTTGTGTTGGCATCAATCACCAAAAAGGGGGAGATTGAAAGGGAAATAGGGTTATCCTTTTCCCAATATTAATTTTGGTGGTTGAATGCCCAACACAAATATTGGACTAACTAGTTTGCGCTAGATTATATGATCTACAGGTGCATAAAGGTTCAACACAAACCAATAAAAGATTGAAGATAGGGTTCAAATACAAAGGAGCAAAGAAACCGAGTGTGCCCTGGTCTGGCGCATCGGACTGTCCGGTGCGCCACTGGACAGTGTCCGGTGCACCAGGACCGTACAGTCTCAAACTCACAACTCTTGGGTTTCTCAGAGCGCGCTCCGCTATAATTCACCGGACTATACAGTGTGACAATGGAGCAACGGCTACTTCGCGCAATGGTCGCCTACAAAAGCTGAAGATTCAGATGAACAGTGCGCAACAGTGCGCGGCCGAGTAGAGCCGCCCGTCAGAGGCGCACCGGACTGTCCTATGCCACTAGAAGACAAAGCCTCCAACGGTTAGAAGCTCCCAAACCCTAACGGTTGGGTGACGTGGCTGGCCTACCGGACAGTGTCCGGTGCGCCCATCGACAACAGCCTGCTCCAACGGCTATTTGGTGGTTGAGGGCTATAAATACCGCCAACCACCTCCACTCCAAGCATCCAAGTTTCCAGCACTTCACATTCATTACAAGAGCTAGTGCATTCACTCCTAGACACAATTCAAAAGAATCAAAGCCTCTCGAAGTCCCAAATTCACTCCAAACACCTAGTGACTAGAGAGAGTGTTTTGTTTGTGTTCTTTGCGCTCTTATTTCTTGGATCGCTTTCTTCTTCCTCATTCTTGTTCTCAAAGTGACTTGTAATCAAAGCAAGAGACACCAAGTGTGTGGTGCTCCTTGCGGGTCTAAGTGACCTGATTGATTAAGGAGAAAGCTCGCTCGGTCTAGGTGACCGTTTGAGAGAGGGAAATGGTTGAAAGAGACCCGGTCTTTGTGACCACCTCAATGGGGACTAGGTTCTTTAGAACCGAACCTCTGTAAAACAAATCACCATGTTCATCCGCTTTATTTCTTGGTTGATTTGTTTTCCCCTATCTTTCAGACTCGGATTCATTTCTAACACTAACCTCGGCTTGTAGTGTGTGCTTAAGTTTATAACTTCAGATTCCGCCTATCCACCCCCCTCTAGGCGACTTTCAAGGGCGTCCCATTCCACCCTCATGGTTGCACTTTTTTCCTGGGCGGTCATCCAACGAACCAGTCCTTACGAAGAGGCACTCAAGAAACAGCTCGAGTCCCATTAAATGCCACAAGTATACCATCATAATCGAAAGGGAAAACCTCGTATCATAAATAATCTCATCATGTTCATTGATTAATGTGAAGCACTAGCATAAAGCTAAACCAAAATAACTCAATCCAAATAGGTGAACAAGGTCATGATAATCAAAGCTAGTAAATCCTTAGGTATAAATTGTGTAAATGCGGAGAGTGAATTATAAAATGAATAGGACATAGATGGGTCAAGAGACACTTGCCTTCACCAACCAGCTGCTGCTCAGGGTCTTCTGCTGTGATCTCTTTGGACTCCGCAACTAGACCGTTATCTATGCGAGCACAACCATACATTCACATCTCAAATCAGAAAGTAAACAGTACACCATACAAAGAGACGAATCAAATAATCATGGGCATGACATATGGCTAGCGCCTACGACCGTACGAGAAGTAAACAAGAATGACATAGCTGTTATTACGATCGATGACTTCTTATACTCATGCTAAGTGAAAGAATGAACCAAAACACTTAATTTAATGTAGTTATACTAACAGACACTCACTGTAGGCGTAAATAAAGTTATCATTTAATCACAATTAATTCTACGCTTAACTAACCTGTCGCTACCCGACACAATTTAATTAGCACGAACAATTTTAAGTGGTGTGGGGTGTCGCTGCGTGACATTACGCACAAAAAAGGAAAATAGAACGTGCATGCCGTTATGCAAACGATGCCACACGCCACTATGCACGGAGTCGCTGCGCGCTGGGTCGCTTTAGTTGTCGTGCCATGCCGCGTAGGCTGCCGCGCCGTGCCGCGCCATGGCCGCGAGCTGCACCATGGGGCGCCAAGGCCGCGCGCTTGGCCGCGAGCTGCGCTACAGACGCCACGGCCGCGCGCCTGGCCGCGGGCGCCATGGCCGCGCCAAGGCGGGCTGCACCGGGCACCGCGCGCCACGCACCATGGACGAGGCGAGGAGGAAGGAGAAGGGGTGGGGAGGGGGGGTTCTACCTTGGACGGGTGATGGTGGTGCTCCGACGGGGACGACCGTGGAGGAGCGGGAATCGGCATCCGGGGGAGCGAAAACTGCAAGGGAGAGAGAGAGGGAGGTGCGCACGCACGTCGCGGGGAGGGAGATGGAAGAAATGAGCAGGGGGGGTTGAGACAATGGCAGGCGGGCCCCATGGGCAGTGGCAGCGGCGGCCAAAACTGCCTGCGCGCTCGCCCGTTAGCCGGGACACGGTGGGCCACGCGGGGCCACGGTGCCGAGCTGGGTCACGGGGGCACCAGCCAGGTGGGCCGGGGGGCACCGGCCAGGTGGGCAGCGGGTAGGCCACCGGGCGAACCCATGGTGCGGGGAAGGGGAGAGAGGGGGGGCAGGCCGCGGCTGGGCCACGCGCCTGGCTAGGCCGCTAGAAGAGGGAGGGGAGAAAGGGGCTTGGGGGGTTCTCTATTTCCCTTTTAATCTATTTTTTTCTAATTTCTGTTTTAGCTCTAGTTCTTCGCCGATATGCGTGTTTCACAAATTCACTCAACAAACAAAATAGATGCATGGTCCGGCATGATGCAACAACCAAAAGGAAACATTTCCAGGGTTTACTTATACATGATTTTGAGTTAACTCTCGCTAGAACTTTGAGAAAGAACAAGGCATAGTGAGAAGGAAATGGAAAAAGGAATGGTAACGCCCGAATTGGGTGAGTACTGGAGAAAGTAAATTTTACCTCTCAAATTCGAGGCATTACAATGCTTCTACAATATACACGAATTATCTTATGAGACAAAGGCAATCGGGAAGGAGCAATACCATAACAACTTCAAGTGCTACAACTTCGTGCCACGCTACGAGGCAAGTTATCTCGTGCCAACCTTTCGGAAGACGTGGTCAGGTTCTTGGATGAAGCAATTATTCTATGTAAAGAATGATCTGAGCGAGAGGGAGGATGTGAGGGGCATTATTTAGCGTCCCATATGGTCATGCTTCAGCATTAAAAGGCCATCAATTGCAATTGGGAATGAGGTGCAAGCGTGCTTAATGGCTTTCAACACCGTGTGTACCTACATCGGTACCAAGGATTTGGTACAGGAACACATTGCTTTCAAGGTATGGCCTCTTGTGAGTGAGTGGGAGATGCCGAAGGAAACTACTGCAGGCTCTAGTCAGGGTGGTTTGGTTTATCTTAGATACACCTTTCGGTTCAGAAGGCAGTTCAACGAATCAAATGACGATTGGTTAAATTCTATTGAGGCAACCAGTGATGAGCTGTTGGGAGCCTACACGAAGGCCGAGGACGAGGCCATGACCGTTGCCTTTGGTGCTCGAGGAAAAAGGAGACTGAATAGAGTTTTTGATGTGATCGGGTTTGTGTATCCTGACTATTGTTTCCCTGTTCAAAAGCAAGGGGGAAAAGGAAAATTTCCACCTCAACCTCTTCCAGCGCACCGAAGTCGAAGAGAGTCATTATCCTGACCCACAGGCCGAAGCCTATTGGGACGGCTGAAGTGCCGAAGCTTATTGAAAGTGTTGAGGCTGTCCCTTCAGCTACGGAATTAGCTCCTGCCATGTCAACCGAAGCTAGTGCAAATACGGTAAAAGAGCCGAAATCAGAGAAAACAATAGAACAACCAAAGGTGTCGAGCCCTCCAGCTGCAACAGGGCTGCCGAAGCTATCGACTACTACAACAACGACTCCGAGGAAGACAAGGATGGCTAGCATTTTAGATGTTGTTTTAGAATCCATGAAAGCGTCAACTCCCGCTTCTACCGAAGCCTCTGGCAAAAAAATTGAAAATACAAGAGAAGTGATTACTGCAAGTGCGGCTACTGTTCTCACCGAAGCCCAACCTTCGAGAGCTGCGCCAATAAGGCTGATGGAAGAGAGTCTTCCAGGAAAGTCCACATCACCTGCTCCCAAGCACCTCCCCATGATGATTTGGAATACATTGTTCATCACGCTTCAGGAAAGCAGTTATTATTAGAACAAATTGCCGAAGTGCAACACTATGCCAAGGACTTGAAATACCGCCGAGGGTCCTTGGTATTCAGAGGAAATGACGAAGACGACTTCCTCTATTGTCTGCCAGACAGTAATAAGATTAATGTTCACCGTGAGATGATGGACAACATGGGCTACCCAAAACTTGAGCTTGGCCTATCTGCGATGACGAAGGAACAGCTTGCGGATAGCCTTGCCTACAATAGGTTGAAGGTTTATACATTTTGGCTTCGCATTTGATACTTTTTGTTATAGTGAACTATTTTTGTGGTAATTCTTACTGTTGTTATTTGTTTCATTCTTTGTTTTGCAACGACTTATTCTTAGTAAGGCTTTAAAAGCTCAAAAAGATGTAGAGGATTAGAGCTACCAGATGGCAATTGGAAACCTTCGATCTGAGGTTGTAACTCTAAGGAACGAAGCTCTTGAAAAAGATAAGATTCTGCTCTCTTTAGTCGAAAGGCTAAAATCTAGTGAAGCTAAACTGTCCACTCAAACAAAACTGCATAGAGATGAAGTACAAGAATTGGAAAAGAAACTTGGCGAAGCAACTGAAATTTTCAATGTGGAGCTAACAAAATGTGAAATATCTGATATTGAACGCTTAAGGGTACAGAAAAATGTCGAAGAGCTTCGGCAAGCAAAAGGGGAATGCTACAATGTTGCTACAAAATGTGTTAAGAACTTGAAGAAAAGCTTTTCTAAAGTTGGCGCATTCTCCTCAGAGCAAAACTTTGTCCGCGGTGATCCTGACGGGGTTATCCGCTGGATCAACGGTGAAGCCGAAGCTTTTGAAGAGGTTCTCAGCGATAGAGGAGATTTCTGTGCCTTTGTCGGTGCCCATGGAGCCGTGTTAGTCCTAGAAAAGGTCGGCTGTGAACATGCCAAGGCTGTAGTTCAGCCATAATTTACGCTCTCTGCCAACGATATCAAAAACCCTTCGGCCGAAGCTACTGCACTAGGTGGAAAATTTTATTCTGAAGTATGGCTGAAGGGTGGCCGAGAAATAACTGACGAAGCTATTAGAAAGAAAGAGAAAGTATCCCATGACGCCTTGCAAGAGTCTAGAAGAATTGAAGAAGCTGTTGAACGTGCTAGACTTATAGGTACATTTATCATGACCTAGCTTCGTAAATTATTTTAGCTTCGAACTAATCAGACACTTGTATTTTGGTGCAGCTGAGCTCTCTCCCCCTCTAGAGCCATACGATCCCCCGCTAGACATGATTAGGATAGCTAACGAAGCTGTTGATGAAGCTGTCAACAGGCTTTTGGACGAAGCTGCCGATAAAGTTTTGAAAGAGGATGACTAGAGCTTTTATTTTTAAGACATTTAGATTCTCTGTATAGAATTTTGCTTTTGTAAGAAACACTTATTAAATATCTATATATTTAATGATATAATATATTTCTTTGTGAGGCGTGAAATCTTCGTACGTACCGTTTTTGAGTCGTGGGCGAAAAAAACAACTTCCGTTCTTTTCACGCTTCATAAAGAAAGAAATCCCCCATTTTGCCAAAGCGACTTTGAAGCTCTTTGTGGCGGAACCGCCCGAATATATTCCAACTTAAGTGCCTAAATCCTGCCTTAGAGGCCAGACCACACTTAAATAGGAATAACACGTCAGTCCCTCGGATCTAGTCCGACGAGGCCACTAATAGGATCAAGTACCATGTACTCACTCGATGGTGAGGCACAGAGCAAATACAATAAAGCATAAAATCAAACATTAAGGAGTATCAAATTATTACATCATCATCGGAGTTTTAACAAAAGTAGAGATCATTGTTCGAAATGCAGCGGAATAAAACTAACGACAATTAGATGGAGAGATGGGGAAGCCTGTCCCATCACTCCTCATGTTCCTCCTCAGCCGAGGTAGGGTCCCACTCGACTGTCCAACCTGGTGGCAAGATGGATGGTCAAGTCACTCCAGCAACCATTTCCTCCAGAGAACCTGTAAAATTATGCCACAAGCAAGGCTGAGTATACTAATACTCAACTAGACTTACCCGATGTGAGGAGTCTACTCCTCTACCTCTAGACATGCAGCTGTTTGGCTGAGGGATTTGTTTTGCCAAAAACACTAGCTGAGTCTAAAAATCAAGTTTCAACTTTTTCAAGTTTTAGTGTGACTCTTTTAAGACTAAATGTATACCTATCTAGTCATACATGGTATCGAACATTTAGCAATCTACAACTTTAGCCAAGTCATCACATTTCCACTTGTTACTCAATGTAGCAGCAGGGATCAAGCAGTCTCATTAGCTGCGAGTAGCAGGCGATTTGAATCGAGTTTTTATCCTTGCAAGGTAAACCTAAACACACGACGTGGCGAGGCACTCCGTCCTCACACACCTCAACCGTCCCCATCGATTCCCCGCCAGCAGATCAGGGCTCACCGCCTTGGCGTACAATGCCTCACTGACCCCGACTGCCGTCGAGCAGTGACCGCACTTGTACCCACCATAACCGAAATGGGAGACCACGTCTTAGGTCGCGTGAGGGGTAAAGTCTGCTGCCAGGTTCAATCAGGTACTAGGCTTACCGATTTACCATATTTCTCAGCATATGTTTAGTACATTCAAACGCTTGACTCACGGTACCACACCTTAATCCTTATTCCAATTTCCATCTCGTAGACAACCAATCCCCATGGATTGTTGTCCATAGACCAACATTGTTATGATATGAAAGTGGATACAAACAATTCCTGACCTCACGCGAGTGCTAGAAAATCACTCGACTTCTACCAAGATCCCTAATTAATAAAGCAGCTACTCGACCTAGCATACTAGTATCCATCTCAAAAGGATTCCTGAGATCATGCAACTAGGGTTTCAAACAACTCCTACACTTAGTGCACATTACAAACCTACAAACATTAAGTGTAGTAAAATAGCATAATAAACGGTTATGCATAAAACCGGGGCTTGCCTTCCAAAGCTGGGGCAAGCAGATCCTCGATGGCAGGCTCTGGTGCTGGATCCGGGGCTACCTCCTGAGCAACTCCTTGATCCGGCACGAGGATGTACTCTCCATCAGCGAGGTTGCAATCTATCGAGTGCAATGAATAAGAAATATGTATGCTATACCATAACTATTATGCATAGTGAAGAAAAAACTAAGTTGATAACTTATGGTTTCCTTGTTATAAGAGGCTCTTAGTGGTTTATTCTTATCCATTTAGGTTTGAGGTTTGCTTAGAGGTAAATATAGTGGATTAAGACTTGGGTTGCCCCTTGAAGGTTTTAGGAGGTACCCAATGGTTTCACTGTTTTGGTCAGGGTAACATTTATCTCCACTACTTAATTCTTTCTTTTATTCTCTTTTTAGGATCTTAAGTTGGGTTTGAACTACAACAGTGATTTAAAATTTTCCAAAAATTCTGTAAAAATTACAGTGGGTTACTATTGGTCACTGTAGTTTATCCTATAATTTTAAGGTCAAAATCAATCAGAAGATGCCCTGGACAAAAATAACAAAAGTTAGGGGCAGATGGGTCACTTTGCACTATAACTCTTATCTAGGTGTGGGTTCTGTACTAAGAGTTATTTTTGTTGGGATCTATGGGTAATAACATGCTTCTGTGCCAAAAATCACAGAGGGTTACTTAGTGGTTATTTAGTTATGCTTTTCTAAGGTTTAATGCCAAAAAGGTACTTATAACTAACTTGTTATTTGAAAATATCAAACAAAAGAACACATATTTTTCCTATGTTCATAATAACAAAGTATTAGTTATCCTAAGGTTTGGGGTGTTTTCTCCTCAGGATTATTTCTCTAAGATTTTCCTAAGTTTTCCTTGTTTGCATAACATAAAAGGTATCTCATTTCTTTTGTACTAAACAAGGGTCTAATAATTTTTTTTCCAGTGAACTACATTAAATAAGTGAGTTAACAAAAATGTGGTTGCTCCCTGGTTCTCAATTTAAATCACCTTTTCTATTTTCTTTATCTTTAAGCTAAAAATGATTTAAATGGCAAACCCTACCTTAGTTTGGTGTACTGAGGGGTTTACTATTTTTAAACAGATCAGGGAGTGATTAAGCACTTCTCTGATTTTTCTTAACCTCAGTCTAATAGTGTAACTATTTTTCCTTCTATTATTTAACCTTTGGCCAAATCAATATTTAAATCCAAACTTTAAATTTCTTTGCAATACTAAGGGGTTTTGTATTTTTCCTAAGTAGTTCACATTATTTAGAATCAGGCAAAATTGGTTTGACCAATTTTGGTTGAATAAAACTAAAGTTATGAATTTTACAAGCTCTGTTTGTATTTAAATTAGAAATATTAAAAGATTTCCTGGAAAACCAGTTTACACCGAGGACCCTGGGTTCTTCCTAAACCATTTCTTTGATTTATACTCCTGCGCAACTATTCCCCTGAGTCACTAATAGTTCACAAACCCCTCTGACTTCTATTTCTTCTTCCCCGAGGTCCCTCCCCCCTTTTGAACAGTACCCGCGAAATGAAAAAGGGCGGCGTGGCTTACCGGCGGCGAGGAAGGTCCGGCAAAGGGTGGGGTTGGCTTCAGGAGGTCCTTGCGGTCACAACGAGGTGCGGCTCGACGGCGATGATGGCCGGAATCGGCCAGTCCACGTGCGCAGGCGGGCGAGCTCGTCGGCGGCGTGTGCTCCGGCCTATCCACGGCGATACAGGTTAATCCAAGGGCACGGGGAGCTTCACGGGGTGCTAATGAGTCAACCCGTGCAAGGAATCGAAGAATAACTCACCGTGGGGCTCAGTCCACGTTCACCGGCGGTCGGGTGAAGTCCGGTGACCTTAATCCGGCGTCTCTTGTGAGGCAGAGCTCGATTCCTTGCTCTGGGAGCTTCACCGAGGCATGTAGGATCTATTCCAAGGGTTGGACAGGGTTGGGGATGGCTCTGCTGGCTGGTCTACGGTGGCGGGGGATCGGGCGGCCGCTGGCGCGCCGTCTGCAGGGGAAACACCGATGATCTCTTGCTCCAGTGAGGTTGAGAGCGCGCGGGGGAGTACGGTTGAAGCTTCGGTGGGCTTTATAGGCGCGGGCGCGGGCAGGAGACACGGGCGTGGCTTGGCGCGGGCAGGAGACACGGTCGTGGCTTGGCGCGGTGTGGGGCGCGCGGGGTCGGGCGCTGGGCGTGCTCTGGCGCGTTCAGAGCGCGTTGAACACGTGGAATTGTTCTTCTGCCCTTGTTCAACAGCTCGCCGAGATCACAAACATGTGAATCTTGGCAAAAATCTGGCGCAGGCCTCCTCCTAGCACCTAGGGTTGTCTCTTGTATGTGAGTTCCAATGGCAGATATGCCCTAGGTAGGGAGATTTGCGGACGCCAAATCTGGCTTGTCCCTCTATCCACCTCGCGACAAAAATGATGCCAAATCTTGACAAACGAAATTGGCTTGGTTTCAAACTTTTCCAGTGGGTGCCTTAGGTGGTTTGGCACCTTTTTGGTATTCAACCCAAGTGGTTCTGGCGCCATTTGATAAGTGAACACGTCTGCTTTTTAGATTAGGGTTAGATTTTGATTTAGAGAGAATTAGAGAGCTCTAGTGTGCTCTCTACTTAAGGGGTGAAATTGGGGTCTTTAAGGGGTCTTTTTGCAATGTTTCCCCTCTGCATTTTGTAGGTTATAATGTTACTTAAACTTTGGTTAAGGATTAGAATCAATGGGTGGCAATTTGATGAACTTATCCCCTGATTCTTTTGCCTAGAAGTCTAGTGCCCTTAGGTGTCTTTAGGGTTTAATCACCTTGGCTCAAAATGACCATTGCTCAAAATGTGTGGGTGAAGCCTTTGCCATTAACCTCTCTTAGCTAACCCATGCTTCCAAGGTTTTAGGTTCTTCTTCTCCTCCACTTAACCACATATGATTACAAGTCATTAGTGCATAAATGAAACCATGGCCTTGGTAACACCTTGGGTGTTACACTCTTTCCATTGATATTGCATAAGAATACCATTGTTGAAGGCATAGTCTTCGTATGACATCACCTTTATCATGAGTATAGATCTTGCTTTTTGATACATTCTTTCATGAGTCTTTGCCGAAGCTAGACTTAACCTCATTAGTTAACCAATATGTTTGAAGGAACAATTTTCCTTCTTTTTTCACTGTTTGTGTCGATGCAAAATGATGTATGATGTGATGTTATGCAATATGATGCAATGGTATGATGCAAATGGTGTTGATGCACAAAATATAAAAAATAAGACTCTGCATCCCCTTAGGAACGACTTTGGAGTCTCTTCACCTTTTACTTAGGTGGTATTTCAGCTTTGCATTCCCTTAGGAACGACTTTGGAGCTAAGCTCTACATCCCCTTAGGAACGACTTTAGAGCTTCTTCACCTTTTACTTAGGTGGTATTTTAGCTCTGCATTCCCTTAGGAACGACTTTGGAGCTAATCTCTGCATCCCCTTAGGAATGACCTTGGAGCTTCTTCACCTTTTACTTAGGTGTTTTTTAGCTCTGCATTTCCTTAGGAATGACTTTGGAGCTTCGTCACCCTTTCTGTTACACTCAATGGTGTAACCTCAAATTCATTACATCGAGCCAAAGGTTGAACCCTCTTTTATTATCTTTGGAAGAGAGAAATATAAGGACAGAAAAGTAAAGAGTACATTAGGTATGAATTTTTTTTGTTTGAGCCCCTGTGTAACTTCAAATGTGCCTCGACTCAGGCACAATATTATTTACTGTGCGTGCTTCGGACTCTTCATGTGTGTCACACTGCTGCTGCGCTTGGCGGTGCCCTTCTAGATGCTGATTGTGAGTTAAGGTTGGTGCCATGGGTGGTGGTGGTGGTAATGGGACCCATGCTGCATGAGAGTGACTTGCCGAAGCAACCGATGCTATGGGCTGTTGATTGCCCACATACTCAGGAATGTATGGAGAATAGCACGAAGCAGTATGTAGGACCTGCTTCGGCTGATTCTGCCTTGCTTCGGCATTAGCTATCTCTTTTTGCTTCTGGATCGTAACTTGGCACGTCCTTGTTGTGTGTCCCTTATCTTCCCCACAGAATAAACAGAACAACCTCCTGGGTTGGGAGCTTAACCTTCCTCTGAAGCTTCTTCCTCCTCTGCCTCTTGGAGCTGGTGGTCTGTAAGAACTTTGTTGCGTCCCTGAAGGCTGGGAGCTTTGTTGATGTCCTTGAGCGTGGTTTCTGTCACACCCAATTTTGGGGGCAAAAATCGAATGCATAGCATATGTGTGCCAGGATCCATTTTCCACACATATGTTGATGTCACAAGTGTATATATCAAAAGACAATGCAATAAAGGCATAAAGAGAGTAGAGTAGCTTTATTACATCATCTAGATCACAGTGTCTTAACAAGTATCATTATCAAAGTACGGCGGAATTAAATAAGGACACTCTTCCACAGGAAGGTGACTGGCGCATCATTAGACTTAGTACTCATCGACATCATCTGCAATGTCTTCATCATCACCCTCTAAATCAAAATATTAGCAAGGGTGAGCTCACTTATGGTCGGGGCTCAGCAAGTGGGAGGAATAATGCGAAGTTAACAAGGTAGGCTATGGATAAGCGATAAGCATTTTAGTTGGTGAATATTTTATTAGCAACACCTGACTTATTAGTTGTAAGTGTATCCCAAAATTCCCAATTAAACATAAGTACATAATTATATCTCAAAACACTTAAGTGAAACCACTTAAGCAAACCACTTGTGGATCATCGAATCACAATTTATTTTCCATCTTTAAGTTCAGTTACCATGTGAGGGTCCAGTGTCACACCCGGATTTAAGAGATAAAGCCGAGTGCGTCTCATATGTGCGCCAAGGAAGAACAACACATATAATAACAGAGTGTATAGAGATAAATGTTACAATATCATCAAAGTAATTATTACATAGCGAAAGTCTTACAAAAATAAATGATAAATATAAAGCAAACTAATGTCCATCCAAGGCGCCATAAAGTCGACTGGGAGACGCCACCTAGATCAAGTCGTACTCCTCATTGTACAGCTCCTCTTGGACCACCTATTCCTCTCCTATGGGAGGGTTTATATATCGCAAGTGTGAGCTCACAAAAGATCAAAGCTCAACAAGTTGTGGGGAATTATGTGCATGAACTCACCAATGGTGGGAGTTCATGTGAAGTGTAAGGTTGATCAATAATAGGGGTTAAAGTTGAGCATTGCTTTTAATAGTTGGTCAAATTTTATTAGCAATTACTAGATGTAAGTGAATATCGTACCAAAATAATAATAGAACAAAATTAATAATAAATCCCATGCAATGCAAATGATAAATTGAATTTAGTTTCATAATTTAATCATGCGAGAGTCCTGAGCTGCTCATGACCGCGAGCATGGCTAGTATACCAGTTTTACACTCTGCAGAGGTTGTACCCTAGACCCACAAGTCATGTTACCCATCTGCTAAGGGGTCATGAATCCCATACACCTCTACCAAGAAAGCGAGGTAGGGTAACACTATGAGGCCTTTACAAAGTTCCACTAGCTTCAGAAAACCCGCTACAGTTTCTAGGAAGAGCAATGCAAGAATCCCCCGTCTAACCACCATTGTAGTAAAATCAACTAGAGAACCTCCCTACACACATATTCCCTATTACCCTTGCCCATATCGGGTAAGTTAATCCTCCACTAGCTTTCCTAGTTTGTCAGCCAAGGGCATCCCATTCCACCCTTGTGGTGGCACGTGTTTCTCAAGTTAAGCTCTATGTTCCAATTTAAAAAATAATGATTTTGACATGAATAATAAATAAAATAACATTATAATTGGAACATGAACATGATGTAATATTAAACCCAAAACCATATACAGCAATAGCAAAACTACTCAAATAGTTCAGGGGTAAACAAGGTAACAAGATGTTCACGTGAAACATGTATACAAAATTCATAATAATAATCTATGCATTAAAATGAGATCACAGAAAAAAGAATCACTAAATTCGGAGTTACAGATTTCGAGTTATGAATTTCCAAAGGTTTTATGTGTTTGGTACAAGATTAATTAAGTGGTCAAATTTAATATGGGTTTCATGCTAAAACAGTGTTACTGAGTGATAAACAATATTAAATCAAAATTATAGGAACTGGAATGAATCAATTTGGACTTAATATGAATTTTCTAGGGATTAAACAAGTTCTAGTAATTATTTTTACATTAAAAATCAATTTCCATATTTATTTATCTAATTTATGTGTTCTCTGGACTGCGCACATGATTCCAGAAAACAACAGGGGTCTCAACGCGAAAAGTTCTAAGACTCAGCTGCAACCCCGCGGTGGATGGCGGGTTTATTTCCTAAAATCCCAAGGGTTCTTTTGCAGTTATCCCTGACCGAAGGGGTAAGGTGGAATCCAGACCGCACGATCTGCACTAGAGAGCCATGATTAAATCTAATCTCCAACCGCTACGCACTGGCAACCGACCGATCACTATCAACGCACCAGATTAAAAACGCCCCGAGCTAATCTTGGCACTTCGCTGCGCGCTCAACGACCTAGATTTAATCGCACGAAACCGATGTCCTACCTTTAATCTGAACCAATGGCGGAGGATCCAACGGCTACCGATCTCCAGCATATCCACTACCCCGAGCGGTGGCATCGCGCTAGCGCACGGCGGTGCCATGGCCGTGGTGCACGGACCGGTGGCTAAGGGCCCTAATTCACTCTTTTGCACCATGATTCATGCCAAATGGGCGAAGGCGAACACCATCATCAATCCTAATTCGCATGCGACGAAACCGGAGGCAGTGCCCACAATGGCGGGCGGTCGCGACATTTCCCCCATGCGGCCGGAGTGGTGATTGACGCCTGCCTAACCCCATCAATTACTTGGCCGGTAGAAGCTACATGACCTCTAGATGACCACGAATCAAGCAGAGGTTCATACCTAGGATTTCTGGGCGAAGACGTACTCGGCCACGTGCCGACGGAGACCCGCCTCGATGCCGGTGAGGAATTGACACCCGATGGCCCGAATCTGCGCCCAATACCGGTATGAACTCGCTCAGTGTGCAACGACGAACCATGACAGCTGGACATGAGGTCGCGATTACAACTTTTCTGATTTTCCCTTTCCACTTGATTTCATAATTTTGAATTCCAAAATTTGTTATGAGTTTCACCTTTAGTCTAAATATACAAATTCAAATACTAGTCTAAAATAGCTTCTTTATTTATATATTTATTTTCTCTATATGTTATAGTATTTTCCTTCTCTTTCTCCACATTCTAATTATAATTTAGGTGTTAAATTCAAATTTGGACATTATTGAATTTCTATTAATATCTTTATTATTATTATCAAATGCACACACAATAAACTCCAACATGATGCACATGTTATTTATGTGTCATTTGTGTAATTATTCATTTTTGAATGTGGCTATTCTCATGCTCAAATAAATGGGGGCAAACCATATAAGGAGATCAACTATATTCTCATTATATACACTTTGGATATTACATCTAGGTTGCTCTTAACCATGAGCACGGCTGACATATCAGTTTTACACTCTGCAGAGGTGGTACAACTTTACCCACAAGCCATGTATCCCATCTAGCCTGGGTTGATCGGACCCGTAAACACTTCCTAGGTGAATGGCTAGGGATCCACTATGAGGCTTTCACAAAAAATCCTTAGTACAAAGCCACCCGCTAAGGTTTCCACGTCAGTATTGATGGCCCTCTAAGCGAGGTAACTTAGCCAAGACTACCACCCCATGTTAACATGAGCTGCCACCAAACCACTTCCGTCCCTCTTGCCCATCTTTCAGGTAGGGTTGCTAAGCACTAAGACTATATAGCTAATTACCAAAGCCAGAGCCATTATAGCACTCGTGGTTGCACTGTTATCCTGGGTGGTCACTCCATGTTCCATTTAATACAAAATAGTCTTGTTTAACCATCGGGTTAACATCATAATAAAAACTTCATTTTCGGAGCATTAGTATCAATAACGAGTGACATCATAATTATCGAGTTGAGCGGTAGCACAAATTGCTAAGCATAGTATTTATCCTAGGGTAATCTAGGAATAGGGTTGGTAATTCTAGGAAAATTCTATTTAGGCAAATCCCATCAAATTATGCAATATCCGAAAAATAAACATTATTATATGCATTACTTGGGTACAAATAGAAATGCAAAGGAAGAATCCACTTGCCTTACTCGAACGTGTCATGCGGGTCGTCCTCGAACGAGTTTGGTTCGTCTACATCACAGTCAACTTCTAACATTGATTCACATATCGTACATACAAAAGAATACATACGCAAAGTAAATAAACATACACCATTACAACCACGTAACTATACTTATAAATAATGTCTAAATCATAACTATTTTGTTAATCCACTAAATTTTCCACTTTGAGTTATCATTGGTGTAAATTATATGGGCATTGGACTACGAAGCTATTTTATCTAATATAGCGTAGATAAAATGACTTAACAAATTTTACGGAAAATAATTGTTAACTAATTATTTTCTTTATGAGTAATAATAATCTTTTGGGTTTTATCATTTCCTTTCTAGATAGAAATTATACGTTTTGCTAAAGTGTTTATTTATAAATCACATAACATTAATATTCTAAGGATTAATTTTAATTTGTTAATTTTGGACTTTAGTAACATAATTGTGAGTATTTTGTCATGAATAGATATTTTACTAATTCTACGTAATTAAGCGATATACTTACAAACACTTATATCCTGATTAATGAAAATCTATATTTGACCTGACCAACAAGATGTGGCCTAGTACCTATTTCATTTTTCTTATATTAGTAAAATTATACTTAAACCACTATTAACATAATACCGTTTTAAGAGCTAAAATAAAGTTAGTCGCAAACGTTTCTAGTTCTACATCACAAAATCAAAGAATCGTGACATAACCTATTTATTTTTCAAATTATAAAATAATGTCCATATTCAAAATACAATTGACGAGATTGATTCACCATTACACGTATACTTCGGGGAGTAGCACGTAAGATTTTTAGACTTCTTTTACATACATTTGTACTGCAGAAAATATAGGAATAATTTATAGAAAATTAGAGGGCCAAAATGCAAATATTTTTTCTTCTACCTTGAGCTCGTGCTCGTGTGCAGGGAAGATCTCGGCAAGGGGGAGTGGTCGTCGAGCAAGGTAGCGGGACAGGGGGGTCTCGGCGTCGGGCGGGGCTCCGGCGTGGCGGCGAGCTCCACCGCGGCGAACAGTGAGGGAGCGGGCAGGTAAGAGAGGAGAGGGAGAGCTTGAGCGAGGGGAGGGGAGAGAAGCAAGGGTCGGCCGGTTCCATTTATAAGGAGAGGGGAGGAGGAGAAGAGCCAGGGAGGAGGTAAAGGGGCGCCGGCGGCTTAACTCCATTTATGCCATTGATGGCGGCAGTTTCTTCACTAATGGAGAGAGTAAGTGGGGTAGGGAGAGGAGGAGGTGGCGGCGACAGTTTCTGGCGCCAGGAGAGGAGAGGGCGTGGCTAGGGCGTTGGGTCGGGCTCGGCCGGTGGCGCGGGCGCGCGCCTGGGCACGGCAGCAGTGCGTCTAAGGGAGGAAGAAGGGGGCTGGGGTGGGCCCCGCCTATAAGAGAGAGGGAGAGAGGGAGTGGAGGCTGCTGGGCCTCTGGTGGGTCGAAAACGACTAGGGTTAGGGTTTCGGCTAATTTGTTTTTATTCTTTTCTTCTTTTTTTCCTTTTCTTTTCCATTAAAAATATAAATAAATATATTTTTAAATATCTCTAAAAATCATAATAATTATACCAAAATTATTTATAACTAAAATTCCAATTTTTTACCAATGTTTTAATATTAAATAATTTGGCTTTCAATACAAAAAAATTCTATGATACAACCATAAATCAAATATGAGCAAACAAAAATTATTCTGAAGGCAAATAAAATCAAACACTTGAAGACAAATTCTTTACTGTTATTATTACTAATATTCTAAATGTATTTTTTTAGTTGATGGTTTTGAGGTGTTACAAACCTACCCCTTTAAAAGAATCTCGTCCTCGAGATTAAGGAACTTCTGAGAATAAATGGGGGAATTCTGTTCTGAGTTCATCTTCTCTTTCCCAAGTGGCTTCATCTTCTGAATGATGACTGTCGGTACCCTGAAACAGGGGTACCCCTTACTACAGTGTGAAGACACGGTGCCCGTGCGACTATCTCTAGTCGCATGGTAAACAGCACCCGACCCCGCCACGAGGATGGCTCCGGGGCCGCCACGTGGCCAGAGAAGATAATATCCTCCAAGGTATCAACAATGGGTCCGGACCCCCATGGGAAAGTGCCAGACCCCTACATATACAGAACGGACCTCCGGGTAAGGTCCAGGACCCCCACGGGCGCAAACCGGACCCTTGGGACGGGTCCCGGACACCTCTGTGTGTGGTCCGGGCCACTCATAGCAGGGTCCCGGGATTCTGGGACAAAGGATACCCAGGCCTTAATCAAGGCCAGGCGGGGGTCCGGAGCTGACACGTGTCCAGACCATACCACGTACGCTTCTGCTCCCCGCTCAGGTGGAGACCTGATGCTGCCACGTGGCCTACTACCCGTGACGTAAGCCAGTGGGTGGAGCCTGATGTAAGGCTTCTAGGCCTCGCGTCCTCTGCATTTATTGCGGATAAGGCACGCCGCCTGTCAAACTGGCAGGTGATATGCTGCCTCAGCATTTAATGAGCCCTGTCCACTCCACTGGCAGGTGATGTGCCATCTCAGCATTTAATGTGCCCTGTCCACTCCGCTGACGGGCGGCGACCAAACCATCCTGCAGGCGGTGTGCCTGTTCATTCCGTTGGCAGGCAGTACGCCCATGCTGCGACGTACACTATGCTCATCATCACTCGCACGTTACCGAGGAAGCAGCGCAGCATATCAATACTATATGCACTACGGACATTATGGAGCTTGGAGATCGCCCAGGCGTTACAACATTAGTTACTTCCCTCTATTTTGCCCCTGGGCCCACATGTCGGGGCTCAGAACCCTTGTACGTGCCCCCTTGAGCTATAAAAGGGAGGGCACATGGCGTTACAAGGCACGCTCACACGGACTCAAGCTCACTTAGACTCTCAGACTCACAAGTTCATACAAGCTCTCAAGCTCAATACAACACACAGTGGAGTAGGGTATTACGCTCCGGCGGCCCGAACCACTCTAAACCCTTGTTGTTCTTGTGTTCTTCCCGATTCCATCTAGCAGGCAAAACGCTTAGACCCCTCCTCATCTTAGGATTTAGGGCAGGTGCGTTCTGCCACCCGGCCGAAGAATTTCCTCTCCGACATTTGGCGCACCAGGTAGGGGCTTAGGCTTAAGGTTTTTGCTTGTTTTTCTGCTCGACATCATGATCCACATCATCGAGCACCATGATTTTATGCCCGAGGACTTCATTGTGGAGGAGGAGGCTGCCTCTTCCACACTGTGGGCCACCAACCGCCCTGCGCCTGGGGCTGCTGCTATGCACTCTACGTGGAAGCACCCTCCTGCCCAGACATCCAGGGCGTCTAGGGCTGCGCCTAGGGTGCTGTCTGCGGCTAGAGAATTGCTGCGCCACCCTCCAAGCTCCACGGCCTCGCCAGGGGCCATGAAGCAGTGGCGTGACGATGTCGACCGTCTACTCGGCATGGCGCACTCTAGCTCAGCCAGGCCCAGGCCTCGGTCGTCCCGGCATCAACATGAGGCGTCGGCGTCAGTGCGCTCCCCCTCGGTGAGGGCCGCACCGACTAAGGACCTGCGGGTGGAGCTCAGCCATCGGCGAGCGGGCGAGGATGCTCTAGTCTCTCTGGAGAGGTCTAATGACCTGCGGGCAGAACTCAACCATAGGCATGTGGGCAAGGATGCCCGCGTCTCTCTAGAGAGGGTGCATGAGCGCCAACAAAACGTCGAGGGTCACAACCTCGACTATGACTTCGCTGCGGTTGCACCGCAGACTCCAACGGGCGCCTGGATCCAGGTGGGTGTCCCCTGGCCGGCATGGCCTGCGCCGCACCAGTAGATCATCTCTGCGCGATGACTTGGCCATCCAAGTTCCGGCCACACCTGCCGGAGAAGTACAACAGTACGTCAAATCCGTCGGAATTCTTGTAGGTTTACGTCACCGCCATCACGGCAGTAGGTGGAGACACCGTCGTGATGGCAACATACTTCCATGTAGCCTTGTCTAGGCCAGCCTGGACTTGGCTCATGAACCTTACCCCAGGATCGATCTACTCCTGGGAAGAGCTCTGCGCGCGGTTCACAGCGAACTTCGCCAGCGCTTATCAACGGCATGGCATGGAGGCTCACCTCCACGCATTGAGGCAGGAGCCTGAATAAACTCTCCGGGCATTTATCTCCCACTTCACCAAGGTACGAGGGACTATACCCTGTATCTCCGATGCTTCCATCATCACCGCTTTCCGCCAGGGGCTGCGCGATGAAAAGATGCTGGAGAAGTTGGCCACGCATGATGTGGCAACTATCACCACGCTCTTCGCTCTGACCCACAAGTGCGTTAGGGCCGCCAAGGGCTGTGCATGGCACTCGGCGCCACAGACCTGGGTTGCCCAGACGGGTGGCTCGGGTGCCGTCGCTCAAGACGGCAAAAATAAGAAGAAGAACCGCGGCCACGAGAAAGTCGTCGTCTGCTGCTCCGGTCGTCGCAACCGCGACTGGGGGCCAGAACAAGCGCAACAAGCGCCCACAGCCGTAGGGGGGCAACAGCGGCACATGCCCTGTGCACCCCAATAGTCGCCACAATGCCTCGGAGTGCCGTGAGATGATCAAGCTCACGAAGCGCATTAGCGAACGGCGCGAGCAATCCTCCAAGGATGGCTCCCCACCCTGTCGCAGGCCTGGCAAGGAGAGGGTCGACGACGGTGAGGTGGCTGCTGGAGAAAAGGACCTCGAGTATCAATCACCCGAGGGGGGCCTGAAGGATGTCTTCACTGGGGACTCTGACTCCGGTGACGACAACGACCGCCGCAAGAAGCTGTACATCATGTACGGCGGAAGTTGGGAGCTCACCTCCCGTAGGAACGTCAAGTCCCTGCGCCGAGAGGTCGTTTCGGCGGTCCCAGGGGTCCCGAAGGCTGCTCCACATCAGAGGTGGAGGAGCACCACCATCTCTTTTAGGGCATCCGACTGCCCCGACAACATGGCAGGGGCCGGTATACTGCCGCTCATCACCGCCCCTATCATCGCCAACATGTGGCTGCACCATGTTCTGATTGACGGAGGGGCTGACCTCAACGTCATTAGTCATGCTACATTCAAGCAACTGTAGATCCTAGGGTCTCGGCTGGGACCCTCTCACCCATTCTCCGGAGTGGGCCCACAACCAGTGTATCCCCTTGGGAGCATCGCGCTCCCGGTAACATTCGGGGCCAAGGAGAACTTCCGCATGGAGAACGTCCAGTTCGACGTCGGAGGTTAACCTCCCCTTCAACGCCATCATCGGTAGGCCGACCCTGTACCGTTTCATGGCCATTGCCCATTACGGGTATTTGGTCCTCAAGATGTCGTCTCCGGCTAGGGTCCTCACTGTGCAGGGCGACCGCACCGCCGCGCTTACAGCTGTGGAAAAGCTGCACGCCCTGGCAGCAGAAGCTGCTCGCCCGGACGACGGATGGAGGAACCCCTCGACCTCCGGCACCAAGGCACCTACCAAGGTGCCGAAGGTGCGGCCATCCGGAGCCGACAACGTCCCCATCAAGGCCATCCGGCTCTACGCGGATTCCCCCCAGACCACTCGCATTGCGGGTGATCTGGAGGAAAAATAGGAACTCGTGCTCGTCGCCTTCCTCCAGGCAAATGCCGACGTGTTCGCATGGGTGCCGTCGCAGATGCCTGGGATCCCCAGGGAGGTGATCGAGCACCATATGAAGATCAACCCTGAAGCCAGGCCGGTGAGTCAGAAGCCTCGCAAATAGACCATCGAGCGGCAGGACTTCATCCGAAAGGAGATCTAGAAGCTGCTAGACGCCGGCTTCATCGAAGAGGTTCATCGCCCAGTGTGGCTGGCGAACCCAGTCATCATCCCCAAGGTGAATGGGAAGCTTCGGATGTGCATCGACTACACCAGCCTTAATAAGGCTTGTCCCAAGGACCCGTATCCACTCCCGCGAATAGATCAAATCGTGGATTCTACCTCCGGGTGCGACCTTTTGTCTTTCTTAGATGCTTATTCTAGTTTCCATCAAATTTAGATGTCTAGGGAAGATAGGAAGTGAAAGTCGCCTAGAGGGGGGGGGGGTGAATAGGGCGAAACTGAAATTTACAAAGATAATCACAACTCGGGTTAGCGTTAGAAACAATGACGAGTCCGCGAGAGAGGGTGCAAAACAAATCGCAAGCGAATGAAGAGTGAGACACGTGGATTTGTTTTACCGAGGTTCGGTTTTTGCAAACCTACTCCCCGTTGAGGAGGCCACAAAGGCCAGGTCTCTTTCAACCCTTTACCCTCTCTCAAACGATCACACGGATCGAGTGAGCTTCTTCTTCTCAATCACTCGGGACATAAAGTCCCCGCAAGGACCACCACACAATTGGTGTCTCTTGCTTTGATTACAAGTGAATGAATATTGATCACAAGAACAAATGAGAAAGAAAAGAAGCGATCCAAGCGCAAGAGCTCAAATGAACACGGCAAATCACTCTCTCTAATCACTAAGGCTTGATGTGGAGTTGGAGAGGATTTGATCTCTTTTGTGTGCTTGGAATTGAATGCTAGAGCTCTTGTATGGTGTTGAAGTGTAGAAACTTGGATGCCAATGAATGTGGGGTGGTTGGGTTATTTATAGCCCCAACCACCACAAAGTGGCCGTTGGAGGGCTGCTGTCGCATGGCGCACCGGACAGTCCGGTGCGCCACCGGACACTGTCCGGTGCGCCAGCCCACGTCAGCAGACCGTTGGGGTTCGACCGTTGAACCCTGACTTGTGGGCCCGCCAGGATGTCCGGTGGTGCACCGGACAAGCACTGTGGGCTGTCCGGTGCGCCACCCGCGCGTGCTCTGCTCCCATGCGCGCGCTGGCGCGCATTTAATGCGTTGCAGGTAGCCGTTGGCGCGTGAAGTAGCCGTTGCCCGCTGTCACACCGGACAGTCCGGTGTGCACCGGACATGTCCGGTGAATTATAGCGGACGATTTCCCGACGCTGGCGAGTTCCAGAGCCGCTCTCCTCTAGGGCACCGGACACTGTCCGGTGTGCACCGGACAGTCCGGTGAATTATAGCGGAGCGCCTCTGGATTTTCCCGAAGGTGATGAGTTTGGCTTGGAATCCTCTGGTGCACCGGACACTGTCCGGTGCACCAGACCAGAGGTGCCTTCGGTTGTCCCTTTGCTCTTTTGTTGAACCCAACTCTTGGTCATTTTATTGGCTAAGTGTGAACCTTTAGCACCTGTATAACTTATACACTAGAGCAAACTAGTTAGTCCATTTGTGTTGGGCAATTCAACCACCAAAATCAATTAGGAAAATAGGTGTAAGCCTAATTCCCTTTCAATCTCCCCCTTTTTGGTGATTGATGCCAACACAAACCAAAGCAAATATGGAAGTGCATAATTGAACTAGTTTGCATAATGTAAGTGCAAAGGTTGCTTGGAATTGAGCCAATATAAATACTTATGATATGCGCATGGATTGTTTCTTTCTTAGTTAACATTTTGGACCATGTTTGCACCACATGTTTTGTTTTGCAAATTCTTTTGTAAATTCTTTTCAAAGTTCTTTTTGCAAATAGTCAAAGGTAAATGAATAAGATTTTGCGAAGTACTTTCAAGATTTGAAATTTTCTCCCCCTGTTTGAAATGCTTTTCCTTTGACTAAACAAAACTCCCCCTCAATAAATTCTCCTCTTAGTGTTCAAGAGAGTTTTAAGATACCAATTTTGAAATTCCCTCTTCATAAACACGATAAGATACCAATTTGAAAATATTCTTCGAAAAACTAAATTTTACAGATTGGTGGTGGTGCGGTCCTTTTGCTTTGGGCTCATACTTTCTCCCCCTTTGGCATGAATCGCCAAAAACGGAGTCATTAGAGCCCTTAGAATTAATCTCTCCCCCTTTGGTCATAAATAAATGAGTGAAGATTATACCAAAGACGGAGTGGTGCTCGGAGTGACGGCGAAGGATGAGTTATGCAGTGGAAGCCTTTGTCTTCGCCGAAGACTCCAATTCCCTTTCAATAGACCTATGACTTGGTTTGAAATAGACTTGGAAGCACATTAGTCATAGCATATGAAAGAGACATGATCAAAGGTATATAAATGAGCTATATGTGCAAGTCAACAAAAGAAGTTCCTAGAATCAAGAATATTTAAATCATGCCTAAGTTTGGTAAAAGTTTGTTCATCAAGAGGCTTGGTAAAAATATCGGCTAATTGATCTTTAGTATTAATATAAGCAATCTCGATATCCCCCTTTTGTTGGTGATCCCTAAGAAAGTGATACCGAATGGCTATGTGTTTAGTGCGGCTATGCTCAACGGGATTATCCGCCATGCGGATTGCACTCTCATTATCACATAGAAGAGGAACTTTGGTTAATTTGTAACCATAGTCCCGCAGGGTTTGCCTCATCCAAAGCAATTGCGCGCAACAATGACCTGCGGCAATATACTCGGCTTCGGCGGTTGAAAGAGCGACCGAATTTTGCTTCTTTGAAGCCCAAGACACCAAGGATCTTCCCAAGAACTGGCAAGTCCCCGATGTGCTCTTTCGATTAATTTTACACCCTGCCCAATCGGCATCCGAATAACCAATTAAATCAAAAGTGGATCCCTGAGGGTACCAAAGCCCAAACTTAGGAGTATAAGCCAAATATCTCAAGATTCGTTTTACGGCCGTAAGGTGTGATTCCTTAGGGTCGGATTGGAATCTTGCACACATGCATACGGAAAGCATAATATCCGGTCGAGATGCACATAAATAAAGCAATGAACCTATCATCGACCGGTATACCTTTTGATCGACGGATTTACCTCCCGTCTCGAGGTCGAGATGCCCATTGGTTGCCATGGGTGTCTTGATAGGCTTGGCATCCTTCATCCCAAACTTGTTTAGAATGTCTTGAGTGTACTTCGTTTGGCAAATGAAGGTGCCCTCTTGGAGTTGCTTGACTTGGAATCCTAAGAAATACTTCAACTCCCCCATCATTGACATCTCGAATTTTTGTGTCATGATCCTACTAAATTCCTCACATGTAGATTCGTTAGTAGACCCAAATATAATATCATCAACATAAATTTGGCATACGAACAAATCATTTGCAAGAGTCTTAGTGAATAAAGTAGGATCGGCCTTGCCGACTTTGAAGCCATTAGTAATAAGGAAATCTCTAAGGCATTCATACCATGCTCTTGGGGCTTGCTTGAGCCCATAAAGCGCCTTAGAGAGCCTATAGACATGGTTAGGATACTCACTGTCTTCAAAGCCGGGAGGTTGCTCAACATAGACCTCTTCCTTGATTGGTCCGTTGAGGAAGGCACTTTTCACGTCCATTTGAAAAAGCTTGAAGCCATGGTAAGTAGCATAGGCTAATAATATGCGAATTGACTCAAGCCTAGCTACGGGTGCATAGGTTTCACCAAAATCCAAACCTTCGACTTGTGAATACCCCTTGGCCACGAGTCAAGCTTTGTTCCTTGTCACCACACCATGCTCATCTTGCTTGTTGCGGAAGACCCACTTGGTTCCTACAACATTTTGGTTAGGACGTGGAACTAAATGCCATACCTCGTTCCTAGTAAAATTGTTGAGCTCCTCTTGCATCGCCATCACCCAATCCGAATCTTGTAGTGCTTCCTCTACCCTATGTGGCTCAATAGAGGAAACAAACGAGTAATGTTCACAAAAAAGAGCAACACGAGATCTAGTGGTTACCCCCTTATGAATGTCGCCGAGGATAGTGTCGACGGGGTGATCTCGTTGAATTGCTTGGTGGACTCTTGGGTGTGGTGGTCTTGGTTCATCATCCTCCATGTCTTGATCATTTGCATCTCCCCCTTGATCATTGCCGTCATCTTGAGGTGGCTCATCATTTTGATCTTCTCCTTCATCAACTTGAGCCTTATCCTCAATTTGAGTTGGTGGAGATGCTTGCGGGGAGGAGGATGGTTGATCTTGTGCATTTGGAGGCTCTTCGGATTCCTTAGGACACACATCCCCAATGGACATGTTCCTTAGCACGATGCATGGAGCCTGTTCTTCACCTATCTCATCAAGATCAACATGCTCTACTTGAGAGCCGTTAGTTTCATCAAACACAACGTCAGAAGAAACTTCAACAAGTCCTGAGGACTTGTTAAAGACTCTATATGCCTTTGTGTTCGAATCATATCCTAGTAAAAAGCCTTCTACAGTCTTAGGAGCAAATTTAGATTTTCTTCCTCTTTTAACAAGAATAAAACATTTGCTACCAAAGACTCTAAAATATGAAATATTGGGCTTTTTACCGGTTAGGAATTCATATGATGTCTTCTTGAGGATTCAGTGTAGATATAACCGGTTGATGGCGTAGCAAGCGGTGTTAACCGCTTCGGCCCAAAACTGATCCGGCGTCTTGTACTCATCAAGCATGGTCCTTGCCATGTCCAATAGAGTTCGATTCTTCCTCTCCACTACACCATTTTGTTGTGGCGTGTAGGGAGAAGAGAACTCATGCTTGATTCCCTCCTCCTCAAGGAAGCCTTCGATTTGAGAGTTCTTGAACTCCGTCCCGTTGTCGCTTCTTATTTTCTTGATCCTTAAGCCGAACTCATTTTGAGCCCGTCTCAAGAATCCCTTTAAGGTCTCTTGGGTTTGAGATTTTTCCTGCAAAAAGAATACCCAAGTGAAGCGAGAATAATCATCCACAATGACTAGACAATACTTACTCCCGCCGATGCTTATGTAAGCGATCGGGCCGAATAAATACATGTGTAGGAGCTCCAGTGGCCTGTCAGTCGTCATGATGTTCTTGTGTGGATGATGAACACCAACTTGCTTCCCGGCTTGGCATGCGCTACAAATCCTGTCTTTCTCAAAATGAACATTTGTTAATCCTAAAATGTGTTCTCCCTTTAGAAGCTTATGAAGATTCTTCATTCCAACATGGGCTAGTCAGCGATGACAGAGCCAAACCATATTAGTCTTAGCAATTAAGCAAGTGTCGAGTTCAGCTCTATCAAAATCTACCAAGTATAGCTGACCCTCTAACACTCCCTTAAAAGCTATTGAATCATCACTTCTTCTAAAGACAGTGACACCTATATCAGTAAATAGACAGTTGTAGCCCATTTGACATAATTGGGATACGGAAAGCAAATTGTAATCTAAAGAATCGACAAGAAAAACAATGGAAATGGAATGGCAGGAGATATAGCTATTTTTCCCAAACCTTTGACCAAACCTTGGTTTCCATCCCCGAATGTGATAGCTCGTTGGGGATCTTGGTTTTTCTCGTATGAGGAGAACATTTTCTTCTCCCCTGTCATGTGGTTTGTGCACCCTCTATCAATGATCCAACTTGTGCCCCCGGATGCATAAACCTACAAAACAAGTTTAGTTCTTTGTTTTAGGTACCCAAACGGTTTTGGGTCCTTTAGCATTAGAGACAAGAACTTTGGGTACCCAAACACAAGTCTTGGAGCCCTTGTGTTTGCCCCCAACAAACTTGGCAACTACTTTGCCGGATTTGTTAGTAAGCACATAAGATGCATCAAAGGTTTTAAATGAAATAGCATGATCATTTGATGCACTAGGAGTTTTCTTTTTAGGCAACTTAGCACGGGTTGGTTGCCTAGAACTAGATGTCTCACCCTTATACATAAAAGCATGGTTAGGGCCAGAGTGAGACTTCCTAAAATGAATTCTCCTAATTTTGTGCTCGGGATAACCGGCAGGCTACAAAATGTAACCCTCGTTATCCTGAGGCATGGGAGCCTTGCCCTTAACAAAGTTAGATAGTTTCTTAGGAGGGGCATTAATTTTGACATTGTCTCCCCTTTGGAAGCCAATGCCATCCTTAATGCCAGGGTGTCTCCCATTATAGAGCATACTACGAGCAAATTTAAAATTTTCATTTTCAAGTTCATGCTCGGCAATTTTAGCATCTAGTTTTACTATATGATCATTTTGTTGTTTAATTAAGGTCATATGATCATGTATAGCATTAATATCAACATCTCTACATCTAATGCAAATGGAAGTATGCTCAATAGTAGATGTAGATGGTTTGCAAGAATTAAGTTCAACAATCTTAGCACGCAAAATATCATTCTTATCTCTAAGATCGGAAATTGTAACATTGCAAACATCTAACTCTTTGGCCTTAGCAAGCAATTTTTCATTTTCATCTCTAAGGCTAGCAAGAGAAGTATTCAATTCATCAATCTTAGCAAGTAAATCAACATTATCGTTTCTAAGATCGGGAATTGAAACATTACAAACATGAGAATCAACCTTAGCATTTAAACTTGCATTTTCATTTCTAAGGTTGTTAATGGTCTCATGGCAAGTGCTTAGCTCACTAGATAATTTTTCACATTTTTCTACTTCTAGAGCGTAAGCATTTTTAACCTTAACATGCTTCTTATTTTCTTTAATAAGGAAGTCCTCTTGAGAATCCAAGAGATCATCCTTCTCATGAATAGCACTAATCAATTCATTCAATTTTTCTTTTTGTTGCATGTTTAGGTTGGCAAAAAGAATGCGCAAGTTATCCTCCTCATTTCTATCATCATCCTCATCACTAGATGTTTCATATTTGGTGGAGGATCTTGATTGTACCTTCTTCTTTTTGCCGTCCTTGGCCATGAGGCATTTGTGGCCGACGTTGGGGAAGAGGAGGCCCTTGGTGACGGCGATGTTGGCGGCGTCCTCGTCGGAGGAGGAGTCGGAGGAGCTCTCGTCCGAGTCCCATTCGCGGCATACATGAGCGTCGCCACCCTTCTTTTTGTAGTATTTCTTCTTCTCCTTTCTTCTCCCCTTCTTGTCGTTGTCCCTGTCACTATCACTTGATAATGGACATTTAGCAATAAAATGACCGGGCTTACCACATTTGTAACAAACCTTCTTGGAGCGGGGCTTGTAGTCTTTCCCCCTCCTTTGTTTGAGGATTTGGCGAAAACTCTTGATGATGAGTGCCATCTCCTCATTGTCGAGCTTGGAGGTGTCGATGGGTTGTCTACTTGATGTAGACTCCTCCTTCTTTTCTTCCATCGCCTTAAGTGCCACGGGATGAGCTTCGGAAGTGGAGGGCTCATCAAGCTCAATTATCTTCCTTGAGCCCTTGATCATACATCCAAAGCTCACAAAATTCCCGATTACTTCCTCGGGAGTCATTAGTGTGTATCTTGGATTACCACGAATTAATTGTACTTGAGTAGGGTTAAGGAAAATGAGTGATCTCAAAATAACCTTAACCACCTCGTGGTCATCCCATTTCTTGCTCCCGAGGTTGCGTACTTGATTTACCAAGGTCTTGAGCCGATTGTACATATCTTGTGGCTCCTCTCCTTGGCGAAGGCGGAATCGACCGAGCTCCCCCTCGATCGTCTCTCGCTTGGTGATCTTGGTGAGCTCGTCACCCTCGTGTGCCGTCTTGAGCACATCCCAAACCTCCTTGGCGCTTTTTAGTCCTTGCACCTTGTTGTATTCCTCCCTACTTAGAGAGGCGAGGAGGATTGTTGTAGCTTGGGAGTTGAAGTGCTCGATTTGGGCAACTTCATCCGCATCATAGTCCTCATCCCCTACGTATGGTACCTGCACACCAAACTCAACTACATCCCATATACTTTTGTGGAGTGAGGTTAGATGAAATTTCATTAAATCACTCCACCTTGCATAATCTTCACCGTCAAAAGTCGGTGGTTTGCCTAATGGGACAGAAAGTAGAGGTGTATGCTTAGGAATGCGGGGATAGCGTAAGGGAATCTTACTAAACTTCTTGCGCTCATGGCGCTTAGAAGTGACGGACGGCGCGTCGGAGCCGGAGGTCGACGGTGATGAAGTGTCGGTCTCGTAGTAGACGACCTTCCTCATCTTCTTGTGTTTGCCGCTACTCCGATGCGACTTGTGGGAAGAAGACTTCTTCTCCTTCCCCTTCCCCTTGTTGCGGGACTCTTCCGAGGAGTGGCTTGTAGTGGGCTTTTCGCCGGTCTCCATCTCCCTCTTGGCGTGATCTCCCGACATCACTTCGAGCGGTTAGGCTCTAATGAAGCACCGGGCTCCGATACCAATTGAAAGTCGCCTAGAGGGGGGGGTGAATAGGGCGAAACTGAAATTTACAAAGATAATCACAACTACAAGCCGGGTTAGCGTTAGAAACAATGACGAGTCCACGAGAGAGGGTGTAAAACAAATCGCAAGTGAATGAAGAGTGAGACACGTGGATTTGTTTTACCGAGGTTCGGTTTTTGCAAACCTACTCCCCGTTGAGGAGGCCACAAAGGCTGGGTCTCTTTCAACCCTTTACCCTCTCTCAAACGATCACACGGATCGAGTGAGCTTCTTCTTCTCAATCACTCGGGACACAAAGTCCCCGCAAGGACCACCACACAATTGGTGTCTCTTGCTTTGATTACAAGTGAATGAATATTGATCACAAGAACAAATGAGAAAGAAAAGAAGCGATCCAAGCGCAAGAGCTCAAATGAACACGGCAAATCACTCTCTCTAATCACTAAGGCTTGATGTGGAGTTGGAGAGGATTTGATCTCTTTTGTGTGCTTGGAATTGAATGCTAGAGCTCTTGTATGGTGTTGAAGTGTAGAAACTTGGATGCCAATGAATGTGGGGTGGTTGGGGTATTTATAGCCCCAACCACCACAAAGTGGCCGTTGGAGGGCTGCTGTCGCATGGCGCACCGGACAGTCCGGTGCGCCACCGGACACTGTCCGGTGCGCCAGCCCACGTCAGCAGACCGTTGGGGTTCGACCGTTGAACCCTGACTTGTGGGCCCGCCAAGATGTCCGGTGGTGCACCGGACAAGCACTGTGGGCTGTCCGGTGCGCCACCCGCGCGTGCTCTGCTCCCCTGCGCGCGCTGGCGCACATTTAATGCGTTGCAGGTAGCCGTTGGCGCGTGAAGTAGCCGTTGCCCGCTGTCACACCGGACAGTCCGGTGTGCACCGGACATGTCCGGTGAATTATAGCGGACGATTTCCCGACGCTGGCGAGTTCTAGAGCCGCTCTCCTCTGGGGCACCAGACACTGTCCGGTGTGCACCGGACAGTCCGATGAATTATAGCGAAGCTCCTCTGGATTTTCCCGAAGGTGATGAGTTTGGCTTGGAGTCCTCTGGTGCACCGGACACTGTCCGGTGGCACACCGGACAGTCCGGTGCGCCAGACCAGAGGTGCCTTCGGTTGTCCCTTTGCTCTTTTGTTGAACCCAACTCTTGGTCATTTTATTGGCTAAGTGTGAACCTTTAGCACCTGTATAACTTATACACTAGAGCAAACTAGTTAGTCCATTTGTGTTGGGCAATTCAACCACCAAAATCAATTAGGAAAATAGGTGTAAGCCTAATTCCCTTTCAGGAAGCATACCGTTTTTGTAATAGTGGATGGGCTTTACTGCTATGTCGTAATGCCTTACGGTCTGAAAAATGCCTTGCCAACATTTGTGCGGGTGATGAGTAAGACTTTCGGGGACCTGATCAGGGACAAGGTGGAAGTATACGTCGATGACATCGTAGTCAAGACCAAGAGAGGGTCGACCCTAGTGGAAGACTTGACCCTGGTCTTCGATAGGCTACGGGCAACCCGCACAAAGCTGAATCCAGACAAGTGCGTCTTTTGTGTCTCCGCAGGGAAGTTGCTGGGGTTCCTGGTTTCGTACCGGGGCATTGAAGCAAACCCGGAGAAGATCAAGGCGATTGAAGTGATGAGGCCTCTAGCCCGCAACAAAGACGTCTAGAGGCTTACGACGTCATTAGCCACCCTTAGCCGCTTCATTTCGAGGCTGGCTGAGAGGGCGCTGCCCTTCTTCAAGATATTGCGGAAGTCCGGTCCATTCTCTTGGACCGAAGAGGCGGAGCAAGCCTTCCAAGAGTTGAAGCAGCACCTGGTGTCCCTACCAATACTGGTAGCACCAGAGCCTGGGGAGCCGTTGTATTTATACATCGCGGCGGCTGCAGAAGCACTGAGCATGGTGCTAGTCGTCGAAAGGACGGCACAAGAAGACCAGGAACCTGAGGGTTCGGGACCGGCTACAGGGGTCCAGACTATTCAGAAGCCGGTCTACTATGTCAGCGAGGTCCTCCATGAACAAAAGCTAGGTACCTTGAGACGCACAAACTTCTCTATGCTGTGCTTGTTGCGTCCAGGAAGTTGCACCACTATTTCCTGGCACACAAGGTCATGGTGGTGACCTCCTTTCCGTTAAGGGACATCCCCCACAACTCTAACGCCATAGGCAATATCGCCAAGTGGGCTGTGGAGCTCGCTGAGTTCCAGCTGGACTTCCAGCCTCGCCACGCCATCAAGAGCTAGGTCCTGGCTGACTTCATCATGGAGTGGATGCCTCCATCGAGCGCTTCGGGTGGTCTGGATCCCAATTCGGACCCCACACCTGCGGAGCCTAGGGGTCCGGTCTTCACTGAGCCCCACTAGATGCTCTTCTTCAACGGATCCGCTCGTCAGCAAGTTGGTGGAGCTAGAATGGTCGTCATCGACCCAAGCGGAGATCAAGTAAAGTACATGGTGCACCTTGAGTTCAAGGCCACCAACAACATGGCAGAGTACGAAGCACTGATCTTCGGTTTGTCGGTGGCCCAATCCCTAGGGATCCGCTAGCTCCTGGTGAAGGGGGACTCCTAGCTGATCATCAAGCAAGTCCGCAGGGAGTGTAGCTGCAATGAGCCTAGGCTCACAGCGTACCTACTTCACGTGAGGAAGCTGTAAAAGGACTTCACTGCCCTGGAACTGCAACACGTTCCTCGGGCTGACAACTCGGTGGCAGATGACCTCTCCGTGAGGGCATCAACTTGGGCACCCGTGCTCGAGGGTGTCTTCGAAAGACGGATGCTGAGACCCACCGCCCCGCCGGCCGAACTAGGCGAAGGGGGCAAGACTAGCACCTCAAAGCTAGCGGTCCCAGTGGCGTCCCATCTACAGAACCCACCGAAGACTGTGTGTGCTATGGGAGATCTTGCCAGTCCCTTAGCGCCACAGCCAATATCTCAGAGTGGTCCCGATGCATGGATCTCCGAGATCTGGGACTAACTGAAGGAAAATATCCTTCCTGAAGACCATGTGTCTGCAGAGCGCATAGTGTGGTTGGCTAAACGCTACACGATGGTGGAAGGGGATCTCTACCGCTGTGGCGCCAACGACATTCTCATGCGGTGCATTACCCAGGAGGAGGGCCGTGAGTTGCTCACGGAGATCCATGGAGGAGAGTGCGGAAGTCATTCATCATCCCACACACTGGTCGGTAAGGCCTTCCAACATGGCTTTTATTGGCCAACCGCTCTCCAGGATGCAGCTGAGATGGTAATGTCCTGCAAGGCGTGCTAGTTCCATGCAAAGCAGATACACACACCAGCTCAGGCTCTATAGATGATTCCACCCTCCTAGCCATTCATCGTATGGGGGGTTGATATCCTGGGACCATTCCCTAGGGCTGTCAGCGGGTACCGGTTCCTCTTCGTCGCCATCGACAAGTTCACAAAGTGGCCAGAGGCCACCCCTGTTGTCAATATCACCCAGGGTGCTGCTGACACTTTCCTCAAGTCGATCATCTGTAGATTTGGGGACCCAAGCCGTATCATTACGGACAACGGGACCCAGTTTACAAGTTGGATCTTGCAGGAGTTTTGCGAGGACATCGGCACCCAGCTCTGCTTTGCGTCCGTAGCTCATCCAAGGAGCAACGACCAAGTGGAGAGGGCAAACGCAGAGATCCTCAATGGACCCAAGACACGCACCTATGACTGCTTGAAAAAGCATGGTGCAAATTGGGTCAACGAGCTTCCGTCCGTGCTGTGGGGGAACCGGACCACGCCCAGCCGAGCTACTGGGAGACCCCGTTCTTCCTAGTCTACGGGGCCAAAGCCTACCTTCCCCCAAAAATCATTATGCGCTCCCCACGGGTCCAGGCGTTCGATGAGTCTATGCAGGAACAACTACGGCATGAAGACGTGGACTTCATCGACGAGCGCAGATGGCATGCGGCGATCCGAAATGCACGATACAACCAAGCGCTCAGGCGCTACCACCAATGGTTCATGCATAGTAGGAAGCTCGGGGTTGGGGACCTGGTCCTAAGGTGAGTACTGAACCGAGAAGGGCTCCACAAACTCTCCCCCAGCTGGGAAGGACCCTTCAAGGCGACAGAAATATGCCGACACGGGTGTGTCCGCCTTGCTACAACTGAAGGAGAGCCTCTTCCCAATCCCTGGAACATAGAGCATCTCCGTAAGTTTGTCCCATAGAAACAAGCCTGGGGATTCAGTTTTCTTCCTTTGTAACTAAGTTGTGCATATATGTACGCCAGCCCGATGAGGTCCGCCCTCATAAACCCAGTCTGTTGGCCTACACTCATGAATATCAAGTTATAAAGAAAAGATTCAACCCCAGATTTGTTTTTGTGATGGTCTTATTTTTTCTTCAATTTACGAGCATCATTTTTATCTAAACCACCCATACCGTTCCCACCCTTGTTGGTATAATGACATCCGAATTGAGTAGCCAGGCTTGTAGTTTGGGATCCCTCCGTAGGGGGGTCCGGCAGCCTGGGGGCCAGTTCTAGAGAACGGGTACTTGTCTCCTAGGGTGGTCTGGAGCTGTGTAGCCATTTAGCTTGGTTCCATACCCTAAGCCTACACGCTCCACCATTCTGTGACGGGTACCCTAGTATTTGGAACTATAGTCATGTGGGTCCAGCAAACTAGGGTCCGGTTCTAGAGAACGGATACACGTCCCCTGGGGTGGTCCGGAGCTATGTAGCCGCTTAGCCTGGTCCCATACCCTAAGCCTACATGCTCCACCACTTTGCGACGGGTGCCCTATTATTTGGAGCTATGATCCAGGGGGTCCGGACACACGGATTGGCTTCCCGGTCTAAATTCTGCAGGTCCTATTGCGTGAATCAAAGGATAAAAGATACCAGTTAGTGGGTCCTATGGGTGCACTACTGAAGCTTCCTAGCCAAGGCTGTGTGCAGGTCCAGGTCCCAGTCGAGACTACCTCCTGGGGGCCAGGTCACCAATTCTTTCTTAAGTATACTGGCATCCAGCCTCGACACATCGAGCCTACATCCAAGGGGGGCCAAGTACCAGGGAGAAGTTGGTAACGACACACATAGCAAAGACAAATAGCATACAAATAAGTTCTATCACTGATAGATTAATACTTCCCAAAAGTATCTTACAAAACCAGAAAATATTACAAGCCGCACCCCAGCGGAACCCTGGCCCTATTTCTGCAGATCTAGCTACTAATCATTGGCAGGATCCCGCTGGAAGCGCTCGACCACCACCTCCACTGTATCTTGTACGCCCTCTCGGGCGGCGTCTTCGGTGTCGGCCACCGGACCGGTGATCACCGGCTCCAAGGAGATGGTTGGGTCATGGCACCAAAAGCACGTCAGGAGGTACTCCATCACCGCCCTGTAGAGCCTACCGCCCTCGGCCTCCAGGAGGGCGCCAAGGATCTGGTCTAGGCGACAGAGGCGGTCGGCGACAGAATCCAGCATTGGGAGCACATCAAAGATGGACGTCGGCGGCTCCAACACCAGGATGAGGCTCACCCCCAGTGACACCAGAGTCGTGCTTGCCTCGCCGGCCCATGCGGCGATGCGCTGGACCCCAGCGTGTTGCTCCGCCTAGAGATCTTGAAGTGTCTTCTGCATCGCCTCCACCACCTAGGGGCCTGGTGCTGCCTGTGCCGCCTACGCCACCTTGAACTGGCGGAACTGCTCCTCCAGCGCCCGCTCCTTCTCCTTTGCCTCGAGCTCATGATTAGCCAGCAGCTTCTCCCGCCTTTCAAACATTTCCTCCCTGAAGGCGAGGTCCTTCTCCTGCTAGGCGAGATCTGTCGCCCGCTTATCCAGGGAGGCCTCCTTTTCCTTGAGGTTCTCCTTGGCCAGGGCAATGCTGCTGGCCCTGTCATACAACTCCTGCTGTAGCCTCTGCAGGCTCTCCACAGCCACGGTCTGCTGGGCCCGCTGCTCCTCCAGGACTTGGTTGAAGGCATTCAGCTTGGCCCGGAGCTCCGTGACGACCTCCTCCCTCTGGTCCAAGTGCTCCTCCTTCTTGGCCAGCTTCTTCTCCTTCCGGGCCACCTCCAGCTCCCAGGCGAACACCTTCTGGAGGTCATTCTTGTAGTCCTTGCGGTCTCGCTCAAGCTCAAACCGCTCGAAGGCGAACTGGCAGGACGCTACCTTGGTGCGCTCCTCTAGCTGGGTACGCCAATCGCTGAGGCGCTGGTGTTCGGCCTCCAGCGCCTCCCACTCCCGCAGGATCGCTGCCTCGGTCTCGTGTAGATCCCGATGGGCACGAGATAGCACCCGGGGGAGGGGAATCAGCACCGCTTCTGGCTCGGCGCCGGACTAGAGCTGCCGCCCAAAGATCACCTCCATCTCCTCTGGAGTGGGCGGCGGGACGGAGCTGGACGCGCCCCCCACGTCGACCTCGATGACAGGGGCATGCGCAGCTGAGGCCTCCTCTGCCGTTGCCGATGGTGTACTCGACGGCATCGCCGTTGTTGAGGCTGTGGCAGCCGCCGAAGCAGTGGGGACCCCCTCCGCCACTGCGGCACTGCTTGGCATTGGCACCACTTCTGCCGGACCCCCAGCATGGGCCTAGGGGCCCAATGGCGCTGACTTGGCGGCAGCAACCGGGGGCGGGGGAGGCACGACCTTGGGAGCAGAGGGGGAGGAAGCCCTGACAAGCAAAGGATAGGTTAAGACCTATCGGCATGTTAAATAGACTAATAAAAAAAGAAAGGGGCTCCACTCACTTGGGGCCTTGGACCTTCCAGCGACCCTAGAAGCGGGGCGACCGCTGCTTCTGTTGCTGCTGCTGTTGCTGCTGGTGCCCCTAGGGGAGATCATCCCCAGGTGCTGTTGGCGGCAGCGAGCCCGACGGTGGTGGTGGTTGTGGTGGCGGCGGACCCGATGGCTATGGTGGCGGAGGACTGGCGCACCTCTACGCGCCCTGGGCCTGGGAGCCGGTCTCCTCGGCTCCGCTAGTAGTCCTCTAAAGCTTCTGGGAGCCAGCCTCCTCGGCCCCAATGGGGGGGGTCCAAAACAAACGATCCATCGACACGGTGCAGCCGATGTTTCCTTTCATCCTCCGACACCCCGGAGCCGCCTGGGGCGAAGGAGCTCTAGCGAGGGCCGCGACCGAGGCGTGAGAAGCTCTGGAGGGGGTGCTGGGGGCCACACCGGAAGTCTGGGGGCCTCCAGCCGGTGCATCAGAGATCCAGATCCCGTAATGGGGGTCCTAGCCGCCGGTCTGGCGAACCGCGATGCCGCGCTCGTCGAGGGTCGGCAGCGTGGCCAAAATCACCATCCTCAACCCTGCGTCGTCTCAGAGCGTAGGGATGCCCTCGGGGAGGATTAGAGACTCAGGGACGAAGGACTCACCAGTAATCCCCTTCACCAGAACCTCCAGCTCCTCCTAGGACAAGTCGGTCCCTGGCCCATGCTGGATTCGGCCGATGTCGTTTGAGCCGGTGAACCAGCAACATAGATGTGCCCACTATTGTAGTGGCGCGATCCAGCGCTTTAGGAAGTCTCCTGTCCAGTACGAACTGGAACTCCGGCGCCAGGGATGGCTTGGCCCTCCACTGCTTCCGGTCGAGTCTTCGCCCGTCGCTCGGCAGGGCAAGGCGGTCGTTGGCCTCCGCGCTAGTGATCACCCAGTCGCCGTGCCAGTTCTCCCACCTTGTGCCGCCAAGGGAGGGGATGTAGGCGCCGGCCAAATCTAGCCTTGTCTGGAAGTAGTAGGTGCCGAGGTGGTCCTTCGCCTTCCCCGACTTCACCAGCACAAAGAAATGGCGGAAGAGGGAGGTGCAGGGCACCACCCCCACGAACATCTCGCATAGGTGGGTGAAGATGGCCGCCTGGAGGATGGAGTGGGGGGTGAGGTGCTGAAGCTAGAGGCCAAACGCCTCCAACAACAGCAGGAAGAAAGGCGAGATCGGCAACGCCAACCCGCATGAGATGTAGGAGGTGAACAAAACGAACTCCCCGGCGGCGAGGTCACTGAGAGGGACGGTGCCAGTGCGGATCCTCTCGGCGAGTGCCGGCGCGCTCCATCCAAAAGGTAGCGCACCACATTGAGCGTCGCCTCAGTCAAGAAGCAGTCGGGTTGGCCAAGCGAAGTCATGGTGTCGGCGGACAATTCCGAATCCGCTAAACCATGTTTGTTTTCTTTTTTTTTCTCGACTTTGCCCATGGGTAATGAGTTTCGATGTATTGGGCTGGGCGTTTCCGTTTAGAAATAGAAGCTTTTTCGTGCTTGCTTGCGAATGGCCTGAATGGAATGAATATTCAGATAAATAAAAGAAAAAAAATAAACCATTGAGAAAGTTATTCATTCTTATATTAATTTCCTATACTTGACCGAACAACTTCCAATTCCGTTATTTCAACTACACCAAATGAATTGGTCAAGACTCTCCTGTTTATGGCCCCTTCTATTCTATTCTATTAGTTTCAGATCGGGGTTCGAACCCGCGACTTCTGGCGTGACAGACCAGCACTCTACCCAACTGAGCTAACTTGCTGAGCAGGAGAGCGAGAATGCAAAGGGGCACGGAGAGCTCGAAGGCGAAAGGGCACAGAGAGTGGAGAGAATGCGAATTCATAACTGCTGCACATGGGGTGAATCCCTTTTCAAGGAAGACTCTCCCGCTCTCGCCCCGAGACGCCGCAAAAAATCTCACCCGACGCACACCAAAGCAACCCAGCCTCTGACATGGGGGCCCGGGCCCACAAGTCATACAGCTGGTGTGCGGGTCTCCGAGTGCTGAGAAGGCGAACCGCCACGCGAAGAGCAAACTGCCGCCCGCGGTAGTGCGCCTCTTCATCTCCGCCAAAAACAACAGCCCAATTTCTGATACGGGGGCCCGGGCCCACGAGTCATACTCCTTGGGCGTCGGTTTCTGAGTGCAGAAAGAGTGAACCGCCGCTCTCGCCAGTACTGTGCCTCCTCGGGGCCGCCGCAGAAGACAGAGAAGGTGAATTTTTAAACCAATGCAGCGGTATCGAGGTGCCTCGCGCGTGGCCCGGTGAAACCATCAAGTGTGGGGGCCGCGGGTCAGTTAGCCACAGGGACAGACGTGGCACTTGGCGTGACCGAAGGCGGACTGGCAGAGATTACGTCAGCAAGCGCACGGAAGCGGCGCGCGAATTGCCAATCAAGCTTTAGCCTCACCCGCAGGCTTGTATCCTCCCCTGAGGTGGGCCCGGGGGCCACTGTCGGTACCCTAAAATAGGGGTACCCCTTACTACAGTGTGAAGACACGGTGCCCGCGCGACTATCTCTAGTCGCATGGTAAACAGCACCCGACCCCGCCACAAGGACGGCTCCGGGGCTGCCACGTGGCCAGAGAAGACAATATCCTCCAAGGTATCAACAGTGGGTCCGGACCCCTTGGGAAAGTGCTAGACCCCTGCATATACAAACCGGACCTCCGGGTAAGGTCCAGGACCCCCACGGGTGCAAACCGGACCCATGGGACGGGTCCCGAACCCCTCTGTGTGGGGTCCAGGCCACTCACAGCAGGGTCCCGGGATTCTAGGACAAAGGATACCCAGGCCTTAATCAAGGCCAGGTAGGGGTCCGAAGCTGACACGTGTCCGGACCATACCACGTACGCTTCTGCTCCCCGCTCAGGCGGAGACCCAATGCTGCCACGTGGCCTACTGCCCGTGACGTAAGCCAGCGGGCGGAGCCTGACATAAGGCTTCTAGGCCGCGCGTCCTCTGCATTTATTGCAGATAAGGTGCACCACATGTCAAACTGGTAGGTGATGTACCGCCTCATCATTTAATGAGCCCTGTCCACTCCATTGGCAGGCGATGTGCCGCCTCAGCATTTAATGTGCCCTGTCCACTCCGCTGACGGGCGGCAACCAAACCATCCTGCAGGTGGCATGCCTGTCCATTCCGTCGGCTGGCAGTACGCCCATGCTACGGTGTACACTATGCTCATCATCACTCGCACGTTACCGAGGAAGCAGCGCAACATATCAATACTATATGCACTACGGACATTATGGAGCTCGAAGATCGCCCAGGCGTTACAACATTAGTTACTTCCCTCCATTTTGCCCCTGGGCCCACATGTCGGGGCTCAGTACCCTTGTATGTGCCCCCTTGAGCTATAAAAGGGAGGGCACACGGCATTACAAGGCACGCTCACACGGACTCAAGCTCACTTAGACTCTCAGACTCACAAGTTCATACATGCTCTCAAGCTAAATACAGCACACAGTGGAGTAGGGTATTACGCTCCGGCGGCCCAAACCACTCTAAACCCTTGGTGTTCTTGCGTTCTTCCCGATTCCATCTAGCAGGAAAAACGCTTAGGCCCCTCCTCATCTTAGGATTTAGGGTGGGTGCGTTCTGCCACCCGGCCGGAGAATTTCCTCTCCGATAATGACTCCACTGAACTTTACACATGTTGATAACTTTACTCTGAGTAATTATGTGAGATGTTTCCAAAATTCTGATAGGATACTCTCAATAAGTCAAATCCTCGTTAACATTGAGTTCTTCCATAGGTAATTGTTCCTTAGGCACTCTTAAGCATTTCTTAAGTTGTGAAACATGAAATACGTCATGCACGTCCGATTAACTATCTTGTAGTTCTAACTGATATGCTACTTCACCTTTTTCCAAAATTTTGAATGGGCCAATGTAGCGGGGAGATAGTTTACCCTTAGCCTTAAATCTTTTCATTCCTCTCATTGGTGAATCCTTAAGGTATACGAAGTCTCCAACTTCAAAGATCAACTCTCTCCTTCTATTGTCAGCATAGCTTTTCTGTCTTGACTGTGTTGTTTTCAAATTCTCTCTAACAATTTGCACTTGTTTTTCTGGTTCTTGAACAATTTCTAGACCAAATACTTGACTTTCTCTGGTCTAATTCCAATAAAGTGATGTTCTACATTTCTGACCATAAAGTGCTTCAAACGGTGCCATTTTTAGACTTGCTTGGTAACTATTGTTGTACGAGAATTCTGCATAAGGCAAACTCTTATCCCAACTTCTACCATGCTTTAGAGCACAAGCTCTCAACATATCTTCCAACACTTGGTCTGTTCTTTTTGTTTGTCCATCTGTTTGCGGATGATAGACTGAGATGAAGTTTAGCTTGGTATCCATGGACTCATGTAACCTTTTCCAAATGTGCGAGGTAAATTGGGTTCCTTGATCTGATACGATCTTCTTTGGTACTCCATGCAGACAAACAATACTTGACATGTATAACTCTGCTAACTGGGCTCCTGAGTAAGTTGTCTTCATTGGTATAAAGTGTGCCACTTTAGTCAACCTGTCCACTATAACCCATATGGAATCATAGCCGTCACGAGTATGGGGTAGTCCAACTATGAAATCCATACTAATTTCTTCCCATTTCCATTTTAGTACTTTAAGAGGTTGTAACAATCCTGCTGGTCTTTGGTGTTCGGCTTTAACTCGTTGGCACACATCACATAGTGCAACATAAGTAGCAACATCTCTTTTCAGACCGTACCACCAATACTTTTCCTTTAGGTCCTAGTACATCTTAGTACTTCCTGGGTGAATAGAATAAGCCAAATCATGAGCTTCTCTTAAGATAAGTTGGCGTAGGTGTTCAATTTCTGGTACACAGATTCTCTTTTTAAACCATACAGTGCCTTGTTCATCTTCCGTGAAATCTGAGGTTTTTCCCAAATTAATCTGTGCTTTAATTTCCTTGATTTTCTCATTAGATTCTTGTCCTTTAGAATCTCCTATTCCAAAATAGATTCCACTTCCATAACTGTTGCTTCCATATTATCGAGCATACCAAGGTTGCATTGTTCCCTTTCCCAACAAAATTCCTATGGCATCAAATGAGTAGTGATATTTTTCACTTGACTTTTACGGCTCAAAGCATCTGCCACTACATTTGCTTTTCCTGGGTGATATTGTATTTCCAAATCATAGTCTTTGATTAACTCAAGCCATCTTCGCTGTCTTAGGTTGAGTTCTTTCTGTGTGAAGATATATTTCAAACGTTTGTGACCCGTGAAGATTTTGCACTTGTTTCCAATCATGGAGTGCCTCCAAATCTTCAAAGCATGCACTACGGTAGCTAATTCCAAATCATGCGTAGGATAATTCTTTTCATGCTTCCGTAACTGCCTTGAGGCATAGGCAATTACTTTTCCTTCTTGCATTAACACACATCCAAGATCTAGATGTGATGCATCGCAATACACGTCAAATCCTTTGTGAATATTAGGCATAATCAACATTGTTACAGTGGTTAGCCTTTCCTTTAACTCATCAAAACATTTCTGACACGCTTCATCCCACTTAAACTCTTTACCTTTCTCCAACAGTGAAGTAAGGGGTTTCACTATTTTGGAGAAGCCTCCAATGAAACTTTTGTAGTATCTTGCTAATCCAAGAAAACTCCTGATCTTGGACACATCTGTTGGTTGCTTCCAATTTAATATTTCACTTATTTTGCCAGGGTCTACCTTGATTCCTCCATCGGTGATAATATGACCTAGGAAAGCGACTTCTTTCAGCCAAAAATCACACTTTGAAAATTTCACATACAACTGATTGTCACGAAGCTTCTGTAGAACTAATCTCAGATGATCTTCATGTGCTTCTTCATTCTAAGAGTATACAAGTACGTCGTCAATGAATACCACAACAAATTGGTGAAGATATTCCATGAATAATTTATTCATCAAGTTCATAAAGTAAGTTGGTGCATTGTTTAATCCAAATGACATAACCAAAAACTCATATAGTCCATATCTTGTAGTGAATGATGTTTTAGGCACATCTTCAGTCCGAATCTTAATTGGTGATAGCCTGATCTTAGATCTATTTTTGAGAATACTTTAGCTCATCTCATCTGATCAAACAAGTCTTCAATCCGAGGTACTTGGTATTTGTTCTTAATTATTACTTCGTTCAAGCTTCTATAGTCGACGCACATTCTCCTTGAACCATCTTTCTTGTTCACAAATAGAATTGGGGTGAATAAAACCTTTTTCAAGTATTTCTTCTATTTGTTTCTTCAGTTCAATTAAATCTTTGACATCCATTCGGTAAGCTCCTTTTGAAATTGGTGCAGTTCCGGGAAATAATTTAATAGAAAACTCTATATCACGATCAGGTGGCATACCTGGTAATTCTTCCGGAAATATGTCTGGGTATTCACACACTATTCTGATTTATTCCAAAGATTTCTCCTCCAATTGATTTACCATGGCTTCTGCTATCGCTGGCATACTAACATTGACTTCAATTCTTTCTCGTTGTGGACTGGTTAATGTAACCATCCTCTTAGCATAAGATATTACCCCATCATACTTGGTTAAGTAGTCTATTCCAAGTATCACATCAATTCCACTTGATTCCAAGATTATTAGCTCCACTAGAAAGCTTAAGCCTCTAATTTCAATCTTAGTCTGAGGGCATGAGTGAGTGGCTCTAAATTCACCTCCCGGTGATCGAATTAATAGTTTCCTCTTCAAAGGATAGTTTAATATATTATGATTTTCCACAAATGACTTTGTTAAAAAAGAGTGAGATGCTCCAGAATCAAATAAAACTAATGCATGTTTGGAGTTAATAAGAAACATAACATACACCACGTCGGCATCCTCAGGAACTGATTCTGCTGTCACGTGATTAACTCTTCCCTTACTCTAGTTCCGCAGAGTCTTGTTCTGTGCAGATCCAGGAGCAGGTGTATTCTGATCAGCCCTCTGGTTGCTGTTCCTCTGGGGTGCCTGTTGATTGCGCCTTGGACAGTTGTTAGCATAGTGGCCAAGTTCGCCACACTTGAAACAACCATTGGGTTGGACTAGAGTAGTTGTGCTATTGTTTTTGGCCGGTTTGTTCACTGCGCTTCCTTGACAATTGTCGGAGAGGAAATTCTTTGGCCGGGTGGTGGAACGCACCCACCCTAAATCCTTAGATGAGGAGGGGGCCTAAGCGTTTTGCCTGTAGATCGGAAGGTGGAAGAACACACGAGGACACACAAGGGTTTAGAGTGGTTCGGGCCGCCGGAGCGTAATACCCTACTCCATTGTGTGATGTATTGAGCTTGAGAGCTTGTATGAACTTGTGAGTCTAAGAGTCTAAGTGTTTCTGAGTCTGCCTCGTAACGCTGCATGCCTCCCCTTTTATAGCTCAAGGGGGGCACGTACAAGGGTGCTGAGCCCCGACATGCCGGCCCAGGAACATAACGAATGTAATAATTGGAGCAACTTGAAAGGGAAATGTGCCCTTGGGCCATTTCTAAGTATTTTGGTGATTAAGTGCCAACACAAATGGTTTAAGTGTGAAACTATGCCAAATGGTGGTTGAAGTGAAAATCAATAGAAAGGTATGATTCTAGACTTAGTACATTGGTTTTTGTGTACTAACATATTTGTCTAAGTGCTAGAATCAGAGAAAAGACAAAAGGAAAAAGAGTTGGCTGTGTGCAGCCAACTGCTGCTCAGTCTGGGTGCACCGGACTGTCCGGTGGTGGACCAGACAGTGTCCGGTGCACCAGGCTGGCTCTGGCGAAAAGGCCGCTCTCAGGAATTCGTCGGCGGCGTACGACTAAAATTCATCGGACTGTCCGGTGGTGCACCGGACTGTCCGATGAGCCAACGGTCGGCCGAGCCAACGGTCGGCCGCGCAATCCGCACGTGACGCGTGGCCGAGCCAACGGTCAGATGGGGGCACCGGACTGTCTGTTGTGCATCGGACAGTGTCCGATGCGCCAATGGCTCCAAATCTTCAACAGTCGGCTGCGCCAGAATAGGAAAGCAATCAGCACCGAACAGTGTCCGGTGGCGACAGAAAGCAAGGATTGCCTTCCTGGATTGTGTCCAACGGCTCCTAGCTGCCTTGGAGCTATAAAAGGGACCCCTTGGCGCATGGAGGAGCACACCAAGCATACTCTAAGCATTCTTGATCATTCATGCTCGACAATTTTAGCATCTAATTTTTCTATATGATCATTTTGTCATTTAATCATAGCAATGTGATCATGGATAGCATCAACATTAATATCTCTACATCTAGTGCAAATAGAGACATGACTAACAGTAGATGTAGAGGGTTTGCAAGCATTTAATTCATCAATCTTAGCATGTAAAATGGCATACTCATCTCTAAGATTGGAAATAGAAATATTGCAAACATTTAAGTCTTTAGTCTTAGCAATTAATTTTTCATTCTCAATTTTAAGGCTAGAGAGTGATGCATTCAACTTGTCAATCTTAGTAATCAAACTAGCATTATCATTTCTAAGACTAACAATTGAATCATCACAAGCGTCTAACTTCTCAACCTTAGCAATTAATTTTGCATTTTCATTTCTAAGGTTTGAGATAATATCATGGCAAGTGCTTAGCTCACTAGTCAATTTTTCACATTTTTCTACTTCCTGAGCATAAGTATTTTTAACCTTAACATGCTTCTTGTTTTCTTTAATAAGGAAGTCTTCTTGGCTATCCAAAAGTTCATCCTTCTCATGAATAGCACCTATTAATTCATTCCATTTTTCCTTTTGTTGCATGTTTAGGTTGGCAAAAAGGGCAAGCAAGTTATCTTCATCATCACTAGAGTTCTCATCACTAGATGTTGCATATTTAGTGGAGGCTCTAGATTTTACCTTCTTTTTGTCGTCCTTTGCCATGAGGCACTTGTGGCCGACGTTGGGGAAGAGAAGACCCTTGTTGACGGTGATGTTTGCGGCGTCCTCGTCGGAGGAGGAGTCGGTGGAGCACTCATCGGAGTCCCACTCCCAGCAAACATGGGCATCGCCACCCTTCTTCTTGTAGTATCTCTTCTTTTCCCTCCTCTTTCCCTTCTTATCGTCGCCCCTGTCACTATCACTAGATAATGGACATTTAGGAATAAAATGACCAGGCTTACCACACTTGTAGCAAACTTTCTTGGAGTGGGGCTTGTAGTCCTTCCCCCCTCCTTTGCTTGAGGATTTGGCGAAAACTTTTGATGATGAGCGCCATCTCCTCATTGTCGAGCTTGGAGGCGTCAATGGGGAGCCTACTTGATGTAGGCTCTTCTTTCTTCTCCTCCGTTGCTTTGAAGGCAACGGGTTGCACCTCAGGTGTGGAGGTGGCGCCTCGCTCGATGATTTGTTTGGAGCCTTTGATCATCAACTCAAAGCTCACAAACTTTCCTATATCTTCCTCGGGAGACATTAGCTTATATCTAGGATCACCACGAATTAATTGAACTTGAGTAGGATTAAGAAAAACGAGTGATCTAAGAATAACCTTGACCATTTCATGGTCATCCCATTTTGTGCTCCCGAGGTTGCGCACTTGGTTGACCAAGATCTTGAGCCGGTTGTACATAGCTTGTGGCTCCTCTCCTTGGTTGAGCATGAACCGACCGAGCTCCCCCTCGATCGTTTCCCTCTTGGTGATCTTGGTCACCTCGTCTCCTTCATGCGCGGTCTTTAGTACGTCCCAAATCTCTTTGGCACTCTTCAACCCTTGCACCTTATTATACTCCTCTCGACTTAGAGAGGTGAGGAGTGTGGCAGAACCTCCAAGTTATTGGGCCCACATGCACCTGTCCTTGTCCCAAAGACCTCATATGGCTGTGCATGTGCACTAGACAACTTAACAGGATCTGTCCAATTGCCCCAAGGACATCAGATAAACCACTTACAACCAGAACCGTGGGATTAAGTAACACAAATCACACACATCAACATTTTTGCAGTGGAAATCTTATTACCAAATTTTACAGGTTACAAAATTTTCACATTATTTTATCGGAGTGGTTACAAAAGTATAAGTTTGAAATATATGCTAGCTCAAGTGACCATCCTCATTAAGAAGTATAGAAGGGTTACTTAGACTTATAAGAAGGCCGAGCCCACCGGCACTTAACACCATCATCAGCAGCACAAAACTATGACCAAAAAACAACAGGGAATAAAACCCTGAGTATGGAATTACTCAGCAAGACTTACCCGACTAAAGAAAAGACTCTCAAGGGTATGCTGGCTAGAGGGATTCAAGGTATGGCTTATCAAGAATCAAAGACTCTGTTTTGCAGAAATGCTTACTAAAAGTGGATCCTTAAAAAACCATTTTTACTTGTCAGGTTAAGTAAAATTACCTGCATCTAGAGTTCTTTCTACCCTAGTTCAATCACTTGACCTGCACTAGCCGTCTTTTTATCATCCCTTCAGTTCACTGGATTGCTACATGTAGGGCAGTGACCAAGTCTTCATATCCGCGAAGTTATGGCGATCCGAATCGATTATACTCAGCTGAGGATCTCCAATCACATGACATATGTAGCACTTAACCCTTGGATATGTTAACTCGCCACCGGGGTTCTTAAGACCAGATATGGTTCACGCCAACCGAGAGCACAGATACACCATCGTCCAGCCTCTTGCCACGGAGGGTACACGCTACTCTCGCCATCTCTCCACTCCTATTGTGTGTTATCTTATTCTGGTATTAGTCTGCCCGAGGCAAAGCTTACCCATGATGAGGCATGTGACCAGTTAAAGGGTCCTCGATCAGCAAGCCTACATCGGCACGGTCCTTAATCGACTCAGACGGAGACACTACACCGAGACTCCTTTCTCGTGCAAGTCAACCGCCTGGTCTCAGCTTTATTATTTTCAACCCAAAGTCTAGTACCTGGCAGAGGTACATCTTTTCCGATGTCAAACCCATCAAGGCCTTTGATAGATCCACCATCAAGTTTTATTTTTGAAAACAGTCCCACCCACTAAAGCATCACCTTTGTTTTAAAACAAAACATTTTTTAAGCTAAAGCACGGCTAAGCATCATAAAATTCTTTTTAAAACAGATATCAAGGAAGGGAAATCAATTTTCAAGGAAGGAAATGCATCAACAGTTTAGCACACAACTCCTATCACCTAATGCATCAAACAAGGTGATAAAGATTTTAAAACACAAGGAGGTGGCAAATGCACCGGGGCTTGCCTGGAGTAACACTAGGTTAGTGTTGTTAGACGATGTCCACTTAGCGACCATCTTCAGGTTTGTCCATCAGCATCATCCTGCGGATTAGCCTGCGCTTGGGGTCGACTTGGCTCATCTTCCGCATCACGTGATTAATTAACGTACCTGAATGAAATGCATTATGCACATGAATGCATATAGACGGAAATATTGCAAACCTAAATAATGTTACGCGATAGCGGATTTAAACGCCTAGCGGCGAGGCGTTGTACAATTTTAAACGAAAATAATAGTTATCGACGTATGACTAAGCACAATAATTATACTTCTCGAATCTAACGCAAACATTACGAATAACAAACTATACACATGAAATACAATTAGCCTAATCACAACTTATCAATTAATTAATTAAATTCTAAACTTATCCCTTGCTTTATAAATTATACTATATCTTTATAAGTGATTAAAATATTTCATCAATACACAGGTCTACTAATATTCTGCTCGGTACACTAATTCAGCGAATTGCCCAAAATAGCGAAATAACTCGCCATAGCTGAATCTGGCTCGATAATCGCAAAAACCACGAAGTCGACGAGAGTTTCGTAACTCACGCAATTTATCGAGCACCTAATGAGCATCGCACTAGTACATTAATTTATTCAGCGATCGAACTATTCTGAATAATTCATTAGTTTACCGTTTCAATAGCCGACTCGAATCCGCGATATCGGTAGTGATTTTTCGATCCAGGCAATTTGTCGAGCGCTTGGGGAATATCGTGCTGCTAGCTTCGTCTTCACTCGATTCTTGGAATTTCTTGCTGAAGCGCGGAACAACGACGATCTTCGATTGAAGTCTTCAACCGAGTACTTGATAAGCGATGCACAGGGACCTCGCTTATTTTTGTCTAATATCCGGGATTCGGGGTTCGACGAGATCGAGCAGAGAAGAACGAGGTTCGACGGTGATACGGAAGGGTGACGTATATAGAGTTGCAGGTCTGGCGAGCTGACGCGGTCAAGATAACTGTGGCTAACGAACTTGCAATAGAAGCGATGATGGTGCGAGAGCTCGACACGCTGTGGCGACCAGATAAAATTCGTGCGTGCGGCAAACAAAGCCCCTGTTTGTTTGGGCTTTTTCCAGCTTTTGGCCACCAAAAGCTGCTGCAGATCGCCAAATGCCCTAGCTTTTCAGCCAGCTTCTATAAGAATCTTTTGGGTAAAAACTATTCAAAATCAACATGAACACAAAATTGGTTGAATCGTCATGATAGTAGGAATCTATTGCTTTCTAGGTCCTGAACCCTTTAGACCACTTTATCTTCCTCCGCACGTAATCCACACAATATTCAGATTCTTCTTACAGCCAGATTCTCTCTACAGCCAGATTCTTAGAAAAGCTGGTCAGAAAAAAGCTGAACCAAACAGGCCCAAAGAAAGAGCGAGCTGAGCGTGCGCAGAGAGCTTGACAACCCGCAGCAGGGACTAGCAGGGCGTGAGCTACGCGCAGACGGGCGACGACCACAGCAAGGGAGCAGAGAAAATTGTGCGGATGTCTGGAATAGAGATGGTGAGCACGCGCGCACAAAAAGCAGAGCGCGCAGAGGACAGGGAACTGCGGCGACGAAGCGCCATAGCTGGAGCAAGAGCGGGACGCGAACTAGGCGACGACAGCGCGCAAGGACGATCTTAGCTAGGGGAAAAAGCTCCGCGCGCAGGGATCCGAGCAGTAAGCTCCACGGCGGGGTCGGCGAATACCGGCGCCGGACAGCGCCCAGCGCGCGACCAATCAAGCGCGGTGAGCAGCAAAGAAAGTCTGCGCGCAGGGAGAAATCGGGGAGGAGCGGGAGCACGCGCGCAGGGACTCGGCGGCCACGGCAAGCGCAGGGCGAGCTGAAGGGAGCTGGAGGAGGCCGCGGCACACAGGAGCGTTGGGCGCCGAGATCTAGGAAGAGGGAGCAGAAGACGCCGGCTTGGAGGAGTAGGGAGATCCGGTTGGGGCTAAACATCGGCAGGGGAAGGGGCATCCCCGGCGAGCTCATCATGGGAGGATCGAGCTGAAGCAGGGAAGCCGAGCACGGCTGGGCTGGAAGCTTTGACGGCTGGGCGTGCAGGAGCTGGAGCTCGATCAGGGGCGCAGCCATGGTTGGGGATGCCGAGCGGCTGGGGAAAAAGCTTGACGCAGCTCGCGCAGTGAACAGGAAGTTCGACGAGCTGAAGCAGCGTGAGAGAGAGAACACAGGGAGATGGGCGCGCGGCACTGGGAAAAGCTGAGCCGGCCGACCGGACCTAGGACAGGGTGGCTTCGGCCATGAGCGAGCAGGACGGAGGAAGCTCGAGCAGAGCACTACTGCCTGAGGGAGATGGAGAGGAGAGTGAGCTCGAACGTATTTAAAGAGAACAGGAGTGGCTGGGCGGCGTAGAGATAGGAGCGAGTAGATTTTTTTAGATTTTCTTTTCTTTCTTTTTTTACCGAAAATCAGAGATATTTTTGAATTGGAGATTTTTAGTGATGAACCAAGGGTCGAATCAAACGAGATTGATAACAGTATTTGGACATGATTTAATTTGGCGAATTCTTTGAACTTGGATAAATTCGTACAGTTAATTCAGTTTTGACGATTTAAATCGAGGCGAGAAACAAATGAACCAAACCAATATAATTTTGGCTTCGAGGATTTGCTCTGCGTAAATTGAATGAAGTTAGCCGAAACCATATCTGCAAAAGCACACATGATTTCGTTGCCAAAATAGAGTGCTGAAGAATGAATTGGATCATATCCTCGCGCATGATTTTTCTCGGACGATGCACGATTCAGATTATTTTGCCCCGAACATTTTAGTCGTTGAGTTCAAATTAATTTGTTCAGGATAAAAATCGTCCAAGTGGTTCAGGCTTTCGGATTCGGTATTCGAGCGAGCGATGAATTTTAAATAATCATCGGACGCACCGATTTTCGGAACAACTATGTTCCGAACATCACGAAAATTTAGGAAGAGCCCGGATAGATACAACCGATGTCGAACTCGCGACAGACAGAACAAATGCGATATTAAAATCACGATAAATGAAAATAATTAGACCTTAGTGTCCGTCTTATTCACTGATATCACGTGCTTAAATCCGTACTCGTTGTCGAGCGAAATATAAACACATGGGGTGTTACAAGGAGTATAGTAGTTGCTTGGGAATTGAAGTGCCGGATTTGGGTGACTTCGTCCTCATCATAATCTTCATCCCCTACGGATGGTACCTGTGCTCCAAATTTAACAATGTCCCATATGCTTGTGTGGAGTGAGGTTAGGTGATATTTCATCATATCACTCCACCTACTATAATCTTCACCATCAAAAACCGGTGGTTTGCCTAATGGATTGGAAAGTAAAGGAGTGTGCTTAGAAATGCGAGGGTAGCGTAGGGGATCTTACTAAACTTCTTGCGCTCATGACGCTTAGAAGTGATGGATGGCACGTCGGAGCCAGAGGTGGATGGTGACGAAGAGTCGGTCTCGTAGTAGACCACCTTCTTCATCTTCTTTTTCTTCTCGCCGCTCCGACGCGTCTTGTTGTGTGAAGGGGATCCCTTCATCTTGTTGCCGGACTCTCCCGATGGAGCCTTCCCGTGGCTTGTGCCAGGCTTCTCGCCGGTCACCATCTCCTTCTTGGCGTGATCTCCCGACATCACTTCGAGCGGTTAGGCTCTAATGAAGTACCAGGCTCCGATACCAATTGAAAGTCGCCTAGAGGGGGGTGAATAGGCAAATCTGAAATTTATAAACTTTAAGCACCACTACAAGCCGGGGTTAGCGTTAGAAATAAAAGCGATTCCGAATGAGAGGGCGAAAACAAATCATAAGCAAATGAAGAGTGTGACACGATGATTTGTTTTACCGAGGTTCGGTTCTTGCAAACCTACTCCCTGTTGAGGTGGTTACAAAGACCGGGTCTCTTTCAACCCTTTCCCCCTCTCAAATGATCACTTAGACCGAGTGAGCTTTTCTCCTCAATCAATTGGGACACTTAGTCCCCATAAGTACCACCACATAATCGGTGTCTCTTTCTTTGATTACAAATGTATTGGGAACAAGAAATGGGGAAGAAGAAAAGCGATCCAAGCGCAAGAGCTCAAAGAACACGGGCAAAACTCTCTCTTCTAGTCACTAATTGCTTTGAGTGGAATTGGGACTTGGAGAGGCTTTGATTCAATCTAATTGTGTCTTGTATTGAATGCACTAGCTCTTGTATTGAATGTGTTGGCTGAAAAACTTGGATGCCTTGAAGTGTGGTGGTTGGGGGTATTTATAGCCCCAACCAACAAAATGGCCGTTGGGAGGGGCTGTTGTCGATGGGCGCACCGGACAGTCCGGTGCGCCCCCGGACAGTCACTATTCACTGTCCGGTGCGCCTTCTGGTGCTGCTCTGACTCTGCGCGCTCTGTCCACGCACTGTAGCATTGTCAGCCGACCGTTGAACTCGACCGTTGCTCCGCTTGGCACACCGGACAGTCCGGTGCTACACCGGATAGTCCAGTGAATTATAGCGGAGTGGCTCCCCAAAAACCCGAAGCTAGCGAGTTGGAGTTGATCCACCCTGGTGCATCGGATACTGTCCGGTGGTGCACCAGACACTGTCCGGTGGCACACCGGACAGTCCAGTGCGTCAGACCAGAGCAGCCTTCGGTTGATTTTGCTCCTTTCTATTTGAACCCTTTCTTGGACTTTTTATTGGTTTGTGTTGAACCTTTGGCACCTGTAGAACTTATAATCTAGAGCAAACTAGTTAGTTCAATTATTTGTGTTGGGCAATTCAACCACCAAAATCATTTAGGAAAAGGTTTGACCCTATTTCCCTTTCAATAGTATTTATCCCAGGGTAATCAAGGAATAGGGTTGATAATTCTAAGAAAATTCTATTTAGGCAAATTCCATCAAATTATGTAATATCCAAAAACTATACATTATTATATGCATTACATGGGTACAAATAGAAATGCAGAGGGAGAATCCACTTGCCTTGCTCGAATATGTCCTGCGGGTCGTCCTCGAATGAGTTTGGTTTGTCTACCTCACAGTCAGCTTCTAACATCGATTCACATATCGTACATACAAAAGAATACATACACCAAATAAATAAACATACACCACTATATAGGTAACATTCACTATCACATAAACAATCACATATCACACAACTATACTTATAAATAATGTCTAAATCATAATCATTTTTTTGATCCACTAAATTTTCCACTTTGAGATATCATTGGTGAAAATTATATGGGCATGTGACTACGAAGCTATTTTATCTAATATAGCATAGATAAAATGACTTAACAAATTTTACGAAAAATAATTATTTATGACTAATAATAATCTTTTGGGTTTTATCCTTTCCGTTCTAAATAGAAATTATACGTATTGCTAAAGTGTTTATTTATAAATCACATAACATTAATATTCTAAGGATTAATGCAAATTATTAATTTGGACTTTAGTAACATAATCATGATTATTTCGTCATGAATAGATATTTTACTAATTCTACGTGATTAAGTGATATACGTACGAACACTTATATCTTGATTAGTGAAAATCTATATTTTGACCTGACCGACAAGATGTAGCCTAGTAGCTCTTTCATTTTTCTTATATTAGTAAAATTATATTTAAACCACTATTAACATAATATCATTTCAGGCGCTAAAATGAAGTTAGTCGCAAACGTTTCTAGTTCTACATCACAAAATTAAAGAATCATGACATAACCTATTTATTTTTCAAATTATAAAAATAATGTCCATATTTAAAATACTATTACCGAGATTGATTCACCATTACACATATACTTCGGGGAGTAGCACGTAAGATTTTTGGACTTCTTTTACATACATTTGTACTGCAGAAAATACAGGAATAATTTATAGAAAATCGGAGGGCCAAAATGCAAAATTGTTTTCTTCTAACTTGAGCTCATGTGCAGGGAAGAGCTCGGTAAGGGGGAGTGGTCGGCCGAGCAAGGGAGCGGGACAGGGAGGTCTCGGTGTCGGGTGGGGCTTCAGCGTGGCGGCGAGTTCTGGCGCAGTGAACGGTGAGGGCGCGGGCAGGGAAGAGAGGAGAGGGAGAGCTTGAGCGAGGGGAGGGGAGAGAAGCAGGGGTCGGCCAGTTCCATTTATAGGGATAGAGGAGAAGGTAAAGGGGTGCCAGCGGCTTAACTCCATTGATGCCATTGATGGCGGCGGTTTCTTCACTAATGGAGAGAGTAAGTGGGGGAGGGAGAGGAGGATGTGGCGGCAGCAGTTTCTGGCGCAGGGAGAGGAGAGGGCGCGGCTAGGGCACTAGTTCGGGCTTGGTCGGGGGCGCGGGCGCGCGCCTGGGCATGGTGGCGGCGCGTCCAGGGGAGGAAGAAGGGGGCCAGGCTGGGCCTCGCCTGTAAGAGAGAAGTAGTGGAGGCGGTTGGGCCTCTGGTGGGCCGAAAATGGCTAAGGTTAGGGTTTTGGCCGATTTGTTTTTATTTTTATTTTCCTTTTCTTTTCCATTAAAAATATAAATAAATATATTTTTAAATATCTCTAAAAATCATAATAATTATACCAAAATTATTTATAACTAAAATACTAAAAAAATTACCAATATTTTATATTAAATAATTGTGCTTTCAATATAAAATAAATTCTACGAAACAACCATAAATCAAATATGAGCAAACAAAAATTATTCTAAAGGCAAATAAAATCAAACACTTGAAGAAAAATTCTTTACTATTATTACTACTAATATTCTAAATGTATTATTTTTAGTTGATGGTTTTGACGTGTTACAGTTTCCTCTATCGTCACTTGAGCTGAGATTGTGAATTGTTCTCACATGTCTAGGGTGGAGTCGCCCTCCAAAGCCCCTAGTCAACTCTGAGTATTTGTAGGTGTCTTCCCTTCTCTGCCGGAAGTCATTGTCGGCCCTATTGTATTCATCCATCTTTTGGAGGAGCTTTTCCAAGGTTTGCGGTGGGTTCCTAGCAAAATATTGTGTCGTTAGTCCTAGTCGGAGCCCCTTGATCATAGCTTCGATGACAATCTCGTTTGGCACCATTGGCGCCTGAGCCCTGAGACGTAAAAACCTTCGGACATACGCCTGCAGGTATTCCTCATGGTTTTGTGTGCAGTGGAACAGAGCTTGGGCAGTTACTGGCTTCGTTTGGAAACCCTGAAAGCTGGTTACCAGCATATCCTTTAGCTTTTGCCATGACGCGATCATTCCTGGGCGAAGGGAAGAGTACCACGTCTGAGCCACGCTCCTGACTGTCATGACAATGGATATCGCCATGATAGTCGTGTTGCCACCATATGAAGATATGGTTGCTTCGTAACTCATAAGAAACTGCTTCAGATCAGAATGTTCATTGTACATGGGAAGCTGTGGTGGCTTATAGGATGGTGGCCATGGGGTAGCCTGCAATTCTGCTGCTAGAGGAGAAGCATAATCAAAAGCAAAGTTACCATGATGAAAGTCATCATACCATTCATCATCATTGATTGGACTTTCTTGACGAAGCACTCTCTGTTTAGGCCTTCGTCCTTGGTCATCTTGCATGATATGACACATTTCTTCAGTAGCTTCGTCGATCTTCCTCTAAAGATCAGCTAGCCGAAGCATCTTCTCTCTTTCTCTGCACTTGTTGGTGTATGGCTTCCAAGTCTCTAATTTCTTGGTCTAGCTCCTCCTCCTGCGGTGTTGGGCTGGTAGCCTTTATTTTCTGGCTTCGGGCTTCTCTCAGAGAGAGTCTCTTGGTTGGTGTCCAGTGGCTGAAGGGTAGCCCTGGCGCTATTGCCTTCTTCGGCGGCATGATGAAGGTCAATGCTTGCTGAAGGTGGTTGTTTGAGTTCACTGGAGGTGGGCGCCAATGTTGGTCACTTGTTCTCAAATGCTGTGAATTAAGAACAAGGCAACACAATTGTTAAAGGTCAAGGACTTTCGTCATCCGAACTATTATTTCCTCTCGGATATAATAATCTTCAGACGAAGGTCATGAAGGACGTGCCTTCATGATTCATAAGGATTAGAATACATAAAGACAATGACTGTAATCTACTGACTCATACACATATGTATTTCATAATATGCACATGTGCATTAACAGAATTTATATTACACTGATATCTTCGGCTTGTTCGAAGGTGTTGATGCGAAAGCGATTACAATTCAGCGTGAACAGTACGGTAATATTGTTCATCTATTTATAGGCACGGGACGCAGCCCGGATAAAAATATACTTATGACCTTAACTTTTGTTCATAACTGTAATATAAATTATTAGACTGTCTCCAACAACAACCCCTAAATTTCGTCCTCTAAAAGAATATTCTCTGTCCTTTATAGCATCCTCTAAAAATTTGTGTTCTCTATATTTTCTTCATCTCCAGCAATAACCCTTAAATTTGGTCCTCTATATCTAGAGTGGTATCTACAGAACTGGTGTTGTACAGTCAAAAAATCATTTTCAACCATCTGAAACAGCACAACAAGTATAAAATAGTAGTGATACTGCTCGATCGTACGTTTGTAGAGGATGCGTCAGGTTCGCCATATTTAGAGGGTTATCGATGTGCGGCAAAATTTAGAGACTCATTTACATGATATTGTTGGACGTGCACAGAACACCATCGATCTCTAAATCTAGCGGAGAGGAGCACATACCGGACCTTATTGGGGATAGCCCTAGGGACTAGCTAGTCTTTTCCTCTTCAGCTCAGCATTATGTTTGGTCTTCGTCATTATTTTAAGCCGAAGCTATTATTCTTCGGCTATATCTTCGGCGTTCATTGTAATATAAATTATTAGAGAAGACTTCCAACACGAACCGAAGCTCCCTGTAATAATCAATATTATGCTAGAAACAAATGGTTAGTCATATTTTTGAGGACCTTCGGAAGAGGAAGGCCCCCAACAGATTCAGATCAAATGCAAATATTATTGAGTTTTGTCAGATAAGAAGATAAGATTTGAATGTATATCAACATCTTGAATACCCAACTTTGATTATATGGATACAGATATAAACCGAATACAAATCGGTTAATGAATACCAGAACTCGGATACAGATTGGATCTTAGTCCTTTTAGATGGATCAAATTTGAATACGTACAGATAATATTCGTACTATTTACATCTCTATGCAGCATGGTAGGCGGCAGCAACATGTCGATGAAAAAATAAAACAAGAGAATGAGTTACAATTTTTAAAAGGTAAAAAAATTAAAGAAGAAAAACCATAAAAAATAAAGAAAAGAAAGAGAAAATAAAGAAAGGAAAGTGTATATGATTGACGTAGCGTACATGATTGAAGTCAGAGAAGAAAGAAAATAAAGATGGAACGGAAATAAATAAAATAAAGGAAAGAAACATAAAATAAATAAGGAAAGAAAGTGTCCTGCCCATACGATGCTTGTGGGGTAGGAGCGTGGAACGAGTGATGGTTCAAAGAATATCGTTCGTTGCATATGAGTGAGTAAGAGGAAGGAGAAGTTTAGATAGGATCTTGTTCGTTTAATTTTAATGTGTTGGTTTTCTGAGTGCATTTGTTATGGTGGCTCTAGATTTATTTGAAGTGGTGGATTATATAATGGTATAGATATATCAGACTAGTGTAATATCCATATGTTGCGACGACACACAATCATATTTAATACTCATAAAAAAATAAATTTAATATCAGAGTGAAATATGGTCCACATATCATATATTAAACTGATAATAACAAATATTATACCTTACCTTAGCCAAAAGGCCAAAAGGGTATGAGTTGAAATAGAGCCCACCTTTTTTATAGGTCGCTCACTCGTTTGTCCTCTTTCAGTTAGCGACATGCTACTATATGGGAGTGTTACGATGCGTGCGGCTTTCTGTCGTGTTGGGCTGAGATGGTTTCTCAAGGTCCATTTATAGTATAACAACCATTGTTAGGTGAGAAGCGGGGAAGAGGAATAGACCTACGCACTTCGCGCGTGACATACGACGCACAAAGCATTTAAAGGAGTATAGAACTATAGCTAGTAATGTGGAGACACCCGTATTTTGGACCTCTATTTGTGTGTGTATATAATAAAGGTATTTTTGATCTATATAGGACTAAAAACATAAGATATAAAGAGATATGTGTATTATATGGTCTGATCTTATAGACACGTTGATGAGTTATGTTCCTAATCTCTCGTTTTCTTTAGTGTCTACCATCGATGCATATGATATATAGGCCTGAGCTGTAATTATTTTTGCATTATTTTTAATTACGGAACATTCACAGTAATTTATTTACCAGAGTTTAGTTTCACAAAAAACCTACGTCTCCATTGAGGAGTCCACAAAAGATCAGTCTCTTTCAACATTTTACTCACTCAAGTGATCAACAAGATCAAAATTGAGACTTTCCCTTGCTCAATGGTGAGCTGCAACTTTAATCATAATGATCACAACATACTTCTCTCTTTACACTAAGCTCAACTCACACAAGTGCTCTACCAACAAGCTATCAAATGGATTGCTATCTCTAAGCACATAACTCAATTTGGAGCACTTTTATCACTTGGATGGCTATGAGATGTTGCTCTAACTTGTTCACAATGTTTCTTAGCTTCTGGATGTTGTAATGTCTGATTGTAGTGGTGTATATAGGCTCCCAACTCAAATTGGCCGTTTGAACTCCACTGAGCAAACTATGTGTGTACAGAACGTGTTCGGTGCAATGCCTATTCAGTGGTCATTCTGTAAAGTTGTCAATCATCAAACTACCACACAAGGCACCAGACACGTTCGGTGCACCACCGAATGCACCACGTTAGTTGTCTGTTTGTCTTCCCATTAGTGACCATTGGGTTTACTGTGCATCCATTGTGCCAAGTTCAAGTTGCTTCAAAAACATGCTCTCTGTGTGCGTTGTATAATGGCATGTCATGTGTCATACCGGTCACCACCAGTGCGCCCCAATTCCAAAGTTCAGAAACAGGCTCTCTCTGTACCTGTCCGATGACACATTTGGTGTCACACCGGACAGGTCCGATGCAACTCGGTATAACTTGAATTTTTCTAACTTTGACTCATTTGTTTGGTTTCACTTAGGTTGTGACTTGGTAATGTCTATGACTTATACAAATGTTTATTGAGTCTATCTAGGTACTCCAAGTGATTGCTTTTGACACATTTGATCTTCTAAATTGATTTGCACATTTTCACTTGAGTCTTTGCTTTACATAGACCTTCATAACTCTAATATCCAATTCTGAGCAAACCAACTAGTCCAATGAGTTCCAATAAATTTTTATGGTCATCAAACACCTATCCAAATGTAGAAATGGTCCAAAGTCCACTTTCCTTTTATTTTGCACTTTTTCTCAAAGTCTAGGTTGCATTTCTCTATTTGGAATTCTAAATCTCGATTATGTAATCAAACACTTAGCAAACTAGTTAGTCCAAAAAGTTTTGATCATCATAAAACACCTGTTGGGGGTATGCTTCATAGCGGAAGATCCTAAAGAAAGAAACACCTTCGGCAGATCCTCTCAAAAGTAGTGCCGAAGCTATCGCCTATAAAGCTTCGGCACAGTGACATGTCTCAAGACGAAGGGGTGAACCGACTTAAAGATGAAATTGAAAGGGAAATGTGCCCTTGGGCCATTTCTAAGTATTTTGGTGATTAAGTGCCAACACAAATGGTATAAGTGTTAAACTGTGCCAAATGGTGAATGAAGTGCAAATTAACACAAAGGTATGATTCTAGACTTAGTACATTGTTTTTTGTGTACTAACATATTTGTCTAAGTGCTAGAATCAGAGAAAAGACAAAAGAAAAAAGGACTTGGCTGTGCAGCTAAGACTCTGCGCAGTCTGGGTGCACTGGACTGTCCGGTGGGGCACCGGACAATATCCGGTGCGCCAGGTTGGCTTTGGTCAAACTGGCCGCTCTCGGGATTTCGTCGACGGCGTATGGCTAAAAATCACCGGACTGTTCGGTGGTGCACCAGACTGTCCGGTGAGCCAACGGTCGGCCGCGCAATCCGCGCGTGACACGTGTCCGAGCCAACGGTCTGATGGGGGCACTGGACTGTCCGGTGTGCACCGGACAGTGTCCGGTGCGCCAACGGCTCCAAATCTTCAATGGTCGACTGCGCCAATTTTGGAAAGCAATCTGCACCGGACACTGAACAGTGCCTGTCCGGTGGCACACCGGACTGTCCGGTGCGCCACCCGACAGAAGGCAAGTATTGCCTTACTGGATTGCTTCCAACGGCTCCTAGTTGCCTTGGGGCTATAAAAGGGACCCCTAGGCGCATGGAGGAGCATACCAAGCTTTCTTTGATCAACTCTAAGCACCAAGACTCCATTTCCGCGCATTTGATTCTTTGTGATAGCAACTAGAGCTCCATTTAAGTACAGAACTCTTCGAGTTGTGTTGCGAGCTCAAGTTGTGACTTGTGTGTGTATTTGTGCTCTGATTTTGTGTCTTGTGTGCATTGCTATCCCTCCCTTACTTTCGTGTTTCTTTGTGATCATCATTTGTAAGGGCGAGAGGCTCCAAGTTATGGAGATTCCTCGCAAATGGGAGATAGTAGACAAAAGCAAAACACCATGGTTTTCAAGTTGATCATTGGATCACTTGAGAGGGGTTGAGTGCAACCCTCATCCATTGGGACACCACAATGTGGAGTAGGCAAGTGTTGGACTTGGCCGAACCACGGGATAAACCACTGTGCCTCTCTGTGTTGATCTCTTTGTGGTTATTGTGTTTCGCAAGAACTCTTCTCTAGCTACTTGGCTTTATTGCTCTAACACTTAATCAAGTTTGTGGCTTTAAGTTTTAAGTTTTTACAGGATCACCTATTCACCCCCTCTCTAGGTGCGCTCAATTGGTATTAGAGTCGTTCTCTTCACGAAAGGGACTAATCGCCCGAAGAGATGGATCCTAAGGGAAAGGGGATGGTGGTCAACGATAAGGAGAAGGAGTCCACCTTCAACGAGCCAAGAGACGACAAGCCCACCAACTCTGGCTCGAGTCACAAAAGGAAAGATGGGAAGAAGAAGAGGTGCATTAAGAAGATAGTCTACTACGACAGTGACGAGTCTTCCTCTTCCCAAAAAGATGACGACGACTACAAGAAAAGGAAAACGGTCAACTCAAACTTTTCTTTTGATTATTCTCATATTCCGCATAATTCAAATGCACATTTGCTTTCCATTCCTCTTGGTAAACCTCCACACTTTGATGGAGAGGACTACGGATTTTGGAGTCACAAAATGCGTAGCCACTTGTTCTCTCTTCATCCAAGTATATGGGAGATAGTGGAGAATGGAATGCAATTTGATAGTACGGATAATCCCATGTTTATCAATGAACAAATTCACAAAAATGCACAAGCTACCACTGTTCTTTTAGCATCCTTGTGCAGGGAAGAATACCATAAGGTGAGCGGCTTGGATAACGCCAAGCAGATTTGGGACACCCTCAAGATCTCGCATGAGGGGAATGATGTCACCATGCTCACCAAGATGGAGTTGGTGGAGGGCGAACTAGGAAGGTTCACAATGATCAGGGGGGAGGAGCCAACCCAAACATACAACAGGCTCAAGACCCTGGTCAATAAAATAAGGAGCTATGGAAGCACGAGATGGATGGACCACGACGTCGTCTGGCTTATGCTAAGGTCCTTCACTGTCCTTGATCCTCATCTTGTAAACTCTATTCGTGAAAATCCTAGGTACACCAAGATGATGCCCGAGGAAATACTCGGAATGTTTGTAAGCGGGCGAATGATGATCAAGGAGGCAAGATACTTGGATGAGGCGTTGAATGGCCCAATCCACGAGCCTCAAACTGTTGCTCTCAAAGCAACAAGTAGCAGGGAGGCGCTACCTAGCAAGGTGGCACAAGTTGAGGCGGCCGGGCTTAACATGGAAGAAATGGCCCTCATCATCAAGCGCTTCAAGATGGCGCTAAAGGGTCGCAAGGAGCATCCCAAAAAGAACAAGATGAAGGGAAAGCACTCCTGCTTCAAGTGTGGTAAGACTGGTCACTTTATTTGCTAACTGTCCCGATAATGATAGTGACCAGGGACAAGAGAAAAGCGGGAAGAGGGAAAAGAAGAAGGCGTACAAGAAGGCAAAGGGCGAGGTACACCTCGGCAAAGAGTGGGACTCGGATTGTTCGTCGTCCGACTCCGACGACGAGGGACTCGCCGCCTCGGCCTTCAACAAATCGTCGCTCTTCCCCAACGAGCGCCACACTTGCCTAATGGCAAAGAAAAAGAAGGTAATCACTAGAGAAACTCCTAAGTACTCTACTTCTAGTGATGAGGACTCTAGTGATGATGATGAAATTGATTACACTAGCTTGTTCAAAGGTTTAGATAGAGCTAAGATAGAAAAGATTAATGAGCTAATTGATGCATTGAATGAAAAAGATAGACTGCTAGAGAGGCAAGAGGACATCTTGTATGAGGAACATGACAAATTTGTTAATGTTCAAAAGTCTCTTGCCTTAGAGATTAAAAGGAATGAATTACTATCTTCTGAATTATCTATTTGCAATGAATCTATTTCTAGCTTGAAGATTTTGAATGATGATTTAAATGCTAAGCTAGAAGTTGCAAATAAATCTAGTTCTTCTGTTGAGCATGTTGTGATTTGCACTAGGTGTAAGGATTTTAATGTTGATGCTTGTAGTGAATATTTAAATTCCATTGCTAAATTAAATGATGAAGTGGCTAGTCTTAATGCCCAACTTGAGACTAGCAAAAATGATTTCAATAAACTAAAATTTGCAAGGGATGCCTACACTATTGGCAGACATCCCTCAATTAAGGATGGGCTTGGCTTTCAAAGGGAAGCCAAGAACTTAACAAGTCAAAGGGCTCCCATCTCTGCCAAGGACAAAGGGAAGGCCCCTATGACTAATAGTGTTCAAAGGAATCATGCTTTCTTGTATCATGATAGGAAATGTTCTAGGAATGCTCATCATAATAGGAGTTTTAATGCTTATGATTCACATGCCATGTTTGGTTCAAGTTCTTCCTTTGTGCATGGTAGAAAAATGTCTTGGAATCATGTTGTTCATCATGTACCTATGAAAATGCAAAATAAATCTGCTACCATTTTTCATGCCTGCAACACTGATTTTGTACTTACATGTAAAAATAAGAAAGTGGTTGCTAGGAAATTGGGGGCAAAATGCAAGGGAGATAAAACTTGCATTTGGGTCCCTAAGACTATTGTTACTAACCTTGTAGGACCCAACAAGAGTTGGGTACCTAAAACCCAAGCCCAATTTGCCTTGCAGGTTTATGCATCCGGGGGATCAAGCTGGATTATCGACAGCGGATGCACAAACCACATGACGGGGGAGAAGAAGATGTTCACCTCCTACGTCAAGAACAAAGATTCCCAAGACTCAATCATATTCGGTGATGGGAATCAAGGCAAGGTTAAAGGACTAGGAAAAACAGCTATTTCTTCCGAGCATTCTATTTCTAATGTGTTTTTAGTAGAATCGCTCAGATATAACTTGTTGTCCGTTAGTCAATTATGTAATATGGGTTACAACTGCTTATTTACAAACGTAGATGTGTCTGTCTTTAGAAGAAGTGATGGTTCATTAGCGTTTAAGGGTGTACTAGACGGCAAACTCTATTTAGTCGATTTTTCGAAGGAGGAGGCCGATCTAGATGCATGCTTAATCGCTAAGACTAGCATGGGCTGGCTGTGGCACCGCCGTCTAGCACATGTGGGGATGAAGAACCTTCACAAACTTCTAAAGGGAGAACATGTGTTACGTCTAACAAATGTAACTTTCGAAAAAGATAGACCTTGTGCAGCTTGTCAAGCAGGTAAACAAGTGGGACGTGCTCATCACAACAAGAATGTGATGACTACATCAAGACCTCTAGAGCTATTGCATATGGACCTCTTCGGACCCGTCGCCTATCTTAGCATCGGGGGAAGTAAGTATGGTCTTGTTATTGTTGATGATTTTTCCCGCTTCACTTGGGTATTCTTTTTGCAGGATAAATCAGAAACCCAAGGGACCCTCAAGCGCCTTCTAAGGCGAGCTCAAAACGAATTTGAGCTCAAGGTGAAAAAGATTAGAAGCAACAATGGGCCCAAGTTCAAGAACCTTCAAGTGGAGCAGTTTCTTGAGGAGGAAGGAATCAAGCACGAGTTCTTCGCTCCCTACACACCACAGCAAAATGGTGTGGTAGAAAGGAAGAATAGGACGCTTATATACATGGCGAGGATGATGCTTGGAGAATTCAAGACGCCCGAGCGGTTTTGGTCGGAAGCTGTGAACACAGCTTGCCATGCCATAAACGGGTCTACCTTCATCGCCTCCTCAAGAAGGCGTCGTACGAACTTCTAACCAGTAACAAACCCAACATTTCATTTTTCGAGTTTTTGGGAGTAAATGCTACATTTTGGTGAAGAAAGGTAGGAATTCAAAATTTGCTCCCAAAGCTATAGAAGGGTTTTTGTTAGGTTATGACTCAAATACAAAGGCGTATAGAGTCTTCAACAAGTCATCGGGTTTGGTTGAAGTTTCTGGCGACGTTGTATTTGATGAGACTAATGGCTCTCCAAGAGAGCAAGTTGATCTTGATGATGTAGATGAGGATGATGTTCCAACGGACGCAGTTCGTACCATGGCGATTGGAGACGTGCGACCACAGGAACACCAAGTCCAAGATCAACCTTCTTCCTCAACAATGGTGCACCCCCCAACTCAAGATGATGAACAGGTCCCTCAAGATGAGGCGTGTGATCAAGGGGGAGCACAGGATGTTGAAGATGAGGAGGAAGAAGTTCCACAGGCCCCTCCAAGTCAAGTTCGAGCGATGATTCAAAGGAATCATCCTGTCGACCAGATTTTGGGTGACATTAGCAAGGGAGTAACCACTCACTCTAGATTAGCTAATTTTTGTGAGCATTACTCTTTTGTCTCTTCTATTGAGCCTTTCAGGGTAGAAGAGGCCTTGCTAGATCCGGACTGGGTGTTGGCCTTGCAGGAAGAGCTCAACAACTTCAAGCGAAATGAAGTTTGGACACTGGTGCCACGTCCCAAGCAAAACGTTGTGGGAACCAAGTGGGTGTTCCGCAACAAACAGGACGAGCACGGGGTGGTGACAAGGAACAAGGCTCGATTTGTGGCAAAAGGTTATGCCCAAGTCACAGGTTTGGACTTTGAGGAGACTTTTGCTCCTGTGGCTAGGCTAGAGTCAATTCGTATTTTGTTAGCCTATGCCGCTCACCATTCTTTCAGGTTGTTCCAAATGGATGTGAAGAGCGCTTTCCTCAACGGGCCAATCAAGGAGGAGGCGTACGTGGAGCAACCCCCTAGCTTTGAGGATGAACGGTACCCTGACCACGTGTGTAAGCTCTCTAAGGCGCTCTATGGACTTAAGCAAGCCCTAATAGCATGGTATGAATGCCTTAGAGACTTTCTAATTGCTAATGCTTTCAAGGTTGGGAAAGCCGATCCAACTCTTTTTACTAAGACTTGTGATGGTGACTTATTTGTGTGCCAAATTTATGTCAATGACATAATATTTGGTTCTACTAACCAAAAGTCTTGTGAAGAGTTTAGCAGGGTAATGACGCAGAAATTCGAGATGTCGATGATGGGCGAGTTGAACTACTTCCTTAGGTTCCAAGTGAAGCAACTCAAGGACGACACCTTCATCTCTCAAACGAAGTACACGCAAGACTTGCTCAAGCGGTTTGGGATGAAGGACGCCAAGCCCGCAAAGACTCCAATGGGAACCGACGGACATGTCGACCTCAACAAAGGAGGTAAGTCCGTTGATCAAAAGGTATACCGGTCTATGATAGGGTCTTTACTTTATTTATGTGCTACTAGACCGGATATTATGCTTAGCGTATGCATGTGTGCTAGATTTCAATCCGATCCAAGGGAGTGTCACCTTGTGGCCGTTAAGCGAATCCTTAGATATTTAGTTGCTATGCCTTGCTTCGGGATCTGGTATCCAAAGGGGTCTACCTTTGACTTAATTGGATATTCAGACTCCGATTATGCTAGATGTAAGGTCGATAGGAAGAGTACATCAGGGACGTGCCAATTCTTAGGAAGGTCCCTGGTGTCATGGAGTTCTAAGAAACAAACTTCCATTGCCCTATCCACCGCTGAGGCCGAGTACGTTGCCGCAGGACAGTGTTGCGCGCAACTACTTTGGATGAGGCAAACCCTCTGGGACTTTGGCTACAATCTGAGCAAAGTCCCACTCCTATGTGACAATGAGAGTGCAATCCGCATGGCGGACAATCCTGTTGAGCACAGCCGCACAAAGCACAGAGACATCCGACATCACTTTTTGAGAGACCACCAGCAAAAAGGAGATATCGAAGCGTTTTATGTTAGCACCGAGAACCAGCTAGCCGATATCTTTACCAAACCTTTAGATGAAAAGACCTTTTGCAGGCTGCGTAGTGAGCTAAATGTCTTAGATTCGCGTAACTTGGATTGATTTATAGCATACATGTGTTTTATGCTTTGATCATGTTCCTTTATGCACTTTGTTATTTATTTATGATGCTCAAGTTGTACAAGCACTCTCCGGACCTCAAAAGTCCATGTGTAAGTGATGCACATATTTAGGGGGGGATGTGCTACAACTTGATCCTTTGAGACTAACCGCGTGCTTGAGTTTACTTGATTTAGTCTCAAAGGTGGATTGAAAGGGAAAGGTGAACTTGGACCATGCAAGACTTCCACTGCACTTCGATGAGAGAGTAACTCACTCCAAGTTCATCTCTATACTCTTATTGACTTTTTACTCTTAATTGAAGATTTTGGTGAGGTAATGGGGTTCAAGGGCCAACAATGATTCCGTTTTGGTGCTTGATGCCAAAGGGGGAGAAATTAAGGCTAAACCAAATGGATCAGCTACCACTTGAGAACTTTGAAAATAGTAGAGTTAGAACTTTTGTTTTTTCAAAATACTCTTGAGAACTTTGAAAATAGTAGAGTTAGAACTTTTGTTTTGTCAAAATACTCTAAGTGTCTCTTTTTGTCAAAAGTTGGTCTCTTGTGGGGAGAATGTTTGATTATGGGAAAAAGGGGGAGTTTTTGAATCTTTGATCAATTTCTCTTGGAATACCTATCTTTATGCCTCAACAAGTGTGTTTGACTTAGAGATAGGAAATTGAAGTTGATTTGCAAAAACAAAACCAAGTGGTGGCAAAGGATGATCCAAATATGCCAAATTTGAATCAAACACAATTCCTGTTCTCATTTGCATTGATGTTGCACTTCTATGTGTTGCTTTTTGTTGTGTTGGCATAAATCACCAAAAAGGGGGAGATTGAAAGGGAAATGTGCCCTTGGGCCATTTCTAAGTATTTTGGTGATTAAGTGCCAACACAAATGGTCTAAGTGTTAAACTGTGCCAAATGGTGAATGAAGTGCAAATCAACACAAAGGTATGATTCTAGACTTAGTACATTATTTTTTGTGTACTAACATATTTGTCTAAGTGCTAGAATCAGAGAAAAGACAAAAGGAAAAAGGGCTTGGTTGTGCAGCCAAGACTCTGCGCAGTTTGGGTGCACCGGACTGTCCAGTGGTGCACCGGACAGTGTCCGGTGCGCCAGGCTGGCTTTGGTCAAACTGGCCGCTCTCGGGATTTTGTCGACGGCGTACGGCTAAAAATCACCGGAGTGTCCGGTGGTGCACCGGAGTGTCCGGTGAGCCAATGGTCGGTCGCGCCAATGGTTGGCCGCACAATCCGCGCGTGACGCGTGGCCGAGCCAACGGTCTGATGGGGGCACCGGACAGTGTCCGGTGCGCCAACGGCTCCAAATCTTCAATGGTCGGCTGCACCAATTTTGGAAAGCAATCTGCATCGGACACTGAACAGTGCCTGTCCGGTGGCACACCGGATTGTCCGGTGCGCCACCCAACAGAAGGCAAGAATTGCCTTCTTGGATTGCTTCCAATGGCTCCTAGCTGCCTTTGGGCTATAAAAGGGACCCCTAGGCGCATGGAGGAGCACACCAAGCATTCTTTGATCAACTCTAAGCACCAAGACTCCATTTCCGCGCATTTAATTCTTTGTGATAGCAACTAGAGCTCCATTTGAGTAGAGAACTCTTCGAGTTGTGTTGCGAGCTCAAGTTGTGACTTGTGTGCGTATTTGTGCTCTGATTTTGTGTCTTGTGTGCATTGCTATCCCTCCCTTACTTTCGTGTTTGTTTGTGATCATCATTTGTAAGGGCGAGAGGCTCCAAGTTGTGGAGATTTCTCGCAAACGGGAGATAGTAGACGAAAGCAAAACACCATGGTTTTCAAGTTGATCATTGGATCACTTGAGAGGGGTTGAGTGCAACCCTCGTCCGTTGGGACGCCACAACGTGGAGTAGGCAAGTGTTGGACTTGGCCGAACCACGGGATAAACCACTGTGCCTCTCTGTGTTGATCTCTTTGTGGTTATTGTGTTTCGCAAGAACTCCTCTCTAGCTACTTGGCTTTATTGCTCTAACACTTAATCAAGTTTGTGGCTTTAAGTTTTAAGTTTTTACAGGATCACCTATTCACCCCCCTCTAGGTGCTCTCAGAAATGACCAAAAGACCCATGATATTCTGTGTCATTATTGTAGTTGATTGTATAGGGCATAAATGTAATTATACACAGGCTACGCCCTGTGCCTATAAATAGGTGAACAGTACCCCTGTACTGTTCACGCAATCCTGTAATCACTGGCACATTACGCTAGAATTACTGCTTTCTGCCAAGGCGAAGGTATAAATGTACCTAAATATTATGTTTTAATATTTAGGTTTGTATAATAAAATATGTGAATAATCTTATGTGTTAATGATATATCGTTCCCTTATGTTTCATATTTTTTATATTTCATCTTACATTGTTTTATAACTTCAGTCACGAAGGTATGACCTTCGTGATATCTTGCTCATGGCCTTCGTCCGAAGTTCATTAAATCCTTGGGGAGATAATGCTTCAGTGGACGAAGGGCATTAATATCTAACATTTTATGTTGCCTTGTTCTTAATTCATAGCATTTGAGAACAAGTCACCAACATTGGCGCCCACCTCCGGTGAACTCACTTCCACTTTTTGAGTTGATGGCTTCGTTCCATAACCAAGCTAGAGCTGCTTCAGCTACGAAGTTGGTACTCCCGATAACAGGCGGTTCATGCTCAGAGCCGGCCAACAAGAAGCAGAAGAAGGAGGCATAGAGAAGGGTACAATATGTCGGGGTGCAGGGACCCTTCATCAAGTCGAGATGGTCCCACATCCCAATTACCTTCTCCCAAGAGGACCTTCAGCTCAAGGATTACCCTCACAATGATGCTATGGTTATTTCTTGCGTTATCAAAGAATTTCTGATCCACAATGTTCTAGTTGATACAGGCAGTGCAGCGGATATTATATTTGCTCAGGCCTTCAGACAGATGCAAGAGCCAGAGGATAAGATTCATGATGCTACACACCCTCTTTGTGGCTTCAGAGGAAGGCAGATTGTAGCGCTCGGCAAGATCATGATGCCAGTGACCTTCGGATTTGTCAACAATACAAGGACTGAGCAAGTTGTGTTTGATATTGTCGACATGGAGTACCCCTACAATGCAATCATTGGTCGTGGGACACTCAATGCTTTTGAAGCAATTCTTCATCTAGCATATCTATGCATGAAGATACCTTCGGATCAAGGGCCTATTGCTATTCATGGAAGTCAGGAAGCTGCCAGAACGACTGAAGGAAACTGGACAGATTCAAAAGCAATTCATAATATAGATGGAGCCGAAGCTTGTGAGCAGTACAAGTACAGAAGGGAGAAGGCTGCTTCGGCCGATCAGCCGAAGCCCATGCTCTTATGTGAAGATATAGTAGAGCAGAAGGTATTACTGGGATCTCAATTGTTTGAGGAACAGGAGAAAACTCTAACAAGGTTTTTGTTCAACAACAAAGATGTCTTCGCATGGTCAGCCAACGATCTCTGTGGTGTCAACAGGGATGTCATTGTACATTTGCTCAATGTCGATCCATCCTTCAGACCCAGAAAGCAAAGGCTTCGGAAAATGTCTGATGACAAAGCCGAAGGTGCTCGGAATGAAGTGAAAAGACTTCTTAGTGCTGGAGTCATCAGAGAAGTAAAATACCCAGAATGGTTAGCCAATACTGTTATGGTGAAGAAGGCCAATGGTAAATGGAGAATGTGCATTGATTTTACTGATCTCAACAAAGCTTGTCCAAAGGATGAGTTCCCATTACCAAGAATAGATTCTCTAGTAGATGCAACAGCTTTCTCAGAGCTCATGAGTCTACTAGATTGTTATTCAGGCTACCATCAAATCTGGATGAAGAAGGAAGATGGGCCAAAAACCAGCTTCATAACCCCCAGCGGCACATATTGTTATCTTCGGATGCTTGAGGGGCTCAAGAATGCTGGAGGAAGCTTCAGTAGAATGACAGCGAAAGTCCTTCACTCTCAGATAGGCAGAAATGTGCTAACATATGTTGATGATATCATAGTAAAAAGCACGAAGCAGGAAAATCACATTGCTGATCTGCAGGAAACATTTGCTAATTTTAGGCAAGCTGGCCTGAAGTTGAATCCAGAAAAATGTGTCTTCGGAGTAAAAAAGGGAAAATTCCTTGGTTGTCTAGTTTCAACAAAAGGGATCAAAGCTAATCCAAATAAAATCGAAGCTATCCTTCGGATGGAGCCGCCAAGCACAAAGAAGGGGGCTCAACGGCTGACAGGAGGACTGGCATCTTTGAATCGATTCATATCTAGATCAGCAGAGAGAAATTTACCATTCTTTGAAGTGCTAAAGCCGGCTGAAGTCTTTCAATGGGGATCAGCTCAGCAGAAAGCCTTCAAAGAGCTGAAGCAATACCTGATAGATCTAGCAACGTTAACTCCACCCACGCCAGGGGCTCCTCTGCTCTTGTATGTGGCAGCTTTGCACTCTGCAGTGAGTGCAACACTTGTACAAGAGAAGCTTGAAGGACAAAATAAAAAGCAAGTCCCAGTATATTTTGTCTCTGAAGTGTTAAGCTTATCAAAGAAAAATTACACAGAGTTGGAGAAAGTGTTGTATGCTGTATTAATGGCTTCCAGGAAGCTTCGGCATTATTTCCAAGCTTACCATATAATTGTTCCCTCGTCATAGCCTCTGAAGGATATTATGAGGAACAGAGAAGCTACTGGAAGGGTTGGAAAGTGGGCTGTGGAGCTCAATGAATTTACCATTGATTACGTGCACAGATCTTCAATTCAATCCCAGGCGGTAGGAGACTTCATTGCTGACTGGACGCCAGGGGCTCACGAAGAAGGGACAAACAAGGATACCGAAGCTTGGACGATGTTCTGTGATGGTTCTTGGGGAACCTTCGGTGCAGGAGCAGCTGCAGTCCTAGTAGCACCTTCAAAAGTCAAAACATGTTTTGCAGTCAAACTGGACTTTAGTTGTGTAACACCCTAGGTGTTACTTAGAGTTTTCCACTCAAGGCTACACAAGTAAGGCCATCATCACATGTGACTTAAGTTGGGAAAAGTACAGCAAATTTGGAGCTCAAGATCCTAAGTAAGTGCAACCCATCTTAGAAGTCATACCTTGGCTTGTCATGCACATATAAGGGGGAGAATTGCCCAAACCCTAATTCAAACCCCTTTGGACAAGTGGAGCACTAGAGGTAAGTATGATCAAAAGGCTTTGAAAACCACATGATCATGACTTGGGCCAATTATAAAAGTTGTAGTACACTTGATACCCTATAAATGATAGTAAGAAAGTGATCCCAAAAAGATTCCAGAAAAACCCCAAAAGGTTCACAAAAGGGTTGAGCATAAGAGAAAAATCAGAATTCTTCTAAGTCCAAAACCACCCCTTTTCCAAAGATCAAACATGTTCACCTTGATCCCAAACTCAAAACCACTTGGCCCAATTGACAAAGTGGCGCCAAAATACCTCTAGAACACCCTGGAAAAGTTTGAACCCAACCCTAAGTCGTTTGACATGACTTGGCACAAGATTTGTCTCGGTTTGGATAGCTAGGACAACAACAACTTCCCACCCCCATATCTCTCTAACCCGACCACATCTCCCCTTGGAACTCACATGAACTAGGTAGCCCTAGGTGCAGGGAAGAGATCTTTCACAGTTCTTAGGGCAAGATTCGCACGTTTTGGCCGCTCAGCAGAGGGTAGAACAAGAACAGAAACAAAGAGCCACGTGTTTGACGCGCTCTGAGCTCGCCAGAGCACGCCCGATGCGCGACCCCGCGTGCCCCGCGTCGCGCCAAAGCCGAGCCGGCACCGTTGCCCTCGCCCGCGCCTATAAAGCCCCCAGAGACGTCGACCGTACTCCTCCGCGCGCGCTCGACCTCACAAGAGCACCAGATCACCATCATTGCCCGCGCACGGCGTGCCCGCGGCCACCCGATCCCCCGCCACCGTAGACCGGCCAGCAGAGCCTCTCCCAGCCGCGTCCGACCCTCGGAGTAGACCGTGCATGCCTCGATGAAGCTCTCCGAGCAAGGAATCGAATTTTGCCTCGCAGGAGAAGCCAATCCATGGTCGCCGGACTTCACCCGACCGTCGGTGAACATAGACCGAGCTCCACGGTGAGTTGTTCTTCAATTCCTTGCACGTGTCGAGTCATGAACACCTCGTGAAGCTTCTCATGCCCTTGGATTGACCTATGTCGCCATGGTTAGGCCGGAGTACTCGCCGCCGACGAGTTCACCCGCCTGCGCACGTGGACCGGCCGATTCCGACCACCCCCGCCGTCGAGCCGTACCTCGTTGTGACCGCCAGAACCTCCTAGAGCCAACCTCGCCCCTCGCCGGACCTCCCTTGCCGCCAGTAAGACGCGCCACGCTTTTTCCTTCCGCGGTTACTATTTTCATAAGGGGAGGGACCTCGGGGGTGAAGAAGAAAAGGCCAAGGTGTTTTGTGCAATGTCAGCGACTCAAGGGAATAGTGGCGCAGGGGTATAACTGAAGGGATTAGTTTAGAAAGAACCCAGGGTCTTCGGTGCAAAGTGGATTTCCAGAAAACCTTTTGTTATTTTTGATTTAAATACAAACAGAACTTGAAAAATTCATAACTTCACTTTGTTTACCCAAATCGAGTCAAACCAATTTTGCCAGATCCTAAATAATGTAAGCTATTGAGGAAAAATATAAAACCCCCAAGTGTTGCAGAAAATTTCAAAGTTTTGATTTAATTAATTAACTGGTCAAAAGCTAAAGAAAATAAGGAAAAATAGCTACACTATTAGACTAGGATTAAGAAAATTTAGAGAAGTACTTAACCACTTCCCAGCCTGTTTAAAAATAATAAACCCCTCTGTACACCCAATTAAGGTAGGGTTTGCCCTTTTAATCATTTTCAGCTTAAGGTTAAAGAAAATATAAAAGGTAGTTTAAAATAAGAACCAGAGAGCACCCACATTTTTGTTGGCTCCCTTATTCAGTGTAGTTCACTAGAAAAATTTATTATACCTTTGTTTAGTACAAAAGAAAAGAGATACCTTTTAATTTAGAACAACAAGAAAAACTTAGAAAAACCTAGAAAAATAACCCTAAAGAGAAAATACCCCAAACCTTGGGATAACTAATGTTTTGTTATTGTAAACATAGAAAAATTATGAGTTCTGTTGTTTGACATTTTTCAAATAACAAGTTAGTTATAAGTATCTTTTTAGCATTAAACTTTAGAAAATTACAACTAAATAACCGCTAAGTAACCTTCTGTGATTTTTGGCACAGAAGTATGTTATTACCTATAGATACCAGCAAAAATGACTCTTAGTACAGAACCCACCCCTAGATAAGAGTTGTAGTGCAAAGTGACCCCTTTGCCCAACCTTTTGTTATTTGTTTCCAGGGCATATTCTAGTTGCTCTGGACCTCAAATTTATAGGACAGACTACAGTGACAAATAGTAACCCACTGTAATTTTTACAGAAATTTTGGAAAAAGTTAAATTACTATTGTAGTTCAAACCCACCTAAAAGCATAAATAGAAAAAGAAAAAGGAAATTAATAGTGGAGACTAATGTTACCCTGACCAATCCAGCAAAACCCCTTGAGTACCCACTAAAACATTTAAGGGGCATTCCAAGTCTTAATCCATTATGCTTAGGCAAGAACCTCAAACCTAAATTGATAAGCCTAAAACCCTAAGAGCCTCTTATAACAAGGAAACCCTAAATGATTAACTAACTTAGTTTTTCTGCACTAAGGCATAATTGCTATTAAATTCTACATATCATAGCATGCATATATCTTATTCATTGCATTCGATAGATTACAACCTCGCGGACGGAGAGTACATCCTCGTGCCAGAGCAAGGAGTTGCTCAGGAGGTAGCCTCGGATCCAGCACCAGAGCCTGCCCCAGCTTTGGAAGGCAAGCCCCGGTTTTATGCATAACCTATTTATTATGCTATTTTACTACACTTAATGATTGTAGGATTGAATGTGCACTTAAGTGTAGGAGTTCTTTGAAACCCTAGTTGCATGATCTCAGGAATCCTTTTGTGATGGATACTAGTATGCTAGGTCGAGTAGCTGCTTTATTAATTAGGGATCTCGGTAGAAGTCGAGTGATTTTTCTAGCACTCGCGTGAGGTCAGAAATTGGTTGTATCCATTTTGATATCATAATGATGGTGGTCTATGGACAACGGTCCATGGGGATGCGTTGTCTATGAGACGGAAATTGGAATAAGGATTAAGGTGTGGTACCGTGTGTCAAGCGTTTGAACGTACTAAACATATGCCGAGAAATATGGTAAATCGGTAAGCCTAGTACCTGAGTGAACCTGGCAGCAGATTGCCCTCCTCACGCGACCTGAGACGTGGTCTCCCATTCCGGTTATGGTGGGTACAAGTGCGATCACTGCACGACGGCAGTCGGGGTCAGTGAGGCATTGTACACTAAGGCGGTGAGCCCCTCTCTGCTGACGGGGAATCGATGGAGACGGTTGATGTGTGTGGGGACGGAGTGCCTCGCCACGTTGTGTGTTTAGGTTTACCTTGCATGGTTTAAAAACTTGATTCGAATCGTCTGCTTCTCGTAGCTAATGAGACTGCTTGATCCATGCTGCTACATTGAGTAATAAGTGGAAATGTGATGACTTGACAAAAGTTGTTGATTGCTAAATGTTTGATACCATGTATGATTAGATAGGTATACATTTAGTCTTAAGAGAGTCACACTAAAACTTGACAAAGCTAAAACTTGATTTATAGACTCAGCTAGTGCTTTTGGCAACCAAACCCCTCAGCCAAACAGCTGCATGTCTAGAGGTAGAAGAGTAGACTCCTCACACCGGGTAAGTCTAGCTGAGTATTAGTATACTCAGCCTTGCTTGTGGCATAATTCTATAGGTTCTCTGGAGGACATGGTTGCTGGAGTGACTTAGCCGTCCATCTTGCCACCGGGTTGGACAGTCGAGTGGGACCCTACCTCGGCTGAGGAGGAGCATGAGGAGTGATGGGACAGGCTTCCCCATCCCTCCGTTCATTTATCGTTAGTTTATTTTTCCGCTGCATTCCGAACAATGATGACTACTTTTGCTAAAACTTCGATGATGATGTAATAAATTTAATACTCTTTAATGTGTGGATTTATGCTTTATTGTATTTGCTCCGTGCCTCACCATCGAGTGAGTACGTGGTACTTGATCCTGTTAGTGGCCTCGTCGGACTAGATCTGAGGGACTGACGTGTTATTCCCATTTAAGTGTGGTCTAGCCTCTAAGGCAGGACTTAGGCACTTAAGTTGGAATAATTCGGGCGGTTCCGCCACAGCTGGTATCGGAGCTCGTACCACCACAGAGGAATCAATAAACTATAAATACCATCCTTTTCCAAAGTAAAACTTGGTAGAAACAAATGTTGGATAGATCGTAGGACGATCAGGATAGACTTAGGACGTGAAGCCTTAGGATGATAGAGGGGTAGCTAGGTGGCTAATTGAGTAAGCCCTACAGGCTACTATAAGGGATGGGAGTTCCTTCCTATTCCCTCTAAGTTGATGTGAGGTCATTTAGGACGAGCATGCATGCATCCTTAATTAAACTATTTAATAATTGGGTAAGAACTTTAATACACAATGATGACAAATTAAGTACCCCCAGTACCATTGTCGTAGTTATAGAGAGGCTAAGTTGCGATCCCTTTTCATTTTATAATTCTTTTTCTTTTACTTACGCTTAACCGTACACATATGACTTCTCACGGATCCTCGGACGAAGGGAATGCATAGTCCCACACGGACGGGCTTGCACGAGAGGGTTTCCCCCGTATCTTGTGGGAGGTACTTCAGGGAGCTGGTTACACGACGCCTCCCCAGTACGCGGTATAGCTGTTTGAGAAGCACCGAGTGCCCCGCTGTAGGGTGAGGATGACCCTAGAGCCTCATCCCCTGCAGCCAGGCTGGCGTTCGCTGGACTCTGAGTCTTTTGGATACAAGGCCGAGGATACTATCAAAGCGATTGCCCTTCATGGACTGACCACCTTCTGTGGTTTCCACCCCTTGGAGCTGTCCACTCACCCCATTGGGTTGTTCCCTGCGGAAAAGGAGGACGACCCAATGTGGAAGGATTGAGTGGAGCATGCCAAGGATATATGGGCTATCTACCCAGGTCAGACTACTCACTTGACGGTGCGGTGCATGAATGCCCTGTATCGTCTGCAAGTGATGCGAGGAGAGGCCATGTCTCATCTGATGGCACTGTTGGAGGCTACCAAGATCACCTTGGATAACAGGAGGAACTTGTGGTAGACTTATCCACTAAGATGGTGGAAAAAGACTTATAAGTGGAACAATTGTCAAATGAGATCCAAGAGCTTGAGGAGCTAGTGGGCACCAGGGAGAACACCATCGAGGTTCTCGAGGATCAGCTAATCAACACTCAGCAGCAGCTTGCGGAGGCTAACTAGCATCTGGATATGCACCATCAGGAGATCTAGGACATGGAGGCCAACGAGGATGTCGACATCGAGGGAGGAGAGGAGCCTGCCTTCAGCTTGGACACTGCTGGCTCAGGGAGACCACCTTCCCCCGAGTTGAGCGTTGCCTCGTTTGCCCACTAGGTCGCAGAGATAGAGTTAGAAGTCTGTGGCGGTAAAACTCCTCGAAGCTAGCTTAGCTTTTGCACCCTTGGGATACTAGGCTAGATAGAGTTGAGTCTTTTGAGTTACTGATGTAATCATGACAAACTCTTTTGGAAGCATGGATGATGAATGATGCTAGTTTTAATTTAAGAAGAAAAGTTTATGCCATGTGGAATCTTTTATAATTATGCAAGAATATATTGGTTTTACCCCTTCGATTCTTTCACCATGATTGAACCTTGAGCCTCAGAAGTATGACATTGAGAATATACATGATTTTTCAGATGACAGGAAGAGCGCGTCGTGGACAGAATGAGCGCATTCCTCCACCACCGCCACCACCTCCTACTCTATAGGAGCTGATGGCTCAGCAGAACGAGATCTTGCGACAGTTAGCTCAGTGCCAGCCACCACCTCAGCATTATGGTAGTGGTGATCATCAGCGTCACCCTGCAGCAGCCACTTATCAGTAGTTCCTCAGTACTCAGCCACCATTGTTCACCAGGGCCGAGGACCCACTTGATGCTGATGTATGTCTGAGGGTAGTGGAATCCAAATTCCCGCTACTCCATGGAGTTTGTTCAGAGGTAACTAAGGTCAGGTTCACCACCCAGCAGCTTCGCGGACCCATGCGGACATGGTGGGATCATTTCCTTGCTATGCAACCAGCTGACCATGAGGTGGAATGGAGAGAGTTCAAGGCAGCTTTCAGGGGGCATCATATACCAGTAGGCATTATGGATCGAAAGCTCAATGAGTTTCTGGTACTCACTCAAGGGAATCAGATAGTGTTACAGTATGCTCAGGCCTTTAATGACCTATGCTAGTATGCCGGATATCATGCAGACACCGACGAGAAGAAGAGGGACAGGTTCAAGAGGGGGCTCAGCACTAAGCTCCACGACCGTCTCAACACAGTCAGGGCCAATAGCTATAATGAGTTAGTCAACATGGCCATTTCTCAGGAGGACTGTATCACAGCTCGTCAGGCAGAGAAGAAGAGGAAGACCCCTGTGGCAGGACCTTCAGCTCAGCCACATCGCTTCAGGATCGTGTCTGACACTCAGAATAGGGGACCTCAGCAGCAACAAGGACGTTGGGTGATCCGACCACAACAGCAGCAGCAGGCACCCACCCGCTCTCAGCCCCCAGTGCAGAGGAACAATCAGCAGCAGCAGCAGTACTGTCAGGCAAATGACAACAGGTGTTTCACTTGTGGTAACACCGGACATTATGCTAAGAATTGCCCCAGAAACCAGCAGAGGCAGGGACAGAATGTCAACTAGAACTAAGGCAAGAGGCAGAAGGTGCAAGTGAGACAAGGCAGACTGAACTTTACCACCATGGCTGACATTCCCGAGGGAGCACCCGTCATGACTGTTATCTTTTCAGTTTTGAATTATCCTGCTATTATTCTTTTTGATTCTGGTGCATCACACAGTTTTATCAGTGCTAAATTTAGTGCCAAGTGCCAATTACCTTTTCACCACACCAATGGGGGTATTACGATTTCAACACCAGGAGGCAGGGTTGCCACCTATCAAATCAACAGGCAAGTGCCTATAAAACTTGGTAGTCTTATGATTAGAACCACCCTTCTCATCTTAGGATTGGATAGCGTGGACATTATATTGGGAACTGATTGGTTATCCAGGCATCAGGCAGTATTGGATATTGCAGCAAGGGCCATTGAGATTCGCTCCCCTACTTATGGCGAGACTACTTTATATTTGCCTGATCAGGGTTGTACCCGTTCTTGTGCATTCACCATGATAGAGTCACCAGTTGAAAGAATCCCTGTGGTCTGTGACTACCCAGATGTCTTTCCTGACGAATTGCCAGGAATGCCACCCGAAAGAGACATCGAGTTCGCGATTGAATTGCAACCTGGGACTGCTCCTATATCCAAGAGACCCTATAGGATGCCTCCCACGGAATTAGCGGAGTTCAAAAAGCAGCTACAAGAGTTGTTGGACAAGGGGGTCATTCGCCAAAGTACTTCACCTTGGGGATGCCTAGCCTTGTTTGTAAAGAAGAAGGATGAAAGTCTGAGAATGTGTGTCGATTACCGCCCTCTCAATGCGGTGACCATCAAGAACAAATACCCACTGCCCCGCATTGATGTTTTGTTTGATCAGTTGGTGGGAGCCAAAGTGTTCTCCAAGATAGACCTTCGCTCGGGCTACCATCAAATCAAGATCCGTGCCTGTGATATTCCGAAGACGGCTTTCTCCACCAGATATGGGCTCTATGAGTTTTTGGTGATGTCTTTTGGGCTGACCAATGCCCCGGCTTATTTCATGTACCTGATGAACTCAGTATTCATGCTAGAGCTGGACAAATTTGTGGTGGTTTTCATTGATGATATTCTGGTCTATTCCAAGAATGAAGACGAGCATACTGAGCATCTACACATCGTGCTTCAGCGACTACGCGATCATCGTCTTTATGCTAAGTTGTCTAAGTGTGAATTCTGGCTAAGGGAAATTAAATTTTTGGGTCACACAATTTCTCAGGATGGGATATCAGTTGACCTAGAGAAGGTACAAGAAGTAATGGATTGGAAACCTCCTACCACAGTGCGGCAAATTTGGAGTTTTCTTGGATTGGCAGGGTATTATTGACGATTTATTCCGGATTTCTCCAGAATTGCCAAGCCAATGACTGAACTGTTGAAGAATGGAGTCAAGTTTGATTGGAGCCAGAAGTGTGAGGATGCCTTTCATACACTAAGGCAACACTGGACAACAACACTAGTGCTCGCTCAACCTGACAACACCAAGCCCTTTGAAGTTTATTGCGATGCTTCTGGTACTGGATTGGGATGTGTCTTAATGCAGGACAACAGAGTCATTGCTTATGCCTCCCGAGCACTCAGACCCCATGAGCAAAACTACCCCACACATGATCTGGAGTTAGCAGCTGTGGTTCATGCTCTCAAGATATGGAGACATTACTTGATGGGAGCTCACTGTAACATTTACACTTATCATAAGAGTCTCAAATATATGTTCACCCAGGCTGCTCTTAATATGAGGCAGAGAAGATGGTTAGAGCTAATCAAGGACTATGATTTGGAGGTGCATTACCATCCTGGCAAAGCCAATGTTGCGGCAGATGCCTTAAGAAGGAAGGCCCAGTGCAATTGTATGAATATGGATGCAAGAATCACCACCTTATGTGATGAGTTGTTCAAGCTGAACCTAGAAGTCATTTCCTCTGGAGCTTTAAATTATATTTCAGTGGAGCCCACATTACAAGAGCAAATAGTCATGGCACAGATTGGTGACAAGGGTGTTCAAGTTATCAAGGAAATGATCAAACAGAAGGTGGACAAATACAAATGCTTCTGTCAGGACAACAAAGGAATCCTATGGTTTGGAGAGCGATTGGTTGTTCCCAAAAACCCTGAGCTCAGGAAGAAGATATTGGATGAAGCTCATCTTTCAAAATTCTCCATGCACCCCAGCAGTAACAAGATGTATCATGATCTCAGATCTTTATACTGGTGGACCAGAATGAAGAGGGAAATTGCGAAGTATATATCAGAATGTGACACCTGCTAGAGAATCAAGGCCAGTCATTTGAAGGTAGCAGGCCCTTTGCAACCCCTTCCCATACCATCTTGGAAATGGGAGGACATTTGCATGGATTTTATCATGGGATTGCCTAATACCTCCCGGCACCATGATTCCATTTGGGTCATTGTGGACAGATTGACCAAGACAGCTCTTTTCTTGCCGGTACACACCACCCACAGGACAGAAAAGTATGCGGAAATTTACATTGATCAGATAATTCTCTTGCATGGAATACCAAGGACTATAGTATCTGACAGAGGAGCACCGTTCGTGGCATGATTTTGGGAGCAATTGCTGGAGTCACTTGGGACCCATGTAATAAGAAGCTCAGCATACCATCCCCAAATAGATGGTCAGACAGAAAGGGTGAATCAGATTTTGGAAGACATGTTGAGGGCATGTGTGCTACACTATGGAAAGGATTGGGACAAGTGTCTTTCATTGGCAGAGTTCTCTTATAATAACATCTACCAGTCCAGTTTGAAGATGGCACCTTTTGAGGCCTTGTATGGGAGAAGGTGTAGGACACCACTAAATTGGTCACAAGCTGGGGAGAGGGAAATATTTGGACTAGACTTGGTACTTGAAGCAGAGGAAAAGGTCAGAGTTATTAAGAAGAACTTAGAAGCTGCTCAGGCCAGGCAAAAGAGCTATCATGATAAAAGAAGGAAGCCTCTACAGTTTGGAGTGGGAGATCATGTTTATCTTAAGGTGTCACCCACCAAAGGTGTCCAGAGATTTGGAATAAAGGGCAAGTTAGCTCCTCGCTACATTGGACCCTATGAGATCAAGGAAACTTGTGGACCCGTAGCATATCAGTTGAAGTTGCCACCCCACATGACAGCAGTTCATGATGTGTTCCATGTATCCCAGCTACGGAAATGTGTCCGCTTACCCACTGAAGTGCTACCTGAACTAGAAATTGAGATAGAACCAGACTTGTCTTATCAAGAGCACCCCAACAAGGTATTGGACTAGAAGGAGAGATCAACGCGGGCAAAGTCGATCAGAATGTATAAGGTTCAGTGGAGTCACCATTCAGTAGAAGAGGCTACATGGGAGACTGAAGATTTTCTACGTTCTCGCTTCCCCGATTTTCTGCCCAAAGGAGTCGGTACGTACTCAAAAATCCCACCCCCACCAGCCCTTTGAATCTAAATATAAGAAAAACTTAGATGTTAAAGGTAGTGTAAGCTTTGAAAATGACTCAAAAAGGACTTCCTTCTGAAGTCGCAAAGAGAATGACAATCGAAGAGCAGTTAACTAGAGAAACTTGGATGAAGGAAGGAGTAACACACCAGCACACCTTCATGGCACCCCTCCAAAGGACTCTACCTAAAATCTCGGGACGAGATTCCTTTAAGGGGGGAGGGCTGTAACACCCCAGGTGTTACTTAGAGTTTTCTACTCAAGGCTACACAAGTAAGCCCATCATCACATGTGACTTAAGTTGGGAAAAGTACAGCAAATTTGGAGCTCAAGATCCTAAGTAAGTGCAACCCATCTTAGAAGTCATACCTTGGCTTGTCATGCACATATAAGGGGGAGAATTGCCCAAACCCTAATTCAAACCCCTTTAGACAAGTGGAGCACTAGAGGTAAGTATGATCAAAAGGCTATGAAAACCACATGATCATGACTTGGGCCAATTATAAAAGTTGTAGTACACTTGATACCCTACAAATGATAGTAAGAAAGTGATCCCAAAAAGATTTCAGAAAACCCCCAAAAGGTTCACAAAAGGGTTGAGCATAAGAGAAAAATCAGAATTCTTCTAAGTCCAAAACCACCCCTTTTCCAAAGATCAAACATGTTCACCTTGATCCCAAACTCAAAACCACTTGGCCCAATTGACAAAGTGGCGCCAAAATACCACTAGAACACCCTGGAAAAGTTTGAACCCAACCCTAAGTCGTTTGACACGACTTGGCATAAGATTTGTCTCGGTTTGGACAGCTAGGACAAAGACAACTTCCCACCCCCATATCTCTCTAACCCGACCACATCTCCCCTTGGAACTCACATGAACTAGGTAGCCCTAGGTGCAGGGAAGAGATCTCTCACAGGTCTTAGGGCAAGATTCGCACGTTTTGGGCGCTCAGCAGAGGGTAGAACAAGAACATAAACAAAGAGCCACGTGTTCGACGCGCTCTGAGCTCGCCAGAGCACGCCCGACGCGCGCCCCCGCGTGCCCCGCGTTGCGCCAAAGCCGAGCCAGCGCCGTTGCTCGCGCCCGCGCCTATAAAGTCCCTAGAGACGTCGACTGTACTCCTCCGCGCGCGCTCGACCTCACCGGAGCACCAGATCACCAGCATTGCCCCGCGCACAGCATGCCCGCGGCCACCCGATCCTCCGCCACCGTAGACCGGCCAGCAGAGCCTCTCCCAGCCGCGTCCGACCCTCGGAGTAGACCGTGCTTGCCTCGGTGAAGCTTCCCGAGCAAGGAATCAAACTTTGCCTCGCCGGAGAAGCCAGTCCACGGTCGCCGGACTTCACCCGACCGCCGGTGAACGTAGACCGAGCTCCACGGTGAGTTGTTCTTCAATTCCTTGCACGTGTCGACTCATCAACACCCCGTGAAGCTTCCCGTGCCCTTGGATTGACCTATGTTGCCGTGGTTAGGCCAGAGCACTCGCCGCTGACGAGTTCACCCGCCTGCGCACGTGGACCGGCCGATTCCAACCACCCCCACCGTTGAGCCGTACCTCGCTGTGACCGCCAGAACCTCCTAGAGCCAACCCCGCCCCTCGCCGAACCTCCCTCGGTGCCGGTAAGCCGCGCCGCCCTTTTTCCTTCTGCGGTTACTGTTTTCATAAGGGGAGGGACCTCGGGGGAGAAGAAGAAAAGGCCAGGGGGTTTTGTGCACTGTCAGCGACTCAAGGGAATAGTGGCGCAGGGGTATAACTGAAGGGATTAGTTTAGAAAGAACCCAGGGTTTTCGGTGCAAAGTGGATTTCCAGAAAACCTTTTGTTATTTCTGATTTAAATACAAATAGAACTTGAAAAATTCATAACTTCACTTTTGTTTACCCAAATCGAGTCAAGCTAATTTTGCCGGATCCTAAATAATGTAAGCTATTGAGGAAAAATATAAAACCCCCAAGTGTTGCAGAAAATTTCAAAGTTTTGATTTAATTAATTAACTGGTCAAAAGCTAAAGAAAATAAAGAAAAATAGCTACACTATTAGACTCGGATTAAGAAAATTTAGAGAAGTACTTAACCACTTCCTAACCTGTTTAAAAATAATAAACCCCTCTGTACACCCAATTAAGGTAGGGTTTGCCCTTTTAATCATTTTTAGCTTAAGGTTAAAGAAAATATAAAAGGTAGTTTAAAATAAAAACCAGGGAGCACCCACATTTTTGTTGGCTCCCTTATTCAGTGTAGTTCACTAGAAAAATTTATTATACCTTTGTTTAGTACAAAAGAAAAGAGATACCTTTTAATTTAGAACAACAAGAAAAACTTAGAAAAACCCTAGAAAAATAACCCTGAAGAAGAAAATACCCCAAACCTTGGGATAACTAATGTTTTGTTATTGTAAACATAGAAAAATTATGAGTTATGTTGTTTGACATTTTTCAAATAACAAGTTAGTTATAAGTATCTTTTTAGCATTAAACTTTAGAAAATCACAACTAAATAACCACTAAGTAACCTTCTGTGATTTTTGGCACAAAAGCGTGTTATTACTTATAGATACCAGCAAAAATGACTCTTAGTACAGAACCCACACCTAGATAAGAGTTGTAGTGCAAAGTGACCCCTTTGCCCCAACTTTTGTTATTTTTGTCTAGGGCATATTCTAGTTGTTCTGGACCTCAAATTTATAGGACAGACTACAGTGACAAATAGTAACCCACTGTAATTGTTACAGAATTTTTGGAAAAAATTAAATCACTGTTGTAGTTCAAACCCACCCTAAAAGCATAAGTAGAAAAAGAAAAAGGAAATTAATAGTGGAGACTAATGTTACCCTGACCAAACAAGCAAAACCCCTTGAGTATCCACTAAAACATTTAAGGGGCATTCCAAGTCATAATCCATTATGCTTAGGCAAGAACCTCAAACCTAAATTGATAAGCCTAAAACCCAAAGAACAAGGAAACCCTAAATGATTAACTAACTTAGTTTTTCTGCACTAAGGCATAATTGCTATTAAATTCTACATATCATAGCATGCATATATCTTATTCATTGCATTCGATAGATTGCAACCTCGCGGACGGAGAGTACATCCTCGTGCCAGAGCAAGGAGTTGCTCAGAAGGTAGCCCCGGATCCAGCACCAGAGCCTGCCCCAGAGGATCTGCCTGCCCTAGCTTTGGAAGGCAAGCCCCGGTTTTATGCATAACCTATTTATTATGCTATTTTACTACACTTAATGATTGTAGGATTGAATGTACACTTAAGTGTAGGAGTTGTTTGAAACCCTAGTTGCATGATCTCAGGAATCCTTTTGTGATGGATACTAGTATGCTAGGTCGAGTAGCTGCTTTATTAATTAGGGATCTCGGTAGAAGTCGAGTGATTTTTCTAGCACTCGCGCGAGGTCAGGAATTGGTTGTATCCATTTTGATATCATAATGATGGTGGTCTGTGGACAACGGTCCATGGGGATGCGTTGTCTACAAGACGGAAATTGGAATAAGGATTAAGGTGTGGTACCGTGTGTCAAGCGTTTGAACGTACTAAACATATGCCGAGAAATATGGTAAATCGGTAAGCCTAGTACCTGAGTGAACCTGGCAGCAGATTGCCCTCGTCACGCGACCAGAGACGTGGTCTCCCAATCCGGTTATGGTGGGTATAAGTGCAGTCACTGCACGACGGTAGTCGGGGTCAGTGAGGCATTGTACGCCAAGGCGGTGAGCCCCTCTCTGCTGACGGAGAATCGATGGGACGGTTGATGTGTGTGGGGATGGAGTGCCTCGCCACGTCGTGTGTTTAGGTTTACCTTGCAAGGTTTAAAAACTCGATTCGAATCGTCTGCTTCTCGCAGCTAATGAGACTGCTTGATCCATGCTGCTACATTGAGTAACAAGTGGAAATGTGATGACTTGGCAAAAGTTGTTGATTGCTAAATGTTTGATACCATGTATGATTAGATAGGTATACATTTAGTCTTAAGAGAGTCACACTAAAACTTGACAAAGCTAAAACTTGATTTATAGACTCAGCTAATGCTTTTGGCAACCAAACCCCTCAGCCAAACAGCTGCATGTATAGAGGTAGAGGAGTATACTCCTCACACCGGGTAAGTCTAGCTGAGTATTAGTATACTCAGCCTTGCTTGTGGCATAATTTTACAGGTTCTCTGGAGGACATGGTTGCTGGAGTGACTTGGCCGTCCATCTTGCCACCGGGTTAGACAGTCGAGTGGGACCCTACCTCGGCTGAGGAGGAGCATGAGGAGTGATGGGACAGGCTTCCCCATCCCTCCGTTCATTTATCGTTAGTTTATTTTTCCGCTGCATTCCGAACAATGATGACTACTTTTGCTAAAACTCCGATGATGATGTAATAAATTTAATACTCTTTAATGTGTGGATTTATGCTTTATTGTATTTGCTCTGTGCCTCACCATCGAGTGAGTACGTGGTACTTGATCTTGTTAGTGGCCTCGTCGAACTAGATCCGAGGGACTGGCGTGTTATTCCCATTTAAGTGTGGTCTAGCCTCTAAGGCAGGATTTAGGCACCTAAGTTGGAATAATTCGGGCGGTTCCGCCACAAGTTGCACAAATAATATTGCTGAGTACGAAGCACTTCTTTTGGGGCTTCGAAAACTAAGGGCAATGGGAATAAGAAAGGCCATCCTAAAGACTGATTCTCAAGTTATTACTGGCCATGTGGATAAGAGCAGCAGGGCACGAGACCCGAAGCTAGAAAAATATCTGGATGCAGTCCGAAGGTTGGAAGCTTTCTTTGAAGGGTTTTCCGTTAAAAATATTCCAAGAGGTGAAAATAAGCATGTGGATTTGCTAGCCAAATCAGCGGCTCAGGGGCTCCCTTTACCCTCGAAAGTATTTTTTGAAACAATAAAAGCACCTCCGGTTGAGCTCATGGAAAGAGCAGTGCTCACTATTTCTCCAGTGCACAGTGAAGATTGGAGAACTGAAATAATATCTTTCCTTCAAGGAAATTGTCTTTCAAGTGACGAAGCTTATAACAAAAGAATGGAGGCAAGAACAAGACCATATGTCATGATAGAAGGGGAATTGTATAAACATAGAGTTTGTTCACCACTCCTCAAATGTTTATCAAGAACCGAAGGTATCGAATTGATGTAGGAGATACACACAAGACTGTGTGGATCTCACATCGGATCTAGGCCCTTGCTGGGAAAAATTTTTCGTCAAGGATTTTATTGGCCGAAGGCAGCTTCAGATGCAGCAGAGTTAGTTCAAAAATGTGAAGGCTGTCAAAAATGAACAAGAGATCAGAAACAACCTTCATCTTTAACTCAGTTAATACAGCCCACTTGGCTGTTGCAAAGGTGGGGCCTCGATTTGCTAGGCCCACTTCCACCAGCCCAAGGAAATCTAAAATATGTTGTAGTGGCGGTAGAATATTTTTCCAAGTGGATTGAGGCGAAGCCTTTAGCCACAACAACTTCGGTCACTGTCCAGAAATTTTTCTGGCAAAATATTGTTTGTCGCTTCTGAGTGCCAAAGGCTATTACTATGGACAACGAAACATAGTTCGATGCTGAAGCTTTCAAAGAGTTTTGTGAACAAATTGGCACGAAGATTCATTTTGCATCGGTTAGACATTCGGAGTCCAATGGACTTGTTGAAAGAGCTAATGGCATTATAATGACGGGAATAATAAAGTAAATCTTCAATCAGCCCAGAGGAAAGTGGCCAGATGAATTGATCAAAGTGGTGTGGAGCCACAACACTACAATATCAAGGTCAACAGGCTTTACACCATTCAAATTATTGTTTAGTGACGAAGCAATAACCCCAGAAGAAGCTAAAGCAGGATCAATAAGAACTGTGGCTTCGATAGAGGACGAAGCTAATTATTCTGTGGCAAAAGATGCTATAGAAGGGATCAGGCTTCAGGGTGTGGAGAACATCAATAAATATCAAGCCAAAACAAAAAAATGGCGTGACAGAAAAGTTTGGTTAAAAACATCAAGCTAGGGCACTTGGTACTTTGGAGAGTTGCCAACCTAGATAAAGTAGGCAAGCTACAGTTGAAGTGGGAAGGACCTTTTCTGGTAGTATCTTCGTCAAGACCCGGTTCTTACAGATTGAAGGATATTGTAACACCCCTGGTGTTACTGCAACTAAAACTTGAGCATGGCATCATACACATTGGCATTGCATATGTTTGACACATCTAGAGTGCATTCACTAGGTAAAAATTTCAAACAAGTTGTATTGTTATAACATTTTGCAAATAGAACCCTAGATAGGGAACTTAACCCTAAATAGGGATTAAAGGGGGTAAAACCTAACTCAAAGTAAGAAAACCTAAAAGCTTGAGGGGAATAGTTATAAAAGGTTCCTAAGAATGAACTTGAATCACATTTATACCCCTAAGGTACTAAAAACCCTAATTGGAACCTAGAAAATCCTAAAACCAAACCCTAGGGCTTATGTGCAAAATTAGTCCACTTTTGGACTAAAGTGCAAAAACCAAGTTAAATTAGTATCTTAAATCATTTGGGTCACTCATATGTGAATGTACAAGCCAAACCCTAAGTTTTGGATTGAATTGCAAAAAGGACCCCAATAGAGATTTCACTCTAAGTCTGAATTTCAAATTTGTGAGCTCAACTTTTGAGTCTTGTAACTTTCAAATACTAGGGTTTTTGCCCTAGGTCACCACATCAAGTTTGTAGCTCAATCATAGGAGAACAACTTTGCTTAAGGTTGTGAGCATAGTTGTTAAGAATAATTTGGAGATAATTAAGCCCAAAGTCAGGATGTCAGGCTGACTAGGTCTGAAAATCAGACTGACAGATGGATGCCCTGAACTTGAAGCCCAATTTCAAACCAGATGCAGTGGCTTTTTGAGGCAACACCATATAGCAATATTGTAGATTGCATATTGCTCTACAACTTTGCTGCAGAGCTTGGTATGAGTTGTCATCAGAAATCGAGAGAAAACTTGGCTTGAAGTTTGGCTGTCAGGTTCAGTTAACTGAACTTCTCCATGGTACAGTGCTATCGGGAGGATCAGATTGCCAGCGCGATGACCTCACCGCCGGTGACCTCCCTGCGCGAAGATTCGTGCCGTCGCCTCTGTGATTGTGACCAAAGCAACTGGATAGCACTTGAGGATCGTCGCCGTGGATAAGTCCGGCCGGTAAACAAATCCGACCACCGTACAGAGCTTGTCGCGGCGGAACTTGACAGGCTCGCCGGTGAACCGCCGTTTTTCGGCCTTGTGCTGCGTGTCCTAACCTCGCCACCGCATCGCCGTGACTCCCTTTAGCTTCCCGTTGACCACCGGAATTACTACCACGACACTGAACACGTATTCACCGCACCAGCGTTCTTCTTCACCTCCGGCCGCCGCGCGTCAGCACCTAAATTCACGATCACCGCTCGCTGAACCTATAAATTGAGCCCGCGACTAGCTTCACAACATCATCACGTACCACCCCAACCAGTATTGCTCCCAGTCAATCCAGCTTTCCCCAAATCAGTTGAAGAACACCGTGAACTCCAGCTTTCCGTGGCCAGCCCAATTCAGGTCCACACTTGTCCTCTGCATGCTTGTTTCGACGTTCTTACTTGCTCTGGATGATCACTGACCCGTTTAATTAAGTTAGAACCTCGTTGATCGCCAGGAACACGGCTGTCTTGCCGTAATACTCTTGGTCACCGTGGTCCGAGCAAGCCAATAGCCCATAGATGAAATTGGGTTGTGGGAAATGATCGTGGTAGCTCCAATTTCGTGTCAGTTACTCGGAGAACCTAGCCGTTGCCCCAATCGGCCGGTCCAGACGACTCGTCGAAGCTCGGCCGTGCTCCACGCCGTCGGGGACCGCGAAATGTAAAGTAATAGAAATCGGAGGGTTTTTCTGCAAACTGTTAGTGACGTAGAGTTATAGTGATAGACGCCCGTTCTGATTAGCCAAAGCCCCGAGGTCCTTTTCGCAAAGCAGCCAGCGCGGGCGCGCGCGCGCGGGCGCGCTTCTGCATGGATCTGGGCTGTGTGGGCTGAAATCAGCCCACTACTGTTGCTACCTTTTCCTTTTCTTTTTACTCCAGAACCAAATAACTTGTAGAAAATTGTAAAAAAAACCTAAAAATGTCAAACCAATTTTCCTAGACTTCTTATTTTCCATAGTATTTAATAAAAATAGTTTCATGATTTTTAGGTTAAATAAGGAATTTTAAGGCATTTAAAGTAGTTTAAAGTATTAGTTCTGGATTTTTAGAAAACATATGGTAATTCCAAAAATGTCCAAACTTTTTATATGAGTTCTATGCATTAATTAGAAGCCTTGAGTAGAGTTTGGGTTGATTTGGACCTTGTTTGATAACTAGAACCCCAAACCCCCTGCCCTTTGAACTCCTTTACTAACTCCGGAAACCCTAACTTCTCGGAGTTCCGTGAAGGAAAATTGTATTCAAGACCTTAGATAATAAATTCTTATTATCTTTGCACTCTCATGAGCACTACATGGCATCCATTCTTATATACATGATTATGTTTAGAAAACGAAGAAGAGATCGAAGTGATTGAAGAGAAGGCACCACCACCTTTGGAATCTCAGGCAGAGACTTGTCTCTACTTTGACATCTGCGGGCCTGAGCCTGACTCATCGACAAACGAAGGCAAGCCCCGGTGCATTTGCCACCTTCCTTGATGTTTTTAAATATTTCTCACTCGAATGATGCATTAGGTGATAGGAGTTGAATGCTTAAACAATTCCTGCATTACCTTCCTTGGATTTGATTACCTTCCTTGAAATCCCTGTTTACAAAAGATTTTGATGCTCAGCCTTGCTTTCGAAAAACAAATGTTTTGTTTTTACAAAAGATGATGTGGCCAAAGTGGGTGGGATGTTTTCAAAAATAAAACTTGATGGTGAATCTGTCAAAGGCCTTGATGGGTTCAACATCGGAAAAGATGTACCTCTGCCAGGTACCAAGTTTTTGGGTTTAAATGATTAAGCTGAGACCGGGCGGGTGACTTGCACGAGAAGAGAGTCTCGGTGTAGTGTCTCCGTCTGAGTCGATTAAGGACCGTGTCGATGTAGGCTTGCTGACCGAGGACCCTTTAACTGGTCACATGCATCGTCATGGGTAAGCCTTGCCTCGGGCAGACTAAGGCCAGAATAAGATAACACGAAATGGGCGTGGAGCGGTGGCGAGAGTAGCGTGTACCCTCCATAGCAAGAGGCTGGACGGTGGTGTATCTGTGCTCTCGGTTTGCGTGAACCTGATCTGGTCTTAAGAACCCCGGTGGCGGGTTGACATATGGAAGGGTTAAGTGCTACATATGTCGTGTGATTGGAGATCCTCAGCTGAGTATAATCGATTTGGATCGTCGTACCTTCGTGGTTATGAAGACTTGGTCACTGCCCTATACGTAGAACTCCAGTAAAGACGAAAGATTGATAAGAAATTAGCTAGTACAGATCAAGTGTTTGAACTAGGGTAGAAAGAACTCTAGTTTCAGGTAATCTTACTTAACCTGATAAATTAAAATTTGATTTTTAAGGATCCACTCTTAGTAAGCATTTATGCAAAACAGAGTCTTTGATCTTGAGATACCTTGACTCCCTTATAACCAGCATACCCTTGAGAGTCTTTTCTTTAGTCGGGTAAGACTTGCTGAGTAATTCCATACTCAGGGTTTATTCCCTCGTTGTTTTTAGGTGAGGAAGCAGCAAATTTTTGTTGCTTTTGTACCAAGGTGGTTCCAAATGAAGATAAACAAGAGTGAAGCTGCGGGAGGACCTGGTCCTCCATAAGAAACTTTTTATGTAAAAACTATCAGGAGGAGTTTTTGCCTCCCTTGGTATTGTAATATTAAGTACTCTGCACTCGTATTTATATTTTGGTCTGTAATAACTAACTAATCTTACTTTTAAATAAATGTAAGTTTATGTAATCACTTCCGCATTTCTATATCTCCAATGTTCTGTAATGTCTGCAAGACGGGTGAAACGTTCCTAGAAAGGTAAGAAAGAAGATACCGAACTTGTCAAGTAATTCAGGTGCATCTACAGGGTTGTCTGATGTCCGTTGGACAAGGACAATTGTAGGTGGGCCTAATAACTTGGGAGGTTCCGTCACATCTGGTATCGGAGCGAAGCCCTTCTTTGCAGATATTATGAGGCATCTTCAAAAGGATTTTCTAAAAACTTACCTAAAAAGGTTTCTTCCATTCTTACCCCTTATCTGAAGAATCTATATGAAAGACTAGATAGGAAGAGTGCAACGTATAGAAGGTATGAATCAACTAAGGTTGATTCTGTAATTACACATGCATCATGCTAAGAATTATACTAATAAAATTTCCCCCTTAGAAAGATGCCGCCGCGCACAAGGAAGACTGCGCGAAAGCATACTGGACCAATCGGAGTACCTCATCATCAACTTGCCCCACGAGATGAGGATAGTAGTAGCGGAAGCAACAACCCAATTGGGGATCTCGAAGCCCGCGTAAATCAGCTTCAATCGGAACTGCAACGCAGGACTAGCATATGGGTCGCGGATGGCGACCGAATCAAGGAGTTGAGAGGTTACATCCGCCGCCTGCAAGATCAGCTTGCTGATCGGGATTTAGCGCTCGACTGGGCGGTACAGTCTCGTTCAGTAGCTTGGGCTAAGGAAGCAAAGGCTCGAGCCCGGGTCGAAGAACTTAGCTCTACCATTGACAACTTGTAGGCGTATTGCAATACCTTACATGAGGAAGTCCATGTACTGTATTCACAATTACATCCCAGTGCACCAACGGATCCTGTCAGGTCGGAAGCTAGACCCTCGCATGTTGCGGGAGAAGCACTTGGTGGTGAGTTGGACCTTTTTAGACCCCCTCCTTCTATGAGGCTGGTCTATGAATGGTCTCCCACACCCGACGACGAAGCTGCCAGGAGCAACCAAAAGTAGGAATAGTGGTGTAATAGTAGAAATAGAAGTAGTGTATTGTAGGCTGTACTGTTGTATAATAGGTAGTGCTATTGTATACTGGTAATGTATACTGTTGTAAAAAAATCGAGTCTGTACATTACTCTTTTTGGTAATGTAAATTGGATGGTTTTATCTTTGGCATATTATATTTGTTTCCAAATGTTTGTTGCCTCAGATGCCGTCCAAGACCCGATCACAGGATGCAGCTGGAACCTCCAGTGGGAGGGAATCTACCCCAAATCCACCTCCCGTCCCTCCCACACTTGCCGAGGCGATTGCTGCCTTAGTAAATGCAACCACTGATAATACCCGTTTTCTGAGAGAGATGGCGGGTCAACAGTTTCAGCAACAAAGCGGACGAGGTTATCAACAGGGCCCCCAAGAAACTTCTTACTTGGACTTTTCAGAGACACGTCCACCCCTGTTTGTTAAAGCTAAAGACCCGTTAGAAGCCGATGAATGGATTCGGGTTATTGAGCAAAAATTCGGACTTCTACGCTGTTCAGAGACCCAGAAGCCTTTATTTGCAGCCCAGCAACTGCGTGGCCCTGCCAGCACCTGGTGGGGAAATTTCGTGGCCGTTCAACCGGCCAATCATCAGGTAACGTGGGAAGAATTCAAGGTGGCCTTCCGTGAGCATTATATACCCGAAGGTGTTCTTCACATGAAGCAAGAAGAATTTATGAAGCTAAAGCAAGGAGGGGATACTGTTAATCAGTATCTGAATAATTTCAATCATCTGTCGCAATATGCAATCGATTAAGTGAATACTGATCTGAAGAAGAAGAATTGTTTTATGAGAGGTCTAAATGATCGACTGCAAAGGAAGATGGCAACCTGCATAGATCTTACTTATGGAGGAGCTGTCAGTACAGCATTGGCAGTAGAAGCGAAGTATGCAGGTGTCGGAAAATCCAAGGGATTCGGAGGTGACAGGCCTAGTCAGGGCCCGGTGAAAAGGCAACGGTTTGTTCTCTGGCCTTCCAACCAGAATCGCTCTTTCTCTCGTCCACCCTCCTTCCCTTATAAGCAGCCCATAATTATTCGTCCCAATAATGCCCCCACTGCCCCAAGTCAGCCGGGTGCCCCAGGCACTCGATTCCCTGCTCTGCCCAGCTCGTCGACTGAATGTTTCAATTGTGGCAAATCTGGACATTTCATCAAGGATTGCCCCTATCCAAAGCAAAACCAGTCAAATAATCAGCAAGGATCTGGGAATTCATCTAAAGTCAAGGGAAATACTTCGGGCAAAAACACCAAGAAGACAGGACACATATATTATACACAAGTGGCCACTACACGGGACGGAGAGCCGGTAATGATGGGTACGTTCCTCGTGGCCAATCATCCTGCAGTCATTCTATTTGATTCTGGTGCTTCGCATACATTTATTAGAAAGAAATTTGTGGAGCAACATTACATTTCATGCCATGAATCAAAAGAGGGGTTTAAAATTCACTCACCTGGGGGACAAATCTTTACTAGAGAAGTGGCCTATCAAGTGCCCGTATCATTGGCCGGACGGGACTTTCCTACCAATATGATCGTTCTGAAAGCCCAAGACATAGATGTCATTTTGGGTATGAATTGGTTGGCCAAGCATAAAGCAACCCTCAACACTGATCAAAGAACTATCAGGTTGAGTCATAATCAAGAAGAAATTCTTTTGCCTATCCCCATTCCAACCAAAATTTCTGGCAGAGCTTATGAAGCCATTATACCGGAGATTAAGGATATTCCGGTAGTATGCGAGTTTCCCGATGTCTTTCCAGAGGATTTGCCTGGATTGCCACCTGAAAGGGATGTAGAGTTTGTAATTGAGTTGAAGCCCGGTACGGCTCCCATTTCTCGAAGATCGTACCGTATGCCTCCAAATGAGTTGGCAGAATTGAAGATTCAATTACAAGATCTACTTGAGAAAGGATTCATCCGGCCAAGCTCGTCGCCATGGGGTTGTCCAGCCATATTCGTCAAGAAGAAGGATCAAACTTTACGGATGTGCGTGGATTATCGACCCCTGAATGAGGTCACTATCAAGAACAAGTACCCTCTTCCGAGGATTGACATTTTATTTGATCAACTAACCGGGGCGAGGGTATTCTCCAAAATTGATCTCAAATCGGGCTACCATCATATCCGTATTCGGCCCGAGGATATACCAAAGACCGCGTTCACTACACGGTATAGATTATTTGAATAGCTGGTAATGTCTTTCGGATTGACAAATGCTCCTGCCCACTTCACGTATTTGATGAACTCGGTATTCATGCCCGAGTTGGACAAGTTTGTGGTGGTCTTCATTGACGACATTTTAATATATTCTAAAAATGAAGAGGAGCATGCTCAACATTTACGGATCGTGTTAACGCGCCTGAGGGAACATCAGTTGTATGCCAAGTTCAGCAAATGCGCGTTTTGGCTAGAGGAAATTCAATTTTTAGGACATGTTCTATCTGCCAAAGGAATTGCGGTAGATCCCAGCAAAGTCAAGGACATTTTGGAGTGGAAACCCCCAACCACTGTTCATCAAGTCCGAAGTTTCCTTGGACTGGCTGGTTATTACCGTCGATTTATACCAGATTTTTCTAAACTTGTGAAGCCAATCACAAGTCTATTGAAGAATGATACCAAATTCAATTGGTCCGCAAACTGTAATGAAGCTTTTGAGAAATTGAAGACATTATTAACCACTGCTCCGGTATTGGCTCAACCAGATATTAACAAGCCATTTGATGTGTATTGTGACGCATCTGGCAGTGGTCTCGGCTGCGTGTTAATGCAAGAAGGCCGAGTAATTGCGTATGCTTCAAGGCAGTTACGCCGGCATGAAGAGCATTATCCTACTCATGATCTGGAGCTAGCTGCTGTGGTTCATGCCCTGAAGATTTGGCGTCATTATCTACTGGGAAATGTCTGTCATATTTATACAGACCACAAGAGCTTGAAATATATCTTTACCCAGTCTGAACTCAACATGAGACAAAGGAGATGGCTTGAGCTTGTTAAAGATTATGAACTGGAGATCCATTATCACCCAGGCAAAGCTAATGTAGTGGCAGATGCACTCAGTCGCAAGGCCTCCTGCCATTGCCTAACTATGGGGATCTCTGACATTACATTGTGCCAGGAGATGGAGAATCTAAACCTGGGTATGATTCAACATGGGACTTCAAATCACTTGAAGCTTGAATCAGTCATCCTACAAAGGATAATCGACGCACAAAAGAATAATGAGGGTATGAAACACATTCGTGAGAAGATAAGGTCTGGAAAGGCCAAATGTTTTAAAGAAGATGATCAAGGCATTGTGTGGTTTAATAACCACATAGTGGTACCGAAGAATGAAGAAGTCTGCCAGCAAATTCTTGATGAAGCACATCTTAGTCGCTATTCTATTCATCCCGGGAGCACTAAGATGTACCAAGACTTGAAACAACATTATTGGTGGACAAAAATGAAGATCGAGATTGCACGCTATGTGGCTAGATGTGACACCTGCAGACGTGTCAAGGCCATACACTTGAAAGCTGCCGGTCCACTACAGTCTCTACCAATACCTACATGGAAATGGGAAGACATAAGTATGGACTTTATTGTGGGATTGCCCAGGACAGCCAAAGGGTATGACTCTATCTGGGTTATCATTGATCGACTTACAAAGATTGCCCACTTCCTACCTGTTAAGGCAAAGTATTTAGTGGCCACTTATGCAGCATTATACATTGCCCTTATCCTCAGTCTGCATGGTATTCCAAAGACTATAGTGTCGGATCGTGGACCACAATTTGTATCCAAATTTTGGGAAGAACTTCATAGATCCCTGGGTACTAAACTGCTCCACAGTTTGGCCTATCATCCTCAAACAAGTGGACAGACTGAGAGGGTTAATCAAATACTTGAAGATATGCTGCGGGCATGTGTTCTGGACTTCTCACAAAAATGGGATGAATGTTTACCATTAGCGGAGTTTTCATATAATAATAGTTATCAAGAAAGCATCAAGATGGCACCCTTTGAAGCTTTATATGGACGACGATGTCGTACTCCGCTAAATTGGTCTGAACCTGGTGAAAGGTACTTCTTCAGGCCCGATATGGTGAAAGAGACCGAAGAAAAGGTTCAGAAAATAAGGCATAATATGAAGAAAGCCCAAGCTCGCTAAAAGAGTTATGCAGACAAACGGCGAATGCCCTTGTATTTTCTTGAAGGGGACTATGTCTACCTGAAGGTTTCACCAATGAAGGGTGTATCGCGTTTCGGGGTTAAAGGGAAGCTTGCACCCCCGTACATTGGTCCTTTCCCTATAGTTGAGCAATGTGGACCAGTGGCATACCAACTCAAACTACCCGAAACTTTGTCTGCTGTACATAATGTGTTCCACGTGTCTCAACTGAAGAAGTGTCTTCGAGTACCTGATCGAACCGTTGAAGTGACAGATGTTGTCCTTGAACCAGACTTGACATATTCTGAGCACCCTATTCGGGTCCTGGATCAAAAGGATAGGGTTACCCGATGAAAAACTCTCAAGTTCTATAAGATACAGTGGAACCAGCATTCCGAAGATGAGGCTACCTGGGAAACTCAAGACTTTTTAGATAAGAATTTCCCAGGCTTTTTAGCCTCTTGTAATTTGTAAAGTATATACAATTGTTGTAATAAAGGAGTGAGTCCCAAACCCACCCCTGCCTTGTACCAGAAATAAGGAAATAAGGATGTGAAGCATTTCCTTTTCCATTACCTACCCTAGGACTTTTAATCTCGGGACGAGATTCTTTTATGGGGGAAAGGATGTAACACCCCTGGTGTTACTGCAACTAAAACTTGAGCATGGCATCATACACATTGGCATTGCATATGTTTGACACACCTAGAGTGCATTCACTAGGTAAAAATTTCAAACAAGTTGTATTGTTATAACATTTTGCAAATAGAACCCTGGATAGGGAACTTAACCCTAAATAGGGATTAAAGGCGGTAAAACCTAACTCAAAGTAAGAAAACCTAAAAGCTTGAGGGTAATAGTTATAAAAGGTTCCTAAGAATGAACTTGAATCACATTTATACCCCTAAGGTACTAAAAACCCTAATTGGAACCCTAGAAAATCCTAAAACCAAACCCTAGGGGCTTATGTGCAAAATTAGTCCACTTTTGGACTAAAGTGCAAAAACTAAGTTAAATTAGTATCTTAAGTCATTTGGGTCACTCATATGTGAATGTACAAGCCAAACCCTAAGTTTTGGATTGAATTGCAAAAAGGACCCCAATAGAGATTTCACTCTAAGTCTGAATTTCAGATTTGTGAGCTCAACTTTTGAGTCTTGTAACTTTCAAATACTAGGGTTTTTGCCCTAGGTCACCACATCAAGTTTGTAGCTCAATCATAGGAGGACAACTTTGCTTAAGGTTGTGAGCATAGTTATTAAGAATAATTTGGAGATAATTAAGCCCAAAATCAGGCTGTCTGGGTGACTAGGTCTGAAAATCAGACTGACAGATGGATGCCCTGAACTTCAAGCCCAATTTCAAACCAGATGCAGCGGCTTTTTGAGGCAACACCATATAGCAATATTGTAGATTTCATATTGCTCTACAACTTTGCTGCAGAGCTTGGTATGAGTTGTCATCAGAAATCAAGAGAAAACTTGGCTTCAAGTTTGGCTGTCAGGTTCAGTTAACTGAACTTCTCCATGGTACAGTGCTATCGGGAGGATTAGATTGCCAGCGCGACGACCTCACCGCCGGTGACCTCCCTGCGTGAAGATTCGTGCCGTCGCCGACGTGATTGTGAACAAAGCAACTGGATAGCACTTGAGGATCGTCGTCGTGGATAAGTCCGACCGGTAAACAAATCCGACCACCGTACAGAGCTTGTCGCGGCGGAACTTGACAGGCTCACCGGTGAACCGCCGTTTTTCGGCCTTGCGCCGCGTGTCCTAACCTCGCCACCGCATCGCCGTGACTCCCTTTAGCTTCCCGTCGACCACCGGAATTACTGCCACGACACTGAACACGTATTCACCGCACCAGCGTTCTTCTTCACCTCCGGCCGCCGCGCGTCAGCACCCAAATTCACGATCACCGCTCGCTGAACCTATAAATTGAGCCCGCGGCTAGCTTCACAACGTCATCACGCACCACCCCAACCAGTATTGCTCCCAGTCAATCACCAGTAAGCACGAATTTTAAACTTTCCCCAAATCAGTTGAAGAACACCGTGAACTCCAGCTTTCCGTGGCCAGCCCAATTCAGGTCCACACTTGTCTTCTGCGTGCTTGTTTCGACGTTCTTACTTGCTCTGGATGATCACTGACACTTGTCCAGCTTTACATGCTTGTTTCGACGTGCTTGTTTAGAGTTTGGGTTGATTTGGACCTTGTTTGATAACTAGAACCCCAAAACCCCCTGCCCTTTGAACTCCTTTACTGACTCCGGAAACCCTAAGTTCTCGGAGTTCCATGAAGGAAAATTGTATTCAAGACCTTAGATCATAAATTCTTATTATCTTTGCACTCTCATGAGCACTACATGGCATCCATTCTTATATACATGATTATGTTTAGAAAACAAAGAAGAGATCGAAGTGATTGAAGAGAAAGCACCACCACCTTTGGAATCTCAGGCAGAGACTTGTCTCTACTTTGACATCTGCGGGCCTGAGCCTGACTCACCGACTAACAAAGTCAAGCCCCGGTGCATTTGCCACCTTCCTTGATGTTTTTAAATATTTCTCACTCGAATGATGCATTAGGTGATAGGAGTTGAATGCTTAAACAATTCCTACATTACCTTCCTTGGATTTGATTACCTTCCTTGAAAACCCTGTTTACAAAAGATTTTGATGCTCAGCCTTGCTTTAGAAAAACAAAATGTTTTGTTTTTACAAAAGATGATGTGGCCAAAGTGGGTGGGATGTTTTCAAAAATAAAACTTGATGGTGAATCTGTCAAAGGCCTTGATGGGTTCAACATCGGAAAAGATGTACATCTGCCAGGTACCAAGTTTTTGGGTTTAAATGATTAAGCTGAGACCGGGCGGGTGACTTGCACGAGAAGAGAGTCTCGGTGTAGTGTCTCCGTCTGAGTCGATTAAGGACCGTGTCGATGTAGGCTTGCTGACCGAGGACCCTTTAATTGGTCACATGCCTCGTCATGGGTAAGCCTTGCCTCGGACAGACTAAGGCCAGAATAAGATAACACGAAATGGGCGTGGAGCGGTGGCGAGAGTAGCGTGTACACTCCGTAGCAAGCGGCTAGACGGTGGTGTATCTATGCTCTCGGTTTGCGTGAACCTGATCTGGTGTTAAGAACCCCTGTGGCGGGTTGACATATGCAAGGGTTAAGTGCTACATATGTCGTGTGATTGGAGATCCTCAGCTGAGTATAATTGATTCAGATCGCCGTACCTTCGCGTTTATGAAGACTTGGTCACTGCCCTATACGTAGAACTCCAGTAAAGACGAAAGATTGATAAGAAATTGGCTAGTACAGGTCAAGTGTTTGAACTAGGGTAGAAAGAACTCCAGTTTCAGGTAATCTTACTTAACCTGATAAATTAAAATTGGATTTTTAAGGATCCACTCTTAGTAAGCATTTATGCAAAACAGAGTCTTTGATCTTGAGATACCTTGACTCCCTTATAACCAGCATACCCTTGAGAGTCTTTTCTTTAGTCGGGTAAGACTTGCTGAGTAATTCCATACTCAGGGTTTATTCCCTCGTTTGTTTTAGGTGAGGAAGCAACAAATTTTTGTTGCTTTTGTACCAAGGTGGTTCCAAATGAAGATAAAAAAGAGTGAAGCTGCGGGAGGACCTGGTCCTCCATAAGAAACTTTTTATGTAAAAACTATCGGGAGGAGTTTTTGCCTCGCTTGGTATTGTAATATTAAGTACTCTGCACTCGTATTTATATTCTGGTCTGTAATAACTAACTAATCTTACTTTTAAATAAATGTAAGTTTATGTAATCGCTTCCGCATTTCTATATCTCCAATGTTCTGTAATGTCTGCAAGACGGGTGAAACGTTCCTGGAATGGTAAGGAAGAAGATACCGAACTTGTCAAGTAATTCAGGTGCATCTACAGGGTTGTCTGATGTCCGTTGGACAAGGACAACTATAGGTGGGCCTAATAACTTGGGAGGTTCCATCACAGATATGGACGACAACGACATTCCTAGATCTTGGAATGCGGATGAGCTTCGGCGATATTACGTATAGCTTGATGTTATCTTTTTTTCCTATGGCACCCTTTTCCTTTCTAAAGGGGAGAAAGGTTTTTAATGGGGCCATAGCATATAATTTCTCTTTTTCTTATTTTAGCTCTACAAGAGCAATATCCCCCCAAAAATGTAAATGTAAAAAGCTGAGCATGCACCATCGAGTGCAAAGAGAAAAGAAAAAATAGGGAGAAGCTCGAAAGACGTCCCTAGGGGGATGCAGAGCACGACGAAGCTACAAAAAGTCGTTCCTAAGGGAGCGCAGTGTAAGTTTTCTACTCAAAAGTCGTTCCTAAGGGAATGCAGAGCTTACAGCGAAAAGTCAACGTTGATTCCGCCAAAATATAAGGCGAAGCGTGAAAAGTCAACGCGATACCGCCGAAATAGAAGGTGAAGAAGTTCAAAGGACGTTCCTAAGGGAATGCAGAACTTACAGCGAAAAGTCAGCGCTGATACACCAAAAAATAAGCGGTGAAGCCGAAAAATAAATGGTAAAGAGACTTTGGTTATTCCTAAGGGGATGAAGGCTATGGTTGTGGCTTCGTATGCATGTGTTTGGACATTCATTTGCACGACACATTACATCATACATTTGCATTCATAAACATTCATTTAGACATACATAGGATCATCATCATCATAACACATGCAGTTGCTTCGACTCCAAAGACAAGGCTTCGACAAAAAGAAAAAGAAGCAGTTTTTATGCTTCATTGTGTACGAAAAGAAGGGAAGGTGTTTTTTGCCTTCGGCTCAAAAATGCTAATTTCGTTCACACCGAAGCACTTTATACATTGATGGAAGGGTAAGAATATATTACAAGGTATGGACAAAGTTTACAGAGTTAAATTTTGTTACATTATTCTTTACAAAGGTTACTACAAGAGTTCTTAGAGTTTTTTCTACAGTTATCTATTCAAGCTTCATTAGTATCCATTAAGCTTCGGCTTCATCGTCCGTTAAGCTTCGGCTTCGTCTTCTTACTCTTCAGCTTCGTCGGCTTCGTCATCCTGTACATATTAAAGTATTGTAAGGAAGATTCAAGTTTGAAGGAAGAGGTAAGCACAAGGTATGATTTTGTTATCGGCTTTAGATGACTCCGAGCTTCATCACCACCTATGCTTCATCCACTCTTTGTCCATACCAGTTTTATAAATCTATTTGCTATGCTTCGGGCAAGGTTGGGAATATTATCCAAATCTGCTGGTGATAAACTAAAATTGGGTCTATTGACAACCTTTCAGGAAGGTGACAGCTGTGCCCCGAGAAGCTACCAGGGCACAGAAGTCACCATGTCCAGCTATAATTTCGTCAAGGTCATCAATTTCACCTTCGATATGTTCCAAGGCCCTCGGCAGGGCTTCAGTCGAAGGATTAAATTTTTCGCAGCTGGCTCCAACCGAGTTGAAGACCACTACTTCATCCTTTCCTGGCTTCGGAGTAGTCTCCTCCCCACCGAAACGAACCAACTCCTTCTTCGCTTCACTGAAATAGCCCAAATTCATCAGCTTCGGCATGTCACCTTCGGAAATGGTGGATTTCCCAAACTCCAGGTGGCTGGGTTTAGTTGTCACTGCGCTGTAATCATCTTCTGACTCAACTTCCTCAGCATCAACCTGCTCAGCTTCAGCGGCAGGTGCATCCTCCGATACTACCAGCCCTGAACGCTTCATCACTTTAGAGATTGGAGCAGCTTCGGCACCTTCGGTTTCCTCTCCATCGCGAGTAACCCTAGCTGTTGAACGTACTCTAGCCATCTGATGATTAAATTTCTTGTTTTTCAAATGAAGTTGAAATTTTTTTAACTTTGCCGAAGCTCTTTTTTGTTACAAAGCTTGAGTAAAACAAATAGCTTCGGATGAGGATGCAGTAAGCAAGCTTCGGCTTTGGTCAATATTTTGGCAGCAAAACAGCGCAATAACAATGAATGATGTGGTAACTTCACACCTACCCGTATGTTTATATAATGCCGCAGGTGGGAAGGTGAATCGTCAAGGTCTTCCGCACTAGACAAACAGCCACCCGCACTCACTGAACGGTGGGCCATAGAGTCCAAGAAGGTGAATCACCAGGGCGCGCGTAACTGCTGCAAGATGGGGCCACCTCGCGCACAGATTATTTTAATCGTTTCTCGCCAACGAGCTCAGGGAAGGTGTTTTTTGGATCTTCGGCATCCCAAAGCCTAAAATATTTTTTCACGGATCAAGCTCGCTACGAAAAACGATCTAGCACCGCGAAGGGCTACTTTTGGGGGTATGCTTCGTAGCCGAAGATCCTAAAGAAAGAAACACCTTCGGTAGATCCTCTCAAAAGCAGTGCCGAAGCTATCGCCTATAAAGCTTCGGCACAGTGACATGTCTCAAGACGAAGGGGTGAACCGACTTAAAAATGAAATGACCCAAAGACCCATGATATTCTGTGTCATTATTGTAGTTGATTGTATAGGGCATAAATGTAATTATACACAGGCTGCACCCTGTGCCTATAAATAGGTGAACGGTACCCCTGTACTGTTCACGCAATCCTGTAATCACTGGCACATTACGCTGGAATTACTGCTTTCTGCCAAGGCGAAGGTATAAATGTACCTAAATATTATGTTTTAATATTTAGGTTTGTATAATAAAATATGTGAATAATCTTATGTGTTAATGATATATCGTTCCCTTATGTTTCATATTTTTTATATTTCATCTTACATTGTTTTATAACTTTAGTCATGAAGGTATGACCTTCGTGATATCTTGCTCATGGCCTTCGTCCGAAGTTCATTAAATCCTTGGGGAGATAATGCTTCAGTGGATGAAGGGCATTAATATCTAACATTTTATGTTGCCTTATTCTTAATTCATAGCATTTGAGAACAATTCCCCAACAACACCTATCCAAATTTAGAAATGGCCCAAAGTCCACTTTCATGTCAGTTTGCACTTTTTCACAAAGTCTAGGCTGCATTTCCCCATTTGGACTTCTAAAATCAATTCCTCAATTCCGTAATAAAACACTTAGCAAACTGATAGAGCTGGAGTGCCCGATCTTTCGGTGAGTGGAGATAATTCCGATTTGGTGGAAGTAGACCCTCACGATCCGACTACGACGAGCGAACGCAAAGCGCCAATGCAATCGCTGAACCAACTTCCAATGGTTACCGACCTTGCTGATGCGAGATCGGCCTGATCACGAAGATCGTTTCCTGTGCGCAATCGAAGAACGAACAAGAAAAAGATGCGAGCAATCTTTATATCACTCGAGGTGGAGTTCTGAATCACAGAGGACAGCACGTATTTGTGCGTGTTCTGGGATAGCTAAAGCTAGATGTAAAACAAAACTCGAAAAACAAAGGAGGCGTAGTTCCTGGATAAATAGAGAGAGGGGCGCAGCCCCTAGGGCGGCCAACCCTAGGTCATCCATTATGTGCCACAGTTGGGCTGTTTGTCTATTCTTCTGGGCCTTCGTTCTTTAACAGCATGATGTAGTTCAATTCTCTTGCACGGGCCCGAGTCACTGGCCCAGGTGGAAGGGGTGGCGCCTGGACTGAGGTAGATGGTGCCTGGGCTGGAGAAGGTGCTGCTGGTGTAGATGTACTCGTGTTGGTGTTGATGTCCTCATCACAAACTAGTTAGTCTAATAAGTTTTGATGGTCACGAAACACAAAAAAATATAGAAATGAACCAAAGCCCATTTCCATTTCATAGATGCATATAACTTCTCTCGATGCTGTAATGAGGCCGCTAGTCATGTGATTATCAACCCTCAGGTTTCTTAATAGGCAAAGGCTCTTCCTCATATTTCAAAGGGTTTATTTAGCTATTAAAATAAGAAATGCACCTCAAAAGGATGAAGTGGAGGGTATAAATATCCTAAGGCAAGCATCTAGCCGCACAACATCAAACATGATAATTCCGGTCGGCCACTAGCCGACAGGAATTAGGCCATCCCGACGAAAGTTAGCTAATTTCCATCGATAAGAGGAGGTCGACAAAAATTACTTATGCGCACGATAACTTTTGTCGGGCAAGTTGAAGCCTAATTTTTGTCGATAGGCTATAACTGAGATAACCCCTATTTTGGCAATGGAAGTTAATTGTATACAAGATGGTCAATACCATTTCAGAAGATACAATTCACATTCTCAGGCTCTCAACATATAATTCATAACATACAAGATGATTAGTACCATTTAATTCAAAACCCATGCATACATCATCAAGAAATCGACATATATCCATAGATCAAATGTCCATTCACACATCTTGGAATTGTCTTATCAAAACATCTAGGAAAATACTAGTCATATGCATCACATAAAATTGAATATTCAATAGACACTGCCCTAATGGTTGTAGCTTTGACTGCTACCTCTAGAAGGATCACTGAAGATTAAGTTTATAAAGGCAATTCAACTTCCATTATCCTTTGATCCCGACTACATAGACTAAAATGTGTGATCAGCAATAATTAGACGTTGATATAGAAATTTTGATAACTTACTAATATAAAAAGCACTAAACACACTTGATCTCTAGGTGTTGGTCTCTGTGTAGGTAGAGTATGGTAACTCTGAGGCCCTTGTGCCATTGATCCCTGTATGAAATGTTCAAATGAGGCCAAATAAGCAAACTTAGTCTAAATTGGTCAAGTTTAGATGCAATATACTATAGTTTGCTAGTTTGAATAAGTTTTGCTACAATGCATCAAGTAAGAGAACAAATATCAAAACTTAGTTATAATTGGATAGATTTAAAAACAATGCTCGAAGTTTCACTAGTTTCAGTAGGTTTTGCTAGCATTTAGCAAACAAGAGGCCAATTGAGCACTTAGTTTGTGCAAACCAAGTTTAGACTTCATCAAGTAAGAATACTATGTTTGACTTGGTTCAATAGGTTTTGAGAACATCAATGTACTTAGAATGCATCGCTTACTTGAACTCCATAATTCTGTGTAGGTGGAGTATAGTACATCTGAGGCTCTAGTACCATTGATCCCTGTGTGAAATGTACAAATAAGAGCAAATGAGAAAAACTTATTTTGAATTGGTAAATTTAGACATGGTTTACTATATCTAGCAAGTTTGAGTAAGTTGGTTGTTGGGGGGCCTTCGGCTACCGAAGGTCCTCAAAAACATGATTTAACAATGTTTCTGGAGTATAATGCATGAACAGGTATCTTCGGACTTGAGTTAAAACCGCAGTGTGAAGAAGCACGAAAGAGATACGAAGGATGTCGTAGAGCCGAAGCTATTCGCAGGAGAGCTTCGGCATGATAGCAGAAAAGGAAACCGACTTAAAGATGAAAAGGCTATTTAGACCCCGAGGGATTACTATAGACTTATTAGCAAAAATGAAGGGCATGGGTGTAATTTCACATGGTCTGCGTCCCATGTCTATAAATAGGTAAACAATACTCCCGTACTGTTCACGCTGACTTGGCATTTGCTTTTGTGTCACGCTTGTACCTTAGTTTTCTGTTGAGCCGAAGGTACCAAATGTAATTCAATATTGTCTTTATGTTAATCTACGATCATGTTCTGGGAAATATATATGATAATGTTATTGTTCATATTGTTTCTTATGTTTTACATGCTTCATTCGTTGTTAATGTTCATACAAACATGTATGTATGTTGATGTGATGAAGGTATATCCTTCATGACCTTCGTCCGAAGATCATTATATCCTTGGGGAAATAGTGCTTCGAAGGACGAAGGGCATTAACATGTAACCTGTTTTGGTGTTGCCTTGTTCTCAATTTATAGGAGAGCAAGTCCCCAACATTGGTTAAAATGCATCTAGTAGTAGGGCAAATGTAAGAACTTTGTTACAATTGGTCAAATTTAAAAATAATGCTCTATGTTTTACTAGTTTGAGTAGGTTTTGCTAGAATTTATCAAGAAAGAGGCCAATTGACCAAACTTAGTTTCCTCAAACCATGTTTAGACTTCATCAAGCAAGAATAATATGTTTGACTAGTTTGTGTAGGTTTTACTAAAATCAGAATGAATAGCTTACTTGAACTCATAAGGTCCTGACAGATAGCTGCCAGATTGTTGTAATGGTGGAGGTTGAAATTGGAGAAAGTCAGTGTAAATCCCCTATTGTTGTAAAATTGCCTGCAAGTGCAATATGTGATCTCAGCATTCTTAAATACTTATATTTGCAACAGTTGAAAACTCAACCTTACGTGGATCGTGGCTTGCTACTGTGATATGAATGAAGCATAGTATTGTTGTCGTTCCCTTTGAAATTCATCGTGTTGCCTTAGCTCCTCACTTTGCCTTGCAACCTCTACCTGATGCTCTGATTGGTGATGATTGCTAGCCCCAAATTATCGAGATGAAGATGAGACTAGTCTTTGAGATCTAACCTCCCTAGAGCCAAACACTCCATTAAACATAGAGTACCTTAAGAATGAATCAAAAATATTTTAAAACATAATTAGTACTTGCATATATAAAACTTCAAAGGCTTTGAAATCTTATAGTTCATGGATCTTCCCCCCTCCACTAGCCTATCACCATTGGATTAATTGGCTCCTTTCTCCAATCATGGTCTTCTCCATGATGTTTCACCATTTCCTCTCAATATTGTGCCTACACATAACAAACACCATGGAACTTATCAATTTGTCTTGCATAAACCCATGATGATGCAAACACAAAGAAATACTACTTTGTACAACTCACTATTCGTTCTGTGCAAATCTGACTACACAACTCCTCTAGGTTGGAAAGGTCTTGTCCCTTATGGTAGTTATGTACACTTTGATATCACTTGGCACAACACCAGCCTTAGCTGCTTATAAGAATGAGCTATTAGCATACATATTGCATAACAAGTGTGTATTGATGTTTGCATTACTATCTGTTTTTCCTTCAAATATGTCTATTGCCGCCATAGTTGTGTCTTGGATTGGATCCTCAACACTCCCTATGTTGAGCGGACTTGTTTTTGAATCCTTCTGAAGCCTAGTGTCGAAAGAACTTAGTATGTCTCTTCACGGTTCTCCATAAATTTAACTCTAACCTACAATAGATATGCAAGATGTATATTAAAACACTAAAATTATGCTTACCACTGACCATAACATTCTATACCTAGCGATATTGCTCCTCGGACATGTACACATGTGATGATCCCCATATCTTGTCTATTGCTTGCCTTCTACTTGCTAAAAATAGGCATTGTTTACATGAGTCAATGAATAGTAAATTGAATCATTGACAATCTTTTTTGTGCATTTTTATGGACTGCATAAGTGTGGTCCTTGTAATCACCATACAGTGACAACCGATAACGTAACTGCAAAAATCAATATGACAAAGTCATACTATGTACCAATTATTGCTTGTTATAGAATACAAAGAGATCTTACCTAGAAATCATGCCACACTACACCCTGAGCATTTTGATGGTTATGTTAGGAGCCAACAGTAGCGGTTCCAAGTAGTCGCACGTACTCGCTCGCTGTTCAGTTGTATCACAAAATTAGGCCAGTGCAAACATAAAAGACTATCTAAGAGAGAGTTAACCTATCTATGGTGTCCAATATCATTGTACGATTCATTATCCCACCATGACCTGCAATAAAAGTGTATAAGATAAAATATGTTTTGTATAACAATACAGAGATATTTAGGAGACTCATCCACCACCAGAAGACCTAACAACAACCTTCTCCTCCTCCCAAGTCGCTGCTACAGGCGGGACATTACATGGCTTTTCCTAAAACTACGTCTACATGCGATGACTACACTACCACTAGCATCTACTGTCCATGTATCCCAATTTGGTTGCTCATGTTGGTCGTCCTGTTGCTCCTGCTAGTCGTCCTACTGCTACGCGACATCCTGTTCGAACATCGAATAAATAAGTATTAAATGATCAATGTAAGAAATGGATAGAAAAAGTATTAAATGACCAATGTAAAAATGAATAGGCAAAATATTAAATGACCAATGTAAGAAATAGAAAAAATAAACATAAGTTTTGCTTTTAGTTTTCATCAAAAGCAGGACCACTATATCTCATTTTCTCTAAAGGACGTCATGTCATTTTTTTCTTTCTAGGTTCTCGTCTCTGTACATTAGAAATTTTTAAATCATCATTATCACTAACTAAAAAGTCAAATGTTAGGGTAGGCTCTATGTAACACCCCAAAAATTCGCTCGCAGAAAATTTGTTGAACTTGTTCTAAATTCAAAATAAATTTTAAAATTGAGTTACCAAAAGTCTATGTGTGAGCTGATCTGAACAAAGAAAATTTACTGGTACATATTTCTCTCCAAAAAGTTACCCAAAATATTTTTAAAATACTTTCCAAGTAATTATCTTCAAATCTTCAAAAAATATTTCTTAGATATTCCAAAAATATTTTCTAAACATTTTTCCTCCTGAGAAACATCTAAAGAAAATATTCTCAAAGTTTCTCATTTTAAATATTTCTTGCATATACCACCATTCATATATTGTACCATAAGAAGAATTTTCACCATCAGTTTCTTCTAAAAGATCTTCCAAACCATCCTCGAAGTTACTCTAAAATCTCTATAAATATTTTCTTCATAATCTCCCTTGCACCACTTACGCTCGTGCGCATACATATAATCCTGCTGTCATTTAAAAAATACAATGAGTTGTATCTATGTTAAAATGCTCAATACAATCATCGCTCGTTAATCGTGTGCTTAGCTTGTGCTAAGCGTAGCCTTACCTATAAATAGAAGGGCAAAGGGGCAGCTCAAACTCACCCCTTGTCTACCCACTCTCTCTCTCTCCCATTCCCACACAAAGCGTGTTGCAACCATACTGCACACACACTGCAATTATGTGCGATTGTTTGTTCGTTCGATTGTTCTTTCATCGTTCATCATGACACCATATTTTTTAGCTCACCTAAAACTTGTCAAAACAATATTTCAGCCATACAAACTTCAATGGCTGTAATTTATTCCCTAAATTTATCTAAAGTCAAGTTCTACATAGCCATGCTAGCCATCTAAGCTTTGTAATTACTCAGAACTATCTATGTCCCACCTATCTAGATCCATCTAGATATTCGTGTCTCATTTGACATTGTAAGTAGGAACAGTTGACACCAGCATGAACCTTTGCTCATGAGCAACCCATAAATACATTCATATTTTTATTTTCCACAAACTTAGGTTTTGGAATATTCCTTTTGTAACACCCCTGGTGTTACTGTCACTAAAACTTGAGCATAACATCATGAGCATTAGCATATCAAGTGTTTGCTACACTTAGAGTGCATTCACTAGGCAAAAAATTTTAAACAAGTTGTATTGATGTGACTTGGTATGTGTGTAACCCTAGGGTAGAGTACTTAACCCTAAACTAGGCTTATGAGTGAAAATGAAGCCCAAATAAGTTAAAATCTCAAAACTCATTAGAAATGATCATAAGGTATCACATTTAATGAACTTTGATAGCACCAAAACCCTAAAAAGACCCCTAGAAAACCCTAAATTAAAACCCTAGGGGGCTATGTGTAAATTTTGTACACTTTAGGACCAAAGTGCAAAAACCAAGGTATTAGGGCACCTCAAATCATATGTTTCACACATTTGAGGATTTACAAATCAAACCATGAGATTTGGACTTATTTGCATTAAGTCACTCTATACATCTCATGTGTCTAAGTCCAAAATCAGTTGAATAGAGCTGACTTTGGAGCTCTGTATTTCTAAAAATATAAGGAATTTGCCTAGGAACAACACATCAAACTTATAGAGCTATCATAGGAGTACAACTTTGCTTATGTGATTAAGCCTTGATCACATGCAAAATTTGGAGTAAAGTGAGCACAAAGTCGGGCTGTCAGTCAGCCCTAAGCCTGAATTCTCATTAACAGTGAAGTTGGATGAACTTAGAGCTCGATTTTGAGTAAGATCCAGTGACTATTTGATGGTGGACACTATAACGAAGTTAGAAAGGGATTATAGGGCAACGATTTCCTTGCTGGCCGAAGATCAAGTTGTTACACAAAAATTGAAGAATGAAGCAATACAAATCGCTCTGTCAGAACCACTAATGACTAGCGCGATGGTACGGTGATTGCATCAGATCGCCAGGTTCAGTGTACCTCACCGCCGGTGAGCCGTGTGCCGGATTCGCGCCCGCTGTCGCGATTCGTGCCTTGGATATATGGATTACGCTCAGGGGTGAAAAGATCTTCACCACGGATGAACTTGGAGCACTGTTCTGTCCTATGTCGTGCCCACTTGCGCCGGCGACGTGGCCAAGCGGCCATCACCGGAGTTTGTGCCCTTCACCACGGTCGCGCCACGCCTTAGGCTAATTACCACGTCGCACTAAGCCACTTTAGATAGCCAGGTTGTCGCCGGTGGTCTTGCCACGGTAACATCCACGAATTGCTTGCGCCAGTAACTCCTTCCCTCTCCGGCCGCCATCACGCCATCTCCAATTCATGGGCCACCACCCCCGGATCCTATAAATTGAATGTGCCGTCGGCTCTGCTAGGTAGTCAAGCGCCCAATCCATCAACGCGTGCCTCAAATCATCCACTAGAGCTCGCCAATTTGATACTTCCCCCAAATCGGTCCAGAGCATCGCGCTGAGTGACCTCGCCGTGGCCAACCGTTATTGGTCCGTTCACACCCCCTGTTACCTCGTTTCAGTGTTCTGATATGCCCTTGATGCTTCCCGACCTAGCCAATTGAGCTAGGACCCATTGGATCACCGGGAACGCTTCATGTTGTTCGTTGATCGCGCTGTCACCGTGGGTAGTGTGATTAAGAGCTCAAACCTTGCACTTAAGTGAGGGGAAATGGTCGTTTAGGGTTGAATTTAGTGTCAAGCAAAGGGAAGGGCTAGACGTTGCCTATTCTGGCTAGCACGAGCTCGCCGGAGCTCGGCCTGTCGCCGTTCGCCGTCGGGGATCGCGAGTTGTAAAGAATAGAAAGGGGAGGGGTCTGTTCGAAAATTTCAGTGACACAACCAAATAGTGCGCAGGTCTCTTCACCAGTTATTCAAACCGCTGAGGGCCTCTGTGCAAATTCGCCATGCGGGCGCGCGCACACGGGCGCGTTCTGCCTGTACTGGGCTGGTTCGGGACAGATTGAGCCCAGCACTGTTGATTTTTTTCCTTTTTCTTTTTCTACCATAATTAGAAAATCCATAGAAAATTCCAGTAAAATGCTAAAAATATGAGACCAATTTTGTTAGACTCCTAAATTTCTATAGTATTTAATAAAAATAGTTTTAGGATTTTTAGTACAAACAAGGAATTATGTAGTATTTAAAAGGGCTTAAACCTATACCTCTGGAATTTTAGAAATTATTTAGTAACTCTAAAATTCACCAAACATTTTGTATAAGCTTTAAATGATATTTAGAAACCTTGGGTGAAGTTAGACATGATTTGGATAATGTTTGGTACCTAAACCCCAAAACTCTAATCTTCTAAGTAGTGTGTGCCCTATGAAATAAAATATTGACACCAAAAACCCTAGTTTCCTGGAGTACCGTGAAGGAAAATTGTATTCAAGACCTAATATGATGTACATTTATTATCATTGCATTTTCATAAGCATTACATGAGCATTCATGGTTATATATGATATATATAGAGAACGAAGAAGTAGTGGTTGAAGAAGAAGGAGTTGCACCACCACCTGAAGACACACCTGTCGGAAACTGCTTTTATTTCGATATTTATGGAGTAGAGCCTGACTCTCATATAACACAAGGTACGCCCCGGTGCATTTGCCACCTCCTTGCTATTTTAAGATCTTTCTCACTTGCTTGATGCATTAGGTAATAGGAGTTACGTGCTGAACAATTGTTGCATTTCCTTCCTTGGGAAGATTGATTACCTTTCTTTGATCACCTATTTTATGAAAAGGTTTCTCTGATGCTTAGACTTGCTCTAAAAAAAACAAAATGTTTTGTTTTAACAAAAGATGATACTTCAAGTGGGATGCGATGTTTTCAAAATAAAACTTGATGGTGGATCCATCATGGCCATGATGGGTTCAACATCGGAAAAGATGTACCTCTGTCAGGTACCATACTTTGGGTTGAAATTATAAAGCTGAGACTAGGCGGGTGACTTGCACGAGAAGAGAGTCTCGGTGTAGTGTCTCCGTCTGAGTCGATTAAGGACCGTCTCGATGTAGGCTTGATGATTGAGGACCTTTTAACTGGTCACATGCCTCATCATGGGTAAGCTTTGCCTAAGGTAGACTAATACCAGAATAGGACAACACACAATGTGAGTGGAGAGATGGCAAGAGTAGCGTGTACCCTCCATGGCAAGAGGCTGGACGGTGGTGTATCTGTGCTCTCGGTTAGCGTGAACCTGATCTAGTCTTAAGAACCCCGGTGGCAAGTTGACATATGCAAGGGTTAAGTGCTACATATGTCATGTGATTGGAGGTCCCCAGCTAGGTATTAATCGATTCGGATCACCGTTACTTCTCGGACATGAAGACTTGGTCACTGCCCTATACGTAGCATTCCACTGAACAAGAAGGGTTGATAAAAAGATGCTAGTATAGGCCAAGTGCTTGAACTAGGGTAGAAAGAACTCTAGATGCAGGTAACTTTACTTAACCTAGCAAATAAAAATGGATTTTTAAGGATCCATTATTAGTAAGCATTTTTGCAAACAGAGTCTTGATTCTTGATTCAGCCTCACCTTGACTCCCTCAAGCCAGCATATCCTTGAGAGTCTTTTATTTTGACGGGTAAGACTTGCGAAAGTACACTTCATAAGCAGGGTTTTCAAACCCATGTTGTTGTAGGTGAGGAAGCAACAAACTTTTGTTGCTTTTGCTCTAAGGTGGTGCCAAAGGAAGAATCTGAAGAGTGAAGCCTCGGGAGGATGTTATCCTCCTGTTAAAAACATTATACTTTTAAGCGGGAGGGGTTTTTGCCTCTCGAGTTTGTAATGATAATATCTCTACACTCATATACTACTGGTCTGTAATAATAACACTCTTTCTATATTTTAGTCTAAATTAAGTTACTGTGATTGCTTCCGCTTATTCGTACCTCCGATGTGTTGTAATATCTGCGTGACGGGTGAGGTGCTCTTGGGAGAGGTAAAGGATACAGATACCGAACTTGTCGAGTGATCAGGTGCATCTACGGGGTTGTTCGAGGTTCGCTGGACAAGGACAACTGTAGGTGGTCCTAATGACTTGGGAGGTTCCGTCACAGCTGGTATCGGAGCGAAGCCCATCTCTTCAGATATTATGAGGCATTTCAAAAAGAATTTTCAAATACTTATCCAAGAAAATTTCTTTCATTCTCACCTTGCCACATTCTGAAGTATTCATCCTATAAGACCAGGTAACAGAGTGCAATGTATAGGATGTTGGGAATCAATGTAGGTTGATTCCGTAATTATACATGCATCATGTTTAAAAACTATACTAATAAAGTTTTCCCCCTTATGGAGATATGCCGCCGCGCATGAGGAAAACTGCGCGTAAGTTCACTGGACCTATTGGTGTACCTCGGCATCAGCTGGCTCCAAGACATGAAGGGAGCAGCAGCGGCAGTAATGACCCCATCAGAGACCTAGAAGCTCAAGTGGAGCAGCTTCAGACGGAGCTACATCATCAAAACAGGGTGTGGGTAGAAGATGGTCAGCGGATGAATGAGTTGAGAGCTGACGTCAGACATCTGCAAGACGAGCTTGCTGAACAGGATTTGGCAATCGATTGGGCTGTCAATTCACGTTCGATTGCTTGGGACCGGGAAGCCAAAGCTTGAGCCCGTGTGGATGAGCTCAGCACGGCCCTTGACAACTTGCAGGTGTATTGCAATACTTTACATGAGGAAGTCCATGAACTGTATTCGCGACTACACCCAGACGTACCTACCGACCCTGTTACAATGGGGGCCGGACCCTCAGGAACAGCAGGTGAAGGACTTGGTGGGGAATTGGACCTTTTTAAGCCCCCTCCTTCTATGAACCTGGCTGACGAGCGGTCCCCTACAACAGAGAGTGAAGCAACCAAAGACGATAAATACTAGAGTAGTATAGTTTAGATATAATACTAATGTAAAATAGGTAATAAAGTCATGTTGTACAATTGAGTCTGTATCATTACATCTTGGTAATGTAAAATGATGGTGTATATCGGCATGTTATATTTTTTCCAAATGTTTCTTTGCCAGAGATGCCATCCATGACTCGTGCGCATGACAGTGCGGGTACTTCCCGTGGTCGGGAAGACACGCCCAATCCACCGCCAGTACTGCCAACGTTGGCCAAGGCTATCGCTGCCTTGGTCAATGCGACCGCCGACAACACCCGCTTTTTACGTGAAATGGCGGGAAATCAATTCTAGCAGCAAGGCAGAAGGGCTTATCCATAGGGACCACGTGAGACTTGATACCTGGATTTCTCTAAAACCCGTCCCCCACTCTTCGTTAAAGCCGAAGACCCTTTGGAAGCCGACGAATGGGTACAGGTTATAGAGCAGAAATTTGGACTCATCCGCTGCACCAAAACCCAGAAGCCGTTGTTCGCTGCGCAGCAATTAAGAGGCCCTGCCAGTACTTGGTGGGGGAATTTTGTGGCCATTCAACCTGCCGGACATTAGGTCACGTGGGATGAATTTAAGTTAGCGTTTCATGAGCACTATATTCTAGAAGGAGTGCTACACATGAGAGAGGAGGAATTTATGCGGCTCAAGCAAGGAGGAGATACTATTATGCAGTATCTCAACAAATTTAATCATTTATCCTAGTATGCAATTGATCAAGTAAATACTGACCTGAAAAAGAAGAATTGCTTCATGAGAGGCCTCAACGACCGGCTTCAAAGAAAAATGACCACCTGCCTTGATCTCACTTACAATAGGGCTGTCAGCATAGCGCTAGCAGTAGAAGCTAAGAACACAGGCCGAGGAAAATCGAAGGGATTCGGAGGTGACAGGTCCAATCAGGGGCCTGAAAAGTGACCAAGGTTGGTAATCTAATCTTTCAATCAAAACCGTTCTTCACCTCGTCCACCCTCCTACCCATTCAAACAGCCTGTCTTCATTCGCCCTGCCACTGCCCCCACTTCCACAAGTCAGCCGAGTGGCCCTGGTGCTCGTTTCCCCGCCCTCCCTAGTTCCTCAACTGGCTTCTTCAATTGTGGGAAGTCTGGACATTTTATCAATGACTTCCCATATCCGAGGCAGAACAAATCCAACAATCAGCAGAACTCAGGGAGCTCAAATCAAGGCAAGGGAAACATGGCAAATAATTAAGCGGGCAAGAATATTAAGAAGACTCGGCGAATATACTACACTCAAGTGGCCACTACACTGGAGGGAGAGCCGGTTATGACGGGTACATTTCTTGTGGCCAATCATCCAGCAGTCATTCTCTTTGATTCTGGTGCTTCGCATACATTCATAAGCAAGAAATTTGTAGAGAAATATTGCATTCCTTGCACTGAATCAAGGGAAGGGTTTATTATTCTTTCGCCTGGGGGACAAATATTCACTAAAGAAGTGGCTTTCCATGTGCCCATAACATTGGTTGAACAGGACTTTCCCACCAACATGATTGTTCTGAAAGGCCAAGATATAGATGTAATTTTGGGCATGAATTGGTAAGCCCAGCACAAAGCTATTCTCAACACTGATTTAAGAACCATCAGGTTGAGCTATGGCCATGAAGAGGTTCTTTTGTCCATCCTTGTAGCTATTCCAGCTAAACCATTTGGTAGAGTCTATGAAGTTATCATACCGAAAATCCAAGGTATTCTGGTAGTGTGTGAGTTTCTGGACGTCTTTCTGGAATATCTGCCTGGATTACCTCTAGAAAGAGATGTAGAATTTGTTATTGAACTAAAGCCTAGTATGGCTCCTATTTCTAGAAGGTCATATTGAATGCCTCCAAATGAGTTGGTAGAGGTCAAGACTCAATTACAAGATCTACTGGAGAAGGGATTCATTCGGCCCAATTCATCACCTTGGGGATGTCCCACAATCTTTGTCAAGAAGAAGGATCAAACTCTTCGGATGTGCGTCGACTACAGACCCCTTAATGAGGTCACAATCAAGAACAAGTACCCTCTTCCCTGGATTGATATTTTATTTGCTCAGCTTACCGGAGCTCGGGTATTTTATAAAACTGACCTCAGGTCGGGCTATCATCATATCCGTATCCGACCCAAAGATATACCCAAGACCGCATTTACTACGCGGTACGGATTATTCGAATATTTAGTTATGTCTTTCGGATTAACGAATGCTCCTGCCCACTTCACATATCTAATGAACTCGATATTTATGCCCGAGTTGGACGAATTTGTGGTAGTCTTCATTGATGGTATCATGATATATTCCAAGAATGAAGAGGAGCATGCTCAGCATCTACGGATCGTATTAACGCGCTTAAGGGAACATCAGCTATATGCTAAATTCAGCAAGTGCGCGTTTTGGCTGGAGGAAATCCAATTTCTGGGACATGTACTCTTTGAAAATGGGATTGCGGTTGATCCCAGCAAGGTTAAGGACATTTTAGAGTGGAAACCACAAACAACTGTACATCAAGTTCGAAGTTTCCTTGGACTGGCTGGCTATTACCGCAGGTTTATCCCGGATTTCTCCAAGCTTGTGAAGCCAATCACAAGCTTATTAAAGAATGATACAAAATTTAACTGGTCCTCAAGATGCAACGAAGCCTTTGAGCAGTTGAAGGTGTTATTGACCACTGCTTCAGTATTAGCTCAACCGGATATTGAGAATCCTTTTGATGTATATTGTGATGCATCAGGCAGTGGTCTAGGCTGCGTCTTAATGCAAAAGGGCCAAGTTGTAGCATATGCTTCAAGACAATGGCGCCGGCATGAGGAACATTATCCAACTCATGACTTAGAATTAGCTGTTGTGGTTCATGCCCTTAAAATATGGCGTCATTATCTGCTGGGAAATATCTGTCATATATATACAGATCATAAAAGTTTGAAGTACATCTTTACCGAGTTAGAACTAAATATGAGGCTAAGGATATGGCTTGAGCTGATTAAGGATTATGAATTAGAAATCCACCATCACCCAGGCAAGGCCAACGTGGTGGCAGATGCACTAAGTCCCAAGGCTTCCTGCCATTGTCTTACAATAAAGACTTCTGACATCACATTATGCCAAGAAATGGAGAAATTAAACCTGGGAATGATTCAGCATGGAACCTTAAATCAATTGAAGCTTGAGTCAATTCTTCTGCAAAGGATCATTGACACACAAAGAAGTGATAAAGGTATGAAACACATTCATGAGAAAATAAAGGCTAGTAAAGCAAACTGTTTCAGAAAGGATGATCAAGGTATAGTATGGTTTAATAACCGCATAGTTGTGCCCAAGAATGATGAAGTCTGCCAGCAAATTTTGGATGAAGCTCATCTTAGTCACTATTCCATTCATCCCGGAAGCACTAAGATGTATCAATATTTAAAACAACATTATTGGTGGACAAAGATGAAGATTGAAATTGCATGCTATGTGGCTAAATGTGACACCTGTAGACGTGTCAAAGCCATACACATGAAGACTACTGGTCCATTGCAATCTTTGCCCGTCCCAACTAGAAATGGGAGGACATTAGCATGGACTTCATTGTGGGACTACACAAGACAACAAAAGGATTTGATTCTATATAGGTTATTATTGATCGACTTACAAAGATCGCCCACTTTCTTCCAGTCAAGGTAAAGTATCCAGTAATCACATATGCGGAACTTTACATTGCTTGTATTCTCAGTCTGCACGAGATCCCAAAAACAATTGTGTTAGACCGTGGACCACAATTTTATCCAAATTCTAGGAAGAACTCCACAAATCCTTGGGTACTAAGTTGCTTTACAGTTCGGCCTATCATACCCAAACAAGTGGACAGACTGAGAGAGTGAACTAGATACTTGAAGACATGTTGCGAGCATGTGTTTTAGCATTTCCGCAGAGATGGGATGACTGCTTACCACTCGCAGAATTTTCATATAACAATAGTTATCAATAAAGTATCAAGATGGCACCTTTTGAAGCTTTATATGGACGACGGTGTCATACTCCATTGAATTGGTCTGAACCAGGGGAAAGATGGTTTTTTAGGCCTGATATGGTTAAAGAAATGGAAGAAAAAGTTCAACGAATTGTGCATAATTTGAAAGAAGCACAAGCTCAACAAAAGAGTTATGCAGACAAACAACGCCAACCCTTGTACTTTCAAGTTGAAGACTATGTGTATCTGAAAGTATCGCCAATGAAGGGGGTATCTCGTTTCGGGGTAAAAGGAAAGCTTGCACCTCGGTACATTGGTCCATTTCCTATCATTGAAAGATGTGGACTAGTGGCGTACCGACTTCAACTACCCGAAACATTGTCTGTAGTGCACAATGTGTTCCATGTGTCCCAATTGAAGAAGTGTCTTCGGGTTCTAGATCAAACCATTGAAGTGACATATGTTGCCTTGGAACCAGACTTAACATATTCAGAACATCCTATTCGAGTCCTGGATCAAAAGGACAGGGTTACCCGAAGAAGAACACTCAAATTTTATAAGATACAATGGAACCAACACACTGAAGATGAAGCTACATGGGAAACCCAAGACTTTTTAGAACAGAATTTCCTAGGCTTTTTAGCTTCATGTAATTTATGAGATATGTACAATTGTTGTAATAGAGGAGTAGACCCCCATACCACCCCCTGCCTTGTACAAGAAATAAGGAAATAAGAATGTGACGTATTTCCTTTTCCACTACTTGCCCTAGGACTTTAAATCTTGGGACGAGACTCTTTTATGGGGGGAAGGATGTAACACCCCTGGTGTTATTGTCACTAAAACATGAGCATAACATCATGAGCATTAGCATATCATGTGTTTGCTACACTTAGAGTGCATTCACTAGGCAAAAATTTTCAAACAAGTTGTATTGATGTGACTTGGTATGTGTGTAACCCTAGGGTAGAGTACTTAACCCTAAACTAGGCTTATGAGTGAAAATGAAGCCCAAAGAAGTTAAAATCTCAAAACTCATTAGGAATGATAATAAAATATCACATTTAATGAACTTTGATAGAACCAAAACCCTAAATATGTCAAAACCCTAAAAAGACCCCTAGAAAACCCTAAATTGAAACCCTAGGGGGCTATGTGTAAATTTTGTACACTTTTGCACCAAAGTGCAAAAACCAAGGTATTAGGGCACCAAATCATATGTTTCACACATTTGAGGATTTGCAAATCAAACCATGAGATTTGGGCTTATTTGCAAAAAGTCACTCTATACCTCTCATGTGTCTAAGTCCAAAATCAGTTGAATAGGGCTGACCTTGGAGCTCTGTATTTCTAAAAATATAAGGAATTTGCCTAGGGACAACACATCAAACTTATAGAGCTATAATAGGAGTACAACTTTGCTTATGTGATTAAGCCTTGATCACATGCAAAATTTGGAGTAAAGTGAGCACAAAGTCGGGCTGTCAGTCAGCCCTAAGTCTGAATTCTCATTAATAGTGAAGTTGGATGAATTTAGAGCTCGATTTTGAGTAAGATCCTGTGACTATTTGATGGTGGACACTATAACAAAGTTAGAAAGGGATTATAGGGCAATAATTTCCCTGCTGGCCGAAGATCAAGTTGTTACACAAAAAATTGAAGAACGAAGCACTACAAATCGCTCTGTCAGAACCACTGATGACTAGCGCGATGGTACAGTGATTGGATCAGATCGCCAAGTTCAGTGTACCTCGCCGCCAGTGAGCCGTGCGTCGGATTCGCGCCCGCCGTCGCGATTCGTGCCTCGAATATATGGATTACGCTCAGGGGTGAAAAGATCTTCACCACGGATGAACTTGGAGCACTGTTCTGTCCTATGCCGTGCCTACTTGCGCCGGCGACGTGGCCAAGTGGCCATCACCGGAGTGTGCGCCCTTCACCACAGTCGTCCCATGCCTCAGGCTAATTACCACATCGCACTAAGCCACTTTAGCTAGCCAGGTTGTCACAGGTGGTCTTGCCACGGTAACATCCACGAATTGCTTGCGCCAGTAACACCTTCCCTCTCTGGCCGCCACCGCGCCATCTCCAATTCACGGGCCACCACCCTCGGATCCTATAAATTGAGTGTGTCGTCGGCTTCGCTAGGTAGTCAAGCGCCCAATCCATCAACTCGTGCCTCAAATCATCCACTAGAGCTCGCCAATTTGAAACTTCCCCCAAATCGGTCCCGAGCACCGCGCTGAGTGACCTCGCCGTGGCCAACGTGTTACAGGTCCGTTCACACCCCCTGGTACCTCATTTCAGTGTTCTGATATGCCCTTGATGCTTCCCGACCCGGCCAATTGAGCTAGGACCCATTGGATCACCGGGAACGCTTCATGCTGTCCGTTGATCGTGCTGTCACCGTGGGCAGTGTGATTAAGAGCTCAAACCTTGCACTTAAGTGAAGGGAAATGGTCATTTAGGGTTCAATTTGGTGTCAAGCAAAGGGAAGGGCTAGCTGTTGCCTATTCTAGCCAGTACGAGCTCGCCGGAGCTCGGCCTGTCACCGTTCGCTGTCGGGGATCGCGAGTTGTAAAGAATAGAAAGGGGAGGGGTGTGTTCGAAAATGTCAGTGACACAACCAAATAGTGCACAGGGCTCTTCACCAGTTATTCAAACCGCTGAGGGCCTCTGTGCAAATCTGCCATGCAGGCATGCGCACACGGGCGTGTTCCGCCTGTACTGGGCTGGCTCGGGCCAGATTGAGCCTAGCACTGTTGATCTTTTTCCTTTTTCTTTTTTTGCCATAATTAGAAAATCCATAGAAAATTCTAGGAAAATGCTAAAAATATGAGACCAATTTTGTTAGACTCCTAAATTTCTATAGTATTTAATAAAAATAGTTTTAGGATTTTTAGTACAAACAAGGAATTATGTAGTATTTAAAAAGGCTTAAACCTATATCTCTGGAATTTTAGAAATTATTTAGTAACTCCAAAAATCACCAAACATTTTGTATAAGCTTTAAATGATATTTAGAAACCTTGGGTGAAGTTAGACATGATTTGGATAATGTTTGGTACCTAAACCCCAAAACTCTAATCTTCTAAGTAGTGTCTGCCCTATGAAATAAAATACTGACTCCAAAAACCTTAGTTTCCTGGAGTACTGTGAAGGAAAATTGTATTCAAGACCTAATATGATGTACCTTTATTATCATTGCATTTTCATAAGCATTACATGAGCATTCATGGTTATATATGATATATATAGAGAACGAAGAAGTAGTGGTTGAAGAAGAAGGAGTTGCAGCACCACCACCTGAAGACCCACCTACCGGGAACTGCTTTTTTTTAGATATTTGTGGAGCAGAGCCCGACTCTCCTATAACACAAGGCAAGCCCCGGTGCATTCGCCACCTCCTTGCTATTTTAAGATCTTTCTCACTTGCTTGATGCATTAGGTAATAGAAGTTGCGTGCTGAACAATTACTGCATTTCCTTCCTTCGGAAGATTGATTACCTTTCTTTGATCACCTGTTTTATGAAAAGGTTTCTCTGCATCTGTCTGAAGGCTTTAGCAAATATGATATCCACTGCACTGCATGTATCAACCAGAACATTATGGACCAAAAATCCCTTAATGACACAAGATATGACCATAGCATCATTATGAGGGTAATCTTTGAGCTGAAGGTCCTCCTAGGAGAAGGTGATTGGGATGTGAGACCATTTTGACTTGATGAAGGGTCCCTGCACGCCAACATGCTGCACCCTTCTCTATGCTTCCTTCTTCTGCTTCTTGTTAGCCGGCTCTGAACCTGAGCCGCCTGTTATCGGAAGCACCAGCTTCGTAGCCGAAGAAGCTTCAGCTTGGTTGTTGAACGAAGCCATCAACTTAAAAGTGGAAGCAAGTTCACCGGAGGTGGGCGCCAATGTTGGGGACTTGTTCTAAAATGCTATGAATTAAGAACAAGGCAACATAAAATGTTAAAGGTTAAAGCCCTTCATCCTTCGAAGCATTATTTCCTTTAGAATATAGTGATCTTCAGACGAAGGTCGTGAAGGACAAACCTTCATTATTGCAGTATATGTTAATGAAAGATGAAGCATGTAAAACATAATAAATAGCATGAATAATCATATGACATTATAATATATTTCTTATTATATAATCATGAATGAATAAAAACAACATAAGATTACATCATACCTTCGGCTTGACAGAAGGTATGAAAACGAACGTGACGCATGAGCAAGTACAAATCAGCGTGAACAGTAACATGGGTATTGTTCATCTATTTATAGGCACAGGGCGCAGCCTGTGTGAAATTACATTTATACCCTTTACAATCGATTACAATCATGACACAAACTATCATGGGTCAATCTGTCTTTTCATCTTTAAGTTGGTGCAACCCTTCGTCTTAGGCATGTCGTTATGCCGAAGTTCCCTATAAGGTAGCTTCGGCGTTATTTGCGTGTTGATCATCCGAAGGTGTTTCTTCTTACAGGACCTTCGGCTACGAAGCAGACCCCCAACACTCTAGAAAAACAAAATGTTTTGTTTTAACAAAAGATGATGCTTCAAGTGGGATGGGATGTTTTCAAAATAAAACTTGATGGTGGATCCATCATAGCCATGATGGGTTCAACATCGGAAAAGATGTACCTCTGTCAGGTACCAAACTTTGGGTTGAAATGATAAAGCTGAGACCGAGCGGGTGACTTGCATGAAAAGAGAGTCTTGGTGTAGTGTCTCCATCTGGGTCGATTAAGGACCGTCACGATGTAGGCTTGATGATTGAGGACCTTTTAACTGGTCACATGCCTCATCATGGGTAAGCTTTGCCTTAGGCAGACTAATACCAGAATAAGACAACACACAATGGGAGTGGAGAGATGGCGAGAGTAGCGTGTACCCTCCGTGGTAAGAGGCTGGACGGTGGTGTATCTGTGCTCTCGGTTGCCGTGAACCTGATCTGGTCTTAAGAACCCCAGTGGCAAGTTGACATAGGCAAGGGTTAAGTGCTACATATGTCGTGTGATTGGAGATCCCCAGCTGGGTATTAATCGATTTGGATCGCCGTTACTTCTCGGACATGAAGACTTGGTCAGTGCCCTATACGTAGCATTCCAGTGAACAAGAAGGGTTGATAAAAAGATGGCTAGTATAGGCCAAGTGCTTGAACTAGGGTAAAAAGAACTCTAGATGCAGGTAACTTTACTTAACCTGGTAAATAAAAATGGATTTTTAAGGATCCTTTATTAGTAAGCATTTTTGTAAACATAGTCTTGATTCTTGATTCAGCCTCACCTTGACTCCCTCAAGCCAGCATATCCTTGAGAGTCTTTTATTTTGACGGGTAAGACTTGCGAAAGTACACTTCGTACTCAGGGTTTTCAAACCCATGTTGTTGTAGGTGAGGAAGCAGCAAACTTTTGTTGCTTTTGCTCTAAGGTGGTGCCAAAGGAAGAATCTCAAGAGTGAAGCCTCAGGAGGATGTTATCCTCCTGTTAAAAACATTATACTTTTAAGCGGGAGGGGTTTTTGCCTCCCGAGTTTGTAATAATAATATCTCTGCACTCATATACTACTGGTCTGTAATAATAACACTCTTTCTATATTTTAATGTAAATTAAGTTTCTGTAATTGTTTCCGCTTATTCTTTCCTCCGATGTGTTGTAATATCTACGTGACGGGTGAAGTGCTCTTGGGAGAGGTAAAGGATACAGATATCGAACTTGTCGAGTGATCAGGTGCATCTACAGGGTTGTTCGAGGTCCGCTAGACAAGGACAACTGTAGGTGGGCCTAATGACTTGGGAGGTTCCGTCACACCTTTTCCCTTTTATTTTTCTAATCCTTATGAGTATAAATTCCATAACTCCTCTGTCTAAACTCTAATTTTGACGGTTCTTATTTATAAATTCCTATCAAATTGTCCTCTACCCCAACATGTCCTCCCCTGAGCATGGTTCATATTCTAGAAAATTCTAAAAATACCTTTGTCCCATATTTCACCCATAATTCTCCATCTAGACTCTGAGTCAGACGATTTTTTTGCCATTATTCTCATAAACCCGAAACACTACCCTACTAGCCATATGCACCCTAGTTATAAATACACCTAGAGGGCTACCCTCTTTCTTCCCACACATTTGTCATCCGGAGCTGTAGGTGCTTCTTATGTCAATTACATATAATCTGCATGTGCACAGATTCACGTTGTAGCCTTTCACTCAATAGTATTCTGTGGTATCGAAACCAATGGAGAAATGACAAGTGAAGTGACACAAACTAACCAGAGTTGACCGACCAATGAAGCTAAAGTGTAGAATACAGAATAAGGTAGAGCAGGTTTTCTCCAACAATAAGCATACTAGCATCAAGCCAGTCAAGATTACTTAGACATTGAGGCTATAAAACCACTTTCGGGCACAACCCAGACGAGAAAGGCAAGTAATATAGAAACTTAGATATATTGTCAATGTAAACTATATGTACAATTGGGCCAGGATACATAGGACACACAACCGCCGTCACCATGTGGGACTAACAACCAAATCTACATGGGGTAGAACAATCAACCACTTGGTAAAACTCTAAGCCTAAACACCATGTCTAAGCATAGGTTTCAATACTATTCTGACTACAAGTCGGAATAACATGCAAGCACTAACACAACTTAATTATAAGCATGCACTTAGGTTCCCATAATAAACTAAGCCAAATAACTAAGAATGAAAGCAAGACTAGTATATTATGCAAGTAGTAGAACAACAAGGATCTTTACTCATGCATATAGTTCAATATCAATCCTTAGAGAATACAAGCTTCAAAGATATAATACCTAGAGAATTCCATTTCGTTCACTCTCTTCCCCACTCCCCTTCCTCGATACAAAGAAACACACTCACTCTACACTCCAAGGGTAGCTTCACTAAATTTCTACACTTGCCAAATGTACAACTAACCGATGACTATTTATTGCCTAATCAAGGCCTTGGGATACTTATAGTTTCATTAGGTCGGTAAGTGAGTTAAGACGGTTGGAGAAGGGTGATGTGGCAAGCCGGGTGACAGCCAAGTGGCTGGCTAGCCTAGGACTGGGCTTGTCGGCCTCCCCTCTATAAGTCGGTTGTAAGTCAGTTTGCCATTAGAATCATCCACCATTTAATCAAAGTTGTGTTTTCTTCTCAACCATTGGATTCAAGTACATGGATTGATGACATGTATTCTTTTGGCTTTAATGTGTGTCAGCAGTGCACAAGCCATGTTGTTTTGAGCCATGTCGAATGCACAGGACGGGAATAAAGGCAAAGGGGGTCACCCTACATGGCCAGGTGGCCACCACTTCTTCCCCTATGTCTATTCTAATAGCTTTGATGGTGTCTTGCTCAAAAATATCATACATAACTCATGGAGAGCCTATTAAATAACATAATTTGGTCCTATATACTCCTTAAACATGAAATGTTGGTGGTTACAATATGTTTTTATGGGCGTCAACACCCCCACACTTAAAACTCTTTTTTTCATATGGGAGTTTTTAAGTCGTCTTTTGATTTCTATATCTCATGAGTCCACAACTTAGAATAAAGTGGGTCCCTACTCAATATTGTATCCAGTGTATTCTTACTTAGCATAGGGAATAAAACTGGTGCAAGCTTCAGAATAAGGTGACACCAGGATCATGTAGAGTAAGTCAAGTCCAAGTTTATGCATAACATATTACTCGAGTTCATAAAAAGATGGTGAAATAAAACTTTCACATGAGTTTAGAGAAATTGTAGTGGTGAAAAAGAAGAACCAAGTGACCATGCAGTGGCCAGGTTGCGCCCGGGCGGCCTATACAGGGTCGGGCGACATACTACTCCTTGTTATTTCTTCTGTGCTGACTCATGTTGGGCGGCCAGCTTTTGTCTAGGTGATCATTTAAAATTTTCAAACTTCGACAAGGGGATTCTTTTTGTACCCTGCATGTTAGTTTGTATACATGTTCTTTCTATAGGGTTAGTAATAGGTGTTGAAAAACTCTTATGAAATTGAAAGATCTTGCATTTGAAAGGATCAAACTCAACTACTTCATTGAATGATGGTAAAATGTGAGGCACTTGATTACAAACTAAATCAAAACTAAACTAGACCTGACAACTGCCCACTGGCTTTATGGAACCGGTGGATTATATACTGTGCACTCAAGGCATTTATGGATTATATAATTCCACGTGCCCACTGGCTTTCGCGAACCGGTGGCTTTGGCGCATAACGCTTTCCTAAGCGTATATAATTTATCTTCAAGTTCCATGCTGCCATGTACAAAAGCTCTCCTTCTGCAGAACACTCGAAAACATTATTAAATTTTGCTTTGAGTATTTTGAGCTCTGCCTTCAGGGGCTCCATTGTATCTTCCTCCTTGCTGGAATCTTCTAATTCTCCCAGAGATCCCTTGATAGAGGGTGATTGCAGCACCCTCTTTACCATCCTTTGGGGCGACGTCGAGTCAATGGATTCATCAACTGACGCATCCATCTACTGGTGTTAGGTAACCAACACCTTTCTGAATCATGTTAGAGTTTTTACTCCTTGTACGGTATAATCATTGATCCCCATACTAGTCGAGTGCTCAGAAGACTCCTTTTTCTTAGTCAGGAAGAGGCTCTGCACCACCACTTTCTTAGAGCTCAGCACCTCGATGGTAGGACACAGGGGAGATGGCTGACGAGCCTGTTTCCTAATGCGTCGCATTGGTGACAAGCAGCGCGCTAGCCTTCCCACATTGTCATAAGAATGTGGTGCTCAGCAGGCCCTCGAGGAAGGCCAGTCAGCTGGGCCGTGTTCGAGTGGCCACCAGGTTGGCCAGGCGACCTATGAAGGGGCCAGGCGGTCATGGTACCTAGCCAGTTAGCTAGCGACAAGTTATCATCCCAACTTGATGCAGGGGCGAAGTTTTGCCCCAAAAAGAACGATGGAGAAGGGTTTGGTTCACCCATGGTTGCTAAAACAATGGCTTTGGAAGGAGAAGGGGTGTGTGAGACCATTTGCTCCTACGAATTTGGCTAAGTCTTGGTTTGTGATGAAGTAGCAGGAGGAATCACTTCTCCTTATAGAGAACCGAGCTGCCAAATCCACTCACCATCACAAGGATATGGTTCTTACTCATTCGGCTATTCAAATTTGAATTTGAAACACTGAACTGTATGAGCTTTGGCAGGGCCGGCCCTAGGGCCATGCAGCGGAGGCGACCGCCAGGGGCCCACGAAATAAAGGAGCCCAATATCTAGTAGGATAGTAGAGTTGATGTTAAATAATTGTGTTGTTGAATCATATAGGAACAAAAGAGATGACATATACGTCAGGCTAAAGCGTCGGTTGAATGCCTACTACACCGTTGCACGGAACCAGTCTCGTCCTCACTGTCGTCGTCGATCGCATGTCACAGGCTCGCATCTTAATTAGTTTTATCGAAATGATAATTACTAGAATACAATTCAATTCCAACGAAACAAATGGTCAAATGGAAAAATAGGAATCCCTTAGAAAAATGAGGTTGCCAAACTAACACAAAATATATTGTTATTTTGGTCGACTTTATTTCTCGATAATTATCAGACATATTAAATTAAATATATATAAATATATTTGTTTATGTTTTTGCAAGTAAAATTAACACATATTATTTATATATCATAAAAAATTATACAATATAGAAGGCCTATCGCAATGAGCTTGCATGGGGGCCCTCAAAATCATAGGACCGGAGCTGAGCTTTGGCCTAGCGGCTAGGAAGTGCCTGATCGTCCACAAGGGGAGTTGGGCGGCCATTTTGCCCATGGATAGGCTAGTAAGGTGCAAGGCATACCCTTGTAATATGTCCATAACCATTTTTTTAATGTGACTACTTGCTTTAGGTGAGGTTTTTGTGTGAATGAGAGCAAAAGATGAGACTAGAAAGAAGAGATGAGGAAGTATGGTAGTGTAGAAGGATTGTTTTTGGTTGGAGCTAGACCATGAATGCGTGATCATATTATTTCAAGGAGCTCAAAGACATCCACTTCTTTGAATTGCGGCATTTCGGACTCGAGAAAGATTTTATGGTGTTGCCCATTCAGCTTGAAAATCTTCCTGACATTGTCTAGAGGGTGATACTGCCATGATTAGTAGCTTCAAGGACCATATACAATCCTTCCCACTTACTTCTAAGCTTACCATGACCAAACAAACAAACACGAGAATTAAACAGTAGTAACTTGTCTCCTAGTTTGAATGTCTTGATCTTGATATGCTTATTGTGCCACCTTCTGGTATGTTCCTTGTAGAGCTTGGCATTGTGGTATACCTTCTCCCTCCATTCCTCCAATTCAGGGGGTTAAATTTGCCTTCAAACTCCTGCTGATTGGAGGTCCAGATTGTTAGTGTCAGTCGAGGAAGGGGAGAAGGCCGAGGAAGAAGGAGAAGGGAATTTGTTGGATCCGACTGAAGAAACGAAGAGATCGTAGAGATTGGGATAGGGCTGGCGACGGACAACAGCCAAGCCAAGTGTTCTGTTGATTAATTTTGTGATAGGTTCTTAGTTCTTAGGGAGCAATCCTAAATACTCACGACACCTCAACCCAATAGGTCGTTACATGGCCCACTCCGGCCCAGTGACACGCATGTTCAAGCGCCTTAGCCGCTTTGGTCACTTGCTATCTTCCTACTGCAGCTGCTTGTCCTCCATTGCCTCCTTTGGCTGCTTCCCTGCTTCCTTTGGCATATCGGTGCTGACATTCCCCCGCTTTTCAGGCGCCACTTGTCCCCAAGCCGGTGCATTAGGAAAGCATTCCTTCAGCGTCGTTGCATCTTCCAAGGTTGCTAATGCGGCATCCATATTGAACCAGACAACCTTCACCTACGAAATGGTGGAGCCACCATGTTGGATCAGTCGGTGCTGCAAAATCTGAACTGGAATTTGCAGTGCATCAGTGTTGGCTGGTAAGTCCCGAACGATTTGTTGATGACGCGGGATCATCGCTTTCAGTTGCGACACGTGAAAAAACAGGATGTATCTGTGAAGTAGTTGGCAGCTGGAGCTTATATGCCACTGGTCCAATTCGCTGCAACATTGTGTATGGACCAAAGAATCGGAACGCTAACTTTTGATTGGCACGTGGAGTTACCGACGATTGCACATACGGTTGCAACTTCAGGTATACTGAATCACCTACTTGGAACACCCTTTCCGAACGATGTTTGTCTGCCTAACGCTTCATGTGCTCTTGAGCTCGGCCCAGATGCTGTTGTATCATACGATATACCACCTCTCTGTCCTGTAACCAAGACTGCAAATCTGTTACTGAAATAGATGCTCCAGGTTGCAAACCAAAATGTCTTGGTGGATGACCATACAAAATCTCAAAGGGTGAGGTGCCTATGGTTGAATGAAAATGGGTGTTATACCAAAATTCTGTAACTGCCAACCATTGACTCCATTTGCGAGGACAGGCATGCACAAAATAACGAAGATATGTTTCGATGCACTGGTTAACCCGCTCTGTTTGTCCGTCGGACTGAGAATGGTAGGCTGAACTCATGCACAATTGTGTTCCTGTCAGTGTGAACAATTGTTATCAGAAAGAACTAGTAAAGACTCTATCGCAGTCTGAAACTATAGTGGCTGGCATTCCATGCAACTTGTAGACATTGTCTAGAAACAACTTGGCCACCTTGGATGCTGAAAACGGATGTGCTAAAGGCAGAAAATGACTGTACTTTGAGAATCTGTCCACCACCACTAATATGCAGTCCATAGTACTAGACTTGGGTAATCCCTCGATAAAATCCATCGAGATCGAGTGCCAAGCATGAGGAGGAACTGGTAATGGTGCTAGCAGTCCCGGATAACGAGCTCTATCGGGTTTTGCTTACTGACAGATGTCACATGATTGAACATACTGAAGAATATCTTGCTTCATTCCTTTCCAATAAAACAGTTGCTTCACTCGGCGGTATGTAACTGGAAATCCCGAGTGTCCACCAAGCAGAGAATCATGTAATGCTGCTAAGACCTTGGTTTGTAGTGACACATTGTTGCCCAACCATACACGATTCTTGTACCTAATGATTCCATTCCTTAGAGTAAAGGCCAAAGTAGCAGTATTCGTTGTCAGGGCTAACTGTGTCAAGAGTTGTTGTGCGTGCTCATCCTTTTGATATCCTTGAATCACTTCTTCTATCCATGTAGGTGTACATTGGGAGATGTGAGCCAACTAGGAGATGTGACTCAACTTGAATCAGCTGCCAGGTTATCTGCACCTTTCTTGTAAATAATCCTATATTGTAAACCAGCCAGCTTGGTGTATAATTTCTGCTGCCAGACAGTGTGCAAACATTGTTCATTCAGTTGAGTCAAACTTTGGTGGTCAGTGTAAATGTGAAATTCAGGGAGTTGAAGATAACTTCTCCACTGTGTCACCACAATAATAATGGCAAGGTATTCTTTCTCATATGTCGACAGACTCTGATTTTTTATGCCAAGCTCCTTGCTTAAAATGCCAGGGGGTGTTGAAAGTCGCCTAGAGGGGGGTGAATAAGCGTAATCTGAAATTTACAACTTTAAACACACACTACAAGCCGGGATTAGGGTTAGAACTAAAATCAAGTCTGGGAGAGAGGAAAACAAATCAAATGAGAATCAAGAAAATGAACACGGTGATTTGTTTTGCCGAGGTTCAGTTCCAAAGAACCTAGTCCCCGTTGAGGAGGTCACAAAGACCGGGTCTATTCCAACCCTTTCCCTCTCTCAAATGGTCACTTAAACCGAGTGAGCCTTCTTCCTTAATGTCACGGGTCACTAAGACCCCGCAAGAACCACCACACACTTGGTGTCTCTTGCTTCACTTACAAAGCACTTGAGAATGAGAGAAAGAAAAAGAAAGGCTAAGCCAAGCAACAAGAGCAACAAAGAACACAAGAAAACCCTATCTCAAGTCCCTAATGGAATTGAGTTGAATTAGAGGCTTTGGAGAGGATCAAATCTATTTGATGTATCTTGGAGTGGAGTCTTTTGCTCTTGTATTGAATGCAATGTTTGGAATGCTTGTATGGTTATGAATGAGGTCGTTGGAGGGTATTTATAGCCCCCAACCACTTCCATAGCCGTTGGGGAGGCTGTTGTCGATGGGCGCACCGGACAGTCCGGTGCGCCACCGGACACTCACTGTTCAGTGTCCGGTGCACCGCCACGTCACCCAACCGTTAGGGTTCTGGAGCAGTTGACCGTTGGCGCCTTTGTCTTCTTGTGGCACCGGACAGTCCGGTGGTGCACCGGACAGTCTGGTGCCCCTCTGACTCGCTGCTCTAACTTCTGTTGCGACACTGTAGCGCTGTCAAAGTCGACCGTTGGGCGCAGATAGTCGTTACCCCGCTGGCCCACCGGACAGTTCGGTGGCACACCGGACAGTCCAGTGAATTATAGCAGAGCGCGCCTATGTTATCCTGAGAGTGTGTGCTTGGCTCTTGTACGGCCCTGGTGCACCGGACACTATCCGGTGCGCCAGTCCACATCACACTCATGTCCTTTTTGCTCCTTTTGAATTGGGTCCCTAACTTAAATATTTATTGGTTTGTGTTGAACCTTATGCACCTGTAATAGATGAATTCTAGACAAACTAGTTAGTGCATGTGTTTGTGTTGATGATCAACCACCAAAATTAATTATAGAAAAAGGTTAAACCTATTTCCCTTTCAATCTCCCCCTTTTTGGTGATTGATGCCAACACAAACCAAAGCATATAATAAATGCAGAAATGTAACTAGTTTGCATTTCGAATGTGCATAGGTTACTTAGAGTTAAACCAATTGATAATCTCACTAGGCTTGCTTTTCTTTTATTTAACATTTTGGACCACCTTTGCACCACTTGTTTTGTTTTTGCAAATTCTTTTGGAAAATCTTTTTAAAGTCTTTTTGCAAATAGTCAAAGGTATATGAATAAGATTGCAAGAAGCATTTTCAAGATTTGAAATTTCTCCCCCTGTTTCAAATGCTTTTCCTTTGACTAAACAAAACTCCCCCTGAATGAAATTCTCCTCTTAGCTTTCAAGAGGGTTTTGAGATACAAAATAAAATACTAATTCAAAGATTGACTTTTAAAGATACCAATTGAAGGATTAATTGTAAACTAGATACAATTGAGAAATTGCCATCACGTAGATACCAATGTGAAAAATATCAGTTAAAACTTCATTTCGAAAATTTTTGAATTTATGGTGGTGCGGTCCTTTTGCTTTGGGCTTAATATTTTCTCCCCCTTTGGCATTAATCGCCAAAACGGAGAATGTTGGAGCCCTTTTCGAACTTTTCTCCCCATTGGTACAAGTAAATAAGAGTGAGGGATTATACCAATTGAGAGTGGAGGAACAACGACAAAGGGTAGATGATACCGTCAGAGTTGTGAAGTGGAAGCCTTGTTCTTTGCCGAAGACTCCATTTCCCTTTCAATCTATGACTTAGTGGAGAAATACACTTGAAAACATATTAGTCGTAGCCTTAGTACAAGAATAATAAGAAATATGCGTTTGTACCAGCATGAAAGAGATATGATCAAGGTATATAAATGAGCTATGTGTGCAATATTTTAATCAAAATTTCGAGAATCAAGAATATTTAGCTCATTCTTAAGTTTGCTAAAGGTTTTCTCATCTAATGGTTTGGTAAAGATATCGGCTAATTGATTCTTGGTGTTTACATAAGCTATTTCGATATCCCCTTTGTTGGTGATCTTTCAAAAAGTGATACTGAATGTCTATGTGCTTAGTGCGGCTGTGTTCAACGGGATTATCCGCCATGCAGATTGCACTCTCATTATCACATAGGAGAGGGACTTTGCTCAATTTGTAGCCATAGTCCCTAAGGGTTTGCCTCATCCAAAGTAATTGTGCACAACAATGGCCTGCAGCAATGTACTCGGCTTCGACAGTGGAAAGAGCTATGAAGTTTTGTTTCTTTGAAGCCCAAGACACCAGGGATCTTCCCAGAAACTAACAAGTCCCTGATGTGCTCTTTCTATCAATTTTACACCCTGCCCAATCGGCATCGGAATATCCTATTAAGTCAAACGTGGATCCCTTGGGGTACCAAAGCCCAAACTTATGAGTGTAAACTAAATATCTCATGATTCTCTTCACGGCTCTAAGGTGAACTTCCTTAGGATCCGCCTGAATTCTTGCACACATGCATACTGAAAGCATAATATCCGGTTGAGATGCACATAAGTAGAGTAAAGATCCTATCATCGACCGGTATACCTTTTGATCTATGGATTTATCTCCCATGTCGAGGTCGAGATGCCCATTGGTTCCCATGGGTGTCTTGATGGGTTTGCCATCCTTCATCCGAAACTTCTTAAGTATGTCTTGAATGTACTTTGTTTGGCTGATGAAGGTGCCATCTTGGAGTTGCTTGATTTGAAATCCTAGGAAATACTTCAACTCCCCCATCATAGACATCTCGAATTTTTGTATCATGATCCTACTAAACTCTTCACAAGTTGATTTGTTAGTAGACCCAAACATGATATCATCAACATAAATCTGGCATACAAACAAATCTTTTGCAACGGTTTTAGTAAAGAGAGTAGGATTAGCTTTATCGACTTTGAAGCCATTAGTGAGAAGAAAATCTCTCAAGCATTCATACCATGCTCTTGGGGCTTGTTTTAGCCCATAAAGCGCCTTTGAGAGTTTGAAAACATGGTTAGGATACTCACTATCTTCAAAGCCGAGAGGTTGCTCAACATAGACCTCTTCCTTGATTGGCCTATTGAGGAAGGCACTTTTCACGTCCATTTGGTAAAGCTTAAAGCCATGGTAAGTAGCATAGGCAAGTAATATACGAATTGACTCAAGCCTAGCTACGGGTGCATAAGTTTCATCAAAGTCCAAACCTTCGACTTGTGAGTAACCTTTGGACACAAGTCGGGCTTTGTTTCTTGTCACCACACCATGATCATCTTGCTTGTTGCGGAATACCCACTTGGTACCTACAACATTTTGATTAGGACGTGGACTAGATGCCATACCTCGTTCCTCGTGAAGTTGTTGAGTTCCTCTTGCATTGCCAGCACCCAATCCGAATCTCTTAGTGCATCCTCTATCCTTTATGGCTCAGTAGAGGAAACAAAAGAGTAATGTTCACATAAACTCGAGATCTAGTAGTTACCCCCTTATGAATGTCACCAAGGATGGAGTTGACGGGGTGATCTCGTTGAATTGCTTGGTGGACTCTTGGGTGTGGCGGTCTTTGACCCTATATTTCTTGATCATCTTCCTTGTCTTCATTATCTTCATCTCTCCCTTGATCATTGTCATCTTCTTGAGGTGGCTCATCCTCTTGAGCTTCATTTACATCATCTTGAGCCTGTACCTCATCTTGGGTAGGTGGAGAAGTATGATTGGAAGATGACGGTTGATCTTGTGCTTGTGTGGGCTCTTCGGATTCCTTAGGACACACATCCCCAATGGACATGTTCCTTAGCACGACGCACGAAGCCTCTTCATCATCTATTTCATCAAGATCAACTTGCTCCACTTGGGAGCCATTAGTCTCATCAAACATAATGTCATAAGAAACCTCAACTAATCCAGTGGATTTGTTGAAGACTCTATATGCCCTTGTGTTTTGAGTCATAACCTAGTAAAAAGCCTTCTACAGCCTTAGGAGCAAATTTAGATTTTCTACCTCTCTTAATAAGAATAAAGCATTTACTCCCAAAGACTCTAAAATATGAAACATTGGGCTTTTTACCAGTGAGGAGTTCATATGATGTCTTCTTGAGGATTCGGTGAAGATATAACCGGTTGATGGAGTAGTAGGCGGTGTTAATCGCCTCAGCGCAAAACCGTTCCAGTGTCTTGTATTCATCAAGCATAGTCCTTCCTCTCAACTACACCATTTTATTGAGGTGTGTAGGGAGAAGAGAACTCATGCTTGATGCCCTCCTCCTCAAGGAAGCCTTCAATTTATGAATTCTTGAACTTCGTCCCATTGTCACTTCTTATCTTTTTGATTCTTAATCCGAACTCGTTTTGAGTCCGTCTTAAGAATCCTTTTAAGGTATCTTGGGTTTGTGATTTTTCCTACAAAAAGAATACCCAAGTGAAGCAAGAATAATCATCCACAATAACTAGACAGTACTTACTCCCGCTGATGCTTATGTAAGCTATCGGGCCAAATAGATCCATGTGGAGTAGCTCGAGCGGCCTGTCAGTCGTCATTATGTTCTTGTGTGGATGATGGGAGCCAACTTTCTTTCCTGCTTGGCATGCGCTACAAAACCTGTCTTTCTCAAAATGAACATTTGTTAGTCCTAAAATGTGTTCTCCCTTTAGAAGTTTGTGGAGATTCTTCATCCCAACATGGGCTAGTCGGCGATGCCAGAGCCAACCCATGTTAGTCTTAGCAATTAAGCAAGTGTCTAGTTCAGCTTGATTAAAATCAACTAAGTATAGCTGACCCTCTAGCACTCCCTTAAAAGCTATTGATTCATCACTCCTTCTAAAGACAGTAACACCTACATCAGTAAAAAGACAGTTGTAGCCCATTTTACATAATTGAGAGACTGAAAGTAAATTGTAATCTAAAGAATCTACAAGAAAAACATTGGAAATAGAATGGTCAGTTGATATAGCTATTTTACCCAAACCTTCAACCAAACCTTGATTTCCATCCCCAGATGTGATATCTCGTTGGGGATCATCATTTTTCTCATAGGAGGAGAACATCCTTTTCTCCCCTGTCATGTGGTTTGTGCACCCACTATCGATTATCCAACTTGAACCACCAGATGCATAAACCTACAAAACAATTTTAGGCCTTGTTCTTAGGTATCCAAACAGTCTTGGGTCCTTTGACGTTAGAAACAAGCACCTTGGGTACCCAAATACAAGTCTTTGAACTCTTGTGTTTGCCCCCAACATATTTGGCAACTATTTTACCTCATTTGTTAGTTAAAACATAAGATGCATCAAAAGTCTTAAATGAAATGTTATGCTCATTTGATGTAGCAGGAATTTTCTTTCTAGGCAATTTAACATGTGTGGTATGCCTAGAGCTAGAAGCCTCATTTTTATACATGAATGCATGGTGAGAAACATTATGAGATTTCCTAGCATGAATCTTCCTAATTTTGTGTTCGAGATAGTTTACAGGATATAAAATGTAACCCTCATTATCCTGAACCATGGGAGCCTTGCCCTTAACAAAATTAGACAATCTTTTAGGGGCATTAAGCTTGACATTGCTTCCCTGTTGGAAACCAATGTCATCCTTAATGCCAGGGTGTCTCACATTATAAAGCATGCTTCTAGCAAATTTAAAATTTTCATTTTCAAGTTCATGCTCATTAATTTTAGTAGTTAATTTAGCTATGTGATCATTTTGTTGTTTAATCATAGCAAGGTGATCATCAATAGCTTCTACATTAATATCTCTACATCTAGTACAAATGGAAACATGCTCAATAGTAGATGGAGAGGGTTTGCATGCATTTAATTCTTCTATCTTAGATTTTAATTTAGCATTCTCATCTCTAAGACAAGAAATAAAATCATTGCAAACATTCAATTTTTCAATCTTAGAAACAAAACTAGCATTTTGATTTCTAAGACTAGAAATTGAATCATGACAAATGCTAAGCTCCTTAGATAAATTTTCACATTTTTCTACTTCCTGAGCATAAGCATTTTTCAGTTTAACAAATTTTTTGTTTTCTTTAATAAGGAAGTCCTCTTGGCTATCCAAGAGTTCATCCTTCTCATTAATAGCTTCTATTAATCCATTAAATTTCTTCTTTTGATCCATGCTAGAGCTACCCTCATCACTAGATCTTATATATTTGGGGGTGGCTCGAGAGTGTACCTTCTTTTTCTTGTCGTCCTTAGCCATAAGACACTTGTGGCTGACATTGGGGAAGAGGAGGCCCTTGTTGACGGCGATGTTGGCGGCGTCCTCGTTGGAGGAGTCGGTGGAGCTCTCATCGGAGTCCCATTCCCGACATATGTGGGCATCACTGCCCTTCTTCTTATAGTACCTCTTCTTTTCTTTCTTCTTCCCCTTCTTGTCATCGTCCCTGTCACTTTCACTAGAAATTGGACATTTAGCAATGAATTGACCGGACTTACCACACCGGTAACAAACATTCTTGGAGTGGGACTTGTAGTTTTTCCCCTTATTTGCTTGAGGATTTGGCGGAAGCTCTTGATGATGAGCGTCATTTCCTCATCGTCGAGCTTGGAGGTGTCGATTGGTAGCCTACTTGATGTAGACTCCTCCTTCTTCTCTTCCGTCGCTTTGAATGCGACGGGTTCTACCTCGGGTGTGGAGGTGGCGCCTTGCTCCAAGTTTACAATGTGTTTGGAGTCTTTGATCATTAGCTCAAAGCTCACAAACTTGCCAATCACTTCCTCGGAAGACATTATCTTGTATCTAGGATCCCCACGAATTAATTGCACTTGTGTAGGATTACAAAAAACAAGGGATCTTAGAATAACCTTGACCATTTCATGGTCATCCCACTTGGTGCTCCTGAGGTTGTGCACTTGGTTCACCATTGCCTTGAGCCGATTGTGCATCGCTTGCGGCTCTTCTCCTTTGTTAAGGACGAATCGATCGAGCTCCCCCTCGATCGTCTCCCTCTTGGTGATCTTGGTCACCTCATCCCCTTCGTGCGTGGTTTTGAGGACGTCCCAAATTTCTCTGGCGGTCTTTAATCCTTGCACCTTGTTATACTCCTCTCGACACAAGGAGGCGGGGAGTATAGACGTGGCTTGGGAGTTAAAGTGCCTAATTTGGGTGGCCTCGTCCGAGTCATGGTCCTTGTCCCCCACATGTGGTACCTACACTCCAAATTCAACTATGTCTCATATGCTTTCGTGGAGTGAGGTTAGATGATGCCTCATTTTATCATTCCACATACAATAATCTTCACCATCAAAATATGGTGGTTTGCCTAAGGGAACAGAAAGTAATGGAGCGCGCTTTGAAATATGATGATAGCGTAGGGACATCTTACTATACTTCTTGCGCTCATGGCGCTTAGAAGCGATGGACGAGTCGGAGCTTGATGTGGAGGGTGACGAAGAGTCGGTCTCATAGTAGACCACCTTCTTCATCTTCTTCTTCTTCTTGTCACCCTTCCGATACGACTTGATGGAGGAAGAGGATTCCTCCTTATGCATGTTGTCGGATTCCCTTGAAAGGGTTCTCCCCAAGCTTGTGGGCTTGTCACCGGTCATAATCTCCCTCTTGGCGTGATCTCCCGACATCACTTCGAGTTGTTAGACTCTAATTAAGCACCACCTTTGATACCAATTGAAAGTCTCCTAGAGAGGGGGTGAATAGCTGTAATCTGAAATTTACAACTTTAAACACACACTACAAGATGGGGTTAGCGTTAGAACTAAAATCAACTATGGAAGAGAGGAAAACAAATCAAATGAGAATCAAGCGAATGAACACAGTGATTTGTTTTACCGAGGTTTGGTTCCAACGAACCTAGTCCCCGTTGAGGAGGTCACAAAGACCGGGCCTATTCCAACCCTTTCCCTCTCTCAAACGGTCACTTAGACCGAGTGAGCCTTCTTCCTTAATCTCACGGGTCACTAAGACCCCGCAAGGACCACCACACACTTGGTGTCTCTTGCTTCCCTTACAAAGAACTTGAGAATGAGAGAAAGAAAAAGAAAGGTCAAGCCAAGCAACAAGAGCAACAAAGAACACAAGAAAACCCTCTCTCAAGTCCCTAATGAAATTGAGTTGAATTGGAGGCTTTGGAGAGGGTCAAATTTATTTGATGTGTCTTGGAGTGGAGTCTTTTGCTCTTGTATTGAATGCAATGTTTGGAATGCTTGGATGGTTATGAATGAGGTGGTTGGGGGTATTTATAGCCCCCAACCACTTCCATAGCCGTTGGGGAGGCTACTGTCGATGGGCACACCGGACAGTACGGTGCGCCACCGGACACTCACTGTTCAGTGTCCGGTGCGCCGCCACGTCATCCAACTGTTACGGTTCTGGAGCAGTTGACTGTTGCCGCCTTTGTATTCTTGTGGCACCGGACAGTCTAATGGTGCACCTGACAGTCCGGTGCCCCTCTGACTCGCTACTCTGACTTCTGCCGTGACACTGTAGCGCTGTCAGAGTCGACTATTGCGCACAGGTAGCCGTTACCCTGCTGGCTCACTCGACAGTCTGGTGGCACACCGGACAGTCCGGTGAATTATAGCGGAGCGCGCCTGTGTTTTCCCGAGAGTGGCTGCTTGGCTCCTATACGTCCCTGGTGCACCGGACATTGTCCGGTGCGCCAGTCCACAGCACACTCAAGTCCTTTTTGCTCCCTTTGAATTGGGTCCCTAACTTGAATATTTATTGGTTTGTGTTGAACCTTATGCACCTGTAATAGATGAATTCTAGACAAACTAGTTAGTCCATTTGTTTGTGTTGATGATCAACCACCAAAATTAATTATAGGAAAATGTTAACCCTATTTCCCTTTCAGGTGTCCCTTCTACATCAGCACAGCGCCAACTCCAGTTTTGCATGTGTCAGTGTAAATGCAAAATGGCTGAGAAAAATCCGGTAAAGCCAATACAGGGGCTGAAATTAAAGCCTGTTTCAAGGTCTCGAATGCTTGTTGGTGATCTGGTGTCCATACAAAGAGAATGTTTTTCTTGAGAAGCTCTATTAATGGTCGGCTGATTAGCCCGAAATGGCGCACGAATTTTCTGTAGAATCCGGCTAGACCAAGGAAACTGTGTAATTCTTTTACATTAACTGGTGCTGGCCATTGCTGAATTACTAGAATTTTGGAGGGATCAATTGCTACTTCTTCGGCGCTGATCATGTGCCCCAGGTAGAAAATACTGGTCTGAGCAAATGCACATTTAGCCAAATTCACCTTCCATTGGTCTGTTTGTAGCAACTGAAGAACCGTGGACAGATGAGTGAGGTGATCTTCAAAGGACGTACTATAAATGAGAATGTCATAAAAAACACTAGTGCACACTTGCGTAATACTGGAGCCAATGTCTCATTCATAGATCCTAAGAAAGTATTGGGTGCTCCTATCAATCCAAAAGCCATGACCCTAAATTCAAAATGTCCCATATGTGTTTGAAATGCTGTTTTGGGCTCTTCACCGGGCAATAACCGAATTTGATGATACCCCGCCTTCAAGTCCAGCTTGCTAAACCACTTTGCCTGAGCCAATTCATCCATTAACTGATCAAAAACTGTCACTGGATATCTACTTTTCATCGTGATGGCATTCAAATAATGGTAATCTACATAGAATCACCATGTCTGGTCTTTTTACTTCACTAATAGAACCGGTGATGCAAAAGGACTGTGACACTTTTGAATGACACCTTGGGACAGCAGGTGATGCACCTGAGTTTCGATTTCATCCTTGAGTGCCAATGGGTAGTGATATGGTCTCACGGTGAAAGGGTTGGCGCCCAGAATGAGCGGAATGGCATGATCACATGGCCGACTTGGTGGTAAACCCACTAGCTCAGCAAACACTTCAGAGAATTGATCTAACACTGATTGCACCCTAGGGTCCAAGATGTGGTTGCCGGAATTTCCTGCTGTAGCAGATGTGTGCTCTTCTAATAGCATACACAATTCCACCAATGCCCCTGACAGAAATGAACAAGCCGCTCCCAACAAACATACTGAATCACCATTATATGGGATACATAACCACTTGTTGCACAAATCCACGTGCATTGGACTATACTTTTGTAACCAGTCCATGCCCAGCACCAAATCAATGGACGGCAACAGTAAGAATATCATGTCTGTTTGAAACTTGTATCCAGACAACAACCATTCAGCTTGACGCAGTCATTGGGAACAAGAGATAATATGCCCATTAGCAACACAGACCTGATAACATCGATCCAATGGTTGAATTCCCTTGAGTAGTGGCACCAATCGATCCGTAATGAAAGTATGGGATGATCTGGAATCCACCAAGACCATTAGATGTTGCTGTTCAATAGAACCTGCCAAACACAATGTGGAAGATGTATCAGATCTAGTCCACGCTGCTGCAGATAATGCCATCATCACTTGTTCTGTCGGTTCCTCCACTGTCACCCTGGCCTCCGATTCATTCAGCATGTCCCAAACTTCCTCGATAGCTTGTAACTAAACTGTGTTCGGACACTTGTGGCCAGGCATCCATTTCTCCGCGCAGCGATCGCAAAGACTGTGCGCACGCCGGTAACTCCACAGGGAAGCCAATCGATCGAAAGAACCCAATCTTCTGTTTTTAGTAGATGTCCTGTCAGCTCCTGAGAGTACACCATCAATCCTTCCATGATCAGGTCCAGCCACCGCATGTGGGTAAGCCATCCTGTTGGAAATAGGCTCACCACGACGACGTCTTGTGGAGTCCAACGCTTCCTCCTGCACAAGAGCGAGAGCGCAGGCAGAATCGAGACTGGTAGGGCGTTGCACCATAATAATATATTTGATATCATGCTTAAGATCATCTATGAGCCACATGGTATAATACAGAGGATCGGTGCGAGATTCATAAGCATCCAACTCATCCGCTAATGCCGCGAATTGCTCTACATACTCAGACACTGACCCATTCTATCTAATATGAAACAATTGCCTAATTAATGACTCATGTTTCTCCCGCCCAAATCGCTCATGAATGAGACTACAGAATTCCTCCCATGCCATATGACGCAAACAACGCTCGACTGATTGCAACCAACGGTGTGCCTTGCCCTCAAAGTGCATGGACGCGACTTTGACCCACATGTGGTACTCAGTATCATACATCTCGAAGTAATTTTCAGATTGGACACGCCACAATTGTGGGTGGGAGCCATCAAAACGAGGGAAACTAATCTGCGACAATCGACCATTAGTCGATCGCCCTGGTTCGTGTGCAGTCTCATACGGGTAGAACTGTTTGGGCATGAAACCAGACATACGACTAGGATGAGGTGGATGTGTACCCTTGACCGGGCCGCAAGTTGGGGTAAATTCATACCCGGACTCGCGCTCCCGGTGAGATTGGTCGTAGCGGTGGCCATACGGCCTGGCCGATGGAGGTGGTCCTGCTGGAGGATGCAGGGGCGCCGCCGTGTAGCTGCCGAATATGCTCGACTTGTCGAAGGGTTCGGCCCGCCGTTCACGCTCAATGAATTTGTTGACGCGCGTCACCTCCAACACCACATCTTTGATCCGATTGACGAGATCAGGCCGCCAGTGCTCGATGTCAGTGCGCATCTCCTCCAGCGTGATGAGGCGCTCCTCACCGCGCAGCGCGACGACATCCACTTGCTCCTGGATTGTATCTCACCGCGTCGTAAAGTGGGCATGGATGGAGTCGCACCACTCCTCCACGCGTCGCTCGGCGCTGTCGCAGCGGTCGACAAATTTCTCGGTGAGGCGTGCCTCCATCAGGAGCAATTCTTCGAGCACCTAGCGGTTGCTATTTTCCGCATACTCCATCGCGGCGGTGTGCGGAAACCTTGGACAGTTACCAATCGAATCCAGCATGCCTAAGTCTGATACTAGATTGTTAGCATCAGCCGAGGAAGGGGAGAAGGTTGAGGAAGAAGGAGAAGGGAATTTGCTGGATCCGATTGAAGAAACAAAGAGATCGTAGAGATTGGGATAGGGCTGGCGGCGGACAGCAGCCAAGCCAAGTGTTCTGTTCATTAATTTCGTGATAGGTTCTCAGTTCTTAGGGAGCAATCCTAAATACTCATGACACCACAGCCCAACTGGCCGTTACATGGCTTACTCCAGCCCAGTGACATGCGTGTTCAAGCGCCTTAGCCGCTTTGGTCGCTCGCTGCTATCTTCCTACTGCAGCTGCTTGTCCTCCATCGCCTCCTTTGGCTGCTCCCCTGCTTCCTTTGGCATATCGGTGCTGACATTAATAGGGTGGGCCCACTCGTCGTTGTAAGGGGCGAGTTAGCTGGCTGGCGCCCAGGCCCCAGACGTCGGCGCACCACATCACACCTTGGGCCGCGTGCGTGAGAGGATGGGCCGGCGCGTGGAAAAGGGGAAGGAAAGAACGGGCTGAAATCCAGGGTGGCGGTCCAACACGAATTGTTTTATCTTTTCCTTTTCTTTTCCCATTCTTTTCTTCTCTCTTTCAAATTTTAAACATTCAACTAAATTTAAACTCTTATTTTGAAATCTAGATCTCTAAGCTCTAAACACAGTCCTAAAGTGAATAAGTATCCTACTGTTTACATTATTTATATTTATTTTTTTCTATGGTTTAGTTATGAAGGGAATATTTAACTTAATTAAAACCACCTTTCTAAATTGTGATACTCTCTATTTCTTCCTTTAAATTTTGTTTTTGAGTGCGTTTAAATACCTAGGTTTCCATCAAGATGCAACACATAAGAAAAATTAGCATGACATGCATAATTTCTTTCCATTTAATTTATATGTGATCATAAATGCGAGCATATTCATAAAGGAATATTAACTCCACTTCTCTATATGAGTTGGGTATTACACAAGTTTAGATCTGGCACACTTTGAATCCGATGCGGTCGTCTGCGATCGTGTGGCCAGGAGAGCATACCAGTTCTAGCGTGTGACCGAGTTAATCTAGGCGGCCAGAGCTAGATCGGTCGCAAGAATCAGTTCATACCCCTTCGTCGAGCCATATTTACAAAAGAGACCCTATGGAACCTGATAACTAACTCGCCATCCACCCTTATAGCAAAAACGTTACAAAAGATTCCATATCTTTGCAAATTGAACCCTGAGTTATTGGAGATTATTACCTGTAGTCCAGAAATTAGGATTAACTCTGGAAAAATGATTTTTGATATAAAAATAAACCTATAAATTTTAGATAAATTATAACTTGACATTTTAACTCTTATTTAGTCCATTCCAGTGGCATTAGCTTTGTAATATTATTGCCTACATTGTTAAAACATTATTTGGTCAGGTAACATGTTATTAGAAAAGTATTGGTTTAACCTATGCTTAGTAGATTAATCTTGCTAAACAAAGATAATCTATCTCTAAGTTATAACCTGACTAAAATATGATCCCTAATCAAGTTGTAACCTAGATTAAGGTTGAATGGCTATTTCGTTGTAACCTTTTTCTCGCATGATTTATATTAATCAACATATAATATTGTCGGAGAGGAAATTCTCCGGCCGGGTGGCGGAACGCACTTGCCCTAAATCCTTAGATGAGGAGGGGACTAAGCGTTTTGTCTGCTAGATGGAGTCAGGAAGAACACAAGAACACACAAGGGTTTAGAGTGGTTCGGGCCGCCGGAGCGTAATACCCTACTCCACTGTGTGATGTATTGAGCTTGAGAGCTTGTATGAACTTGTGAGTGTGAGAGTCTAAGTGAGGTTGAGCCTAAGTTGGGTCTACCTTGTAACGTCGTGTGCCCTCCCTTTTATAGCTCAAGGGGGCACGTACAAGGGTGCTGAGCCCCGACATGTGGGCCCAGGGGCAAAATGGAGGGAATACATATAGAAGTATCCAATGGAAGTGTCGCCCAGAAGATCTCCGAGCGCCATAATGTCTGTAGTCCATATAGTATTAATATCTCACAGCTGCCTCCTCGATAACGCGCGAGTCATGATGAGCACAATGTATGTCGTAGCACGGGTGTACTGCCTGCCAACGGAATGGACAGGCACGCCGCCTGCAGGATGGCCTGGTCGCCGCCTGTCAGCGGAGTGGACAGGGCACATTAAATGCTGAGGCGGCACATCGCCTGCCAGTGGAATGGACAGGGCTCATTAAATGCCGAGGCGGCACATCACCTGCCAGTGGAATGGACAGGTGGCGTGCCTTATCCGCAATAAATGCAGCGGCCATGCGGCTCAGAGGCCTTATGTCAGGCTCCGCCTGCTAGCTTACATCACGGGCAGTAGGCCACGTGGCAGCATTGGGTCTCCCCCTGAGCGGGGAGCAGAAGCATACATGGTATGGTCTGGACACGTGTCAGCTCCGGACCCCCTCTTGGCCTTGATTAAGGCCTGGGTATTTTTTGTCCTAGAATCCTGAGACCTTGCAGTGAGTGGCCCGGACCCTACATAGAGGGGTCCGGGACTCGTCCCAGCGGTCTGGTTCACGCCCGTGGGGGTCTTGGACCTTGCTCAGAGGTCCGGCCTGTATATACAGGGGTCTGGTTCTTTCCCATGGGGTTCCAGATCCACTATTGATGCCTTGGAGCATATCGTCTTCTCCGGCTACGTGGCGGCCCCAGAGCCGTCCACGTGGTGGGGTCGGGTGCTGTTTGCCACGCGACTAGAGATAGCCGCGCGGGCACCGTGCCTTCATACTGTAGTAAGGGGTACCCCTGTTTCAGGGTACTAACAGTGGCCCCCGGGCCCACCTCAGGGGAGGATACGAGCCTGCAGGTGGGGCCAAAGCTTGATTGGCGATTGGCGCGCCGCTTCCGTGCGCTTGCTGACGTAATCACTGCCTGTCCGCCTTCGGTCACGCCAACTGCCAAGTCTGTCCCCGCGGCTGACTGACCCGCGGCCCCCACGCTTGGTGGTTGCGCCGGGACACACACGAGGCGCCTCGATATCGCTGCATTGGTTTTGAAAAATTCACCTTCTCTGTCTTCTGTGACGGCCCCGAGGCGGCACAGTGCTGGCATGAGCGGCGGTTCGACTTCTCTGCACCCAGGAACCGACGCCCATGGAGTATGACTCGTGGGCCCGGGCCCCTATGCCAGAGACTGGGCCGCTTGTTTCTTGCGACGGAGATGAAGAGGCACACCACCGCGGGCGGCAGTTCGCTTTTCGGGCGCGTGCGGCGGTTCGCCATCTCCTCACCCGCGAACCGATACCCAAGGAATATGACTCGTGGGCCCGGGCCCCCATGTCAGCAACTGGGCCGTTGTTTTTTGCGAAGATGAAGAGGCGCGCTACTGCGGGCGGCGGTTCGCTCCTCGTGGCGGTTCGCCTTCTCAGTACTCGGAGGCCCGCACAATAGCTGTATGACTTGTGGGCCCAGGCCCCCGTGTCATAGGCTGGGTAGCTTTGGTGCACGCCGGGTGAGATTTTTTGCGGCATCTCGGGGCGTGAGCAGGAGAGTCTTCCTTGAAAAGTGATTCACCCCGCGTGCAGCAGTTACGCTTTCGCATTCTCTCCACTCGCTGCGCCCTTTCGCCTTTGAGCTCTTCTGCTTTCCACCGCTGTAGCCTCCATGGCCACGCTAGTCCATCCCGAGCGCTTCCAGTCCGAGGGGGCACTCAACCTGGTGCGCAACCTGCTCGGATGGGGCACACCGGCGTTCGCCGGAAGGATCCGCGCTGGTGCCTCTCCCCTCGGCGATCTCGCCGCCAGGGAGTTCGTGCTCTTCGCCTCCTACGTGTTGGTGCTGCTGATCTCGCCTTTCTTCCTGCTGCTGCTGGGGGAGCCCGGCCTCCAGCTTCAGCAGCTCACGCCCCACTCCATTCTCCAGGCGGCCATCTTCGCCCACCTGTGCAGGATGTTCATGGGGGTGGCGCTTCTTCCACCAGCGCCCGAACGAAAGGGTGTTGCGCAGCGACCTTTCGGAGATGGAAAGCAAGCTGAGCTGTGGCTCCATTCTCCACATGAACTTCACCAGCATCTCATGGTACGCCTCCATGAACTGGTCCAGCTCCGACTCCGTCTCAGCGGCCAGGCCGCCGAGCGCCATGCGCTGCCGCGCCTCCATCTCTTTGGCTTTAATGGCCTCGACATCGCCTCCAACGATGAGGGCTCCTTCGCCTTGATGCATGCAATGAAGAGGCCGCCGCCGCGATCATGGTGAGTGGTAGGTTTGTGCCCGGCAGCTGCACTACGACGGCGCTGAGGGAGGATGCCCACGGGTGGTGGTAGTGATCGCCGGTATATTTGCCGATACTGAAGACGCCACCCGGGAGGACGTACAAGATGTCGTGGGGACGGCGGCCGCGCACTTCCAGCGTGATCCTACTGATGTCGAGTAGTTCATACCTATAGAAATGAGGCTAGAGCTCCGCTTGAAGGCGGATGTAATAACTTTTGTTTTTGTAAGATATTTTTGGGAACTATCAATTAAACAGCTCTTATCTGTGCAGTATTTGTTCTTGCTGTGTGTGGCTTTACCAACTCCTCTCCTAGTACCTGGCCCCCCTGGGATGTAGACTCGACGTGTCGAGGCTGGATACCAGCATACCTAAGAAAGAGTTGGTGTCCTGGCCCCCAGGAGGTACCCTCGACTGGGACCTAGACCTGTTCACAGCTTCAGCTAGGAAGTGTTAGTAGCACAGCCATAGGGCCCATCGTCTGGTATCGGCTATCCTTTGATTCATGCAATAGGACCTACAAGATTTAGCCTGGGGAGCCATGCCGTGTGCCCGGACCCCCTAAACAACAACTCCAGATATTAAGACACCCATCGCAGAGTGGTGGAGCATGCAGGCTTAGGGTACGGAACCAGGCTAAGCGGCTACACGGCTCCGGACCACCCCAGGAGACGTGTGTCCATTCTCTAGGACCGGACCCCAGGTTCCCGGACCCACAAGGTTATAGTTCCAAATACTAGGATACTTATCGTAGAGTGGTGGAGCATGCAGGCTTAGGGTACGGAACCAAGCTAAGCGGCTACACAGCTCCGGACCACCCCAAGGAATGAGTACCCGTTCTCTAGAACCGGCCCCTAGGCTGCCGGACCCCCCTGCTTTCGTAGAGGGGTCCTAAACTGCAAGCCTGGCTACTCAATTTGGATGTCATGATACCAGCAACGGTGGGGAACTGTATGAGTGGGTTAGATAAAAAATAATATCTGGAAACTGCAATAGAATAAAACCATCATAGAAGCACATCTGAGGGGGTAAATCCTTTCTTTTATAACTCGGTATGCATGGGTGCAGACCAACATACCGGGCTTATGAGGGCGGACTTCACCGGGCTGGCATACATGTATGCACAACCTAGTTACAAAAAATAAGAAACCCCAACCCTCAGACTTGATCCTACGGATAGAACTTACGAAGATGCTCTATGTTCCAGGGGTTAGGAAGAGGCACTCCTTCAGTTGTGGCAACGCGGACACACCTGGGTCAGCATATTTCCGTCACCTTAAGGGTCCTTCCTAGCTGGGGGAGAGTTTGAGGAGCCCTTCTTGGTTTTGGATTCGCCTTAGGACTAGGTCCCTGACCCTGAGTTCCCTACTATGCACGATCCGCTGGCGGTAGCACCCGAGCGCTTGGTTGTAACATGCGTTTCGGATCGCCGCTTGCCATCTGCGTTCGTTGATAAAGTCCACGTCCTTACGCCACAGCTGTTCCTGCATAAACTCATCAAAAGACTGGGCCCGTGGGGAGCCCATAAGGGTTTCCGGGGGAAGGCAGGCTTCAGCCCCGTAGACCAGGAAGAGCGGGGTCTCCCTGGCAGCGCGATTAGTTGTCGTCACCGGAGTCGGAGTCTCCAGTGAAAACATCCTTTAGGACCCCCTTGGGCCACTGATACCCGAGGTCCCGTTCTCTTGTGGCCATCTCGCCGCTGTCGACCCTTTCCTTGCCAGGCCAGCGACGAGGTGGGGAGGCATCCCTAGAGGTCTGCTCGCGCCGCTCGCTGACGCGCTTTGCGAGCTCGATGATCTCACGACACTCTGCGGCGCTGTGGCGACTGTTGGGTGCATAGGGCATGAGCCGCTGTTACCCCTCTGTGGTCGTTGGCGCTTGTTGCGCTCGTTCCGGCCCCAGTCGCAGCTACGACGACCGGAGCAGCAGACGGTGGCCTCTCGTGGCCGTGGTTCTTCTTCGTCTTTTTGCCATCTTGGGAGATGGCACCCGAGCCACCCGTCTGGGTGACCCTAGTCTATGGTGCCGAGTGCCATGCACGGCCCTCGACAACCCTGGCGCACTTGTCGGCCAGAGCAAAGAGCGTGGTGACAGTTTCCACGTCATGCGTGGCCAACTTCTCCAGCATCTTTTCATCATGTACCCCTTGGTGGAAAGCAGTGATGATGAAAGCATCGGTGATATGGGGTATAGTGCCTTGTACCTTGGTGAAGCGGGAGATAAATGTCTGGAGAGTTTCCCCGGGCTCTTGCCTCACTGCGTGGAGGTGGGCCTCCACGCCATGTTGTTGATAAGCGCTGGCGAAGTTCACTGTGAACCGCGCACAGAGCTCTTCCTTAGAGTAGATCAATCCTGGGGTGAGGTTCATGAGCCAAGTCCAGGCTGGCCCAGACAAGGCTACATCGAAGTATGTTGCCATCACGACGGTGTCTCCACCTGCTGCCGTGATGGCGGTGACGTAAACCTGCAAGAATTCCGACGGATTTGACGTACCGTCGTACTTCTCCAGCAGGTGTGGCTGGAACTTGGATGGCCAAGTCATCGCGCGGAGATGATCCGCCAGTGCAGCGCAGCCCACACCGGCCAATGGGACACCCGCCTGGATCCGAGCGCCCGTTGGATTCTGCGGTGCGACCGCAACAAAGTCGTAGTCGAGGTTGCGACCCTCGATGTTCTGTCGGCGCTCACGTGCCCTTTCCAGAGAGATGCGGGCATCCTCGCCCACACGCCTGTGGTTGAGTTCTGCCCGCAGGTCATTAGACCTCTCCAAAGAGGCTGGAGCGTCCTCTCCTGCACGCCGGCGGTTGAGCTCCACCCGCAAGTCCTCAGTCGGTGCGACCCTCACCGAGGGCGAGCGCACAGACGCCAATGCCTCATGTTGACGACGAGATGACCGAGGCCTGGGCCTAGCTGAGCCAGAATACGCCATGCCGAGTAGGCGGTCGACGTTGTCGCGCCACTGCTTCATGGCCCCCGACGAGGCCGTGGAGCTAGGAGGGTGGCGCAACAATTCTTTGGCCACAGACAGTGCCCAGGTGCAGCCCTAAACGCCCTGGACATTTGCGTAGGGGTGTGCTGCCGCGCAGAGTGCACAGCAGCAGCACCAGGCGCAGGGAGGTTGGTGGCCCGCGGTGTGGAAGACGCGGCCGCTTCTTCCACCATGAAGTCCTTGGGCATGAAATCTTGGTGCTCGATGATGTGGACCATGACGCCGAGCAGGAAAACAAGCAAAAACCTAAAGCCTAGGCCCCCTACCTGGCGTGCCAAATGTTGGAGAGGAAATTCTCTGGCCAGGTGGCGGAACGCACCCGCCCTAAATCCTTAGATGAGGAGGGGCCTAAGCATTTTGCTTGCTAGATGGAGTCGGGAAGAACACAAGAACACACAAGGGTTTAGAGTGGTTCGGGCCGCTGGAGCGTAATACCCTACTCCACTGTGTGATGTATTGAGCCTGAGAGCTTGTATGAACTTATGAGTGTGAGAGTCTAAGTGAGCTGGAGCTTAAGTTGGGTCTACCTTGTAACATCGTGTGCCCTCCCTTTTATAGCTCAAGGGGGCACATACAAGGGTGTTGAGCCCCGACATGTGGGCCCAGGGGCAAAATGGAGGGAATACATATAGAAGTATCCAATGCTAGTGTCGCCCAGAAGATCTCCGAGCGCCATAATGTCCGTAGTCCATATAGTATTAATTTCTCGTGGCTGCCTCCTTGGTAACGTGTGAGTCATGATGAGCACAGTGTATGCCGCAGCATGGGCATACTGCCTGCCAAAGGAATGGATAGGCACGCCGCCTGCAGGATGGCCTGGTTGCCGGCCGTCAGCGGAGTGGACAGGGCACATTAAATGCTGAGACGGCACATCGCCTACCCGTGGAATGGACAGGGCTCATTAAATGTCGAGGCGGCACATCACCTGCCAGTGGAATAGACAGGCGGCATGCCTTATCCGCAATAAATGCAGAGGCCATGCGGCTCAGAGGCCTTACGTCAGGCTCTGCCCACTGGCTTACGTCATGGGCAGTAGGCCACGTGGCAGCATCGGGTCTCCGCTTGAGTGGCGAGCAGAAGCATACATGGTATGGTCCGGACACGTGTCGGCTGCGGACCCCCGCCTGGCCTTGATTAAGGCCTGGGTATTCTTTGTCCTAGAATCCCGGGATCTTGCTGTGAGTGGCCCGGACCCTACATAGAGGGGTCCGGGAACCGTCCCAGCGATCCGGTTCACGCCCGTGGGGGTCCTGGACCTTACTCGAAGGTCTGGCCCGTATATACAGGGGTCCGGTACTTTCCCATGGGGGTCCGGACCCACTGTTGATGCCTTGGAGCATCTCGTCTTCTCCAGCTATGTGGCAGCCCCAGAGCCATTCACGTGGTGGGGTCGGGTGTTGTTTGCCACGTGTTGTAATAAATTTAAGTACTCATTAATGTATGGTTTTATGCTTTATTGTATTTGCTCTATGCCTCACCTTCGAGTGAGTATGTGGTACTTGATCCTGTTATTGGCCTTGTCGGACTAGATCCGAGGGACTGACGTCTTATTCCTATTTAAGTGTGGTCTAGCCTCCAAGGCAGGGCTTAGGCACTTAAGTTGGAATAATTTGGGCGGTTCCGCCACAGCTGGTATCGGAGCTTGTACCACCACAGAGGAATTAATAAACCGTAATTACCATTCTTTTCAAAAAGTAAAACTTGTTAGAAATACATGTTAGATAGATCAGTAAGACGATAAGGATGGGCATAGAACATGAAGCCTTAGGGTACTAGATGGGTAGCTAGGTGGCTATTTGAATGCGCCCTATGGGCTACTGAAATAAGGGATGGAGATTTCTCTACCCTATAAGTTGATGTAAGTTCGCTTAAGACGAGCATGCATGCATCATTTTAATCAAACTACTTAGTAAGTGGTCAAAAAGTTTAAAAACTATGCGACACGGTAATAAAAGATTAAGTGTATCTCCCACATCTCCCCATAACCCTGGGAAAGCCAAGCCCCAATCCACTTTTATTTTCTTAATTCTTTTTCTTTTTCGCTTATGCTTACCCTTACACAGATGACTTCTCACGAGTCCTCGGAAGGAGGGAACACACATTCCCACACGGACGGACTTGCGCGAGAGGGTTTTCCCCACATTTTGTGGGAGGTGGTGTAGGGAGCCGGTTATACGACGCCTCCCCAGTATGCGGTGCAGTTGTTCGAGGAGCACTGGGTACCCCGCTGTAGGGTGAGGATGACCTTGGAGCCTCATCCCTTACATCCGGGCTGGCATTCGTTGGACTCCGAGTCTTTTGGATACCGGGCTAAAGACACTATTGAGGCCATTGCTCTCCATGGGCTGACGACCTTTTGTGGCTTTCACCCCTTGGAGCTATCCACTCATCCCATTGGCTTGTTCCCCACTGAAAAGGAGGATGACCTAATGTGGAAGGATCGAGTGGAGCATGCCAAGGATGTGTGGGTTCTTTACCCAGGGCAGACTGCTCACCTGACGGTGCGATGAATGAATGCCATGTACCGTCTGCAAGCAGTGCAAGGTGAGGCAATGTCCCAGCTGATGGGCCTGGTGGAGGCTACCAAGATCACCCTGGATAACAGGGAGGACCTTGTGGTAGACCTGTCCACTGAGCTGGTGGAGAAGGACCTCCAGGTGGAGCAGATGGCCACCCAGATCCAAGAGCTTGAGGAGCAAGTAGGAGCCAGGGAGAACACCATCGAGATTCTCGAGGATCAGCTCCTGAACACTCAGTAGCAACTTGAGGAATCCAACCAGCACCTGGATATGCATCATTAGGAAATCCAATACACGGAGGCCAAAGGGGCCAACGAGGATGTTGACATCGAGGGAGGAGAGGAGCTGGAGCCTGCATCTAGCTTGGACACCGCTGGCTCAGGGAGACCACCTTCCCACGAGTCTAGTGTTGCCTCGTTTGCCCATTAGGTTTCAGAAGTTGGGATAGAAGAGTGCGGCAGTAGAACTCCTCGAAGCTAGCTTAGCTTTTGCACCTTTGGGGTACTAGGCTAGAAAGAGTTGAGTCTTTTGGACACTGTTGTAACCGTTAGAAAACTCTTTTGGATTTATGAATGATGGATGATGTCAATTTTAAGTTATGAAGGAAATTTACGTCATGTAGTGTCTTTTATGAAAAATGCAAGGAAATGTTTAGCATTTTACAAACTTTGTCCTTTCACATCTTTTCTATGTGTGAGCCTTGATTTGAGAAGTATGATATTAAGAACGTCCAAAATTTTCAGATGGCAGGAAGAGTGCGTCGTGGACAGAATGAGCGCATTCCTCCACCACCGCCGCCGCCTCCTACCATGCAAGAATTGATGGCTCAGCAGAATGAGAGTCTGCGACAGTTGGCTCAGCGTCAGCCACCACCTCAGCACTATGGTGGTGGTGATCACCATCAGCGTCTCCCAGTAGCGGCCACCTATCAGGAGTTCCTCAGCACTCAGCCGCCGTTGTTCACTCGGGCAGAGGATCCCCTTGATGCTGATGTATGGCTCAGAGTGGTGGAATCCAAATTCACACTACTTAATGGAGTTTGTTCAGATGTGGCCAAGGTTCGTTTTGCCACCCAGCAGCTTTGCGGGCCCGCGCGGACATGGTGGGATCACTTCCTCGCTATGCAGCCAGTTGACCACGTGGTGGAATGGGGAGAGTTCAAGGCAGCATTCAAAGGACATCACATACCGGCAGGCATCATGGACCGCAAGCTCAATGAGTTTCTGGCACTTACCTAGGGGAACCGTACAGTGTTGCAGTATGCTCAAGCTTTTAATGACCTGTGTTAGTATGTAGGCTATCATGCTGACACAGATGAGAAGAAAAGGGACAGGTTCAGGAGGGGCCTTAGTACTATGCTCCGCGACCGTCTCAACACAGTCAGGGCCAACAGCTATAATGAGTTAGTCAACATGGCCATTTCTCAGGAAGACTACATCATAGCCCGCTAGGCAGAAAAGAAGAGGAAGACCCCTATAGCAGGACCTTCAGCTTAGCCTCAGTGCTTCAGGATTGTGTCCGACACTCAGAGTAGGGGGCCTCAGTAGCAGCAAGGGCGATGGGTGATTCGGCCACAGCAGCAGCAGGAGGCACCCAACCGCTCTCAGCCCCCAGTTCAGAGGAGCGACAACCAGCCACCACAGCAGTACCGTCAGGCAAATGACAACCGATGTTTCACTTGTGGCAGCACTAGACACTATGCCAAGAATTGCCCTAAGAACCAGCAGAGGCAGGGCAAAATGCCAATCAGAACCAAGGCAAGAGGCAGAAGGTGCAAGTGAGGCAAGGCCGGCTGAATTTCACCACCTTGGCTGATATTCCAGAGGGAGCACCCGTCATGACCGGTATCATTTCTGTTTTGAATTATCCTGCAGTTATTCTTTTTGATTCAGGCACTTCACATAGCTTCATCAGCGCAAAATTTAGTGCCAAATGTCAGCTAACTTTTTACCACACAAATGGGGGCATTACGATTGCAACACCAGGAGGCAGGGTTGCCACCTATCAACTCAACCGGCGCGTGCCAATAAAATTGGGTAGTCTTGTATTTAAAACCACTCTCCTGATCATGGGATTGGAGAGTGTGGATATCATCTTGGGGACTGACTGGTTATCACGACACCATGCCTAGATTGATGTAGCAGCGAGAGCCATTGAGATACACTCACCTTTTTGTGGAGAAATCACATTGTACTTGCCTAACCAGGGTTGTACCCATTCCTGTGCCTTCGCCCTAATATAGTCACCTGTTGAGAGAATCCCAGTGGTATGCGAATACCTAGATGTTTTCCTAGATGAATTGCCAGGGATGCCACCCGACAGAGACATAGAGTTTGCGATTGAGCTGCAACCCGGAACTGCACCTATATCCAAGAGACCCTATAGGATGCCTCCAGCAGAATTGGCAGAATTGAAAAAGCAATTACAAGAGTTGCTGGACAAGGGATTCATTCACCCAAGTACTTCACCATGGGGATGTCCTGCCTTGTTCGTGAAGAAGAAAGATGAGAGTCTGAGGTTGTGTGTTGATTACCGCCCTCTCAATGCGGTAACAATAAAAAATAAGTATTCATTGCCCCGCATTGATGTGTTGTTTGATCAGTTGGTGGGAGCCAAGGTGTTTTCCAAGATAGACCTTTGCTCTGGCTATCATCAGATCAAGATCAGAGCCAGTGATATTCTGAAGACGGCTTTCTCTACCAGATATGGACTCTATGAGTACTTGGTGATGTCTTTCGGGCTGACCAATGCCCCGACTTATTTCATGTATTTGATGAACTCAGTGTTTATGCCCGAGCTGGACAAGTTTGTGGTGGTCTTCATTAACGATATTTTGGTTTATTCCAAGAATGAAGACGAGCATACTGAGCATCTACATATTGTACTTCAGCGACTGTGCGATCATCGCTTATATGCTAAGTTGTCCAAATGTGATTTCTGGCTGAGGGAAATTAAATTTTTGGGTCACACCATTTCTCAGGATGGGATATAAGTTGATCCGGAGAAAGTGCAAGAAGTGATGAATTGGAAGCCTCCTACCACTATACAGCAGATTCGAAGTTTTCTGGGATTGGCAGGATATTATCGGCGATTCATTCCGGATTTCTCCAGGATTGCCAAGCCAATGACTGAATTGCTGAAGAAAGGAGTAAAGTATGAATGGAGTCAGAAATGTGAAGATGCCTTTCATATATTGAGGCAGCATCTCACAACAGCACCCGTGCTAGCACAGCCTAACAACACCAAATCTTTTGATGTTTATTGCGATGCTTCAGGCACTGGATTGGGATGTGTCTTGATGCAAGACAACAGAGTTATTGCCTATGCATCCCGAGCACTTAGGCCTCATGAGCAAAACTACCCCACACATGATTTAGAATTAGCAGCCGTAGTTCATGCCCTGAAGATATGGAGACATTATTTGATGGGAGCTCATTGTAATATCTATACTGATCACAAGAGTCTCAAGTATATATTCACTCAGGCTGATCTTAAAATGAGGCAGAGAAGATGGTTGGAATTAATCAAGGACTATGATTTGGAAGTGCATTATCATCCTGGCAAGGCCAATGTTGTGGCAGATGCCTTAAGTCGGAAGGCCCAGTGCAACTGTGTAATTATGGACTCCAAGGTCGCCACTCTATGGGATGAGTTATGCAAGCTGAACATAGAAGTTGTTTCCTCATATACCTTGAATTATATCTCAATGGAGCCCACTTTACATGAGCAGATAATTATGGCCCAGATTGGTGACAAGGGTGTTCAAGTCATCAAGGATATGCTCGAACAAAAGGTGGATAAGTACAAATGCTTTCGTCAGGACAGCAAGGGAGTTCTATGGTTTGAAGACCGATTGGTGGTTCCTAAAAATCCAGAACTTAGGAAGAGGATATTGGATGAAGCTCATCTTTCCAAATTTTCCATGCACCTCGACAACAATAAGATGTATCATGATCTCAGATCCTTATATTGGTGGACCAGGATGAAGAGGGAAATTGCTAAGTATGTATCTGAATGCGACACATGCCAAAGAATCAAGGCTAGTAATTTGAAGGTAGCAGGTACCTTACAGCCTCTTCCCATACCATCTTGGAAATGGGAGGATATTTGCATGGATTTTATCGTGGGTTTGCCCAACACCTCCCGGCACCACGATTCTATTTGGGTCATTATGGATAGGTTAACCAAGACAGCTCATTTCTTGCCAGTACGTACCACTCACAAGATAGAGAAATATGCAGATATCTATATTGATCAAATAGTGCATTTGCATGGAATTCCGAAGACTATTGTGTCTGATAGAGGAGCACTGTTTGTGGCACGTTTTTGGGAGCAGCTCCAAAAGTCACTTGGAACCACTGTGATTAGAAGCTCAGCGTACCATCCTCAAACATATGGTCAGACGGAGAGAGTGAATCAAATTCTCGAGGACATGTTGCGAGCCTGTGTGCTACACTATGGTAAGAATTGGGATAAGTGCCTTTCCTTGGAGGAGTTCTCGTATAACAACAGCTACCAGTCCAGCCTAAAGATGGCACCTTTTGAGGCCTTGTATGGGAGAAGGTGTAGGACACCACTAAATTGGTCACAAGCTGGAGAGAGGGAAATTTTTGGACCTGACCTAGTACTTGAAGTCGAGAATAAAGTCAGAGTCATTAAGAAGAACTTGGAAGCTGCTCAGGCCAGACAAAAGAGCTATCATGATAAGAGAAGGAAGCCTCTACAATTCGAAGTGGGAGATCACGTATATCTTAAAGTGTCACCCACCAGAGGTGTTCAGAGGTTTGGAATCAAGGGCAAGTTAGCTCCTCGCTACATTGGGCCCTATGAAATCAGAGAGACTTGTGGACATGTAGCATATCAATTGAAGTTGCCACCTCATATGTCAGCTATTCATGATGTATTCCACGTATCTCAGCTACGAAAGTGTGTCCGCTTACCCATGGAAGTACTACCTGAACCAGAATTGGAGATAGAACCAGACTTGTCTTATCAAGAGCACCCCATCAAGGTATTGGACCAAAAAGAGAGATCAACTCGGGCAAGGTCGATCAAAATGTATAAGGTTCAGTGGAGCAACAATTCAGTAGAAGAGGCTACGTGGGAAACTAAGGATTTTCAACGTTCTCGCTTCCCCGACTTTCTGCCTAAAGGAGTCGGTACGTAACCCAAAACACCCACCCCCACCTGCCCTTTGAATCTAAATATAAGAAAAACCTAGTTGTTAAGAGTAGAATAAGTTATAAAAAGAAATCTAAAAGGACTTCCTTCTGAAGTTGTAAAGAGAATGACATTCGAAGAGCAGTTAATTAGAGAAACTTGGTTAAAGGAAACTACAACACACCAACTCACACCCTCTTGGTACCCCACTAAAGGATCCCTACCCAATCTCGGGACGAGATTCCTTTAAGGGGGGAGGGCTGTAACACCCCAGGTGTTACCCAAGGCCCTGGCTCAATACATGCACTCATGACCTATTATCACATGTGTTTAAGTGGAGGAGAAGGAGCACCAAAACTTTGGAAACCATGGATTAACTAAGGAATGTTCATGACAAAAGCAATACCCAAGAATTTTGTGCAATTCTCACCTTGGACAAAAGAGGCTTAAACCCTAGACCCCCCTCTTGAGCCATTAGACCCCAAGCACTTGATTAATGGAAAGGTGAAAGGGAAATGTGCCCTTGGGCCATTTCTATAATGTTTTGGTGATTAAGTGTCCAACACATAGTGAGTGAGCTATTATGTGCCAAACAAGCAAAAAGTGCAAATCATGTAACAAGGTACGTTTCTAGACTTAGTACATTGTTTTTGAGTACTAACATATTTTGTCTAAGTGCTAGAAACAGAGAAAAGAAAAGAAGAAGAGGATTGCAAGTGACTTGGCTGTGGACAGCTGTTGGGACTGTCTCTCGACAGCAAGGAGATCCAACACGGGTGAATGGTGATGGCAACAGGGCACTCGCGCGTGATGGCAAAAGCTCTGTTAATCTGGCCTCTTACGGGCACTGTGCGGGGGTATTTATAGGTATCCGAGTGCACGGCGCCTTGCGTTAAGGACGCATGTGCCCTCAGGTACCTAGTTTATCCCCAGAATATTCCCATAAAGCGGGGTTACAAGCTGTAATTACAAGTACACCTTTACAAATTAGGCCCGTAACACAAACGCGGCCACGCAGGGCCCGTTACAATGGGCCTGATCTCATGTGGGCCTCGGAGCTGACCGAGGCCGCGCCGTGGGGAGGCGTTGCCGCAGGCCTTCGTCTGGTGCCGAAACAAGCGAAGGGTCTCCATGTTGTCTCTGGTGCCGATGAAGCGAAGGGTGTCCCTGCCTGCTTTGTCTGTCAGGGCAGGGGCTAAGCGGTGGAGACTTCGGGCGAAGGGTGGCGTTTCTGCCTTCGCTCCAACATTTGCCCTCCGAGGGACCAGTTCGACAAAGTCACCTGGTGCCGAAGACGTCGCTAGATGGCGGAGACGCTACCCTCGCTCGAAGTGGTTCCGCGGGGATTTTTGATGACGTCGGCCCGCGTCGAAGAGATGCAGCGCTTGGGCTACTTTGGCGGCGGAGTCGCTCGTGCTCCGGGGACGGAGGAAGTCCCCGAGCTGGAGGGTGAGTTGGTTGTTTTCGAGGCGTTCTTCGTCGCCGGTCTCCGCTTGCCTGCGCACCGGTTTGTTGGCGAAGTCCTGCGTAGATTCAACGTTCAAATTCATCAGCTGACACCGAACGCCGTGGTGGCGCTGGCGAAGTATGTCTGGGCGACGACTTCGTACGGCGGACAGCCGTCGGTTGAAGTTTTTGCGAAGAATTACTGCTTGCATTGGCAGAAGAGGGTGATTGAGGACGGAGTTGCCCAGTTTGGGTCGTGTACATTCACGCCGAAGACCGGCAAGACCACAATGCCAGTAGTGGAGTTGGTTCCGTGCGCCCGCAACAAGTGGGGCAATTGGAATGAATTTTGGTTTTACGTTGCTGAGGCTACTGTCGAAGGCCATGAAGGACTCCCCGTGTCTGAGATGTTCTCTCACTATTACTCTGCGTATCCGCCTTTTGAAGTGGCAGAAGAGGATGCAGACGAAGGGGCCCTTCGGTGTGCCGCCGGCCAGAGCAGTGGTCGTGATTTAGTTGAAGAGTTTGTGGCGTACGGGGTCTGGCCCTTGGCACACGGCTGGACGCTGGGCGAAGTGTGCCCTCGTCAGATGCCTTTTCACGGAGGAAGGGTGGTGCGAAGTCCTGCCTTTGCACTGAACTTGCGAAACCGTGACCCGGCCGCCTTTGTGCGTGATGCGGAGGACTTGGCGGTGCGGCTCGTGGGGCGGTACGTGGCGAGGACGGAAGGCCAGCGCAGCTTTGATATTCGCGGGTCAAATGAACGTTTGAACAGGGTCTTCGAGTTAAATCAATTGCCGTACGACGGCTACCCTGGTCAAGACAAAGCGGACCGCCGTGGGAAGAAGCCGGCGGTGGAGACTGGAGGCGACCCTGCGCTGACGGCCGCCCCCTCCTCAAAAAAGAGAAAATTAGGTACTGCGATGGGAGGAATCGGGGTGTCTGATAGTTTTGCTAGAGAGTTAATGAGGACGTGTGCGGCCCCGGGGGAGAGGATGTCTTCGCCCGAGCTCCGGGAGTCTTCGGCTCGGATGTTGAGGGTTACCGGGGGCTGCTGGCCTAGAAATGTTCCTGTCCCCTGCGCGGCTGAGGAAGACTGTTTTACATCTCGTATGGCTCGTCAGTGGAGAGTTTTTCCTTACGGGCGAAATATCGGTGCTGTTGTGTGGGCAGTGATGGACAAGGATCGCCAAGGGGCGGCGCAAAAACGCCAGGCGACCGTCAGGATTCACGAGGCCCGGCCGAAAAGGCAGCGGGGGACGGCGAAGGCTGCGGCCTCCAGCGGAGGCAAGCCGCCGTTGCCGGCGAAGGCGGGCGCCTCTGCACCCAGCAAGGCGCCGGAGACAACGGCGGGCGCCGGAGTCTCCAAGCTGACGAAGGTGGTGCCGCCGGCCAGCGGAGTGGCGGAGGCTTCGAAGGCGGCCCGAACGTTGCCGCCGCCGGGCAAACGCGTTGCCGACTTCGGCACGGACATTAGTGTGGACGATTATCTTGGGGGTAAGTCACCCGGCCGCTTTTTTTTTTGATCGTTGATGCGTTGCAGGGTCGGACGAAGGCCGGCTTGCTATAGCTGTGCCTGCCGGGGCAATCGCGACGGCTGCGCTGTCGTCGAAGGCGAGGGGCGGGACCCTTGGCGCCGGAGGCGAGGTGTCGGCCCTCGCGTTGGTCAGAGACGAGGCTGGCGCGGCGACCCGCCGGCTGAAAGGAGTGACGGAGGCGCTGAGTCAGGTCCGCGGAGCTTTTTTTTTTACGGCCAAGGCCTTACGTGTGCTCTGCAGGTGGCTGACTTCACCAGCCGTACTGCGTCGGGGGCACTTACGGCAGCCTTATCTGCCGAAGTCGAGGGACTTCGGACGCAACATGCTGACGCTGTCCGTGAGAAGTCTGCCTCCGACAGCAAGTGTCGTAAACTGGCGGACAAGGTGGCCGCCCTGGAGGAGGAAAAGGCTGACCTCCGGCGCCAGCTGGCGGGGGAGAGGAGGGAGACCAACGAGGCCATCGCCAAGGAGCAGGCCGCGCAGGCGGAGGCTAGGCTGGCACGGGCGGAAGCCAATCTTGCCAAGGATCTCGCCGAAGACCTGCGGGGGCGGCTCACCGCTCTGGAGAGCCGCGCGAAGGGGGCCGAAGCCGCGGTGCGAACGGAGGCCGAACGGACGCGCACACAGCTTATGGCCACATATCGCGAGCTGGGTGCGCGGACCGGTGACTTCGTGGTGCCGGAGCGAGAGGCCGGGCTTCGCTGTTTGGAATGGGTGCAAGAGGAGCTGCGGGAGCTCCCCACCGTCCTGGGGGGATTAATGTCGTTCGCCTCCCTGGTCACCTGCGAGGGGGCGATGAACGCACTCTCTCGCGAAGGGTGCCGGCACTATGAGGCCTTCGACCAGGCAGATGAAGATTTTGGGCGAGACATCTATAAGGTCGAAGACCCCGTGGTGAAGGAGTCCGCCGGCGCCCTCTATGACCGGATGTGGGGTCTGTATGGTGGTGAAGTGGTCAGGGAGCGGGCCGAGGCTGCGAGGGCTCAGGTAACGTTGTCGTTTGTTCTGCGTTTGCTGAATGTGGTCTGTGCGTGTGTTTGCTGACTTTTTGTATGTTTTGTTTTAGGCGGAGCGAGGCGAGCGGGTGGACGACTTCGGAGCACTTAACGACGCCCTGCCTGACCCGGAGCCGACCCCGGAGACCATGGAGGACGCACCAGGCGCCCCCACATCTGCTGCGACAGTGGAAGACCTGCCCCTGAAGGTGGCCGAAGGCGCTCCCGATGCCCTCGCAGCAGCTGCGCCGACCGTCGAAGATCCGGCGGCGGAGGCGGTGGAAACAATGGCGGAGGTGGCAGCGGAGCCAACGGCGGAGGCCCCCGCAGCGTCAGGGCCCTCGCAGGTGGCATAGTGGTTGTTTAGGGTTGAGGATTTTTGGATGTTGTACTGAATTTTGGTTGCTGCGCAGGTTCAAGATTTTGGGCCTGCGCACGCAACCGCTGCTACTGAGTTTTTGGCGGCTTCGACCGCGGAAGGTGGTAATGAATATAGTGGGTCTGCATCTGAGTTTTTGGATTTTGCCGACTCCGGGAGCTCGGTTGAGTGGACTGAGGAGTCGTCGGAGGAGAATTTGGATTATTTTGCGGCTTTGGACGTGGCTGCGGCGGAGGCTTCGCCACACGCCGCGGACGCGTCGGACGTGCCAGGCCCTAGCACTGGGCGCCGTCGACGAAGGGCGGTTGCAAAACGTAGGGTTAGCGCGGAGGAGCGGGATCTGCTTCGTGTGAGTGGGGCTGGTCGGCAGGAACTGTTGTCCCTGCCGACCGCCGAGGGTGTAGGTGAAGGTGAACTGCGAAGGCTTTTTGCGGGTGAGGAGCTCAGGATAATGCTATTTAATTATAGGGAGATGGGAATTATTCCTAAGGTTGAGCCGATGTAGAGTGTGGTGCCCTCGCTTGTGTACGTCGAGGCTTGTATGGTGGAATTGTGTGCCCTCGCGTGCATGTGTGTGTGCGAAGGCGTTTTGTACTTACTGATTTGTTTTGCTGCGCTGTGTAGGCTTGATTATAGTTGCTCTTGGTGTGGATGGTTTGATGTTGTCGTTTCGGCCGTTGTTGTGCTAGTCCAGGTGTACCCTTAGGTGTCTTCTGCATAGATAGTCTTCGGTTTTTTCGCACTTGTTGTGCTGATCCGGCTGCGCTTTTAAGCGACTTCTGCACGGATAGCCTTCGCGATAGACTCAGATTTTTTCCGCACTTGTTGTGCTAATCCGGCTGCACCCTTAGGCGACTTTTGCGCGGATAGTCTTCGCGATAGACTTAGATTTTTTTTCGCACTTGTTGTGCTAATCCGGCTGCACCCTTAGGCGACTTTTGCGCGGATAGTCTTCGCGATAGACTTAGATTTTTTTCGCACTTGTTGTGCTAATCCGGCTGCACCCTTAGGCGACTTTTGCGCGGATAGTCTTCGCGATAGACTTAGATTTTTTTCGCACTTGTTGTGCTAATCCGGCTGCACCCTTAGGCGACTTTTGCGCGGATAGTCTTCGCGATAGACTTAGATTTTTTTCGCACTTGGTGTGCTAATCCGGCTGCACCCTTAGGCGACTTTTGCGCGGATAGTCTTCGCGATAGACTTAGATTTTTTTCGCACTTGTTGTGCTAATCCGGCTGCACCCTTAGGCGACTTTTGCGCGGATAGTCTTCGCGATAGACTTAGATTTTTTTCGCACTTGTTGTGCTAATCCGGCTGCACCCTTAGGCGACTTTTGCGCGGATAGTCTTCGCGATAGACTTAGATTTTTTTCGCACTTGTTGTGCTAATCCGGCTGCACCCTTAGGCGACTTTTGCGCGGATAGTCTTCGCGATAGACTTAGATTTTTTTCGCACTTGTGCTAATCCGGCTGCACCCTTAGGCGACTTTTGCGCGGATAGTCTTCGCGATAGACTTAGATTTTTTTTTTCGCACTTGGTGTGCTAATCCGGCTGCACCCTTAGGCGACTTTTGCGCGGATTTGTCGCACGCGAGGGTAGCTAGCGCTTAGCCTCGCGGTGACCTCGTGGTGGTCGAATGTCGAAGACCGTCATCGCGGTCTTTTTCGACGCATGTCTTTTTGCGGGGGATTTTTTACGCATATATTACATGGCTCCGCCTCGTTAAAAACCTCACCCCCCGGGAGGAAAAGAGTGCGGGCCGGTGCAAGATTGTTTTTGCGAGGCAGGCTTCGCAGGACCGAGTGACCCGATTCGCAGCGCAAATCATTGCGGGCCAGTAAAAACCCTGGCGGATCACCTTAGCAGCTAGGGCCCTCGGCCCCGCGTGCGAGCCGCACGTGCCACTGTGGACTACACGTAGAATCTGCATGCCTTCGGCCTCGGTGACGCACTTAAGCATTGGTTGACTGACCCCTTTTTTATAGAGTTGGCCTTCAATCAGAGCGAAGTCTCGGCTTCGATGTCTGAGGCGCTTGGCCTCACTGATGTCGGCTGGGTGATAATACCCCTGCAGGAACAGGGTTATGGGTGCGCGCCAGTCTTCGGTCATGATGAGGTTGACTGTACGGTGGCCCTCGCTGTCATTGGTTATTTGGAGCCCTTCGGGGCTCCGGACTGCTGGTGTGCCGATGACGTGGAAGAACACGTCGGAGGGCAGAGTGTCGCCCCTGGCCGCGGCCTTGGCCAATGCGTCGGCCTCCTCGTTCTTGGCCCGGTCCACATGCTGCACGGTGAACCCCTTGAACTGCCTCTCGAGACTTCGGATGGCCGCGAGGTATTGCATGAGTGCGGGGTCCTTGGCTGCATAGTCTTTTTCGACCTGGCCGGCAACTACCTTGGAGTCTGTTTTGATGATGCAAGTGGTGACTCCGAGGGCCCTTAGCTTGCGGAGGCCGAGGATAACTGCTTCGTACTTTGCTATATTATTTGTGCATCTGTCGGAGTCCAGATTGAAGCTGAGTCGTGCTGCATATCTGTGCTTGACCCCGACTGGTGAGGTTATGATTGCGGCGACGCCTGCCCCCGCATGGCACCATGCGCCGTCGCAGTGGATCGTCCAGACCTTCTCTGTGGTCGGGTCCGGCTGTGTTACTGGCCCGGTCCAGTCGACGACGAAGTCTGCCAGGACTTGTGATTTGATGGCTGTCCTGGGCTCGAAGCTGATGTGGTAGCCGGAGAGTTCGGCTGCCCACTTGGCGATCCTCACCGATGCCTCCGGGTTTCTAAACAGTTCGCCGAGCCCCCTGTCTGAGGTGACGCGGACCTTAAATGCTTCAAAATAATGGCGCAGCTTGCGCGAGGGCATAACGACTGCGTAGGCGATCTTCTCCAGCTCTGTCATGTTGCATTTGGACGGTGTCAGGACCTCGGAGACGTAATAAACAGGGCACTGTCTGACAGCGCCTTCGACTGTCTGCTCCTGCACTAGTGCCGCGCTGACCGCGTGCGGCGAAGCTGCGACATAGAGCAATAAGGGGAGCGAGGAGTCGGGGCTCGTGAGGGTGGCCAGCTCCGTTAAGTACTGTTTTAATGAGGTGAAGGCCGCTGCTTGCTCCGGCCCCCAAGCGAAGTCTTTTGCGCCGCGGAGAGTTTTGAGGAAAGGAAGACTTCGCTCGGCCGACCTGGAAATGAATCTGTTGAGAGCGGCCAATCTGCCTGTCAGACGCTGGACATCCCTGGTGGACTGCGGAGGCGACATGTCGATGATGGCCTGGATCTTGGTTGGGTTGGCCTCGATGCCGCGGTGCGACACCAGGTAGCCCAATATCTTGCCCTGGCGAACACCGAAAACGCACTTTTCCGGGTTTAAGCGGAGTCGTGCATCTCGCATGTTTGCGAATGTCTCGGCCAGGTCGGCGATATGGTCCTCCTTATTTTTGCTGGCGACGACGATGTCGTCCACATATGTAAATATATTTCTGCCGACCTGCCCTTCGAGTACTGTTTTGGTGAGTCTGGAGAAGGTGGACCCGGCATTCTTGAGACCCTCCGTCATTCTGACGAAGCAATAAGTGCCGAAGGGTGTTATAAAGCTGGTGCTGGCCTTGTCTTCCTCCTTCATGTATATCTGGTGATAGCCGGAGAAGCAGTCGAGGAGAGACAGGACCTCGCATCCGGCCGCGCTATCGACTATTTTGTCGATCCGTGGCAACGGGAAATTGTCTTTTGGGCAGGCCTTATTGAGACAGGTGAAGTCTATGCACATCCGCCATTTCCCGCTTTTTTTCTGCACCATTACAACATTGGAGAGCCATGTGGGGTAAGCCACTGGCTCAATGAATTTAGCCTCTAGGAGGCGGAGCACCTCCGCCTTGGCGGCCTCTGTCTTTTCATCGGACATTTTGCGAAGCTTTTGCTTTCTTGGTCGCACCGAGGGGTCGATTCCCAAACTGTGCTCGATTATGGATCGGCTGACTCCGACCAGGTCGAGGGCGGACCAGGCGAAGACATCTTTATTCTTGGCCAGGCAGCAGAGGAGCTTCTCTTCTTCATGCGAAGTAAGGTCTTCGCTGATAGTGACTGTCTGCTTGGGCGTGGCCTGATCGAGGGGGACAATCTTGGTCCCATCCTGACTCTGCAACTGAGCCCTGTCGTGCTGCTTGTCAGTTGGGCTGGCGGGCGCAGGGACCTCGCACTGTGTCGTGAGACAGTGCACGTTCCTCTGCCCGGGCACGAAGTCCCGCTCTATGTTGCGCGCTGTTTGCTGGTCACCGCGGACTGTAATTACGCCTAGCGGGCCTGGTATCTTCATGCACAAATACAGTCCGTGGATGGCAGCTTCAAACTTATTGATGGAGCCCCGTCCCATGATGGCGTTGTATGGATATACCATATCCACAATGTCAAAAGTCACTTGCTCACTTCGGGCATTGGGTGCTACACCGAAGGAGAGGGGCAACTCTATTTTGCCGACGGGGAAGGTGCCTTTGCCGCCGAAGCCATACAACGGGTTGTCCGAAGGCTTAAGCAGGCTGTGGCTGATGCCCATGCGATCGAAGGCGTGGAGGAAGATGATGTCTGCCTGGCTGCCGTTGTCAACGAGGACCTTGTGTAGGTCCCAGCCTGCCACGCTGCAATTGATGACCATGGCATCGCAGTGGGGGGCGCTGCGCAAATCGACGTCCCGTGCGTCGAAGGTGAGCGGTACGTGGGACCACTTTGTCTGTACAACTGGGCCCGTGACGGCTACATGGTTTATGCTGCGGTAGTGGTCCCGCTTCTGCCGCTTGGTGTCGAAGTCGATGCTGGACCCCCCAGTTATCATATGAATGACTCCGCGATAAGGTTGATCGGCGAAGTTCTCCTGCTTTGGGGCGTTGGGGATGTTTTGTTGTTGCTGGTGTGGTGGTGGAGGCGGAGGATGTACGATTTGTACTTCCTGATGATGTTGGTAAGCGTGGTGCGGTGGATGCGGGGCGGGAGCGTGGATATATGGTGGAGGGGGTGGCTGGTAGTTATGCGCGACAATTCTGGGGTTGTCGGCTGGCTGCGCCCTCGCCATTCTGTCTCTGGTGGCCTTCACTTCGGGGCAGTCTTTGGTTGGGTGGGCGCAGTCTTCGCCATGGAAAAGGCAGTAAAACCGGCGCGGTGGAGGGGGTGGCTGCGCACGCCCTCGGCCCCTGCCGCGAGTTCCACTTCCGCGGCCCTGGGGGGGATATTCCTGGCGGCGAAGGGGGTCAGCGGCCGGCTGCTGGTTGGCAATGTTGTGCACTTGCGGCTGACCGCGGCCATCTCGACCGGAGTCTGGTTGCGGAGTTCTTGTCCACGTGCGGCTGGACTGTGGAGCGTCTTTTGGCTTCCGCTGGGACTCAATCTTGCGCTGGTGGAGCTCCTCGGATCTGGCATACTTTTCAAACAGCTGGTACAACTCTTGGAGGTTCTTCGGCGGGTCTCTGATGCAGTGGCTGTAAAGGACGCCAGCGCGAAGACCACTGATAGCATAGTGGATGGCAATCTGGTCATCGACTGAGGGTAGCTGTGACTTGAGTGTGAGGAATTTGCGGTAATATTCCCTCAGGGTCTCCCTCTCTAGCTGCTTGCAGAGCGAGAGCTCGGCCAGGGCGTCGGTGTCCGGGCGGTACCCTTGGAAGTTGAGGAGGAACTTGTCCCGGAGACTTCTCCAGGAATCGATGGACAGCGGAGGCAACCTGGTGAACCAGGTGAGCGCGGGGCCCTCGAGGGCGATGATGAAGGACTTCGCCATTGTGGCGTCGTCCCCCCCCCCGGACGATGCGACGGCGACCTGGTAACTCATTATGTATTGAGCCGGGTCGGTGCTGCCGTTGTACTTGGGGTAGGTCCCAGCCCGGAAGTTAGCTGGCCACGGCGTCACTTGCAGGTGAGGCGCCAGGGGACTTCGCTCATCGAGATAATTGACCCCTTGGAATGGCGCGGCGTGCGGGAAAGTGAAGTCGCGCTGGGGTAAACGCGGGTCCTCCGGTTGCGCGCGGTGTTGCAGGGGTGGCTCATGCTGTAGGCCGGGGTGGCCTTCGCGCGTGTCTTCGTTTTGTGCGCGCTGCTGGAGGGATGACTCGTGCTGCGGGCCGAGGTGGCCTTCGCGCTGCATCAGCGCGATCTCCCGCTCGAGTTCCTGGGCCTTGTGCTCTTCGTCGCGTATCATCTGCCGCACTTTGGCGAGTGCGGACACACGCTGGCGCTTAGCCTCCAATATCTCCTTCTGCCTCTGGAGGTTGCGGTTCTTGAGGCGCAGAGCGCGCAGCTGTAGCTGTTCTTCTGCGGAGATGCCGAGGACCTCACCGTCCTCGGCGAGGTCCGCGCCCTCCGGTGGTGCGAAGCCTGAGGGAGGTGCGAAGCCTGAGGGAGGTGCGAAGCCTGAGGGTTGTCCCTCAGGGTTGCAGGTGCGGAGGGTGTCGTCTTCAGTGGCCTCTTGGTGGGTGGATTGGGTGAGGGCGAGGGCCTTGCCCTTTCTTGCGGCGAGCAGTGCTGCCTTCGCAGCCTCGTCAGCCTTCGGGTTAGCTCTCTTGGGTGCCATCGCGGGTGGTTGTCTCGTAGCACGAACGGTGGGCGCCAAATGTTGGGACTGTCTCTCGACAGCAAGGAGATCCAACACGGGTGAATGGTGATGGCAACAGGGCACTCGCGCGTGATGGCAAAAGCTCTGTTAATCTGGCCTCTTACGGGCACTGTGCGGGGGTATTTATAGGTATCCGAGTGCACGGCGCCTTGCGTTAAGGACGCATGTGCCCTCAGGTACCTAGTTTATCCCCAGAATATTCCCATAAAGCGGGGTTACAAGCTGTAATTACAAGTACACCTTTACAAATTAGGCCCGTAACACAAACGCGGCCACGCAGGGCCCGTTACAATGGGCCTGATCTCATGTGGGCCTCGGAGCTGACCGAGGCCGCGCCGTGGGGAGGCGTTGCCGCAGGCCTTCGTCTGGTGCCGAAACAAGCGAAGGGTCTCCATGTTGTCTCTGGTGCCGATGAAGCGAAGGGTGTCCCTGCCTGCTTTGTCTGTCAGGGCAGGGGCTAAGCGGTGGAGACTTCGGGCGAAGGGTGGCGTTTCTGCCTTCGCTCCAACAACAGCCGAAGTCCAGCTCAGTCTGGCACACCGGACTGTCCGGTGGTGCACTAGACAGTGTCCGGTGCGCCAGGCTGACTTCCAGTGAACAGGCCACTCTCGGGAAAAATCAGCGGCGTACGGCTATAATTCACTAGACTGTCCGGTGGTGCACCGGACTGTCTGGTGATCCAACGGTCGCCAGCGCAACGGTAGGCCACGCAATCCGCGGGCGACACGTGGCCCGCGCCAACGGTCGGCAGGGGGCACCGGACTGTCCGGTGTGCACCGAACAGTGTCCGGTGCGCCATCTGACCAGCGGGAGCAACGGTTGACTGCGCCAAAATAGGAAGGAGATCCGCACCGGCCCATCTACAGTGGCTGTCCGGTGGCGCATCGGACTGTCCGGTGCGCCACCCGACAGAAGGCAACTTTGGCCTTCCTTTTTGGTCTCCAACGGCTCCTAGCTGCTTTGGGGCTATAAAAGGGACCCCTAGGCGTATGGAGGAGCAACCCAAGCATTCACTAAGCATTCTAAGTCTCCCACACTCCGTCTCCGCGCACTTGATTGATTGTGTTAGTGATTTGAGCTTCGTTCTAGTTATGAACTCTTTGTGCTTCATTTTGAGCTCAACTCTTAGCTTGTGTGCGTGTGTGCTGCGGATTTGTGTGTGTTGCTCCCAACCTTACTCTTGTGCTTTCATTGTGATCTTTGTTGTAAGGGCGAGAGACTCCAACTTGTGGAGATTCCTCGCAAACGGGAAAAAGAGATAAGGAAGAAAAAACCGTGGTAGTCAAGTTGATCATTGGATCACTTGAAAGGGGTTGAGTGCAACCCTCGTCCATTGGGACACCACAACGTGGAAGTAGGCAAGTGTTACTTGGCCGAACCATGGGATAAAAATCGCGTGTCTCTTGTGTGCTTTCTTTTCGATTGTTTGTGTTCACAAGAGATTGTTTCAAGCTACTTAGCCGTTCTAATTTAACAACTAAGTTTTGTGGCTAGAAGTGTTGAATTTTACAGGATCACCTATTCACCCCCCATCTAGGCGCTCTCAATTGGTATCGGAGCTGTTCTCTTCACGTAAGGGACTAATTGCCCGAAGAGATGGATCCTAAGGGAAAGGGGATGGTGGTCGACGACAAGGAGAAGGAGTCCCTCTTCAATGAGCCAAGGGACGACAAGCCCACTGACTCTGGCTCGAGTCATAAGAAGAAGGACGAGAAGAAGAAGAGGCGCATCAAGAAGATCGTCTACTATGACAGTGATGAATCTTCTTCTTCACCAAGAGACGACGACGATGACGACTCTTCGTCAAAGAAAAGACGGTTAATCAAAACTATTCCTTTGATTATTCCCGCATTCCGTACAATTCAAATACCCATTTACTTTCTATTCCTCTTGGAAAACCCCCACACTTTGATGGAGAGGATTACTCATTTTGGAGCCATAAAATGCGTAGTCATTTATTTTCTCTCCATCCTAGCATTTGGGAAATCGTGGAGAATGGAATGCATTTTGATAGTACGGATAATCCTGTGATGATTAATGAACAAATTCATAAGAATGCACAAGCTTCCACTGTTTTGCTAGCATCTTTGTGCAGGGATGAATATAACAAGGTTAGCGGCTTGGACAACGCCAAGCAAATCTGGGATACCCACAAGATCTCACATGAGGGAAATGATGCCACTATGATCACTAAGATGGAACTAGTGGAAGGCGAGCTGGGAAGGTTTGCCATGATCAGGGGAGAGGAGCCAACTCAAACATACAACAGGCTCAAGACCCTGGTCAACAGGATTAGGAGCTATGGAAGCACAAGATGGACGGACCATGATGTTGTCCGTCTAATGCTAAGGTCATTTACCGTAATTGACCCCATCTTGTAAATCTTATTCGTGAAAACCCCAGGTACACCAAGATGACGCCCGAGGAGATTCTTGGGAAGTTTGTGAGCGGGCGCATGATGGTGAAGGAAGCGCGATACGTGGATGATGCTCTTAATGGCCCTCTACCCGTCTATAAGCCTCAACCCGTTGCTCTCAAAGCAACAAGCAGCAGGGAGGCGCTACCTGGCAAGGTGGCACAAGTTGAGGCTGCTGGGTTAAACAAAGATGAGATGGCCCTAATCATTAAGCGCTTCAAGACCGCACTAAAAGGACGCAAGGAGTACCCTAACAAGAACAAAGCAAAGGGAAAGCGCTCCTGTTTCAAATGCGGTAAGACTGGTCATTTTATAGCACAATGTCCCGATAATGATAATGACCAGGAACAAGAAAAGCATGGGAAGAGGGAGAAGAAGAAGGCCTACAAGAAGGCGAAGGGCGAGGCGCACCATGGCAAAGAATGGGATTCAGACTGCTCTTCATCCGATTCCGACGATGAAGGACTTGCAGCCTCAGCCTTCAACAAATCTTCACTCTTCCCCAACGAACGCCACACTTGCCTCATGGCCAAGGAAAAGAAGGTAAGTGTTCGAGATACCCCTAAGTACACTACTTCAAGCGATGATGATTCTAGTGATGATGAAGTAGATTATACTGATATATTTAAGGGTTTAGATAGAGCTAAAGTAGATAAAATCAATGAGTTAATTGATGCTCTAAATGAAAAAGATAGATTGTTAGAAAAGCAAGAGGATATATTATATGAGGAGCATGATAAGTTTGTTAGTGTGCAAAAATCTCTTGCTTTAGAGATTAAAAGGAATGAAATGCTATCTTCTGAATTATCTGCTTGCCATGAAACTGTGTCTAGTTTAAAGAGTATAAATATTTAAATGCTAAGCTAGAGGAAGCAAATAAATCTAGTTCATGTGTAGAGCATGTTAGTATTTGTAATAGATGTAAGGATTTTGATGTTGATGCTTGTGATGAACACCTTATGTCTATTACCAAATTAAATGATGAGGTGGCAAGTCTTAATGCTGAACTTAAGACTTGCAAAATTGATTTTGATAAATTAAAATTTGCTAGGGATGCCTACACAATTGGTAGACACCCCTCTATTAAGGATGGACTTGGTTTTCGAAAGGAAACTAACAACTTAACAAGCCAAAAGGCTCCCATTCTCGCCAAGGAGAAAGGGAAGGCCCCTATGGCTAGTAGCATTCAAAAGAATCATGCTTTCATGTATAATAGGAAAATTGCTAGTCATTCCAATTATTATAGGAGTTATGATCATGGTGCTTTTGGTTCACATGCTATATTTTCTTCAAGCTCTACTTTTGTGCATGGTAGAAGTAGGCCTAGAAAAGGTAATGATGTTCATCATGTGCCTAGGAAAATGTGCAATGAATCTACTATCATTTACCATGCTTGCAATACTTCATTTGTTCTCTTATGTAAGAAGGAAAAGGTAGTTGCTAAAATGTTGGGATCCAAATGCAAGGGAGATAAGACTTGTATCTGGGTTCCAAAGGCTATTGTGACTAACCTCATAGGACCCAACAAGAGTTGGGTACCTAAAACCCAAGTGTAAATTGCCTTTGAGGTTTATGCATCCGGGGGCTCAAGTTGGATTATCGATAGCGGATGCACAAACCACATGACGGGGGAGAAGAAGATGTTCACCTCCTACGTCAAGAATAAGGATTCCCAAGATTCGATCATCTTTGGAGATGGGAATTAAGGCAAAGTTAAAGGACTGGGAAAGATAGACATATCATCTGAGCATTCTATCTCCAATGTGTTCTTAGTTGAATCGCTCGGTACAACCTATTATCTATAAGTCAATTATGTAACATGGGTTATAATTGTCTATTTACAAATATAGATGTTTCTGTCTTTAGAAGGAGTGATGGTTCATTAGCGACTAAGGGTGTACTAGACAGCAAAATCTACTTACTTGATTTTTTGAAAGAGGAGGCCGATCTAGATGCATGCTTAATTGCTAAGACTAGCATGGGCTGGCTGTGGCATCGCCGTCTAGCACATGTGGGGATGAAGGACCTTCATAAACTTCTAAAGGGAGAACATGTGTTAGTACTAACCAATGTATGTTTTGAGAAGGATAGACCTTGTGCAGCTTGTCAAGCAGGGAAACAGGTGGGAAGCACTCATCACAGCAAGAATGTGATGACAACATCAAGACCGCTGCAGCTTCTTCACATGGACCTCTTCGGACCCGTCGCCTACCTCAGCATTGGAGGAAGTAAGTATGGTGTAGTAATTGTTGATGATTTTTCCCGCTTCACTTGGGTGTTCTTTTTGCAGGATAAATCAGAAACCCAAGGGACCCTAAAGCGCTTTCTAAGGATGGCTCAAAACGAATTTGAGCTTAAGGTGAAAAAGATAAGAAGCGACAACGGGTCTGAGTTCAAGAATTTGCAAGTGGAGGAGTATCTTGAGGAGGAAGGCATCAAGCACGAGTTCTCCGCTCCCTACACACCACAGCAAAATGGTATGGTAGAGAGGAAGAACAGGACGCTCATCGACATGGCGAGAACGATGCTTGGAGAGTTCAAGGCACCTGAGCGGTTTTGGTCGGAAGCCATGAACACAGCCTGCCACGCCATAAATCGGCTCTACCTTCATCGCCTCCTCAAGAAGACCTCGTATGAACTTCTTATCGGTAACAAACCCAATGTCTCATACTTTCGTGTATTTGGGAGCAAATGTTACATTCTAGTGAAGAAAGGTAGAAATTCTAAATTTGCTCCCAAGGCAGTAGAAGGGTTTTTACTAGGGTACGACTCAAATACAAAGGCGTATAGAGTCTTCAACAAATCATCGGGTTTGGTTGAAGTCTCTAGCGACGTTGTATTTGATGAGACTAATGGCTCTCCAAGAGAGCAAGTTGATCTTGATGACATAGATGAAGATGATGTTCCAACGGCCGCAACACGCACCATGGCGATTGGAGATGTGCGACCATAGGAACAACAAGAGCAAGATCAACCTTCTTCCTCAACAATGGTGCACCCCCCTACTCAAGATGATGAACATGTTTCTCAAGAAGAGGCGTGTGATCAAGGGGGAGCACAAGAAGAACAAGTTATGGAGGAAGAAGCACCACTGGCCCCTCCAACTCAAGTCCGAATGACGATCCAAAGAAATCACCCTGTCGATCAGATTCTGGGTGACATAATCAAGGGAGTAACGACTCGCTCACGTTTAGCTAATTTTTGTGAGCATTACTCGTTTATCTCTTCTATTGAGCCTTTCAGGGTAGAAGAGGCCTTGCAAGATCCGGACTGGGTGTTGGCCATGCAGGAAGAGCTCAACAACTTCAAAAGGAATGAAGTTTGGAGCCTGGTGCCACGTCCCAAGCAAAATGTTGTGGGAACCAAGTAGGTGTTCCGCAACAAGCAAGACGAGCACGGGGTGGTGACAAGGAACAAGGCTCGACCTGTGGCAAAAGGTTATGCCAAAGTCCCAGGTTTGGATTTCGAGGAGACTTTTGCTCTTGTGGCTAGGCTAGGGTCTATTAGAATATTATTAGCCTATGCCGCTCACCACTCTTTCAGGTTGTTTCAAATGGATGTGAAGAGCGCTTTCCTCAACGGGCCAATCAAGGAGGAGGTCTATGTGGAATAACCCCCTAGCTTTGAGGATGACAGGTTCCCCGACCATGTGTGTAAGCTCTCTAAGGCGCTCTATGGACTTAAGCAAGCCCCAAGAGCATGGTATGAATGCCTTAGAGATTTCTTAATTGCTAATTCTTTCAAGGTTGGGAAAGCCGATCCCACTCTTTTCACTAAGACTTGTGACGGTGATCTTTTTGTGTGCCAAATTTATGTCGATGACATAATATTTGGTTCTACTAATCAAAAGTCTTGTGAGGAGTTTAGCAGGGTGATGACAAAAAATTTGAGATGTCAATGATGGGCGAGTTGAACTACTTCCTTGGGTTCCAAGTGAAGCAACTCAAGGACGGCACCTTCATCTCCCAAACGAAGTACACTCAAGATCTTCTCAAGCAGTTTGGGATGAAGGACGCCAAGCCCGCGAAGACGCCTATGGGAACCGACGGGTATGTCGACCTCAACAAAGGAGGTAAGTCCATTGATCAAAAGGCATACCGGTCTATGATAGGGTCATTACTTTATTTATGTATGTGCTAGTAGACCAAACATTATGCTTAGTGTATGCATGTGTGCTAGATTTCAATCCGACCCAAGGGAATGTTGCCTTGTGGCCGTTAAGCGAATTCTTAGATATTTAGTTGCTATGCCTTGCTTTGGGATCTGGTATCCAAAGGGGTCTACCTTTGACTTGATTGGATACTCAGACTCCGATTATGCTGGATGCAAGGTTGATAGGAAGAGTACATCAGGGACGTGCCAATTCCTAGGAAGGTCCCTGGTGTCTTGGAGTTCGAAGAAACAAACTTCCGTTGCCCTATCCACCGCTGAGGCCGAGTATGTTGCCGCAGGACAGTGTTGTGCGCAACTACTTTGGATGAGGCAAACCCTCCGGGACTTTGGCTACAATCTGAGCGAAGTCCCACTCCTATGTGATAATGAGAGTGCAATCCGCATGGCGAATAATCCTGTTGAACACAGCCGCACTAAGCACATAGACATCCGGCATCACTTTCTGAGGGACCACCAGCAAAAGGGAGATATCGAGGTTTTCCATATTAGCACCGAGAACCAGCTAGCCGATATCTTTACCAAGCCATTAGATGAGAAAACCTTTTGCAGGCTGTGTAGTGAGCTAAATGTCTTAGATTCGTGTAACTTGGATTGATCTATAGCATACATGTGTTTTATGCCTTTGATCAAGTTACTTTATGCATTTATGAAATTTGTTGATTATGTATGGTGCTCAAGTTGTGCAAGGAATCCCCGGACCTCACAAGTCCATGTGTGAATGTGCACATATTTAGGGGGAGAAGTGCTACAACTTGACCCTTTGAGACTAACCTTTGTATTTGAGTTTACTTGATGTAGTCTCAAAGGTGAATTGAAAGGGAAAGGTGAACTTGGACCATGCAAAGACTTCCACTGCACTCCGGTATTAGTGTACCCACCTCCAAGTTCATTCTTATGCTCCTATTGCATTTTGTTCTTAATTGACAATTTTGGTGATGCAAGGGGGTTAAAAGGCCAATAATGATCCCGTTTTGGTGCTTAATGCCAAAGGGGGAGAAATTAAGGCCAAAGCAAATGGATTAGCTACCACTTGTGAATTTTGAAAACAATAGAGTTAGAACTTTTGATTTGTCAAAATACTCTATAATTGCAAAATTTGGTCTATCATTGGGGAAAAATTTTGATTATTGGAAAAAGGGGGAGTTTGTGGCTCTTGATCAATTTCATTCTTGGATTATCTCTCTTTGTGCCTAATCAAGTGTGTTTGACTTAGAGATAGGAAAATAAATTTGATTTGCAAAAACAAACCAAGTGGTGGCAAAGGATGATCCAAATATACCAAATTAGAGTTAAAAACAATTTGGTCTAGAATTTGAATCGATGTTGCATGTTTTGCATTGCTTTTTGATGTGTTGGCATAAATCACCAAAAAGGGGGAGATTGAAAGGGAAATGTGCCCTTGGGCCATTTCTATAATGTTTTGGTGATTAAGTGTCCAACACATAGTGAGTGAGATATTATGTGCCAAACAAGCAAAAAGTGCAAATCATGTGACAAGGTACGTTTCTAGACTTAGTACATTGTTTTTGAGTACTAACATATTTTGTCTAAGTGCTAGAAACAGAGAAAAGAAAAGGAGAAGAGGATTGCAAGTGACTTGGCTGTGGACAGCCGGAGTCCAGCTCAGTCTGGCACACCGGACTGTCCGGTGGTGCACCGGACAGTGTCCGGTGCGCCAGGCTGACTTCCGGTGAATAGGCCACTCTCGGGAAAAATCGGCGGCGTACAGCTATAATTCACCGGACTGTCAGGTGGTGCACCGGACTGTCCGGTGAGCCAACGGTCGCTAGCGCAACGGTTGGCCGCGCAATCCGCGAGCGATGCGTGGCCCACGCCAACGGTCGGCAGAGGGCACCGGACTGTCCGGTGTGTCCGGTGCGCCATCTGGACAGCGGGAGCAACGGTCGACTGTGCCAAAATAGGAAGGAGATCCGCACCAGACCATCTACAGTGGCTATCCGGTGGCGCACCGGACTGTCCGGTGCGCCAGCCGACAGAAGGCAACTTTGGCCTTCCTTGTTGGTCTCCAACGGCTCCTAGCTGCCTTGGGGCTATAAAATGGACCCCTAGGCGCATGGAGGAGCAACCCAAGCATTCACTAAGCATTCTAAGTCTCCCACACTCCGTCTCCGCGCACTTGATCGATTGTGTTAGTGATTTGAGCTCCGTTCTAGTTGTGAACTCTTTGTGCTTCATTTTGAGCTCAACTCTTGGCTTGTGTGCATGTGTGCTACGGATTTGTGTGTGTTGCTCCCAACCTTACTCTTGTGCTTTCATTGTGATCTTTGTTGTATGGGCGAGAGACTCCAACTTGTGGAGATTCCTCGCAAATGGGAAAAAGAGATAAGGAAGAAAAACTGTGGTATTCAAGTTGATCATTGGATCACTTGAAAGGGGTTGAGTGCAACCCCCGTCCATTTGGACGCCACAACGTGGAAGTAGGCAAGTGTTACTTGGCCGAACCACGGGATAAAAATCACGTGTCTCTTGTGTGCTTTCTTTTCGATTGTCTGTGTTCACAAGAGATTGTTTCAAGCTACTTAGCCATTCTAAATTTAACAACTAAGTTTTGTGGCTAGAAGTGTTGAATTTTACAGGATCACCTATTCACCCCCCTCTAGGTGCTCTCAAAAGGATAATCAAATGAACATTTCAATACTTAAACCCTTTACCAAAGTTGAAGTACATTAATATACCTACAAGAAATAGTAAAGAAGGTATTCCAAAAAGGTCCCACAAAATTATCAAATTGAGCCCCCAAGTGAAGAACACCCAAGAACAACCAATTTTTCTCTAAGTCAAAAATCAACCTTCTTCCAAAGATCTTAGATGTTCACCTAGTTACTGGTGCCAAATCCATGGGGTCCAATTAACAAAAGGGAGCCAAATTACCTAAGGAACACCCTAGAAAAGTTTGAACGGAAGCCAAGACCTTTTGACATGGTTTGACACAAGTTTTGTCTCGGGTTCAATAGTGCCGAAAGCACTAACTTGGCGCCCCCATATCTTGTGACTTAGGGCATATCTCCCATCAGAACTCACACATAATAGCTAGCCCTAGATGCAAGGAAGAGATTTGCACAAGACCCTTGGCGAGATTCGCACGTTTGTGATCCCTGCAAGCGTTTGAACAGAGGTAGAAACAAACGCCCACGTGTTCGACACGTTCTGGCGCGCCAGAGCACGCCCCAGCGCTCGGCCCCGCGCGCACCGCGCCGCGCCAAGCCAGACCCATGCCCACGCCCGCGCCAGCACCTATAAAGCTGACCGAGGCCTCGACCGTATGCCCCCACTCGCTCTCAACTTCGCCGGAGCGCAAGATCACCGGCGATCGCTCTGCACACGGCGTGCCAGAGGCCGCCCGAGAACCGACCACTGTAGACTGGCCACCCTAGCCATTCCCCGCCCCGTCCGACCCTCGGGATAGCCTCTACGTACCACGGTGAAGCTTCCAGAGCTAGGAATCGAACTCTACCTCACCAGAGACACTGGATCGACCTCGCCGGACTTCACCCAACCGGCGACGTACGTAGACCGAGCTCCACGGTGAGTCTTTCTTAGATTCCTTGCACGGGTAGTTTCCTTAGCACCCCTTGAAGCTCCCTGTGCCCTCGGATTGATCTCTACCACCGTGAGCAGGCCGGAGCACACGTCGTCGATGAGCCCACCCGCCTACGCACGTGGCCCGACCAATTCCGGCCATCACTATCGACGAGCCGTACCTCGACGTGACCACCAGGACCTCCCGGAGCTAACCCCGCCCTTCGCCGGACCTCCCTCGCCGTCGGTAAGCCGCGCCGCCCTGTTGGCTTCCGCAGTTACTGTTTCAAAGGGGGGAGGGATCTCGGGGAGAAAGGAGAAGAAGTCGGGGGGAGGGGGGTTTGAACAGTCAGAGACTCATATGAATAGTTCTGCAGGGGCATAAGTTGAAGACTTGGTTTAGGAAAAGCCCAGGGGTCTCGGTGTAAACTGGTTTTTCATAAAACCTTTTAAACATTATTCATTTAAATGTAAACAGAGCTTGTAAATTCATAACTTCAGTTTTATTCAACCAAATTTGGTCAAACCAATTTTGCTAGGTTCTAAATAATATGAACTACTTAAGAAAAATACCAAACACCCTATGTATTGCAGGAAATTTTAAAGTTTTTATTTAAATAGTAAACTGATCAAAAGATAAATAAAGAAGGAAAAAATAGCTACACTTTTAGACTAGGGTTAAGAAAAATTAAAGAAGTATTTAACCACTACTTGACCTGTTTAAAAATAATAAACCCCTCAGTACACCAGATTAAGGAAGGGTTTACCTTTTAAACTCATTTTTACTCAAGGTTAAAGAAAATAGAAAAGGGAGTTTAAAATAAGAACCCGGGGCAACCACATTTTTGCTAGCTCACTTATTTCACCTAGTTCACTGGAAAATTTTGTTAAACCCTCTATTAGTACAAAAGAAATGCACTACCTTTTATTTCATGAAAACAATGAAAACTTAGCAAAAACCTAGAAAAATAATCCTGAGGAGAACCCACCCCCAATCCTTGGGATAACTAATAATATGTTGATATAAATCTAGGAAAACTATAAGTTCTGTTGTTTGACATTTTTCAAATAACAAGTTAGTTATAAGTACCTTTTTGGCATTAAACTTTAGAAAATCACAACTAAATATCCAGTAGGTCTTTTTCTGTGATTTTTAACACAAAGACCTATTATCCCCTAGGAATCTTGGCAAAAATAAATGTTGACCCAGAAACCCCACAAAAATTAGAGCTATAGTGTAAAGTGCTCTTTTACCCTTACTTTTGTTAATTTTGCACAAAGAGTATCCGCATTAATTTCAACCTCAAATTTTTAGGGTAACCTACAGAGGTCAATATTTACCCACTGTAATTTTTATAACAGTTTTGGAAAATGTTAACTTGCCATGATAGTATAAAGGCACTCACTAAGAAGCATAATTGAAAGTAAAATAAGAAATTTAGAAAGGATAGGGGAGTGCAACCTTAAATCTTCCAGGAGCCAAAACAAACCTCTAAAGGGTGACTGAAATTTTAAGTTTATTCAAGACCCTAAAATGAATGTATAAAACCCTTAAGGCAGCCAAAGGAAGCCCTAGTATACCACTAAATTAGTACTTTTTACTATGCGTAGCATTTACAAATTTCCCTATCATTAATATGCATATATCTTATTCATTGCATTCGATAGACTGTAATCTCGCAGACGGGGAGTACATCCTCGTTTCGGAGCAAGGAGTTGCTCAGGAGATAGCCCAGGAGCCAGCACCAGAGCCTGCCATCGAGTATCTGCCTGCCCCAGCTTTGGAAGGCAAGCCCCGGTTTTATGCATAACCTATTCTATATGCTATTTTACTGCACTTAATGATTGTAGGTTTGTACTGTGCATTAAGTGAGGAGTTGCCTAAAAACCCTAGTTGCATGAACTCAGGTTTTCCCTTGTGATGGATACTAGTATGCTAGGTCGAGTAGCTGCTTTGCTAATTAGGGATCTCGGTAGAAGTCGAGTGATTTTCTAGCACTCGCGCGAGGTCAGGAATTGATTGAAGCTACCTTGATAACAGAGTGATGAGGGTCTGTGGACATGGATCCATGGGGATGCGTTGTTTATGAGACAGAAATTGGAATAAGGATTAACGTGCGGATACCTATATCAAGCGTTTGAACGTACTAAGCACATGCCGAGAAATATGGTAAATTGGTATGTCTAGTACCTGAGTGAACCTGGCAATAGACTTTATCCCTCATGCGACCTGAGACGTGGTCTCCCATTCCGGTTATGGTGGGTACAAGTGCGGTCACTGCACGACGGCAGTCGTGGTCAGTGAGGCATTGTACGCCAAGGTGGTGAGCCCTGTTCTGTTGACGGGGAATCGATGGGGACGGTTGATGTGTGTGGGGACGGAGTGCCTCGCCACGTCGTGTGTTTAGGTTTACCATGCAAGGTTTAAAAACTTGATTCGAATCGTCTGCTTCTCACAGCTAATGAGACTGCTTGATCCATTGTACTGCATTGAGTAAGATGTGGAAATGTGTTGTTATGGCAAAAGATGTTGATCGCTAAATGCTTGATACCATGTATGATTAGATAGGTACACATTTAGTCTTAAGAGAGTCACACTAAAACTTGAAAAGCTAAAACTTGATTTTAGACTCAACTAGTGCTTTTGGCAAACCAAACCCCTTAGCCAAACAGCTGCATGTCTAGAGGTAGAGGAGTAGACTCCTCACACCGGGTAAGTCTAGCTGAGTATTAGTATACTGAGCCTTGCTTGTGGCATAAATTTTTACAGGTTCTCTAGAGGACATGGTTGTTGGAGTGACTTGGCCGTCCATCTTGCCACCGGGTTGGACAGTCGAGTGGGACCCTACCTCAGTAGAGGAGGAGCATGAGGAGTGATGGGCCAGGCTTCCCCATCCCTCCGTTTATTTTACCGTTAGTTATATTCTGCTACATTCCGAACAATGCTCACTACTTTTGATAAACTCCGACGATGTTGTAATAAATTTAAGTACTCCTTAATGTATGGTTTTATGCTTTATTGTATTTTCTCTGTGCCTCACCTTTGAGTGAGTACGTGGTACTTGATCCTGTTTGTGGCCTCGTCGGACTAGATCCGAGGGACTGACATCTTATTCCTATTTAAGTGTGGTCTAGCCTCCAAGGCGGGGCTTAGGCACTTAAGTTGGAATAATTCGGGCGGTTCCGCCACACAATCTCTAATCACACGAGATATGTAGCACTTAACCCTATCATATGTCAACTCGCCATCGGGTTTCTTAAGACCAGATCGGGTTCACGCCAACCGAGAGCATAGATACACCACCGTCCAGCCTCTTGCCATGGACGGTACACGCTACTCTCGCCATCTCTCCACTCCCATTGTGTGTTGTCCTATTCTGGTATTAGTCTGCCCGCGGCAAAGCTTACCCATGATGAGGCATGTGACCGGTTAAAAGGTCCTCGATCATCGGGCCTACATCGAGATGGTCCTTAATCGACTCAGACGGAGACACTACACCGAGACTCTCTTCTCGTGCAAGTCACTCGCCTGGTCTTAGCTTTATCATTTCAAACCTAAAGTTTGGTACCTGGTAGAGGTACATCTTTTCCGATGTTGAACCCATCACAGCCATGATGGATCCACCATCCAGTTTTATTTTTGAAAAATCATCCCATCTCACTTGAAGCATCATCTTTTGTCAAAACAAAACATTTTGTTTTTCTAGAGTAAGACTAAGAATCAGAAAAACCTTTTCATAAAACAGGTGATCAAAGAAAGGTAATCAATCTTCCAAGGAAGGAAATGCATCAATTGTTTAGCACACAACTCCTATCACCTATTGCATAAAGCAAGTGAGAAAGATTTTAAAATAGCAAGGAGGTGGCAAATACACCGGGGCTTGCCTTGTGTTGTAGGAGAGTCGGGTTCTGCTCCACAAATATCAAAATAAAAGCAGTTCCCGGTAGGTGGGTCTTTAGGTGGTGGTGGTGCAACTCCTTCTTCTTCAACCACTACTTCTTCCTCGTTCTCTATATATAACCATATATATATCCATGAATGCTTATGTAATGCTTATGAAAATGCAGTAATAGAAAAGGTTTATCAAGTTGTATCTTGAATACAACTTTCCTTCACGGTACTCTAGGGAACTACGGTTTTTGGAGTCAGTATTTTATTTCATAGGGCAAACATTGTCCAAATCATGTCTATCTTTACTCATGGGTTCGAAATACCATATTAGGCTTATCCAAAAATTTTAGCAATTTTTGGAGTTATTAAATAATTTCTAAAATTCCAAAGATATAGGTTTAAGCACTTTTAAATACTATATAATTCCTTGTTTGCACTAAAAATCCTAAAATTATTTTTATTAAATACTAGAGAAATGTAGGAGTCCAACAAAATTGGTCTCATATTTTTAGCATTTTTCTAGAATTTTCTATGATTTCTTTAATCCTGTTAGAAAAAGAAAAAGAGAAAGGGTGAACAGTGGTGGGCTAAAACTGGCCCGAGTTGGCCCACGAACGGGGAAATACGCGCGCACCTGCGCCCGCGTTACCGGTCTTGCGAAAAAGGCCCCTGGTTAATCAAATAACTGGTGAAGAACCCCTAGCCACTATTCATTGTCTCTCTGACAATTGCACGGAGGTCCTCCGACTTCTGTTTCTTCTCCAACCTGACCCATGGCCACGGCACGCTCGCCGTCGACAACCTTTTTGCTCGGACTGGCCATGACAGGCGTTGGCTGCCCAAATTAACTAATGGGCAAGCATTACCGACCCGATGCGAACCTACAACAAGCCTTAATTGAGTTAATACGGACCTGGATTGACCTGACCACGGCGACGACGAATACCGAATACAAATCAAAGTGTACCGGTTGATTGAGTGTGGTCAAGCACAAAGGGTTGAGCCGATGAGTATCACGAGCATGCGTGGGTGCTAAAACATGACCAAGGAGAGTGGGAGCATGAAAGTCGCCTAGAGGGGGGGTGAATAGGCAGAATCTGAAAATTATAAACTTAAGCACAACTACAAGCTGGGGTTAGCGTTAGAAATATAATCGAGTCCGAAAGAGAGGGCAAAAACAAATCACAAGCAAATGAAGAGTGAGACGCGGTGATTTGTTTTACCGAGGTTCGGTTCTTGCAAACCTACTCCCCGTTGAGGTGGTCACAAAGACCGGGTCTCTTTCAACCCTTTCCCTCTCTCAAACGGTCACCTAGACCGAGTGAGCTTCTCTTCTCAATCAATCGGGACACTAAGTCCACCGCAAGGACCACCACACAATTGGTGTCTCTTGCCTTGATTACAATTGAGTTGGGATCAAGAAAGAAAGAAGAAGAAAAGCAATCCAAGCGCAAGAACTCAAATGAACACAAATGTCGCTATCTCTAGTCACTATTTGATTGGAGTGAACTTTGGACTTGGGAGAGAATTTGATCTCTTGTTTGTGTCTTGGAGTGAAGTCTAGAGCTCTTGTATTGAATGCAAATGGCTGAGAACTTGGATGCATTGAATGGGTGGTGGTTGGGGGTATTTATTGCCCCAACCACCAAAGTGGCCGTTAGGGATGGCTTCTGTCGTATGGCACACCGGACAGTCCGGTGCGCCACCAGACACTGTCCGGTGCGCCAGCCACGTCACCAGGCCGTTAGGGTTCGACCGTTGGAGCTTCTGACAAGTGGGCCACCGGATAGTCCGGTGGTGCACCAGACAGGTCCTGTTCACTGTCCGGTGCGCCTTCTGCGCCTGCTCTGACTTCTACGCGTGCAGTCGCGCACTATAGCGTTTCACTGTAGCGTTGCAGACGACCGTTGGCGCTTGGAGCCGTTGCTCCGCTTGGCACACCAGACAGTCCGGTGGTACACCAGACAGTCCGGTGAATTATAGCGGAGCGGCATCCAGAATTCCCGAAGCTAGCGAGTTTGAGAGAATCCACCCTGGTGCACCGGACACTGTCCGGTGGTGCACCGGACAGTCCGGTGCGCCAGACCAGGGCTGCCTTCGGTTTAACTTTGCTCCTTTGTTTTGAACCCTTTCTTTTATCTTTGTATTGGTTTGTTGTGAACCTTTGGCACCTGTAGAACATATATTCTAGAGCAAACTAGTTAGTCCAATAATTTGTGTTGGGCAATTCAACCACCAAAATTCATATAGGAAAAGGTGTGAGCCTATTTCCCTTTCAATCTCCCCCTTTTTGGTGATTGATGCCAACACAAACCAAAGCAAATATAAAAGTGCAGAATTGAACTAGTTTGCATAACATAAGTGCAAAGGTTACTTGGAATTTTAAACCAATATATATAATTCATAAGATATGCATGGATGCTTTCTTCTATTTTAACATTTTGGACCACGCTTGCACCACTTGTTTTGTTTTTGCAAATTCTTTTCGAAATCCTTTTCAAAGTCTTTTGCAAAATAGTCAAAGGTAAATGAATAAGATTATGAGAAGCATTTTCAAGATTTGAAATTTTCTCCCCCTGTTTCAAATGCTTTTCCTTTGACTAAACAAAACTCCCCCTCAATAAAATTCTCCTCTTAGTGTTCAAGAGGGTTTTAGATATTAATTTTGAAAGAAGTCGTACCAATTTGAAATTATATCAAACATTAGATACCAATTGAAAAAACAATCTTTGAAAACTTAAAATTTGAAATTGGCATGGTGGTGCGGTCCTTTTGCTTTGGGCTAATATTTTCTCCCCCTTTGGCATGAATCGACAAAAATGGATACTTTGAGTGAAATATAAGCCCTACAACTTTCTCAAACTCTCTCTCCCTTTGGCAAATAATGTATGAGTGAAGATTATACCAAAGTAGAGAACGATGCGGAGTACCAACAAATATCAATGGAGTTGAGTGGAAGCGCCTTCTTTGCCGAATACTCCATTTCCCTTTCAATTCTATGACTTAAGCATGAGAATACACTTGAAACCACATTAGTCATAGATATAAAAGAGATATGATCAAAGTTATAAAAATGAGCTATGTGTGCAAAGAATCAATCAAAATTCCTAGAATCAAGAATATTTAGCTCATTCCTAAGTTTGGTAAAGGTTTTCTCATCTAATGGCTTGGTAAAGATATCGACCAATTGATCTTTGGTGTTTATATAGGCTATCTCGATATCCCCCTTTTGTTGGTGATCTCTCAAAAAGTGATACCGAATGGCTATGTGCTTAGTGCGGCTGTGTTCAACGGGATTATTCGCCATGCGGATTGCACTCTCATTATCACATAGGAGAGGGACTTTGCTAAATTTGTAGCCATAGTCCCTAAGGGTTTGCCTCATCCAAAGCAATTGCGCGCAACAATGGCCTACGGCAATGTACTCGGCTTCGGCGGTAGAAAGAGTTGCTGAGTTTTGTATCTTTGAAGCCCAAGACACCAGGGATCTCCCTAGAAACTGACAAGTCCCTGATGTGCTCTTCCTATCAATTTTACACCCTACCCAATCAGCATCAGAATATCCTAATAAATCAAACGAGGATCCCTTGGGGTACCAAAGGCCAAACTTCGGTGTATGAACTAAATATCTCAAGATTCTCTTCATGGCCCTAAGGTGAATTTCCTTAGGATCGGCTTGGAATCTTGCACACATGCATACATAAAGCATAATGTCCGGTCGAGATGCACATAAATAAAGTAAAGATCCTATCATCAACCGATATACATTTTGATCAACGGATTTACCTCCCGTGTCGAGGTCGAGATGCCCATTTGTTCCCATGGGTGTCTTGATGGGCTTGGCATCCTTCATTCCAAACTTGGTGAGTATATCTTGAATGTACTTCATTTGGCTGATGAAGGTGCCCTCTTGGAGTTGCTTGACTTGAAATCCTAAGAAATACTTCAACTCCCCCATCATAGACATCTCGAATTTTTGTATCATGATCCTACTAAACTCTTCACAAATAGATTTGTTAGTAGACCCAAATATGATATCATCAACATAAATTTGGCATACAAACAAATCATTTTCAATAGTTTTAGTGAAAAGAGTAGGATCGGCCTTGCCGACTTTGAAGCCATTAGTGATAAGAAAATCTCTTAGGCATTCATACCATGCTCTTGGGGCTTGCTTGAGCCCATAAAGCGCCTTAGAGAGTTTATAAACATAGTTAGGATACTCACTATCTTCAAAGCCAGGAGGTTGCTCAACATAGACCTCTTCCTTGATAGGTCCATTGAGGAAGGCACTCTTCACGTCCATTTGATAAAGCTTAAAGCCATGGTAAGTAGCATAGGCAAGTAATATACGAATTGACTCAAGCCTAGCTACGGGTGCATAGGTTTCACCAAAATCCAAACCTTCGACTTGTGAATACCCTTTAGCCACAAGTCGTGCCTTGTTCCTTGTCACCACACCATGCTCATCTTGCTTGTTGCGGAAGACCCACTTGGTTCCTACAACATTTTGGTTAGGACGTGGAACTAAATGTCGTACCTCATTCCTTGTGAAGTTGTTGAGCTCCTTTTGCATCGCCAGCACCCAATCCGAATCTTGAAGTGCTTCCTCTACCCTGTGTGGCTCAATAGAGGAAACAAAAGAATAGTGTTCACAAAAATGAGCAACACGAGATCGAGTTGTTACCCCCTTATGAATATCGCCGAGGATGGTATTCATGGGGTGATCTCGTTGGATTGCTTGGTGGACTCTTGGGTGTGGCGGTCTTGGATCTTGTTCATCTTCCTTGTCTTGATCATTGGCATCTCCCCCTTGATCAATGTCCTCCTCTTGAGATGGCTCATCTTCTTGATCTTCTCCTTCATCATCTTGAGCCTCATCCTCTTCTTGAGTTGGTGGAGATGCTTGCATGGAAGATGATGGTTGTTGATCTTGTGCTTGTGAAGGCTCTTCAGATTCCTTAGGGCACACATCCCCAATGGACATGTTCCTTAGTGCGACGCACTAAGCCTCTTCATCATCTAATTCATCAAGATCAACTTGCTCTACTTGAGAGCCGTTAGATTCATCAAACACAATGTCACAAGAAACTTCAACCAGTCCAGTGGACTTGTTAAAGACTCTATATGCCCTTGTGTTTGAATCATATCCTAGTAAAAAGCCTTCTACAGCCTTAGGAGCAAATTTAGATTTTGTACCTCTTTTAATAAGAATAAAACATTTGCTACCAAAGACTCTAAAATATGAAACATTGGACTTTTTACCGGTGAGGAGTTCATATGATGTCTTCTTGAGGATTCAGTGAAGATATAACCGGTTGATGGCGTAGCAAGCAGTGTTGATCGCCTCAGCCCAAAACTGATCCGAAGTCTTGTACTCATCAAGCATGGTCCTTGCCATGTCCAATAGAGTTCTATTCTTCCTCTCCACTACACCATTTTGTTATGGCGTGTAGGGAGAAGAGAACTCATGCTTGATGCCCTCCTCCTCCTCAAGGAAGCCTTCGATTTGAGAGTTCTTGAACTCCGTTCCATTATCGCTTCTTATTTTTTTGATCCTCAAGCCGAACTCATTTTGAGCCCATCTCAAGAATCCTTTCAAAGTCTCTTGGGTTTGAGATTTTTCCTGCAAAAAGAATACCCAAGTGAAGCGAGAATAATCATCCACAATAACTAGACAGTACTTACTCCCGCCGATGCTTATATAAGCTATCGGGCCGAATAGGTCCATGTGGAGGAGTTCTAGTGGCCTGTCAGTTGTCATGATGTTCTTGTGTGGATGATGAACACCAACTTGCTTCCCTGCTTGGCATGCGCTACAGATCCTGTCTTTCTCAAAATGAACATTGGTTAGTCCCAAAATGTGCTCTCCCTTTAGAAGCTTGTGAAGATTCTTCATCCCAACGTGGGCTAGTCGGCGGTGCCAGAGCCAACCCATGTTAGTCTTAGCAATTAAGCAAGTATCGAGTTCAGCTCTATTGAAATCAACTAAGTATAGCTGACCCTCTAATACTCCTTTAAAAGCTACTGAATCATCACTTCTTCTAAAGACAGTAACACCTGTATCTGTAAAAAGACAGTTGTAACCCATTTTGCATAATTGAGAAACAGAAAGCAAGTTGTAATCTAAAGAATCTACAAGAAAAACATTGGAAATAGAATGGTCAGGTGATATAGCAATTTTACCCAATCCTTTGACCAAACCTTGATTTCCATCCCCGAATGTGATAGCTCTTTGAGGATCTTGGTTTTTTTCGTAGGAGAACATTCTTTTCTCCCCAGTCATGTGGTTTGTGCACCCGCTATCGATGATCCAACTTGAGCCCCCGGATGCATAAACCTACAAAACAATTTAGTTCTTGATTTTAGGTACCCAAACTGTTTTGGGTCCTTTGACATTAGATACAAGAACTTTGGGTACCCAAACACAAGTCTTTGAGCCCTTGTGTTTGGTCCCAACATACTTGGCAACTACTTTGCCGGATTTGTTAGTTAAAACATAAGATGCATCAAAAGTCTTAAATGAAATGTTATGTTCATTTGATGCAGTAGGAGATTTCTTTTTAGGCATTTTAACATGTGTAGAATGCCTAGAGCTAGAAGCCTCATTCTTGTAAATAAAAGCATGGTGAGAAACAGAATGAGTCTTCTTTGCATGAATTCTCCTAATTTTGTCCTCGGGATAACCAGCAGGGTATAAAATGTAACCCTTGTTATCCTGAGGCATGGGAGCTTTGCCCTTAACAAAATTAGACAATCTTTTAGGAGGGCCATTAAGCTTGACATTGTCTCCTTGTTGGAAGCCAATGCCATCCTTAATGCCAGGGCGTCTCCCACTATAGAGCATGCTTCTAGCAAATTTAAATGTTTCATTTTCCAAGTCATGCTCATTGATTTTAGCAGTTAATGTAGCTATGTGATCATTTTGTTGTTTAATTAGAGCAAGGTGATCATGGATAGCATCTACATTAACATCTCTACATCTAGTACAAATAGTGACATGATCAACGCTAGATGTAGAGGGTTTGCAAGCATTTAATTCAACAATCTTAGCATGTAAAATATCATTATCGTCTCTAAGATTGGAAAAAGAAATATTGCAAACATCTAAGTCTTTAGCCTTAGCAATTAATTTTTCATTCTCATTCCTAAGGCTAGCAAGAGAGGCATTCAATTGATCAATCTTAGCAATTAGACTAGCATTATCATTTCTAAGATTGATACTTGAATCATCACAAATATTTGACTTCTCAACCTTAGCAATTAAATTAGCATTCTCAATCCTAAGGTTGGAGATAGTGTCATGGCAACTACTTAGCTCACTAGTTAATTTTTCATTTTTCTCTACCTCCTAAGCATAAGCATTTTTAGTCTTAACATGCTTTTTGTTTTCTTTGATAAGGAAGTCCTCTTGGCTATCAAAGAGTTCATCCTTCTCATGGATGGCACTAATCAATTCATTTAATTTCTCTTTTTGTTGCATGTTAAGATTGGCAAAAAGAGTAAGCAAGTTATCCTCCTCATCACTAGAATTATCCTCATCGCTAGAGGTTGCATATTTAGTGGAGGATCTTGATTTTACCTTCTTTTTCTTGCTGTCCTTTGCCATGAGGCACTTGTGGCCGACGTTGGGGAAGAGAAGTCCCTTGTTGATGGCGATGTTGGTGGCGTCCTCGTCGGAGGAGGAGGAGTCGGTGGAGATCTTGTCGGAGTCCCACTCCCGGCAAACATGGGCATCGCCACCCTTCTTCTTGTAATACTTCTTCTTCTCCTTCCTTCTCCCCTTCTTGTCATTGCCCCTGTCACTATCACTTGATAATGGACATTTAGCAATGAAATTACCGAGATTACCACATTTGTAGCACACCTTCTTGGAACGGGGCTTGTAATCTTTCCCCTTCCTTTGCTTGAGGATTTGGCGAAAGCTTTTGATGATTAAAGCCATCTCCTCATTGTTGAGCTTGGAGGCATCGATGGGGACCCTACTCAGTGTAGAGTCATCTTTCTTCTCCTCCGTCGCCTTGAATGCGACGGGTTGCACCTCGGATGTTGAGGTGGCGCCTTGCTCGATGATTTTCTTTGAGTCTTTGATCATTAATTCAAAGCTCACAAATTTTCCTATTACTTCCTCGGGAGACATTAGTTTATATCTAGGATTACCACGAATTAATTGAACTTGAGTAGGGTTAAGAAAAATGAGTGATCTAAGAATAACCTTAACCACCTCATGGTCATCCCATTTGGTGCTCCCGAGTTTGCGCACTTGGTTCACCAAGGTTTTGAGCCGGTTGTACATGGCTTGTGGCTCCTCTCCTTGGTGAAGCATGAAGCGATCGAGCTCCCCCTCGATCGTTTCCCTTTTGGTGATCTTGGTCACCTCGTCTCCTTCGTGCGCGGTCTTGAGCACGTCCCAAATCTCCTTTGCACTCTTCAACCCTTGCACCTTATTATACTCCTCTCGACTTAGAGAGGCGAGGAGTATAGTAGTGGCTTGGGAGTTGAAGTGTTGGATTTGTTCAACCTCCTCCGAATCGTAATCCTTGTCCCCCTTCTTTGGTACCTGCGCTCCATACTCAACAATATCCCATATGCTTTTGTGGAGTGAGGTTAGGTGATGCCTCATTTTATCACTCCACATAGAATAATCTTCACCTTCAAACATAGGTGGTTTGCCTAATGGGACATAAAGTAATGGAGTGCGTTTTGAAATACGAGGATAGCGAAGGGGCATCTTACTATACTTCTTGCGCTCATGGCGCTTAGAAGTGACGGATGTCGATTCCGAGCCGAAGGTGGAGGGTGACGAAGAGTCGGTCTTGTAATAGACCACCTTCTTCATCTTATTCTTATTGTCACCCTTCCGTTGGGACTTGATGGAGGAAGAGGATTCCTCCTTGTGCTTGTGGGCGGACTCCCTTGAGTGCGTTCTCCCCGAGCTTGCGGATTTGTCGTCGGTCCCTATCTCCCTCTTGGCGGATGCTCCCGACATCACTTCGAGCGGTTAGGCTCTAATGAAGTACCGGGCTCCGATACCAATTGAAAGTCGCCTAGAGGGGGGGTGAATAGGCGGAATCTTTAAATTAAAAACTTAAGCACAACTACAAGCCGGGGTTAGCGTTAGAAATATAATCAAGTCCGAAAGAGAGGGCAAAAACAAATCACAAGCAAATGAAGAGTGAGACACGGTGATTTGTTTTACCGAGGTTCGGTTCTTGCAAACCTACTCCCCATTGAGGTGGTCACAAAGACCAGGTCTCTTTCAACCCTTTCCCTCTCTCAAACGGTCACCTAGACTGAGTGAGCTTCTCTTCTCAATCAATCGAGACACTAAGTCCACCGCAAGGACCACCACACAATTGGTGTCTCTTGCCTTGATTACAATTGAGTTGGGATCAAGAAAGAATGAAGAAGAAAAGCAATCCAAGCACAAGAACTCAAATGAACACAAATGTCGCTCTCGCTAGTCACTATTTGATTGGAGTGAACTTTGGACTTGGGAGAGGATTTGATCTCTTGTTTGTGTCTTGGAGTGAAGTCTAGAGCTCTTGTATTGAATGCAAATGGCTGAGAACTTGGATGCATTGAATGGGTGGTGGTTGGGGGTATTTATAGCCCCAACCACCAAAGTGGCTATTAGGGATGGCTTATGTCGTATGGTGCACCGGACAGTCCAGTGTGCCACCGGACACTGTCCAGTGCGCCAGCCACGTCACCAGGTCGTAGGGTTCGACCGTTGGAGCTTCTGACAAGTGGGCCACCGGACAGTCTGGTGGTGCACCGGACAGGTCCAGTTCACTGTCCGGTGCGCCTTCTGCGTCTGCTCTGACTTCTGCGCGCGCAGTCGTGCACTGTAGCATTTCACTGTTGCGTTGCAGACAACTGTTGGCGCTTGGAGCCGTTGCTCCGCTTGGCACACTGGACGGTCCGGTGGTACACCGGACAGTCTGGTGAATTATAGCGGAGCGGCCTCCAGAATTCCCGAAGCTAGCGAGTTTGAGAGAATCCACCCTAGTGCACCGGACACTGTCCGGTGGCACACCGGATAGTCCGGTGCGCCAGACCAGGGCTGCCTTTGGTTTAACTTTGCTCCTTTGTTTTGAACCCTTTCTTTTATCTTTGTATTGGTTTGTTGTGATCCTTTGGCACCTGTAGAACATATATTCTAGAGGAAACTAGTTAGTCCAATAATTTGTGTTGGGCAATTCAACCACCAAAATTCATATAGGAAAAGGTGTGAGCCTATTTCCCTTTTAGAGCAGACCTGGGAACGGCTGGCCACAGGGCGAGGAGAATTCATGCATGTCGGTGTCTGAGAAGGGGAACACGGTGCCGCGATGAGCTCTAGTGGAATTAGGGGGTCACGTTGATGCTATACGGTCGCAAATGGCTACTGATTCACCATGCACAACTAATTTGGGGAGAGGTGGAGGAGGCAGTGCGAATTTTGGCTTCAATCGTGCTCACTGGTGAAATGGTGAGTGCCTCGCCGTGGTTCATGGCGCTATTTATAGGCACGACAGTCCGGCTAACGATCAGCGGCCACGAAACACGTCATTAACGCATGGCTACCACGTAAGGAAGAGGCATAGTGAGGTAAGGTAGTGGCATGAGTGACACAGTGAAAGAATACCATGCCACGGCGAGCACCGGCGAAAAATCTTCGGCCAGGCTCCGTCTCGGCTCGCGGGACCGTGAATCAGCCCGTAGTTATCTTGCCGCAGTCGTTCCTATCCCAACTTCACCTGCACACATCCGAAACCACAGTAATGAGAGATCTTTTCCTTTTGCAGATATTTCTGGTTCTCTGATCTTCATTGTTTTACTGAACCGACCTCCTTTCACCCTCCCTATCTCCTACTTCTTGTTAAGAACAGGGTGATCTTCATTAATAAAATTTGTTCACCAAACAACAGTCTTCAAGTTTACCATAGGATTCATGGATCAATTCTGCTTAGATTCTCAGATTTGGTGCTCCCAAATTGACTGCATCTCGCTGAGACCATGGTGTTCTGAATCTGGCTTTCAGTATTGCCGAGTTCGCATGGCTTGTTTCTGACAGAACAACTTCACACCAGTAGTTCTTTGATTTTTTTGCACAGCAACATAGTAAGTCGACTGTACCAAAGTTACTCCCCTACAAACCAGCTTTAACTTTGTTACAGAGGGTTTAGTTAAACACCCATTAAATCGAGCTCCACATGGTCCTAAAGTTGGTCCTATACAACTGATTTCTCTGAACATCACAAAGTCTTAGTATGACAGCCAGACTTCAAACTTATTCATCTCTCATTTCTGTGCAACACTAGTGCTTGGTCACTTAATCAAATTTGTTCTCCTTACATGGCTCTACAAATTTGATATACTGACCATTAGCAAAATCCTCAAGAATCCTGAGATATAGAGCTCCAAAGTTAGCCCTATTCAACTGATTTTGGACTTAGGCACATGAGAGGTATATAGTGTCTTTTTGCAAATAAGCCCAAATCTCATAATTTGATTTGCAAATACTCAAATGTGTGAAACATATGATTTGAGGTGCTCTAATACCTTGGTTTTTGCACTTTGGTCCAAAAGTGCACCAATTTTACACATAGCCCCCTAGGGTTCCAATTTAGGGTTTTCCTGGGTCTTTTCAGGGTTTTTGGCACTTTTAGGGTTTGGATGCCACTCATGTCCTTCCAAGAGGATATCTTAGGATCATTCCTCATATCTTTTAATGTTTTCTCATGCTTGGGCCTCCCTTATATCCATAAGCCTAGATTTAGGGTTAAGTACTTTGCACTAGAGTTAACCACACATCAAGTCATATCAGTACAACATATTTGAAATTTTTACCTAGTGAATACAGTCTAGGTGTGACAAACACATGATATGCTAATGCTCATGATGTTATGCTCAAGTTTTAGTGACAGTAACACCAGGGGTGTTACATCCTTCCCCCCATAAAAGAATCTCGTCCCGAGATTTAAAGTCCTAGGGCAAGTAGTGGAAAAGGAAACGTGTCATATTTTTATTTCCTTATTTCTTGTACAAGGCAGGGGGTAGTATGGGGTCTACTCCTCTTTTACAACAATTGTACATACTTCACAAATTACATGAAGCTAAAAAGTCTGGGAAATTCTTTTCTAAAAAGTCTTGGGTTTCCCATGTAGCTTCATCTTCAGTGTGTTGGTTCCATTGTATCTTATAGAATTTGAGAACTCTTCTTCGGGTGATCATGTCCTTCTGATCCAGGACTTGAATAGGATGTTCTGAATATGTTAAGTCTGGTTCCAAGGCAACATCCGTCACTTATATGGTTCGATCTGGAACCCGAAGACATTTCTTTAATTGGGATACATGGAATACATTGTGCAATGCAGACAATGTTTCGGGTAGTTGGAGTCGGTACGCCACTGGTCCACACCTTTCAAGGATAGGAAATGAACCAATGTACCAGGGTGCAAGCTTCCCTTTTACCCCAAAACGAGATACACCCTTCATTGGTGATACTTTCAGATACACATAGTATTCAACTTGAAAGTACAAGGGTTGGCGTCGTTTGTCTGCATAACTCTTTTGTCGAGCTTATGCTTCTTTTAAATTATGTATAATTCATTGAACCTTTTCTTCCATTTCTTTAACCATATCAGGCCTGAAAAACCACCTTTCTCCTGGTTCAAACCAATTCAATGGAGTATGGCACCGTCGTCCATATAAAGCTTCAAAGGGTGCCATCTTGATACTTTCTTGATAACTATTGTTATATGAAAACTCTGCCAATGGTAAACATTCATCCCATTTCTGTGGGAATTCCAGAACGCATGCCCGTAACATGTCTTCAAGTATCTGGTTCACTCTCTCAGTATGTCCACTTGTTTGGGGATGATAAGCCGAACTGTGAAGCAACTTACTACCCAAAGATTTGTGGAGTTCTTCCCAGAATTTGGATACAAAGTGTGGTCCGCGTTCAGACACTATAGTTTTTGGAACCCCATGCAAACTGAGAATACGAGCAATATATATATCTGCGCATAAGTGATGATCGGGTAGTACATCTTGACTAGCAGAAAATGAGCTATTTTCGTAAGCCGATCAATTATAACCCAGATAGAATCAAAATCTTTCGCTGTCCTGGGTAATCCCACAATGAAGTCCACGCTAATGTCCTCCCATTTTCAAATTGGGATGGGCAAAGATTGCAATGGACCAGCAGTTTTCATGTGTATGGCTTTGACGCGTCTATAGGTGTCACACTTCGCCATATAACGTGCAATTTCATTCTTCATTTTTGTCCACCAATAATGTTGTTTTAAATCATGATACATCTTAGTTCTTCTAGGATGGATGGAATATCGACTAAGATGTGCTTCATCCAAAATTTGTTGGCGGACATCATCATCTTTAGGCACAACTATGCGGTTATTAAACCATAATATGCCTTGCTAATCCTTTTTGAAACATTTGCTTTACCGACTTTTATTTTCTCATGAATATGTCTCATACCCTTATCACTTCTTTATGCATCAATAATCTTTTGCAGAAGAACCGACTCAAGCTTTAATTGGTTTAAGGTTCCATGTTGAATCATTCCCAAGTTTAATTTCTCCATTTCTTGACATAATGTAGTGTCCAGAGTCCTGACTGTAAGACAGTTGCAAGAAGCCTTGTGACATAGTGCATCTGCCACCACGTTGGCCTTGCCTGGGTGATAGTGAATTTCTAATTCATAATCCTTAATCAGCTCAAGCCATCTCCTCTGCCTCATATTTAGTTCTGACTGGGTGAAAATGTACTTCAAACTTTTATGATATGTATATATATGGCAGATATTTCCCAGCAGATAATGACGCCATATTTTAAGGGCATGAACTATAGCAGCTAATTCTAAGTCATGAGTTCGATAACGTTCCTCATGCCGGCGCAACTGTCTTGAAGAATATGCTATAACTCCTCCTTCTTGCATTAAGACACATCCGAGGCCACTGCCTGATGCGTCACAGTACACATCAAAAGGCTTCTCAATGTCTGATTGAACCAATACCGGGGCAGTGGTCAACAATGCCTTCAGCTGCTCGAAGGCTTCATTGCGTCTTGAGGACCCGTTAAATTTTGTATCTCAATGTCTGGTTGAGCCAATACCGGGGTAGTGGTCAACAATGCCTTCAGCTGCTCAAAGGCTTCATTGCGTCTTGAGGACCCATTAAATTTTGTATCATTCTTCAAAAGATTTGTGATTGGCTTCACAAGCTTGGAGAAATTCAGGATAAATCTGCGGTAATAACTAGCCAGTCCAAGGAAACTTCGAACTTGATGCACAGTGATTGGCGATTTCCACTCTAGAATATCCTTGACCTTGCTGGGATCAACCGCAATCCCCTTTAAAGACAATACATGTCCCAAAAATTGGATTTCCTCTAGCCAAAACACGCACTTGCTGAACTTAGCATATAATTGATGTTCCCTTAAGCGTGTTAATACGATCCGTAGATGCTGAGCATGCTCCTCTTCATTCTTGGAATAAATCAAGATATCATCAATGAAGACCACCACAAATTTGTCCAACTCGGGCATAAATACTGAGTTCATTAGATATGTGAAGTGGGCAGGAGCATTCGTTAATCCGAAAGTCATAACCAAATATTCGAATAATCCATACCACGTAGTAAATGCGGTCTTGGGTATATCTTCGGGTCGGATACAGATCTGATGATAGCCTGACCTGAGGTTAATTTTGGAGAATACCCTTGCTCCAGTAAGTTGATCGAACAAGATATCGATCCAAGGAAGAAGGTACTTGTTCTTGATTGTGACCTCATTAAGGGGTCTATAGTCCACGCACATCCGAAGCATTTGATCCTTCTTCTTGACAAATATTACGGGACATCCCCAAGGTGACGAACTGGGCCGAATGAATCCCTTCTCTAGTAGATCTTGTAATTGAGTATTGAGCTCTGCCAACTCATTTGGAGGCATTCGGTACGACCTTATAGAAATAGGAGCCGTACTGGGCTTCAGTTCAATCACAAACTCTACATCTCTTTCTGGAGGTAATCCAGGCAGATCTTCTCGAAAGACATCCGGGAATTCACATACGACCGGAATATCTTGGATTTCCAGCTTGATAGCTTCATAGACTCTACCAAATGGTTTAGCTGGAATAGCTACAGGGATGGACAAGAGAACCTCTTCATGGCCATAGCTCAACCTGATGGTTCTTAAATCAGTGTTGAGGATAGCTTTGTGCTGGGCTAACCAATTCATGCCCAGAATTACATCTATATCTTGGCCTTTCAGAACAATCATATTGGTGGGAAAATCCCGTTCAGCCAATGTTACTGGCACATTGAAGGCCACTTCTTTAGTAAATATTTGTCCCCCGAGCGAATGAATAATAAACCCTTCCCTTAATTCAGTGCAAGGAATGCAATATTTTTCCACGAATTTCTTGCTTATGAATGTATGCGAAGCACCAGAATCAAAGAGAATGACTGCTGGGTGATTGGCCACAAGAAACATACCCATCATAACCGGCTCTCCCTCCGGTGTAGTGGCCACTTGAGTGTAATATATTCGCCCAGTCTTCTTGATATTCTTGCCCGCTGAATTATTTGTCATGTTTCCCTTGCCTTGATTTGAGCTCCCTGAGTTCTGCTAATTGTTGGATTTATTCTGCCTCGGATATGGGCAGTCTTTGATAAAATGACCAGACTTCCCACAATTGTAGCAACCAGTTGAGGAACTAGGGAGGGCGGGGAAACGAGCACCAGGGGCACTCGGCTGACTTGTAGAAGTGGGGATAGTGGCAAGGCGAATGAAGACAGGCTGTTTGAAAGGGTAGGAGGGTGGATGAGGCGAAGAACGATTTTGATTGAAAGGTCGGATTACCAACCTTGATCGCTTCTCAAGTCCCTGATTGGACCTGTCACCTCCAAATCCCTTCGATTTTCCTTGGCCTGTATTCTTAGCTTCTACTGCCAGCGCGGTGCTGACAGCCCTGCTGTATGTGAGATCTAGGCAGGTGGCCATTTTTCTTTGAAGCTGGTCGTTGAGGCCTCTCATGAAGCAATTCTTCTTTTTCAGGTCAGTATTTACTTGGTCAATTGCGTATTGGGATAAATCATTAAATTTGTTGAGATACTGCATGACAGTATCTCCTCCTTGCTTGAGCCGCATAAATTCTTCCTGTTTCATGTGTAGCACTCCTTCTAGAATATAGTGCTCACGAAATGCTAACTTTAATTCATCCCACGTGACCTGATGTCCGGCAGGTTGAATGGCCACAAAATTTCCCCACCAAGTACTGTTAGGGCCTCTTAACTGTTGAGCAGCGAACAACGGCTTCTGGGTTTCAGTGCAACAGATTAGTCCAAATTTCTGCTCTATAACCCGTACCCATTCGTCGGCTTCCAGAGGGTCTTCGGCTTTAACAAAGAGTGGGGGACGGGTTTCAGAGATGTCCAGGTATGAAGTCTCACATGGTCCCTGAGGAGGATCCCTTCCGCCATGTTGTTGGAATTGGTTTCTCGCCATTTCGCGTAAAAAGCGGGTATTGTCGGCGGTCGCGTAGACCAAGGCAGTGATAGCCCCGGCCAATGTTGGCAGTACAGGCAGTGGATTGGGCGTGTCTTCCCGACACGGGAAGTACCCGCACTGTCATGCGCACGAGTCCTGGACGGCATCTGAGGCAAAGAAACATTTGGGAAAAATATAACATGCCGATATACACCATCATTTTACATTACCAAGATGTAATGATACAGACTCAAATGTACAACATGACTTTATTACCTATTTTACATTAGTATTATATCTAAACTATACTACTCTAGTATTTATCGTCTTTGGTTGCTTCACTGTCTGTTGTAGGGGACCGTTCATCAGCCAGGTTCATAGAAGGAGGGGGCTTAAAAAGGTCCAATTCCCCACCAAGTCCTTCACCTGCTGTTCCTGAGGGTCCGGCTCCCATTGCAACAGGGTCGGCAGGCACGTCTGGGTGCAGTCGCGAATACAGTACATGGACTTCCTCATGTAAAGTATTGCAATACACCTGCAAGTTGTCAATGGCCGCACTAAGCTCTGCCACACGAGCACGAGCTTTGGCTTCCCGGTCCCAAGCAATCGAACGTGAATTGACAGCCCAATCGTATGCCAAATCCCGTTCAGCAAGCTCATCTTGTAGATGTCCGACGTCAGCTCTCAATTCATTCATACGCTGACCATCTTCTACCCACACCCTGTTTCGGTGACGTAACTCCGTCCGAAGTTGCTCCACTTGGGCTTCTAGGTCTTCGATGGGGTCATTACTGCCGCTGCTGCTCCCTTCATGTCTTGGGGCCAACTGATGCCGAGGTACGCAAATAGGTCCAGTGGACTTACGCGCGATTTTCCTCGTGTGCGGCGGCATATCTCCATAAGGGGGAAAACTTTATTAGTATAGTTTTTAAACATGATGCATGCATAATTACGGCAACCTCCTATACATTGCACTCTGTTACCTGGTCTTAAAAGATGAGTACTTCAGAAAGTGGCAAGGTGAGAACGAAAGAAATTTTCTTGGATAAGTATTTGAAATTTTTTTGAAATGCCTCATAATATCTGAAGAGATGGGCTTTGCTCCAATAACAGCTGTGACGGAACCTCCCAAGTCATTAGGCCCACCTACAGTTGTCTTTGTCCAGCGGACCTTGGACAACCCTGTAGATGCACCTGATCACTTGACAAGTTCGGTATCTGTTTCCTTTACCTTTCCCAAGAGCATTTCACCCGTCACGCAGATACTACAACACATCGAAGGAACGAATAAGCGGAAGCTATTATAGTAACTTAATTTACATTAAAATATAGAAAGAGTGTTATTATTATAGACCATCGGTATATGAGTGCAGAAGTATTATTATTACAAGCTCAAGAGGCAAAAAACCCTCCCGATTAAAAGTATAATGTTTTTAAAAGGAGGACGACATCCTCCTGGGACTTCAATCTTGAGCTTCTTCCTTTGGCACCACCTTAGAGCAAAAGCAACAAAAGTTTGCTGCTTCCTCACCTACAACAACATGGGTTCAAAAACCCTGAGTACGAAGTGTACTTTCGCAAGTCTTACCCGTCTAAGGAAAAAGACTCTCAAGGATATGCTGGCTATTGGGAATCAAGGTATGGCTTATCAAGAATCAAAGACTCTGTTTGCAGAAAAGCTTACTATGAGTGGATCCTTAAAAATCCATTTTTACTTGTCAAGTTAAGTAAAGTTACCTGCATCTAGAGTTCTTACTATCCTAGTTCAATCACTTGGCCTATACTAGCCGTCTTTTTATCATCCCATCAGTTCACTGGATTGCTACGTGTAAAGCAATGACCAAGTCTTCATGTCCAAGAAGTAACGGCGATCCGAATCGATTAATACCTAGCTGGAGATCTCCAATCACATGACATATGTAGCACTTAACCCTTGCATATGTCAACTCGCCACCGGGTTTCTTAAGACCAGATGGGGTTCACGCCAACCGAGAGCACAGATACACCACCGTCCAGCCTCTTGCCACGGAGGGTACAAGCTACTCTCGCCATCGCTCCACTCCCATTGCGTGTTGTCCTATTCTGGTATTAGTCTGCCTGAGGCAAAGATTACCCATGATGAGGCATGTGATCAGTTAAAAGGTCCTCGGTCATCAGGCCTACATCGAGACGGTCCTTAATCGACTCAGACGGAGACACTACACCGAGACTCTCTTATCGTGCAAGTCACCCGCCCGGTCTCAGCTTTATCATTTCAAACCCAAAGTTTGGTACCTGGCAGAGGTACATCTTTTCCGATGTTGAACCCATCACGGACATGATGGATCCACCATCCAGTTTTATTTCTGAAAAATCATCCCATCCCACTTGAAGCATCATCTTTTGTCAAAACAAAACATTTTGTTTTTCTAGAGCAAGACTAAGCATCTGTCGGCGTTTCGAGACCGGGGGGTCCCTGAGCCGACGAGTGAGTGTGCCGCGTGCCCCAGCCCAGATGGGTCGAGCGCGTGGGCGGAGCGCGAAGGGGGGAGAGAGCGAGGTGGCCGGAGCCAGGTCGTGATGAGGGACAGCTGTCGAAGATCCCGCGGCCTTCGCGTTCGTCCCGCGCCCAGGTCGGGTGCGCTTGCAGTAGGGGGTTACAAGCGTCCGCGCGGGTGAGGGGAGCGAGCGGCCCCAAGAGAGCGCCTGCCCCTGCCCTCGTTCCCGCGAGGCCAACCTTCTCTAAGAAGGCCCTGGTCCTTCCTTTTATAGGCGTAACGAGAGGATCCAGGTGTACAAATGGGGGTGTAGCAAGGTGCTACGTGTCTAGCGGGGGAGAGCTAGTGCCCTAAGTACATGCCAAGGTGGCAGCCAGAGAGATCTTGGCACCCAGCTGGTGTGGCGTCGTGGCTATCGGAGAAGCAACGGAGCCTGGTGGAGGGACAGCTGTCGAAGTGGTTGGGCCCTTGCTGACGTCCCCCTACTTTCATAAGGGAGCTGGGAGCCGCCGTCGTCATGGGCCTAGCGGGGCGCCATCATTGCCTATCTGGCGGAGCTGGCCAGATGGGACGCCGGTCTTGTTCTCTGCGGCCCGAGTCGGCTCGGGGCAGGGTGATGATGGCGCTTCCTGTTGTCGTGGCGGGCTTGTGTCCTAGGTCGGGTGACGTGGAGGCTCCTCCGAAGCCGAAGTCGAGTCTGTCCTGCATGGCAGAGGCCGAGCCCGAGCCCCTGGGTCAGGCGAGGCGGAGGTCGTTCGGCAGAGGCCGGGGCGGAGTCCGAGCCCTGGGTCGGGCGAAGCGGAGTTCGTCGTCTTCTGGGGCCTTAGCCCGAGTCCGAGCCCTGGGTCGGGCGGAGCGGAGTTCATCGTCTTCCGGGGCCTTAGCCCGAGTCCGAGCCCTGGGTCGGGCGGAGCGGAGTTCGTCGTCTTCCGGGGCCTTAGCCCGAGTCCGAGCCCTGGGTCGGGCGGAGCGGAGTTCATCGTCTTCTGGGGCCTTAGCCCGAGTCCGAGCCCTGGGTCGGGCGGAGCGGAGTTCGCCGTCTTCCGGGGCCTTAGCCCAAGTCCGAGCCCTGGGTCGGGCGGAGCGGAGTTCGCCGTCTTCCGGGGCCTTAGCCCGAGTCCGAGCCCTGGGTCGGGCGGAGCCTCCTATGGCGCCTTTGGCAAAGCCTGGTCGCCCGTCGGTCTCACTCTTTGCGTTAAATGCCCTAGTGACTTGGTCGGTCGGCGCGGTGATTTAGTCAGGGTTGCTTCTTAACCAAGGCAAGGCCTCGGGCGAGCCGGAGATGCGTCTGCCGTAAAAAAGGGGGCCTCAGGCGAGACGGAAACACCTCAGGGTCGGCTGCCCTTGCCCGAGGCTAGGCTCGGGCGTGGCGTGATCGAGTCGCTCGTATGGACTGATCCCTGACTTAATCAAACCCATCAGGCCTCTGCAGCTTTATGCTGATGGGGGTTACCAGCTGAGAATTAGGCGTATTGAGGGTACCCCTAATTATGGTCCCCGACAGTAGCCCCCGAGCCTCGAAGGGAGTGTTAGCACTCGCTTGGAGGCTTTCGTCGCACTTTTTTGCAAGGGGACCAGCCTTTCTCGGTTGCACTTTGTTCCGGTGGGTGCGCGCGAGCGCACCCGCCGGGTGTAGCCCCCGAGGCCTCGGAGGAGTGGTTTCACTCCTTCGAGGTCTTAATGCCTTGCGTAATGCTTCGGCTGGTCTAGCGGTTCCCTCATGCGAACAGGCCGTAGCCCGGGTGCACTGTCGGGGCCCAAGTTCTCGGGCTGGTATGTTGACGCTGTCAACGATTTGGCCGGAGCCGGTTTTGCGAGAGCAGCCCCCGAGCCTCCGCACAGGGCGAGAGGGCGATCAGGGATAGACTCGGCTTTTTTATACACGCCCCTACGTCGCCTTTCCGCAAGGAGGAGGGGGGGAGAGCGCCATGTTACCCTCGATGGGCACCGAACATGGTGTCTCCGGTGAGCTGCAATCGGGTAATCCGAGTGGACGTCCGTGCCCCGTTCGTTGGGGGTCGGCTAGGGGCCCGGAGGCACGCCCAAAAGTACCTGCGGGTGATCTGCCGGACCCGGTCCCCTGGCGACGGGGTCCGAGGGCTCGTTGCCTCCCTCCGATGGGATTCCGTTACAGGATCGTTCCCGCTGGTCTCGGAAATGTCCTAGGGTACCTCGGGAGCGCAGCCCGAGCCTTGGTTATGTATCGAACGTACCCCTGGTCATCCCTCGCTCGGTGTCTGAGGCGACTGTGAACCCTTCGGAGGGCCAGCCTTCGAACCCCTGATCAGTAATGGGCGCGGAGCCCGAGTAGCCTGAGGCGGTCGTGGAACCTTTCGGGAGGCTGACCTTCGAACCCCTGACCAGTAGTGGGTGTCGGGCCCACGCGATCTGGGGCGGCTGTTGAACCCTTCGGGGGGCCAGCCTTCGAACCCCTGATCAGTAAGGAGGCTCGGAGCCTAGTTCCTTCACGGGGAAGGATCCCTTCGGGGGTATCCCCCTTCCCGGTCCCTGTTGCAAGAGATAGAGAAAGAGGGAAAAGGGAAAAAAGGATACGAATTTGAACGACGTGGCGTACCTTTTTCGGTGTGGTCGTTTTGGCGAAGGCGAAGCGTCGCCAGCTGCTCCTGCCAGAAACGTCGCCTGTCCAGCCGCGGAGTTAATGCGCCGGGGCGAGTAGTTGGCGAGGCCGCTGTTGCGCGTGCGCGAGCCGTTCGAGGGACGAGTCACGGGCGCGTCGTCTTCACACCGCGAGAGGGGGTTCTCTTGCTGCCTCCGGATGGGACGTGAGCTTGGCTGACGGCGTGTCCGCTGCTCCCGCGCGCCTGCTACCGTCATTACTGCCGGCCCACTTTTGACCGCGTTTGACTGCTGCGCCAGGCTGGCGCTGCTGGGTCGTGCGCCGGGTCACCTCGGGCCGCGGTATTGGTTCCGCAATCGAGGAGGCGCGGTGGTGGCGCAAGTGGTGTAGTTGCTTGCATGCAGCACCCGGCGCGCCGGTCGCGCGACGCGTGGGCTTAGGCCTCCGCGCTGGCAGGTTAGGAGTCGGAGAGGCGCGGCCACTTGGCGGGGTTGCATGCCGTCTGCATGGCTGCCTCCCCCTTTCGCCCGTTGGCCTAGGCAAAAGTGGAGGGTCGCTTGTAACCGCTGGGTGGTTGCGTGCGCCGTGCGCGGCGGTTTGGCTTCTTCTGCTCGGAGCCGATCTTGTATGACATGCGGGACCCAGCCCCCGCGCCACAGGGGAGGGCTCTGGAGGCGTGCTGGAGAAGACTCGGCCCGCGACGGTTGGGGGCGCAAGCAGGGAGAGTCGCCTTTAAAAGGAGGGCGACCCCTTCCGTAAGGCGACCATGCCTTCTTCCTCCCTCATGCATCGTGTCTTTCCACCTTTCAAGCCCCCGGATGGGGGAAACCACCGTCTTTTCGCTCCATCGTTGGAGGAACGCAACTCCGTGGGAGTTGGTACCTTTCAGCCATCGTTCGGCTTCAAGGATTTTCATCATGCAGCCCGGCTGCACCCCTCCACCGGCGGTCACCCAAGATGGTGACCTCCAGTTTGATGGTGGGGGAAAGCGAGCCGGGCTGCGGCCTCTGCCCCTCCCTCAGCCTCAAGGATTTTCATCACTAGTGCTAGGGAGGGGAGTGTGCCGAGTTGGGGTTGGTCCCTGTGTGGGCGGCGGCCCGCTCCTTCCCTCGGTGATCGGGGGGAAGGGCGGGAGTCGTTCGTGGCGCTGACAGCTGCAGCGTGCCCGGCTCTCCGAGCCGAGCGGTTTCGGAGCCGCTCCCGGTGCCGCCTCCCGCCACGGCAGCTGGAAGAGGTTCTTCCGCCGGTGGCCATGGACCGACCTCCAACTCTACGGCCTTCTACCCGTCCTTGCCTCTCGAGTTTGGGCAAGGGCGGGGGCCTCCTAGCAGCAGCGCCCGCCCTGAGGTCATCACTGCTGCTGTTCGGCCCCCCGGTGCAGGAGTCTTCATCGTCGCCGCCGCCGGGGCGGGCGATGGCATGCCGCTCGTCGGTCTTCTGTTGCTCCGCAGGCCCACCCCTATCGAGTGGGGTTGTTCGTACCTGCGGAGAGGGAACCGGAGTTCCGTTTGTAATGGCACTTCGAGTGCCGGGTTTTTTGTTCATTTCGGCTTTTGGGGCCTGAACAAGTATGTAACGCCGGCACAGAGCCGTGTTTTTTCCTCATTTTCGAGCACTAAGACACGTCTGCTGATTATCTGAACCGCTTCACCAAGCATGAGTCACCCCGTGTCAAGGTGACGAGCGAGGTATCCGTATCCCGGAGGCGTAGGAGTCCCTCGGCTCGGTCGGCCCTGCTGTCCGAGGCTCCTCTAGCTTAGTTAAAGAGACCCCTCGGCCGCTCTTCGTCGAGCCGAGGCCAGGGGTAGCGATATCAGCATGAGCAGAGGCGGAGTTGGCTCGAGAATAAAACCTGGTTGGCCGGAACCTAGCCAGGTTGTCCGTTGGCTGGACCGACGTCGGAGTTGATCAGCCAAGGCTCCGGACCGGGCTGGCGCCCTCGGAAGATGGTGGGCCGAGGCCCCAGGGGTGACCGGCTGAGCCGCCTGCTCGGGCCAGGTTCTCGGAGAAGTCCCTAGCAGTGATTGCTCGGGCGTGGTGATGACGTCGTCTTCGGAGCAGAGACCCTCGGACCGCATCGCCGTCCGAGGCTAGGTTGGGCCTCGCCGGAGGCACCGTCGACGCTGAGGGCGTTGCTGCCCCCTTCCAGCGTCAAGACCCGAGCCTGCAGGATCAGATTGTCTTGTAGTGTGTGCTTTGTGCGGCCATCGAGGCCGGAACACACACCCTTGTTGCGTGTTAAAGCTGCGTCTCTCTTCCTCTTGTTTCGAGTATCTGGACTTTTTGTCGGTAACAGGGATGTTTGTGCGAGCGAAAGTTGCTTCTCGCGGAAGGTGAGGAGTGAGGTATCCGTATCCCGGAGGTGTGGGAGTCCCTCGGCTCGGTCGGCCTTGCCGCTTACGCGCACTTTTACTCGTCCATGAGGCCCTATCGCCGACTTGGTCGAGAAGACTCGAAAAATCGCTTCGACAGAAGGGCTTCCGTACGTAGGGACTTGTTCGATCCGTGGAGTCACCTTATCCGAACGCGAGTTACTCATCGCAGAAGGTGATGAGTGAGGTATCCGTATCCCGGAGGCGTGGGAGTCCCTCGGCTCGGTCAGCCTTGACTGCTTACGTGTACTCCGTCGTTTCCAGGACCCACTTTTCGAAGTAGTCAAAAAGCACGAAAGGTATTCTGGTAAAAGAGATTTTCTGTTCGAGGAAAATTTCGACGCAGAGGGGGTTTCCCCCCTTTTAGCCCCCGAGGGAGGGTCGAGCTTTGCCGAGGCGAGGCCGACCCTTCCTTGTTGACTAAACTTTGCGTGGGTGCGAGGTATATGAACAACTTGGAAACATCTTAAGGGTAGAAGCGACGTAGCTGTTGGATGTTCCAGGCGTTGCCGTAGACCTCGCCTTGACTGTTAGCCAGCTTGTACGTTCCGGGCTTTAGAACTTTGGCGATGACGAACGGCCCTTCCCAGGGGGGCGGAGCTTGTGCCTCCCTCGGGCGTCTTGCCGCAGCCGAAGCACCAGGTCGCCCACCTGGAGGTCTCGGGGTCGTACCCCTCGGGCGTGGTAGCGTCGCAGGGACTGCTGATACCGCGCCGAGTGTAGTAAGGCTCTGTCCCGAGCCTCTTCTAGCTGGTCCAGCGAGTCCTCTCTGCTAGCTTGGTTGCTTTGATCGTCGTAGGCTCTCGTCCTCGGGGAGCCGTATTCCAGGTCCGTGGGCAAGACGGCCTCGGCCCCGTAGACCAGGAAGAACGGCGTAAAACCCGTGGCTCGGCTCGGCGTCGTCCTCAGGCTCCGGACCACCGATGGGAGTTCCTTCATCCATCGCTTGCCAAACCTGTTGAGATTGTTGTAAATCTGAGGCTTGAGCCCTTGTAGAATCATGCCGTTGGCACGCTCTACTTGCCCATTCGACCTGGGATGAGCTACGGCAGCCCAGTCCACCCGGATACTGTGGTCCTCGCAAAAATCCAAGAATTTTTTGCCGGTGAACTGGGTGCCGTTGTCGGTGATGATGGAGTTCGGGACCCCGAAGCGATGGATGATGTTGGTGAAGAACGCCACCGCCTGCTCGGACCTGATGCTGTTCAGGGGTCGGACCTCGATCCACTTGGAGAATTTGTCGACGGTGACCAGCAGGTGCGTGTAGCCCCCGGGCGCCTTCTGCAGAGGGCCGACGAGGTCCAGACCACACAGCGAAGGGCCAGGTGATGGGTATCGTCTGCAGAGCCTGAGCGGGCAGGTGGGTCTGCTTCGCATAGAATTGGCACCCTTCGCAGGTGCGGACGATTCTAGTGGTGTCAGCCACCGCCGTCGGCCAGTAGAAGCCTTGCCGGAAAGCGTTCCCAACAAGGGCTCGAGGCGCTGCGTGATGGCCGCAAGCCCCCGAGTGTATCTCTTGCAGGAGTTCCTGACCTTCGGCGATGGAGATGCACCGCTGGAGGATGCCCGAGGGGCTGCGGTGGTAAAGCTCCTTCTCATCGCCCAGCAAGACGAACGACTTGGCGCGTCGCGCTACCCGCCGTGCCTCGGCCTGGTCGAGGGGTAGTTCTCCTCGGTGGAGATACTGCAGGTACGGGGCCTGCCAACCTCGATCAGGCACGACCCCGCTCCGCTCCTCTTCGATGCGCAGCGCCTCGCCCTCGGGGGCCGAGGGATCCTCGGGTTGAACCGAGGATGGCTCGGGCTGGACCGAGGTCCCCTCGGACGGGGCCGAGGGCGCCTCGGGCTCGGGCGCGTCGCTGACCTTGACCGAGGGTTGGTGCAGATCCCGGGAGAAGACGTCCGGGGGAACCGTCGTTCGCCCCGAGGCTATCTTTGCCAGCTCGTCCGCAGTCTCGTTGTAGCGCCGGGCGATGTGGCTAAGTTCGAGCCCGTAGAACTTGTCTTCCAGGCGTCGAACCTCATCACAGTAGGCCTCCATCTTCGGGTCGCGGCAGTGGGAGTTCTTCATGACTTGGTCGATGACGAGCTGCGAGTCGCCGCGAGCGTCGAGGCGTCGGACCCCTAGCTCGATGGCGATTCGCAACCCGTTGATCAGAGCTTCGTACTCAGCCACATTGTTGGACGCCGGGAAATGGAGGCGTAGCACGTAGCGCAGATGTTTCCCGAGGGGTGAGACGAAAAGCAGGCCTGCGCCGGCTCCCGTCTTCATCAGCGACCCGTCGAAAAACATGGTCCAGAGCTCCGGTTGGATCGGAGCCGTCGGCAACTGTGTGTCGACCCATTCGGCTACGAAGTCCGCCAGTACCTGGGACTTGATGGCCTTCCGAGGGGCGAACGAGATTGTCTCGCCCATAATTTCCACCGCCCACTTCGCAATTCGTCCCGAGGCCTCTCGGCACTGGATGATCTCCCCCAGGGGGAAGGATGACACCACAGTTACCGGATGAGACTCGAAGTAATGCCGCGACTTTCGCCTCGTCAGGATCACTGCATACAGCAGCTTCTGAACTTGTGGGTAGCGGATCTTGGTTTCGGACAGCACCTCGCTGATGAAGTAAACTGGCCTCTGAATGGGCAATGCATGCCCCTCTTCTTGCCTTTCGACCACGATCGCGGCGCTAACCACCTGAGTGGTAGCGGCGACGTAGACCAAGAGGGCTTCTCCGTCAGCTGGGGGTACCAAGATGGGCGCCTGGGTGAGGAGCGCCTTCAGGTTCCCGAGAGCTTCCTCGGCCTCGGGTGTCCAAGTGAAGCACTCGGCCTTCCTTAAGAGACGGTACAGAGGCAGGCCTCTTTCGCCGAGGCGCGAGATGAAACGGCTCAGAGCCGCGAGACATCCCATGACCCTCTGTACGCCTTTTAAGTCCTTTATGGGCCCCATGCTGGTGATGGCAGCGATTTTCTCCGGGTTGGCTTCGATGCCCCGCTCGGAGACGATGAATCCCAGGAGCATGCCTCGGGGCACCCCGAAGACGCACTTCTCGGGATTGAGCTTGACGCCCTTCGCCTTGAGACACCGGAATGTCACCTCGAGGTCGGAGAGGAGGTCGGAGGCTTTCCTTGTCTTGACTACGATATCATCGACGTAGGCCTCGACCATGCGACCAATGTGTTCGCCGAACACATGGTTCATGCACCGTTGGTACGTTGCACCCGCGTTCCTCAAACCGAACGGCATGGTGACATAACAGTACATGCCGAAGGGCGTGATGAAAGAAGTCGCGAGCTGGTCGGACTCTTTCATCTTGATCTGATGATACCCTGAGTAGGCATTGAGGAATGACAGGGTTTCGCACCCAGCAGTGGAATCCACGATTTGATCGATGCGAGGTAGAGGGTAGGGAACCTTCGGACATGCTTTGTTGAGACCAGTGTAGTCTACACACATCCGCCATTTCCCCCCTTTCTTCCTTACAAGCACAGGGTTGGCAAGCCATTCGGGATGGAATACCTCTTTGATGAACCCTGCTGCCATCAGCTTGTGGATCTCCTCGCCTATCACCCTGCGCCTTTCCTCGTCGAATCGGCGCAGAGGCTGTCTGACCGGTCGGGCTCCGGCCCGAATATCCAGCGAGTGCTCGGCGACGTCCCTCGGTATGCCAGGCATGTCCGAGGGACTCCACGCAAAGACGTCGGCGTTTGCGCGGAGAAAGTCGACGAGCACTGCTTCCTATTTGGGGTCGAGCCCGGAACCGATCCAGATCTGCTTGGAGGTGTCACCACTGGGGTCGAGAGGGACGGCCTTAACCGTCTCCGCTGGCTCGAAGTTGCCGGCGTGTCGCTTCACGTCCGGCACCTCTCGGGAGAGGTTTTCCAGGTCGGCGATGAGGGCCTCGGACTCGGCGAGGGCCTCAGCGTACTCCACGCACTCCACATCGCATTCGAACGCGTGTTTGTACGTGGGGCCGACGGTGATGACCCCGTTGGGGCCCGGCATCTTGAGCTTCAGATAGGTGTAGTTGGGGATGGCCATGAACTTCGCGTAGCATGGCCTTCCCAACACTGCGTGGTAGGTTCCTCGGAACCCGACCACCGCGAATGTCAAAGTCTCCCTTCGGAAGTTGGAGGGTGTTCCGAAGCAGACTGGAAGGTCGAGCTGTCCGAGGGGCTGGACGCGCTTCCCGGGAATGATCCCGTGGAAGGGCGCAGCGCCTGCTCGGACGGAGGACAGATCGACGCGCAGGAGCCTGAGGGTCTCGGCGTAGATGATATTGAGGCAGCTGCCCCCATCCATCAGGACCTTGGTGAGCCTGGTGTCGCCGATGATGGGATCGACGACGAGCGGGTACTTCCCCGGGCTCGGCACGTGGTCGGGGCGGTCGTCTTGGTCGAAGGTGATGGGCTTGTCGGACCAGTCTAGGTAGACTGGCGCCGCCACCTTCACCGAGCAGACCTCCCGACGCTCTCGCTTGCGATGCCGAGCCGAGGCATTCGCCGCATGCCCTCCGTAGATCATGAAGCAGTCGCGGACCTCAGGGAACTCTCCTGCTTGGTGATCTTCCTTTTTGTCGTCGTCGCGGGCCCTGCCACCCTCTGCGGGTGGCCTGGCCCTGTGGAAGTGGCGCCGAAGCATGACGCACTCCTCGAGGGTATGCTTGACGGGCCCCTGATGGTAAGGGCACGCCTCCTTGAGCATCTTGTCGAAGAGGTTGGCACCTCCGGGGGGCTTCCGAGGGTTCTTGTGCTCGGCGGCGGCGACAAGGTCTGCGTCGGCAGCGCCGCGTTCCGCTTGCGACTTCCTCCTGCCTTTCTTCTTGGCGCCGCGCGGAGTAGACGCCTCGGGAGCATCTTTCGACGGGCGGCCCTGGGGCTGCTTGTCCTTTCGGAAGATGGCTTCGACCGCCTCCTGGCCAGAGGCGAACTTGGTGGCGATGTCCATCAGCTCGCTCGCCCTGGTGGGGGTCTTGCGACCCAACTTGCTCACCAGGTCACGGCAAGTGGTGCCGGCAAGGAACGCGCCGATGACATCGGAGTCGGTGATGTTAGGCAGCTCGGTGCGCTGCTTCGAGAACCGCCGGATGTAGTCCCGAAGAGACTCTCCCGGCAGTTGCCGACAGTTTCGGAGGTCCCAGGAATTCCCGGGGCGCACGTACGTGCCCTGGAAGTTGCCGGCGAAAGCTTGGACCAAATCCTCCCAGTTGGAAATCTGCCCTGGAGGCAGGTGCTCCAACCAAGCGCGAGCAGTGTCGGAGAGGAACAGGGGGAGGTTGCGGATGATGAGGTTGTCGTCGTCCGTTCCACCCAGTTGACAGGCCAGGCGGTAATCCGCGAGCCACAATTCCGGTCTTGTTTCCCCCGAGTACTTTGTGATAGTAGTCGGGGGTCGGAATCTGGTCGGGAACGGCGCCCGCCGAATGGCCCGGCTGAAGACCTGCGGACCGGGTGGTTCGGGCGAGGGACTCCGATCCTCCCCGCTGTCATAGCGTCCCCCACGCCTGGGGTGATAGCCTCGGCGCACCCTTTCGTCGAGGCGGGCCTGACGGTCGCGATGAGGGTGCTCGTCGCCGAGGTGGCCCGGGGCCGCAGGCGCGGTGTTGCGCGTGCGCCCGGTGTAGGCCGAGGCTTCCCGCATGAGTCGGGAAGTCGCGGCACGAGGCTCCGAGGGGTACCCCTGCCTTCGGGAGGCAGAGCTCTCGGCCCGCCGGGCCGCAGCGCCTTCCAGGAGATGCTTGAGCTCTCCCTGGATTCGCCGACCCTCGGTGGTTGATGACTCCGGCATCGCGCGGAGGAGCATCGCCGCGGCTGCCAGGTCCTGACCGGTTCCGCCGGATGCGGGTGGCGGCCTGTCCCTGACATCGTTGGCGATGCGGTGCTGGAGACCCTGGGGCAGGTGACGTATTTCTCCGGCCGGGGGCTGGCTCGCCCATACCTGCCCGACGTCCCGGCGGATCGACTCGAGCGCTCTTGCCCCCTCGTCGAGCCCGGCCTGCGCCCCGCGGATTTGCTCGAGCTGTGGGTCGTGACCCCCTGCCGGAACGGGGACCACAGCTAGCTCCCGCAGGATGTCGACGCGAGGCGCCGGCCTAGGGAGATCACCATCCTCCGGCATGCCGAGACAGCTGCCTCCGGAGGGATCCCCTAGCTCGACGTGGAAACATTCGCGGCTCGGGCCGCAGTCCTTGTCGTCAAGGCTGCGGCTGCCGTCGGAACAATCGGAGAGGCAGTAGTCGCATGCGGTCACGAAGTCCCGCATGGCACTGGGGTTGCCAGATCCAGAGAAATCCCAGCATATGCTGGGGTCATCATCTTCCTCGGACCCAGAGGGCCCGTAGGTCAAGACGCCCGTCAATCGGTCCCAAGGCGACCGCACATGCAACCCAAAAGGGGTTGCACTTGCCTCAACGTGAGTGCCCGCCAGAGCGAGGTCGCTAGGCGGGTTGAGGTCGAGTCGAAATGACGAAGGATGAGGAACGGTCGGTACCTTTTTGTCGACGAGGAGCGACGAGGTTACACCGGGGGCTGATCGCGCCGTCGTCCTGGGTGCGAGGGCGACGTCCCGCAGGCCCTCCGTGAGCGTGCTGGCGTCGTCCACCTGCTCAGGGTTGGCGTGTTGCTGGGGGACGGCGCTCGCCTTCGCCTCAAACGCGGGGGTGACGCCTGACGCGTCCTCCGTTGGGGCACCGGGGATGTCGATTCGTTCGACAGTCGACGGAGCGCAGCCTCCTGCTCGGCCCTGGTTTCCCCGCCTCCTCCTCCGATGGCGAGGGAGAGGATGGGGCGAGCTCGAATGTTGTTCTTCCCCTACGCGGGAAGGACGTCGTCGATTCCGCCGCCGGCGAGCGGGCTGTCGTCTGCCATTGTCGCCGCCGCGCGGCGGTGGAAGGAGTACCATGTCGTAGCTGCTGTCGAGAGACATGAACTCGAGGTTCCCGAAACGGAGCACCGTCCCGGGTTGGAGAGGTCGTTGGAGACTGCCCATCTGGAGCTTGACGGGAAACTGCTCGTCAACACGCAGCAGGCCCCTACCTGGCGCGCCAACTGTCGGCGTTTCGAGACCGGGGGGTCCCTGAGCCGACGAGTGAGTGTGCCGCGTGCCCCAGCCCAGATGGGTCGAGCGCGTGGGCGGAGCGCGAAGGGGGGAGAGAGCGAGGTGGCCGGAGCCGGGTCGTGATGAGGGACAGCTGTCGAAGATCCCGCGGCCTTCGCGTTTGTCCCGCGCCCAGGTCGGGTGCGCTTGCAGTAGGGGGTTACAAGTGTCCGCGCGGGTGAGGGGAGCGAGCGGCCCCAAGAGAGCGCCTGCCCCTGCCCTCGTTCCCGCGAGGCCAACCTTCTCAAAGAAGGCCCTGGTCCTTCCTTTTATAGGCGTAAGGAGAGGATCCAGGTATACAAATGGGGGTGTAGCAAGGTGCTACGTGTCTAGCGGGGGAGAGCTAGTGCCCTAAGTACATGCCAAGGTGGCAGCCGGAGAGATCTTGGCACCCAGCTGGTGTGGCGTCGTGGCTGTCGGAGAAGCAACGGAGCCTTGTGGAGGGACAGCTGTCGAAGTGGTTGGGCCCTTGCTGACGTCCCCCTGCTTTCGTAAGGGAGCTGGAAGCCGCCGTCGTCATGGGCCTAGCGGGGCGCCATCATTGCCTATCTAGCGGAGCTGGCCAGATGGGACGCCGGTCTTGTTCTCTGCGGCCCGAGTCGGCTCGGGGCAGGGTGATGATGGCGCTTCCTGTTGTCGTGGCGGGCTTGTGTCCTAGGTCGGGTGACGTGGAGGCTCCTCCGAAGCCGAAGTCGAGTCTGTCCTGCATGGCAGAGGCCGAGCCCGAGCCCCTGGGTCGGGCGAGGCGGAGGTCGTTCGGCAGAGGCCGGGGCGGAGTCCGAGCCCTGGGTCGGGCGGAGCGGAGTTCGTCGTCTTCTGGGGCCTTAGCCCGAGTCCGAGCCCTGGGTCGGGCGGAGCGGAGTTCGTCGTCTTCCGGGGCCTTAGCCCGAGTCCGAGCCCTGGGTCGGGCGGAGCGGAGTTCGTCGTCTTCCGGGGCCTTAGCCCGAGTCCGAGCCCTGGGTCGGGCGGAGCGGAGTTCGTCGTCTTCTGGGGCCTTAGCCCGAGTCCGAGCCCTGGGTCGGGCGGAGCGGAGTTCGCCGTCTTCCGGGGCCTTAGCCCGAGTCCGAGCCCTGGGTCGGGCGGAGCGGAGTTCGCCGTCTTCCGGGGCCTTAGCCCGAGTCCGAGCCCTGGGTCGGGCGGAGCGGAGTTCGCCGTCTTCCGGGGCCTTAGCCCGAGTCCGAGCCCTGGGTCGGGCGGAGCCTCCTATGGCGCCTTTGGCAAAGCCTGGTCGCCCGTCGGTCTCACTCTTTGCGTTAAATGCCCCAGTGACTTGGTCGGTCGGCGCGGTGATTTAGTCAGGGTTGCTTCTTAACGAAGGCAAGGCCTCGGGCGAGCCGGAGATGCGTCTGCCGTAAAAAAGGGGGCCTCGGGCGAGACGGAAACACCTCAGGGTCGGCTGCCCTTGCCCGTGGCTAGGCTCGGGCGTGGCGTGATCGAGTCGCTCGTATGGACTGATCCCTGACTTAATCAAACCCATCAGGCCTCTGCAGCTTTATGCTGATGGGGGTTACCAGCTGAGAATTAGGCGTATTGAGGGTACCCCTAATTATGGTCCCCGACAGCATCAGAAAAACCTTTTCATAAAACAGGTGATCAAAGAAAGGAAATCAATCTTCCAAGGAAGGAAATGCATCAATTGTTTAGCACACAACTCCTATCACCTAATGCATCAAGCAAGTGAGAAAGATTTTAAAATAGCAAGGAGGTGGCAAATGCACTAGGGCTTGCCTTGTGTTGTAGGAGAGTCGGGTTCTGCTCCACAAATATCAAAATAAAAGCAGTTTCCGGCAGGTGGGTTGAGCCGAATACAAATCAAAGTGCTCTGGTTGATTGAGTGCGGTCAAGCACAAAGGGTTGAGCCGATGAGTATCACGAGCATGCGTGGGTGCTAAAACATGACCAAGGAGAGCGGGAGCAGACCTGGGAACGGCTGGCCATAGAGCGCGGAGAATTCGTGCTCGCCGGTGTCTGAGAAGGGGAACACGGCGCTGTGACGAGCTCTGGTGGAATTAGGGGGTCACGTTGATGCTATACGGTCGCAAAGGGCTACTGATTCACCGTGCACAACTAATTTGGGGAGAGGTGGAGGAGGCAGTGTGAATTTTGGCTTCAATCGAGCTCACTGGTGAAATGGTGAGAGCCTCGCCGTGGTTCATGGCGCTATTTATAGGCATGGCGGTCCGGCTAACGATCAGTGGCCACGAAACACGTCGTTAATGCATGGCTACCACGTAAGGAAGAGGCACAGTGAGGTAAGGTGGTGGTGTGAGTGACACGGTGACAAAATACCGCGCCACGGCGAGCACCAGCTAAAAATCTCCGGCCAGGCTCCGGCTAGGCTCGCAGGACCGTGAATCAGCTCGTAGTTATCTTGCCGCGGTCGTTCCTATCTCCACTTCACCTGCACACATCTGAAACCACAGTAACCAGAGATCTTTTCCTTCTGCAGATATTTCCTGTTCTCTGATCTTCTTTGTTTTACTGAACCAGCCTCCTTTCACCCACCGTATCTCCTAATTCTTGTTAAGAACAGGGTGATCTTCATTAATAAAATTTGTTCACCAAACAACAGTCTTCAAGTTTACTATAGGATTCATGGATCAATTCTGCTTAGATTCTCAGATTTGGTGCTCCCAAATCGACTACATCTCGCTAAGACCATGGTGTTCTGAATCTGTCTTTCATTATTGCCCAGTTTGCATGGCTTGTTTCTGAAAGAACAACTTCACACCACTAGTTCTTTGATTTTTTTGTACAGCAACATAGTAAGTCGACTGTACCAAAGTTACTCCCCTACAAACTAGCTTTAACTTTGTTACAGAGGGTTTAGTTAAACACCCATTAAATCGAGCTCCACATGGTCCTAAAGTTGGTCCTATACAACTGATTTCTCTGAACATCACAGAGTCTTAGTCTCACAGCCAAACTTCAAACTTATTTATCTCTCATTTCTGTGCAACACTAGTGCTTGGTCACTTAATCAAATTTGTTCTCCTTACATAGCTCTACAAATTTGATATACTGACCATTAGCAAAATCCTCAAGAATCCTGAGATGTAGAGCTCCAAAGTCAGCCCTATTCAACTGATTTTGGACTTAGGCACATGAGAGGTATAGAGTGTCTTTTTGAAAATAAGCCCAAATCTCATAATTTGGTTTGCAAATCCTCAAATGCGTGAAACATATGATTTGAGGTGCCCTAATACCTTGGTTTTTGCACTTTGGTCCAAAAGTGCACCAATTTTACACTTAGCCCCCTAGGGTTCCAATTTAGGGTTTTCTAGGGTCTTTTCAGGGTTTTTGGCACTTTTAGGGTTTGGATGCCACTCAAGTCCTTCCAAGAGGATATATTAGGATCATTCCTCATATCTTTTGAAGTTTTCTCATTTTGGGCCTCTCTTATATCCATAAGCCTAGGTTTAGGGTTAAGTACTTTGCACTAGAGTTAACCACACATCAAGTCATATCAGTACAACATATTTGAAATTTTTAGCTAGTGAATGCACTCTAGGTGTGACAAACACATGATATGCTAATGCTCATGATGTTATGCTCAAGTTTTAGTGATAGTAACACTAGGGGTGTTACAATTCTGCCCGGGGTTCTAGCCTCCCCATTGATCACTACCAAGGTGACCTAGCAGGGTCTCACTACGTAGCCTTTACAAAGATTTCCTAGAGGTCATATCCGCCTATTAGGTTTCTCCTGTTTGATAAACATAGTACATCTCCCCAGAGGAAGGGTGACTAACAAAACCAAATCAAAGAACCTCTGCAACCAGCCTCGGCAGAGCAAGTACTGTGCCCGGACCCCATTGACGGTCCTAAGGCGAAGCCAACTACTCCTCTGGTTCCTCTAATTAATCAGCTAAGGACATCCCATTGCACCCTCATGGTTGCACTATTATCCCAGGTTATCACTCCCCAAATAGATCCTTATGGAGAGGTACCTAGGAAACAACCTGAGCCCCCTAAAAGAATCACAAGAACCTCATCGGGATAACATCATCATATCATAAATAATCACATCATGTTCATTGATTAAGTTTAAGCAATAGCATAAGCTAACCATGATTAACCCAAAAACGTAAACAAGGGTAAGGTAAATACAAACTAGTCAATCCTTAAGTTTCAATAATGTAATGCGGGACATTGAATTATAAAGTAAAGTAGGACATGATAGGTCTGAGGACACTTGCCTTCACCAGGTTGTTGCTCAGAGGGATCTTCGGCAACACACTCAGGAACCACGAGCTGCTCGTTGTCTAAGTAAAGCAAGCATACATTCAATACATTTGGAAGGTAAAAATGAACATCACATCAAACATGTACAAACATTGGAACACAACTCAAAAAGAGGTAACAATAAATAAAGGAGAATAAGATCAAGTTGTAAAATGGATAATCTTAATTGAGGATTGATTACTCTCTAAGTGTTGAAACATAACTCAAAAAGGTTAGGTAATAATTACACAAAGAAAAGATTAAATTATAAGATGAACTACTCTCATTTAGGAATTTGATTATCCTTTATGTGTTATCCATAATTGCAAACCTAATTCTATTTATCTCATTAAGACCTAAAAGTTAGACCAAAAATGAATTCATGCAATGCATATCACTAATCTCACAAGATTAAATATACTTTAACTCCTAGGGTTCTCCTTTTATTTATTTCATTAAATGAATAAATCAACATATACTTTAATCCTATATTCTAAGTGTAAAACTAAAGTATACATATTACAGTTGGTCATATTTTATTTGAATAGAGAATAATTTTGTGAACATTTTGCAATTTGAATCACTAAATTTGGAGTTCATATGAAAAAGATATGAAATAAACAAGTTTTAAAGTTTGAAATATGAAATTAAGGCTAAATGTGTGATTAAATAAAAGTACAGGGGGCTATCCAAAAGAAACCAGGGGCCTATGCGCTAAAACAGAGGACGGCGGGTTGATTTCCTAAAACCAGGGGGCTCTTAAGCAAAACTCACACGTGAAGGGGTGCGAGGTAATCTCGGCCATCGGATAAGAGATCAGCGGCCCAGATTAGATCATGCGGGCGTGCGCGCGGGCGTGGGCGCGCGGACGTGGCTGACAAGCGGGGCCAGGGCATCAGCGGGCCAGGGCGGGCTGACCAGCCGGGCCCAAAGGTAGAGATGTGGGGGAGGGGGAAGAGAGAGAGAGATGGTCAGATCTAGATCGGAGGGTTGGGATTACATCCACTCGGGTTATGTCTAAATCGTCCGATCTCGGACGGATGCCCGAGATCTAACGGCCAGGGGTGGACATGGGCGCGGTGGCGCCGCTCAGTCTCACGGCGAGAACTCGTCGGAGATGAGGAGGCTGGCCACGGCGGGGCTCCTGGGGCTTGGGGACTAGCCTGGGCACAACCAGGGCAGTCTGGCGGGCTCAGCCATGGCCTTCACGTTGGCGCAGGGGCGCCAGAGAGCACAGACCACGGCGGGGCGGGCTAACGGCAGCACGGGGTTGCCCGGCGAGCAATCGCGCGAACAAAAGAGCTGGGATGGCCAAATTAAGGGCACGGGCGGGTTGCTCACCTTGAGGGGAAACGTTGGAGTCGTGAAGCAACGGCGGATGCGCAACGACTCGATCGGGCAATGATGGCGGGACTCCGGTTGCACGAAGATTGCTCTGGTGAGCACGGACCAGATGAAACAGAGAGGGAGAGGGCGCACCGAAGGGTGTCCCGAGCAGATGACAGTAAGGCGGAGCTCACCGTGGCACTGGACGGGGCGCGGACTCGACGGTGGCCGCAGAACAGGCAGCGGTCGACGGTGGGCGGTGGCGAAGCTCCCTACGCGCGTGGGCAGAGCGAGAGATAGGGCCAGAGACTCTGGCAGAGGGCGCAAATGAAAGAGGGGAGGTGGGCGAGCAGGACGCGGGGCTCAAAAGGGGCGCGGGGGCGCGGATGTGGGCGCGTCCACGACGGGGAGATCGTGGGCGAGAGGTTTGGGACGGCTGACAGGTGGGGACGGCGGGACAGAGAGAGAGAGGGGTGTTGGGAAAAGAACGGCGCCGACAAGCGGGGCCCGCCTGTCAGGCACCGAGGGCGTGCACTTGTGGGGTTGGGCTTAGTGGGCCGACTTGGGCTGAAAATGGTTTTCCTTTTTCCAAGGATTTTCTAATTGCTTTTCTATTTATTATCTCTAGGGTTTTCAAATCAAGTTTCAAATTCAAACCAAATCAAATATATGCAACAATTCAAAAAATATTTAGGCTCAATATGATGCAACACTCCATGACTCATATGTTTTGGGCAAAATAAAATAAATAATCCTTCACTAATTCAACTAACCCTAATTAAAAGAAAAAGAGAGGGAGAAAACTAGAGTGAGATAGAGAAGAGTAACACCTGAATTTGGATGATCATAAGAAAGAAATTTTATACCCCCAAATTCAGGGTGTTACACATCTATCCTGAAGATTTGTAATTGTCTCGCTCAGTTTAACGTTCTTTTCAACTTCTGCTTCAACTCTTGCATTCAATGCCTTGGACTCGTGGTCAAAGCGCTCTGATTTCTTTTCCAAAGTTGTTCGAGCTTCGTCTAGCTCTCTACTCAATTTTTCATTCTGAGATCGCGCTTCGGTGAGTGAGCCTTCTGCTGAGCGCAGCAGGCTGTCTTTTTCCTTCAAGGAATCTTCAAGTTTTTTGATTTTATCTTCAAAGCCTTCAACAATGATTTGGTTTTTTCTATCCTTGACATCCTGCTACATCTTCAAGGCCTTGCTCAGTAGCAGACTCTGAAAAACAAATCAAATTTAGAATACCCAAATCACCACGAAGGTATCAATAGGGAGTTGTAGAGAAGTCTTACTTTGAAGTTTGAGTAGAACAAGCTACCAATAATGTGTTGCCGCGTATGGCAACTGATGTCCGTTTCCATATTCGGAAATCCAACACTCTTGGATAAGGTGCTTATGATTTTCGCCCTAGCGCGGTCGCGAATGCATCCCAAAATATCTTCGTCGACCCCGCCGAAGAGTATGGATCCGGGCTGGTAACCGTAGGATATAGCAAACTCTTTCAATTCTGATTTGTCCTCTTCAGAAAGTTCTTGGCCACCCAAATGCCAAAGGTCAAAATCTTTATATTCTGAAGGGGCATCTTCAATTCTTCTTCCCTTGTCGGGCGTTGCGACTACGTTTTCCTCGGCAACCACATTCGATATGAGTCTGTCGATTTTCGACATTATGGTTGCGAGTTCATCAGCTTCGGCTCCGGTGGTATCTTCGGCATCGACATGCATAGCTGCTTTTGCCGCCGAAGCTGGGGGTGGCGTCTGCTCAATAGCTTGCATCACATTTATCATCCACCGTTTCTTCTGCCCCTCGGCCTTCTCCTCTGCAGATGGAGCGGTTTCCTTTGATCGTAAAAGGCTAGTCAGATCTAACCTTAGAGGACTTAGCAGTTCAAATGGTATGGATTCAGTCATTACCTTCAGAATTTCCGAAACTTTAGCAGCAGAGGGTGAAGGTGGACCTATAGTCTTCTCTAGCACATCTTGTACCTTCGTATCTACAGAAGATAACCTGACGAGTTTACGCTTCTTGGGAGCCGAATCCTTTGGCTCTGAAAGAGTCTTCTGTTTCTTTGAAGCTTTCTGGTCCTCCTTGATAGATCGGGTAGCTTGCCTACCCAAAATACTGACAACCCTTTTTTCTTTTGACCCCTCCGGCCCCTTTGTCAAGCCTCTCATAGTCAGGATACTCAAAGTTAAGAGCATCCATAACACGGTTCAACCTTCGTTTCGGCCGAGAGCTAAAGGCAGCAGTCATCAACTGGTCTTCCTTCTTTGTATAGTTCCCAAGAATCTCGTTGCACATTGTTTCTATCAATTCTAGCAATTTAGTGCATGGCTCTTTAAATGTCTTCTGAAATTTGAAGCGGTAAGGGAGTCGAACAAGTTCATACTTTTTCCCTTCTTCCTTCTTTGGCATTACCCATCTGCTAGAGGATGGAAAAGTTTTGTTTGCCAAGTATTCCTGCACTAAATCCCTAGTGCCAATATGCCTAGCCACCACTCTGAATTCTACTTCGGCTAGTTGGCATGGGGAGCCAAGCTGCATGTTGCATAGTGGTCTCGCCATGCCGAAGCTTAATTTCAAAGGGCTCATCACCATACTCATAAGCTTCTCTCTTTTCTTCTCGTCAGCTTTCACATAAAACCACTCATTTGTCCAGCCAGTAGGCCATTTGGTGCGATATCCAATTATAGGGGCCTTCGTATCTTTTCGATATGCAAAATTATAGCACCCAAAGTTTTTGTGCAGTCCGTCGGCTCTAGCCTTTGTCTGATAGTGAAGTTTGTGCACTCGGCAGAACCCTTCGACATTTGCACTTTTACCCTGGCTTCGAAGAGCCCATATATAAATGCTAAGCCTAACAATAGCATTTGGGGTCAGCTGGTGGAGATATATTTCAAATCTTTTCAGAACTTCCCCTATCATATCATACAGGGGGAACCGATGCCCCGCCCTGAAGAAGCTCTTGAATACAACAACCTCATCATCTTTTGGCTCCAGAATTACTTCTTCCCCAGCAAAGCGAATCAATCCATCTTCATTTTCTCCAAAGTAGCCCAGCTTCTTCATCATAACCAAGTCCTCTACTGTTATGGTTGATTTTCCAAATTCAATGTGACTAGGTTTCATTGGGCTCAGAATGCTATTGTCCTCCTCACTTTCGTTGTCACTTTTGTCTTCAGTTATAGCTTGTTCAACTTTGGCGTTGGAGGCACCTTCGACAGTAGCTTCTTCTGGCACAACCAGACCTTATCGTCTCATCACTTCTGATATCGGTGTTGTTTTAGTTACTTCGGTCTCGTCTCTCTCAGTGGATCTTACTCTAGTCATTTCAGTTTTTAGTTTCCTTAAGATGAAGCTGATCTCGAGAGACGAAGCACTTGTTCAAAAGTGCAATGTAGAAAGCTTCGGCTTCAGTTAAAATTTTTAACAGCACAACAGTGCAATGATAATGAATAATGTGGTAACTTCTCATCAACATGTTTGTTTATATAGTGTTGCAGGAGAAGAAGGCGAACCACCAGAGTGCGTATACTAGCTGAACGGTGGACCGGCCAGCGCTCAGAATGTTTTAATCGTTTTTCGATAATAAGCTCAGGGAAGATATTTTTCGGACCTTCGGCATTCCGAAGCCTTCGTATTTTCGCAGACTGAGCTCGTTACGAAAAAATGATATAGCACCGCGAAGGGGCTACTGTTAGGGGTCTTCTTCTCCACTAAAGGTCCTCAAGGCAAAAACACCTTCGGCAAAGTGATATAGAGGTCCTCTTTTCCTCTGCTGAAGGTCCTCAAGACGAAGACCTTGTGTGGAAGCAATATTTACAAATGTCAAAGGTACCATCAGCTTCAGTTCAATTCAAGCAGAAGAAGAAAAGACCAGATATACCTTAGTATTTCAGGTTGTCTGTAGATAAATGTTGAGGGCCATGAATGTAATTTTACCCAGGCTCATCCCGTGCCTATAAATAGATGAACAGTAACACCATACTGTTCACGCTGAATTGTAATCACAATCTCGCGTCTTCACCTTTGAGCAAGCCGAAGGTATCAATGTAATATTAATACTGTTAATATTCATACATGTTTTATGAAATGTAAATATATATATATATGAATTAATGAGGTGCAGTTACTGTCTTCATCCTTTTGCATTCCCATTCACATATTCAATGATGAAGGTATGTCCTTCTTGACCTTCATCTGATGAGCATTATACTCACGTGGAGATAATGCTTCGGAAGACGAAGGTCCATAATAATTAACAATTGTGTTGCCTTGTTCTTGACCTACATCATTTGAGAACAAGTGACCAACATGATGCTTTAACGTTAGTGCTCATAAGTCACATTTAGCATAGTTCTTAGTTCGGGAGCCGAGCAACAGTAGTTGCTTCGCCCCGAATCTGAGTAGTTCGTGCTTTGGAAAAACTATATTCTTCCCCATTCAAAACATTTGATTTTTTTGGTGCTTATCATTGCTAAGCTTGTGTGTTTTATTTCCTTTTAAAAAAAGGGTTTTCTCTAAAAACTTAGACCACAAATTAGATCTAATCCTCACCTTATTCTTCCATTCTCCCCTTAACCCCATCTCAAGAGAAAAGCACCTTACCGAAGAAGATACCAGGAAGCTTACCCTTGAAGCCTGCAATAAGATAAAGAAGGAACATGTCTAGCCGCTCAATCAAAAGGACCGACCATGAGAATCAAAGCACTGCCCGTGAGTCAAAGTAATAGAAAAGAGGACAAAAGAAGATATTACCATGCATAGAGGCAAAGATTCTTGGAACCAGAGACCACAAACATCAGGGTCGTCGACCCCACCACTCACTCGTGCCCCGTGCACACGTGACCCGCCTCCATGTGCACTACCGCTGCCCACACCCCCTTTGCACCGCACCCACAGCCGCCATGGTCGCCGGCAATAGGCCCCCCTTCTCCCGTCACGCCTGCTATCACGTGGCACCTGGTCCATCACCACCACTCCGCACCCCGAGCAACACCTCGCATGCCGCTCGCCTATAACCCCCCAGCTCCCTCAATCCCCATCTCACTCAAAGCAAAAACACACCTAATAAAATCCTCTCTGCCAAATCGCAAGCAACTCCATTTTCGACTCCCTCGCCCCTAAGATCACAATGCTTGGTGATTCTTGGGTTGAAGACTGTTGTACATGGTTTATAGCCTTTGGTTTTCTCCTCTGTATGATGGTAATACTCTTTGACAGAACCCTCTAGTGGGAAAAACAAGGAGAAAGAAAGGGGCAGTGAAAAGTGAAAAGAAAATAGCGAAGAGAAGATGAGAAGAAGGTTGTCCCAAAACCAACTCTATGTCAGTCATCTCTACGCAGCCTACTCAAGCAGCAACAGAAGAAGAAGGCCCCGTAACTCCCTTGTTATGAGGTACTTCAAGGAGTTCAAATCCCCAAGATTCAAGAGTTCTACCCTCATTCTTTTTAAGTGGGTAGTGTTCCAATGAGGTTGTTGCTATGGAGAAAAAGAAGAAGGCATGTGCACGTAGCAAGCTTGTCGAGGACCAGATCATCGAAGCTTATAAGTTTCTGGTTGAGAAGTGGTCACCTAGGTTTTGTTAATGAAGCACCAGAAGACCATGCAAGGAAGGAATCCATGTGTGAGCTTGTATGAGGAAGGTTTGCATGTTGGCATCGATGCTTCTTCAATAAGCTAGCTGCCAAGTGAAAGATAGAAGCCTGAAGATGATCTTTGAGTAGCCAGAATCAGTGTTTGCAATCGGCAACCGGATGCTCCTCAAAGGCCAGATTTTGTTGAAGCCCCATCTCCTCGGAGAGTCTGCATAAGGAAGATTTGTAGCTGAAGTAAAGCTATACCCATAACCCTTCTAAGTCGAATCTCGAGGACGAGATTCATTATAAGTGGGGTAGATCTGTAGCGCCCCGAAAATTCAAACCTTGAAATTTTCTCAAACTCGCTCTAAATTTAAAATGAATTTTAAATTTCGTTTCAAAATGTTTGTTTGTGAGTTGATATCAACAAATAAAATATAGTGGTCTATATTCTCTCCAAAATCCTCCTTAAAATATCCTACAAATATTTCCCCAGTGATCCCCCCTCAAATTCTTTCCAGAAGTACTGCCCAAATATTCCACCGATATTTCTCCAAATATTTTCCTCCTGAGAAATACCTTCAGAATCATTTTTAAAATACCTACAAAATATTTTCTTCATAATTTTCCTCATGCTCATACGTATACATACGCCTCTGGTGTCATACAGTGAGCTCTACAAGCTAATTTCACTTATACACGACTAATACATGCTTATCTTCCACTAATCCTCGCCTCCTCCCACTAATCCTCATCTCCCCCTAATCCCTCCCACCTAGCCTATAAATAGAGAGGCAAGGGCCTCCCCTCAAGCCACCCCAAGCCATTTCATGGCAACTCACTTCTCCCCCCACTCCCACTCCCACACAAGCACAACATAAGCACAAGGATCGTTCGGTTGATCATTCGATCGTTTGTCCACCTCTTCATAGGTTGTTTGTTCGTTCGTCCGATCGTTAATGGTTCATTCGTTCGTTCATTTGATCGTTCGTCCAAATAATCTTTGTTCAGCCGTTACGCTGCCGAAATTCCAATTGTTCGTTCGTCCGATCATTCGATCGTTCGTTCGATTGTTCATAATCCCTATTCATTGTTCATCGTTCGTTCATAGTCACTATTCATCGTTCATCGTTCGTTCATACGAACTATTCATCATTCATTCATACGACTATTCATTGTTCATCGTTCGTTCATACGGACTATTCATCGTCCATCGGATCATTCATCCTACTATTCATCATTACTATTCATCGATCATTCGATCACCCAAATATTCAACTGCTCATCCATCATGCCGTCTAGCTCACCTAAGACCTGCCAGACTAATATTCCAGTCATACGAACTCCGGTGACTGTGATTTCCCTTCCAGTAAGAACTTTCCATCTAGTCACCCATACCAGATTTCTCTAAGTTGAGTGTTAGAGTGTTAGGCCTGTTAAGGCTAGGCCCATGTGGCCCAAGTAAAACACTATATAGCTAACATGTTGGGTTAGCCCTAATCTATGTAATAATCATTTTAACATGGTATCAAAGCCTAGGTTTTCTACCTCCCCTATAGCCGCCGGTGGCTAGGGTTTCTTCCCTGCCGGCCGCTGCCTCTGCACCCTCCAGGCGCCCCTCTCTACTCCCTCCAGGCGCTGCCAGGTGGGCCCCCACCCGCGCCCTTCTCGCCGCGCCGCAGTCAGAGCGCTCCCGCGCGCGCGCTACGCCAAGCGTCGCGCCTCCGACCAGCACTGTGGCTCGCCAGGACCCGCGCCTACGACCAGCGCCGTGGCCGAGCGCCCACCCCCGCGACGACCCCACGCCTAAGGACCCTGACGCGAGACGGCCGCACAGTGCCAGGGACGCCGCGCGTCCTACACCCAGCATCCGGCCACGCCTCTGCTCGCTGGCGCCCCTACTTCTGCCTGCACGTCGCGCGCCCTGCACCCAGCATCCGGCTGCGCCCCCCCACTCCCTCTGCTCACCGGCGCCGACGCCCCTGCTTCTGCCTGCCGCGCTACCGCGCCGCCACCCGTCCCCCATGGCTGAGCAGCCACCTCCTCCTCCCCCTCCAACTTCCACGTCTTCCCTCCCCTCTCCTCCTCCCCTTGGGCCCATGTCGCCGACCCTGGCGTGCACGCTGCCGCCGCTGCTCCACCCCGTGCCCCCTTCGTCACGCGCACTCCCCCGGTCGACCCTTCCTTCGGGCCGGAGTGGGGGTCAGGACCTAGCGCCGCCGGTGGGGCCATCACCGCTGCGAGCACCGCCTCTGCCCTTACTGCTGTGGCCACTGCGGTTCCCACGGGGGTTGGAGATCCGGAGGATCCTCCCCCACCAATTCCCTCGTCGCTCCTATCGTCGATCAGCTGCCTCCTCCACTGGTCGCCCACCAGGGATACACTTTCGCCGCCCTCACCGCTGCACGTGCGGAGCACGCTGCTCGACAGGCCCTCTTGTGGGAAGCGGCCCTCACATGGGAGCGCGAGCACGAGGCCGTCGATGCTATCGCTGCCCAGATTGCCATGGCAGAATAGCTCCTCGCCTCGCATGCGGGCCACGACGGTGGGGCCACCCCCTCTGACACCGTGGGCGGCGTGTATGGCATCCCGATCGTACCGACCGTTTGAACCGGGCCCAGCACCATCCCCACGGTGCTCTGGCATGACCCGGCTGACCCGCTCATGGCTCAGCTCCACCTATAGGCTGGGAGTGTCCAGAACATTCGCCTCATGGTTCTGGTCGTCCTGGAGCCAGAGTCGCTATCCCACGCAAGTTGGCGGGACTTACTTCTCCTCCCCCTTCGCCGCTACGCCCTGGATGACCACGTCCTCTGCGACCCCACCGGTGTGGCGCTGACTGTTGTGTGGGTGCGCCTCGACAGCATTGTGCTCACCTGGATCGTGGGGACGATCTCTGTCGACCTCCACAACCTCCTCCGGAACCTTCTGCATGCTCGGGCTACTTGGCTAGCCATCGAGGGCCAGTTCCTGGGCAACGTCGAGGCCCGGGCTCTCCGCCTCGATGCAGCCTTCCTCACCTTTGTCCAGGGGGACCTCAGCGTCAGTGAGTACTGCCGCAAGATGAAGACCATGGCAGACTCACTTGATGATCTGGGCTGCCCCGTGGAGGACCGCATCCTCATCCTCAACGTCCTCCGCGGCCTCAGTGATCGCTACACCCACCTCCAATCGTTGATCATGTGCCAGCGCCCCTTCCCTACCTTCCTCTAGGTCCGAAACGACCTCGCCCTAGAGGAGATCACTCTGGGTGCTCAGGGTGCATATCTCTGGCCCGGGGTCCTCATTCTCCTCGACAGCACTAGCGGCTTTCACCCCGACCCATCCACCTACTCCGTCACAGTCTGCCCTTGGCCCTTGTCCTCCCGGGCCGAGCATGGGCGATGGGGGTAGAGGCGGCGGAGGCGAGGGCGGTGGTGGTCGTCGCCTCCATGGTGGCTGCGGTGGTGGTGGTGGTGGTTCCGGCGGTGCTGCCCATGGCAACGCACCGACGCCGGGACCCTCGCAGGGTGCGCCTTGGCCCACTTTCCACCACCCGTGGTCCGGGCGCATCTCCATGTGGCCGTTCTAGGGGCCCAGTTCTGAGGCTCGTCCCCTGGCAGTCATGTTCGCTGGTGCGCAACCGGGGTTCACCTCGCCGCCAGGGTTCGCCTTCGCCTCTCCGTTACCCTGGCCCTCGACGCTTGCCGTTTCGTCGTGGCCCACGTCGCCGGCTATGCCACCGTCCGGGCTGATTGGTTGGGACATGACCGCCCTGGCTGCTTTCTAGACTCCCACTCTGACTCCGCCGATGGGTCCCGAGTGGATTGCAGACACCGGTGCTACCTACCACACCACTCGCAACCCTGGTATACTCACCTCTGTTCGCCCTCCTTCTTCCTCTCTCTCCCTTCGTCTATCATGGTGGCGAATGGCTCGTGTCTTCCTGTCACATCTGTGGGTGCCGCCGGCTCTCCAGGCTCTTTTCGCATTCTCGATGTTCTTGTCGCTCCTTCTTTGGTCCACAATCTTCTTTCTATTCGTCGGTTTACTGCTGATAATTCTTGTTTTGTTGAGTTTGACTCTTCTGGTCTTACTGTGAAGGACTCGGCAACTCAGCGCCCCCTCCTCAGATGTGACAGCACCGGCCCCCTCTACACCCTTCGACTTTCGCACGCCACATCTTCTTCGTCTTCGTCACCTGACACAATTGTTGTTTTTGCCGCCACCACATCTTCTACGACCTGGCATCATCGCCTTGGACACCCCAGACATGATGCCCTGCTACGGCTTACTCGTAGTGCCACTATCCCATGTACTCGATCTCCTAAGGAGCATCTATGTCATGCGTGCTAGTTAGGTCGCCATGTTCGTCTTCCGTTTTCCTCTTCTTCCTTGCATGCTACTCATGCTTTTGATCTTGTACACTGCGATTTGTGGACTTCTCCCATTACCAGTATGTCAGGTTACAAATACTATCTTGTCGTGCTTGATGATTTTTCTCACTATGTGTGGACTTTTCCGTTGCGTGCCAAGTCTGAGACTTTCCCCACCCTCCGCCACTTCTTCGCCTGGGTGTCCACTCAGTTCGGCCTCACCATTAAGGCCGTTCAGTGTGACAACGGTCGGGAGTTCGATAACTCCGCCTCCCGTGACTTCTTTCTCTCCCACGGGATGCAGTTGCGGATGTCTTGCCCGTATACCTCCTCCCAGAACGGCAAGGCTGAGCGCATGATCCGCACAACCAACGACACCATCCGGACTCTTCTTCTCTAGGCGCACCTACCGCCACGTTTCTAGGCCGACGCCCTCCACACCTCTACCTACCTTCTCAACCGTCTGCCTTCCACTACGTGCCCGGCCCCCAGTCCTCACCAGGCACTCTTTGGTACCCCTCTGCGCTATGACCACCTCCGTGTCTTCGGGTGTGCTTGCTACCCGAACACCGCTGCCACTGCTCCTCATAAGCTAGCACCCTGTTCCACCCTCTGTGTGTTTCTCGGGTACTCCCCGAACCACAAGGGCTACTGCTGCTTTGACCTCTCCTCTTGCTAGGTTCTCATCTCTCGCCATGTGGTGTTTGATGAGTCCGTATTTCCCTACTCCTCCACCACCACACCACCCTCCTCCGACCCTGACCTTGACCTCTTCACTCCCTTTCCGACTGACACGGTGGTCGAGCCACCTATCCTTCCTCTCCCTGCAGGTACTCACTCACTGCCTGTCGGTCCTACTCCCGGCCCGGTGCCTTGCCTGGGTCCGGTAGTGTCGCCTACGGTGGTGTCGCCTTTCCGCCGAGCCCCATCTCCGATCACCCCCCGGGCCGAGCGGGGGTGGTGGGACTGCACCGCCTGCGGGGCCATTGGTACCGACCCCTCTGGCCCGCTTCACCTAGCCGGTGCGGGTCTACCAGCGCCGGATGCTGCCGCCGGGGTTCGAACCTCCACTGCCACCGTCGCCGCCACCGCTGCCGTCCCCACCAGTGCCCTCTCCTCCAGCGGCACCGCTAGTGGCCCAGTCCCCGCCAGGGACACCTACACCTCCACCGCGGCCTAATGTGGCACGTGTCGAGACGCTGATGTACCACCCACCGCTCCTTCACTGTGACCCACGGCACGTCCACCCGATGGTGACGCGGCACGCGGCTGGTACCCTGTCGCCCCATGTCCTGGCAAGCCACGACCAGAGACTCGCAGGTTTCTCTGGTACCCTCCTCCGTCCACACCGCCCTGCTGGACCCCCACTGGCGTCAGGAGATGGAGGAGAAGTACGCAGCGCTCGTCGCCAACCAGATGTGGGATCTAGTGCCCCATCCGCCCGGCACCAACGTCATCACCAGCAAGTGGATCTGGAGGCACAAGCAGCGGGCCGATGGTACCCTGGAGCGGTACAAGGCTCGATGGGTTCTTCGGGGCTTCACTCAGTGCCCTGTAGTCGACTATGATGAGACCTTCAGCCCGGTTGTGAAGCCGGCCACCGTCCGCACGGTGCTCTCGCTGGCCCTCGCTTGCTCCTGGCCAGTTCACCAGCTCCACGTCAAGAACGCCTTCCTGCATGGTGCCCTCACTGAGACCATCTACTGCTGTCAGCCGACGGGGTTCGTGGACTCCTCTCACCCTAACATGGTCTACTGGCTCAACAGGTCCCTCTACGGCCTCAAGCAGGCCCCCCGGGCGTGGCACTCTAGACTGGCTACGTTCCTGGTGACACTGGGCTTCATGGAGGCCAAGTCAGACACGTCTCTGTTCGTCCACCATCATGGAGCAGAGACTGCCTACTTGCTTCTCTACGTGGATGACATTGTCCTCACTGCCTCCAGTCCGTCACTTCTTCGCCGCTTCGTCGACGCACTTTAGTGGGAGTTTCCGGTCAAGGATCTGGGCGTGCTTCACCATTTCCTGGGGTCACTGCTGAGCCTCGCCCCTCAGGACTCCTCCTTCACCAGTGACAGTACACTCTTGACATTCTAGAGCAGGCCCAGATGAGTGACTACAAGCCTAGCTCCACCCTAGTCGACACGCAGACCAAGCTCTCTGAGGCCACGGGTGACCCAGACGCGGACCCCACCGGCTACAGGAGTCTTACCGGTGCCCTTCAGTACCTCACCTTCACCAGGCCAGACATCTCCTACGCCGTGCAGCAGGACTACCTCCATATGCACGACCCTCAGGAGCCCCACCTCGTGGCTCTCAAGCGCCTCCTTCGCTACCTCCGGGGCACCGTTGACTATGGGCTGCTTCTTCACCGGTCTACCTCCGCCGAGCTGGTCGTCTACACTAACGCTGACTGGGCCGGGTGCCCAGACACTCGGCGCTCCACCTCCGGCTACGCCATCTTCTTAGGCGGCAACCTAGTGTCCTGGTCGTCGAAGCGCCAGCCGGTCGTTTCCCGCTCGAGTGCAGAGGCGGAGTACCGTGCCATGGCCAACGGCGTGGCGGAGGCTGCCTGGCTCTGGCAGCTCCTCGCTAAGCTTCACAGTCCCCTCTCCAGGAGCACGTTGGTCTACAGCGACAACGTCAGTGCAGTCTACCTCTCCACCAACCCAGTGCAGCACCAGCGGACCAAGCATGTAGAGATCGATCTACACTTCGTCCGCGATTATGTCGCCGCCGGTGCTGTTCGGGTCCTCCACGTCCCGACCACCTCCTAGTTTGCCGACATCTTCACCAAGGGTCTTCCTTCCTCGACCTTCGCCGAGTTTCGCTCCAGCCTTAACATCAGTAGTGGCTAGTTGAGTCTGTGGGGGGATCCTATTGTGTAATGTACTTCTTCTTTTTGAGTCTAGTCTGTGTACTCCGCTGCATCGGAAGTCCAGACTACGGGGGGTGTTAGAGTGTTAGTCCTATTAAGGCTAGTGTCGGTGTTTTGGGTCCGACCGCACACCTGGGGTTGCCCCTCAAGGTGTTTTAGGAGTAGGAGGGTGTTGACAACTGTAGCAAAATGGTTCGTGCCGATCGCACGAGGGACGATGGACAAGATTTACAGGTTCGGGCCGCTTAGTGATGCGTAACACCCTACGTCCTGATGAGTATGCTTGGTGGATATGAGTACAAGAGAGCTCTCTAGATCAAGAATACAGAGAGTTGGTGTGGGTGGCTAAGTAATGGGTCGATCGTTCTGAAGGGGTGCCCCCTAGGCCTTATATACTCGACCGTGGGGCAGTACACATGGATAAGATAACAACAAGTGGCTAAAAGATAGTGAACCTCTTGAGATTATCCTTTACGTAACCCTCGCCGACTTATCCTCACATGGCTTCGGTGCATGGAGGCTCCAACGCGGGAAAGTCGGATCTCTGTTGCGGTTACTTGCTCGACGCTGTGGGCCGTCCGGGTTTGCACCAATCCGGCCTCATGTCGCTCTGCGTTGCTGGTTGTTTCTCCCCAGGCCCACGAAAGAATAACCTTACGATTTATTGGGCCCTTGGGCCTTTCGTGAGGTCTTTTACTCTTTTAGTGGACCCGGGGGATATCTATCCCCCACAAGCCCCCGATCTTTGGGTTAATTTAGAGGTAATCAACCCAAAGATCCCAGGTCCAGCTTGCAGGTGATTTGAAGAAAAACGGCTTCTTGTTGTTCTCTCCTGCTTCGATCACTTGTTGACCAAAACCTAGTTTCGTGCCTGTGCCTTAGAGATCGGCATTCCTATTTGAAGGATTCTGAACTTCATTGGGTGCACCGGAGGTGCACCCAATGGGTGTAGCCCCCGAGCTTCGAGTAGATTTTAGAAAATAATCTACTCGAAGGTCTTCAGTGGAGATTATTTCCATTCGTGTTCCTTCACTTCGGTTGAAGATTGGCTCTTTGATCTTGTCCCATGCTCTTAGAAATCAGCGTGATCTCGGCTTAGAATAATAATCCATGGGGTGCACCGAAGGTGCACCCAATGGGTGTAGCCCCCGACCTTCAAGTGAATTTCTTGAGAATAATTCGCTTGAAGGTCTTCTTTTTATGTCTTTTTGCTGAAGATTACTCTTTCTATTTATAAAAGAGTTGGCATGATGTCATCCGTGCTATGTCATCAACATTATGCTTCGGAGGTTAGCATGTATTTTGTCTTTTGCAGCCGAGTTTGCAATCCTTCCATATCTTGCTAGGTAGCGTAGTTTATTTGCTCTGCAACTGATTGGACATTCGATGGACGTTCTCTGTCTAGTCTTCAAGTCATGTCTGTCGACCATATTTTGCACTCTGCTGGCTATACTTGGCTTCCCTCTAACTCTTGTTGATATCTCATTTTTGTCTTGAGGCATTCACTGCACGCTCTGCACAGATGTGACCAATTTGAAAAATATACTGACAATTCCTGGGCGTCCCCCCCCAATGGGTGTGGGCAAGGGACTGCTTGGTACGCTGAGTGTTTTAACCGGCTGCTTCTGAGTTGTAATGTGATGGGACGGCGAGTGTAATCATATCCTTTGCGCTGTTGACTGGAGTCCCAATGGGTGTAGTGCTGCATGAAACGGCGCCAGCCGCCTGACGTGTCTTCGGACGGGTGGAAGTGCATATTGAATGCTTTGTGACTGTTCAGTGACCGCAGTTGGAGGTGAGCGGTTGCCTTTCTCTTCTATAAATAACGCTGTTACCCCTCTGGTTTCTTCACATCTCTTCGCTATTCCTTACTGCTTCCTTCTCTTCTTCCCCGCTTGCTTCCACCATGGGAAAAAACAACAAGCGCAAGCGCGAGCCGACTCCTCCGTCTGAGGACTTCGGCGACTCGGAATACTCGGAGGAGGAGTTCTCCTCCGAGTCCGAGGGGTCTCCGGCTCCCGTCTCTCCCCCGGCGTCGTCCGATGACTCGGACGACTCCCAGGGGATAGCCGCGGAGGTCTGGGCGTACATCCGGGCCGTCGAGCGCTCCGGGCTCGAGGGCTCGGATGAGTCTGAGTACTCCTCGGATGAGGAGGACTCGGACGGCGGCGGCGAGGGCGAGGACGACGACGACGACGACGACGACGACGACGACGACGACGACGACGACGGCAGCAGGGGCGGCGGCAACGGCAGCAGCAAGGGCAACACCAAGGGCGGCAGCAGCAGGGGCGGCAGCAGGGGCGGCACCAAGAGCGGCGGCAGCGGCAGGGGCAGGGCCAGTGGCTAGATGCCACTGGTCTTTTTAGATATTAGTATAGATTAGAAATAGTATAGTTAAATAATGTAGTAGTATTAGTAATGTAGAGTAGTATAGTGTAGCGTAGTAGTAGTAGTAGCAGTAGGGGAGTATCAACTCAAAATGAGTTGATTTGTAAGTATTGCCACTTCCCTTAAATGAAGAATGAATTTGGTTTCCTCTTGATGACTCGTTTTGTTTGACTATAAATCTGATTCTTTTGAGACCATAGACGAACAGCTTGATCATTATACTGACGCTTCCAGAAGTAGCCGCCGAGCAATATTGCAGTTTGTATCAATGTTTTTAGAAGTAGTGCTGAGCGATTGAAGGTCAACATTGGCATTTTAGAAGTAATGCCGAACGATTGAACTCGAGATCAACGCTTTAGAGGCAACGCCGAGTGACTGAGTAGTAACATCGGCATTTTAGAGGCAACACCGAGTTATTGAACTCGAGATCAGCGTTTTAGAGGCAACGCCGAGTTATTGAACTCGAGATCAGCGTTTTAGAGGCAACGCCGAGTGATTAAAGGTCGTTGTCAGCATTTTAGAAGTAATGCCGAGCGATTGAGCTCGAGATCTTCGTTTTAGAGGCAACGCCGAGTAGCTGAGTAGTGACGTCGGCATTTTAAAGGCAACGCCGAATTATTGAACTCGAGATTAGCGTTTTAGAGGCAACGCCGAGTGATTGAAGGTCAACGTTGGCATTTTAGAAGTAATACCGAACGATTGAACTCAAGATCAGCGTTTTAGAGGCAACACCGAGTGACTGAGTAGTGACGTCGGCATTTTAGAGGCAACGCCGAGTTATTGAACTCGAGATTAGCGTTTTAGAGGCAACACCGAGTGATTGAAGGTCAACGTTGGCATTTTAGAAGTAATGCCGAACGATTGAACTCAAGATCAGCGTTTTAGAGGCAACGCCGAGTGACTGAGTAGTGACGTCGGCATTTTAGAGGCAACGCCGAGTTATTGAACTCGAGATTAGCGTTTTAGAGGCAACGCCGAGTGATTGAAGGTCAACGTTGGCATTTTAGGAGTAATGCCGAACGATTGAACTCAAGATCAGCGTTTTAGAGGCAACGCCGAGTGACTGAGTAGTGACGTCGGCATTTTAGAGGCAACGCCGAGTTATTTTGAGGATTAACACCCGAGTGAAGAGATGGCCCACTAGTTTTTGGAAATAACTGCCGAATGACTACGTGGCATGCTGGGATTTCGGAAATAACTGCCGGGTGATGACTGGGCACTTTTTGAAACGGTGTCTGGTCCGAGAATATCCCATAAGAGCTGCACTTTTAGCCGCCTTTGCTTTCCGCGCCCTAGTTCTTGCATTCCTGCTTCCAAATCCTCTCTGCGCTCGCCTCCAATCTGCTCACTGGTGAAATCGAGATGGCTCCCAAGAGGAAAATCGCGAGCTCTTCCGCTGTGGTGATTCCTCCAATTGATCCCAACAGCCAGTTGCCCTTTGCAGGTAACCACATGTCCATCATCTCTGAAGCCGAACTCCTCCACCTCGTGTCCATCGGGGTTCTTCCTCCACGGGAACTCTGTTCTTGGAGGATATGCCACGGGACTACGGTCCCGACGGAGGATACCCACGAGTCCGTGGTTTACGCTCCTTTTCTTCTCCGCGGCCTTGGCCTTCCTATTTCTCCCTTTTTCCGCGGTCTTCTTGATTTCTACCACATCAACCTCACCCATCTGAACCCTAACTCAATTCTGCAAATTTCCATCTTCGTCCACTTATGTGAAGCCTTTCTCGGCGTGCTGCCGCATTTTGGCTTGTGGAAACATCTGTATCATTGTCGCCCTGGGATGGCCGGGGGACAACATCAGTTGGTTGGGGGTGCCAGTTTGGAGATGCGCCGGGGACGGAAGACTGAATATCTTGAGATTCCCCTTAAAGACAGCATTAAGGGATGGCATCTGGAGTGGTTTATAGTTGATAACTATGGAAATTCTCTCCCCCCCCCCCGGTCGGGAAGACAGCCAGACGTTCGCACCCCGAGCTGGACCGAGTCTCCTACAGACGAGGAGGTGGCTGAGGCCAGTGTGCTGCTAGCTGAAGTTGGGCTATTGAAAGAGAGGGGTTTAACTGCTGAAGCTATAGTTGCTGACTTCGTTTTCAAAAACATTCAGCCACTGAAAGATAGGGTCCACCCGGCTTATCTGTATCGAGGGCTAGCCGACCCAACCCGAGTTATCAACAAGAGGATCCCTTCTGCAGATTTGGTGAGCCGACTGGAGATGATTCTCAGAGGCAAAGTATCCAATGTTGGTGCTCCAGTGGCGTACTCGGCCTGGAATCTGCCTCCTGCCAAAGTCTTCACTCTCTTCGTGTCAAATCCACCTGCGACTGATGGCAATTTGGGTCTTAGAACGCGGCCCTCTGATGAAGAAGTCAATGCTTTGGTTGCCTCACTTGGGAAAATTCCTGATGATGAACGACAAGTCTATTTCGAGGTGCCTTTGGATCCTAATGATGCAGAAATGAATGCTATGCTTGATATGTTGGCTGAGGATTCCTCTGACGCTACTCCTGCTGAGACATTGGCAATGGCGCCTCTCCCTGAGGTTGGTATAACCTTGAATGTTCAGAGACCTGTCCGTGTTCGCTCGAGGCGTCCTTGCCGAACTAATCAAGCTGATCTTCCTGCTGACGAGCAGAAAAAGAAAAGGAGATGCGTTCGGCGAGTATCTAGTTTGGATCAGGATGCTGGTCCCTCGGTTCCTGCTGCTGAGGAGGTTCCTGCGCCTGAATTTATCGATGCTGATCCCAATGGGTGTGGTCCATCTGTCGTTGATCCCAATGGGGGTGTTGGCTGTGTTGCTGATGAAGACGACAGAGAGGAAGAGAATGAAATCCCTCTGACTCGGAAGAACAGTCGGCAATTCCTCGCCAGTGGGGAAAGTAGTGGAGTTCCTTCTCCTGCTTTATCTGCCCTTGTTGGTCTGCAAAACATATCCCTGGCCGACTTTGATCAAACTCTTGAGGATATGGTTCCAGAGGACTTGTTATCGGGGCCAGTGGATGATGATGTAACGGAAGCTTGCGGTGCCGTGCCGGATGCTGGGTTGAGGTCATCCCGCGCCTCGTCAACCTTAGAGCGCGATCTCGAGGGTCGGGATGCTAACTTGGATTGTCCTGATTCCATGGAAGTAGCCGAGGGCCCATCAACCTTAGAGGTGGTTACTGCTGAAAGTTTGGACCTCAAGAATGGTGTTGACACATGTCCAGCCCCCGAGGGTGTCGTCGGGGATGACTTAGCTCGGGCGAAGAGTGTGAGCTACTGCCCAGCCCCCGAGGGTGCTGCCGGGGATGATCCGGCTCAAGTGGGCAGTGCCAACTATGACCCAGCCCCCGAGGGTGCCCAAACAGGGTCTCCTTCCGGCACTTCCATGGACGTTCACGCAGGGTCACCTCCACACTCTGGCTGCATGGTGGTGGCCCAAACTTTGGACCGGGGCGTCGCTTTGGAGGGCAGCGTCCCCGCTGATCGGGTATCCGGCTCTGTTGAAGGCGCTGAACTGATTCCCACTGTTCCGTTGCAAGCTGCTTCGGGTGATGACCTTGCGCCTGGTTATCATCTGATTTCTCTTGATTTGGGGATCCCTTCGTTCTTCTCCAACCTCCAGGTACTGTGCTGTTTCTTAGCTTGATTTTTACATTGCATGAACTTTTGCCATTATGCTCATCTGTTCTTCTCATCAGGTTTTGGTGGATGGGATGACCAGCCAGCTGAAATTGCATGGTGCTCCTATCCCAGAAGTGGCTTCGTCTTTTTCGTGTTGGAATCCAGTGTCACTTCATCGTCGTGTATCCGAGTTGGAGGCGACTAACGCTGGTTAGTGCCCTTTTTTCTTTTCTTCGCGCTTGTTGTGGACTGTTTTACCTTCTGACCTCGTTTTGTTTGGTTATCTTTTGCTAGGAATGACTCGACAGATTGCGCTTCTTGAGGAAAAACATTCTCAAGATCGGGCTGAACTATCTCAGCGATGCACTGATCTTGAGGAAAAGTACTCTCAAGGTCAGATTGAGCTGAGTCAGGTCTCTGCCGCCTTAGATGATGCCAATGCGTTGAGTTCTTCCCTGCATGCTCAGCTCGACTCTGAAAAGGTGATATACGAAACTGCGCTTTCGCCTTGCTGTACTCCTATTATTTGCCTGGTTTTCTGAAGGAACTGACTTGTGCTTGCAGGAAGAAAAACGTATCCTTGCCGCTTCTCGTGACAATCTTGATAGGTTGTATCGTGATTCTAGCAACTCGCTGACCATCCTGGAGAGGAGTCATCGCTTTTCCATGGAGGAGTTAAACAATCTTCGCTATAAGCTGCAGGAGTCCTTGGATGATGTGATTCGCCTTAGGGAGTTGATATCGGCTAAAGACGGTGTCATCAAGAATCTGCGTGCTTCCAAGAAATCTGTTACCCAGGAGCTAGAGGCTGCCCAGTTGGCTGTCAAGGTTGCTGAAGAGACTTCCAGTACTCTGAGGGCCCAGCGTGATAGGGCCATGGATAAGGCCATTCGAGCGGGACGAATCCTGATGAGGAGACCTGGCGTAGTCGTTCCTGAAGATATAAGGGCTGACGTGAACGCTGCCCCTGATTCCTCGAGTCGTCCTTCTTCGTCAATTGCTCCTGGAAAAGACATTGCAAACTAGAGAAAACATTTCGCGTGCTCCAAGCGCGCAGCTTGCATGATTGAATATTTGTTAGAGGACACCGGTTTATTTGAATGACATAGTTACTCTCTCATTGTATCAGAATTTTTTAGTTAATGAGTTTGGTAGTAATGACGCATGATGACTGAGAATTTTGTTTGTGGGATATGGAAATCGTCCCTTGAATTATATAGGCGCGAGCGTGTTGCATTGGTCTTAAGTTGCCGCCAACTTAAGTTGATTGCTCCGTTAGCGGGGCATAGTGGTCACCCCGAGTTAAGTAAGCGTGAGCATGTTGCACCGCCTTAAGTCGTTGCCGACTTAAACCGATTGCTCCGTTAGCAGGGCATAGTGGTCACCCCGAGTTAAGTAAGCGTGAGCATGTTGCACCGCCTTAAGTCGTTGCCGACTTAAGCCGATTGCTCCGTTAGCAGGGCATAGTGGTCACCCCGAGTTAAGTAAGCGTGAGCATGTTGCACCGCCTTAAGTCGTTGCCGACTTAAGCCGATTGCTCCGTTAGCAGGGCATAGTGGTCACCCCGAGTTAAGTAAGCGTGAGCATGTTGCACCGCCTTAAGTCGTTGCCGACTTAAGCCGATTGCTCCGTTAGCAGGGCATAGTGGTCACCCCAAGTTAAGTAAGCGTGAGCATGTTGCACCGCCTTAAGTCGTTGCCGACTTAAGCCGATTGCTCCGTTAGCAGGGCATAGTGGTCACCCCGAGTTAAGTAAGAATGCAAGTTGATCGTAAATAAATTGAGTATCCTTGAGACCTTTTCTTTATTGATGACATATTTCCACTTTACAGAGTACATCACCGTTATCCCAGCAGTTTTGAGGTACGGCTAAGGATAAAACTTTCTCAGGTGTTCTATGTTCCAGGAGTTCCCAACTTCTGTGCCATCCATCTGAGTGAGGCGATATGATCCGGGCCAAGTGACTTCTGCTACTATGAAAGGTCCTTCCCATAAGGGTGATAACTTGTGTCGTCCTTCTCCCGTTAGAATTCGGCGAAGGACGAGCTCCCCTACTGAGAAGAATCGTTGCCGTACAGCCTTGTCGTGATAGCGCCTTAGAGTCTGCTGGTATCTTGCTGATTGGATTACTGCGTTTAACCGTTCTTCCTCGAGTACGTCTATGTCCTCTAGCCTGGTGGTCTCCGCTTCTGCTATACTTTCAAAGATCAGCCTTGGCGCCCCAAACTTGAGATCAGCGGGCAGCACTGCCTCCGACCCATAGACCATGAAGAAAGGAGTGTTTCCATGCAAAGCTCGGCTAGGTTGGGTTCTTAGGCTCCAAACAACATAGGGTAATTCCCTTATCCACTTTCCTGCGAACTTTTCATTCTTATCGAAAATCTTTTTCCTGAGTGCATCCAATATCATCCCGTTGGCTCGCTCAACTTGCCCGTTGGCTCTTGGATGGGCTACAGATGCATACTTGATCTGAATGCTCTTTTGCTCGCAGAAGTCAAAGAATTCTGAACTCGTGAAGTTGGATCCTAAATCAGTTATGATGCTGTTTGGTATCCCGAATCTGAATATTATGTCTTGTATGAATTCCACGGCCTTGGCAGAAGTTAAGGAGGCAATGGGCTTGAATTCTATCCATTTAGTGAATTTGTCAATTGCCACCAATATATGAGTGTATCCCCCTTGAGCTTTCTTGAAAGGTCCAATCATATCCAGTCCCCAGCACGCGAAAGGCCAAGTTACTGGTATGGTCTGCAGTTGCTGTGCTGGCAGGTGTTGTTGCTTTGACAAGTATTGGCAGGCTTCGCACCTCTGAACTAACTCGGCTGCGTCGTTCTTTGCTGTTGGCCAATAGAATCCTGACCTGAAGACTTTCCCAACCAGTGTTCTGGATGCTGCGTGTATTCCACATTGTCCAGCGTGGACCTCCTCCAGGAGTTGCCTTCCAGTAGATGGGAGGATGCATTTCATGAAGACCCCTGATGCACCCCTTCTGTATAATGTTTCTCCAATAAGTGTATAGTGAGCCGACTGTCTTGCAATGCGCTCTGCTGAATTCTTGTCGTCTGGTTCTTCTTCATTCCTTATGTACTTAATGATTGGCCTTCTCCAGTCATCAGGATCTGACTCGGGTTGATCTATGATGCTGCACTCTTCTATTCGATCCATTGAGATACTCGGCTGCAGAATTTCTTGCACGAAAACCCCGGGTGGGACCTGAGTTCGACTGGACCCCAGCTTGGATAGTACATCGGCTGCCGTGTTCCGATCTCTTTCCACATGATGAAATTCTAGGCCCTCAAATTTATCCTCCAGCTTTCGGACGGCAGTGCAGTATCTTCCCATCGAATCGTTTGAGCAATCCCACTCCTTATTTATCTGGCTGATGACTACCAGAGAATCCCCGTATACCATTAATCTTTTGACGCCCAATGATATGGCAATGTTCAATCCATGGATCAAAGCTTCATACTCGGCTGCATTGTTGGAGGCCGGGAATAGCAACTGGAGGGCGTACTTGAGGTGTTCGCCTCCAGGTGCAGTGAAGAGAATCCCCGCTCCTGCTCCCTGCAGTTTTAGTGAGCCATCAAAATACATTCGCCATACTTCTGCAGTCTCCGGGTTGTCTGGTACTTGTTGTTCAGTCCACTCCGATACGAAATCGACCAGTGCTTGAGTTTTGATGGCGGTGCGAGGTCGGAACTCGATGTCATGAGATCCCAGCTCGCAGGCCCACTTGGCTATTCGACCGATGGCTTCCTTGTTGTGAAGAATATCCCCTATTGGAAAACTTGTGACTACTATGACTTTGTGGTCGTCAAAGTAGTGACGCAGCTTGCGGGCAGTTAGAAGTACTGCATACAATAGTTTCTGAACTTGAGGGTACTTTTTCTTCGAGGGGCCTAGAACTTCACTGATGAAGTAGACAGGATGTTGTACTGGGTAGGCATGTCCTTCTTCTACTCGCTCGACTACTAACGCGGTGCTTACCACGTGAGTCGTGCAAGAGATATATAGCAGCAAATCTTCAGCTGGTTGAGTTGGTGTGGCTCGCCGAGGTGGTTTCAGTACTGGCGGCGTTGTCAGGAATTTTTTCAGAGCATCTAGAGCTTCTTGTGCTTCTGAAGTCCACTGAAATTTATCCACCTTCTTGAGTAACTTATAAAATGGCAGACCTTTCTCTCCCAGCCGGGATATAAATCTGCTTAAAGCTGCCATGCATCCCGTGAGTCGCTGAACCTTCTTCTGCGATCGAGGTGCTTCCATCTTCATGATAGCTTCAATCTTATCCGGATTAGCCTCAATTCCCCGGTGGCTGACAATAAATCCGAGCAACTTTCCGGCTGGTACCCCAAAAACACATTTTTCGGGATTAAGCTTCCATCTATACCGCCTCAGGCTGTTGAAAACCAGTTGCAAATCTTTGATGAAGTCTTTTGAGTTCTGTGTTTTGATCACCACATCATCCACATAAGCCTCCACACGCTTGCCCCAGTGATCGGCTAAGCATGTTTGAATAGCTCTCTGGTAAGTCGCTCCAGCGTTTTTGAGGCCAAACGGCATGGAGGTATAACAGAAAGCACCAAACGGGGTAATGAATGTCGTCTTTTCTTCGTCTTCTTTTGCCAGACTGATCTGATGGTACCCGGAATAGCAATCCAAGAAAGACAGCATAGAACATCCAGCGGTGGAGTCCACCACCTGATCTATCCTTGGGAGCCCAAAAGGATCCTTCGGACAGTGTTTGTTGAGATCTGTATAATCAACACACATGCGCCAGTCCACTTTATTCTTTTTGAGTACAAGAACAGGATTGGCTAACCACTCGGGATGTAATACTTCTCTAATGAATCCAGCCGCGACCAAGCGAGCTAACTCGGCGCGAATGGCTTCCCTCTTATCAGGCGTGAAACGACGTAACTTTTGTCGAATCGGCCTCGCCTGGGGAAAAACCTTCAGTTTGTGCTCGGCCAGTTCTCTTGGGACTCCCGGCATATCCGCAGGTTGCCATGCAAATACATCTCGGTTGTCTTGCAGAAACCGGACGAGCGCGCTTTCCTATTTGTCATCCAGACTGGAGCTGATGATGGCCGTCTTGCGCTCATCGGCGAACCCCAGGTTGATTCTCTTGGTTTCTTCAGTCGGCCGCATAGAGGTCGCGGTCTGAGCTTCATTCGCCGGTATTGCGAGGTCCTCCTCAGGCTTAGAGTTCGCCATTGTGGAGGGAGCTGTCGATGGCTTGGCGGTGAGGGCTGCTTGAATAGCCACTCGGAAACATTCTGCGGCGCCTTGGAAGTCGGCGCGCACAGTTATGATCCCTTGCGGCCCTGGCATCTTCAGTATCATGTATGTGTAATGCGGAATGGCCATGAACTTGGCCAATCCAGGCCTCCCGATGATGGCGTTGTACCCGCAGTCGAAGTTCGCCACTTCAAACCTCAGGAACTCGGTTCTGTAGTTCTCCGGAGTTCCGAAGGTGACTGGCATGTAGATGTGGCCCAGCGGGTATTCCCCTTCCGTCGGCACGATGCCGAAGAAAGGAGTGTCTGACTCGTGGAGCTCTTTGAGGTGAACTCCCAAGCCTTGGAGTGTCCGGGGGAAGGTGACGTTGATGCTGCTCCCCCCGTCCACTAATACCTTCTTCACCCGGCTCTCTCGGATCACCGGATCGACGAGAAGCGGGTATTTGCCCGGGTGGTCGAAGTTGAGCCATTGATCTGCCCGAGTGAAGGTGATCGGGTGCTCCGACCACCGGTATGGAGCGGGAGGGCCGGTGGTCGCCACCAGTATTTGGCGATCGTTGAGCTTTTGCTGTCTTCTGCTCTCCTGCGATCCGTGTCCGACGGAGTGCTTGAAGTCTCGGCAGTTACGAAGAGTGTGGCGCATGTCCTTGTGGTACGGGCACTGGGCGTCGAGGATGTCGTCCAGCGTTCGTTCGCCTCCACGAGGTCCTCCTCGAGCGCGAGAGGCGGGTGGTCCGGCAGCGTGCACTTCTTCGCGTGGCCTCTTCTCCCACCGCTTGTCAGGTTGCTGGTTCGCGTCGCGTCGTGGAGCTGCCGGTGCGGGCTTTGCTCCTCCGATGAGGTCCTAGGCTCGCTCGTCGGCGGTGATGTAGAGGTCGGCTTCCCGGAATAGCTCCTCGGAGGTAGTCGGCGCTTTCTGTAGTATGGCTCGGACGAAAGCTGAATCATTAGATCCTCGGTAGAAGTCCTCGATCACGGCCGCCTCCGTGACATCGGGGATACGATTCCTCATGGTTTGAAACCTCTTGAGGTACGACCGGAGAGTTTCGTCCCCTCGGCGCTTGATAGATTTGAGGTCCCACGGCTGCGCCGGCTTGTCGGAGAGGGACTGGAAGTTGGCGGTGAAGCGCCGACTGAAGTCGCCCCAGACGTCGATGCAGTGTCGGGGTAGATGTCGCAGCCATTGCAGCGCGTCTTGCCCAAGGACGATGGGTAAGTACGCGGTCATCACGTCTTCGGACGCCCCGGCGGCTCGAGCAGCGGTGGTGTAGACGGCTAGCCAACCCCACGGATCCTGCTTAGGTTCATATTTGTCAACATTGGATACCTTGAAGTTGGGAGGCCATTGGATGGCCCTAAGGCGCGGAGTAAGGGCGGACACTCCGCACGTGTCCTCTTGTCGTCGGGGTCGATGTCTGTCCCGGGGAGGGGAGTTGTGATCGTGATTCCTCGACCGTCCCCGGGTGGTTCCGCCAGTTGAAGCCGTTGCCGACTCAGTCCTGGTGGCTTGGCTCTGAGTCGGGATGCCATGATCCCTGTCGTATTCCTCTCTACGACGAATCTCGTTCTCATGCCGCCGTTCCCGCGAAGCATTGATGGAGCTTCGCGCGTCTCGGCGACTGTTGATGGCGTGTCGCAGATCGTTCGGCGGGTGGGCGAGCGGTAGAAGATGGTTGGCCGCCTGGGTGAGCAGTCGTCGATAGCCTTCGGCGTCAGGAGTCTGAGGAAGTCCTTCAGCTATCCAAGCCAGCACCCCTCCGACTTCGCTCGGCGTGTTCATGGCTCGGGCGAAGTCGGGGTTCAGGTTGCGCCCGAAGAATGGATTCTCTCGACGTTGCCTCGCATCCTGCTCAGCATGTTCCTGAGCTCGCCGACGATCACGTCGTCGGGAGTTCCTTCGCTCTCTGAAGACGCGTTCTTCCGGGGTTTCTCCTACCTCCGAGACCTCGTCTCGCGAGACAGGTTGTTCTGGATTCTGCTCTCCGGCTGCGTGATGTCGTCGAACGTTCCTGCGCCGGTTCCTCCGTCGACGGGACTCTCGCTGAGGCGGTTCCTCCCCGGGTACAGTCGGCTCGTCGTCGGAGATGGCGGGCGACTCCGCTCTCCCGATGAAGAAGACGTCGGGGTAGAACGGTGCTGCCGTCGTAGTGATCTTCTTTCGGAGAGCCGGAGGTTGCACTTCTCCGGTATTTTCGGAGTTTGTTGGGGAAGATTCCTTTTCCGGCGGATCCGCGATACGGTGCAGAATTCCTTCTTCGTCTGCTACGAATGAGATTGTTCCGAAGCAGAACATAGATCCGGGGCGTAGGGTGATCTTGCTGTAGAAGGAGATGGCCATTGAGCTAGCTTGGATTGTCGACACACCCCCTACCTGGCGCGCCAGCTGTCGGTGTTTTGGGTCCGACCGCACACCTGGGGTTGCCCCTCAAGGTGTTTTAGGAGTAGGAGGGTGTTGACAACTGTAGCAAAATGGTTCGTGCCGATCGCACGAGGGACGATGGACAAGATTTACAGGTTCGGGCCGCTTAGTGATGCGTAACACCCTACGTCCTGATGAGTATGCTTGGTGGATATGAGTACAAGAGAGCTCTCTAGATCAAGAATACAGAGAGTTGGTGTGGGTGGCTAAGTAATGGGTCGATCGTTCTGAAGGGGTGCCCCCTAGGCCTTATATACTCGACCGTGGGGCAGTACACATGGATAAGATAACAACAAGTGGCTAAAAGATAGTGAACCTCTTGAGATTATCCTTTACGTAACCCTCGCCGACTTATCCTCACGTGGCTTCGGTGCATGGAGGCTCCAACGCGGGAAAGTTGGATCTCTGTTGCGGTTACTTGCTCGACGCTGTGGGCCGTCCGGGTTTGCACCAATCCGGCCTCATGTCGCTCTGCGTTGCTGGTTGTTTCTCCCCAGGCCCACGAAAGAATAACCTTACGATTTATTGGGCCCTTGGGCCTTTCGTGAGGTCTTTTACTCTTTTAGTGGACCCGGGGGATATCTATCCCCCACAGCTAGGCCCATGTGGCCCATGTAAAACACTATATAGCTAACCTATTGGGTTAGCCCTAATCTATGTAATAATCATTTTAACATTGAGCACGCTTAACTTTGAGATTCTTTCGAACCAGGCTTTTAAAAAGAAAGGCGAACCATGTTTATATGGATACGCCGTCAATCCTATAAAACCTGGACCAAGATACCACAACCCACCTAGACCAGAATACCACAATATTCCAGCTATTTGGGCCCCACCTTACTATTGTCTCATGTGACACAGTTGGTAGGAACAATTGCCACTAACATAAACCTCTGCCCAAGAATAGTCCAGAAATAATTCCTGCCACTCCTCTCAAAAATACACATTTGTATTTTTGCTTTTCCAAAAATCTCTAAATATTCAAATTCTGTAATATTCCAGGAATATTCCCTTTCCCTTTTCTTTTTATTTCTACGATTATAAAATCCAAAACTCCTCCATCCAAACTCAGATTCCAATAATTCTTGTTTCTATATTCTTATCAAATTATTCCCTATCCAACCATATCATCCGTTAAGCATGGTTCATATTCTAGAAAACTCCAAAAATACTCTTGCCCATATTCTGCCTATAATGTCCCTGTTCAGACTAAGTCAGATGATTCATTCGCCACTATTCTCACCAACAGTGAACTCTACCATACTAAACCACAGGTACCCAGCTATAAATACACCTAGCTACTCTCTCCCTCTCCACACACTCAACACCCTCAGCCAAGACAAACCCCCACCCACTAAGTTACCCTGCTCTGCCAGCTACACGCATAGTGTCGCTTCGCCTCCAATCCACCCTCCTGGTAAGCACCTCCACTCCACCACCAGTGGTATCACAACACCACATGACACAGGTTCTGCTCAAGACTCTACCCATCCATATATCGCCATTCTGACCACTATACTAAATATTTGATGATATACTTGCTGGTTTGTATGTTTGCTTGTTCATGTTGCATAGTTATCAGAGCATTTGTGTCGTCACGTGAAGGCCAGTTCTGCAAGTCTACGCCAGACGGTAGAGCCAGAAGCCAGTTCCGCGAGCTCTCACCCTTTCACCGGTTAAAGCAGGGCGAGCTCACTAGATCCCTTTGATGCATAAATTACCTATGCTTTTCAACCAAAACCCTCAGCCTGTTATTTTATGCATGATATGATTTTGCTGCTAAGAGACATGTTAATATGGCCACCTAGCCTTAGAACTTTGCCACAATTCATCTTTATACTCCTCGACATTTTTTGTTACAATATGGTTTAGGAAAAGGTGTGAGTTTTCAAAAGAAAATGTTTTTTCAAAATGGGTATGATGAAGGGTTGTCACCCTTATCACCTTTGAGTGGGATGATCAGGGACTCCCTGGTTTGAGAGGGCCTTAAGGTGATGGCTCGGCTGGGTTAGGTGCGAGCATGAAGGATTGTCCCTCTCGCCTAAGGACCGGTTTGTCATCACTCCTTACCTATACTCTTATCAAGTACAACCACTCGAGACTGTATGGGCAGTCGCTTGATCCGAACTTGCACGGTTTGTGCCCTAGGGTTATGACGGCTGGGGAGCACCGAGAGGACAAGGAGGGGGAATGTTTTGTCCTGGTTTGGGCATGGAGGTGGCCTTGTGCCTTTCGGTATAACCGCCAAGGTAAAGTCGTGCAAGGGAAGAGAGAGTTTCGGCATTCGGATCTCACGACTGTGAGATTGCAGAAACCGGACTAGTGGGTAAAGTGTACATCTATGTGCAGAGTTACATATTCGAATAGTCCGTGTCCACGGATAGGGATGAGTCATGACATGGATTTGATAATTAGTGTTTTTCCCAAAAAAATGCTTTTGAAAAGTGGTTTTAAAAGGTCCGGCGGTTGAGCCGTGAGCTATGGTGGATGAGAAGTCCAGTAGTTGTTTTTAAAAATGAAAACCGGTGGGAAACTGCTGAGATACCTAGATGGTTTAGTTCAGGGGGTTTTGTTCTATATTGAAAAACTTCCTGCTCCTTTCGGAGAGGATGTGCTTTGAAAAATATAAAATGTTTTACAAAATAACCCTGTATCAGATATTGCTCTTTCTGCAAAATATCCTGAGCTCCACATACTCCATGCATTATATCTGATTTCCCCATTCCGTGGGTGAAGGTGGGCTGCTGGGTACGTAAGTACTCACTCTTGCTTATTTGTTGTTTTTCAGAGAAGGAGATCGCTGATCGGTTAAGAGTTATGCCTGTTCCCAACTATGCCTATGGCTGTTGGACTGCTGATTTGCTTCGCTGCGTATATCGGGCTGCTTCAGTCCCACTCTGATGATATGTCCCGAGTTATGGACCAACTCTTAAAGTTGATCGCCACATTTATAGGTTTGTCTCGTTTAAACAGATCTGGAACCATCTGATGTATAAATGTGTTTACTAGCCTCCTGGGACTAGTAATTGTATCACATTTGAGTCTCAGAGGATTGGGACGCTTCACTAACTCTACCTCTTATAGCCATTTTAAGCATCCATCCACCCAACCGAAGCTGCCAGCCACCGGTCGCCCTACCCGTCAGTCCTTGTGTCACTTTGTTTTTGTTGTTTTATATGGTTAAACACTATTTTTCTTATTACATGTCAGATTTATTTGTTATGTATTATTGTCGAGTGTAGTGTGATTTTTAATGTCATATATAAGGGTTAGTTTGAAAACTCTATTTTCCCAAGAGAAAATTACTAATTTTCCTTAGAAAATGAAAATCACGTTGAAAAGTGGGGTTCTCAAACTAGCCCTAATAAATAATATGATCATGCTTTTTTTGTTGGAGATAGGGACCTATTAGAGACCCGATATCCGAATAGGGATAGGTATCAAATGATTCCTATACCCATAACAGGTATGGTATGGGTACCTGCGGCGACGTCGAAGCTAGGTACAAACGACTAGGTGCAGAATCTAGTGGATTATTATTAGACCAATTTTTTTACCATATATATACTACCTATAAAATATTATTATGCATCCTTAACACAATTGTATTATCCCGTAATTTCACTCTAAGCTTCGCCACTGGTAACGGGTTGGAGATTCCCATTGCCATTGACACCTCTACGTATAACTCCTATATATAAAAAAATTCCTCAAGGGCTTTTAGATCCATTCATTTTAGAGAAATTAGAATTCACTTAATAAAGTAACTTACATAGTTTGGAATTTGGCATTCTACCACTTTCCAAAATTCAGATATAACACTATCTCAAATTCATAGGGTGAAGGATAGGAAATGATTTTATGCATTAGTAGAATTTGTTTCTACTCTGTAACATACATGACACTCTCCGTCTTACTTATCTATAGTAAAAATGTAGTACATAAGTATCTCCGATATCTTCCTAATAATAGTATACAAATATATTTTGCATAAAATCGAATTAGCTTAATTAATATATGTCTAAATTACTATTATTAGAATAAAATTTAATTCTAATGATCCAAACGAAGCGTCCGTGGATTGACCATACAAGGAAAGCACGCACTTCGCCAGGATTCGTGCTTATCCTTTATTTATTCCTGGGGAAAACAGGGCAAAACTAAAGCATAGCAATCACGATCACCGTTGCAATCAAATTTTGCCACGCATGGCGAACATAGTGTATGTTGTGGTCTGTAGAATAGACATGAAGCCTGTGCAAGTATCAAATTGATGCAAAATAACCAAAAAAAAACGAAGATGATGTGAACGCGATCATTTACTTTTAGTCTCGAATATCAAACCATCGATCATACAAGGGACTGAGGGCATGTATAGTGGAGAGACACTAAAACGGTTTTCCAAACACATGAGACAACTAAGAGACTCTATTGTACAATGGAGTGTCTATAAACGTAGTTTATTAATAAATACATAATTAAATGTATTTGTATAACATCAGATCGATAAAACAGACGACAAATTCGTACAGTGGGAAGTGAGGTGTCTGTTGCTACTTGGTTTACGAGCCATAGGCGTCTCTTCACGGAGAGACGGCTCTAAGATTTTTTTGCAAATAACCCCCTTAAACAGCTTAAGAGCCCCCACATTAAACACCATTGTACATGCCCTGAAAAGGAAACAATTGATCAGACTCTTGCGGAGGTTGGACAAGGGCAGTAGCAAGAGATGCCGTGAACCCATGGCTGCACTGCGTTTAGTCCGGTAAGAGCATCTCCAAGAATGCTGCTAAAAGACCCCGAATGAATCATTTTAGGAGAAAAGCCGGTTCCACCCACCTCCAACAGATCGTGCAAAGTTCTCCCATTTTTTCGCGTCACGCATCGAGGGTGACTGCTCCCGTAAATTTGAGTGAGGTAGAGTCTTCCCCAATCCTCTCGCAGGAGCGCATAGCACCTATTTCCCGTGCCCACTTTTGACCTCGTGCATATCACCTGTTTCTCATTGGCGCGCATAGCACATGCAAGATGGAGCAGATCAGCAGAGACGCCAGTTGCACGTGGAACAGATACGCCAACCAGTTGCAGACTTGCAATACACCAGCACACGGCCATGACTTGCATTTGCATGCCAGCGATCTAGATCGCTAGCAACGTGCAATAGCTATGACGTGATCTAGAGTACCGATCTACAGTAGCGATAAGCTGATGATGCAAACGATGTGGCCCAAAAAGGCAAGTCATGGCCTGTGAGATATGTTTTAAAAAATTTAGGGACCACTTATTAGCAGACTGATGTGGGTTTATATTTTTTTTAGCAACATTTTTTCCCTAACGGTCCCAATAACAGGTTTTGGGAAATATTTTTTTTAGTGATCTCTTGGAGTTGCTCTAAGATCCATGCTTATTGTTAGACACTTTCATGAAAAGTAGCTGCAGCAAGGGCTTTACAACATGATTATTTATAGGTAATATACTCGAGCAATCCTAAATACTTAGAAAGCAAGTACCGTATGGAATTCATTTCATTATTGCAATCCAGTTTCAATGGAATTATGCTGCAGGCAATGAAGTCACATGAATTTGTGTAACTAGACAAACTTGGGGCTGTTATCATCAGATTAAAGCTGGCTGTTTGGACTGTGTAATCTATAGAAATAAAAATACTGTAGAAGTAGTAGAAGTTGATATGGATTAAAGCCGTTTAATGGCTCAAAAACGGACCTCTGTATCAGCCATTCTGTCAAAACCTACAAGCAGCAGCCTGTTAGGATACACTTCGACGTGACCAAATGCGCTGGTACCAGGAGGACACTCCAAGGCAGCCTCAAGGGTGCGGTGGTGCACACCGTGTGAGTCCACAGAGTGGCCACCCTTGTGGTCATGCCCGGCAAAGCAGGCCTTGACACAGTTGTACTGGTGAACAATAGCCATCACCTCATCGTAGTTCCACATCAGAGCTGCTGGGGAAGACGCCCCGGGATCCATTGGGAGATGGCTGCATATGATGACATTTTGATGTTGCGTCAACGCGTCCTGGAGGACATCATTGAGCCAGGACACCTGCTCCTTGCCAACTGCACCATTGAACTTCACGAACCGCCTATCAACGCCAACCAGACCATCAGGGCTGTTCTTATCAGTGTTTGGATTCTTCTCATCCAGAAGCTTCATTGCTGCTACAGTCACAGGGTGATCATGGGGCCAGCCAAGGCAACTGAAGTCATAAGCATCCAAAACAACGATTCTGAACCCGGGGCATGGCGAGAAGTCATAATAGGCACGATCAGAATCTGTTGCAATCTTAAGCAGAGACACCAGCTGGCTGCGCGGAAGGTTATACAGGCAGTGGTTGCCAATCATGTGATATGTCGGGCCATCAAACTTGTCAAATTCATCAAGGACCTTCTGCACCGCCCACAATGATTTGTCCTTTGGGCAGTAGCCATCAATAATGTCACCAAAATTGATTGAGAACTTGATGTTGTCTTGTTCGTTCCACCTGTTGACGGCCCTTTGGAGGACAGTGATGCTATGGCGGTAGTATCTTGGGACACCGAGGAATGAGCGACCATCTGGGATATCAGCATACTGAACATCAGCTATGACACCAAAAGAAAACAAGGGTTCCTTCGTGGATGCATGGACTGCTCCATTGGCCTTAGCCATCATCAGAACTTAGCTTGAAGGACCTTCGGAATAAACTGGCAACTCAGTGTGAGAGGAGACGAACTCTATGCTCGAACTGCATATCGAAAAAGAATCTGTTCAGAACTCAGAATAACAGGAGGGAGGCATGGAGAATCAGAATTTTTTGACCTATTTGAAGAATAAAAAATATGGAAATGAAATGTAGGCGCACCTTAATTAGAAACCAAGAAGTTCAGTGGTGTCTACCAAGATTCCACTGAAATTAGGGCTTGTTCCGTAGCTAGCAATCCAATCCACAACCTGAATTTTTCCACCCAGGGGATGAGTGGATCCCTGGCTGTCACTTCAATCCCTGTTGGGGATGATTTTCCCATAAGCACTAATCCATGTCTCCACCATTTGTTTGGTTAGCCAGGGATCTACCCAGTATATATCATGGTTATATCAGTAACATGAATATAAATGACAGGTACTGAAACATATATTGTCTGAACAGAACAGATAGTGTTAGATACATGAGTCCATACATCAGCTTTCAACTGCAGTACTGAACTACTCTTGGGGTCACTACACAAACCCATATAAACAACCATAATAGTGGGATGGCTCATATATCATATATGTGTTAGAATAAGTGAATTGCTCAACTCTCTCCATCATCTTACGTTTTTTGGTTGAACTAGTTGGTGCATACAATTTAATATGGTACCAGAGCTAGAGGTCTCAAGTTCGAATCCTGGTTAACACAATTAAATAAAATAATTATTGCTCTGTTATGGACTACGATGGGATTGAGGAATTGGAGAGGGAGTGTAGTTGTAGGAACGTTGGCCGAGAGCCTCTGCCCACGGCCAGGCAAGAAGAAGGCGTACTTCTAATTCTTGCTTACCCTTAACTGATACAATAGTGTCCCTTTTATAGAGACAACTGACTTATCTCTTTCCAACTAAACAAATCTGATTTAATCTTTATCTCTTCTCTAACTAATCTGATCCAATCCTTATCAACCAAATCTGATCTAATCCTTATCTCTTCCCTAACTAATATGATCTAATCATTATCTTTTTGCCTAACAAACCAACTAATCTAATCTTATCTAATCTCGGTACTGTCCACGCTCTACAGTAATCGGGTGAACAGTGCCTCCCTGACATGCTGCTCCTATTTCACGCTCGAGGCCTAAGAGAGCCTCGACGTGACGAGTGTTAGAATACAAGTGAACCTCTCTCCATCAACTTAAATATTTTGCATTGAACTGGTCGATGCGTGTAACTTAATATGGTACCAAAACCAGAGGTCTCGACTCTCGAGTTCAAATACTGGTTAGCACAATTAAATAAAATAATTGTTGCTCGCTCCTATTCCACGTCTGAAGCCTGAGAGAACCTCGATATGAGAAGAGTGTTAAAATACAAGTGAATTGCCCACATCTCTTCATCAGTTTAATCTTTTGGGTTGAACTCGTTGGTACATGCAACTTAATATGTTAGCAGAACCAGAAGCCTCGAGTTTGAATCCTAGTTAACACAATTAAATAAAATAACTGTTGCATGCTCCTATTCCACATCTGAGGCCTAAAAGTGCCTCAACGTGAGGGGAGTTAGAATACAAGTGAATTATCCACCTCTCCATCAACTTAAGCTTTTGAGTTAGATTGGTTGTTGCATGCAACTTAATAATATGAATAACGTTTTCATATGGTTGTTGCTTGTCCACTTGGCCAAGCCTATCCTCAACATTCTTCAGAAAGAGTGCTGCAAAACATCAGTACTTTGAGTTCATCACGATAATAGGAACTGAATTTTCATGATACAATTAACACTAGCTACCAAGCATCATTATTCCAAAAGGTCCTCTAGCTGAGTTGGTTAGGTGATCTGAGTAGCACTCCTCAGGTCCTGAGTTCGACTCCACGTGGGAGAAAATTTCAGGACGTGGTTAAACAAATCCCTTCGTCTGTCCAACGCCAAAGCATAGGTCTAAGGCCCGGTCCTGGTCACGGTCGTTCTCTCATGGGCTATGGTGCTGCTATGTATGGGTAGGGCAGTTATTCAAGGGTTTTCTCGATCTGCATGAGAAGGTGTTTTTCTTAATATAATGCTCGGGGGTTGTCTAACCCCCATAGGTCGAGTTTTTTTACCAAGCATCATTACCTTGAGTATCCGACAATATCGAATGTTTGTCTTGAAATAATATGGCATAAAAAATGATAGTTATGGTTTTCATGAGCCTTGGTGGTTGGACCGGTACATGTTTTCATTATTCATGGTTTTCAGGGACAACCAAACATGAGCGTACCAAAGGAGTCATAGCAATACATATGAAAATCATATATATGGTTACTTGAACTGTTCAACACAAGCTGTCGATTGCACAAAAAAGAAAGGCAATAGAATGAACTATTACATAAGTGAGCTATTTGAGCATCATGCATGTTGAGGGCCTACTTTGCCGAAGGCCCTCAAAATACCTTACCTTCGGATTGAGAAAATGTGTTTCAGGTACAACACGAATAGACAATGAAGCAAACCTTCGGTAGGTGCAACTTGCATACTGAAGAAGAAAAGCTGCGGAGCTCCGCATAAACATTGATGCTGCAAAGGCATGGGACGAAGCTGACGGCTTCGTTGCCGAAGGCCTTGATCTACGAAGCAAAGGAGGAGAAGAACCAGAAGTCTTGATCAACAAGAAAGGAGGAAGGATGACATTGCCCTTGTTATATTTATAAATCATATGTGTAAACTTTATGGGTATACTTGTAACTTCATACGAAGTTGTACCTCTCCCCTATAAATAGAGGAACAGTGCCATGCATAAATTCACCTTTCGAGAGCTCAGAGTTCCGTTTAGCTTATCCTTCGAAGTACCTTCGAGCTATCATTCTTGTGGAGCCAAAGGTACGTTTGTAATTATTCGTTATATTGCAAGAAACAAAAACTATAAGGGCGGAAACACGAAGATGAGTAGCATGTTTTACTCTTTGTTGTTTATATTTCACCCTTGTTAATAAACATGTGTTTGCACCCTTTGTCTTCTCTCTTGAATTAACCTTCGAAAAAGAATTAATTGAAGGGAGAAGCTTATGGTTTAATAACTTGTGTTGCCTTATTTTTGATAACCTATAGCAATCAGAAGCAAGTAACCAAAAATGCAAGAGATGAAAATCTTTGCATTGCAAAAGATGATAATGTACAATAGTGGAACAACTGAGAAGGAGAAATTGGGATGGGTCCAAAGGGTGCAGATTCTGTGGAAAAGAAGAAACTGTGGGCAATCTTTTGTTTAGATGTCCTACAGCTGTTATGACTTGGGCGGTGTTGGGTGAGAAATAGTTTGGGCTGGTCGAAGATCCCAACATCCATTAAAAATTTCAGGAGAACTGCTAGAACAGCGAAGGAGGGAACAAGAACATGTTCATATGGTTCGTAATAGATGGAGCGGGTTGGGCTCTGTGGAACACGAGAAACAATCTATTTTTTCAACAAAAAAACTGAAATCTCCTAAACGAGTTGCTTGCAAAACTATTGGTCTTCTAAACCATTGGCAGACGCTGGCGAAGGAGAAATGGAACAAGCTGGAGTTGCTGCAGAAGATGAATGACAGGCTTTCAAGCCGGTGAAGTGTCCCTAGATGGTGTTTGGCCCTGAATTAGATAGAAGGTTCTAGCGTAGAGGTCAGCTAAGTAGTCTAGCAGGGTTCAGCGCTTGTCTCTGTTTCTTCTCTTTTGTTTTGGGGCTCTGGCAAATGAATGGTTGTATCCTTTAGTGGTGGTTTGTTTTGTCATTGTAAGCTGGTAACCCCAGCAGAACTCATGTTAAGCTTTCAATACAAGCTGGATCGAAAGGTCTTTGATCTAAAAAATAATCTGCAATAGCATAACTCTCGCAATCTCATGACAGGAAAGCAAACAAATCTCTGGCATGCATGACCAAAAGGTACGCACAGAAACAGAAGTGCCAACTAGCGTTTCTTAAATTTTGCCAAAGCAAAGGTTGCACATCCTAACATGGTTTACTCTAGTTCTACAAGTCTAACTTCACGATTCAGAACTGTTGAAACATAGATATTATGGAGTCAATGACATAGATATTAAGCTGGAGGTAACAGCATTTCTATGTAAAACAGGGGGACAGTAATCTCAAAGGAGGAAAAAAAATACTAGGTGGCCTTACTTGTGTCAATTACTCAAGAAACCTTCAGGCTTTGCCATTTTCTAATCGAAGACCAATGACATTTTTAATGAAAGTGACTAATGATGCCATTCTTAAAAGTTCAAATACCAAATATGTAATGTTTTCAATCTTCTCCAACGAGAACTGGTGGTCACAATCTATGAAATAATAAATACAACCAGTAAGTAGATTAGTACATATTTCATTTTGAATGGAAGGGCACCTAATATGCTAGCTTGTTTTCGACTAAGGAATTAATACAAAATTAACATACTAGAGTAAACAAATGCACAAAAAAGCTACCCTTGATATCATTGCTACGTATGACAAAATAAATTGGGCATGTTATTATCTGATACACGGATTCAATTCTAAACTGGTCCCTAAGGCATCATACGAGAAGTCTTTATAACTCGGATGTTCCTATTGATACAAACATTCATAAAAAGGCAGCATGGACTTCAGAAGCCCGTCCTCAACAAAAATTGATTAATACAAATCACTACATTACTAACGATAACATGCAAGAAACTAAGACTATAGGAGTATACAATGCATGGAGGGCACACTACCTTTGCTGGATGCTCATGATTGACGAAGGAGACAATTTGATCATATATGTCTTACGTAGTTGCATCACCATCTTTTGTGGGAGAATTAGACTTGTGTTAAGGTTAAACTTCCCATACCTGATATGCATATGGTTCAGGCCCTTTTCGGATGAGCAACCAAAGCTGCAATTTCAGTAACTTTCTAAGGCGTACAAGTTCGGTATTTTAGGAGCTGCCACAATCACTTTTAGTACTAGTATTCATCAATTTCAGTTGCAAGAAATCGTTGTATCGATGGCTACGCAATACTAATTCCACACGTGTCCGTCATCTTTGCAAAGTATTTCCCGGGGGTGAAATCAGAACCCACGCCCAAATCAAGAACCCTAGAATAGAGCTTATGATAATCCTAGCACCTCATTGATGTGATGCTCTACCTCGTCTGCATCTGAGGTACGGCATCGACTGCGGTAGCGCGGTGGAAACCCACACCTAAATCAAGAATCCTAATACAGAGCAAAGGGAAGGGAAGAGCGGCGCAATTACCGCAAAAATACGGCAGGAGAATGTAACGCCCGTGGCCTCCGGAGTCTTCCCCGTCGACGTGAGCCGCTGCCCGCTGCGCAACCGGCGATGCCCGACAGACCGAGACAGCAAGGTAATGGAATTTCACTTTTATTATTTTTCTCCCGTTCCCCAGTCACCTGTTTTATACGGCACATACTCAGACACAACCAGCCCAGGCAGGTATCCACTCGGCCCAGCCCATCCAGGTGAATATACTTTTACAACGGCCCACCAACCAACACACTCAAACATGACTCGCACGAACCTACTACTTTCAGTCAACCGCATCGGCACCGGCTTCAGTTCAGCACGCACTTTAGAACTCGCCATTGTCACCGAGCCTAACACCTTATCACCAATATTGTTACATTTGTTAAGAACTACGTTACCATGGATCATCAGATCCGGTCCTTTCCCTCCCGTCAGCAGATTAGGCGCGAGAAGCTGTAGAAAACCCGTATCCCTTCCCATAAGCACGACAGATAGCGCATGAGACACAGTATATAGGGTTGAGCTTCTGGCCTATTTTTCTTCTCTGTATTATGAGGTGGTGTACAGGTTCCTTATATAGAGATGTGAGACCCCTTAGGGGCAAAGTCGGTATTTGGCTACATAACCCTAACTAGGGTTACTTAACACTCCCCCTTGGGCGAATACCGCGACCAACACATGCCTCGTTAAAACTCCAAAAAACCCAGTGGGAAAAATATGGAGAAAGATTGCATGGTGATACAAATTGCATTTGCACTTTGTTGCCTCATTAAAAACCTTATGTGAGAAATTTCAGAAAAACTCACCAAGGAAAAAGAGTACCACTACTGTCATTAGGACAAATTTCGATCTTCTGGATCAGGATTCCATCAAATCTTCTACAATGGCTAAATTTAGAAATGTGCTCCTCCTGATCCTTACAAAATTGTATCAATATGACACAACATCTTTTTCTGGAAGTAAACGCACGTAGAGATTTAGCAAATGGATTGCATATCCTTGCAAGGACTATTTCAGGAACTTTACCTCTACTCACTTCTAGGATATATGAGGTAAGTGCACGTATCAATATAAATAAGCCACTTTGACTGATGGTGTTCGATCGACTGGATCTATATATTTGATAGAAAGTTCCATAAAGGTTCACATATTGATCATCAAGCTCACGCTTTCAGGGCATAGAATATGACATTTATTGTCTCACGATTGTGATCAATATAAGCATTCGCTCCCCCTGACGATGACATCTGTCAAAGTCGTTATCCCTCATAATTCAAGCATATTCTTCAAGATATATGTCTCATTGTTCATCTGGAATAACGAGAATGGATGAGGTTGGGGTGGTATCATTTTCTATCTTCCATCACAATTTATATATAGTTGTGCAAAGCAAATAACATGTCCTTCAATAGGACTTAGGGGATAATATAGTTGCAATAGTACATATTCTAAATATGAGACATCGCTCTAGGCGTTCATCCTTTGCAACATCTATGATGGTGTAACAAAAGTCCATCAAAGATCATAATCCATCAGGGATTTTTTTCATCGATCAGATATATCGTTATAGTCTGTCATTCTGGCACAATAGGGATATTTTGCCAGTAACACCTAAACCTTATAGGTTTCTGCCATCGTGGCTTTAGAGGATACCGTAATTCCACATCTAGTGGAAAATACCATGAGTAAAGATCGTGGAATGCACATCAGCACATGTGCTTATTCGGTGAACTTCAAGTCCTTTAGTACCTCATCTTATTCCTTTTCGGGTCTATATGGGTCTTTATCCCATTATAGGGATTATCAAACTTTGGTGTTTAACACAGACTTTATTTCTTCTGGAAAGGTTCCTGTTGGGGACTTGTTCTCAAATGCTAAGAGTTAAGAACAAGGCAACATAAAAAGTGTTAAATGTTAAAGTCCTTCGTCCTTCGAAGCATTATCTCCCTTCGGATATAATGAATTCCAAACGAAGGTTGTGAAGGACAAACCTTCATAAGCACAATAAATGATGAAGAAGGATTCATACACAAGATATGAAAAATAATATAAACACTTTAAATGTTATTATCAACTTATTTTTATTTGCATTACTGTATTAACAATAACAGATTATAAATGTACCTTCGGCTCGAAGGAAAGCAGGAGTACAAGCGTGACGCGAAAGTAAATGCCAAGTCAGCGTGAACAGTACAGGAGCACTGTTCATCTATTTATAGGTACGGGACACAGCCCATATAAAATTACACCCATGCCATTTACATTTGCTAATAACTCTATAGCAATCCATCCGGGTCTAAATAGCCTTTTCCCTTTTAAGTCGGTTTCTTTTTCTGCTATCACGCCGAAGCTCCCCTGCACATAGCTTCGGCTTTGCGCCATCCTTCATACTCTTTGTGCATCTTCAGGCTATGGTTTTGATTTATGTCCGAAGGTACCTGTTTACACATTATACTCCAGAGACATAGTTAAATCATGTTTTTGAGGACCTTCGGAAGCCGAAGGCCCCCAACAGTAGCCCCTCATAATATTAATTTGTTAAAGTAATAAATTCAGGTTGCGACATGGACGAAGGCCTTAAGCCGAAGGTCCGAAAAAACACCTTCCCTTTGCTAGAATAGCAACAGTCATTGACAAGCGAGACCCTCCAGCTTTTAATGCACTAGGCATATAAATAATAGCTCACCACGAGTTCATTTGGCATGCTTTCTTGCCATCTGCTTCTTGCTCACCCAACTTTTAGCCCTTGCGCACCAACACTTGCTTGGCTTTTTAAATTTTTAAGCTTCGGTTTCGAGAGCACTTTCTCAGCATTTTCAAAGATGTCTGAAGATAAGAAAGATGTCGTTGAATCGAAGCTGAGCCTTTCTGAGGAGATGAATCTCGGCTTTCTTGAATCAATAGCAATGACAAATACAGAGAAGATTACTAGGGAGATCTTAGAGGGTTTATCTGAAGACACTGGTGATAGTGACAGCTATGATATGGAAAGTGGTGGTGAAGATTCCGAAGATCGACCCTGGCGACCAAGCCATGCAGTTTTTGGAAAATCAAGCATAAAGCAAAGCCATCTTGTCAATATGAGAGGTAGATATTTTTGGGATTTATCTATTGTGAGGGCTGACGAAGGAGAGAAAACGTGTTCGACTCCCGAGGAGAATGAAGTCGTGATATTCCAAAGTTTCTTCAAGGCTGGACTTCGGTTTCCTTTGAGCAACTTTGTGGTAGAAGTTTTGAAGATATTTGAAATCCGCCTTCATCAAATTACTCCCGAAGCAATCATAAGGATGGGAATCTTCGTATGGGCCGTGAAGAGCCAAGGTTTGGAGCCAAATGCAAAAGTTTCTGCAGTATGCATGAGTTATTATATGAGACAAAACCATGGGGTAAAGAGCAATATCATAACAATTTTGGCTGTTATAGCTTCGGTGCCCGCTCTGGGTCAAGCTGTCTCGTGCCAACTTTTCGAAAGAGATGGCCCGGGGACTGGATGAAGGAATAGTTCTATGTGAAAAACAACTTGAAAACGCGAGAAGATATTAAAGGTATCATCATGCGCCCCGTCCGGCAGCGTTTTGGCCTTCAGAAACCGAAGGTGGATATTGATGAAGCAGCCGAAGAATGCCGGAGAAAGCGGTGTAAACGGGGCTACAGCTTGAGATGGCAATAGCTCTGTTAACCTAGCCCCTCAAGGGCACTGTGTGGGGGGTATTTATAGGTGTCTGAGTGCCCAACGTCCAGTGTTAAGGAGTAAGGACGCATGTGCCCTCAGGCACCTAGGTTATCCCTGGAATATTCCCATAAAGCAGGGTTACAGATCGTAATTACAGGGAGACCTTTACAGATTAGGCCCGTAATGCGCAGCGGCCACGCAGGGCCTGTTACAATGGGCCGGATCACGCGTGGGCCTCCATGTTGGACGAGGTCGCGAGATGAGACGACCTCGTCACAGGTCTTCGTCGATGACGTGTGGGACGAAGGGTAAGCCTGCCCGTCGTCCTTGCCTTCGTTGGTGCGGCGAGGACGGCGAAGGCATCGAGCGAAGGGTGGCGTCTCCGCCTTCGCCCCAACATTTGCCCTCCGAGGGACTAGTTCGACTAAGTCATCTGGTGCCGAAGACGTCGCTAGATGGTGGAGGCGCTGCCCTCGCTCGAAGTGGTTCCACGGGGGTTTTTGACATGACCGTTGAGTGACGTTGCACTGTTGGATTGCGGGTTTCCCGAAGCGCCGCGCCCTGTGTATAAAAGGGGGCGGGGCATCGCCTTTTGAACTTTATCTCTCCGCGCGCCGTGAAAACCCTAATCTCCTTTTCAAACCGCTCGCTTGCTCGTCTGCCCTCTTTGCTCCTGCTCGTCGAAGATCTGGCTTGTGTGAAATAGACCGCCCGCCGCCGTCGACGGTACGTAGCCATGTCGTCCTCTTCTTCTTCTGCTGCTGATACACCGCCGGCCGGCAAGTTGTCCGAGGAGACGCTGAGCAGTGTGGCGGCGGCGGAGTTGCATCCCGGCGACACAGTGGAATTCGGCGTGTCGAGGATATCCTCGGTCCGCGTGCAAGACATGCAGCGGCTTGGTTATTTTGGCGGCGGAGTGGCGCGTGTGCCGGGGGCAGAGGAGGTCCCCGAGCCAGAAGGCGAGCTGGTCGTCTTTGAGGCGTTTTTCGCTGCTGGCCTTTGTCTGCCCGCGCACCGGTTCGTGGGAGAGGTTCTGCGCAGATTCGAAGTCCAGGTCCACCAGTTGACACCGAATGCCGTGGTGGCCCTGGCAAAGTATGTCTGGGCGACGACTTCGTACGGCGGGCAGCCCTCGGTCGAGGTCTTCGCGAAGCATTATTGTCTGCACTGGCAGAAAAGGAAAATTGGAAATAAGATTGCTCAATTCGGTTCATGCACGTTTACGCCGAAGACGGGCAAGACTTCGATGGAAGTTGTTGAGTTGGTTCCCGGTGCCCGCAACAAATGGGGCAACTGGTGAGATTTTTGGTTCTATGTTGCCGAAGGCACAATCGAAGACCATTCGGGGCTCCCTGTAGCCGAGATGTGTTCACATTATTACTCAGCGTACCCGCAGTTTGAAGTGGCGGAGGAGGATGCAGACGAAGGGGCCCTGCGATGCGCGGCCGGTCTGAGTAGCGGGCGCGATCTGGTTGAGGAGTTTGTCGCGTATGGGGTGTGGCCCTTGGCGCGTGGCTGGGCGCTGGGCGAAGTATGCCCTCGCCAGATGCCTTCCCGTGGCGGGATGCTGGTGCGGAGTCCCGCCTTCGCACTGGATTTGCGTGGCCGAGATCCCGCCGCATTCGTGCGTGATGCGGAGGATGGGGCGGTGCAGATTGTTGGTCGCTACGTGCCGAAGATGGAGGGCCAGCGTAGTTGAGATATACGCGGGTCCAACGATCGGTTGAATAGGGTCTTCGAGCTGAACCGTCTACCGTATGGCGGTTATCCCGGGCAAGACGATGCCGACCGCCGCAGGAAAAAACCGGCGGCAGAGACTGAAGATGACCCCACGCCGGCGGCCGCCCCATCCACTAAGAAGAGGAAGCTAGGTACTGCGATGGGAGGGCTGGGGGTCTCCGATAGTTTGGCTATGGAGCTGATGGGGACATGTGCGGCCCCTGGGGGAAGGATGTCTTCGCCCGAGCTCCGGGAGTCTTTGGCTCGGAAGCTGAAGGTTACCGGGGGTTGGTGGCCTAAGAATATTCCTATCCCCCGCGCGGCCGGCGAAGACTTTTTTACATCTCGCATGGTTCGTGAATTGCGAGTGTTTCCTTATGGGTGGAATATTGCTGCTGTTGTGTCGGCAGTGATGGACAAGGACCGTCAGGAAGCTGCGCAAAAGCGCCGGGCGGTCATCAGGCTGCCCGAGGCTAGGTCGAAGAGGGCGCGTGGGGCTGCGAAGGCTACCGTCCCCGGCGGTAGCCAGCCGACGCTGGCAGCGAAGTCGTCCGCCCCCGGGTCCAGCAAGGTGTCGGTTGTCTTGAAGGCAGCCGGCGCTGGCGGAGCCAAGTCTGACTCTGCCGGAGCCGCGAAGGCCCGAGATTTGCCTTTGCCGGGGAAGCGCATTGCCGACTTTGGCACTGATATCAGTGTGGATGATTATCTCACTGGTAAGTCGTTGGCCCGAGAGCTTTTTTTTGTTTGACTGTTGGCACGTTGCAGGATCGGGCGAGGGGCAACTTCTTGTTGTTCCGCCTGCGGTGGCGACCACGGTGTCTGCTACGGTGCCCGGGGCGAAGGGTGACGCGCTTGGCGCTGGCGGTGAGATTTCGGCGCTCACCGCCGTCAAAGACGAAGCGGACACTGTGGCCCGCTGGCTGAGGGAGGCGTCGCAGCGGCTAAGTCAGGTAGGTGGTGCTAGACTTCGGTTTTTACCGTTTTCGTTGGGATTGTGGTCTTATGTTTGTCCTTTAGGCGGCTGACTTCGCTGACCGCGTGGCGTCGGAGGCCCTTACGGCTGTTGTGTCTGCCGATGTCGAGGGACTTCGGGCGCAGCATGCTGACGCCGTCCAGAAAAAATCGGCCGCCGATAGCAAGTGTCGCAAGCTGTCGGAGAAGGTGGCCGCACTGGAGGGCGAGAGGACTGACCTCTGGCGCCAGATAGCGGAGGAGAGGAGGGAGGCTAATCAGGCCCTCGCCAAAGCGCAGTCGGCGCAGGCGGAGGCCAACCTGGCGTGGGTGGAGGGTAGCCTTGCCAGCCAGTGCGCCGAGGAGTGGGAGACGCGGTTCAACGCCCTGCAGTCCCGCATGGAGAGGGCCAAGGCTTCGATGCGCTCGGAAGTTGAGCGGACGCGCAAGCAGCTCATGGACTCATACCGCGAGCTGGGCGCGCGGACCGCTGACTTCGAAGTGCCCGACCGAGAGTCAGGCCTTCGCTGCCTCGAGTGGCTGCAGGAGGAGTTGTTGGCGCTCCCGACCATTGTGGAAGGATTTATGTCCTTTGCCTCCCTGGTCACCTGCGAAGGGGCGATGGACGCTCTATCCCGCGAAGGATGCAACCACTATGAGGTCTTCGACCGATCTGATGATGATTTCGAGCGCGAGATCTACAAGGTCGAGGACCCTGTGGTGAAGGAATCCGAGGGAGCCCTCTTCGACCGGATGTGGGGCCCCCACGGTCGGGAGGTGGTGAGGGAGCGGTCCGACCGGGCGAGGGATCAGTTAATGTTTATCTTTCGTTTATTGCTGTTGAATGTGGGTTATACGTGGGCTTGCTGAATCGGTGCTGTGTTGCAGGCGGCGCGTGACGAGAAAGTGGAGGACTTCGGGGCTTTGAACAGCGCGCCACCTGAAGCGGAGTCGACCCCGGCGCCGCCCCCGGAAACCGCCGAAGGCTTTCTCGCTGCCCCTGCGGCTGCTGTGATCGGAGGCGGCTCGTCGCCAACTGTTGCGCCGAGGGTTGAGGATTCCCCGAAGACGGCGACGGAGCCGGCAGCGGAGGATCCCACGGCGGCAGGGGCTTCGCAGGTGGCTTAGTGGGTTTGGGTAGTTATGGAATTTTGTATATGCTGCTGAACCTTGGTTGCTGCGTAGGTTCAAGATTTTGGGCCTGCGCAAGCAACCGCTACTGCTAATTTTTTGGCGGCTTCGACCCTGGATGTCGGGAATGAATCGGGTGAGACTGCTTCTAAGTGTTCTGATTTTGGTGACTCTGGGAGTTCGGTTGAGTGGACGGAAGAGTCGTCGGACGAGGACTTGGATTATTTCGCGGCCTTGGATGTGGCAGCGGCGGAGGCTTCGCCGCGTGCTGCGGATGCTGGAGTTGTGCTTGGTCCGAGCGCTGGGCGTAGGCGGCGAAGGGCGATTGCGAAGCGTAGAGTGAATGAGGCAGATGGGGGTCGACTTCGTTTGGGCGGGGCTGACAAGCAAGAACTGTTGTCCTTGCCGGCCGCTGCAAGTGTAGGTGAGGGGGAGTTACGAAGTCTTTTTGAGGGTGAGGAGCTTAGGATAATGCTTTTTAACTATAGGGAGATGGGAATCATTCTGAAGGTTGAACCGATGTAAAGTGTGATGCCCTCGCTGTACATGTGTAACTGTGATTTGTATGATGAGGTTGTGTGCCTGCGCGAATCCGGCTATGCTTATAGAGGCGTTGTGCGCTTGGTTTAGTGTGTTTATTGAGTCGGTCCGGCGCGCTTGTAGTCGGTCTTCGCGCGGACAGTTTGGTGTAGGGTTTAGTACGGGTAGTCTTTTGAGGAAGACTTCGATTATTCGCGTTTGTTGTGCTAATCTGGCTGCACCCTTAGGCGACTTTTGCACGGATAGTCTTTTGAGAAGACTTCGAATTTTCGTGTTTATTGTGCTAGTCCGGCTGCACCCTTGGGCGACTTTTGCTCGGATAGACTTCGAATCCGCGCACTTGTTGTGCTGGTCCGGCTGCACCCTTGGGCGACTTTTGCTCGGATAGACTTCGAATTTGCGCACTTGTTGTGCTAGTCCGGCTGCACCCTTAGGCGACTTTTGCTCGGATAGACTTCGAATTTTCGCACTTGTTGTGCTAGTCCGGCTGCACCCTTAGGCGACTTTTGCTCGGATAGACTTCGAATTTTTGCACTTGTTGTGCTAGTCCGGCTGCACCCTTAGGCGACTTTTGCTCGGATAGACTTCGAATTTTTGCACTTGTTGTGCTAGTCCGGCTGCATCCTTAGGCGACTTTTGCTCGGATAGACTTCGAATTTTCGCACTTGTTGTGCTAGTCCGGCTGCACCCTTAGGCGACTTCTGCTCGGACTGTCGCACGCGAGGGTAGCCATCGCTGCCCCTCGTGGTGACTTTTGTGTCGGTCGAATGTCGAAGACCGTTGATGCAGTCTTTTTCGACGTGGTTTTTGCGGGGGATTTTTCACTTGTATATTACATGACTCCGCCTCGTTAAAAACCTCACCCCCCGGGAGGAAAAGAGTGCGGGCCAGAATAAAATTGTTTTTGCGAATTACAAGGGCGAGCTGGCCCTGAGGAATCAAACAAAAAACTTGCGGAGATTGTCAATGTTCCAGGAATGCTCCAAGTCTTCGCCGGATGGCGTTGCGAGCCTGTATGAGCTGGGGGACGCCTTCGTCTTGACGATGAAAGGGCCCTCCCACTTGGGCTCCAGTTTGCCTCGGGACTCTGTCCGCATCGTCCGGACGAGTACGAGGTCTCCTTCGCTAAATTCCCTTGGGATGACTGCATGGTCGCGCCATGCTTTTGTTTGGTCCTGGTATTTGTTCAGAGCCTGTAGTGCGAAGACGCAGTCTCCGTCGATGAGGTCCTTCGAAGTAGACTCGTCTATGTCGGGGACGGCCGATGCAACTGTCCGAGGTGACCCGTGTTTTATTTCTTGCGGAGTCATGGCCTCCGATCCGTAAAGGAGGCGGAAAGGGGTGAACCCAGTTGCTCTGCACTCAGTTGTGTTCAGCACCCAGACCACTTCGGGTAACAGGTCGGGCCACTTGCCTTTTTTGTTGTCGAGGAGCATTTTCTTGACGTCTTTGAAAATTTTTCCGTTGGCGCGTTCCACGACTCCGTTGGATTGGGGGTGGTACACTGAGGCGAAGGCAAGCTTGGTGCCAATGGAGAAGCAGAAATCCTTGAAGTCTTGGCTATCAAATTGCTTACCGTTATCGACTGTAAGTTCGGACGGGACTCCGAAGCGGCAAACAATATTTTGCTAGAAGAATTTCTGGGCTGTCTTCGATGTTATAGTGGATACTGCCCTCGCCTCAATCCATTTGGTGAAATACTCAACGGCGACGAAGGTGAACTTGAGGTTCCCCTGAGCCGTAGGCAGGGGCCCGACGATGTCCAGGCCTCAGCGCTGAAGAGGCCACGTGTGGGCGATTAGCTTCGTGAATTGCGAAGGTTGTCCCGAGCGTGGAGAAAATTTCTGGCAGGCTTCACAGGACCTTGTGACCCGATTTGCGGCCCAAATCATGGCGGGCCAGTAAAAACCTTGACGAATCACTTTTGCCGCTAGGGCCCTTGGCCCTGCGTGGGAGCCGCAAGTCCCACTGTGGACCTCACGCAAAATTTGGACGCCTTCGGTCTCGGTGACGCACTTGAGCATCGGTTGGCTGACCCCCTCTTGTAAAGTTGGCCTTCGATCAACGCGAAGTCCCGGCTTCGGTGTTTGAGGCGCTTGGCCTCGTTGATGTCAGTGGGATGGTAGTACCCCTGCAGGAACAGGGTTATTGGTGCTCACCAGTCTTTGGTCATGATGAGGTTGACTATGCGGTGGCCTTCGCTGTCATTTGTTATTTGGAGTCCCTCTGGGCTGCGGACGGCTGGCGTGCCGATGACATGGTAGAACACGTCGGAGGGTAGGGCCTCGCCCCTGGCGGCTGCCTTGGCCAATGCATCGGCCTCCTCGTTCTTAGATCGGTCCACGTGCTGCAACGTGAAGCCTTTGAATTGTCTTTCGAGGCTGCGGATGGCCGCGAGGTACTGCATGAGTGCGGGGTCCTTCGCTGCATAGTCTTTCTCGACTTGGCCGGTGACTACCTTGGAGTCTATTCTGACGATGCAGGTGGTGACACCGAGCGCCCTTAGCTTGCGAAGGCCGAGGATGACGGCCTCGTACTCCGCTATGTTGTTGGTGCACCGGTCAGACTCCAGAGCGAAGCTGAGGCGCGCTGCATATCTTTGCTTAATCCCGGTGGGCGAAGTGATGACTGCAGCGGTGCCTGCCCCCGCATGGCACCATGCTCCGTCACAATGGATTGTCCATACTTTTTCTACGGTCGGGTCCGGTTGTGTTATTGGCCCGGTCCAATCGACGACGAAGTTTGCCAGAACTTGTGATTTGATGGTTGTCCTCGGCTCAAATGTGATGTGGTAGCCAGAGAGTTCGGCTGCCCACTTGGCAATCCGTACCGACGCCTCCGGGTTTCTGAACAATTCGCCGAGTCCTCTATCTGATGTGACCCGGACCTTGAATGCCTCGAAATAATGGCGCAATTTGCGCGAGGCCATCACGACTGCATAAGCGATCTTTTCCAGTTCCGTCATGTTGCATTTTGACGCTGTGAGTACCTCAGAGACGTAATAAACTGGACATTGCTCGGTGGTGCCCTCTCTGGTCTGCTCTTGAACTAGTGTCGCGCTGACCGCGTGCGGCAAAGCCGCGACATAGAGCAATAGCGGTAGCGAAGGGTCAGGGCTTGTGAGAATCACCAGTTCTGACAAGTACTATTTTAGAGAAGCGAAGTCCACCGCTTGCTCTGGGCCCCATGCGAAGTCTTTTGCGCCGTGGAGCGTTTTGAGGAAGGGGAGGCTTCGCTCCGTGGACTTGGAGATGAATCTGTTGAGGGCGGCTAACCTGCCTGTCAGTCGTTGCACATCTCTGGCTGACTACGGGGGCATCATATTAATGATGGCCTGGATCTTGGTTGGATTGGCCTCAATTCCGCGGCGTGATACTAGGTAGCCCAAGATTTTCCCCTGGTGAACTCCGAAGACGCACTTTTCGGGGTTGAGGCGAAGTCGTGCGGTCCGCATATTCGCGAACGTTTCGGCGAGGTCAGCCAGGTGGTCTTCCTTGCTTCTGCTGGCGACGACGATGTCGTCCACATATGTAAATATATTCTTGCCGATCTGGCTCTCGAGCACCGTTTTGGTGAGTCGAGAGAACGTAGACCCGACATTCTTGAGTCCCTCCGGCATTCTAATAAAACAATACGTGCCGAAGGGTGTTATGAAGCTGGTGCTTGCCTTGTCCTCCTCCTTCATGTATATTTGGTGGTAGCCGGAGAAGCAGTCGAGGAGTGACATGACTTCGCACCCGGCCGCGCTATCGACAATTTTGTCGATCATAGGAAGCGGGAAATTGTCCTTGGGGCAGGCCTTATTAAGACTGGTGAAGTCTATGCACATTCTCCATTTGCCGCTCTTCTTCTACACCATTACTACATTGGTGAGCCATGTGGGGTAGGCAATTGGCTCGATGAATCTGGCTTCGAGCAGGCGATGCACCTCAGCCTTGGCGGCTTCCGTCTTCTCATCAGACATCTTGCGCAGCCATTGTTTCTTCGGCCTCACCGAAGGGTCGATTCCTAAGCCGTGCTCGATGATGGAGCGACTGACTCCAACCAGGTCGAGGGCGGACCAAGCGAAGACGTCTTTATTCTTGGATAGACAGCCGAGGAGTCTCTCCTCATCGTGCGAAGTGAGGTCTTCGCTGATGGTAACCATCTTCTAGGGCGTTGCCCGATCGAGGGGGACAGTCTTGGTCCCGTCGTTGCTCTGCAGCTGCACTTTTTCATGCTCTTTGGCCGTTGGACTGGTAGACTCAGGGACTTCGCGTTGGGCCGTGAGGCAGTGTACATTTCTTTGTCCGGGGACGAAGTCCCTTTCTATGTTACGCGCAACCTGCTGGTTGCCGTAAACTGTTATGGCGCCTAGCGGACCTGGTATCTTCATGCACAGGTAGAGTCCGTGAATGGCTGCCTCAAACTTGTTGATGGAGCCCCGACCCATAATGGCGTTGTACGGGTACACCATATCGACGATGTCGAAGGTCACTTGCTCACTTCGGGCATTGGGTGCTACACCGAAGGAAAGAGGCAGCTCTATTTTTCCGACGGGAAATGTGCCCTTGCCGCCGAAGCCATACAGTGGGTTGTCCGAAGGCTTGAGCAGGCTGTGGCTTATGCCCATGCGGTCGAAGGCATGGAGGAAGATGATGTCTGCCTGGCTGCCTGGATGCGGAGCGGGGCCGTGGATGTATGGCGGAGGGGGTTGTTGATATGTGTGCGTGACAACTCTAGGGTTGTCGGCTGGTTGTGCCCGTGCCATTCTGTCTCTGGTGGCCTTCGTCTCTGGCAATCCTTTGTGGGATGCGCGCAGTCTTCGCCATGGAATAGGCAGTAAAATTTTCGTGGCTGGTGCGCCCGCCCCCGTCCTCGACCGCGAGTTCCGGTTCCTCGGCCCTGGGGGGGATACTCCTGGCGACGAGGGGCCTCACCAGCGGGGGGCTGGTTGGCGATGTTGTGCACCTGCTGCTGGTTGCGGCCATCCCGGCCGGAGGCTGTCTGTGAGGACCTTGTCCAGGTGTTGCTGGACTACGAAGGGTCCTTGGGCTTCCTCTGAGACTCGACTTTGCGCTGGTGGAGCTCTTCGGATCTAGCATATTTCTCAAACAGCTGATACAGCTCTTGAAGGTTCCTGGGCGGGTCCCTGATGCAGTGGCTGTAGAGGACGCCGGCCCGAAGACCACTGATGGCGTAGTGGATGGCGATCTGGTCATCGATCGAAGGCAGCTGTGACTTGAGGGTCAGGAACTTGCGGTAGTACTCCCGCAGAGTCTCTCGTTCCAACTGCTTGCAGAGTGATAGTTCAGCCAAGGCGTCAGTGTCTGGGCGGTACCCTTGGAAGTTGAGCAAGAATTTGTCCCGGAGACTTCTCCAAGAGTCGATGGACAATGGGGGCAACCTGGTGTACCAGGTGAGGGCTGGGCCTTCGAGGGCGATGATGAACGACTTGGCCATCATGGCGTCGTCCCCTCCGGATAATGCAACGGCTACCTGATAACTCATGATGTACTGTGCTGGATCAGTGCTGCCGTTGTACTTGGGATAGGTCCCTGCCCTGAAGTTGGCGGGCCATGGTGTCACTTGCAGGTGGGGTGCCAGGGGACTTCGCTCGTCAAGGTAGTTGACACCTTGGAAAGCCGTGGCGGGGGGGATGGTGTGTCCTCGCTGAGGGATAAAAAGGTCTTTGTTCTAGGCGCGCTGCTGGGGGGTGGGCCATGTTGCAGGCCGAGTTGGCCTTCGCTCTGCATGAGCGCGATCTCTTGTTCAAGCTCCAGTGCCTTCTGCTCTTCGTCGCGTATCATCTGTCGCACCTTGACTTGTGTAGACACACGCTGGCGCTTGGCCTCGAGGATCTCTTTTTGCCTCTAGAGGTTGCGGTTCTTGATGCGCAGGGCGCGCAGCTGTAGCTGCTCTTCGACCGAAATGCCGATGAGTTCGCTGTCCTCGGTGGCGTCCGCACCCTCTGGTGGAGCGAAGCCCGGGGGAGGTTGCTGTGGTACTCCGGAGCTGCAGGTGCGGAGGCTGCCCTCGGTAGTGGGTTGCTCATTGCGCTGCTTCTTGCTGTTGGCGTCGTCTTCGCAGGGCTCTTGGAAGGTGTTGTCGACGAGGGCCTTGCCCTTTTTCTCGGCAAGCATTGCCGCCTTCGAGGCTTCGTCAGCCTTCGATGAGGTTCTCTTGGGTGCCATCGCGGGTGGTTTTTTCGTAGCACGAATGGTAGGCGCCAAATGTTGGAACTTGCTCTCCTGCACGAGTTAATCCAACGAGGGAGTGAAAGCGGTGTAAACGGGGCTACAGCTTGAGATGGCAATAGCTCTGTTAACCTAGCCCCTCAAGGGCACTGTGTGGGGGGTATTTATAGGTGTCTGAGTGCCCAGCATCCAGTGTTAAGGACGCATGTGCCCTCAGGCACCTAGGTTATCCCCAGAATATTCCCATAAAGCAGGGTTATAGATCTAATTACAGGGAGACCTTTACAGATTAGGCCCGTAATGCGCAGCGGCCACACAGGGCCTGTTACAATGGGCCGGATCACACGTGGGCCTCCGTGTTGGACGAGGTCGCGAGATGAGACGACCTCGTCATAGGTCTTCGTCGACGACGTGTGGGACGAAGGGTAAGCCTGCCCGTCGTCCTTGCCTTCGTTGGTGCGGCGAGGACGGCGAAGGCATCGAGCGAAGGATGGCGTCTCCGCCTTCGCCCCAACATTGATCCAGGAACACATTGCCTTCAGAGTATGGCCACTTGTAGAAAAGTGGGAAATGCCAAAGGAAACCATTAGCAAACCTGATGAAGGTGGACTAGTTAGGTTAAAATACACCTTCAGATATGGAGATAAGTTTGTCAAGCCAGATGATGACTGGTTAAAATGTATTGAGGCCACAAGCGATGAACTGCTTGGACCATACTCGAAGGCAGAAGATACTGCACTGTCTGCGGCCTTCGGAGGCCGAAAGAAGAAAAGACTCAATCGAGTATTTGATGCCATTGGGTTTGTCTATCCTGACTATCGTTACCCAACACGGGGTCAAAAAAGGAAAGATACGGCTTCTGTGAAGGAAGTTGCTTCAGCCACTCCTAGTGAGCCAGCGCCGAAGAGAAAAAAGATGAAGGTTCTTACACACCGGCCACGCTATATTGAACCGGCCACAGTGCCTGAGTTTGTCGGTGAGACCTCTTCGGCCACCGAAGCCAAGGAGCCAACTCCCCTGTCGAATATTGAAGAGCCGGCCAAAATGCCGGAGATGGAAAAAATAGAAGAACTGAGGGCTGAAGAAACAAAGACATCGGGAATTTTAAGTCCTTCAGCAAGAGTTGAGGTGCCAATGCCAATGCCGATGACACAAAAAGACCTTACTACAACCCCCAAGAGGAAAAGAATGGTTAACGTGCTAGATGTACTGGAAACGATAAAATCTTCAAGCGCTACTCCGAAGATAGCTACCGAAGTTCCAAAGACACAAACTGAGGCCGAAGCTGTCAAAAGTCAAGCGGAAACTGAAACTAGGCTTTCAGAGCCTACCAAGAGGGAATTCTTGGAAATTGAAAAAGAAACGGAAAAAGAATCTGCAGAAGAAGCTTTATCTGAGAAAATCACCACACCTATTCCCGAAGCATCTTCTGAAGCTTCTGACTATGTATTACGTCATGCTTCGGGTAAAAATCTGAGCGAAAAAGAAAAAAGAGAAGCTCAATTCTATGCGCAAAAATTGAAATATCCAAAAGGGGCACTGATATTCAACGGCAGCGGAGAAGAAGACTTCTTGTATTGTCTCCCTGACAGCAAGGAGATTTCTGTCTGTCGGGAGATGAGCAAGAGCTTCGGATTCCCAACATTAGAAGACGGGCTCTCGGTGTTGTCAAAGGACGAGCTGGCCGACAGCTTAGCGTAAAATAGTTTAAAGGTGAAAAAATGAGATCTTTGTATTATTCCTTGAAACCAAAATTTTTCATTTGCTTAAACTTATTAACACATTTTTTGCAGGGCCTTATACTTAGCAATGCCCTCAGGGCACAAAAAGATGCCGAAGACGAAGGGTGTACTATAGCCTTGAGCAACCTTCGTTTCGAGGTAATTGAACTAAGGAACGAAGGTCTCGAAAAAAATAAAATATTACATTCGTTGGTGAATAAAATAAAAGAAGACGAAGCTGCTTTCAAAGCTCAAGCTGAGGCTCAAAAGCGCGAACTTGAGGATCTTTGGAAACAGCTAGCCAGAGCTAAAGAAGAATGCACAGTTGAAGAAGCAAAACAAGAAATTAGTGAACAATGGGCAAATCATTTAGAAAAAAACGTTGAAGAGCTTCGTGCATTCAAGAAAAGGTGTTATGAAAAATCTATAGAATGTGTTAAGAAAATAAGAACCAGCTTCGCCAGCGTTGGCACGTTCTCAAGCGAAGAAAATTTCATAAGAGGCGACCCCGAAGGCCCAATTGGATGGATCAGCCACGAAGCTGAAGCTTTTGAAGAAGTCTTGAATAGCCGCGGAGACATATGTGCCTTCTCGGGTGCTAGGGGGATTGCCACTGTTTTGGAGAAAAAAGGTTGCGATCACGTGAAATCCTTGGCACAGACCGAAACCGATTTATCTCCTGAAGACATAAAAGACCCTTCGGCCGAGGCAAGTTTGGTTGGTGGAAAATTTTTCACCGACATCTGGGAAAATGGTGGCCGGGATATGGCTCAAGAAATTATATGAAGAAGCGAAAAAGGTATTCATGACGCTAGAAAAGTAGCAGAGGCCGCTGAGAAAAGTGCGGATCTCGAAGGGCGAATATGTATTAACTACTAGTTTTTGGGTTTTTGTTGTAACTTTTTGATTTCGAACTTGTCTACACTTTGTAACATAGCCGCACCTTCTCCTCCCTCAGAGCCCGCTGAGCCATTAGCGGACCCCAACGTAAAGGGGGATGACGAGATTAGAAAAATGGCCGAAGCTATCATGGACAAAGTTGTTGATCAACTACTAAACAAAGCTGCAGAAGTAGTTCTAAGGGAAGATTAAATGTTATTGTAAAAACATTTGGAATGTAATATTTGTTGAACAATATGTGTAATATTTTGTAACTTTGAATGTAATATATAAGCTATTTATGGTTTAATTCTTTACGATGCATGAAACTTTACATACATACCGTTTTTGAGCCTTCGGCGAAAAAACACCTTCCCTTCTTTTCATGCTTCGTAAATAATATCCGTATTTTCATAAAAAACATCCAATCTTCGTAAAATCAGTAACCAATAGATCTTTTCATTTCAGAGTTTGACGAAGGTATGCTTCTTCAATAATTATTTTTGTGCCTTGGCACTGTTTCTTCGAAACAATCTCCGAATATTGACGTTGAACCCCCATCTTGCGTTATTGATGCAATATGATGTATGATGTTATGCTTATGCAAATGATGTGATGATGTGATGTTATGCAAAATGATATTTACCAAAGATCGACATTGATTTTTCACTGTAAGCCTCCCTTAGGAGCTTCTTCGCCTTTTACTTCAGCGGAATCAGCGTTTATTTTTCGCTGTAAGCCTCCCTTAGGAGCTTCTTCGCCTTTTACTTCAGCGGAATCAGCGTTTATTTTTCGCTGTAAGCCTCCCTTAAGAGCTTCTTCGCCTTTTACTTCAGCGGAATCAGCGTTTATTTTTCGCTGTAAGCCTCCCTTAGGAGCTTCTTTGCCTTTTACTTCAGCGGAATCAACGTTTATTTTTCGCTGTAAGCTCTGCATTCCCTTCGGAACGACTTTTGAGCAGAAAACTTACGCTGCGCTCCCTTAGGAACGACTTTTTGTTATTTCGGAGGTTCTCCCTGTAACCATAAGTTCTTTTGCTTCGGCAACTTTTTGGACTCCGTTATTCTGTGGAGAAAGTATATTTGTACTATGGCAAAGGCGAAGCTATTACAAGAAATTGGAAACAACAAAAAACACTTAGGCTTTCAATAATTGTTCCTTATTAAAAAGAAAATGATACTGAATGTGAAAACTACTGCCGAGGTAGGATATTTGTTAGTAAATATGCTTCGATTCTGGCACAGTATTGTTGACTGTGCGAGCTTCGGACTCTTCTCTGAAGTCTTGTTGGTGTTGATTATGCTGACTCCCTTCTAGCTGCTGGCCTCGTTGCATTGGTGGTGGAGGTGGTGGCTGTTGCCAAGATGCCTGAGATTGACTTGCCGAAGCAACAGAAGCTGCAGGGTGGTTGCCCACATACTCTAGGATATAAGGCGAGTGGTACGAAGCAGTATGCATAACTTGCTTCGGCTGGGTCTGTTGGGCTGCAGCTTCTCCTATTTCCTTTTGTTTCTGGATGGTGACATGGCACATCCTGGTGGTGTGGCCCTTGTCCTCACCATAGAATAGGCAATAAATTTTCCTGGGCTGATCCCCAAATCTTCCTCCAAAGACCCTAGCACCTCTGCCCCTTGGAGCTAGAGGCCGAGGATAACTCTGCTGCTGCCCTGAAGCCTGGGAGGAATATTGCGGCCTCTGCTGCTGGCTTCCCCTATCATCATTCTGAGTGGAATGAATCGATCTGACATGTCTAGGATGAATTCTCCCTCCGAAGCCCCTGGCTATTTCGGAGAACCTGTAAGCTTCCTCCCTTCTCTGCCGAAAGTCATTGTCAGCGTGGATGTATTCATCCATCTTCTGAAGCAGTTTCTCCAAAGTCTGAGTGGGCTTCCTGGCAAAATATTGAGCTGAAGGTCCCGGCCAAAGCCCCTTAATCATGACCTCAATGACAATTTCATTGGGCACTATTGGCGCTTGTGCCCTCAGGCGTAAGAACCTTCGGACATACGCCTGAAGATATTCTTCGTGGTCTTGGGTGCACTGGAATAAAGCTTGAGCGGTGACCGGCTTTGTTTGAAACCTTTGGAAACTGGTGATCAGCATATCCTTCAGCTTCTGCCATGATGTGATTGTTCCTGGCCGAAGGGAGGAGTACCAGGTTTGTGCAACATTCTTGACGGCCATGACGAAAGACTTCGCCATGACTGCAGTATTGCCACCATAGGAAGATATCGTTGCTTCGTAGCTCATCAGAAACTGCTTCGGATCTGAGTGTCCGTCATACATGGGGAGTTGAGGTGGCTTGTAAGACGGAGGCCAAGGTGTAGCCTGCAGTTCTGCTGACAGAGGAGAAGCATCATCAAAAGCAAAATTCCCATGATGGAAATTCTCATACCAGTCATCCTCGTTGAAGAAGCCCTCTTGATGAAGCTCTCTATGTTGAGGCCTTCGGTTCTGCTCATCTTGAGTAAGATGGCGAACTTCTTTAGAGGCTTCGTCTATCTGCCTTTGCAGATCAGCCAGCCTAGCCATCTTTTCCTTCTTCCTTTGCACCTGCTGATGGAGCATCTCCATATTTTTGATCTCTTGGTCCAAGTCGTCCTCCTGAGGCGTTGGACTGGTGGCCTTCCTCTTCTGGCTTTGGGCCTCCCGAAGAGAGAGGGTCTCCTGGTTGGGGTCCAGCAGCTGTAGAGCGGCAGCCCCTGTTGCTGAAGCTTTCTTTGGCAGCATGACGAAGGTCTATACTTGCCGAAGGTGTTCGAAACTCAAAAAGTGGAAGTGAGTTCACCAGAGGTGGGCGCCAATGTTGGGGACTTGTTCTCAAATGCTAAGAGTTAAGAACAAGGCAACATAAAAGTGTTAAATGTTAAAGTCCTTCGTCCTTCGAAGCATTATCTCCCTTCGGATATAATGAATTCCGGATGAAGGTTGTGAAGGACAAACCTTCATAAGCACAATAAATGATGAAGAAGGATTCATACACAAGATATGAAAAATAATATAAACATTGTAAATGTTATTATCAACTTATTTTTATTTGCATTACTGTATTAACAATAATAGATTATAAATGTACCTTCAGCTCGAAGGAAAGCAGGGTACAAGCGTGACGCGAAAGTAAATGCCAAGTCAGCGTGAACAGTACGGGAGCACTGTTCATCTATTTATAGGTACGGAACGCAGCCCATATAAAATAACACCCATGCCCTTTACATTTGCTAATAACTCTATAGCAATCCATCGGGGTCTAAATAGCCTTTTCCCTTTTAAGTCGGTTTCTTTTTCTGTTATCACGCCGAAGCTCCCCTGCGCATAGCTTCGGCTCTGTGCCATCCTTCATACTCTTTGTGCATCTTCACGCTGTGGTTTTGATTTATGTCCGAAGGTACCTGTTTACACATTATACTCCAGAGACATAGTTAAATCATGTTTTTGAGGACCTTCGGAAGCCGAAGGCCCCCAACAGTTCCATTAAGGAACTATAATCTCATATAGGAGATACTCTCCCTACATAGGAGAGTGATCATTCATCAGGAATGTATTATTCGGTATGAGATTTATATGTTGCATATTTATAATTCAAAGATATGAGTCCTTCTAGGATCTCATGACGGATCTTCAGAATCCTATTAACTGCATATTTTAATTCATGCCATTTGCCAGATATATTACATAGCGGAACAATGTTTACTCAACACATATGTGGGATGGGTCTCTCACAAGACCACTTGAACCATCGCTTTCACCACACATTATTTCAATAGTGCCCATAAATGTCTGAACTTCAAGCTCGTGACTTTCATTTTGCGATTATTGGTTCAGCCTCGATTGCATTTATCAATGACCCGATAAGAGAGCTTCAAGCACTCATGCCTAGGACTTTGTTTTGGATCCGTTTGCAATCTAGAGAGGCAAGCTAGATGTCGACACATTTATCTCCCACATTTAATAATGATCTTCGTCATTTCCCAAAAACGAAAGATTCATTGTTCCGTATTCCTAGCACAATGATATTGCGCGCATTGCTAGGAATTTCATCATCAAGATGAACCTCTTCGTGAGGCAAATCACCAGCAGAGCGAGTTCATCAGAGGAGAGTTATTTACAGACCACGTGAATCTGCAATCAGAACATGTGCTTTGACTAAGGCCAATGGATTATATTCGTAGGCGTCCCCGAGAATAGATCAAATGCCAATAAGTCAAATGTGGATATGATATTAATCCCGAGTATATCCACATCTGCATCAGGTAGAAGCATTCAAACCAATATGATTAATCCTCAATGATTTCTGGCAAACTCCATATACACAAGAGTACACACTGAACAACAGGTTTAGTTTGGATTTTGTGCGTTTAATAGAATAGTAAGGCATTACATTATATGGGCATTCCTCCCCCTAATGCCGAGATGTTCTAAAAGCATACAGATACAATCCCCAACCACAAGCATCCAGTTGTGGGCAATGTATACTATTGTGGTGATTTATTTGGGAAATCTTACGCACATTACAGATAGGGGTTTTATGCAGTGAGCTTTGGACTTAGATTAATGTAGTGGCATGAATACTACATATTTGTCCTTCAACATGAAGGGTTAGTCTCAACATCCAGCGAGACATGCAACAACAAGTTGCTTCATGGTTACAATTCTGCAAACTTATTGTTATTACTACCAAATGCATAGTCAATCATTAAGATTTAGACTGATATGCGCAACACTATTTTATCCATAAGGGTCCTTCAGGGGCTCATGCATACCATTCGTCGTTTGGAGCCATTAGTTGACTTCAGATCAACAAGTAAAATGACCATCAGGGTCTAACGCTCACAAAGACATTCACTGGTTGCATTGTGCTTTTAAGCACATAGGAAAAATATGTGTGTTTATATTGGTAGTGAAGTGCACGACATCAGGCCAATGCTGCCAAGCAAAGATTTTTATATGCAGAGATGTATAGTCCAACTCATTTTTATCACTGCCATGGTTTACCCAATTACTCATACTGCTCTGAAATTGGGTATCGATTTATGCAACATTTTTAGGTATAATAATTTTGAGAGAGAACTTATAACAATAGTTAATTATTTGTGGTGTTGCTAGCAGGGCAAACATTTCTCCTCATATTATATACCAAATTGTTCTATATAGCATTATTTCGATCTCTTCATTGTTTAGCAAAAATAGAAGCTTTGGAATAGAATAGACAAGTCCAAGAATTCATTTTATCTGGGAAAAATCACCATATAACTAGATTTTGATGAAGCAAATGATGATAACTGCTTGGCAAGAACGAAACAATACTAGTATCCGCCTAAGATCCATCTTCGGCAACAGATATTACTGCTCTCATACGAAGAAATCATCAGGAGTAGAGAGGATACAACATGACTCTACAAGATCTTCATATTTCTATCACAAATTATCATCACTAGTAGTCTAGTGGTCAAGAAATATGATTCTTCTGGCTCTGAGGACCAAGGACATGTTAATGTCTAATTTGGCTTCAAGCTCTGTGGTGATGTGAGATTTCATAGTTATTTGTCTACTCTTCTCACTTCTGGTAGATCGGAGGTAGACAACGGTAAGCATGCCAAAGGGTGGAATTCAGTGTAGTTCGGCTACATAAACCCCAAGTATATCGCGCATGGATCACAGTCCGTATCAAGAACATTAAACATATCAATCTATTCCGTAGAGGAAAAATCGAAGTCTCTCGCGTAGGAGAGTTCGGCTAGGCCGGGGACCTGCCGGCTTGACGGAGAGTTGATACAGATCTGATCTCGCCGCAGCAACGTCGAGGTAGAGCGTGCTGATAACGTGTTGAGAACTACGTTACCATGGATCATCATATCCGCTCCCTTCCTTCCCGTCAGCAGATTAGACGCGAGAAGCTGTAGAAGACCCGTCTCCCTTCCCATAAGCACGACAGATAGCACACGAGACACAGTATATAGGGTTGGGCCTCTGACCTCTTTCTCTTCTTTGTATTATGAGGTGGTGTACAAGTTTCTTATATAGAGATGTGAGACCCCTCAGGGGCAAAGTCGGTATTTGCCCACATAACCCTAACTAGGGTTACTTAACAAGATTTAGGGCTGGAAAAAAGTTCGAGGCTCATGAGCTGGCTCGAGCTTAGGGCGGCTCGACTTGGCTCGGAGCGGCTTGCGAGCCTCGAGCGAGTCGAGACTGGTTTTTGAGCTGGCTGGTCCACCGAGTCGAACCGAGCCAGCTCGTTCTGGCTCGCGAGCTATGCCAAATTAATCAAACTATATAATAATGATGGATAATAGATAATTTTACTTATAATATTGAATGATGATTATATTTTTCACATTTATATACTATTAAATCACTATATAATGCAATATTATTTATCAAGGTCGAGCTTCATCTTTCAACTCGTTGAGTGAACGAGCCGGCCCGAGCCGTGCTCAGTCTGTCAACGAGCCGAGTTTGGCTCGACTCGTTTCCAGCCCTTGTTAGATTAATGAGCTTGGCCTAAATTGAGAAACTCAATTAAATTCCAAAAAACCTCAAAAGCCCATGTATGGGAACCGTAGTACCACATTGCTAATCTAAATTTAGTGAGACTAGTTTATATCTAGAGGCATCTCTCTCCCTCCAAGTCATGGATGAGGGGGGAGAGGATGGAACACCACATGTGTGTACGCTCGCTCGCCTTGCCTGCCTAGGCTTAGGCATGAGTCGAGTGCGTGACGTGCACGTGAATATCGCCTTGCGGGGGCACGACTTCCTTTTGCTGTTTTCTATTTTTATTTTTAGTTGTGGCTGCTTGGCTATTAAATTTAAAGCCCTTATCCGATCGTAATCAGATAAGGATCTACACCATTATCAGATCACGATCAGATCGGATCTCAAGTCTATCGGCTCGTGGACGCTGCTCAATAAATAGTGCCTAATAGTTGTAGCCAGAATCATCCCAACTCACAAAATCTAGGTTTTGCCCCTCTTGCTGCTATGTCGTCGTTGTAGTCATCTTCATCACGAGCGTCGACGTGCATATGTGGTCGAGAGAGCAGGTCCCCGAAACCCTTCGTCTTTGAGATCCTACATCGTGTAATACCCAATTTGTAAAGAATAAGAAGAGAGTTGACCTCCTTATATGTTTTGCGCTCTACTTATTGGAATATATGAATAACCATATTTAAAAGTGAATAATTAACAAATGACACATAAATAATCTATGCATCATGTTGGAGTTTATTTGATTGTGCATTTATAAATAATAATAATGATAATATCAATAAAAATATTTTATTGTTCAAATTGGGATTTAAGACCAAACTTACCACTTAAAAATTGAAGATGATATAATGAATAAGAGAAATACTATATAAATATAAAGAAAAACATATATATAAATATATCTCTTGAAACTGGTATTTAGTTTGATTAGTGCATTTAATCAAAGTATGAAAGTCACAGCTAAATTGAATTCAATAAATTGAAATTTACAAATAAAAAGAAAAAGAAAACAGAAAAACAAAAGGAAAAGGAAAAGAAAAGAATAAAGCAGCGCTTGGGCCGTCCCCCCCGCCCTCGGCCAGCCCATCTACCAATTCCTGCCGCTGACGCCGTGGACTTGGAGGTCAGTCGCTGGCTACGCGCGTCGCTACACCGTCGTCCGCTAGCAGGTTACATGTTACCTATATCACGATGATCTAATCTGGTGCGCCGGGTATGGATCAGACGGTCAGATATTCCCGATACCCCTTCAGCCGATCAGTTTTTCAAAAGAGCCCTTATGAATTTTGGTAAACAACACGCCGTCCACTGCGTATATAAATTAATTACATGTGTGCCCTACAATTTTGTAAATAGACCCCTGGACTCCCTGATAATTGTGTGCCCGGTCCAGAAACCTAAGAAAATAGGAAAAACAATATAGAAAATGTTTTTCTAGTATAAAAAAATTCCAGGAACTTGTTTAATTCATAGAAAATTAATTTTAATTCCTTTTTAACCCATTCCAGTTACCATAAATTTTTTTTAATATTGTTTATCACTTGGTAACTCTGTTTTAGCATGAATCTTAGATTAAAATTAATCACTTGGTTATTTTAGTACCAAACACATAAAACCTTCGAAAAATCATAACTTATTATCCGTAACTACGAATTTAGTGATTCTCGAACCTACAATCTCGTTGCGATACATAGATTATTATTATGTATTATGTACTCATGTTTGGTGTGATGTTAATTTCTCCTATACCATGTCTGTTTGTATTGCTTCGAGTAGACGAACCAGTGATTGAGGATCCAGGTGTTCAACAGGTAGAAGTTGCTGAGCAGGAGCTCATTGAAGGCAAGTTGTGCCCTTAACCACTTTTACTTACCCAATAATGCTCTCTATAATCATTTTGGCATGCATTGGCTTAATTTTGATGGGACCCAATAGGCCACCCTAATTTGGTCACCTTTACACCTTGTTTACCCCTGAACTTTTGGGTACTCTTTGCTATTGCTATATATGGTTTTGGGTGTTGAGATAACTATTACACATGGTCATTCTTTATTATTATTGTTCTATTCTGTTCATGATAAGACTATTATGTTAATTGGAACATGGAGCTTAACTTGAGAAACACGTGCCACCACAAGGGTGGAATGAGACGCCCTTGGCTGACTAATTAGAAAAGCTAGTGGAGGTCTACCTTACCTGAAAGGGGCAAGGGCAGTAGGGGAGTTGGCGATGTAGGGAGGTTCTCGGGTTGGTTTTGCTGCGATGGCGGTCAGACAGGGGATTCGTGCATTTGCGCTCCCTAGAACTGTAGCGTGTTTTATGAAGCTAGTGGAACTTTGTAAAGGCCTCATAGTGTTACCCTGCCTTGCTTCCTTGGTAGAGCTGTATGGGGCCTGTACAACCCCGTGGAAAATGGGTAACATGACTTGTGGGTAAAGGGTACAACCTCTGCAGAGTGTAAAACTGGTATACTAGCCGTGCTCGCGGTCATGAGCAGCTCAGGACTCGCATGATTAATTTATGGAATTAAATTCAATTTGTCATTTGCATCGCATTGTGGTTTAATTATTAATTTTGATCTATTATTACTCTGGTTTGGTATTTACTTACATTTAGTAACTGCTAATCAAATTTGACCAACTTATTAAAAGCAACGCTCAGCTTTAACCCTTATTTGTTGATCAGCCTTACACTTCACATGAGCTCCCACCTTTGGTGAGTTCATGCACATTATTCCCCACAAATTGTTGAGCTATGATCTTTTGTGAGCTCACCCTAGTGATATATAAAACCCCCCACAGGAGAAGAACAGGTGGTCCAAGAGGAGCCTTACAACGAGGAGTACGAGCTTATCAAGGTGGCATCTCCTAGTCAGCTTTATGACGCCAAGGAATAATTATTAGTTCGCTTTATTGTTCTCATTTATTTTTGTAAGACTTCCACTATGTAATAATGATATTTGTGACATTTATCTCTATACACTTTGTCATTATATGTGATGTTCTTCTTTGGCACACATATGAGACGCATCCGACTTTATCCTTTAAATCCAGGTGTGACAGAAGTGGTATCAGAGAAAATATTGACTGTAGGAAGAAACCTAGATAGAACTAGACAAAACCCTTACCTACTTACCTTACTTTGATTATTTCCATACTTATCTTGATCTTGTCTCACCTTTTGGTGTTCTACTCTGACTATTCTTATCTTTTCTACTCTAGAAAGACAAGAAGGATTTCACACCTTGGAATCCTACACCTAAAGAGATAGGAGACCTAAGACAAAAAAAATAAAATTGTTTTCTCTACCTGAAGTGATTGGATGTTTGTTCTGATGGTAAATGCTTGATTTGCTTCTTTGATTGATTGAAATAGTATAGCAGGGCATTCTAGCATATACCACAATAAGATAATGTATTAGTATTAGTAGGTGACACACTAATCTACTGAGCTAATAAAACCCCCAAAAGATTATGTCTTGTAATTACTCGTGCTATCTACAATTCTATCTTACCATGTGTTTCTAACCCAGATGGTCAATACAAGGAAGGGAGGCAGAATCGATCTACCTGCCAACCACCACAACAGGAGGATTGTTAGACAACCACAACCAGAAATGAATCCTCTGAATCCTCCACTGGCTAGGACAGATCCGGTGGTTGTCGCTCAGATGCAGATGCTAGAACAGATGGCAAACTTGATGAATGAAATGCAAGCTTAGATGAGGCAAGAACGCCAGGAGATGCGTCAGGAAAGGAAGGAGATGCGAGAGGAGATGAGGCAAGACGGTTGCAACAGCAGCAACAACCACCACTACCTCCACCACCACCACCAGATCCACCCTGAGATAAGCACCGCGAATTCATGAGTCACAAGCCACATACATTCTTCAGCTCTCTAGATCCTTTACATGCTGATGATTGGCTAAAATTAGTGGAGAAGATGCTTAATATCGCTCAATGCTCTGATCGGGAGAAGGTGCTTTACGCTTCAGGTCATCTTACTGGCCCCGCTGCTGATTGGTGGGACTCTTACACTATGGCCCATGATGCTGCCAATAATATCACCTGGGCAAAATTTGCTACATAGTTCAGAAACTACCATATTCCTGCTGGCCTGATGAAAATAAAGACGAAGGAATTCCAATCACTAAAGCAGGGCAACATGTTAGTTAGTGAAAATCATGATAAATTTATTCAACTATCTAGGTATGCTCCAGATGAGGTTGCCGATGATGAAAGGATGCGGAGCATTTCATGGAGGGACTTGTTGGACCACTTCAGTATCAACTGGTTGCTCACACCTTCCCATCTTTCCAGAGGCTTCTGGATAAGGCTATAGCTATTGTACACAAACGTGTTCAGTTGAGTGAGATGAAGAGGAAGGCCATCACCTAGGGGCGGGGGAGCAGTAGCATCCATCCTCGCTATGTTCCACCCTAGGGTACACTAGCTCAACCTAGAGGAGGGCAACGTCCAGCTAAGTATTCACCACAGGGGACTCCACAAGACTCCACATACTCGTCAGGCTGCCCCGACTAGCACCCCGGCGAGACCTACAGGACAGGGTACAGTCACCACTTGCTTCAAGTGTGGTGAGGTTGGGCACTACACCAATGCTTGTCCGAAGAGGATCACCACCGCACCCGCTCGAAGCAATGTCCAAGGCAAGCAACCAACTCTAGGTTCTGGCAAGGAATTTAGCATTGCTAGAGTCAACCAAGTCAGTGCTGATGCTACCGCTGATGGAGTTGATATCGCTATCGGTACGTTTTATATTAATTCAGTTCCTGTAGCCATATTATTTGATTCTGGAGCTACACATTCGTTTATTTGTACTCGCTATGTCAACACAAATGAGTTACCACTTCAAACTATGCAAAAACCACTGATAGTAATTACCCCTAAAGGGCCTATTGAAGCAAATTATATGACCAACATATTAACACTGGCAATCATGGGAAGGGAATTCTGGTCTATGCCTATAGTATTAGAAGAAAGCAATATAGATTTGATACTTGGGATGTCATGGTTAAGAAAAGCAAAGGCGGTTATACATTGTGCTAGGGGAACCGTAGAACTCACTAGTCCAAAAGGAGAAAGATTTGAAGTAATAATTACCATAATCGCCTCTACCAGACCCGCCGTATATCTAGTAGATGGGAAATTTATGGGCAGAAACATCCGTGTGGTTAGATATTTCCCAGATGTCTTTCTAGAGGAGTTACCCAGGATGCCACCAGATAGGGAAGTTGACTTTGTTATCGATCTCTTACCTGGAATAGCTCCTATTTCTAAAGGGCCATACAGGATGTTAGTAGAAGAACTAAAAGAACTTAAGAAACAGTTAATGGAGTTACAAGAGGTGGGGTACATTCGTCCGAGTTCCTCACCTTGGGGAGCACCGGTTCTGTTTGTACAGAAGAAGGATGGTTCACAAAGGATGTGCGCTGATTATAGATCACTTAATGATGTCACAATTAAGAACAAGTATCCTTTACCTTGCATTGAAGACTTATTTGATCAGATGAGAGGTGCCAGGGTATTCTCTAAGATTGATCTCAGATCGGGTTATCATCAAATGAAGATTAGGCCTTCTGATATTCCCAAGACGACTTTCTCTACCCGATATGGTCTGTATGAATTCACGGTCATGTCGTTTGGCTTAACTAATGCACCAGCCTATTTCATGAATTTGATGAACAAGGTGTTCATGGAGTATCTTGATAGATTCGTCGTGGTATTCACTGACGACATTCTGATTTATTCCAAGAATGATAGTGATCATGAAGAACATCTGCAAATCATGCTTCTGAAGTTACAGGATAATCAACTCTATGCCAAGTATAGCAAGTGTGAGTTCTGGATTGACAAAGTGTCATTCCTCGGACACATCATCTCTAATGGAGGAATATCAGTGGACCCTGCTAAAGTGAGAGAGATAGTAGGATGGAAGATACTGAGTTCAGTTACTAAAATCCGGAGTTTCTTAGGACTCGCAGGGTATTATCGACGATTTATTGAAGGATTCTCCAAGATTGCTAAGCCTATGACCTCACTATTAGAGAATGGAAAGGAGTTTAATTGACCTCGTGAATGTCAAGATAGTTTCAATCAACTAAAGTTAAGATTGATGTCACCCCTAGTGTTGTTATGCAAGAAGGACATGTTATCGCCTACGCGTCTCGCCAGTTGCGGAAACATGAGTTGAACTACCCCACTCATGACTTAGAACTGGCAACCGTAGTGCATGCTCTCAAGATTTGGAGGCATTATATAATGGGAATTAAGTGCCAGGTCTACACTGGTCATAAGAGCTTAAAGTATATCTTCACACAGAAAGATCTCAATCTTAGGCAACACCATTGGTTGGAGCTCATCAAAGATTATGGCTTGGAGATTCATTATCACCCGGGTAAGGTGAATCTAGTTGCGGATGCCTTGAGTCGGAAGGAGCATGTCCATGCAACTATTGTCGCCCAGTTACCCGATGAGTTAGTAGAAGATTTTAGAAGACGCAACCTAGGAATAGTTGCACACATTGAAGGGATCACTATTGAAGTGGAACCTACCTTGGAGCTAGAAATATGCAAGGGTCAGATCGATGATGCTAAAATCCAAGAAATCAAAGATCTAATGGTTGATGGTAGAGGTCTAGACTTTACAGAGGATGAACAAGGCACAATATGGTTCAAGAACCGGATATGTGTTCTTGAAATTAACAGCCTCCATGAGACCATACTGAAGGAAGCCCATGACTCTGATTACTCTATTCATCCTGGTAGCACTAAGGTGTATCAAGATCTGAAGCAAAAGTACTGGTGGTATGGACTGAAAAGAGATGTGGCTGCACACGTGGTTGTGGGTGATGTATGTCAAAGAGTCAAAGCTGAACATCAAAGACCAGCTAGACTGCTACACCCATTAAAAGTACTCGAATGGAAGTGAGAAGAAATTGGTATGGATTTCTAAGAGCACCTAGAGGGGGGTGAATAGGTGGTCCTGCGAAATTCAAAACTAAATAGCCAACACTTGGTTATGAAATGTTAGTGCAGTTAAAACCAAGTTGCTAAAGTGTGAACTTTAGAAGAAAACCAATCACAAAGAAGATGGACACAAGACACAGTGATTTATCCTGTGGTTTGGCCAATGCCTACACCATGTTGTGGTGACCTCCTTCAGTCAAGGATTACACTCAATCCCTCTCAAGTGATCCGATGATCGACTTTGAGTACCACAGTTATCTTCTTCAGTAGTCTTTTCCCGTTTGCGATGAATCTCCACAAGTTGGAGCCTCTCGCCCTTACAAAGTTTGATCACAAGAGAAGCACAAGAGTAAGGGAGGGAAAGCAACACACGCAAGATTCAATCCGCAGCACAAACGCACACAGGCCAAGACTTGAGCTCAAAACACGGCGCAGGGAGTTCACAACTAAAACGGAGCTCAAATCACTAACACAACAATCCAAATGCGTGGAGGTGGAGTCTAGGAGTCTTAAGATGCTTAGAGAATGCTTGGTGTACTGCTCCATGTGCCTAGGGGTCCCTTTTATAGCCCCAAGGCAGCTAGGAGCCGTTGGAGATCAACTTGGAAGGCAAATCTTGCATTCTGTCGAGTGGTTCACCGGACAGTCCGATGCACCACCGGACATGAACAGTAAGCGTTCGGTGCCTGATCTCCTTCCTAATCGGGCGCAGTCGACCATTGAGCCTCGGGTCCAGTTGGCGCATCAGACACTGTTCGGTGCACACCGGACAATCCGGTGTGCCCAACCGACCGTTAGCGCGGGCCACGCGTCTCCCGCTGATTGCGCAGTTGACCGTAGGCCGTGAGCGCCGTTGGCTCACCGGACAGTCCGGTGCACCACTGGACATTCCGGTGATTTTTAGCCATAGTGCCTTTTCTTTTCCCGAGAGCGGCCAGTTCGCCGTCGGGCCAGCCTGGGCACCGGACATTGTCTGGTGCACCACCGGACAGTCCGGTGCGCCATAGACTGGTGCTGGTTTAGCTGAATCGAGCCAATCTTTCTCCATCTCTTTTCCTCTTTTCTTGGCTATGTCTTTAGCACTTAGATAAACATGTTAGCACTCAGAATCAATTTACTAAGTCTAGAAACATACCTTGTTCTTTGATGTGCACTTTTCACCTGCTTAGCACATATGAGTATAAAACAATGTGTTGGGCATTTAATCACCAAAACAATTATAGAAATGGCCTAAGGGCACATTTCCCTTTCAATCTCTCCATTTTTGGTGATTTATGCCAACACATTAAGAAGCAACTAAAAATTGCAATTCGAAGACCAAATTCTCTTTACTTAGGATTTGGCATATTTGGATCACTTTTTGCCACCACTTGGTTTGTTTTTTGCAAATCAAATTCTTTTTCCTATCTCTAAGTGAAACACACTTGTTTAGGAAAATAGAGAGATATTCCAAGAGTAAAATTGATCAAGTGACACAAACTCCCCCCTTTTCCCATAATCAAAATTCTCCCCCATAAGAGACCAAATTTTGCAATTAGAGGATTTTGGACGAAATACAAATTCTAACTCTACTATTGTCAAAATTCACAAGTGGTTGGCTGATCCATTTGCTTTGGCCTTAATTTCTCCCCCTTTGGCATTAGGCACCAAAACGGGAAAACTTTTGGCCCTTTAACCCCATTGCCTCACAAGGCAATGAGAGCATTAGTATGAACTTGGAATTAAATACACTTTTACTAGAGTGCAGTTGAAGTCTTTTTGTCGTCCAAGTTCATTTTCCCTTTCAATGGTCCTTCAAGACTACTTCAAGTGTACTCAAACAAACAAGTTAGTCTCAAAGGAGTCAAGTTGTAGCTCATCTCCCCCTAAACATGTGCATCATTTGCATACAAACTTGTGAGGTCTGGGGATGACTTGTACAACTTGAGCGCCATAAATAAACAATAAATGATGTAAATGCTCAAAGTAACATGATCAAAGGCATGAAACACATGTGTGCTATAGATCAATCCAAGTTACGCGAATCTGATACATTTAGCTCACTATGCAACCTGCAAAACCTTTTCTCATCTAAAGGCTTGGTGAAGATATCGGCTAGCTGGTTCTCGGTGCTAATGTGGAAAACATCGATATCTCCCTTTTGCTGGTGGTCTCTCAGGAAGTGATGCCGGATGTCTATGTGCTTAGTGCGGCTGTGTTCAACAGGATTATCCGCCAAGCGGATTGCACTCTCATTGTCGCATAGGAGTGGGACTTTGCTTAGATTGTAGCCAAAGTCCCGGAGGGTTTGCCTCATCCAAAGTAGTTGCGGGCAACACTGTCCTGTGGCAACGTACTCGGCCTCAGCGGTGGATAGGGCAACGGATGTTTGTTTCTTGGAGCTCCAGGACACCAGGGACCTTCCTAGAAACTGTCACGTCCCTGATGTGCTCTTCCTATCTACCTTGCACCCAACATAGTCGGAATCTGAGTATCCGATTAAGTCAAAGGTAGAGCCCTTTGGATACCAGACCCCGAAGCAAGGCATAGAAACTAAATACCTAAGAATTCGCTTAACGGCCACAAGGTGCCACTCTTTGGGGTCGGATTGAAATCTAGCACACATGCATACACTAAGTATAATGTCCGGTCTACTAGCACAAAGATAAAGTAATGAACCTATCATTGACCGGTATGCCTTTTGATCAATGGACTTACCTCCTTTGTTGAGGTCACGATGTCCGTCAGTTCCCATCGGTGTCTTTGCGGGCTTAGCATCCTTCATTTTAAACCTCTTGAGAAGATCTTGAGTGTACTTTGTTTGGGAGATGAAGGTGCCATCCTTGTGTTGCTTCACTTGGAATCCAAGGAAGTAGGTCAACTCGCCCATCATTGACATCTCGAACTTTTGCATCATCACCCTGCTAAACTCCTCACAAGACTTTTGGTTAGTAGAACCAAATATTATGTCATCGACATAAATTTGGCAAACAAAAAGATCACCATCACAAGTCTTTGTAAAAAGAGTGGGATCAGCTTTCCCAACCTTGAAAGCATTAGTAATTAAAAAATCTCTAAGGCATTCATACCATGCTCTTGGGGCTTGCTTAAGTCCATAGAGCACCTTAGAGAGCTTATATACATGGTTAGGATACCTGTCATCCTCAAAGCCAGGGGGTTGTTCCACGTATACCTCCTCTTTGATTGGCCCATTGAGGAAAGCGCTCTTTACGTCCATTTGGAACAGCCTAAAGGAATGGTGAGCAGCATAGGCTAATAAAATCCGAATTGACTCTAACCTAGCCACAGGAGCAAAAGTATCCTCAAAATCCAAACCTACGACTTGGGCATAACCTTTTGCCACAAGTCGAGCCTTGTTTCTTGTCACCACTCCGTGATCGTCTTGCTTTTTGCTGAACACCCACTTGGTTCCCACAATGTTTTGCTTTGGACGTGGCACCAGGCTCCAGACTTCATTCCTTTTGAAGTTGTTGAGCTCTTCCTGTATGGCCAACACCCAGTCCGGATCCTGCAAGGCCTCTTCTACCCTGAAGGGCTCAATAGAAGATACAAACGAGTAATGCTCACAAAAATTAGCTAATCGTGAGCGAGTAGTTACTCCCTTGCTGATATCACCCAGAATCTGATCGACAGGGTGATGTCTTTGGATCGTCGCTTGGACTTGGGTTGGAGGGGCCCATGGTGCTTCTTCCTCCATAACCTGTTCTTCCTGTGCTCCCCCTTGATCCTGCCCCTCTTCCTGAGGTACCTGTTCATCGTCTTAAGTTGGTGGATGCACCATTGTTAAGGAAGAAGGTTGATCTTGTTCCAGTAGTTCATGTGATCGCACATCTCCTATCGCCATAGTTCGCATTGCGGCCGTCGGAACCTCATCTTCATCTATATCATCAAGATCAACTTGCTCTCTTAGGGAGCCATTAGTCTCATCAAATACAACGTCGCTAGAGACTTCAACTAATCCTGATGATTTGTTGAAGACCCTATACACCTTTATATTTGAGTCATATCCTAGTAAAAACCCTTCTACTGCCTTGGGAGAAAATTTCGAATGTTTACCTTTCTTCACCAGAATGTAGCATTTGCTCCCAAATACACAAAAATAAGAAACATTGGGTTTGTTACCAGTCAGGAGTTCGTAGGAAGTCTTCTTGAAGAGACGGTGTAGATAGAGCCGGTTTATGGCATGGCAAGCTATGTTCACAGCTTTCGACCAAAACTGCTCAGGCATCTTGTATTCTCCAAGCATTGTTCTCGTCATGTCGATTAGCGTCCTGTTCTTCCTCTCTACCACACTGTTTTGCTATGGTGTGTAGGGAGCGGAGAACTCGTGCTTGATGCCTTCCTCCTCAAGATACTCTTCAACATGCAAATTCTTGAACTCAGACCCATTGTCGCTTCTTATCTTCTTCACCTTTAGCTCAAACTCATTTTGAGATCTCCTTAAGAAGCGTTTTAGGGTTCCTAGGGTTTTGGATTTGTCCTGCAAAAAGAATACCCAAGTGAAGCGGGAAAAGTGATCAACTATTACAAGACCATACTTACTTCCCCTAATGCTGAGGTAGGCAACGGGTCCAAAGAGATCCATGTGAAGAAGTTCTAGTGGTCTTGATGTCGTCATCACATTTTTGTTATGATGAGTGCTTCCCACCTATTTCCCTGCTTGGCACGCTGCATAAGGTCTGTCTTTCTCAAAATAGACATCGGTTAGTCCTAACACATGATCTCCCTTTAGAAGCTTATGAAGGTTCTTCATTCCAACATGTGCTAGACGGCGATGCCAAAGCCAGCCCATATTAGTCTTAGCTATTAAGCATGCATCTAGATCGACATTCTCTTTCGAAAAATCAACTAAATAGAGTTTTCCGTCTAATACACCCTTAAAGGCTATTGAACCATCACTCCTCTTAAAGACAGATACATCAATATTTGTAAATAAACAATTGTAGCCCATGTGACACAATTGACTTACAGACAGAAGATTGTACCCGAGTGACTCTACTAAAAATACATTTGATATTGAGTGCTCATTTGTGATGGCTATCTTGCCCAATCCTTTAACCTTGCCTTGGTTCCCATCTCCAAAGAGAATTGTATCATGTGAATCCCTGTTCTTGACGTAGGAGGTGAACATCTTCTTCTCCCCCATCATGTGGTTTGTGCATCCGCTGTCGATAATCTAGCTTGAGCCCCCAGATGCATAAACCTGCAAGGAATTTAAGCTTGGGTCTTAGGTACCCAACTCTTGTTGGGTCCTACAAGGTTAGTCACAACGGTTTTTGGAACCCATATGCAAGTTTTGTCTCCCTTGCATTTGGATCCCAACTTCCTAGCAACTACTTTTGCATTTTTGCATGAAAGTACAAAAGAAGCATTGCAAGCATGATAGATAGTAGTAGAACCATTTCAAGTTTTCTAGGCACATAAGACACAACATGATTACGTCTAGGCCTATTTCTACCATGTGCATAAGTAGAGCTTGAAGCAAACATAGCATGTGAATCATGATAGTTAGGTAAAGCAACATGATTATAACTCCTATCATGATGAGAAACTTTCTTAACATGAGCATAAAGATAAGCATGGTTCTTTTGATCATTTGAGCTACTAGCCATAGGAGCCTTCCCTTTCCCCTTGTTGAGATCGGAGGTCCTTTGGCTTGTTAAGTTCTTGGTTTCCTTTCGAAAACCAAGTCCATCCTTAATTGAGGGATGTCTACCAATGGTGTAGGCATCCCTAGCAAATTTTAGTTTCTCATAATCAGTTTTGCAAGTCTTAAGTTGATCATTAAGATTTACAACATCATTACTTAATCTAGCAATAGTGGCAGCATGTTCATCAAAGTCAACATCTTTACACCTATTGCAAATAACTACATGTTCTACACATGAACTAGTTGCATTTACTTTCTCTAGCTTAGCATTCAAATCATCATTTAAATTCTTTAAGCCAGAGATAGATTCATAACAAGTAGACAACTTAGAGGATAGCATTTCATTTCTCTTAATTTCTAGAGCAAGAGATTTTTGAACACTAATAAATTTATCATGATCTTCATACAAAATATCCTCTTGCTTTTCTAGCAATCTATCCTTTTCATTAAGAGCATCAATTAATTCATTTATCTTGTCTACTTTAGTTCTATCTAATCCTTTAAATAAATCAGTGTAGTCTACTTCATCATCAGATGATTCTTCATCACTAGAAGAGGTATACTTGGGAGTGTCCCGAATACGTACCTTTTTTTCTTAGCCATAAGGCACGTATGGCGTTTGTTGGGTGCCTTCGTCTTCCGAAGGTCCTCAAAAACATGATTTAACAACGTTTCTGGAGTATAATACGTGAACAGGTACCTTTGGACTCAGATCAGAACCACAATATGAAGAAGTGCGAAGAATGCGAAGGTTGGCGCAGAGCCGAAGCTATGCTCAGGGGACCTTCGGCGTGATATCAAAAAAAGGGAACCGACTTAAAAGGGAAAAGGCTATTCAGACCTCGATGGATTACTATAAAGTCATTAGCAAATGTAAAGGGCATAAGTGTAATTTTACATGGGCAGCGTCCCGTGCCTATAAATAGATGAACAGTGTCCCCGTACTGTTCACGCTGACTTGGCATTTGCTTTTGCGTCATGCTTGTACTTTTACCTTCTTTCAAGCCGAATGTACATTTGTAATTTGATATCATTTCTATTTTTCCTTAATAATAAAATAGAAATGAGATGATAATAATACATAATTGTTTATGTTATCTTTTATATTTCATATGATTCCTTCTTCATTATTATATGTTGCGCTGATGAAGGTATGTCCTTCATAACCTTCGTCCGAAAATCATTATATCCCAAGGGAAATAATGCTTCGAAGGACGAAGGAATTTAACGTTTAACATTTTATGTGTTGCCTTGTTCTTAACTCATAGCATTTGAGAACAAGTCCCCAACATTGGCGCCCACCTCTGGTGAACTCTTTTCGACCACCTTCGGCAAGCACTAACCTTCGTCATGCCACCGAAGAAAGCTTCAGCGACAGGGGCTATCGCTCTGCAGTCGCTGGACCCGAACCAGGAGACCCTTTCTCTTCGAGAGGCCCGAAGCCAGAAGAGGAAGGCCACTAGTCCAACACCCCAGGAGGATGAGTTGGACCAAGAAATTAGAAACATGGAGATGCTTCATCAACAAGTACAAAGGAAGAAGGAGAAGATGGCCCGACTAGCCGACCTTCAGAGGCAGATTGGCGAAGCCACTGAAGAAGTATGACATCTTGCTCAAGATGAGCAAGAGCGAAGGCCCCAACATAGGGAGCTTCACCAAGAGGGCTTCTTCAATGAGGATGAATGGTATGAGGATTTCTATCATGGGAATTTTGCTTTTGATGATGCTTCTCCTCTGTCAACAGAACTGCAGGCTACACCTTGGCCCCCGTCTGACAAGCGACCCCAGCTCCCCATGTATGACGGGCACTCAGATCCGAAGCAGTTTCTGATGAGCTACGAAGCAACCATATCTTCATACGGAGGCAATACCACAGTCATGGCGAAATCTTTCGTCATGGCAGTCAAGAATGTTATGCAAACCTGGTACTCCTCTCTTCGGCCAGGAACAATCACATCATGGCAGAAGCTGAAGGACATGCTGATCACCAGTTTCCAAGGGTTTCAGACGAAGCCGGTTACCGCTCAAGCTTTGTTCCAGTGCACGCAAGATCATGAAGAATACCTCTAGGCGTATGTCCGAAGGTTCTTGCGTATGAGGACACAAGCGCCAACAGTGCCCAATGAAATTGTCATTGAGTCCATGATCAAGGGGCTTCGGCCAAGACCTACAGCCCAATACTTCGCCAGGAAACCCCCTCAGGCCCTGGAGAAATTGCTTCAAAAGATGGATGAATACATCCACGCTGATAATAACTTTCGTCAAAGAAGGAAGGAAGCCTGTAGGCTCTCTGAGATGACCAGGGGCTTCGGAGGGAGAATCCACCCAAGGCACGTCAGATCAATCCACTCCACCCAGAATGACGACAGAGGAAGTCAGCAACAGAGGCCACAATATTCCTCGCAAGCTTCGGGGCAGCAACAAAGCTATCTTCGGCCTCCAGCTCCAAGGGGCAGAGGCACCAGGGGCTTCGGAGGAAGGTTTGGGGATCAGCCCAAGAAAATTTATTGTCTATTCTGTGGTGAGGACAAGGGCCATACTACAAGGATGTGCCATATCACCATTCAGAAATAGAAGGAAATAGCAGAAGCTGTAGCTCAACAGAACCAGCCGAAGAAGGTTATGCACACTGCTTCGTATCACTCACCATACATACCAGAGTATGTGGGTAACCATCCTACAGCTTCTGTTGCTTCGGCTAGCCAACCGCAGGCATCTTGGCAACAGCCTCCACCTCCACCACCAATACAACCTGCATATTCCGAGGCTAGCAGCCAGAAGGGAGCCAGCATATTCACCAGCAGCGAGACTTCTGGGAGGAGTCTGAAGCTCGCACAGTCAACAGTACTGTGCCAGAATCGAAGCATATCTACTAAGAGATATCCTACCCCTGGAACAGTTTTTGCATTCGTCATCATTTTCTTTTTAATAAAGAACAATCATTGAAAGCCTAGTTCCTTTGTTGTTTTCAATTTCTTGTAATAGCTTCATTATTGTCTAGTATAATATACCTTCTTCATAGACTCACGAAGTTCAAAAAGTCCGTGAAACACAAAAGTTGTTCTTAAGGGAACGCGGGGTTCAAAATCACATTGCAAGTTTTATCGAAGCAACAAAAAGTCGTTCTAAGGAACGCAGCGTAAGTTTGCTGAAGTTACAAAAAGTCGTTCCTAAGGGAGCACATCGTAAGTTTTCTGCTCAAAAGTCGTTCCAAAGGGAATGCAGAGCTTACAGCGAAAAGTCAACGCTGATTCCGCCGAAATATAAGGCGAAGCGCGAATAGTCAACGCTAATACCACCGAAATAGAAGGCGAAGAAGTTCAAAAGACGTTCCTAAGGGAATGCAGAACTTACAGCAAAAAGTCAACGCTGATACACCGAAAAATAAGCGGTGAAGCCGAAAAATAAGCGGCAAAGAGATTGTGTATTCTACTGTGGGGATGTGTATGTATCTTCGGCACAAATATCATTTTGCATAGCATAACATCATCACATCATTTGCATAACATAATATCATACATCATATTGCATCAATGGCACAAGAAGGGAATACAATGTTGACCTTCGGAGAATGCTTCGAAAAAAGTGAAATTGTGCTAAGGCACAAAATAACTTTTGAAGAGATACAACTTTATCAGCTCTGAAGTGGAGAAAAAAGTCTATTGTTGACGAAGCATTAATGTTTCTGCGACGATTTGAGGATTTTTCACGAAGCATAAAAAGCTCTTCTTTATGAAGCATGAAAAGAAGGGAAGGTGTTTTTTCGCTGAAGGCTCAAAAACGGTATGTACAATAAAAGTTTCATGCATCGCAAAGAAATGAATTACAAAGCCATTTATACATTACATTAAAGTTCATGAGCACCAAATATTACAAGCATAGTCCAGCAAATGTTACAATTAATATTCTAGCAATGTTTTTACAATATCTATTGTTCTTCCTTCAAAACTTTGTCCGCAGCTTCGGTCAGCAGTTGAGTAACGACTTCGTCCAAAATGCTTTCGGCCATGCTAATAATTTCTACTGGTTCCTTTGCCTCTGGCTCGATCAATGACTCGAATGGTTCTGGGGGAGGAGATAGTTCAGCTGCAGTAAAAAACGTAGATAAGTTCGAAATCACAAAAATAAAAAATAAAGTTAAAAGCTATTAAGCAATACCTATCCGCCTTTCGAGTTCCGCAACTTTTTCAGCTGCCTTCATTGCTTCCCTTGCATCGTGAGTATCTTTTTCACTCTTTTTTATTATTTCGTGGGCCATCCCTCGGCCACCATTTTCCCAGATGTCAGTGAAGAATTTTCCACCAACTAAGCTTGCTTCGGCCGAGGGGTCCTTTGTATCTTCAATAGATAAAGCAGCTTCGGTTTGCGCCAAAAATTTCACATGTTCGCAACCTACCTTCTCCAAGACAGCTGCAACTCCCCTCACGCCAGAGAAGGCACAGACATCACCACGACCACTCAAAACTTCCTCAAAAGCTTCGGCTTCGCTGCTGATCCATTCAATTGGCCCCTCGGGATCGCCCCGTATGAAGTTCTCTTCACTTGAATATGCGCCAACGTTGGCGAAGCTAGTTTTTATTTTCTTCGCACATTCTACAGATTTTTCATAACATCTTTCTTTTGAAGAGCGAAGTTCCACAACTATTTTTTCTCAATAGTTTTTCCAGTAATCACTGGCGTCTCGGTCAGCTTCGGCAATAGCACATTTTAATTTTGCTTCAGCCAGCTGTTTCCGAAGATCCTCTATTTCGCATTTCTGGGATTTAGCTTGGGCTTTGGAAGTAGCTTTGTCTTCTTTTATTTTGTTCACCAATGAGTTTAATATTTTATCTTTTTCAAGACCTTCGTTCCTTAGTTCAATTACTTCGGAATGAAGGTTGTTCAATTACTTCGAAACGAAGGTTGTTCAAAGCGGAAGATAATGTGGCGGAACTGTCCGAATTATTCCGACTTAAGTGCCTAAGTCCCGCCTTAGAGGCTAGACCACACTTAAATGGGAATAACCCGTCAATCCCTCGGATCTAGTCCGACGAGGCGACTGATAGGATCAAGTACCACAATCTCACTCGACAGTGAGTCACAGAGCAAATACAATAAAGCATAAAACCATACATTGAAGAGTATTAGATTATTACATCATCATCGGAGTTTTTGGCAAAAGTAGTCATCATTGTTCGAAGTGCAGCGGAATAAAACTAACGATAATTAAATAGAGAGATGGGGAAGCCTGTCCCATCACTCCTCATGCTCCTCCTCAGCCGAGGCGGGGTCCCACTCGACTGTCCAACCCAGTGGTAAGGTGGACGGCCAAGTCACTCCAGCAACCATGTCCTCCAAAGAACCTGTAAAAATTATGCCACAAGCAAGGCTGAGTATACTAATACTAAGCTAGACTTACCTGGTGTGAGGAGTCTATACTCCTCTACCTCTAGACATGCAGTTGTTTGGCTGTGGGGTTTTGTTGCCAAAAGCACTAGCTGATTTTCTAAATCAAGTTTTTAACTTTGTCAAATTTAAGTGTGACTCTCTTAAGGCTAAAAGTGTACTATCTACTCATACATGGTATCAAACATATTTAGCAATCAACATCTTGTACCAACTCATCATATTTCCAATTGTTACTCAATGCAGTACAATGGATCAAGCAGTCTCATTAGCTGCGAGAAGCAGACGATTCGAATCGAGTTTTTATCCTTGCAAGGTAAACCCAAACACACGACATGTAGGGGCACTCCGTCCCCACACATATCAACCGTTCCCATCGATTCCCTGGCAGCAGATCAGGGCTCACCGCCTTGGCGTATAATGCCTCAATAACCCCGACTGCCGTCGTGCATTGACCGCACTTGTACCCACCATAACCGGAATGGGAGACTACGTCTCAGGCCGCGTGAGGGGTAAAGTCCACTGGCAGGTTCAATCAGGTACTAGGTTTACCGATTTACCATATTTCTCGGTATGTGCTTAGTACATTCAAACGCTTGACACAGGTATCCGCACGTTAATCCTTATTCCAATTTCATCTCGTAGACCACGTACCCCCATGGATCCGTGTCCACAGACCAACACCGATATGATATGAAAGTGGGTACAACCAATTCCTGACCTCGCGCGAGTGCTAGAAAAATCACTCGACTTCTATCGAGATCCCTAATTAGCAAAGCAGCTACTCAACCTAGCATACTAGTATCCATCTCAAAAAGGATTCCTGAGTTCATGCAACTAGGGTTTCAATCAACTCCTACACTTAAGTGCACAATACAAGCCTACAAACATTAAGTGTAGTAAAATAGCATATAGAACAGGTTATGCATAAAACCGGGGCTTGCCTTCCAAAGCTGTGGCAGGCAGGTCCTCTGGTACAGGCTCTGGTGCTGGATCCGGGGCTACCTCTGAAGCAGCTCCTTGCTCCGGCACGAGGACGTACTCTCCGTCAGCAAGGTTACAGTCTATCGAAAATGCAATAAACATGCATGTTGTAATACCCAAATGGCAAGAGTAGTGGAATGTCCAAGAATTGAGGAATATAAAGGGTTTAATTGACCACTTGTGTTATTATTTCCATTTTTTTTGCATATTTCAAATCATGGAGTTATCCTTGGCTAACAATAAATGTACTAAATAAAAGAATGGTGCATCATGCTGAGGTTTCATTGTGTGTGCATTTTTTTTTGTGACAATGTAAAAATAAATAAAAAAATTTAAAACCCAAATTTGGAGATTTGACCCTAATTTGCAAATTGGAGTTTAGAATAGAGGAAGAAAAAGGTTATACAAGAGATAAATATATAAACATATAAAAATATATATATAATATAGTTAAACCATCCATATTATTGGGTTCAGTTTGTACATTCAAAACGAATATGAGTTCACATTGAAAGTTGGATTCAAATTTGAATTTGAAATCCAAAAGGAGAAAAGGAAATCAGAAAAAGGATAAAAAAAAGAAGAAAGATGGCCACACGTGTGGGCCGATTTCTCACTCCCTGGCCCAACTAACACCTACCGCCCAGCCCAAACCCCCCCTTGGTGCCGACACCCTTACCCCACGCGTCAGCCGCCCATCGCGCGCCTCCTCACTGACGGGTGGGCCGGCCTCGTCAGCACCATCCCCATCCGGCCGTGCGACCGCTCCGCCACTCTCACGTGGGGCCCAGAAGTCAGTGTCGTCGTCTTCTACGCCGCAACCACACCTCCCGACGACTTCGCCGTAGATCCCGTGGGCGCCGGACTCCGTCAGCGTCCCGGTAGAATCGGCAGCAGCCGTTGCGCCTTGACCCTTGGACCCGCGCGTGATATATAGAGACAAGGACGCCTCGGTTGTGCCCCTTTTTGCATGCCGAACGAGCTCGCCGTAACGAACCCAGTCGCCATTGCCGTGCCGAGAGAGAGAGAAAGGAGAGAGGAGAGAAATAGTACGCCGTCCGTCTACCTGGGGTCGGGGGAAATCTCGACGTGTGAAGCGGCCGGTGGCGGGTGCTTCATCGTCGGCGTTGAAGAATCGCCGTCGCGCAGGCAACTTCTGGTGCAGCCTCCAAAGATCGGTGAGTTGCTGTTTATTTACAGCTCGGGTTGTGAGTTCGTCGCGGTCCTAGCTCGGGGTAGAGGGAAAATAAACTCGACATGGTGGCCGGAATGGCGGATCACGGTTTACCGACGGGGACTTCGCCGTGGGATCGCTCAACGATCTCCTATGGAGATCACCGTTGTCTGTCTGTCGTGAGGTAGGAGACGGGTTCTTAACCGTTGATCTGTGACGAACGGCTAGGATCAGATTAGACGTACCGGTTGGACATGTGGTCATCTCAACCGTCGATCGGCTAATGAGCGCATGAGAGTAGATCGTAGGATTTTTAAATCAGATCCATCGATGGGCGATCCGATGGCTGGAATCACCTATAGGTTAGGCGGGCAGTGGATCTAATATGATCCGTCAGATGGGATCGGACGGCCGAGATCTTGTGATACCCCTTCGCCTTGGCAATTATGCTAAAGAGCCCTCGGGTTTCAGTAAAATAAACCCACCGTCCTATTGCATAGTGTTCTGGGTCTCAGGGTCTTTTGCGCCTGGGCCCCTGCTGTTCTCAGATTTTGACGCCTAGTCCAGACAGTGAGAAAACTTATAAAATAATTTAGAAAATAGATTTTTATGTGTAAAAATAATCCTAGAACTTGTTTAATCCATAGAAAATCCATTTTTAGTCCAAATTGATCCATTCCACTTTCTAAATTTTTGTAATAATATTGTCTACCCATTAGTGCCTCGTTCTGACATGACAAACACATTAAAATTATTCTTTCACTTAATCTTATATCAAATACATAAAACCTTAGGAAATTCATAACTCCTCCGTTTTAACTCCGATTTGATCCGTTCAAGTTGCGTTAGTCTCGTAGCAACGTGTAGATCATTATTATGCAGTATATTCTTATGTTTGGTGTGATGTTAATTTTGTATATACCATGTTTGCTTGTATTGCTACGTCTAGCGCGAGGACACGTGTCATCTGAAAGGCAAGTTGGTACCTGGAATCTCAAGTGCCAGGCAAGTTGTGCCCTTGATCACTTCTTTTACCCATTCATGTTCTTATTATTCATAATGATCTGCATAGGATAATTTTGCTGGGACCCAATAGGATGCCCTAGATTTTGACTGTCTTTATACCTTGCTTCACCACTGGTTTTACTACTAAAGTTTTGGGTAGTACATGCTATTGCTTTATGTGGATTTGGGTATAGAGATATTCGTCACTCATTGTTATACTATTTATTGTTATCTGTTTTATTATTCCTTGTTCATGTTAAGATCATTATGTTAATGGGAACATGGAGCGACCACCCGGGAAAACAGTGCTACCACAAGGGTTTAATGGGACGCCCTTGGCTGATTAACTAGGAAAGCTAGGGGAGGGCTACCTTACCCGAAAGGGGCAAGGGCAGTAGGGGAGAGGTCAGTGTAGGGAGGTCCCTGGTTGATTTTGCTGCGATGGCGGTCAGCCAGGAACCCTGCACTGGATCTTCCTATAAACTGTAGCGGGTAGTCTGAAGCTAGTGGAACTTTGTAAAGGCCTCGTAGTGTTACCCTGCCTCGCCTCCTCGGTAGAGGTGTATGGGATTGGCCATCTCTTGGCAGATGGGTAAATGACTTGTGGGTAAAGATGCGCAACCTCTGCAGAGTGTAAAACTAGTATACTAGCCGTGCTCACGGTCATGAGCGGCTCGGACCCTCACATGATTAATTATGGAACTTAAATTCAATTTGACATTTGCATCGCATTTGGGATTATTTTACTATTACTGTTCTTTATTATTACTAAGGTTTGGTATTTACTTACACTTAGTAATTGCTAATAAAATTTTGACCAACTTATAAAAGCAATGCTCAGCTTCAGCCTTTATTTCATTGATCAGCCTTACACTTCATGAACTCCCACCTTTGGTGAGTTCATGCCACATTATTCCCCACGACTTGTTGAGCTATGAACGTATGTGAGCTCACTCTTGCTGTCTCACACCCCCCCCCCACAGGAGAAGAGCAGGTGGTTCAGGAGGAGCCTCAAGGCGAGGAGTTTGACTTGATCTAGGTGGCGTTTCTCAGTTGACATTGGCGCCGATGATCCTTAGTTCGTTTTATGGTTATACTTTTATTTTGTAATAAGTCTTCCGCTATGTAATAAATACTCTGATGTTTTATGACATTTATCTCTATACACTCTGTTATTATATATGTTGTCTTCTTGGCGCATGTATGAGATGCACCTGGCTTTGTTCCTTAAAGCCGGGTGTTACAGAAGTGGTATCAGAGGAAATGTTGACTGTAGGACGAAACCTAGATAGAAATGGACAAAACCCTTATCTACTTATCTTACTCTGATTCATTCCATACTTACCTTATCTTGATCCTGTCTCACCTTCTACTGTTCTACTCTGATCATTCTTGCCTTTGCTACTCTGAGACAAGATGGATTTCACACCTTGGAATCCCTACCCCTATGACAATTTAAGAGATAGGAGGCCTAAGACCAAATCAAAACTATTTTCTCTATTAAAAATATTGGTTGATTGTTCTGATGATCAATGCCTGATTTGCTTCTTTGATTGATTGAAATAGTATAGATGGGCATTTTAGCAGGTACCACTATAATGTATTGTATTAGCTTTAGTAGGTGACACACTAATCTACTTAGCTAATAAGTCCCCCAAAGTAACATGATTGTAATTACTGCCTTGTCTACTGCTCTCTCTTACCATATGTATCTAACTCAGATGGTCAATACCAGGAAAGGAAAGATTATCACGCAACAGCAAATAGAAATGAATCCTCCAAATCCTCCACCTGTTGAAACCGATCAAGTGATTGCAACCCAAAGGCTGGTAATACAGCAATTGACGGACATGATGACCGAAATGCAAAACCAGATAAGACAAGAACGCGAGGAAATACGTCAAGCCCGTCTGGAGATACATCAAGAAATAAGGCAATCACGGTTGGAGAGACAACAACAAGAGCAACCACCATCTCCACCACCACCGGCTCCACCAAGCTACATAAACATATATGTAAATTACTACTATTTGTAGGATCTACAGGTTCCTTTAGTTAGTATTCGGTATGATACTATTTTAGGAGGAATAAAAAGGTCTATCTGTCCCCATGTGTTGCTAATAAAATTATGCGTCATGCTGAGATTTTGGTTTGCTCATATGTGTTGGACAATATGAGAAAACCCATGAGAGTAATTACACCTAAAGGGCCTGTTGTGGCGAATCAAATGACACGTAGATTGACATTTGACCATTATGGATAAAGAATTTAGAGTTACTGCTATAATATTGGAGCCAAGCAGTATAGATCTGATCCTTGGTATGTCACGGTTAAGAAAGGTAAAGGTAGTTTATACACTCTGCTAAAGGAACCGTAGAACTCACCAGTTCCAAAGGAGAAAGATTTGAAGTTGGAATTGCAGTAACTACTGCCACCAGACTAACGACATTCTTAGTAGATGAGAAGTTTTTGGGTGACAACATCCGGGTGGTTAGAGATTTTCTGGATGCCTTTCCAGAGGAGTTACTAGGGATGCCACCTGATAGAGAAGTTGAGTTTGTCATAGATCTCTTACCTGGAACTGCTCCTATTTCTAAACGGCCATATAGGATGTCTGTAGAAGAGTTAAAAGAACTCAAGAAGCACTTAACGGAGTTGCAAGAGGCTGAGTACATTTGTCCGAGTCTTCACCTTGGAGAGCACCAGTTTTGTTTGTAAAGAAGAAAGATGGATTGCAAGGGAGGTGCGTGGATTAAAGGTCCCATAATGATGTCACTGTGAAGAACAAGTTTCTGTTACCCCGCATTAAGGATTTATTTAATCGGATGAGAGGAGCCAGGGTATTCTCGAAGATTGACCTCCGATCGGGATACCATCAGATGAGGATTAGACCATCGGATATTCCCAAGACGGCTTTCTCGACTCAATAAGGATTATATGAGTTCATCGTTATGTCGCTTGGATTAACTAATGCACCAGCTATTTTATGGACCTGAAGAGTAAGGTGTTCATGATCTAGACAGATTCGTTGTGGTTTTCATCGACGATATTCTTATTTATTTCAAGAGTGATAGTGATCATGAGAAATAGCTGAGATTGGTGCTACAAAAGCGACGAGATAATCAACTATACGCCGAGTACAGTAAATGTGAGTTTTGGATTGGCGAGGTGCCATTTCTTGGACATATCATTTCTAATGGAGGAATATCAGTGGATCCTGCTAAAGTCAAGGAGATAGTGGCGTGGAGCATACCCACTATAGTTACGAAGATTCGGAATTCCTAGGAGTTGCAGGATATTATCGGAAATTTATTGAAGGGTTCTCTAAAATTGCCAAGCCTATGACCTCGCTTTTGGAGAAAGGAAGAGAATTCAAGTGGGATGAGAAGTGCCAAGAAAGCTTTGATCAATTGAAGGAGAGATTGATGTCGCCACCAGTATTGGTTATGCCAGATCTACAGAAGAGATTTGACATTTATTGTGATGCATGTGGCCAAGGACTTGGATGTGTGCTCATGCAAGAAGGACATGTGATTGCCTATGCATCTCGTCAGTTGCGGAAGCATGAACTGAACTACCCCACTCATGACTTGGAATTGGCTGCCGTTGTGCATGTACTTAAGATTTGGAGACACTACATCATGGGAACCAAGTGTCAAGTATACATGGATCATAAGAATTTGAAGTATACAATCACTCAGAAGGATCTCAACCTTAGGCAACGCCGTTGGTTGGAGCTTATTAAGGATTATGATTTGGAGATTCACTATCACCCGGGCAAGGCAATTTGGTTGCAGACGCCTTGAGTCAAAAGGAGCATGTTCATTCAGCTGTTGTTGCCCAGCTACTCGATGAGATTGTTGAGGATTTCAGGAGACTTAACCTGGGGATAGTTACTCACACTAAAGGAGTTATTATTGATGTGGAAACTACTTTGGAGCAAGAGATCCGCAAAGGACAAATTGGTGATGCTAAGATACAAGAGATTAAGGATCTGATTACTGAAGGTCGAGTTCCGGAATTTACGAAAGATGAGTAAGGCACCGTATGGTTCAAGGACAAGAGATGTGTTCCGGAGATTGAAAGCCTTCGTGAGACTATATTGAAGAAAGCTCATGGCTTGGATTATTCTATTCATCCTGGTAGTACCAAGATGTATCAGGATTTAAAGCAGAAGTGCGGGTAATATGGACTGAAGAGAGATGTGGCTGCACATGTGGCTATGTGTGGTGTGTGTCAAAGAGTTAAGGCTAAACACGAGAGACCAGCGGGACTACTGCATCCACTGAAGATACCCGAATGGAAGTGGGAAAAAGATTGGTATGGACTTCATTACTGGATTGCCTCGCACCTCGAAAGGATATGATGCTAGATGGGTTATCGTTGATAGACTGACCAAAGTGGCTCATTTCATTCCGGTCAAGACTACTTATAAGGGATCCCAATTGGCTAAGTTATATATAGCTCGAATTGTGTCTCTACACGGAATACCGAAGAAGATCATTTTGGATAGAGGATCACATTTTACCTCTAGATTTTGGAAAAGTTTTCATGAGAATATGGTTACGAAGTTGAATTTTAGTTCGGCCTGCCATCGTTAGACTGATGGACAAACTGAAAGGACTAATCAAGTATTGAAGGACATGTTGAGAGCTTGTGCCCTTCAACATGGTAGTAGTTGGGACAAGAATCTACCTTATGCTGAGTTCTCAGGCCAGTCTGAAGATGTCACTGTTCGAGACTCTATATGGCAGGAAATGCAGGATTCCTCTACATTGGATCAGACTAGAGGAAGACAGTTCTTTGGACCTGCACTTATTCAAGAGGCAGAATAACAAGTCCGTATAATTCGAGAGAATTTGAAGGTAGCTCAAACCAGACAAAAGAGCTACGCTGATAATAGAAGAAGACCACTGGAATTTGAGGAAGGAGATTATGTGTACCTCAAGGTGTCACCACAGCGTGGAATGAGGAGATTTAAGTAAAGGGCAAATTGTCCCCTCGTTATGTTGGACCATTCCTTATCTTTGGAAGAGTTGGGGAGATGGCATACCAACTCGAGTTACCTGATAATCTATCTGATGTGTATAATGTATTCCATGTGTCTCAATTTAAGAAGTGTCTCCGTGTCCCTGAGGAACAGTTACCAATGGATGAGCTCAGTGTTCAGGGAGATTTAACTTACACGGAGTATCCTATCAAGATTCTTGATACATCGACTCGTGTCACAAGGAATAAGGTCATAAAGATGTGCAAAGTACAATGGAGTCACCACGGTGAAGATGAAGCAACGTGGGAGAGAGAAGAAGAACTTCGCATAGACTTTCCCCATCTCTTCCTTAGTCCTTCCTAAATCTCGAGGACGAGATTATTTTTAAGGGGGGTAGGATTTGTAATACCCAAATGGCAAGAGTAGTGGAATGTCCAAGAATTGAGGAATATAAAGGGTTTAATTGACCACTTGTGTTATTATTTCCATTTTTTTTTGCATATTTCAAATCATGGAATTATCCTTGGCTAACAATAAATGTACTAAATAAAAGAATGGTGCATCATGCTGAGGTTTCATTGTGTGTGCATTTTTTTTTGTGACAATGTAAAAATAAATAAAAAAATTTAAAACCCAAATTTGGAGATTTGACCCTAATTTGCAAATTGGAGTTTAGAATAGAGGAAGAAAAAGGTTATACAAGAGATAAATATATAAACATATAAATATATATATATAATATAGTTAAACCATCCATATTATTGGGTTCAGTTTGTACATTCAAAACGAATATGAGTTCACATTGAAAGTTGGATTCAAATTTGAATTTGAAATCCAAAAGGAGAAAAGGAAATCAGAAAAAGGATAAAAAAAAAGAAGAAAGATGGCCACACGTGTGGGCCGATTTCTCACTCCCTGGCCCAACTAACACCTACCGCCCAGCCCAAACCCCCCCTTGGTGCCGACACCCTTACCCCACGCGTCAGCCGCCCATCGCGCGCCTCCTCACTGACGGGTGGGCCGGCCTCGTCAGCACCATCCCCATCCGGCCGTGCGACCGCTCCGCCACTCTCACGTGGGGCCCAGAAGTCAGTGTCGTCGTCTTCTACGCCGCAACCACACCTCCCGACGACTTCGCCGTAGATCCCGTGGGCGCCGGACTCCGTCAGCGTCCCGGTAGAATCGGCAGCAGCCGTTGCGCCTTGACCCTTGGACCCGCGCGTGATATATAGAGACAAGGACGCCTCGGTTGTGCCCCTTTTTGCATGCCGAACGAGCTCGCCGTAACGAACCCAGTCGCCATTGCCGTGCCGAGAGAGAGAGAAAGGAGAGAGGAGAGAAATAGTACGCCGTCCGTCTACCTGGGGTCGAGGGAAATCTCGACGTGTGAAGCGGCCGGTGGCGGGTGCTTCATCGTCGGCGTTGAAGAATCGCCGTCGCGCAGGCAACTTCTGGTGCAGCCTCCAAAGATCGGTGAGTTGCTGTTTATTTACAGCTCGGGTTGTGAGTTCGTCGCGGTCCTAGCTCGGGGTAGAGGGAAAATAAACTCGACATGGTGGCCGGAATGGCGGATCACGGTTTACCGACGGGGACTTCGCCGTGGGATCGCTCAACGATCTCCTATGGAGATCACCGTTGTCTGTCTGTCGTGAGGTAGGAGACGGGTTCTTAACCGTTGATCTGTGACGAACGGCTAGGATCAGATTAGACGTACCGGTTGGACATGTGGTCATCTCAACCGTCGATCGGCTAATGAGCGCATGAGAGTAGATCGTAGGATTTTTAAATCAGATCCATCGATGGGCGATCCGATGGCTGGAATCACCTATAGGTTAGGCGGGCAGTGGATCTAATATGATCCGTCAGATGGGATCGGACGGTCGAGATCTTGTGATACCCCTTCGCCTTGGCATTTATGCTAAAGAGCCCTCGGGTTTCAGTAAAATAAACCCGCCGTCCTATTGCATAGTGTTCTGGGTCTCAGGGTCTTTTGCGCCTGGGCCCCTGCTGTTCTCAGATTTTGACGCCTAGTCCAGACAGTGAGAAAACTTATAAAATAATTTAGAAAATAGATTTTTATGTGTAAAAATAATCCTAGAACTTGTTTAATCCATAGAAAATCCATTTTTAGTCCAAATTGATCCATTCCACTTTCTAAATTTTTGTAATAATATTGTCTACCCATTAGTGCCTCTGTTCTGACATGACAAACACATTAAAATTATTCTTTCACTTAATCTTATATCAAATACATAAAACCTTAGGAAATTCATAACTCCTCCGTTTTAACTCCGATTTGATCCGTTCAAGTTGCGTTAGTCTCGTAGCAACGTGTAGATCATTATTATGCAGTATATTCTTATGTTTGGTGTGATGTTAATTTTGTATATACCATGTTTGCTTGTATTGCTACGTCTAGCGCGAGGACACGTGTCATCTGAAAGGCAAGTTGGTACAAGGAATCTCAAGTGCCAGGCAAGTTGTGCCCTTGATCACTTCTTTTACCCATTCATGTTCTTATTATTCATAATGATCTGCATAGGATAATTTTGCTGGGACCCAATAGGATACCCTAGATTTTGACTGTCTTTATACCTTGCTTCACCACTGGTTTTACTACTAAAGTTTTGGGTAGTACATGCTATTGCTTTATGTGGATTTGGGTATAGAGATATTCGTCACTCATTGTTATACTATTTATTGTTATCTGTTTTATTATTCCTTGTTCATGTTAAGATCATTATGTTAATGGGAACATGGAGCGACCACCCGGGAAAACAGTGCTACCACAAGGGTTTAATGGGACGCCCTTGGCTGATTAACTAGGAAAGCTAGGGGAGGGCTACCTTACCCGAAAGGGGCAAGGGCAGTAGGGGAGAGGTCAGTGTAGGGAGGTCCCTGGTTGATTTTGCTGCGATGGCGGTCAGCCAGGAACCCTGCACTGGATCTTCCTATAAACTGTAGCGGGTAGTCTGAAGCTAGTGGAACTTTGTAAAGGCCTCGTAGTGTTACCCTGCCTCGCCTCCTCGGTAGAGGTGTATGGGATTGGCCATCTCTTGGCAGATGGGTAACATGACTTGTGGGTAAAGATGCGCAACCTCTGCAGAGTGTAAAACTAGTATACTAGCCGTGCTCACGGTCATGAGCGGCTCGGACCCTCACATGATTAATTATGGAACTTAAATTCAATTTGACATTTGCATCGCATTTGGGATTATTTTACTATTACTGTTCTTTATTATTACTAAGGTTTGGTATTTACTTACACTTAGTAATTGCTAATAAAATTTTGACCAACTTATAAAAGCAATGCTCAGCTTCAGCCTTTATTTCATTGATCAGCCTTACACTTCATGAACTCCCACCTTTGGTGAGTTCATGCCACATTATTCCCCACGACTTGTTGAGCTATGAACGTATGTGAGCTCACTCTTGCTGTCTCACACCCCCCCCCACAGGAGAAGAGCAGGTGGTTCAGGAGGAGCCTCAAGGCGAGGAGTTTGACTTGATCTAGGTGGCGTTTCTCAGTTGACATTGGCGCCGATGATCCTTAGTTCGTTTTATGGTTATACTTTTATTTTGTAATAAGTCTTCCGCTATGTAATAAATACTCTGATGTTTTATGACATTTATCTCTATACACTCTGTTATTATATATGTTGTCTTCTTGGCGCATGTATGAGATGCACCTGGCTTTGTTCCTTAAAGCCGGGTGTTACACATGTCATGATTATGCAGGATTTAATAATATTATGCTAAGAGAAGAAAGACTAAGTTAATGAGTAACTTAGGGTTTCTGGGTCACATGTGGCTTTTAATGGTTTATGTTGATCACTTCTAGGTTTAGGTTTTGTTAAGGATAAGCATAATGGATGTGTAATTCCCTTATGTTTTTCAGTGGACAATTTTTTTGCAAAGGGTTTTAGGGTCACATAATTTTCATCATTCATTTCCCTTTCCTTACTCTCTATTTATGAATTTTAATGCATGTTTGAACTGGAACACTGAGTTGACTTCTTCCAAAAATTCTGTAACAATTATAGTGGGTTGCCATGAGTCACTATATCTTATTCTAGGAATCTGAGGTTCAAAAGAAAAAGGATATGCTTTAGACTAAAATAACAAAAGTTGTGTAAAATGGGCCACTTTGCACTACAACTCTCAACTAGGTGTGGGTTCTGTCTTAAGGGTTATTTTTGTTGGCATCTAATAGTAATAACAAGCTTCTGTGCCCAAAATCACAGAAAGTTAATTGGTGGTTAATTAGTTGTGATTTCTTAAAGTTTTATGCCAAAAAGGTACTTATAACTAACTTGCCATTTGAAAAATATCAAACAATAGATTTTGTATTTTTCCTATGTTCATAATAACAAAACATTAGTTATCCCAAGGTTTGGGGTGTTTTCTCCTTGGGGTTATTTTTCTAGGGTTTTTCTAAGTTTTCCTTGTTTTCTTGAAATAAAAGGAATCCTACTCATTTCATACTAAACCAGGGTATAATAGATTTTTCTAGTAAACTACATTGAATAAGTACTCTAACAAAAATAGGGGTGCCCTTTGGTTTATTATTTAAATCACCTTTTTTATTTTTCTTAACCTTAAGCATATTGTAAATTTAATGGCAAAAGCTAACTTAATGGGTTGGACAGAGAGTTTTAGCATTTTTAAACAGGTCAGTAGGTGGATCTAAACTTCTCCAAATTTTTCTAACTCTAGTCAAATAGGGCAACTATTTTTATCCCTATTATTTAGCTTTTTGTCAAAACAACCATTAAATCAGAACCCTAAAGTTTTCTGTAGTACATAGGGGTTTTATATTTTTTCTAAGTAGTTTACATTATTTGGAGTCTGACAAAATTGGTTTGACTAAATTTGGATGAATAAAACAGAAGATATGAATTATTCAAGTTCTATTCAAATTTTAAATCAGATTTAATAAAAGTTTTCCTGGAAAACCACTTTGCACCGAAGTCCCTGGGTTATTTCCAAACTAACTCTCTCAGTTATACCCCCGCGTTACTATTCATTTGAGTCTCTGACATTTCACAAAACCCCCCAGACTTCTTTCCTACTCCCCCGCGGTCCTTCCCTAGGTTTAAACAGTACCCGCAAGAAAGAAAAGGGTGGCACGGCTTACCGGCGGCGATATAGGTCCGGCGAGGGGCGGGGTTGGCTCGGGGAGGCTCTGGCGGTCACAGCAATGTGCGGCTCGACGGCGGGGATGGCCAGAATCGCTCGGTCCACGTACGCAGGCGGGTGTCCTCATCGGCGGCGGGTGTGCCGGCCAAAACACAGCGATCTGGTTCAATCCAATGGCACGGTGAGCTCCACGAGGTGAAGTAGAGACTGTGTGCACAAGGAATCGGAAAATGGTTCAATGGATTACCCTGTTCACGCACTCCGGCGGGGTTGTGAACTCCGGCGACTGTGGACTGGCCTCTCCGGCGAAGCAGGCTTCGATTCCTCGCTCGGGGAGCTTCACCGAGGTGTGCTCACTCGTCTCCGAGGACCGGACGGGGTTGGGAAAGGCTGGGCTGGCCGGTCTACGGCGGCAGGCGCTCGGGTGGCCACGGACACGCCGTGCACGGGCAAACGACGGTCAGTTGAGCTCCGGTGAGGTTCGAGCGTGCGCGGGAGGGTATGGACGACGCCTGAGTGGGCTTTATAGGCGTGGCGCACACAGGGGACACGGGCGCGGCTCGGTGCGGCACGGGGTCGGGCGCGGGCGTGCTCTGGCGTGCGCAGAGCGCGTCGAACACGTGGAGCTTTTCTTCTGCCTGTGTTCCATAGCTCACCCAAGTCGCAAACGTGCGAATCTTGGCAAAAATCCGGCGCGAGTCTTTTCCTGGCACCTAGGGCGGTCTCTCATCCGTGAGTTGCCATGGCAGATATGGCCTAGGTAGGGAGATCTTCGGTCGCCAAATCAGGTATGTCACTCTGCCCACCTCGCGACAAAAACAATGCCAAGGCATGTCAAACGTCCAAGTCTCGGGCTCAACTTTTTCCAGTGGGTGCCCTAGGTGGTATGCCATATTTTTGGTATAGAACATAGGTGGTTTTGGTGCCATCTTCAAGGTGAACACAGTTGATCTTTAGTGTAGGTGTAGTTTTTGACTTAGAAAGAATTAGAGAGCTCTAGCTCTCACTCTACTTGGAGATTTGATTTGGGGTTTCTCCAGGGGTCTTTTTGCAATATTTCCTTCCCACAATTGCTGGTTATAAGGTTACACAAAATTTGGTTAAAGATTAACTCATGGTTTGCGCAATTGCTCATTCTCTCCCCCTTTCTACCATGGCTTTGGAAGGGAGGGTTCAAGAGGGGTCTAGGGTTCTCCCTCCTCTTGCCCAAGGTAGCAAGTGCACAAAAGCTTGAGTGATGCTCTTAGGTCATTAACAAATCTTGATTAACACAGGGTCTCCAAGGTTCTTATGTTCTCCTTAAGCTTCTACCACAAGGGATCAGAGTCCTTAGTACCAAGGTCGGCTCTAGTCATGGTAACACCTGAGGTGTTACAGCCCTCCCCCCTTAAAGGAATCTCGTCCCGAGATTTTAGGCAGAGTCCTCTAGAGGGGTGCTACTAAGGCACAATGGTGCTACTCTTCCTTATACTCGAGTTTCTCTTGTTAACTGCTCTTCGAATGTCATTCTCTTTGCAACTTCAGAAGGAAGTCCTTTTTAAGTTAAAACCACAACTTAGACTACCCTTACTATCTAAGTTTTTCTCATAATTGTATTCAAAGGGAAGGTGGGGGTGGGGTTTTGGCGCTACATACCGACTCCTTTGGGCAGAAAGTCGGGGAAGCGCGAGCGTAGAAAATCCTCCGTCTCCCATGTAGCTTCCTCTATTGAACGGTGACTCCACTGAACCTTATACATTCTGATCGACCTTGCCCGCGTTGACCTTTCTTTTTGATCCAAGACCTTGATGGGGTATTCTTGGTAGGATAGGTCTGCTTCTATCTCAATGTCTGGTTTAGGTAGCACTTCAATAGGTAAGCGGACACATTTCCGTAGCTGAGATACATGAAACACATCATGAACAGCTGACATGTGAGGTGGCAATCCCAACTGATAGGCTACGGGTCCACAACTTGCTTTGATCTCATAGGGCCCAATGTAGCGAGGAGCTAACTTGCCCTTGATCCCGAATCTCTGGACACCCTTGGTAGGTGACACCTTAAGATAAACATGATCCCCCACTTCAAATTGTAGAGGCTTTCGCCTCTTGTCATGATAGCTCTTCTGCCTAGCCTGAGCAGCTTCTAAGTTCTTTGTAATAACTCTGACCTTTTCCTCTGCCTCAAGTACCAAATCTGGTCCAAATATTTCCCGCTCTTCTGCTTGAGACCAATTCAGCGGGGTTCTACATCTTCTCCCATACAAAGCTTCAAAAGGTGGCATCTTTAGACTGGATTGGTAGCTGTTATTATAAGAAAATTCTACCAGAGAAAGACACTTGTCCCAATTCTTCCCATAATGTAGCACACATGCCCTCAACATGTCTTCCAAAATTTGATTTACCCTTTCCGTCCGACCATCTGTCTGAGGATGATATGCTGAGCTTCGTATTACCTGGGTCCCAAGTGATTCTTGCAGCTGCTCCCAAAAGCGTGCCACAAACAGTGCTCCTCTGTCGGATACAATGGTCTTTGGAATACCATGCAACCTCACTATTTGATCAACATAAATTTCTGCATACTTCTCTGTCTTGTGGGTGGTATGTACTGGTAAGAAATGAGCGGTCTTGGTCAATCTGTCCACAATAACCCAAATGGAATCATGGTGCCTAGAGGTATTGGGTAATCCCACGATAAAGTCCATACAAATGTCCTCCCATTTCCACGATGGTATGGGAAGGGGTTGCAAAGGACCTGCTGCCTTCAAATGACTAGCTTTGATCCTCTGGCAGGTATCGCACTCAGATAAGTACTTGGCAATTTCCCTCTTCATTCTGGTCCACCAGTATAATGATTTGAGATCATGGTACATCTTGTTGCTGCCGGGGTGCATGGAGAATTTTGAAAGGTGAGCTTCATCCAATATCTTCTTTCTGAGCTCCGGGTCCTTGGGAACAACCAATCGATCTCCAAACCATAGAATTCCCTTGCCGTCTTGACGGAAGCATTTGTATTTTTCTGCCTTCTGCTTGACCATTTCTTTGATAATCTGAACACCCTTGTCTTCAATTTGTGCCATGATTATTTGCTCCTGTAAGGTGGGCTTTACCGAGATATAATTTAATTCACCGGAAGGAACAACTTCTAGGTTTAGCTTGCACATTTCATCGCACAGGGTGGTAACTCTCGCATCCATGCTCATACAATTGCACTAGGCCTTTCTGCTCAAGGCATCTGCTACAACATTGGCCTTGCCGGGATGGTAATGCACCTCCAAATCATAATCCTTGATTAATTCTAGCCATCTTCTCTGCCTCATGTTAAGATCTGCCTGAGTGAAAATGTATTTGAGACTCTTGTGATCAGTGTAAATGTTACAGTGAGCTCCCATCAAGTAGTGTCTCCATATCTTGAGAGCATGAACCATGGCTGCCAACTCCAGATCATGTGTAGGGTAGTTCTGCTCATGAGGCCTGAGTGCTCGGGAAGCATAAGCAATTACCCTATTATCTTGCATTAAGACGCATCCCAAGCCAGTGCCGGAAGCATCACAATACACTTCAAAGGGCTTGGTGTTATCAGGCTGAGCTAACACTGGGGCTGTCGTCAAATGCTGCCTTAGGGTATGAAAGACATCTTCGCACTTTTGGCTCCAATTATACTTGACTCCCTTCTTCAACAATTCGGTCATCGGCTTAGCAATTCTAGAGAAATCCGAAATAAATCATCGATAATACCCTGCCAATCCGAGAAAACTCCGAATCTGCCTCACTGAGGTAGGAGGTTTCCAATCCATTACTTCTTGTACCTTCTCAGGATCAACTGATACACCATCCTGAGAAATTGTGTGACCTAAGAATTTGATTTCCTTCAGCCAGAATTCGCATTTAGATAATTTGGCATACAACTGATGGTCACGCAGCCTTTGAAGTACAGTGTGCAAATGCTTGGTGTGCTCGGCTTCATTCTTGGAATAGACCAGAATGTCATCAATGAAAACAACCACGAATTTGTCTAGCTCTGGCATGAATACTGAGTTCGTCAAGTACATGAAATAAGCCGGGGCATTGGTCAGCCCAAAAGACATCACGAAAAATTCATAGAGCCCATATCTGGTCGAGAAAGCCGTCTTCGGAATATCGCTAGCACGGATCTTGATTTGATGGTAGCCCGAGCGAAGGTCTATCTTGGAGAATACTCTGGCTCCCACCAACTGATCAAACAATACATCGATGCGGGGCAGTGGGTATTTGTTCTTGATGGTCACCGCATTGAGAGGGCGGTAATCAACACACATTCTCAAACTCTCGTCCTTCTTCTTCACAAACAAGGCCGGACATCCCCAAGGTGAAGTGCTTGGGCGAATGAACCCCTTGTCCAACAGCTCTTGCAGTTGCTTTTTCAGTTCTGCCAATTCCGCGGGAGGCATCCTATAAGGTCTCTTGGAGATAGGAGCAGTCCCGGGTTGCAATTCAATGGTGAACTCAATGTCTCTGTCAGGTGGCATTCCTGGCAATTCATTCGGGAAAACATCTGGGTAGTCACAGACCACTGGGATCTTTTCCACTAGGGATTCAATCAGGGTGAAGGCACAAGAACGGGTGCAACCCTGGTCGGGCAAATATAATGTGGTTTCACCACAGGTCGGAGAGTGCAGTTCAATGGCCCTAGCTGCAATATCAATCACAGCCTGATGCCTTGTTAACCAGTCAGTTCCCAATATGATATCCACACTATCCAAACCCAAAATGAGAAGGGTGGTTTTAATTATTAGACTACCAAACCTTATGGGCACATGTCTGCTGACTTGATTGGTGGCAATCCTGCCTCCTGTTGTTGAAATTGTGATACCCCCATTGGTGTGGTGGAAAGGTAACTGACACTTGGCACTAAATTTGGCACTGATAAAACTATGCGATGCACCAGAATAAAAAAGAACAATAGCAGGATAATTCAAAACTGTAAAAATACCAGTCATGACGGGTGCTCCCTCTGGAATATCAACCATGGTAGTGAAGTTCAGCTTGCCCTGCCTCACCTGCACTTTCTGTCTCTTGCCTTGATTCTGATTAACATTTTGCCCCTGCTGGTTCCTGGGGCAATTCTTGGCATAATGTCCGGTGTTGCCACATGTGAAACACCGGTTGTCATTTGCCTGGCGATACTGCTGCTGCTGTTGATTGTTCCTCTGAGCTGGAAACTGGGTGCAGGTTGGTGCCTGCTGTTGCTGCTGTGGTCGGATTACCCATCGCCCTTGCTGTTGCTGAGGTCCCCTGCTCTGAGTGTCAGACACAATCCTGAAGCGATGTGGCTAAGCTGAGGGTCCTGCCATAGGGGTCTTCCTCTTCTTTTCTGCTTGTCGGACTGTGATGCAGTCCTCCTGGGAGATAGCCATGTTGACCAACTCATTATAACTATTGGCCCTGACGGTGTTGAGACGATCACGGAGCTTAGTGCTGAGCCCCCTCCTGAACCTATCTCTCTTCTTCTCGTCCGTATCTGCATGGTAACCGACATACTGGCACAGGTCATTGAAGGCCTGAGCGTACTGTAACACTGTCTTGTTGCCCTGAGCGTGTGCTAGAAATTCATTGAGCTTTCGATCCATAATGCCAGTTGGTATATGGTGCCCCCTGAAAGCTTGTCACACCCGGCTTTAAGGAACAAAGCCAGGTGCATCTCATACATGCGCCTGGAAGACAACATATATAATAACATAGTGTATAAAGATAAATGTCATAAAACATCAAAGTATTTATTACATAGCGGAAGACTTATTACAAAGTAAAAGAATAAATATAAAACGAACTAAGGATCGTCGGCGCCAATGTCAACTGAGAAACGCCACCTAGATCAGATCAAACTCCTCGCCTTGTGGCTCCTCCTGAACCACCTGTTCTTCTCCTGTGGGGGGTGTGAGACAGCAAGGGTGAGCTCACATACGTTCATAGCTCAACAAGTCGTGGGGAATAATGTGGCATGAACTCGCCAAAGGTGGGAGTTCATGAAGTGTAAGGCTGATCAATAAAGTAAGGGCTGAGGCTGAGCATTGCTTTTATAAGTTGGTCAAAATTTTATTAGCAATTACTAAGTGTAAGTAAATACCAAACCTTAGTAATAATAAATAAAGTAATAGTAAAATAATCCCAAATGCGATGCAAATGTCAAATTAAATTTAAGTTCCATAAATTAATCATGTGAGGGTCCGAGCTGCTCATGACCGTGAGCACGGCTAGTATACCAGTTTTACACTCTGCAGAGGTTGCACATCTTTACCCACAAGTCATGTTACCCATCTGCCAAGAGATGGCCAATCCCATACACCTCTACCAAGGAGGCGAGGCAGGGTAACACTACGAGGCCTTTACAAAGTTCCACTAGCTTGAGAAATCCCGCTACAGTTTATAGGAAGCTCCAATGCAGGGTTCTTGCCTGACCGCCATCGCAGCAAAATCAACCCAAGGACCTCCCTACACTGACCACTCCCCTACTGCCCTTGCCCCTTTCGGGTAAGGAAGACCTCCACTAGCTTTCCTAGTTAATCAGCCAAGGGCGTCCCATTATACCCTTGTGGTAGCACTGTTTTCCCGGGTGGTCGCTCCATGTTCCCATTAACATAATGATCTTAACATGAACAGTAATAATAAAAGAGAATAAAAAAGTAATTATGAATAAAGTATCTTCATACCCAAATCCACATAAAGCAAATAGGAGGTACTACCCAAAAGAAATATTTCAGTGGTAAACAAGGTATAAAGATAGCCAAAACTAGGGTAACCTATTGGGTCCCATCAAAATTATCCTATGCAGATCATTATAATTAATAAGAACATGGCTGGGAAAAAGTAAGTGATCAAGGGCACAACTTGCCTTCAATGAGCTCCTGCTCAGCTACTTCTACTTGCTGCACCTCAGATTCCACAGTGGCTTGCTCGTCTACTCGCATCAACACAATACATACATAGCATAGCATAAATTAACGTCACATCAAACATGCAAATAGAATATACAGTAAAAATCTACACCTTAAAATGAGATCATAGGAACTGGAATCACTAAATTTGGAGTTATAGATTTCAAGTTATGAACTTCCTAAGATTTAATGTGCTTGGAATAGGATTGAATGATAAATTAATTTTCTAACTGAGTTCATGTCAAAACAGTGATACTAAATGATAGAGAATCTTATTACAAAATTTTAGAAATTGGAATGGTTCAATTTGGGGCTAAAATGAATTTTCTATGAATTTTACAAGTTTCTAGATTTGTTTTTGTATTAAAAATGAATTTCTAATATTATTTTTCTGTTTTTAAACATCTCTGGACTGGGCCTCATTTTTCAGTAAGTACAGGGGCTAGTGCAGAAAATTCCCTAGACTCAGTCTACTGTTAATGAGGACGGCGGGTTGGTTTCTGGAAAGCAGAGGGGGTCTTTTACAAAAGATACACCGCGAAGGGGTATCCAGCGATCTAAGCCGCACGATCACATCCCTACGACTGAGATTACATCATACCGGCGCCTAAAGCCGCTTTACTCCGAGCCGCAGGATCTTGATCCAACCGCCCAGATTCTCCACTAATGTTATAAGCCGATAGAAGATCACAACCATTGAATCAAGGATCTAGGGTTCTCGGCTTCTCTCAGCACGATCCGCCCCTGGCCGTTCATCTAGCGATTAGCGGTGGCCACACCATCTTCTTCCCTGGCTCGACCACGGCGACGCATACCAATCTCCACGGCGGCAGCCTCACCGGCGCACACCAACTATGCGAAATAGGGACCTAAGATATGCTACGACCGGTGCTATACGTAGCAGAGAGTAGGACAAATAGTTTGAGGGTATGCTCACCACGGATTATTGCGTAGGCGAGCCTGGCCACGGAGAATGGCGGGTCCGCGGCGGTGATGCGCCTCCGGCGAGGAATTGCTCACGCACCGCAGGTCCCGACCTCCAATAGTGGTCGCGGACGATTGCCCTAGGTACCGATGGTCCTCCTTGGCCCCACTCCGAGGATAGAGGTCCGGCAGCGACGAGGTTCACCGGCGGCGGCGCGAATCGGTGTGGTGGCGCTGTTAAGGGCTAGCAGTGAGCTCGGGTCGGTGCTGGGTAGATGGGAGAGGTGGAGCAGGGCGCATAGGCCGCCCATTTAACGCCTGTGCACTCGGCACGAGGGTGGAAGGGGGCTTCCTTGTTCCACCGGCAATGGCGGCAGGATGTGCGCGAGGTGGGTGAGTCCCGCGCGGAGTTCGGGCGCTGACGAACGGCGGGATGACGTGTGGGTCCATGCGGCAGTGACACGGGTGAAGCGCACGCGGGCAGGGAATGACCGGTGGGCCCCAGGTGTAAGCGCCAGCGGCGTGCGCGCGAGAACAAGCATGCGTGACTGACGAAGGGGACCCACATGTCGGCGCCTTTGTGCAGGTTGGGCTGGCGCGCGCGCGAGGGAAAGGTTATTGGGCCAGATTGATGCTCCACGGCCCAGGTAGCTTTTTATTCTTTTTCTGATTTCCCTTTTCTTTCTTATTTTCAAGTTCAATTTGATTTTCTAACTTGAATTCAAACTTGTGTCAAGTTTATTCTCAATTTATAATGTGACTTTAAAAGGTATTAATTTTGGAAATGTATATAAATTCCCTCTATATTTATATTCTTCCTCCTTTACCATTTTAAATTCCAAACTCAACTTACGTTTTAATCCAATCTTCAACTCTTATATATATATATTTATCCATGTTATGATGTTATTAAGTACACAAACAAAACTCCAATATGATGCATATTTCATTTTTTATCATTTGTTTTAATTCCTCTCTCCTAAGTATATGTATGCTCTCTTTGTGATGCAAATGGGGCACATAAAGTTGAGGAGATCTCCCTAATATATATTTTTTTGCATACAAATTTGAGTATTACAAAGCTGCCTTGAATTCTCTCCATTCCACCTCTCTGCCCTCTGGCTGCATGGCAAGAAAATGGTCCCACCAAGTCCTTGCGGGTCCGCGAAGCTGCTGGGTGGCGAACCTGACTTTAGTGACATCTGAACAAACTCCATGGAGTAGCGGGAATTTGGATTCCACTACTCTAAGCCAAACATCAGCATCCAGCGGGTCTTCTGCCCTGGTGAACAATGGTGGCTGGGTACTGAGGAACTCCTGGTAAGTGGCCGCCGCGGGGTGCCGCTGATGGTCTCCACCACCATAGTGCTGAGGTGGTGGCTGACGCTGAGCTAGCTGCCTCAAGATCTCATTCTGCTGAGCCATTAGCTCCTGCAGAGTGGGAGGCGGTGGCGGCGGTGGAGGAATGCGCTCATTCTGGCCACGACGTGCTCTCCCGGCCATCTGAAAAATCACATATATCCTCAAAAACACATCTTCAAGTTTAAGGTTTAATCTTGGCGAAAGAGTTAAAAAGGTGAATTGTTAGATTCCGACATCCACAAAAAAGGATTTCAAAAGGCATAAACTTTCCTTCCAAATTTAAAACTTAAAAGCATCCATCAGCCATGCTTCCAAAAGAGTTTATCACAATTACATCAATGGCCCCAAAAAAAACTCAACTCTATCTAGCCTAGTACCCCAAGGGTGCAAAAGCTAAGCTAGCTGCGAGGAGTCCTAACATTACCAACTTCTAGTCCTACTCCTGATACCTAGTGAGCAAACGAGGCAACACTCGACTCAGGGGGAAGGTGGTCTCCCTGAGCCAGCAGTGTCCACGCTGGAGGCAGGCTCCTCTCCTCCCTCAATGTCGACGTCCTCGTTAGCCTCCACATCCTGGATCTCCTGGTGATGCATATCCAGGTGCTCATTAGCCTCGGCAAGCTGCTACTGGGTGTTGATAAGCTGATCTTCGAGAACCTCGATGGTGTTCTCTCTTGTTCCCACTAGCTCTTCAAGTTCATGGGTCTCATCTGACAACTGCTCCACTTGTAAGTCCTTTTCCACCATCTCCTGGGACAAATCAACCACAAGCTCCTCTCTGTTGTCCAGGGTGATCTTAGTTGCCTCCAACAATGCCATCAGATGGGACATTGCCTCACCACACATCACTTGCAGACGATACAGGGCATTCATGCATCGTACCGTCAAGTGAGCAGTATGTCCTGGGTAGAGAGCCCAGATGTCCTTGGCATGCTCCACCCGATCCTTCCACATTGGGTCGTCCTCCTTCTCAGTGGGGAACAAGCCAATGGGGTGGGTAGACAGCTCCAAGGGATGGAATTCGCAAAAAGTGGTCAACCTGTGCAGAGCAATTGCCTCAATCGTGTCCTCAGCCCGGTATCCAAAGGACTCAGAGTCCAGTGAACGCCAGCCTGGCTGCAGGGGATGAGGCTCCAAGGTCATCCTCACTCTACAGCGGGGTACCCGGTGCTTCTCGAACTGCTGTACCGCGTACTGAAGGGGTGTCATGTATCCGGCCCCCTGAAGTACCTCCCACAAAATGCGGGGAAAGCCCTCTCATGCAAGCCCGTCACTGTGGGACAGTGCATTCCCGTTATCTGAGGATCCGTGGGAAGCCATCTGTGGACGGTTAAGCGTAAGTAAAGGAAAAGAATTATAAAAAGAACAAGGAAAAATAAGACTCAACTCCTCTCTAATTAAGACAGAATAGTACTGGGAAACTTATTTGGTCATAATTTTAAGTCCTTACTAAACTTTTCCATTTGTTTAATTTAAGAATGCATGCATGCTCGTCCTGAACGACCTCACAGCAATGAGAAGGGATTAGGGAAGAACTCCCATCCCCTAAAGTGGCATGTGGGGCCTAAATACTTAGCCACCTAGCTACCCTCTTATCATCCTAAGGCTTCACGTCCTAGATCTATCCTGCTCGTCCTACGATTTATCCAACATTGTTTCTATCGAGTTTTATTTCGGAAAGGGATGGTATTTATATTTTATTGATTCCTCTGTGGTGGTACAAGCTCCGATACCAGCTGTGGCGGAACTGTCCAAATTATTCTGACTTAAGTGCCTAAGTCCCGCCTTAGAGGCTAGACCACACTTAAATGGGAATAACCCGTCAATCCCTCGGATCTAGTCCGACGAGGCCACTGACAGGATCAAGTACCACAATCTCACTCGACGGTGAGTCACAGAGCAAATACAATAAAGCATAAAACCATACATTGAAGAGTATTAGATTATTACATCATCATAGGAGTTTTTGGCAAAAGTAGTCATCATTGTTCGAAGTGCAGCGGAATAAAACTAACGATAATTAAATAGAGAGATGGGGAAGCCTGTCCCATCACTCCTCATGCTCCTCCTCAGCCGAGGCGGGGTCCCACTCGACTGTCCAACTCGGTGGTAAGGTGGACGGCCAAGTCACTCCAGCAACCATGTCCTCCAAAGAACCTGTAAAAATTATGCCACAAGCAAGGCTGAGTATACTAATACTCAGCTAGACTTACCCGGTGTGAGGAGTCTATACTCCTCTACCTCTAGACATGCAGTTGTTTGGCTGTGGGGTTTGGTTGCCAAAAGCACTAGCTGATTTTCTAAATCAAGTTTTTAACTTTGTCAAATTTAAGTGTGACTCTCTTAAGGCTAAAAGTGTACTATCTACTCATACATGGTATCAAACATATTTAGCAATCAACATCTTGTACCAACTCATCATATTTCCAATTGTTACTCAATGCAGTACAATGGATCAAGCAGTCTCATTAGCTGCGAGAAGCAGACGATTCGAATCGAGTTTTTATCCTTGCAAGGTAAACCCAAACACACGACATGTAGGGGCACTCCGTCCCCACACATATCAACCGTCCCCATCGATTCCCTGGCAGCAGATCAGGGCTCACCGCCTTGGCGTACAATGCCTCACTTACCCCGACTGCCGTCGTGCAGTGACCGCACTTGTACCCACCATAACTGGAATGGGAGACTACGTCTCAGGTCGCGTGAGGGGTAAAGTCCACTGGCAGGTTCAATCAGGTACTAGGTTTACCGATTTACCATATTTCTCGGTATGTGCTTAGTACATTCAAACGCTTGACACAGGTATTCGCACGTTAATCCTTATTCCAATTTCATCTCGTAGACCACGTACCCCCATGGATCCGTGTCCACAGACCAACACCGATATGATATGAAAGTGGGTACAACCAATTCCTGACCTCGCGTGAAGGCTAGAAAAATCACTCGACTTCTACCGAGATCCCTAATTAGCAAAGCAGCTACTCAACCTAGCATACTAGTATCCATCTCAAAAAGGATTCCTGAGTTCATGCAACTAGGGTTTCAATCAACTCCTACACTTAAGTGCACAATGCAAGCCTACAAACATTAAGTGTAGTAAAATAGCATATAGAACAGGTTATGCATAAAACCGGGGTTTGCCTTCCAAAGCTATGGCAGGCAGGTCCTCTAGTACAGGCTCTGGTGCTGGATCCGGGGCTACCTCTGAAGCAGCTCCTTGCTTCGACATGAGGATGTACTCTCCGTCAGCAAGGTTATAGTCTATCGAAAATGCAATAAACATGCATGTCATGATTATGCAGGATTTAATAACATTATGCTAAGAGAAGAAAGACTAAGTTAATGAGTAACTTAGGGTTTCTGGGTCATATGTGTCTTTTAATGGTTTATGTTGATCACTTCTAGGTTTAGGTTTTGTTAAGGATAAGCATAATGGATGTGTAATTCCCTTATGTTTTTCAGTGGACATTTTTTTTGCAAAGGGTTTTAGGGTCACATAATTTTCATCATTCATTTCCCTTTCCTTACTCTCTATTTATGAATTTTAATGCATGTTTGAACTGGAACACTGAGTTGACTTCTTCCAAAAATTTTGTAACAATTACAGTGGGTTGCCATGAGTCACTATAGCTCATTCTAGGAATCTGAGGTTCAAAAGAAAAAGGCTATGCTTTAGACTAAAATAACAAAAGTTGTGTAAACTGGGCCACTTTGCACTACAACTCTCAACTAGGGGTGGGTTCTGTCTTAAGGGTTATTTTTGTTGGCATCTAATAGTAATAACAAGCTTCTATGCCCAAAATCACAGAAAGTTAATTGGTGGTTAATCAGTTGTGATTTCTTAAAGTTTTATGCCAAAAAGGTGCTTATAACTAACTTGCCATTTGAAAAATATCAAACAACAGATTTTGTATTTTTCCTATGTTCATAATAACAAAACATTAGTTATCCCAAGGTTTGGGGTGTTTTCTCCTTGGGGTTATTTTTCTAGAGTTTTTCTAAGTTTTCCTTGTTTTCTTGAAATAAAAGGAATCCTACTCATTTCATACTAAACCAGGGTATAATAGATTTTTCTAGTAAACTACATTAAATAAGTACCCTAACAAAAATAGGGGTGCCCTCTGGTTTATTATTTAAATCACCTTTTTTATTTTTCTTAACCTTAAGCATATTGTAAATTTAATGGCAAAAGCTAACTTAATGGGTTGGACAGAGAGTTTTAGCATTTTTAAACAGGTCAGTAGGTGGATCTAAACTTCTCCAAATTTTTCTAACTCTAGTCAAATAGGGCAACTATTTTTATCCCTATTATTTAGCTTTTGGTCAAAACAACCATTAAATCAGAACCCTAAAGTTTTCTCTAGTACATAGGGGTTTTATATTTTTCCTAAGTAGTTTACACTATTTGGAGTCTGACAAAATTGGTTTGACAAAATTTGGATGAATAAAACAGAAGATATGAATTATTCAAGTTCTATTCAAATTTTAAATCAGATTTAATAAAAGTTTTCCTGGAAAACCACTTTGCACCGAAGTCCCTGGGTTATTTCCAAACTAACTCTCTCAGTTATACCCCCGCGTTACTATTCATTTGAGTCTCTGACATTTCACAAAACCCCCCAGACTTCTTTCCTTCTCCCCCGCGGTCGTTCCCTAGGTTTAAATAGTACCCGCAAGAAAGAAAAGGGTGGCGCGGCTTACCGGCGGCGAGATAGGTCCGGCAAAGGGCGGGGTTGGCTCGGGGAGGCTCTGGCAGTCACAGCGATGTGCGGCTCGACGGCGGGGATGGCCGGAATCGCTCGGTCCACGTACGCAGGCGGGTGTCCTCGTCGGCGGCGGGTGTGCCGGCCAAAACACGGCGATCTGGTTCAATCCAATGGCACGATGAGCTCCACGGGGTGAAGTAGAGACTGTGTGCACAAGGAATCGGAAAATGGTTCAATGGATTACCTTGTTCACGCACTCCGGCGGGGTTGTGAACTCCGGCGACTGTGGACTGGCCTCTCCGGCGAAGCAGGCTTCGATTCCTCGCTCGGGGAGCTTCACCGAGGTGTGCTCACTCGTCTCCGAGGACCGGACAGGGATGGGAAAGGCTGGGCTGGCCGGTCTACGGCGGCAGGGGCTCGGGTAGCCGCGGACACGCCGTGCACGGGCAAACGACGGTGAGTTGAGCTCCGGTGAGGTTCGAGCGTGCGCGGGAGGGTATGGACGACGCCTGAGTGGGCTTTATAGGCGTGGCGCACACAGGGGACACGGGCGCGGCTTGGTGCGGCGCGGGGTCGGGCGCGGGCGTGCTCTGGCGTGCGCAGAGCGCGTCGAACACGTGGAGCTTTTCTTCTGCCCGTGTTCCACAGCTCACCCAAGTCGCAAACGTGCAAATCTTAGCAAAAATCCGGTGAAAGTCGCCTAGAGGGGGGGTGAATAGGGCGAAACTGAAAATCTCAAAAATAATCACAACTACAAGCCGGGTTAGCGTTAGAAATATAATAGAGTCCGCGAGAGAGGGCGCAAAACAAATCGCAAGCGAATAATGAAATGAGACACGCGGATTTGTTTTACCGAGGTTTGGTTCTCTCAAACCTACTCCCCGTTGAGGAGGCCACAAAGGCCGGGTCTCTTTCAACCCTTCCCTCTCTCAAACGGTCCCTCGGACCGAGTGAGCTTCTCTTTCTCAAATCACTTGGGAATCAAACTTCCCGCAAGGACCACCACACAATTGGTGTCTCTTGCCTCAATTACAAGTGAGTGTTTGATCACAAGAAAGAATGGCAAAGAAAAAGAAGCGATCCAAGCGCAAGAGCTCAAATGAACACAACAAATCACTCTCTCTAGTCACTAGGGCTTTGTGTGGAGTTGGGAGAGGATTTGATCTCTTTTGGTGTGCTTTGCAATGAATTCTAGCTCTTGTATAGTGGTTGGAAGTTGGAAAACTTGGATGCAATGAATGGTGGGGTGGTTGGGGTATTTATAGCCCCAACCACCAAACTTGACCGTTGGTGGAGGCTGTCTGTCGATGGTGCACCGGACAGTCCGGTGCACACCGGACATGTCCGGTGCCCCCGCCACGTCATCAATGCCGTTGGATTCTGACCGTTGGAGCTTCTAACTTCTGGGCCCGCCTGGGTGTCCGGTGCACACCGGACAACCACTGTTCATTGTCCGGTGCGCCGGTATGGGCGCGCCTGACCTCTGCGCGCGCAGAGCGCGCATTAAATGCGCTGCAGGTAGCCGTTGGCGCCGAAATAGCCGTTGCTCCGCTGGTACACCGGACAGTCCGGTGCACACCGGACATGTCCGGTGAATTATAGCGGAGCGGCTGCCGCGCGAACCCGAGGCTGGCGAGTTGTGGAGGCCGCGCTTCCTTGGAGCACCGGACACTGTCCGGTGTACACCGGACAGTCCGGTGAATTATAGCGAAGCGGCTTGAGAAATTCCCGAAGGTGGCGAGTTCGAGTTGGAGTCCTCTGGGCGCACCGGACACTGTCCGGTGTACACCGGACAGTCCGGTGCCTCCAGCCAGAGGTGCCTTCGGTTGCCTCTTTGCTCCTTTGTTGAATCCAAAACTTGATCTTTTTATTGGCTGAGTGTGAACCTTTTTGCACCTGTATAACTTATACACTAGAGCAAACTAGTTAGTTCAATATTTGTGTTGGGCAATTCAACCACCAAAATTATTTGGGGACTAGGTGTAAGCCTAATTCCCTTTCAATCTCCCCCTTTTTGGTGATTGATGCCAACACAAACCAAAGCAAATAAAGAAGTGCATAATTGAACTAGTTTGCATAATGTAAGTGCAAAGGTTGCTTGGAATTGAGCCAATATAAATACTTGCATGATGCGCATGGATTGTTTTCTTTGTTTTTGACATATTGGACCAAATTTACACCACAAGTTTTGTTTTTGCAAACTCTTTTGTAAATTCTTTTCAAAGTCCTTTTGCAAGATAGTCAAAGGTAAGTGAAAAAGATTTTGCAAAGCATTTTCAGGTTTTTGAAATTTTCTTCCTTTGTTTGAAAAGCTTTTCCTTTGACTAAACAAAACTCCCCCTCAAATAAGGTCTCCTCTTAGTGTTCAAGAGGGTTTTAAGACATCAATTTTTGAAAATACTACTTGCTCCCCCTTTAGAACACAAAGAGATACCAATTTGAAATTGACCAATTGACCAATTGAAAACCATTAATTTTAAAATTAGGGTGGTGGTGCGGTCCTTTTGCTTTGGGCCAATACTTTCTCCCCCTTTGGCATGAATCGCCAAAAACGGATACTTAGAATGAAATATAGGCCCTTAGAAGTACTTTCTCCTCCTTTGGTTATAAAATAAGTGAGTGAAGATTATACCAACGTTGGAGAGTGATTCGGAGCGACGACGAAGGATGAGTAGTAGAGCGGAGTGGAAGCCTTTGTCTTCGCCGAAGACTCCAATTCCCTTTCAATATACCTATGACTTGGTTTGAAATATACTTGAAAACACATTAGTCATAGCATATAAAAGAGACATGATCAAAGGTATCCTTATGAGCTATGTGTGCAAGTCTAGCAAAAGAAATTCCTAGAATCAAGAATATTAAGCTCATGCCTAAGTCTGGTAAAAGATTGTTCATCAAGAGGCTTGGTAAAGATATCGGCTAATTGATCTTTAGTGTTAATGTATGAAATCTCGATATCCCCCTTTTGTTGGTGATCCCGAAGAAAATGGTACCGAATGGCTATGTGTTTAGTGCGGCTATGCTCAACGGGATTATCCGCCATGCGGATTGCACTCTCATTATCACATAGAAGAGGAACTTTGGTTAATTTGTAACCGTAGTCCCGCAGGGTTTGCCTCATCCAAAGCAATTGCGCGCAACAATGGCCTGCGGCAATATACTCGGCTTCGGCGGTAGAAAGAGCGACCGAATTTTGCTTCTTTGAAGCCCATGACACCAAGGATCTTCCCAAGAACTGGCAAGTCCCCGATGTGCTCTTCCTATTAATCTTACACCCCGCCCAATCGGCATCCGAATAACCAATCAAATCAAAAGTGGATCCCCGAGGGTACCAAAGCCCAAACTTAGGAGTATAAGCCAAATATCTCAAGATTCGTTTTATGGCCGTAAGGTGTGATTCCTTAGGGTCGGCTTGGAATCTTGCACACATGCATACGGAAAGCATAATGTCCGGTCGAGATGCACATAAATAAAGCAATGAACCAATCATCGACCGGTATACCTTTTGATCCACGGACTTACCTCCCGTGTCGAGGTCGAGATGCCCATTTGTTCCCATGGGTGTCTTGATGGGCTTGGCATCCTTCATTCCAAACTTGCTTAGAATGTCTTGAGTATACTTCGTTTGGCTAATGAAGGTGCCTTCTTGGAGTTGCTTGACTTGGAATCCTAGAAAATACTTCAACTCCCCCATCATAGACATCTCGAATTTCTGTGTCATGATCCTACTAAATTCTTCACATGTAGATTCGTTAGTAGACCCAAATATGATATCATCAACATAAATTTGGCATACAAACAAATCATTGTCAAGAGTCTTAGTGAATAAAGTAGGATCGGCCTTGCCGACTTTGAAGCCATTAGCAATAAGGAAATCTCAAAGGCATTCATACCATGCTCTTGGGGCTTGCTTGAGCCCATAAAGCGCCTTAGAGAGCCTATAAACATGGTTAGGGTACTCACTGTCTTCAAAGCCAGGAGGTTGCTCAACATAGACCTCCTCCTTGATTGGTCCATTGAGGAAGGCACTCTTCACGTCCATTTGATAAAGCTTGAAGCCATGGTAAGTAGCATAGGCCAATAATATGCGAATTGACTCAAGCCTAGCTACGGGTGCATAGGTTTCACCAAAATCCAAACCTTCGACTTGTGAATACCCCTTGGCCACGAGTCGAGCTTTGTTCCTTGTCACCACACCATGCTCGTCTTGCTTGTTGCGGAAGACCCACTTGGTTCCTACAACATTTTGATTAGGACGTGGAACTAAATGCCATACCTCGTTCCTCGTGAAGTTGTTGAGCTCCTCTTGCATCGCCATCACCCAATCCGAATCTTGAAGTGCTTCCTCTATCCTGTGTGGCTCAATAGAGGAAACAAAAGAGTAATGTTCACAAAAATGTGCAACACGAGATCGAGTGGTTACCCCCTTATGAATATCGTCGAGGATGGTGTCGACGGGGTGATCTCGTTGTATTGCTTGGTGGACTCTTGGGTGTGGCGGCCTTGGTTGCTCATCCTCCTTGTCTTCATCATTTGCATCTCCCCCTTGATCGTTGCCGTCATTTTGAGGTGGCTCATCTTCTTGATCTTCTTGTTCAACATCTTGAGCCTCATCCTCAATTTGAGTTGGTGGAGATGCTTGCATGGAGGAGGATGGTTGATCTTGTGCATGTGGAGGCTCTTCGGATTCCTTAGGACACACATCCCCAATGGACATGTTCCTTAGCGCTATGCATGGAGCCTGTTCTTCACCTATCTCATCAAGATCAACTTGCTCTACTTGAGAGCCATTAGTTTCATCAAACACAACGTCACAAGAAACTTCAACAAGTCCTGAGGACTTGTTAAAGACTCTATATGCCCTTGTGTTTGAGTCATATCCTAGTAAAAAGTCTTCTACAGTTTTAGGAGCAAATTTAGATTTTCTACCTCTCTTAACAAGAATAAAGCATTTGCTACCAAAAACTCTAAAATATGAAATATTTGGCTTTTTACCGGTTAGGAGTTCATAGGATGTCTTCTTGAGGATTCGGTGAAGATATAACCGGTTGATGGCGTAGCAAGCGGTGTTGACCGCTTCGGCCCAGAACCGATCCGGTGTCTTGTACTCATCAAGCATGGTTCTTGCCATGTCCAATAGAGTTCGATTCTTCCTCTCCACTACACCATTTTGTTGTGGAGTGTAGGGAGAAGAGAACTCATGCTTGATGCCCTCCTCCTCAAGGAAGCCTTCAATTTGAGAGTTCTTGAACTCCGTCCCATTGTCGCTTCTAATTTTCTTGATCCTTAAGCCGAACTCATTTTGAGCCCGTCTCAAGAATCCCTTTAAGGTCTCTTGGGTATGAGATTTGTCCTGCAAAAAGAACACCCAAGTGAAGCGAGAATAATCATCCACAATAACTAGACAGTACTTACTCCCGCCGATGCTTATGTAAGCGATCGGGCCGAATAGGTCCATGTGTAGGAGCTCTAGTGGCCTGTCACTAGTCATGATGTTCTTGTGTGGATGATGAGTGCCAACTTGCTTCCCGGCTTGGCATGCGCTACAAATCCTGTCTTTCTCAAAATGAACATTTGTTAGTCCTAAAATGTGTTCTCCCTTTAGAAGCTTGTGAAGATTCTTCATTCCAACATGGGCTAGTCGGCGGTGCCAGAGCCAACCCAAGTTAGTCTTAGCAACCAAGCAAGTGTCGAGTTCAGCTCTATCAAAATCTACCAAGTATAGCTGACCCTCTAACACTCCCTTAAATGCTATTGAATCATCACTTCTTCTAAAGACAGTAACACCTATATCAGTAAATAGACAGTTGTAACCCATTTGACATAATTGAGATACGGAAAGCAAATTGTAATCTAAAGAATCTACAAGAAAAACATTGGAAATAGTATGGTCAGGTGATATAGCAATTTTACCCAATCCTTTGACCAAACCTTGATTTCGATCCCCGAATGTGATAGCTCGTTGGGGATCTTGGTTTTTCTCATATGAGGAGAACATCTTTTTCTCCCCTGTCATGTGGTTTGTGCACCCGCTGTCGAGTATCCAACTTGAGCCCCCGGATGCATAAACCTACAAAACAATTTTAGTTCTTGACTTTAGGTACCCAAACGGTTTTGGGTCCTTTGGCATTAGAAACAAGAACTTTGGGTACTCAAACACAAGTCTTGGAGCCCTTGTGTTTGCCCCCAACAATTTTGGCAACTACCTTGCCGGATTTGTTAGTTAAAACATATGATGCATCAAAAGTTTTGAATGAAACAGCATGATCATTTGATGCATTAGGAATTTTCTTTCTAGGCAACTTGGCACGGGTTGGTTGCCTAGAGCTAGATGTCTCACCCTTATACATAAAAGCATGGTTAGGGCCAGAGTGAGACTTCCTAGAATGAGTTCTCCTAATTTTGCTCTCAGGATAGCCGGCAGGGTACAAAATGTAACCCTCGTTATCCTGAGGCATGGGAGCCTTGCCCTTAACAAAGTTGGATAGATTCTTTGGAGGGGCATTAAGTTTGACATTGTCTCCCCTTTGGAAGCCAATGCCATCCTTGATGCCAGGGCGTCTCCCATTATAGAGCATACTTCTAGCAAATTTAAACTTTTCATTTTCTAAGTTATGCTCGGCAATTTTAGCGTCTAATAATGCTATATGATCATTTTGTTGTTTAATTAAAGTCATATGATCATGAATAGCATTGATATCAACATCTCTACATCTAGTGCAAATAGAAGTGTGCTCAATGGTAGATGTAGAGGGTTTGCAAGATTTTAGTTCTACAACCTTAGCATGCAACATATCATTCTTAGTTCTAAGGTCGGAAATTGTAACATTGCAAACTTCTAATTCTTTAGCCTTAGCAATTAATTTCTCATTCTCATTTCTAAGGCTAGCAATAGAAACATTCAACTCATCAATCCTAGCAAGCAAATCATCATTTCTAAGATTGGGAATTGAATCAATACAAACATGAGAATCAACCTTAGCAATTAATTTGGCATTTTCATTTCTAAGGTTGGCAATAGTGTCATGGCAGGTGCTTAGCTCACTAGATATTTTGTTACATTTTTCTACCTCTAGAGCATAAGCATTTTTAACCTTAACATGTTTCTTATTTTCCTTGATTAGGAAGTCCTCTTGGGAGTCCAAGAGATCGTCCTTTTCATGGATGGCACTAATTAGCTCATTTAATTTTTCTTTTTGTTCCATGTTAAGGTTGGCAAAAAGGATACGTAAATTATCTTCCTCACCACTAGCATTATCATCACTAGAAGATTCATATTTAGTGGAGGAGTTAGATTTAACCTTCTTCCTTTTGCCGTCCTTTGCCATGAGGCACTTGTGGCCGACGTTGGGGAAGAGGAGTCCCTTGGTGACGGCGATGTTGGCGGCGTCCTCGTCGGAGGAGGAGGAGTTGGTGGAGCTCTCGTCGGAGTTCCACTCGCGGCACACGTGGGCATCGCTGCCCTTCTTCTTGTGGTACCTCTTCTTTTCTCTCCTCTTGCCCTTCTTGTCGTTATCCTGGTCACTGTCACTCGATAATGGACATTTAGCAATAAAGTGACCGGGCTTACCACACTTGTAGCAAACCTTCTTGGAACGGGATTTGTAATCCTTCCCCTTCCGTTGCTTGAGGATTTGCCGAAAGCTTTTGATGATTAAGGCCATCTCCTCATTGTCGAGCTTGGAGGCGTCAATTGGTTGTCTACTTGGTGTAGACTCCTCCTTCTTTTCCTCCGTTGCCTTGAAGGCTACCGGTTGCGCCTCGGATGTGGAAGGTTCGTCAAGCTCGTTGATCTTCTTTGAGCCCTTAATCATGCATTCAAAGCTCACAAAATTCCCGATAACTTCCTCGGGGGTCATTTGAGTATATCTTGGGTTGCCACGAATTAATTGAACTTGAGTGGGGTTAAGGAAAATGAGAGATCTTAGAATAACCTTAACCACCTCGTGGTCGTCCCACTTCTTGCTCCCAAGGTTGCGCACTTGGTTCACCAAGGTCTTGAGCCGGTTGTACATATCTTGAGGCTCCTCCCCTTGGCGAAGACGAAAGCGACCGAGCTCCCCCTCGATCGTTTCCCGCTTGGTGATCTTGGTGAGTTCATCACCCTCGTGCGCCGTCTTGAGTAGGTCCCAAATCTCCTTTGCATTCTTCAACCCTTGCACTTTGTTGTATTCCTCCTTGCTTAGAGAGGCGAGGAGAATGGTTGTGGCTTGGGAGTTGAAGTGCTCGATTTGGGCTACTTCGTCCGTATCATAATCCTCATCCCCTACAGATGGTACCTGTACACCATACTCAACAACATCCCATATATATACTTCTTACGCTCTTGGCATTTAGAAGTGACGGACGCCGCGTCGGAGCTGGAGGTGGATGTCGATGAAGAATCGGTCTCGTAGTAGACCACCTTCCTCATCCTCTTTTTCTTGTCCCCACTCCGATGCGGCTTGTGAGAAGAAGATTTTTCCTTCTTCTCTTTGTGGTGAGAAGAGGAAGATCTTTTCTCCTTCCGTTTGGAGGAGTCCTTCTTCTTCTCCCTCCTCTTGGTGCGGGACTCTTCCGATGAAGTGCTCCCTTGGCTTGTAGTGGGCTTGTCGCCGGTCTCCATCTCCCTCTTGGTGTGATCTCCCGACATCACTTCGAGCGGTTAGGCTCTAATGAAGCACCGGGCTTTGATACCAATTGAAAGTCGCCTAGAGGGGGGGTGAATAGGGCGAAACTGAAAATCTCAAAAATAATCACAACTACAAGCCGGGTTAGCGTTAGAAATATAATAGAGTCCGCGAGAGAGGGCGCAAAACAAATCGCAAGCGAATAATGAAATGAGACACGCGGATTTGTTTTACCGAGGTTCGGTTCTCTCAAACCTACTCCCCGTTGAGGAGGCCACAAAGGCCGGGTCTCTTTCAACCCTTCCCTCTCTCAAACGGTCCCTCGGACCGAGTGAGCTTCTCTTTCTCAAATCACTTGGGAATCAAACTTCCCGCAAGGACCACCACACAATTGGTGTCTCTTGCCTCAATTACAAGTGAGTGTTTGATCACAAGAAAGAATGACAAAGAAAAAGAAGCGATCCAAGCGCAAGAGCTCAAATGAACACAACAAATCACTCTCTCTAGTCACTAGGGCTTTGTGTGGAGTTGGGAGAGGATTTGATCTCTTTTGGTGTGCTTTGCAATGAATGCTAGCTCTTGTATAGTGGTTGGAAGTTGGAAAACTTGGATGCAATGAATGGTGGGGTGGTTGGGGTATTTATAGCCCCAACCACCAAACTTGACCGTTGGTGGAGGCTGTCTGTCGATGGTGCACCGGACAGTCCGGTGCACACCGAACATGTCCGGTGCCCCCGCCACGTCATCAATGCCGTTGGATTCTGACCGTTGGAGCTTTTGACTTCTGGGCCCGCCTGGGTGTCCGGTGCACACCGGACAACCACTGTTCATTGTCTGGTGCGCCGGTATGGGCGCGCCTGACCTCTGCGCGCGCAGAGCGTGCATTAAATGCACCGCAGGTAGCCGTTGGCGCCGAAATAGCCGTTGCTCCGCTGGTACACCGGACAGTCCGGTGCACACCGGACATGTCCGGTGAATTATAGCGGAGCGGCTGCCGCGCGAACCCGAGGCTGGCGAGTTGTGGAGGCCGCGCTTCCTTGGAGCACCGGACACTGTCCGGTGTACACCGGACAGTCCGGTGAATTATAGCGAAGCGGCTTGAGAAATTCCCGAAGGTGGCGAGTTCGAGTTGGAGTCCTCTGGGCGCACCGGACACTGTCCGGTGTACACCGGACAGTCCGGTGCCTCCAGCCAGAGGTGCCTTCGGTTGCCTCTTTGCTCCTTTGTTGAATCCAAAACTTGATCTTTTTATTGGCTGAGTGTGAACCTTTTTGCAGCTGTATAACTTATACACTAGAGCAAACTAGTTAGTTCAATATTTGTGTTGGGCAATTCAACCACCAAAATTATTTGGGGACTAGGTGTAAGCCTAATTCCCTTTCATCCGGCGCGAGTCTTTTCCTGGCACCTAGGGCGGTCTCTCATCCGTGAGTTGCCATGGCAGATATGGCCTAGGTAGGGAGATCTTTGGTCGCCAAATCAGGTATGTCACTCTGCCCACCTCGCGACAAAAACAATGCCAAGGCATGTCAAACGTCCAAGTCTTGGGCTCAACTTTTTCCAGTGGGTGCCCTAGGTGGTATGCCACATTTTTGGTATAGAACATAGGTGGTTTTGGTGCCATCTTCAAGGTGAACACGGTTGATCTTTAGTGTAGGTGTAGTTTTTGACTTAGAGAGAATTAGAGAGCTCTAGCTCTCACTCTACTTGGAGATTTGATTTGGGGTTTCTCCAGGGGTCTTTTTGCAATATTTCCTTCCCACAATTGCTGGTTATAAGGTTACTCAAAATTTGGTTAAAGATTAACTCATGGTTTGCACAATTGCTCATTCTCTCCCCCTTTCAACCATGGCTTTGGAAGGTAGGGTTCAAGAGGGGTCTAGGGTTCTCCCTCCTCTTGCCCAAGGTAGCAAGTGCACAAAAGCTTGAGTGATGCTCTTAGGTCATTAACAAATCTTGATTAACACAGGGTCTCCAAGGTTCTTATGTTCTCCTTAAGCTTCTACCACAAGGGATCAGAGTCCTTAGTACCAAGGTGGGTTCTAGTCATGGTAACACCTGAGGTGTTACAGATAATGCTTCGAAGGACGAAGGACTTTAACGTTTAACATTTTCTGTGTTGTTTTGTTCTTAACTCATAGCATTTGAGAACAAGTCCCCAATAACGTTTGTTGGGGAAGAGCAAAGATTTGTCGAAAGCCGAGGCAGCCAGTCCTTCATCATCAGAGTCGGATGAAGAACAGTCGGAGTCCCATTCCTTTCCAAGGTGCGCCTCGCCCTTCGCTTTCCTATAGTTCTTCTTTTTCTCCTTCTTCCCATGCTTTTCTTGTGCCTGGTCATTTTCATTATCGGGACATTGAGCTATAAAGTGACCAGTCTTACCGCATTTGAAGCAGGAGAGCTTTCCCCTTGTTTTATTCTTGTTGGGGTATTCCTTGCGTCCTTTCAATGTCGTTTTGAAGTGCTTGAGGATGAGCGCCATTTTGTCCTCGTTGAGCCTGGTAGCCTCCACTTGTGCTACCTTGCTGGGTAGCACTTCCCTGTTGTTGGTTGCTTTGAGAGCAACGAGCTGTGGCTAGTAGATGGGAAGTGGACCGTTCAAGGCGTCATCCATGTATCGTGCCTCCTTCACCATCATGCGCCCGCTCACGAATTTTCCAAGGATTTCCTCGAGCATCATCTTGGTGTACCTGGGGTTCTCACGAATAAGATTTACAAGATGGGGGTTAATAACTTTAAATGACTTGAGCATGAGTCGGACGACATCATGATCCGTCCTTCTTGTACTCCCGTAGCTTCGGATTTTGTTGACCAGGGTCTTGAGCTTGTTGTAGGTCTGTGTTGGCTCCTCTCCCCTGATCATGGCGAATCTCCCCAGCTCGCCTTCCACCAGTTCCATCTTGGTGATCATGGTGGCATCATTTCCCTCATGAGAGATCTTGAGGGTGTCCCAGATTTGTTTGGCGTTGTCCAAGCCGCTAACCTTGTTATATTCATCCCTGCATAGAGATGCTAGCAAAATAGTAGTGGCTTGGGCATTTTTATGAATTTGTTCACCGATAAACATAGGGTTATCAGTACTATCAAAATGCATTCCATTTTGCACAATTTCCCAAATGCTAGGATGGAGAGAAAATAGGTGACTATGCATTTTATGGCTCCAAAATGAGTAATCCTCTCCATCGAAGTGTGGGGGTTTTCCAAGAGGAATAGAAAGTAAATGGGCATTTGAATTGTACGGAATGCGGGAATAATCAAAGGAGTACTTTTGATTAACCGTCTTTCTTTTGGATGATGAGTCGTCATCGTCGTCATCCCTTGGTGAAGACGAGGAGGCATCACTGTCATAGTAGATGATCTTCTTGATGCGGTTCTTCTTCCCGTCTCTCTTCTTGTGACTCGAGCCTGAGTTAGTGGGCTTGTCGTCTCTTGGCTCGTTGAAGAGGGACTCCTTCTCCTTGTCGGTGACCACCATCCCCTTACCTTTAGGATCCATCTCTTCGGGCGGTTAGTCCCTTAGATGAAGAGTACGACTCTGATACTAATTGATAGCACCTAGAGGGGGGAGGTGAATAGGTGATCTTGCGAAATTCAACACTAAATAGCCAACACTTGGTTATGAAATGTTAGTGAAGTTAAAACCAAGTTGCTAAAGTGTGAACTTTAGAAGAAAACCAATCACAAAGAAGATGGACACAAGACATAGTGATTTATCCTGTGGTTCGGCCAATGCCTACTCCACGTTGTGGTGACCTCCTTCGGTCAAGGATTGCACTCAATTCCTCTCAAGTGATCCGATGATCAACTTTGAGTACCACGATTATCTTCTTCAGTAGTCTTTTCCCGTTTGCGAGGAATCTCCACAAGTTGGAGCCTCTCGCCCTTACAAAGTTTGATCACAAGAGAAGCACAAGAGTAAGGGAGGGCAAGCAACACACGCAAGATTTTCAATCCGCAGCACACACACGCACATAGGCCAAGACTTGAGCTCAAAACACGGCGCAGGGAGTTCACAACTCAAACGGAGCTCAAATCACTAGTACAACAATCCAAATGCATGGAGGCGGAGTCTAGGAGTCTTAAGATGCTTAGAGAATGCTTGGTGTACTGCTCCATGCGCCCAGGATTCCCTTTTATAGCCCCAAGGCAGCTAGGCGCCGTTGGAGATCAACTTGGAAGGCAAATCTCGTCATCTGTCGAGTGGTGCACCAGACAGTCCGGTGCATCATGGGACATGAACAATAAGCGTCTGGTGCCCGATCTCCTTCCTAATCGGGCACAATCGATCGTTGAGCCTAGGGTCCGGCTGGTGCAACAGACACTGTCCGGTGCACACTGGACAGTCCGGTGTGCCAAACCGACCGTTGGCGCGAGCCACGCATCGCCTGCTGATTGCGCAGCCGACCGTTGGCTCATCGAACAGTCCAGTGCACCACCAGACAGTCCGGTGATTTTTAGCCACATCGCCTTTTTCTTTTCTCGAGAGCGGCCAGTTCACCGCCAGGCCAGCCAGTGTCCGGTGCACCACCAGACAGTCCGGTGTGCCACAGACTGGCGCTGGTTTAGCTGAACCGAGCCAATCTTTCTCCATCTCTTTTCCTCTTTTCTTGGCTATGCCTTTAGCACTTAGATAAACATGTTAGCACTCAGAATCAATTTACTAAGTCTAGAAACATACCTTGTTCTTTGATGTGCACTTTTCACCTCCTTAGCACATATGAGTTTAAAACAATGTGTTGGGCATTTGAAAGTCGCCTAGAGGGGGCTGAATAGGCAAATCTAAAATTTATAAACTTTAAGCACAACTACAAGCTGGGGCTAGCGTTAGAAATAAACCGAGTTCGAAAGAGAGGGCGAAAACAAATCAAGTAAAGAGATAGAGCGGATGACACGGTGATTTGTTTTACCGAGGTTCAGTTCCTGCAAACCTACTCCCCGTTGAGGTGGTCACAAAGATCGGGTCTCTTTCAACCCTTTCCCTCTCTCAAACGGTCACTTAGACCGAGTGAGCTTCTTTCCTTGATTTCTCGGGTCACTTAGACCCCGTAAGGACCACCACACAATTGGTGTCTCTTGCTTCGCTTACAAGGCTTTGAGATTAAGAATGAGAGAAAGAAGAAAGCCAACCAAGCAACAAGAGCAACAAAAGAACACAAGTCAATCTTCACACAAGTCCTAAAAAATAGAGTTGAATTGTGGAATTTGATTTGATCGGAGGCTTTGATTTGTGTCTTGGAGTGTTGTGTATTGCTCTTTTATTGAATGAGGAGTAGTGAATGCTTGGGTGTCTTGAATAGAGGTGGTTGGGGGGTATTTATAGCCGCAACCACCAAAACAACCATTGGGGAGGGCTGCTGTCGATGGGCGCACCGGACAGTCCGGTGCGCCAGCCACGTCACCCAATCGTTAGGGTTCTAACGGTTTCGACCGTTGGAGCTCTGGTAGCCTGGGCCACTGGACAGTCCGGTGTCAGACTGGACAGTCACTGTTCACTGTCCGGTGCGCCTTCTGGCGCTACTCTGAATCCATGCGAACTGTCCACACACTGTTCCCTTGTCAGTCGACCGTTCGAGTCGATCGTTGCGCTGGCGAGCCGTTGCTCCGCTGGCACACCGGATAGTCCGGTGACCCACCGGACAGTCCGGTGAATTATAGCAGAGCGCGGACTCAGAAACCCGAAGGTGAAGAGTTTGAAGTCAATCCACCCTGGTGCACCGGACACTGTCCGGTGCGCCAGACCAGGGTTCACTTTGGTTTCTTTTGCTCCTTTCTTTTGAATCCTAACTTTAATCTTTTCATTGGTTTGTGCTGAACCTTTGGCACCTGTAGAACACATAATCTAGAGCAAACTAATTAGTCCAATATTTGTGTTGGGCAATTCAACCACCAAAATCATTTAGGAAAAGGTTTGACCCTATTTCCCTTTGAATCTCCCCCTTTTTGGTGATTGATGCCAACACAAACCAAAGCAAATATATAAGTGCGGAATTGAACTAGTTTGCCTAAGTTAAGTGCAAAGGTTGCTTGGAATTAAACCAATTTATATTTTTATTAGATATGCATGGTTTGCTTTCTTTTATTTTAACATTTTGGACCACGCTTGCACCATTTGTTTTGTTTTTGCAAATTCTTTTGGAAAATCTTTTCAAAGTACTTTTGCAAATAGTCAAAGGTATATGAATAAGATTTTGAGAAGCATTTTCAAGATTTGAAATTTTCTCCCCCTGTTTTAAATGCTTTTCCTTTAACTTAAACAAAACTCCCCCTAGATGAAATTCTCCTCTTAGTGTTCAAGTGGGTTTTACCATTTGAAAGAAGATCAAATATTTTAGATACCAATTTGAAATATACTAACCAATTGAAAAATCCTCTTTTAAATATTTCATCATAAGATACCAATTAAAAACTTCTTTTTAAACTTTGAAATTGGTGGTGGTGCGGTCCTTTTGCTTTGGGCTTAATATTTCTCCCCCTTTGGCATTAATCGCCAAAAACGGAGTCTTTTGAGAGCCCTTTCTCCCCAATGGTATATGTAAATATGAGTGAAGATGTGACGGAACCTCCCAAGTCATTAGGCCCACCTAAAGTTGTCCTTGTCCATCGGACCTCGTACAACCCTGCAGGTGCACCTGATCACTTGACAAGTTCGGTATCTATATTCTTTACTTGTCAGGTTAAATCAAGTTACCTGCATCTAGAGTTCTTTGTATCCTAGTTCAAGCACATGACCTATACTAGCCAATTTCTTATCAACCATTTTTATTCACTGGAATGCTACGTGTAGGGCAGTGACCAAGTCTTCATATCCGAGAAGTAACGGCGATCCGAATCGATTAATACTCAGCTGAGGATCTCCAATCACACGACATATGTAGCACCTAACCCTTGCATATGTCAACTCGTCACCGGGGTTCTTAAGACCAGATCAGGTTCACGCTAACCGAGAGCACAGATACACCACTGTCCAGCCTCTTGCCACGGAGGGTACACACTACTCTTGCCATCTCTCCACTCCCGTTGTGCGTTATCTTATTCTGGTATTAGTCTGCCCGAGGCAAAGCTTACCCATGATGAGGCATGTGACCAGTTAAAGGGTCCTCGATCGACAAGCCTACATCGACAAGGTCCTTAATCAACTCAGGCGGAGACACTACACCGAGACTCTCTTCTCGTGCAAGTCACCCGCCCGGTCTCAGCTTAATCATTTCAAACCCAAAGTTTGGTACCTGACAAAGGTACATCTTTTCCGATGTTGAACCCATCACGGCCATGATGGATCCACCATCAAGTTTTATTTTTGAAAACATCCCACCCACTTTGAAGCATCATCTTTTGTTAAAACAAAACATTTTGTTTTTCTAGAGCAAAGCTAAGCATAAGAATAACCTTTTTATAAATAGGGGATCAAGAAAAGGGAATTAAATCTTCAAGGAAGGAAATGCAGCAACTTGTTTAGCACACAACTCTTATCACGTAATGCATCAAGCAAGTGAGAAAGATTTTAAATATCAAGGAGGTGGCAAATGCACTGGGGCTTGCCTTGTGTAATAGGTGAGTTAGGCTCTGCTCCATAGATGTAAAAATAAAAGCAGTTCCCGGCTTGGGGTTCTTCAGATGGTGGTGTAGTCCTTGCTTCTTCAATTTCTATCTCTTCCTCGTTATGTATATATAGCATATATAATCATGAATGCTCATGAAAATGTAAATACAATAAAAGTATATTATCTAATGTCTTGAATACAATTTTCCTTCACGGATCTCCAGGAAACTAGGGTTTTTGGAGTCTATAGTGAAGTTCATAAGGCAGGAGACTAGGGTTTTGGGTTCTAGGTACCAAACATGGTCCAAATCATGCCAAACTTTACCTAAGGCTTCTAACTAATATTTAAGACTTACTTAAAAAGTTTGGTGATTTTTGGAGTTACTAATTAATTTCTAAAATTCCAGAGGTATAGGTTTTGGCTATTTAAAATACTTCATAATTCTTGGTTTGAATTAAAAATCTTGAAATCATTTTTATTAAATACTATAGAAATTTGGGAGTTCAACAAAATTGGTCTCATATTTTTAGCATTTTTCTACAATTTTCTATGAATTCTCTAATTCTGGCAGAAAAAGAAAAAGAGAAAGGTACTACAGTAGTGGGCTCATTTCAGTTCGAGACGACCCAGCAAAGAGAGAATTCGCCCGCGCGCGCCCACGCGGCGGTTTTGTACTGAGGACCCTGGCTTCGAAAACAATCTGAAAGAGCCCACGACACTGTTGCCTCAGTCGCTGACATTTACACCGAGGCCCCCCAAGTTCTAATTCTTTACGACCCGAGGTCCCCGACATCGCACGACGAAGAACCGAGCTCCGACGAACTCATACCAGCCACAATACTTAACGACCAGTGCTCTAATTTGGCTGAAACCTAATTCAACCCTTAACAAGTGTTTCCCCTCAATTAATTTCACTAACGAAGCTCTAAATCGTCCGGTCCACGGAAACAACGCAGACAACGGAGGAACAAAAGTGTTCCCGATGAGCTAGGGTAGTATAGCTTAATTGAATGAGTCGAGCAGCATTAGGAGACCCTAAGGACACTAAAACGAACAATCAGAGAGTATGAATAGACCTGGAACAAGCTGGCCACGGCGAGGGCACTTTCACGGTGGCGGAAACCGATTTGGGGGAAAAGAGCAATTCGTGGGCTCTAGTGAGTAATAAAGAGCACAAGCAGTTGGATTGGATGCTGGATTACCTAACGGAGTAGAGGGTGTGCTCAATTTATATTGTGTTTGAGCAGTGTCCAGTGAATTGGACAGAGACGCGCGGCGGCCGGAGAGGAGGAGGGGCACTAGCGCGCACGATTAGTGGCTTTCATCGTGGCAGACTCACCGGCGACGAGCCAGTGACATAGAGTGGCTTACGGCGACATGGTGAAGCTTCAAGGCACGTGGCATCCGATCGACGGGCGACCGATCCCAGTGAACTTATCTGAGCCGGCCACAAAGCAAAGGGGTACGGCGGCCAGCCGCCGGTGTTATCCCCAGGCGAAGATCTTTTACCCAGAAGCGTTATCCAGTCACCGGTGAGCACGAATCACAACGGCGGCGTGAATCCGAGCGCATGGTCATCGGCGGTGAGCTTCTCTGCGCTAGCGTCCTGATCCAGTCACTGTACCATCGCGAGGCTTCATCAGTTGGTCTGACAGAGGATCTTTAGAAGCGTTTTTCTTGAATTTTTGCATGACAACTTACTAATCAGTTTGTAGCAAACTTGTAGCCCTATATACAAACTACAATTCTGCTGCAGAGATCATACTCAGTTGCTTACCCCTTGGAGCATGAATCCAACCTAAAGTTCTTCAAAACTCACTAACAGTCCATGTTCAGTTTTTGAATTGTGTGACAGCTAAACTTTAGGGCCAATTATCTTCATCTTTTTGTACAACACAATGCTTAATCCCTTAAGCAAAGTTGTACTCCTATAGTAGCTCTAGACTTTTGATGTGTTGACCCTAGGCAAATTGCTGGTATTTTTAGAACTACAGAGCTCCAAAGTCAGCCTTGTTCAACTGTTTTCAGACTTAACCATTGGAGCACTAGGGTGGCCTTTTTGCAAATAAGCCCAAAACTCATGGTTTCTCTTGCAAATCTTCAAATATGTGAACCATATGACTTAAAGTACCCTAATTCCATGGTTTTTGCACTTAGGTCCAAAAGTGTGCAACATTTACATAAAACCCCCTAGGGTTTTAATCCAGGGTTTTCGAGGGGTCTATTTAGGGTTTCTAGCACTTGTAGGGTTTGGATGCTATCAAATCCTATTAGAGTTGATATCTCATGACCATTTCTAATAAGTTTTGAGAATTTAACTCATTTGGGCTTTATTGACACCCTAAGCTCAGTTTAGGGTTAAGTACCCTACCCTAGGGTTTCACCCAAGACTAGTCACATCAATACAACTTATTTGAAATTTTTGCCTAGTGAATGCATTCTATGTGTAACAATCACATGATATGCTAATGCTCATGATGTTATGCTCAAGTTTTAGTGGCAGTAACATCAGGGGTGTTACATAAGATTATACCAAAGTGGAGAGCGGTGCGGAGTGACGGCGAAGGGTAAATAATACCGATAGAGTTTAGTGGAAGCCTTGTCTTCGCCGACGACTACATTTCCCTTTCAATCTTTGACTTAGTAGGGAATTCACTTGAAAACACATTAGCCATAGACATGAAAGGGTAATATGATCAAAGGTATGTAAATGAGCTATGTGTGCAAAGTATCAATCAAAATTCCGAGAATCAAGAATGTTTAGCTCATTCCTAAGTTTGGTAAAGGTTTTCTCATCTAGTGGTTTGGTAAAGATATTGGCTAATTGTTCTTTGGTGCTAACATAAGCAATCTCGATATCCCCCTTTGTTGGTGATCCCTCAAAAAGTGATACCGAATGGCTATGTGCTTAGTGCGGCTGTGCTCAACGGGATTATCCGCCATGCGGATTGCACACTCATTATCACATAGGAGAGGGACTTTACTCAATTTGTAGCCATAGTCCCTAAGGGTTTGCCTCATCCAAAGCAATTGCATGCAATAATGGCCTGCGGCAATATACTCGGCTTCAGCGGTAGAAAGAGCTATCGAGTTTTGTTTCTTTGAAGCCAAGACACCAGGGATCTTCCCAAGAACTGACAAGTCCTGATGTGCTCTTTCTATCAATTTTACACCCTGCCCAATCAGCATCTGAATAACCTATTAAATCAAAGGTGGATCCCTTGGGGTACCAAAGACCAAACTTAGGTGTATGAACTAAATATCTCAAGATTCTTTTCATGGCCCTAAGGTGAACTTCCTTAGGATCGGCTTAGAATCTTGCACACATGCATACAGAAAGCATAATATCCGGTCGAGATGCACATAAATAGAGTAGAGATCCTATCATCGACCGGTATACCTTTAGATCTACGGGTTTACCTCCCGTGTCAAGGTCGAGATGCCCATTGGTTCCCATGGGTGTCTTGATGGGCTTGGCATCCGTCATTCCAAACTTGGTAAGTATATCTTGAATGTACTTGGTTTGGCTGATGTGATACCCGGTTTGCAAAGAGGAGAAGTGGAGGTTATTCTTTTTGTTCTTTTTCCTCATTCAGGTGATGTGCTTTGGGAATTTGGAAGTTTTGGAAAACATTCACCTATAAGACAGTAGAATTTCTTTGGTTAGTTGCTTGCGACGGGGTCGGGAGCTGTCACGTGGGCGAGTTGGGCCTTGAACCTTGATCCGGCACATTAGTCTCCCCTTAACCTAGCCGCCCTCCCCCTAATCCCCCCCTTTGTGCAGCCACCCCCCCATTTCCCCTAGGCGTTGGCCGCCGCCCCCTCCCCTCTCTCATCTTCTTCCTCCCCAAAACCCTAGCCGCCCCCCCCCCATTTTCTCCCCCCTCCTCCAAGGTGCAGCCCTCCTGCGTGGTTCTCCGTCGTGTGGCTGTGATCTCAATTGGAGTTTGGAGGAAGGAAGAAAGAAGGAGGAAGGGAAGATCCCAAGGTGAATTTGTGATTAATTTTTGTTGTTTTTGTGCTGCAAACAATTTGATTATGTGTTTATCTATGCGAATCGGTAGAGGTGCTGTATAGAATTTTTGTGAGTGGGCGAACAGCAGTAGTTCTAGAGATTTCTAGGAATTTTCGTGGGTTAATTAGTGGGAATCAGTGGGAGAATCATGTAGAGCTTTGTCTTACCTTTCCAACGAGTACTTATGCGCTCGATTCGGAGTTATAATTTAGGATATATCGTTGTTTGAATCCGAGTATGTTGTTGTCCAAAAAACAGATTTTTTAGGTGGGCGAACAGCAGTAGTATTAGCAGTTTCTAGGAATTTTTCGTGGGTAGTTAGTGATAACCAGTATGATAATCATGTAGGGCCTTGTCTTATCTTTCCAACAAGTACCTATGCGCTTGATTTGGAATTATATTTTAAAAGATATCGCTGTTTGAATCCGGGTATGTCGCTGCCCAAAAGGAAAAAAACAGATTACAGGGCTTATCTTGTGGACTGTCTTGGGCTAATTAGATGTTGGAATTTAATTATAAATTGTATAAAACTTGTGGGGAATTTTATGTAAATGCCTCTGGAGTTTTTGTTTGTTACCACTGCTGTCATAATTTTAAAGTTATGAAATTATTAAGCAGCGCCGTTGGCGCTGCAGTTTGGTGGGTGCGGGGAGAGTTGTTACCCGCGGCGAGGTTTGAGATTATGCTTAGGTGCGGCGTCGTTTATGAGCCTTATTATGTGAAATTGGTGCACTAAGTTGTGTGTCAAAAACAGGTGGTGGACTTCCGTATCGTACTTAGGGATTTGCCCAAACTTCCGGTGAAGGCAAGTAAAACAGTGATGGTTATTCCGTTTGTTGATGGAAGAGTCTTATACTTGATTATATTTGTGCTATTTGTGTTCGTATTCATATTTCTAATGGGGTACCGTCGTTTGAAGTTATTCATGTTTATTTATTATACATGTGGAGGTTCTGGTTTGATCATGTTACCCATGTGGTTTATTATATGAAATGGGTGGAAGTATATCTCTAGCACATTTTATTTGGGAAGAACTCATGTTGTTGACATGCATAACGCATTCATCATCCATTGCATTTAAGTTTCGTCGTGATCTTATGGTCCGACCGTACCGGTACAATGAGCATCATATGTTGCCCAAGAAGGGGTATGATGCAGCTTCATATCCTTAGAGGTATGAAGGCAGAAGTCATACTGCATCTGTAGCCATGTGCATTCATGGGGAAGTGTGGAACCTATTATGGTGATGAGGATGATGTGGATCTTTACTTTGTGATTCATCTTGGCAGTAAGTAATTGATTACTTGCTCTTGCTGCAAATTAATATTTAAGAAAGAAGTTGTGAACCACGTGGCTGCTTATGCACGGTTGGTTTACATTGTCCAACTGTTGTTTGCTCTTTTTACTTGCTGAGATGTGTCATCTCACTCTTGCATTGTCTGATGCAGGCCCCTAATCTTTGCTTTGGGAAAGAAAGGATGTAGCAGCACGGCCACCACACCTTTAAATAAAGGAACCACTGCTTAATAATGATGTCTAGCAGGGAGGGTCAAGTCTAGGGGATTATTACATTCTAATCTTTCATGGTAGTTGAACTGTTTAGTTTGGTGGGTTGTGTTGTCTATCTTTTGTCTGGTCATGAATGTTCATTTCTACCGTTGCTTTTCGATTATACTATGTCAATTATCTTTCTTTTATATCCTGTATAAACTCTATGTTTCCCTTGTTATGCTTCTTTCAAGGGAGGTGCTGCCGGATTTTGCAATACTTTCTTTCTGTATGTGTTGCATAAGTTTTGTAGGAAGGTTTTTGGGTAACATCCATTTTGTGGGATCAGTGGGGTGTTACAGTTGGTATCAAAGGAATAGGTTGTAGGTCCTAGCAAGTGGAGTATTAATAAATTGACACACTGCACATGTAGGATGGGTTTTCTGCTTTACTATTGATATGTTATGTTATTGTCTGAGCTAGTTTGACTTTATCTGAAGAGATGCTATGTCAATCTTATTTACTTATTATTCTCATCCCTGTGGCTGTAGCTATGCCGCCTCGTAGGGCTCGGGGTAGTCCGCAAGTTCCTAGTGGGGACTCGATGAGTCCGGTGGCAATGTTAGCCGCGATGCAGGCCATGCAGCAGGAGTTGGCCATTCTGAGGCAAGCTATTCCTGTTGCCCCTGTGGGTGCTGCTCAGGGTGCTGGTGGTGGAGGAGTGCCTGGAGGCACTGTCCCTGCGGGTGCTGCTCCAGGTGGCGGGGCCGAGGTGCCTCTTCCAGTCAGTGGTCTTTCTCTGATGCATTGGATGGGCATGAAGTTGGATTCTTTTGATGGCAGTGGTACTCCGGTCAAGGCAGCAGATTGGCTAACTTACATGGAGGATAAGATGAATGTCTTCGAGATTGTGTATGGAGATCGAGTTCGCTTTGGCACACAGCTGCTGAAGGGAGAGGCTCAAAATTGGTGGAGAGGCGTGCATGCAGCGCACTCCTCCTCACTAGGAGTCCTATCTTGGGATGTCTTCATCAGGCAGTTTGAAAGGAGATTCTACCTGGTCACCTTCCTAGAGAAAATGAAGATTGATTTGTAGTCCTACAAGCAGGAGAAGAAGTCTGTCACAGAGTATGAAGTGGGCTTCAACAAGATGGTCCGCTTTGTCCCTCATGTGGCTTATAATGAGATGGAGAAGGCGAGCCAGTTCCGTCAAGGCCTGAAACCTTCCATCAGGCATGCCCTGGGAGCCTTTCCGTTGGTGGACTTCCGTACTATAGTAGAGCAGGCACTGGGTGTGGAGATGCAACACCAGTATACCATGGAGTCGCAGAAGTCATCGGGTGTTGATCAGTCTCGTGGCCAGGACACGAGGAGGGGCAACACTGGAGGTCCAGCCCACAAGAGGGGCAAGTCTCAGCCAGCGCCACCATCCCTACCGTGGGAAATCCTCTAACTCGGGTGCTTCGGGAGGAAGTACTCAGAGGTTTTGGGCTGTTCCTAAGCCTGGGCTGGGGCTAGTGTGTTTCCGTTGTGGTGATGCGCATCGCCGTGCAGAGTGCTAGTGGAACAGCAGGTGTTCAATCTGCAGTCAAGACCACAAGGATGTGGTGTGTAAGAGTAATCCCAATGGGAAGCTCAGATGGGAGCCAGTGACTTCCTCCTCTTCTCAGGGCATTGTCAACATGATGTCAAGCGCTGAGCAGCAATTTTTAGTTCCACTTCCTCCGCAGCAGTTTTATGTGCCTGGGACTTCTCAGTTTGTGCCGGTGCAGGGTTTTCCTCAGTATCTGGCTGCGCCTACTCCTGCACCGACTACTCTTATGCCATCTCAGTTTGGAGCTCTGCGTCTGCCTCACCCGGCGGCTCAGTGGGGTTCTTCTGTTAATTTCACTCTGGGAGCTTCCTCTTCTGTGGGTATTTCCGGAGCTTATGTGCTACCCGCGTTGGATGGCAGAGAGCAAGGAGACGTCATGATAGGTACGATTTCAGTTGATTCGTTTGTGGCCCATGCTCTTTTTGACTCTGGCGCTAGCTATTCGTTTGTTTCGGAGGATTTTGTGTCACGGGTTGGTCTTTCGGTGCAGAGGTTGGGTCACCCAATTTTGGTTAGTTCTGCTAATGGCTCCATTAGTAGCTGTTCAGTTTGTCAGGGGTGTTCTGTCATTCTTGCTGATGAGGTATTTTTGGCCAATCTGGTTGTGATTTCCTTGGGGGCATTCGATGTTATCTTGGGTATGGATTGGTTATCCCAGTATCACGCAGTTATATCCTGTTTTTGGAAGACAGTGTTATTGCAGGCGCCATCGGTTAGGGAGGTGGTATTCTTGGCAAGTTCCCCAAAGTTCATGTTATCCTTGTTGGCGCAATTGCTTCCGGATCGCCAGTCAAGGAAGTCAGGAATCTTTTTCTCCATGGTGGTGGAGGGTGAGGCTGGCTTGCGGGTGCAGGACATCTGGGTGGTGTGTGACTTTGCTGACGTGTTTCCGGTAGAGCTTCCAGGCATTCCACCAGAGCACGATGCATCTTTTGAGATTAAGCTGATTCCGGGTATGCAGCCCATTCATAAGGCCATGTATCGACTGGCCCCAAAGGAGCAAGTTGAATTGAAGCGGCAATTGGATGATCTGCTGGCTAAGGGTTTCATTAGGCCTAGCAGGTCTCCATGGGCTTCCCCAGTATTGTCTGTTGAGAAGAAGGATAAAAGCAAGCGGCTATGTGTGGATTATCACGCTTTGAATCAAGTGACAATCAAGAATAAATATCCACTCCCCCGTATTGAGGTTCTCTTTGAACAGTTGAGGGGTGCACAGGTGTCCTCCAAAATTGATTTGAACTCTGGTTATCATCAATTGAGGATTCGTGAGGAGGATATTGAGAAGACCGCTTTTTGCACCAGGTATGGGCATTATCAACTCATAGTTATTTCTTTTGGCTTAACTAATGCCCCTGCTGCTTTTATGGAAGCAATGAATAGGATGTTGCATGAGTTCTTGGACGACTTTGTGGTCGTGTTCCTGGATGACATTCTGATTTATTCAAAGACCGAGGCTGAGCATGAGCAGCATCTCTGTCTCGTTCTAGGTGCCCTAATGGAGAATCAATTCTATGGCAAGATGAAGAAGTGTGCCTTTTGGTTGTCCGAAGTGGCTTTCCTGGGGCATGTGATTAATCAGCAGGGCATTGCGGTTGATCCCAAGAATGTTGCAGCTGTGGTGGAGTGGAAGAGACCCTCTAGTGTCTCTGAAATTCGAAGTTTCTTAGGGCTCGCTGGATATTATTGGTGCTTCATACCAAATTTTTCTAGCATTGCTAAGCCTTTGACTAGACTTTTGGAGAAAGGTGTTCTCTTCGTCTGGTCCAGCGATTGCGAGGTTAGCTATCAGACATTGAAGAGCAAGTTGGTGGACGCCCCTATCCTAGCTTTGCCTAAGAGCGGTAAGCGTTTCACAGTTTATACGGATGCTTCACGAATTGGTCTTGGCTGTGTGTTGATGCAGGAAGGCAGAGTGATTGCTTATGGCTCAAGGCAGTTGAGGAAGCATGAGGGGAATTATCCAACTCATGATCTCGAATTAGCCGCGGTGGTTTTGCTCTAAAGTCGTGGAGGCATTATCTTTATGGCGAGGCTTGTGACATTTACACCGATCATAAAAGTCTCAAGTAAATTTTCACTCAGAAGGAGCTGAATTTGAGGCAGCGTCGGTGGCTCGAATTGATTAAAGATTATGATTTGTCTATTCATTATCACCTGGGAAAGGCAAATGTGGTGGTTGATGCCCTTAGCAGGTCCGGGGTTCCAAAAATGGCCTTGCAGTTGATTGTTGATCTAGACCGTTTGGGGGTCGCTTTATGCTATGTCGGCACCGCTAGTAAGGAGACTCGTATGCTTATTCAATCTTCCCTCATGGAGAGAGTGCGTGTGGCTCAGCAGCAGGATCGTTTATTGCAGGAAGCTCGAAAGAGGGTTGGCGATGGTAAACCCTGGGAGTTCTCCATTGATGAGAATGATTTGGTTTGTTTCAGGGGTCGCCTTTGTGTGCCTCAGAAATCAGAGGTGAAGATGGATATTGTTGGGGACTTGTTCTTAGATGCTAGGAATTAAGAACAAGGCAACATAGAAAAGGATGTTAATGGTTAATGTCCTTCGTCCTCCGAAACATTATCTCCTTTGGGATATAATGATCTTCAGACGAAGGTCATGAAGGACGTACCTTCATCATTGCAGTAAATATTAGTGAAAGAAGAAGCATATGAAACATGAGAAATAACATGAATAATTATATTACACCATCAATGTTTCTTTTTTATATCATCATAAATGAACATGAATAATATTGAATTACATTTTTACCTTCGGCTTGACAGAAGGCAAAAATCCAAGCGTGACGCGCGAATGAATACAAGTAAGCGTGAACAGTACAGGGGTACTGTTCATCTATTTATAGGCACAGGGCGCAGCTTGTGTGAAATTACATTTATGCCCATTACAATCGATTACAATCATGACACAAACTATCATGGGTCTATTGGTCATTTCATCTTTAAGTCGGTTCACTCCTTCGTCTTGAGACATGTCATTATTCCGATGCTTTATGGGTGATAGCTTCGGTACTGCTTTTGAGAGGATCTGCCGAAGGTGTTTCTTTCTTCAGGATCATCGGCTACGAAGCATACCCCCAACAGTAGCCCCTTCGCGGTGCTAGATCGTTTTTCGTAACGAGCTTGATCCGTGAAAAAGTCCTCTAGGCTTCGGGATGCCGAAGATCCGAAAAACACCTTCCCTGAGCTCATTGCCGAGAAACGATTAAAATAATCCGAGCGCGAGGTGGCCCCACCATGCAGCAGTTACGCGCGTCCTAGCAATTCACCTTCTCGGGCTCTGTGGCCCACCGTTCAGTGGGTGCGGGCGACTATTTGTCTGGTGCGGAAGACTTGACGATTTACCTTCCCTCCTACGGCACTATATAAACAGACGGGTAGGTGTGAAGTTACCACAGCATTCATTCCTATTGCACTGTTTTGCTTCCAAAAATTTGACCATAGCCGAAGCTTGCTTACTGCATCCTCAACCGAAGCTATTCATTTTGCTCAAGCTTCGTAACAAGAAAGAGCTTCGGCAAAGTTAAAAAAAATTTCAACTTCATCAAAAAACAAGAAATTCAATCATCAGATGGCTAGGGTATGCTCAATAGCTAGGGTTACTCACGACGGAGAGGAAGCCGAAGGTGCCGAAACCGCTCCAATCTCTGGAGTGATGAAACGGTCAAGGTTGGTAGTATCGGAGGATGCATCTGCCCTGAAGCCGAGCAGGTTGATGCTGGGGAAATTGAATATGAAGATGATTACAGTGCCATGCCATCTAAACCCAGCCACCTGGAGTTTGGGAAATCCACCATTAACGAAGGTGATATGTCTAAGCTGATGAAGTTAGGCTATTTCAGTGTAGCAAAAAAGGAGCTAGTTCGGTTTGGCGGAGAGGAAACTACTCCGAAGCCGGAAAATTATGAGGTGGTAGTTTTCAATAGCTTCTTTAAAGCGGGATTAAGATTTCCTCTGAATGAGATGATTGCTGATGTTTTGAAGAAGTTTGGGATTTATCTTCATCAGCTAACTCCTAACGCCATCGTTAGGCTTAGCGTCTACATATGGGCCCTCTGAAGCCAGGGGGTAGAACCGTTTGCTGAAGGCTTCTGCCCAATACATGAGCTTCATTATCAAACAAAAGCTAGAGAAGATGGGCTACACTAAAACTTCGGCTGCTACAACTTTGCTTACCGCAAAGATGCAAAGTTTCCAATTATCAGCTATCATACCAAGTGGCCAGCTGGCTGGAAGACTGAATGGTTTTACGTCAAAGTTGATGAAGAACAGGAGAAGCTGGTTCAAAGCCCACTAGAATTAATTTTCGGAGAAACCAGGCCCCAGTGCAACATGAAACTGGGGAGTCCAAGCTAAATTGCACTGTGCGAATTTCGAGTTATTGCGGAGCATATTGGCACTAGGGATTTGGTGCAAGAATTCTTGGCTTTTAGAGTGTTCCCAACTTTGAAAGAGTGGGATATGTCGAAGCTCAAGGGAGAAAAGAAAAAGAATGAACTTGTTCGGTTGCCCAATTATTATAAATTCAAAAAACACTTCAAAGTACCTTGCCAAGAATGGTTAGACACGATTGAAGTTATGTGCAATGAGATTCTTGGCAATTATTCTAAAAAAGAAGATCAACTAATGACTGCAGCCTTCAGCACTCGTCCGAAGCGAAGGTTAAACCGGGTGATGGATGCTTTGCACTTTGAGTATCCTGACTATGAGCGACTGGACCGAGGTGCCGAAGGACAGAAGAGAAAGAGAGTTGTTAGCGTCCTGAATAAAGAAGCTGCTAAATTGGTGAAAGATGATGAAGAAAAACTGAAAAAGAGAAAGCTGAGGCCTAAGCCGAAGATAGATGCTTCGAAGAAAAGAAAAACTGCAGCTCCGAAGCAGAAGGCAACTAATATAGAAGAAGAAACTACTGCAACACCTTCTGCCACCGACGTGGAGGAAATCTTAAAGGTAATGACTGAATCTTTGCCTATCAAGCTAAGTCCACTGGGGCCGCATCTGACGAAGCTTTTTCAGAAGGGAAAGGAGCCCTCGATAACGGAGAAGGCAGCTGGGCCGAAAAAATGAAGAATTATTACAGTGACAGAAGCTATCGAAGGGACACCACGACTAGCTTTGGCTTCAAAAGTACCAGCTATTGAGAGAGGTACAGCTATCAAAGCTGCACCGGCCGAAGCTGCCACGTCCGAAGATGCACATTTAGAAAGCACACTTTCTAATATTGATGGAATACTTCTAGATATGGCCGCAGAAGAAGCTGCTGCTGCCATCGAAGAAACCATGGCCACATAACCTGAGAAAGAGAAGAAAATAACCGAAGACGCTTTGGAAGAGGAAATTTTCAACTTTCAAAACTTAGTTGGACAAGAGCTGACAAAGGCTGAGAAAGAAGAGTTAAAAGAATATGCCATATCCTGCGGATATCAACCAGGGGCACTACTCTTCGGTGGTGTTGACGATGAAAAGTTAGGCTGCGTCCGAGATCAAACCGGAGCGAAGGTTATCGGTACTCTATCAAAGAGTATTGGTTTCCCGAAGCTTGAGACAGACATTAGCCGCTACCGATGACAGCACATCGTCGGTAGTTTGTTCTATTCTAATTTCAAGGTAAAAAAAGAAAAAAAACTTTTCTTCAACTTTTTATTGTCTTTAACGACGGAGGTGTTTTCTAACGAAGGTTGCTTGTGCACAGAGTATGCTGTTGAGTAAAGCTTTGAGAATGCAACAAGATCTTGAAGATAAAAAACATGAAATTATAATTGAGGGTTTAGAAAGCAAAATAAAAGATCAAGCAGCTGCTCTTGAAAAGAAGGATTTCGAGCTTCAGACAACAGAAGGTTTATTGGCAGAAGCTGAAGCTAAAATTGCCAAATTGAATGACGAACTCCTCGCAAAGATAGAAAGCTTCGAACAGGAAAAGCAGAAATTCAATACGAAGCTTGAGGCCAAAGTTAAGAAAAGTTCAAATTTGCAAAAATCATTGAAAGAGCTTCAAGATAAATGTCTAGACTTCGGCAACCGATGTGTGCAGCGGCTGAAACAGGTCTTCAACTCAGTTGGAGCCAGTTCCGAAAAGTTTAAACCTTCGGTTGAAGACTGCCGGGCACATTCGATCATATTGAAGGTGAAGTTGATGCTCTTGACGAAGTTATAGCTGGGCACGACGATTTCTGTGCCCTGCTAGCTTCTTGGGGCACAGCTGTTGCTTTATGAAGGCTGGTTGCACACACGGGAATATTGTAAACCAGCCAAACTTCAGCTTATCACCAGCGGACTTGAATGACATCCCCGGCCTAGCCCGAAGCATTGGGAACATATTCATAACTCAAATTTGGGCAAAGGGTGGACGAAGCTTGGCTAGTGACGAAGCTCGAAGTCACCTTAAACCGGTAATAAACTCATACCTTGTGCTTACCTTTTTCTTGCAACTTGAATTTACCTTACCACTATTGTGTACAGGATGACGAAGCCGAGGAGCAATAAGCCGAAGCTTGGCGGATGATCCGAAGCTTAGCGGATAGTGATGAAGCTGAAGACATTGCTGTGGAAAAAACTCCAAAGAAACTCTTGAATCATCCTTGCAAAGAATATTGTAATTTAGGAACAAAACACTACTTTGTAAATTTGTCCATACCTTGTAATATATTTTTACCTTTCTGTCCATGTATGAACTGCTTTGATGTGGACAAAACTTGTATTTTTTGAGCCGAAGGCGGAAAAACACCTTCCCTTCTTTTCGTTCACAACGAAGCATAAATCTGCTTCTTTTTCCTTTCACCGAAGCTTTGTCTTTAAAGTCGAAGCAACTGTCTGTACTTGTATGATATGATGATGATGATCCTACGTATGTCTAAATGAATGTTTTATGTATGCAATGTATGATGTAATGTATCGTGCAAATGAATGCCCAAACACACACATCCGAAGCTTCACCCTCAACCTTCATTCCCTAAGGAATGACTGAAATCTCTTTGCCGCTTATTTTTCGGCTTCATTGTTTATTTTTTGGTGTATCAGTGTTGACTTTTCGCTGTAAGTTCTGCATCCCCTTAGGAACGTCTTTTGAACTTTTCGCCTTCTATTTCGGTGGTATCCGCGTTGACTTTTCGCGCTTCGCCTTATATTTCTGCGGTATCAGCGTTGACTTTTCGTTGTAAACTATGCATTCCCTTGGGAACAACTTTTGAGTAGAAAACTTACTCTGCGCTCCCTTAGGAACGACTTTTTTGTAGCTTCGTCGTGCTCTGCATCCCCTTAGGGACGACTTTCGAGCTTCTCCCAGTTTTTCCTTCTTCTCTGCACTCGATGGTGCATGCTCAGTTTTTACATTTACATTTTTTGGAGATTTTGTTCTCTTAGAGCTGAATAAGGAAAGAAAAAATACATGCTATGGCCCCATTAAAAACCTTTCTCCCCCTTTGGAAAGGAAAAGGGTGCCATGGGAAAAATAAAATAAAAAAAAGGTTACATCAAGTTAGACATAATATCGCCGAAGCTCATCCGCATTCCAAGATCTAGGAATGTTGTTGCCGTCCATATCCTTTAATCTGTAAGAACCGGGTCTTGGCGAAGATATTACCAGAAAAGGTCCTTCCCACTTCAGCTATAATTTGCCTACTGTGTCTGGGTTGGCCACTCTCTGAAGTACCAGATGCCCTGGCTTAATGTTCTTTAGCTGAACCTTTCTGTCACGCCATTTTATTGTTTTTGGCTTGGTACTTATTAATATTCTCCACAGCCTGAAGCCTGATCCCTTCTATAGCATCTTTTGTCACAGAATAATCAGCTTCGTCCTCTGCCGAAGCTATTGTTCTTATTGACCCTGCCTTGGCTTTTTCTGGGGTTATTGCTTTGTCACCAAACAATAGTTTGAACGGTGTAAAACCTGTTGACCTTGATATTGTTGTGTTGTGGCTCCACACTACTTTGATCAATTCATCCGACCACTTTCCTCTGGGCTGATTGAAGATTAACTTCATTATTCCTGTCATTATAATGCCATTAGCCATTTCAACTAGTCCATTTGACTCTGGATGTCTGACCGATGCAAAATGGATCTTCGTGCCAATCTATTCACAGAATTCCTTGAAAGCTTCGGCATCGAACTGTGTTCCATTGTCTACAGTAATGGCCTTTGGCACTCTGAAACGACAAACAATGTTTTGCCAGAAGAATTTTTGGACGGTGACTGAAGTTATTGTGGCCAAAGGCTTCGCCTCAATCCACTTGGAAAAATACTCTACCACCACCACAACATATTTTAAATTTCCTTGTGCTAGTGGGAGTGGGCCTAGCAAATCAAGGGCCCACCTTTGCAACGGCCAAGTAGGTTGTATTAATTGAGTGAGAGACGAAGGTTGCTTCTGATCTCTTGCGCATTTTTGATAGCCTTCACATTTTTGAACTAACTCTGCTGCATCCAAAGCTGCCTTCGGCCTGTAAAATCCTTGTCGAAAAACTTTTCCCAACAAGGGCCTAGACCCAATGTGAGATCCGCACATACCTGCATGTATCTCTTTCATTAACTCAATACCCTCGGTTCTTGATAAACACTTGAGGAGTGGGGAACAAACTCCATGTTTATACAATTCCCCTTCTATTATCACATATGGTCTTGTCCTTGCCTCCATTCTTTTATTATAAGCTTCGTCATTTGAAAGACAATTGCCTTGGAGGAAAGATATTATTTCAGTTCTCCAGTCTTCACTGTGTACTGGAGAAATGGTAAGCACTGCCCTTTCCATGAGTTCAACCGAAGGTGCTCTTATTGTCTCAAAGAATTCCTCCGAAGGTAGAGGCAGCCCCTATGCCGCTGACTTAGCTAGCAGATCAGCGTGCTCGTTTTCTCCCCGTGGAATATTATTGACAGAAAACCCTTCAAAAGAAGCTTCAAGCCTTCAAACTGTGTCCAGGTATTTCTCAAGCTTCGGGTCTCTTGCCCTGCAACTTTTGTCAACATGACCAGAAATAACTTGGGAATCGGTTTTAAGGACCGCCCTTCTTATCCCCATTGCCTTTAACTTCCGAAGCCCAAAAAGCAAAGCTTCGTATTCAGCGATGTTATTTGTGCAGCTGAAATCAAGCTTTACTGCATAGCATGTTCTGACTTTGGAAGGTGCAACTAATACATCAGCCGCACCTGCCCCAAAGGTTCCCTAGGAACCATCGCAGAACACTATCCAAGCTTCGACATCTTTATTTGCTTCTTCTATCTGAGCCCCTGGCGTCCAGTTAGCAATGAAGTCTGCTAACGCCTGGGACTGAATTGAAGATCTGTGCACATAGTCAATGGTGAATTCATTGAGCTCCGTGGCCCACTTTCCAACCCTTCCAGTAGCTTCTCTGTTCCTCATAATATCCTTCAGAGGCTGTGATGAGGGAACAATTATATGGTAAGCTTGAAAATAATGCCGAAGCTTCCTAGAGGCCATTAATAGAGCATACAAAACCTTCTCCAATTTTGTATAATTTTTCTTTGATAAACTTAATACTTCAGAGACGAAGTATACTTGGACTTGCTTTTTGGTTTCTCCTTCAAGCTTCTCCTGTACAAGCGCCACACTTACTACAGAGTGCGAAGTTGCCACATACAATAGCAAAGGAGCCCCTGGCGTAGGTGGAGTTAGTGTTGTTAGATCAATCAGATATTTCTTTAGCTCTTCGAAGGCTTTCTGTTGAGCTAAACCCCATTGAAAGACTTCAGCCGACTTCAACACTTCGAAGAATGGTAAATTTCTTTCTGCTGATCTAGATATGAATCGATTCAAAGATGCCAGCCTTCCTGTCAGCCGTTGGGCCCCCTTCTTTGTGCTTGGCGGCTCCATCCGAAGGATAGCTTCGATTTTGTTTGGGTTAGCTTCGATACCCTTTGTTGAAACTAGACAGCCAAGGAACTTGCCCAGTTTCACTCCGAAGACACATTTTTCTGGATTTAATTTCAGGCCAGCTTGCCTAAAATTAGCAAATGTTTCCTGCAAATCAGCAATGTGATTTTCTTGCTTCGTGCTCTTTACTATGATATCATCAACATATGTTATCACATTTCTGTCTATCTGAGAGTGAAGGACTTTGGCTCTCATTCTACTGAAGCTTCCTCCAGCATTCTTGAGCCCCTCAGGCATCCGAAGATAGCAATATGTACCACTGGGGGTTATGAAGCTGGTCTTTGGCTCATCTTCCTTCTTCATCCAGATTTGGTGGTAGCCTGAATAACAATCTAGCAGACTCATGAGCTCTGACGAAGCTGCTGCAGCTACTAGAGAATCTATTCTTGGTAATGGGAACTCATCCTTTGGACAAGCCTTGTTAAGATCAGTAAAATTGATGCACATTCTCCATTTACCATTGGTCTTCTTCACCATAATAGTGTTGGCTAGCCATTCTGGGTATTTTACTTCTCTGATGACACTAGCACTGAGAAGTCTTTTTACTTCATTGCGAGCACCTTCGGCTTTATCATCAGACATTTTCCGAAGCCTCTGCTTTCTGGTCTGAAGGATGGATCGACATTGAGTGTATGTTCAATGACGTACCGGTTGACACCATAGAGATCATTGGCTGACCATGCAAAAACATCTTTGTTGTTGAATAAAAACCTTATCAAAGTTTTTTCCTGCTCTTCAGATAATTAGGATCCCAACAATACCTTCTGCTCTACTATGTCTTCACATAGAAGCATGGGCTTCGGCTGATCAGCCGAAGCAGCCTTCTCTCTTCTGTACTTATACTGCTCACAAGCTTCGGCTTCATCTATATTGTGGATGGCCTTTGAGTCTATCCAATTTCCCTTAGCCTTTCTGGCAGCTTCCTGGCTTCCATGAATTGCAATAGGCCCTTGTTCCGAAGGTATCTTCATGCATAGATATGCTGGATGAAGAATTGCTTCAAAAGCATTAAGTGTCCCACGACCAATGATTGCATTGTAGGGGTATTCCATGTCAACAATATCAAACACAATCTGTTCAGTCCTTGTGTTGAGGACAAATCCGAAGGTTACTGGCATTGTGATCTTGCCAAGTGCTACAATCTGCCTTCCTCCGTAGCCACAAAGACGGTGTGTAGCATCATGAATCTTGTCCTCTGGCTCTTGCATCTGTCTGAAGGATTTAGCAAATATGATATCCGCTGCACTACCTGTATCAACCAGAACATTGTGGACCAGAAATCCCTTGATGACACAAGATATAACCATAGCATCATTATGAGGGTAATCCTTGAGCTGATGGTCCTCCTGGGAAAAGGTGATTGAAATGTGGGACCATTTTGACTTGATGAAGGGTCCCTGCACTCCAACATGCTGCACCCTTCTCTGAGCCTCCTTCTTCTGCTTCTTGTTGGCCGGTTCTGAACATGAACCGCCTGTTATCGGGAGCACCATCTTCATAGCCGAAGTAGCTTCAACTTGGGTCTTGGACGAAGACATCAGCTCAAAAGTGGAAGTGAGTTCACCGAAGGTGGGCGCCAATGTTGGGGACTTGTTCTCAAATGCTAGGAATTAAGAACAAGGCAACACAGAAAATGATGTTAATGGTTAATGTCCTTCGTCCTCTGAAACATTATCTCCTTTGGGATATAATGATCTTCAGACGAAGGTCATGAAGGACATACCTTCATCATTGCAGTAAATATTAATGAAAGAGGAAACATATGCAACATGAGAAATAACATGAATAATTATATTACACCATTAATGTTTCTTTTTTATATCATCATAAATGAACATGAATAATATTGAATTACATTTGTACCTTCGGCTTGACAGAAGGCAAAAATCCAAGCGTGACGCGCGAATGAATACAAGTAAGCGTGAACAGTACAGGGGCACTGTTCATCTATTTATAGGCACAGGGCGTAGCCTGTGTGAAATTACATTTATGCCCTTTACAATCGATTACAATCATGACACAAACTATCATGGGTCTATTGGTCATTTCATCTTTAAGTCGGTTCACTCCTTCGTCTTGAGACATGTCATTATTTCGAAGCTTTATGGGTGATAGCTTCGGTACTGCTTTTGAGAGGATCTGCCGAAGATGTTTCTTTCTTCAGGATCTTCGGCTACGAAGCATACCCCCAACAGATATCTTGAGAGAAGCTCATAAAACGCCTTACACCGTTCACCCTGGCGAAACCAAAATGTACCGAGATCTGAAGCAAAAACTTCTAGTGGAAGCGGATGAAGGTTGACGTTTCTAAGTACGTGGCCGCCTGTGAAGTATGTCAACGCGTGAAGGCCGAGCATAAGAGGCCTGCAGGTTTGCTGAAGCCATTGGAAATTCTGGAGTGGAAGTGGGAGCATATCACCATGGATTTTGTGGTGGGCTTACCTCGTTCTCCTCGGGGCAGGGATGCTATTTGGGTGGTAGTGGATCGCTTGACTAAGTCCGCACACTTTATTCCCATGAAGACCACCAATTCAGCTTCAGAATTGGTCCCCTTGTATATGAAGGAAGTAATCAGGCTTCACGGGGTACCTAAGTCCATTGTTTCTGATCGAGACTCCAAATTTGTATCCAAATTCTGGGAGAGTCTTAACAGTGCATTGGATACCAAGCTTTCCCTTAGTGTCGCTTTTCATCCTCAGACTGATGGTCAGTCAGAGCGAACGATCCAAACCTTGGAAGATATGTTGCGTGCTTGTGTACTGTCTTGGAAGGGTAGCTGGGAAGGTCATCTTGCATTGGCAGAGTTTGCTTATAACAACAGCTACCAGGCTAGCATCAAGATGGCACCATTTGAGGCTTTATATGGCAGGCAGTGTATCTCCCCTCTGTGCTGGGAGACCTTGGGAGAGAGATCCCTAGTTGGTCCTGATTAGGTTAAGCAGACTTCAGAGAAGGTTCGGCAAATTCGTCAGAATATTTTGGCCGCTCAGAGCCGTCAGAAGAGTTATGCTGATGTGAGGAGGCGTGATTTGGAATTTGCAGTGGGTGACCAAGTCCTTCTCAGGGTATCACCCACTAAAGGAGTTGTTCGGTTCGGTGTCTCCGGAAAGCTTAGCCCGAGATATATTGGACCGTTCACTATCTTGGCCCGGGTGGATAGCTTGGCTTATCGCTTGCAATTGCCAAATTCCATGGCAGGGGTACACCCAGTTTTTCATGTCTCTATGCTGAGGAAGTTCTTGCGGGATCCGGACCATCAGATTGAGATGGAACCAATTGCGGCGCAGCAGGATCTGACTTTGGAGTGTCGTCCGGTGCGTATCTTGAAATCCTCGGAGCGTGTTTTGAGGAAGAGATCAATTAAGTATGTCAAGGTCTTATGGACTAATCAGTCTGAGCGCGAGGCTACGTGGGAACTTGAGGAGCTAATGCGGCAGAATTATCCGGAACTTTTCGTTGTGGGTAACTATTGTTGATTCATTAATTTTTTCCTTTTGTCGTTCTGATAGAAGCGTCAGAATTCAAGGTCGAATTCTTTTTTAAGGGGGGTAGAGTGTGATACCCGGTTTGCAAAGAGGAGAAGTGGAGGTTATTCTTTTTGTTCTTTTTCCTCATTCGGGTGATGTGCTTTGGGAATTTGGAATTTTTAGAAAACATTCACCTGTAAGACAGTAGAATTTCTGTGGTTAGTTGCTTGCGACGGGGTCGGGAGCTGTCACGTGGGCGAGTTAGGCCTTGAACCTTGATCCAGCCCATTAGTCTCCCCTTAACCTAGCCGCCCTCCCCCTAATTCCCCCCCTTTGTGCAGCCGCCCCCCCATTTCCCCTAGGCCTTGGCCGCCGCCCCCCTCCCCTCTCTCATCTTCTTCCTCCCCAAAACCCTAGCTGCCCCCCCCCTCATTTTCTCCCCCCTCCTCCAAGGTGCAGCCCTCCTGCGTGGTTCTCCGTCGTGTGGCTGCGATCTCAATTGGAATTTGGAGGGAGGAAGAAAGAAGGAGGAATGGAAGATCCCAAGGTGAATTTGTGATTAATTTTTGTTGTTTTTGTGCTGCAAACAATTTGATTATGTGTTTATCTATGCGAATCGGTAGAGGTGGTGTCCAGAATTTTTGTGAGTGGGCGAACAGCAGTAGTTCTAGAGATTTCTGGGAATTTTCGTGGGTTAATTAGTGGGAATCAGTGGGAGAATCATGTCTTTGTCTTACCTTTCCAACGAGTACTTATACACTCGATTCGGTGTTATAATTTAGGAGATATCGTTGTTTGAATCCGAGTATGTTGTTGTCCAAAAAACAGATTTTTCAAGTGGGCGAACAGCAGTAGTATTAGCAGTTTCTGGGAATTTTTCGTGGGTAACTAGTGATAATCAGTGTGAGAATCATGTAGGGCCTTGTCTTATCTTTCGAACGAGTACTTATGCGCTCGATTTGGAATTATATTTTAAAAGATATCGCTGTTTGAATCCGGGTATGTCGCTGCCCAAAAGGAAAAAAACAGATTACAGGGCTTATCTTGTGGACTGTCTTGGGCTAATTAGATGTTGGAATTTAATTATAAATTGTATACAAAACTTGTGGGGAATTTTATTTAAATGCCTCTGGAGTTTTTGTTTGTTACCACTGCTGTCATAATTTTAAAGTTATGAAATTATTAAGCAGCGCCGTTGCAGTTTGGTGGGTGCGGGGAGAGTTGTTACCCGCGGCGGGGTTTGAGATTGTGCGTAGGTGTGGCGTCGTTTATGAGCCTTATGATGTGAAATTGGTGCACTAAGTTGTGTGTCAAAAACAGATGGTGGACTTTCGGATCGTACTTAGGGATTTGCCCAAACTTCCGGTGAAGGCAAGTAAAACAGTGATGGTTATTCCATTTGTTGATTGAAGAGTCTTATACTTGATTATGTTTGTGCTATTTGTGTTCGTATTCATATTCCTAATGGGGTACCGTCGTTTGAAGTTATTCATGTTTATTTATTATACATGTGGTGGTTGTGGTTTGATCATGTTACCCATGTGGTTTATTATGTGAAATGGGTGGAAGTATATGTCTAGCACATTTTATTTGGGAAGAACTCATGTTGTTGACATGCATAATGCATTCATCATCCATTGCATTGAAGTTTCATCGCGATCTTATGGTCCGACTGTACCGGTACAATGAGCATCATATGTTGCCTGAGAAGGGGTATGATGCAGCTTCATATCCTTAGAGGTATGAAGGCAGAAGTCATACTGCATCTGTAGCCATGTGCATTCATGGGGAAGTGTGGAACCTATTATGGTGATGAGTATGATGTGGATCTTTACTTTGTAATTCATCTTGGCATTAAGTAATTGATTACTTTCTTACTTGTTGTAAATTAATATTTAAGAAAGAAGTTGTGAACCACGTGGCTACTTATGCACGGTTGGTTTACATTGTCCAACTGTTGTCTGCTCTTTTTTACTTGGTGAGATGTGTCATCTCACTCTTGCATTGTCTGATGCAGGCATCTGATTTTTGCTTTGGGAAAGAAGGGATGTAGCAGTACGGCCGCCACACCTTTAAATAAAGGAACCACTGCTTAATAATGTTGTTTAGCAGGGAGGGTCAAGTCTAGGGGATTATTACATTCTAATCATTCATGGTAGTTGAACTGTTTAGTTTGGTGGGTTGTGTTGTCTATCTTTTGTCTGGTCATGAATGTTCATTTCTACCGTTGCATTTCGATTATACTATGTCAATTATCTTTCTTTTATATCCTGTATAAACTCTATGTTTCCCTTGTTATGCTTCTTTCAAGGGAGGTGCTGCCGGATTTTGCAATACTTTCTTTCTCTATGTGTTGCATAAGTTTTGTAGGAAGGGTTTTTGGTAACATCCATTGTGTGGGATCAGTGGGGTGTTACAGCTGATGAAGGTGCCCTCTTAGAGTTGCTTCACTTGAAACCCTAGGAAATACTTCAACTCCCCCATCATAGACATCTCGAATTTTTGAATCATGATCCTACTAAACTCTTCACATGTAGATTTGTTAGTAGACCCAAATATGATATCATCAACATAAATTTGGCATACAAACAAATCATTTGCAATAGTTTTAGTAAAGAGAGTGGGATCGGCTTTTTCGACTTTGAAGCCATTAGTGATAAGGAAATCTCTTAGGCATTAATACCATGCTCTTGGGGCTTGCTTAAGCCCATAAAGCGCCTTAGAGAGTTTATACACATGGTTAGGGTACTTACTATCTTCAAACCGGGAGGTTGCTCAACATAGATCTCTTCCTTGATTGGTCCATTGAGGAAGGCACTTTTCACGTCCATTTGATAAAGCTTAAAGCCATGGTAAGTAGCATAGGCAAGTAATATACGAATTGATTCAAGCCTAGCTACGGGTGCATAGGTTTCACCGAAATCCAAACCTTCGACTTGTGAGTATCCCTTGGCCACAAGTCGGGCTTTGTTCCTTGTCACCACACCATGCTCATATTGCTTGTTGCGGAATACCCACTTGGTTCCTACAACATTTTGGTTAAGATGTGGAACAAGATGCCATACCTCATTTCTCGTGAAGTTGTTGAGCTCCTCTTGCATTGCCAACACCCAATCTGAATCCCTTAATGCGTCTTCCACCCTGTATGGCTCAATAGAAGACACAAAAGAGTAATGTTCACAAAAATGAGCGACACGAGATTGAGTGGTTACCCCCTTATGAATATCGCCGAGAATGGAGTTCACGGGGTGATCTCTTTGTATCACTTGGTGGACTCTTGCTGAGGTGGTCTTTGACCCTGAGTTTCCTGCTCATCTTCCTTGTCTTGATCATTGTCATCTCCCCCTTGATCATTGTCCTCCTCTTGAGGTGTCTCATCTTCTTGATCATCTTCTTCATTGTCTTGAGACTGGTCCTCATCTTGGGTTGGTGGAGATGCTTGATTGGAAGATGATGGTTGATCTTGTGCTTGTGGAGGCTCTTCGGATTCCTTAGGACACACATCCCCAATGGACATGTTCCTTAGCGCGACGCATGGAGCCTCTTCATCATCTAACTCATCAAGATCAACTTGCTCTACTTGAGAGCCATTAGTCTCATCAAACACAATGTCACAAGAAACTTCAACTAATCCAGTGGATTTGTTGAAGACTCTATATGCCCTTGTGTTTGAGTCATAACCAAGTAAAAAAGCCTTCTACAGTCTTAGGAGCAAATTTAGATTGTCTACCTCTTTTAACAATAATAAAACATTTGCTACCAAAGGATCTAAAATATGAAACATTGGGCTTTTTATCGGTGAGGAGTTCATATGATGTCTTCTTTAGGATTCGGTGAAGGTAGAGCCGGTTGATGGAGTAGCAAGCAGTGTTGATTGCTTCCACCCAAAACTGGTCCGGAGTCTTGTACTCATCAAGCATGGTCCTCGCCATGTCAAATAGAGTTCTATTCTTCCTCTCCACTACACCATTTTGTTGAGGTGTGTAGGGAGAAGAGAACTCATGCTTGATGCCCTCTTCCTCAAGAAAGCATTCTATTTGTGAGTTCTTGAACTCCGTCCCATTGTTGCTTCTTATCTTTTTTATTCTCAATCCGAACTCATTTTGAGCCCGTCTCGAGAATCCCTTTAAAGTCTCTTGGGTTTGAGATTTTTCCTGCAAAAAGAATACCCATGTGAAGCGAGAATAATCATCCACAATTACAAGACAATACTTACTCCCGCCGATGCTTATGTAAGCGATCGGGCCGAATAAATCCATGTGGAGTAGCTCAAGCGGCCTGTCGGTCATCATGATATTCTTGTGTGGATGATGGGTACCAACTTGCTTCCCTGTTTGACATGCGCTACAAACCCTGTCTTTCTCAAAATGAACATTGGTTAGTCCCAAAATGTGTTCTCCCTTTAGAAGCTTGTGAAGATTCTTCATCCCAACATGGGCTAGTCGGTGATGCCAGAGCCAACCCATATTAGTCTTAGCAATTAAGCAAGTATCGAGTTCAGCTCTATTAAAATCAACTAAGTATAGCTGACCCTCTAATACTCCCTTAAATGCTACTGAATCATCACTTCTTCTAAAGACAGTAACACCTATATCTGTAAAAAGACAGTTGTAACCCATTTTGCATAATTGAGAAACTGAAAGCAAGTTATAATCTAAAGAATCTACAAGAAAAACATTGGAAATAGAATGGTCAGGAGATATACCAATTTTACCAAGTCCTTTGACCAAACCTTGATTCCCATCCTCGAATGTGATAGCTCTTTGGGGATCATCATTTTTCTCGTAGGAGGAGAACATCCTTTTCTCCCCTGTCATGTGGTTTGTGCATCCGCTATCAATGATCTAACTTGAGCCCCCGGATGCATAAACCTACAAAACAAGTTTAGGCCTTGTTCTTAGGTACCCAAACGGTCTTGGGTCCTTTCACATTAGAAACAAGCACCTTGGGTACCCAAACACAAGTCTTTGAGCCCTTGTGTTTGGCCCCAACATATTTGGCAACTACTTTGCCGGATTTGTTAGTTAAAACATAAGATGCATCAAAAGTCTTAAATGAAATGTTATGATCATCTGATGCAACATGAGATTTTTTAGGCATTTTAACATGGGTAGAATGCCTAGAACTAGATGTCTCATTCTTATACATAAAAGCATGATGAGAACCAGAATGAGACTTCTTAGAATGAATTCTCCTAATTTTATGCTCTAGATAACCAGCTGGATATAAAATGTAACCCTCGTTATCCTATGCCATGGGAGCCTTGCCCTTAACAAAATTGGACAATCTCTTAGGGGCATTAAGCTTGACATTGTCTCCCTGTTGGAAGCCAATGCCATCCTTAATGCCAGTGCGTCTCCCATTATAGAGCATGCTCCTAGCAAATTTAAAATTTTCATTTTCTATTTCATGCTCATTAATTTTAGCAGTTAGTTGAGCTATGTGATCATTTTGTTTTTTAATTAAAGCTAGGTGATCATGGATAGCATCAACATTAATGTCTCTACATCTCATGCAAATAGAAACATGATCAACAGTGGATGTAGAGGGTTTGTAAGCATTTAATTCATCAATCTTAGCATGTAACATGACATTCTCATTTTTAAGATTGGAAATAGAAACATTGCAAACATCTAAATCTTTATCCTTAGAAATTAGCTTACCATTCTCATCTTAAGGCTAGAAATTGATTCATTCGATTTGTCAATCTTACCAATTAAACTAGCATTATCATTTTTAAGATTGGCAAATGAATCATCACAAACATTTCTCTTTTCAACCTTAGCAAGTAATTTAGCATTCTCAGTTCTAAGGTTAGAGATAGTGTCATGGCAAATGCTAAGCTCCTTAGATAAATTTTCATTTTTCTCTACTTCCTGAGCATAGGCATTTTTAACTTTAACATGCTTTTTGTTTTCCTTAATAAGGAATTCCTCTTGGCTATCCAAGAGTTCATCCTTCTCATGAATAGCTCCTATTAATTTATTTAATTTTTCTTTCCGTTGCATGTTAAGGTTGGCAAAAAGGGCAAGCAAATTATCTTCATCATCACTAGAACTACCCTCATCACTAGATGTAGTATACTTGGGGGTGGTTCTAGCTTGTACCTTCTTTTTCTTGCCGTCCTTTGCCATGAGGCACTTGTGGACGACGTTGGGGAAGAGAAGGCCTTTGGTGACGGCGATGTTGGCGGCGTCCTCGTCAGAGGAGGAGTCGGTGGAGCTCTCTTCGGAGTCCCATTCTCGGCATACATGGGCATCGCCGCCCTTCTTCTTGTAGTATCTTTTCTTTTCCTTCCTCTTTCCCTTCTTATCGTCGCCCCTGTCACTATCACTAGATAATGGACATTTAGCAATAAAATGACTGGGCTTACTACATTTGTAGCACACTTTCTTGGAGCGGGGTTTATAATCCTTCCCCCTCCTTTGCTTGAGGATTTGGCGAAAGCTCTTGATGATGAGCGTCATTTCCTCGTTGTCAAGCTTGGAGGCGTCGATGGGGAGCCTACTTGATGTAGACTCTTCTTTCTTTTCTTCCGTCGCTTTGAATGCGACGGGTTGCACCTCGGACGTGGAGGTGCCGCCTTGCTCGACAATTTGTTTGGAGCCTTTGATCATCAATTCAAAGCTCACAAACTTTCCTATCACTTCCTCGGGAGACATTAGCTTATATCTAGGATCACCACATATTAATTGAACTTGAGTAGGATTACGGAATACGAGTGATCTAAGAATAACCTTGACCATTTCATGGTCATCCCATTTGGTGCTCCCGAGGTTGCACACTTGGTTGACCAAGGTCTTGAGCCAGTTGTACATCGCTTGTGGCTCCTCTCCTTGGTTGAGGATGAATCAACCGAGCTCCCCCTCGATCGTCTCCCGTTTGGTGATCTTGGTCACCTCGTCCCCTTCGTGCGTGGTCTTTAGCACGTCTCAAATCTCTTTGGCACTTTTTAGCCCTTGCACCTTGTTATACTCCTCTTGACACAAGGAGACGAGGAGTATAGTGGTTGCTTGGGAATCAAAGTGCCGGATTTGGGCGACCTCGTCCGAGTCGTAGCCTTCATCCCATACGGATGGTACCTACGCTCCAAACTCAACAATATCCCAAATGCTAGCGTGGAGTGAGGTTAGATGATGCCTCATTTTATCACTCCACATACAATAATATTCACCGTCAAATACCAGTGGTTTGCCTAATAGTACGGAAAGTAAAGGAGTGCGTTTAAAAATGCGAGGATAGCATAGGGGGATCTTACTAAACTTCTTGCGCTCATGGCGCTTAGAAGTGACGGACGGATCGTCGGAGCTGGAGGTGGATGGCGACGAAGAATCGGTCTCGTAGTAGACCACTTTATTCATCTTTTTCTTCTTGTCGCCACTCCGATGCGACTTGACGCGGGGAGGTGACTCCTCCCTTCCTTTGGCGTTGGACTCCTTTAATGGAGCTTTCCCGTGGCTTGTGGCCGTTTCCATCTCCCTCTTGGCGGATCCTCCAGACATCACTTCGAGTTGTTAGACTCCAATGAAGTACCGAACTCCGATACCAATTGAAAGTCACCTAGAGGGGGGGGGTGAATAGGCAAATCTGAAATTTATAAACTTTAAGCACAACTACAAGTCAGGGTTAGCGTTAGAAATAAACCGAGTTCGAAAGAGAGGGCGAAAACAAATCAACTAAAGAGATAGAGCGGATGACACGGTGATTTGTTTTACCGAGGTTCGGTTCTTGCAAACCTACTCCCCATTGAGGTGGTCACAAAGATGGGGTCTCTTTCAACCCTTTCCCTCTCTCAAACGGTCACTTAGACCGAGTGTGCTTCTTTCCTTGTTTTCCCATGTCACTTAGACCCCGCAAGGACCACCACACAATTGGTGTCTCTTGCTTCGCTTACAAGACTTTGAGATTAAGAATGAGAGAAAGAAGAAAGCCAACCAAGCAACAAGAGCAATAAAACAACACAAGTCGATCTTCTCACAAGTCCTAAAAATTAGAGTTGAATTGTGGACTTTGATTTGATCGGAGGCTTTGATTTGTGTCTTGGAGTGTTGTGTATTGCTCTTGTATTGAATGAGGAATAGTGAATGCTTGGGTGTCTTGAATAGAGGTGGTTGGGGGTATTTATAGCCCCAACCACCAAAACAGCCGTTGGGGAGGGCTGCTGTCGATAGGTGCACCGGACAGTCCGGTTCGCCAGCCACGTCACCCAACCGTTCGGGTTCTGATGGTTTCGACCGTTGGAGCTCTGACAGCCTGGGCCACCGGACAGTCCGGTGTCGAACTGGACAGTCACTGTTCACTGTCTGGTGCGCCTTCCAGCGCTGCTCTGACTCTCCGTGAACTGTCCGCACACTATTCCCTTGCAAGTCGACCGTTGGAGTCGATCGTTGCGCTGGCGAGCCGTTGCTCCGCTGGCACACTGGGCAGTCCTGTGACCCACCGGACAGTCCGGTGAATTATAGCGGAGCGCGGACTCAGAAACCCGAAGGTGAAGAGTTTGAAGTCAATCCACCCTGGTGCACCGGACACTTTCCGGTGGCACATGGACAGTCTGGTGCGCCAGACTAGGGTTCACTTCAGTTTCTTTTGCTCCTTTCTTTTGAACCGTAACTTTAATCTTTTCATTGGTTTGTGATGAATCTTTGGCACCTGTAGAACACATAATCTAGAGCAAACTAGTTAGTCCAATATTTGTGTTGGGCAATTCAACCACCAAAATCATTTAGGAAAAGGTTTGACCCTATTTCCCTTTCAGCATTCAATCACCAAAACAATTATAGAAATGGCCCAAGGGCACATCTCCCTTTCAATTTCATTGTCGGGTTGCCCCGCACCCCGAAGGGTTATGATTCTATATGGGTGATCGTAGATAGACTGACCAAAGTGGCTCACTTCATTCCGGTCAAGACTACTTATAAAGGTTCTTAGTTGGCAGAGTTATATATGGCTAGAATTGTGTGCCTACATGGAGTACCGAAAAAGATTGTTTCTGATCGAGGATCACAATTTACCTCAAGATTTTGGAAGAGCCTTCATGAGAACATGGATACAAAGTTGAACTTTAGCTCGGCCTATCACCCCCAAACTGAGGGCTAGACTGAGAGAACTAACCAAGTACTTGAGGATATGTTAAGAGCTTGTGCCCTTAAGCATGGAGGGAGTTGGGACAAGAGTCTACCATATGCTAAGTTCTCTTATAATAATAGTTATGAAGCCAGTATGAAGATGTCACCATTTGAAGCTTTTATATGGCAGAAAGTGTAGAACCCCTCTTTATTGGGATCAGACTGGTGAAAGACAGTTCTTTGGACCTGAGATTATTCAAGAGGCAGAAGAACAAGTCTGTATGATCTGGGAGAACTTGAGGATAGCACAGACTCGGCAAAAGAGTTATGCTGATAACTGGAGAAGACCACTAGAATTCGAAGAAGGTGACCACGTGTACCTAAAGGTGTCACCAATTCGTGGAATGAGAATATTCAAAGTTAAAGGCAAGCTATCTCCTTGCTTTATTGGACCCTTCAGAATCTTTAGGCGAGTTGGGGAGATGGCCTACCAGCTCAAGCTACCAGATCATCTATCCGATGTGCATGATGTATTCTACGTAACTCAACTCAAGAAGTGTCTTCGTATTCTAGAGGAATAGTTACCAATGGAAGAACTCAATGTGCAAGGTGATCTAACTTACATGGAGTATCCTATCAAGATCATTGACATTTTGACTCGGGTCACAAGAAAGGTGATAAAAATGTGCAAAGTGCAATGGAGTCATTATGGAGAAGATGAAGCTACTTGGGAGAGAGAAGAAGAGCTTCAGATAGAGTTTCCCCATCTTTTCCCTAGTTCTTCCTAATCTTGTGGTCGAGATTATTTTTAAGGGGGGTAAGATTTGTAATACCCAATTTGTAAAGGACAAGAAGAGAGTTGACCTCCTTATATGTTTTTCCCTCTACTTATTGGAACATGTGAATAACCATATTTAAAAGTGAATAATTAACAAACAACACATAAATAACCTATGCATCATGTTGGAGTTTATTTGATTATGCATTTATAAATAATAATAATGATAATATCAATAAAAATATATTATTGTTCAAATTGGGATTTAAGACCAAACTTAACACTTAGAAATTGAAGATGGTATAACGAATAAGAGAAATACTATATAATATAAAGAAAAACATATATATAAATATATCTCTTGAAACTTGTATTTAGTTTGATTAGTGCATTTAACCAAAGTATGAAATTCACAACCAAATTGAATTCAATAAATTGAAATTTACAAATAAAAATAAAAAGAAAACAGAAAAACAAAAGGAAAAGAAAAGAATAAAGCAGCGCTTGGGTCGGTTCCCCCCCTCGACCGGCCCATCTACCAATTCCTGCCGTAGACACCATGGACCCGGAGGTCAGCCGCTGGCCGCGCGCGCCGCTACACCGTAGTTCGCTGACGTGTGGGACCGTTTCGTCAGCCACCGATGCTGCATTCGCCAGCTCGCTGTCTCTGAATCGCGGGCCCGGGGTGCCAGTCCATCGTCTTCCCACGCGCGTCCGACTCCGTGGAGCTCGGAGCACCAGCGCGAGATGCGGGAGCCATTGCTGGCACTCGGAACCTACCTTGGGAGGCTATAAATCAATGGGCCTAGGGCCGGCACCCTTCTTCCCCTCCTAACCTAGCCGCCGTTAGCACCAAGGGTGAGGAGAGGAAGTGTGTCGGCCGCCGCTGCTGTGGTATTCGACAGGGCACTGTCTCGGGATCAAATTCGTGCCGTGGAGGTGTGCGCCGCCTCGTGGAAGTGCTTCCGGTCAACAATCGGGCGCGGGCGACAATGAATTGAAGGCAATTTCGCGCCGGAGTCAACGTGCCGCCGCAAATCCGCCTATTACCGTGGGCAGCGCTTCGTCGTGGGTAATTTTAGGTGAGTACCTCTCCGATAGCTTCGAATTTATCCTCGCATCATGTAGAGACGTGAAGAGGAACCTTTTGGGCTAAGAATGGCAGTCCGGCCAAGTCCGGCGATGCCGTCGCCATGGTTGCTCCGGTCACTGCCGGCCTCCACCGATTAGGATAGGGGAGAGGTGCTTCGATCGTCGATCTAGGGAGGTGCGGTCAAGATCAGATCTCAGCGTACCGGTTCGCTAGGGGGGAATCTAGAGCGTTGATGCGGTAACAGACGGTTTAGGTTTGATCAGGGTGGGATCACCCCTCATCCGTCGGTTTCGGATCTGACGGTCATGGCGGGTTACACGTTACCTATATCGCGATGATCTAATCTGGTGCGTCGCGTATGGATCGGACTGTCAGATATTCCCGATACCCTTCAGTCAATCAGTTTTTCAAAAGAGCCCTTATGAATTTTGGTAAACAAACCACCGTCCACTGTGTATATAAAGTAATTACATGCGTGCCCTACAAATTTGTAAATAGACCCCTAGACTCCCTGAAATAATTACAGGAACTTATTTAATTCATAGAAAATTTATTTTAATTCCCTTTTAACCCATTCCAGTTGCCATAAATTTGTTTTAATATTGTTTATCACTTGGTAACTCTGTTTTAGCATGAAACAGATTAAAATTAATCAATTGGTTATTTTAGTACCAAACACATAAAACCTTCGAAAAATCATAACTTATTATATGTAACTCCGAATTTAGTGATTCTCGAACCTACGATCTCGTTGCAAAACATAGATTATTATTATGTATTCTGTACTCATATTTGGTGTGATGTTAATTTCTCCTATACCATGTCTGTTTGTATTGTTTCGAGTAGATGAACCAGTGGCCGAGGATCCAGGTGTTCAGCAGGTAGAAGTTGCTGAGCAGGTGCTCATTGAAGGCAAGTTGTGCCATTGACCACTTTTATTTACCCAATAATGTTCTCTATAATCATTTTGGCATGCATAGGCTTAATTTTAATAGGACCCAATAGGGCACCCTAGTTTGGTCACCTTTACACCTTGTTTACCCCTGAACTCTTGGGTAGTCTTTGCTATTGCTATATATGGTTTTGGGTGTTGAGATAACTATTACACATGGTCATTCTATATTATTATTTTTCTATTCTGTTCATGATAAGACTATTATGTTAATTGGAAAATGGAGCTTAACTTGAGAAACACGTGCCACCCCAAGGGTGGAATGGGACGCCCTTGGCTTACTAATTAGGAAAGCTAGTGGAGGTCTATCTTACCCGAAAGGGGCAAGGGCAGTTGGCGGTGTAGGGAGGTTCTCGGGTTGATTTTGCTGTGATGGCGGTCAGATGGGGGATTCCTGCATTTGCGATCCCTAGAACTGTAGCGGGTTTTCTGAAGCTAGTGGAACTTTGTAAAGCCCTCGTAGTGCTACCCTGCCTTGCTTCCTTGGTAGAGCTGTATGGGGCCGTAAAACCCCGTGGCAAATGGGTAACATGACTTGTGGGTAAAGGGTACAATCTCTGTGTGGCGGAACCGCCCGAATTATTCGAACTTAAGTGCCTAAGTCCCACCTTAAAGGCTAGACCACACTTAAATAGGAATAAAACGTCAGTCCCTCGGGTCTAGTCCGACGAGGCCACTAACAGGATCAAGTACCACGTACTCACTCGAATGTGAGGCACAGAGCAAATACAATAAAGCATAAAACCATACATTAAAGAGTATTTAATTTATTACAACATCATCGGAGTTTCTCAAAAGTAGTGATCATTGTTCAGAATGCAGCAAAATATAACTAATGGTAAAATAATCGGAGGGATGGGGAAGCATGGCCCATCACTCCTCATGCTCCTCCTCGGACGAGGTAGGGTCCCACTCGACTGTCCAACCCGGTGGCAAGATGGACGGCCAAGTCACTCCAGCAACCATGTCCTCCAGAGAACTTGTAAAATTATGCCACAAGCAAGGCTGAGTATACTAATACTCAGCTAGACTTACCCGGTGTGAGGAGTCTACTCCTCTATCTCTAGACATGCAGTTGTTTGGCTGAGAGGTTTGGTTTGCCAAAAAGCACTAGCTGAGTCTAAAATCAAGTTTTAGCTTTTCAAGTTTTAGTGTGACTCTCTTAAGACTAGATGTGTACCTAGCTAATCATACATGGTATCAAACATTTAGCAATCAATATCTGTTGCCAAATCAACACATTTCCACTTATTACTCAATGCAGTACAATGGATCAAGCAGTCTCATTAGATGCGAGAAGCAGATGATTCGAATCGAGTTTTTATCCTTGCAAGGTAAACCTAAACACACGACGTGGCGAGGCACTCCATCCCCACACACATCAGCCATTCCCATCGATTCCCTGGCAATAGATCAGGGCTCATCGCCTTGGCGTACAATGCCTCACTGACCCCGACTGCCGTCGTGCAGTGACCGCACTTGTACCCACCATAACCGGAATGGGAGACCACGTCTCAGGTCGCATGAGGGGTAAAGTCTGCGGGCAGGTTCACTCAGGTACTAGGCTTACTGATTTACCATATTTCTCGGCATGTGCTTAGTACTTTCAAACGCTTGACACAGGTATCCGCACGTTAATCCTAATTCCAATTTCGTCTTGTAGACCTCGCAATCCCCATGGATCCGAGTCCACAGACTGTCATCATTCTGTTATCAAGGTGGATACAATCAATTCCTGACCTCGCACGAGTTCTAGAAAAATCACTCGACTTCTATCGAGATCCCTATTTAGCAAAGCAGCTACTCGACCTAGCATACTAGTATCCATCTCAAAAGGAATCCTGAGTTCATGCAACTAGGGTTTCAGGTAACTCCTACACTTAAGTGCATAGTACAAGCCTACAAACATTAAGTGCAGTAAAATAGCATATAGAATTGGTTATGCATAAAACCAGGGCTTGCCTTCCAAAGCTGGGGCAGGCAGATCCTCGATGGCAGGCTCTGGTGCTGGCTCCTAGGCTACCTACTGAGCAACTCCTTGCTCCGGAACGAGGATGTATTCCCCATCAGCGAGATTATAGTCTATCGAATGCAATGAATAGATGTATGCATATTAATTATATGGCAATTTGTAAAGGCTATGCATAGTAAAACAGTACTAAATTTAGTGGTACACTAGGGTTTCCTTTGGTTATCCTTAAGGGTTTTATACATTTATTTTATACATTTATTTTAGGGTCTTGAATAAACTTACATTTTCAGTCATCCTTTAGAGGTTGGTATTGGCTCTTGGAAGATTTAAGGTTGCCCCCACTATTCTTTCCATACTCCTTATTTTACTCTCAATTATGCTTCTTAGTGAGTGCCTTTACACTATCATGGCAAGTTAACATTTTCCAAAAATATTATAAAAATTACAGTGGGTGAATATTGACCTCTGTAGGTTACCCTAAAAATTTGAGGTTGAAATTAATGCAGATACTCTTTATGCAAAAATTAACAAAAGTAAGGGTAAAAGGGCACTTTACACTATAACTCTAGTTTCTGTGGGGTTTTTGGGTCAAGATTTATTTTTTCCAAGATTCCTAGGGGATAATAGGTCTTGGTGTAAAAAATCACAGAAAAAGACCTACTGGATATTTAGTTGTGATTTTTTAAAGTTTAATGTCAAAAAGGTACTTATAACTAACTTCTTATTTGAAAAATGTCAAACAACAGAACTTATATTTTCCTAGATTCATAATAACATATTATTAGTTATCCCAAGGTTTGGGGTGGGTTCTCCTCAGGATTATTTTTCTAGGGTTTTCTAAGTTTTCATTGTTTTCATGAGATAAAATGTTGTGCATTTCTTTTGTACTAACAGAGGTCTAACCAAATTTTCTAGGGAACTATGTTAAATAAGTGCGCTAGCAAAAATATGGTTGCCCGAGGTTCTTGTTTTAAACTCCCTTTTCTATTTTCTTTAACTTTGAGTCAAAATGAGTTTAAATGCTAAATCCTTCCCTAATCGGGTGTACTGAGGGGTTTATTATTTTTAATCAAGCCAGGTAGTGGTTTGGTACCTCTCTGATTTTTCTTAACCCTAGTCTAAAAGTGTAGTTATTTTCCCTTCTTTATTTATCCTTTGGTCAGTTTACTAATTAAATCTAAACTTTAAAATCTTCTACAATACTTACGGTGTTTTGTAATTTTTCCTAAGTAGTTCATATTATTTAGAACCTAGCAAAATTGGTTTGACCAAATTTGGTTGAATAAAACTGATGTTATGTATTTTAGAAGCTCTGTTTACATTTAAATGAATAATGTTTAAAGGTTTTATGAAAAACCAGTTTACACTGAGGACCCTGGTCTTTTCCTAAACCAATTCTTTAACTTATGCCCCTGCGGAACTATTCACCTAAGTCTCTGACTATTCAAAAAACCCCCCAGCTTCTTCTTCTTTCTCCCCGAGATCCCTCCCCCTTGAAACAGTAACCACGGAAGTAAACAGGGAGGCACGGCTTACCAGCGGTGAGGGAGGTCTGACGAAGGGTGGGGTTAGCTCTGGGAAGTCCTTGCGGTCACGTCGAGGTATGGCTCGTCGATGGTGATGGCCGGAATCGGTCGGGCCACGTGCGCAGGCGGGTGGGCTCGTCGGTGGCGTGTGCTCCAACCTGCTCACGGCGGTAGAGTTCAATCCAAGAGCACAGGGAGCTTCACGGGGTGCTAAGGAAACTACCAGTGCAAGGAATTGAAGAAAGACTCACCGTGGAGCTCGGTCTACGTACGCCGGCGGTCGGGTGAAGTCCGGCGACGTTGATCCAGTGCCTCCAGCGAGGTAGAGCTTGATTCTAGGCTCTGGAAGCTTCACCGAGGCACACAGAATATCTCGAGGGTCGGACGGGGAGGGGAATGACTAGGATGGCCGGTCTACGGTGGTCGGGTCTTGGGCGGCCGCTGGCACACCGTGCGCAGAGCGATTGCTGGTGATCTTGCGTTCCAGCGAGGTTGAGAGCGAGCGGGGGCGTACGGTCGAGGCCTCGGTCGGCTTTATAGGCGCGGGCGTGGGCACGGGTTTGGCTTGGCGCGGCGCGGTGCGCGTGAGGTCGAGCACCGGGGCGTGCTCTGGCGTTGCGAGGGCGCGTCGAACACGTGGCAGTGTTATTCTGCCCAAGTTCTTGCGCCTGCTGAGCACCCAAACGTGCGAATCTTACCATATGGCTTGTGTAAGATTTCTTCCCTGCACCTAGAGCTACCTAGTTCATGTGAGTTCCAAGGGGAGATATGCCCTGGCTTGGGAGATATGGAGGCGCCAAGTCAGTGCTGTCGGCACTGTTCAACCCGAGACAAAACAGGTGTCAACTCGTGTCAAATGGTCTTAGCTTTGGTTCAAACTTTTTCCAGTGTGTTCCTTAGGTATTTTGGCTCCCTTTTGTCAATTGGACCCCATGGATTTGGCGCCAGCAACTAGGTGAACATCTATGATCTTTGGAAGAAGGCTGGTTTTTGACTTAGAGAAAATGTGAGTTACTCTATAGTGTCCTCCCCTTGGGGGCTGATTTGGGTTCTTTGAGGGGTCTTTTTGTAATATTTCCCTTACTGTATTTTGTAGATATAATAATGTACTTAAACTTTGGTAAAGGGTTTAAGTCATGAAATGTTCATTTGCTTACCCTTTCCATCAATCCAGTGCTTGGGGGCTAATGGCTCAAGAAGGGGGTCTAGGGTTTGAGCCTCTTTTGTCCAAGGTGAGAATTGCATAAAATTCTTGGGTATTGCTTTTGTCATGAACATTCCTTAGATAACCCATGGTTTCCAAAGTTTTGGTGCTCCTTCTCCTCCACTTAACACATGTGATACTAGGCCATGAGTGCTTGTATTGAGTCAGGGCCTTGGGTAACACCTGGAGTGTTACACTCTGCAGAGTGTAAAACTGGTATACTAGTCATGCTCGCGGTCATGAGCAGCTCAAGACTCTCGCATGATTAATTTATGGAATTAAATTCAATTTGTCATTTGCATCGCATTGTGGTTTAATTATTAATTTTGATCTATTATTACTCTAGTTTGGTATTTACTTACATTTAGTAACTGCTAATAAAATTTGACCAACTTATTAATAGCAACGCTCAGCTTTAACCCTTATTTGTTGATCAGCTTTACACTTCACTTGAGCTCCCACCTTTGGTGAGTTCATGCACATTATTCCCCACAACTTGTTGAGCTATGATCTTTTGTGAGCTCATCCTTGCGATATATAAACCCCCCACAGGAGATGAACAGGTGGTCTATGAGGAGCCTTACAACGAGGAGTACGAGCTTATCTAGGTGGCGTCTCTCAGTCAGCTTTATGGCGCCAAGGAATAATTATTAGTTCGCTTTATTGTTCTCATTTATTTTTGTAAGACTTCCTCTATGTAATAATGATATTTGTGACATTTATCTCTATACACTTTGTCATTATATGTGATGTTCTTATCGCACATATAAGATGCACTCGGCTTTATCCTTTAAATCCGGGTGTGACACATCGGGAGAGATCGAGCAAAGTTTTTGGGAAACAACTGCTCACGTTCTTCCTGAGGATCGCCGCCACTGTCTTCCCTGCTACATTACACCACCATCCAGGTAGGGTGAAGCCAGCTTAAAAACTACCCTGGTGCACACTCTATCAAACACAAAGTAAAGCATAGAGTTTAAAAGGAAATACATAACAAATTTAATATAGATATTGACAAAATTTCATTTTACCCAGGTGCCTATGCACCAGGGAGCTTCAGCATGGCTTCGCCACTGCATCCAGTATGTCTAAATAGTATGCTCCATCTGATCTAATCTTATATTTAAGTTTATCTTCTGTTATAGTTCTATCCTGCGTACTGGTTACTTGCCTATTAGGAAAAAACATGCTAGTTTCTTTACTGTTATTCATGGTTTATATTGAAAATTTAATCTGGAAACAATGTAGTTATTCAACAATTCAAAAACCTTGTAGTAGACAATTTTTTGGTTTAACTATAACTGGTTTTCCTAAGGCGCTAAGGCCAGAGAAATTCTCTGGTATGCACTTCAAGAGGTGGCAAATCAAGGTCATGCTCTGGCTTATCGCTATAAATGTGTTTCATATTAGTAGAGGCAAACGTGAGGGCTTAATGACTCCTGGAGAGGATAAGAAACACGTCGATGCCAATACTATCTTCATTGGAGCAATTTTTAGTGTCCTTGTTGACCGACTATGTGATGTGAATTGATGCGAATATACATTACACAGATAATAAGGAACTATGGGATGCACTTACTGTGAAGTATGGTGCATTGGATGCTAGGAGTGAGTTGTATATCATGGAGACTTTTCATGATTATAAGATGGCTGATAATCGCTCTGTTGTAGAGCAAGCCCATGAAATACGGTGCATAGCTAAGGAACTCGACCTCCTTAAGATTGTCTTTCCATATCGTATTGTGGCTGGGTGCATTATTGAAAAGTTTCCTTCTTCACGGAGGAACTTCACCACTTCTCTGAAACATAAGAGACAAGAGATATCAGTTGAAAATCTAATGGCATCTCTTGATGTTTAGGTGAAAGCTCGGGCTAAGGACATGAGTTCTAAGGGAGACGAGGGTCAATCCAGTGCCAACATGTTTCAGAAAAACCACAACAAGGGCAAATGGAAGCCAAAGCAAAATAAGCCCAACAAAACTATCAACTTCAAGAAGAAGAACAAGGCTGAGTTGACCTTCTTCACATGTGGTGAACTGGGTATTTTCCAAGGACTGTACTAATCGAGTGAATCGTCATGGAAAAAGAGCAATGTCAACAGAGTGACCACTAGCAATGAGGAAGACAAAGGGTATGGTAATCTACCTTTCATCTTCTTAGTTTTTTCAATCACCTAGTTGGTGGATTGATACTGGTGCTAATGTTCATGTATGTTTTAACATTAATATGTTCTCTTATTATTAGGTCACCCGGGATTCCTCCGTCCTAATGGGGAATGGATCACATGCTTCTGTTCAGGGCATTGGGGAAAAATCGTGTAGCTAAGGACCATGCAACATGTCCCTTCTATGAACAAAAATCTCATTAGTGGAACCCTTCTATGTAGATATTGGTTCAAGGTAATTTTGGAGTCCAATAAAGTAGTCGTGTCTAAGTCTCACAATTTATTGGTAAAGGTTATGATTGCGAAAGCTTGTTCTGCTTTTCTATGTTAGTTTTTGATGATAAATCTGTGAACCATATCTGCGCTAATATTGATGATCTTTCAAGTATTTGGCATTCTCATTTGTGTCATATTAATTTTGGTTCTATGACTCGGCTTTCCACCACGAGTTTAATTCTGAATTTCACTATCATCAAATGTCTTAAGTGATAGTTGTGTGCACTCAAAGCAACCTCGAATTGCGAACACAAGGTTGACTAGTCCCTTGTGGTTCAGGTTGATGATGCGTGATTGTCAACATGGGTAGTACTTTGATGTAGTCGACGGACTAACCAGATATGAGATTATGTGTTGTGCAACCATGTTTCTTGGTTTGTGGTGTGCAAGTGTGGAGCATAGGGACGATGGTCGATAGTAAAGGTGAAGGTCAAGTGGGTTCATGTCGATGGACCAGGAGAGGTGAAGGACGAGCACTGAGACTTAACCGAGGGACCGGAGATGTCGGGTGACTAGTCGTGGAGGCTAACACCTAGGACACGCACCGACGCGAGGCCGTGGTAGAGCGAATCATGTCACCGGCATGGTCAAGGACTGGTTAGACACGTGTTTAGAACGTGGGGGACATGCATGCGGTGTGCTACTCATGGCAGTTTGGTGGTTGAGCCTCAAAACCACCCAAAGCTATAGATGGCAGGTTTTACTAACTTTGGGCCTCAAAACTTAGCGGTGCAGTTCAGGAAGGAATCGAAGGTGGCACATGGCGTCATCACGAAGGTTGCATCAAGGCGAAGCAACTTCATGTGAATCACGTGGTCATGAGATGTATATTCCAGGAGTTAGTCCATTTTGCCCCTGGCTAAGTGGATAGGCAATATGTATCTAGTGTTAGTTTAGACTAGTGGAATAACCCTCTATAAATAGATGGGTGGGCTATTGTGGACAACCATCTCTCTTTGGCTATCACATTAGACTCTTGTTTAGAAAACCCTTGTCTACTTCTCTAGGGTGCAGTAGTTTAGCTTGAGATCCGCAGATGATTTGAACTCCACATCTGTGCCTTTGTATTCTTCACTCCATTCAAAGGAAGGGTGGCAAGATCCATCCATAGAGATTGTCGAATCATGGGCTCATTTGTGGTGGCTGAAGTTTTTTATTGGACTTTGTTTCTGCTCTCAATTCTTCTCTTCTCTCTTCATTTTTGAGAGAACTTTGTTTTCTTAACTTATGGTATGTGTTGGGGATTGGGCTAGGGTGAAGATCACTTCTCAGACCACTACGAACATCTGGTTCAAGCAGTTCTTAGTTGTGATCACAGATCATCCCATTTTGAGTTTGTTTGAGAAAACCCCAACAAATCCCATTCTTCTCGAGATTTTGAATCTACACATCGATTTTTGAGTTGTGCATGATCATACTTAACAAATCCTCTTATTTTCCTCTGATCTGGCTTCTAGTAAAATTTGGGAGATTCTCAGCAGTTTACTCATCACGGCACTGTTGCTCCCCTGCGCTGCACTACCGTGACCCAGCACTGCTGGCCATCAGAGCACCACTACCGCTTGTGTTGTTCATTGTTTTTTCTTCTAGTTTTCTGCAAATAGTTGAGTTGATTCCCTTCTACCCTTTTGGTACAGTCAATAGACACTAGATTTATTTGCATAATGCTTCACTATTTTTGGAGTCCCTAGGGGTTTTTGGTTGAAGATTGGGATCAAGTCACGGTGCTCTCAAGTAGAGAAATTTTGGTGGCACCCATTAACCCCCTCTGATTGCCTCATTAGTCCTTCAATTGGTATCAAAGATGGTTAAGGACCAATCCATCCTAATCAGTTCTTGATCTTTAGAAGGCGACATGGAACGAGGTGTTGACAAACCTATGTTCTTTGATGGGATAAACTACTCGTAGTGGAAGATTCACGTGTCTATGTATCTTCAAAGTTTCATGTATCAAGTTTGGAAGATTTGTCTCAATGCTGCGTTTGATGCCTAGGGTGATCGAATCACTCCTTTTCAGATGGAATACCATGATTTGGACAACAAATCTCGAAATGCTTTGTCTTATTGTCTCTCGCTTGGTGAGTTTGAGTGAGTTGGACATTTGGGTACTATCACACCTCGTTTTGGAAGGCAAACCGAATGCGAACCATGTACGTGCCAGGATCAGAAAGTCACGTACACAGTGCTTACATAATTGGACATCATCACACAATGCTCGAAATAAATAGCAGAAAGGTATTTTATTACATCAAGATGTCCAATACATCCAATGAGTCTAATACATAACCATTGTTCAACATAACTATCAAAGTGCGGAGAAACAAAACGTAGATGATAAGCCTACACAGGCAGCTGAGTGGGGGTTTGCCACTAAGAAAGAACTAGAACTCGTCATATTCCTGGAACTCCTCAAAGTCATCCAAGTTGCCAGCATCACCTCCTAAGCACTGAGTACACTGGGGACAACCTGGGTGGGGGTGGTGTGTAAAGCAAGGGTGAGTACACATCAACGTACTCAGCAAATGTCCTGTTTGGCTAAAGTGGACTAGTTGTATATGGAGTTTGAGGTTAAGCAATTTCTTTTAGTTGGTCAAGTATTTATTATTAATAGTAGAGCCAAGTTTTAGTAATAACCCAGTTATTACCTAGAAGTACCTCCTCAAAAGAGGAAATACCAGAGTTTAGATTTTATAACATCATTGTTAATCATCAACATAAAAGTATCCAAAGTTCTTCTAATCAAAGAGGATCCCAAGGCTGCTCTTAACCGTGAGCTCGGCTGATATACCAGTTCTTAACACTCTGCAGAGGTTGTACACTTTACCCACAAGTCATGATCCCTTTCCAGCCTGGGTTGTACAGACCCAATCTTCACTACCAAGGTGAATGGCCAGCGATACACTACGTAGCCTTTAAAAAGACTCCCCTGGTGCATAGTTGCTCGTTAGGTTTCGCCAGTCGTACAAACGCAGTACACCTCCCCAAGGTGGGTGACTAACAAAACCAAATCAAAAGAACCTCTGCACCCCAACCTTGGCAGATCGAGCACTACGCTCCGGCCCCCATTGACGACCCTCCGGCAAAGCCAAGTACACCCCCAGGTTCATCTAATTAATTAGCTAAGGGCATCCCATTCCACCCTCATGGTTGTACTGTTATCCCGGGTGGTCACTCCACGAACAGGTCCTTACGGAGAGGTACTCAGGAAAAAGGCCTGAGCTCCCTAAGGTATCACAAGATCATCCACATAATCAGGATAACAGTATCGTATCATAAATGTTCACATCATGTTTATTGATTAAGTTAAGGCAATAGCAACATGCTAACCATGATAACCCAAAAGGTAAACAAGGTTAAGTGAATACAGATTAGTCAATCCTTAGGTTTCATAAAGTAATGCGGGACAGTGAATCATAATGTATGTAGGACATAATAGGTCAGAGGACACTTGCCTTCACCAGGTGGTTGCTCAAGGAGGTCTCCAACAACACACTCAGGAACCTCGGACTGCTCGTTGTCTAAATAAAGTGAGCATGCATTCAATACATTTGGAAAGTACAAATGAACATCACACCAAACATGTACAAACATAGGATCACATCTTAAAAGGACACAATACTACATAAGGGATAATGAATTCAAAGTATACCATAAACTATAACATACATTAACTTTATTTGAAAATAGATTACTATTTCCCTAAGTGTTACTTACAAGTACATACTCATAGTTCAATTTATTTTATTGTGACTTAAAATTAGAACAGAGATGAACTCATGTAATACAAATCATTAATTTCACAAGCTTAAATAGGTTTAAATCTCTAAGGTTCTCCTTTATTTATTTATTAAATAAATAAAACATACACCTACATTAGTTCATATTCAATCCTAAAAATTAGAGTGTGCAGACAGTAATTGAAACCATTTTATTTAAACAGAGAATAATTCTATGAACATTTTGCAATTCGAATCACTAAATTTGGAGTTCATATGCAAAAGTTATGAAATAAACAAGTTTGAGAATTTTGGGATACACTTACAATTAGTAAGTCAGGTGTTGCTAATAAAATATTAACCAACTAAAATGCTTACCGCTTATTCATAGCCTACCTTGTTAACTTTGCATTATTTCCCCCACTTTCTAAGCCCCGACCATAAGTGAGCTCACCCTTGCTAATATTTTGATTCGAGGGTGATGACGAAGACTTCGCAGATGACGTTGATGAGTTTTGAGTCTAACAATGCGCTAGTCACCTTCCTGTGGAAGAGTGTCCTTGCTTAATTCCACCATACTTCGATTATGATACTTGTTAAGATACTATGTTCTAGATGATGTAATAAAGTTACTCTACTCCCTTTTACGCCTTTATTGCATTGTCTTTTGATATATATTACACTTGTGACGTCAACATATGTGTGGAAAATGGATCCTGGCCCACATATGCTATGCATTCGGTTTTGCCCCCAGAACTGGGTGTGACAGAAATGGTATCAAAGCTATGCTGACTCTAGGTCGTTAGACTAGTTAGAAATGGAAAGCCTAGTCTGTTCAAAACCTGCTAATTTTGTTCTTACAAAATAGTTTTATTAATCTTACCTCTTTAAAAATTCAACTAAGTTGACATTTTCTCTTGTAGATGGTTCGTACAATCCAAACCGCCCGGACCAACACCAACTACATCCCTCCGCCATGGCAAGTTCCTGTCTACCCAGTGGTAGTTAAGGAAATCCCTGTGGATCTCCCTCACATTCATGTGGAGAACGGAGTTATTCTGGAGGACAGCTCGAAGGAGTTTCTGCCTACGCCCACCCCGTTGGCAGAATCACTAGCCTTCGTAGCTAGATCATCATCTTCAACACCGCCAGCACCAGCAGTCCAAGCCCCTGCTCTCAGAAGCGACGACCCAGACGACTCTGGTGATGATGATGAAGACGACGAAGATGGAGAAGAAGAGGAGGAGGAGAACATCAACGAGGAAGCCAACGGTGAACAGCAGGATCACTTCTTGGGGATATGGCCTGTCACCGAACATTATACATCAATGTTCAAGATGGGGCACTTCCCTAACCTGCTGCAGGATGTTCTGCATGCATTGGGAACCTACGTCTGACCCCTGTATGAGACTATGTCAGCTCGCATTCATGTCAAGGTGGTGGATGCAGGTGATAGAGGGTTCTGGACTATGTTAGCTCATGAGTCTCTGACGCTGCTATCCACCTACATTGCTTCGGTCAGCGATGCTGCTAGGCGAACTCTGTGGTCCATCAGCCACACTTACCGGCAGCAGCTGCACAACACGAAGTATAGGCATCTTCCTCTGCGTCTTCGTGGATAAAGCCAGGCCAACATTATTCCAGGTGGAGCTGAAGAAGATCGCCTCAACACCTTAGCTAGTGTGGTGGCAGGTCTTAACACCAACCTAGATAGTGCTACACTAGTCCTCTCTAGGGTACACTTGGAGCTGGAGGATGCAAACGCAAGGATTGCAGCCCTGGAAGTTCAACTAGAAGGAAGGGATCCCCCTGAAGCTCAAGTCCCTGCCATGGCGTTGTCCCCTCCCCGTAAGACGATCCACTATGGAGAACCAAGATCCATCACCAGGCTACTATAGATTTTTCATTTACATTGTAATAAGTTAGTTTTCACATTATACAATGAACACCTTTATAATACTATGCTTATAATAATAACAACCATGTGATGGTGTTGTTTGCAATGTTTGATTTGGATTTTTGCTTGAGTGCAATGGTCTTATGGAATGATGGCCATAAGAGCATAAAAAATAAACTCAACCTTAATCATAAGCTATTCCCCCCTAGAATTTTCTCTACTCCTCACTTACCCCAGAATTACACTTTCTAACCAACCAGATGGTGAACGCTCGCTCAGGTCCTAGGAACAATCAAAACCAGCGTGGTCAGCAGTTGCCACCACCGCCACCAAATCCTGACATGGAGCAATTCATCGCAGCGCAGGTGCAGCTTCTGCAAGGACTCACTGCAAGGACTCAATAGAATCAGTAGAACCAGCAGCACCAGCATCAACAACAGCATGCACCACAAGCTTGAGACAAGCATCGGGATTTCATGAGCCATCACCCGCCTACTTTCTCTCATGCAGTTGACCCCTTGGATGCCGATGACTGGCTTAAGGTCATCAGGAAGAAATTGGACATCACCCAGTGCAATGATCGAGAGAAGGTCTTGTACGCTTTGGGAAGACTTGAAGGTGCCGCGTCCGACTCGTGGGATGCCTTCAACGCGACACATGCTAATGCTGACGCCATAACTTGGCAGGAATTTCAGGTGAACTTCCATGCTCACCATATTCCCTCAGGAATAATGAAGCTCAAGAAGAAGGAGTTCCTTTTCCTCACACAAGGGAACATGTCCGTTAGTGAGTACCGTGATCGCTTCACCCAGCTTTCACGCTACACCCCAGAAGAAGTGGACACTGACGAGAAGCGCCAAGAACGTTTCTTGGAAGGCTTGATTGGGCCTTTAAACTATCAGCTACAGAGCCACAACTTTCCCAACTTTCATACTTTACTTAACAAGGCAATTGGTCTTGAAAGCAAAAGAAAAGAGTTGTCTGATCACAAGAGAAAGTTCCAAGGGCAGTCCAGCAGGAATACCCATTAGAACAACTCCCAAGGTTCTCAGTTCCGCTTAAAAAATCAGAGTGGGAATAACAACTACCAAGTACAACGCTCTGGACAACAAGGTCAGAGGAGCAACCAATATCAGAACTAACAGAGGAATAGCACTCAGATTGGTCAAAGGTCTAGTGGTCAACAGCAGAATCGTCAAGGAAGCGTCGTGAACACACCAGCCAAAAACAACAGCACCACTACTCCAGTCCAACCCAATGGCTATTTCAAGTGTGGCAAACTTGGCCACTATGCTAACAACTGCCCAAGGCGTAATCAACAGACACCCTAGAGGAACAGCAACTAGAGGGCTGACCATAATACACCTGCTCGTGGATCTGCATAGAACAAGATTCCGCAGAACCAGAGTAGGGGAAGAGTTAATCACGTGACAGCACAATCAGTTCCTGAGGATGCCGATGTGGTGTATGGTATGTTTCTTATTAACTCCATACCTGCATCAGTTTTATTTGATTCTAAAGCATCTCACTCCTTCGTAACCAAGTCATTTGTGGAAAAACATAATATACCAAAGTATCCCTTGAAGAAGAAACTATTAATTCGATCACCGGGAGGTGAACTTAGAGCCACTCACTCATGCCCTCATACTAAGATTGAAATTAGAGGCCTAAGCTTTATAGTAGAGCTGATAATTTTGGAATCGAGCAGAATTGATGTGATACTTGGAATAGACTACTTAACCAAGTATGATGGAGTAATATCTTGTGCCAAGAGGATGGTTACATTAACCAGATCGCAAGGAGAAAGAGTTGAAGTCAATGTAAGTATGCCAGCAACAGCAGTAGCAATGGTAAATCAATTGGAAGAAAAATCTTTGGAGCACATCAGAATAGTGTGTGAATACCCAGACGTATTTCCGGAAGAATTACCAGGGATGCCACCTGATCGTGATATAGAGTTTTCTATTGAACTATTACCCGGAACTGCACCAATTTCAAAAAGAGCTTACCGAATGCATGTCAAAGATTTAATTGAACTGAAGAAACAAATAGAAGAATTACTAGAAAAAGGTTTTATTCGCCCTAGTTCGTCTCCATGGGGAGCCCCAGTTCTATTTGTGAACAAGAAAGATGGTTCAAGTAGAATGTGTGTCGACTATAGAAGCTTGAACGAAGTAACAATTAAGAACAAATACCCATTACCTCGGATTGAAGATCTATTTGATCAGATGAGAGGAGCTAAAGTATTCTCAAAAATAGATCTAAGATCAGGCTATCATCAGTTGAAGATTCGATCCGAAGATATACCTAAAACGACCTTCACTACAAGATATGGACTATATGAGTTTTTAGTCATGTCTTTTGGACTGACTAATGCACCGACTTACTTTATGAACTTGATGAATAAAGTATTCATGGAGTATCTTGACCAGTTTGTTGTGGTCATCGATGACATACTGGAATACTCTCAGAATGAAGAAGCACATGAAAATCATATGAGATTAGTTCTACAGAAACTTCGTGACAATCAGTTGTATGCGAAAATTCCAAAGTATGATTTTTGGCTGAAGGAAGTCGCTTTCCTAGGTCATATTATCATCGATGGAGGAATCAAGGTAGACCTCGGTAAAATAAGTGAAAACACTAAATTGGAAACAACCCACCGATGTGTCCAAGATCATGAGTTTTCTTGGATTAGCAGGATACTACAAAAGATTCATTGAAGGCTTCTCCAAAATAGTGAAACCCCTTACTTTACTATTGGAGAAAGGTAAAGAGTTTAAGTGGGATGAAGCATGTCAGAAATGTTTCGAGGAATTAAAGGATGTGTGTTGGGGAACATATTTGATGTGTGTTGGGGGCCTTCGTCCTCCGAAGGTCCTCAAAAACGTGATTTAACAATATCTTCCAAGTGTGACATATGAACAGGTATCTTCGGACTCAGGCTAAAACCATGCATGATGTAAAAAACATGATCGTGACGAAGGTTGAAATTGCTCCGAAGCTAAGCGCAGGGGAGTTGTCACACCCGGCTTTAAGGAACAAAGCCAGGTGCATGTAACACCCCTGGTGTTACTATAGCTAAAACTTGAGCATGGCATCATAAACATTGGCATTGCATATTTTGACACACCTAGAGTGCATTCACTAGGTAAAAATTTCAAACAAGTGTATTGTTTTTAGTGTTTTGCAAATAGGACCCTGGATAGGGAACCTGACCCTAAATAAGGCTCAAAGGGGCAAAACTTAACCCAAATGAAGAAAACCTAAAAGCTTTAAGGGATGGGTCACAAAATGATCCCAATACTTAAGTAGAATTACACTTAGACCCCTGGGATACCAGAAACCCTAATTGGAACCCTGGAAAACCCTAAAACCAAACCCTAGGGACCTATGTGCAAAACTAGTCCACTTTTGGACTAAAGTCCAAAAACCAAGTTAAATAAGTATCTTAAGTCATTTCGGTCACTCATTTGTGAATTTACAAGCCAAACCCTAAGCTTTGGACTCATTTGCAAAAAGGACCCTAATTGAGAATTTACCCTAAGTCTGAAATTTCAAAGTTTTGGCTCAACTTTGGAGCCTTGTAACTTTCAAATTATAGGGTTTTTTCCCTAGGTCACCACATCAAGATTGTAGCCCAATTATAGGAGAACAACTTTGCTTAAGAGTGTAAGAATTGTTGTTAAGAAAATTTAGGAGATATTGAAGCCCAAAGTTGGACTGTCAGGCTGATACAGTCTGAACTTCAGATGGATAGTGACTTGGGTCCAAGTTTGAGAGCCAATTCACCTAAGATCCAGTGCAAGTTTGAGAATGATTCCTATAACAAATTTGTAGCTGATATGTAGCATTACAACTTTGATGCTGAGCTTGTGTTGAGTTGTCATTCAAAATTGAGAGAAAACCAAGCTCCAAAATGGTCTGTTAGGTGCTCTGATGATCCTTTGCCATTGTACAGTGACCTGATAAGGATCAGAACGCCAGCACAAAAATTGCTCACCGCCGGCGACCTCTTCGCCGGGATTCGTGCCGCGGCCGTGTGAACCTTGCTCACTTTGAAAAGATCTCACCACGGATGTGTATGAACTACTATGGCCTCGCTGTCCCCTGCCCCTTTTCACCGGCGACGTGGCCTCATGGCCGTCACCAGAGTTACCGTGCTTCACTGCGACTGTGCCACGCTCCAAGCCTTCCACCACGTCGTCCCTAGCCGCACCAGCTCACCAGTAACCGTCGTAGCTCCTCCACCGGTGATCACCGGAGGACTGCCACGGTGAAAGCCACCCGTTCGTAGCACCAGTGCCCCTTTTCCCCTCCGGTCGCCAGCACTTCTCTGCCAAATTGAGCACCACCGCTGTTGCACTCTATAAATTGAGTGCACCCACAGCTCCGTAGGGTAATCACACATCTATTGAACCAAACCTTGCCCCGGATTATCCACCTGGGACCGAGAATTGCTCGTTTCCCCAATCACGGTCTCCGCCACCGAGAACCACACCCTACCGTGGCCAGCCTTCCCCAGGTCTGCTCATTCCCTTCTTGTTCCTGTTCTAGCATCCTTACATGATGGTGATGCTCCCCGACCCCTTTAATTGAACCGGACCGCCAGGGATCACCGGGAACACGATCGCCAACCCGCGATGCTCACGGTCGCCGTGGCCAGAGCTTATTAGTTAGTCGTTGATGAAATTAGGTTAGGGGAAGTGATCTGGGGTGGTTCAATTCCATGCCCAATGCTCGGGAGTGCCGGTCATGGCCCCGCTCGGCCGGTCTGCTAGCTCGCCGGAGTACGTCCCCGTGCAGTTCGCCGCCGGGGTCTTCAAACGGAGAAAGGATAGAAGCGCGGGGTTGTTTTTGCAGATGTGAGTGAGACGTTGAACAGTAGCCAGGGATTCTTAGCAGATATCCAAAACGTTGAGGGCCTCTACGCAAATCCGCCCCGCGGGCACGGGCGCGCACGCGTCTTTTCCCTCTGAACTGGGCCGTTTGGGCTGAAACCAGCCCATCACTGTTACACTTTTTCCTTTTTCTTTTTCAGTGAAGCTTTAGAAATATGTAGGAAATTATAAAAAAATCCTAAAAATATGAGACCAATTTTCCTAGCCTTCTTATTTTCCCTAGAATTTAATAAAAATAGTTTTATGATTTTTAGAGGAAATAAGGAATTTTAAGGCATTTTAAGTAGTTTAAAGTAATAGTTCTGGATTTTTAGAAAATAAATAATAATCCCAAAATTGCCCAAACTTTTTATGTAAGCTTTATACATCATTTAGAAGCCTTGGGTTGAGTTTGGGTTAATTTGGACCTTGTTTGATACATAGAATCCTAAAACCCCACCCCTGCCCTGTGAACTCCTTTACTGACTCCGAAAACCCTAAGTTCTCGGAGTCTCGTGAAGGAAAGTTGTATTCAAGACTTAGATAATAAGTTTATATTATCTTTGCACTCTCATGAGCATTACATGGCATTCATTCTTATACATATATATGGTTATGATTAGAACACGAAGAAGAAGTGGAAGCCACTGAAGAGCAAGTACCACCACCTTTGGAAACACAGGCTGAGAACTGTTTCTACTTCGATATTTGTGGATCTAAGCCTGACTCACCCATAAACAAAGGCAAGCCCCGGTGCATTTGCCACCTCCCTTGATGTTTTCAAAATCTTTCTCACTTGCTTGCTGCATTAGGTAATAGGAGTTGATTGCTTAAACAATTCCTGCATTACCTTCCTTGATCTTGATTACCTTCCTTGATACCGTGTTTTACAAAAGGTTTTACTATGCTTAGTATTGCTTTAGCAAAAACAAAAGGTTTTGTTTTAAAAAAATGATTGGCAAAGTGGGAGGGATGTTTTTGAAAATAAAACTTGATGGTGGATCCATCATGGCCATGATGGGTTCAACATCGGATAAAGATGTACCTCTGCCAGGTACCAAACTTTGGGTTTGAAATGATTAAGATGAGACCGGGCGGGTGACTTGCACGAGAAAGGAGTCTCAGTGTAGTGTCTCCGTCTGAGTCGATTAAGGGCCGTTTCGATGTATGCCTGCTGACCGAGGACCCTTTAACTGGTCACATGCCTCGTCATGGGTAAGCTTTGCCTCGGGTGGACTAAGGCCAGAATAAGATAACACGAAATGGGCGTGGAGCGGTGGCGAGAGTAGCGTGTACCCTCCGTGGCAAGAGGCTGGACAGTGGTGTATCTGTGCTCTCGGTTTGCGTGAACCTGATCTGGTCTTAAGAAACTCGGTGGCGGGTTGACATATGCAAGGGTTAAGTGCTACATATGTCATGTGATTGGAGATCCTCAGCTGAGTATAATCGATTCGGATCGCCGTACCTCCGCGGTTATGGAGACTTGGCCACTGACTTACACGTAGCAATACAGTGAAGATGATGGGTTGATAAGAAATTGGCTAGTGCAGGTCAAGTGACTGAACTAGGGTAGAAAGAACTCTAGCTGCAGGTAATTTTACTTAACCTGACAATAAAATTGGATTTTAAGGATCCACTTTAGTAAGCTTTTCTGCAAAATAGAATCTTTGATTCTTGATAAACCATACCATGACTCCCTTAAGCCAGCATACCCTTGAGAGTCTTTTCTTTAGTCGGGTAAGACTTGCTGAGTAATTCCATACTCAGGGTTTTATTCCCCCGTTGTTTTTAGGTGAGGAGACAACAAACTTTTGTTGTTTTTGTACCAAGGTGGTGAAAAATGAAGACAATCAAGAATGAAGTTGCTGGAGGACCGGGTCCTCCTTAAAACTTTTATGTAAAGAACTTATTGGGAGGAGTTTCTGCCTCCCAGGTATTGTAATAATACTTTTCAGCACTCGCTTTACACTCTGGTCTGTAATAAATGACTTACTCTTACTTTTTAAATAAATGTAAGTTTATGTAATCACTTCCGCATTTCCGTATCTCCGATGAACATATTATCTGTCAGACGGGTGAAACGTTCCTGGTAAGGTAAGAGAAAAGATACCGAACTTGTCAAGTGATTCAGGAACATCTACAGGGTTGTCTGATGTCTGTTGGACAAGGACAACTGTAGGTGGGCCTAATGACTTGGGAGGTTCCGTCACAGCTGGTATCGGAGCGTAGCCTTTCTTGGCAGATATTATGTAGCATCTTCAAAAAGATTTTCTTAAACTTATCTAGAAAGTTTCTTCACTTCCTACCTAAGCATCTCTGAAGAGTTAATTTTAAAAGACCAGATAGGAAGAGTGCAATGTATAGAAGGTTGAATCAACTAAGGTTGATTCTGTAATGATTCATGCATCATGCTAAGAATTATACTAATAAATTTTCCCCCTTAGAAAATGCCGCCGCGTACACGGAAAACTGCGCGAAAGCATACTGGGCCTATCGGTGTAGCTCGACATCAGCTTGCCCCACGAGATGTGGACAATAGTAGTGGAAGCAATGATCCTATAGGGGATCTTGAAGCTGAAGTAAGTCGGCTCCAAGCGGAACTCCGCCGCAGGACGGCTATATGGGTCGTAGATGGCGACCGCATAAATGAGTTAAGAAGAGACATCCGCCATCTGCAAGATCAGCTTGCGGACCGAGATTTGGCACTCGACTGGGTTGTTCAATCTCATTCGCTTGCATGGGCCAAAGAGGAAAAGGCTCAGGCCCGTATAACCGAGCTCAACTTGGCCGTTGAAGACCTGCAGGCATATTGCAATACCTTACATGAGGAAGTTCATGTATTGTATTCGCAACTACATCCCAGTGAGCCCATAGATCCTGTCGAGTCGGAAGCCGGACCCTCGCATGTGATGGGTCACGCGCTTGGTGGTGAGTTAGACCTTTTTCAGCCCCCTCCTTCTATGAGGCTGGTCGATGAATGGTCTCCCACACCCGACGATGAAGCTGCCAAGAGCCACCAGAAGTAGGAATAGTGGTGTAGTAATAGAAGTAAAAGTAGTGTATTGTAGGTTGTACTAATGTAGAATAGGTAGTGTATTGTATAATGGGTAATGTATCCTGTTGTATAACATCGAGTCTGTATCATTACTCTTGATGGTAATGTAAAATGGAAGGTTTCTCTGGCATATTGTATTCATTTCAAATGTTCTTTGCCTCAGATGCCTACCAGGACTCGAGGACAGGATGCAGCAGGAACTTCTAGGGGGAGGGATGTTACCCCAAATCCACATCCGGTTCCTCCCACATTGGCCGAGGCGATTGCCGCCTTGGTGAACACAACTGCAGACAATACCCGCTTTCTTAGAGAAATGGCGGGCCAACAATTCCAGCAGCAGGGTGGAAGGGGTTATCAGCAAGGCCCCCGTGAAACCACATATCTGGATTTCTCTGAAACCCGTCCACCACTATTTGTTAAGGCTGAGGACCCGTTGGAAGCTGATGAGTGGATACGGGTAATTGAGCAAAAATTTGGTCTTCTCCGCTGTTCTGAGACACAGAAGCCGTTGTTCGCAGCACAACAATTGCGAGGCCCTGCCAGTACCTAGTGGGGGAATTTTGTGGCTATTCAACCTGCCAACCATCAAGTCACATGGGAAGAATTTAAAGTGGCCTTCCGCGAGCACTACATACCCGAAGGTGTTCTGCATATGAAGCAGGAAGAGTTCATGAAGCTGAAACAAGGGGGAGATACTGTCAATCAGTATCTCAACAAGTTCAATCACCTATCACAGTATGCCATTGATCAGGTGAATACTGATTTAAAGAAAAAGAACTGCTTTATGAGAGGGCTAAATGATCGATTGCAGAGAAAAATGGCTGCCTGCATAGATCTCACGTATGGAAAGGCTGTTAGCACAGCCTTATCTGTTGAAGCAAAATATGTAGGTTCCGGGAAGAATAAGGGATTTGGTGGTGAGAAGTCTAATCAGGGCCAGGCAAAGAGGCAACGGTTGGTGATCCGGCCTTCTAGCCAAAATCGTTCTTTCTCTCGACCGCCCTCATTCCCTTTTAAACAGCCAATCATTATTCGCCCCAACAATGCCCCCACTACCCCAAATTAGCCGGGTGCCCCGGGCACTCGATTCCCTGCTTTGCCCAGCTCCTCAACCGGATGTTTTAATTGTGGCAAGTCTGGACTTTTCATCAAGGGTTGCCCATATCCCAAGCAGAATCAATCAAATGCTCAGCAAGGGTCTGGGAAATCAGCTCAGTCCAAGGGAAATAGTGTGGGGAAGAATCCAAAGAAGACGGGGCGGGTATACTATACTCAAGTAGCCACTACACCGGAAGGTGAACCGATGATGATGGGTACGTTTCTCGTGGCCAATCACCCTGCAATTATTCTTTTTGATTCTGGTGCTTCGCATACATTTATTAGCAAAACGTTTGTGGAGCAACATCACATTTCATGCCATGAATCAAAAGAGGGGTTTAAAATTCATTCACCCGGGGGACACATTTTTACTAGAGAAGTGGCCTATCATGTGCCAGTAACAATGGCCGGACGGAACTTTACTACTAACATGATTGTTCTGAAAGGCCAGGATATAGATGTGATTTTGGGTATGAATTGGTTAACCCAATATAAGGCAATTCTCAACACTGAACTGAGAACCATCAGGTTGAGCCATAATCAAGAAGAAATTCATTTGTCCATCCCTGTAACCAATCCAGCCAAAGCTTCTGGTAGAATATATGAAGCCATTGTACCGGAGATCAAGGATATTCCGGTAGTATGTGAGTTTCTAGATGTATTTCCGGAAGATTTGCCTAGACTGCCTCCTGAGAGAGATGTAGAATTTGTAATTGAGTTAAAACCCGGTACAGCTCCCATTTCCCGAAGATCATACCGTATGCCCCCTAATGAGTTGGCGGAATTGAAGATTCAATTACAAGATCTACTGAATAAGGGATTCATCCGGCCAAGCTCGTCACCATGGGGTTGCCCCACCATTTTTGTTAAGAAGAAGGATCAAACCTTACGAATGTGCGTGGATTATCGACCCCTGAATGAGGTCACCATTAAGAACAAGTACCCTCTTCCAAGGATCGACATCTTATTTGATCAACTGACTGGGGCGAGGGTATTTTCCAAAATTGATCTCAGGTCGGGCTATCACCAAATCCGTATTCGGCCCGAGGATATACCGAAGACCGCGTTTACTACACGATATGGGTTATTTGATTATTTGGTAATGTCCTTCGGGCTAACAAATGCTCCTGCCCATTTCACTTATTTGATGAACTCGGTGTTCATGCCCGAGTTGGACAAGTTCGTGGTGGTCTTCATCAACGATATGTTAATATATTCTAAAAATGAAGAGGAGCATGCTCAGCATTTGCGGATTGTATTGACGCGCCTGAGGGAACATCAGCTGTATGCCAAGTTCAGTAAGTGCGCATTCTGGCTGGAGGAAATTCAATTTTTGGGGCACGTGTTATCCTCCAAGGGAATTGCGGTAGATCCTAGCAAAGTCAAGGATATTCTGGAGTGGAAACCCCCAACCACTGTTCAGCAAGTCCGGAGTTTTCTTGGACTAGCTGGATATTATCGCAGATTCATACCAGATTTTTCTAAGCTTGTGAAGCCAATCACAAGTTTATTGAAGAATGACATTAAATTCAATTGGTCTTCTAAATGTAATGAAGCTTTTGAGCAATTGAAGACATTATTAACCACTGCTCCGGTATTGGCTCAACCGGACATCACCAAGCCTTTTGATGTATATTGTGATGCGTCAGGCAGTGGACTCGGCTGTGTATTAATGCAAGAGGGCCGAGTAATTGCATATGCCTCAAGGCAGTTGTGCCGACATGAGGAGCATTACCCAACTCATGATCTGGAGCTAGCTGTTGTGGTTCATGACCTGAAAATTTGGCGTCACTATCTGCTGGGAAATATCTGTCATATTTATACAGATCATAAAAGCCTGAAGTATATCTTCACCCAGTCAGAATTAAATATGAGGCAAAGGCGATGGCTTGAGCTTATTAAGGACTATGAACTAGAAATTCATTATCATCCAAGCAAAGCCAATGTTGTGGCAGATGCACTGAGCCGTAAGGTTTCCTACCACTGTCTTATGGTGAAGACCTCTGACAATACTTTATGTCAAGAGATGGAAAAGCTAAACCTGGGGATGGTCCAACAAGGGACTCTGAATCAGCTAAAGCTTGAGTCAATCATTTTGCAAAGGATAATTGATGCTCAAAAGGATAATTTGGGTATGAAGCACATACGGGAGAAAATAAGGGCTAGAACAGCCAAATGTTTCAAGGAAGACGATCAAGGTGTGATATGGTTCAATAACCGCATAGTAGTGCCAAAGAATGAAGAACACCGCCAGCAAATCTTAGATGAAGCACATCTTAGTCGATATTCTATTCATCCGGGAAGCACTAAGATGTATCATGATCTAAAGCAGCACTACTGGTGGACAAAAATGAAAATTGAAATTGCACGCTATGTGGCTAAGTGTGACACTTGCAGACGTGTCAAAGCCATACACATGAAAACTGCTGGTCCATTACAATCTTTGCTGATCCCAACATAGGAATGGGAAGATATAAGTATGGACTTTATCGTGGGATTGCCCAGGACCGCAAAAGGGCATGATTCTATCTGGGTTATAATTGATCGGTTTACAAAGATTGCTCACTTTCTGCCGGTCAAGACAGATTCCCTGGTTACTGTCTACGCCCAATTGTACATTGCTCGTATTCTTAGTCTGCATGGTGTTCCGAAGACCATAGTGTCGGATCGTGGACCTCAATTTGTAGCCAAGTTTTGGGAAGCACTTCACAAATCCTTGGGTACTAAGTTGCTCCATAGTTCGGCATATCATCCACAAACCAGTGGACAGACTGAGAGGATTAATCAAGTGCTCGAAGATATGTTGCGAGCTTGTGTCCTCGATTTCTCACCAAAATGGGATGAATGTTTACCTTTGGCGGAGTTTTCATACAATAATAGTTATCAAGAAAGTATCAAGATGGCACCTTTTGAAGCTTTATATGGGCGACGGTGTCGAACTCCGCTAAATTGGTCTGAACCTGGAGAAAGGTATTTCTTTAGGCCTGACATAGTGAAGGAGGCCGAGGAAAAGGTTCAGAAAGTTATTCATAATCTGAAGAAAGCCCAAGCTCGGCAGAAGAGCTATGCAGACAAACGGCGAATGCCCTTGTATTTTCTTGAAGGGGACTATGTTTACTTAAAGGTTTCACCAATGAAGGGAGTATCGCGTTTCGGGATAAAAGGAAAGCTTGCACCCAGGTACATTGGTCCATTTCCTATACTTGAAAGATATGGGCCAGTGGTGTATCGACTTCAGCTCCCCGAAGCATTGTCTGCTGTACATAATGTGTTCCATGTGTCACAATTGAAGAAGTGTCTTCGGGTTCCCAATCGAACCGTTGAAGTAACAGATGTTGTCCTGGAACCAGATTTAACATAATCGGAACATCCTATTCGAATTCTGGATCAAAGAGACAGGGTTACCCAGAGAAAGACTTTCAAGTTCTATAAGATACAATGGAACCAACATTCTGAGGAAGAGGCTACGTGGGAAACTCAAGACTTTTTAGATAAGAATTTCCCAGGCTTTCTAGCCTCATGTAAATTGTAAAGTATATTTAGTATTGTAATAAAGAAGTGACCCTCACACCACCCCCTGCCTTGTACCAGAAATAAGGGAATAAAGATGTGACACATTTCCTTTTCCATTACTCACCCTAGGACTTTTTAATCTCGGGAAGAGATTCTTTTATGGGGGGAAGGATGTAACACCCCTGGTGTTACTATAGCTAAAACTTGAGCATGGCATCATAAACATTGGCATTGCATATTTTGACACACCTAGAGTGCATTCACTAGGTAAAAATTTCAAACAAGTGTATTCTTTTTAGTGTTTTGCAAATAGGACCCTGGATAGGGAACCTGACCCTAAATAAGGCTCAAAGGGGCAAAACTTAACCCAAATGAAAAAAACCTAAAAGCTTTAAGTGATGGGTCACAAAATGATCCCAAGACTTAAGTAGAATTACACTTAGACCCCTGGGATACCAGAAACCCTAATTGGAACCCTGGAAAACCCTAAAACCAAACCCTAGGGACCTATGTGCAAAACTAGTCCACTTTTGGACTAAAGTGCAAAAACCAAGTTAAATAAGTATCTTAAGTCATTTGGGTCACTCATTTGTGAATTTACAAGCCAAACCCTAAACTTTGGACTCATTTGCAAAAAGGACCCTAATTGAGAATTTACCCTAAGTCTGAAATTTCAGAGTTTTGGCTCAACTTTGGAGCCTTGTAACTTTCAAATTATAGGGTTTTTGCCCTAGGTCACCACATCAAGATTGTAGCTCAATTATAGGAGAACAACTTTGCTTAAGAGTGTAAGCATTGTTGTTAAGAAAATTTAGGAGATATTGAAGCCCAAAGTTGGACTGTCAGGTTGATACAGTCTGAACTTCAGATGGACAGGGACATGGGTCCAAGTTTGAGAGCCAATTCACCTAAGATCCAGTGCAAGTTTGAGAATGATTCCTATAACAAATTTGTAGCTGATATGTAGCATTACAACTTTGATGCTGAGCTTGTGTTGAGTTGTCATTCAAAATTGAGAGAAAACCAAGCTCCAAAATGGTCTGTCAGGTGCTCTGATGATCCTTTGCCATTGTATAGTGACCTGATAAGGATCAGAATGCCAGCACAAAAATTGCTCACCGCCGGCGACATCTTCGCCGGGATTTGTGCCGCGGCCGTGTGAACCTTGCTCACTTTGAAAAGATCTCACCACGGATGTGTATGAACTACTATGGCCTCACTGTCCCCTGCCCCTTTTCACCAGCGATGTGGCCTCATGGTCGTCACCGGAGTTACCATGCTTCACTGCGGCTGTGCCACGCTCCAAGCCTTCCACCACGTCGTCCCTAGCCGCACCAGCTCACCGGTAACCGCCGTAGCTCCTCCACCGGTGATCACCGGAGGACTGCCACGGTGAAAGCCACCCGTTCGTAGCACCAGTGCCCCTTTTCCCCTCCGGTCGCCAGCACTTCTCTGCCAAATTGAGCGCCACCGCTATTGCGCTCTATAAATTGAGTGCACCCACAGCTCCGTAGGGTAATCACACATCTATTGCACCAAACCTTGCCCCGGATTATCCACCTGGGACCGAGAATTGCTCGTTTTCCCCAATCACGGTCTCCGCCGCCGAGAACCACACCCTACCGTGGCCAGCCTTCCCTAGGTCTACTCATTCCCTTCTTGTTCCTGTTCTAGCATCCTTACATGATGGTGATGCTCCCCGACCCCTTTAATTGAACCGGACCGCCAGGGATCGCCGGGAACACGATCGCCAACCCGCGATGCTCACGGCCGCCGTGGCCAGAGCTTATTAGTTAGTCGTTGATGAAATTAGGTTAGGGGAAGTGATCTAGGGTGGTTCAATTCCATGCCCACTGCTCGAGAGTGCCGATCATGGCCCCGCTCGGCCGGTCTGCTAGCTCGCCGGAGTACGTCCCCGTGCAGTTCGCCGCCAGGGACTTCGAACGGAGAAAGGATAGAAGCGTGGGGTTGTTTTTGCAGATGTCAGTGAGACGTTGAACAGTAGCCAGGGATTCTTAGCAGATATCCAAAACGTTGAGGGCCTCTGCGCAAATCTGCCCTGCGGGCGCGAGCGCGCACGCGTCTTTTCCCTCTGGACTGGGCCGTTTGGGCTGAAACCAGCCCATCACTGTTACACTTTTTCCTTTTTCTTTTTTAGTGAAGCTTTAGAAATATGTAGGAAATTATAAAAAAATCCTAAAAATATGAGACCAATTTTCCTATCCTTCTTATTTTCCCTAGAATTTAATAAAAATAGTTTTATGATTTTTAAAAGAAATAAGGAATTTTAAGGCATTTTAAGTAGTTTAAAGTAATAGTTCTGGATTTTTAGAAAATAAATAATAATCCCAAAATTGCCCAAACTTTTTACGTAAGCTTTATACATCATTTAGAAGCCTTGGGTAGAGTTTGGGTTAATTTGGACCTTGTTTGATACTTAGAATCCTAAAACCCCACCCCTGCCCTGTGAACTCCTTTACTGAATCCGAAAACCCTATGTTCTCGGAGTCTCGTGAAGGAAAGTTGTATTCTAGACTTAGATAATAAGTTTATATTATCTTTGCACTCTCATGAGCATTACATGGCATTCATTCTTATACATATATATGGTTATGATTAGAACACGAAGAAGAAGTGGAAGCCACTGAAGAGCAAGTACCACCACCTTTGGAAACACAGGCTGAGAACTGTTTCTACTTCGATATTTGTGGATCTGAGCCTGACTCACCCATAAACAAAGGCAAGCCCCGGTGCATTTGCCACCTCCCTTGATGTTTTCAAAATCTTTCTCACTTACTTGCTGCATTAGGTAATAGGAGTTGATTGCTTAAACAATTCCTGCATTACCTTCCTTGATACCGTATTTTACAAAAGGTTTTACTATGCTTAGTATTGCTTTAGCAAAAACAAAAGGTTTTGTTTTAAAAAAATGATTGGCAAAGTGGGAGGGATGTTTTTGAAAATAAAACTTGATGGTGGATCCATCATGGCCGTGATGGGTTCAACATCGGATAAAGATGTACCTCTGCCAGGTACCAAACTTTGGGTTTGAAATGATTAAGATGAGACCGGGCGGGTGACTTGCACGAGAAAGGAGTCTCGGTGTAGTGTCTCCGTCTGAGTCGATTAAGGGCCGTCTCGATGTAAGCCTGCTGACCGAGGACCCTTTAACTGGTCACATGCCTCGTCATGGGTAAGCTTTGCCTCGGGTGGACTAAGGCCAGAATAAGATAACACGAAATGGGCGTGGAGCGGTGGCGAGAGTAGCGTGTACCCTCCGTGGCAAGAGGCTGGACGGTGGTGTATCTGTGATCTCGGTTGCGTGAACCTGATCTGGTCTTAAGAAACTCGGTGGCGGGTTGACATATGCAAGGGTTAAGTGCTACATATGTCGTGTGATTGGAGATCCTCAGCTGAGTATAATCGATTAGGATCGTTGTACCTCCGCGGTTATGGAGACTTGGCCACTGACTTACACGTAGCAATACAGTGAAGATGATGGGTTGATAAGAAATTGGCTAGTGCAGGTCAAGTGACTGAACTAGGGTAGAAAGAACTCTAGCTGCAGGTAATTTTACTTAACCTGACAATAAAATTGGATTTTAAGGATCCACTTTAGTAAGCTTTTCTGCAAAATAGAGTCTTTGATTCTTGATAAACCATACCTTGACTCCCTTAAGCCAGCATACCCTTGAGAGTCTTTTCTTTAGTCGGGTAAGACTTGCTGAGTAATTCCATACTCAGGGTTTTATTCCCCCGTTGTTTTTAGGTGAGGAGACAACAAACTTTTGTTGTTTTTGTACCAAGGTGGTGAAAAATGAAGACAATCAAGAATGAAGTTGCTGGAGGACCGAGTCCTACTTAAAACTTTTATGTAAAGAACTTATTGGGAGGAGTTTCTGCCTCCCAGGTATTGTAATAATACTTTTCAGCACTCGCTTTACACTCTGGTCTGTAATAAATGACTTACTCTTACTTTTTAAATAAATGTAAGTTTATGTAATCACTTCCGCATTTCCGTATCTGCGATGAACATATTATCTGTCAGACGGGTGAAACGTTCCTGGTAAGGTAAGAGAAAAGATACCGAACTTGTCAAGTGATTCAGAAACATCTACAGGGTTGTCTGATGTCTGTTGGACAAGGACAACTGTATGTGGGCCTAATGACTTGGGAGGTTCCGTCACAGCGCATCTCATACATGCGCCAAGAAGACAACATATATAATAACAGAGTGTATAGAGATAAATGTCACAATAATCAGAGTATTTATTACATAGCGGAAGACTTATTACAAAATAAAGGAATAAACATAAAACGAACTAAGGATCGTCGGCGCCAATGTCAACTGAGAAACGCCACCTAGATCAGATCATACTCCTCGCCTTGTGGCTCCTCCTGAACCACCTGCTCTTCTCTTGTGGGGGGATGTGAGACAGCAAGGGTGAGCTCACACATGATCATAGCTCAACAAGTTGTGGGGAACCAGTGGACATGAACTCACAAAGGTGGGAGTTCATGTGATGTGTAAGGCTAATCAATGACAGGGGTTAAAGCTGAGCATTGCTTTTAAGTGGTTGGTCAAAATTTTATTAGCAATTACTAAGTGTAAGTAAGTACCAAACCTTAGTAAAGTAATTGAACAAAATTAATAATAACCCATGCAATGCAAATGACCAAATTGAATTTAAGTTCCATAATTTAAACATCAGAGAGTCCTGAGCTGCTCATGACCGTGACCTCGGCTAGTATACCAGTTTTACACTATGCAGAGGTTGTACCCTTTACCCACAAGTCATGTTACCCATCTGCCAAGGGGTCGCGACTCCCATACACCTCTACCTAGGAAACGCGGCAGGGCAACACTACGAGGCCTTTACAAAGTTCCACTAGCTTCCGAAAACCCGCTACAGTTTATGGGAAGAGCACTTGCAAGAATCCCCCGTCTGACCGCCATCGCAGCTAAATCAACCCGAGAACCTCCTTGCATTCAACTCCCCTACTACCCTTGCCCCTTTCGGGTAAGGTAGTCTTCTACTAGCTTTCCTAATTAGTCAGCCAAGGGTGTCCCATTAAACCCTTGTGGTGGCACGTGTTTCTCAAGTTAAGCTCTATGTTCCAATTAACATTAATGAACTTGACATGAACATAAATAGAATAACAAGAATAATTGGAACATAGATATAATAAATGATTATTCCAAAACCATGTAAAGCAATAGCAAACTACCCAAGTGATTCAGGGGTAAACAAGGTAATAAGATAAAACAATCTAGGGTGACCTATCGGGTCCCATCAAAATTAACCTATGCATGAATAAGTGACATTAAAGAACATTATTGGGTAAAAAGTGGTCAAGGGCACACTTGCCTTCAATGAGCTCCTGCTTAGCTACTTCAACCTGCTGCTCACCAGGATCCTCAGTCACAGTCTCTTCTACTCGCCACAATACAAACAAGCACAGTATATAGAGAAAATTAACATCACACCAAACATGTAAACAAAATACACGACACTAATCTATATATTAAAACAGAATCCTAGGAACAAGAGTCATAATTTTTGGAGTTATAGATTTTAAGTTATGGATTTTCAAAGGTTTTATGTGTTTAAAATAGGATTAAGTGAGAGATTAAATTTCTAGGCTCTAGGTGATAGAGAATAAAATTACAAAATTTTAGAAACAGGAATGGAGTAATTTGGAGTTCATATGCTTTTTCTATGAATTATTGAAGTTCTAGCCATTATTTTCCTATTAAAAATCCATTTATAAATTATTTTCTCTGGTTTTATAATGTTCTGGAGTGGGCCTCAAATCCAGATAAACCCAGGGGCTATTCTACAACTAATCCCGAGACACAGGCGCACCTGAGTGGACCGCGGGTTATTAATACGTGAGCAGAGGGGTTTATATGCAAAAGTTGCGCGGTCCAAAGGTGCGGGTGAATCTCGGCCGTCAGATCGGACATGGGTGTTCCAGATTAGATTTGGAGTGGATCGAAACGGTACACGTCGGCCCCCGCACGATCAAATCTCAACGCTCTAGATTCAATACTCTAGCTTCACCTGTCATCAGTCTGATCTAAATCGGATGGCTCACAACCCCCAAACCCGAATCGATATACAGGTTCTAATCACAGCCGTTCCTGCCCAATCCAACGATGCACGCAGTTCCGCCCGACCCTGGCCCTTGCCAGCGACGAGGGCACCCCGCACGGTGGCGTGCCATGGCCGGAATTCCCTCGCTGGCCTATAATGCATGATTTCCCGCCGCGCTAGATGCTAACTGAAGCTGAGGCCATGACAAATTCTGGAAGGGAGTACTTACTCAGGATTGAGTTGACGACGGAGCAGACCACAGAGCGAAGCGGCTCCGCCGCGGTACGCACGAACGACGGGGATTTTCCGGTGACCTGAGTCCCTCCGAGCCGATGGATCACGATGTCCACCCTCCACACATCCAACTCCTCCTCCCCCCAGGTCCAGATTTCGGGTTAATCGACGGTGGAAGCGAACCCCCAATCGCCGCCGCGCCTCTCACTTCTCTCTCTTCTTCTTCTCGGTCAGAGGCAATGGCAAGTGGACGATCTCATGGAGACTCTGGTGGATTCAAGTGCGCAGGGGAGGGCGAGGTCAAGAAGGTTTTTTTATAGGCGTGAGAACCCGGGCGGTGGGTTAGCTGAGGCCGGACTTCGTGGTTCGGCCGTTGAGGCACTCCGCCCTACATGCGTGGTAGAGGAAGGTGGGCACTGCGCGGTGGGCCAGGCGTGTTAGCGACACCTGCACCGTGGCAACGCGCGCGCGAGTCCGAAATCGGCCCACAGGTCAGCGAAAGGCAATCTGCGCAGGTGAGAGGGAGTAGGGAGAGAGGCTGAGTGGTGGACCAGCAGCGCCAGTGAGCCGGGTGAAAGCATACACGCGCCACTTGAGAGACTGGCCTAATGGGCCCACCTATCGGCACCACATCACAGTTGGGCTGCACGGAGGAGTTGGCCAAATGGGCCGAATTGGTGGCTTTGGGGCCCAACCGTGGGATTTCTCTTTTTCTTTTATTCTTTTCTCTTCTCCTTTTCAAATTCAAAATTTTGAATTCCTTTTCCCACTCAAACTTCATGATAAATTTGTTCTCTCATTAAAGACTCATCTTAGACATGGTATGAATAAATTTGTCTAAGTTTAGTATTTATTTTATGATAAGTAGTGCTTTCTTTCTCCAATTTTAGAGTATCTTTTATATCTTAATTTCCCATTTGGGTATTAATGTAATTCTTCTCTCATTATTTTATGTTGTCACAGAATGCACACACAAAATAAAATCCAGCATGATGCATAAATTAATGGTATATATTCTTTTATTAATTATTTGTTTTTTTAAATATGGTGTTCATGTGAGATGATAAACATAGATAACACATATAGTTGTAGAGTAATATAATTTCTCTTTCTAGACCTTTCTTACATAGTGGGTGTTACAAATCCTACCCCCCTTAACAAGAATCTCGTCCTCGAGATTTAGGAAGATCTAGGGAAAAGATGGGGAAAATCTATGCGGAGCTCTTCTTCTCTTTCCCATGTTGCTTCATCTTCACCGTGGTGACTCCATTGCACTTTGCACATCTTTATCACCTTATTTCTTGTAACTCTAGTCAAAGTATCAAGAATCTTGATCGGATACTCCGTGTAAGTCAAATCACCCTGAACACTGAGCTCTTCCATTGGTAACTGTTCCTCGGGAACACGGAGACACTTCTTCAGCTGAGATACGTGGAACACATTATGCACATCCGATAGACTATCAGGTAACTCGAGTTGGTATGCCATCTCCCCAACTCGCCTAAAGATCAAGAATGGTCCAATATAACGAGGGGACAATTTGCCCTTAACTTTGAATCTCCTCATTCCACGAAGTGGTGACACCTTGAGGTACACATAATCTCCTTCTTCAAATTCCAATGGTCTCCTTCTATTATCAGCATAACTCTTTTGCCTGGTTAGAGCCACCCTCAAATTCTCTCGAATTATACGGACTTGTTCTTCTGCTTCCTGAATTAGTTCAGGCCCAAAGAACTGTCTTTCTCCAGTCTGATCCCAATACAAAGGAGTCCTGCACTTCCTCCCATATAAAGCCTCAAAAGGTGACATTTTCAGACTGGCATGATAGCTATTGTTATATGAAAACTCGACATATGGTAGACTTTTATCCCAACTTCCTCCATGCTGAAGGGCACAAGCTCTCAACATATCTTCCAAAACTTGATTAGTCCTTTCAGTCTGCCCATCAGTCTGAGGGTGATAAGCAATACTAAAATTCAACTTTGTACTCATGTTCTCATGAAAGCTTCTCCAGAATCTTGAGGTAAACTGTGAACCTCGATCAGACACGATCTTCTTTGGTACTCCATGTAAACACACAATCTGAGCCATATATAACTCTGCTAGCTGAGAACCTTTATAAGTAGTCTTCACAGGAATAAAGTGAGCCACTTTAGTCAATCTATCCACAATCACCCATATAGCATCATATCCTTTCTAGGTGCGAGGCAATCCAGTAATGAAATCCATACCAATCTCTTCCCACTTCCACTCAGGTATCTTCAGTGGATGCAATAGTCCAGCTGGTCTCTGGTGTTCAGCCTTAACTCTTTGACATACATCGCACATAGCCACATGTGCGGCCACATCTCTCTTCAATCCATACCACCAATACTTCCGCTTCAAATCCTGATACATCTTGGTACTACCAGGATGAATAGAATAATCCGAGTCATGGGCCTCCTTCAATATAGTCTCTCGAAGGCTTTCAATATCAGGAACACACATCCTGTCCTTGAACCATACAGTGCCCTGCTCATCTTCCGTAAATTCCAGAACTCGACCCTCAGTAATCAGATCCTTAATCTCTTGTATCTTAGCATCACCAACTTGTCCTTTGCGAATTTCTTGCTCCAAAGTAGGTTCCACATCAATAGTAACTCCTTCAGTGTGAGCAACTATCCCCAGGTTAAGTCTCCTGAAATCCTCAACAATCTCATCGGGTAGCTGGGCAACAATAGCTGAATGAACATGCTCCTTTCGACTCAAGGCATCTGCAACCAAATTTGCCTTGCCCGGGTGATAGTGAATCTCCAAATCATAATCCTTAATAAGCTCCAACCAACGGCGTAGCCTAAGGTTGAGATCCTTTTAAGTGAATATATACTTCAGACTCTTATGATCCGTGTATACTTGGCACTTGGTTCCCATAATGTAATGTCTCCAAATCTTAAGTGCATGCACAACGGCTGCCAATTCCAAGTCATGAGTGGGGTAGTTCAATTCATGTTTCCGTAACTGACGAGAAGCATAGGCAATCACATGTCCTTCTTGCATGAGCACACATCCTAAGCCTTGGCCACATGCATCACAATAGATATCAAATCCTTTCTGTAGGTCTGGCATAACCAATACTGGTGGCGACATCAACCTCTTTTTCAATTGCTCAAAGCTGTCTTGGCACTTCTCGTCCCACTTAAATTCTCTTCCTTTCTCCAAAAGCGAAGTCATAGGCTTAGCAATCTTAGAAAATCCTTCAATAAATCTCTGATAATAACCAGCAAGTCCCAAGAAACTCCGAATCTCAGTAACTGTAGTGGGTACTCTCCACTCCATTATCTCCTTGACCTTAGCAGGATCCACTGAAATTCCTTCATTGGATATGATATGACCAAGAAATGGCACCTTGCCAATCCAAAACTCGCACTTGCTGAACTTGGCATATAGTTGGTTATCTCGTAGCTTTTGTAGCACCAATCTCAGATCTTCCTCGTGATCACTATCACTCTTAGAATAGATAAGAATGTCGTCGATGAACACCATGACGAATCTGTCCAAGTATTCCATAAACACCTTGTTCATCAAGTTCATAAAATAAGCTGGTGCATTGGTTAATCCAAACGACATCACAGTGAACTCATATAATCCATATCGAGTCGAGAAAGCTGTCTTGGGAATATCCGATGGTCTAATCCTCATCTGATGGTAACCCGATCGGAGATCAATGTTCGAGAATACTCTAGCACCTCTCATTTGATCAAACAAATCCTCAATACGGGGCAACGGATACTTGTTCTTCACAGTAACGTCATTAAGAGATCTATAATCCACACACATTCTTTGTGATCCATCCTTCTTCTGTACAAACAGAACCAGTGCTCCCCACGGTGAGGAACTGGGACGAATGTACCCGGCCTCTTGTAACTCAGTTAACTGCTTCTTAAGTTCCTTCAACTCCTCTACGGACATCCTATATGGCCGTTTAGAAATAGGGGTGGTTCCAGGTAGGAGATCAATAACAAACTCAACTTCTCTATCAGGTGGCATCCCTGGTAACTCCTCTAGAAAGACATCCAGAAAATCTCTAACCACACGGATGTTGTCACCAACAAAATCCTCAGGTATAAAGAACATTGCACGTTTGGATGAGGTGGTTACTGCAATATTAACTTGAAATCTTTCTCCTTTAGTGGTAGTGAGTTCTACGGTACCTCTACCACATGCTATAATGGCCTTTGCCTTTCTTAACCATGACATACCAAGGATCAGATCTATACAACTGGACTCTAATATTATAGCAGTAGCTCCAAATTCTCTACCCATAATGGTCAATGTCAATCTACGTGTCATTTGATTCGCCTCAACAGGCCCTTTAGGTGTAATTACTATCATGGGTTTTCTCATTTTTAGCAGTGGTATTTCATTTGTGTTGGCATATCTAGCAGACATAAATGAATGTGTAGCACCAGAATCAAATAAGATGGTTGCAGGAATTGCATTAACATAAAACATACCAAGTACGATGTCAGCACCATCCGGAGTAGCATCTACGCTGACTTGATTAACTTTGGCAATAGAATATCCCTTGCCAGATCCTGGAGTTTGCTGCCTATTCTGAACTGGAGTAGTAGCAATCCTCTGTGGGCAGACATTTGCATAATGACCAGTCTTCCCACACTTGAAACAAGTAGTGCCTGGACTCTGTCCTGAAAACTTCGTTGGGGTGCCAGTAGGGGTAGCCTCTCGAGGAGGTGGAGTCCTCAGAGGTGATTGCTGAACTGGGCGCTGGCCTCCGCCAGTGCGAACTGGTGTACCCTGGGGTGAACTGTAGCGAGGACGAACACTGCTACTTCCTTGTCCTTGAGATATAGCCTTTCTCTTTAAATCTCCCAGCTGAACACGCTTGTGTTCAATAGCTAGCGCCTTATCGAGTAGCCTCTGAAATGATGGAAACGTATGTGCCACTAGAGCATACTGCAGGGGTCCATTAAGTCCTTCAATAAAATGCTCTTGCTTCCTCTCATCTTCAGCAACTTCATCCGGGGCATATCTGGATAACTGGATAAACTTGTCGCAGTACTCGCTGACTGACATACTTCCTTGCTTTAGCGACAGAAATTCCTTCTTCTTAATCTTCATTAATCCAGCTGGTATATGATAATTCCTGAACTGCGTACTGAACTCTGCCCAGGTGATAGTATCAGCAGCATCATGGGCAGCAGTATATGAATCCCACCAGTCAGCAGCAGGACCCGTCAGACGTCCAGAAGCATATAAAACCTTATCCCGATCAGTGCATTATGCAATATTCAACATCTTTTCCACAGATTTCAGCCAATCATCCGCGTCCAGTGGATCAGGAGAGCTTGCAAATGTAGGTGGCTTATGACTCATGAACTCCCTATGCTTATCTCGGGGTGGAACTGGTGGTGGTGGAGGAGGCAGTGGTACTTGTTGCTGTTGCTGTTGTTGCTGTTGTTGTTGCATTTGCTGTTGCAGATGTTGTTGCGCCCTCCTTTCCTGGCGTATCTCCTCTCGCTCCTGGCGCAACTCCTGTCGTATCCCTTCTCTTTCCTGACGCATCTCCTGGCGTTCTTGCTGCATCTGAGCACACATATCCGCCATAGTGTCCGCCATTTGTTGCATCATCCTCCTCTAAGCAGCATTCAGTGGGTCAACTCTGTCTGGTGGAGGATTAGGAGGATTCATCTCTGCTGGCTATGGCTGAGGTTGTCTATATATCCTTCGAGTGTGTCGATTAGGAGGCAAATCAATTCCACCACCCCTCCTGGTATTGACCATCTGAGTTAGATACATAAGGTAAGAGAATAGTAGACAAGGCAGGTATTTTACAAATCAGTTTACTTTGGGGGATTTATTAGCTAAGCAGATTAATGTTTTACCTACCATAGCTAATTCATTACCTTATGGTGGTACATACTAAGATGTCCATATATAATATATCAATCAATCAAAGAAGCAAATCAGACATTTAACATTAGAACAATCAAACAACATTTTTAAAGAAAATAGTTTTAAATTTTGTCTTGGGTTCCCTATCTCTTAAGAAGAACATAATGGTAGGATTCAAGGTGTAAAATCCATCTTGTCTTAGAGTAGAAAAGATAAGATCAATCAGAGTAGAATAGCAAAAGATGAGACAAGATCAAGATGAGATGAGTATAGAAGGAGTCAGAGTAAGGTAAGTACGAAAGGGTTGTCCATTTCTATCTAGGTTTCGTCCTACAGTCAACATTTCCTCTGATACCACTTCTGTCACACCCGGCTTTAAGGAACAAAGCCAGGTGAATCTCATACATGCGCCAAGAAGACAACATATATAACAACAGAGTGTATAGAGATAAATGTCACAATAATCAAAGTATTTATTACATAGCGGAAGACTTATTACAAAATAAAGGAATAAACATAAAACGAACTAAGGATCGTCGGCGCCAATGTCAACTGAGAAACGCCACCTAGATCAGATCATACTCCTTGCCTTGTGGCTCCTCCTGAACCACCTGCTCTTCTCCTGTGGGGGGGTGTGAGACAGCAAGGGTGAGCTCACACATGATCATAGCTCAACAAGTTGTGGGGAACCAATGGACATGAACTCACAAAGGTGGGAGTTCATGTGATGTGTAAGGCTAATCAATGACAGGGGTTAAAGTTGAGCATTGCTTTTAAGTGGTTGGTCAAAATTTTATTAGCAATTACTAAGTGTAAGTAAGTACCAAACCTTAGTAAAGTAATTGAACAAAATTAATAATAACCCATGCAATGCAAATGACCAAATTGAATTTAAGTTCCATAATTTAAACATCAGAGAGTCCTGAGCTGCTCATGACCGTGAGCTCGGCTAGTATACCAGTTTTACACTATGCAGAGGTTGTACCCTTTACCCACAAGTCATGTTACCCATCTGCCAAGGGGTCGCGACTCCCATACACCTCTACCTAGGAAACGCGGCAGGGCAACACTACGAGGCCTTTACAAAGTTCCACTAGCTTCCGAAAACCCGCTACAGTTTATGGGAAGAGCACTTGCAAGAATCCCCCGTCTGACCGCCATCGCAGCTAAATCAACCCGAGAACCTCCTTGCATGCAACTCCCCTACTGCCCTTGCCCCTTTCGGGTAAGGTAGTCTTCTACTAGCTTTCCTAATTAGTCAGCCAAGGGTGTCCCATTAAACCCTTGTGGTGGCACGTGTTTCTCAAGTTAAGCTCTATGTTCCAATTAACATTAATGAACTTGACATGAACATAAATAGAATAACAAGAATAATTGGAACATAGATATAATAAATGATTATTCCAAAACCATGTAAAGCAATAGCAAACTACCCAAGTGATTCAGGGGTAAACAAGGTAATAAGATAAAACAATCTAGGGTGACCTATCGGGTCCCATCAAAATTAACCTATGCATGAATAAGTGACATTAAAGAACATTATTGGGTAAAAAGTGGTCAAGGGCACACTTGCCTTCAATGAGCTCCTGCTCAGCTACTTCAACCTGCTGCTCACCAGGATCCTCAGTCACAGTCTCTTCTACTCGCCACAATACAACAAGCACAGTATATAGAGAAAATTAACATCACACCAAATATGTAAACAAAATACACAGCACTAATCTATATATTAAAATAGAATCCTAGGAACAGGAGTCATAATTTTTGGAGTTATAGATTTTAAGTTATGGAATTTTAAAGGTTTTATGTGTTTAAAATAGGATTAAGTGAGAGATTAAATTTCTTATTGTTTTCATGATAAAACAGAGGCTCTAGGTGATAGAGAATAAAATTACAAAATTTTAGAAACTGGAATGGAGTAATTTGGAGTTCATATGCATTTTCTATGAATTATTGAAGTTCTAGCCATTATTTTCCTATTAAAAATCCATTTATAAATTATTTTCTCTGGTTTTATAATGTTCTGGACTGGGCCTCAAATCCAGATAAACCCAGGGGCTATTCTACAACTAATCCTGAGACACAGGCGCACCGTGAGTGGACCGCAGGTTATTAATACGTGAGCAGAGGGGTTTATATGCAAAACTTGCGCGGTCCAAAGGTGCAGGTGAATCTCAGTCGTCAGATCGGACATGGGTGTTCCATATTAGATCTGGAGTGGATCGAAACGGTACGCGTCGGCCACCGCACGATCAAATCTCAACGCTCCAGATTCAATACTCTAGCTTCACCTGTCATCCGTCTGATCTAAATCGGACTGCTCACAACCCCCAAACCCGAATCGGTATACAGGTTCTAATCGCAGCCGTTCCTGCCCAATCCAACGATGCACGCAGTTCCGCCCCGACCCTGGCCCTTGCCGGCGATGAGGGTGCCCCGCACGGTGGCGCGCCAAAGCCGGAATTCCCCCGCTAGCCTACAATGCATGATTTCCCGCCGCGCTAGATGCTAACTGAAGCTGAGGCCACGAAAAATTCTGGAAGGGAGTACTTACTCGCGATTGAGTTGACGACGGAGCAGACCACAGAGCAAAGCGGCTCCGCCGCGGTACACACGAACGACGGGGATTTTCCGGTGACCTGAGTCCCTCCGAGCCGATGGATCATGATGTCCACCCTCCACACATCCAACTCCTCCTCCCCCCAGGTCCAGATTTCGGGTTAATCGGCGGTGGAAGCGAACCCCCAATCGCCGCCGTGCCTCTCACTTCTCTCTCTTCTTCTTCTCAGTCAGAGGCAATGGCAAGTGGACGATCTCACGGAGACTCTAGTGGATTCAAGTGCGCATGGGAGGGCGAGGTCAAGAAGGTTTTTTTATAGGCGCGAGAACCCGGGCGGTGGGTTAGCTGAGGCCGGACTTCGCGGTTCGGCCGTTGAGGCACTCCGCCCTGCGCGGGAGGTAGAGGAAGGTGGGCACTGCGTGGTGGGCCAGGCGTGTCAGCGACACCTGCACCGTGGCAACGCGCGCGCGAGTCCGAAATCGGCCCACAGGTCAGCGAAAGGCAATCTGCGCAGGTGAGAGGGAGTAGGGAGAGAGGCTGAGTGGTGGATCAGCAGCGACAGTGAGCCGGGTGAAAGCATACACGCGCCACTTGAGAGACTGGCCTGATGGGCCCACCTGTCGGCACCACATCACAGTTGGGCTGCGCGGAGGAGTTGGCCAAATGGGCCGAATTGGTGGCTTTGGGGCCCAACTGTGGGATTTCTCTTTTTCTTTTATTCTTTTCTCTTCTCCTTTTCAAATTCAAAATTTTGAATTCCCTTTCCCACTCAAACTTCATGATAAATTTGTTCTCTCATTAAAGACTCATCTTAGACATGGTATGAATAAATTTGTCTAAGTTTAGTATTTATTTTATGTTAAGTAGTGCTTTCTTTCTCCAATTTTAGAGTATCTTTTATATCTTAATTTCCCATTTGGGTATTAATGTAATTCTTCTCTCATTATTTTATGTTGTCCCAGAATGCACACACAAAATAAAATCCAACATGATGCATAAATTAATGGTATATATTATTTTAATAATTATTTGTTTTTTTAAATATGGTGTTCACGTGAGATAATAAACATAGATAACACATATAGCTGTAGAGTAATATAATTTTTCTTTCTAGACCTTTCTTACATAGTGGGCGTTACAGGAGCTTCGGCTAAATGGCGGAAAAAGGAACCGACTTAAAGGGGAAAAGGCTATCTAGTCCTCATAGAATTGTCTATAGGTCAATAATAAATTTAAAGGGCATGAATGTAATTTCTCACAGGCTGCGTCCTGTGCCTATAAATAGATGAATAGTACCCCCGTACTGTTCACGCTGACTTGTACTTGCTTGTGCGTCACGCTTGTACTTTTACCTTCTGTCAAGCTGAAGCACTTGAGAACAAGTCTCCAACATTGGCGCCCACCTCCGGTGAACTCTTTCGACCACCTTCGGCAAGTACTAACCTTCGTCATGCCGCCAAAGAAAGCTTCAGCGCTAGGGGTTGCTGCATTGCAGCCGCTGGACCCAAACCAGGAGACCCTCTCTCTCCGAGAGGCCCGAAGCCAGAAGAAAAAAAACCACCAGTCCAATACTCCAGGAGGAGGAGTTGGACCAAGAGATCAGGGATATGGAGATCATCCATCAGCAAGTACAAAGAAAGAAAGAGAAGATGGTGTAGCTGGCTGATCTCCAAAGGAAGATCGACGAAGCTACTGAAGAAGTGCGATTGAGGGCACAAGCGCCTACAGTGCTCAATGAAATTGTCATTGAGGCCATGATCAAGGGTCTTCGGCCAGGACCTACTACCCAATATTTTGCCAGAAAGCCCCCACAGACTCTGGAGAAGCTGCTTCAAAAGATGGATGAGTACATCCAGGCTTACAATGACTTCCACCAAAGAAGGGAGGAAGCTTACAGTTTCTCTGAGATGACCAAGGGCTTCGGAGGAAGAATCCAACCGAGGCATGTCAGGTCAATTCATAACTCCATTCAGAGTGATGAGAAAGGAAGTAAGCTACAGAGGCCACAGTATACCTCACAATCTTCGGGGCAGCAACAAAGCTCTTTCTGGCCACTAGCTCCAAGAGGCAGAGGCACCAGGGGCTTCGGAGGAAGATATGGGGATCAGCCCAGGAAGATCTACTGTTTATTTTGTGGTGAAGACAAGGGCCATACTACAAGAATGTGCCAAATCACCATCCAAAAGCAGAAGGAGATCGCAGAAGCAGAAGCTCGGCAGAGTCAACCGAAGCAGGTCTTGCACACTGCTTCGTGCCACTCACCCTACATACCAGAATATGTGGGTAATCATCCTGCAGCTTCTGTTGCTTCGGCTAGCCAGCCATAGGCTTCTTGGCCATAGCTTCCACCTCTGCCACCACTACAACCAACCTATTCACGAGGTCATCAGCCAGAAGGGCGCCAACACACCCAACAGCAGCGGGATTTTAGGGAGGAATCCGAAGCTCGCACAGTCAACAGTACCGTGCCAGAGTCAAACCACATCTATTGAGAGATATCCTACCTTCTAAAACACTTTTTTATTTTATGCCAGTTTGTTTTTAATAAGGGACAAGTAATACAAATCTAGTTTTAATTCCTTGTAATAGTTTCGCTTCTATTAAAATGAAATATATCTTCTTCAGAGATTTACGAAGCTCGAAAATTGCCGAAGCTTAAAAAAGTCGTTCCTAAGGGAGCGCAGCATAAGTTTTGCCGAAGCTACAAAAAGTCATTCCCAAGGGAGCGTAGTGTAAGTTTTCTGCTCAAAAGTTGTTCCTAAGTGAATGCAGAGCCAAATACCGCCAAAATATAAGGCGAAGCGTGAAAAGTCAACGCGAAAAATACCACCGAAATAGAAGGCGAAGAAGTTCAAAAGACGTTCCTAAGGGGATGCAGAACTTACACCGAAAAATAAGCGGTGAAGCCGAAAAATAAACGGCAAAGAGATTTTGATCATTCCTAAGGGGATGCAGAGATGGTATGTTCCAGTGTGGGCATGTGGGTGCGTATCTTCGGCATTAGCATCATTCGCATCATATCATCACATCATCCCGCATAGCATCACATCATACATCATATTGCACTGATGACACGAATTGAATACGAAGTCGACCTTCGGAGACTGCTTTATAAAAAATGAAAATGTGCTAAGACACAAAGTTAGCTGAGAAATACAGCTTCGTCAGCTCTATTGCAAAAGAAGGGATCCTTTGTTCACGAAGATGGGAGGTTTTTACGAAGTATGGATATTTTCACGAAGCATGGATATTTTCACGAAGCACGGATGTTCTTCTTTGTGAAGCATGAAAATAAGGGAAGGTGTTTTCTCGCCGAAGGCTCAAAAACGGTATGTATATAAAGTCACGAAAACAAACAACGAAGCTAAAAGCCACAAAAACAATACCTATCCGTCTCTCGCGTTCTGCAGCTTCCTCAGCTTTTTTCGCTGCTTCTCGAGCGTTATGAATATCTTTCTCACTTTTCTTCATTATTTCGTGAGCCATTTCTCGGCTGCCATTTGCCCAGATGTCAGTGTAAAACTTTCCGCCAATTAATCTTGCTTCGGCTGAGGGATCCTTTGTGTCATCCACAGAGAAGGCAGCTTCAGCCTGGGCCAGGGTTTTGATATGTTCACAACCCGCCTTCTCCAAGATGGCTGAAATTCCTCTCGCACCCGAGAACGCGCAGACATCCCCGCGATCACTTAAATTTCCTTCAAAAGCTTCGGCCTCTCCACTTATCCATTCTATAACACCTTCGGGGTCACCTCGTATAAAGTTATCTTCATTGGAATAGACGCCCACGTTGGCGAAGCTAGCCTTTATCTTCTCCACGCAGCCTAGGGATTTTTCGAAGCATCTTTCTTTGGATGCGTGGAGTTCTTTGACTGTTTTTTCTAAATAATTTCTCCAATATTCACTAATATCTCGATTGGCCTCTGCGAGACCACATCTTTCCCTAGCTTCGGCCAGCTGTTTTCGAAGGTCTTCAATCTCATTCTTTTGAATTTCAGCATGAGCCTTGAAACTAGCTTCATCTTCTTTTACCTTGTCCACCACTGAAAGTAGAATTATATCTTTTTTTGTGGCTTTGTTCCTCAGCCTGATAACCTCTGTTCGAAGGTTGTTGAGAGCTATAGTGCAGCTCTCGTCTTTAGCATTCTTTTGCGCCCTTAGGGCATTGCTAAGTATTAAGCCCTGCAAAAAAAAGAATAAAAGGATTCACATGAGAATAAAAGGCTTCATTCCAGAGTTCATAAGCTTCAAAATTCACAATTTTTGTACCTTTAGACTGTTGTATGCAAGACTATCTGCGAGATCGGCCTTCGTCATGGCACAAAGGCCAGCTTCGAGTTTTGGGAGACCCATACTTCTGCCCATCTCCCGGCAGACGGATAATTCTTTGTTGTCTAGAAGGCAGTACAAAAAGTCATCCTCGGTTGTACCATTAAATACTAGGGATCCCCTCAGATACTGCAATTCCCGGGCATAATGTTTGGCTTCAGAAATTTCTTCTTCGGATAGTCTTTTTCCTGAAGCATGTCTAACAATATAATCAAGACCTTCGGGGGGTGATTTGGGAGTAAGGAATTTGGCTTCTTTGGCCACACTTTTCTTAAAACCTATATTAATATATTGAGTTATTCCTTCGGCCCCCTGCTCGGTTGAGGCAAGCTTCATCTCAACAGGCACTGAGGGCCCCGCCTCAGTTTCAACATAGATTATCTTAGCTTCAACTTCTGTTTGCTTAGTATCAGCCTTGGATTGCGTTTTGTCAGCTTCGGCAACCTTCCCTGTGGGAGCGGGGCTTATGGAATCGGTTGTTTCCAAAACATCTAATACATTTACCATCCTCCTCCTAGGAGTTATGGCAGAACTCTTCTGTGTCTTCAGCGCTGTTGCTTCTATCGAAGGACATAAAATCCCTGGCATCTTTGTCACCTCTTCAGTTGTTGACCTTTTAGCCTTATCTTTGTCAACCTTCGTTTCAACCAGCTCAACCGAAGGTGCCTTTGGCATTGTAACCGGTTCTTCAGCCTTCTATATCAGAGGAACAAATTTTCTTGATTCAGCAGCCGAAGAGGCCTCCCCGCCAAACTCAGGCACCACATCTGGTTCAATGTAACGCGGCCGGTGGGTAAGTACTTTCATCTTTTTGCCCGCAGCCTTCGGCACGGGTTTAGCCGAAGCAGCCAAGGTAGCAGCTTTTCTCTTTTTCCCCTGTCCCTGCAGCGGGTAGTGGTAGTCGGGGTAGACGAAGCCGATGGCATCAAAAACTCTATTTATTCTCTTTTTTCCCTGACCTCCGAAGGTTGTAGATAGTGCATTATCTTTTTCCTTAGAATAAGCTCTAAGCAGCTCATCACTTGTAACTTCGATGCATTTTAGCCAGTCATCGTTTGGTTCATCGAATTTATCCCCATATCTGAATGTATACTTCAGCCGGACCAGTTCACCTTTGGTAGACATGGTGATGGTCTCCTTTGGCATTTCCCAGCTCTCTACAAGTGGCCATACTCTGAATGCTATGTGCTCTTGAATTAAATCTCTCGTACCAATAAAGAAGCAGACAGTACCAAATGCCTTCTGGCATGCTTCGGCGACTTCATCAATTTCAACCTTTGGCTTTCGGAGGCCGAAGCGGGACCATATGGGGCGCATGGTAACCTCCTTGATGTCTTCCCTTGCTATCAAGTTGTTCTTCACATAAAACCATTCTTCCATCCAATTTACCGACCACCTCTTCCGAAATGTCGGCACTGGGTGGCTTGTGTTGGGACGGGCGATAAATCCATAACAACCGAAGTTGTTGTGATACTGTTCTTTCCCCGTGGCCTTCGTCTCATACAGAAGTTCATGCATGCTGCAGAAGCATTTTGCGCTTGGCTCTATCCCTTGGCTTCTTACTGCCCAGACGAAGACTCCCATCCTCAATATGGCTTTAGGGGTCAATTGATGAAGGAAAATTTGGAAGGTTTTCAACACTTCAACCACAAACCTGCTCAGTGGGAACCGAAGCCCAGCTTTGAAGAAGTTGTCTCCGTCAGCCCTTACAATAGACATATCCCGAAAGTACCTTCCCCTCATGTTTTCGAGGTGACTTTGCTTGATGGTCGATTTCCCGAAAATTGCATGACTTGGTCTCCAAGGCCGATCCTCAGAATCTTCGCCCCCACTTTCCGCATCATAACTATCACTCTCATAGTATCTTCAGACAGGCCCTCTAGTATCTCCTTAGTAATCTTTTCTATATTTGATTTTGCCATTGACTCGATAAATCCAGCAATGTAAGGATTCACAGCCTTCTTCTCTTCAAAAAGCTTCTCCTCTTCAGTTGGCTTCGTCTCAGCAGCAGCCTTCTTGTCTTGAGACATTTTTTCCTTCAGAGATGACGAAAGTGTGTCTTTCTAACCGAAGCTCAGAAAACTTGAAAAACTAGCAAGCGTTAGTAAGCAAGAGCTGTGAAATTGAGAAAGTAAAGCAAATGGCACAAGTAGCGTACCAAATGTGGTTGGTGCGAGTTCTTATTTATACGCTTAGCACGCTCCAAATTGGGGGGGCGCCTATCATTGACTGTTGCTATTCTAGCAAAGGGAAGGTGTTTTTTCGGACCTTCGGCTTAAGGTCTTCGTCCATGTCGTAGTCTGAATTTGCTATCATAAACAAATTAATACTGCGAGGGGCTACTGTTGGGGGCCTTCGTCCTCCGAAGGTCCTCAAAAACATGATTTAATAATATCTTCCAAGTGTGACATATGAACAGGTATCTTCAGACTCAGGCTAAAAGCATGCATGATGTAAAAAACATGATTGTGACAAAGGTTGAAATTGCTCCGAAGCTACACGCAGGGGAGCTTCGGCTAAAAGGCGGAAAAAGGAACCGACTTAAAGGGGAAAAGGCTATCTAGTCCTCATAGAATTGTCTATAAGTCAACAATAAATGTGAAGGGCATGAATGTAATTTCTCAGAGGCTGTGTCCTATGCCTATAAATAGATGAACAGTACCCATGTACTGTTCACGCTGACTTGTACTTGCTTGTGCGTCACGCTTGTACTTTTACCTTCTGTCAAGCCGAAGCACTTGAGAACAAGTCTACAACAATGTGTATTGTGATGCATCACATCTAGGACTTGGACGTGTGTTAATGAACGAAGGAAAAGTAATTGCATATGCTTCAAGGCAGTTACAGAAGCATGAAAAGAATTATCCTACACATGATTTGGAGTTACCTGCCATAGTGCATGCTTTGAAGATTTGGAGGCACTACATGATTGGAAACAAATGTAAAATCTTCACGGATCACAAAAGCTTAAAATACATATTCACGCAGAAAGAACTCAACCTAAGATAGAGAAGATGGCTTGAGTTAATCAAAGACTATGATTTGGAAATACAAAATCACCAGGAAAAGCAAATGTAGTGGCAGATGCTTTGAGCCGTAAAGGTCAAGTGAACAGCATCACTACTCATTTGATGTCACAGGAATTGTGCTGGGAAATGGAACAACTCAACCTTGGTATGCTCAATAATATGGAAGCAACAGTTATGGAAGTGGAATATACTTTGGAACAAGAGATTCACTATCATTGATACAACCATACCAGTGACCACTTCACCATTCGTAGCTAATCAAGGACCAATGACACGAGCCCGTGCACGTAAACTTAATTATCAGGTGAACTCGTTCCTTGCTATTGAAGCTAATTCTTCTTTAAATGAGGTACTAAAGCCTTGCGATGACTTTATTATGCTCAGGTTTTTGGGAGGTGAACCATCTTGGACTGGAGAAGGCAACAAGGCAATAAAGGCTGCTGCACCCGAGAGGATTTCGTAACAGCATCAAGTACAAGTTTAAATGGGGCATATCTTCCAACTTCCAAGGCCGTTTAATGTAAATAAATACTTGTTGGAAAGCTCCCTTCGTCTACTTGCTGGTGGATCAAGAATTAATGGGAGACTACACCCGAGGCATCCAGGAACTGCCGAGGGAACTTCATGACTCCACCAGAATTCCTTCTTCCTATTTCTCTATTTAAGCAACTAGCACCACCAAAGAACTTGGGTTTTGTTTGATGTAAGTTTAGCCTTTGATACTTTCTTGTAAACGTGTGTGTCGGCTAGACCACCCAAATACTTGAAACGGGACCCCAACTTTATCAGATCCGTACGTGTTTGCTTGTTATCTTGTTCTTGCTTGTTCTCGATTGCTTGCAGGTTCAAGGCTGTTCTTGGCACGGCAAGAGCAGCAACAACAGGAGCCGGTGTAACTATCGCTAAGGCGCAGCACCCTTGTGGTTGTTGTAGTCGGATAGCACAACGTCGACCTCCACCCCAAATCGTAGTTATCAGGAGACGGTGTACCTGTCGCTCAAGGCGCCACACCATCTTGGTTGTGGTAGTCGGGCAGCCAACGTCGTTCTCCAACAAGTTTTCCACCTCCATCATCTCTCATCGAAAGATCGGGCACCCTTCTACCCGTTGGGTTCATCAAGTGGTATCAAATTTTAGGTTGCTCGGTGAGAGATCTCCATCTTCCTTATTTTATTTACCTACAGTCCACTTGCCAAAGATATATTTAGAACAGAAAATCACCTAAAACATTTTGAGCCTTTGCTTTACTACTTAGTTTTCGACTTGTTGAATTCACGGTTGCTGCATTTGTGTCGAGTTGCTGGTCTAAAGTTTCTTGCTGCTAGAGTTTCGAGTTCGTGCCACCTTGTTTAGATCACCATTTTTAGTTCTCTAGCTGTTCTCTAGCTGTAGTTCAAAAAAACAAGGGAAAGGAAAAGGCAAGTGCACAAAAAAACCGCGCTGATCAAAAAAAGCACGTACAAAAAAGAGAAAAAAATCGCAGTAAGAATATTGGTAGATAAAATTCCATGTGCAACAAAACAAAGACAGTTTGTGTGCCACCGTTTCACAATTTTATAAGTCAGCTTGCTGTTTTGAGTATTTGGTGATATCATTTGTGTAACGGCTCGCATCTCTATTACGGTTTGGACTAGGACCAGCACAACACCATTGTGGAACGTTTATTCAACTTGTTGTGGCTAACGTGGTACTAGCTATTCCTTGGAACTATTGTTTTAGCAGCCACCTATAAATCCACAAATTTTCCTACAACACCACCAGTTTGTGCTAGCAGCCACTGTTGTTGTTCTTGCTGTTTGCCAGCGCCACTTGCTTTGCGTGGTGAGAACTTGTAAGAGCTTGATTTCTTGCTAGTGAGGCAGTGTTTATCCATCCACATCATAGCAACGACTAGGCTGCATTACTTGTTTTTGTACCTCTTTTGCACTAACCATGGCAGAGGATGCAAATGCGCGACCTCCACGTTCTCCACGAACCATGGGCATCATTCAACATTTCGAACGTCAAGTAAGGTTGCACACAGATGCCCTCAATGAAGATGTTCAAGTCACCAATGAGCGCATTGGTCAATTAGAAACAGCACAAATTGTTACCAACAACATATTGACCACTTTGGAACGAACAGTTGCTGCTACTAACACCTCTCTTGTAGCAATTATTGAGCGCTTAGATAGGATGGACCAAGTTGGGCGTGAAGGTAGGCAACAAGGTGATGATGATGGCCATGGTTCCATTGCTAGTACCGCAAGAGATGATGCTATGGAGTATTCAGCAGACACCGAGCGTGATGACCGATCTATTAGGCACCGACGACACCAATGACGTGATCGCCATGGCTTGGGTGGTCGACCTCCACGACGTGAGGTACTTGAAAATGATGATTCTCTAGGAAGAATTAAATTCTCCATACCCCCATTTGATGGAAAATATGATCCTGATGCATATCTAACATGGGAGTTGTCGGTAGATCAAAAATTTGCATGCTATGATTTTTCTGATGATAAAAAGGTTAGAGCTGCTACGAGTGAATTCACTGATTTTGCTTCTATATGGTGGCATGAGTACCAAACTACACATCCAGCTACCATACCACAAACTTGGAATGCTTTAAAAAGAATCATGCGTAGTCGTTTTGTTCCTTCCTATCATGCTCGTGATTTATTACATAAATTACAACAGCTTAGACAAGGCAACAAATCTGTTGAAGAGTATTATCAACAATTACAAATAGGCATGTTGAGGTGTGGTCTCGTAGAAAATGAAGAAGCTGCAATGGCTAGGTTCATGGGTGGTTTGACAAGAGAAATTCAGGATATATTAGCTTACAAGGAATACACTAATGTTACTCGCTTATTTCATCTTGCTTGTAAGGCTGAAAGAGAAGTCCAGGGACGATGCTTGAGAACTAACACTCATGCAGGTCGCAATACATATTGGCAGCTCCGCACTAGTGCTGCTAGCTCTAACCATGTGTTTTAGGGAGATGCTTCCAATAGATCATCCACAACACCATCGAAATCAACACCTTCTCGTGCTATTGAGACAGGGAAAGGATCCTCCCAAGCTGTAGCCAAATCTTCTTCTATTGCTTCCACGGGAAGAACAAAGGTCATCCAATGCCTCCAATGCAAAGGATTTGGGCACATCCGAAGGGACTGCCCAAGCAAGCGTGTGCTAATTATAAGAGAAAATGGTGAGTACTCATCAGCCAGCGATTTAGATAATGATACATATGCCATGCTTGCTGCCCAAGATGCTGAAAAGGAGAATGATGATGAAGAGCATATTGGGGCTGAACATGCTGAACACTATGAGAGCCTCGTTGTAAGACGTGTCTTGAGTGCCCAAATTATTAAAGCTGAACAAAACTAGCGACACAATTTGTTCCACACTAAATGTGTAGTTTTGGAACGATCTTGTCGTATTATAATTGATGGAGGAAGCTGCAACAACTTAGCAAGCACCACCATGGTAGAGAAGCTTGGGCTGAAAACGCTTCCACATCCACACCCCAACTACATCCAAGGGTTCAATGACAGTGGTAAGCTTAAGGTAACACGTATGGTCCGTGTGGAATTTACAATTGGTTCATACCATGATTATATTGATTGGGATGTGGTACCTATGCAAGCTTGCTCTATGTTATTTGGTAGACCATGGCAATTTGATAAGGACACCGTGCATCATGGTAAAACAAATCACTACTCTTTTATGCATAATGAGAAGAAGCTTGTATTGCACCCCATGTCCCCCGATGCTATTTTGAAGGATGAAGTTGCTAGAGCTTGCAAAGAGAAAAATAAATCTGTTCATAATAAAAATCTAGGTACTGCAAAGGAGTTGGTACAACATAAGAGTGACAATTCTAAATCTGCTCAAGTGAGGAAGACAAAAATACAACTGAAAAGTGCTTGTTTTCTTGCTTCCAAAACTGATTTGCTTGAATTAAATGATGTTGCTTCAATCTGCTATGTATTTATTTGCAAGGATGCTTTGTTCTCACTTCACAACATACAATCTACTTTGCCTTCTACTGTCACCAATCTTTTGCAGGAATATGCTGATGTATTTCCAAACGATGTGCCACCTGGCCTGCCACCGATAAGAGGAATTGAGCATCAGATTGACCTCATCCTAGGGGCTTCCTTACCAAACCGAGCGCCATACAGGACGAACCCGGAAGAAACCAAGGAGATTCAGCGACAAGTACAAGAATTACTCGATAAAGGTTATGTGCGTGAGTCCCTTAGTCCTTGCTCTGTCCCTGTTTTATTAGTCCCAAAGAAAGATGGCTCATGGCGAATGTGTGTAGATTGTCGAGCAATTAATAACATTACCATCAGATATCGTCATCCTATCCCTAGGTTAGATGATATGCTAGATGAACTTAGTGGCTCGATGATTTTCTCTAAAATTGACTTACGTAGTGGATATCACCAAATTCGCATGAAGCTAGGGGATGAATGGAAAACGGCATTTAAACCCAAGTTTGGTTTGTATGAGTGGTTCGTCATGCCTTTTGGTCTCACTAATGCACCTAGTACTTTCATGAGATTAATGAATGAGGTTTTACGTGCTTTCATTAGAAGATTTGTGGTCGTCTACTTCGATGACATCTTGATCTATAGCAAATGTCTAGTAGACCATCTTGATCATTTACGTGCTGTTTTCAATGCTTTACGTGAAGCACGCTTATTTGGCAACCTTGACAAGTGCACATTTTGCACAGACCGTGTCTCTTTTCTTGGCTATGTTGTGACACCGCAGGGAATTGAAGTTGATCAGGCTAAGGTGGAAGCCATACATAGCTGGCCAATCCCTACCACGGTCACGCAAGTCCGAAGCTTTCTCGGGCTTGCTGGGTTCTATCGTCGATTTGTGAAAGATTTCAGCACCATCGCAGGGCCATTGCACGAGCTTACTAATAAGGGTGCTCCATTTTCTTGGGGCAAGGCGCAAGAGGTTGCATTTGAAACATTGAAGGATAGGTTAACTCATACACCCCTTCTCCAATTACCTGATTTCAGTAAGACTTTTGAATTGGAATGTGATGCTAGTGGTATTGGTTTGGGTGGTGTCTTGTTGCAAGAAGGGAAGCATGTTGCTTATTTTAGTGAGAAACTGAATGGACCCAGTCTGAACTATTCCACTTATGATAAAGAATTATATGCCTTAGTTCAAACTTTAGAAACATGGCAACACTACTTATGGCCTAAATAATTTGTTATACATTCTGATCATGAATCTTTAAAGCATCTAAGGAGCCAAACAAATCTGAACCGTAGGCATGCCAAGTGGGTCGAATTTATTGAATCTTTTCCCTATGTCATCAAACATAAGAAAGGAAAAGATAATGTCATTACAGATGCCTTGTCTCACCGTTATACCATGCTGTCTCAACTTGATTTTAAGATTTTTGGCTTGGAAACAATTAAACAACAATATGTTTTCGATGCTGATTTCAAAGATGTGCTATTACATTGTAAAGAAGGAAGGACATGGAACAAATTTGTTCTCACTGATGGCTTTGTGTTTCGGGCTAACAAATTATGCATTCCAGCTGGTTCCGTGCGTATATTATTATTACAGGAAGCACATGGTGGTGGGTTGATGGGACACTTTGCTGTGAAGAAGACAGAAGACATCCTGGCCAGCCATTTCTTTTGGCCGAAGATGAGAAGAGACGTGGAGCGATTTGTTGCTCGCTGCACTACATGTCAAAAAGCTAAGTCTCGCCTTAATTCACATGGTTTATACATGCCTCTCCCAGTTCCTAGTGCACCATGGGAGGATATTTCTATGGACTTTGTTTTAGGGCTACCTAGAACAAAGAAGGGGAGGGATAGTATTTTTGTTGTTGTGGACAGATTTTCAAAAATGGCACACTTTATACCATGTCACAAAACTGATGACGCTACCCATGTTGCTGATTTGTTCTTTCGTGAAGTTGTTCGTTTGCATGGGGTTCCAAACACTATTGTGTCCGATCAGGATACCAAATTTCTTAGTCATTTTTGGAAAACGTTATGGGCTAAGTTGGGAACTAAATTGCTTTTTTCTACTACTTGTCACCCTCAAACCGATGGATAAACCGAAGTCGTAAACTGTAGTTTATCTACCATGCTTAGGGCTATTCTGAAACATAACATCAAATTGTGGGAAGAATGTTTGCCTCACATTGAGTTTGCTCATAATCGTTCTCAGCATTCTATAACTAAACTATGCCCTTTTAAAATAGTGTATGGTTTTGTCCCTCGTGCTCCTATTGATCTTATCGCCATCCCACATTCTGAAATAATGAATTTTGATGCTTCTCGTCGTGTTGAACTAATTATAAAGCTGCATGAACAAACTAAAGCAAATATTAAAGCCATGAATGCTAAGTATGAAGAAGCAGGTAGCAAGGGTAGAAAGCATATTACCTTTGAACCTAGTGATTTAGTATGGGTGCATTTAAGGAAAGATAGATTCCCTGATATGCGCAAATCTAAATTACAACCAAGAGCTGTTGGACCCTTCAAAGTGCTTCACAAAATTAATGATAATGCATATAAAGTTCAGTTGCCTGCAGATTTTGGGGTCAGTTCCTCTTTTAACATTGCAGATTTAACACCATACTTGGGAGAGAATGACACGTTTGAGTCGAGGACGACTTTGTTGCAAGAAGGGGAGGATGATGAGGACATCACTATCATTGATACAACCATACCAGTGCCACTTCACCATTCATAGCTAATCAAGGACCAATGACATGAGCCCGTGCATGTAAACTTAATTATCAGGTGAACTTGTTCCTTGCTATTGAAGCTAATTCTTCTTTAAATGAGGTACTAAAGCCTTGCGATGACTTTATTATGCTCAGGTGTTTGGGAGGTGAACCATCTTGGACTGGAGAAGGCAACAAGGCAATAAAGGCTGCTGCACCCGAGAGGATTTCGTAACAGCATCAAGTACAAGTTTAAATGGGGCATATCTTCCAACTTCCAAGGCTGTTTAATGCAAATAAATACTTGTTGGAAAGCTCCCTTCGTCTACTTGCTGGTGGATCAAGAATTAATGGGAGACTACACCCGAGGTGTCCAGGAACTGCCGAGGGAACTTCATGACTCCACCAGAATTCCTTCTTCCTATTTCTCTATTTAAGCAACTAGCAGCCACCAAAGAACTTGGGTTTTGTTTGATGTAAGTTTAGCCTTTGCTACTTCCTTGTAAACGTGTGTGTCGACTAGACCACCCGAATACTTGAAACGGGACCCCAACTTTATAAGATCCGTGCGTGTTTTCTTGTTATCTTGTTCTTGCTTGTTCTCGATTGCTTGCAGGTTCAAGGCTGTTCTTGGCACGGTAAGAGCAGCAACAACAGGAGCCGGTGTAACTATCGCTAAGGCGCAGCACCCTTGTGGTTGTTGTAGTCGGATAGCACAACGTCGACCTCCACCCCAAATCGTAGTTATCAGGAGACGGTGTACCTATCGCTCAAGGCGCCACACCATCTTGGTTGTGGTAGTCGGGCAGCCAACGTCGTTCTCCAACAAGTTTTCCACCTCCATCATCTCTCATCGAAAGATCGGGCACCCTTCTACCCGTTGGGTTCATCACAGTATCTCCTTAGTAATATTTTCTATATTTTATTTTGCCATTGACTCGATAAATCCAGCAATGTAAGGATTCGCAGCCTTCTTCTCCTCAAAAAGCTTCTCCTCTTCAGTTAGCTTCGTCTCAACAGCAGCCTTCTTGTCTTGGGACATTTTTTCCTTCAGAGATGACGAAAGTGTGTCTTTCTAACCGAAGCTCAGCAAACTTGAGAAACTAGCAAGCGTTAGTAAGAAAGAGCTGTGAAATTGAGAAAGTATAGCAAATGGCACAAGCAGCATACCAAATGTGGTTGGTGCGAGTTCTTATTTATACACATAGCACGCTCCAAATTGGGGGGGGGCGCCTATCATTGACTGTTGCTATTCTAGCAAAGGGAAGGTGTTTTTTCGGACCTTCGGCTTAAGGCCTTCGTCCATGTCGTAGTCTGAATTCGCTATCATAAACAAATTAATACTGCGAGGGGCTACTGTTGGGGGCCTTCGTCCTCCGAAGGTCCTCAAAAATGTGATTTAATAATATCTTCCAAGTGTGACATATGAACAGGTATCTTCGGACTCAGGCTAAAAGCATGCATGATGTAAAAAAACATGATCGTGACAAAGGTTGAAATTGCTCCGAAGCTACGCGCAGGGGAGCTTCGGCTAAAAGGCGGAAAAAGGAACCGACTTAAAGGGGAAAAGGCTATCTAGTCCTCATAGAATTGTCTATAAGTCAACAATAAATGTGAAGGGCATGAATGTAATTTCTCACAGGTTGCGTCCTATGCGTATAAATAGATGAACAGTACCGCCATACTTTTCACGCTGACTTGTACTTGCTTGTGCGTCACGCTTGTACTTTTACCTTCTGTCAAGCCGAAGCACTTGAGAACAAGTCTGCAACAATGTGTATTGTGATGCATCACATCTTGGACTTGGATGTGTGTTAATGAAAGAAGGAAAAGTAATTGCATATGCTTCAAGGCAGTTACAGAAGCATGAAAAGAATTATCCTACACATGATTTAGAGTTACCTGTCGTAGTGCACGCTTTGAATATTTGGAGGCACTACATGATTGGAAACAAGTGTAAAATCTTCACGGATCACAAAAGCTTATAATACATATTCACACAGAAAGAACTCAACCTAAGATAGAGAAGATGGCTTGAGTTAATCAAAGACTATGATTTGGAAATACAAAATCACCCAGGAAAAGCAAATGTAGTGGCAGATGCTTTGAGCCGTAAAGGTCAAGTGAACAGCATCACTACTCATTTGATGTCATAGGAATTGTGCTGGGAAATGGAACAACTCAACCTTGGTATGCTCAATAATATGGAAGCAACAGTTATGGAAGTGGAATCTACTTTGGAACAAGAGATTCGTAAAGGACAGGAATCTGATGAGAAAATTAAGGAAATTAAAACTATGATTAGTTTGGGTAAAGCCCCAGATTTCACGGAAGATGAACAAAGCACAGTATGGTTTAAAAAGAGAATCTGTGTACCAAAAATTGAGCACCTATGCCAACTTATCTTAAGAGAAGCTCATGATTTGGCTTATTTTATTCACCCTGGAAGTACTAAGATGTACCAGGATTTGAAGGAAAAGTATTGGTGGTACGGTTTGAAAAGAGATGTGGCTACTCATGTTGCACTATGTGATGTGTGTCAACGAGTTAAAGCTGAACAACAAAGACCAGCAGGATTGCTACAACCTCTCAAAGTACCGAAATGGAAATGGGAAGAAATCTATATGGATTTCATAGTTGGACTACCCCGTACTTGGGATGGCTATGATTCAATAATCTAGGTTATAGTGGATAGGTTGGCTAAAGTGGCACACTTTATACCTGTGAAGACAACTTACTCAGGAGCCCAATTAGCAGAGTTATACATGTCAAGAATTGTTTGTCTGCATGGAGTACCAAAGAAGATCATTTCAGATCGAGGAACCCAGTTTACCTCGCGCTTTTGGAAAAGACTACATGAGTCCATGGATACCAAGCTAAACATCAGCTCAGCTTATCATCCACAAACGGATGGGCAAACGGAAAGAACAAACCAAGTGTTGGAGGATATGTTAAGAGCTTGCGCTCTAAAACTTGGTAGAAGCTGGGATAAGAGTTTGTCTTATGTAGAATTCTCATATAACAATAGTTACCATGCAAGTCTAAATATGGCACCGTTTGAAGCACTTTATGGATGAAAATGTAGAACACCGCTTTATTGGAATCAGACTGGAGAAAGTCAAGTATTTGGTCCAGAAATTCTCCAAGAAGCAGAAAAGCAAGTATAGATTGTCAGAGAGAATTTGAAAACAGCACAGTCGAGACAAAAAAGCTATGCTGGCTATAGAAGAAGAGAGTTGATCTTTGAAGTTGGAGACTTCTTATACCTTAAGGTTTCACCAATGAGAGGAATGAAAAGATTTAAGGTTAAGGGTAAACTATCTCCTCGCTACATTGGCTCATTCATAATTTTGGAAAGAAAAGGTGAAGTAGCGTATCAGTTAGAGCTACCCAATCGTTCATCGGATGTGCATGACGTATTTCATGTGTCACAACTTAAGAAATGCTTAAGAGTACCAGAGGAACAATTAACAATGGAAGAACTCAATGTTAAAGAGGATTTGACTTATTCAGAATACCCTATCAGAATTTTGGAAACATGTCACAGAATTACTCAGAGTAAAGTTATCAACATGTGTAAAGTTCAGTGGAGCCATCATTCGGAAGATGAAGCCACTTGGGAAAGAGAAGATGAACTCAAAGCAGAATTCCCCCAGTTATTCTTAGAAGTTTTTTAATCTCGAGGACGAGATTCTATTAAGGGGGTAGGTTTGTAACACCTCAAAACCACCAACTAAAAATAATACATTTAGGATATTAGTGGTAATAATAGTAAAGAATTTTTATTTCAAGTGTTTGATCTTTTTTGCTTTCAGAATAATTTTTGTCTGCTCATATTTGATTTATGGTTGTTTTTATAGAATTTCTTTTATATTGAAAGTCCAATTTATTAATATAAAAACATTGGTCCAAAAATAAATATTTTAGTTATAAATAAGTTTGGTATAATTATTATGATTTTTAGAAGTATTTAAAAATATATTTATTTGTATTTCTAATAAAAAAAAGGAAAAAAAAAACCCTAACGCTCAGCGAGGCCGAATCCAGCGCAGCCGAGGCAGCCACCAAGTGGCCTAGCCACGCCCACCACTTCCCCTCAACCCCTTTCTCTCTATGGCATGCGGGTCCCACCCGTAGGCGTCGTCTTCCCCGCGCTGTCGCTGCCTTGGATGCGCACCCGCTCGACTCCCTCTGCCGCAAACGCCCGGCCGTTTTCCCTCTCTCCCTCCCTATTTCCTCCCCATTATGGAGACCACCATTGATGGCCATCAATGGCGTGGTGATGGCCGGCCGTTTCTCTCCCCCGGCGCTCTCTCCCCTTCCCCTCCCTCTCTCTATAAAAGGAGCCGGCCAAGCTCATCTCTCTCCCTCCCCTACCCACGCTCTCTACTTCTCTCCTCTGCCCACGCTCGTGCTCACCAGAGCTCGCCACCGTCTGCCGTTCTGGAGCTCCGCGTGCCTCGCCATCCACACGCCTCGCGGTCTGCGTCCCGCCATCACGGTTGAACCGCCCATCACCTGCCAAACCTTCCTGCCAACCGAGCCTCCCTGCTCGTCGAGCTCCTCCCCTGCGCGCGGTTAGCCCAAGGTAGATGACGATCATTTTTGCATTTTAGCCCCTGGTTTTGTGTAAAACTAATTCCGAAAAATCTAGTTCAGAAACTATTGAAAAGAGACCCTTGATGTATATGTCTAATTATGAATCAGCCATACGACAATATTTTGGACATGGACATTTTTTTATTTCGAAAAATAAATATGTTGTGTCACGATTCTTTAATTTTGTGATTAAGTACTAGAATTCTTTTTGATTAACTTCTCATTTTAGCTTCTAAAATAATATTATGTTAGTGATTGTTTAAGTATAGTTTTTAATGATATAAGAAATTAAAATAAGTACTAGGTCTCATTTTTTTGGTCATGTTAAAATTTAGATTATTACTAGGCATGATAAATGTGTTCAGATGTATAACACTTAATTACTTAGAATTAGTAAAGTATCTATATATGTCAAAATAACCATGATTATGTTACTAAATTCCCAAATTAGTAATCTACATTAATTCTTGGAATATTAATGTTAGGTAATTTATAAATAAACATTTTCGCAATACGTACAATTTCTATTTAGGAAGGAAAGGATAAAACACAAAATACTATTATTAATAATAAATAAAATAATTAATTAATAATTATTTTCCGTAAACTTTGTTAGGTCATTTTATCTACGCTATATTAGATGAAATAGCTTCGTACTCACCTGCTCATATAATTTTCACCAATGATAATTCAAAGTGGAAAATTTAGGGATGAATAAAATAATTACTTAGGCATTATTAAGTATAGTTGTGTGGTATGCGATTGTTTATGTAATGGTGAATGTTACCCTTATAATGGTGTATATTTATTTATTTGGCGTACATATTCTTTTGTATGTACGATACACAAATCGATGCTAGAAGTTGACTGTGAGGTAGACGAACCAAACTCGTTCGAGGACGACCCATAGGACACGTTCAAGCAAGGCAAGTGGATTCTCCCTCTACATTTCTATTTGTACCCAAATAATGCATATAATAATGTTTACTTTTCGGATATTCCATAATTTGATGGGATTTGCCTAAATAAGGATTTCCTAGAATTAACAACCCTATTTCTTGATTTACCCTCGGATAAATGCTATGCTTAGAAATTTTTGCTATTGCTCAACTTGGTAAATATGATGTCACTCTTTTAATGATATTATGTTCCGGAAATGAAGTTTTATTTATGATGTTAACCCGATGGTTAAACAAGAACATTTTGTATTAAATGGAACATGGAGTGACCACCCAGGATAACAGTGCAACCACGAGTGCTATAATGGCTCTGGCTTTGGTAATTAGCTCTATAGACTTAGTGCTTACCAACCCTACCTGAAAGATGGGCAAGAGGGGGCGGCAGTGGTTTGGTGGCAGCTCATGTTAACATGGGGTGGTAGTCTTGGCTAAGTTACCTCACCCAGAGGGCCATCAATACTAACGTGGAAACCTTAGCGGGTGGCTTTGTACTAAGGATATTTTCTGAAAGCCTCATAGTGGATCCCTAGCTATTCACCTAGGAAGTGTTTATGGGTCCGATCAACCCAGGCTAGATGGGATACACAGCTTGTGGATAAAGTTGTACCACCTCTGCAGAGAGTAAAACTGATATATCAGCCGTGCTCACGGTTAAGAGCAACCTGGACCCTCACATGATAATTGAACTTAAAGATGGAAAATAAATTGTGATCTAATGATCCATAAGTGGTTTGCTTAAGTGGTTTCACTTAAAAGTTTTGAAATAATCTTGTACTTATGTTTAATTGGGAATTTTGGGATACACTTACAATTAGTAAGTTAGGTGTTGCTAATAAAATATTGACCAACTAAAATGCTTATCGCTTATCCATAGCCTATCTTGTTAACATTGCAATATTCCCCCACTTGTTGAGCCCCGACCATAAGTGGGCTCACCCTTGCTAATATTTAGATGAGAGGGTGATGATGAAGACTTCGCAGATGACTTTGATGAGTTTTGAGTCTAACGATGTGCCAGTCACCTTCTTATGGAAGAGTGTCCTTGCTTAATTCCGCCGTACTTTGATTATGATACTTGTTAAGATACTATGTTCTGGACGATGTAATAAAGTTACTCTACTCCCTTTTACGCCTTTATTGCATTGTCTTTTGATATCTATTACACTTGTGACATCAACATATGTGTGGAAAATGGATCCTGGTCCACATATGCTATGCATTCGGTTTTGCCCCTAGATCCGGGTGTGAAAATGGCTAGGGATCCACTATGAGGCTTTCACAGAATACACTTAATACAAAGCAACCTGCTAGGGTTTCTAGGCCAGTGTGGTGACCCTCTAGGCGAGGTAACTTAGCCAAGAGTACGTCCCCATGTTAACGTGAGCTGCCACCACTGTCTTCCCCCCTCTTGCCCATATTTCAAGAAAGGTTGCTAAGCACTAAGAATATAAAGCTAATTACCAAAGCCAGAGCTATGATAGCACTCGTGGTTGCACTATTTTCCTGGGTGGTCACTCCATGTTCCAATTATCACAATATGATCTTGCTTAATCATCAGATTAACAACAATAATGTAAACTTACCATTTAGAACATAAATATCATCAGTAGGAGTACCAGCATAAAGTTAAAGTTGTAGCAATAGCATAGCTACTTGACTAGATCATAACCCAGGTTAAACAAGGAATAAGGTTAGAAAGGTTAGGGTCTAAATAGGTAACCCATCAAATTATGCATATCATGAATGTAAATTTAGTTATCATGTGTTGAATAGGTTCAAACAGAATATGCAGGGAGAAGTCCACTTGCCTTGCTTGTAGGAAACTTGAGATTCTTCCACAGAATAGATCTTGATTCTCAACTACGGGATCAATCACTGAACATCACATAAACAAACAAGAAGAAACAAACACCACTCAATAACATACAACATTCACCAAAGAAAAAACTACAAGAAAGCATAATCAAGAGAGCATTTGTTTTTCAAAAACATCACAAGCAAATATTATAAAAAAAATGTATTCTTTTTGAAATATATATAAAACAAGACATAAGCGTGAAAATAACTTAACTATAATTTTATGAACGTCTGGTGAACCATTTTATTTTTTTTAGAAAAGTTATATAGAGTAACTAAGGCTATTGGCTAAAAGATTATAAAACACGTTATAACATTATTAGACATGTTTAACCCTTTGCAAAAGATATATGTTATATATCTAAGGTTAATGAGTTATGAAACACATTATTAAACATTAATTGATGAGAAGCTAATATATAAGCCTAAACATGTTTTATAATGAAACAAATCATTATCTTTATTTTTATTAAGAAAATACATGACCTGTATTTTTATTAAGAAAGAGATATTCAAGGTCAATATGTAAACTAACATTTTAATTATAAAAAAGAATATGAAACTAATTTCTTTATTTGGTCCTTTAGGAAAAACTATGTGATTTATATAATATGGACTAAATTCCAAGAAATGATTAATCATGCCATATATCTAGTTACTAACAATTTGACTATAGGTTTTGTTGGGGTCGTGCTTCGGTGCGCCGAAGGTCTCACACGAAGAAGCAGCTTCGGCTAAAGACGTCTCCAAGAGATAGCCGAAGGTTCCTTTTCATGGAGCTTCGGCGTTTTAAACCGACATAGAGATAGAATGACCTTTTTATTCATATAGGTCTGAGTCAATGTTGTAAACATTTGTAAGGGGCATAATTGTAATTTGTCACAGGCTGCGACCTGTGCCTATAAATAGATGAACAGTACCTCTGCACTGTTCACGCGAACCTGTCATTTGCCTTCACATCACACCTGTACTCTTGCCTTCCTCAAGACCGAAGGTATATCTGTCATTTATATTCATTCGTATTAATAAAAATGGAAATGATTCTATGTTAATATTTGAATGTCCATTTTATACCTCATGATTTATATGAATGCTTCATCCTACGTTATTATGTTTACGAAGGTGCGTCCTTCGTAACCTTCGTCCGAAGTTCCTTATGTCCCGAAGGGATATAATGAAGTGGAGGACGAAGGACCTTAATATTTAACATTTTCTGTGTTGCCTTGTTCTTAACTCTTAGCATTTGAGAACAAGCCCCCAACATTGGCGCCCACCTCCGGTGAACTCACTTCCACTTTTCTGAGCTGATGGCTTCGTTCGACAATCAAGCTGGAGCTGCTTCGGCTTCGAAGCTGGTGCTCCCGATAACAGGCGGTTCTTGCTCAGAGCCGGCTAACAAGAAGCAGAAGAAGGAGGCTCAGAGAAGGGTGCAGCATGTTGGAGTGCAGGGACCTTTCATCAAGTCAAAATGGTCTCATATTCCAATTACCTTCTCTCAGGAAGACCTTCAGCTTAAGGATTATCCTCACAATGATGCTATGGTTATTTCTTGCGTGATCAAAGGATTTCTGGTCCACAATGTCCTAGTTGATACAGGCAGTGCAGCTGACATTATATTTGCTAAAGCCTTCAGACAAATGCAAGAGCCCGAAGACAAGATTCATGATGCTACGCACCCTCTTTGTGGCTTCGGAGGGCGGCAGATTGTGGCATTTGGGAAGATTACCATGCCGGTAACCTTCGGATTTGTCAACAACACAAGGACTGAGCAAATTGTGTTTGATATTGTTGACATGGAGTATCCTTACAATGCTATCATTGGTCGTGGAACTCTTAATGCTTTCAAAGCAATTCTTCACCCAGCTTATCTCTGCATGAAGATACCTTCGGACCAAGGACCTATTGCTATTCATGGAAGTCAGGAAGCTGCTAGAAGGGCCGAAGGAAGCTGGACTGACTCTAAGGCAATCCATAACATAGATGGAGCTGAAGCTTGTGAACAGTACAAATTCAGGAGGGAGAAGGCAGCTTCAGCAGACCAGCCGAAGCCCATGTTATTGTGTGAAGACATAGCAGAGCAGAAGGTGCTGTTGGGCTCGCAACTATCTGAAGACCAGGAGAAAACCTTGATAAGGTTTTTATTCAACAACAAAGATGTTTTTGCATGGTCAGCCAATGATCTTTGTGGAGTGAATCGGGATGTTATTGAACATTCGCTCAATGTTGACCCATCCTTCAGACCCCGAAAGCAGAGGCTTCGGAAAATGTCTGATGACAAGGCCGAAGGGGCTCGCAATGAAGTAAAAAGACTCCTCAGTGCAGGAGTTATCAGAGAAGTGAAGTATCCAGAGTGGTTAGCTAACACCGTCATGGTGAAGAAGGCCAATGGCAAGTGGAGAATGTGTATTGATTTCACAGATCTCAACAAGGCTTGTCCGAAGGATGAATTCCCGCTGCCAAGGATAGATTCTTTAGTTGACGCAGCAGCTTCTTCGGAGCTCATGAGTCTCCTGGATTGCTACTCAGGCTATCATCAAATTTGGATGAAGAAGGAAGATGAGCCGAAGACTAGCTTCATAACCCCAAGTGGTACATATTGCTATCTTCGGATGCCTGAGGGGCTCAAGAATGCTGGAGGGAGTTTCAGCAGAATGACTGCGAAGGTTCTCCAATCTCAGATAGGCAGAAATGTGCTGACTTATGTCGATGACATCATTGTAAAAAGCACGAAGCAAGAAAATCATATCGCTGATCTGCAGGAGACCTTCGCCAGCTTCAGACAAGCTGGTCTGAAGCTGAATCCAGAAAAATGTGTCTTCGGAGTGAAGAAGGGTAAATTTCTTGGATGCTTGGTTTCAACAAAGGGAATCGAAGCTAATCCAAATAAAATCGAAGCTATACTTCGAATGGAGCCACCAACCACAAGAAAGGGGGCCCAAAGATTGACAGGAAGGCTGGCATCTCTCAACAGATTTATATCCAGATCAGCAGAAAGAAACTTACCATTCTTCGAGGTGCTGAAGTCAGCTGAAGTCTTTCAATGGGGCCCAAGTCAGCAAAAAGCCTTCGAAGAGCTGAAGCAATACTTAATAGATCTCACAACATTAACTCCACCAATGCCAGGGGCTCCTCTGTTGTTGTATGTGGCAGCTTCGCACTCAGCAGTAAGTGCGGCGCTTGTCCAGGAGAAGTTTGATGGCCAAGTTAAGAAGCAGGTCCCAGTATATTTTGTGTCTGAGGTCCTCAGTGTCTCAAAGAAAAATTATACAGAGCTGGAGAAGGTGTTGTATGCCGTTTTAATGGCATCCAGGAAGCTTCGGCATTACTTTCAGGCATTCAACATTATTGTTCCTTCTTCGCAGCCGTGGAAGGACATCATGAGGAATAGAGAAGCTACCGGGCGTATTGGAAAATGGGTTGCGGAACTTAATGAATTTTACATTGATTATGTGCATAGATCCTCAATTCAGTCTCAAGCATTGGCAGATTTCATTGCCGACTGGACGCCAGGGGCTCAGGACGAAGAAGCGAATAAAGATGCCGAAGCATGGACAGTGTTTTGTGATGGCTCTTGGGGAACCTTCGGAGCAGGTGCAGCTGCTGTGTTGGTCTCTCCGTCCAAGGTTAAAACTTGCTATGCAGCAAGACTTGACTTCAGCTGCACAAATAATATCGCTGAGTACGAAGCCTTGCTCCTGGGTCTTCGGAAACTAAAGGCAATGGGGATCAGAAGGGCGATCCTTAAAACTGATTCTCAGGTTGTTTCGGGTCATATTGACAAAAGTTGCAAGGTTAAAGACCCGAAGCTTGAAAAATACCTAGATACGGTCCGAAGGATCGAAGCTTCCTTCGAAGGATTTTCTGTTAAAAATATCCCTCGAGGACAAAATGAGCATGCTGATTTGTTAGCCAAGTCTGCAGCACAGGGGCTGCCGCTACCTTCGGATGTGTTCTTCGAAACAATAAAGGCACCTTCAGTGGAGCTACTTGAAAGAGCAGTCCTTAACATTTCTCCTGTGTACAGTGAGGATTGGAGAACTGAAATAATCTCTTACCTTCAGGGAAACTTCTTATCAGATGACGAAGCTTATAATAAAAGGATAGAGGCAAGAGCTCGTCCTTATGTCATGATAGAAGGGGAGTTATACAAGCGTGGAGTTTGTGCCCCGCTGCTCAAGTGCTTGTCTAGGGCCGAAGGTATAGAGTTGATGAAGGAGATACATGCAGGCCTGTGCGGATCCCACATCGGATCCAGGCCGTTACTTGGAAAAGTGTTCCGCCAAGGATTTTATTGGCCGAAGGCAGCTTCGGATGCAGCGGAGTTAGTTCAAAAGTGCGAAGGTTGTCAAAAATGTGCAAGAGATCAAAAACAACCTTCGTCTTTGACACAGCTGATACAACCCATCTGGCCATTGCAAAGGTGGGGCCTCGATTTACTGGGACCATTACCACCGGCTCAAGGCAATCTGAAATATGTTATAGTGGCTGTGGAGTATTTTTCCAAGTGGATTGAGGCGAAGCCATTAGCCACAATAACTTCGGCCACTGTCCAAAAATTTTTCTGGCAGAATATTGTCTGTCGCTTCGGAGTGCCGAAGGCCATCACTGTAGATAATGGAACACAGTTCGACTCCGAAGATTTCAGAAATTTCTGTGACCAAATTGGCACGAAGATCCACTTTGCATCAGTCAGGCATCCGGAGTCAAATGGGCTTGTTGAAAGGGCCAACGGCATCATAATGACAGGAATAATGAAGCTAATTTTTAATCAACCAAGGGGAAAATGGCCAGATCAGTTGACCAAAGTGGTGTGGAGCCACAATACAACAACATCAAGGTCTACAGGCTTTACCCCATTCAAGTTATTATTCGGTGACGAAGCAATAACTCCAGAAGAAGCTAAAGCTAGATCAATAAGAGTGGTAGCTTCGGCAGAATCAGGTGCCGAAGATACTTGTCTTGTGGAAAAAGATGCCTTAGAAGGGATCAGGCTTCAGGCCGTGGAAAATATCAACAAATACCAGGCTGAAACAATCAAATGGCGAGATAGAAAAGTCCGGCTAAAAAATATTGAGCCAGGACATTTGGTGCTTCGGAGAGTGGCCAACCCGGATACAGTGGGCAAGTTGCAACTGAAATGGGAAGGGCCTTTCTTAGTAGCATCTTCGTCAAGGCCTGGTTCGTACAGACTGAAGGACATGGATGGCAATGAAATTCCAAGATCTTGGAATGCGGATGAGCTTCGGCGGTTTTATGTATAACTTGATGTAATTTTGTCTTTTCTTTTCTTTTTTATGGCACCCTTTTCCTTTCTAAAGGGGGAGAAAGGTTTTTAATGGGGCCATCATATGTAATTTTCCTTTTTAGTTTTATAAGAGCAAAATCCCCCAAAGAATGTAAATGTAAAAGCTGAGAGCGCACCATCGAGTGCCGAAACTGAAAAAGAGAAAAAAAAAAGGGCTCCGAAGACGTCCCTAAGGGGATGCAGAGCTCACAGCGAAAAGTCAACGCTGATTCCGCCGAAAGTAAAAGGCGAAGAAGCTCCAAAGTCGTTCCCAAGGGAATGCAGAGCTTATACCGTCTAAGTAAAAGGCGAAGAAGCTCCAAAGACGTCCCTAAGGGGATGCAGAGCTTACAGCGAAAAGTCAACGCTGATATTGCCTAAGTAAAAGGCGAAGAGGCTCCGAAGTCGTTCCTAAGGGAATGCAGAGCTAATGTGTGGTTGATTCTAAGGAAGTAACGGCTGACAATGTGGCTTCGGACATACGCTTCGGACATTCATTCGCACATTACATCATGGCATTTGCATGCATAAGCATTCATTCATAGCATTTGTGTTCCCAAGTGGTTGCTTCGGCAAAAAGAAAAGCTTCGGAGAAGTGGTTTTTTATGATTTGTTACGCTATGTTGTGTACAAAAGAGAAAAGCTTCGTTGCTCGGCAAAAAGAAGAATTGTTTTTATGCTTCGTTGTGTACGAAAAGAAGGGAAGGTGTTTTTTCGCCTTCGGCTCAAAATACTGATTTCGTCCACATCTAAGCGCCTCAATCAAAGGGTAAGAATATATTACAAGGTATGTACAAAGTTCCTTGAAGAACAGTTTAATTCTATTTACAAGAGTTGTTACAAAAATATCCTGAGTTTTTCTATAGCACACTTCTACTAATCTTCATTAAGCTTCAGCTTCGGCGACAGCTTCGGCGACATATCTTAGGCATCATCTTCACCTTCGTCATCCTACATGAATCAAGGAATCGTAAGTAAAAATCAAGCCTAAAAGGAAAAGGTAAGTACGAAATATCATTTCTTACTGGTTCAAGATGACTTCGGGCTTCGTCTCCAGCCTTCTCCCGCCCGCCTTTTGTCCATATCATTTTTATAAATCTATTGGAGATACTTCGGGCAAGGTCAGGCATATCATCCAGGATTGATGGAGATAAGGTGAAGTTGGGCCTGTTGACAATTTTTCCATGTTCGCAGCCGGCCTTCAGAAATGCAGCAGCGGTACCCCGAGAAGCTACCCAGGCACAGAAGTCACCGTGCCCGGCTATAACTTCGTCAAGCTCTTCGATTTCAGCTTCAATATGATCGAAGGCCTGGGGTAAATTTTCCGCTGAAGGGGTAAATTTCCCGCTGCTGGCTCCAACAGAGTAAAATATCTTCTTTAATCGTCCAATGCAATTATTGCCAAAGTTCAAGCATTTGTCTTGAAGGCTTGTTAATGTTTTCTTCAACTCTGAGCTGGTCTGGACTTCGGCTTTAAGCTTCGAATTCAGTTCTAGCTTCTCCTGATCGAATTGTTTTGATTGATTGATAAGCTTCGAATTCAACTCTGATAATTTAGCCTCAGTCTCAGCCAGTAAGCCTTCGGTCGATTGGAGCTCGAAGTCTTTCTTTTCAATGATGGCAGATTGCTCTTTTATTTTGCTTTCTAAGTTTTCAATTATAGCTTCGTGCTTTTTGTCCTCCAAGTCTTGTTGCATCTTCAGAGCTTTGCTCAGTAGCATGCTCTGTACAGAAACAACTTATGTTAGTAATATTTTCATTGTTAACAGCAATAAAAACCAGAGAAAAGGTTGTTTACCCTGAAGTTAGAATAAAATAAGCTGCCGACGATATGTTGTCGTCGGTAGCGGCTGATGTCTGTCTCTAGCTTCGGAAAACCGATACTCTTTGATAGAGTACCGATTACCTTAGCACCAGTCTGGTCTCGAATGCAGCCTAGTTTTTCATCGTCTACACCTCCAAATAGGAGGGCACCTGACTTGTAGCCGCAAGATTTGGCATAGTCTTTAAGTTCTTCTATTTCGTCCTTCGTCAGTTTTTGTCCAATTAAATTCTGAAAGGAGTAGGCTTCGTCATCCGAAGTATCTTCGGCTATTTCTTTTCCTTTTTCAGGCACTGTGGCCATGGATTTTTCAGTAGCAACACCAGCTTCTTCTGCATCTATGTCTTCCAAAATTTTGTTAATATCCTCAATGGTTGTGTCTAAATTAACATCTTCGGCTGTAGCGGCTTCGGTAGCCGCGACCTCCGAAGGTGTGACTTCGACGTTCTTGGTGCTTTCGGCAGCTGCTGTTTTCTGAACTGACGCCCTTGGCGGCGTCTTATCGATAACTTCAGTTACCGTAATGATTCTTTGCCGCTTGGGTTTGCTTATCTTCGTCTGATCCGGCTCGTCCACCTTTTGAAAAAGCTTCGTCAGTTGGAGCCCTAATGGACTTAGCTTCGCGGGCATGGGTTCAGTCATTACCTTTAAAATTTCTTCCACGTCGCTGGTAGAAGGTGGTGTGCGGGTCCCCTCTTCTTCGGATATTTTCCGTTTCGGAGTTGATATTTTCCTTTTCTTGGGAATCTTCTTCTCTGCTGCTGGTTGCTCTTCATCCTTGGTCAGACTTTCGGCCACTCTTTTTCTTTTGTGGCCCTCGGCACCCTTGTTCAACTGCTCATAGTCTGGGTACTCGAAGCCCAGGGCATCGAATACTCGGTTCAGCCTTCGTTTCGGTCGGGCGCCGAAGGCCGCTGTCATTAATTGATCCTCTTTTTTGGAGTAATTTCCCAAGATTTCATTGCACATTGTCTCAACTGTGTCTAACAACTCTTTGCAGGGTTTCTTAAAGTACTTCTTGAATTTAAAGTGATAGGGCAGACGGACCAGCTCCCCCTTCTTCTTTTCTCCCTTCAGCTTCGGCATTTCCCACTCTTTTAGAGTAGGGAAAACTCTGAATGCCAAAAATTCCTGAACTAGATCCCTGGTGCCAATATGTTTTGAAATGATTTCAAATTCACCCAGAGCAGCCCAGGTGGGACCTTTTAGATCGCCGATGCGGCATCGGGGCCTCGTCTCTCCGAAGATCAACTCCAAAGGGCTTTGTACCAATTTTTCTCTGTCTTCGTCAACTTTCACATAAAACCACTCAGATTTCCAGCCTGCTGGCCATTTGCTTCGGTAGCTGATGACAGGACATTTTGTTGTCTTCCGGTAGGCAAAATTATAGCAACCGAAATTATCATGTAGCCCATCTTTTCTGGCCTTTGTTTGGTAGTGTAATTCGTGAACTCGGCAGAAGCTGTCAGCAAACGGTTCCACGGCCTGGCTTCGAAGGGCCCAGATATAAACATTGAGCCTAACGATGGCGTTAGGAGTCAATTGATGAAAGTAGATACCAAACCTCCTCAATATCTCTGCAATAATATTGTGCAGAGGAAATCTCAGCCCAGCCTTTAAAAAGCTTTTGAAGATAACAATCTCATCCTTCCCTGGCTTCGGGGTGGTTTCTTCTCCCCCGAAGCGGAGTAGCTTCTTCTGATCTTCATTGAAATAACCAGCTTTCACCATCTTCGAAAGATCAGCTTTTGAAACAGTTGATTTTCCAAAATCCAGGTGACTGGGCTTGCTGGGCATGGCAATGTGGTAGTCATCTTCGGAGTCAGTTCCATCAATGTTTTCTTCTTCTTCTTCGGCTGTTGTCGGGTTTGCTTCGGCAGCAGGCCTTTCTTCCGCAGTCACTAGACCGGAGCGCTGCATCGCTTCGGAGATGGGCACAGTGTCCGAACCTTCGGCTTCGTCTCCCTCACGTGCAACTTTGGCAGTAGATCGCACTCGTGCCATGTGATTCTGAGTTTAGGGAAGTCAGAAACTATTTTCTTTTTTTTCTTTTTTCCGAAGCTCTCCTTTCTGACGAAGCAAGCGTCGAGATGGACCTTCGTTCGATTCTGAGAGTCAAGCTTCGGCTATGGTGGAAAATTTTGGCAGCAAAACAGTGCAAATAGCAATGAATGCTGTGGTAACTTCACACCTACCCGCTTGTTTATATAGTACTGCAGGTAAGAAGGCGAAGCGGCAAGATTTTTACACCAGACGGGCGGTCACTTGTACTCGCTGAGCAGTGGACCGCAAAGATCAAACAGTAACTCTGCAAGGTGGGCCTGGCACGTGCTCGGAAGCCGGATCGTTTCTCCGCAACGAGCTCAGGGAAGGTGTTTTTTGGACCTTCGGCTTCCCGAAGCTGAAGAGGCTCTTTTTTCACGGGTCAAGCTCGTTACGAAAAACGATCTAGCACCGCGAAAGGGGCTACTGTTGGGGTCGTGCTTCGGTGCGCCGAAGGTCTCACACGAAGAAGCAGCTTCGGCTAAAGACGTCTCCAAGAGATAGCCGAAGGTTCCTTTTCATGGAGCTTCGGCGTTTTAAACCGACATAGAGATAGAATGACCTTTTTATTCATATAGGTCTGAGTCAATGTTGTAAACATTTGTAAGGGGCATAATTGTAATTTGTCACAGGCTGCGACCTGTGCCTATAAATAGATGAACAGTACCTCTGCACTGTTCACGCGAACCTGTCATTTGCCTTCACATCACACCTGTACTCTTGCCTTCCTCAAGACCGAAGGTATATCTGTCATTTATATTCATTCGTATTAATAAAAATGGAAATGATTCTATGTTAATATTTGAATGCCCATTTTATACCTCATGATTTATATGAATGCTTCATCCTACGTTATTATGTTTACGAAGGTGCGTCCTTCGTAACCTTCGTCCGAAGTTCCTTATGTCCCGAAGGGATATAATGAAGTGGAGGACGAAGGACCTTAATATTTAACATTTTCTGTGTTGCCTTGTTCTTAACTCTTAGCATTTGAGAACAAGCCCCCAACAGGTTTGATTAATAAATTATGAGAAAGGATAATTAATTTACTAATTTTCTTTAGTTCTAAATTAGGAACAAATGATCTAATTCATCATAGGAAATTATGTTAAATAATATTTAATCTATCATTTTTAGTTATGTGGGTGAATTAAGCTATATTAATATTATTAGAAATCCCTATCTAACATACACATATTTAAATATAAAATACTTGAATATAAATCTAAATCATAAAAGGTAACTATATAACTATTTATCTAGTACGTTTGATTAAGAAAAGTTTGATTAAGAAAAGGTGAACTGCATTTGTTTTTTAACTTCATAATTAGAAAACTATCCATAAATTGACTATAACAAACATAATTTAAATTGATTCACGAGAGCATGTAATCTACTAGAAACACATAATTAAAGAGATTTATCACCTAATTACAATGCTTAACAAAATAATTATTAACTTGCTTAATATTATATCTTGTATAACAACCGTAATTCAAATTGAACTATGAAAATACGTTAACTGTTAGAAACACTAATTAAAATGGTTATCACATAAATAATAAAACTAACAAAATCATTCCTAGTTTAGGTTCCAAATGTACATTTTATAATAAACGGTAACATGGATCTACACATAAATAAAGGTAGACTAGGAGGGGTAGCCAATAAATTTACGCTTTTGTATACTTATGCCACTATAAATAATTATTTCCTATTTTTTTTGTTATAAAAACATTGTCACACCCGGTTTTAAGGGACAAAGCCGAGTGTATCTCATACATGCGCCAAAGAAGACAACATATATAATAACATACTGTATAGAGATAAATGTCACAATAATCAGAGTATTTATTACATAGCGGAAGTCTTACAAAATAAAAGATAAATATAAAAGGATCTAACATCCATCCTTGGCGCTAGAAAGTCAACTGGGAGACACCACTTAGATCGAATCGAACTCCTCGTTACGTGGCTCCTCTTGAACCACCTGTTCTTCTCCTGTGGGGGGTGTGAGATGGCAAGGGTGAGCTCACAAATGTTCATCGCTCAACAAGTTGTGGGGAATAATGTTGCATGAACTTACCAAAGGTGGGAGTTCATGTGATGTGTAAGGCTGATCATCAATAGAGGTTAAAGCTGAGCATTGCTTTTAATAAGTTGGCCAAATTTTATTAGCAATTACTAAGTGTAAGTAAATACCAAACCATAATAAATAATAGAACAAAATTAATAAATAATCCCATGCAAATGCAAATGACATATTGAATTTAAGTTCCATAATTTAATGATGTGAGAGTCCTGAGCTGCTCATGACCGTGAGCTCGGCTAGTATACCAGTTTTAAACTCTGCAGAGGTTGTACCCTGTACCCACAAATTGTGTATCCCATGTCGCCAGGGTTTGCAAGGCCCTTAGACACTACTGAGGTGAATGGCTAGGGATCCACTACGAGGCCTTTACAAAGTTCCACTAGCTTCCGAAAATCCGCTACAGTTTATGGGAAGAGCACTTGCAAGAATCCCCCGTCTGACCGCCATCACAGCAAAATCAACCCGAGAATCTCCTTGCATGCAACTCCCCTACTGCCCTTGCCTCTTTCGAGTAAAGTAGTCTTCCACTAGCTTTCCTAATTAGTCAGCCAAGTGTGTCCCATTCTACCCTTGTGGTGGCACGTGTTTCTCAAGTTAAGCTCCATGTTCCAATTAACATTAATGACCTTGACATGAACATAAATAGAATAACAAAATAATTGAAACATGGATATAATGAAATATTATCCCAAAACCATTTAAAGCAATAGCAAAACTACCTAAGTGATTCATGGATAACAAGGGGAAAATGATAAACAGACTACGGTGACCTATTGGGACCCATCAAATTAAACCTATGCATTGAATAATGATAATAAAGAATATTATTGGGTAACAAAAGTGGATCAAGGGCACAACTTGTGTGATACCCCAATTTTCTGAAAAGAAGTTAAATTTCTTTTTCTCTTTTCTTTCATGTTCTGTGACATTGGAGTTTGGAGTTTCAGGAGGCATTCCTCAGGGAAACAGTAGATCTTTTGGCATTTTTTCCACTGGGATCGGGAGCTCAGATAGAAGAGCGAGTTTGGGCCATTGATCTCGATCCGATGGATGGGAGCCCCCCCTCTTCTCCCCAACACTAGCCGACCCCCTCTCCCTCTCCCCAATTATTGCAGCCGCCCCCTCCCTCTTCCTCTCCTCCCCATTTGCAGCCGCCCTCTACCCTCTCCACGACTTCCTCCTCCCTCTAGATCTCTCCCACGCAGCAAGGATCGAGAAGAGGAGGAGCACGTTGAATTGAAGAGGAAGAGAGGATCAAGGAGATGTTCTACCCATCTCTTCTTGCAATTTTTCTTGGGGAAACCCTAGGTAAGGATAAGATCCATGTTCCTCCCTGTAATTATGTGTTTTTAGAGGTTTTGAATCATGAGGATTGAAGGATTAGAGGTTGGATTAGATGGGGTGTTAGTTTTTTATCTCGAAATTAGTTTCTGTAGAATGACAGATTCGACAGTTTATATTCATACCAGTTTTCCGTCCTCTTAGTGGCCTCAAAAAAATGAAAAGTCTATCTATGAGTAGTATATAATTTGTAGATCTTTCCGTGACCGTGAAGAACACCACAATCGGACATCAGATCAAAAAGTTATTGCAGTTTAATTATAGCAGTTTTTCAGTCTCACAATTCTGTACAGAATCTGTTCTCTTAAGATTTAGGCAATTTTATCAACAGAATTAAACTTTAGGTTGGTAAACAAAGTTGTAGATAATTTCATAAGCTTTCCAGATTGTTAAAGATTGCATTCATATGAATTTTGAAACTCCAGTTATGTTTGTTTTACTGTGGCTATTCCTATTTGCCTAACAAAAATGAGCGGGTCTGTTCACTAGTAGATTTCATCTAGTAAATTGCCGAATTGACTCTTCCAACTATGGAGACTTTTGTAGAGAGATAAAATTATTTACTGCCAGAAGAATTTCATAATTTTTGGTTGAGTAGTTTGGGAGATAACGAATTTTGAAGTTAACTATGCTGCTGTCTGAAACAGATTCAGTCAGTTATCTTGTTAGATGTTTTAGAACTTATAGATGGCTGAATTTAATTATCCATTGAATACTGAAGTTGTAGTGTATTTTGTGTAGATACTCCTAGAGTATTTGTTTGATATCACCACTGTTATAAATTTAAAGATACAAAATTAACAAACAGCGTTGCTGCTATATGACATGTGGTTCAGGGTGGGAGTCTTTCCACTAGGTCTTGGTTTCCAGTGTAGGAGCGAATTGTTGATTGTTGGCAAACGTTTGTGAAATATTTGTACTAAGTTTTATGCGCGCTAGCAGGTGGCTACTCTCCAGATCATGCCCGGTACATTTTTCTTCTTCGATGAAGGCAAGTGAATGTAGCGGTGGTTGCTACCGTTTTGACCTGTTACTTCTATCGCCTACACTCTAATACTCAGAATTATTGGATTCTTTCATAATTGAACTATATGATGATGTTTTACTTGATTGTATTATATTGATGCTCTATCATATATTGATGATGATTATGGTTCGAGTATGACCCATGAGATTAATTTACATCCCTAAAGGCAGATGAAGCATTATTTGAGGTTGGTATTGTATCTGAAGGCAAATGAAGTATTATTTGAGGTTTGTATTGTATCTGAAGGCAGATGAAGTATTAATTGAGGTTTGTATTGTATCTGAAGCAATTGTCGTTTATTGATAAATGCAGCATGCCATATACATTGCATGACTCATTTGCATCTGAAGTTTTGTCGTGACCTATGGTCCGACCGTACCGGTACAACTTAGCATCGTACATTGCCCGAGGAGGGGTATGATGCGGCTTCATACCCTTAGAGGTATGAAGGCAGAGGACATATGCATTGCATTCATATGAATTCATTGAAGTGATATTTGCAGATGATGTGGTTTTATACCCTCAGAGGTATGAAGACAGAGGACCTACACATTGCATTCCTGTGCATACATTGAGTGATATTTGCAGGTATTATTGACGCAGGGAAGTGTTATACAACCTATCGTGGTTGTTCGAGGAAATGAGATGGTAATGGTTATATTGGGCTACTGAGTTCTATATCTACAAGTATTTCTGATCTTATTTGTGATTCTTTTAGAATGTTGATTAATTCAATTTGTGGTTTAAATATCTCGTCAAAACAATTTGCTTGATGAGATGTTTCATCTCACTCTTGCATTACTCAATGCAGGTGTTTGTTACTCATCAAGGGGAGTGGGAAGTAGCAGCACATCCACCATCACTCTCATAATAACGCTGCCTAGGCGCAGTCAAGATTTAATTAGAAACTTCTTGTCAAAGGATGTTTGGTTTTAACTAGTCGTGCACACTGGTTAATTCAGTTCATGTCATTATGGTTGTGTTCCCATTGCTAACAGATTATTAATGTCTATTATGTTTTCTTATCATGATATCTATTTATAATTTGTTGCTTCCCCGTTTATGTAATTTTCAAAGGAGATGCTGTCGAAATTTTATATATGAATGTTAGATGTGTAGTTTAGTAGCATTCTGAGGTGTTTATGGATCCCGGGGTGTTACAGTTGGTATCAAAGCATAGACTTTAGATTCTTGGCAATTTGAAGATAAATTTGACACACTTGCACATATAGGAAGGGTATGGGTTCAAATATCTTTCAAGTACATATGACAATAATTTCACCCCTCCCTATTCCTTTATGGTGATGTGGTAAGTTGTTTATGACTTAATGCCTGATATAATTTATCTCTAAATCTTTATATTGTCTTATTAATGCGTTTGATATCGCTGGTCTTTTGTGAGATTGAAGTTGTTATTATGCTTGTGATATACAAGTATGCCTATGTTGTTTTCACCATGTTTTTCATGATTGAGTTTTATTACAATAATATTGTTATATATGCTTGATTGAGGATGTTTCTAAGAGGAGTGTGAATTGCGTGTTTTGGGTTACAAGGTAACCACCAATTTGAATTTAAGTTGTTGAGCGGTTGGTGGTTAGTTCCAACTATCTTTGCAAAGAATGATTGTTTATGTCGAGAAATCAGTTCTAAAAGAAATGAATATTGGTACTTTATATGGATTTTCGGAGGAAGTCTTTACATAGCCAGAATGGCTTACATGTCTCACTTCTATTGTGTGTTTTAGTAGCCACAAAGCATATATGTGGTTTAAAGTGGTTGCCTGTTAGTCATGCTAATTGTAGAATAAATCTTTGATTTTCTTGATCCATTGATTATGTATTAATACGTTGAGGATCTGATGGTTCTCTCCCCGATGCATGCTTGTGGAGCCATTGTTGGACCACTTATCTATTGGTTTGAATGAAGTCATTGCCTAGCCTAGAGTTGGTTGTGTGTGGTTAGTCGCCTATTCCTAAATGATGTGGTTTTTACATCAGCTTGAGATGTTTGTCAAATGTGTGAAGGATTACGGGGTTATTATTGACCCTATATGTCTGGTACTTTGAGTGCATCGTATGATAGAATGAAATGTAAGTTTCTGAACTACAGTAGATGAAGACTTATATTGTGTGTAGGTTAACCTTACTAGTTTGGATATTTTTCTTAGTTGAGTTGTTGGATGAAGTATAGTGACATTGGTTAAGCAAGTATTGTGTTGCTGTTGTGCTGTCGGTGCTCTTTGTGGAGTTTTTGGCATTTCTTCGATGAACTGTGCTACGCAGAATGTTATTGGCTTCTTGTCGACTTTATTGATCCATTAGTTCTGTAGACTTTCTCCCTTTTGTGGGGTGCAAAGAATGTGAGATTACATGATTATCTTTTCATGATGGCAAGAACAAGGTTTAGGAAGATTAGGAGTTTTGTTTCAATAGAACTTCTTGTTTTGTGGTGCTTTGAGGTGAGGTGTTTGATCTTCTTATACATTCATCTGGTGTGGATGTTTCACCATTGAATTAAAATGAATTGTTGAAGCTGGTAAGGGTTGTGCTTAGTGCATATTACCCCTTCATAAAAGAGTGTTGTTTTAAGACATTGATGTTGATGTATAGCTGCATCCAAATTCGATGGTGTGACATCGTAGTGTTGATTGCATCTATGACTTGCTTTGAGCTTCATGTTGTTTCATGCTTGATATCAAGTTGTGTAGTTTCCTTAGACAATTAGTCCGAGGTAGAGGTTCTTGTGTTAATTAAGACCAATAATGGACCCATGTTTTGAATGGCGGTGCTATATGGGGTACCTTGGATGCTTTGCTTGGAAGTGGTCGAATTCGAGGACGGATTCTTTTTAAGGGGGGTAGAGTGTGATACCCAATTTTCTAAAAAGAAGTTAAATTTCTTTTTCTCTTTTCTTTCCTGTTCTGTGACATTGGGGTTTCGAGTTTCAGGAGGCATTCCTCAGGGAAACAGAAGATCTTTTGGCATTTTTTCCGCTGGGGTCAGGAGCTCAGATGGGAGAGCGAGTTCGGGCCATTAATCTCGATCCGATGGATGGGAGCCCCCCCTCTCCCTCTCCCCAATTGTTGCAGCCGCCCCCTCCCTCTTTCTCTCCTCCCCATTTGCACCGCCCTCTACCCTCTCCACGACTTCCTCCTCCCTCTAGATCTCGCCCACGCAGCAAGGATCGAGAAGAGGAGGAGCACGTTGAATTGAAGAGGAAGAGAGGATCAAGGAGATGTTCTACCCATCTCTTCTTGCAATTTTTCTTGGGGAAACCCTAGGTAAGGATAAGATCCATGTTCCTCCCTGTAATTATGTGTTTTTGGAGGTTGTGAATCATGGGGATTGAAGGATTAGAGGTTGGATTAGATGGGGGGTTAGTTTTTTATCTCGAAATTAGTTTCTGCAGAATGACAAATTCGACAGTTTATGTTCATACCAGTTTTCCGTCCTTGTAGTTGCCTCAAAAAAATAAAAAGTCTATCTATGAGTTGTAGATAATTTGTAGGTCTTTCCGTGGCCGCAAAGAACACCACAATCGGACATCAGATCAAAAAGTTATTGCAGTTTGATTATAGCAGTTTTTCAGTCTCACAATTCTGTGCAGAATCTGTTCTCTTAAGATTTAGGCAATTTTATCAACAGAATTAAACTTTAGGTTGGCAAAAGAAGTTGTAGATAATTTCATAAGCTTTCCATATTTTTAGAGATTGTATTCTTATGAATTTTGAAATTCAAGAGAAAGGGGAAAAGGGTATGAAAAATATAGAATCATGGCTTGGGCCAACTATAAACATTAAAGTATACTAAATAAGCAACAACAAAGATTATGGAAGCTTGGCCAAAACAATTTAAATAAAACTCTAAACAAGCTTCTCAAGTGGGATTTCATTAGGGAATTCTGAAATTCAGAATTCTGAATTTCAGACCTTAAGCCAAAGATCAAGAGTGTTCACCTTGCTCCCTAACTCAAATCCTAATGGTCCCATTAACAAAAACGTGCATAACTAACCTCTCTGTCTTGTGCCAGAAGATGGCATCGGGACGCGTGCCTTGGACACGTCAAACCATAGATCTTCCCCCTGTGTGCGGCAGTGAGACAAACCAGATTTCTTCCCTCTTTATCTCTTAATCCAGTCAGCCAAACCTGCTAGCCTCCACACACAAACGACAAAGGAACCTGAGAGGAACAGATCTCTCAACGGGATCATGGCCATAATCTCAAAGATTTGGGGCCAATCCGCGCTTGAACTCGACCTCTCTCTGCGCTGCCTCGTGCTCGACACTGTGCCAGGCGCCAGAGCGCGCACTGGCGTTCGCCGCGCACGCCTCGAGCGCTTGTCAGAGCCCCGCCCTCGACCGTGCTCGCCTGCGCCTATAAAGCCTCCTCGGGCGCACCTCACTTCACCCCGTGCTCACCATCGCCGGCCAAACGCCCCTCCTTAGCTCCGGCGAGCTCTTTTCCGCCTGCCATTGCCGCCAGAGCCTCGACCACCGTGGCCAGCCCACTCCAGTCACCCCCAAGTCGCGCCAGCGCTTCGGTTAGCTTCGCCATTAGCTTGTGAAGCTTTCCAAGTCCTCGGACCAAGCAGAACTTCACCGGAAGCCCGAGATCACCCTCTCTGGACTTCAGTCGCCCGCCCCCACGCGTGGACCGAGCCCTCCGGTAAGCCATTGTCAAATTCCTTGCAACCATGTCTTCCCTAGCACCCAGTGAAGCTCTTTGACCCATTCAATCGGTCAATTGTGCCCTGGATAGGCCGGACTCCTCACCGCCGACGAGCTCCCCCGCTTGCGCACGCGGACCAGCCAACTCCGCCCATCCCCGACGGCGACCCGCACATCGCCGTAACCATCAGGACCTCCCCTACACCCTCGGCCACCTCACCGGAGTAGTCTCGCCGCCGATAAGCCCCTCCGCCCTTTCTTCCGCCGCGGGTACTGTTTAGATTGGGGAAAGGACCTCGGGTTAGGATTAGAAGAATCCAGGGGGTTTTCTGAGATGTCAGTGACTCAATTGAATAGTCGCACAGGGACTAGTCTGTAAGGAAAACTTAAAACACCCGCCAGGGACCCCGTTGCAAAGTAGTTTTCGATTTAATCATTTCTGTTTAATCTTTTTAATGAACAAAGAACTTAGAAAATTCATAACTTGATGAATACTTAACCAAAAATTATCAAACCAATTTTGCTGGATTCTAAATATTATGGACTATCAATTAAAAATACTAAACCCTATGCTTTCTGTTCTAATTTTTAGAGTTTAAAATTAAATACAGAAACTAACCAAACCTTGTTTAATTAAAGAAAATTAGCTATGCTTCTGTGCTGAACCTAAGAAAATTTGTAGATGTTCAAACCCCATCTAAACATTGTTTAAAAATAGTAAGAACCCCAGTATTGGAGAATTTAGTGTAAATATTGATTAAAATCCATTTCTGCCCAAACCTTAGGAAAATTAGAAAGGCCTTAGAAATTAATGACCAGTGGATGAAATTATTTTTTTAGTTTGCTTAAGTAACAAAGAACCTAGGAAAAATAAATAAACCTCTAGTCTAGATCAGATTCAAAGAGAAATGTTTTATTTAGCATTATTCCAACTAGAAATCAATTATTAGAATTATAAAACCAGACCCAAAATTGATAATAAAATTCCAGTGGACTTGTAACCACCAAAACCTCACTGCAAAAATAATGGACATCCAAGCCCATCATCTTAAGTAAGGTAAAAAAATATAATATGATAATGAGTCATATTCCAAATAAATCATGTGTAACCCAAAATAATGCAATAATGGGCAAATAAAATTTTGCTAGAGCAATAATGAGATAGGCCACCAGAAAAAAATACAAACCCATTGGAAAGATGCAAAATAATACCTATTGCCAATATTTTGTAAAAAGGACCATTTAATCCAATTAATGCATACCACACCTTCCCTTAAGCAAAAAGATGCCAAACTTCAGAATGATTGCTCTTGCGCAAAGAAGAAGCTAGGAAAAATTAGAAATCTGTTGTTTGATATTTTTCAAATAGAGTGGTAGTAGAAAGCACCCCTTTGGCTAGAAACTTTAGAAAATCCTAGTAAAATAACTAATGAGTATTAATGGCTAGAAATTTGTACCAAGTCATGTTATAGCATCTAAATACCAGCAAAAATAAGTCCTAGGGAATTACCTACAACTGAATGATAGTTGTAGTTCAAATAACCCCTTCTGCCCTAAAATTTGGCAATTTTGTCCAGAGAAAACTATTCACTTCTAGAACCTCAAATTTTGAGATAGAGAATCATACACCAGTAATAAGCCACTGTAATTTTTACAGAATTTTTGAAAATTTATTAAGGTGACTTGTAGTTCAAACCCACCCTAAAACCCTAAAGAAGATCAAGGGAAAAAGAGGAAAGATAAACCTCACTCCAATAAGTCCAACTTGAATTCTTGGCAATTCTTACTAAAGACCTTAAAAATAATTCAGTGGAACCCCAAAAAGAAACCTACCACTTAACTTAGCTAAGCTTGATCCAATTTACCAAGTATACCACCAAAAATCCCGTATAAGCAAGATGTAGCTCTCTCTAACTCAAGTAGATCATACACCATCAAAAGTTTAAATTACTAAAGCACATATCATATCATGCATATATCTTACGCATTGCATTCATTAGATTGTAATCTAGCTGACGGAGAGTACGTGCTCATCCCCGAGCAAGGAACTGTCTAAGAGGAGGACCAGGAGCAAGCTTTCGAGGCTGCTATCGAGGATCTCCCTGCAGCCCCAGCTATTGAAGGCAAGCCCCGGTTTTATGCATAACCATTTATATATGCTATTTTACTACACTTAATGTTTGTAGGTTTGTACTGTGCACTTAAGTGTAGGAGTTGCTTGAAACCACTAGTTGCATGAACTTAGGATTCCTTTTTGAGATGAATACTAGTATGCTAGGTCGAGTAGCTGCTTTGCTAATCAGGATCTCGGTAGAAGTCGAGAGATTTTTTTAGCACTCGCGCGAGGTCAGGAATTGATTGTATTCATCTTGATAACGGGATCTATATTAGTCTATGGACTTGGATCCAGGGAGGATGCCTTGACCATGAGACGGGAAAAAGGAATTAAGGATTAATGTGTGGATACCTGAGTCAAGCTTTTGAACGTACTAAGCACATGTCGGGAAATATGGTAACCAATAAACCTAGTACCTGAGTGAAGCAGGGCGCGGACTTTATCACTCACAGGACCTGAGACTGGGTCTCCCATGCTAGCTATGGTGGGTACAAGTGCGGTCACTGCACGGCGGCATCCGGGGTCAGTGGAGCACTGTATCCCAAGGCGGTGAGGCCTGGACGCGAACGGGGAATCGATGGGGACGGTTGACATGTGTGGGGACGGAGTGCCCTGACATGTCGTTTGTTTAGGTTTACCTTGCAAGGATAAAAACTCGATTCGAATCGTCTACTTCTCGTAGCTAATGAGACTGCTTGACCCCTTGTACTACATCGAGTAAGAAGTGAAATGAGGTTACATGAGACAATTTGTTGATTGAACTAAATGCTTGTTACCATGTATGCTTAGAAGGAGCAAACGTAGCTAAGATAATAATACTAGAATTTGAAAAGCTAAGAATTCATTTTAGAAACAGCTAGTGCTTTTGGCAAACCAAACCCCTCAGCCAAACAGCTGCATAGTCTAGAGGTAGAGGAGTAGATTCCTCACACCGGGTAAGTCTAGCTGAGTATTAGCATACTCAGCCTTGCTTGTGGCATAATTTTTGCAGGTACGATTCAGGTTATGGTTGATGGTGTGACTTGGCCTACCACCCTGCCACCGGGTTGGACGGTCGAGTGGGATGTTGCTCCGACAGGAGAGGAGCACGAGGAGTAATGGGCTAGGCCTTGCCCAATTCCTCGATACCGACGACATCTATTACCCGCTGCATTTTATTTCGTGAACTCTCATTTGCTACTCGAAAAAACTCTGATCTATGTAATAATTTAGTACTTAATTTGAGGTTTCCTGTCTTATTGTATTTCTTCTGTGACTCACCTTCGAGTGAGATTGTGGAATTTGATCCTGGTTAAGTGGCTCTATCAGACTAGATCTAAGGGACTGAGGGGTTATTCCGATTTAAGTGTGTTGTGGCCCCTGGGGCATGACTTAGGCACTTAAGCTGGAATAATTTGGGTGGTTCCGCCATAGCTGGTATCGGAGCAAATTCCATCACAGAAAAGGACAATAAACCATGAATACCATTTTCAAAATCTAAAACTTGCCTAGAACTGCTACGGATCGTCAGGACTAGACCGCTAGACCTAGGACGAAAGGCCTTAGGCATAGAGGGAGAAATTGGTGGCTAATTAAGTAGGCCCTGTGGGCCAGTACTTAGACTTTTTAAGGATGCCCTAAGAGCACCCTATTATTTGGAGAGGAGACGTTACTTCCAGCATGCATGCATTATAAACACAAAAGGGAATTAAAACTTGAGCTAACTTACTTCCTTTAAAAACCATCTGGGCTCTTTCATTTTTTTTCCTTCCACCATAATCTTTACCTTTGATACCCTTCCACAGATGAATTCACCCAGCCCCGCCAGTGGAGGAGACACCCGTTTCAGTTCTGACTTCCTTTCTCGTGATGGCTTTCCTTCCATCTTGTGGGAAGTGCTTAACTCTGTCGGTTACCCTACGCCCCTCTGTACACGATGCAGTTGTATGAGGAGCATCGGGTACCTCGTTGTCGGGTCTGGCTGACTTTGGAGGCTCATCCCCTTCAGCCAGGTTGGCGTTCTCTTGACTCCAAGACAGTTGGATTCAGGACGGACGACACCACTGAAGCGGCAGCCATGAAGACTCTGACGACTTTCTGTGGCTACCATCCCCTGGAAATGGTGATGCACCCCTTGGGACTCTTCCCTGCTAAGAAGAAGGACGACCCCATGTGGTGTAACCGTGTGAGCCATGTGAAAGATGTGTGGGCAATGTATCCAGACTTGGTTGGGAGGGTCACCGTTCAGTGCATGAGTGCGCTGTACCGCCTCCAGGCCCTACAAAGTGATGCTATGGCACACCTTGCTAACATCGCTCAAACCACCAAGCTCACTCTCGACAGTCGAGAAGATTTTGTGGTCGATTTATCCTCCGAGTTGGTGGAGAAGGATCTGCAGGTGGAAAGGCTGAGCCAGCGCATTACCACCTTAGAGCAGCAGGTGGAGATCCGAGACAACACTATTGATGTCTTGGAGAACCAGCTCCACGATGTGCAAAGGGAACTCAAAGAGGCAAATGACCACCTGGACATGCACCACTTGGAGATGGAGGCCAATGAAGCCGGAAGCGACGGAGAAGAGGCTCCCGAGGAGCTAGGACCAACCCTTGGTGCCAATGGGACTACCTCCGTGATGCCTCCCTCACCCGTATCCAGTGTCGCTTCCACCGCTCAGGGTTGACCAGTCACTTCGGCACTTTTAGGCGGATAGAAACCTATGCGAGCTTAGTTAATATAAGATTTTGGACTAGGGTTGCGGGTACCTTCCCCTGGTTGATGTAACCCTGTGAACTTTCGAAATCTGTGGGATGTTTGTAACCATGTTATCTTCATTTCGAACCTAATATTATGATTATGGCATTTTTTTCCTTCCATATGAGATGATATCTTGTCGTTCGAAATGGTGAGTTGGGATAACAATGGCGACAATCTCTGTTTTCAAATGGCAGCTAGGCAGCGTCGCGGGCATAACGAGCAGGTTCCCCCGCCACCTCCTCCAGCCCCCACAGTGCAGGAGCTGATGGCCCAGCAGAATGAGATTCTGCGACAGCTCTTGCAGCGCCAGCCCCACCCTCAGCAGCATGGTGGAGGCTAGCATCAGCGACCTCCGGCAGCGGCAACCTACCAGGAATTCCTGAGCATGCAGCCACCCTTGTTCACCAAGGCAGAGGATCCATTGGACGCCGACGTATGGCTCCACATTGTTGAGTCCAAGTTTCCCCTCCTCACAGGAGACTACCCTGATGCTACCAAGACTCGCTTCGCCGCGCAGCAGCTTCGCGGATCTGCTCGGACTTGGTGGGACCACTTCCGTGCTATGCTCCCCGCTGATCGTGAAGTGTCTTGGGAGGAATTCAAAACTGCTTTCAGAGGGCACCACATCCCAGCTGGCATTCTTGATCGCAAGCTGAATGAGTTTCTGGCACTTATTCAAGGGACCCGCACGGTACTGCAGTATGCGCAGGCCTTCAACGACCTATGCCAGTATACAGGTTACCATGCTGATTCTGATGAGAATAAGAGAGACCGCTTCCGCAGGGGTCTTAACACCAAGCTGCGGGAACGACTCAACATTGTCCGGGCGAATAGCTTCAATGAGTTAGTCAACCTGGCCATCTCCCAGGAGGACTGTATTGTAGCCCACCGGACAGAGAAGAAGAAAAAGGCACCAATGGCAGCACCATCCGCTCAGGCCTAGAGGTTCAGGATTGTTTCTCACAATCAGAGCAGGGGTTTCCAGCAGCAGGCAGGCAGATGGGTGATCAGGCCACCTCAGCAGCAGTAGCCGGCACCCAACTGCTTTCCAGCTCCTGCTCCAAGAAACAATCAGCCTCCGCAGCAGCAGCAGTTCCGCTAGGGCAATGGGAACAAATGTTTCACTTGTGGCAATGTGGGCCACTATGCCAAGAATTGCCCTAGGAACCAACAAAGGCAGATGTCAGCACCAAGTCAAGACAAGGGAAGAAAGTAGAAGGTACAAGTCAGGCAAGGGAAGCTCAACTTCACTACTCTAGAGGAAGTACCTAAGGGAGCTGAAAGGGAAATGTGCCCTTGGGCCATTTCTAAGTATTTTGGTGATTGAGTGCCAACACATGTGTTTAATTGTGAATTTGTGTACATGGATGAACAAGGTGCAAATCATGAAGTAAAGGTATGTTTCTAAGCCTTAGTACATTGGTTTTGTGGACTAACATATTTGTCTAAGTGTTAGAAACAGAAAGAAGAAAAAGAGAAAAGGGGAGAGAATGACTTGGCTGTGTGCAGCCAAGTCCCAGCTCGGTCTGGAGCACCGGACTGTCCGGTGTGCACCGGACAGTGTCCGGTGCGCCAGACTGACTCGACTCGAACTGGCCGCTCTCGGGATTTTGGCCGGTGGCGTACGGCTAAAATTCACCGGACTGTCCGGTGTGCACCGGACTGTCCGGTGAGCCAACGGTCGGCCAGGGCCAACGGTCGGCCGCGCAATCCGCGCGAGACACGTGGCCGAGCCAACGGTCGGAAGACGGCACCGGACTGTCCGGTGTGCACCGGACTGTCCGGTGCGCCAACGGCTCGCAGATCTCCAACGGGCTGCAACGGTCGGCAGTGCCAGATAAGGAAACAAATCGGGCACCGGACAGTGTCCGGTGTGCACCGGACTGTCCGGTGCCCCCGACGACAGAAGGCAAGGATGGCCTTCCGGATTTGCTCTCAACGGCTCCTAGCTGCCTTGGGGCTATAAAAGGAGCCCCTAGGCGCATGGAGGAGAGATACAAGCAACTCTTGAGCATTCTTGATCATCCACACAAGTTCTTTGCGCATTCGTTTGTGATTCTAAGTGATTCGAGCTCTGTTCTAGTGTGAACTCTGAGATAGTCATTCGAGCTCGAGTCTTGGCCGTGTGTGTGCGCTTTTGTTGTGGATTTGTGTGTGTTGCTTCCCTCCCTTACTCTGTGCTTTCTTTGTGATCATATACTTGTGAGGGCAAGAGACTCCAATTTGTGGAGATTCCTTGCAAACGGGATAGTGAAAGGAACAACAAAACACCGTGGTATTCAAGTGGGTCTTTGGACCGCTTGAGAGGGGTTGATTGCAACCCTCGTCCGTTGGGACGCCACAACGTGGAAGTAGGCAAGCATTGGCTTGGCCGAACCACGGGATAAACCACCGTGTCACCTCTGTCTTGATCTCTTGTGGTATTGTGTTTTGTTGAGACTTCACCTTAGCCACTTGGCAATAATCGTGCTAACACATAACAAGTTTTTGTGGCTTAAGTTTGAAGTTTTTACAGGATCACCTATTCACCCCCCCCCCTCTAGGTGCTCTCAATTGGTATCGGAGCCGTTCTATTCACAAAGGGACTAACCGCCCGAATAGATGGATCCTAAGGGGAAGGGTATTGTGATCAACGACAAAGAAAAGGAGACCTTCGTCAACGAGCCGAAGGACGACAAGCCTACCGACTCCGGCTCGGGCCATAGACGAAAGGAAGGGAAGAAGAAGAAGACGAGGCGTATCAAGGAGATCATCTACTACGACGATAGTGATGAATCCACTTCTTCCCAAAAGGACGACGACAACGACTACAGGAAGACGGTCAATTCGAACTTTTCATTTGATTATTCCCGTATTCAACATAGTTCGAATTCGCATTTGCTTTCCATTCCTCTTGGCAAACCTCCACACTTCGATGGGGAGGACTACGGATTTTGGAGTCACAAAATGCGTAGTCACTTATTCTCTCTCCATCCTAGCATATGGGAGATTGTGGAGAACGGAATGAAATTCGATAGCTCGGATAGCCCTATGCTTATAAATGAACAGATTCATAAAAATGCACAGGCTACTACTGTTCTCTTAGCATCTTTGTGCAGGGAAGAGTACAATAAGGTGAGCGGCTTGGACAATGCCAAGCAGATATGGGACACCCTCAAGATCTCTCACGAGGGGAACGACATCACCATGCTCACCAAGATGGAGTTGGTGGAGGGCGAGCTTGGACGGTTCGCCATGATAAGGGGAGAGGAGCCAACTCAGACGTACAACCGGCTCAAGACCCTCATCAACAAGATAAGGAGCTACGGGAGCACGCGATGGACGGATCACGACGTCGTCCGCCTAATGCTCAGGTCCTTTACCGTACTTGATCCTCATCTCGTGAACAATATTCGTGAGAATCCCAGGTACACGATGATGACGCCCGAGGAAGTACTTGGAAAATTCGTGAGCGGGCGGATGATGATCAAGGAGGCAAGATACGTCGACGACGCGTTGAACGGACCACTCCACGAGCCTCAACCCATTGCTCTAAAGGCAACGAGGAGCAAGGAGTCGCTACCTAGCAAGGTGGCGCAAGTTGAGGCGGCCGGGCTCAATGATGAAGAGATGGCTCTCATCATCAAGAGATTCAAGACGGCGCTAAATGGTCGCAAGGGGCAGCCAAGCAAGACCAAGACCAAGGGAAAGCACTCGTGCTTCAAATGCGGTAAGCTTGGTCATTTTATTGCTAACTGTCCCGATAATGAAAGTGACCAGGAAAAGGGGAACAAGAGAGAGAAGAAGAAGGCATACAAGAAGGCAAAGGGCGAGGCGCATCTAGGAAAGGAGTGGGACTCGGATTGCTCCTCCTCCGACTCTGACAATGAAGGACTCGCCGCCACTGCCTTCAACAAATCGGCTCTCTTCCCCAATGAGCGTCTCACTTGTCTTATGGCAAGAGAGAAGAAGGTAAGTACTAAAGACTCCACTTATGCTTCTTCTAGTGATAGTGAGTCTAGTGATGATGATATAGATTATTCTTGCTTGTTCAAGGGCTTAGATAGATCTAAGATAGATAAAATCAATGAATTGATTGATGCATTGAATGAAAAGGATAGGCTTTTAGAAAAGCAAGAAGATTTATTGTATGATGAACATGATAAGTTTGTAGAGGCACAAAAATCATATGCTTTAGAAGTGAAAAGAAATGAAATGCTTTCTAGTGAAATATCTTCCTGTCATGAAACCATTTCTACCTTAAGAAGTGTTAATATTGATTTAAGTGCTAAACTAGAAGTAGCTAGTAAATCAAATTCTTGTGTTGAACATGTTGAAATTTGTACTAGGTGTAAGGATTTTGATGTTAATGCTTGTAGTGAACACCTAGTTCTAATTTCCAAATTAAATGATGAAGTGGCTAGTCTTAATGCCCAACTTAAGACTAGCAAGAATGAAGTTGATAAAATAAAATTTGCAAGGGATGCCTACACGGTTGGTAGACACCCCTCAATTAAGGATGGGCTTGGCTTCAAGAGGGAAGCCAAGAACTTAACAAGTCATAAGGCTCCCGTCTTCGTCAAGGAGAAAGGGAAGGCCCCTATGGCTAATAGTGCTAAAAAGAACCATGCTTTCTTATACCATGATAGGAGACATGCTAGAAATATTTATAATGATTTTGATTCACATGTTTATGATTCTCATGCCATGTTTGCCTCTAGTTCCTCTCATAAGCATGATAGAAATATGAGTAGGAGAAATGTTGCGCATATGCATAGGAGAAATATTGCTCATGTGCCTAGAAAGAATGTTATTCATGCTCCTAGGAAAGTAGTGAATGAACCTTCTACCATTTATTATGCTTGTAATGCTCCTTTTGCTATTTGTAGAAAGGGTAAGAAGGTTGTTGCTAGGAAATTAGGGGCTAGATGCAAGGGAGATAAATCTTGCATTTGGGTCCCTAAAGATATTTGTGCTAACCTTGCAGGACCCAACATGAGTTGGGTACCTAAGACCCAAGCCTAAATTTGCCTTGCAGGTTTATGCATCCGGGGGTTCAAGCTGGATTATCGACAGCGGATGCACAAACCATATGACGGGGGAGAAGAAGATGTTCACCTCCTACGTCAAGAATAAGGATTCCCAAGATTCAATTATATTCGGTGATGGGAATCAAGGCAAGGTAAAAGGGTTAGGTAAAATTGCAATTTCCAATGAGCATTCTATATCAAATGTATTCCTAGTGGAGAGTCTTGGATATAATTTGCTATCTGTTAGTCAATTATGTCAAATGGGATATAATTGTTTATTTACAAATGTAGATGTGTCTGTCTTTAGAAGATGTGATGGTTCACTAGCTTTTAAGGGTGTACTAGATGGCAAGCTTTACTTAGTTGATTTTGCAAAAGAAGAGGCGGTCTAGATGCATGCTTAATGGCTAAGACTTGCATGGGCTGGCTGTGGCATCGCCGCTTAGCACATGTGGGGATGAAGAACCTCCACAAGCTTCTAAAGGGAGAACACGTGATAGGTCTAACAAATGTTTATTTCGAAAAAGATAGACCTTGTGCAGCTTGTCAGGCAGGTAAACAAGTAGGAGGAGCACATCACAGCAAGAATGTGATGACCACGTCAAGACCTCTGGAGTTGCTGCATATGGACCTCTTCGGACCCGTCGCCTATCTAAGTATAGGAGGAAGTAAGTATGGTTTAGTTATTGTTGATGACTTTTCCCGCTTCACTTGGGTGTTCTTTTTGCAGGATAAGTCTGAAACTCAAGGGACCCTCAAGCGCTTCCTCAGGAGAGCTCAAAATGAGTTTGAGCTCAGGGTGAAGAAGATAAGGAGCGACAATGGGTCCGAGTTCAAGAACCTTCAAGTGGAGGAGTTTCTTGAGGAGGAAGGAATCAAGCACGAGTTCTCCGCTCCCTACACACCACAGCAAAATGGTGTGGTAGAGAGGAAGAACAGGACGCTAATCGATATGGCGAGGACGATGCTTGGAGAGTTCAAGACCCCCGAGTGCTTTTGGTCGGAAGCCGTGAACACGGCTTGCCACGCCATCAACAGGGTCTACCTTCACCGCCTCCTAAAGAAGACGTCATATGAGCTACTAACCGGTAACAAACCCAATGTCTCGTACTTTCGTGTATTTGGGAGCAAGTGCTACATTCTAGTGAAGAAGGGTAGAAATTCTAAGTTTGCTCCCAAAGCTGTAGAAGGGTTTTTATTAGGTTATGATTCAAATACAAAGGCGTATAGGGTCTTCAACAAATCTTCGGGTTTGGTTGAAGTCTCTAGCGACGTTGTATTTGATGAGACTAATGGCTCTCCAAGAGAGCAAGTTGTTGATTGTGATGATGTAGATGAAGAAGATGTTCCAACGGCCGCTATACGAACCATGGCGATTGGAGACGTTCGGCCACAGGAACAGGATGAACGTGATCAACCTTCTTCCTCAACGACGGTGCATCCCCCAACTCAAAATGATGAACAGGTTCATCAAAAGGAGGCGTGTGATCAAGGGGGAGCACAAGATGATCACGTGATGGAGGAAGAAGCGCAACCGGCACCTCCAACCCAAGTTCGAGCGATGATTCAAAGGGATCATCCCGTCGACCAAATTCTGGGTGACATTAGCAAGGGAGTAACTACTCGATCTCGATTAGTTAATTTTTGTGAACATTACTCTTTTGTCTCCTCTATTGAGCCTTTCAGGGTAGAGGAGGCCTTGCTAGATCCGGACTGGGTGTTGGCCATGCAGGAGGAACTTAACAACTTCAAGCGCAATGAAGTTTGGACGCTGGTGCCTCGTCCCAAGCAAAATGTTGTGGGAACCAAGTGGGTGTTCCGCAACAAACAGGACGAGCACGGGGTGGTGACAAGGAACAAGGCTCGACTTGTGGCAAAAGGTTATGCCCAAGTCGCAGGTTTGGACTTTGAGGAGACTTTTGCTCCTGTGGCTAGGCTAGAGTCTATTCGTATCTTGCTAGCATATGCCGCTCACCATTCTTTCAGGTTGTACCAAATGGATGTGAAGAGCGCATTCCTCAACGGGCCAATAAAGGAGGAAGTGTACGTGGAGCAACCCCCTGGCTTCGAGGATGAGCGGTACCCCGACCACGTGTATAAGCTCTCTAAGGCGCTCTATGGACTTAAACAAGCCCCAAGAGCATGGTATGAATGCCTTAGAGATTTCTTACTTGCTAATGCTTTCAAGGTTGGGAAAGCCGATCCAACTCTTTTCACTAAGACTTGTAATGGTGATTTGTTTGTGTGCCAAATTTATGTCGATGACATAATATTTGGTTCTACTAATCAAAAGTCTTGTGAAGAGTTTAGCAGGGTGATGACGCAGAAATTCGAGATGTCGATGATGGGCGAGTTGAACTACTTCCTTGGGTTCCAAGTGAAGCAACTCAAGGACGGCACCTTCATCTCCCAAACGAAGTACACGCAAGATCTGCTGAAGCGGTTTGGGATGAAGGACGCCAAGCCCGCAAAGACTCCGATGGGAACCGACGGACACACCGACCTCAACAAAGGAGGTAAGTCCGTTGATCAAAAAGCATACCGGTCAATGATAGGATCTCTACTTTATTTATGTGCTAGTAGACCGGATATTATGCTTAGTGTATGCATGTGTGCTAGATTTCAATCCGATCCTAAGGAGTGTCACTTGGTGGCGGTGAAGCGAATTCTTAGATATTTAGTCGCTACGCCTTGCTTCGGGATCTGGTATCCAAAGGGGTCTAACTTTGACTTGATTGGGTACTCAGATTCCGACTATGCTGGATGTAAGGTCGATAGGAAGAGTACATCAGGGACGTGCCAATTCTTAGGAAGGTCCCTGGTGTCATGGAACTCTAAGAAACAAACATCCGTTGCCCTATCCACCGCTGAGGCCGAGTACGTTGCCGCAGGACAGTGTTGTGCGCAACTACTTTGGATGAGGCAAACCCTCCGGGACTTTGGCTACAATCTGAGCAAAGTCCCACTCCTATGTGATAATGAGAGTGCTATCCGAATAGCGGAAAATCCTGTTGAGCACAGCCGCACAAAGCACATTGACATCCGGCATCACTTTTTGAGAGACCACCAGCAAAAGGGAGATATCGAAGTGTTTTATGTTAGCACCGAGAACCAGCTAGCCGATATCTTTACCAAGCCTTTAGATGAGAAGACCTTTTGCAGGCTGCGTAGTGAGCTAAATGTCTTAGATTCGCGGAACTTGGATTGAATTGTAGCATACATGTATTCATGCCTTTGATCATGTTCATTCTGCATTTTGTTGCTTATTATGGTGCTCAAGTTGTACAAACACTCCCTGGACCTCACAAGTCCGTTGCAAAGTGATGCACATGTTTAGGGGGAGACGTGTTACAACTTGACCCTTTGAGACTAACCATATGTTTGAGTTTGCCTGTTTTAGTCTCAAAGGAGAATTGAAAGGGAAAAGGTGGACTTGGACCATGAAAGACTTCCACTGCACTCCGATGAGGGGTAACTTATTCCAAGTCCATCTCATTAACTCTTATTGCCATTTGCTCTTAATTGAAGATTTTGGTGAGGCAATGGGGTTAAAGGGCCAAAATTGATCCCGTTTTGGTGTTTGATGCCAAAGGGGGAGAAAATAAAGGCCAAAGCAATAAATGGATCAGCTACCACTTGAGAGATTTTGAAAATAGTAGAATAGAGTTTTTGATTTGTCAAAATTCTTAAGTTGTCTCTCTTGTCAAAAGTTGGCTTCTTGTGGGGAGAAGTATTGATTATGGGAAAAAGGGGGAGTTTTTGAAATCCTTGATCAAACTCTTTTTGAATGACTCTCTTTATGCTTAAACATGTGTGTTTAACTTAGAGATAGAGATTTGTGTTTGATTTGCAAAAACAAACCAAGTGGTGGCAAAGGATGATCCATATATGCCAAAATTGATTCAAAATAAATTTAAGTGTTATTTGAATTGAGTTTGCACTTGTTCTAGTGGCTTTATGTAGTGTTGGCATAAATCACCAAAAAGGGGGAGATTGAAAGGGAAATGTGCCCTTGGGCCATTTCTAAGTATTTTGGTGATTGAGTGCCAACACATGTGTTTAATTGTGAATTTGTGTACATGGATGAACAAGGTGCAAATCATGAAGTAAAGGTATGTTTCTAAGCCTTAGTACATTGGTTTTGTGGACTAACATATTTGTCTAAGTGTTAGAAACAGAAAGAAGAAAAAGAGAAAAGGGGAGAGAATGACTTGGCTGTGTGCAGCCAAGTCCCAGCTCGGTCTGGAGCACCGGACTGTCCGGTGTGCACCGGACAGTGTCCGGTGCGCCAGACTGACTCGACTCGAACTGGCCGCTCTCGGGATTTTGGCCGGCGGCGTACGGCTAAAATTCACCGGACTGTCCGGTGTGCACCGGACTGTCCGGTGAGCCAACGGTCGGCCAGGGCCAACGGTCGGCCGCGCAATCCGCGCGAGACACGTGGCCGAGCCAACGGTCGGAAGACGGCACCGGACTGTCCGGTGTGCACCGGACTGTCCGGTGCGCCAACGGCTCGCAGATCTCCAACGGGCTGCAACGGTCGGCAGCGCCAGATAAGGAAACAAATCGGGCACCGGACAGTGTCCGGTGTGCACCGGACTGTCCGGTGCCCCCGACGACAGAAGGCAAGGATGGCCTTCCGGATTTGCTCTCAACGGCTCCTAGCTGCCTTGGGGCTATAAAAGGAGCCCCTAGGCGCATGGAGGAGAGATACAAGCAACTCTTGAGCATTCTTGATCATCCACACAAGTTCTTTGCGCATTCGTTTGTGATTCTAAGTGATTCGAGCTCTGTTCTAGTGTGAACTCTGAGATAGTCATTCGAGCTCGAGTCTTGGCCGTGTGTGTGCGCTTTTGTTGTGGATTTGTGTGTGTTGCTTCCCTCCCTTACTCTGTGCTTTCTTTGTGATCATATACTTGTAAGGGCAAGAGACTCCAATTTGTGGAGATTCCTTGCAAACGGGATAGTGAAAGGAACAACAAAACACCGTGGTATTCAAGTGGGTCTTTGGACCGCTTGAGAGGGGTTGATTGCAACCCTCGTCCGTTGGGACGCCACAACGTGGAAGTAGGCAAGCATTGGCTTGGCCGAACCACGGGATAAACCACCGTGTCACCTCTGTCTTGATCTCTTGTGGTATTGTGTTTTGTTGAGACTTCACCTTAGCCACTTGGCAATAATCGTGCTAACACATAACAAGTTTTTGTGGCTTAAGTTTGAAGTTTTTACAGGATCACCTATTCACCCCCCCCCCCTCTAGGTGCTCTCAGGAGCTCCTATCATGATCGGTATCTTTTCAATTTATAATCAACCTGCTTTAATTCCGTTTGATTCTGGTGCATCTCATAGTTTCATTAGCCAAAAGTTCAGTGCTAAATGTGAACTGCCATTCTCTCACTCAAAAGGGTGATTTATGATAGTCACACGTGGAGGTAAAATTTCAACTAATCAATTAAACCAAAGTGTGCCTATTCAACTGGGAAGCCACATTGTCAAAACCACCCTTCTTGTTTTGGGTTTGGAGAATGTGGACATTATTTTGGGAGCTAATTGGATGACCCTGCACCAAGTTGTGCTTGATGTAGCTAGCCGTATCGTGGAAATCAATTCTCTGTTCTGTGGGAACTTTACCTTGATTCTGCCCAGTCAGGGTTCTACTCAGTCATGTGCTTTCTCTATGACAGAGTTACCTCTGAAGAAGATCCCAGTGGTCTGTGAGTATGCAGATGTCTTCCCTGATGAATTGCTAGGAATGCCACCCGACCGGGATATTGAATTTGCCATCGAGTTGCAACTAGGAACTACACCAATTTCCAAGAGGCCTTACCGAATGCCACCCGCTGAGTTGGCAGAATTGAAGAAGTAATTGCAGGAGTTGCTAGATAAGGGATTTATTCACCAAGTACTTCGCCTTGGGGATGTCCAACACTATTTGTGAAGAAGGATGAGAGCTTGAGGCTGTGTATAGATTGCCGCCCTCTTAATGCGGTAACTATCAAGAACAAGTATCCTTTGCCTCATATTGATGTTCTTTTTGACCAGTTGGTCGGGGCTAAGGTGTTTTCCAAAATAGACCTTCGCTCCGACTATCATCAGATCAAGATACGAGCAAGCGATATTCCGAAGACGGCATTCTCAACCAGATATGGGCTATATGAATTCTTGGTGATGTCTTTCGGGCTGACTAATGCACCAGCATATTTCATGTATCTGATGAATTCTGTTTTCATGTTTGAATTGGACAAATTCGTAGTGGTGTTCATCGATGATATCCTGGTGTACTCTAAGAACGAAGAGGACCATGCGGGGCATTTGCATGTAGTGCTTCAACGTCTGCGAGAGCACCACCTTTATGCCAAGTTGTCCAAGTGTGATTTTTGGCTAAAGGAAATCAAATTCTTGGGTCACACTATCTCTCAGGCTGGAATAGCTGTTGATCCTGATAAGGTGCAAGAGGTGATGAACTGGAAGCCACCAACGACTGTCCATCAAATTCGGAGTTTTCTAGGATTAGCTGGTTATTACCGAAGATTTATTCTAGATTTCTCTCGAATTGCGAAGCCTATAACTGAGCTGTTGAAGAAAGAAGCCAAGTTTGTTTGGAGTCAGAAGTGCGAAGATGCCTTCCATGCATTACGGAAGCATCTGACCACAGCACCAGTGATAGCGCAACCCGACAACAGCAAGCCTTTCGATGTGTATTGTGATGCCTCTGGCACTGGACTAGGATGTGTCTTAATGCAAGACAACCGAGTCATTGCTTATGCCTCAAGAGCACTCAGGCCTCATGAGCAAAATTACCCCACTCATGACCTCGAGTTGGCAGCAGTGGTTCATGCATTAAAAATGTGGAGGCACTATCTAATGGGAACCCACTGCAACATCTTCACTGATCATAAGAGCCTTAAGTACATCTTTACTCAGGCTGATCTCAACATGAGGCAGAGAAGATGGCTAGAGCTGATCAAGGATTATGACCTGGAGGTACATTATCACCTAGGGAAAGCCAATGTGGTAGTAGATGCCTTGAGTCGGAAGTTGCAATGCAATTGTATTTTGATGGATTCTAGTATCAACACCTTGTGTGATGAGTTGAGCAAGATGCAAATTGAAGTGATTCCTTCTGGTTCTTTGTCTCACAGTTCTGTCGAGCCAGCCTTGCAAGACCAGATCATCAAGGCCCAGCTCAGTGACAAGGGAGTGCAGATTATCAAGGAGAATCTCCATCAGAAGGTTGAGAAGTATAAATGTTTCCGCCAAGATGAAAAGGGTGTATTATGGTTCAAAAGTAGATTGGTGATTCCTAAAAACAAGGACCTTAAGAAGAAAATCTTGGACGAGGCTCATCTCTCCAAATTCTCTATGCATCTGGGAAGCACCAAAATGTACCATGATCTGAAGCCTTTGTATTGGTGGACCAGAATGAAGAGGGAGATAGCCCAGTATGTATCAGAATGTGACACCTGTCAGAGGATAAAGGCAAGCCACTTGAAATCAGCAGGAGCTTTGCAACCCCTATCTATACCTTCGTGGAAATGGGATAACATCAGCATGGATTTCATCGTGGGTCTGCCCAACACCTCTCGTCATCATGATTCGATTTGGGTTTTTGTGGACCGACTGACGAAAGTGGCACATTTTCTCCCTGTGCACACCACTGATAAGGCTCAAAAGTATGCAGAGTTGTACATTGACCGGATCGTGTGTTTGCACGGATTACCTCGGACCATTGTTTCTGACCGAGGAGCCCAATTTGTTGCCAGATTTTGGGAACAACTGCAGGAGTCTTTGGGAACCAAGCTAATCAGAAGTTCAGCTTACCACCCACAGACTGATGGTCAGACTAAAAGGGTAAACCAAATTCTGGAGGATATGCTGAGAGCTTGTGCAATCGATTGTGGCAAGAACTGGGATAAGCACCTCTCCTTGGCAGAGTTTGCTTATAACAACAGTTATCAATCCAGCCTAAAAATGGCACCTTTTGAAGCCCTCTATGGAAGAAGGTGTAGGACACCACTCAATTGGTCTCAGCCTGGAGAAAGAGAAGTTTTCGGACCTGACTTAGTGGCTGAAGCCGAAAGGAAGGTCAAACTAATCAGGAAAAATCTAGAAGCTGCTCAGGCCAGGCAGAAGAGTTACCATGATAAAAGAAGGAAACCTCTCCAGTTCAAGGTGGGAGATTTTGTGTACCTCAAGGTATCACCCACCAAGGGAGTGCAGAGGTTTGGAATCAAAGGCAAGCTAGCCCCTCGTTACATTGGACCTTATGAGATCATAGAAACCTGTGGACCCGTGGCATATAAGTTGAAGTTACCTTCAAAAATGTCTGCCATTCACAGTGTGTTACATGTATCTCAGCTGAAGAAGTGTGTTTGATTGCCAACCGAGATCATAGCAGAGCCAGAATTGGAGATAGAGCCAGATCTATCGTACCAAGAGTATCCTTCCAAGATTCTGGATTGCAAAGAAATATCAACTCGGGCTAAATCAATCAAAATGTACAAGGTCCAGTGGAGTAATCACTAAGAGGAAGAAGCTACTTGGGAGACCGAGGAATTCTTGAGATCCAACTTCCCCGATTGCCTACCTAAGGAAACTGGTACGTAATCACACCAAACCCCTCCTCCTGCCCTTCGATTCTAAAATTCAGAAATATGATCTTAAATTAGAATGAAGTAACCATGAAACAAGATTTAAAAAGGACTTCCTTCTGAAGTTGCAAAGAGAATGACATTCGAAGAGCAAATTGCCCTAATAATAAGAGCACCCACTTCCTATAAGTCTCACCCTTCGCTTCACCCCGGGAGGACTCCGACCCGAATCTCGAGACGAGATTCCTTCAAGGGGGGAAGGTTGTGACACCCCAGTGTCACCTAGGGTTTCTCTCAAGTGCTAACAGAAGAACCATCATTTTATGTAAACCAAATTGAGCATGAGCATCAAATTGACTTAAGAATGAAGGATCCACTAAGCTTATACTTAAAAGTATCATGTTCAAGGCAAATGGGTTTTCAAAAGAGCAAAATGTTGCAACCCCAATAAAAACCCTAATTGAGCCCTCTAAACAAAATTCAAGAGAAAGGGGAAAAGGGTATGAAAAATATAGAATCATGGCTTGGGCCAACTATAAACATTAAAGTATACTAAATAAGCAACAACAAAGATTATGGAAGCTTGGCCAAAACAATTTAAATAAAACTCTAAACAAGCTTCTCAAGTGGGATTTCATTAGGGAATTCTGAAATTTAGAATTCTGAATTTCAGACCTTAAGCCAAAGATCAAGCGTGTTCACCTTGCTCCCTAACTCAAATCCTAATGGCCCCATTAACAAAAACGTGCATCCTAACCTCTCTGTCTTGTGCCAGAAGATGGCATCGGGACGCGTGCCTTGGACACGTCAAACCAAAGATCTTCCCCATGTGTGCGGCAGTGAGACAAACCAGATTTCTTCCCTCTCTATCTCTTAATCCAGTCAGCCAAACCTGCTAGCCTCCACACATAAACGACAAAGGAACCTGAGAGGAAGAGATCTCTCAACGGGATCATGGCCATAATCTCAAAGATTTGGGGCCAATCCACGCTTGAACTCGACCTCTCTCTGTGCTGCCTCATGCTCGACGTTGTGCCAGGCGCCAGAGCACGCACTGGCATTCGCCGCGCACGCCGCGCACACCCCGAGCGCTTGTCAGAGCCCCACCCTCGACCGTGCTCGCCCGCGCCGATAAAGCCTCCTCGGGCGCGCCTCACTTCACCCCGTGCTCACAATTGCCGGCCAAACGCCCCTCCTTAGCTCCGGCGAGCTCTTTTCTGCCCGCCATTGCCGCCAGAGCCTCGGCCACCGTGGCCAGCCCACTCCAGTCACCCCCAAGTTGCGCCAGCGCTTCGGTTAGCTTCGCCATTAGCTTGTGAAGCTTTCCAAGCCCTCGGACCCGGCAGAACTTCACCGGAAGCCCGAGATCACCCTCGCCAGACTTCGGTCGCCCGCCCCCACGTGTGGACCGAGCTCTCTGGTAAGCCATTATCAAATTCCTTGCAACCATGTCTTCCCTAGCACCCAGTGAAGCTCTCTGACCCGTTCAATCGGTAAATTGTGCCTTGGATAGGTCGGACTCCTCGCCGCCGACGAGCTCCCCCGCCTACGCATGAGGATCGGCCAACTCCGCCCATCCCCGACGGCGACCCGCACATCGCCGTAACCCTCAGGACCTCCCCTACACCCTCAGCCACCTCACCGGAGCAGTCTCGCCGCCGGTAAGCCCCTCCGCTCTTTCTTCCGCCGCGAGTACTGTTTAGATTGGGGAAAGGACCTCGGGTTAGGATTAGAAGAATCCAGGGGGTTTTCTGATATGTCAGTGACTCAATTGAATAGTCGCCCAGGGACTAGTCTGTAAGGAAAACTTAAAACACCCGCCAGGGACCCCGTTGCAAAGTAGTTTTCCATTTAATCATTTCTTTTTAATCTTTTTAATGAACAGAGAACTTAGAAAATTCATAACTTGATGAATACTTAACCAAAAATTATCAAACCAATTTTGCTGGATTCTAAATATTATGGACTATCAATTAAAAATACTGAACCCTATGCTTTCTGTTCTAATTTTTAGAGTTTAAAATTAAATACAGAAACTGACCAAACCTTGTTTAATTAAAGAAAATTAGCTATGCTTCTGTGCTGAACCTAAGAAAATTTATAGATGTTCAAACCCCGTCTAAACATTGTTTAAAAATAGTAAGAACCCCAGTATTGGAGAATTTAGTGTAAATATCCATTAAAATCCATTTCTACCCAAACCTTAGGAAAATCAGAAAGGCCTTACAAATTAATGACCAGTGTATGAAATTATTTTTTTAGTTTGCTTAAGTAACAAAGAACCTAGGAAAAATAAAGAATTCTCTAGTCTAGATCAGATTCAAAGAGAAATGTTTTGTTTACCATTATTCCAACTAGAAATCAATTATTAGAATTATAAAACCAGACCCAAAATTGACAATAAAAATCCAGTGGACTTGTAACCACCAAAACCCCACTGCAAAAATAATGGACATCCAAGCCCATCATTTTAAGTAAGGTAAATAAATATAATATGATAATGACTCATATTCCAAATAAATCATGTGTAACCCAAAATAATGCAATAATGGGCAAATAAAATTTTGCTAGAGAGATAGGCCACTAGAAAAAAATACAAACCCATTGGAAAGATGCAAAATAATACCTATTGCCAATATTTTGTAAAAGGGACCATTTAATCCAATTAATGCATACCACCCCTTCCCGTAAGCAAAAAGATGACAAACTTCAAAATGATTTCTCTTGCGCAAAGAAGAAGCTAGGAAAAATCAGAAATCTGTTGTTTGATATTTTTCAAATAGAGTGGTAGTAGAAAGCACCCCTTTGGCTAGAAACTTTAGAAAATACTAGTAAAATAACTAATGAATATTAATGGCTAGAAATTTGTACCAAGTCATGTTATAGCATCTAAATACCAGCAAAAATAAGTCCTAGGGAATTACCTACTATTGAATGATAGTTGTAGTTCAAATCACCCCTTCTGCCCTAAAATTTGGCAATTTTGTCCAGAGAAAACTATTCACTTCTAGAACCTCAAATTTTGAGACAGAGAATCATACACCAGTAATAAGCCACTGTAATTGTTACAGAATTTTTGAAAATTTATTAAGGTGACTTGTAGTTCAAACCCACCCTAAAACCCTAAAGAAGATCAAGGGAAAAAGAGGAAAGATAAACCTCACTCCAATAAGTCCAACTTGAATTCTTGGCAATTCTTACTAAAGACCTTAAAAAGAATTCAGTGGAACCCCAAAAAGAAACCTACCACTTAACTTAGCTAAGCTTGATCCAATTTACCAAGTATACCACCAAAAATCCCGTATAAGCAAGATGTAGCTCTATCTAACTCAAATAGATCATACACCATCAAAAGTGAAAAATTACTAAAGCACATATCATATCATGCATATATCTTACACATTGCATTCATTAGATTGTAATCTAGCTGACGGAGAGTCCGTGCTCATCCCCGAGCAAGGAACTGTCCAAGAGGAGGACCAGGAGCAAGCTTCCGAGGCTGCTATCGAGGATCTCCCCACAGCCCCAGCTATTGAAGGCAAGCCCCGATTTTATGCATAACCATTTATATATGCTATTTTAATACACTTAATGTTTGTAGGTTTGTACTGTGCACTTAAGTGTAGGAGTTGCTTGAAACCTCTAGTTGCATGAACTTAGGATTCCTTTTTGAGATGAATACTAGTATGCTAGGTCGAGTAGCTGCTTTGCTAATCAGGATCTCGGTAGAAGTCGAGTGATTTTTCTAGCACTCGCGCGAGGTCAGGAATTGATTGTATTCATCTTGATAATGGGATCTATAATAGTCTATGGACTTGGATCCAGGGAGGATGCCTTGACCATGAGACGGGAAAAAGGAATTAAGGATTAATGTGTGGATACCTGAGTCAAGCTTTTGAACGTACTAAGCACATGTCGGAAAATATGGTAACCGGTAAACCTAGTACCTGAGTGAAGCTGGGAGCGGACTTTATCCCTCACGCGACCTAAGACTGGGTCTCCCATGCTAGCTATGGTGGGTACAAGTGCGGTCCCTGCACGGCGGCAGCCGGGGTCAGTGGAGCATTGTATGCTAAGGCGGTGAGGCCTGGACGCGAATGGGGAATCGATGGGGACGGTTGACATGTGTGGGGACGGAGTGCCCTGACATGTCGTGTGTTTAGGTTTACCATGCAAGGATAAAAACTCGATTCAAATCGTCTGCTTCTCGCAGCTAATGAGACTGCTTGACCCCTTGTACTACATCGAGTAAGAAGTGAAATGATGTTACATGAGACAATTTGTTGATTGAACTAAATGCTTGTTACCATGTATGCTTAGAAGGTGCAAACGTAGCTAAGATAATAATACTAGAATTTGAAAAGCTAAGAATTGATTTTAGAAACAGCTAGTGCTTTTGGCAAACCAAACCCCTCAGCCAAACAGCTGCATAGTCTAGAGGTAGAGGAGTAGATTCTTCACACCGGGTAAGTCTAGCTGAGTATTAGCATACTCAGCCTTGCTTGTGGCATAATTTTTGCAGGTACGATTCAGGATATGGTTGATGGTGTGACTTGGCCTACCACTCTGCCACCGAGTTGGACGGTCGAGTGGGATGTTGCTCCGGCAGGAGAGGAGCACGAGGAGTAGTGGGCTAGGCCTTGCCCAATTCCTTGATACCGACGACATCGATTATCCGCTGATTTTTATTTCGTGAACTCTCATTTGCTACTCGAAAAAAACTCCGATCTATGTAATAATTCAGCACTTAATTTGAGGTTTCCTGTCTTATTGTATTTCTTCTGTGACTCACCTTCGAGTGAGATTGTGGAATTTGATCCTGGTTAAGTGGCTCTATCAGACTAGATCTGAGGGACTGACGGGTTATTCCGATTTAAGTGTGTTGTGGCCCCTGGGGCGTGACTTAGGCACTTAAGCTGGAATAATTCGGGTGGTTCCGCCACAATCAGACCCTTGTAGAATGGCTAGTACGATACATAATGAGCATAGGACTCCTAGGCAATTTTGGGCCAAAATGATCAACACTGCCTGCCATGTGTCCAATCGCATCTTCTTTCGTGCTTTTCTGAACAAAACTTCTTATGAGTTGCGATTTAGACGGCCGCCCAAGGTTAGCCATTTTAGGGTGTTTGGTTGCAGATGCTTTGTTTTTAAGCAGGAAAATTTGGACAAGCTTGAGTCACGGTCTTCTGATGGTGTTTTTCTTGGTTATGCATCACACTCCAGTGCTTATCATGTTCTTAACCTTGAGACTATCTGGATCATGGAGACTTGTGAGGTGACCTATGATGAGACTTTGCCAAGTTCATCTCCTATCTTTGAGCCTACATGTCTAGATCAGATGGGTAAGACCATCTTTGTGGAGGAGCACGACGACACCGACTATGGTGATCCCAAGCCGACTCCACTGGCTACCCGAGTTGAGTCTACATCCACCACATCGAACGATAGACCCAACATGTCTACTTCCACCACCTGGAGTCTACTTGAGCTGGAGGATGCTAAGCCTAGAGGAGTTGAGGCTATTGTTGAGGGGAGGCCACTTCTTTGTGGGAGGCTCCATGACATGTCCAGCGTGATCACCCTCCTCAACAAATGACTGGTGAGCTTCATGAGCGAGTCACTCACTCCATGTATCATGAGATGTCCCACTTTGATTACTCTTCTTTTGTTGCCTCTTTTGAGCCCCATGATGTTGGACATGCTTTGTCTGATTGTAACTGGGTCAATGTTATGCATGAGGATCTTGAAAATTTTGAGATAAACCAGGTCTAGGTTTTGGTGCCACCTCCTTCAAACTACCATCCCATCGATATAAAATAGGTTTCCAAAAACAAATAGAGTGAGGATGGGTTCATAGTGAGAAACAAGGCGAGGTTGGTTGCCCAAGGGTTTTGCCAGAAAGAGGGTATTGATTATGAGGCAACCTTTTCCCCTATTTCCAGTTTAGAAGCCATTAGAATCCTTCTAGCTTTTGTTGCTTTGAAGGGTTTTAAACTTTTTCAAATGGATGTCAAAAGTGCTTCTTTGAATGGGTATATAAAGGAAGATGTTTATGTGAGGCAACCCCCTGGTTTTGAGAGTTCCAAGTTTCCAAACCATGCTTTTAAACTCCTAAAAGCTTTGTATGGTTTGAAACAAGCCCCTAGAACCTGGTATGAGCGTTTGAAATCTTTCTTGTTTGCTACTAGTTTTAAAATGGCCTCTGTTGATAGAACTCTTTTCTCCTCAAGCATGGCAATGATACCATTTAGTTTAGATATACGTGTATGATATCATCTTTGGTGGTTCTTGTCATGCTCTTGTTTCCAAGTTTTCAGATACTATGACCAGGGAGTTTGAGATAAGCATGTTGGGAGAACTCAACTTTTTCCTTGGGCTGCAAAATCAAGCAGACCTAAGATGGGACATTTGTGCATCAAGGCAAATACATAAAGGATGTCTTCAAGAAGTTTGACATGGGCAAGGTCAAGCCTCTTTCGACATCCATTTTCACCACCACGACGCTTGATGCGGATTAGGACGGAGAGCCCGTGGACCAGAAGGAGTACATGAGCATGATCGGCTGACTCCTATACTTGACTATGACGAGACCAAACATACACTTTGTCATGTGTTTGCGTGCTCGCTTCCAAGCTTCCCTGCGCACTTCCCACAGGCAGACTGTCAAATGAATTATGAGGTACCTTCGTTTCACTCCTGAGTTTTGTTTATGGTACTCCTCATCTTCTGTCCTGTCTTTGTGTGGGTATTCAGACGCTAATTTTGTGGGATGTCGTTTGGATCGCAAGTCTACTTCTAGGACCTGTCAGATTTTGGGGTCTTTGTTGGTTTCCTGGTCTTTGCACAAATAGTCTAGTGTTGCCCAGTCTACCACTGAGGCTGAATATGTTGCTAACGCTAGCTGTTGCTTCGGATGATGGACGCTTTATAGGATTTTGGCTTGGATTTTCATCATGTGCCCTTACTTTGCAATAGCACAAGTGCCATAAGTGTTGCCAAGAATCATGCGCTGCATTCGAAGACCAAGCACATTGATATTTGCTTTCCCTTTCTCTGAGATCATTATGAGAAAGGGGACATCGATTTGCGCCACGTTGATACCCTTACAAAGCTTGCTGACATTATGATCAAACTGCTCGATCATTCCACATTTGCTCATCGCGAGATGAATTGGGTGTTTGCTTCCCTTTCTGACTGAGGGCTCCCTTTTTGGTTTTCTTTTTCTCTTCTATTTTTCATGTTGATTATAGCTTTTGCTTCTTGATTTTTTTATTATATCTTCATATGCATCTCATGTAGCATTTTGAGCTTTATATGTATAACTGCTATAATGTGACTATGCTCTTAGTAGTATGTTCTTTATGTACATGATGATGTTGTGGCTTGCTTAGGCTCCTTTTGCTCATATTGATACAATATTGTTAAGCTAAGCATGTTTTCATAATTGTGAACATGATTACTATTTGCTCAATCCAAAAATTGTTCACCATTGAGATTGGCACCTAGCATGTATATAATGTGTTGAGATCCTTTTTGTTGTCACTAGTATGCTAGGAGGCTATGTCTCATGCCTTGAGTCATTCACTATCTTGGTTCATTAATTCTATGCTAATATCTAAATCAAGATAAGAGAAATTTAGAAAGAATGAGATGGGTTTGCATTTGTCACCACATCACTATATCGAGACTACTTATTTTTGCACTTTTGGATGAACTTGAATAGTGTAGTGGATGATCGAAACCGTGTCTTTAGATTGTAATTGCTTTTCTGCATAGGCTACACCCGGTTGAAAAGTTAGATAATGACAATGCTTATAACCTCTCACGCTCACATGCTTTTCAATGAAATTTGTGATCTACTGCAAAATCCGATAAACTTGAAATTTTTTCATTTGATATCAATTTCAGATATGTTTCTAGCATGATGAGTGACTGATGTTTGGGGTAGTTCACCTGGTTTTCCTTTGATTAGCACTTGGTTGATTTCCTGCTTACATATGTCAAGTGTTGTTTTTTGTGGTGAACTTCTCTTTTGACTTCTTAAAACTAAATCAAATTTCTTACACTTCGCATATCTTGTGTGTATGATTAGTTTGAGCATCTGTTAGCACGTGCATTTATTGTTGCATACATTGCACAACACCACTTAGAGCATTTTTAAACTCTAACTGGTATACTACTGAAGCTCCTACATTCTCTCTATTTTCTACTCTCTATTGCATTTATGCATTTTCTCGGGAGGGAGAGATCTCTTGTAGAGGGCGACTTTTTTATTTCTACCCTTGTTTGTGGCTTGATGAGTCCATTTGCCAACAAGGGGGAGAAATTCTAGACTGATGTGGGTCTTGTTTGTTGGGGGAGAAATTTTGGATTTTTGGAGTTCCTATGAGGGGGTCTCTTTTAGAGTTTGGAGAGGATTTTGAAAGGGGATTTTTTGAGCTTTTTCTAGTTGTGTTTAACAGTTTGCCTCTTTCTAGTGGAACTAGCTTTAATTTTACAACTCTTACTAATTTTGTGCTCTAGCTTATTTTCGACATCTGTCTAGTGGTGCTGAACCCTTTTTGCCTCTTCTTGAGGACTAGCTTCTCTTGCTTGGTCGTGTTCAACCATTGCCCATTTCTTAGGAGACCAAGATTTGCTTGCTCTAAATGACCTATTTTGGCATTTGTCTAGATTTTAGTCATTCGAGTGAGTTCTTCTTCTTTCTCTTTCTGCTGATCTTTGAGTCATTATGATGGTGGTGCTGATAATGCACTCGTCAAGGGGGAGATTGCAAACACAAGGTTGACTTGTCCCTTGTGATTCAGGTTGATGATGAGTGGTTGTCAACATGGGTAGTACTTTGGTGCAGTCGGTGGACTAACCAGAGTATGAGATTATGTGTTGTGCATGTGACAGAACCACCCAAGTCATTAGGCCCACCTAAAGTTGTCCTTGTCCCAAGGACTTTAGACAACCCTGCAGGTGCACCTGATCACTTGATAAGTTTGGTATCTGAATTCCTTACCTTCCCAAGAGCGTTTCACCCGTCACGCAGACATTACAATACATCGAAGGTACGAAAATGTGGAAGCAGTTACAATAACTTACTTTATTGAAAAGTAAGACAGAGTTATATAGTTACAGACCAGAACAAAATATATGAGTGCAGAGTATTATTATTATTACATAACATGGGAGGCAAAAACCCCTCCCGGATAAGCAGTAAAAAGTTTTTCTTAACGGAGGACCTTTCCTCCCGCAGCTTTAGTCTTGATTCTCTTCTTTTGGTACCACCTTGGAACAGAAGCAATAAAAGTTTGCTGCTTCTTCACCTAAAACAACATGGGACAAAGCCCTGAGTACAAAGTGTACTTTCACAAGACTTACCCGACAAAGTAAAAGACTCTCAAGGATATGTTGGCTTCAAGGGAGTCAAGGTAAGGCTTATCAATACTCAATGACTCTGTTTGCAGAAATGCTTAATAATAGTGGATCCTTAAAAATCCAGTTTTACTTGTCAGGTTAGGTAAAGTTACATGCATCTAGAGTTTTTTTCTACCCTAGTTCAATCACTTGACCTATACTAGCCAATTTCTTATCAACCCTTCTTATTCACTGGAATGCTACGTGTAGGTCAGTGACCAAGTCTTCATGTCTGAGAAGTAACGGCGATCCTAATCGATTAATACCTAGCTGGGGATCTCCGATCACACGACATATGTAGCACTTAACCCTTGCATATGTCAACTCGCCACCGGGGTTCTTAAGACCAGATCAGGTTCACGCCAACCGAGAGCACAGATACACCACCATCCAGCCTCTTGCCACAGAGGGTACACGCTACTCTCGCCATCTCTCCACGCCCGTTGTGTGTTATCTTATTCTGGTATTAGTCTGCCCGAGGCAAAGCTTACCCATGACGAGGCATGTGACCAGTTAAAGGGTTCTCGATCATCAAGCCTACATCGAGAATGTCCTTAATTGACGCAGATGGAGACACTACACCGAGACTCTCCTCTCGTGCAAATCACCCGCCCAGTCTCAGCTTTATCATTTCAACCCAAAGTTTGGTACCTGGCAGAGGTACATCTTTTCCGATGTTGAACCCATCATGGCCATGATGGGTTCACCATCAAGTTTTATTTTTTAAAACACCCCACCCACTTTGAAGCATCATCTTTTGTGAAAACAAAAAAATTTTGTTTTTCTAAAGCAAAGCTAAGCATAAGAAAAACCTTTTGTAAAACAGGGATTTAAGGAGAAGTAATCAATTCCAAGGAAGGAAATGCAGGAATTGGTTTAGCACACAACTCCTATCACCTAATGCATCAAGCAAGTGAGAAAGATTTTAAAAGTAACAAGGAGGTGGCAAATGCACCAGGGCTTGCCTTGTGTTACTGGTGAATCAGGCTCTATTCCGCAGATATCAAAATAAAAGCAGTTGCCTGCCTGATGTTCTTCAGGTGGTAGTGGTGGAGTCTTTGCTTCTTCGACTTCTACTTCCTCCTCATTTTCTAAATATAGCCAAATATAATAATGAATGCTCATGTGATGATCATGAAGATGCAAAGATAATAAAATTTTATTATCTAAGGTCTTGAGTACAACTTTCCTTCACGGATCTCCGAGAAACTAGGGTTCGCGGAGTCCAAAGTGAAGTTCATAGGGCAGGGGGCTAGGGTTTTGGGTTCTAAGTATCAAACATGATCCAAATCATACCAAACTCTACCCAAGGCTTCTAAATATTATTTAAAGTTTACCCTAAAAGTTTGGTGAATTTTGGATTTATTATTTATTCCCTAAAAATTCAGAAGTGTGGTTTTTGGCTATTTTAAATGTCCCAAAATTCCCTATTAGAACTAAAAATCATGAAACTATTTTTATTAAATACTATAGGAAATTATAAGTCTAGCAAAATTGGTTTGGTATTTTTAGTATTTTTCTGTAATTTTCTAGAATTTCTTTAGCTCTGGCAGAAAAGGAAAAAGAAAAATACTCTAGAGTGCTGGGCCGGAATTGGCCCAAGCCGGCCCAACAACAGGCAGAAGCGCACCCGCGTGCGCTCGCACTGTCAGCTTTGCGAATAAGTCCCTGATGATTTGAATAACAGGAAAAGGTCACAGCGCTATTCCTCTGTCCCACTGACACCTTACAAAAACACCCATGTGCTTTACTCTCTTCACAATTCCCAGTCCACGACAGTGAACGGTGGGGAGCAGAGCTCCGGCGAGCGCATACCGGTCGAATTACTCAATGATCGGTGCTCTTCTTTGGTCTAAACCTAATTCTAGCCTTAATGAGTGTTTCCCCTCAACTAATTTCATCAATGGGGCTTTAACACGGTCTGTCCACGGTGATAGCGGGTAAGACGGACGGTTAACCGCTTTCCCGGTGATCTAAGATAGCTTAGCTCAATCGATTTGGTCGGGGAGTATCAGGGGCACACAAGAACACTAAAACGGGAGGGCAGAGGGTATGAGCGGACCTGAGACGCGCTGGCCACGGCGAGGCCAAACCGAGCGTTCTTGAGTGATTTGGGGGAAATGAGCGATTCGTGGTCTCTGGTGGACAATTGAAGACAAGCGTGGGTGCTATGGATGGGTGATTACCCTATGGAGCTCGCAGTGTGCTCAATTTATAGCAGGCATGAGCGGTGGCTGGGGAAATGGACGAAGACGTGCGGCGGTCGGAGAAATAGGAGGTCACTGGCGCAGTTGATTCGTGGAAAATACCGTGGCGGACTCACCAGTGATGATCGGATGGCTAACGTGAGTCACGGCGGCGCGGTTAAAGGCTGGAGACGTGGCGCAACTGCGGTGAATATCGCGGATTCCGGTGATGGCCGTAAGGCCATATCGCCGGCGCGGGGAACCGAGGGACAGCGCGGCCACAGTAGCTTAAACCCATCCACGATGAGATCTTTTCCCGACGAACTCAATCCACAGCCCAGACGCACGAATCGCGGTGACAGCGCAAATCAATGCACAAAGGTCACCGGCGGCAAGGGGGATGAATCCGTGATCTGATTCAGCTATTGTACCATTGGATGGTTCTGCAGTCAGCCTGACAGTCCAAGTTTTGCATCGATTTTCTCCTGATTTTTCATGGCAACTTGTTGATCGGCCAGAAGCAAAGTTGTTGTCTAATGATCCAGCTTCAATCTTACTATAGCAGTCACTCCCAAATTCTTACTGGATCATGCTCAAATCCTAGCTCAAAGGTGGCTTAATCACACTGTCAGTCTGAATTCAGACTTTAGACAGTCTGACAGCCCATCTTTGGGTCCAATTTTCTCAAAACTTTTCATAGTACCAGGGCTTAATCTCTATAGCAAAGTTGTTCCACTTTATAGCTCTACAAACTTGATGTGTTGACCTAGGGCAAAATCTTCATAATTTGGAAGATATAAGGTCCCAAAGTTGAGCCAATTCCACTTAATTTCAGACTCAACTCAATAGGGCTCAAATGTGGCTTTTTGCAAATAGGCCCAAAACTTAGGGTTTAAGTTGCAAATCCACACACATGTGAATCATATGAGTTAAGACACCCTAATTTCATGGTTTTTGCACTTAGGTCCAAAAATGTGCACATTTTGCATACAACCCCCCTAGGGTTTCAGTCCAGGGTTTCTCAGGGGGTCCATTTAGGGTTTTAGTACTTCTAGGGTTTGCATGCCATTTAAGTCTATTCATGGTGACATTTTATGACTATTACACTTGAGTTTTGAAGTTTTCTCTTATTAGTTCTTGTTTGCTATATTAAGCCCAATCTAGGGTTAAGCACTTATCTTGATGTTTCACTTGTGAAGTGTCACATCAATACAACTTTGTTTGAAATTTTTGCCTAGTGAATGTACTCTAGGTGTAACAAACACATGATATGCCAATGCTTATGATGTTATGCTCAAGTTTTAGTGGCAGTAACACTAGGGGTGTTACATCCTTTCCCCCATAAAAGAATCTCGTCCCGAGATTATAAGTCCTAGGGCAAGTAATGGAAAAGGAAACACGACATATCTTTATTTCCTTATTTTTCATACAAGGCAGGGTGGTTTGGGGTTCATTCCTTTACTATAACAAATGTACATACTTTATAAATTGCATGAGGCTAAAAAGCCTAGGAAATTCTTTTCTAAAAAGTCTTGGGTTTCCCATGTAGCCTCATCTTCTGAATGTTGGTTCCACTGTATCTTGTAAAACTTGAGAGTTTTTCTTCGGGTAATCCTGTCCTTTTGATCCAAGACTCGAATAGGATGTTCTGAATATGTCAAGTCTAGTTCTAAGGCAACGTCCATTACTTCAATGGTTTGATCGGAAACCCGAAGACACTTCTTCAATTGAGACACATGGAACACATTATGTACAGCAGACAATGTTTCAGGTAACTGGAGTCGGTATGCCACTGGTCCATATCTTTCAAGGATAGGAAAAGGACCAATGTATCGAGGTGCAAGCTTCCCCTTTACCCCAAAACGTGATACACCCTTCATTGGTGAAACCTTCAGGTAGACATAATCTTCAACTTGAAAGTGCAAGGGTTATCGTCGCTTGTCTACATAACTCTTCTGACGAGCTTGAGCTTCTTTCAAATTATGAATTATTTGTTGAACTTTCTCTTATGTCTCCTTTACCATATATGGCCTGAAGAAACTTCTTTCACCTGGTTCAGACCAGTTTAACGGAGTACGACACCGTCGTCCGTACAAAGCTTCAAAGGGTGCCATTTTGATGCTTTCTTGATAGCTATTATTGTACGAGAACTCCACTAATGGTAAACAATCATCCCATTTCTGTGGGAATTCCAGAACACATGCTCGCAACATATCTTCTAGTATCTGATTTACCCTCTCAGTCTGTCCACTAGTTTGGGGATGATAGGCCGAACTGTGGAGTAATTTAGTACCCAGGGACTTGTGAAGTTCTTCCCAGAACTTGGATACAAATTGAGGTCCACGATCCGACACTATTGTCTTTGGAACACCGTGCAAACTGAGGATGCGAGCAATGTACAGTTCCGCATATGTGAGGACCGGGTAATATGTCTGGACTGGCAAAAAATAAGCAATTTTCGTAAGCCGATCAATTATAACCCAAACAGAATCATACCCTTTTGCGGTTCTGGGCAATCCCACAATAAAGTACATGCTTATATCCTCCCACTTCCATGTTGGGATAGGCAAAGATTGCAATGGACCAGCAGCTTTCATGTGTATGACCTTGACACGTCTACAAGTGTCACATCTTGCCACATAGCATGCGATTTCAATCTTCATCTTTGTCCACCAATAATGCTGCTTTAAATCATGATACATCTTAGTGCTTCCGGGATGAATAGAATAGCAACTAAGATGTGCTTCATCCAAAATTTGCTGGCGGATCTCATCATTCTTAGGCACAACTATGCGGTGGTTAAACCATACAACCCCTTGATCATCTCTTCTGAAGCAGTTGGCTTTACCGGCCTCTATTTTCTCATGAATGTGTTTCATTCCCTCATCATTTCTTTGTGCGTCAATTATTCTTTGCAGGATGACTGACTCAAGCTTCAAGTGATTTGAAGTTCCATGCTGAATCATTCCCAGGTTTAGCTTTTCCATTTCTTGGCATAACGTAATGTCATAAGTCTTCAGCGTCAAACAATGGCAGGAAGCCTTGCGACTTAACGCATCTGCCACTACATTAGCTTTGCCTGGGTGATAGTGAATTTCTAATTCATAATCCTTGATCAGCTCAAGCCATCTCCTTTGTCTCATATTAAGCTCTGACTGGGTAAAGATGTATTTCAAACTTTTATGATCTGTATAAATGTGACAGATATTTCAGAGCAGATAATGATGCCATATTTTTAGGGCATGAACCACAGCAGCTAACTCCAGGTCATGAGTTGGATAATGTTCCTCATGCCAGCGTAACTGCCTTGAAGCATAGGCTATCACTCGGCCCTCTTGCATTAGAACACAGCCGAGACCACTGCCTGATGCGTCACAATACACATCAAAGGGCTTTTCAATGTCCGGTTGAGCCAATACCGGAGCAGTGGTTAATAATACTTTCAGCTGCTCCAAGGCTTCATTACAATTTGAAGACCAATTGAATTTGGTATCATTCTTCAATAAACTTGTGATTGGTTTCACAAGCTTGGAAAAATCTAGAATGAATTGACGTTAGTAACCAGCCAGTCCAAGGAAACTTCGGACTTGATGTATAGTGGTTGGGGGTTTCCACTCCAAAATATCCTTGACTTTGCTGGGATGCACCGCAATCCCCTTGACAGATAATACATGTCCCAGAAATTGGATCTCCTCCAGCCAGAATGCGCACTTACTGAACTTAGCATATAATTGGTGTTCCCTTAAGCGCGTTAATACGATCCACAAATGTCGAGCATGCTCCTCTTCATTCTTGGAGTATATTAAGATATCGTCAATGAATACCACCACAAATTTGTCCAACTCAGGCATAAATACCGAGTTCATCAGATATGTGAAGTGGGCAAAAGCATTAATTAGTCTGAAAGACATAACCATATATTCAAATAATCCATATCGTGTGGTGAATGCGGTCTTTGGTATATCTTCGGTCGGATACGGATCTGATGATAACCCGACATGAGGTCAATCTTAGAGAATACCTGAGCTCTAGTAAGTTGATCAAATAGAATGTTAATCCGGGGAAGAGGGTACTTATTCTTGATGGTGACCTCATTAAGGGGTCTATAATCCACGCACATCCGTAGCGTTTGGTCCTTCTTCTTGACAAAGATGGCTGGACAACCCCAAGGTGATGAACTTGGTCGAATGAATCCTTTTTCAAGTAGATCTTGTAATTGGGTCTTGAGTTCTGCCAGTTCATTCGGAGGCATTCGGTACGACCTTCTAGAAATAGGAACCGTACCGGGCTTCAACTCAATCACAAATTCCACATCTCTTTCTGGAGGCAATCCAGGCAGATCTTCCAGAAAGACGTTTGGAAATTCACATACTACCGGAATATCTTGGATCTTCGGTATGATGGCTTCATATACTCTACCACACGGTTTAGCTGGAATAGCTACAGGGATGGACAAAAGAACCTCTTTTTGGCCATAACTCAACCTAATGGTTCTCAGATCAGTGTTGAGGATTGCTTTATGCTGCGCTAACCAATTCATGCCCAAAATTACATCTATATCTTGGTCTTTTAGAACAATCATATTTGTAGGAAAATCCCGTTCAGCCAATGCTACGGGCACATGGTAAGCCACCTCTTTAGTAAATATTTGTCTCCCAGGTGAATGAATTATAAACCCTTCCCTTGATTCATTGTATGAAATGCAATGTTGCTCCACAAACTTCTTGCTTATGAATGTATGTGAAGCGCCAGAATCAAAAAGAATAACTGCAGGGTGATTGGCCACGAGAAACGTACCCATCATAACCGGTTCGCCTTCCGGTGTTGTGGCCACTTGAGTATAATAAATCCGCCCAGTTTTCCTCATATTTTTGCCCGCAGTATTGTTTTCCGCATTTCCCTTGCTTTGAGCGGAACTCCCAGAACTCTGCTGATTATTTGATCTGTTCTGCTTCGGGTATGGACAGTCCTTGATAAAATGTCCAAACTTTCCACAATTAAAGCAGCCTATTGAAGAGCTTGGGAGAGCGGGGAAACAAGTACCAGGGGCACCCGGCTGATTTGTGGAGGTGGGGGCAGTGGCAGGATGGATAAAAACCGGTTGTTTGAAGGGGTAGGAGGGTGGACGCGATGAAGAACGATTCTGATTAAAAGGTCGGATTACCAACCTTGGTCTTTTCTCAGACCCCTGATTGGGCCTGTCGCCTCCATTGCCCTTTGATTTTCCTGGGCCTGCATATTTGGCTTCAACTGCCAGCGCCGTGCTAACAGCCTTTCCATAGGAAAGATCAATGCAGGTGGCTGTCTTTCGTTGCATTCGATCATTAAGGCCTCTCATGAAGCAATTTCTCTTCTTTAAATCAGTGTTGACTTGATCGATAGCATATTGGGACAAGTGGTTGAATTTGTTGAGATATTGAGTGATAGTATCCCCACCCTATTTGAGCTTCATAAATTCCTCCTGCTTCATATGGAGCACCCCTTCAGGAATATAGTGCTCCTAGAAAGCCAGTTTGAACTCGTCCCATGTAATTTGATGGCCGACCGGCTGAACGGCTACATAATTTCCCCACCAGGTGCTGGCAGGGCCTCGCAATTGTTGTGCCGCAAATAAGGGCTTTTGTGTCTCCGTGCATCGGAGAAGCCCGAACTTTTGTTCAATAACTCGGATCCACTCATCTGCTTCCAGAGGATCTTCCGCCTTGACAAATAATGGGGGACGTGTCTCTGAGAAATCCAGATATGAAGTTTCGCGGGGTCCTTGCGGATACGCTCGCCCGCCTTGCTGCTGCATTTGTTGTCCCGCCATTTCTCGCAGAAAGCGGGTGTTGTCGGCCGTGGCATTAACTAAGGCAGTGATGGCCTCAGTTAATGTTGGAGGTACTAGGGGTGGATTAGGAGTTGCTTCCCTCCCACGAGAGGTTCCTGCACCGTCCTGTGCACGAGTCTTGGACGGCATCTGAGGCAAAGAACATTTGAAGAAATATAATATGCCAAAGCAAACCATCCATTTTACATTACTTAAAAGGGTAATGATACAGACTCGAATTTTACAACAGGATTACATTACCTATTACACATTATCACTACTTCTATACTACACTACTCTAGCTTCTTGTCACTTTTGGTAGCCTCGCTGTCGGGTGTAGGAGACCATTCATCAACCAGCTTCATAGAGGGAGGAGGCCTAAAAAGGTCCAGTTCACCACCAAGTGCTTCTCCCGCTACTCCAGAAGGTCCGGCTTCCATCCCGACAGGATCCGCAGGTACGTTAGGGTGCAGTTGTGAATACAATACATGAACCTCCTCATGTAATGTATTACAATAAACCTGCAAGTTGTCCACGGCTGCGCTAAGCTCCTCCACGCGGGCTCGAGCTTTGGCTTCCTTGGCCCAAGCAAGTGAACGAGAGTTCACATCCCAATCGAGCGCTAGATCTCATTCAGCAAGTTGTTCTTGGAGGTGGCGGATGTCAGTTCTTAATTCATTTATTCTCTCACCATCCTCGACCCATATATCATTCCTATGACAGAGCTCTGATCGAAGCTGTTCAACTTGAGCTTCCATATCCCCGATTTGATCATTGCTACCACTGCTACTGTCTTCATGCCTTAGGGCTAGTTGATGGCGAGGTACACCAATCGGCCTGGTAGACTTGAGCGCGGTTTTTCTTGTGCGCGGCGGCATATCTCCATGAGGGGAAAATCTTATTAGCATAGTTTTTAGCATGATGCATGTATAATTACAGAATCAACCTTAGTTGATTCACACCTTCTATACATTGCACTCTACTATCTGGTCTTCAAAATAAGTACCTCAGAAGGTGATTGGATAAGAAGGAAAGAAATTTTATAGATAAGTCTTTGAAAATTCTTTTTGAAAATGCCTCATAATATCTGCAGAGATGGGCTTCACTCCGATACCAGCTGTGACAGAACCTCCCAAGTCATTCGGTCCACCTATAGTTGTCCTTGTCCCACGGACTTCAGACAACCCTACAGGTGCACCTGATCACTTGATAAGTTCGGTATCTGAATTCCTTACCTTCCCAAGAGCGTTTCACCCGTCACGCAGACATTACAATACATCGGAGGTACGAAAATGCGGAAGCAGTTACAATAACTTACTTTATTGAAAAGTAAGACAGAGTTATATAGTTACAGACCAGAACAAAATATATGAGTGCAGAGTATTATTATTATTACATAACATGGGAGGCAAAAAACCCCTCCCGGATAAGCAGTAAAAAGTTTTTCTTAACGGAGGACCTTTCCTCCCGCAGCTTTAGTCTTGATTCTCTTCTTTTGGTACCACCTTGGAACAGAATCAACAAAAGTTTGCTGCTTCTTCACCTAAAACAACATGGGACAAAGCCCTGAGTACGAAGTGTACTTTCGCAAGACTTACCCGACAAAGTAAAAGACTCTCAAGGATATGCTGGCTTCAAGGGAGTCAAGGTAAGGCTTATCAATACTCAATGACTCTGTTTGCAGAAATGCTTACTAATAGTGGATCCTTAAAAAATCTAGTTTTACTTGTCAGGTTAGGTAAAGTTACCTGCATCTAGAGTTTTTTTTTCTACCCTAGTTCAATCACTTGACCTATACTAGCCAATTTCTTATCAACCCTCCTTATTCACTGGAATGCTACATGTAGGTCAGTGACCAAGTCTTCATGTCCGAGAAGTAACGGCAATCCGAATCAATTAATACCCAGCTGGGGATCTCCGATCACACGACATATGTAGCACTTAACCCTTGCATATGTCAACTCACCACCGGGGTTCTTAAGACCAGATCAGGTTCACGCCAACCGAGAGCACAGATACACCACTATCCAGCCTCTTGCCACGGAGGGTACACGCTACTCTTGCCATCTCTCCATGCCCATTGCGTGTTATCTTATTCTGGTATTAGTCTGCCCGAGGCAAAGCTTACCCATGACGAGGCATGTGACCAGTTAAAGCATCCTCGATCATCAAGCCTACATTGAGAAGGTCCTTAATTGACGTAGACAAAGACACTACACCGAGACTCTCCTCTCATGCAAGTCACCCGCCCGGTCTCAGCTTTATCATTTCAACCCAAAGTTTGGTACCTGGCAGAGATACATCTTTTCTGATGTTGAACCCATCATGGCCATGATGGATTCACCATCAAGTTTTATTTTTGAAAACACCCCACCCACTTTGAAGCATCATCATTTGTGAAAACAAAACATTTTTGTTTTTCTAAAGCAAAGCTAAGCATAAGAAAAACCTTTTGTAAAATAGGGATTTAAGAAGTAATCAATTCCAAGGAAGGAAATGAAAGAATTGGTTTAGCACACAACTCCTATCACCTAATGCATCAAGCAAGTGAGAAAGATTTTAAAAGTAACAAGGAGGTGGCAAATGCACCGAGGCTTGCCTTGTGTTACTAGTGAATCAGGCTCTGTTCCGCAGATATCAAAATAAAAGCAGTTGCCTGCCTGATGTTCTTCAGGTGGTGGTGGTGGAGTCCTTGCTTCTTTGACTTCTACTTCCTCCTCGTTTTCTAAATATAGCCAAATATAATAACGAATGCTCATGTGATGCTCATGAAGATGCAAAGATAATAAAAGTTTATTATCTAAGGTCTTGAGTACAACTTTCCTTCACGGATCTCCGAGAAACTAGGGTTCGCGGAGTCCAAAGTGAAGTTCATAGGGCAGGGGGCTAGGGTTTTGGGTTCTAAGTATCAAACATGGTCCAAATCGTACAAACTCTACCCATTGCTTCTAAATATTATTTAAAGTTTACTCTAAAAGTTTGGTGAATTTTGGATTTATTATTTATTCCCTAAAAATCCAGAAGTGTGGTTTTTGGCTGTTTTAAATGTCCCAAAATTCCCTATTGGAACTAAAAATCATTAAACTATTTTTATTGGTTTGGTATTTTTAGCATTTTTATGTAATTTTCTAGAATTTCTTTAGCTCTGGCAGAAAAGGAAAAAGAAAAATACTCTAGAGTGCTAGGCCGGAATTGGCCCAAGCCGGCCCAACAACAGGCAGAAGCGCGCCCGCGTGCGCCCGCGCTGTCGGCTTTGCGAATAAGTCCCTGATGATTTGAATAACAGGAAAAAGGTCACAGCACTATTCCTCTGTCCCACTGACACCTTACAAAAACACCCTTGCGCTTTACTCTCTTCACAATTCCTAGTCCACGACGGTGAATGGCGTTAAGCCGAGCTCCGGCGAGCGCATACCGGTCGAATTACTCAATGACCAGTGCTCTTCTTCGGTCTAAACCTAATTCTAGCCTTACTGAGTGTTTCCCCTTAACTAATTTCATCAATGGGGCTTTAACACGGTCTGTCCACGGTGACAGCAGGTAAGACGGACAGTCAACCGCGTTCCCTGTTATCTAAGATAGCTTAGCTCAATCGAGTTGGTTGGGGAGTATCAGGGGCACACAAGAACACTAAAACGGGAGAGCAGAGGGTATGAGCGGACCTAAGACGCGCTAGCCACGGCGAGGTCAAACCGAGCGGTGTTCTTGAGTGATTTGGGGGAAATGAGCGATTCGCGGTCTCTGGTGGACAATTGGAGACAAGCGTGGGTGCTATGGATGGGTGATTACCCTACGGAGCTCACAGTGCGCTCAATTTATAGCAGGCATGAGCGGTGGCCGGAAAATTGGACGAAGACGCTCAGCGATCAAAGAAATAGGAGGTCACTGGCGTAGTAGATTCGTGGAAAATACCGTGGCGGACTCACCAGCGATGATCGGATGGCTAACGTGAGTCACGGTGGCACGGTTAAAGGCAGGAGACAAGGCGCAACCGTGGTGAATATTGTGGATTCCGGTGATGGCCGTAAGGCCACGTCGCCGGCGCGGGGAACCGAGGGACAGCGCGGCCACAATAGCTTAAACCCATCTGCGATATCTTTTCCCGGTGAACTCAATCCACAGCCCAGACACACGAATCACGGCGATGGTGCAAATCACTGCGCAAAGGTCACCGACGACGAGGGGGATGAATCCATGATCTGATTCAGCTATTGTACCATGGGATGGTTCTGCAGTCAACCTGATAGTCCAAGTTTGGCATCGATTTTCTCCTGATTTTCATGGCAACTTGTTGATCGACCAGTAGCAAAGTTGTTGTCTAATGATCCAGCTTCTATCTTACTATAGCAGTCACTCCCAAATTCTTACTGGATCATGCTCAAATCCTAGCTCAAAGGTGTCTTAATCACATTGTCAGACTGAATTCAAACTTTAGCCAGTCTGACAGCCCATCTTTGGGTCCAATTTTCTCAAAACTTTTCATAGTACTAGGGCTTAATCTCTATAGAAAAGTTGTTCCCCTTTTATAGCTCTACAAACTTGATGTGTTGACCTAGGGCAAAATCTTCATAATTTGGAAGATATAAGGTCCCAAAGTTGAGCCAATTCCACTGAATTTCAGACTTAACTCAATAGGGCTCAAATGTGGCTTTTTGCAAATAGGCCCAAAACTTAGGGTTTAAGTTGCAAATCCACACACATGTGAATCATATGAGTTAAGACACCCTAATTTCATGGTTTTTGCACTTAGGTCCAAAAATGTGCACATTTTGCATACAACCCCCCTAGGCTTTCAGTCTAGGGTTTCTCAGGGGTCCATTTAGGGTTTTTAGTACTTCTAGGGTTTGGATGCCATTTAAGTCTATTCATGGCTACATTTTATGACTATTACACTTGAGTTTTGAAGTTTTCTCTTATTAGGCCTTGTTTGCTCTATTAAGCCCAATCTAGGGTTAAGCACTGTATCATGAGGTTTCACTTGTGAAGTGTCACATCAATACAACTTTGTTTGAAATTTTTGCCTAGTGAATGCACTCTAGGTGTAACAAACACATGATATGTCAATGCTTATGATGTTATGCTCAAGTTTTAGTGGCAGTTGTTAGAATTTCTGGTGCTTAGGATCGTTTCCTAAGTCCCTAGAATATCAATCAGTGTCTAAAATACTTCAATGATGAGTAGATCTATTCTACTGAGAGGTGTATGTATACATACCGTTGTTGTTGTTTCTAGCCATCATTGCGGCGGCGTCTTGCAGTGAAGACCCGCATCCTCCTCCTTCTCGATCTCCCTGCTGGTGTCGAGGAGATTGGTTCCCGTCGTTGATCGGCGGTGGATCAGCTCCTCCAATGTTGGCTAGTTTGTTTTCTGGTGTATCTAGCACCACTGTGCGAAGATAAATAAAGCATGTCTCGTCAGATGGCGAGACCAACATCTTTATTATCAAAACTGAATAACACACAGTCTCTGTCACCGAAGTGATAGTGGATGTGCTGATTGTCTAATCACGAAACTGAAGTTAAGTGTCTGCTTGCTTTCCGTTAACCACTGTAACTGTTTTCAGCCCTCTGGGAGCCTTAGGTTTGTACGGAATTGCATTCTATAGCATCTATGGCAGGAATTCTAGACACTTTCTATTGTATGCCCTGTCTTCTTGCAATAGAGGCAGGTCTCAGGGGGATCTAAGAAACAGTCTGATTGTTGCATATAGAAAACATCGTGATCATGTTTGATCTTATTCTTGAACCTTTCTTAGAGGTCTTATTCTGTTTGAGGATTCTTAGTTTGGAAGATTGATAGAATCACTTATTTAACTTATCAACCTTTCCTCCTTCTAGACACATTGTGTCGTGAGTTTATCTATATAACACTTGTCCATTTAGACATGTGTTTTACTGATCATGAAATGTCTCATATTCTGGAATAGCACCCTCAATAGGATCCTGGATGAGACTCTTATTGTGATCAAGTACATTACACTTGGATCCTTTTCGGTTGACCTTATAGATGCTGTACTGCGCCATCTTAAGGTCATCTTAAGGTGAGCCTACTTTAGGCTTAGCGGGTTTCTCAAACCACAGTGAGGAATCTATTTCATCCACTGTAGTTATCATTTCAATCTTTTCCCCATAAGTGACAATAAATACCACATAGCGGTTTAATCTACCTTATCTCACCAACTAGTAGGCCAATATGTGCACTTTTGCAAAGTAAAATAGAAATTATTTAGGACATCTAAAGTAAATACTAAAATATAGAACTTGCATGAATTAAATATTCGACGTTGGTCAAATAATAACCATGTCTGATCTACAAAAATTTCTTGTTCTAAAATTCTAAACCATCGTTGGATGACCTAGAAAACTTAATTCTTGTATAAAATGTGGCAACAATATTCGACGTTGGTCAAAATATTCAATCACCACAAAAAATCTAAATTTCTATGCACTTAAAGAGAATTAATCCATGTAGGCTTCATAATAAACAATAATGCATAGAAAAACAAATAATAATCTGGTTCTAAAATTCTAAAACCATCGTTGGATGATCTAGAATATATATACTTCTGTTCAAAATGTGGTAACAATATCTAACGTTGTTTAAAATATTCAATTACCACAAATTTTCTGAATTCTATGCAATTCAAACAATAATTAATCCACGTTGGTTTCATAATCAACTGAGAATTGCATAAAAATATATAAATAAAAGTACCAAAGCACACAGCGGAATAAAATAGTTCATAAATATTTCTGTAATTTTCTATAACTGAAAAAATATTTCTGAATTTTCTTTACATTTTTCTTATTTTTTTCCTGTTTCTGAGTTTGTAGCTTGCATGAGGCAAATGGGCAGGCAATAAAGATAAAGAAATTTGTACACGGATTAAGAGTGGTTGATAGCATAGAGCGACCACTGAGAATTTACTGCGATAATGAGCCAGCGGTACCGTACTCCTATAATAACAAGTCATGTGGCGCTGCGAAGTTCATTGACTTTTAGTGTTATGTTGTTAAGGAGTAGATTCAGGATCAAATCATAAAAGATGAGCATAACAGAAGATAGCAGATGCTAGCGGATCTGCTCACAAAAGGTCTTCCACCCAGCGTGTTTAGTAAGCACGCAGCCGGCATGGGTTTAAGGGAGTACCTATGATCTTGAATCAAAGGGGCTACAGGTTGCAACCAAATAAAGTCTTTTTTCGTTCTGAAGCAGGCGAGCATGTTGTAGTTAATGAGTGCGATGATACTTAATCGGTCATTGTCACGCATTGGTCTCTATGTGTAAACTTATCGAGGGATGGAATCCAGAAAAGTTGAGTATAAAGTATGTAGAGAACAAAGGGGAGATTGTTGGGTGTGTCCTCTACCGCCGGTCAATAGAGACCAGATTAGGCTTAACCCAACTATCGTTTAATCGGGCCCTTGATCAGGAGGGCCCACGCTAACCTTGGTTGGAGCTCCGAGACACACGACGATATAGGACTAAGGGGTCGCAGGAAAGACTAACTCTAGTACCTCGCCCTAAAACCCTAGTCACCAGAGGCCCCCATTGCCTAGACGTCGGAGTGTCTAGAATCGCGACAACCTTTTGCGGCTCGGATCCTCGATGCCCGCTGATTCTCTACAGAGCATCGGTATGGAGACAGCAACAACAACATTGTCCAACATCAACAACAAAGGTATGTTTCTCTATTTCTCTCAGTAGAACAGATCTATCGTCATTGAAGTTTTCGAGTTACGGATTGGTATTCTAGGGACTTAGGAATCGATCCTAGACAATATAGATTCTAACAGCAGTAACACCAGGGGTGTTGCAGTGCAACGATGTTTATTGGCTTATGGTGTGTATGTGTCGAGCATAGGGAAGGTGGTCGACGACAGAGGTGAAGGTCATATGGGTTCGTGCCAATGGCCTAGGAGCAACGAAGGACGAGCGCTAGGACTTGACCAAGGGACTAGAGAAGCCGGGTGACTAGCCATGGTGGCTGACACCTGGGACACACACCAGCGTGTGGACATGGTAGAGTGGATAGTGTTGCCGGCGTGGTCGAGGACCCGTAGGACATGTGTCCAAGACGAGGGGAAGTGCATGCGGTGCGCTACTCACTGGGGTTTGGTGGTTGAGCCTTAAAACCACCCGACACTACAGATGGCGGCTTTGCTGAGTTTGGGCCTCAAAACTCGGTGGTGCGGTTCTAGCGAGAATCGAAGGCAGCACATGGCATCATCACGAAGGGTGCATCGATGCGAAGCAACTTTGTGCGGAGCACGTGCCCGTTAGATGCATATTCTAGGAGTTGGTTCATTTCATCCCTGTCTAAGTGGATAGGCTCTATGTATCTAGGGGTAGTTTAGACTAGTGGAATAATTCTCTATAAATAGATGGGTGGGCTGCAGTTCATGGAATCATGTGCTCAGTTTGTGGTGGTCGTAGTTTTTTATTCGATTTTGTCTTTGCTCTCGATTCTTGTATTCCCTCTTTCGTTTTTGAGAGAACCTTTGTTTTTTGAGTTGAGGTTTGTGTTAGGAATTGGGCTTGGGTGAAGATCACTTGTTAGACCACAACGAACATCTAGTTCAAAAAGTTTTTCATCGTGATCATAGATCACATTTTGATTTGGTTTGAGAAAACCCCCAACAAAACTTCTCGAGATTTTGAATCTACGCATGGATTCTTGAGTTGTTCATGATCATACTTTAGGAATCCTGTAAGTGCAATCAACCTCTTGAGGGTTTTGGTGATTAATAGACAAAACAAATAAAAATATACTAATGAGTTTGCTCCTAGTGTATGTCAGTTTTAAATCATGAAAGGATGCACAGGCATAAAATCAATTAGCTTTCGTGAAACCAAGAGGTGAAAAATAAAGATCTACGGATGGTTTCTAGCGAAGATTCCCAAGCTATTGTGTTGGGGACTTGTTCTCAAATGCTATGAATTAAGAACAAGGCAACACAGAAAGAAGTTAGAGGTAAATACCCTTCGTCCTTCGAAGCGTTATTTCCCTTAGGATATAACGGTCTTCAGACGAAGGCCATGAAGGACATACCTTCATCATTACAGTTTATATTGATAAAAGGAGAAGCGTATGAAACATGAGAGAATAACATGAATAATCACATAGTATTATTACATGTCCTTATTATATAATCATGGAAGAATAAGAGCAATATTGAATTACATTTGTACCTTCAGCTTGATAGAAGGCAAAGATACAAGCGTGACGCACGAGCGAATACAAATCAGCATGAATAGTACGGGGGTACTGTTCATCTATTTATAGACATAGGACACAGCCTGTGAAGAATTACAATTATGCCCCTCATAAAAGTTTACAACATCGACTCAGACCTTTATGGACTAAAAGGTCATTCTATCTTTAAGTCGGTTTGTAATACTGAAGCTTCATGAAGAGGGACCTTCGGTCATCTTCTGCGGACAGCTTCAGCCGAATCTGCTTCTTCCTACAAGACCTTCGGCACGACGAAGCATAGCCCCAACAGTAGCCCCTTTCGCGGCGCTAGATCGTTTTTCGTAACGAGCTTGATCCGTGAAAAAAGTCTCTTAAGCTTCGGGAAGCCGAAGGTCCAAAAAACACCTTCCCTGAGCTCGTTGTCGAGAAACGATTCAGTTTCCGAGCGCGTAGCAGTCCCACCTTGCAGAGTTACTGTTTGGTCTCTGCGGTCCACCGCGCAGCGAGTGCAAGCGGCTGTCCGCGTGGTGTAAAAATCCTGGCGTTTCGCCTTCTTACCTGCAGCACTATATAAACAGACAAGTAGGTGTGAAGTTACCACATCATTCATTGCTATTTGCACTGTTTTGCTGCCAAAATTTTTAACCATAGCCGAAGCTTGACTCTCGGAATCAAACGAAGCTCCAGCTTGAAGCCTACTTCGTCAGAAGAAAAAACTTCGGAAGAAAAAGTTTTTAGTTCCCGCAAATTCAGAATTAAATGGCCAGAGTGCGCTCTATCGCTAGGGTTGAGCGTGAAGGAGGCGAAGCTGAAGGCTCGGAGACTATTCCCATCTCCGAAGCAATGCAACGATCCGGACTGGTAACTTCGGAAGGAATCTCCACTGTTGAAGCAGAACAAGCAACTGCCGAAGCAGAAGATGAGAACATTGAAGAAACTGATCCCGAAGATGATTATCGTATTGCCATGCCAAGTAAGCCCAGCCACTTGGACTTCGGAAAGTCGACTGTTTCGAAGGCTGATCTCTCCAAGATGGTGAAGTCAGGTTATTTCAGTGAAAGTCAGAAGAAGCTACTTCGCTTCGGGGGGGAAGAAACTACCCCGAAGCCAGAGAAGGATGAAATAGTCATTTTCAAGAGCTTTCTAAAGGCTGGGTTGAGATTCCCCCTTCATAGGATCATTGCAGATGTATTGAAGAGGTTTGGTATCTACTTTCATCAGTTGACTCCTAACGCTATCGTTAGGCTTAGTGTTTATATCTGGGCCCTCCGAAGCCAGGCGGTGGAGCCGTTTGCCGACAGCTTTTGTCGAGTTCATGAGCTGCATTACCAGACGAAGGCTAGAAAAGATGGATTACATGATAACTTTGGTTGCTACAATTTTGCCTATCGGAAAACCACAAAGTTTCCTGTAATCAGCTACCGAAGCAAATGGCCGGCAGGCTGGAAATCAGAATGGTTTTATGTGAGAGTTGACGAAGACAAAGAGAAGCTGGTACAAAGCCCTCTTGAATTGATCTTCGGAGAAACAAGACCACGATGCCAAATGTCATTAGAAGGTTCCACTTGGGCTGCACTGGCTGAGTTTAAAATTATTTCAGAGCATATTAGTACTAGGGACCTGGTTCAAGAGTTCTTGGCCTTCAGGGTTTTTCCTAATTTAAAAGAATGGGAAATGCCGAAGCTAGAGGGGGAGAAAAAAGAAGGGGAACTTGTGCGGTTACCTTACTATTACAAGTTTAAGAAATACTTTAAAAAACCTTGCCAAGAATGGCTGGACACAGTTGAAATAATGTGCAATGAAATACTCGGTAATTACTCCAAAAAAGAAGATCAGTTGATGACCGCGGCCTTCGGTACCCGTCCGAAGCGAAGACTGAATCGAGTGCTGGACGCCTTGGGTTTTGAATACCCTGACTACGAAAATCTGAATAAAGGTGCCGAAGGTCGGAAAAGGAAAAGGGGAGCCGAAGCTTTAAATGAAGATGAGGAAGAACCACCAAAAAAGAAGAATATTCTGAAGAAGAAGAGAATATCATCTCCGAAGCGAAAAGTATCTGACGAAGAGGAGACTCCCGCATCACGCTCTGCCACTGACGTGGAAGAGATTTTAAAGGTAATGACTGAATCCCTGCCTGCGAAGCTAAGTCCATTGGGGCCTCAACTGACAAAGTTTTTTCAGAAGGAAAAGGAGCCCGAAAAAACGAAGAAAACAACTAAAACAAAGAGGCAAAGAATCATCGCAGTGACAGAAGTCATTGACAAGACACCACCGAGAGCTTCAGCTCAAAAGATACCAGCGGCTGAAGAAATAACAAATATTGAAATCACACCTTCGGAGGTCGCGGCTGCCGAAGCTACCTCACCTGAAGGTGTGAACCTGGAAAGCACAATTGAACACATCGACAAAATACTGCTAGACATGGCCACAGAAGAAGCTACTGCTGCCGCCGAAGAGGCCATGGCCGCAGTGTCTGGGAAAGAAAAGGAAATTGCTGACGAAGCTTCAGAGAACGAAGCCTTCATGTTTCAAAATTTAGTTGGAGAAAAATTGTCAAAACCCGAAATAGAAGAGCTTAAAGAGTATGCCAAATCTTGCGGGTACAAACCAGGAGCACTCCTCTTCGGAGGTATTGATGATGAAAAATTAGATTGTATCCGAAACCAAACTGGAGCCAAAGTTATCAGTACTCTGTCAAAGAGTATCGGTTTTCCGAAGCTGGAAATGGACATTAGCCGCTACCGACGACAACATATCGTTGGTAGTTTATTTTATTCCAATTTCAAGGTGAACTACTATTCCCTTGACTTTTATTGTTTTTAATAATGAAAACATGTCTAACGAAGGTTGTTTTCGTGCAGAGTATGCTGCTGAGCAAGGCTTTGATAATGCAGCAAGATTTGGAAGACAAAAAGCACGAGGTTATAATTGAAAATTTAGAGAGCAAAATAAAAGAGCAATTAGCTACTATTGAAAAGAAGAACTTTGAGCTTTAGGCAACTGAAGGCTTATTGGCAGAAGCCGAAGCTAAAATAGCGGAATTGAATACGAAGCTTCTCTGCCAATCTGAACAGTTTGAACAAGAAAAACAAGAACTAAATGCGAAACTTGAAGCCGAAGTCCAAGAAAATTCAGTTTTGAAAAAATTATTGGCAGGCCTTCAAGATAAATGTTTGGAATTTAGCAACAAATGTATTCAACGACTGAGAAAAATCTTCCACTCAGTTGGAGCTAGCAGTGAGAAATTCAGCCCGTCAGCTGAAGATTTACCAAAGACCTTCGAACATATTGAAGGTGAAATTGATGAGCTTGACGAAGTTATAGCCGGGCACGGTGACTTCTGTGCCTGGGTAGCTTCTCGGGGCACTGCTACTGCTTTCCTAAAAGCTGGCTGTGATCATGGAAAAATTGTCAATAGGCCCAGTTTCACTCTATCACCAACAATTTTAGATGATATTCCTGACCTCGCCCGAAGCATTTCTAACAGATTTGTAAAGATGGTATGGACAAAAGGCGGGCGAGAAAAGGCTGGAGACGAAGCTCGGAGTCATCTTGAACCAGTAAGAAATCATACCTTGTGCTTACCTTTTCCTTCAATCTTGGTTTTGACCCACAACAACTTAATTCATGTAGGATGACGAAGCCGAAGTCGATGATTAAAAAGAGTGACGCCGAAGCTAAAATCCCTCAAAGATCAGGTAGGAGTAGACTGTAGACAGACTCAGGAAACTTTTGAGATAACTTGTGTAAATGTAACTAAACTTGTCTTTAATGAGTTCTGTTCATACCTTGTATTATGCTCTTACCCTTCTATTGATGTATGTGAAGTGCTTTGTTGTGGACGAAATTATCTTTTTTGAGCCGAAGGCGAAAAAACACCTTCCCTTCTTTTCGTACACAGCGAAGCATAGAAAACAGCATTTCCCTTTCTTCCGAAGCTCTCCTTTTTGTACGCGAAGAAGCTCTTCTCTTATGCCGAAGCAACCACTTATGCCATGATGATGATTATCCTATATATGCCTGGATGAATGTTTATGAATGCAAATGCTATGATGTAATATGATGTGCGAATGAATGTCCAAACACATATCTGAAGCCATACCCTCAGCCATTATTTCCTTAGAAACAATCACACATTAGCTCTGCATTCAATTAGGAACGACTTTGGAGCTTCTTCGCCTTTTACTTTCGGCGTAATCAGCGTTGACTTTTCGCTATAAGCTCTGCATTCCCTTAGGAACGACTTTGGAGCTTCTTCGCCTTTTACTTTCGGCGGAATCAGCGTTGACTTTTCGCTGTAAGCTCTGCATTGCCTTAGGAACGACTTTGGAGCTTCTTCGCCTTTTACTTTCCGGCACTCAATGGTGCGTTCTCAGCTTTTACATTTACATTCCTTGGGGGATTTTGCTCTTATAGAACTAAAAAAGGAAATTACATATGATGGCCCCATTAAAAACCTTTCTCCCCCTTTAGAAAGGAAAAGGGTGCCATAAAAAAGAAAAGACATAAAAAGTTACATCAAGTTACACATAATATCGCCGAAGCTCATCCGCATTCCAAGATCTGGGAATGTCGTTGCCGTCCAAATCCTTCAATCTGTATGAACCGGGTCTTGATGAAGATACTACCAAAAAAGGTCCCTCCCATTTCAACTGCAACTTGCCCACTGTATCTGGGTTAGCGACTCTCCGAAGCACCAAATGTCCTGGCTCAATATTCTTCAGCCGAACCTTTCTATCACGCCACTTGATTGTTTCGGCTTGATATTTATTGATGTTCTCCACGGCTTGAAGTCTGATCCCTTCTATAGCATCTTTTTCAACAGAATGATCAGCTTCAGGATCTGACTCTGCCGAAGCTACTACTCTTATTGATCCAGTTTTAGCTTCCTCCGGAGTTATTGCTTCGTCACCAAACAATAATTTGAATGGGGTAAAGCCTGTTGACCTTGATGTTGTCGTGTTGTGGCTCCATACTACTTTGGTTAGTTGATCTGGCCACTTTCCCCTGGGTTGGTTGAAAATTAACTTCATTATTCCTGTCATTATGATGCCATTGGCTCTTTCAACGAGTCCATTTGACTCCGGATGCCTGACTGATGCAAAATGGATCTTCGTGCCGATTTGATCACAGAATTCTCTGAAAGCTTCGGAGTCGAACTGTGTTCCATTATCTACAGTGATGGCCTTTGGTACTCCGAAACGACAAACAATATTCTGCCAGAAAAACTTTTGAATGGTGGCCGAAGTTATTGTGGCTAAAGGCTTTGCCTCAATCCATTTAGAAAAATATTCCACAGCCACTACAACATATCTTAAGTTTCCTTGGGCCGGTGGTAACGGACCTAACAAGTCAAGACCCCACCTTTGCAATGGCCATATGGGTTGTATCAGCTGAGATAGAGACGAAGGTTGTTTTTGATCTCTTGCACATTTCTGACAACCTTCGCACTTTTGAACTAATTCCGCTGCATCCGAAGCTGCCTTCGGCCAATAAAACCCTTGACGAAAAACTTTTCCAAGTAACGGCCTAGATCCAATGTGAGATCCACACAAGCCTGCATGTATTTCTTTCATCAACTCTATGCCTTCGGCTCTGGATAAACACTTGAGTAGTGGAGCACAAACTCCATGTTTGTACAACTCCCCTTCTATCATGACATATGGACGAGCTCTTGCCTCTATCCTCCTGTTATAAGTTTCGTCATCTGAAAGGAAATTACCCTGAAGGTAAGAGATGATCTCAGTTCTCCAGTCTTCACTATAAACAGGAGATATATTGAGGACTGCTCTTTCAAGAAGTTCCACTGAAGGTGCTTTTATTGTTTCGAAGAACACATCCGAAGGTAAGGGCAGCCCCTGTGCTGCTGACTTAGCTAGCAAATCAGCATGCTCATTTTGTCCTCGAGGGATATTTTTGACAGAAAATCCTTCGAAGGAAGCTTCGATTCTTCGGACCGTGTCTAGATATTTTTCAAGCTTCGGATCTTTAGCCTTGCAACTCTTGTCGATATGACCCGAAACAACCTGGGAATCAGTTTTAAGGATGGCCCTTCTGATTCCCATTGCTTTTAATTTCCGAAGGCCCAAAAGCAGGGCTTCGTACTCAGTAATATTGTTTGTACAGCTAAAATCGAGTCTTGCCGCATAACAAGTTTTAACTTTGGATGGTGAGACCAACACAGCGGCTGCTCCTGCTCCGAAGGTTCCCCAAGACCCATCACAAAACACTGTCCACACTTCGGCATCTTTATTTGTTTCTTCATCCTGAGCCCCTGGCGTCCAATCGGCAATGAAATCTGCCAACGCTTGAGACTGGATCGAGGATCTATGCACATAATCAATGCAAAATTCATTGAGCTCTGCAGCCCATTTTCCAATCCGCCCAGTAGCTTCTCTATTTCTCATAATATCCTTCAACGGCTGCGAAGAAGGAACAACAATATTGTATGCCTGAAAATAATGCCGAAGCTTCCTGGATGCCATCAAAGCAGCATATAATACCTTCTCCAATTCTGTATAATTTTTCTTTGATACACTAAGAACTTCAGATACAAAATACACTGGAACCTGCTTCTTGACTTGGCCATCAAGCTTCTCCTGGACAAGTGCTGCACTTACCGCTGAGTGCGAAGCTGCCACGTATAACAACAAAGGAGCCCCTGGCGTTGGTGGAGTTAATGTTGTTAAATCTATCAAATATTGCTTCAGTTCTTCAAAGGCTTTTTGTTGGCTTGGTCCCCATTGAAAGACTTCGGCTGATTTCAGCACTTCGAAGAATGGTAAATTTCTTTCTGCTGATCTGGATATGAATCTATTGAGAGATGCCAGCCTCCCTGTCAATCTTTGGGCCCCCTTTTTTGTAGTTGGTGGCTCCATTCGAAGTATAGCTTCAATTTTACTAGGATTAGCTTCAATTCCCTTTGTTGAAACCAAACATCCAAGAAATTTCCCCTTCTTTACTCCGAAGACACATTTTTCTGGATTCAACTTTAAGCCAGCTTGTCTGAAACTGGCGAAGGTCTCCTGCAAATCAGCAATATGATTTTCCTGTTTCGTGCTTTTTACAATGATGTCATCAACATAAGTTAGCACATTTCTGCCTATCTGAGACTGGAGAACCTTCGCAGTCATTCTGCTGAAACTTCCTCCAGCGTTTTTGAGCCCCTCAGGCATCCGAAGATAGCAATATGTGCCACTTGGGGTTATGAAGCTAGTCTTCGGCTCATCTTCCTTCTTCATCCAGATTTGGTGATAGCCTGAGTAACAGTCTAGCAGACTCATGAGCTCTGAAGAAGCTGCTGCATCAACTAAAGAGTCTATCCTTGGCAATGGGAATTCGTCCTTCGGACAAGCCTTGTTGAGATCTGTAAAATCGATACACATTCGCCACTTGCCATTGGCCTTTTTTACCATAACAGTGTTAGCTAGCCATTCTGGGTACTTTACTTCTCTGATAACTCCTACACTGAGGAGTCTTTTGACTTCATTACGAGCACCTTCGGCCTTATCATCAGACATTTTCCGAAGCCTCTGCTTTCTGGGTCTGAAGGATGGGTCAACATTGAGCGAGTGTTCAATAACATCCCTATTTACTCCGCAGAGGTCATTGGCAGACCATGCAAAAACATCTTTGTTGTTGAACAAAAACCTTATCAAGGTTTTCTCCTGCTCTTCGGATAATTGAGAGCCCAACAGCACCTTCTGCTCTGCTATGTCCTCACATAAGAGCATGGGCTTCAGCTGATCTGCTGAAGCTGCTTTCTCCCTTCTGAATTTGTACTGTTCACAAGTTTCAGCTCCATCTATGTTATGGATTGCTTTTGAGTCAGTCCAGTTTCCTTCGGCCCTTCTGGCAGCTTCCTGACTTCCATGAATAGCAATGGGTCCTTGATCCGAAGGTATCTTCATGCAAAGATAGGCAGGATGAAGAATTGCTTCGAAAGCATTGAGGGTGCCACGACCAATAATTGCATTGTAAGGGTATTCCATGTCAACAATGTCAAACACAACTTGCTCAGTTCTGGTGTTGTTGATGAACCCGAAGGTCACTGACATGGTGATCTTGCCCAGCGCTACAATCTGTCTTCCTCCGAAGCCACAGAGAGGGTGCGTAGCATCATGAATCTTGTCTTCTGGCTCTTGCATTTGCCTGAAGGCCTTAGCAAATATGATATCAGCTGCACTGCCTGTATCAACCAAGACATTGTGGACCAAAAATCCTTTGATAACACAAGAGATAACCATGGCATCGTTGTGTGGGTAATCCTTGAGTTGAAGGTCCTCTTGGGAGAAGGTAATAGGAATGTGAGACCATCTCGACTTGATGAAGGGTCCTTGCACCCCAACATGTTGTACCCTTCTCTGTGCTTCCTTCTTCTGCTTCTTGTTGGCTGGCTCTGAACATGAACCGCCTGTTATCGGGAGTAGCAGCTTCGGAGCCGAAGCAGCTCCAGCTTGATTGTTGAACGAAGCCATCAGCTCAAAAAAGTGGAAGTAAGTTCACCGGAGGTGGGCGCCAATGTTGGGGACTTGTTCTCAAATGCTATGAATTAAGAACAAGGCAACACAGAAAGAAGTTAGAGGTAAATACCCTTCGTCCTTCGAAGCGTTATTTCCCTTAGGATATAACGGTCTTCAGACGAAGGCCATGAAGGACATACCTTCATCATTACAGTTTATATTGATAAAAGGAGAAGCGTATGAAACATGAGAGAATAACATGAATAATCACATAGTATTATTACATGTCCTTATTATATAATCATGGAAGAATAAGAGCAATATTGAATTACATTTGTACCTTCGGCTTGATAGAAGGCAAAGATACAAGCGTGACGCACGAGCGAATACAAATCAGAGTGAATAGTATGGGGGTACTGTTCATCTATTTATAGACACAGGACACAGCCTGTGAAGAATTACAATTATGCCCCTCATAAAAGTTTACAACATCGACTCAGACCTTTATGGACTAAAAGGTCATTCTATCTTTAAGTCGGTTTGTAATACCGAAGCTTCATGAAGAGGGACCTTCGGTCATCTTCTGCGGACAGCTTCAGCCGAATCTGCTTCCTCCTACAAGACCTTCGGCGCGACGAAGCATAGCCCCCAACATATTGTATTGTTCTATCTTAGTAATAGGGATCTTCGCATGCTTAGCCTTTTCGCAAGGTAAGGATGGTATGCACCAACTAAGTTTATCCACTTCTAAATCCTTGTTTTGAAAAGTTGCGCAGCCACCATTTGTTCTCTTTCTCATTTCCTTCAAAAGTTGCCTTTTCCTGTGCATACCGGTTCAATTGGGTTCTATGCTAGTTCATTGTAAGGAATGTCAACATAACCTTATGGACTAATTTTATTTTAGCGTTTGATGATCAACATAACCATATGGACTAATGTGTTTGCTAGTGTTTGTGTTTATAGTTGTCACACCCGGGTTTTAGGGGGCCAAACCCGGGCGCGAATCAAATGTGTGCTAGGATCAACTCTCACACATATGATGACCCATGGTACATAAACGAATGTCACATCTTTAATATATAATGGAGTTCTGTATAAAATAATTAAATAATTGCATCATACGAAGACAACGATCTAGCAACCATAGTTGACTGGGAGACGATGGCCTAGACCTCTCACAAACTCATCGCGACATCCTTCATGCTCCTCATCTTGTAGTACCTGTCCTTGACCTGGGGGATGTGAGTACAACAAGGGTGAGCTCACATACGTTCATCGCTCAACAAGTTGTGGGGAATAATGTGCATGAGCTCAATTACAGTGGGGCTCATGTGTAAACCCTAGTATAGAGTACTCATGACCTTTGCCGTTGAAATTAATAAATGAGCTCTTTTGATGAGGTGATTTTTGCATGAGACACATTTTATTTCAAATAAATACCCAATAAAACACCTAAAAATTATGCATCATGCTGGGCTTCCTTTGTTTGTGCATTAAAACTCAAATTCATAATTAAAACAAATGTAACTTTCACATGAAATTGGGCTCTAGAAAAGAAATTATACATAGAAACAAAAGAGTGGAAAAAATAGTAATAGTAATTATGATAAATATTGTTATAGCAACTAGTGGAAGCATTATTTATATTGAAATTATATTTGGAATTGTGAATTTCAAAACAAGAGTTCAAATTTAGTTGAATATTTAAAATTTGAAAGAAGGAAGAAAAGAAAAAGAAAGAATAGAAAGCTCGTGTTGGGCCGTTCCTAGGAATCCAGCCCATTAACCCTCTGCCACTGTGTGGCCCAGCCTAGGGTTCGGCGCGCTGACATGGAGGACCCAGCCACCAGTCCAATGCACGCATGAGTCCGTCACTAGCCTCTGGCCCCACTCCGTCAGTTGGTCATGCTCGCGCGTTGTTACTCCCGAACGCAGCCATGTGGGCCCGCTTGCTCAAATGCGTCTGTTGGGGGCCTTCATCTTCCAAAGGTCCTCAAAAATACAGCTAACATGTTTTCCAAGTATAATATATACACAGGGACCTTCGGCCTTGGGATGAAGCTGTACACGATATGAAAAGCACAGTTCGGGAGAAGGATGAACTAGTTCCGAAGCTACCTGTGGAGAAGCTTCGGCTTAGCAGTAAAAAATGGAACAGACTTAAAGGGGAAAAGGTTGTCTAGTCCTTGATAGATTATCCTTAAGACAATAATAAATGTCAAGGGCATGAATGTAATTTTACATAGGATGTGCCCTATGCCTATAAATAAATGAACAGTAGCATCGTACTATTCACCCTGGCTGGTATTCACTCGCATGTCACGCCTGGTTTTTTACCTTCTGTCAAGCCGAAGGTATAAATGTAACTCGATATTGTTCATGTTTTTTCATGATAAAATGTTCTGATGATGGCATATGATTATTCATGTTATTTTTCCATGCTTCATATGCTTCTACTTGCATTAATATATATAATGATATGATTAAGGTATGTCATTCATAACCTTCGTCTAGAGACCATTATATCCTAAGGGAGATAATGCTTCGAAGGACGAAGGTCTTTAACCATTAACATTTTGTGTTTCCTTGTTCTTAACTCGAAGCATTTGAGAACAAGTCACCAACATTGGCGCCCACCTCCGTGGAACTCATTTGACCACCTTCGGCAAGTTGTGACGTCATGCCGCCGAAGAAAGCTTTAGGGCTAGGGGCTGCAATGCAGCCACTGGACGTCAATCAGGAAACACTGTGTGAAGCCAGAAATCAAAAAAGGAAGGCTACAAGTCCAACGCCTCAGGAAGAGGAGCTAGACCAAGAAATTAGGGACCTCGAAGTAATCAACCAGCAGGTCTAAAGGAAGAAGGATAAGATGCTTCGTCTTATTGATCTTCAGAAGAAGATCGACGAAGCCGCTGAAGAAATGCTTCATCTCACCCAAGATGACCAGGACCGACGACCTCAACGCAGGGAGCTTCGCCAGGACAATTCCTATGATGATGACGTGTGGTATGATGATTTCCATCATGGAAATTTTGCTTTTCATGATGTTTCTCCTCTGTCAGCTGAACTGCAGGCTACACCATGGCCTCCATCATACAAGCCACCCCAGCTTCCCATGTATGATGGACACTCTGATCCGAAGCAGTTTTTGATGAGCTACGAAGCAACCATATCTTCATATGGGGGCAATATTGCAGTCATGGCAAAATTCTTTTGTCATGGCAGTCAAGAATGTTGCGCAAACTTGGTACTCTTCTCTTTGGCCAGGAACAATCACATCATGGCAGAAGCTGAAGGACATGCTGAGCACCAGTTTTCAAGGGTTCCAAACGAAGCCGGTTACTGCTCAAGCTTTGTTCCAGTGCACACAAGACCACAAAGAATACCTCCAAGCGTATGTCCAAAGGTTCTTGCGTCTAAGAGCACAAGTGCCCACAGTACCCAATGAAATCATCATTGAGGCCATGATAAAAGGTCTTCAACTAGGACCCACGGCTCAATACCTCACCAGGAAACCCCCTCAGACTCTGGAAAAGCTACTTCAGAAAATGAATGAGTACATCCGGGCCGATAATGATTTCCGCCAGAGGAGGGAAGAAGCTTCGGAGGAAGACATGGGGATCAGCCTAGGAAAATCTATTGCTTGTTCTGTGGTGAAGACAAGGGCCACACTACAAGAACGTGCCAGGTCACCATTTAGAAGCAAAAAGAGATTGCTGAAGTAGAAGCCCGGCAGAATCAGCCGAAGCAGGTTTTACATACTGCTTCGTGCTACTCTCCCTATATACCAGAATACGTGGGTAATCAACCTGCAGCTTCTGTTGCTTCGGCAAGTCATTCACAAGCTTCCTGGCCCCAGCTTCCACTGCCACCACCATTGCCACCTACTCATACCCGAAGCTAGCAGTCAGAAGGGCGCTAGCACCCCCAATAGCAACGCGACTTCAGGGAGGAGTCCGAAGCTCATACAGTCAACAGCACTGTACCAGAATTGAAGCACATATACTCAGGAATATCCTACTTCTGAAATACTTTTATCTTTTATGCCATTTTACTTTCTGTATGAGAAACAAGTAATGAAAAACTTAGTTTCAATTTCTTGTAATACTTCTACCTGCACCAGAATGAAATATATCTTCTTCATAGATTTACGAAGCTCGAAAGATGACTTTTAAGAGAACGAAGTAAATTTCGAAGCTCAAAAGTCGTTCCTAAGGGAATGCAGAGCCAAAAATTGAGGAAGTTACAAAAAGTCGTTCCTAAGGGAGCGCAGCGTAAGTTTTCTGCTCAAAAGTCGTTCCTAAGGGAATGCAGAGCCAAAATTGACGAAGCTACAAAAAGTCGTTCCTAAGGGAGCGTAGTGTTAGTTTTCTGCTCAAAAGTCGTTCCAAAGGGAATGCAGAGCCAAATACCGCCGAAATATAAGGCGAAGAAGTTCAAAAGTTGTTCCTGAGGGAATGCAGAACTTATACCACCAAAATAGAAGGTGAAGAAGCTCAAAAGTCGTTCCTAAGGGGATGCAGAGCTTAGACTCAAAAGACGTTCCTAAGGGGATGGAGTCTTCCGTGTACCAGTGTGGGCGTATGTGTGGGTGTTAAAGCATCATCATATTGCATCATATCTGGTGACTTGTTCTCAAATGCTTCGAGTTAAGAACAAGGCAACACAAAATGTTAATGGTTAAAGACCTTCGTCCTTCGAAGCATTATCTCCCTTAGGATATAATGGTCTCTAGACGAAGGTTATGAAGGACATACCTTCATCATATCAATATATATATTAATGAAAGTAGAAGCATATGAAGCATGCAAAATAACATGAATAATCATGACATCATCAGAACATTTTATCATGAATAAACATGAACAATATCGAGTTACATTTATACCTTCGACTTGACAGAAGGTAAAAAACCAGGCATGATGTGCAAGTGAATACCAGTCAGCGTGAACAGTACGGTGCTACTGTTCATCTATTTATAGGCACAGTGCACAGCCTGTGTAAAATTACATTCATGCCATTGACATTTATTATTGTCTTAAGGATAATCTATCAAGGACTAGACAACCTTTTCCCCTTTAAGTAGGTTCCATGTTTTACTGCTAAGCCGAAGCTTCTCCACAGGTAGCTTCGGAACTAGTTCATCCTTCTCCCGAACTATGCTTTTCATATCGTTTACAACTTCATCCCAAGGTCGAAGGTCCCTGTGTATATATTATACTTGGAAAACATGTTAGCCGTGTTTTTTAGGACCTTCGGAAGATGAAGGCCCCCAACAGTAGCCCCTCGCAATATTAATTTGTTTAATTAATAAATTCAGACTGCGACATGAACGAAGGCCTTAAGCCGAAGGTCCAAAAAACACCTTCCCTTCGCTAGAATAGCGAGAGTCAATGACAAATAGGGACCGCCAAGTTGCAAAGCGCTTGGCATATAAATAGGAACCCACAGCGGCAACATTTGATGCGCCATTACTGTTGTTTGCGTTATTTTCTCAAATTTTTATCTTTTGCTTACCAACACTTGCTTGTTTTTTGAGCTTCGATTTAAAGACGTGCTTGCTCCATGTCTGAGGAGAAGATGACTGAGGAAAAAATGACTGAGCAGAAGCTTACTGAGGAGAAGAAGCTATATGAAGAGAAGAAAGTTGTGGATCCTTTCATTGCTGGGTTTTATGAGTCTATGGTAAAGACAAATACAGAGAAAATTATTAAAGAGATAATGGAGGGTTTGTCTGAAGATTCTGATGACAGTGATAGTTATGATGCAGAGAGTGGAGATGAAGATTCTGAGGATCGGCCCTCGTGGCCAAGCCATACTATCTTTGGAAAATCGACCATCAAACAAAGTCATATTGACACCATGAGGGGGAGATATTTTCGCGACATGTCTATTGTCAGGGTTGGAGGAGACAGCACTGCCCCATCTCCTGAGGAAAACGAAATCGTTATTTACCGAAGCTTCCTGAAGGCAAGCCTTCGATTCCCGCTGAGCAAATTTGTGGTTGAGGTATTGAAGATATTCCAGATCTTTCTTCATCAGATTACCCCTGAAGTTATAATTAGGATGGGGATATTTGTCTGGGCTGTAAGAAGCCAGGGGCTAGAGCCGAGCGCAAAGTGCTTCTGCAGTATGCACGAGCTTTTATACGAGACAAAGGCTACCGACAAAGAACAATACCACAACAACTTCGGTTGTTATAGGTTCATTACACGCTCAAATGCAAGTTACCCGGTGCCGACGTACCAGAAAAGGTGGCCCGAGGCCTGGATGGAGGAGTGGTTTTATGTTAAAAATGATCTGATTAAAAGGGAAGACATCAAGGAGATTATCCAGCGCCCCATCTGGTCTCGCTTCGACCTTCGAAGGCCGAAGGTCACTATTGAAAGTGACGTCGAAGCATGCCAGAAGGCATTTAGCAATGTTTGCGCCTTCATTGGGACAAGAGATATAGTCCAAGAGCACGTAGCCTATAGGGTGTGGCCACATGTGGAGAGCTGGGATATGCCGAAGGAGAGTACTGCTGAATCCAGTAAAAATGGCTTAGTTCGATTGAAGTATACCTTCAGATTTAGAGAGAAGTTTGATGAACCAAATGATGACTGGTTGAAATGCATTGAAGCTACCAGCGACGAGCTACTCGGGACATATTCCAAGGCCAAAAATGATGCCTTGTCCACAGCCTTCGGGGGCCGGGGGAAGAAAAGATTGAACAGGGTATTTGATGCAATCGGCTTCGTATACCCTGATTATCACTACCCGCTGCGAAGGCAAGGGAAGAAGATAAAAATTGTCGCTTCGGCCACCACTGCTGTGCTGAAGGGCAAGAAAATGAAGGTTCTGACCCACCCACTGCGATATATTGAACCGGCTGTAGTGCCTGAATTTGGCGAAGGGACCTCTTCAACTGCCGAAGCAAAACAAGCTGCTTCCATCCTGCAGAGTGCTGAAGAGTCTATTGTAATGTCGAAGGTGCCTACAGTCGGGCCAGCCGAAGCTAAGGATGATACAGTCGAAGAGCCAAAGGTGGAAGAAACAGTAAAAATGCCAGAAATTCTGAGCCTACCGGTAGAGGCAAATTTGCCGAAGATGCAAAAAGGTCCAGCTGCAACTCCCAAGAGGAGAAGGATGGCCAGCATGCTAGACGCTGTTATGGAGACCTGTAGTATCCCAAAAAAATGTTGACCAAAAGCTAATCTTTGGTGCGTGGATGAGGTAAAGGGTTGTGGGCCATTGGATGCAAAGATAGAAGTCATCTGAGGCGTCGTTTCTTTCTCCCACAAAAATCATAGGTGGCCACCCCTTTTTTTTCCCTTCACCCCCCCCCCCCTCTTGGCCGCCACCCCCTTTCTCCCCCTTGGCTGGACGCCCCCTCCCCCTATGGCAGCCATCCTCCATTGCTTCCTCCCCCAAGATCTCCTCCTACGCAGCAAGGATCGAGAAGAGGAGGAGCACGTTGAATTGAAGAGGAAGAGAGGATCAAGGAGGTGTTCTTCCCCATCTCTTCTTGCATATTTTCATGGGGAAACCCTAGGTATGGAAGGGATACTTGTTCCTCCCTGTAATTATGTGCTTTTGGAGGTGGTGGATCATGGGGATTAAAGGATTAGAGGTTGGATTAGATGTGGGTTAAGTTTTGATCTCGAATTTAGTTTTCTGCAGAATGACAGATTTGACAGTTTCTGTTCATTCTAGTTTTTCGTGGTCTTAGTGGCATCAAAAAATGAAAAGTCTAAGTATGAGTCGTAGATAATTTGTAGATCTTTCCGTGGCCGCAAAGAACACCTCAATCGGACATCCGACCAGAAAGTTATTGCAGTTTTACTATAGCAGTTTTTTAGTCTCATAATTCTGTGCAGAATCTGTTCTCTTAAGATTTAGGCAATTTTATCAACAGAATTAAACTGTGGGTTGGTAAAAGAAGTTGTAGATAATTTCATAAGCTTTCCAGATTGTTAAAGAGTGCATTCATATGATTTGTGAAACTCCAGTTATGTTTGTTTTACTGTGGCTGTTCCTGTTTACCTGACAAAAATGAGTGGGTCTGTTCACTGGTGGGTTTCATCTAGTAAATGGCCGAATTGGCTCCTCCAACTATGGAGACTTTTGTAGAGGGATAAAAGTTCTTACTTCCAGCAGAATTTCATAATTTTTGGTTTAGTAGTTTGGGAGATATCGAATTTTAAAGTTAACCATACTGTTGCCTAAAACAGATTCAGCCAGTTATCTTGTCAGATGTTTTAGAACTTGTAGATGGCAGAATTTAATTATCTATTGAATACTGAAGTTGTAGAGTATTTTGTGTAGATACTCCTAGAGTATTTGTTTGATATCACCGCTGTTTTAATTTTAAAGATACAAAATTAACAAACAGCGTTGCTGCTGTATGGCATGTGGTTCAGGGTGGGAGTCTTTCCACTGGGTCTTGGTTTCAAGTGTAGGAGTGTTTTGTTGATTGATGGCAAATGTTTGTGAAATATTTGTACTAAGTTTTATGCCCACTAGCAGGTGGCTACACTCCAGATCATGTCTAGTACATTTCTTCTTCTTCGATGAAGGCAAGTGAATGTAGCGGTGGTTGTTTCCGTTTTGACCTGTTATTTCTATTGCCTACACTCTAATATTCAGAAGTATTGGATTCTTTCATAATTGGACACTATGGTGATGCTTTACTTGCTTGCATTATACTGATGCTCAATCATATATTGATGATGATTATGATTCGAGTATGATTCATGAGATTAATTCACACCCCTGAAGGTAAATGAAGTATTATTTGAGGTCGGTATTGTATCTGAAGGTAAATGAAGTATTATTTGAGGTTTGTATTGCATCTGAAGGAAGTGAAGTTTATTGATAAATGCAGCATGCCATATACATTGCATGACTCATTTGCATCTGAAGTTTTGTCGTGACCTATGGTCCGACCGTACCGGTACAATTTAGCATCGTACGTTGCCCGAGAAGGGGTACGATGCAGCTTCATACCCTTAGAGGTATGAAGGCAGAGGACATATGCATTGCATTCATATGCATTCATTGAAGTGATATTTGCAGATGATGTGGTTTTATACCCCCAGAGGTATGAAGATAGAGTACCTACACATTGCATTCCTATGCATACATTGAAGTGATATTTGCAGGTATTGTTGACGCAGGGAAGTGTTATAGAACCTATTGTGGTTGTTCGAGGAAATGAGATGGTATTGGTTATAGTGGGACTACTGAGTTCTATATCTACAAGTATTTCTGATTTTTAATTGTGACTCTTTTAAAATGTTGATGAATTCAATTTGTGGTTTAAATATCTCGTCAGAACAATTAGCTTGCTGAGATGTTTCATCTCACTCTTGCATTACTCAATGCAGGTGCTTGTTGCTCATCAAGGGGAGTGGGAAGTAGCAGCACATCCACCTTCACTCTCATAATAATGCTGCCCAGACACAGCCATGATTTAATTAGAAACTTCTTGTCAAAGGATGTTTGTTTTTAACTAGTCGTGCGCACTGATTAATTCAGTTCATGTTGTTATGGTTGTCTTCCCATTGCTAGCAGATTATTAATGTCTTATATGTTTTCTTATCATGATATCTATTTATACTTTGTTGCTTCCCCCGTTTATGCAATTTTCAAAGGAGATGCTGTCGAAATTTTATATATGAATGTTAGATGTGTAGTTTAGTAGCATTCTGGGGTGTTTGTGGATCCCGGGGTGTTACAGTTGGTATCAAAGCATAGGCTTTAGATTCTTGGCAATTTGAAGATAAATTTGACACACTTGCACATATAGGAAGGGTATGGGTTCAAATATCTTTGATATGTCTTAATGTCTTTGAAGTGCAGATGAAATAATTTTACCCTCCTTATTCCTTTACGGTGATGTGGTAAGTTGTTTATGACTTAATGCATGATATAATTCATTTCTAAATTTTGATATTGTTTTATTAATGCGATTGATATCGCTGGTCTTTTGTGAGGTTGAAGTTGCTATTATGCTGGTGATATACATGTATGCCTATGTTGTTTTCAACATGTTTTTCATGGTTGAGTTTTATTACAATAATATTGTTATATATGCTTGATTGAGGATGTTTATAAGAGGAGTGTGAATTGCGTGTTTTGGGTTACAAGGTAACCATTAATTTGAATTTAAGTTGTTGGGCGGTGGGTGGATAGCTCCAACTATCTTTGCAAAGAATGATTGTTTATGTCGAGAAACCAGTTCTGAAAGAAATGAATATTGGTACTTTTATATGGATTTTGGGGGAAGTATTTACATAGCTAGAATGGCTTACATGTCTCTCTTCTATCATGTGTTTTAGTAGCCAGAAAGCCTAGATGTGGTTTAAAGTGGTTGCATGTTAGTCATGCTAATTGTAGAATAAAATCTTTGATTTTCTTGATCCATTGATTATGTATTAATATGTTGAGGATCTAATGGTTCTCTCCCCGATGCATGTTTGTGGAGCCATTGTTGCACCACTTATCTATTGGTTTGAATGAAGTCATTGCCTAGCCTAGAGTTGGTTGTGTGTGGTTAGTCACCTATTCCTAAATGATGTGGTTTTTACATCAGCTTGAGATGTTTGCCAAATGTGTGAAGGATTACGGGGTTAGTATTGACCCTTTAGGTCTGGTACTTTGAGTGCATCCTATGATAGAATGAAATATAAGTTTCTGAACTACAGTAGATGAAGACTTATATTATGTGTAGGTTATCCTTACTAGTTGGATATTTTTCTTAGTTGAGATGTTGAATGAAGTATAGTGACATGGGTTAAGCAAGTATTGTGTTGTTGTTGGGCTATCAGTGCTCTATGTAGAGTTTTTGGCATTTCTTCGATGAACTATGCCGCACAAGATGTTATTGGCTTCTTTCGGCTTTATTGCTCCATTAGTTCTATAGATTTTCTCCCTTTTGGTGGGGTGCAAAGTATGTTAGATTACATGATTATCTTTTCATTATGGCAAGAACAATGTTTAGGAAGATTAGGAGTTTTGTTTCAACAGAATTACTTGTTTCGTGGTGCTATGAGGTGAGGAGTTTGATCTTCTTATACATTCATCTGGTGTGGATGTTTCACCATTGAATTAAAATGAATTGTTAAAGTTGGTAAAGGTTGTGCTTAGTGCGTATTATCCCTTCATAAAAGAGTGTTGTTTTAAGACATTGATGCTGATGTATGGCTGCATCCAAATTCAATGTTGTGAAATCGTAGTGTTTATTGCATCTATGACTTGGTTTGAGCTTCATTACATGTTGGTTCATGCTTGATGTCAGGTGGTGTAGTTTCCTTAGACAGTTAGTCGATGTAGAAGTTCTTGTGTTAATTAAGACCAATAATGGACCCATGTTTTGAATGGTAGTGCTATATGGGGTATCTTGGGTGTTTTGCTTGGAGTGGCCGAATTCGAGGTTGAATTCTTTTTAAGGGAGGTAGAGTGTAATATCCCAAAAAAAATGTTGACCAAAAGCTAATCTTTGGTGCGTGGATGAGGTAAAGGGTTGTGGGCCATTGGATGCAAAGATAGAAGTCATCTGAGGCATCGTTTCTTTCTCCCACAAAAACCCTAGGTGGCCACCCCTTTTTTTTCCCTTCACCCCCCCCCCTCTTGGTCGCCACCCCCTTTCTCCCCCTTGGCTGGACGCCCCCTCCCCCTATGGCAGCCATCCTCCATTGCTTCCTCCCCCAAGATCTCCTCCTACGCAGCAAGGATCGAGAAGAGGAGGAGCACGTTGAATTGAAGAGGAAGAGAGGATCAAGGAGGTGTTCTTCCTCATCTCTTCTTGCATATTTTCATGGGGAAACCCTAGGTATGGATGGGATCCTTGTTCCTCCCTGTAATTATGTGCTTTTGGAGGTGGTGGATCATGGGGATTAAAGGATTAGAGGTTGGATTAGATGTGGGTTAAGTTTTGATCTCGAATTTAGTTTTCTGCAGAATGACAGATTTGACAGTTTCTGTTCATTTTAGTTTTTCGTGGTCTTAGTGGCATCAAAAAAATGAAAAGTCTATGTATGAGTCGTAGATAATTTGTAAATCTTTCTGTGGCCGCAAAGAACACCTCAATCGGACATCCGACCAGAAAGTTATTGCAGTTTTACTATAGCAGTTTTTCAGTCTCATAATTCTGTGCAGAATCTGTTCTCTTAAGATTTAGGCAATTTTATCAACAGAATTAAACTGTGGGTTGGTAAAAGAAGTTGTAGATAATTTCATAAGATTTCCAGATTGTTAAAGAGTGCATTCATATGATTTGTGAAACTCCAGTTATGTTTGTTTTACAGTGGTTGTTCTTGTTTACCTGACAAAAATGAGTGGGTCTGTTCACTAGTGAGTTTCATCTAGTAAATGGCCGAATTGGCTCTTCCAACTATGGAGACTTTTGTAGAGGGATAAAAGTTCTTACTTCCAGCAGAATTTCATAATTTTTGGTTTAGTAGTTTGGGAGATATCGAATTTTAAAGTTAACCATACTGTTGTCTAAAACAGATTCAGACAGTTATCTTGTCAGATGTTTTAGAACTTGTAGATGGCAGAATTTAATTATCTATTGAATACTGAAGTTGTAGAGTATTTTGTGTAGATACTCCTAGAGTATTTGTTTGATATCACCACTGTTTTAATTTTAAAGATACAAAATTAACAAACAGTGTTGCTGCTGTATGGCATGTGGTTCAGGGTGGGAGTCTTTCCACTGGGTCTTGGTTTCAAGTGTAGGAGTGTTTTGTTGATTGATGGCAAATGTTTGTGAAATATTTGTACTAAGTTTTATGCCCACTAGCTGGTGGCTACACTCCAGATCATGTCTAGTACATTTCTTCTTCTTCGATGAAGGCAAGTGAATTTAGCGGTGGTTGTTTCCGTTTTGACCTGTTATTTCTATTGCCTACACTCTAATATTCAGAAGTATTGGATTCTTTCATAATTGGACACTATGGTGATGCTTTACTTGCTTGCATTATACTGATGCTCAATCATATATTGATGATGATTATGATTCGAGTATGATTCATGAGATTAATTCACACCCCTGAAGGTAAATGAAGTATTATTTGAGGTCGGTATTGTATCTGAAGGTAAATGAAGTATTATTTGAGGTTTGTATTGCATCTGAAGAAGTGAAGTTTATTGATAAATGCAGCATGCCATATACATTGCATGACTCATTTGTATCTGAAGTTTTGTCGTGACCTATGGTCCGACCGTACCGGTACAATTTAGCATCGTACGTTGCCCGAGAAGGGGTACGATGCGGCTTCATACCCTTAGAGGTATGAAGGCAGAGGACATATGCATTGCATTCATATACATTCATTGAAGTGATATTTGCAGATGATGTGGTTTTATACCCCCAGAGGTATGAAGATAGAGTACCTACACATTGCATTCCTATGCATACATTGAAGTGATATTTGCAGGTATTGTTGACGCAGGGAAGTGTTATAGAACCTATTGTGGTTGTTCGAGGAAATGAGATGGTATTGGTTATAGTGGGACTACTGAGTTCTATATCTACAAGTATTTCTGATTTTTAATTGTGACTCTTTTAAAATGTTGATGAATTCAATTTGTGGTTTAAATATCTCGTCAGAACAATTAGCTTGCTGAGATGTTTCATCTCACTCTTGCATTACTCAATGCAGGTGCTTGTTGCTCATCAAGGGGTGTGGGAAGTAGCAGCACATCCACCTTCACTCTCATAATAATGCTGCCCAGACACAGCCATGATTTAATTAGAAACTTCTTGTCAAAGGATGTTTGTTTTTAACTAGTCGTGCGCACTGATTAATTCAGTTCATGTTGTTATGGTTGTCTTCCCATTGCTAGCAGATTATTAATGTCTTATATGTTTTCTTATCATGATATCTATTTATACTTTGTTGCTTCCCCCGTTTATGCAATTTTCAAAGGAGATGTTGTCGAAATTTTATATATGAATGTTAGATGTGTAGTTTAGTAGCATTCTGGGGTGTTTGTGGATCCCGGGGTGTTACAAGACCACAAAGGCCTTGACCCCTGCTCCTATTAAGAAAGTCGCCGAAGTTGCCAAGGTCCAGGCCGAAGCCGAAGCTGGGCCTGTAGTGCCCATTGAGACGAAGGTTGTTGCGCCTGAAGACAAAGCTGATCAACAAACTTCAGATATCGGCATGGCAGCAGGGCAGGGTATGGCAGAAAAAGCAAAATCCCCTGCCCCCAAAGCTTCAGTCGAAGATGTTGATTACATTTTTCGACATGCTTCGGGGAAAAATTATCCGAAGAAGAAATCCTGGAAGCCAGACACTATGCCCAAAAACTAAAATATCTGAAAGGGGCCTTAGTGTTTAATGGCACTAACGAAGATGATTTCCTATATTGTCTCCCGGACAATAAAGAAATATCTGTTTGCCGGGAGATGGCTAAAAGTATGGGATTTCCGAAGCTTGAGGAAGGCCTTTCGTTTATGTCGAAGGATGATCTTGCTGATAGCCTCGCGTACAATATTATAAAGGTATAGAAGTTAACTTGGAAGTTGGAAATGAAGTATCTTATTGTCATGCTCAATTCTTTCTTCTTCTTTGCAGGGCTTGATTCTTAGTAATGCCTTAGAGCACAAAAGAGCGCCAAAGACGAAGGCTATACAATAGCTCTCAGCAACCTTCGCTCAGAGGTGATTGAACTGAGAAATGAAGCTCTAGATGATGTGCTTCGTGCCTTAGCACATCATTTAGCACATCATCTAGACCTTTGTTTCTCAGTTCAATCACCTTTGAGCGAAGGTTGCAGAGAGCTATTGTATAGCCTTCGTCTTCAGCGCTCTTTTGTGCCCTTAAGGCATTACTAAGAATCAAGCCCTGCAAAGAAGAAGAAAGAATTGAGCATGACAATAAGATACTTCATTTCCAACTTCAAAGTTAACTTCTATACCTTTATACTATTATACGCGAGGCTATCAGCAAGATCATCCTTCGACATAACCGAAAGGCCTTCCTCAAGCTTCAGAAATCCCATACTTTTAGCTATCTCCCAGCAAACGGATATTTCTTTGTTGTCCAGGAGACAATATAGGAAATCATCTTCATTAGTGCCATTAAACACTAAGGCCCATTTCGAATATTTTAGTTTTTGGGCGTAGTGTCTGGCTTCCAGGATTTTTTCTTCGGATAATTTTTCCCCGAAGCATGTCGAAAATGTAATCAACATCTTCGACTGAAGCTTTGGGGGCAGGGGATTTTGCTTTTTCTGCCATACCCTGCCCTGCTGCCATGCCGGTATCTGAAGTTTGTTGATCAGCTTTGTCTTCAGACGCGACAGCCTTCGTCTCAATGGGCACTACTGGCCCAGCTTCGGCTTCGGCCTAGACCTTGGCAACTTCAGTAACTTTCTTAATAGGAGCAGGGGTCAAGGCCTTTGTGGTCTCCATAACAGCGTCTAGCACGCTGGCCATCCTCCTCCTCTTGGGAGTTGCGGCAGGACCTTTTTGCATCTTCGGCAAATTTGCCTCTACCGGTGGGCTCAAAATTTCTGGCATTTTTACTGTTTCTTCCACCTTTGGCTCTTCGACCGTATCATCATTAGCTTCGGCTGGCCCGACTGTAGGCACCTTCGGCATTACAATAGACTCTTCAGCGCTCTGCAAGATGAAAGCAGCTTGTTTTGCTTCGGCAGTTGAAGAGGTCCCTTCGCCAAATTTAGGCACTACGGCCGGTTCAATATATCGCGACGGGTGGGTCAGATCCTTCATTTTCTTGCCCTTCGGCACATCAGTGGTGGCCGAAGCGACAGTTTTTCTCTTCTTCCCTTGCCTTCGCAGCGGGTAGTGATAAGCAGGCTATACGAAGCCGATTGCATCAAATACCATGTTCAATCTTTTCTTCCCTCGGCCCCTGAAGGCTGCGGACAAGGCATCATCTTCGGCCTTGGAATATGTCCCGAGTACCTCGTCGCTGGTAGCTTCAATGCATTTAAACCAGTCATCATTTGGTTCATCAAACTTCTCTCTAAATTTGAAGGTATACTTCAATCAAACTAAGCCATTTTCACTGGATTCAGCAGTAGTCTCCTTTGGCATATCCCAGCTCTCCACAAGTGGACACACCCTATAGGCATATCTCTTGTGCCAATGAAGGCGCAAACATTGCTAAATCCCTTCTGGCATGCTTCAACGTCACTTTCAATAGTGACCTTCGGCCTTCGAAGGTCGAAGCGAGACCAGATGGGGCGTTGGATAATATCCTTGATGTCATCCCTTTTAATCAGATCATTTTTAACATAAAATCACTCCTCCATCCAGGCCCCGGGCCACCTTTTCTGGTATGTTGGCACCGGGTAACTTGCATTTGAGCGTGCAATGAACCCGTAACAACCGAAGTTGTTGTGGTATTGTTCTTTGCCCGTAGCCTTCGTCTCGTATAAAAGCTCGTGCATACTGCAGAAGCACTTTGTGCTCGGCTCTAGCCCCTGGCTTCTTACAACCCAGACAAACATCCCCATCCTAATTATAGCTTCGGGGGTAATCTGATGAAGAAAGATCTAGAATATCTTCAATACCTCAGCCACAAATTTGCTCAGTGGGAACCGAAGGCCAGCCTTCAGGAAGCTTCAGTAAATAACAACTTCGTTTTCCTCAGGAGAAGGGGCAGTGCTGTCTCCTCCAACCCTGACAATAGACATGTCGCGAAAATATCTCCCCCTCATGGCGTCAATATGACTTCATTTGATGGTCGATTTTCCGAAGATAGTATGGCTTGGCCGCCAGGGCCGATCCTCAGAATCTTCATATCCACTCTCTGCATCATAACTATCACTGTCATCAGAATCTTCAGAAAACCCTCCATTTTCTCTTTAGTAATTTTCTCTGTATTCGTCTTTGCCATAGACTCATAAATCCCAGCAATGAAAGGATCCGCAACTTTCATCTCTTCATATAGCTTCTTCTCCTCAGTAAGCTTCTGCTCAGTCATTTTTTCTTCACTCATCTTCTTCTCCTCAGACATGGAGCAAGCACGTCTTTAAACCGAAGATCGAAAAACAAGCAAGAGCTGGTAAGCAAGAGATAAAAATTTGAGAAAATAACGCAAACAGCAGAAATGGCGCATCAAATGTCGCCGCTGTGGGTTCCTATTTATACGCCAAGCGCTTTGCAACTTGGCGGGCCCTATTTGTCATTGACTGTCGCTATTCTAGCGAAGGGAAGGTGTTTTTTTTGGACCTTCGGCTTAAGGCCTTCGTTCACGTCATAGTCTGAATTTATTAATTAAACAAATTAATACTACGAGGGGCTACTGTTGGGGGCCTTCATCTTCTGAAGCTCCTCAAAAACACGGCTAACATGTTTTCCAAGTATAATATATACACAGGGACCTTCGGCCTTGGGATGAAGTTGTAAACGATATGAAAAGTACAGTTCGGGAGAAGGATGAACCAGTTCCAAAGCTTTGGCTTAGCAGTAAAAAATGGAACTGAATTAAAGGGGAAAAGGTTGTCTAGTCCTTGATAGATTATCCTTAAGACAATAATAAATGTCAAGGGCATGAATTTAATTTTACACAGGTTGCGCCCTGTGCCTATAAACAGATGAACAGTAGCACTGTACTGTTCACGCTGACTGTTATTCACTCGCACGTCACGCCTGGTTTTTTACCTTATGTCAAGCCAAAGGTATAAATGTAACTCGATATTGTTCATGTTTATTCATGATAAAATGTTCTGATGATGTCATATGATTATTCCTGTTATTTTCCATGCTTCATATGCTTCTACTTTCATTAATATATATATTGATATGATGAAGGTATGTCCTTCATAACCTTCATCTAGAGACCATTATATCCTAAGGGAGATAATGCTTCGAAGGACGAAGGTCTTTAACCATTAACATTTTGTGTTGCCTTGTTCTTAACTCGAAGCATTTGAGAACAAGTCACCAACAGCGTCAATGACCTCGAGAGCAATGCGTGGCCAGGAGAGAATCACCCGGACTCTTCGGCACCACCCGAATCCTTTCCTTCCCCATGATATAAACCACCAATCGAGCCATGCCTCCTCCTCAACCACTCTACGCCACCACCAGAAACGTCGAGACCGAGAGGAAGAAGTGGTCACGTTGGGGAGCTTGGACCGCACCGTCGGGGGAGCGTGGATAGACATCTTCGCTACTCCAATCATCATGAGTGTACTCTCGAGTATACCCCTGTTCCTCCTCTCTTATTCGTACCTGAAATCGCTCAATGGTGGATGATGTACTGCTGACAATTGCTCATCGGAGCTAGGCCTCCACCACGGAGCGGCAACCCGAGTGGGCACGTTCCTATGCATCCATCTCTGGTGAGCGCTCTACCTAGAAACTCGTGGTGTTCCAAACATGGGGTAAAATCCTCATGGTTAGGTAGCCAGGTACTCAGACACTGGGCGGTGTTTTGTCGGCGAGGCATCCGCCGTGGATGGTGCTCGCGCGGCCGTCGCAGCGGGGAGTTGGAAGAGAGTCCCTTGTCCGTTCGTCCATGATCGGACGGTGGTGATTGAGTGTAGCTTAACACTTTGCCAATTAGATCTACACCATTGGATGGGAATCAGACACATAGGAAGCCGAGCAGGATTATGATGAATCAAATCCGTCGATCCTGCTCTGAACGGGTGGGATTGAGCCCTTGCATTGAGTCACAAAATCGGTTGTGGACCGCTGGATCCGGAGCCAAGGGTCGATCGGGAGCCAAGGGTCCGCATAGCGCATTGGTTCTGGGGGCGCAAATTTAGTCCTGACGTTTGGTTTAGATCGGACGGCCGTGATCCTTGCATACCCTTTCGCGTGCGAGTCTTGCAAAAGAGCCCATGTTCTTTCTTATTATCAATCCACCATCTTGCAGTATTGAAGGAATGTATAAACCAGGCCCAGAAATTTGTATATTTAACCCCGTGTTCTCGGATAATGGTGACCGCAGTCCACAGGATATTAAACCCTGTAAATTACATTAGGGATAATGATTTTAATATAAAAATAATTCCAGAATCTTAATAAGTTCGTAATTAATTCATTTTTCTCCTTTTTAATCTATTCCAGTTGCATTTTTTTTGTATTAATATTGTTCATCACCTGATAAATCTGTTTAGTCATGAAACATAGAGTAAAATTTTCTAGTTAATTTATTCTATACTAAACACTTAAAACTTCGGAAAATCATAACTCTTTAAGCATAACTCCGAATCTAGCGATTCTCGAACCTACGATCATGTTATGATGCGTAGAATATTATTATGTAGTATGTTCTCATGTTTAGTGTGATGTTAATTTCTCATGTACCATGTTTGCTTGTATTGGTGCGAGTAGACAAGCAAGTGACTGAGGACCCAGAGGCTCAGCAGGTGGAAAAAACTGAGCAGGAGCTCATTGAAGGCAAGTTGTGCCCTTGATCATTTCTATTTACCCAATAATGTTCCTGTTAATCATTATGATCTGCATAGGTTAATTTTGATGGGACCCAATAGGTCACCCTAGTTTGGCTATCTTTATACCTTGTTCCCCATTGAACTTTTGGGTAGTACCTGCTATTGCTTTATGTGGTTTTGGGTGTTAAGATACACATTATTCATGATCATGATTTTATTATAAATGTGTTATTTACTATTCATAACAAGATCATTATGTTAATTGGAACATGGAGAACCATCCGGGAAAATAGTGCTACCACAAGGGTGGTATGGGATGCCATTGACTGACTAATTAGGAAAGCTAGTGGATGACTACCTTACCCAAAAGGGGCAAGGCAGTAGGGGACTGGTCAGTACAGGGAGGTTCTTGGGTTGATTTTGCTGCGATGGCTTTTTAGACGGGGGATTCCTATGCTGCGCTCCCTAGAAACTGTAGCATGTTTTCTGAAGCTAGTGGAACATTGTAAAGACCTCGTAGTGTTACCTTGCCTCGCTTCCTTGGTATATGTGTATGGGATTCTCGACCCCTTGGAAGATGGGTAACATGACTTGTGGGTAAAGATGCGCAACCTCTACAGAGTGTAAAACTGATATATCAGTCGTGCTCACGGTCATGAGCGGATCAGACCCTCACATGAGTAACTTATGGAATTAAATTTAACTAGTCATTTGCATCGCATTGTGGTTTATTATTAATTTTGATATATTATTACTCTTGTTTGGTATATACTTACATTTAGTAACTGCTAATAAAATTTGACCAACTTACTAAAAGCAATGCTCAGCTTTAACCATTATTTGTTGATCAGCCTTACACTTCACATGAACTCCCACCTTTGGTGAGTTCATGCACATTATTCCCCACAACTTGTTGAGCTATGATCTTTTGTGAGCTCACCCTTGCGATATATCAACCCCCCACATGAGAAGAATAGGTGGTCCAGGAGGAGACCTACAATGAGGAGTATGAGCTTATCTAGGTGGCGTCTCCCAGCCAGCTTGATGATGCCAAGGAATAATTATTTAGTTCCTTTTATTATTATCATTTTTTTGTAAGACTCTTCCGCTATGTAATAATGATTTTGACATTTATCTCTATACAGTTTGTCATTATATGTGATTTTCTTCTTTACCGCACATATGAGATGCACCTAGCTTTATCACTTAAATTCGGGTGTGCCAAAAGTGGTATCATTGGAAATGTTGACTGTAGGACGAAACATAGATAGAACTAGATAATACCCTTACGTACTTACCTTTACTCTGATTCTTTCTATACTTTTCTTGATCATGTCTCACATTTGGCTAATCTACTCTGACTACTCTTACCTTATCTACTCTAGAAAGGCAAGAAGGATTTCACACCTTGGAATCCTACATCTAAGACCCTCTAAAGAGATAGGAGACCTAAGACAAAAAATATTTGGAATTCCCTATCTAAAATGTTTGGATGTTTGTTCTGAGGATAACTGCTTGATTTGCTTCTTTGATTGACTAAAATAGCATAGCAGGGCATTCTAGCATGTACCACCATAAGGTAATGTATTAGTATTAGTAGGTGACACACTAATCTACTGAGCTAATAAAACCCCCAAAAGATCATGTCTAGTAATTACTCGCCTTATCTGCAATTCTCTCTTACCATGTGTTTCTAACCTAGATGGTCAATACCTGGAAGGGAGGCGGAATCGATCTATCTTCCAACCACCATAGCAGGAGGATTGTTAACCAATCACGACCAGAAATGAATCCACCAAACCCTCCACTGACTGGGACAGATCCAGTGGCTGCCGCTCAAATGCAGCAGCTGCAGCAGATGGCAAATACTATGACAGAAATGCAAGCTCAGATGCGGCAGGAACGTCAGGAGATGCGCCAAGAACGACAGGAAATGCGACAAGAGATGAGACAAGAATGACTGGAACGGCAGCAACAACCACCACTACCTCCACCACCACCAGCTCCACCCAGGACAAGCACCGAGAATTCAAGAGTCACAAGCCACCCACATTCCCCAGCTCTCCAGATCCCCTACATGCTGATGATTGGCTGAAATCAGTGGAGAAGATGCTTAATATTGCTCAATGTATTGTGCTCTATGCGTCGGTCATCTCACTGGCCCCGTTGCTGATTGGTGGGACTCCTACTGTGCTTCCCATGCTGTTGTGAACGCTATTACCTGGGCAGAATTTTCTACGCAATTCAGAAACTACCATATTCCTACTGGCCTTATGAAAATTAAGAAGAAGGAATTTTTGTCACTTAAGCAAGGCAACATGTCAGTCAGTGAATACCGTGATAAATTTATTCAGCTGTCAAGGTATGCTCCAGACGAGGTTGCTGATGACGAAAGGAAGCAGGAGCATTTCATGGAGGGACTTGTTGGCCACTTCAGTATCAGCTGGTATCTCACACCTTCCCATCTTTCCAGAGGCTTCTAGACAAAGCTATAGCTGTTGAACACAAACGTGTTCAGCTGGGCGAGATGAAGAGGAAGGCTATCACCCAGGGGCAGGGGAGCAGTAGTATCCGTCCTCGCTATGTTCTACCACAGGGTATACCAGCTCGTCCTGGAGGAGGGCAGGAATATTACCAATGACCTGCTCAGTATACACCACAGGCAACTCCGCATACTCCACATACTCGTCAGGCTGCCCCCACTGGCATCCCGGCGAGACCTGCTGGACAGAGTATAGTCACTACTTGCTTCAAGTGTGGTGAGGTTGGGCACTACGCCAATGCTTGTCCGACGAGGATCCCCAACACACCCGCTCGAAGCAATGTTTAGGGCAAGCAACAGACTCTGGCTTCTGGCAAGGGTTTCAGCATAGCCAGAGTCAACCAAGTCAGTGTTGATGCTACTGCTGATGGAGCTGATATTGCTATCGGTACGTTTTATATTAATTCAGTTCCTGCAGCTATATTATTTGATTCTAGAGCTACGCATTCGTTCATTCTGCTCACTATGTCAACAAAAATGAGTTATCACTTCAAAATATGCAAAAACCCATGATAGTAATAACCCCTAAAGGGCCTATTGAGGCAAACTATATGACCAACAGATTAACACTGACAATCATTGGAAGGGAATTCTGGTCTATGCCTATAGTATTAGAGGAAAGCAGTATAGATCTGATACTCGGTATGTCATGGTTAAGGAAAGCAAAGGCAGTTATACATTGTGCTAGGGAAACCGTAGAACTCACCAGTCCAAAGGGAGAAAAATTCGAAGTCATGATTACTATAACCCCCTCTACCAGACCCGCCATATATCTAGTAGATGGAAAATTTGTGGACAAAAACATCCGTGTGGTTAGAGATTTCCCAGATGTCTTTTCAGAGGAGTTACCTTGAATGCCATCGGATAGGGAAGTTGAATTTGTTATTGATCTCTTACCTGGAACCACTCCTATTTCTAAAAGTCCATATAGGATGTCAGTGGAAGAATTAAAAGAACTCAAGAAACAACTAACAAAGTTACAAGAGGCGGGGTACATTCGTCCAAGTTCCTCACCTTGGGGAGCATCGGTTCTGTTTGTACACAAGAAGGATGGTTCACAGAGGACGTGTGTTGATTATAGATCACTTAATGATGTCACAATTAAGAATAAGTATCCTTTACCCCATATTGAAGATTTATTTGATCAAATGAGAGGTGCCAGGGTATTCTCTAAGATTGATCTCAGATCGGGTTACCACCAAATAAAGATTAGGCCTTCTGATATTCCCAAGATGACTTTCTCTACCCGATATGGTCTATATGGGTTCACAGTCATGTCGTTTGGCTTAACTAATGTACCAGCCTACTTCATGAATATGATGAACAAGGTGTTCATGGAGTATCTTGATAAGTTTGTTGTGGTATTCATCGACGACATTCTAATTTATTCCAAGAATGATAGTGATAATGAGGAACATCTGTGATTAGAACTACAGAAGTTAAATGAAGCTAATAGGGAGTTGAAAGATAGACTAGTAAAAATTAAGGAAGACTATACTAAGATTAAATTTGATCATGATAATCTTCTTGTTGAAAATGAACTTTTATCTTGCAAAACACATGAGGCTATTAACCCTATTGTTAAGATTGATGTAGCAACCTCATGTCATCATTTGAGCCAAGATGATCAAACTAGTCATCATGATGAACTGACCGAAAAAGTTGAAGTCTTGACATTAGACAACCAAAAATTGAAGAGATATTTGACTGATGCAACTACTAGAGGAAAGGTTATCATTGAGCACAATGACTTCGACAATGAGTTAGCAGTGGATAATGAAAGGCTTAAAAATGAGGTCAAGAAACTTAAGAGTGAAAATGAACATCTTGCAACAAGTGTGCAAAAGTTCAACAAGGGCCAATACCTCCAAAATGAATTGCTCATGAACACTATCATGAAAAACAAGAGTGGTATTGGATATAATTCTTTTGTGCAAAAGAAAACTACAACTCAATACAAGCCAAAGCAGACTCATAAGCCTATCAAATGCTTTGAGTGTGGAAAACAAGGTCATTTTGCCCACAACTGCAAAGCCAAACCACCAACTCGCTTGCCAAAGCACTCAAGACCATTTGCCTTCAATGCTCATTATGTTCTAAGAAAAGTAGAAAATGGAAAAGTCAAAGTTACATTCCTAGGTCCACCAAGCAAGAGTAGACCTAGACAAATTTGGGTTGCAAAGTCCTTGATTGAGAAAGTCACTGGTCCTATGCAATATAGGGCCCTCAAAACTCAAGCTTGATTTGTCTGTTGATGTAGGTGAACTACAAGACAGGTGGGAGCCATTAGGTTATTGACAGTGGATGCACACAACATATGACAGGCAACCCACGGATGTTCCACCTCACTTGATGAGAATGTTGATGGACAAGACAAAATCACATTTGGGGACAATTCAAAGGGAAAAGTTCGAGGACTTGGCAAGGTGGCTATATCAAATGATCTATCAATTTCAAATGTTCTCTTGGTTGCACCTTTGAGCTTCAACTTATTATCAGTGGGTCAACTCTGTGATCTTGGCCTTCAATGCTTATTCACTCCTACAGAGGTTATTGTATCAAAAATGGATGATGAATCAATGGTGTTCAAAGGATTTAGATACAACAGTCTCTACTTAGTGGATTTCACCTCTAAAGATGCAGACTTAAGAACTTGCCTCTTTACCAAAGCATCACTTGGATGGCTATGGCATAGAAGGCTTGCACATGTTGGAATGAGCACACTCAAGAAAGTATTAAAGAAGGACATGGTTAGAGGAATAAAGGATGTTGTATTTGAAAAGGATAAGCCTTGTAGTGCATGTCAAGCTGGAAAGAAAGTTGCTAACGCACATCCTACAAAAGCTTTCATGTCAACATCAAGGCCACTGGAACTACTTCACATGGATCTATTTGGACCAACAACTTATGCAAGTGCTGGTGGCAACCTCTACTGTCTCGTTATAGTTGATGATTTCTCAAGATACACTTGGATGTTCTTTCTCCATGATAAATCTGAAGTTGCATCTATATTCAAGAAGTTCGCCAAGAAAGCTCAAAATGAATTTGATTGCAAGATCAAGAAGATTAGAAGTGATAATGGAAAAGAATTTGACAACACCAACATACATGAATATTGTGATGAGATTAGAATCAAGCATGAAGTTTCAGCAACATATACACCTCAACAAAATGGAGTTGTTGAAAGGAAGAACATGACCTTGATCACACTTGCAAGGACAATGATTGATAAGTATAACACACCGGAGATGTTTTGGGCCGAAGCCGTCTACACTGCATGTTATGCATCAAACAAGCTATTTCCTCACCGGCTACTTGAGAAGACTCTCTATGAACTGCTAAATGGGAAAAAGCCAGACGTCTCTTTCTTTCGGGTGTTTGGATGCAAATGCTACATCTACAAGAAACGCTATCACCTAGGGAAGTTTCAAAGACGTTGTGATATTGGTTTTCTACTTGGTTATTCATCAAAGTCCAAATCATATCGAGTATTCAATCATGCCACTGGCATGGTGGAAGAAACATATGATGTGGAGTTTGATGAGACTAATGGCTCCCAAGGAGCACTTGAAAATCTTGATGATGTAGGTGATGAGCCACTTAGGGAAGCTATGAAGAACATGCCAATTGGAGCTATCAAATCAAAAGAAGATGAAGAAGATGTGCAAAACATTGACAGGCCTTCTTCATCAAGTGTACCACAAGATGATGAAAAAGATGAGAGGCATGCAAATGAAGATACATTTGTCTCTCATGAACAAGCAAGGGTACAAGCTGAAGATGTTGATGCTCCAGGATCTTCTTCCCAAGTGGTTGACAGGAGAAACTCATCACTACTTCAAGCACACCCACAAGATCAAATCATTGGGAGTCCTTCACAAGGGGTTATTACTCGATCACATAAACATGCTTCATTTATTGAACATCACTCCTTTGTTTCTTGTGTTGAGCCTACATGTATAGATGAGGCGCTATAGGATCCGGACTGGGTGAACGCCATGCATGAAGAACTAAACAACTTCACCCATAACCAAGTTTGGACCCTGGAGAAGCCTCCACAAGATGCAAGGATCATTGGAACAAAGTGGGTGTTCAGAAACAAACAAGATGATCAAGGCGTGATTGTGAGGAACAAGGCAAGACTTGTTGCAAAGGGCTTCTCTCAAGTTGAAGGCTTAGATTTTGGAGAGATCTTTGCATCGGTTGCTCGACTTGAAGCCATCCGTATCCTAATCGCATATGCATCATGGTATGATATAAAGCTTTATCAAATGGATGTAAAAAGTGCATTTTTAAATGGCTTCATAAATGAACTTGTATATGTTGAGCAACCACCTGGGTTTGAAGACCCTAGATATCCTAACCATGCTTACAGGTTGTCCAAGGTGCTATATAGGTTAAAGAAAGCTCCAAGGGCTTGGTATGAGCGTCTTCGCGACTTCCTCATCGAAAAGGGCTTCAAGATCGGGACCGTCGACACAATCTTATTCACAAAGAAACATAACGGTGATATTTTCATTTGTCAAGTATATGTTGATGACATAATCTTTGGCTCGACAAATGATTATCATTGCAAGGAATTTGGTGAGTTGATGTCAAAGGAGTTCGAGATGTCTATGATTGGTGAGCTGACGTACTTCCTCGGCTTTCAAGTCAAGCAAATGAAAGATGGTAACTTCCTCTCACAAGAGAACTATACCAGAGACTTGTTGAAAAGATTCAACATGGAGAAGTGCAAACCAATCAAGACACCTATGCCAACAAATGGCCATCTCGACCTAGATGAGGGAGGTAACCCGGTTGATCAAACTCTCTACCGTTCTATGATTGGTAGTTTATTGTATCTTACCGCATCTAGGCCTGATATCATGTTTAGTGTCTGTATGTGTGCTAGATTTCAATCAAATCTTAAGAAAGATCATATTCGTGCTATTAAAAGAATTCTAAGGTATCTCAAGCACACCCCAAGCGTTGGCCTTTGGTATCCCAAAGGAGCTATTTTTGATTTAATTGGCTATTTCGATTCAGATTATGCCGGTTGCAAAATTGATAGAAAAAGTACTTCCGGGGGATGCCATTTTCTTGGGAGATCACTAGTATCATGGACTTCAAAGAAGTAAAATAGTGTTGCCTTGTCAACCGCCAAAGCGGAATACATTGCCACGGGTGCTTATTGCACACAGATTTTATATATGAAACAAACTCTTCTAGACTATGGCGTAGTTCTAGAAAAGGTACCTTTGTTGTGTGACAATGAGAGTGCTGTTAAAATTGCTAATAATTCAGTACAACACTCTCGCACCAAGCACATTGATATCCGTCATCACTTCCTTAGAGATCATGTTGCTAAAGGAGACATTATTTTAGAAGGAGTGAGGTCGGAAGGTCAATTAGCGGATATTTTCACTAAGCCTCTTGATAAAACCCGCTTTTGCATGTTGAGGAATGAATTAAACGTACTTGATCTCAGAAATTTTATTTAAAGATCTCAAATGGTGTTGTCAAGCCTGCATTGCATATTTAAATTTCTTGTATTGCATTTAGGGCTTGTCTAACCTAGTTAAGATAACCGCCAACAAAGCGAGTGAAAAAGCTTAACTCGGGCTCAAATTTGACAAGTCTTAGCTGTAAGCTTTTAGTACTTAAAATTCTTATTTACTATGCCATTGTTGGTTCTTGAGATATGCATGTGGTACTACACTTAGGGAGAGTATTCAAAACTCAAATTGTTCATGAAAACCCCTAGTGCAAAGCCAAAATGCAAATCTCACCGTTTGACTATTTTCTCTAAAATTAACTAGCCTATGGCAAAATATTTTGAAAATTATGGGAAAATATATGAGGGTGCCAATACCTGTCCCAACAGGTGTTCTTTTGTGTGATTATAAGTTGGGATTTGGTTTGGTTAAAATTTAGATAGAAAAATTGAAAATTTTCAAAAACCCCTCTGTCTGGGCTCATCGGACACTGCATTGTGCACTGTCCTGTGCACCAGCCGCGCACGCGCAGATCCCCTTTCTGTTGTGCGTTATCCGGTGGTTCACCGGACAGCTACTTTGCGCTGTTCGGTGTGCACCGGACATGCACTGTAGACTGTCCGGTGCGCCCATAATGTTTTTTTAAAAAACCTTTCCCCGCCCGAGCCCGAGGCAGGGTCATTTCCTCCACTCTCTCTAGCGCGCGCTCTGATCTCTCTGGCTCTCGGTGCCTCCCTCCTCGCCGCCGGCGAGCTCCTGTTGTCCTCCGGCGACCAATCTCCCCCTGTGCTCGACTTCTTCCTTTTCTGGTAAGCCTTCCATCTTTCCTTTCCCCTCTCTGTTTCTTCACTCTATCTAGCCACTCCCCCCTTCCTTCCACCTTTTGGTTCCATTCAAATCTTTGTCAAATTCTGTGATTCAAATGCTTGGAAGTGTTCCCAGTGCTATCTTGAATACCCCTCAGGTTCCTAGCTCCCTTTGGGAGGGTTTCCCTGCCTCAAATAGACATTTCACTCTAAACCTAGAACCCCGCACGCCAAGTGCTCAGGGAAATGCCCAAACCAGCCAAAATTGCTCCAATTGATCCCAAATTTTTCAGGCACCTTCATGATCCCTGAAAGGGAATTAGGCTTACACCTATTTTCCTAATTGATTTTGGTGGTTGAAATGCCCAACACAAATAATTGGACTAACTAGTTTGCTCTAGTGTATAAGTTCTACAGGTGCAAAAGGTTCACACTTAGCCAATAAAATGACCAAGTAAAGGGTTCAACAAAAGAGCAAAGGGACAACCGAAGGCACCTCTGGTCTGGCGCACCGGACTGTCCGGTGCACCACCGGACAGTGTCTGGTGCACCAGAGGAGTCCAAGTCAAACACATCACCTTCGGGAAAATCCAGAGGTGACCCCGCTATAATTCACCGGACTGTCCGGTGTACACCGGACAGTGTCCGGTGACCCAGAGGAGAGCGGTTCTGGAACTCGCCAGCGTCGGGATTTCGTCCGCTATAATTCACCGGACATGTCCGGTGTGACAGCAGGCAACGGCTTCTTCGCGCGCCAACGGCTACCTGCAACGCATTTAATGCGCGCCAGCGCGCAGAGGAGCAGAGCACGCGCGGGTGGCGCACCGGACAGCCTACAGTGCTTGTCCGGTGCACCACCGGACATCCTGGCGGGCCCACAAGTCAGAGTTCAACGGTCGAACCCCAACGGTCTGCTGACGTGGGCTGGCGCACCGGACAGTGTCCGGTGGCGCACCGGACTGTCCGGTGCGCCATGCGACAGCAGCTCTCCAACGGCCACTTTGTGGTGGTTGGGGCTATAAATACCCCAACCACCCCACATTCAATAGCATCCAAGTTTTCAATACTTCAACACCTTACAAGAGCTCTAGCATTCATTCCAAAGCACACAAAAGAGATCAAATCCTCTCCCAACTCCACATCCAGCCTTAGTGATTAGAGAGAGTGATTTGTCGTGTTCATTTAAGCTCTTGCGCTTGGATCGCTTGCTTTTCTTTCTCTTTTGTTCTTGTGATCAAACACTCAATTGTAACCAAGGCAAGAGACACCAATTGTGTGGTGGTCCTTGCGGGGAAGTTTCGTTCCCGGGTTGATTTGAGAAGAGAAGCTCACTCGGTCCAAGGGACCGTTTGAGAGAGGGAAAGGGTTGAAAAAGACCCGGCCTTTGTGGCCTCCTCAACGGGGAGTAGGTTTGCGAGAACCGAACCTCGGTAAAACAAATCCTTGTGTCTCACCACTTTACTCGCTTGTGATTTGTTTTACACCCTCTCGCGGACTCGATTATATTTCTATCGCTAACCCGGCTTGTAGTTGTGATTATTTTTTGAGAATTTCAGTTTCGCCCTATTCACCCCCCCCCCTCTAGGCGACTATCAATTGGTATTAGAGCCCGGTGCTTCATTAGAGCCTAACCGCTCGAAGTGATGTCGGGAGATCACGCCAAGAGGGAGATGGAGACCGGCGACAAGCCCACTACAAGCCACGGGTTGACTTCATCGGAAGAGTCCCGCAACAAAGGGAAGGGGAAGGAGAAGAAATCTTCTTCCCACAAGTCGCATCGGAGAAGCGACAAGCACAAAAAGATGAGGAAAGTGGTCTACTACGAGACCGACACTTCATCACCGTCGACCTCCGGCTCTGACGCGCCGTCCGTTACTTCTAAGCGCCATGAGCGCAAAAAGTATAGTAAGATCCCCCTACGCTATCCTCGTATTTCAAAGCGTACTCCTTTGCTCTCCGTTCCATTAGGCAAACCACCGGTTTTTTACGGTGAAGATTATAACATGTGGAGTGATAAAATGAGACATCATCTAACCTCACTCCACACAAGCATATGGAATGTTGTTGAGTTTGGTGTACAGGTACCATCCGTAGGGGATGAAAATTACGACTCGGACGAAGTGGCCCAAATTCACCACTTTAACTCCCAAGCCACTACTATACTCCTCGCCTCTCTAAGTCGAGAGGAGTATAATAAGGTGCAAGGATTAAAAAGTGCGAAGGAAATTTGGGACGTACTCAAGACCGCGCACGAAGGAGATGAGGTGACAAAGATCACCAAGCGGGAAACGATCGAGGGGGAGCTCGGTCGCTTCATGCTTCACCAAGGGGAGGATCCACAAGCCATGTACAACCGCTTGAAGACCTTGGTGAACCAAGTGCGCAACCTCGGGAGCGAAAAATGGGATGACCATGAAATGGTCAAGGTTATTCTTAGATCCCTCGTATTTCTTAACCCTACACAAGTTCAATTAATTCGAGGTGATCCTAGATATAAGCTAATGTCTCCCGAGGAAGTTATAGGAAAATTTGTGAGTTTTGAGCTAATTATTAAGGGCTCAAAGAAAATCATCGAGCAAGGCACCTCCTCCACACCCGAAGCACAACCAGTCGCATTCAAGGCGACGGAGGAGACAAAGGAGGAGTCTACATCGAGTAGACAACCCATCGACGCTTCCAAGCTCGACAACGAGGAGATGGCGCTCATCATCAAAAGCTTCCGTCAAATCCTCAAACAAAGGAGGGGGAAGGACTATAAACCCCGCTCCAAGAAAGTGTGCTACAAATGTGGTAAGCCTGGTCATTTTATTGCAAAATGTCCAATATCTAGTGACAGTGACAGGGGTGATGACAAGAAGGGGAGAAGAAAGGAGAATAAGAGATACTACAAGAAGAAGGGCGGCGATGCCCATGTTTGTCGGGAGTGGGACTCCGACGAAAGCTCTAGCGACTCCTCCGATGACGAGGACGCCGCCAACATCGCCGTCACCAAAGGTCTCCTCTTCCCCAACGTCGACCACAAGTGCTTCATGGCAAAGGACGGCAAAAAGAAGAAGGTCAAATCCAAATCCTCCACTAAATATGAGTCCTCTAGTGATGATAATGCTAGTGATGAGGAGGATAACTTGCGTACCCTTTTTGCCAACCTTAACATGGAACAAAAGGAAAAATTAAATGAATTAATTAGTGCTATTCATGAAAAGGATGACCTTTTGGATTCCCAAGAGGACTTCCTAATTAAGGAAAATAAGAAACATGTTAAGGTTAAAAATGCTTATGCTCTAGAGGTAGAAAAATGTGAGAAATTAACTAGTGAGCTAAGCACATGCCATGACACTATTGCCAACCTTAGAAATGAAAATGCTAATTTGTTAGCTAAGGTTGATTCTCATGTTTGTAATGTTTCAACTTCCAATTCTAGAGATGATAATGATGATTTACCTGCTAGGATTGAAGAATTGAACATTTCACTTGCTAGCCTTAGAAATGAAAATGAAAAATTGCTTGCTAAGGCTAAAAATTTTGATGTTTGCAATACTACTATTTCCAACCTTAGAAGTGAAAATGATATATTACATGCTAAGGTTGTAGAACTAAAATCTTGCAAACCCTCTGCATCTACTATTGAGCATACTTCCATTTGTACTAGATGTAGAGATATTAATGTTGATGCTATCCATGATCACCTAGCCTTAATTAAGAAACAAAATGATCACATAGCTCAACTTAATGCTAAGATTAGTGAGCATGACTTAGAAAATGAAAAATTTAAATTTGCTAGAAGCATGCTCTATAATGGGAGACGCCCTGGCATTAAGGATGGCATTGGCTTCCAAAGGGGAGACAATGTCAAAATTAATGCCCCTTCTAAGAAACTATCTAACTTTGTTAAGGGCAAGACTCCCATGCCTCAGGATAACGAGGGTTACATTTTGTACCCTGTCGGTTATCCTGAGAGCAAAATTAGGAGAATTCATTCTAGGAAGTCTCACCCTGGCCCTAATCATGCTTTTATATATAAGGGTGAGACATCTAGATCTAGGCAACCAAACAGTGCCAAGTTGCCTAAAAAGAAAACTCCTACTGCATCAAATGATCATGCCATTTCATTTAAAACATTATGATGCATCTTATGTGCTTACTAACAAATCCGGCAAAGTAGTTGCCAAGTTTGTTGGGGGCAAACACAAGGGCTCCAAGACTTGTGTTTGGGTACCCAAAGTTCTTGTTTCTAATGCCAAAGGACCCAAAACCGTTTGGGTACCTAAAGTCAAGAACTAAACTTGTTTTGTAGGTTTATGCATCCGGGGGATCAAGTAGGATCATCGATAGCGGGTGCACAAACCACATGACAGGGGAGAAAAGGATGTTCTCCTCCTACGAGAAAAACCAAGATCCCCAACGAGCTATCACATTCGGGGATGGAAATCAAGGTTTGGTCAAAGGTCTTGGTAAAATAGCTATATCTCCAGACCATTCTATTTCCAATGTTTTTCTTGTAGATTCATTAGATTACAATTTGCTTTCTGTATCTCAATTATGCAAGATGGGTTACAACTGTCTTTTCACTGATATAGGTGTCACTGTCTTTAGAAGAAGTGATGATTCAATAGCATTTAAGGGAGTGTTGGAGGGTCAGCTATACTTGGTAGATTTTGATAGAGCTGAACTCGACACTTGCTTAATTGCTAAGACTAACATGGGTTGGCTCTGGCACCGCCGACTAGCCCATGTTGGGATGAAGAATCTTCATAAGCTTCTAAAGAGAGAGCACATTTTGGGACTAACCAATGTTCATTTTGAGAAAGACAGGGTTTGTAGCGCATGCCAAGCAGGAAAGCAAGTTGGTGCCCATCATCCACACAAGAATGTCATGACGACTGACAGGCCGCTTGAGCTACTCCACATGGATCTATTCGGCCCGATTGCTTACATAAGCATCGGCGGAAGTAAGTATTGTCTTGTAATAGTGGATGATTATTCTCGCTTCACTTGGGTGTTCTTTTTGCAGGAAAAATCTCAAACCCAAGAGACCCTAAAGGGATTCTTGAGACGGGCTCAAAATGAGATCGGCTTAAGGATTAAGAAAATAAGAAGCGACAACGGGACGGAGTTCAAGAACTCTCAAATCGAAGGCTTCCTTGAGGAGGAGGGCATCAAGCATGAGTTCTCTTCTCCCTACACGCCACAACAAAATGGTGTAGTGGAGAGGAAGAATAGAACTCTATTGGACATGGAAAGAACCATGCTTGATGAGTACAAGACTTCGGATCGGTTTTGGGCCGAGGCGGTCAACACCGCCTGCTATGCCATCAACCGGTTATATCTACACCGAATCCTCAAGAAGACATCATACGAACTCCTAACCGGTAAAAAGCCCAACATTTCATATTTTAGAGTCTTTGGTAGCAAATGTTTTATTCTTATTAAAAGAGGTAGAAAATCTAAATTTGCTCCTAAGACTGTAGAAGGCTTTTTACTAGGATATGACTCAAACACAAGGGCATATAGAGTCTTTAACAAGTCCTCAGGACTTGTTGAAGTTTCTTGTGACGTTGTGTTTGATGAGACTAACGGCTCTCAAGTAGAGCAAGTTGATCTTGATGAGATAGTGTAACACCCGGATTTTAGGGGTCCAAAACCCGGGGTTAACATAAACACCAGGTATGCTGGGACCAAGTCTCAAACATATGATGTATAGTGGCACAGGATCGAATGTCACATCTTTATATATAACAGGAGTTCTATACAAAATAAATAATTACATTATAAGGAGACAACGGTCCAGCAACCCAAAGTTGACTGGGAGACGACGACCTAGACCTCTCACGAACTCATCGCAGCATCCTCCATGAGCATCATCCTGCAGTACCTGATCTTGACCTGTGGTGTATGTGAGACAGCAAGAGTGAGCTCACATACGTTCATCGCTCAACAAGTTGTGGGGAATAATGTGCATGAACTCACCAAAGGTGGGAGCTCACATAAAGTGTAAGGCTTACCAAAGGAGATGGTTAGAGCTGAGCATTGCTTTTAAAGTTGGTCAAAATTTTATTAGCAGTTACTAAGTATAAGTAAATACCAAACCCAATTAAGTAATAGATCAAAAGTAACAACACCACCTGCAATGCAATGCACATGACAAATTGAATTTAGTTCCATAAATTAATCATGTGAGGGTCCGAGCTGCTCATGACCGTGAGCACGGCTAGTATACCAGTTTTACACTCTGCAGAGGTTGCGCATCTTTACCCACAAGTCGTGTATCCCATGTCGCCAGGGTTTGCAAAGCCCTTAGACACTTCCGAGGTGAATGGCTAGGGATCCACTACGAGGCCTTTACAAAGTTCCACTAGCTTCCGAAAACCCGCTACAGTTTATAGGAAGATCCAGTGCAGGAATCCCTTGCAGGACCGCCATCGCAGCAAAATCCTCCCGAGGGCCTCCCTACACTGACCTCTCCCCTACTGCCCTTGCCCCTTTCGGGTAAGGTAGTCTTCCACTAGCTTTCCTAATTAATCAGCCAAGGGCATCCCATACTACCCTTGTGGTAGCACTGTTTTCCCGGGTGGTCGCTCCATGTTCCAATTAACATAATGATCTTAACATGAACATTAAATAACAACTGATAACAAAAAGTGTAATCATGAATAATGTATCTCCATACCCAAAACCACATATAGCACTAGCAAGTACTACCCAGAAAGATCAGTGGTAAACAAGGTATAAAGATAGACAAACTAGGGTAACCTATTGGGTCCCATCAAAATTAACCTATGCAGATCATTATGATTAATCAGAACATGGCTGGGTAAAAAGAAGTGATCAAGGGCACAACTTGCCTAGGCCTTGAGATTCCAGATACCAGGATGATCTTCAGATGACTCGTGACCTCGCACTAGTCGTAGCAATACAAACATACATGGTATAGGCAAAATTAACATTACACCAAACATAAGAACAAAATACACATTAATAATATACATATTAAAATAAGATCATAGGAACAGGAATTATTAATTTTGGAGTGGTAGATTTTAAGTTATGAATTTCTGAAGTTATTAGGCACCTAGAACAGAGTAATTCAAATGAACAGTTTTGCTTCAAGTTTCTTGGCTAAACAAAGGTACTAGGTGATAAATAATATCAAAACAAAATTATTGCAACTGGAATGGGTCAAAAAGGAGCTAAAATGAATTAGTTATGAATTAAATAAGTTTCTGGATTTATTTTAACACTAAAAATCATTTTCTAAATCATTTTCTATGATTTTATAACTCTCTGGACTGGGCCTCAATTAAGCAGAAGCACAGGGGGCTCGGCGCAAGAAACCCGAGACCCAGGGAATAGTGCTCTCTGGACGGCGGGTTGATTCACTGAAACCCGAGGGTCTCATTAGCAAATGTGACGCAGCGAAAGGGTACGGGGCACCGTGAGCCGTCAGATCCGAGACGTGCGCACCAGATTAGATCTGGCCGCCCGCGAAGCGGTACGTCGCACGGCCCGTCCATTCTGCGATCAACGGCGCGGATCTAATTACTCCGAAATCTCCCCCGATCCGTCCGATCAAAATCGAACGGATCCGATTCATGCACGAAACGTTACTCCCTCATCTAATCTCGGACGTCCGCGTCACGATCAACGGCCCCCATCATTTTACCCAACCCCGCCCCAAACACGACGGCGCCGCCCTCACGCGCGGCGGAGCCATCGCCGGAGTATGCCAAATCGAGATCCCGAGCGCGAATCACCAAAATTAAGGGGCGGTAAACATAGCAGAGATTAAGGCGAGACTTACTGAGGTGTTCTCACCGTTGATCGAGCTTGCAGGCGCGCTGTCCACGGCGTCACGCGGATCCGTGGCGGAGCAGCAACACCGGCGAGCAATTCACGCCAAGCAGCTATCAATCTCCACGGTCCGAGCGCGCGTAGAGTTTCCCCGTGGTCTGGCGAACCCCCCCGGAACCCAGCTTACGGCCCACGAACGGCGGCACGACCCCTTGGCGTCGTCGGCCGAATGTATCCGCGGCGGCAATGGAAGCTTCACGGTCGGCTTGGGGTGAGGGCAATGCCTCGACCGGTGCTTAAATAGGGGCGGGCAGGTAACGAGGATTTCGGTCGGTTAGTTAGAAGATCGAATCGCGGATTCCGCGGCGAGCTCGGTAAGCGTTCGGGTGGCGGAGCTCGGAGTCCGCACGCGTTCGTCGCGGCGAGCTGTTGAGGGCGAGCCCGACAGGTGGACCCCGCGGACCAGAGAGAGGGAGAGAGGAGCGAGCGCGGCAAGCGTGAGGATGACGCGCGGGCCCCGCGACGTCAGCGAGATGCGAGAGCGCGTGTGAGGGGGAGTGGCTGGCGTGAGGGCCCCGCATGTCAGCGAAACAGACGAGAGGGTGTGCGCGGGAGTGAAGTTGGGCCGCGCGGGTTGGATTGTGATAACGGGCCGAATTCCGGGTAGTCGGCCCAGGTAAGGTCTTTCTTCTTTTTCTTTTTATTTTGCATTTTCTTTTCTCCATTTTCAAATCCAATTTGAATTCAAACTTAAATTCAAACCTCTATGGCTCATCATTTCAACTTATTTTTGTGAAGTTAAGGATATTAATTTTGAATCTATTTATTTATATAAATAATTTATATTTTTGTTTTATATTCCTTCTCTTTCTCTTATTTCCCCTTTCTTTCCTGTTTCCAAAATTAAATTTTGAATTCAAATTTAAATCCAAGCTTGTGACTAGTTCATTTGCAAACCATATCTGTGCAAAAACATATTTTATATATTTCTTTATTTATTTTAGTTCTTTTAGACAAGCTTTTAATCATATAGTAGAATAATCCCTACCTTATTAGTTCTAGGGAAATCAAATTTTATATTGTAGACTATATATATTAAGAAATAGTTTAAATCCTAATTCTTATATATATCCTAACCCAAAGGCAATTTAGATTATCTAAGTATCTTTAATTATGTATTTTTAACATATTCATGAGTGGAAACTCCTAAATCATGATTATCTTTAAGGAAAGGTGTTTTGATTTAAAGTCTTTGAGAATTTTTCTTTGTCTTCACAAGATTGAACTTTAGGGTGTTACAAATCCTACCCCCCTTAAAAATAATCTCGTCCCCGAGATTTGTAAGAAGAGGGATGTATACTCATATTGTTCTCGGAACATATGCACAAACAAAGAAATCTCAGCATGAGGTATAATTTTTTTTAACAAAACATAGGGTCAATAGACCTTATTGTTCCTTCTAAAATAATATCATATCATCTACTAACTACAGTAACATCTAGATCTTATAAATCATCATATTCTATATCTATGTAGCTTGGTGAAGCTGGTGGTGGTGGTGGAGGTTGTTGTTGTTGTCTCTCCAGCCGTGCTTGTCTTATTTCTTGGCGGGCCTGACGTATTTCCTCGCGTTGTTGCCTTATCTGATTCTGCATCTCGGTCACCATGTCTGTTAACTGTTGTATTACCAGTCTTTGGGTAGCAACCACTTGATTGAGGTCAACAGGTGGAGGATTTGGAGGATTCATTTTCTGTTTGTTGTTACGTGATAATCTTTCCTTTCCTGGTATTGACCATGAAAGTTAGAAGCATGTGGTAATAGTTTTGCAAAGGAAATTACTAAGCGGAATGGATAAGCTAGTAGTTGGTTATAATCTATAGATTCTTTGGTAGGGCTTAATTTATGTCCAGATTGGGGTAACCAATCATATAAGGTGAATATCCAAGGGTAAGATAGAATCTGTCAAGATGAGAGATATACATGGGTGAGATAGGCTACAAGATGTAGGTTAAAAGTTTGTTTGTTATTAGGTGGGAATAGAAAGGTCATACTATTCATTATGGCACTATGGGTTGGGTTTGAGTTGATCCAATGTGCTAAGATAATTTTAATACATGGCTAGTGGGGTCTAATCTCTTCTACTAGTGTCATTAATCTGTTTAAGTGAACCACATTAAGTTAGATAACATTAGACCACACTGGATCAGGTCACATTAGGTAAGATAAGATCTAGATTAAATTGGATGTGACTAGATTAGACTAGTTTAGGTTAGATAGATCTATCAGGGTAAGATATATCTGAGTAGGATGGATTATGTGTAGGTTGGTTAGAATCTCTTGCTGGGTTAGAATCGAGGGGTTATGCAACTATTGGATGGTTAAGGTAGTTGCATATGGCCAAGTTGATCTGACATTCTTAATTTAGTGCAGGGTGATCTAAGTTAAGACTGGTTCTATAGTTTTAGAGTCTAAACTATTTCATCAGTATTATCTAACATGTTTGATAAGTCACTTTAAATTTGATCAGATCTGGGTTAGATTGGTGTGACTTGTTTGACTAGATAAGATCTAGTTAATTTGCATTAGATCATGGTTGTTAAACTAGGGTGGATAAGTATGCTTATTAGGACAAGAGGGATCCATAAAGATAAGATAGAATCTTTTAAGACCAGTTAGACCTATTAGGATGAGATACAATCTTTTCAAGATAGGATGAGTATCTTTTAAGATAAGATGGATCTATTAAGATAAGGGAGAATCTTTTAAGATAAGATGAATTGGTTAGAATGAGAGCTTTTTAGGATAAGATAAATCTCTTAAGCTAGATATGTTCCAATGGGGATAATCTAGGTTGTCTAGTTATTTTGTAAATATATTTTTATACCTATGTGTATATGTGGATGCAATTGTGGACATTACTCCACAACCCATCACACTCAATCAAAGATCCAAATCAGACAAGTATCATAAGAACAAACATTCAAGTTCATAGATATCTATAAAAATAGTTTTGTTTTTGTTCCTAAGAATAGGTCTCCTATTCCTAAAAGTCACTTTAGGTACAGGATTTCAAAGTGTGAAATCCACATTTGTCTTTAGAATGAAAAGGTAAGAATAATCAGAGTAAAGCGGAAATAGATGAGAAAAGATTAAGATAAGTTTAGAAAAGAATCAGAGTAGCAAAGGTAAGTATTGGTTATCCAGTTCTATCTAGGTTTCGTCCTACAGTCAACATTCCTCTGATACCACTTCTGTAACACCCGGATTTTAGGGGTCCAAAACCCGGGGTTAACATAAACACCAGGTATGCTGGGACCAAGTCTCAAACATATGATGTATAGTGGCACAGGATCGAATGTCACATCTTTATATATAACAGGAGTTCTATACAAAATAAATAATTACATTATAAGGAGACAACGGTCCAGCAACCCAAAGTTGACTGGGAGACGACGACCTAGACCTCTCACGAACTCATCGCAGCATCCTCCATGAGCATCATCCTGCAGTACCTGATCTTGACCTGTGGTGTATGTGAGACAGCAAGAGTGAGCTCACATACGTTCATCGCTCAACAAGTTGTGGGGAATAATGTGCATGAACTCACCAAAGGTGGGAGCTCACATAAAGTGTAAGGCTTACCAAAGGAGATGGTTAGAGCTGAGCATTGCTTTTAAAGTTGGTCAAAATTTTATTAGCAGTTACTAAGTATAAGTAAATACCAAACCCAATTAAGTAATAGATCAAAAGTAACAACACCACCTGCAATGCAATGCACATGACAAATTGAATTTAGTTCCATAAATTAATCATGTGAGGGTCCGAGCTGCTCATGACCGTGAGCACGGCTAGTATACCAGTTTTACACTCTGCAGAGGTTGCGCATCTTTACCCACAAGTCGTGTATCCCATGTCGCCAGGGTTTGCAAAGCCCTTAGACACTTCCGAGGTGAATGGCTAGGGATCCACTACGAGGCCTTTACAAAGTTCCACTAGCTTCCGAAAACCCGCTACAGTTTATAGGAAGATCCAGTGCAGGAATCCCTTGCAGGACCGCCATCGCAGCAAAATCCTCCCGAGGGCCTCCCTACACTGACCTCTCCCCTACTGCCCTTGCCCCTTTCGGGTAAGGTAGTCTTCCACTAGCTTTCCTAATTAATCAGCCAAGGGCATCCCATACTACCCTTGTGGTAGCACTGTTTTCCCGGGTGGTCGCTCCATGTTCCAATTAACATAATGATCTTAACATGAACATTAAATAACAACTGATAACAAAAAGTGTAATCATGAATAATGTATCTCCATACCCAAAACCACATATAGCACTAGCAAGTACTACCCAGAAAGATCAGTGGTAAACAAGGTATAAAGATAGACAAACTAGGGTAACCTATTGGGTCCCATCAAAATTAACCTATGCAGATCATTATGATTAATCAGAACATGGCTGGGTAAAAAGAAGTGATCAAGGGCACAACTTGCCTAGGCCTTGAGATTCCAGATACCAGGATGATCTTCAGATGACTCGTGACCTCGCACTAGTCGTAGCAATACAAACATACATGGTATAGGCAAAATTAACATTACACCAAACATAAGAACAAAATACACATTAATAATATACATATTAAAATAAGATCATAGGAACAGGAATTATTAATTTTGGAGTGGTAGATTTTAAGTTATGAATTTCTGAAGTTATTAGGCACCTAGAACAGAGTAATTCAAATGAACAGTTTTGCTTCAAGTTTCTTGGCTAAACAAAGGTACTAGGTGATAAATAATATCAAAACAAAATTATTGCAACTGGAATGGGTCAAAAAGGAGCTAAAATGAATTAGTTATGAATTAAATAAGTTTCTGGATTTATTTTAACACTAAAAATCATTTTCTAAATCATTTTCTATGATTTTATAACTCTCTGGACTGGGCCTCAATTAAGCAGAAGCACAGGGGGCTCGGCGCAAGAAACCCGAGACCCAGGGAATAGTGCTCTCTGGACGGCGGGTTGATTCACTGAAACCCGAGGGTCTCATTAGCAAATGTGACGCAGCGAAAGGGTACGGGGCACCGTGAGCCGTCAGATCCGAGACGTGCGCACCAGATTAGATCTGGCCGCCCGCGAAGCGGTACGTCGCACGGCCCGTCCATTCTGCGATCAACGGCGCGGATCTAATTACTCCGAAATCTCCCCCGATCCGTCCGATCAAAATCGAACGGATCCGATTCATGCACGAAACGTTACTCCCTCATCTAATCTCGGACGTCCGCGTCACGATCAACGGCCCCCATCATTTTACCCAACCCCGCCCCAAACACGACGGCGCCGCCCTCACGCGCGGCGGAGCCATCGCCGGAGTATGCCAAATCGAGATCCCGAGCGCGAATCACCAAAATTAAGGGGCGGTAAACATAGCAGAGATTAAGGCGAGACTTACTGAGGTGTTCTCACCGTTGATCGAGCTTGCAGGCGCGCTGTCCACGGCGTCACGCGGATCCGTGGCGGAGCAGCAACACCGGCGAGCAATTCACGCCAAGCAGCTATCAATCTCCACGGTCCGAGCGCGCGTAGAGTTTCCCCGTGGTCTGGCGAACCCCCCCGGAACCCAGCTTACGGCCCACGAACGGCGGCACGACCCCTTGGCGTCGTCGGCCGAATGTATCCGCGGCGGCAATGGAAGCTTCACGGTCGGCTTGGGGTGAGGGCAATGCCTCGACCGGTGCTTAAATAGGGGCGGGCAGGTAACGAGGATTTCGGTCGGTTAGTTAGAAGATCGAATCGCGGATTCCGCGGCGAGCTCGGTAAGCGTTCGGGTGGCGGAGCTCGGAGTCCGCACGCGTTCGTCGCGGCGAGCTGTTGAGGGCGAGCCCGACAGGTGGACCCCGCGGACCAGAGAGAGGGAGAGAGGAGCGAGCGCGGCAAGCGTGAGGATGACGCGCGGGCCCCGCGACGTCAGCGAGATGCGAGAGCGCGTGTGAGGGGGAGTGGCTGGCGTGAGGGCCCCGCATGTCAGCGAAACAGACGAGAGGGTGTGCGCGGGAGTGAAGTTGGGCCGCGCGGGTTGGATTGTGATAACGGGCCGAATTCCGGGTAGTCGGCCCAGGTAAGGTCTTTCTTCTTTTTCTTTTTATTTTGCATTTTCTTTTCTCCATTTTCAAATCCAATTTGAATTCAAACTTAAATTCAAACCTCTATGGCTCATCATTTCAACTTATTTTTGTGAAGTTAAGGATATTAATTTTGAATCTATTTATTTATATAAATAATTTATATTTTTGTTTTATATTCCTTCTCTTTCTCTTATTTCCCCTTTCTTTCCTGTTTCCAAAATTAAATTTTGAATTCAAATTTAAATCCAAGCTTGTGACTAGTTCATTTGCAAACCATATCTGTGCAAAAACATATTTTATATATTTCTTTATTTATTTTAGTTCTTTTAGACAAGCTTTTAATCATATAGTAGAATAATCCCTACCTTATTAGTTCTAGGGAAATCAAATTTTATATTGTAGACTATATATATTAAGAAATAGTTTAAATCCTAATTCTTATATATATCCTAACCCAAAGGCAATTTAGATTATCTAAGTATCTTTAATTATGTATTTTTAACATATTCATGAGTGGAAACTCCTAAATCATGATTATCTTTAAGGAAAGGTGTTTTGATTTAAAGTCTTTGAGAATTTTTCTTTGTCTTCACAAGATTGAACTTTAGGGTGTTACAGATAGATGAAGAAGAGGCTCCGTGCATCGCGCTAAGGAACATGTCCATTGGAGATGTGTGTCCTAAAGAATCCGAAGAGCCCACTCAAGCACAAGATCAACCATCCTCCTCCATGCAAGCATCTCCACCAACTCAAAATGAGAACGAGGCTCAAGTTGATGAAGGAGAAGATCAAAATAATGAGCCACCTCAAGATGACGGCAATAATCAAGGGGGAGATGCAAACGATCAAGACAAGGAGTATGAACAAACAAGGCCGCCACACCCAAGAGTCCACCAAGCAATCCAATGAGATCACCCCGTCGACACCATCCTCGGCGACATTCATAAGGAGGTAACCACTAGATCTCGTGTTGCTCATTTTTGTGAACATTACTCGTTTGTTTCCTCTATTGAGCCACACAGGGTAGAGGAAGCACTACAAGATTCGGATTGGGTGATGGCGATGCAAGAGGAGCTCAACAATTTCACTAGGAACGAGGTATGGCATTTAGTTCCACGTCCCAACCAAAATGTTGTAGGAACCACGTGGGTCTTCCGCAACAAGCAAGATGAGCATGGTGTGGTGACAAGGAACAAAGCTCGACTCGTGGCCAAGGGGTATTCACAAGTCGAAGGTTTGGATTTCGGTGAAACCTATGCACCAGTAGCTAGGCTTGAGTCAATTCGTATATTATTGGCCTATGCTACTTACCATGGCTTCAAGCTTTACCAAATGGACGTGAAGAGTGCCTTCCTCAACGGACCAATCAAGGAAGAGGTCTACGTTGAGCAACCTCCTGGCTTTGAAGACAGTGAGTACCCTAACCATGTCTATAGTCTCTCTAAGGCGCTTTATGGGCTCAAGCAAGCCCCAAGAGCATGGTATGAATGCCTTAGAGATTTCCTTATTGCTAATGGCTTCAAAGTCGGCAAGGTCGATCCTACTTTATTCACTAAGACTCTTGCAAATGATTTGTTCGTATGCCAAATCTATGTTGATGATATCATATTTGGGTCTACTAACGAATCTACATGTGAGGAATTTAGTAGGATCATGACACAGAAATTCGAGATGTCAATGATGGGGGAGTTGAAGTACTTTCTAGGATTCCAAGTGAAGCAACTCCAAGATGGCACCTTCATTAGCCAAACGAAGTACACTCAAGACATTCTAAACAAGTTTAGGATGAAGGATGCCAAACCCATCAAGACTCCCATGGGAACCAATGGGCATCTCGACCTCGACACGGGAGGTAAATCCATCGATCAAAAGGTATACCGGTCGATGATAGGTTCATTACTTTATTTATGTGCATCTCGACCGGATATTATGCTTTCTGTATGCATGTGTGCAAGATTCTAATCCGACCCTAAGGAATCTCACCTTACGGCCGTAAAACGAATCTTGAGATATTTAGCTTATACTCCTAAGTTTGGGCTTTGGTACCCTCGGGGATCCACATTTGATTTAATTGGTTATTCGGATGCCGATTGGGCAGGGTGTAAAATCAATAGAAAGAGCACATCAGGGACTTGCCAGTTCTTGGGAAGATTCTTAGTGTCTTGGGCTTAAAAGAAGCAAAATTCGGTTGCTCTTTCAACCGCCGAAGCCGAGTACATTGCCGTAGGACATTGTTGCGCGCAACTACTTTGGATGAGGCAAACCCTGCGGGACTATGGTTACAAATTAACCAAAGTTCCTCTTCTATGTGATAATGAGAGTGCAATCCGCATGGCGGATAATCCCGTTGAGCATAGCCGCACTAAACACATAGCCATTCGGTATCATTTTCTTAGGGATCACCAACAAAAGGGGGATATCGAGATTGCTTACATTAACACTAAAGATCAATTAGCCGATATCTTTACCAAACCACTAGATGAACAAACTTTTACCAAACTTAGGCATGAGTTGAATATTCTCGATTCTAGGAACTTCTTTTGCTAACTTACACACATAGCTCATTCATGTACCTTTGATCATGTCTCTTTTATATATGCTATGACTAATGTGTTTTCAAGTCTATTTCAAACCAAGTCATAGGTATATTGAAAGGGAATTGGAGTCTTCGGCGAAGACAAAGGCCTCCACTCCGTAACTCATCCTTTGTCGTCGCTCCAAGTCACGCTTCATCTTTGGAGAAAGCATGAAGCAAAAGGACTCCGGCTTTGGTATAATCTTCGCTCATATGTTTTATTTGCCAAAGAGGAGAAAGTAGTTAGTCAAAAGGGCTTATATTTCATTCTAAATATCCGTTTTTGGCGATTCATGCCAAAGGGGGAGAAAGTATTAGCCCAAAGCAAAAGGACCGTACCACCACCCTAATTTTAAAAATGATTCTTCGATTGGTAAATTTCAAATTAGTATCATGATTTTTCAATTTGGTATCTTATTGTGTTTATAAAGAGGGGATTTCAAAATTGGTATCTTAAAACCCTCTTGAACACTAAGAGGAGAATTTATTGAGGGGGAGTTTTGTTTAGTCAAAAGAAAAGCATTTAAAACAGGGGGAGAAAATCTCAAATCTTGAAAATGCTTTACAAAATCTTATTCCTTTACCTTTGACTATTTGCAAAAGAACTTTGAAAAGAATTTACAAAAGAATTTGCAAAACAAAACATGTGGTGCAAGCGTGGTCCAAAATGTTAATAAGAAAGAAACAATCCATGCGCATCCTATAAGTATTTGTATTGGCTCAATTCCAAGCAACCTTTGCACTTACATTATGCAAACTAGTTCAATTATGCACTTCCATATTTGCTTTGGTTTGTGTTGGCATCAATCACCAAAAAGGGGGAGATTGAAAGGGAATTAGGCTTACACCTATTTTCCTAATTGATTTTGGTGGTTGAAATGCCCAACACAAATAATTGGACTAACTAGTTTGCTCTAGTGTATAAGTTCTACAGGTGCAAAAGGTTCACACTTAGCCAATAAAATGACCAAGTAAAGGGTTCAACAAAAGAGCAAAGGGACAACCGAAGGCACCTCTGGTCTGGCGCACTGGACTGTCCGGTGCACCACTGGACAGTGTCCGGTGCACCAGAGGACTCCAAGTCAAACTCATCACCTTCGGGAAAATCCAGAGGCGACCCCGCTATAATTCACCGGACTGTCCGGTGTACACCGGACAGTGTCCGGTGACCCAGAGGAGAGCGGTTCTGGAACTCGCCAGCGTCGGGATTTCGTCCGCTATAATTCACCGGACATGTCCGGTGCACACCGGACTGTCCGGTGTGATAGCAGGCAACGGCTTCTTCACGCGCCAACAGCTACCTGCAACGCATTTAATGCGCGCCAGCGCGCGCAGAGAAGCAGAGCACGCGCGGGTGGCGCACCGGACAGCCTACAGTGCTTGTCCGGTGCACCACCGGACATCCTGGCGGGCCCACAAGTCAGAGTTCAACGGTCGAACCCCAACAGTCTGCTGACGTGGGCTGGCGCACCGAACAGTGTCCGGTGGCGCACCGGACTGTCCAGTGCGCCATGCGACAGCAGCCCTCCAATGGCCACTTTGTGGTGGTTGGGGCTATAAATACCCCAACCACCCCACATTCAACAGCATCCAAGTTTTCAATACTTCAACACCTTACAAGAGCTCTAGCATTCATTCCAAAGCACACAAAAGAGATCAAATCCTCTCCCAACTCCACATCCAGCCTTAGTGATTAGAGAGAGTGATTTGCCGTGTTCATTTAAGCTCTTGCGCTTGGATCGCTTGCTTTTCTTTCTCTTTTGTTCTTGTGATCAAACACTCAATTGTAACCAAGGCAAGAGACACCAATTGTGTGGTGGTCCTTGCGGGGAAGTTTCGTTCCCGGGTTGATTTGAGAAGAGAAGCTCACTCGGTCCGAGGGACCGTTTGAGAGAGGGAAAGGGTTGAAAAAGACCCGGCCTTTGTGGCCTCCTCAACGGGGAGTAGGTTTGCGAGAACCGAACCTCAGTAAAACAAATCCTTGTGTCTCACCACTTTACTCGCTTGCGATTTGTTTTACGCCCTCTCGCGGACTCGATTATATTTCTATCGCTAACCCGGCTTGTAGTTGTGATTATTTTTTGAGAATTTCAGTTTCGCCCTATTCACCCCCCCCCCTCTAGGCGACTATTAATCCCTCCATTAACATATTCACAAATTCTCACGCCAATCTGATATCCCAGGCTTCAATTTTACACAAATTCCCCTTTATAGCCATTGATTCCGAGCCGAGTGCCCAAATTCCACTTTCTTCGCCTAAAATCAAACCAAGCGCACACTTCGCTCATATTTACCCATATAAACCTTTTCATGAAGTATCGGCTCAATTCCATGTCATTTCATGGCACTATTCCTCGTTCAAACGCCGTTTTCGCGTCGTTTGACCTCTCTATCGCCAAATCACTCGTTTTCTGTGTCATAATTCTCTGTGTATGTATTTATTCACATTTCATATACTTATGGCTATGTGACTAATACGTGCTCACCTCTTCTGTCATTTCAGTGACCTCGCCTGCCCGTGAGCCTGTTTCCTGTCCTGCCTAGATTCTTCCTCTCTCGTGAGCTTTCTAGGTATTTATCACCTCGGTCATAATCATTTCCTCTGCTCTCTTCTCATGCTCAGTTTTTCTCTCTCATATGCAGTCTTCAGGTCAGGATGGTGCGCACGAAGAATGTGTCAACGCTAGGGGGAGGAGACGATGAGGACCCTCCTCGCCCTTTCAGGCAGGTCAAGGGGAAGACCGTCTACCTAGAGCAACAGGAAGGCTTCAAGAAGCGGCGTTTGGATAGAGCAGCCCAAGCAGCTCTAGCAGCAGCAGCAACTGAGTAGGCAGAGAGAGGTGGCCAGCTACAGATATCATCAGATCAGATTGCTTACAGAGTTCGTTGACTCGCCTCTTGGCCTCGCACCTCCGCACCCTCTACTCCTGCCACTGCTACCACTGCACCTCCCACTTCACCTGCTCCAGTCACTCCTGCGCCATCCACCACCTCAGCCATACCTACCACCTCCACCACTCCTGCTTCCACTGCTCCTCCTCCCGCTCCCTTTTCCGCTCCACCCATTCCAACTGCCCACTTCCTGGAGCGAGATGAGACCATGGTGCGACCACTGGTTGCCGATCCTCGATTGATCGATCTTCAGCATGCTACAGCGGCCAGGTATGTCGGTTCAGACATGTACCCATGGAGACATGGCTACCTGCACAGAGAGACCCTACAGCGGCAGATCTATTCAGCACCAGGATACAGGAGTCATTTTTTCGATCACAGATGTCAGCCTAGATAGCTCTACAAGCGCACCAGCTATTGGATCTCCCTGCCTTCCTGCTAGCAGCCAGTGCAGACTCTGAGGTGCACCTCTCATATTTGCCTAGACTTCTCACTCTTCTGACTACCAGCGGCAGATATGTTGAGGAGTGGGTCCGAGTGTTCTATGCGTCAGTATGGATCGACCCCGATCACTAGTGGATGAGGTTCCGCTTTGAACGAGAGGATGTTACTATTCATGCCAGCCAGATTTGCTAGCTGTTTGGATTTACCGAATTGTCGACTCGCCTTCACAGCTTGTGCTATGGTACCTCTGATCCTCCTTGTCACCCTCACAACGGTGTTGCTCCAGCTACAGCCCACGTCGCGGCCCTGTTCCGACCGCCTTTCATGGATGGGTCGTGACGCTCTCCGGCAGATTTCACTCCAGCGGCCAAGTACTTATATCAGCTCATGAGACGGACGCTACTGCCTCGGATGGGTTAAAGAGATGCTACCACTCATATCCAGCTCTGGCTACTTGGTGCCCTGATCTCTCATTCAGAGTTTGATGTTGTTGACTTCCTTATATGTGAGATCGTGGACACGGTATTGGATGGTCTTCGTGCCCTGTGATAGCTGCCATATGCTCATTATCTCTGCTACATTTTCGCTCAGCTGATCCAGCCGCTGCAGTTCCAGGGCACTCCTGAGGCCTCTCGCCTCCACTTTGGCTCCTACCGTCTAGCCCCTGAGGACCCAGTACCAGCACCAGATCCAGTGATAGACACTCAAGCAAAGGATACGACATTCCATCAGTTCAAGACTCACGGCACAACAGTTCCTGATGATGATGATGATGATTTTGGGATTCCGCCTCCGCCTCCTGTGCCTCCACACTCACATAACCATGAGGTAGGGAGTTCCCGTGCTGCCCCTACAACCCCTCCTGCCATTGACCCTGCTCTGGCTGCAATCCTCTAGAGCCTTACTCAACAGCAGGCTCATTGTCACACCCGGTTTTGGAAGCTAAACCGAATGCGAACCATGTACGTGCCAGGATCAGAAATTCACGTACATAGCGATTACATAAATGACTCATCATAGCACAATGCTTCGAATAGCAATAAAGAATAAGTAATAATATTACAGACTAAAGCCATTTACATAATATAAATCAAAGTACACAGAATCAAAACGTAGCCAATGTAAACAAACCCACCACAGGCAGCTGACTAGGGGAGATCGCTAGCCTAATCCTCGAACTCGTCAAAGCCCTAGAACTCCTGGAGATCCGCCTTGATAGCTTCTTCTTTACCTGAGCATAGATTGCACCAAAGGCAACCTGGTGTTTTATGAAAGCAAGGGTGAGTACACATCAACGTACTCAGCAAATGTCCCGTTTAGCTGAGGTGGACTAGCTTTATGTGGGGTTAAGGTCAAGCAGTTGCTTTTAGTTGGTCAGATAATTATTAATAGTAGAGAGCTAGGTTTTAACATTAACCCAAGTTGTTAACCCAAGAGTACTCTTTCCAAATGGAAAGAATACCAGAAACCATAAGCATAATCATAATCATAAAAACCATCATTATCCTCATCATCATTTGTAACCAAAGCATCTCTAGTCAATGTGTCTCTAATCAATGGAGCTCCCTTGGCCGCTCATAACCGCGAGCATGGCTGATATATCAGTTTCATAACACTCTGCAGAGGTTGCGCACTTTACCCACAAGTCGTGATTCCCTCTCTAGCCCGGGCTTGCAAGACCCTTGTTCACTCCCAAGGTGAATGGCCAGGGATTCACTACGAAGCCTTTACAAAGATTCACTGAGGTTGTAGCCGCCCATTAGGTTTCCTAAATGTACCGCACTCCTCCCCAAGGGGCAATCCACCCTCGGTACAGCGAGCTGCATACACCGAGCCCCATTGATGGCACGACAGCGAAGCGAACTACACCCTAGTTCCTCTAGTTATTCAGCTAAGGGCGTCCCATACCACCCTCATGGTTGCACTATTTTCCCGAGCGATCATCCAACAAATAGGTCCTTACGGAGAGGCACTCGAGAAACCACTCGAGCCCCCTAAAGTATCACCAGTCCAACATCATAATAATAATGACAACATCGTATCATAAGTGTTCACATCATGTTCATTGATTAGAGTAAAGCAATAGCACGAATCTAACCATAGTAACCCAAAAGATAATCAAGGATAAGGTAAATAGAAAGCTAGTCAATCCTTAGGTTGATCATGGTATGCGGGTTGATGAATTATAAAGTAAATGGGACATAATAGGTCAGAGGACACTTGCCTTCACCAAACAGATGCTCAGGGTTTTCAGCCTCGTAGAACTCGAAGAGTTTGATCTCTTGGTCGCCGAAGCTTGACCGTCGATTTCTCGAAGCCAGGAATGGATCGCATTCTATTCGCGACATGTAGCAGACACAAATAGGCACAAGCAAACAAACACACATGAATAAGAACATTACACCATACAAGAGAAAACATTATAATAACTTGCAATATAAAATAGAGCTCGCTTCTACGGTCACGCGAGGAAAAGAAACGCGATAGTCTGAGCTCGGTCGAGAGGTTGTCGCGTTTACCCTAAACAAGTATTAATTAGAATATTTAGTTCGACATAATTATATTAATTGACCTTTATCAAATGTAAATTACTACTACTACTTAGTTTTGACTAAATTGCTATTTTACTAATAGACGATTAAATATGCAGTTAATTATATGACAAGACTGTTTATATGAGAATGATTAAATATCTCGTGCAGACAGCGTGCGTGATACGCAAAAAGCAGCGCGCGCGAAACACGCGAACAGCATGCGCGATAGCACTTGCGACAAGCTAGAATCACTAGCAGATGTCATGTTTATTACAAACGAGTATTAATTCATAACATGCTAGTTGACATTAATCACATTACTCGGTATTTATAAAACGCAAATAAAACTATAAAATTAGTTTTATTTAAAATGCTATTCTAATAAGTATCTAATGAATCAAAAATTAATTAATTAATTAAAATTTGTGTCGTGAAAAATAATGTTACTAATACGTAGAAAACATTATTATAAAGTTAACACAATGAGAAAAGGCTGAAACAGATTTATAATGTATGATAATGAGTCATTAGCGAATTGGTTGACATGGCGCCATATTATTGGTTGGAGGATGGCCACACGGAAGGTCGCGGAGATCACAACCAGAAGGTCTAATCCGATATGGTTGTGCAACAGTTTTTTCACTTTTTATAGCAGATGTTCGGCATGCCTGGCATGCAGGAAATAGTGGAGCCATGCAATTTTTGTATAAGCACGATTACACGAAGCAAGGAAATCGTCAAGTGCATGCAACCTGCAAGGGTTCGTGGGGGTGTTGCTGGACTACATGCAAGGTGGGCCCCTCAGGCCATTTCCTTTTTTTCCTAAGCACTGCTAGGAAGCGGGGCTGAGCGGTTCACCGGTAGTGGCGGCTTGCGCGGGGGCTGGGGCAGCGCGGGCATGGAGCGGAGCTCACCGAGGGCGGCGTGGCTCGCCGGAGTAGGGATGTGCGCAAGGAGTGTGACGGCGAGGAAGCAAATCAGCAAGTCGCAGCGAGCGGCACCAGACGCAGGAGCCGGGCTGGGTAAGGCTGCGCGCCATGGCTGGGAGGGCTAAGGCGTTGGCCGACGTGAGGGGGCACGCATGCCGCTTATTGGGCAGGGGAACTCGTCGGTGCGCATCTGGCCATGGAGGTTGAACGAGTTGCTGTAGACGGGAACCCGGCCACCCGCGCGCAGGGCACGCCACGCCGGGTTTTGCAGGGACGAGGGGCTCACGTACAGGGAGAGGTTCACGGTAGGGGAAGAGGAAGAGAGGAGAGGGCTCACCAAAAAAACCTTGCTGGGAGAAACGACGACGAGGGAGAAACACGCACGACGATGGCAAGGCGGTGGGATGAGCTCGGCGCGAGCGCAACTCCGGACGAAGGCTCTTGCTTGTCTGCTGCTGCGCAGGGGGGAGAGGAGGAGAGGCGAGGTTGAATTGCATAGAGGAGTGGGGACATGGGGCCAGGAAGTTCCGGCTCTAGGGGGAAGATGAACAGGGCGATCGGCGCGATTGGTGGCTCATGGGAAGTGTGCGTGCGTGGGTGGGGGCAGCGTTGCTGTGCAAGAGCGTACAGGCGCCAGGCTGCTGCGTGGTGGCCTAGCTAAGCCAAGGGCGCGCGCTGGGCTGTGGCAGGTCGAGTAGGCCGGGTGGGCTGGGCCGCAGGGTGAGGGGGTGCAGTGTGTTGCCGGATGGGCTAGGGGCGCGAGCTGAGGGCAGCACGAGTGGGTCGGGGAGCGCGGACGCGGAGCTAGGCCTTTTGTTTTCTATTTTCCTTTCCTATTCTTTTACCTATTTCTATTCAAATTTAGATATAGCTTTTGAATCCAAAATTCAAATATACTTCATGAGTTTGAATGGATGCACCACCACTATAAATCAACATAAAATAAAATGTCTCGGCATGTTATGCAATAATCAAGGACTCTTTTAGGTTTCTATTTTTACTAGGCTTACACATATATAAAACAAAATGACTCTCCACTATTTAGAAAAAAGAGTAGAAAAGAAGGAAAATAAGAGGGTAACACCTGAATTTGGTGAATATTAGAAAAGAAATTTTATACCCCAAATTCAGGGTGTTATACTCATCTGGCAGCCGTTCAGCAGCAGATGTCCGAGAGAATGCTATCCATGTTTCAGACTATTCAGGACACTCTGCAGCAGCAGCTTCTAGCAGATAGGGCTGAGAACTGGGCCTTCATGACTCACATACTTCAGCATACCAGTGTTCAGATCCCTCATGTTCAGTCTGCACCCCTCCAGCTCTTCAGGCAGCGATTGTGCCAGCCCTTCAGGCAAGACCCCCTCTTCCTTCGTTTGGTCCTTCTTCCTCTTCGCTCCGGCCGGTCACCCTGGTTTTCTCGTCGCCGGTCATCAACTCCATCAGCGCTTAGCCGCCAGTGCCACCAGCTCTTGCTGTTACCACTGCTGTTGTGGCGGTGTCTGTGACCTCTTCAGCTCCGGCAGCTCCTGCAGCACAGCCTCCGTCTGAGTCAATACCAGCTCCAGCCTCTACGATAGATCCTGGATCCGAGACTGACTCTGACCCTCAGCTAGCATTTTCTCTTCTTCCATGACCGCGACCGGATGCGCCCCGCCTCCTCCTTCCTCTCCTGGTCTGTAGGTTCGGGTTCCCTTTTAGTGTTTGACGCCAAAGGGGGAGAGATATGAGAGTTGTGAGAGCTAGGGGGAGTCAGGGAGTTAGTAGAGAGTCTTGTGTATTTTGATGTAATATATGTGCTTGATACTCTCTATACTAGCTCCACTTTTGTATGATGATTTTGGCTCACAAACTCTATTATATACTCTCGATGCTTATGTTGATTGTGTGTGTATTGTGTTTTCACCTAATATGTTATCACCAGTCTTCTAGTTCTTGTTCATCAATTTCATTTCACTTTTATATGAATAAGAAACTTACGTTGTGTATGCGCTCATTCTTATTATTATGTTACACACTCTTTCTGTCAAAAATTATTGAGTATAACTAACCATCTTCTCTATTGGCAGAAATTTCAAACAAACTACTCTCACAATCTTGTAAGGTTGTCATCAATCACCAAAAAGGGGGAGATTGAAAGCATCTAGGCCCCTGGTTGGTTTTAGTGATTAATGACAACGTAATATTATATGTGACTAACGTGTATTTTGTAGATACAAATGGTAAGTTAGGTCGCATTACTGGTAGATGTACTACAACGGTGAAAACAATCCCAGAGATAAGAACTTGAAGCGACGGCTAAAGCGACGAAACAAAAAGTGAAGGTCTTCGTATTCCGAGTGTCAAGGAGTTGTGGACACTCGTTATATAGTTAGGTCTTTTATTTTGTTTTAGCCGTAATATAAAGAGGGGTTGTCGATTAGTAGTTTTACCAAGAGAGTTCTAGTGTAGTATTGGTGCATATTCACACTCACATACAGTGCTAGGTGTCACTCTAGAACATACTCACGAGTTAGAACGAAAACCGATTTGAAAAACAGAAGAAAACTAAAACTAGGGTTTCTGGCTTTGGGGCACCGGACTATCCGGTGCGCACTCTGTCAAGTGGGGCTAGGCTGGCCCGGGGAAGGCTCTTCTCCTGCGCAGAAACCCGAGAGCGCAGAGTTCGGGAGATGAATTTTAGTGGCACACCGGACAGCGCACCAGACTATCCGGTGCACACCGAACAGTGACTGTTCACTGTCCGGTGTGCCATCTACCCAACGGCTAGCTGTCAGAACTAGCCGTTGGAGTCGACCGTTGGCGCACCGGACTGTCCGGTGCACCCATGCACAGCAGAATTTGTGTAACGGCTAGTTGGTGGGTGAGGGCTATTTATACCCCCTCCACCCACCATATTGATTGTCTTGCTGCCCACATTTACTCCTACACATTGGTAGAGCATTGCAAGCACCACAAAGCCTAGTGAGGTTATTTGAGAATCTTAATCCCGCATTTGGACCTCATTAGCGCTAGCGAGAGCCACCTAGAGCACACACCGCATGCATTAGGCTTCTCTTGGTCAAGTGAAAGTCTATGACTTGTTACTCTTGGTGATCGGCATCACTTAGATGACTTGGTGGCGTTGGGAGCTCGGTGATCACCATGGAGATCATGTCGGTGACCCGACTCAAGTTTGTAAGCGGTCGTGAGGGATCCACCGCGCCGGAGTGGCAAAGGATCATCTCGTAGTGAGCACTTGGTTCTTGTGAGGATCAAGGGGGAGCGATACCCTTGCGTGGGTGCTCCAACGAGGACTAGTGGAGAGTGCCGACTCTTCGATACCTCGGGAAAAAATTGGAGGAGTCTTCTAAACCTTACTTTACATTCCGCACTTAATTCAAGTATTTTACATTATGTATTTGTTTAGCAAGTATTTGAAGTATTGTCTTAGCATTGTTGTATTTCTAGTGTTATTCGCTTATTGCTAGTTGTTGGGGTGAAGTTGGGCTCTTGTTTAGGTTTTAGTTATTGTTGATTTTAGAAAAGCCCAATTCACCCCCTCTTGGGCATCGTGATCCTTTCAGAGCCCTTGCATTGTGTCACGAAAGCGGTTGCGGACCATTGGATCCGGATCCAAAGGTCGGCATGGCGCATTGGTTCTGGGGGCGCAGATTTAATCCTGGCGCTTGGTTTAGATCGGACGGCCGTGATCCTTGCATACCCCTTCGTGTGCGAGTCTTGCAAAAGAGCCCCTGCTCTTTCTTATTATCAACCCACCATCCTGCAGTAGTGAAGGAATGTATAAACCAGGCCCTGAAATTTGTAGATTTAACCCCATGTTCTCGAATAATGGTGGTCGCGGTCCACAGGATATTAAACCCGATAAATTACATTAGGGACAATGATTTTGATATAAAAATAATTCCAGAATCTTAATAAATTCGTAATTAATTCATTTTTACTCCTTTTTAATCCATTCCAGTTGCATTAATTTTGTATTAATATTATTCATCACCTGATAACTTTGTTTAGTCATGAAACATAGAGTAAAATTTCCCACTTAATTTATTCTATACTAAACACTTAAAGTTTGGAAAATCATAACTCTTTAACCGTAACTTCGAATCTAGCGATTCTCGAACCTACGATCTCGTTACGATGCATAGAATATTATAATGTAGTATGTTCTCATGTTTGGTGTGATGTTAATTTCTCTTGTACCATGTTTGCTTGTATTGTTGCGAGTAGACGGGCAAGTGACTGAGGACCCAGAGGCTTAGCAGGTGGAAAATATTGAGCAGGAGCTCATTGAAGGCAAAATGTGCCCTTGATCACTTCTAATTACCCAATAATGCTCCTGTTAATCATTATGATCTGCATAGGTTTATTTTGATGGGACCCAATAGGTCACCCCAGTTTAGTTATCTTTATACCTTGTTTACCACTTAACTTTTGGGTAGTACCTGCTATTGCTTTATTTGGTTTTGGGTGTTAAGATACACATTATTCATGATCAGGCTTTTATTATAAATATGTTATTTACTGTTCATGACAAGATCATTATGTTAATTGGAACATGGAGAACCACCCGGGAAAACAGTGCTACCATAAGGGTGGTATGGGACGCCCTTGGCTGACTAATTAGGAAAGCTAGTAGATGACTACCTTACCCGAAAGGGGCAAGGGAAGTAGGAGAGTGGTCGGTATAGGGAGGTTCTCGGGTTGATTTTGCTGCAATGGCTTTCCAGACGAGGGATTCCTTTGCTGCGCTCCCTAGAAACTGTAGCGGGTTTTCTAAAGCTAGTGGAACTTTATAAAGGCCTCGTAGTGTTACCTACCTCGCTTCCTTGGTAGATGGTATATAGGATTCATGACCCCTTGGCAGATGTGTAACATGACTTGTGGATAAAGATGTGCAACCTTTGTAGAGTGTAAAATTGGTATATCAGTCGTGCTCATGGTCATGAGTGGCTCGGACCCTCACATGAGTAACTTATGGAATTAAATTTAATTGTTCATTTGCATTGCATTGTGGTTTATTATTAATTTTGATCTATTATTACTTTGGTTTGATATATACTTACATTTAGTAACTGCTAATAAAATTTGACCAACTTATTAAAAGCAACGCTCAGCTTTAACCATTATTTGTTGATCAACCTTACACTTCACATGAACTCCCACCTTTGGTGAGTTCATGCACATTATTCTCCAAAACTTGTTGAGCTATGATCTTTTGTGAGCTCACCGTTGTGATATATAACCCCCCCCCCCCCCCCGACATGAGAAGAACATGTGGTGCAAGAGGAGGCCTACAATGAGGAGTATGAGCTTATCTAGGTGGCGTCTCCCAGTCAGCTTGATGGCGCCAAGGAATAATTATTTAGTTCTCTTTATTATTACCTTTTTTATAAGACTCTTCCACTATGTAATAATGATTGTGACATTTATCTCTATACACTATGTCATTACATGTGATGTTCTTCTTTGGCGCACATACTTTATCCCTTAAATCCGGGTGTGACATCATGTGAAGTGTATGGCTTACAAAGGAGATGGTTAAAGCTGAGCATTTCTTTTAAAGTTGGTCAAAGTTTTATTAGTAGTTGCTAAGTATAAGTAGATACCAACCCAAATAAATAAAAGATCAAAATAATAATGACATCCACAATGCAATGCATATGACAGATTAAGTTTAATTCCATAAATTAATCATGTGATGGTCCGAGCCGCTCATGACCGTGAGCACGGCTGATATACCAGTTTTACACTCTGCAGATGTTGTGCATCTTTACCCACATGTCATGTTACCCATTTGCCAAGGGATCACGACTTCCCATTCATCTCTACCGAGGAGACGAGGCATGGTAGCACTATGAGGCCTTTACAAAGTTCCACTAGCTTCAGAAAACCCGCTACAGTTTTTGAGAAGGGCAATATAGGAATGCCTCGTCCGAAAATCCATTGCAACATGATCGATCCGAGAACCTCCCTATACCATAGCTCTTCTACCACCCTTGCCCCTTTCGGGTAAAGTAGTCCTCCACTAGCTTTTCTAATTAGTCAACCAAGGGCGTCCATACCATCCTTCTCGTAGCAGTGTTTTCCCATGTGGTCGTTCCATGTTCCAATTAACATAATGATCTTATCATGAACAATAATTAAAACAACAGCAAATTGGAACAAGATCATAATATAACATTAATTTCCCGAAAACAGGTAGAGCAATAGCAAATCTACCTGATAGTTCTTTTGTTTGCAAGGTGTGGGGTAAACAATACTAGGGAAACCTATTAGGTCCCATCGAATTATCCTGAGCATGTCACAGTGATTAACATAGAACATTATTAGGTAAAGAAGAGTGATCAAGGGCACAACTTGCCTATGACTTGAGATTCTGAGGTACTTCACCAAACTAGGTCTTCAAGTGACTCATAACCTCGCTGCTACTCATAGCAATACAAACAAACATGGTTTAGGAAAAAAATAACATCACACCAATCATGATAATATATCAAAGAATAATGATCTACGCATCGTAACGAGATCTTGGGTTCGAGAACCACTAAATTCGGAGTTACGTTTAAAGAGTTATGATTTTCCGAAGTTTATGCTTGATATTCATAAAGGATTAGATGTGTATTGCGATGCATCACATCTAGGACTTGGATGTGTGTTAACGCAAGAAGAAAATGTGATTGCCTATGCTTCAAGGCAGTTACAGAAACATGAAAAGAATTATCCTACGCATGATTTGGAATTAGCTGTTGTAGTGCATGCTTTGAAGATTTGGAGGCACTACATGATTGAAAACAAGTGTAAAATCTTCACGGATCACGAAAGCTTGAAATATATCTTCATGCAGAAAGAACTCAACCTAAGACAGAGAATATGGATTGAGTTAATCAAAGACTATGATTTGGAAATACAATATCACCCAGGAAAAGCAAATGTAGTGGCAGATGCTTTGAGCCGTAAAGGTCAAGTGAACAGCATCACTACTCATTTGATGTTGAAAGGGAAATGTGCCCTTGGGCCATTTTTATAATTGTTTTGGTGATTAGATGCCCAACACATTGTTTTAAGTTTATAAGTGCCAAGATGCTAATCAAGGAACAAGGTATGACTCTGGACCTAGTAGAGTGTTTTTGCGTACTAACATGTTTATCTAAGTGCTAGAGACATGGCAAAGAAAAGAGAAAAAGGGTTGAAGAAGAAGTGGTTGTGATCAGCCAAACAAGCACTAGCATGGCACACCGGACTGTCCGGTGGTGCACCAGACAGTGTCCGGTGCCCAGGCTGGCCCGGCGGCGAAGTCACTGCTCTCGGGAATCAGCACAGCGATGTGGCTATAAATCACCGGACTGTCCGGTGAGTCATCAGAGCACGTGCCCAGGACTCCGGCGATGAACTCGTTGCTCTCGGGAAAAGGAGAAGGCGACGCGGCTAAAAATCACTGGACTGTCCGGTGGTGCACCGGACTGTCCGGTGAACCAACGGCTTCCATGGCCAACAGTGGTATGCGCGATCAACGGGCGACACGTGGCCAAGCCAATGGTCGGATGGTCACACCGGACTGTCCGGTGCGTCAACGGATCCGAAGATCCAACGGTTGGCTTTGCCAAAAAAGGAAGGAGATCGGGCACCAGACAACTACTGTTCATGTCCGGTGGTGCACCGGACTGTCCGGTGCGCCACCCGACAGAAGGCAAGAATTGCCTTCCAAGTTGATCTCCAACGACTCCTAGCTGCCTTGGGGCTATAAAAAGGACCCCTTGGCACATGGAGCAGATATCTAAGCATTCACTAAACATCCTAAGACTCCTAGACTCTGCAATCACGCAATCGGTTCATAGTGTTAGAGATTTGAGCACCATTCGAGTTGTAAACTCCCTGCGTCGTGATCTCATGCTCACATCTTGGCTTTTGTGCGTGTGTTTGCTGCGACTTGAGTCTTGCGTGTGTTGCTTTCCCTCCCTTACTTCTATGCTTCTTGTGTGATCAACCTTGTAAGGGCGAGAGGCTCCAACTTGTGGAGATTCCTCGCAAACAGGAAGAGAACTCTAAAAGAAAAGACTGTGGTATTCAAGTTGATCATTGGATCACTTGAAAGGGGTTGAGTGCAACCCTCGTCCATTGGGATGCCACAACGTGGAAGTAAGCAAGTGTTACTTGGCCGAACCACGGGATAAAAACAGCGTGTCTCTTGTGTTGCTTTTCTGTGTGATTGATTACATCTCAAGAGCTCGCTTTATAACCACTTGGTTTAATCTAACTAATATATTATAAACCAAGTTTGTGTTATTAGTATTGAATTTTGCAGGATCACCTATTCACCCCCCCCCCTTTAGGTGCTCTCAATTGGTATCAGAGTCGTTCTCTTCATCTAAGGGACTAACCGCCCGAAGAGATGGATCCTAAGGGCAAGGGGATGGTGATCAATGATAAGGAAAAGGAGTCCCTCCTTAATGAGCCTAGAGAGGACAAGCCCACTGACTCAGGCTCGAGTCACAAGAATAGAGACGGGAAGAAGAAGAGGCACATCAAGAAGATTATCTACTATGACAGCGACGCCTCCTCTTCTTCACCAAGGGACGACGACGATGAAGACTCTTCATCAAAAAAGAAAACGGTTAATCAGAATTACTCTTTTGACTATTCTAGCATTCCTTACAATTCAAATGCACTTTTGCTATCAATTCCACTTGGAAAACCTTCACACTTTGATGGAGAGGATTATTCTTTTTGAGTCATAAAATGTGTAGTCATTTGTTCTCCCTCCATCCTAGTATCTAGGAGATTGTAGAAAATGGAATGCACTTTGATAGAACTGATAACCCTGTATTCATTAATGAACAAATACACAAAAATGCCCAAGCTACTACTGTTTTGTTAGCATCTCTTTGCAGGGATGAATACAATAAAGTGAGCGGCCTAGACAACGCTAAGCAAATCTGGGATACTCTCAATATATCACATGAGGGTAATGACGCCACCATGATTACCAAGATGGAACTGGTGGAAGGCGAGCTGGTGAGGTTCACGATGATCAGGGGAGAGAAGCCAACACAGACCTACAACAGGCTCAAAACCCTGGTCAATAAAATCTGAAGCTACAGGAGTACAAGATGGATGGATCATGACACGTTCGACTCATGCTCAGGTCATTTACAGTTATTGACCCCTATCTTGTAAATCTTATTCGTGAGAACCCCAGGTACACCAAGATGATGCCCGAGGAAATACTCGGAAAATCCGTAAGCGGGCGTATGATGGTGAAAGAAGCATGATATGTGGACGATGCACTAAACGGTCCACCACCCGTCTATGAGCCACAGCCCGTTGCTCTCAAAGCAACCAACGGCAGGGAGGCGCTACCTAGCAAGGTAGCACAAGTGGAGGCTGCCGGGCTCAATGAGGATGAAATGGCACTCACCATCAAGCGCTTCAAAACCGCCTTAAGAGGACGCAAGGAATACCCCAACAAGAGCAAAACAAGGGGAAAACGCTCCTGCTTCAAGTGCGGTAAGACTGGTCATTTTATAGCTCAATGTCCCGATAATGATAATGACCATGCACAAGAAAAGCATGGGAAGAGGGAGAAGAAAAGGAACTACAGGAAGGCAAAGGGCGAGGCACATATCAGGAAGGAATGGGACTCTGACTGTTCCTCATCCGACTCTGAAGATGAAGGACTAGCTGCCTCGGCCTTCAACAAGTCTTCACTCTTCCCCAACGAACGTCATACGTGCCTTATGGCTAAGGAGAAGAAGGTATGTATTCGGGACACTCCCAAATATACTTCTTCTAGTAATGAAGAGTCATATGATGATGAAGTAGACTAACTGATTTGTTTAAGGGATTAGATAGAACTAAAGTAAACAAAATAAATGAATTAATTGATGCTCTTAATGAAAAGGATAGATTACTAGAAAAGCAAGAAGATATTTTGTATGAGGAGCATGATAAATTTATTAGTGTTCAAAAATTTCTTGCTCTAGAAATTAAGAGAAATGAAATGATATCCTCTGAGTTGTCTACTAGTCATGAATCTATCTCTACCTTAAAGAATTTAAACGTTGAATTAAATGCTAAACTAGAGGGAGTAAATGCAACTAGTGCATGTGTAGAGCATGTGGTTATTTGTAATAGATGTAAAGATATTGATCTTGATGAACATGCTACTACAATTGTTAAATTAAACAATGAGGTTGCAAGTCTTAATGCTCAACTTAAGACTTGCAAAGATGATTATGATAAACTAAAATTTGCTAGGGATGCCTACACCGTTGGTAGACACCCCTCAATTAAGGATGGACTTGGTTTTCGAAAGGAAACCAAGAACTTAACAAGCCAAAGGACCTCCAGTCTCAACAAGGAGAAAGGGAAGGCTCCTATGGCTAGTAGTTCTTCACATGATCAAAAGAACCATGCTTATCTTTATACTCATGTTAAGAAAGTTTCTCATCATGATAGGAGTTATGATCATGTTGTTTTACTTGTTTACCATAATTCTCATGCTATGGTTGCTTCTAGCTCTACTTATGCTTATGGTAGAAATAGGCCTAGGCATAATCATGTTGTGTCCCATGCACCTAGGAAAGTTTGCAATGGTCCTACTACTGTTTATCATGCCTGCAATACTTTGTTTGTGCTTTCATGTAAAAATGCCAAAGTAGTGGCTAGAAAATTGGGATCTAAATGCAAGGGAGACAAGACTTGCATTTGGGTTCCAAAAATTGTTGTGACTAACCTTGTAGGACCCAACAAGAGTTGGGTACCTAAAACCCAAGCTTAAATTCCTTGCAGGTTTATGCATCCGGGGGCTCAAGCTGGATTATCGACAGCGGATGCACAAACCACATGACGGGGGAGAAGAAAATGTTCACCTCCTATGTCAAGAACAGGGATTCCCAGGATACTATTATCTTTGGAGATGGGAACCAAGGCAAGGTTAAAGGATTGGGCAAGATTGCTATCATGAACGAGCACTCGATTTCAAATGTGTTTTTAGTAGAGTCGCTCGGGTACAATTTGTTGTCTATAAGTCAATTGTGTCACATGGGCTACAATTGTTTATTTACAAATATTGATGTATATGTCTTTAGAAGGAGTGATGGTTCATTAGCCTTTAAGGGTGTATTAGACGGCAAACTCTATTTAGTTGATTTTTTGAAAGAGAATGCCGATCTAGATGCATGCTTAATAGCTAAGACTAATATGGGCTGGCTTTGGCATCGCCGTCTAGCACATGTTGGGATGAAGAACCTTCATAAGCTTCTAAAGGGAGATCATGTGTTAGGACTAACCGATGTCTGTTTTGAGAAAGACAGACCTTATGCAGCATGCCAGGCGGGGAAACAAGTGGGAAGCACTCATCATAGCAAGAATGTGATGACAATGTCAAAACCACTGGAACTTCTTCACATGGATCTCTTCGGTCCCATTGCCTATCTCAACATCGGGGGAAGTAAGTATGGTCTTGTGATAGTTGATGATTTTTCCTGCTTCACATGGGTATTCTTTTTGCAGGACAAATCCGAAACCTAAGGAACCCTAAAACGCTTCTTAAGGAGAGCTCAAAATGAGTTTGAGCTAAAGGTGAAGAAGATAAGAAGCGACAATGGGTCCAAGTTCAAGAATCTTCAAGTTGAAGAGTTTCTTGAGGAGGAAGGCATCAAGCGCGAGTTCTCCGCTCCCTACATACCATAACAAAATGGTGTGGTAGAGAGGTAGAACAGGACGCTAATCGACATGGCGAAAACGATAATTGGAGAGTACAAGACGCTGAGCGGTTTTGGTCGAAAGCTATGAACACAGCTTGCCATGCCATAAACCGGCTCTATCTGCACCATCTCCTCAAGAAGACCTCCTACGAACTCCTTACTGGTAACAAACCCAATGTTTCTTATTTTCGTGTATTTGGGAGCAAATGTTACATTCTGGTGAAGAAAGGTAGACATTTGAAATTTGCTCCCAAGGCAGAAGAAGGGTTTTTACTAGGATTAGTTGAAGTATCTAGCGACGTTGTATTTGATGAGACTATGGCTCTCCAAGAGAGCAAGTTGATCTTGATGATGTAGATGAGGATAAGGTTCCGACGGCCGCAATGCGGACTATGGCGATAGGTGATGTGCGACCACAGAAACTACACGAACAAGGTCAATCCTCCTCCTCTATAATGGTGCATCCCCCAACTCAAGACAATGTACAGGTACCTCAAGAAGAGGGGCAAGATCAAGGGGGAGCACAGGAAGAACAGGTTATGGAAGAAGAAGCACCACGGGCCCCTCCAACCCAAGTCCGAGCAACGATCCAAAGACATCACCCCGTCGATCAAATTCTGGGTGACATCAGCAAGGGAGTAACTACTCGCTCACGATTAGCTAATTTTGTGAGCATTACTCATTTGTCTCTTCTATTGAGCCTTTCAGGATAGAAGAGGCCTTGCAGGATCCAAACTGGGTGTTGGCCATGCAGGAAGAGCTCAACAACTTCAAAAGGAATGGAGTCTGGAGCCTGGTGCCACGTCCAAAGAAAAACGTTGTGGGAACCAAGTGGGTGTTCCGCAACAAGCAAGACGAGCACGGAGTGGTGACAAGAAATATGGCTCGACTTGTGGCAAAAGGTTACGCCCAAGTCATAGGTTTGGATTTGAGGAGACTTTTGCTCCTATGGCTAGGTTAGAATCAATTTGGATTTTATTAGCCTATGCCGCTCACCATTCCTTTAAGTTGTTCCAAATGAACGTGAAGAGCGCTTTCCTAAATGGACCAATCAAGGAGGAGGTATATGTGGAACAACCCCCTGGCTTTGATGATGACAGGTATCCCGACCATGTATATAAGCTCTCTAAGGCTCTCTATGGACTTAAGCAAGCCCCAAGAGCATGGTATGAATGCCTTAGAGATTTTCTTATTTCTAATGCTTTCAAGGTTAGGAAAGCTGATCCCACTCTTTTCACAAAGACTTGTGATGGTGACCTTTTTATTTGCCAAATTTATGTCGATGACATAATATTTGGTTCTACTATTCAATGGTCTTGTGAGGAGTTTAGCAGGGTAATGATGCAAAAGTTCGAGATGTCGATGATGGGCAAGTTGACCAACTTCCTTGGATTCCAAGTGAAGCAACTCAAGGACGGCACCTTCATCTCCCAAACGAAGTACACTCAAGATCTTCTCAAGAGGTTTGGGATGAAGGATGCTAAGCCCGCAAAGACACTGATGGGAACTAACGGACATCTTGACCTCAACAAAGGAGGTAAGTCCGTTGATCAAAAGGCATACCGGTCAATGATAGGTTCATTACTCTATATTTGTGCTAGTAGACCGGACATTATGCTTAGTGTATGCATGTGTGCTAGATTTCAATCCGACCCTAAAGAGTGTCACCTTGTGGCCGTTAAGCGAATTCTTAGGTATTTAGTTTCTATGCCTTGCTTCAGGATACTCAGATTCCGACTATCAAAAGTGAATTCTTAGGTATCCGAAGGGGTCTACCTTTGACTTAATCGGATACTCAGATTCCAACTATGCCGGGTGCAAGGTTGATAGGAAGAGCACATTAGTGACGTGCCAGTTTCTAGGAAGGTCCCTGGTGTCCTAGAGCTCCAAGAAACAAACATCTGTTGCCCTATCCACCGCTGAGGCCGAGTACGTTGTCGCAGGACAATGTTGTGCGCAACTGCTTTGGATGAGACAAACCCTCCGGGACTTTGGCTACAATCTGAGCAAAGTCCCACTCCTATCATCCTATGTGACAATGAGAGTGCAATCCGCTTGGCGGATAATCCTGTTGAACACAGCCGCACTAAGCACATAGACATCTAGCATCACTTCCTGAGAGACCACCAGCAAAGGGGAGATATCGATATTTACCACATTAGCACCGAGAACCAGCTAGCCGATATCTTCACCAAGCCTCTAGATGAGAAACGGTTTTGCAGGTTGCGTAGTGAGCTAAATGTCTTAGATTCGCGTAACTTGGATTGATCTATAGCATACATGTATTCTATGCCTTTGATCATGTTACCTTAAGCTTTAATATCTTTAATTGCTTATATGTGGTGCTCAAGTTGTACAAGTCGTCCCTAGACCTCACAAGTCCATATGCAATTGATGCACATATTTAGGGGTAGGATGAGTTACAACTTGACTCCTTTGAGACTAACCTATTTGTTTGAGTGCACTTGAAGTAGTCTCGAAGGAACAATTGAAAGGGAAAGTGAACTTGGACAAGGAAAAAGCTTCCACTGCATTCCGATAAAATGTATCTCGTCCTAAGTTCCATTTTGTGTTATCATTGCCTTTTCGCTTCCATTTTGACATTTTGGTGAGGCAATGGGGCTAGAGGGCCAAAAGTTATCCCGTTGTGGTGCTTGATGCCAAAGGGGGAGAAATTAAGGCGAAAGCAAATGGATCAGCCAACCACTTGTGAATTTTGAAAATAGTAGAGTTAGAATTTGTATTTTGTCCAAAATCCTCTTATAGAAAAACTTGGTCTCTTATGGGAGAGAATTTTGATTATGGGAAAAAGGGAGAGTTTTTGGCACTTGATCAATTTTACTCTTGGAATATCTCTCTATTTGTCCAAACAAGTGTGTTTGACTTAGAGATAGGAAAAAGAATTTGATTTGCAAAAACAAACCAAGTGGTGGAAAAAATGATCCAAATATGCCAAATACTCAGTGAAGAAAAATTTGGTCTTAAATTTGCACTTCTTAGTTGTTTTTTAATGTGTTGGCATAAATCACTAAAAAGGGGGAGATTGAAAGGGAAATGTGCCCTTAGGCCATTTTTATAATTGTTTTGGTGACTAGATGCCCAACACATTGTTTTAAGTTTATAAGTGCCAAGATGCTAATCAAGGAACAAGGTATGTCTCCGGACTTAGTAAAGTGTTTTTGGGTGCTAACATGTTTATCTAAGTGCTAGAGACATGGCCAAGAAAAGAGAAAAAGGGTTGAAGAAGAAGTGGCTGTGATCAGCCAAACAAGCACCAGCCTAGCACACCTGACTGTCCGGTGGTGCACCGGACAGTGTCCGGTGCCCAGGCTGGCCCGGCGACGAAGTCGCTGCTCTCGGGAATCAGCGGGGCGACGTGGCTATAAATCACCGGACTAACTGGTGGTGCACCGGACTGTCCGGTGAGACATCAGAGCCCGCGCCCAGGACTCTGGCGATGAACTCGTCGCTCTCGGAAAAAGGAGAAGGCACCGCGACTAAAAATCACCGGACTGTTCGGTGGTGCACCGGCTGTCCGGTGAGCCAACGGCGCCTGCGGCCAACGGTCGTCTGCGCGATCAACAGGTGACACGTGGCCAAGCTAACGGTTGGATTGTCACACCGGATTGTTCGGTGTGCACCGGACAGTGTCCGGTGCGCCAATGGATCCGAAGATCCAACGGTCGGCTTCGCCAGAAAAGGAAGGAGATCGGGCACCGGACAGCTACTGTTCATGTCCGGTGTTGCACCGGACTGTCCGGTGTGCCGCCCGACAGAAGGCAAGAATTGCCTTCCAAGTTGATCTCCAACAGCTCCTAACTACCTTAAAGCTATAAAAGGGACCTCTAGGCGGATGGAGCAGATATCTAAACATTCACTAAACATCCTAAGACTCCTAGACTCTGTAATCACACAATCGGTTCATAGTGTTAGAGATTTGAGCACCGTTCGTGTTGTAAACTCCCTACGCCATGATCTCGTGCTCACGTCTTGGCTTTTGTGTGTGTGTTTGCTGCGACTTGAGTCTTGCGTGTGTTGCTTTCCCTCCCTTACTTCTGTGCTTCTTGTGTGATCAACCTTGTAAGGGCGAGAGGCTCCAACTTGTGGAGATTCCTCGCAAACAGGAAGAGAACTCTAAAAGAAAAGACTGTGGTATTCAAGTTGATCATTGGATCACTTGAAAGGGATTGAGTGCAACCCTCGTCCATTGGGACGCCACAACGTGGAAGTAGGCAAGTGTTAGTTGGCCAAACCACGGGATAAAAACAGTGTGTCTCTTGTGTTGCTTTTCTGTGTGATTGATTCCATCTCAAGAGCTCACTTTATAACCACTTGGTTTAATCTAACTAACATATTATAAACCAAGTTTGTGTTATTAGTATTGAATTTTGTAGGATCACCTATTCACCCCCCCCCCCCTCTAGGTGCTCTCAGATGTCACAGGAATTATGCTGGGAAATGGAACAACTCAACCTTGGTATGCTCAATAATATGGAAGCAACAGTTATGGAAGTTGAATCTACTTTGGAAGAAGAGATTCGTAAAGGACAGGAATCTGGTGAGAAAATCAAGGAAATTAAGGCAAAAATTAGTTTGGGTAAAGCCCCAGATTTCATAGAAGATGAGCAAGGCACGGTATGGTTTAAAAAGAGAATCTGTGTACCAGAAATCGAGCACCTACTCCAACTTATTTTAAGGGAAGCCCATGATTCGGCTTATTCTATTCACCCTAGAAGTACTAAGATGTACCAGGACCTAAAGGAAAAGTATTGGTGGTACAGTTTGAAAAGAGATGTGGCTACTCATGTTGCACTATGTGATGTGTGTCAACGAGTTAAAGTTGAACAACAAAGACCAGCAGGATTACTACAACTTCTCAAAGTACCGGAATGGAAATGGGAAGAAATCAGTATGGATTTCATAGTTGGACTACTCCGTACTCGGGATGGCTATGATTCAATATGGGTTATAGTGGAAAAGTTGACTAAAGTGGCACACTTTATACCTGTGAAGACAACCTACTCAAGAGCCCAGTTAGCAGAGTTATACATGTCAAGGATTGTTTGTCTGCATGGAGTACCAAAGAAGATCGTATCAGATTGAGGAACCCGATTTACCTCGCGCTTTTGGAAAAGACTACATGAATCCATGGATACCAAGCTAAATTTTAGCTCGGCTTATCATCCGCACACGGATGGGCAAACGGAAAGAATAAACCAAGTGTTAGAAGATATGCTAAGAGCTTGCGCTCTAAAGCATGGTAGAAGCTAGGATAAAAGTTTGTCTTATGCAGAATTCTCGTACAACAATAGTTACCAAGCAAGTCTAAAAATGGCACCGTTTGAAGCACTTTATGGACGGAAGTGTAGAACACCGCTTTATTGGATTCAGACCGAAGAAAGTCAAGTATTTGGTCCAGAAATTCTCCAAGAAGCAGAAAAGCAAGTACAGATTATCAGAGAGAATTTGAAAACAACACAGTCGAGACAGAAAAGCTATGCTGACAATAGAAGACAGTTGATCTTTGAAGTAGGAGACTTCGTATACCTTAAAGTTTTACCGATGAGAAGAATGAAAAGATTTGGAAAGAAAAGGGTAAACTATCTCCTCGCTACATTGGCCCGTTCAAAATTTTGGAAAGAAAAGGTGAAGTAGCGTACCAGTTAGAGCTACCCGATAATTTATCAGATGTGCATGACATATTTCATGTGTCAGAACTTAAGAAATGCTTAAGAGTACCGGAGGAACAATTACCTATGGAAGAACTCAATGTTAAGGAGGATTTGACTTATTCGGAGTACCCTATCAGAATTTTGGAAACATCTCGCTGAATTAAACAGATTAAAGTTATCAACATGTGTAAAGTTCAGTGGAGTCATCATTCGGAAGATGAGGCCACTTGGGAAAGAGAAGATGAACTCATAACAGAATTCCCCCAGTTATTCTCAGAAGTTCCTTAATCTCGAGGACGAGATTCTTTTAAGGGGGTAGGTTTGTAACACCAGAAAAACATCAACTAAAAATAATGCATTTAGATCATTAGTGGTAAATAGGGTAATGAATTTTTCTTTCAAGTGTTTGATTTTTATTTGCATTTAGAATAATTTTGTTTGCTCATATTTGATTTATGGTTGTTACGTAGAATTTCTTTTATATTGGAAATCCAATTAATGAATATAGAAATATTGGTCCAAAATAAATATTTTAGTTATAAATAATTTTGGTATAATTATTATGATTTTTATAATTATTTAAAAATTTATTTATTTATATTTTTAATAGAATAGAAAAGAAAAGAAAAAACAGAAACCCTAACCCTAGCCGCCCGCCGGTCAATTCGGCCCACCAGGGCCCATCAGCCGTCGCGCCCACCTCCTCCCTCCTCCCTCTCTCACTGACGCGTGGGGCCAACCCGTCAGGGGGGCCTTCTTCTTCCCTAATCGCGTCGCCGCCCAGCGCGCGCCTGCTGCCGTGCCGCTTGGCTGTCGAGCCACCGAGCCGCCCCGACCCCTGCCCATGCCCGATCGAGTTTCCCTCGAGCCAGAAACGGTCGGCTCCTCCCCTTCCTCTCCCTCCCACCATTTCCTCCTCATCAATGGAAACCGACGTCATTATTGGCGTTTTGATGGCTTTGAAGCCGCCAGCCACCTCCTCCCCGGCGCCCTCTCCTCTCCCCTCTCCCTCCCTATAAAAACCGACGCCGAGCTCTCTCCCTCTCCTTGCCCGAGCTCCCTCTCTCTCACTCCTCGCGCTCTCTCTTCCTTGCTCGCACTCGCTAGACCACGCCTCGCCCGTCCCGGCCGCGCCTCGCCTTGCTCGATCGATCCCCCTCCCCTGTCGAGCTTCCTGCGTAAGCACGGGACCGAGCCCAAGGTAGGAGATGACTATTTTACGTTTTAACCTCTAGTTTTGTGTAAATTTAGTTTAGATATTTTTCAGTTCAGAAACTATCGAAAAGAGACACCGATGTATACACTAAATCGTGAACTAGCCCCTGCAACAACATTTTGGACATGAGTATTATTTTATATTTCGAAAATAAATAATGTCACGATTCACTAACTTGGTGATTTAAATAATAGATACGTTTACGATTAACTTTGTTTTAGCACATGGAACGATAATGTTAGTGGTGATTTAAGTATAATTTTATTGATATAAGAAAGTGGAAGAAATAATAGGCCACGTATTTTCGGTCAGATTAAAAATATAGGTTTTTACTAATCATGATAAATGTGTTCATACGTATACCACTTAATTACTTAGAATTAGTAAAATATTTATTTATGTCAAAATCACCATGATTATATTACTAAAGTCCAATTAGTAATCTACATTAATTCTTAGAATATTAATGTTATGTAATTTGGAAATAAACATTTCTAGCTATACGTATAATTTCTATTTAGAAAGGAAAGGATAAAACCCAAAGGACTATTATTAAATAATAAAGAAAATAATTAATAATTATTTTTCGTAAAGTTTGTTAAGACATTTTATTTACATTATACTAGATAAATTAGCGCCGTAGTCACCAACTCATATTTTCACCAATGATAACTCAAAGAGGAAGATATAGTGCATTAATAAACATTTATGTTGTAGACATATCTATGAGTATAGTTGTGTGATGTATGAATATGTATGCAATGGTGAATGATTATCCATGTAATGGTGTATGTTTATTTATTTGATGTACGTATTCTTTTGTATGTACGATACGCAAATCAATGCTAGAAGTTGACTGAGGTAGGCGAACCAAACTCGTTCGAGGACGACCCATAGGATACTTTCGTGCAAGGCAAGTGGATTCTCCTTCTGCATTTCTATTTGTACCCAAATAATGCATATAATAATGTTTACTTTATGGATATATTGCATAATTTGATGGGATTTGCCTAAATAAGGATTTCCTATAATTACCAATCCTATTACTTGAATTACCTTGGGATAAATGCTATGCTTAGCAATTTTTGCTATTGCTCAACTTGATAAATATGATGCCACTCTTTTAATGATACTATATTCCGAAAATGAAGTTTTATTATGATGTTAACCCGATGGTTAAGCAAGAACATTTTGTATTAAATGGAACATGGAGTCACCACCCAGAATAACAGTGCAACCACGAGTGTTATAATGGCTCCGGCTTTGGTAATTAGCACTATAGACTTAGTGCTTAGCAACCTTACCAGAAAGATGGGCAAGAGAGGCGGCAGTGGTTTGGTGGCAGCTCATGTTAACATGGGGTGGTAGTCTTGGCTAAGTTACCTCACACAGAGGGTCGTCAATACTGACGTGGAAACCTTAGATGGTGGCTTTGTACTAAGGATATTTTGTGAAAGCCTCATAGTAGATCCCTAGCCATTCACCTAGGCAGTGTTTATGGGTTCGATCAACCCAAGCTAGATGGGATACACGACTTGTGGGTAAAGTTGTATCACCTCTGCAGAGTGTAAAACTGATATATCAGCCGTGCTCACGGTTAAGAGCAACCTGAACCCTTATATGATAATTGAACTTAAAGATGAAAAATAAATCGTGATCTGATGATCTACCAGTGGTTTGCTTAAGTGATTTCACTTAAGTGTTTTTTATATAAGCTTATGCATTTGATTAATTGGGATATTTGGGATACACACTTATTAGTAAGATATGTGTTGCTAATAAAATATTGACCAACTAAAATGCTTATCGCTTATACATAGCCTACCTTGTTAACTTGCATTATTTCCCCCAATTGCTAAGCCCCGACCATAAGTGAGCTCACCCTTGCTAATATTTTGATCAGAGGGTGATGACAAGACTTCGCAGATGACGTTAATGAGTTTTGAGTCTAACGATACGCCAGTCACCTTCCTGTGGAAGACTGTCCATGTTTAATTCCACCGTACTTTGATTATGATACTTGTTTAAGATACTATGATCCAGATGATGTAATAAAGTTACTCTACTCTCTTTACACCTTTATTGCATTGTCTTTTGATATATTACACTTGTGATATCAACATATATATGGAAAACGGATCCTGGCCCACATATGCTATGTATTCGGTTTTGCCCCTAGAACCAAGTGTGGCAGCTGGTTGACAGCGGGTGATCGAGTTTGTGGCGTCTGTCATGGACTCATGTTCTCCAGGGTTTCTGCCTTTCTAGATGGAGTCGCCGAGTCAGCCGTGGGCTGGGCCGCTTCCAACTCGGCGCTAGGAGTGGGTGTGGCATGTGGGCCTCATTGGGCCACAAGGCAGTTGTGCAGCTCATTAGGCTCGTGAGCAACTCACGAGCCAGCCCGAGTTTTGGCTCGTTAAAAACCAATCTAAAATGTTGGCTCAGCTTACAACTCATTTCAAACGAGTCGAGTCAAGTTACTAACGAGTGGAGTGAGTTATCGAGCCACAAGTTTTTTATATAGCCCTAGCGACAGCAAAAGCGATGACAGCAGATCCAAAGGGGTGAGAGACAAAAGACGAGAGAGGAGGACATCCTCGTGAGTTCGAACAACGTGGTCTCGGAGGACATCCTCGTGAGTTCGAACAACGTGGTCTCGAAGGACATCCTCGTGAGAGTTCGAACAACGTGGCCACTCTCCGAGACTGAGAATCTCACTATGTTTCTATTGATAGTAAATGCTAGTTTGGGAACCCTAATTTTCCAAAAAAAATCTATTTTCCTAAGGAAAAATGAACTAATTTTAATTTCTCTTGTAAAATGAAAATATCATGAGAAAATGTGGTTCCCAAACTAGCCCTAAAAATAACACAAGTACTTGTGCCAATCCACCTGATTGGTTGAGTGGGCGTGGACAGCCACGCTCGTGCGATCCTAGCTAACAAAGCCAGCGGGAAACTGGTGTTTTTGGCGTATGAGCTAATACAGCCAAAATGATTTGTTTTACATCCACTCGTGCAACCCAACCCACGTCGTTGCACGTCTTTTTTGATGTACAGACAACCAAACAAACATTTAGATAAAGTCAATACACTAAGTGACCTAGGACGAAACGGTGCGGCCAACTAATCAAACGGAATGTAAACACGCCTGAATAAAGAAATCCTAGTGCCTCCCAACCAAAAGGAAAGCTACTTGTTCATTTCGAACTGCCCGCTCTTGATACCTAAAATGGCATCCCGACTGGTATACATATCTTGTCTTCATATATAACTGGCATGTCAACCCAAAAAAAATAACAAAATAATTGAGAACAACACAGCATCATGTTTTGCTGAGGGCACCATAGGCAGACTACACATGGAAACTGGGGCACAGCTTATTATCAAAATAAAAAAAAAATCAGCAGGGCAAGACAGCAAAAGCGGGAATCCTCAGCTTTGACTCCAGATTCCCAGCGTTTGCGTTCAGACAGGTATGGTGCAAAAGCAATTCCTGAAACCACACCATTCAAACAGATCAAAACCACTACATGACATAAGTCATGGATGCTGGAAAACATTCTGTTCCAACCTGCCCCAGTTTCCTTATTAACCAACTTAGGTGGCGCCTAAAACCAACCAATCTAGTACATCCAGTCCAGGGTGTCATAGAGTTTATCTGGTCCAAGGCCCTCGAGATGGCCTGTTTGTAAAGTCAGACGGCATTCCAGAATTTTGTTGTATGAAATTTGTCCAATGTGAGCAATCCAGAGACCCTATAGGTGCTACCTGACTGCTTGTGCCACTGGCTATATTCTGGGTGAAGCCATACATATCCGGAAACATAGGGTTTGTGTCTTGACTCTTAGAAAGAAAATTCTGAGGTGGGCCAAATTGATTCCTTGGCTCAATGAGTTGGCTGCGGTTTGACCCACCATGTCCCATGTGTACTGATGGCTGATTGTACTGGGATGCGGTGCTGAACAGAGCTCCATCGGTGCTGCTTCCACTTGGTAAGGCCTGGGGTAAGAAGTTACCTGACTGCAACCCCAACAGATTATCATTATTATTATGTGACTGACAGCCCTCGGGGAACCAGTTATACCTATGATCCATCGAAGCAAAAGCAGTATAAGAATGCTGTTCAGAGATATGAAGGTTCACTTTAGTTGGACAACTCACATCTGTGCAGTAATCCTCATGAGGTTGTGCATAGAGGTCACTGTCACTCTGATCGATTAACTGATGCCGCTCATGCAACAACCTGGGAAATGAAGCAGATTGAGCCAAGCCTTTATTCACTAAACAATGCAAACTCGCTGACTGTTTGATGTTAGTTGCGTGTCGAAAGGGATAGAAGACTGCTCCAATGTCCTTTTCTGTCTCGGGCTGACGATTGCTCTGCAGATTTGAGAAGGGCTCAATAAATGATGCTGGATTGTCCAAAGCAAAAGCTGGTGTGGCAAGTTGAGGTTGCTGATGGCTTAAAATGCCATTATTCAAGTAAACTGAAGAAAAATGTTGTCCTGAAGAGAGATAAGTCTGTTTAATCTGCAAGTCACCTGAGTCATTATACATCAAATTCTCTGGAGGGCCAAGAGGGCCTGCCAACTGCCCACTGACTTTCTCAAATTTTGCTGCTTGGTCATTTAGATACAGAAAATCTTCCACATGCATTTGTTCTCCAGACGACTTAGGTAGTTGTGAAGAACTGCAAGATGGTTTCATAACATTCTCAGTTTCCTGGTCAATTACAGCGTTCGTCGTTGGATGACTCATTTCCGAAGAAATATTTGGACTATTGTGACAATTGTGGTTCACAACAGCATGGCCGATGCTTTCCAGGTCCTGATCTTGGTCACAAGCATGAACTGATGGACCTTTGTAAGAAACTCCATCAAGATCTTCTAGTTGCATATTTTTGCAGTCAGGATTGTAAACAACCAGTCCACCTTTACATAATTTGATGTCCATGAGAACATCACTCTGCTTATCAGGGTTGTTGGCACAGCAGTAAATGCCTTTATCTACGCAGCTGATACCATTACGACTTTGATCTGGCACATCAGAGTTTTTCTCACTCTGACTAGTTATGTCTATACCCCTGACTACCATGAGATCATGATCTTCCACATTCATACGGTGAATATGGTAAACAGACTGCTCATCATCCTGATGGTGAAGAGATGTGCTCTGAACATGCCCACCTTGCAATATACTTTGGGGTGAGCATTCTACCTGGTCATTTTGAAAAACTGGGGTACCATCATTTTCACTAGCACCAGGTTGTCCTAGCCCTTTCATTATGTCTGTTAACTGGTCTGCCTTCTCATCATAAACAAACATAAATAAACCATAATCATCTATTGGGTATTAAAAACAAATTAAGATTGTTTTTTATAAGAATTTATTTTCATTATGAAGATTACAACAAAGTATACTTACAAAAATGTGACAATATATTAGCTTATACAAATAAGATAACACTGCAGGGCAATTCACCATTCATAATGAAATACTGCCTATGGCTTTCATACTAGATGCCTCTATTACAATTCAGTATCTTTATAGTCATGGTATTCTCATCTATAGTGGCGAATGCTATGATACATTGTAAATGGGGAAGATACATAACAGAAGTAAGCATACAACGGTATTCTCATCCACTGTATTTTTTATACATTCAAGTAAATCACTTCCCTCAAGACAAAAATTAGAGACTTAAGAAAAAGAATTGAAGGACAAGTCACAGCGAACCTTTCTCAAGACAGATACATTCTTCTGCTGAAGCTCAAGGCCTAATAACTTTATTGATTTCTCCATCAGCACCTTCCTTTCCCTAAGAACCTCAAAGGCAGCAGGTAAATCATTGCAAGACATTTCCAGCCTGTCACGTAAATACTTCCTCATAAGAAAAATGATCTACAAAAGATATACATGCTAAAGTAAGCATTACTGACCAATGCTCGCGCAGTCTCCTCTGTTCATCCTCTAATAAAGCTCCATAAGGTTTCACATGAGATTTATCAAGGCCGCCAATTACACGTGAAACATGCTTGGTCTGAATACCATCCCCAGATTGCTTCAGTCTCTTTATATGGTTGAGCTGTGTTCTACTAACCTGAAAAGGTTACAAAAGCAAAGGTACCACAGCATTCAGTAAGGTAGTGTTTGGTTCCGGAGTTTATTTGGATGGAGCGGCTCTATTCCAGATTCTAAGGATAGAACGAGTTTGTTCTGTGTTTGGCAGTCAGAACAGAGTCGCTCTGTTTTTTGTTTGGTTCCAAGATGAAGTAAAACGGAACGGCTCCATCCTGTGTTTGGTTTTAGAGTTCAACAAAACTGAACTTTCTATTTTAAGAGTTTTGTGTGAATTTCTATGAAATGTCAAAAATGTCAAACATCCAGCTGATTTCTGAAAAAAAAGAAAAGGATTAAAGTGCACTATTTATCACTGTTCATCAGAGCCTTGTCTCTTGCCCATATGCCTTTCGTCGTTGCCGCACACCGAGCAGGGAACAACCTTTCTTCATTGTGGCACACCGAGCAAGGAACAGCCAGCGCTCGGCCCAGACTCAGCCAGCGGCTACGCCGGTAATGGCGGACAGCAGCGCTATGGCAGGGGTGGCACTCCACCCGGAGAAGGAGGGCAACGGAAGCTGCTCTGCTCCACGCGGCAGAGGCACTGGTTGGGCGCTGCAGCGTTCGGAGTGGCTACAACGGGGCAACGGAAGCTCTGCTTCGGGTATCTATGGCGCACAATGAGCAGTGCGAGGGAGAGGTCGTCGGCTTGGGTGGGCAAGGGAGGGAGAAGAGAACCAGTGAGAAACGAGCCGCTCGGGAGCCGTTAGGTTCGATTGATTTTGCGGAGCCATCAGATGCAGTATCTTCAAGGAATATTCTTAAATTGGAGTGGCTCTATTCTACTTGGAATCGAACCAAACAACCTCAACACTGGAATAGAATGGCTGTCCTGGTATACTCTTGAACCAAACACTACCTAAAATGCATCACAAAGTCATTGTATAGACTCTGAAATAGATGTTGCTATTCGGAATCCTACAAATGGAGTGTTTTACAATATATTTTAATATAAGTTTTGCCAATATTGGTGGTGAAAAATGACTTTTAAGAACCTGAAAAGTCAAAAGTGCCACGGAATTTGGACAGGTGATGACACCAAAGTAATAGTCAGGCATAAAAAAAGCTGCCATGAACAGTCCAGTCACTGTTGATAAATCAGTTTCGCACATTAGTGTCACGTAATCACATTCAATGATGCATACTGATTTGGGAAATTCTAACTCGGTTCTACATCATTTGCACATTAGCATGTCCCTTCACATTGTTGTTCATAAAACAATTACAAAACAAGGTAACAGATAAGTAAGAAAGTAACAGGTTGGAAAAAAGAACAGGATCTATGGAAAATAACAGAATCTAGATGTGAGATAATGGAGTGCACACTCAATAAGTTGATAGCACATTGTGAGACATGGACTGACAACAAGCAGCGTATGAAGCTGTCAGTTCATCATACCACATTTCAAAAGTAAAAGCAAAAATACTTCAAAACTGTGTGCACAAGGAGCGCAAGTCATTTTTTATGGAGGGTCTCCCAGCCTTCCTCTGATTATGGAGCATGCAGATGAGGAAAGAAGAGGCTGGGAAATTGCTGGAGCAAAAGGGCTCTCCTTCTTGGCTGCCCCCCTGCATAGGTTGCTGTAGGCAGTGTGTGTGTGGGTGTTTTTATAGATCCTTTCATGTACGAGTGTTACTGGCCTCCATAGGGAGTGCGTTGTTGTTTTTTGGGTCTCTTAGACCCTTATCTCTCTCTTCTTAATATATATCTAAAACGCAGTCCTCCTGCGTTTTTCGAGAAAAAAAGGAGCGCAAATACACAGAGGAATCAATTTGTGCCTCTTAGCTGGCAGCCATACTAAGGGCCTGCTTGGTTGGCTACCAAAATTTGCCAAGCCTGATAGGTTGATGACCAAAATTTGGTTGTCAAAACTTAGGCAAGACAAGATTTTGGTGCATGCCAAATCTAAGGCAAATATTTTTACCCAAGTTTTGGCAACCTTTTTTGCCAAATCTTGGGCATGGCAAATTTTGGTGGCCAACCCAATCAGGCCCATCAGGCCCGAAATTTGGCAAGAAAAAAATGTCGAAACTTAGCCAAAAATATGTCATGCCAGTTGTGAGATATTGGCAAATTTTGGTACCAAACCAAATGGCTGCCAAAATCTTGACTGGCCTAAGTTTTGGCAACCAAATTTTGGCTATCAAACAATCAGGCTACAAATTGCAGGAATAAATGTGTCTAGATGCCCTTTTCTTAAAGAAGCTTGGTAACCAAAGCTGAGCAAAAGTCATTGTTACCCTTCATATGAGATAGCTATCTTACTTTGATGTATGACATAAACTTTGAAACATCGATTCTTTGTGCAACCTTCATGGGCATTCCACTGTTAGTAGCTTTCAGCTGCATAACTCCTTGCATCTGATTACTAGGGTTATCCCTGTAAAAGCATAACAAACAACGTTTATCAATTAGCAAGTTTTATAAAAATTCATTGTTCTCGTCTTGAATTGAGTTAGCTCTTCAGAATGCAGTATAGAAGTATAGTAGTGTAGGTTTTGCAATTTTGAACCACTAGCAACGCTGGGTTTGCACTGGATATTCTCCTCAAAGTTCAAAAGAAAATACAACAATTAAGTAATAATAGACCTGTATGGTCAAATATTACATGAAAAAATAATTTCATTAGTGTTGAAGAGAAATCAGTTGAAAGTGTCCATACGACCTGTCAGAAAACTGAAACATGAGACACTTTAGCACTTAAACACTATACATCCAAGACTTCAAGGTGACGCTACATGCAACGTGCCAACCAGCAGACTTTTCCAAACAACTTCCTTAACAAATGCATATTCTAACTTGATGGACCAATCATCTGAAACTCTTGGAGACACAAAAAGGCATAACCTAAGATGTTGGTCTTGCATACAGGTCATAGGCAATACCATGGTAGACTAACAAACAATGACACTTCAGACAAAAATGAAACAGTAATGGTAGACTAACAAACAAGGACACTTCAGACAAAAAATAAAACAGTAATCATACTCGTTAATTGCACATGCAGTAGTATTGCATGGATAGGGTTCAGAAAGGTTTAATGAGTTCCACGCTACAGTCAAAGTCAGCTTGGGTCAGCATATGCACCAGCAGACTTGAATTTTGAAATGTGAATGAATTTGACGAAATAAAGCAAACTATGTAACCAATTCAACCCTATATTAAAGAAAACTAGTTAGTTGCCCGTGCATCGCTACAGTTTCTATATATCATATAGGTAGACATTGCTTAAATGGGATATTTACAATATCTATTCTTTATATAGCACAAACCAACACAAGCTGTAGTGGTTAGGAACTGAGCGCTTGTTCCTTGTGACCATGGTTCGAACCCGAGTGAGCGCGCTCTATTTTTGGATTTTTAGCGGGCGCGTGTGGGGAGCGCAGACGACGCTTGCTGGATGCATGAGGGGGACGACGCACAACGAAACTCACACTTTAAAGGTGTAGTGACCAGAGCAGAACAAGTAAATAAATCATTGCATCACCCAGGAGTCAAGAAAGAAATAATTTAAGCAAGCCCAACCTGAACAAATTCTCTGTATCACCGCAACTTAGCCATCTCTTCCTCCAACTCTTCAAGGTTTCAACCATGCTGCACAGTCACTATACAATTAATATCACAAGGGATCATCTAGATGGCAAACTAATAATAGGCTTGTTCTGGTTTTGGCATACTTGGAATGGTAATTAAGCAAGTTAACATGATATGCCTTCTCATTCTTTTTTATGTGCTTCTCCTTGTTAAGTAGTGCATCCGGATGAATATCACCATAGCAAAGAGAAGATGACCTATAGTTCAAAATGTAATCAATGGTCTAAAAAATATAGCAAGAGATAAAACAGTACCATAGACAAACTGATGGAAAAATCAACGGACAATTTAGGGGTACAAGAGTAGGTTTAAAGAAAAGGTCCCAGTATGGTATATTCTAGTGCAACATTATACTGAATGAGAAAAGGTCCCAGTAGGTTTAAAGAAAAGGATAAACTGAATGAGAGCATTGATGTATATATATTAGGGGCCAACCTCAACATAGGATAATGGAACCCTTCAGGCAGTAAATCAGCTTTAGGGCTTGTTGGTTATTCCCAATACACATGGATTGGATGGGATTGGAAAAAATTGAGAAGAAGTTTGACTTGTTTGGGATTTAAACCCATCCAATCCCACTCAATCCACATGGATTGAGAGCTAACCGAACAAGCCCTGAAATGGTATGAGCCAATGATTAGTGTCCATAGAATGTCATGTCAAAAGCATCAGTGGCTTTGCTGTTTGATCTGAGAAGATTTGAATGTTGCTATTCGACATGTAGCAGTGCAAGTATATTTTTTATTCGGTTCATGGACTAATATGCCCTAAAGGCGGCCCAGAGAGGTCCATGTGTACTGTCCAATAGCGCTAGCACACATGTGCAGCAAATTCTGACACTTTAGCAACAGCCCTGAATCCCATGGGAATGACTGCTTGGAAATTAAGTTAGATAGGACTGGATTATAAGGTTATTAAGTACCATGTTTCAGAACATTGAATTAAATTCAGGAGTTAAAAATGCATTTCTGAACCACTTATGTTGTTCACTGGTGTACCCTAGGTCCATATACCCCTTCGGGAGGCCAATTCGTCCTGTATGACAATGCCAGCGTGGATTCCTGGTCACTTGAGCTACATATGAGCTTAGAAACCGGGAACGTGGGACTTGGCCACGTTCCTTGTTCCAGGAACGTTCATTCCGTTCCAGGAATGTGGGAACAATCTCGTTCCCATAGTGTTAAAACCTAGTTTCAGTAGTGTACCACGAATTTATTAAGCCTAATTAATCCATTAGGCTTAATAAATTTGTCCCGTTGTTTAGTCTTCATTTGTGTAATTAGTTCATAATTAGACTATATTTAACACTTGTAATTGGCATCCAAACATCTGATGTGACACTGTTATGACCGACAGCCTAGTAGCCCTAATAAAATCAGTTAGTTTGTTTAGATGTATAAGTATCAGTTAGTTTGTTTAGATGGATAGGGATAAGGAGTTTGTTTAGATAGATAAGGATTTGGTTTGTTAAGATATTAGATAAGAACGACTGCTATCTCAGCCCTATAAATGTACCCCTTCAATCAATGAAAGATTAAGCAAGCAAATCATCTTGCTCGGCTTCCCCCTTTTTCCTGTGTCTACTGTTCACCGCGGGTACTGTTTATCCCATGAACAGTACCACCCCCTTCCAGCCAGCAGCCCTAACCCTAGGACAAAGGCGCCCAAACGTCGTGGTCCAGAGCCTCGCCCTTCTCCTCACCACTCATACCTTCTTAGAAGTCTTAGCTCCAACAATCTGGTATCAGAGATGCCAGGCAACGACAACAACACCAGCGATGTCGCATCTGCTGCCGCGACCAATTCCGCCAACACAGCGCTAGAGCAAAAGATCGACACCATGACGAAGGCCCTTGCCGATCTCACCACCGCCATCTCAAATGATCAGTAGGCCGCCAACACCACCACCACCCCTAGCGTCCACCAGTCCTACTTCCATCCCATATGGCATGCCAGGTTATGGCGGGATACCTCCCTTATCAAACCCCGCCGCGCCACCCATACCATCACCGCCGATCATCACCACAGCCGCTCCACTCCGATCCACCTCAACCAACCTTCCACCGCCAACCTCAGCCTTGCTGCCACCCACATCTACCATGCCCATACCCATCCATCAGATACCCTTCCCACACTCCCCATCACCAATCCTAGGCTTTTCCGAACCCCACCATACCTACCGCTTACCCACCGCACCAAAACCCTCCCAACCAGCACCACCACAACCTTCCCTTTCCAACATTCGACGGCAAAGAGGATCATGTTGGTTGGCTGTCCCGTTGTGAGAGCTACAATCAAGGGACGCCGGAGGTGGATAAAGTCTGGATGGCCACGTACTATCTCACGTGCGTTGTACAGCTGTGGTCCGTCATGCTACGGCGCGACAAGCCCACACTACACTGGTCGCGCTTCAAGACGTTGTGCCAGCAGCGTTTTGGGCCTCCTCTGCGCACGAACACGTTGGGCAAGGTGGCACGCCTGCCGTTCCGCTCCACGGTGGACTATCAGGATCGATTCCTAGCTCTCTTGTGCCACACGAAGCCCGTGCCGCTGCCGCACCAACAGGCCCAACTATTCACCGCGGGACTGCCATGGCATCTCCGGGTGGACGTCGAACTGTGCGCGCCCGGCGACCTGCAACAGGACATGGCCCTCACCCGAGCATACGAGCGCCGCCAACAAGGCTCAGACGGCCGTGTGCCTCCGCCCTTTACACGTATAATGGCTACGCCATCCTCAACGCCGGCATCACCGGCCGGGCTATCGGCTGCTGCCTCCACCCTGGCAGCACCGATGTTCAAGCGCCTCACCCCAGCAGAGATGACAGAGCGACAGCGCCAAGGGCTATGCTACAACTGCGATGAGCCGTTTGTACGAGGCCATCACTGCCAACGCCTCTTCTACCTTGAGGTGACCGCCGACGACAACGAAGTGGCTGCGGCGGAAGATCCCTCACCCCTGTAATCATGCCTTCCAGCTCGAGGACGAGCTGTTTTTGGAGGCCGGGAGAGATGTTATGACCGACAACCTAGTAGCCCTAATAAAATCAGTTAGTTTGTTTAGATAGATAAGTATCAGTTAGTTTGTTTAGATGGATAGGGATAAGGAGTTTGTTTAGATATATAAGGATTTGGTTTGTTAAGATATTAGATAAGGACGGCTGCTATCTTAGCCCTATAAATGTACCCCTTCAGTCAATGAAAGATTAAGCAAGCAAATCATCTTGCTCGGCTTCCCCTTTTCCTGTGTCTACTATTCACCGCGGGTATTGTTCATCCCGTGAACAGTACCGCACCCCTTCCAGCCAGCAGCCCTAATCCTAGGACAACGGTGCCCAAACGTCGTGGTCCAGAGCCTCACCCTTCTCCTCACCACTCATACCTTCTTAGAAGCCACAGCTCCAACAGACACGGACTAAACTTTATTTAGGGGAACCAAATACCCCCTTAGCCCCCTAAGCTAATCATGTTTCCATTTCCATCCCTCCATCATGTCTCTCAAATATTCTCCACCATCATGTTTCCATTTCCATCCCTGATGGTTGCATGCAGAACGCATACTCAACCCCATCTTCAGCATCAAAAATGGCTACGCCACCGAGCTCAAGGTGCTCAGGCAGCAAGAGGAGCAATATGATTTGGGAGGAGCAATATGATTCGGCTGGCCAGGGAGGAAGCTTTCTTGTGGTCTTTGGCTGGGGCTAAGGGTTTTTCTTACCTCCTAGCTCAAAGTCGGGCGGTTTAGTTTTTCTCTGTTTTAGTGTTGGGGTGTTTGTCAGCTGACAAACGCTCTGTCCCTGCCCCTGCTCCAGATGTTCTTTCTGGCTAGGTGGGTTCGGTGTGTGTGTGTGTGTTTATGTGTGTGTGTGTTGTACTGTCTGTTTCGGGGTCTTTTCCCCTTTTCTTCTTAATATATTGATGCGCAGCTCTCCTGCGTGTTCGAGAAAAAAAATTTGGGGGGATAGGATGGAGGGATGGAAATAAAAATGGGCAAATCTCAAGAGGCTATGTGCATATGTATATCAGATACTAAATAATATGTATACATATCAGATATCCGACTTTGAATATCCGGATCCGAATCTAGGACATTGAATATCCGAATTCGGATATGAACTGGGATCTGAAAGGGACATTGAATATCTAGGCTCAGATATGAACAGATTTAAACTCGTCGGACAGATGGGCAAGAATACCTGGCCCACATTTCATCCCTAGAACAAAGATAACCAGCTCACAACAAAATATAACCACAACAAAGGAAACAGTATGCACATCTACATGCATCTAAATCCATAGAATGCAAAATAAAAATGGGTCTACAGGAATCAAATCAGAGTACTTGCCAGCTAAGGAAAGGATTTCCAAAGTGATGATTTTGTCCCGTAAGCAACAATTTTACATTTTCTTCTGCATCAGTCTCGCTTGGAAGGAATTGTATGAGAAATTTTCTCTCGGCTTCTGTAAGAGATGTAGACCATGCCTACATCAAGGACAAGGTTTGTTGATGTATAGTTAACAGAATAGCATAAAATATCAGACTAACGCTACCAAAATAAAGAATTTAGCAAGTAAAGGCAATGGTAGAAAATAAAATGAAAACAGATCATGGTAAATAAACTCAGAAGTTAACATTGTAGGTAAGAAGCTAGGTATACCTCATAGGATAGCACACCTTTCAGGCTCTTAAGAGAGAAAATCTCTGGAGGAACATACATAACATCAGCAAGGCCTGAACAGTGTTTCTGGCTTTCCATGAAAGGGGCCAAGTCTGACCACAAAATTCCAACTTGTTCCTTCTCTGGCACAACTTTCCTCAGATATTGATCCCATTTAAGACTGATATGAGGCTTCAAACTTACTAGACAATGAGATGTGTCAAATTTTGCTTTCTTCCCTGGCCTGCACTGCTCTGAGTTGGTGCAATTTGTCTGCCGTTTATTTTGCTTGCTTGCTGTCATTCTACAGGTCATTTGGTCATTTAACTGGAAGACCGGAAACCCTTTACTTTTGAGTTTTGAATAACTTCCTATTCTTGCTTTAATCCTAATTTATTTCGGATATTATAGAGAATCATGGAGCACCTAAAACAGGACATATATAGGTTAAATTTTCAGCTCAATATATAAGCACAATCTAATGGTGAAGCACCCTGAAAGATTGTTCCATCCAGCTCCACAAACCAAAGTAACTAGTCAAATCATAAAACTGAGTAACTGACAGTAGATAATCATCATAAGGCAAACAAAAAGAAGTAGAAGAAACTGTTGAAAGTGATTTGGAAGCATGTCGTCATTACTACTTTTCCTGCTTGTCACCCGGCGTCGTTTGAGGGAGGAGGGGATGGGCTCCTGAAGGTGTGTAGCTCGGCGGGAAAGACATGATTGAGGATAGGGCTCCTGGCAGCGTGCTGTGGAAGTCACGGAACAGAGGAGGATCCAAGGAGGTGATACGGAGATGATGGACTGTTACCTGTCGATGCGATTGATGAACAGAGCGGGAGTGCCAAGACATTGACGGTGGCGACGCCCTAGCTTCCACCGTCAGATGCGTTGAAACCCTAGCTAATATTATGCGTTGTTGGGAGGAAAAGGCTGTGAAGACGGACGGAGCTTCTAGAGAGAGGAACGCACATCCGCTGGTCCCAGCCGCCGACGCTGCAGTCGCGGTAGCCGACGCTAGGCACGCGATGCCTATTGAGACCCTTCTAGAAAACGGTTGATTTTTTATAAACTGCACATCGCTAGAATTCTCTAGGCATCTACAACAGCCCGGGGAGGCTGAGAAGAAATCTTGTCCGTTGATGGAACATCCTGCGCACATGTTTTTTTTGCCGACGTGGATGTACGAGTGCACGCGTTTGGGTCGCGCTCTATATATATATATATATATATATATATATAATATAATAAAATATAGAATAGAATTTCAGACATAAAGACGGCAAACTAGAAGCATTCAATTTAATCACATGGTTTGGTCATTTTCTATTTTTCTAAATATATTATATCTCTAGATAGAACCTAGGGGTGTTATGGTGATATTGAATTATACATAATAAAAACGTTATATTTTTCAATACTACATGGATTTTCTGGATATACATGATTTTTATGAAGCAATATGCTTTGATATCATGCATTTTTCATCATACAACAATCCGTTCAGTGAATTCCAATTTTTATTTAAATAACTAGAATTTTAATACACAAGTACAATTTAAATCATTAATCTGGTAATAAAATAAATTAAACTACAAATAATTAAAATGTGAAAACAATATCACAAAACCAAAAGTATATTTTATAGCTCCTTTAACAGTTCACATGTCCTAACAAAATATACTTTAGGTAGCGTTTGGTTGAGCACTTATAATGGTAACGTTAATGTAATTAAATAAGAGTGGTATCTATTATCATGGAAATGAAAAGCGCCAATTGTTTGGATAAACCTGGTAACGTTTTCCATTTCCTTTACGTTGTTTGGATGGTCCTAGAGGTAATGAAGCCTAACAGCCGCACATAGGAGCAAACATGTGCTACTAGTAGAGCACATAGCAGCGAAATTGGGCAGCCGTACCGATCGAAGCCAACTTCAGCTGCACATAGCACACCATGTGAGAATTGAAGTTCAGTATGCCCTTAACTCTAAAACTAATCAAGTGATAAATATGCACTCTCAAGTGATTGTGCTATGCATAATGAGAACCAAGAAATTAATCAAGTCGCTGGGATGTAAAACCCGAGAAAACAACAATCAAATGACATATGTAAAACCTGAGAAAACAACAATCACAAAGTAGCACTGTCATGTGAATGAAAACTACAGGTTACCTTGTGAAGATAAAACTTTGTAGTCCCTATGCAAACAATGATGTCGCTCACCAATTCAGATGTCGCAATACTGCAAGATTAAACAGATCTCATTAGTAGAGGAGTGGAAAACAACAAGATAACAAAAGAAAATTGATGCTTACAAATTGAAGTACAAACTTTGGATTATTATTCGAATCTGATTGTCTTATTGAGCAAAAGAACTTTTTTCTACAACAGTAAGCCAATATATGGAGGAAGTTGACATGAAACTCTAAATGAAGCATCCTAAAATAAGCTCCACCCTAAGTTCCTCTTGTATTCTATGCATATTAGTCAGCCACTAATGAGCGGTAAAAAACTGATGTGAGAATTCAAGTTCAGTATATGCCCTTAACTCTGAAAAACCGATGTGAGAATTTTGCAGGAAAAAACAGCACCAAATCTAGGCCATGTCGGCTCCAAATCTGTCAGCACCAACTCTGAAAAGCTGAGATTTGCAGTATTATTTAATTATTAAACCAAATAGGTGGCTGGCTGATTTGGAATGGTAAAATTGCCCTTTGATATTCGCTAGCCACCCAAGCGGTTGCTCTTTAACTAACCATGTTTCTTAGGCAAATAAGCTACTTAAACCACGTGCTTAGGCACATGATTCTTTAATCTTTATTGTAGTATGGCTTCTTTTCTTCTGGACTCATGGGCAGAGCAAGTCTCTATGCTCTAGGCTCTAGCACAGTAAAATAGACGAGAAAGCAACCAACTAATGAGTAGATTACCTCAAGAACGACACCTTATGAGTCGATTCAGTAAAGAATAGCACCAGACGATGACAAGCACGGGGTGGCGGGGCTCATCGCCGCCGCCGTGGAGCCTGCCTCATGGGAACACCACCTTAGAAGAGTTGGATGAGAGGGACAGGGAGGGAGAGAAAGGAGGCTCACTGGTACAGTACAGGGGCAAGTTCTTTGATGAGATCTAGAACGTGTATCATCGACGGCAGGCTCGTGGATGAGATGTTAGGGTTCGTCGACCATCACAATGGTGGCGGGGCTCATCGACGGCAGGCTCGAGGACCACGGGTACGACGAGGAGGCCACTGTGTGCCGTGGAGCCTGCCTCACGGGAGGTTAGGGTTTCAGAGAAAGGATAGAGCTAGAGAGGGAGGGAGAGGACGATAGTCACCGGTGAGAGGCGGCGGCCGACGCGAGGGGAGATGGCGGCACGAAGGGAGGCGACGCGAGGAAATGGAAGTGGGGAGCCGTGGGAGAGGATAACGTCACCGAGCGAGTGGTATCGAATTACGGGGGAATTGAATGAAGAAGGTTTTTGATTACCGGGTATTCATTACAGACTACATCTAGCCAAACAGTTCTATTCTATGGATATCGCTTTACAGACGTAATTGGATCACATTATATTTGATCTAACCAAACACCTCCTTAATAGCTGCTTTCAATCTAATTCAATTAGACGGCTATTCCCTCAATAAATAAAATTTTCGCTCCTAGCAACATCATATCCTAATAAGAAAACTAAAAAGAGAAGAGAAATAGAGAATACTGCAGGGGCGAACCCAGTTAAGGGCATGGGCGTGCACATGTACACTCAATGACTTTTGGAAAAGGAAAGAAATTAGTAGCCATAATACATAAATAGACTTTGTAATGAGATCAGATCCAAATACATGTACCCAGATAGATTAAGTTAGGGTTCGAGTGTTCGGTTTAGCAGAGCAGAAAGGGAAGAGAAAGGGTGCGCATACCTGGTCACTTAGATACTCGTCGCGGCGAAGGGCCTGACGAAGATTTGGCGAAGGAACCAGACCTGGCGCGTGCGGCGGCGGCGGCTGTCGCCCAGTTGCGCCGAGAGAGGGAGGGAGAGAGTGTGCGCACGCGCTGCGAACGGGATAAGAAAGGACACGGGAGTCCGGTGTTCGAGTGTTTGCTCTTGGTCGTCTCTATCCTGTTTTTTGTCGTGGTCTAAAAAAATTAGCCATTAGAATATTTTATTTATTGAGTATTTTAAAATAGATTTAAAGTTTATTCAATGATACAAAATTTGCCTAACTAAATTAAAGTGGTCTAAAGTTTTAATCATCAACTTTAGTTGTTGTCGCATAAACACCGGATACTTAAAATAAAGAAAAGAAGATATCTAAAAAAAGTGGGATGTAGGTTAGTGGTGTGTTAAAACTCACAAAATTGTTATTTTGTCACTCTCAGTTTTACCTTATGTTATTATGTTATCTCGTGTCTATCACTACCAGAATCGAGTGTTTTGCCTGAAAAACACTCGGCAAAGTCTTTGCCGAGTGTGACACTCGATAAAGAGAGCTCGGCAAACAGTACATCGGCAATGGCTTCTTTGCCGAGTACTTTTTATCGGGCACTCAGCAAATAAAAGCGGCCGTCACGGCGCCGGATAACGGAGACGGCGTCTTTGCCGAGTGTTCTAGGTAACACTTGGCAAAGAAGTTACCTCTTTGCCGAGTGTCTATCAGCCCGCACTCGGCAAAGGGTCCACCAGCGGGGCCCTTTGTCAGGTTCTTTGTCGAGTGCTCTAGGAGGCACTCGGCAAAGTTTGCTTCTTTGCCAAGTGCCAGGGTCACATCTCTCGGCAAAGAAGCTACCAGTGCCAAGGTGTTGCTTCTCTGCCGAGTGATATAGCCCTGACACTCGGCAAAGAGGTCCTTAAAGAGGTCCTTTGCTGAGTGTAACACTCGGCAAAGTGACTAGTATACACCTTTTTATTTGTTTTTTCTATTCCATCCAAACAAACCAAAGATATCACATATACATCACATATCACTATAGGAAACTGGTTAAAGAACGTGGGTGACAAACCGTCGAACTCAATGTAATAAGCCGTCGAACTTACCGTAAGAACGTGGGTGTACCGACGAATATAACCGACGGTGATTTTTGGACGAATTTAGAGAAGTAAGTTCGACGGCCCCGACGAACTTAACATTAAGAACGTGGGTACCGTCGAACTTAACATTAAGAACGTGGGTACTGTCGAACTTAATATTAAGAAAGTGTGTTTTTAAGTTCGACGAGGGCGTCGAATTTGGAGAAGTAAGTTCGACGGTACCCACGTTCTTACGGTTAAGTTCGACGGGGCCACGTGGTCGTTGAACTTATGTGTCCTGCGTGGGTCTGCGAGGGCTGCACATTAAGTTCGACGGTACCCACGTTCTTAACATTAAGAATGTGGGTATCCCTTTTCCAAAAAAATAAAAAATATAGAAATGAAAAATTAGACACACATAATATCACATACAATACATATTTCAAACACATTGATATACGTTCATATCACGAATTCACACAAGTCCAAATATATAAGTTCACAAATTCACATAAGTCCAAACACATAAGTTCACAAATTCACACAAGTTCACAAGTTCAGACACACAAGTTCAAACATTAGCTCCATCGCTCTCGATCAGGACATCGGATTGTTGTTCATAGCTCCACCACAAGAATTGAGACATCTGTATGCAAAGTCATCGTGAGGGGGAGGAGTCACTTGATGAGAGCCGGAATCCTACAAAATAAACCAAAATTCTCATAAATATATAACTGACATTAAATCACATGTACACAAAGATATAGGAAATCATGATAAACACAAAAGGTGGCTTCCATATGTTAATTGTCCAAGAAACTACTTTGGACTCAAGGCCTGATAGACCGATGTAACTAAAGCTATTGGAGAAATGTCTACATTGTACAGCAAGCGACCAGAGTGGCTATTCTCTAAAAAAGGATAAATTGTGCACTACAACAACAACTTCTTAACAACTTATGTGGCTGTGTCCAGGTACTTAGAACACTGTTGAAGGAAACAATAGCAAAACCATCAGGCTTTCACTTTGACAAGCGTCAACATTAGCTGAGGTGTCACCCAGCAGCGACTCAAGGGTCACTGTAACAACTAACAATATGTTTTCTCCAACAAGATCTCAATGGTCGTGGTCCTGCTAGATTTGGAAAAGCAGCTTATGTGTGGTGGATTTTAGATGCACGAATAAAATGCATAAGTGGTCCTTAAACTTGGCACACTATGATATTTGACTCCCAAACTTAGAAAACCAGAAAAACAGATCTTTGAATTTCGACCCATGTAAAATCATTTAAAACTGAACATGTTTAAACCGGATACATATGTAATATGTTGTACAATATCCAGACTTGCAAGTAGTGGAGTAGTCCAAAAAAAAGTCCAATTTGTAGCAAATAAAAGTAGCAAGCATCATGAATCAGGAACGTACCGCTGGTGATGGAAGTGGCTGTGTTGGCCATGGGGGCGTCCCCAAGGCCCCATTGGACGTGTAGGATATCCCCATGGTGGTGGCGGTCAATATCCCATACCTGGTTGTGGAGGAGGAAGAATCTATCCTCTAGGGGGCATTGACCACTGTATGTCCATCTGTGGGTTTCCTTGTCCGATCTCAGAACCCTATAACCAAATAAAACGATGCATGATTATAATTGTAAATGAAAGTAAATATAATACAAAAATATACCTGTGTTTCGTTGGTGTTTGGGGTCTGTCCAGATTGTGACGGACGGATGAACTGGGGTCCCATTTGAGATCCCATCTGAGCACTATACATCTGCAAATACAATAAGCTTGAGTTTTATTTTAAACTAATGTAAATATAGAGTTTATACTAAACAACTGAATTCTGAATCCGATGGAAAACATAAATTGCATTGGAACGTGTAGGATTAGAGTGGTTGATAGACACAGAAGAAAGACAGAGCTAAAAAGCACTCGCGCCACCATAGTATGTATGTTCATATCACAAGACTTCATTAATCAAGACAAGAACTAACCAATTCTAGTTACCCACACAAAAGAGACTCCAAGCAATCATTTTAATATTTGCTGATTTTTGGACAACAGGACAACAACTACTTGTTTAGCTCATAACTCACAAGATATGCATCCAAAAATATTAAACTAGGACTTTCTAGAAAGCTTATAAAGTCCTCTATAACTTTTGTACTATCATCATAACAAGATTCGACCTTTAGAAAGGTCAAACAGTGCTAAACGTAAATTCTGTCCAGATTTGGACAGAATTCGACTACTCACTTCAAAAATCTATAACTGGAGTCTCAGGTATCAAAATCAAGTGATCCTAGACTTTTTAGAAAGTTAATAAATATGTCTACAACTCATTTATAATAATCTCAAGGTGATTCAATGTGTATCAAAGTCAGTTAATACAAACAAACATTGTTGTCCAGACTTTTGATAGATTCAAACATCACATTTCAAACAGCCATAACTTGGACTTCTAGACCACCAAAATGGGTGCTCCAAAATTTGTTGGAAATCTTAAGAAAAGTACTACAATTCTCCTATAATTACTAAGAGCGGATTCTAAGTTTAACTTGGGCAAACAAGATTATTTTCGAAATCAGTACAGAATCTGGGCAGATTCTGAGATTGGGCGGATTCTGAGCGGATTACTAAAATTATTACCTGCATCAGCATTCCCTGCATCATCTGAACTTGTTGAGATAGTTGTTGAACTTGTTGTTGTTGGTGTCTTAGTTGCTCATCAAGCTCTGATCCCTCGAAGTTGAAGTTCAAGATCTACTCCCCACCGAGGAAACAGACCGACGACCAAAGCTATCGCGACTCACAACCCCATCACCGATCCCCAACCAAGAAACATCACAAGTTATGAACCAATAGTTTTTATTTATCACAGCTTTGATCTTATCATACCTCCCATGTGGTAGCCCACCACCAGCAACATATGCTGCATCCAGATAGAAAGGTGCCTCCCTCTAATCTAGACCATCGTCTCATGCTTTCCTCCTAACCTCCTCGGCATAACGAGTATACAAAACAATTTATGTTAATTATAAATGAGTCACACGTTAATTAAGAATAGATAGTTATTATTTACACCTACCAGCTTTTCTGTCGCGCTGTCGTCACATAAAATTTCTGGATGCTCTGGATCTGGACCTCGGTGTCCCTCCATGTAAACGTCAATGAATCGGGGTTCAACACCATCACGAGCCTCCTGCAGTAAGAGACATAATGAATATACAAATTTGTCAGAGGAAAAAAGACTAAATGTTACTTAGCTCATCATACCATTCGTTGTGATTTCCCAATAAATCCATCTGCTCCAAATCGATGGAGGCCCGGTTTGCTCTTCCGGTTCAAACGATTTCTATTTGAAATCACTTTGTACTCATCTGAGGCCCAGTACTCGCAGAGCTTGACCCAAGCTTCAGGATGAGCAGTGAGCCAGTCCACTTCACTTTGTTTGTACTCCTCAGCTGTCAAGTGGATTTCACACGCCTGCTTGTTGGTCATTCTTTGACCCTTCACTTTCTTGAAGTACACGGTAACAACTTTGACCCGTGCATCTGACATTGAACCATTTATAACTTTTATAGCAGCATTGTGGAATACACGTTTTGCATGTTCTTCGTTCGCTGTTTCGTCCAATCTAAATTGTTCCTCCGTAATGAAGAAGCAATTAAATTCATTTATAGATGCCCACGGTAAGTAAATTTAAAAGACATAACAAACTCACCCAAAACGATGACCACACCGCGTCTTGGTGAGTACGGTCGGGTCCATATGGTTTGAGGCCTCAGTGAGCCCAGTGATACGCCCTATCTCTGTCCCGTTGAATTGTACCACCCCTGGATAGTGAAAACGAGCTATAGATCCCAGCACTGTGTTAACTGGTGTCCGGTGACCTTTGCCACTCCATGCCACCTCCACCCAGCTCCTCTCTCCTGTAGGGTTTATGACCCTACGTTGGTCCAAGGGTTGTGTCAGTGGAACTCTAAGGGACCGCCGAAACCAACAAAATTGTAAATTGTGCACTGGGAATAATATCAATCCAACAAAAAATATAACTCATCGTCAAAATAAAAATACCTGAAGTTCGTTGCATGTGTCGTTGTAACAACCTTGTCATCGGCCTCTCCATCGTAGTCCTCCCCATAATCATCATCATCACGCATCGGTGAACCTTGGCGTGCCAGCTCGTCCTCCTGCCTAGGTGCATTGTGGTCTGCCGCCTCGCGCTCTTGATCAAATGCATTGTGGTCCTGCTCTAGCATAGGTCCACTTGAGCCTATCGCCTCACGCTCCTGCTCAAGTGCATTGTGGCCTGGCACCTCGTGCTCTTGCCCAGATGCACTATGGCCTGCCACCTCGCGCTCTTGCCTAGGTGCACTATGGCTTGCCACTTCGCGCCCCTGCTCCTCCATGCAACCAAGGAGCTGCTCTAGTCGTTGCCTTGACGATGTAGAGCCCTACAAACATAATCAACAATGAGATATATCAAGTACTCGAATATAAGGTGGTAATACTATTACATACGTAGAAGAAAAGAAAATAAAACAAATTAAATACCTGGAACAACATAGAGGATGTATCCCCACCACCTGAACCCCTAGTCGACCGTGACCTCGAGGAGTCACCACGGTCTCCGCGCTTCGTCCCTTTGAGCTTGTCCATGATTTTCATCATCTGCACAAATTTCATTACAAGAATTTAATTATATATACTTTTAGGATTGAAATAGGAATGCATATACAAGAATTTAAATATATATACTTTTAAAAAATCATCAGCATCAGAATCTGCTTCAGCAACGCGCTGCTCAATTATTTCAAGTCTTTTTATTTTTCAAGAATTCTCTGTGACTTACGAGTCCTTGTCCTAGAAGGACCTGGTTCTTCTACCATCAAATCTATGGCGAGACTAGCTACTTCATTGAGCCCTAAATCCTCAGATATAGTACATTCTCTATTTTCTGACTGATCGCCTTCTTCTTGATAAATATTAACAGGATCATTATCTTCGTTATTTGTGTTGTAATAATCATATCATAACGGATGGACTTCAGGATTAATTTTGTATACAACCCAACAAGACTTCAAGTTTTCATGAGGATATGTTAGATAGTACACCTGTTGTGCTTGATGTGCAAGCACAACATTGGTATAATCGCCGCCTTTAAACCGTGATTCATGTTTTACCTCCACAATTCCAAATTCATCCTCTCGCGTTTGTTGAGGATCAAACCATTCACAATCAAATAACACAAACATGAACTCTTTGGCCCCACCAAGAGTGTACTCAGTTATGTCTTGAAGAACACCATAATAGTCATGAGTGCCTCCGTCTGCATTTGTGGCAGTTGCTACTACTCCACTGTTTGTCGTGGCTGCCTACGAGCGGGTTTTTTCTAATTTTGATGTTCGGAAATGGTATCCATTAATATCATAGCGGCTATATTTTCTTGCTTTCAACTGACCATGTGATATCTGTCGCAAATCATCCGAGACTAGAGAGTCAAGTTTCTTACACTACATAAAGCAGAAAAAAGATATAGTTAAATAGCAAGTCGTATGTGCAAACTAAGTACACAAAGGAAAATTATAAAGAGATAATTACATGCTCGTGGAACCATTCAACGAAACATGGACCTCTGTTCATCCCTTTCATACGTAGATTATCCAGTTCCTTTGGTGTAGGTTTGTGACCAGCTAAATATATGGAATCAAACATTTCAAAGTATGGATCAAGTTCCTCCATGTTGGTGTACAAGTAGAGCATGGTGAAATTACGCTCTATTATGTCAACATAATGTGCAGTAGAAGCCCCGACCCCTTTCCCCTTGCAGAGAAAAACACTAAGGTCGGTCGAAGGACCTTCTTCTTCAGTATGATACCATGTTGACTGAGCATTCACATTGTTAGTGTGTGATAAATACTGACTTGAGAAGATTGTGATCTCTTTAGCTGCAAAGGCCTCTGCGATACACCCCTCAACCCTTGCTTTGTTCCGCACAGTAGCTCTAAGTTTTTTCAATTCTCTTTCTTGACTATACATCCATCGGAACTGCACTGGTCCTCCTACCAATGCTTCATAAGATAAGTGCACTAGCAAATGTTGCATCACATTCATAAATCCAGGCGGAAATACTTTTTCCATCTTGCATACAAGCACCACGATTTGTTTCTCAAATTGAATCATCAATTTCTTTGAGATATGCTTAGCACATATATGTCTATATATGTAACTAAGTCTAACAATCATCTTCCACAGAGGAGCCTTCAAATAGCCACGGAACATTACTGGCATAAGTCTTTCCATCAAAATATGGTAATCGTGAGCCTTTAAACCATTTAATTTATTAGTATCGAGGTTAACAGTACGTTTTATGTTAGCTGCATAGCGGTCTGAAAACTTCAACATTTTCAACCATCGAAATACTTCTTTTCGCTCTTCCGGCTTTAGACAGTATGGAGCTCGTGGTGTCCTCTCCTTTCCATTAGGATTTAATTTGACCTCAAGGCTAGGGCGATTGCAAAGATTAGCTAAATCTTTCCTAGAATTGATGTTGTCTTTTGTTTTACCCTTAATGTTTAGATACATGCTTATGATGCTTTCAGCAAAATTGCGCTCTTGGTGCATCAAATCTATGTTGTGTGGTAAAATCAATACCTTCGCATACAGAAGTTCCCACAGAAAAGAAATATGAGTCCAGTTGTGATCTTGACCATAGCCTTCAAACTCATGACCTTCTGCAGCCCTTTGAAGGGCATGATGTTATATCATGATATCTTCACCCATTAAACGTTTTGGTGGACCCTCTTTAACTTTTATGCCTCTTCTAAATGACTTCGTATCATTTCTAAACGGGTGATTGGATGGAAGAAACCATCGATGACAATTAAAGAATGAGACCTTTTTACCATGCTCCAATCAATATGCTTGTGTGTCCCCCATGCATATGGGACAACACAGTCGACCGTGGACACACCAGCCAGACCAAATACCATATGCAGGCAAATCATGAATTAACCACAAATATACAACACGTAAGGTAAATTCACATTTTAGATGACCATCATAAGCCTTTACCGGGACCCATAGCTCTTTGAACTCTTCAATCAACGGTTGCATGAATACATTGATCTCCTTTCCAGGATGTTCAGACCCTGGAATAATAAGGGCAAGAAATATGAACCCTTCTTTCATGCATTTGTTGGGAGAGGGTTGTAGGGCATGATGAAAACCGGCCAACAAGAGTATGAAGTTGAACTGTTATCGTAAGGAGTGAAACCATCAGTGGACAAGCCTAGACGAACACTCCTAGCGTCTCTTGCAAATTCTGGATCAAAACGATCCAGAGCCTTCCAAGCATCGCCATCTGATGGATGCATCATAATGTCTGGGTCTTGGCTCTCACAGTCTCCTTCCTTATGCCACAACATTAGCTTCGCAGTTTCTGGGGTTAAAAACAAATGTTTAAGCCTTGGGGTGATGGGCATATATCAAAGCTGTTTAACTGCCACTTTTGTAGCAAAAGTAGCTCCATCCTCTTTTAGTACCTCCACATATCTTGATTTACCGCATTTCTGATAATGGGTGGCTGCTTCATATTTCTTCCAATTATCTTCGCACACATCAATCTTCTTATACTTCATGCCAAGACCGGATACAATCTTTTTAGACTGGTACAAGTCTTTTGGCATCTTATGGTTCGATGGGATGAGATCAATAATCAGATTGATTATATCGTTATAGCAATTATTCGAGAAGTTATACTTTGCCTTCATTGCCATAAGACGTGTAACCACCTGCAACACGGTCACAGTGGTGTCGTCATGCATTTTTTCCTCTGACGCGTGAAGAAGCTTATAAAACTCCTGCACTTCCTCTGGTGTAGCCTGTTCCGAGGCCAATGTTGGATACTCACTACTAATATCAGCCACCAAGTCATCCATCCGATCCTCCTCGTCAGCATCAATTCTTTCTGACTCAGCGATATTCTGCTCTACTTCTCCATGTGAGCGCCACACAAGATAGTTAGACATAAACCCATTCTTGCAAAGGTGATGCTCCAGTTCTTCGATCTTTCTCACATACTTAAAATTCTGACACTTGGTACATGGACACTTCACCACACGAGGTCCACTAGAAAATGCGAGATCCACGAATTGTTTTGCAACCCTAACCCATTCCTTTGAGTGACCTAGAGTCACGCTATTGAATCCATCATACATCGCCCTTATTCTATTGTCTTCCATTTCCAAAACTAAATAAAACAATGTATAAACAATGTGTACATTAACATCATTAAATAGGCGGCAGCGCTAGGCATAAGAAAATACTTTAACCAAACATTGAACATAACATTGCTTAATCTAAAATGAGCATCCATCGATTATAACAACTACCTAAAAATACCACATCAAATTTTAATTAACAAGCTAATTCTAATACTATGCATCAATTAATCCTAAAATAAAGTGAAAGCACCTAGAGGGGGGGTGAATAGGTGATCCTGTAAAAACTGAAGACTTAAAGCCACAAAACTTGATTAAGTGTTAGCACAATGAAATCAAGTGGCTAAGGACCGAGCTCTTGTGAAACACAATAGTCACAGTGAGAACAAGCACAAGAGACACAATGGTTTATCCCGTGGTTCGGCCAAGTACAACACTTGCCTACTCCACGTTGTGGCGTCCCAATGGACAAGGGTTGCACTCAACCCCTTTCAAGTGATCCAAAGATCCACTTGAATACCATGGTGTTTTTCTTTCTTTCACTATATCCCGTTTGCGAGGAATCTCCACAACTTGGAGCCTCTCGCCCTTACAAATGATGATCACAAAGAAGCACGGATGTAAGGGAGGGAAAAGCAACACACACAAGCCTCAAAAGCAATAGCACAAACACACACACTAGTCACAACTTGAGCTCTAAGTTCACACACGGAGTTCTCAACTCAAGAGGAGCTCAAATTGCTATCACAAAGAATCAAATGCGCTAGAATGAAGTCTTGGTGCTTAGAGATGATCAAAGAATGCTTGTGTATCTCCTCCATGCGCCTAGAGGTCCCTTTTATAGCCCCAAGGCAGCTAGGAGCCGTTGGAGGCAATCAGGGAAGGCAATTCTTGCCTTCTGTCGAGTGGCGCACCAGACAGTCCGGTGCACCACCGGACATCCCCTGTTCACTGTCCGGAGCAAATCGCCTTCCTAAATTGGTGCAACCGACCGTTGAAGACTTGGAGCCGTTGGCGCACCGGACACTGTCCGGTGCACACCGGACAGCCCGGTGCCCCCATCAGACCGTTGGCTCGGTCACGCGTCACGCGCGGATTGCACGGCCGACCGTTGGCTCACCGGACAGTCCGATGCACCACCGGACAGTCCGGTGAATTTTAGCCGTACGTCGCCGACGAATTCCCGAGAGCGGCCAGTTGACCAGACTCTAGCCTGGCGCACCTGACACTGTCTGGTGCACCACCGGACAGTCCGGTGTACCCAGACCGCGCAGAGTCTTGGCTGCTCCAGCCAAGTCTTTTTCCTTTTTGTATTTTCTCTGATTCTAGCACTTAGACAAATATGTTAGTACACAAAAAACAATGTACTAAGTCTAGAATCATACCTTTGTGTTGATTTACACTTCATCCACCATTTGGCACAATTTAATACTTAAACCATTTGTGTTGGGCACTTAATCACCAAAAGACTTAGAAATGGCCCAAGGGCACATTTCCCTTTCAATCTCCCCCCTTTTTGGTGATTTATGCCAACACAACACAAAGCAACACATAGAAGTGCAACAGTAATGCAAATAAGAACAAGAATTGTTTTTTATTCAAATTTGGCATATTTGGATCATTCTTTGCCAGCACTTGGTTTGTTTTTGCAAATCAAACTCAATTTCCTATCTCTAAGTCAAACACACTTGTTGAGACATAAAGAGAGGTATTCCAAGAGAAATTGATCAAAGATTCAAAAACTCCCCCTTTTTCCCATAATCAAACATTCTCCCTACAGGAGACACTAAGAGAATTTTGACAAAAAGTTCTAACTCTATTATTTTTCAAAATTCTCAAGTGGTAGCTGATCCATTTCTTGCTTTGGCTTTAATTTCTCCCCCTTTGGCATGAAGCACCAAAACGAGATCATTTTTGGCCCTTGAACCCCATTGCCTCACCAAAATCTTCAAATAAGAGTAAAAAGGAAATAAGAGTATGGAGATGAACTTGGAGTAAGTTACCCTTTCATCGGAGTGCAGTGGAAGTCTTGCAAGGTCCAAGTTCACCTTTCCCTTTCAATCCACTTTTGAGACTACATGAAGTAAACTCAAGCACAAATGTTAGTCTCAAAGGGTCAAGTTGTAGCACTTCTCCCCCTAAATATGTGCATCATTCACATATGGACTTGTGAGGTCCGGGGATCCCTTGCACAACTTGAGCACCATGCATAAACAACAAATTTCATAAATGCATAAAGTAACTTGATCAAAGGCATAAAACACATGTATGCTATAAATCAATCAAGTTACGCGAATCTAAGACATTTAGCTCACTACGCAGCCTGCAAAAGGTCTTCTCATCTAAAGGCTTGGTAAAGATATCGGCTAGCTGGTTCTCGGTGCTAACATAAAACACTTCGATATCTCCCTTTTGCTGGTGGTCTCTCAAAAAGTGATGTCGGATGTCTATGTGCTTAGTGCGGCTGTGTTCAACAGGATTGTCCGCCATGCGGATTGCACTCTCATTATCACATAGGAGTGGTGTTGGGGACTTGTTCTCAAATGCTTCGGATTAAGAACAAGGCAACATAAAAAGTGTTAAATGTTAAGGCCCTTCGTCCTACCAAACATTATTCCCCTTCGGGAATAATGACTTCCGGACGAAGGTTACAAGAGACATACCTTCGTAAATATAGCAAGTAATAACGAAGGATTCAAGCAAAGCATGAAATGTAAATCATAGAATCATTTCTATCTTATTAACGCAGAAAAATAGAAATGATTACAAATTACAAATGTACCTTCGGTCTTGAGAGAAGATAAAAAGTACAAGCGTGACGCAAATGCCAATGCCAAGTCAGCGTGAACAGTACGGGAGTACTGTTCATCTATTTATAGACGCGGGACGCAGCCCACGTAAAATTACATCCATGTCCATTACATTTGTTAATGACTTATGGAAATCTGTCAAGGCCCACGTAGTCTTTTCATCTTTAAGTCGGTTCCCCTTTCCGCTATCGCGACGAAGCTTCCTTGCACACAACTTCGGCTGTGCACCTTCGTAGAGCTTGGTAATCAGCTCGTCCTTCGTCTGGTTCAGGCTTCGTCCTGACCGTGCTTTATGTTTATAATTCTGAGTCCGAAGATACCTGTTCACATAATCCACTTGGAAAACATTGTCAAATCATGTTTTTGAGGACCTTCGGAGGACGAAGGCCCCCAATAGTAGCCCCTCGCAATATTAATTTAGTATTAAATTCAGATTGCGATTTGGACGAAGGCCTTGAGCCGAAGGTCCGAAAAAACACCTTCCCTTTGCTAGAATAGCAACATCCACTGACAAGCGGGGTCTTTCAATTTTCAGCGCCCTGGGCGTATAAATAAGATCACATCGCGAACTCATTTGGTACGCACACTTGCCATCTGCTTCGGTCCACTAAATTTTTAGCTCTTGTGCATTAAGATTGGTGATCTTTTTGATTTCGAAGCTTCGGCCCTGAAAACAGTTTTTTAGCATTTCCGAAGATGTCTGAAGGCAAGAAGATCCCTGCGGAGACGAAGCTGAGTCTCGAGGAAGAGAAGAATCTGGGGTTCCTGATTGCGATGGCAGAGACCAATACAGAGAAAATCACCAAGGAGATTCTCGAAGGTTTGTCCGAAGATACTGGTGACAGCGACAGCTATGATGTAGAAAGTGGTGGGGAAGAGGCCGAAGATCGACCATGGCGGCCAAGTCACACGGTTTTCGGGAAAACCATCATCAAGCAGAGTCATATTGATAATATGAGGGGGCGGTATTTTCGAGATATATCTATTGTGAGGGCTGACGCTGGAGAAAAGACTTCTCCCACCCCCGAAGAAGATGAAGTTGTAGTCTTCCGAAGCTTTCTCAAGGCTGGGCTTTGATTCCCCCTGAGCAACTTCGTCGTTGAGGTACTGAAAACATTTCAAGTCTATCTTCATCAACTTACTCCCGAAGCTATCATAAGAATGGGGATGTTTGTCTGGGCTGCAAGAAGCCAAGGTTTAGAACCAAATGCTAAAAGTTTTTGCAACATTCATGAATTGTTATATGAGACGAAGCCGTGGGGAAAAGAACAATATCACAATAATTTTGGGTGTTACAGCTTCGGTGCCCGCTCCGGGTCAAGCCGCCCTGTGCCAACCTTTCGGAAGAGATGGCCCGGAGCCTGGATGACTGAATGGTTCTACGTAAAAAATGACTTAACAGCGCAAGAAAATGTCAAGAGTATCATTATGCGCCCCATCTGGCAACGCTTCGGACTTCGAAGGCCGAAGGTTGAAATGGACGAAGCAGCCGAAGAATGCCAAAGAGCCTTCGGCATAGTCTGCTCTTTCATTGGGACAAGGGACTTGGTCCAAGAGCACATTGCCTTCAGGGTATGGCCACTTGCAGAAAAGTGGGAAATGCCGAAGGAGACCATTAAAGAGTCCGACGAAGGCGGACTGGTCAGACTGAAATACACATTCAAATATGCAGATAAATTTGTTGAACCTGATGATGACTGGCTGAAAAGCATTGAAACATTAAGTGATGAACTACTTGGGGCATATTCGAAGGCCGAAAATACTGCGCTATCAGCAGCCTTCGGAGGCCGAAAAAAGAAAAGGCTCAACCGTGTGTTTGACGCAGTCGGGTTTATGTACCCTGACTATCACTATCCGGTATTGAGTCGCAAAAGGAAAAATACTTCTCCTGCGACAGAAGCTACCACGAGTGCCCCTAGTGAGCCAGCGCCTCAAAGAAAAAAGATGAAGGTGCTCACCCATCGGACACGCTTTATTGAGCCGGCCACAGTGCCAGAATTCATTGGTGAAGTTTCTTTGGCCTCTGAAGCTACAGAACCAGCTCCAGTGCCGAAGATGAAAGAGAAGACTGAAGCGCCTTCAGCAGTAGAAAAACCGAAGATTGAAGGGCCAAAAACATCAGAAATTTTAAGTCCTTCAACAAATGTCGACACAACAAAAAATCAAAAGGGCCCATTGGTGACCCCAAGAAGAAAAAGAATGGTGAACGTACTGGATGTCTTGGAGACAATTAAGTCTTCAAGCGCAACCGCAAAGGAGTCTGTTGAACTCGCTGAAGCATCTACAGAAGCTTCGAAACAACCAGCTGAAGCTGAAGCCGAAGCTGGGCCTTCAGAGCCCGCCAAGGAACAATCCGAGAAAATATCAGAACCAGCTTTAGTTGAAGAAATTGACACTGCCGCCCCCGAAGCTCCCTCCAGCATACGCGATTACATCGTGCGACATGCTTCGGGGAAGAATTTGTCTGAAGAAGAAATCTATGAAGCGAATCACTATGCTAGAGAGTTGAAGTATCCAAAGGGGGCAGTAGTATTCAATGGGACAGACGAAGATGATTTCCTGTACTGTCTCCCAGACAATAAGGAGCTATCCGTGTGCCGGGAAATGGCTAGAAGCATGGGGTTCCCGAAACTCGAAGCTGGATTATGCGCCATGACGAAAGAGGATCTCGCAGACAGTCTTGCATATAATAGCCTAAAGGTATGGAAATTAAGCGTTTGAAAAAACTTTTTTAATACATAATTCATTCCTTTATTCTTATATGGATTCTCTTTCGTATAGGGCTTGATTCTAAGCAACGCATTAAGAGCCCAAAAAAGCGCCGAAGATGAAAGCTATGACATTGCGTTTAACAATTTACGCTTCGAAGTTATCAAGCTAAGAAACGAAGCTCTGGAAAAGGATAAGATTCTGCTTACACTGGTAGATAAAGTAAAGAAGGACGAAGCTGCTTCAAAGGCCCAGGCCGAAGCTCAAAAACGTGAAATTAAAGATCTTCAGAAACAGCTAACTAGAGCCAAAGAGGAACGTGTGCTTGAGGAAACGAAACGAGAACTTAGTGATTATATGGTCAGCAAATTGGAGTTAAGTGTTAAAGAGCTTCGTGCTTCTCAGAGGAACTGTTATGTTAAATCTGTAGAATGCGTGAATAAAATTAAAACCAGCTTCGCCAGCGTGGGCGCCTTTTCCAGCGAAGAGAATTTCTCTCGAGGCAATCCCGAAGGTCCACTGGAATGGATTAGTCACGAAGCAGAAGCCTTCGAGGAGATCCTGAGCAGTCGTGGCGACATCTGCGCTTTTTCGGGCACCAGAGGAATTGCTTCTGTCTTAGAGAAGAAAGGTTGCGGGCATGTAAAATTTTTAGCTCAGTCCGAAGCTGCCTTATCTTCCGAAGACATCAAGGACCCCTCGGCCGAAGCAAGCGTGGTTGGTGGCAAATTTTTTACTGATATCTGGAACGACGGCAGCCGAGGAATGGCGCAAGAAATCATCCAAAGGAGCGAAAAAGGCATCCATGATGCTAGGAAAGTGGCAGAAGCTGCCGAAAGAAGTACAGAGCCCGAAAGGCAATTAGGTATTAATTAGTCGTTCTTATCGTGTTGTAATTTTTATTTCAAACTTTGCTCACGATTTGTAATAGTAATGAAGAAATGTTCTCTTCCCTCAGAAGCTGCTGGATCGACTGCCGACCCCCACACAAAAGGGGATGACAAAATTAAACAAATGGCCGAAGCTATCATGGACAAAGTTGTTGATCAACTTCTAAATGAAGCCGCCGAAGCAGTATTAAGAGAAGACTAGATGCTATTAGAAAAAACATTTAAATTGTGATCTATGTAACATTTTGTACATTTGAATGTAATATACAAGTTTCTTTTCATTATTCAATTCTTTACGATGCATGAAACTCTACATACATACCTTTTTGAGCCTTCGGCGAAAAAACACCTTCCCTTCTTTTCATGCTTCGTGAAGAAGACATTCTCCGTTAAAATTATTCTGATGAAACACGTTCATACTTCATGAAAACATTCTCCGAAGCTATACAATTTCGATATTGCTCTGATGAAGCTTGTCCATGCTTCGTAAAAATATTCTCCGAAGCTGTATTCCGAATCTATACAATTTCGATATTGCTTTCTCAAAGCATCCTTTCGAAGGTTGATATTGTGTACCCTTCTCTTGCAAAATGCAATATGATGTATGATGCTTATGCTATGCAAGATGATGTGATGATGTTATGTTATGCAAATGACCTTTGTTCCGAAGATACACACAAAATTTATTCGTAAGCTCTGCATTCCCTTAGGAACGTCTTTGGAGCTTCTTCGCCTTTTACTTAGACGGTATAAGCTCTGCATTCCCTTAGGAACGTCTTTGGAGCTTCTTCGTCTTTTACTTAGACGGTATCAGCGTTGACTTTTCGCTGTAAGCTCTGCATTCCTTTAGGAACGACTTTTGAGCAGAAAACTTACACTGCGCTCCCTTTGGAACGGCTTTTTGTGACTTCATGAACTTACTCTGCGTTCCTTAGAATGACTTTCTGTTAATCCGAAGGATTTTTAATACTTCGAAGGTCCTCCTTGTTAACACAAAAACTTCATCAACTTAAGCCTATGGAGAAAATAGATTTTCCTCGTGGGAAACAGCGAAATTATTACATGGAAACTATCAATGTTTTTTGCTACAGAGAATAGAACTGAATGGAAAAGACTGCTATCAAAGGTAGGATATGTGTCAATAAATGTGCTTCGACTCTGGCACAGTGCTGTTGACTGTGCGAGCTTCGGATTGTTCTCTGAAGTCCCTTTGATGTGGAGCATATTGACTCCCCTCTGGCTGTTGACCCTGTTGCAATGGAGGTGGAGGCGGGGGCTGTTGCCAGGAAGCTTGAGGTTGACTTGCCGAAGCTACAGAAGCTGCAGGGTGGTTGTCTATGTATTGTGGGATGTAAGGCGGATGATACGAAGCAGTATGCATGACCTGCTTCGGCTGAACTTGTTGAGATGCAGCTTCGGCTATCTCCTTTTGCTTCTGGATTGTAATATGGCACGTCCTGGTGGTATGGCCCTTGCTTTCTCCACAGAACAAGCAAAACAATTTCCTTGGTTGGTCTCCGAATCTTCCGCCGAAGCCCCTGGCGCCTCTGCCTCTCGGAGCTGGTGGCCGGAAGGAAGCTTGTTGTTGCCCCGAAGCCTGTGAGGAGTACTGCGGTCTGCTCTGCTGACTCCCCTTATCATCATTCTGAGTGGAGCTGTGGATGGACCGGACATGCCTCGGGTAGTATCTTCCTCCGAAGCCCCTGGTCATTTCAGAAAATCTGAAGGCCTCCTCCCTTCTTTGGCGAAAGTCATTGTCAGCACGAATGTACTCATCCATCTTTTGGAGCAGTTTCTCCAGGGTCTGAGGCGGCTTTCTAGCAAAGTATTGAGCTGCAGGCCCAGGACGAAGCCCCTTGATCATGGCTTCGATAACAATTTCATTGGGCACCGTTGGAGCTTGCGCCCTCAGACGCAAGAACCTTCTGACATACGCCTGAAGGTATTCTTCATGGTCCTGAGTGCACTGGAACATGGCTTGTGCAGTGACCGGCTTCGTCTGAAATCCTTGAAAGCTGGTTAACAACATATCCTTCAGCTTCTGCCATGAGGTGATCGTTCCTGGTCGAAGGGAGGAGTACCAGGTCTGAGCAACATTCCTGATGGCCATGACGAAAGACTTCGCCATGACTGCAGCATTGCCCCCATACGAAGACACTGTTGCTTCGTAGCTCATCAAGAACTGCTTCGGGTCTGAGTGGCCGTCGAACATGGGAAGCTGGGGTGGCTTATAGGATGGAGGCCAAGGTGTAGCCTGCAGCTCAGCGGACAAAGGAGAAGCATCATCGAAAACAAAATTTCCCTGATGGAAATTGTCATACCAGTCATCTTCGTTGACGAAGCCCTCCTGATGAAGGTCTTTCTGCTGAGGCCTTCTGTTTTGCTCATCATGGGTAAGATGGCGGACTTCCTCAGAGGCTTCGTCTATCTGCCGTTGCAACTGAGCTAGCCGGGCCATCTTCTCCTTCTTCCTTTGCACCTGTTGATGTAGGATCTCCATATCCCTGATTTCTTGGTCTAGCTCTTCCTCCTGAAGCGTTGGGCTGACGGCCTTTCTCTTCTGGCTTCGGGCCTCCCGAAGAGAGACGGTCTCCTGGTTGTGGTCCAGCGGTTGCAGTGCTGCAGCCCCAGCCGCTGAAGCTTTCTTCGGTGCCATAGCGAAGATCTACAGCTTCCGAAGGTGTTCAAAAAAGCTCGAAGTGGAAGTGAGTTCACCGGAGGTGGGCGCCAATGTTGGGGACTTGTTCTCAAATGCTTCGGATTAAGAACATGGCAACATAAAAAGTGTTAAATGTTAAGGCCCTTCGTCCTACCAAACATTATTCCCCTTCGGGAATAATGACTTCCGGACGAAGGTTACAAGAGACATACCTTCGTAAATATAGCAAGTAATAACGAAGGATTCAAGCAAAGCATGAAATGTAAATCATAGAATCATTTCTATCTTATTAACGCAGAAAAATAGAAATGATTACAAATTACAAATGTACCTTCGGTCTTGAGAGAAGATAAAAAGTACAAGCGTGACGCAAATGCCAATGCCAAGTCAGCGTGAACAGTACGGGAGTACTGTTCATCTATTTATAGACGCGGGACGCAGCCCACGTAAAATTACATCCATGTCCATTACATTTGTTAATGACTTATGGAAATCTGTCAAGGCCCACGTAGTCTTTTCATCTTTAAGTCGGTTCCCCTTTCCGCTATCGCGACGAAGCTTCCTTGCACACAGCTTCGGCTGTGCACCTTCGTAGAGCTTGGTAATCAGCTCGTCCTTCGTCTGGTTCAGGCTTCGTCCTGACCGTGCTTTATGTTTATAATTCTGAGTCCGAAGATACCTGTTCACATAATCCACTTGGAAAACATTGTCAAATCATGTTTTTGAGGACCTTCGGAGGACGAAGGCCCCCAACAAGTGGGACTTTGCTCAGATTGTAGCTAAGGTCCCGAAGGGTTTGCCTCATCCAAAGTAGTTGCGCGCAACACTGTCCTGCGGCAACGTACTCGACCTCAGCGGTGGATAGGGCAACAAAAGTTTGTTTCTTAGAACTCCAAGACACCAGGGACCTTCCTAAGAATTGGCACGTCCCTGATGTACTCTTCCTATCAACCTTGCATCCAGCATAATCGGAGTCTGAATATCCAATTAAGTCAAAGGTTGACCCCTTTGGATACCAGATCCCGAAGCAAGGCGTAGCAACTAAATATCTAAGAATTCGCTTAATGGCCACAAGGTGACACTCCCTTGGGTCGGATTGAAATCTAGCACACATGCATACGCTTAGCATAATATCCGGTCTACTCGCACATAAATAAAGCAAAGAACCTATCATAGACCGGTATGCCTTTTGATCAACGGACTTACCTCCTTTGTTGAGGTCGACATGTCCGTCGGTTCCAATTGGAGTCTTTGCGGGCTTGGCGTCCTTCATCCCAAACCGCTTGATCAAGTCTTGTGTGTACTTCGTTTGAGAGATGAAGGTGCCGTTCTTGAGTTGCTTAACTAGGAACCCAAGGAAGTAGTTCAACTCGCCCATCATCGACATCTCAAATTTTTGAGTCATCACCCTGCTAAACTCTTCACAAGACTTTTGGTTAGTAGAACCAAATATTATGTCATCGACATAAATTTGGCACACAAATAAGTCACCATCACACGTCTTAGTGAATAAAGTTGGATCGACTTTCCCAACCTTGAAAGCATTAGCAATTAGAAAGTCTCTAAGGCATTCATACCATGCTCTTGGGGCTTGCTTAAGTCCATAGAGCGCCTTAGAGAGCTTACACACGTGGTCGGGGTACCGTTCATCCTCAAAGCCAGGGGGTTGCTCTACGTACACCTCCTCCTTGATTGGCCCGTTGAGGAAAGCGCTCTTCACATCCATTTGGAACAACCTGAAAGAATGGTGAGCGACATAGGCTAACAAAATGCGAATAGACTCTAGCCTAGCCACAGGAGCAAAAGTTTCCTTAAAGTCCAAACCTGCGACTTGGGCATAACCTTTTGCCACAAGTCTAGCCTTGTTCCTTGTCACCACTCCGTGCTCGTCCTGTTTGTTGCGGAACACCCACTTGGTTCCCACAACGTTTTGCTTGGGACGTGGCACCAGTGTCCAAACTTCATTTTGCTTGAAGTTATTAAGCTCTTCCTGCATGGCCAACACCCAGTCTGAATCTAGCAAGGCTTCTTCTATGCTGAAAGGCTCAATAGAAGAGACAAAAGAGTAATGCTCACAAAAATTAGCTAATCTAGAGCGAGTAGTTACTCCCTTGCTTATATCACCCAATATCTGGTCGACTGGATGATTCCTTTGAATCGTCGCTCAGACTTGAGTTGGAGGGGCCTGTGGTGCTTCTTCCTCCATAACTTGATCATCTTATGCTCCCCCTTGATCACACGCCTCTTCTTGATGAACCTGTTCATCGACTTGGGTTGGGGGATGCACCATTGTTGAAGGAGAAGGTTGATCTTGCTCCTTTTGTTCATGTGGTCGCACATCTCCAATCGCCATGGTGCGTATTGCGGCCGTTGGAACATCATCTTCATCTACATCATCAAGATCAACTTGCTCTCTTGGAGAGCCATTAGTCTCATCAAATACAACATCGCTAGAGACTTCAACCAATCCCGATGATTTGTTGAAGACCCTATACGTCTTTGTATTTGAGTCATAACCTAACAAAAACCTTTCTACAGCTTTGGGAGCAAATTTGGAATTCCTACCTTTCTTCACTAGAATGTAGCATTTACTCCCAAATACACGAAAGTATGACACGTTGGGTTTGTTACCGGTTAGGAGTTCGTACGACGTCTTTTTGAGGAGGCGATGAAGGTAGACCCAGTTTATGGCGTGGCAAGCCGTGTTCACAGCTTCCGTCCAAAACCGTTCGGGCGTCTTGAATTCACCAAGCGTCGTCCTCGCCATGTCGAAAAGTGTCCTGTTCTTCCTCTCTACTACTCCGTTTTGTTGTGGTGTGTAGGGAGCGGAGAACTCGTGTTTGACACCTTCCTCCTCAAGGTACTCCTCCACTTGAAGATTCTTGAATTCAGACCCGTTGTCGCTCCTTATCTTTTTCACCTTGAGCTCAAATTCATTTTGAGCTCTCCTCAAGAAGCGCTTTAGGGTCCCTTGGGTTTCTGTTTTATCCTGCAAAAAGAATACCCAAGTGAAGCGGGAAAAATCATCAACTATAACAAGACCATACTTACTTCCCCTGATGCTGAGATAGGCGATGGGTCCGAAGAGGTCCATGTGAAGTAGCATCAAAGGTCTTGATGTGGTCATCACGTTCTTGCTATGATGAGAGCTTCCCACCTGTTTACCTGCTTGACAAGCTGCACAAGGTCTATCTTTTTCGAAAGTTACATTTGTTAGACCTAACACATGTTCTCCCTTTAGAAGTTTGTGAAGGTTCTTCATCCCCACATGTGCTAGACGACGATGCCACATCCAGCCCATGCTAGTCTTAGCAATTAAGCATGCATCTAGACCGGCCTCCTCCTTTGCAAAATCAACTAAATAGAGTTTGCCGTCTAGTACACCCTTAAAAGCTAATGAACCATCACTCCTTCTAAAGACAGACACATCTACATTTGTAAATAAGCAATTGTAACCCATATTACATAGTTGACTAACGGACAACAAGTTATACCCGAGCGATTCTACTAAAAACACATTAGATATGGAATGCTCGGATGAAATAGCTATCTTTCCTAATCCTTTAACCTTGCCTTGATTCCCATCACCGAATATGATTGAATCCTGGGAATCTTTGTTCTTGACGTAGGAGGTGAACATCTTCTTCTCCCCCATCATGTGGTTTGTGCATCCGCTGTCGATAATCCAGCTTGAGCCCCCGGATGCATAAACCTGCAAGGCAACTTAGGCTTGGGTTTTAGGTACCCAACTCTTGTTGGGTCCTACAAGGTTAGTAACAATAGCCTTAGGGACCCAAATGCAAGTTTTATCTCCCTTGCATTTTGCCCCTAATTTCCTAGCAACCACTTTCTTATTTTTGCATGTGAGTACAAAATCAGTGTTGCATGCATGAATAACAGTAGCATTTTCATTATGCATTTTCCTAGGCACATTAATAACATTTCTCCTAGGCATATCTCTACCATGCACAAAGGAAGAACTTGAAGCAATCATGGCATGTGAATCATAAGCATTACAACTCCTATTATGATAAGAGTTTCTAGAAAATTTTCTATCATAAATAAATGCATGATTCTTTTGACTACTATTAGCCATAGGAGCCTTTCCCTTTTCCTTGTTGAAAATGGGAGCTCTTTGGCTTGTTAAGTTCTTGGCTTCCCTTTTAAAGCCAAGTCCATCCTTAATTGAGGGGTGTCCACCAATAGTGTAGGCATCCCTTGCAAATTTTAGTTTATCAAAGTTATTCTTGCTAATCTTAAGTTGGGCATTAAGACTAGCTACTTCACAATTTAACTTTGCAATAGAAGTAAGGTGCTCAACACATGCATCAACATTAAAATCCTTACACCTATTACAAATTTCTACATGTTCAATACATGAGCTAGATTTATTAGCTACTTCTAACTTAGCATTTAAGTCATCATTGATACTCTTTAGACTAGAGATAGACTCATGACAAGTAGATAATTCACATGAAAGCATTTCATTTCTTTTAACTTCTAAAGCGAGAGACTTTTGCACACTTACAAATTTATCATGCTCTTCATATAAAAGATCCTCTTGCTTTTCTGACAATCTATTCTTCTCATTCAAAGCATCAATTAATTCATTGATCTTATCAATTTTAGTTCTATCTAAACCTTTGAATAAACTTGCGTAGTCTACTTCATCATCACTAGATTCATCATCACTTGAAGAAGCATATGTAATAGTATTTCGAGTGCTTACCTTCTTCTCCTTTGCCATGAGGCAGGTGTGATGCTCGTTGGGGAAGAGAGACGATTTGTTGAAGGCCGTGGCGGCGAGTCCTTCGTCGTCGGAGTCGGACAAAGAACAATCCGAGTCCCACTCTTTTCCAAGGTGTGCCTCGCCCTTAGCCTTCTTGTTCTCTCTCTTCCCATTCTTTCCTTGTTCCTGGTCACTATCATTATCGAGACAGTTAGCAATAAAGTGACCAATCTTACCACACTTGAAGCAGGAGCGCTTTCCCTTCGTCTTGCTCTTGTTGGGATGCTCCTTGCGACCTTTGAGCGCCGTTTTGAAGCGCTTGATGATGAGGGCCATTTCATCCTCATTTAGCCCGGTCGCCTCAACTTGCGTCGCCTTGCTAGGTAGCGCCTCCCTGCTACTTGTTGCTTTGAGAGCAACAGTTTGAGGCTCGTGGATCGGCATTGGGCCATTCAACGCCTCATCAACATATCTTGCCTCCTTGATCTTCATTCGCCCGCTTACAAACTTTCCGAGTATTTCCTCGGGCGTCATCTTGGTGTACCTAGGATTTTCACGGATAGAGTTTACAAGATGAGGATCAAGGACAGTGAAGGACCTTAGCATAAGCCGGACGACGTCGTGGTCCGTCCATCTCGTGCTTCCATAGCTCCTGATTTTGTTGACCAAGGTCTTGAGCCTGTTGTATGTTTGAGTTGGCTTCTCTCCCCTGATCATTGCGAACCTTCCTAGTTCGCCTTCCACCAACTCCATCTTGGTGATCATGGTGGCGTCGTTTCCCTCATGTGAGATCTTGAGGGTGTCCCAAATTTGCTTGGCATTATCCAAGACGCCCACCTTATGATACTCTTTCCTGCACAAGGATGCTAAAAGAACAGTGGTAGCTTGTGCATTTTTGTGAATTTGTTCATTGATAAACATGGGATTATCCGTACTATCAAATTGCATTCCATTTTCCACTATCTCCCATATACTTGGATGAAGAGAGAACAAGTGGCTACGCATTTTGTGACTCCAAAATCCTTAGTCCTCTCCATCAAAGTGTGGAGGTTTACCAAGAGGAATGGAAAGCAAATGGGCATTGGAATTTTGCGGAATACGAGAATAATCAAAAGAAAAGTTTGAGTTGACCGTTTTCTTTTTCTCGTCGTCGTCGTCTCTTTGGGAAGAAGAGGACTCGTCGTAGTAGACTGTCTTCTTGATGCGCCTCTTCTTCTTCCCATCCTTCTTCTTATGACTTGAGCCCGAGTCAGTGGGCTTGTCATCTTTTGGCTCATTGAGGAAGGACTCCTTCTCCTTGTCGTTGATCACCATCCCCTTTCCCTTAGGATCCATCTCTTCGGGCGATTAGTCCCTTTCTTGAAGAGAACGGCTCTGATACCAATTGAAAGCACCTAGAGGGGGGGGGGGTGAATAGGTGATCCTGTAAAAACTTAAGACTTAAAGCCACAAAACTTGATTAAGTGTTAGCATAATGAAATCAAGTGGCTAAGGACCGAGCTCTTGTGAAACACAATAGTCACAGTGAGAACAAGCACAAGAGATACGATGGTTTATCCTGTGGTTCGGCCAAGTACAACACTTGCCTACTCCACGTTGTGGCGTCCCAATGGACGAGGGTTGCACTCAACCCCTTTCAAGTGATCCAAAGATCCACTTGAATACCACAATGTTTTTCTTTCTTTCACTATATCCCGTTTGCGAGGAATCTCCACAACTTGGAGCCTCTCGCCCTTACAAATGATGATCACAAAGAAGCACATATGTAAGGGAGGGAAAAGCAACACACACAAGTCTCAAAAGCAACAGCACAAACACACACACTAGTCACAACTTGAACTCTAAGTTCACACACGGAGTTCTCAACTCAAGAGGAGCTCAAATTGCTATCACAAAGAATCAAATGCGCTAGAATGAAGTCTTGGTGCTTAGAGATGATCAAATAATGCTTGTGTATCTCCTCCATGCGCCTAGGGGTCCCTTTTATAGCCCTAAGGCAGCTCTAGGAGCCGTTGGAGGCAATCAGGGAAGGCAATTCTTGCCTTCTGTCGAGTGGCGCACCGGACATCCCGTGTTCACTGTCCGGTGCAGATCGCCTTCCTAAATTGGCGCAACCGACCGTTGAAGACTTGGAGCCGTTGGCGCACCGGACACAGTCCGGTGCACACCGGACAGTCCGGTGCCCCCATCAGACCGTTGGCTCGGCCACACGTCACGCGCGGATTGCGTGGCCGACCGTTGGCTCACCGGACAGTCCGGTGCACCACCGGACAGTCCAGTGAATTTTAGCCGTACACCGTCGACGAATTCCCGAGAGCGGCCAGTTGACCAGACTTCAGCCTGGCGCACCGGACAGTCCGGTGTACCCAAACTGCGCAGAGTCTTGGCTGTTCCAGCCAAGTATTTTTTCTTTTGTATTTTCTTTGATTCTAGCACTTAGACAAATATGTTAGTACACAAAAAACAATGTACTAAGTCTAGAATCATACCTTTGTGTTGATTTACACTTCATCCACCATTTGGCACAATTTAATACTTAAACCATTTGTGTTGGGCACTTAATCACCAAAAGACTTAGAAATGGCCCAAGGGCACATTTCCCTTTCAGAAAGAAGAAACAATTACCTTGCAGAGCTTCGACGACGACGAGGTTTACGACGTGGAGGGCAAGGCGTGGAGAGCTTCGGCGACGGCGAGGTTGAGGGCGACGGCGCGGTGGAGACTGCGGTGTGTGTTGCTGGGGCGACGATGTGAGGTTGAGGGCTGGGGCGCACGGTGTGTGTTGCTTGGAGCGTGGTGTGGCGGCGAGGCGCGAGCAGGCGCGTGAGCAGGCACACGGTGGGGCGCGAGCAGGCGGAGGCGGGGCACTGGCGGTGTGGCACGCGGTGGGGCAGCGGGGCGCGGTGGGCCGACGAGGCGTCGGGGCGTGCGTGGGGTGGCAGAGGGACGCGCGCGGCCGGTTTCTGGCGGTGGCGGCGGGGCCGCGGGGAGGCGAGGGCTGGTCGCGCTGGTGGCGGTGCACGAGCCTGCGCGCGGTGTGGCAGCGGGGCGGGCTTGGGGTGGAGGCGGGGCGCATGCGGCGAGGTTCTGGCGGCGAGGCGGGTAGCTTTGGGCACGCGCGCGGTGTCGACAGAGGGAAAAGAAGACAGACGCACGGGGTGAGAGAAATTTAGGTTTTAGGTTAAGTTCGACGGTGTCCACGTGGCCCACGAATTTAAGTTAAGAACGTGGGTACCCAAGTTCCTAATACTATAAGTTCGACGGTTTTCCCACGGGCCCACGAATTTAATATAAGAACGTGGGTACCCACGTTCTTAAATTAACCCACGAACATAACTCAATTAAGAAAGTCGGTACCCACGTTCTTAAATTAACCCATGAACTTTTATTAGTTTCTTGTAGTGTATATCACATAATCATCACAGATATCACATATACATCACATATCTCACAAAGACCATAAAGTAAACATAAGACACTCAAGAACATAAGTCTCAAATTCTCACATAAGTATCCAACACAGCATTACCAACAAGTTCTGAAGTCTCAAGTATCTCATAAGTCTCAACACTAAGAACATAAGTCTCATCGAGGTGGGCGGCTGTACTGGTGCGGCGATGGGTTGGGCGATCCATGAGGGTTGTTGGATGCCGCCCCAGATTGTCCCTGCACAGAGAAGAGATTGCATATGTTACACTAGATGCATTACCAACATCTAACTACAATTTTGATACTCATAGGTGTATGAAACAGAGCAGGGTTAACTGTAGGGAACAATGGAGGTGGTGGAGCGAAACCCTGTGCGGCGCTAAGGCTCTGCATGTACTGGAACATATCTGCCATCCTCGCCTCCATCTCCTGACGTTCCCTCCTCTCTGTTTCTAGCTGGGTCTGTAGTATTCCAAGCCAATGTTATAGTAACTCAAAGAGAAGGTATATAACTAAAGGAATGACGAGTTACAGAAGCACTAACCTTGAGTTGCTGTATGCGATGATGTGAGCTGTCCTGTCGAGGTCGTATGGCTGTACTCGAGCCCGTGCTCCTTGCTCGCACCTGAGATAGAGTGGGAGTGGACGACGAGTCGATTTCCCCATCGGCAATCCAGTATCGCCTATGTCTCTTGCCTCCTCCGACCCTCATGAGGACATCGGGGTCGATCTGCTCGGTCCTCGGATCGTATTCTGGGCCATGGACCTCCTGTGCCATGGTGGTGTAGTCATGAAGGTGGTTGTAGACGGTGGGGTTGCTGTACGCCTCGGGCCCGTCATCCGGGTTGTAGGTGATGTCAGACGTCGCCTTGCCCTTGTGGGTCATAGCATATGCCGAGAAGATGGAGCAAGGCTGGCCACCATGTGACGCCGACTGCAAAAAACCAACGAGATAGTTAGAAATAACATCTAATCCACTGTTATATACCTAAATAAAGAAGAGGGTGTACCCATGCTTCTGCATATTGGCCTAGACTGCGACTGCCTTGGTGGTGGGAGGGACCTTGCATCAGCAGGCGCTGTTCCCGGCTAGCGTTGTGCGCCTCGTCCCACTCAGGCGAGCACCACCTATCCACCATCTGCTCCCAGCACAGAGGATGTGCGACGCACCAATATAGAATGATCTATAAAGTAAACACGTACACTGCATATCAGAAGATAAAAATAAGGAAAAATTAAAATGATGTATATTAAAGTGTTGTATTTACCTGCAGGTACTGGTCCCTGGTCAACGACATATTTCGGGCTTGCTGCTTGGTCACCTTCTCCCCAAGGACGGAGCCGTGGTAGCTGACGATGGCCTAGATTCGTGTCTCATAGTGCATGTCCACGACGAGCTTCTTACAACTCGTGGTAGCCACCACATCCACCCTAGCCTCATATCCAGCCTCGCATATGAAGAAATCATGCATACAAAAATAATGTATCCATACGTTATTTCAAGAATGTGCAACGAATGCGACATATTTTACATTATAGTAAGACTTACCCATAGCTCTTGCTTCACCCGCTCCGCCTTGTTATTGAATTAACTGCTGTCCCAGTCTACTGCATCGGGGGCAACGACGTAGTGGTCGAAGGTGTAGACTGGGCCCGTCACTCCGGCGTACTCAACCAGTCTAGAGAAGTGTTCCCTGCACAGCAGGTCGAGGATGCCATTAGGGTTGTGACAATGACCCCCAACATTCTGCACAACCATCCAAGACCTATCCAAGTGATAAATAAAAAGTATTAGTTTATATTATGATTTTGAACACATAATATGAACAAGAATGGAGAATATAAAGTTACATGTCTCTCTCCATCCGACCGAATCAGTGGTCGCCTGTCCCGAAGTATGGAACGCTGAGGGAGACTCGTGGGACCTCGTAGGTAGACGTTCCTCAAACCTGAGGCGCCAGAACCTGAGGCGTCCTGCTGAGCGTCGTCATCATCATGCTGTTGGTCATCGTCGTCCTGCTGCACCGCCTGCTGTTGGACGTTGTCGTCCTGTTGTGCCTCCTCCGCTGTCCTGCTCCTCCTCCTCCCCCTCCTCCTCCTCAGCCAACCGCCCACCATCTTTGTCCAACAACTTGCAATTAAGAATAAACAAATAAGCACATATAAAAAGATGTATTTAGAAATAGGTGCGAAATAAAAAAAACTATATCATTACATCGATTAAAAATAATCTTTATATGTGTCGGGGTTAGCCGGATCATAACTCTCATCATCACTATCAACCATTTCATAGTCAACACCATCTGAAGGCGCAAGTTCGTCATTAATGTCATTGCCTTCAAGGATTACTATGTCATTCTCATTTTGCACCTCATCGTCCTCCTCATCAACAACCATTTCAATATCTACGTCCATTCCAATAGCTTCGGTTAAGTCTATCTCAAATCACCCTTCTAGCCCATCTTCTTAGAAGAACTCTCTATCATATGTATCCGGGTCTAAGTTATAATCTTCATCGTTAGGAATAAGTAATCTACCATGCGGCGATACCTTACACACAACATCCCAACCCTTAAGATGTTCTTTCGTTTGACACACATATGTGAGATAATACATTTGTGTGGCCTGTTGGGCCACGATATAGACATCATCTCCTGGTAAGGTGGAATCTTGTCGAATTTTGACTATCCCAAGATTAGAATGTGTCCGTCTCGTCATTTGAGGGTCAAACTAATGACATTTGAATATCACTGGAGTAAGAGGTTTGGAACCATGAAAATTGAGTTCATATATATCTTCGATTCGTCCAAAATAATTGACATCGTCAAGGCCCCGTAAAGACTCCAGAACACGTTGTTTTTCGATTGGGCCGACTTTGGTCGTAGTTTGTTGTGCGAAAACTGTATCCATTGACGTCATACCCAGAATATTTCTTGACCCTATAAGCAAAGTCGTTGGCTACTTGTCTCAACTCAGCACTCATAGACGGTTCTCTTTGGCCCTGCAAGTATTCACAAGTTAAAAGACGCTAAATTGAGTTCATAGACGGATCTCTTTGACAAACTAAGCATGTACCTTATGTTTGAACCAAGAAATGAAATCAGGCAATCCATTTCTCGCACCCTTTCTAAGAAGAGTATCATATTTCCGTGGAGTTGGGTCCCTTGATCGACGCCAGAATTCATGAAGAAATTGTTCCATGTATGGCATCACCTCTTCAAGGTTGGTAAATACATATAGCATGATATGCTGCCACTCTTCATGTGTCAGGGTCTTAGTGGTCGAGCCACTTTCGCTTCCGAGTTGGCCTCGAAATATGCTGAGGTTCAAATTCATTGCCGCCATCATTGTAACGAGGGGGTAGATTATGCACGCTCGACAGTTTGTCACCATAATAAGTTGTTGTGAAGTTTGACACCTCCTCTAGAATGTATGCCTCTGCAATGGAAGCCTCGATTTTGCTTTTATTTCTACATTTCTTTCGAATTGTCTTTAGACATCTCTCGATTGGATAGCACCAACATCCCTGCACGGGCCCCCCATTCGTGCCTCATAGGGGAGATGAAGAATCAAATGCTGCATTGGATTGAAGAAGCCAGGTGGAAATATCTTCTCAAGCTTACACAGTAACATGGGTGCCAATCTTTCCAAGTCTGCAACCACGGTCCGAGATAACTCTTTTGCACAAAGCTGATGGAAGAAATAGCTCAACTCTGAAAGCGCTAGCCAGACATGCTCAAGGACATAGCCTCGAACCATCACAGGAAGGATTCGTTCAATCCATATGTGGAAGTCATGACTCTTCATCCCTAAGACTCGCAGAGTAGATAAGTTCACCCCTACTCAGGTTAGTTGCATACCCATCAGGGAACATCAACATCTTGATCCACTGAAGTACTTCCTTCCTTTGGGCCCTGCTTAGGACGAAATCGGCCTTAGGCCTTCTCCATGTCTTTCCACCACTAGGCGGCTTCATCTCTTGGTTTGGTCTATCACATAATGCTGCCAGATCCACTCTTGCCTTTACGTTATCCTTTGACTTATCAGGAATGTCCATAATTGTTGCCTAAAGTGCCTCGGCAACATTCTTTTCAGTGTGCATCATGTCAATGTTGTGTGGAAGGAGCTAGTCGTCATAATAGGGGAGCCGAGTCAAGCCCGAGTTATGTGTCCATATATGCTGCTCACCATATCCCACAAAACCACCTTCTGTATTGACCACGAGCCCATCTATCTGTTGACGAATTTCGGCACCAGTCATCGTTGTAGGTGGGCGGTCTGTCACTATGACACCTTTCGTAAAGTTCTTGATGCCTAGGCGGAATGGATGGTCAGGAGGGATAAATTGTCAATGTTTATCGAAGGACGAATATTTGCCACCTTTTTTCAACCAAATGAACCTAAGAGCTTCTTTGCAAACTGGGCATGGGAACTTACCGTGAACACACAAGGCGCAGAATAGCCCATACGCTGGTAAGTCATGCATGGAGTACTGGTACCAAACATGCATTTTGAAGTTTGTCTTTGTAGCTCGGTCATAGGTCCATACCCCTTCCTCCCAAGCATGTACCAATTTATCGATCAAAGGCTCCATGTACACGCCCATTTTATTCCCCAGGTGTCCGGGAATTATCAACGACACGAATATATTCTTCCTTTGAAAGCACACACCGAGGGGGGAGATTGATTGGGATAACAAACATGGGCCAACATGTGTACGGGGCAGCGCTCATTCCATAGGGATTGAACCCATCTGTGGCCAGTGCAGCACGTACATTACGAGCCTCTTCGACTTTCTCACGGTGAATGGCATCAAAGTCTTTCCATGCTTCACCATCAGATGCATGCACCATCTTGTCAGGATTGTATTGTTTTCCATTTTTGTGCCATGTCATCTGTTTTGCGGATTCCTCGGTCATGTATAAATGCTGGATCCTTGGTATGAACGGAAGGTGCCATAAGATTGTCAAGGGGATGTTGAGCCGCCTCTTCTGTCCATCACCAGAGTCTACCTCCATGAACCTAGATGATTTACACTTCGAACAGTACTTTGCCTCCGCATATTCTTTCCTAAATAACACGTAGCCCTTCGGACAAGCATGTATCTGCTCATATGTTATCTTGAGTGCACGAAGGAATTTTTGTGCCTAATACATGCTCTTTAGTAGATAGTGATCCTCCGGAAGTAGGCTGCCAATAACCGTCAACAAGCCATCGAATGTGTCTCGACTCATGCTGTACTGCGACTTGAACGCCATTACACGTCCAATGGCATCCAGTTGAGAAACCTTAGTCTGGTCGTGAAGGGGCTTCTGTGCCGCGTCAAATATGTCGTAGAATGCCTTTGCAGTCGGCTCTGGCTCGTCACCCGTACATCCTCCGGTGTACTATACCTCTGTAACACCTAATTTGTAAGAGATCGTATTAAAAGGGAGAAATGTGTTTTCCTTTATTTATATGTGTGTATCACATCCATTTGTCATCACATGTGAACACCTCACTTAAAAATAATCAATTAATAAAAAGCCATATTACTAAATCGTGCATTATGTTGGCTTTTAATTGTTTGTGCCCTTAATAGTAGTCACAACAATATGAATAAAATAATAAACAAAATAGAAATATAAAGACTAACTTGAAAGTTTGGAAATGAGAAACGATATAAAAAGAGAGAATTACCATAAAATACAAAATAAAAACCTATGAAGTTCATATCATGTTCAAATTGAACATTTGATGAGAAGATAGATTTGCCACAAAAAAAATCTGGAATTTTAAACTTGGGACTGATTTGAATTTGGGATAAAAAGGAAGAAAAGAAAAAAAAGAAAAGGGATAAAACCCTGCAGCTGGGCCGAACTCACTCCTCTTGGCCCATCTCCATTTTTCCACTCCTGTACCGCGCCTACGCGCCTTGGGTCGCTGCCTTGTGGGGTCAAGTCGTCAGGATGATCTCCCTCCTCTGGTTGTGGAGCTGGGGTCGTAACGACTGGGAGGAAAGTCCGCCTGGACTGCGCGCCCGGGCTTGTCACCATCGTGCGATGCCTGCACCTCTGTCGCGGTGGGCCTCACTCGTCATGCTTATCTCCCTCAACAAACCGCTCGGCATCCCAGGATTTTCGAGCTCCACGGCTCAACTACCCGCGCGATTCGCGGTCGAGCTCAACGTACTCCGAAGCCGCCACCGGTGTCCCTCGCCGCGTTCCTTGCTGCTAATCCTCCTGCCGGCCCCCTCTCGTTGCATAAATATTGAAACTGAGCACCTCTGATTTATCAACCAAAGCTCCTGAATCATAGCCAAAAATGGGGGAATGCGAGAGATGGATCCGCCATTGTGGGGTCGCCGGAAGCAGGCTGCCGCGGGATGGCCACGCCTCGGCAGGACGTGTGTGCTAGGGCGCGTCTAGCGTGGGCGAGTTTCTCCCCTGCGGGTTGTGTGAGCGGTGGAGGCCAGGATCGCCAGGAATTTCCCATCGGTACCACTGCTTTGCCGCCAGTACCGAAGCTCGTCGTGGCTTGGCTGTTCAACGCATCAATTGACGGTAAGTCGGCTCCTATTGATTTCGCCTTTCTGCCCTCTACGTGTAGAACCGGTTTTTTTGTGGTGATTGCGTGCCTATACGGGTAATGACCTTCCTCCGGCGAGGTGCCACCGTCCGCCATGCAGCGCCGCCGCGGTCTGGTATTTAGGAAGGGGATTGGGCAGATGTCGCGTGGACCGTTGATCCGGGTTTGGGCGTCTAGGATTAAATGATGGGTGTTGCTTCGGCGGGATTGGATCTGGCCATCTGATGGGGATCGAAGGGTTGAGGTTCGATACTGTGTTATTTGGATCTCAACCATCGATACCTAATCCAGTGGTCGAGTGCCCATACCGGTTGGGACAAAGTGCAGATCTAATCCTGGTCGTCCATTTTGAATCGTGTGACTCATATCTATGGATACCCCTTCACGGATACAATTTGTCAAAGAGTCCCTGGAATACTACTGAATAAACCCGCCGTCCTCGTCTAGGGCACCTCTGTGTCTCGGGGACTTTTATAGTTTAGCCCCCAGGTTTCTCTGTTATCGTCCTCTAGTTCAGGAGATAGAATATTCAGAGAAAAGGGAATAGAAATCTATTTTTAATATAAGAATAAGGTCTAGAATTTGTTTAATTCATATAAAATTTATGTTAAGTCCAAATTCATCCATTCCAGTTCCTCTAATCTTGTAATAATATTGTTTATCACTTAATGACTCTGTTTAGTATGAAAATTATATTAAACTTGACCACTTAATTATTTCTGTACAAAACACATAGAATCTCTGGAAATTCATAACTTAAAATATATAACTCCAAATTGATTCATTCCAGTGGCATTTATTTTTTTTAATTATTGTTTACCACCTGGTATCTCTGTCTAACCATGAAACATGATTTAAAATTATCCACATGAATAACTCTATTCTAGGCGTTAAATAACTTCAGAAAATCATAACTTAATAACCCTAACTCCGAATTTAGTGGTTCTTGTTTCTACGATCTCGTAACGTCACGTAGATTATATTATTCAGTTTGTTCTTATGTTTGGTGTGATGTTGATTTTATCTATACCATGTTTGTTTGTATTGCTACGACTAGCAGTGCGGTTGCGAGTCACCTGAAGTTCATCCTGTCACCTGGATTCTCAAGTGCCAGGCAAGTTGTGCCCTTGATTCACTTTTGTTACCCAATAATGTTCTTTATAATCATTTACCATGCATAGGTTTAATTTTGATGGGACCCAATAGGTCACCCTAGATTGTTTATCTCATTACCTTGTTTGCCCCTGAATCACATGGGTAGTTTTTGCTATTGCTTTATATGGTTTTGGGATAATCATTTATTACATCCATGTGCCAGTTATTTTGTTATTACATTTATGCTCATGTCAAGATCATTATATTATTGTTAATTGGAACATGGAGCTTAACTTGACAAACACGTGCCACCACAAGGGAGGAATGAGACCCCTTGGCTGACTAATTAGGAAAGCTAGTGGAAGACTACCTTACCCGAAAGGGGCAAGGGCAGTAGGGGAGTGGTCAGTGTAGGGAGGTCCTTGGATGATTTTGCTGCGATGGCGGTCAGACAAGAACCATGCATTGGAACTTCCTATAAACTATAGCGGGTTTTCGGAAGCTAGTGGAACTTTGTAAAGGCCTCGTAGTGGATCCCTAGCCATTCACCTTGGTAGTGTCTAAGGGCCTAGCTAACCCTGGCGACATGGGAAACACGACTTGTGGGTAAAGGGTACAACCTCTGCAGAGTGTAAAACTGGTATACTAGCCGAGCTCACGGTCATGAGCGGCTCAGGACTCTCCGATGATTAAATTATAGAACCTAAACTCAATTTGTCATTTGCATTTGCATGGGATTATGATTAATTTTGTTCTATTACTTTATTTAAGGTTTGGTATTTACTTACACTTAGTAATTGCTAATAAAATTTTGACCAACTTATTAAAAGCAATGCTCAGCTTTAACCCCTATTGTTGATCAGCCTTACACTTCATGAACTCCCACCTTTGGCGAGTTCGTGCCACATTATTCCCCACAACTTGTTGAGCGATGAACATGTGTGAGCTCACCCTTGCTGTCTCACACCCCCCACAGGAGAAGAACAGGTGGTTCAGGAGGAGCCACAAGGCGAGGAGTATGATCTGATCTAGGCGATGTTTCTCAGTTGACATTGGCGCCGACGATCCTTAGTTCGTTTTATATTTACCTTTTATTTTGTAATAAGACTTCCGCTATGTAATAAATACTCTGATTATTGTGACATTTATCTCTATACACTCTGTTATTATATATGTTGTTTTCTTGGCGCATGTATGAGATGCACCTGGCTTTGTTCCTTAAAGCCGGGTGTGACAGAAGTGGTATCAGAGGAAATGTTGACTGTAGGACGAAACATAGATAGAAATGGATAGACCCTTACTTACCTTACTCTAATTCTTTCTATACTTATCTCGATTCTGTCTCACCCTCTACTGTTCTACTTTAATCATTCTTACCTTCTCTACTCAAAGACAAGAAGGATTTCACACCTTGGAATCCTACATTTATAACCTTTTTAAGGGATAGGAGACCTAAGACGAAATTTAAAATTATTTTCTCTATTGAAAATGTTGGTTGATTGTTCTGATGATAAATGTCTGATTTGCTTCTTTGATTGATTGAAACATTATAATTGGGCATCTTAGCATGTACCACCATAAGGTAATGTATTAGCTTTAGTGGATAACACACTAATCTACTTAGCTAATAAATCCCCCGCAGTAATATTCCTCGTAATTACTCGCCTTGTCTACAATTCTTCCTTTCTTACCCTATGTTTCTAACCCAGATGAGCTACCCCTATAGTGTTAGAAGAGAGCACTATAGACGTGATCCTTGATATGTCATGGTTAAGAGAGGCAAAGACAGTTTATACACTGTGCTAAAGGAACCATAAAACTCACCAATTCCAAAGGACAAAGATTTGAAGTTGAAGTTGCAGTAACTACCACCATTAGACTAGCGACATTCTTAGAAGATGAGAAGTTTGTGGGTGGCAACATCCGTGCAGTTAGAAATTTTCCGGATGTCTTTCCGGAGGAGTTGTCAAGGATGCCACCAGATGGGGAAGTTGAGTTGGTCATTGATCTCTTACCTGGGACTGCTCCTATTTTTAAACGGTCGTACAGGATGTCCATAGAAGAATTAAAAGAACTTAAGAAGCAGTTAACAGAGTTACAAGATGCTGGGTACGTTCGTTCGGATTCTTCACCTTGTGGAGCGCCAGTTCTATTTGTGCAAAAGAAAGATGTATCGCAAGAGATGCGCGTGAATTATAGGTCCCTTAACAATGTCACTATGAAGGACAAGTATCTGTTACCCCGCATTGAGGATTTATTTAATCGGATGAGAGGTGCAAGAGTATTCTTGAAGATTGATCTCCGATCGAATTATCACCAAATAAAGATTTGGCCATCGGATATTCCCAAGACAAATTTCTCGACCCGATATGGTTTATATGAGTTTACCGTTATGTCATTTGGACCAACTAATGCACCAACCTATTTTATGGATATAAAGAATAAAGTGGTCATGATTTGGACAGATTCGTAGTGGTTTTCATCGACGATACTCTTATTTATTCCAAGAGTGATAGTGATCATGAGAAATATCTGAGATTGGTGCTACAAGAAGCTACGAGATAATCAACTTTACACCAAGTTTAGCAAATGCGAGTTTTGGATTGACGAGGTGCCATTCCTTGGACATATTATTTCTAATGGAGGGATATTAGTGGACCCTGCTAAAGTCAAGGAGATAGTGGTGTGCAGCATACCCACTACAGTTACTGAAGTCCGAAGATTCTTGGGGCTTGCAGGATATTATCAGAGATTTATTGAAGGATTTTCTAAGATTGCTAAGTCTATCACCTCACTTCTGGAGAAGGAAGAGAGTTCAAGTCGGATGAGAAGTGCCAAGATAGCTTCGATCAATTAAAGAAGAGGTTGATGTCACCACCAGTGTTGGTTATGCCAGATCTGCAGAAAGGATTCGATATTTATTGTGATGCATGTGGCCAAGGCTTAGGATGTGTGCCCATGCAAGAAGGACATGTGATTGCCTACGCGTCTCGTCAGTTACGGAAACATGAATTGAACTACCCCACACATGGCTTAGAACTTGCAGCCGTTGTGCATGCGCTTAAGATTTGGAGACATTATAATTGGAACCAAGTGTCAAGTATACACGGATCATAAGAGTTTGAAGTATATATTCACTCAGAAGGATCTCAACCTTAGGCAACGCCGTTGGATGGAGCTTATTAAGGATTATGATTTGGAGACTCACTATCACCCGAGCAAGGCAAATTTGGTTGCAGATGCCTTGAGTCGAAAGGAGCATGTTTATTCAGCTGTTGTTGCCTAGCTACCCGATGAGATTGTTGAGGATTTCAGGAGACTTAACCTGGGGATAGTTGCTCACACTGAAGGAGTTATTATTGATGTGGAACCTACCTTGGAGCAAGAAATCCGCAGAACGACAGATTGGTGATGCTAAGATACGAGAGATGGATCTTATTACTAAAGGTAGAGGTTCGGAATTCACGGAAGATGAGCAAGGCACGGTGTGGTTCAAGGATAGGATATGTGTTCCTGATATTGAAAGCCTTCGTGAGACTATTTTAAAAGGAGGCCCATGACTTGGATTATTCTATTCATCCTGGTAGTACCAAGATGTATCAGGATTTGAAGCGGAAGTATTGGTGGTATGGATTAAAGAGAGATGTGGCTACACATGTGGCTATGTGCGATGTGTGTCAAAGAGTTAAGGCTGAACACTAGAGGCCAGCTGGACTATTATACCCATTAAAGATACCCGACTGGTAGTGGAAAGAGATTGGTAAGGACTTCATTACCAGATTGTCTCGCACCGCGAAAGGATACGATTCTATATGGGTTATTGTGGATAGACTGACCAAGATGACTTATTTCATCCCGGTTAAGACTACTTATAAGGGATCTCAACTAGCGGAGTTATATATGGCTCGGATTGTGTCTCTACATGGAGTACCAAAGAAGATCGTTTTGGATATAGGATCACAATTTACCTCCAGATTTTGGAAAAGTTTTCATGAGAATATGGATACGAAGTTGAATTTTAGTTCGGCCTACCAACCTCAGACTGATGGACAAATTGAAAGGACTAATCAAGTATTGGAAGACAAGTTGAGAGCTTGTGCCCTTCATCATGGTAGTAGTTGGGACAAGAGTCTACCTTATGCTGAGTTCTCATATAATAATAGTTACCAGGCTAGTCTAAAAGATGTCACTGTTCGAGACTCTGTATGGCAGGAAATGCAGGACTCCTCTATATTGGATCAGACTAGAGGAAGACAATTCTTTGGACCTGAACTTATTCAAGAGGCAGAAAAAAACCAAGTCCGTATAATTCGGGAGAACTTGAGGGTAGCTCAAACCAGGAAAGAGAGCTATGCTGATAATAGAAGGAGACCATTGGAATTTGAGGAAGGTGATCATGTGTACCTCAAGGTGTCACCACTTCGTGGAATGAGGAGATTTAAAGTTAAGGGCAAATTGTCCCCTCGTTATATTGGACCATTCTTGATCTTTAGGCTAGTTGGGGAGATGGCATACCAACTCGAGCTACCTAATAGTCTATCTGATGTGTATAATGTATTTCACGTGTCTCAGCTTAAGAAGTGTCTCCGTGTCCCCGAGAAACAGTTACCAATGGAAGAGATCAGTGTTCAGGGTGATTTGACTTACACGGAGTACCCGATCAAGATTTTGGATACATTGACTCGAGTTACAAGAAATAAGGTGAAAAAAGATGTGCAAAGTGCAATAGAGCCATCATGGAGAAGATGAAACTACTTGGGAGCGAGAAGAAGAACTTCGCATAGATCTTCCCCATCTTTTCCCTAGTCCTTCCCAAATCTCGAGGACGAGATTCTTTTTAAGGGGGTAGGATTTGTAACATCTAATTTGTAAGAGATCGTATTAAAAGGGAGAAAAGTGTTTTCCTTTATTTATATGTGTGTATCGCATCCATTTGTCATCACATGTGAACACCTCACTTAAAAATAATCAATTAATAAAAAGCCATATTACTAAATCGTGCATTATGTTGGCTTTTAATTGTTTGTGCCCTTAATAGTAGTCACAACAATATGAATAAAATAATAAACAAAATAGAAATATAAAGACTAACTTGAAAGTTTGGAAATGAGAAACGATATAAAAAGAGAGAATTACCATAAAATACAAAATAAAAACCTATGAAGTTCATATCATGTTCAAATTGAACATTTGATGAGAAGATAGATTTTCCACAAAAAAAAATCTGGAATTTTAAACTTGGGACTGATTTGAATTTGGGATAAAAAGGAAGAAAAGAAAAAAAAGAAAAGGGATAAAACCCTGCAGCTGGGCCGAACTCACTCCTCTTGGCCCATCTCCATTTTTCCACTCCTGTACCGCGCCTACGCGCCTTGGGTCGCTGCCTTGTGGGGTCAAGTCGTCAGGATGATCTCCCTCCTCTGGTTGTGGAGCTGGGGTCGTAACGACTGGGAGGAAAGTCCGCCTGGACTGTGCGCCCGGGCTTGTCACCATCGTGCGATGCCTGCACCTCTGTCGCGGTGGGCCTCACTCGTCATGCTTATCTCCCTCAACAAACCGCTCGGCATCCCAGGATTTTCGAGCTCCACGGCTCAACTACCCGCGCGATTCGCGGTCGAGCTCAACGTACTCCGAAGCCGCCACCGGTGTCCCTCGCCGCGTTCCTTGCTGCTAATCCTCCTGCCGGCCCCCTCTCGTTGCATAAATATTGAAACCGAGCACCTCTGATTTATCAACCAAAGCTCCTGAATCATAGCCAAAAATGGGGGAATGCGAGAGATGGATCCGCCATTGTGGGGTCACCGGAAGCAGGCTGCCGCGGGATGGCCACGCCTCGGCAGGACGTGTGTGCCAGGGCGCGTCTAGCGTGGGCGAGTTTCTCCCCTGTGGGTTGTGTGAGCGGTGGAGGCCAGGATCGCCGAGAATTTCATCGGTACCACTGCTTTGCCGCCAGTACCGAAGCTCGTCGTGGCTTGGCTGTTCGACGCATCAATTGACGGTAAGTCGGCTCCTATTGATTTCGCCTTTCTGCCCTCTACGTGTAGAACCGGTTTTTTTTGTGGTGATTGCGTGCCTATACGGGTAATGACCTTCCTCCAGCGAGGTGCCACCATCCGCCATGCAGCGCCGCCGCGGTCTGGTATTTAGGAAGGGGATTGGGCAGATGTCGCGTGGACCGTTGATCCGGGTTTGGGCGTCTAGGATTAAATGATGGGTGTTGCTTCGCGGGATTGGATCTGGCCATCCGATGGGGATCGAAGGGTTGAGGTTCGATACTGTGTTATTTGGATCTCGACCACCGATCCCTAATCCAGTGGTCAAGTGCCCATACTGGTTGGGACAAAGTGCAGATCTCATACACCCGGCTTTAAGGAACAAAGCCAGGTGCATCTCATACATGCGCCAAGAAGACAACATATATAATAACAGAGTGTATAGAGATAAATGTCATAAAACATCAGAGTATTTATTACATAGCGGAAGACTTATTACAAAATAAAGATAAATGTAAAACGAACTAAGGATCGTCGGCGCCAATGTCGACTGGGAAACGCCACCTAGATCAGATCGAACTCCTCAGTGTTAGGCGGCTCCTCCTGAACCACCTGATCTTCTCCTGTGGGGGGGGTGTGAGACAGCAAGGGTGAGCTCACACATGATCATAGCTCAACAAGTTGTGGGGAACCAGTGGACATAAACTCACAAAGGTGTGAGTTCATGTGATGTGTAAGGCTAATCAATGAAAGGGGTTAAAGCTGAGCGTTGCTTTTAAGTAGTTGGTCAAAATTTTATTAGCAGTTACTAAATGTAAGTAAATACCAAACCATAAGTAAAGTAATAGAACAAAATTAATAACAAACCCATGCATATGCGAATGACAAAATTGAATTTAAGTTCCATAATTTAAACATCAGAGAGTCCTGAGCTGCTCGTGACCGTGAGCTCGGCTAGTATACCAGTTTTACACTCTGCAGAGGTTGTACCCTTTACCCACAAGTCATGTTACCCATCTGCCAAGGGGTCATGAATCCCATACACCTCTACCTAGGAAGCGCGGCAGGGCAACACTACGAGGCCTTTACAAAGTTCCACTAGCTTCCGAAAACCCGCTACAGTTTATAGGAAGTTCCAATGCAGGGTTCCTGACTGACCGCCATCGCAGCAAAATCAACCAGGGACCTCCCTACACTGACCACTCCCCTACTGCCCTTGCCCCTTTCGGGTAAGGTAGTCTTCCACTAGCTTTCCTAATTAGTCAGCCAAGGGGTCCCATTCCTCCCTTGTGGTGGCACGTGGTTCTCAAGTTAAGCTCTATGTTCCAATTAACATTAATGATATCAACATGAACATAAACAGAATAACAACAAGAATTGGAACATAGAGGTAATAAATGATTATCCCAAAACCATATAAAGCAATAGCAAACTACCCAAGTGATTCAGGGGTAAACAAGGTAATGAGATAAACAATCTAGGGTGACCTATTGGGTCCCATCAGAATTAACCTATGCATGGATAAGTGATGTTAAAGAACATTATTGGGTAAAAAGGTGGTCAAGGGCACAACTTGCCTTCAATGAGCTCCTGCTCAGCTACTTCAACCTGCTGCTCACCAGGATCCTCAGCAACGGGCTCTTCTACTCGCCACAATACAAACAAGCACAATATGCAGGGAAAATTAACATTACACCAAGCATGTAAACAAAATACACAGAGATATTCTACATATTAAAATAAAAACCTAGGAACTGAAATCATAATTTTCTGAGTTATAGATTTCAAGTTATGCATTTTCAAAGGTTTTATGTGCTTTAAATAGGATTAAGTGATAAATAAATTTCTTACTGTTTTCATGATAAAACAGAGACACTAAGTGCTAGAGAATAAAATTACAAAATTTTAGGAACTGGAATGGAGTAATTTGGAGTTAGTATGAATTTTCTATGAATTATTGAAGTTCTAGCAATTATTTTTCTATTAAAAAAACATTTATAAATTAATTTCTCTGGTTTTACACTGCTCTGGACTGGGCCTCAATTAATGGAAAACGCAGGGGGCTCGGTGTAAGTCGTCCCAGACACAGAGAACAGTCGCACAAGGACCGCGGGTTGATTCCACTAAAGTCCGAGGGCTCTTTAAGAAAACTGACCCGCGAAGGGGTATTTGTTGATATGGACCGTCAGATCTAAGATCAAGGGTCACGATTAGATGGCGCGAGTTATGAACCGGTGTGCGACGGCAACTGTTGGATCCTAATCTTACGGCGCGGATTCAAAATACCCGGGATTGCGTCGTAATCATCGGATCGCGGATCTACGGTTCTCATCGTTCGCGCGAAGAGGTACGCCTTAATCTAATCGGGATCGTCCGAGCGCCATCCGACGGTCCCCAGACCCCATCCACAACCCGAGCGACGCACGGCGGCGCCGCCCCGCGCCCACGGCGGAGGCCATGGCCAGCCCACACTGTTCGCCGATTTCGGGCCCGAAACACAAATCCGAGGTGTGATATACGTAGGTAGGACATAGGGGAACTGGATGAGGGCACCTTACCCGAGGATTAGGTCGCGAGAAACACCCGCCCACGGAGAAGGCGGATGACGGAGCGGAGGTCCACTCCGATGAGCAATTCCGGTGATGTGCGAACCGGCCCGGCGCAGGCGAGTCCCGGGTGCGCTACCACGGTCAATTGTCCACGCCAAGGGCGCCTTCCCCGAGGTTGAACCGGCCGTAGGGCGAAGATGGTGAGCGGCGGCCGCTCCTCTCTTCTCTCACGCGGTTAGTACGCTTGCACGGCGGCGGGCCCGCGAGTTGTGGCAAGGCGCTGGTTCTGGCGATGAGGGTCTGCGGGAGGTTCCAATTTGTAGCTGCCGGGACCCAGGGCTCCTCAACCGATTCCACGATTTGCGCCAAGAACCCACGGTCGAGTTTGTCCGAGCGGCGCGGCGGAGAAAGGGGAGGGATAGAGCTGACGACCCGGGCCCAGCACGCAGCGACACCATGGAACCATACACACGCATAGACGTCGACTGATCCGTGGGACCCACCTGTCGGCGCACGCGGGGGCGAGTGGGCTACGCGCGCTGGATTGATTAAGTGGGCCGAATGGGAGATAGCCGACCCAGTTAGGTATAGTATTCCTTTCCCTTTTTTTCTTTTATTTTTCTTTTATTTTCTCCTTTCTCCATTCTTTCACGAATTCAAATTTAAATACTAATTTAAATTCAAACTTGTGACTAGTTTTTGCAAACCATATCTGTGCAATTGAAAGTATTAGGTTTGAGAATATTTATTCCAATATAGTATTCATGTTTTCATATTCCTTCTCTTTTCTAGATTCAATAATTTCTTTTAGGATTTAATTTTCCCTTTTTGATCTTTAATATTCTCTTGTTACAAAATGCACACAAAAATCAAATATCCAACATGATGCATGGATTTAGTAGCATATCTTTTTATCAATTGTTCTTGGACATGGTGTTCACATAGGATGATGCATGAAGATCAACTCACATAAAGAGAAAATGTTTCTCTACTGGTATTATTTCTAGCAATTTACAAAGTGGGTGTTACAAATCCTACCCCCCTTAAAAATAATCTCGTCCTCGAGATTTAAGAAGAACTAGAGAAAAGGTGGGGAAAATCTATACGAAGCTCTTCTTCTCTTTCCCAAGTTGCTTCATCTTCACCGTGGTGACTCCATTGCACTGTGCACATCTTTATCACCTTATTTCTCGTAACTCGAGTCAAAGTATCCAAAATCTTGATCGGGTACTCCGTGTAAGTCAAATCACCTTGAACACTGAGCTCTTCCATGGGTAACTGTTCCTCAGGAACACGGAGACACTTCTTCAGTTGAGACACGTGGAACACATTATGCACATCCGATAGAGTAGCAGGTAACTCGAGCTGGTATGCCATCTCCCCAACTCGCCTAAAGATCAAGAATGGTCCAATATAGCGAGGGGACAGTTTGCCCTTAACTTTGAATCTCCTCATTCCACGCAGTGGTGACACCTTGAGGTACACATACTCTCCTTCTTCAAATTCCAGTGGTCTTCTTCTATTATCAGCATAACTCTTTTGCCTGGTTTGAGCCACTCTCAAATTCTCTCGAATCATACGGACTTGTTCTTCTGCTTCTTGAATCAATTCAGGCCCAAAGAACTGTCTCTCTCCAGTCTGATCCCAATATAGAGGAGTCCTGCACTTCCTTCCACATGGAGTCTCAAACGGTAACATCTTCAGACTGGCCTGGTAATTATTATCATATGAGAACTCAGCATAAGGTAGACTCTTGTCCCAACTACTACCATGCTGAAGGGCACAAGCTCTCAACATATCTTCCAGTACTTGGTTAGTCCTTTCGGTCAGTCCATCAGTCTGAGGTAGGCCAAACTAAAATTCAACTTCGTAACCATATTCTCATGAAAACTTTTCCAAAATCTGGAGGTAAAATGTGATCCTCTATCCAAAATGATCTTCTTGGTACACCGTGTAGAGACACAATACGAGCCATATATAACTCTGCCAACTGAGATACCTTATAAGTAGTCTTGACCGGAATGAAATGAGCCACTTTGGTCAATCTATCCATAATAACTCATATAGAATCGTATCCTTTCGAGGTGCGAGGCAATCCAACAACGAAGTCCATAACAATCTTTTCTCACTTCCACTCGGGTATCTTCAGTGGATGAATTAGTCCAGCTGGCCTCTGGTGTTCAGCCTTAACTCTTTGACACACATCGCACATAGCCACATGTGCAACCACATCTCTCTTCAGTCCATACCACCAGTACTTCTGCTTCAAATCCTGATACATCTTGGTACTACCAGGATGAAAATAGAATAATCCAAGTCATGGGCTTCCTTTAAAATAGTCTCACGAAGGCTTTCAATCCCAGGAACACATATCCGATCCTTGAACCATATTGTGCCTTGCTCATCTTCCGTGAACTCCGGAACTCGACCTTCAGTAATTAGATCCTTAATCTCTTTTATTTTAGCATCACCAATTTGTCCTTTGCGGATCTCTTGCTCCAAAGTAGGTTCCACATCAATAGTAACTCCCTCAGTATGAGCAACTATCCCCAGGTTAAGTCTCTTGAAATCCTCAACAATCTCATCGGGTAGCTGGGCAACAATAGCTGAATGAACATGCTCCTTACGACTCAAGGCATCTGCAACCAAATTCGCCTTGCCCGGGTGATAGTGAATCTCCAAATCATAATCCTTAATAAGCTCCAACCAACGGCGTTGCCTAAGGTTGAGATCCTTCTGAGTGAATATATACTTCAGACTCTTATGATCCGTATACACTTGACACTTGGTCCCCATGATATAATGTCTCCAAATCTTAAGCGCATGCACAACAGCTGCCAATTCCAAGTCATGCGTGGGGTAGTTCAATTCATGCTTGCGTAACTGACGAGAAGCATAAGCGATCACATGTCCTTCTTGCATGAGCACACATCCTAAGCCTTGGCCACATGCATCACAATAGATATCAAATCCCTTCTGTAGGTCTGGCATAACCAATACTGGTGGCGACATCAATCTTTCCTTCAATTGATCAAAGCTCTCTTGACATTTCTCATCCCACTTAAATTCTTTTCCTTTCTCCAAAAGCGAAGTCATAGGCTTGGCAATCTTAGAGAATCCTTCAATAAATCTCCGATAGTATCCTGCTAATCCCAAGAAACTTCGAATCTCAGTAACTGTAGTGGGTACTCTCCACTCCATTATCTCCTTAACCTTAGCAGGATCCACTGATATTCCTCCATTAGAAATAATATGACCAAGAAATGGCACCTCGCCAATCCAAAACTCGCATTTACCGTACTTGGCGTAGAGTTGATTATCTTAAAGCTTCTGTAGTACCAATCACATATGTTCCTCATGATCACTATCACTCTTGGAATAAATAAAAATATCGTCCATGAAAACCACGACGAATCTGTCCAGATCATGCACCTTATTCTTCGGATCCATAAAATAGGTTGGTGCATTAATTGGTCCAAATGACATAACGGTGAACTCTTATAATCCATCTCAGGTCGATAAAATTGTCTTGAGAATATCCGATGGCCTAATCTTCATTTGATGGTAACCGGGTCGGAGGTCAATCTTCGAGAATACCCTGGCATCTCTCATCCAATCAAATAAATCCTCAATGCGGGGTAACAGATACTTGTTCTTCATAGTGACACCATTAAGGGTCCTATAATCCACACTCATCCCTTGTGATCCATCCTTCTTCTGTACAAATAGTACCGGTGCTCCACAAGGTGAAGAATTCAGACGAATGTATCCATCCTCTTGTAATTCCGTTAATTGCTTCTTAAGTTCCTTTAGCTCTTCTATGGACATCATGTATGGCCGTTTAGAAATAGGGGCAGTCTTAGGTAAGAGATTAATGACCAACTCAACTTCCATATCTGGTGGCATCCCTAATAACTCCTCTGGAAAGACATCCGAAAAATCTCCAATCCGCATGGATGTTGACACCAACAAACTTCCCATCTACTAAGAATACCGCTAGTCTGGTGGCAGTAGTTTCTGCAATTTCAACTTCAAATCTTTCTCCTTTGGACTGTTGAGTTCTACGGTTCCCTTAGCACAGTGTATAAAGTGCCTTTGTCTTTCTTAATCCATGACATACCAAGGATCACGTCTATAGTGCTCTCTTCTAACACTATAGGGGTAGCCCATCTGGGTTAGAAATACAGGGTAAGAAAGGAAGAATTGTAGACAAGGCGAGTAATTACGAGGAATGTTATTGCGGGGAATTTATTAGCTAAGTAGATTAGTGTGTTATCCATTAAAGCTAATACATTACCTTATGGTGGTACATGCTAGGATGCCCGTCTATACTATTTCAATCAATCAAAGAAGCAAATCAGACATTGATCATCAGAACAATCAACCAACATTTTTTTAAGAAAATAGTTTTAACTTTTGTTTTGGGTTCCCTAACTCTTAAGAATGTCATAGGGGTAGGGATTCCAAGGTTTGAAATCCATCTTGTCTCAGAGTAGAAAAGGTAAGAATGATCAGAGTAGAACAGTAGAAGGTGAGACAGGATCAAGATAAGGTAAGTATGGAATGAATCAGAGTAAGATAAGTAGATAAGGGTTTTGTCCATTTCTATCTAGGTTTCGTCCTACAGTCAACATTTCCTCTGATACCACTTCTGTAACACCCGGCTTTAAGGAACAAAGCCAGGTGCATCTCATACATGCGCCAAGAAGACAACATATATAATAACAGAGCGTATAGAGATAAATGTCATAAAACATCAGAGTATTTATTACATAGCGGAAGACTTATTACAAAATAAAGATAAATGTAAAACGAACTAAGGATCGTCGGCGCCAATGTCGACTGGGAAACGCCACCTAAATCAGATCGAACTCCTCAGTGTTAGGCGGCTCCTCCTGAACCACCTGATCTTCTCCTGTGGGGGGGGGGTGTGAGACAGCAAGGGTGAGCTCACACATGATCATAGCTCAACAAGTTGTGGGGAACCAGTGGACATAAACTCACAAAGGTGTGAGTTCATGTGATGTGTAAGGCTAATCAATGAAAGGGGTTAAAGCTGAGCGTTGCTTTTAAGTAGTTGGTCAAAATTTTATTAGCAGTTACTAAATGTAAGTAAATACCAAACCATAAGTAAAGTAATAGAACAAAATTAATAACAAACCCATGCATATGCGAATGACAAAATTGAATTTAAGTTCCATAATTTAAACATCAGAGAGTCCTGAGCTGCTCGTGACCGTGAGCTCGGCTAGTATACCAGTTTTACACTCTGCAGAGGTTGTACCCTTTACCCACAAGTCATGTTACCCATCTGCCAAGGGGTCATGAATCCCATACACCTCTACCTAGGAAGCGCGGCAGGGCAACACTACGAGGCCTTTACAAAGTTCCACTAGCTTCCGAAAACCCGCTACAGTTTATAGGAAGTTCCAATGCAGGGTTCCTGACTGACCGCCATCGCAGCAAAATCAACCAGGGACCTCCCTACACTGACCACTCCCCTACTGCCCTTGCCCCTTTCGGGTAAGGTAGTCTTCCACTAGCTTTCCTAATTAGTCAGCCAAGGGGTCCCATTCCTCCCTTGTGGTGGCACGTGGTTCTCAAGTTAAGCTCTATGTTCCAATTAACATTAATGATATCAACATGAACATAAACAGAATAACAACAAGAATTGGAACATAGAGGTAATAAATGATTATCCCAAAACCATATAAAGCAATAGCAAACTACCCAAGTGATTCAGGGGTAAACAAGGTAATGAGATAAACAATCTAGGGTGACCTATTGGGTCCCATCAGAATTAACCTATGCATGGATAAGTGATGTTAAAGAACATTATTGGGTAAAAAGGTGGTCAAGGGCACAACTTGCCTTCAATGAGCTCCTGCTCAGCTACTTCAACCTGCTGCTCACCAGGATCCTCAGCAACGGGCTCTTCTACTCGCCACAATACAAACAAGCACAATATGCAGGGAAAATTAACATTACACCAAGCATGTAAACAAAATACACAGAGATATTCTACATATTAAAATAAAAACCTAGGAACTGAAATCATAATTTTCTGAGTTATAGATTTCAAGTTATGCATTTTCAAAGGTTTTATGTGCTTTAAATAGGATTAAGTGATAAATAAATTTCTTACTGTTTTCATGATAAAACAGAGACACTAAGTGCTAGAGAATAAAATTACAAAATTTTAGGAACTGGAATGGAGTAATTTGGAGTTAGTATGAATTTTCTATGAATTATTGAAGTTCTAGCAATTATTTTTCTATTAAAAAAACATTTATAAATTAATTTCTCTGGTTTTACACTGCTCTGGACTGGGCCTCAATTAATGGAAAACGCAGGGGGCTCGGTGTAAGTCGTCCCAGACACAGAGAACAGTCGCACAAGGACCGCAGGTTGATTCCACTAAAGTCCGAGGGCTCTTTAAGAAAACTGACCCGCGAAGGGGTATTTGTTGATATGGACCGTCAGATCTAAGATCAAGGGTCACGATTAGATGGCGCGAGTTATGAACCGGTGTGCGACAGCAACTGTTGGATCCTAATCTTACGGCGCGGATTCAAAATACCCGGGATTGCGTCGTAATCATCGGATCGCGGATCTACGGTTCTCATCGTTCGCGCGAAGAGGTACGCCTTAATCTAATCGGGATCGTCCGAGCGCCATCCGACGGTCCCCAGACCCCATCCACAACCCGAGCGACGCACGGCGGCGCCGCCCCGCGCCCACGGCGGAGGCCATGGCCAGCCCACACCGTTCGCCGATTTCGGGCCTGAAACACAAATCCGAGGTGTGATATACGTAGGTAGGACATAGGGGAACTGGATGAGGGCACCTTACCCGAGGATTAGGTCGCGAGAAACACCCGCCCACGGAGAAGGCGGATGACGGAGCGGAGGTCCACTCCGATGAGCAATTCCGGTGATGTGCGAACCGGCCCGGCGCAGGCGAGTCCCGGGTGCGCTACCACGGTCAATTGTCCACGCCAAGGGCGCCTTCCCCGAGGTTGAACCGGCCGTAGGGCGAAGATGGTGAGCGGCGGCCGCTCCTCTCTTCTCTCACGCGGTTAGTACGCTTGCACGGCGGCGGGCCCGCGAGTTGTGGCAAGGCGCTGGTTCTGGCGATGAGGGTCTGCGGGAGGTTCCAATTTGTAGCTGCCGGGACCCAGGGCTCCTCAACCGATTCCACGATTTGCGCCAAGAACCCACGGTCGAGTTTGTCCGAGCGGCACGGCGGAGAAAGGGGAGGGATAGAGCTGACGACCCGGGCCCAGCACGCAGCGACACCATGGAACCATACACACGCATAGACGTCGACTGATCCGCGGGACCCACCTGTCGGCGCACGCGGGGGCGAGTGGGCTACGCGCGCTGGATTGATTAAGTGGGCCGAATGGGAGATAGCCGACCCAGTTAGGTATAGTATTCCTTTCCCTTTTTTTCTTTTATTTTTCTTTTATTTTCTCCTTTCTCCATTCTTTCACGAATTCAAATTTAAATACTAATTTAAATTCAAACTTGTGACTAGTTTTTGCAAACCATATCTGTGCAATTAAAAGTATTAGGTTTGAGAATATTTATTCCAATATAGTATTCATGTTTTCATATTCCTTCTCTTTTCTAGATTCAATAATTTCTTTTAGGATTTAATTTTCCCTTTTTGATCTTTAATATTTTCTTGTTACAAAATGCACACAAAAATCAAATATCCAACATGATGCATGGATTTAGTAGCATATCTTTTTATCAATTGTTCTTGGACATGGTGTTCACATAGGATGATGCATGAAGATCAACTCACATAAAGAGAAAATGTTTCTCTACTGGTATTATTTCTAGCAATTTACAAAGTGGGTGTTACAAGCTCGTCGTGGCTTGGCTGTTCGACGCATCAATTGACGGTAAGTCGGCTCCTATTGATTTCGCCTTTCTGCCCTCTACGTGTAGAACCAGTTTTTTTGTGGTGATTGCGTGCCTATACAGGTAATGACCTTCCTCCGGCGAGGTGCCCCCATCCGCCATGCAGCGCCGCCGCGGTCTGGTATTTAGGAAGGGGATTGGGCAGATGTCGCGTGGATCGTTGATCCGGGTTTGGGCGTCTAGGATTAAATGATGGGTGTTGCTTCGGCGGGATTGGATCTGGCCATCCGATGGGGATCGAAGGGTTGAGGTTCGATACTGTGTTATTTGGATCTCGACCACCGATCCCTAATCCAGTGGTCGAGTGCCCATACTGGTTGGGACAAAGTGCAGATCTAATCCTGGTCGTCCATTTTGAATCGTGTGACTCATATCTATGGATACCCCTTCGCGGATACAATTTGTCAAAGAGTCCCTGGAATACTACTGAATAAACCCGCCGTCCTCGTCTGGGGCACCTCTGTGTCTCGGGGACTTTTATAGTTTAGCCCCCAGGTTTCTCTGTTATCGTCCTCCAGTTCAGGAGATAGAATATTCAGAGAAAAGGGAATAGAAATCTATTTTTAATATAAGAATAAGGTCTAGAATTTGTTTAATTCATATAAAATTTATGTTAAGTCCAAATTCATCCATTCCAGTTCCTCTAATCTTGTAATAATATTGTTTATCACTTAATGACTCTGTTTAGTATGAAAATTATATTAAACTTGACCACTTAATTATTTCTGTACAAAACACATAGAATCTCTGGAAATTCATAACTTAAAATATATAACTCCAAATTGATTCATTCCAGTGGCATTTATTTTTTTTAGTTATTGTTTACCACCTGGTATCTCTGTCTAACCATGAAACATGATTTAAAATTATCCACATGAATAACTCTATTCTAGGCGTTAAATAACTTCAGAAAATCATAACTTAATAACCCTAACTCCGAATTTAGTGGTTCTTGTTTCTACGATCTCGTAACGTCACGTAGATTATATTATTCAGTTTGTTCTTATGTTTGGTGTGTTGTTGATTTTATCTATACCATGTTTGTTTGTATTGCTACGACTAGCAGTGCGGTTGCGAGTCACCTGAAGTTCATCCTGTCACCTGGATTCTCAAGTGCCAGGCAAGTTGTGCCCTTGATTCACTTTTGTTACCCAATAATGTTCTTTATAATCATTTACCATGCATAGGTTTAATTTTGATGGGACCCAATAGGTCACCCTAGATTGTTTATCTCATTACCTTGTTTGCCCCTGAATCACATGGGTAGTTTTTGCTATTGCTTTATATGGTTTTGGGATAATCATTTATTACATCCATGTGCCAGTTATTTTGTTATTCTATTTATGCTCATGTCAAGATCATTATATTATTGTTAATTGGAACATGGAGCTTAACTTGAGAAACACGTGCCACCACAAGGGAGGAATGGGACCCCTTGGCTGACTAATTAGGAAAGCTAGTGGAAGACTACCTTACCCAAAAGGGGCAAGGGCAGTAGGGGAGTGGTCAGTGTAGGGAGGTCCTTGGATGATTTTGCTGCGATGGCGGTCAGACAAGAACCCTGCATTGGAACTTCCTATAAACTGTAGCGGGTTTTCGGAAGCTAGTGGAACTTTGTAAAGGCCTCGTAGTGGATCCCTAGCCATTCACCTTGGTAGTGTCTAAGGGCCTAGCTAACCCTAGCGACATGGGAAACACGACTTGTGGGTAAAGGGTACAACCTCTGCAGAGTGTAAAACTGGTATACTAGCCGAGCTCACGGTCATGAGCGGCTCAGGACTCTCCGATGATTAAATTATGGAACCTAAACTCAATTTGTCATTTGCATTTGCATGGGATTATGATTAATTTTGTTCTATTACTTTATTTAAGGTTTGGTATTTACTTACACTTAGTAATTGCTAATAAAATTTTGATCAACTTATTAAAAGCAATGCTCAGCTTTAACCCCTATTGTTGATCAGCCTTACACTTCATGAACTCCCACCTTTGGCGAGTTCGTGCCACATTATTCCCCACAACTTGTTGAGCGATGAACATGTGTGAGCTCACCCTTGCTGTCTCACACCCCCCACAGGAGAAGAACAGGTGGTTCAGGAGGAGCCACAAGGCGAGGAGTATGATCTGATCTAGGCGGTGTTTCTCAGTTGACATTGGCACCGACGATCCTTAGTTCGTTTTATATTTACCTTTTATTTTGTAATAAGACTTCCGCTATGTAATAAATACTTTGATTATTGTGACATTTATCTCTATACACTCTGTTATTATATATGCTATTTTCTTGGCGCATGTATGAGATGCACCTGGCTTTGTTCCTTAAAGCCGGGTGTGACAACCTCGTGATAGTCGTTCAACATATCCGCTACCCCCGCACCGCATCAACATCAAAATGCTCGACGCGTTGTCTCAGCACCTCCTCTCTCGTACGATGCGCTTCACCATGAAAGATCCACCGAGTATAGCCCTACGTAAATCCATTCTTCCAAATATGTTCTACCATGGACTTCTTTGATTTTCTTTTCTGGTTGGCAAATTTGTTGCACGAGCATGGGATTAGACTCGCTCCTTTAGCAGCTTCATCATATGCCCATTCCACGAAATCATCGGTCTTTCTAATCCATTCAGGGATGACATCATTCCTTCCTACACGGCCCTTGTACATCCACTCACGGTCCTTCATCCTCTAACGTATATAACCAAAGCATATCAATAGAAAATTTCGGCAGCACCTTCCCTGCATAGGGAGGTTTCCAAAACCTGCAAATAAAAGTATCAGCACGATGACTGATATCCATGCATATATCAATGGCACGATGGCATATGCAATGCATTGGACATCATATATACAAGTAGTCGAAAATTATTTTATATCTATACAACTTGAATGAACTCTATCCAATTTACAATAGAGTGAGTATAAGATGTGATAAGAGTGAAAATTGTAGTTCGGATGTCACGCATGTCAACCCATGTATTCACGCATGTATACTCTATGGCTTTCTAATGCATCTAGTGTCTAGGGATCATATACAAATTCTAATTACCTAGTGGCTAGAGATCATATACAAATTCTAATTACAAACTCTAACTATCCATCACAAGCTCACATAGAGAAGGACTTACCTAGTCTTGTGTGCAACGGCGGTTGAGGACCGGCGGCGTGGGGCCGGCCGCGGCGGCCGCGGTGGCCCGAGGCGTGGGGGCACGACGGCGGCGGTGGCCAGCGACGTGGGGGCGCGGCGGCGGCGGTGGCCAGCGACGACGGCTGTGGTGAGGACGCGGCGGCGCGAGGGAATGAAAAGGGAAGTGAAGAAGAAGCCCGATCTGGGCTATGTAAACAGACTTTAGGGAGTGCCCGCGATCTGGCACTCGTCAAAATATTTTTTTTTAATTTTAAAATATACTTTGTCGAGTGCCAGATCGCGGGCACTCAACAAATATATCTTTGCCGAGTGCCCACTGACAAGCACTCGGCAAAGATTGCTTTAATAATTTTAAAAACACTTTGACGAGTGTCCTGCGTATGACACTCGGCTGAGCATGCTTTGCCGAGTGCCTTCCTTGGGCACTCGACAAAGTATATGTTTATTTTTTTATTTTCCCAACCAAAATTTTTGTGCTATGTTTCTACACTATATAAACTTGAATATTCTATTTTGGCATAGTTATAAAAGTGTTTGCTATAACCATTCGATTTAGTTCGTTTAATTGAATTTCTTCAGATAATTCAGATTTGAACTGCAAGTCACTCGAAAAATGGAAAACAGTGAATGCAAAAATGATATCTGTGTTAGTTAACACAAGTTACAACCAATTTTAGGAGTAGACCGGAATTTTCGAGTATCGTGCTCACTAAACATGACCGTGAACTTGCCATTAAGTTGTTTAAAAATTGTATAAAACACAAACAAAGTCATAAAATCATGAAACTTGTCCACATGTCATGATATCATATGTAGAGGTTGTGATAAAATTTTGAGAATGTTTCGAGAAAGTTGTGAGATAGTATGTGTAGAAACCTAAGTGACCTACACATGAAATCATAGAGTTTCAATGTAGATCACTTAGGTTTCTACACATAGTGCGTGACAACTTTCTCGAAACATTCTCAAATTTGTATCGCAGGCTCTATATATGATATCATGACATGTGGTCAAGTTTCATGATTTTCTGACTTTGTTTGTGTTTTATACAAATTTTAAACAACTTGATGGCAAGTTCACGGTCATGTTTAGTGAGCATGGTGCTCCAAGATTCTAGTGTGCTCCTAAAATCGGTCGTAACTTGTGTTAACTAACATGGATATCATTTTTGCATGCACGATTTTCCATATTTTGAGTGACTTGCAGTTCAAATGTGAATTATCCGAAGAAATTCAATTAAAAGAACTAAATCTAATAGTTATAGCAAATAATTTTATAATTGTACCAAAATTGTACATGTAGGTCTACATATTGTAGCAACATATCACAAAAAATTTGGTTGGTAAAGGAAAAAAATAAAAATATACTTTGCCGAGTGTCAAAGAGTGGCACTCGACAAAGCATTCTCTGGCTCTCTGCCGAGTGTCAAAAGTAAGACACTCGACAATTAAGCTTCTTTGCCGAGAGCCAAAACCCGACTCACGGCAAAAATAATGCCCGTCAGCTATAGATGGCTGCAGACGACCCTTTGCCGAGCGCCGCCCTTCGCCGAGTGTTTGACACTCGGTCAATATTTTTTTGCCGAGAGTCCTGCTCTTGGTAAACGCGGTCATTACCGAGAGCAGAACTTTGCTGAGTGCAGCACTCGGCAAAGACTTCTTTACCGAGTGTCCGATAGAAAGCACTCGGCAAAGAGCCGAATTCCGGTAGTGTATGACTTAGGGATGTAAACGGGACGGATATAGCCGGATATAGGGTCATCCCATATCCTACCATAATGTATTTATCTCGGATACGGGACCGGATACGGGTAGTTAAAATTCGGGACGGATACAGAACGTGACCGGGTAATAATACGGGCGAGTAAGAAATATATATCAGGTATTACTCGGGTAGATAACAAATATTTATCGGATAGTTCGTCTCAATAATTTTAATTGTCCAGCGGTCCAACAAACAAAATTTAGGGTCATAACTACATTATAGAACAATAACATAATTTTTTAAAACGACAGTATATCTCCTCTTTCATATGGCTGTTGAGGTATTTCTTTCGAAAACGAATCACATATATGATTTGGGTAGTCACACCACCATGATAATGATCTTTGGTGTATTTAGATGCCTAAGTGACATTTTCTTTATTTTATTGTTCACTATATCCTAACGGCCCGTTAGACTATTTATTTTAAGGTGAGAAAAATTTTTCGGTTTTTTGCCTCTCTTTTTTTAGATTAGATTATTTGGGAATGAATCCTTATAAACCCTGATCCAATATATATACAGCAATGAAGCCTTACCACGTCACAAATTGGGGGCATAATGGCTAATGTCGTAATGTCCTAATGGGCCGACCAGTAGAGAGCAAGCCATCAAGCGTGTGACGCTTGCCGCGCGCGAACAGCAGAGACGCAAACACAGTGACTTACCAATTTGCCACTTTAGTCCAGGTACCCGCCCGTATTATACATGTATCCTACCCGAAATTTTCGAATACTTATCGGGTATTGGTGATTCCGTATCCTATTCGTATCTGGAGATCACTATACGGGTAGCACCTGTATCCGTCCCGACAAAAAAATTATCCGTATCCGTATCCAAAAAATTGTCCCGTTTTCATACCCATATCTGGTACCCGTCCCGGGTACCTGTCCCGTTTTCATCCCTACTGTGACTTATGGAATCATCTGTCTATGATTTATGAGTCTGATAGTAAATTAGCGAAGCCCACAGATAATAATGACAAAATTACAAATGCCACAACATACTCTTGCTACTCGTCGATTAACGAACATAAAGTGAATAAGATTACAATATCATAATTCAACTAAGTATTACGACCCTATTTCTCCTTACATCTTGGTTTCGATAGGAGTTCTGGTCTTTTGGTCTTAATTCGCCTTACGTTTGTCCTCTGTGTAGAGTGAATCTTTAATTGGGAAAAAGAAGTCCCCTAAATGTTAATTTGATCCCTCTTTTATAGTGCAAGGGAGGACAGAGGTTATATATGTTGAACCTTAGATTCCTTCAGCTAAAACCCAACAACTCTGACCTTATTTTGTTCATGAAGTCGTAAGCGGAGTCATGCATTCAGTTGTAGCATAGTATCAGGGATGTTCTTCAGTCATCTGTCATACCTGATGTAGGAGCGGGTATGTTGTGTCATTTCTACGAACCTCGGGGCCCATGTTGTTGCATACACGTAGTTGGTAAAGGGTGTTGCCTTCTTTATTTGATAATACATCATGGTACACTACATGCACTCTCGTGGCTACAGGGTGTTAGGGTCGTCTCGAGTATCTTATTGAAGTCATGGGGATAGTGTGTCATCAGGCTTGTAAGTCGCACATCACACATTTAATTGTACGTGAGACTTACCTAATAAGCCAATGTTATAAACACATTAGTAGGCCCTAGCCATGAGGTCCCTGCCTAGAGGGGGTTGTAATGTCCTCGATGGGTCCAAACACATCCCTATGTCTTGTGGACAGGATTACACTTAGTCGCAGCTAGTTCCTTGTTCCCATGGAAGGCCTCGAGCCTCGAGGAATTCGAGGCCCAGCTATTTGTATAATGTGAGACCGGATACCTTAGTGGTCTAGGTCCAGTAAAGGGTTCCAAGCAACTAAGTGTGGTTGGGTGTCCCGAGAGACAAAGTGCTATGGGCACTTGAATCCTTTAGTAGTGCCCTAGGGCACGAGAGGCTCCAATGACTTAGGTTATGAGCGTCTTGGGGAATGATTGACTCTGAAGATTTAGATCCTTCTAGCTAAAAACGTCACAAGGCATTGAAGCACTAGGACTTAATCCATCATTATGGACTAACACCATTAGTGCAGAATACCTCAGACCTTAGTGTGCCTTGGGCCCAAAGTGCTTCAAGACCCTTGGTGGTTCTTTACTGAAACTTTCTAGTGTAGATATCATTCCTTTAGAGTGTCCTAATAAGGGTGATTGGGACTGCTCCAGCTCCACAAAATTTAGTGCAGTTGGTGAAGTAGATCATTAGGTGCTCCAAAAAATCGTGAAGCTGGAGTTGTGAACCTTTAAAAGACATTTAGATAGGTTATCTTTGTTTGTTACTTAGATTAAAAAATTAAAAAATAAAAATTTAAATTGTAAAGTATAGCTCCATGCTGGAGCTAGAACCTAGAGTGGTCCCAAACACCCCCTAAGTCACACGAAGAGTTAAGCCCCTGCCTTGGTTAGGGCTACATAAGGTCCTAAAGCATGGGGCCTAGGACCGATGGTCCCATTAGATAATCATGTAGTATCTTCTTATACTAGGATCCTTGATTGTATCTAAGCGACATTCTAGTGTATGGCCTTCCTCAAACGCTGATAGAGGCAGTCGAGTGTGTTGCTCGACTAGTCATGCAGGTGGACCGTTAGACACCTAATGAAAAAGATTCCAAGTATGTTTGGCTGGGTCTACACATCTCATCATCGATAGCTACAACAAGCATTGTGACAACAAGGTCCCTAGGACAATCGAGCACAAGGCAAGGATTGAACTAGGATTAGGAACAAGTAACCTATCACAGTAGAGTGGATTCATATTGTGATTTAGATGTTCCTTGGGCCCTGTCGTTGTGTCATGCATGGGGCTAGTTGTCACTCATTGTTACCTTCACCTTATAAGTTGAGGCGTTGGCAATGGTAACGTTTCGTGTCTGCACCCCTTGATAAAATATGGCATACCTCAATCCCAAAACCCAATCATTATGTGAATGAAAATTAATTGCCACTATTTTTTAGTGGGGGGATTTATTTGATAATCCTCAAAAACTTTGAGTGAGGTCTTAGTTCTCGAGCACGCTTGATGGGGTTATCCCATCACATACGATGGAATCTTGGGTGTAATAATCATAGTGGTTGGATTTTTTTGTCTATGCATCTGTCGTGTCTTGAGACTTGCCTTTTCATGTGGCTGTGTGATGCTTCAAGTTCTTTACCTAGGAATATAGAAGGAGAATGTCTTAAAATAGGCTTCTGCATGGTTTTTACCTTTTCACACAACCTTGTATTTTTCCCTTGCCTTCTTCTCCCTTTGGTCGTCTTCTGCCTTGATAGCATTGTTTTCCCATCCATAGATCTTCCATGGCTGCTGATTCTACCCTTAACTAACTACCTTGATAGTGCTAAATGAGGAGGGCCTAGATAAGGTCAAGGAACTCCTTGGCTAAGTTGCACTACCGACATGCAACTATGTGCATCCAACAACAATAACACCATGTCCCTTAAGAGGAATGAAGTGAGTACATCATCTTCTATTCTCATATGATGGTGGGCTTGAACTTTCCATTATCTCAATTTCCATTATCTCGATTTCTTCTCCACGTTCTTGACTACAAGAGTCTACATGTTGGACATCTCGTGCCTAACATTGTACATGCCCTCTTAACCTTTTGTTTATTTATGCAAAGAGTTCATGGGGGTAAGGTTGTGTGTAGATCTTTTGCGCCAATTTTTCATTCTTCGACCTTCGAGTGGCCAAAACAATTTTAGCAAGGTCTAGTTCTAGATTCACACTAGGTTTCGGTACTGGACTCCATACGTGGCCATTGACCTCTCTATAGTAAGTGGGAGCATTAGAGGTTGTCATGAGTCTATGTCATGGTGTGTCGTAGATCATGCCTAGAGATGTTGATGGGAGAGCCAATGGTGGACCAAGCACAGTGGAAAGATCTCCTTGTCATGGATGAAGCATGGGTTAGTCCTCAGTCAGATTGAAGAGCTTGCTGGCACTAGCCTTTCAATGATGACCTTGTTGGTGCACTTATCTTCCCAACACCTAGCCCTGCTGCGAATGCATTTCAATGCCATGTGGGACCATGCCAATGAAGAGAATGACATGCAGGTCATGTCGGGGCCCCAGTTCAAACTTGAGCACTAACACCCTTGCTAGGTTGGTCCAATTATGTGTTGACTCTTACAGCGACGAGTTGATGTCACTTGTGGCGGTCTTAGCCCCCATTTTAGGATGATGACACACTCAAGTACATGATATTGATGGCACCCCTATGTAACAGACAGGGGTCAGGGCCCCCCAACTAGTCACCCTTTATTCATCGAATGTCGTAGGGCTATTAGGGGCCATGTCCAGGGTCCCCACTAATGGCAGGAGGTCCATAATTGGAGTGCCGCTCAAAATGGGAAAGAGCTTTCCCAAGACGAGGTCACCCCTAGCAGTATTGGCCGAAAGAGGACATCACACACTGACATGTCACCTTTGGCATATAAATGCTAGTGTGTAGAGCCAAAGATCCCTTCACTAGGACTTGGCGTTAAGTAGATAATAGGCCTCAGTAATGTCCTGATAACCTTTTGTTTTTCTCTCTTCCCTTTTTAAATGGAATTCTATGTTGTGTCCAACCCTGCAATGATAATGAGTGTAGTATACAACACCTTAGGGGTCTATCCCCATGGTTGTTTAGGGGAGCCCTCATGAGTCTGTTGGTGCCACCGAACAAGGAGTGCCATCTTCTACACATGAAGGAGCACCCCACATTATGGAGGCCTCCAGTGATGACGCACCTAGTGGTGGCAGCCCTAGTATCAAAGCTGCTATGGTACCTATAGGGCACAAGGCCAAGTAAGCGACTAGGGCATTGATTGAGGAATCATCAAGGGCATGGGCCCTCAAGGCTATGGAGGCATCATGCCCAGAAGTTATGAAGGTGTTGATCCTAGGAGAGGAGCAATGGAGGTGCTAGCTCCTGAAGCGGTTAAGGCATTTCTAGGAGGGGACAATGGCATGGAGTTCTTAGAGTCAATACTTTAGTGTGGCCTATTGACATCCTCATCGAGGAATATTCGATAGTGAATTTATGAAGTGGGTAGAGTGGGTCTGTGGGGGGAACATCCTATTTGCACTCGGTCTAAATGGATTGGCAATCACTCAATCGTGATTAGAGAAGATAGGTACTCATCCCTAGGTGTAGCACCCCCCAAATTCAAATCTAGAAAATTTCTCAAACTTGTTCTAAATTCAAAATAAAATTTTAAATTTCGTTTCAAAATGTTTGTTTGTGAGTTTATCTCAACAAATAAAATATAGTGGTCTATTTTCCCTCCAAAATTCTCCTCAAAATATCCTGCAAATATTTCTCCAGATATCCCCCTCAATTTTTTTCTAGAAATACTGCCTAAATATTACACTGATATTTCTCCAAATATGTTTCTTCTAAGAAATACCCTCAGAATCATTTTTAAAATCCCTACAAATATTTTTTAATAATTTTCCATATGCTGATACATATATATACGCCTCCAATGTCATACAATGAGCTCTACAAGCTAATTTCACTTATCCATGGCTAATACATGTTTATCTCCCACTAATCCTCGCCTCCTCCCCCTAATCTCCCCTCCTTGCCTATAAATAGAGGGGCAATGGGCTCCCTCATGCCATCCCAAACCATTTCATGGCAACTCACTCCCACTCCTACACAAGCACAACACAAGCACAAGGATCATTCGACCATTCATTCGATCATTCGTCAATTGTTCATAGTTTGTTCGTTCATCCGTTCGTTCGTCTGATTGTTCATTCGTTCGTCCAAATGATTATTGTTCAGCCGTTATGTTGTCTTAACTCTGATTGCCCATTCGTTCGATCATTCATCCATTCGTTCATAATCCCTATTCATCATTCATCGTTCGTCCATACGAACTATTCATCATTCATCATTCGTTCATAATCCCTATTCATCGTTCATCGTTTGCTCATATGAACTATTCACCGTTCATCGGATCATTCATAATCACTATTCATCGTTACTATTCATCGTTCGTCCGATCGCCTGAATATTCAACTGCTCATCCATCATGATGATCAGCTCACTTAAGACCTATCAGACCAATATCTCAGTCATACGAACTTCGATGACTATGATTTTACTTGCAGTAAGAACTTCCCGATTGGTCACACATCCCAGAGTTGCTCCAAGTTGAGCACACTTAACTTTGAGGTTCTTTCGAACCATGCTTCCAAAAAGAAAGGCGAACCATGTTTATATGGATACGTCATTGTCACACCCGGTTTTAGAAGATAAACTGAATGCGAACCATGTACATGCCAGGATCAGAAATACACGTACACAACGATTACACATTAGATATCATTACACAATGCTCAAATAAAAGCAAAAATAAGTATTGCTTTATTACATCATGATGCCCAAAACATTCACATAGTCATAGACTTAAACATAAATCAAAGTGCTGAACAAAACGTAGTAAGATAAGGCCTTCACATGCAGCCACTGGGGTTTGCCGCTAGTCTAGTTTAGAATTCCTCGAAATCTTGAAACTCCTGAAAATCCTCCGTGTTTCCTTCATCTTCTCCTGATCAATGGTTGCAATAGGGACAACCTGGTATTTGGTCTTTAAGCAAGGGTGAGTACACATCAACGTACTCAACAAATGTCCCGTTTGGTTGAAGTGGACTAGCTATATGTGGGGTTAAGCTCAAAGCAGTTGCTTTTAGTTGGTCAGATATATATCATTAGTAGAAGCCAAGTTTTATCATAAAACACAAGTTGATATTCCCAAAAGAAAGCACCTCCTCGGAAAGGAAAGCACCAGATATCATGAGTATAACCATCATCATTAAACCATCAACATAAATAAATCCAGAGTATCTTTAATCAAAGAGGATCCCAAGGCTTCTCTTAACCATGAGCACGACTGATATACCAGTTTCTAACACTCTGCAGAGGTTGCACACTTTACCCACGAGTCGTGATCCCTTTTTGCCTCGGGTCGATCAAACCCTCAAACACTAGCAAGGTGAGTCAACAAGGTTTCACTACGTAGCATTTATAAAGATTCTCCTAGTGTGTAGCCCCTTGTTAGGTTTCGCCAGTCATACAAACATAGTACTCCTCCCTAAGGTGGGTGACTAACAAAACCAAATCGAATGAACCTCGACACCCACCCTTAGCAGAGCAAGCACTATGCCTCAACCCCCATTGATGGCACAACGGCGAATCAAACTACACCCCAGATTCCTCCAATTAATCAGCTAAGGACATCCCATACCACCCTCATGGTTGTACTGTTGTCTCGGGTGGTCTCTCCACGAGCAGGTCCTTACGGAGAGGTACTTAGGAAACAGCCTGAACCCCTAAAATGCCACAAGTTCATAATAATAATCATAATGAATCATATTATCATAAAGTAATTCTCATTATGTTTGTTGATTAGGGTAATAACCCAACCCATGGGTTAATCCTTATGTTAATCATAGTATGCGGGACAGTGAATTACAAAGTAAATATGACATAATAGGTCAGAGGACACTTGCCTTCACCAAATTGTTGCTGCTCACGGGCTTCTCCTACGACTTCCTCGGACTCTGCGGACGAAACGTTATCTAAGCGAGTGCAAACACACATTCAACATTCTTGAAACAGAAAGAAACAATTCACAATACAAGGGAAAACATGCACAATACAAAATAGTGCTCGATTTTACGGTTACATGAGGAAAAGAAATGTCGAGATCGAAGTTACGATGGAAAAGTTATCGCGTATACATCATACAAGTATGAAATAGAACATTTAATTCGACATACTCGCGTTATTCGATATTTATTAAATGCAACTAGAGCTATTGCCTAGTTTTAATTAATCTACTATGCTAACAACTTTCAGTTAGATGAATAATTTAAATAACATTAGCGACTCTAAGAGAGAAGAATTAATGGCGCGAGACAAAATACGCAACGCGTGAAACAACGAGGTAGCACGGCGCGCGGGCCAACACGACACACGGGGACTAATAAATAGATAGCATGTTTAAACTAAACAATTATTAATAAAGATTAATTCAGTAAAGGTTAACCATGTCGGTGTTTATTTTTAAATGCGCAAATCGAAACCCTAAATTAGATTTAAATTGAAATGTCATTCTAATAACCATCGGTCAAACAAACGTTTAAATAAATTAAATAAAGGGTGTAACAACAGAGAATAATAATTCTAGCATGTAGACAATTCTAATACGAATCTAATATGACTTGAGCGGAGCGAATCAGATTTAAAACACAAAAAATATCGCGATTTTAAATTGAAACATCTCTCTGCACACGGTTTTAAAATTCTCTAGGGGGCCTATTCGCAAAACATCATGTCTTCCTCCCTCCATCTCCTTCCTCTCACCATGGCAAGGGGAGGATAGGGGGAGGCCGAGCTACGTGGGGGGGGATGGACCGAGACGTGACCATGGGACGCGGGCGCGCCGCCGGACACTCGGACCAAGGAGCGGTCGGGGGTGGATGGCAGCGTGGGGGGCACGAGCGCCGCCTATGAGCTCGGGCTGGCCGGCCGACTGCAGGCGCGCGCCGCTAGGGGGAAGGGGCCACACAGGGTGGGGAAAGGGAGGGGGCGCCACCACCGGGGGGAGAGGGAGAGGGGGAAGGTTGTTGCGTGGACGAGAATCGAAGAAATGAAGAACTTCATGGATAACAATGGAGGGAGGGGCTCACCGGAGAAGAAGACCTCGCCTGAGCCGAGAAGAAAAACGTCGATTGGTGACGAACCGTTGGTAGGATCGACGAATCGAAGGCACCAGGACGAAGCTCTCGATGAGACAAACGCAGCGGTACCCTCAGATTTTGCCGACGACGTACGGATCGAAAGTAATTGCTCGCGGGAGTTGGAACCGTCTCGAACTTCGGCGAGTAATTCCGAAAGTTTCGGATCTAAATTAGGGAAGGGGTTTCGAAATTCAGAAAGGGCTCGACCAGAGGATTCCAGTCATATATATATTATTAGGGTTTGAGGATAATTTATTTTTCGTAATTATCCCATTTTAAAAATTAAAGATATTTTCTGAAAAGGTTGAAATCGTTTTTAATGCCCGAAAAATATCTCAAAGGATCCAAAAATTCTAGGAAAATTCCTAGACATGGTTTGGCACCCAATGAACTCAAAAAATATATTTAGAACTTTTGAAATTGTTTTTAAGTAACTCAAATAAATATATTTTGAATTTCATAAAATAGAAAAATATTCAAAAATATGAAAATTTACGAAAAACTTCTACAAGGCATATTAACATGTTTCAAACACTTCTTGCTTTTAGAAACACTATGCAACAACATGAATGCAACAACCATGACACTTGTAGGGCTCACACCAATATAGAACAAAATAACTCTCTATTGTTTTATTAAAGGGAAAAATAAAACGAAGAAAGAAAAGAGTAACACCTGAATTTTTAGTACAAAGCAAATAAATTTTTATACCCCAAAATTCAGGGTGTTATAGACCTATCCCCTTAAAAGAATCTCGCAACAGATTCAAGGTTGGCTAACAAAGAGTTTATGATACTTGGCTTTCAAATCATCTTCGTGTACCCAGGTTGCTTTTTCTTCAGAGTGGTGACCCCATCTGTCTTTGCACATTCTGATGGTATTTCTTCGGTTGACTCTGTCTGCTTTCTCCAGAATCTGCTGTTGGGGGCCTTCGTCTTCCGAAGGTCCTCAAAAACATGATTAACAATGTTTCCCAAGTGTAATATATGTACAGGGACGTTCGGACTCAGAATGAAGCTGCATACAATATGAAAAGCATGACCGGGACGAAGGTTAAACCAGGTGCGAAGCTACGCGCAAGGAAGCTTCGGCTCAGTAGCAGAAAAAGGAACTGACTTAAAGAGGAAAAGGCTATCTAGTCCTTGATAGATTGTCCTCAAGTAAATAGTAAACATGAAGGACATGAATGTAATTTTACACAGGCTGCGCCCTGTGCCTATAAATAGATGAACAGTACCCCGTACTGTTCACACTGACTGGTATTCACTCGTGCGTCACGTTTGGACTTTTGCCTTCTGTCAAGCCGAAGGTACAAATGTAATTCAATATTGCTCACATTCATTCATGATGATATAATTAAGATATATTAATAATGTCATATGGTTATCCATGTTATCTCTCATGTTTCATATACTTCTTCTTACATTAATGTATACTGCGATGATGAAGGTATATCCTTCATGACCTTCGTCTGAAGATCATTATATCCTAAGGGAGATAATGCTTCGAAGGACGAAGGACTTTAACCATTAACATTTGTGTTGCCTTATTCTTAACTCATAACATTTGAGAACAAGTGACCAACATTGGCGCCCACCTCCGGTGTACTCACTTCCACAATCTTCGGCAAAGCATCAACCTTCGTCATGTCGCTGAAGAAGACAACAGCGTCAGGGGATGCACTGCAGCCACTGGACACAAACCAGGAGACTCTCTCTCTCCGAGAGGTCAGAAGCCAAAACAGAAATGGCACCAGTCCAACACTTCAAGAGGAGGAATTAGATCAGGAGATCAGGGACCTAGAAATCATTCACCAGCAGGTGCAAAGGAAAAAGGAGAAGATGGCCCGACTGTCCGACCTACAGAAGAAGATCGATGAAGCTGCTGAGGAAGTGCGTCATCTTACTCAAGATGATCATGACCGAAGACCCCAACACAGGGAGCTTCGCCAAGAGGGTTCATTCAACAAATATGAATGGTACGATGATTTTAATCTTGGTAGCTTTACTTTTGATGATGCTTCTCCCCTAGCAGTAGAATTGCAGGCTATTCCATGGCCACAATCCTACAAGCCACCTTAGTTACCCATGTACGATGGGCAATCGAACCCAAAGCAATTCTTGATGAGCTATGAGGCAACAATATCCTCATATGGAGGCAACACAGCTGTCATGGCAAAGTCCTTCGTCATGGCAGTCCGAAGTGTGGCCCAGACATGGTACTCTTCTCTCCGGCCAGGGACAATCACCTCATGGCAGAAGCTCAAGGACATGCTGGTTACCAGTTTTCAAGGCTTTCAGACGAAGCCAGTCACAACTCAGGCCTTGTTCCAGTGCATACAAGACCATGACGAATACCTTCAGGCGTATGTTCGAAGGTTCTTGTGCCTAAGAGCACAAGCGCCTATAGTGCCCAATGAAATTGTCATTGAGTCCATGATCAAAGGTCTTCGACCAGGGCCTACGGCTCAATACATCGCCAGAAAACCCACCAGACTCTGGAGAAGCTGCTTCAGAAAATGGATGAGTACATCCGGGCTGACAATGACTTCACCCTAGGCATGTCAGATCTTTTCACAGCTCCAGTCAAAATGATGATAGAGGAAGTCAACTTCAGAGGCCACAACAAAGCTCACAATCATCAGGACAACAGCAGAACTCTTTCAGGCCACCGGCTCCAAGGGGCAGAGGTGGCAGGAGCTTCGGAGGAAGATATGGGGATCAACCCAGGAAAATCTATTGCTTATTCTGCGGTGAGGACAAGGGCCACACTACAAGAACGTGTCAGATCACAATTCTAAAGCAAAAAGAGATTGCCGAAGCAGAAGCCCGGCAGAATCAGCTGAAGCAGGTCTTGCATACTGCTTCATGCTACTCTCCCTACATACCAGAATATGTGGGTAACCAACCTGCAGCTTCTGTCACTTCGGCAAGCCATTCACAAGCTTCCTGGCCTCAGCTCCCACCGCCACCACCATTGCAACCTACTTACACTCGAAGCCAGCAGCCAGAAGGGCGCTAGCACCCCCAACAGCAACGTGACTTCAGGGAGGAGTCCGAAGCTCATATAGTCAAAAGCACTGTACCAGAATCAAAGCACATATACTAAGCAATATCCTACTGTTGAAATACTTTTATTTTCTATGCCATTTTGCTTTCTATATAAGGAACAAACAATGAAAACTTAGTTTAAATTTCTTATAATGATTCTGCCTGTACTAGAATGAAATATATCTTCGTCACAGATTTACGAAGCTCAAAAGTCGTTCCTAAGGGAGCGCAACATAAGTCTTTTGCTCAAAAGACGTTCCTAAGGGAATGCAGAGCCAAAATTGACGAAGCTACAAAAAGCCGTTCCTAAGGGAGCACATCGTAAGTTTTCTGCTCAAAAGTCGTTCCAAAGGGAATGCAGAGCCAAATACCGCCGAAATATAAGGCGAAGAAGTTCAAAAGTCATTCCTAAGGGGATGCAGAACTTATACCGCCGAAATAGAAGGCGAAGAAGTTCAAAAGATGTTCCTAAGGGGTTGTAGAACTTATATCACCAAAATAGAAGGTGAAGAAGCTCAAAAGTCGTTCCTAAGGGGATGCAGAGCTTGTGTATTCCAGTGTGGGCGTGTGGGTGAGTGTCTTTGGCATCCTCATCATCTCGCATCATATCATCACATCATTTCGCATAACATTACATCATACATCATATTGCATTCACAGCACAAGAATTGAATACGAAGTCAATCTTCGACAAATGCTTCGTCAAATTGAAAATGTGCTAAGGCACGAAGTAATCTTCGGGAAATACAGTTTTATCAGCCTTGTCATAAGAAGGGATCTATCTCTTTACGAAGCATGAAAAGAAGGGAAGGTGTTTTTTCGCCAAAGGCTCAAAAACGGTATGTGTGTAAATTTCATCCATCACAAAGAAATAAATTACAATAATTTACATATTCGATTCAATGTTATATACATCAAATATCACATAGTATTGTTACAAAATAAACTTAATGTTCATTCCATTGTCCCTTACATCAAGCATTTCAAAATATTATTACAATAAAATCTATTCTTCACTAAGGACTTTCTCTGCAACTTCGTTCAAAAGCTTATCAACAACTTCGTCAATAATGGAGTTCGCCATGCTTATAATTTCTAGCGCTTCCCTTGTTTCTGGATCAGCTAAGGGATCGTACAGCTCCGGAGGTGGGGATAGTTCAGCTGAAGTAGGTAAACAGATTAGTTCGAAGCCATAGAGCAAGTACCGAATGTTGGGGACTTGTTCTCAAATGCTTCGGATTAAGAACAAGGCAACATAGAAAGTGTTAAATGTTAAGGCCCTTCGTCCTACCAATCATTATTCCTCTTCAGGAATAATGAGTTCCGGACGAAGGTCACAAGAGACATACCTTCGTAAATTCAACAAGTAATAACGAAGGATTCATATAAAACATGAAATGTAAATCATAGAATCATTTCTATTTTATTAACACAGAAAAATAGAAATGATTACAAATTACAAGTGTACCTTCGGTCCTGAGAGAAGGTAAAAAGTACAAGCGTGACGCAAATGCCAATGCCAAGTCAGCGTGAACAGTACGGGAGTACTGTTCATCTATTTATAGGCGCGGGACGCAGCCCACGTAAAATTACATCCTTGTCCATTACATTTGTTAATGGCTTATGGAAATTTGTCAAGGCCCACGCAGTCTTTTCATCTTTAAGTCGGTTCCCCCCTCTGCTGTCACGACGAAGCTTCCCTGCGCACAGCTTCGGCTGCGCTCGTCCTTCGTCTGGTTCAGGCTTCGTCCTGGCCGTGCTTCATATTCATAGTTCTGAGTCCAAAAATACCTGTTCACATAATCCACTTGGAAAACATTGTCAAATCATGTTTTTGAGGACCTTCGGAGGACGAAGGCCCCCAACAGTAGCCCCTCGCAATATTAATTTGTTAATAATAAGTTCAGATTGCGATATGGACGAAGGCCTTGAGCCGAAGGTCCGAAAAAACACCTTCCCTTTGCTAGAATAGCAACATTCACTGACAAGCGGGGCCTTTCAATTTTTAACGCCCTGGGCGTATAAATAAGATCGCACCGCAAACTCATTTGGTACGCACACTTGCCTTCTGCTTCGGCCCACTAAAATTTTTAGCTCTTGTGCACTAAGATTTGCTGGTCTTTTTGATTTTGGAGCTTCGGCCTCGGGAACAATTTTTTAGCGTTTCCGAAGATGTCTGAAGGCAAGAAGATCCCTGCTGAGACGAAGCTGAGTCTCGAGGAGGAGAAGAATCTGGGGTTCCTGATAGCGATGGCAGAGACCAATACAGAGAAAATCACCAAGGAGATTCTCGAAGGTTTGTCCGAAGATACTGGTGACAGCGACAGCTATGATGTAGAGAGTGGTGGGGAAGAGGCCGAAGATCGTCCATGGCGACCAAGTCACACGGTTTTCGGGAAAACCACTATCAAGCAGAGTCATATTGATAATATGAGGGGGCGGTATTTTCGAGATATATCTATTGTGAGGGCTGACGCTGGAGAAAAGACTTCTCCCACTCCCGAAGAAGATGAAGTCGTAATCTTCCGAAGCTTTCTCAAGGCTGGGCTTCGATTTCCCCTGAGCAACTTTGTTGTTGAGGTACTGAAAACATTTCAAGTCTACCTTCATCAACTTACTCCCGAAGCTATCATAAGGATGGGGATATTTGTCTGGGCTGCAAGAAGCCAAGGTTTAGAACCAAATGCTAAGAGTTTTTGCAACATTCACGAATTATTATACGAGACAAAGCCCTGGGGAAAAGAACAATATCACAACAATTTTGGGTGTTACAGCTTCGGAGCCCGCTCCGGGTCAAGCTGCCCTGTGCCGACCTTTCGGAAGAGGTGGCCCGGAGCCTGGATGACAGAGTGGTTTTATGTGAAGAATGACTTAACAGCGCAGGAAAATGTTAAAAGTATTATTATGTGCCCCATCTGGCAACGCTTCGGACTACGAAGGCCGAAGGTTGAAATGGACGAAGCAGCCGAGGAGTGCCAAAGAGCCTTCGGCGTAGTCTGCTCCTTCATTGGAACAAGGGACTTGGTGCAAGAGCACATTGCCTTCAGGATATGGCCACTTGGAGAAAAGTGGGAAATGCCGAAGGAAACCATTAAAGAGTCCGACGAAGGCGAACTAGTTAGACTAAAATACACATTCAAGTATGCAGATAAATTTGTTGAACCTGATGATGACTGGTTGAAAAGTATTGAGACATTAAGTGACGAACTGCTTGGCACATATTCGAAGGCTGAGAACACTGCATTATCAGCAGCCTTCGGAGGCCGAAAGAAGAAAAGGCTCAACCGTGTGTTTGACGCGGTCGGGTTTATGTACCCTGACTATCACTATCCAGTATTGGGTCGCAAAAGGAAAATTTCTTCTCCTGCGATAGAAGCTACCACGAGTGCCCCTAGTGAGCCAGCGCCTCAAAGAAAAAAGATGAAGGTGCTCACCCATCGAACACGCTTTATCGAGCCGGCCACAGTGCCAAAATTTATTGGTGAAACTTCTTTGGCCTCTGAAGCTACGGAACCAGCTCCAGTGCCGAAGACAGGAGAAAAAGCCGAAGCGCCTTCAGCATTAGAAAGACCGAAAACTGAAGGGCCAAAAACATCAGAAATCTTAAGTCCTTCAGCAAACGTTGAATCAACAAAAAATCAAAAGGGCCCATTGGTGACTCCAAGAAGAAAGAGAATGGTTAACGTACTGGATGTCTTGGAGACGATTAAGTCTTCAAGCACAACCGCAAAGGAGTCTGTTGAACTTGCCGAAGCATCTACTGAAGCTTCGAAACAACAAGCTGAAGCTGAAGCCGAAGCCGAAACCGAAGCTGGGCCTTCAGAGCCCGCCAAGGAACAATCCGAGAAAATATCAGAACCAGCTCTAGCCGAAGAAATTGAGACTGCCGCCGCCGAAGCCCCCTCCAGCATACGCGATTACATCGTGCGACATGCTTCGGGGAAGAATCTGTCTGAAGAAGAAATCTATGAAGCGAATCATTATGCTAGAGAGTTGAAATATCCGAAGGGGGCAGTAGTATTCAATGGGACAAACGAAGATGATTTCCTGTACTGTCTCCCAGACAATAAGGAACTATCCGTGTGCCGGGAAATGGCTAGGAGCATGGGGTTCCCTAAACTCGAAGCTGGTTTATGCGCCATGACGAAAGAGGATCTCGCAGACAGTCTTGCATATAATAGCCTAAAGGTATGGAAATTAATCGTTTGAAAAAACTTTTTAATACGTAATTCATTCCTTTATTCTTATATAAACTCTCTCTTTTTTTATAGGGTTTGATCCTGAGCAACGCATTGAGAGCACAGAAGAGTGCCGAAGATGATAGTTATGAAATTGCATTCAACAATCTACGTTCAGAAGTTATAAAGCTGAGGAACGAAGCTCTAGAAAAAGACAAAATTCTGGTTACTCTAGTAGACAAGATAAAAAAGGACGAAGCTGCTGCAAAGATTCAGGCCGAAGCTCAGAAACACGAGATCAAAGATCTTCAGAAACAACTAGCCCGGGCGAAAGAAGAACGTGTGCTTGAGGAAACAAAACGAGAACTTAGTGATCATATGGTGGATAAGTTGGAGTTAAGGGTTAAGGAGCTTCGTGCCTCTCAAAGAAAATGCTATGTTAAATCTGTAGAATGTGTGAATAAAATTAAAAGCAGCTTCGCCAGCGTGGGTGCCTTTTCCAGCGAAGAGAATTTCTCTCGAGGTAATCCCGAAGGTCCACTGGAATGGATTAGTCACGAAGCAGAGGCCTTCGAGGAAATCCTGAGCAGTCGCGGCGACATCTGCGCTTTTTCGGGCGCCAGAGGAATTGCTTCTGTCTTAGAGAAGAAAGGTTGCGGGCATGTAAAATTTTTAGCTCAGTCCGAAGCTGCCTTATCTTCCGAAGACATCAAGGACCCCTCGGCCGAAGCAAGCGTTGTTGGTGGCAAATTTTTTACTGATATCTGGAACGACGGCGGCCGAGGAATGGCGCAAGAAATCATCCAAAGGAGCGAAAAGGGCATCCATGATGCTAGGAAAGTGGCAGAAGCTGCCGAAAGAAGTACAGAGCCCGAAAGGCAATTAGGTATTAATTAGCCGTTCTTATTGTGTTGTAATTTTTATTTCAAACTTTGCTCACGATTTGTAATAGTAATGAAGAAATGTTCTCTCCCCTCAGATGCTGCTGGATCGACTGCCGACCCCCATACAAAAGGGGATGATGAAATTAAACAAATGGCCGAAGCTATCATGGACAAAGTTGTTGATCAACTTCTAAATGAAGCCGCCGAAGCAGTATTAAGAGAAGACTAGATGCTATTTAGAAAAATAGTTAAAGTGTGATCTATGTAACATTTTGTACATTTGAATGTAATATACAAGTTTCTTTCCATTATTCAATTCTTTACGATGCATGAAACTCTACATACATACCATTTTTGAGCCTTCGGCGAAAAAACACCTTCCCTTCTTTTCATGCTTCGTGAAGAAAACATTCTCCGTAAAAATTGTTCTGATAAATCATATCCATGCTTCGTGAAAGCATTCTCCTAAACAATTTTGATATTGCTCTGATGAAGCTCATTCATGCTTCGTAAAAAACAGCCTCCGAAGCTATTTTCCGAAGATTATCATTGTATTCCCTCGTGACTTTGCACATTTTGCCCTTTCTCAAATCATTCTTTCAAAGGTTAATACTGTGTGCCCTTCTTTTGCCGTATGCAACATGATGTATGATGCTTATGCTATGCGGAATGATGTGATGATGTTATGTTATGCGAATGTCGTCTGTTCCGAAGATACACACAAAATACATTCGTAAGCTCTGCATTCCCTTAGGAACGTCTTTGGAGCTTCTTCGTCTTTTACTTAGACGGTATCAGCGTTGACTTTTCGCTGTAAGCCTCCCTTAGGAGCTTCTTCGTCTTTTACTTAGACGGTATCAGCGTTGACTTTTCGCTGTAAGCCTCCCTTAGGAGCTTCTTCGTCTTTTACTTAGACGGTATCAGCGTTGACTTTTCGCTGTAAGCTCTGCATTCCTTTAGGAACGACTTTTGAGCAGAAAACTTACACTGCGCTCCCTTTGGAACGGCTTTTTGTGACTTCATGAACTTACTCTGCGTTCCTTAGAACGACTTTCTGTTAATCCGAATGATTTTTAATATTTCGAAGGTCCTCCTTGTTAACACAAAAACTTCATCAACTTAATCCTGTGGAGAAAATAGATTTTCCTTGTGGGAAACAGCGAAATTATTACATGGAAACGATCAATGTTTTTTGCTACAGAGAATAGAACTGAATGGAAAAGACTGCTATCAAAGGTAGGATATGTGTCAATAAATGTGCTTCGACTCTGGCACAGTGCTGTTGACTGTGCGAGCTTCGGATTGTTCTCTGAAGTCCCTTTGATGTGGAGCATATTGACTCCCTTCTGGCTGTTGACCCTGTTGCAATGGAGGTGGAGGCGGGGGCTGTTGCCAGGAAGCTTGAGGTTGACTTGCCGAAGCTACAGAAGCTGCAGGGTGGTTGTCTATGTACTGTGGGATGTAAGGCGGATGATACGAAGCAGTATGCATGACCTGCTTCGGCTGAACTTGTTGAGATGTAGCTTCGGCTATCTCCTTTTGCTTCTGGATTGTAATATGGCACGTCCTGGTGGTATGGCCCTTGCCTTCTCCACAGAACAAGCAAAACCACTTCCTTGGTTGATCTCCGAATCTTCCGCCGAAGCCCCTGGCGCCTCTGCCTCTCGGAGCTGGTGGCCGGAAGAAAGCTTGTTGTTGCCCCGAAGCCTGTGAGGAGCACTGCGGTCTGCTCTGCTGACTCCCCTTATCATCATTCTGAGTAGAGCTGTGGATGGACCGGACATGCCTCGGGTAGTATCTTCCTCCGAAGCCCTTGGTCATCTCAGAAAATCTGAAGGCCTCCTCCCTTCTTTGGCGAAAGTCGTTATCTGCACGAATGTACTCGTCCATCTTCTGGAGTAGCTTCTCCAGAGTCTGAGGAGGCTTCCTAGCAAAGTATTGGGCTGCAGGTCCAGGACGAAGCCCCTTGATCATAGCTTCGATAACAATTTCATTGGGCACCGTTGGTGCCTGTGCCCTCAAACGCAAGAACCTTCTGACATATGCCTGAAGGTATTCTTCATGATCCTGAGTGCACTGAAACAAAGCTTGTGCAGTGACCGGCTTCGTCTGAAATCCTTGAAAGCTGGTTAACAGCATATCCTTCAGCTTCTGCCATGAGGTGATTGTCCCTGGTCGAAGGGAGGAATACCAGGTCTGAGCAACATTCCTGACGGCCATGACGAAAGACTTCGCCATGACTGCAGCATTGCCCCCATACGAAGACACTGTTGCTTCGTAGCTCATCAGGAACTGCTTCGGGTCTGAGTGACCGTCGAACATGGGAAGCTGAGGTGGCTTATAGGATGGAGGCCAAGGTGTAGCCTGCAGCTCAGCGGACAAAGGAGAAGCATCATCGAAAACAAAATTTCCCTGATGGAAATTGTCATACCAGTCATCTTCGTTGACGAAGCCCTCCTGATGGAGGTCTTTCTGCTGAGGCCTTCTGTTCTGCTCATCATGGGTGAGGTGGCGGACTTCCTCAGAGGCTTCGTCTATCTGCCGTTGCAACTCAGCTAGCCGGGCCATCTTCTCCTTCTTCCTTTGCACCTGTTGATGTAGGATCTCCATATCCCTGATTTCTTGGTCTAGCTCTTCCTCCTGAAGCGTCGGGCTGACAGCCTTTCTCTTCTGGCTTCGGGCTTCCCGAAGAGAGACGGTCTCCTGGTTGTGGTCCAGCGGTTGCAGTGCTGAAGCCCCAGTCGCTGAAGCTTTCTTCGGCGCCATAGCGAAGGTCTACAGCTTCCGAAGGTGTTCAAAAAAAAACTCGGAGTGGAAGTGAGTTCACCGGAGGTGGGCGCCAATGTTGGGGACTTGTTCTCAAATGCTTCGGATTAAGAACAAGGCAACATAGAAAGTGTTAAATGTTAAGGCCCTTCGTCCTACCAATCATTATTCCTCTTCAGGAATAATGAGTTCCGGACGAAGGTCACAAGAGACATACCTTCGTAAATTCAACAAGTAATAACGAAGGATTCATATAAAACATGAAATGTAAATCATAGAATCATTTCTATTTTATTAACACAGAAAAATAGAAATGATTACAAATTACAAGTGTACCTTCGGTCCTGAGAGAAGGTAAAAAGTACAAGCGTGACGCAAATGCCAATGCCAAGTCAGCGTGAACAGTACGGGAGTACTGTTCATCTATTTATAGGCGCGGGACGCAGCCCACGTAAAATTACATCCTTGTCCATTACATTTGTTAATGGCTTATGGAAATTTGTCAAGGCCCACGCAGTCTTTTCATCTTTAAGTCGGTTCCCCCCTCTGCTGTCACGACGAAGCTTCCCTGCGCACAGCTTCGGCTGCGCTCGTCCTTCGTCTGGTTCAGGCTTCGTCCTGGCCGTGCTTCATATTCATAGTTCTGAGTCCAAAAATACCTGTTCACATAATCCACTTGGAAAACATTGTCAAATCATGTTTTTGAGGACCTTCGGAGGACGAAGGCCCCCAACACCGAAGCTTAATAATCAAAAAACAATACCTATACGCCTTTCACGTTCTGCAACTTCTTCAGCTCACTTTGCTTTTGCTCTGGCATCGTGGGTGTCTTTTTCACTCTTTTTTATAATTTCGTGGGCTAGATCTCGGCCACCGTTCACCCAGACATCGTTATAATACTTCCCACCCATTAAAGTTGCTTCGGCTAAAGGATCCTTCGTATCATCTACGCAGAAGGCAGCTTCGGCCTAGGCTATAACCTTAACATGTTCACATCCGGCCTTCTCCAAAATAGCCGAGATTCCCTGCGCACCAGAAAACACGCAAATATCCCCGCGATCACTTAAAATTTCCTCGAAGGCTTCAACTTCTCCACTTATCCATTCAACAACGCCTTCGGGGTCATCTCGTAAGAAGTTTTCTTCAGTAGAGTAGGCACCCACTTTGGCAAAGCTAGTTTTTAATTTCTTCACGCAATCCAAGGATTTCTCAAAGCACCTCTCCTTGGATTCACGAAGTTCTTCAACATTTTTCTCTAGATAATTTTTCCAATATTCGCTGATTTCTCTTGATTAGCCTGTGCGAGCGCGCAGTTCTCCTTAGCTTCGGCCAGTTACCTCCGAAGGTCTTCAATTTTGGTTTTCTGGGCTTCAGCCTGAGCCTTGAAATTAGCTTCATCTTCCTTTACTTTGTTCACTAATGAAATCAAGATTTTGTCTTTTTTCAGACCTTCGTTTCTTAGTTCAATCACCTCTGAACGAAGGTTATTTAGAGCCATTGTATAGCCTTCGTCTTCAATATTCTTCTGCGCCCTCAGGGCATTAACTAAGAATTAAGCCCTGCAAAGAGGAGGAAAAAATTGAGCATGACAAATAAAATACTTCATTCCCAAATTCATAGTTAACTTCTATACCTTTATACTGTTGTACGCCTAGCTATCAGCAAGATCATCCTTTGACATAACCGAAAGACCTTCAAGTTTTGGAAATCCCATACTTTTAGCTATCTCCCGGCAAACAGATATTTCTCTATTGTCCGGGAGACAGTACAGGAAATCATCTTCATTACTGTCGTTAAACACTAAGGCTCCTTTCGGATATTTCAGTTTTTGAGCATAATGCCTTGCTTCCACAATTTTATCTTCAGACAATTTCTTCCCCGAAGCATGTCGATAAATGTAATCAATAGCTTCAGCCGACGCTTCGAAGGCAAGAGATTTTGCCCTTTTTGCCATATCTTGCCCTGCCGTCAGAATGGTATCCGAAGTTTGCTGATCAGCTTTGACTTCAGGCGTGACAACCTTCGTCTCGCTAGGCATTAAGGGCCTAGCTTCGGCTTCGGCTTGCCCAGCTTCGGCTTCGGCTTGCCCAGCTTTGGCTTCGGCTTGCTCAGCTTCGGCTTCAGTTTGTGCTTTGGTAGCTTCAACAATTTTCTTTGAAGGAGCGGGGCTCAAGGCCTTTGTAGTCTCTAGCACAGCATCCAGCACACTGGCCATTCTCCTCCTCTTGGGAGTTGCGGCAGAAGCCCTTTGCACCTTTGGCAGTTTTGCCTCTGTTAAAGGGCTCAGGATTTCTGGCATTTTCATTGTTTCTTCCACCTATGGCTCTTCGGCCTTATCATCTTTAGATATGGTCGGCCCAACTGTAGGCACCTTCGGCACTACAGTCGGCTCTTCAGCGCTCTGCACAATCAGAGCAATTTGTTTTGCTTCGACAGCTGAAGAGGACCCTAAGCAAAATTCAGGTACTACAGTCGGTTCAATATAACGCGGCCGGTGGGTCTGAACCTTCACCTTTATGCTCTTTGGCTCAGTTGGGGTGACTGAAGTGGCAGGTTTTCTCTTTTTCCCTTGCCCTTGCAGCGAGTAGCGATAATCAGGGTATACGAAGCCAATAACATCAAATACCTTGTTCAATCTTTTCTTGCCCCGACCCACGAAAGCTGCGGACAAAGCATTGTCTTCGGCCTTGGAGTATGCCCCAAGTAGCTCATCACTGGTAGCTTCGATACACTTCAGCCAGTCATCGTTTGGCTCATCAAACTTCTCCCTAAATCTGAAGGTATACTTCAATCGGACCAGACCACCCTCACTAGAATCGGTGGTGGTCTCCTTCGGCATATCCCAGCTCTCTACAAGTGGCCATACCCTAAAAGCTATATGCTCTTGAATCAAATCCCTTGTGCCAGTGAAGGCACACACAGTGCTAAAGGCCTTCTGGCATGCTTCAACATCGCCATCAATTTCCACCTTCGGCCTTCGGAGGCCAAAGCGAGACCAGATGGGGCGCTGAATGATTTCTTTGATGTCTTCCCTTGCCTTTAAATCATTTTTAATGTAAAACCACTCCTCCATCCAGGACCCGGGCCATCTTTTCTAGAATGTTGGCACCGGGTGGCTTGCATTGGGGCGAGCAATAAATCCATAACAACCGAAGTTGTTGTGGTACTGTTCTTTGCCAGTGGCCTTCGTCTCATATAAAAGCTCGTGCATAGTGCAGAAGCACTTCGCGCTTGGCTCTAGCCCCTGACTTCTTACAGCCCAGATGAAAATCCCCATCCTAATTATAGCTTCGGGGGTAATCTGATGAAGGAAGATCTGGTATATCTTCAGCACTTCAACCACAAACTTGCTCAGCGGAAACCGAAGACCCGCCTTTAAGAAGCTTCGGTATATAACAACTTCGTTTTCCTCCGGAGCAGGTCCAGTACTGTCTCCTCCAAATCTGATAATAGACATGTCGCGAAAATATCTCCCCCTCATGGCATCAATATGACTTTGCTTGATAGTCGATTTTCCGAAGATAGTATGGCTTGGGCACCACGACCGATCCTCAGAGTCTTCATCCCCACTTTCCACGTCATAACTATCGCTGTCATCAGAATCTTCGGATAAACCCTCCATGATCTCCTTAGTAATTTTCTCTGTATTTGTTTTTGCCATGGACTCAATAAATCCAGCAATGTAAGGATCCACAATCTTTTTCTCTTCAAACAACTTCGTCTCCTCGGTTATTTTCTTCTCTTCAGTCATCTTCTTCTCTCCACTCATCTTCTTCTCTTCAAATTTGGAGCAAACATGTCTTTAAACCAAAGCTCTGAAAGCTTGAAAACGAGGCAAGAGCTAGTAAACATGAGCTAAAAGTTTGAGAAAATAACACAAATGGCAAAAATGGCATATCAAATGCTGCCGCTATGGTTCATATTTAAAAGCCCAGGGCTTTGCAACTTGGTGGACCCCATATGTCATTGACTGTTGCTATTCTAGCAAAGGGAAGGTGTTTTTTCGGACCTTCGGCTTAAGGCCTTCGTTCACATCGCAGTCTAAATTCGTTGTTATAACAAATTAATACTGCGAGGGGCTACTGTTGGGGGCCTTCGTCTTCTGAAGGTCCTCAAAAACATGATTAACAATGTTTCCCAAGTGTAATATATGTACAGGGACCTTCGGACTCAGAATGAAGCTGCATACAATATGAAAAGCATGGCCGAGACGAAGGTTAAACCATGTCCGAAGCTATGCGTAAGGAAGCTTCGGCTCAGTAGCAGAAAAAGGAACCGACTTAAAGAGGAAAAGGCTATCTAGTCCTCGATAGATCGTCCTCAAGTAAATAGTAAACATGAAGGGCATGAATGTAATTTTACACAGGCTGCGCCATGTGCCTATAAATAGATGAACAGTACCCCGTACTGTTCACGCTGACTGGTATTCACTCGTGCGTCACGCTTGGACTTTTGCCTTCTGTCAAGCCGAAGGTACAAATGTAATTCAATATTGTTCACGTTCATTCATGATGATATAATTAAGATATATTAATAATGTCATATGGTTATCCTTGTTATCTCTCATGTTTCATATACTTCTTCTTACATTAATGTATACTGCGATGATGAAGGTACGTCCTTCATGACCTTCGTCTGAAGATCATTATATCCTAAGGGAGATAATGCTTCGAAGGATGAAGGACTTTAACCATTAACATTTGTGTTGCCTTGTTCTTAACTCATAGCATTTGAGAACAAGTGACCAACATCTGCGTTGGTTTCTCCAGAATCTAGGTTGCTTTTAAAATGTTATATATCTTGAGGCATACATTGTTTCCACTAGGCATAAGTTGTATTATGTAATCTATTCAATTGGTATCTTTTTGTGATGCAATTGATATATTATGCCTAGACCAAGGTATGCTGTGATTCCCTCTAGTTCTAAGGATGCTAGATTGTGTAAGGTGCAAGTCATTCAAATACTTGATGCACAATGTTAGGAGACTAACTAGTTTGTGAGTAATCCTATATATAGTCTCAAGGTGGAAAAAGAAAGATGAGAAACAAATGGAGCAATCAGGACTTGAGTACCTCTACAAGTCGAGTAATTGGTATCTAAAGTTGTGAGTAATTGCGTATTTAAAGATTGCTTGTGCTCTATGATAGTTGGTGAACCTAGATGCATATCTTTAATTATCATGGATCTATGTTGGTAATGATCTTTCAAATTGGTAGCCTTGGTAGCATGCTCTAATTGGTATCCTTTGGTATAGACGTTTTCTCTTGTGCCACAATACTATAACTTGTTCTAAGTTTGGTGTCTTAGCAACAAGAAAAGGTCAGGATAAAAGATCAGACATAAGTGTGAAAGAGCTCCCTAGAGATAAAGCTTTCAAGGTGAAAATCTTAAATTAATGCAAAGGGAACTTCGCCAAACTAGATGGAAAGGACACCATCACATGGTAAAGGTACAAAAGGAGGTATTGACCTTTTTGCGTATTTGTTCCTTAATGTCCCTCCAATGCTTGTGTTGCATATGTTTAATGTGTAAGGGGGAGTAATGTTAGTGTGTTGCATTTTCCCTGCTTAATACCCTGCTATCCCTTGACATCATCCTATGTTCTTGCTTGAATATGGTTTTGGTGTTTGATGTGAGATGGGGAGAATTTGTGCATTAAAGCTTACCTCGACCTAAGAGGAAGCTTATCTTTAGGGTGAAGATATCTTCAGGGTGAAGATTAATTTTTTGTGTGCTAAAGGACTCAAAGGGGTTTCCTTGAGTTCCTGTGATCTTAAGGAGAAGAATGTGTTAGTTTTGTTGATAATGCTTATCATATGCTTCTTGTTGTATTATATGGTGATAATGCATAATTAGTGCTTCCATTGATATGAATCAAATGGTATCTATTGTGTTTGTTGTTTATCTTGTGATAGATATTCATGTGGTTCTGGTGCTTTAAATTGGTATCTTAATGTTGAATAGTGGTAGGTTGATATTCTTGTGGTATATCTATTTAATTGAAGTTTAACTTTGATTCTGTGCATTTGTGTGTCATAACACAATGCATTCCACGAATGCTAAGTTGTAGTAATGCTTCGCGATTAGCCTAAGTATGTGCAATTTGGCATATAAGGCCAAAGTTGAGATTTTAATGTAAGCACATATTTAGGGGGAGCATTCTATCACTTAGACTTCAATATTTGTGCTTTAAATCTTATTCTTGTGTAAGCTTTAATTGTGTTGCCATCAATCACCAAAAAGGGGGAGATTGAAAGCTCTCTTGTGGGTTGGTGGTTTGGATGACAACCCAATTAAAGGACTAACAAGTGTGCTAAGTGTTGAACATGTGCTTAATGCAAAGCTGACAGGGTTCAACACAAGTGAACAAGTATGATGGTCCAAAGACTGGAATATCTATAGATAATGGACATCACAAGTAAGATGTACATTGCTTAAGTGAGACTCAGTGTGCGTAACTCAGAGACAACCGATCAAGCCAAGGATGGAGGCAAGAAGAGCTTCAAGGTACTGAGTGCACGGGAGAAGGTCAAGGATACCGAGGAACCCAAAGCCAGGGGTGAAGAAGAAGACTTGCAAAGTCAAGGTTGATCGAGTTAAGAAGAGTTATGCATCAAGGATCACTACATAAGGACATGACTTACAACCAATGAGGTAACATCTACAGTTATGTGGTGTAAGTCATAAGGCTCAAGATCAAGCTCGAGAAGTGAACAAGGTCATTAGAAGGAGGAGCAGTGTCAAAATTAGAACTGGAAGTAGTCCAAAAGAGCTAAGTATGCTTTGACCTTTAGTTTGGGTTGTTTCTATGTTTGGATATGTTCTATGTGACCTTTCCAAGGTGTTGGAGCTTATGTGTATTAATCTAGATCAAGTCAAGTTGACTTGATGGTTTTGAAGCTCTGTCTAAAGTAGATCATAAATCCTGGAGTAAAGAGGTTTGATCCCAAGATTTAGTCAATTGTTTTAGTGGCTAACTGTGTGTGTCTAAGTGCTAGGGATCATCCCAAAAAAAGACAAACTGGAGTAAAGAAGTTGCACCAGTCTGGGAGCACCGAACTGTCCGGTGTGCACCAGATAGTGTCGGTGCCCAGGCTAGCCCTCGGTGAACATGCCGCTCTCGGGAAGCATTTGGGGACGCTGCGGCTATAAATCACCGGACTGTCCAGTGCGCCAGCCGCACGCCTGACCAATGGTCGGCCGCGCAATCAGCGTCGGCCACGTCAGCCAAGCCAACGGTCATCAAGTCGCACCGGACTGTCCGGTGTACCAAGTGGCCGAAGGGTGGTAATGGTCGGCTTCACTAGGAAAGGAAGGAAATCAGCTACTACTCACTGTCCGGTGCACACGCAGACAAGGAAGGCTGATTTCTTCCCATTTGAAGAACCAATGACTAGGGGCTCCCTTGGGGCTATAAAAGGACCCCTAGGAGTCCATCTACATGTGTGGAACACTCCCAAGTGCAGAAACACTTTGTAGACTCATTGCAAATCATATTACTCTCCCTCTATTGTGTATTTCTCTCTAGTTTGTTTAGAGGCACACTTATAATCCTTTAGAGTGAGGGGAAGTGATGATGAGAGCAAGATCAAGATCTTGAGCACTGTTACTCTGCCGAAGTGCTGTCAAGAAGGTTGTAAGCAGTCGCGACAACGTTGTAACAAGCATCAACATATTGGAAGGCTCTATCTGTCACACTGACAGATTTGAGCACATCGGAGGACGGGGTAAGATACTCCAAGCCAAGGTGTGGCTAACTACAACGAGGACTAGGCAAGCATTTTAGGCTTGGCAGAACCTTGGTATAAATTCTTATGTGCTATGTGCTCCGTGCTGTGACTCTTGTCTTGTCTCTGTTTCTGTTCTTTGTCTCTTGCCTTATTATGGTGTGCCCTTCGTACCATCTTTCTTCTCTACAAACAACCCTTGAGTGGCCCAAGGCGAGGTGTTGGGTCTGATGTAGCCCTTCTCCAACAACTCATCTATCTGCTTCTTGAGTTCCACCAAGTATGGTCCGGACACTCTGTAGGCTCTTTTGGAAATGGGGGCGGTGCCTGGGATAAGCTCTATGGCAAACTCAACTTTTCTCTCAGGTGGCATGCCCGGTAGCTCTTCAGGGAACACATCTAGGAATTCTGATGCTACTCTAATAACTTCAAGAGGATTGACTTCCTTGATATCAATATATATCTGGCAACAACTGCCCTTTCTTGGTTCATACAAGATTAGCTCCACCAATACTTCTCCTAACAAGGACACCAACCTCACAATCATCTTATCATAGCTAAGGCAGCTTGGTGCTTCGTCAACCAATTCATCCCTAGGATGACATCTATGTCTACATCCTGAGTAACCATTACTACCAGATCAGTGGGGAACTCTATCCCCTTTATTTTGATTCTTGCATTTGGACAAAATTTATCCATTTCGGTCCTCCCACCAACTGAACTAACCCTCATTGGCGGGAACATGTGTGCTACTGGTATGCTGTGTGTTTCTACATATGCTGCGTGTTTCTACCCATGATGCAGTCACAAAAGAATGCGTAGCTCCAGTATCAAACAACACATTTGCAGGATGAGATTAGACTGAGAACATACATAGTGCCACTCCTGGGGTCTCCTGAACAACATCGACCTCTAGGTGGTTCACCTTTCCATACTGAGTACGTTGCTGGCCACGGTTGCTTGCTCCTTGCTGAGGCACATTCTGTCTTGCTGGGGCATTAGGAGTTGACTGCTGCTGAGCCATCTTCTTCGGGCATTGCATCGTCTAGTGGCCTAGCTCTCCACAATGGAAACATCCTCGGCCTCCTCCTTGCACTGGGGTTGCCTAGTTATTCTGATTTGCTGCTGGGACAGGAAGGCAAGGTGCCTGATTATTCTACCTCTGGTACTGATTTCCTCCTGGTTAGCTGTTCTGACGGTACTGCTGCGGCTGCTGATACTACCTCTAAGTCTGCTGCTGATTTTGACGCTGATTTTGCTGCTGATATCCCTATGGGTGGCCATTTCTGAACTGCTAAGATGAATTGCCTGAGAAACGGGGGCGACTGTTGCTCACAGGCTAGGGTCCACTGTTCTTGTGCTTTCGATCTTCCATCTCCTTGCTCTTTCTTTTAGTCATGATAGCTCTGTCAATCAACTGTTGGAAAGTCGAGATTGTGTGATTCATCAGCTGGTAATGCAGGGGATCAACCAAACCTCTCAGGAATCGGTACTGCCTTTTTGCATCGGTATTGACATCTTCGGGTGCATAGCGAGTCAACTGCAGAAATCTATCTCGGTACTCACTGACAGACATGGGTCCCTGCTTCAGTGCCAGGAACTCCTCCTTCTTCACTATCATCAAGCCTTCTAGAACATGATATCGATGGAATTTTTCTCTGAATTCCTCCTAAGTGATAGCTTCAGGGTCAGCATGGGTGGCGAGGTAGGACTCCCACCAGGACTGAGATGCCCCCCTTAGCAGACGGGGACCATACAAAACCTTCTCTCTGTCATTGCATTGGCGGTGTGCAACTCCCGCTGCACTATGCGTAGCCAGTCTTCGACGTCCATGGGGTCGACAGAGTGAACAAAAATAGGGGGATGACCTCTCATGAACTCCAAACGCTTGTCCCTTGGCATCTGAGGCATGTGCATCTATGGTTGAGGTTGAGGTTGCTGCTGCGCTTGCTGCATGGCTGCTAGAGTTTGCTCAATTGGTTGCATTGCTTGGGTCTGCATGAAGAACATCTGCTCCACTATCATTGGGATGGCGGTGGAGGCAAGTGATGGGGTGCCTCATCCTGCGGGGCAGACCGCTCCTTTTGAGTACGCCTCCCTCCTTGGCGCCTGTTGTCAGACATATGTGGAAGGCATTCACACATCAGAACTGATTTTGCAATCTTTCAGCATAAGAAAAGGCATACATAATTTTTCACAACACTAAATGAACAAACATCTTCACTGATTCTCAATACAGCCAAACATAACTTCTTAGATAAAGAGGAAAGTAGAAGTAAAAGGCTGCCCAACTAAATAACTAACTTTATTAACACTATTAACTAAACAAAACTGCAGGGAACACCCACATTTTGGTGACAGTCATTACAAAGATCCAAATCCATCACATGTTCACCATGACAAGCATAAAAACATAGGATAAGCAAACTATCCTGACTAACTAAGACTAAGATACTTGACTTAAGAATTTATTACAAACTCTGACGCTAGCGATCTAATGATCCAAATCTATTTTGGTTCTACAGTCGGGAGTGCCATAATCATGGTACCCTCGTGGTGGTGAGCGGTACGGCTGTTGAGTCCCAGCGGAGCGGCAGAACCATACTCCTGGTGACGGCGCTCCGCGCGCTCATCCTGCAACTCTATGATCTCAGCACGAGCCCTACTCAGCTCGCTAAGAGTGTGGTCCAGCTCGGTGTTGAGCACATCGACTAGGTTGACTATGCTATTCAACCTAGGATTGCCTTCACCTACAGGTGAGACAATCACACTTACAGTACTGCCAGTTGAGCGACGTGGATAATATTTCTGTAACACCCGGGCTTTAAGGGACAAAGCCGGGTGCATCTCATATATGCACCAGAGAAGACAACACATATAATAACAGAGTGCATAGAGATAAATGTCATAAATATCATAAATGTACTTATTACATAGCGGAAGTCTTACAAAAATAAATGATAAAATAAAGCGAACTATATATTATTCCCTGGCACCACAAAGCTGACTGGGAGACGCCACCTAGATCAAGTCGAAAGCCTCAGTGCAAGGTGGCTCCTCTTCGACCACCTATTCTTCTCCTGTGGGGGGGTGTGAGACAGCAAGGGTGAGCTCACACATGTTCATCGCTCAACAAGTTGTGGGGAATAATGTGCATGAACTCACCAAAGGTGGGAGTTCATGTGAAGTGTAAGGCTGCTCAATATGATAAAGGTTGAAGCTGAGCATTGCTTTTATATGTTGGTCAAAATTTTATTAGCAGTCACTAAGTGTAAGTAAATACCAAACCATAGTAATAATAAAATAATCCCAATGCAATGCAAATGACAAATTGAATTTAAGTTCCATAAATTAATCATGTGAGTGTCCAAGCCACTCATGACCGTGAGCACGGCTAGTATACCAGTTTTACACTCTGCAGAGGTTGCACATATTTACCCACAAGTCGTGTTACCCATTTTCCATAGAGTTGATCAGACCCCATACACCTCTACCAAGGAAGCGAGGCAGGGTACCACTACGAGGCCTTTACAAAGTTCCACTAGCTTCAGAAAACCCGCTACAGTTTATAGGAAGCTCCAGTGCAGGAATCCCTCGCCTGACCACCGTCACAACAAAATTAACCCAAGGACCTCCCACACTGACCACTCCCCTACTGACCTTGCCCCTTTCGGGTAAGGTAGTCATCCACTAGCTTTCCTAGTTAATCAGCCAAGGGCGTCCCATTAAACCCTTGTGGTAGCACTGTTTTCCCGGGTGGTTCTCCATGTTCCCATTAACATAATGATCTTATCATGAACAATAAATAATAATCAGATAATAAAAAGTATAAAAATGAGTGATGAATATATGTATACCCAAAGCCACATAAAGCAATAGCATGTACTACCCAAAAAATTAGTAGTAAAACCAGTGGTGAAACAAGGTATAAAGATAGTCAAAATCTAGGGTAACTTATTGGGTCCCATCAAAATTAACCTATGCAGATCATCATGATTAATAAGAACATGACTGGGTAAAAAGAAAGTGATCAAGGGCACAACTTGCCTTCAACGAGCTCCTGCTCAGCAACTTCTACCTACTGGGCACCAGGATCCTGAGTGACTTGCTCGTCTACTCCCATCAATACAAACATACATAGTATAAAGGGAAAATTAACATCACACCAAACATGTAAAATAAAATACACAATAAAAAATCTATACAATAAAATAAGATACTAGGAACATGAATCATTAATTTTGGAGTTATAGATTTGAAGATATGAATTTCTGAAGGTTTTATGTGCTAAATACTAGATTAATTAGGAGGTAAATTTTAATAAGACCTTCATGTCAAAACAGGGGTACTATTTGATAGAGAATAATATTACAAAATTATAGGAAGTGGAATGGATTAATTTGGAGTTCATATAAATTTTCTATGGTTTATACAAGTTCTAGCATTTACTTTCTCATTAAAAATCATTTCCTATTATTAATTATCTATTTCTTATGAACTCTGGACTGGGCACAATATTACATAAAACAGCAAGGACCTCGGGGCAAGACTCCACAGACACTTTGAATAGTCCCATGTGGATGGCGGGTTAGTTTCCTGGAATCTCAGGGACTATTTAGCAAAAGCTACATGACGAAGGGGCTATGGTGGTTTACTGACCGTTGGATCTCGCGCGACGGCAAAGATTAGAACAGTCCCATACGCGATGGTTATCGGACGGTGCCGATCACAGCCTGGATCCAATCTCCCTCCTAGCTTTCTCTCACGGCCAACACTGGCGACCCGCGCCCTTTGCCTACGGTGGCGCCATGGCCGGTGCCCTCAATCCAGGTGTTCCGGCCCAAACCTCGAATACGAGCTGTGCTACATGTTGAGGGAAATAAAGCGAACAAGATGGCCAAGGACTGACCACCAATTACTACGCGGACGACTCTGGCCATGCGGTGCGGTCACAGACAAAGTCCAACGAGGAATTGCCAGCGCGCAGATCCTCAATCACGCCAACCGAGGCCGAGCGCGCACACTGGAGGTCTCGTCGAAGCCCTCAGGCCAATACTTCCGATCGTTCCCGCGCTATAGCCGCGAAACCACGACGGCGAAAAAAACTCTACCCTCTCTCACCTTCGAGCCTGTTGTTCTGTGTCGCTGGGCAGAGGAAAAGGATGGGGCCTCATGCCCAGGTCTTATGGTCGTCGCGAACGTGGGTAGGCACGCGCCCCACGATTTCTCCGGGTAGCAACGCCGGATGATCCGCGAGGACCGTGGATTCCGTTGGTGGCGCGACCATGGCGTCTTACGAGCGAGCTCCACCTGGCAGTGATCCTTGCGCGAGGAACCAGCAGCGACCGGCAAGCGGGCCCAAAGTGACAGTGAGAGGGTGAGTGGGCAAGCTGAGTGGAATTTGGCACGGCTGGGCCGAATGGGCCGCGCGGACGAAGGAACCAGGTGGGCCAGAAGCTGAAAATGAGCCCACGCAGTGTATTCTGATTTTCTTTTATCCTTTGCTATTCCTTTTTTTTCTTTTCCATTTTATTTTCAAACTTAAATTCCAATTTGAATCCAAATCTTGGTGACAAATTTGTCTTCACATTAAGATGTTTATTTTGAACATATCACGGGATAATTTAAATTATTTACACCTTTACTTTGTTCTATACAATATTTCTTCTCTTTTACTTTTCTATGTCATTTTCAATTTGCTAATTTGTGCCTTTGGGACAAATCTAAATTCTCAAATCATTACTATATTCTTATTAATTTCACTACTACTACTACTATTATTATTATTATTATTATTCAATGCACACACAAAACTTCAACATGATGCTTATAATATATTTTTATTAGTTATTCGTTGACTTACATAAGATGCTTTCATGTTGTAGTGAGTGGAATGCAAAACGATTAAGGAAGCAACTCTCCTTTATTAGGTTTTACAATATGGGTATTACAAATCCTACCTCCCTTAACAGGAATCTCGTCCTCGAGATTTAGGAAGGACTAGTGAAAAGATGGGGAAAATCTATGCGAAGTTCTTCTTCTCTTTCCCAAGTAGCTTTATCTTCTCCATGATGGCTCCATTGTACTTTGATAACTTTATTTCTTGTAACTTGAGTCAAAGTGTCAAGGATCTTGATAGGATATTCCGTATAAGTCCAATCCCCCTGAACACTGAGCTCTTCCATTGGTAACTGTTCCTCAGGGACACGGAGACACTTCTTAAGTTGAGACACGTGGAATACACTATGCACATCAGATAGATTATCAGGTAGCTCGAGTTGATAGGCCATCTATCCAACTCGCCTAAAAACTCTGAATGGTCCAATAAAGCGAGGGGACAATTTGCCCTTGACTTTAAATTTTCTCATTCCACGAAGTGGTGACACCTTGAGGTACACATGATCACCTTCCTCAAACTCCAGTGGTCTTCTATTATCAGCGTAGCTCTTTTGCCTGGTCTAAGCTACCCTCAAGTTCTCCCTGATTATATGGACTTGTTCTTCTGCCTCTTGAATAAGTTCAGGTCCAAAGAACTGTCTTCCTCTAGTCTAGTCCCCATATAGAGGAGTCCTGCACTTCCTACCATATAGAGCCTCGAACGGTGACATCTTTAGACTGGCCTGGTAACTATTATTATATGAGAACTCAACATAAGGTAGACTCTTGTACCAACTACTACCATGCTGAAGGGCTCAAGCTCTCAATATGTCCTCCAATACTTGATTAGTCCTTTCAGTCTGAGGATGGTAGGCCGAACTAACATTCAACTTCGTATCCATACTCTCATGAAATCTTTTCCAAAATCTGGAGGTAAACTGTGATCCTCTATCCGAAACGATCTTCTTCGGTACACCGTGTAGAGACACAATCCGAGCCATATATAACTCTGCCAATTGAGATCACTTATAAGTAGTCTTTGTAACACCCCTGGTGTTACTGTTACTAAAACTTGAGCATAACATCATGTGCATTGGCATATCATATGTTTGTTACACCTAGAGTGCATTCACTAGGTAAAAATTTCAAATCAGTTGTACTGATGTGACTTGATGTATGGTTAACCCTAGGATAAAGTGCTTAACCTCAGATCAGGGCTTATGGATATAAGTGAAGCCCAAATATGTGAAAGCCTCAAAAGACATAAGACATGATCATAAGATATCACATTTGATAGACTTTAGTGACCATAAAACCCTAAAGTGCTAAAAACCCTGAAAAGACCCCTGGAAAACCCTAGACTAGAACCCTAGGGGGCTAAGTGTAAATTTTGTGCACTTTTGGACCCAAGTACAAAAACCAAAGTATTAGAGCACCACCAATCATATGTTTTACACATTTGAGGATTTGCAAATCAAATTATGGGGTTTGGACTTATTTTCAAAAAGCACCACTTAAACCCTATTGGGTTAAGTCTGAAATTCAGTGAGCTTGAGGCATCTTTGGAGCCTTGTATATCTTAATCCATAAGGAATTTGCCTAGGGTCAATACATCAAGATTATAGAGCTACTATAGGAGCATAACTTTGATTAAGTGATTAAGCATTGTTGACATACAAAATCTAGAGATAAATATCCCTAAAGTCTACCTGTCAGTCGGCCCATTAGACTGAATTCTGAGAAACAGTGGAGTTGGATGAACTTGGTGAGTGATTTTGAGTAGGATCCTGTGACTATTTCATTGTGGATACTATAACAAAGTTAGAGAGGGATTATAGGACAACAATTTCTCTACAGTCCGAAGATCATGTTGTCACATAAGAATTGGCGAATAAGGCGTTTCATTCAGCTCTGTCAGGCACTCTGAATGGGATCCCAATGGTACAGTGCCTGACAAAGATCACGGATACAACCCCCCTCGCCGTTGGTGACCCGCACGCTCGGATTCGCGCCGGTCGCTGTGATTCGTTCTTGGCACGCAGTGGATATCCACGGGGAAGTAAAAAGATCTCACGGGGGAGCGGTTTTGGTCGCGGTGGAAGCTTATCACCGCGCCTGTAACTGTGCGACGTGGCCGGACCGCCGGTGTTGCCTTGGAAACTCCGGTGACCTCGGTTATGCCACACCGTGGCTCGCTACTGTGCGGTAGTAACCGTGGCACCCTTAGAATTACAATCCTTAAGCCGTTGCACCGGTGAACGCCACGATTAAGCCACCAGTGCTCTCCCCTCTCTCCGGCCGCCACCGCGCCATGCTAAATTCAAGCGCCACTGTGGCGGAACCGCCCGAATCATTCCAACTTAAGTGCCTAAGTCCCACCTTAAAGGCTAGACCACACTTAAATAGGAAAAAAGACGCCAGTCCCTCAGATCTAGTCCGATGAGGCCACTAACAGGATCAAGTACCACATACTCACTCGAAGGTGAGGCACAGAGCAAATACAATAAAGCATAAAACCATACATTAAGGAGTATTTTAATTTATTACAACATCATCGGAGTTTATCAAAAGTAGTGATCATTGTTCAGAATGCAGCTGTCGGTGTTTTGGGTCCGACCGCACACCCGGGGTTGCCCCTCAAGGTGTTTTAGGAGTAGGACGGTGTCGCCGACTGTAGCTAAATGGTTCGTGCTAGATGCACGAGGGACAATGGACAGTGTTTACAGGTTCGGGCCGCTTTGAGATGCGTAACACCCTACATCCTGGCGAGTATGCTTTGTGTAATGGGTTACAAGATAGCTCTCGTAGAGAGTTGAGGTGGATGGCTGAGTAGTGAGATCGATCGTTCTAAAGGGGTGCCCCCTAGGCCTTATATATTCGACTGTGGGGCGATACATGTGGATATGATGACAATGTTCTCCTAAAAGATAGTGAACCGTTTTAGTCTATCTTCCCATGATTCTGCCGACTTATCCTCACCTGGTTCCGTCGTTCGGGGCTCCAGCGCGGGAAAGTCGGATCTTCTATTGCGGTCGCTTGCTCAATGCTGTGGGGCCGTCTGGGTTTGCGCCCACCCGGCCTTATGTCGATCTGGTTCGCTGGTCGTTTCTCCCCAGGCCCATGAAGGAGTGACCTCACAATTTATTGGGCTCTTGGGCCTTTCGTGAGGTCTTTTATCCTTCCAGTGGACCCAGGGGATATCTGTCCCCCACAAGCCCCCGATCTTCGGGCTGATTTTAAGATAATCAGCCCAAAGATCCTAGGTCCAGCTTGAGGTCTTTGTTTATGATAAGAGATGCTTTCCAAACAGTCCGGTAAAAATGATTTTTTACTGTCTCCTTCTGCTTTGATCACTCGTAAACTGGAGCCTTGTTTCATGCTTGCGCCTTAGAGGTCGGCATTTCTTATTGTAGGACCCTGGACTTCATTGGGTGCACCGGAGGTGCACCCAATGGGTGTAGCCCCCGAGCTTCGAGTGGATTTTGGAAAATAATCCACTCGAAGGTCTTCATCAGAGATTATTTTTATTTTCCACTTGTACTTTGGTTGAGGATCAATCTTGTCTTCAATCTTGCCTTATGCCTTAGAAGTTGGTGTTGTCTTCTCTTGAGATGGTGATTCATTGGGTGCACTGGAGGTGCACCCAATGGGTGTAGCCCCCGAGCTTCGAGTGGATTTTTGAAGATAATCCACTCGAAGGTCTTCATTTCGTGTCTTTTTGCTGAGGGTTATCTTTTCTGCCTTAGAAGTCGGCATTATGTCATCCTTATTATGCTTTAGAGGTCAGCATTATGTCACCAATATTATGCTTCAGAGGTCAGCATGTATTTTGTCTTTTGCAGCCGAGTTCGTGATCTGCCCATATCTTGCTAGATGGTGCAATTTATTTGCTCAGCGACTGATTGGACATTTGATGGACGTTCCCTGGCTAGTCTTTACGTCGCTTCTGTTGGTCAGATTTTGTACTTCACCGGCTATATTTGGCTTTCCTTTGATCCTTACTGATATCTCATTTTTGTCTTGCGGTATTCATTGCATGCCCTGCACGGATGTGACAGTTTTGAAAAATATACTGATAATTCCTGGGCGTCCCCCCAATGGGTGTGGGCAAGGGATGGCTTGGTACGCTGAGTGTTTTAACCGGCTGCTTCTGAGTAGTAATGTGATGTGACGGCGGGCGTAATCATATCATCCGCGCTGTTGACTGTAGTCCCAATGGGTCTTGCGTTGCGTGAAACGGCGTCAGCCGCCTGACGTGTCTTCAGACGGGTTGAAGTGTGTATTGAATGCTTCGCGACTGTTCAGTGACCATGGTTGGAGGTGAGCGGTTGCCTTCTTCTTCTATAAATAATGCCTTTGCCTCTCTGGTTTTTTCACATCTCTTGCTGTTTTCCGCTGTTTGCTTTCTTCCTCTCCTTGCATTTCCGCCATGGGCAAGAGCAACAAACGCAAGCGCGAGCCGACTCCTCCATCGGAGGACTTTGGCGACTCGGAATACTCAGAGGAGGAGTTCTCCTCTGAGTCCGAGGGGTCTCCAACTCCCGTCTCTCCCCTAGTGTCGTCCGATGACTCGGACGACTCTCAGGGGATTGCCGCGGAGGTCTGGACTTACATCCGGGCCGTCGAGCGCTCCGGGCTCGAGGGCTCAGATGAGTCGGAGTACTCCTCGGACGAGGAGGACTCGCCCGAGGAAGACGGCGAAGGTGACGACGACGACGACGACGACGGAGGCGACAGCGGCGATGACGGTGATGGCGGCGGCAGGGGCAGCAACGGCGGCAGCAGGGGCGGCAACGGCGACGGCAAGGGTGGCGACGGCGGCAGCAGCAGGGGCAGCAACAGTGGCGGCAGTAGAAAAGGCAGCAACAAGGCCAGTGGCTAGATGCCACTGGTCTTTAGATATTAGTATAGTGTAGTAAAATAATGTAGTAGTATTTAGTAGTGTAGAGTAGTATAGTGTAGCATAGTAGTAGTAGTAGCAGTAGGGAAGTATCAACTCATAATGATTTGATCTGTAAGTACTATTACTTCCCTTAATGAAGAATGACTTTGTCTCCTCCTGCACCAATTACTTTGCTTCATAGTAAGTTGATCTCTTTTTTGTGAAGTTGATTCATTCAGAATAGTATCTAAATGACTCGGGCATCGTATCGCTGCTTCAGGGATGATGGCCAAGCTATTATCGTCAACATTTATGCATTTGAAATAGAGTCCGAGTGACGACGAAACTATGTCAGCGTCGGAATGACTGTTGACCACGTCGACGATCTTAGAGGTGACAGCCAAGTGACTTGTAACGACGCCAGTGTTTTTTAGAGATAACCGCCGAGCGACTGAGGACATTGTTGGCGCTTCAGAGATAGCCGCCGAGCGACTGAAGACATCGTCAGCGCTTTAGAGATAGCCGCCGAGCGATTGGAGACATCGTCGGCGCTTTAGAGATAGCCGCCGAGCGACTGAGGACATCATTGGCGCTTCAGAGATAGCCGCCGAGCGACTGAAGACATCGTCGGCGCTTTAGAGATAGCCGCTGAGCGACTGAAGACATCATCGGCACTTTAGAGATAAATGCCGAGCGATTGGAGACATCGTCGGCGCTTTAGAGATAGCCGCCGAGCAACTGAGGACATCGTTGGCACTTTAGAGATAAATGCCGAGCGACTGGTGATAATGTTAGCGTTTTAGAGATAACAGCCGAGTTAGAATGAGCCGTGTCGGCCACTTTGAGGATAATAGCCGAGTGATGATGTGGCACACCGGGGTTTTAGAAGTAGCCGCCGGGTGACGATGTGGCACGCCGGTGTTTTAGAAGTAACTGTCGGGTGCTGACTGGGCGCTTTTGGAAACGGTATCTGACTCGGAAATATCCCATATGTACTGCGCTTTCAGCTGCCTCTGCTTTCCGTGCCCTAGTTCTTGCTTTCCTACCTCCAGATCCTCTCTGCAATTCGGCTCCCGTTCTGTTCGCCAGTAGAGTTGAGATGGCGCCCAAGCGAAAGGCCTCGAGTTCATCCGCTGCGGTGATTCCCCCCATCGACCCCAACAGCCAGTTGCCTTTCGCAGGTAACCATATGTCTATTGTCTCCGAGCCCGACCTTCTCCACCTCGTATCCATCGGGGTCCTTCCCCCGAGGGAGCTTTGTTCTTGGCGGATTTGCCATGGGGTCACTGTCCCGACAGAGGATACCCACGAATCCGTAATTTATGTTCCTTTTCTTCTCCGCGGTCTCGGTCTTCCCATTTCTCCCTTTTTCCGCGGCCTCCTTGATTTCTATCGTCTTAATTTGACCCATCTGAATCCCAATTCCATTCTGCAAATTTCCATTTATGTTCATCTGTGCGAAGCTTTTCTTGGCGTCCTGCCACATTTTGGACTGTGGAAGTATCTGTATCACTGTCGCCCTGGAATGGCCGGGGGGGCAACATCAGCTGGTTGGGGGTGCTAGTTTAGAGATGCGCCGTGGGAGGAAGTCTGATTATCTTGAAATCCCTCTCAAGGACAGTATTAAGGGATGGCGCTTGGAGTGGTTTATCGTTGAGAACCACGAAAATTCTCTCCCCCCACGGTCGGGGAGACAGCCGGACGTTCGTACCCCGAGTTGGACCGAGTCCCCCACAGATCAGGAGGTTGCTGAGGCCGGGGCTTTGCTAGCTGAAGTTGGACTGCTGAAGGAGAGGGGCCTGACTGCAGAGGCTGTGGTTGCTGATTTTGTTTTCAAGAACATTCAGCCGTTGAAGGACAGGGCTTACCCGGCTTATCTGTACCGAGGCCTAGCTGACTCAACTCGGGTTACCAATAGGAGAATTCCCTCTGTGGACTTGGTGAACCGACTTGAGATGATTCTTAGAGGCAAGGTGTCAAATGTTGGTGCCCCAGTGGCATACTCGGCCTGGAACCTGCCTCCTTCCAAAGCCTTCACTCATTTTGTTTCGAATCCACCTGTTGCTGATGGCAGTTTGGGCCTTAGAGTGCGACCCTCTGCTGAAGAAGTTAACGCCTTGGTTGCCTCGCTCGGGGAAATTCCTAATGATGAACGGCAAGTCCACTTTGAGGTACCTTTGGATCCTAGTGACGCAGAAATAAGTGCTATGCTTGATTTGCTGGCTGAGGACTCTTCTGATGCTGCTCCTGCTGGGACGTTGGTGGTGGCGCCTCCCCCAGAAACTGATGCAACCTTGGATATTCAGAGACCTGTCAGTGCTTGCCCAAAACGCCCTTGCCGAGCCAATCAACTTGATCCTTCTGCTGCTGAGCAGAAAAAGAAAAAGAGACGTCTTTGGCGAGTATCTAGTTTGGATCGGGACGTTGGTCCTTCAGTTCCTGCTGCTGAAGAAGTGCCTATGCCTGAATTTACTGACGTTGACCCCAATGGGTGTGCTCCACCTGCTGCTGACCCCAATGGGTGTGTTGTCTGTGTTGCTGATGAAAACGACGGGGAGGAAGAAGATGAGGTCCCTTTGACTCGGAAGAACAGTCGACAGTATATCGCCAGTGGGGAAAGTAGTGGAGTTCCTTCTCCTGCTCTGTCTGCCCTCATTGGTCTACAAGAGTTGTCCCTGGCAAACTTTGATCAGACTCTTGAAGTCATGGTTCCAGAAGACCTGCTATCAGAGCCATCGGATGATGGTGTGATGGAGGTTTGTGCCGATGTGCTCGACGCCGGGTTGGGATCATCCCGGGCAGCGTCCCGTGCTTCGTCGACCTTAGAGCGCGGTCTTGAGGGTCGGGAAACTGACTTGGATCGTCTTGCTCCCATGGAAGTAATTGAGGGACCATCAGCCTTAGAGGTGGCTACTGCAGAGAACTTGGCCCTCAAGTATGGTGTTGACACTTGCCCAGCCCCCGAGAATGTTGCCGGGGATGACTCGGCTCGGGTGGGAAATTCAAGCCACTGCCCAGCCCCCGAGGGTACTGCCGGAGATGATCCGGCTCAAGTGGGTAGCGCTAACTATAGCCCAGCCCCTGAGGGTGTCCGAGCGGGGTCTCCCTCTTGTACATCCATAGATGTTCACGCAGGATCTTCTCCACGCTCCGGTTGCATGGTGGTAGCCCAAGCTTTGGACAAGGGAATCGCTTTAGAGGCTAGCGTTCCCGCTGATCAAGTTTTGGGCTCTGTTGATGGTACCGAGTTGGTCCCTGCTGGTTCATTGCAAGCTGCTTCGGGTGATGACCTTATGCCAGGTCATCAGTTGATCTCTCATGATTTGGGAGTCCCTTCGTTCTTCTCCAGTCTCCAGGTACTGTGGTATATCCTAGCCTGACTTTTACACCATATGAACCGCTGTCATTACACTCATCTGTTCTCCGTATCAGGCATTGGTGGATGGGATGGCTGGTCAGCTGAGGTTGCGAGGTGCTTCTGTTCCAGAAGGAGTTTCGTCTCTAGCACGTTGGAATCCGGTGTTGCTTCAACATCGTGTCTCTGGCTTGGAGGCGACAAATGCTGGTTAGTGCTCTTTTGCTTCTCTTCGTCCACCTTGCTAAACTGTCTTACACTTTGACCCTTTTTGCTTGATTGTCTCTTGCTAGATATGGCTTGGCAGATTTCCATTCTTGAAGAAAAACATTCTCAAGGTCGGGCTGAACTGGTCCAGCGGTGTTCTGATTTTGAGGAAAAGTATTCTCAAAGCCGAACTAAGCTGGCCCAGGTCTTCGCTGCTCTGAATGACGCTAAGACGCTGAACTCTACTCTTCGCGCTCAGCTTGATTCTGAAAAGGTGACTTATGAAACTGTGCCTTGTATTGCTGTGTTCTTATTGCTCGCTTGATGTTTGAAGGAGTTGATTCTTGTTTGCAGGAAGAAAAAAGTGCCCTTGTCGCTTCTCGCGACAATCTTGACAGACTGTATCGTGACTCTAGCAACTCGTTGACCATCCTGGAGAGAAGCCATCGCTTTACCATGGAGGAGTTAGACAATCATCGTTGTAAGCTGCAGGAATCCGCGGATGATGTGATCCGTCTCAGGCAGTTGATATCGGCCAAGGATGCTGCTATCAAAGAACTCCGTGCTTCCAAGAAATCCATCTCCCAGGAGCTAGAGACCGCTCAATTGGCTGCCAAAGTTGCTGAAGAAACTTCCATTACTTTGAGGGCCCAGCACGATAGGGCCATGGATAAGGCCATTCACGCGGGGCGAATCTTGATGAGGAGACCCGGCGTGCTTGTTCCTGAAGACATAAGGGCTGACGTGAACGCTGCTCCTGATTCCTCAAGTCGCCCTTCTTTGTCGGTTGCTCCTGAGGAAGATATTGCAAAATAGAGAAATATTTTGTGTGTTTTGAGCGCGCGGTTAGCATGGTCGGATATTTGCTAGAGGACACCAGTTCGGCATTTGAATGATATTGCTACTCCCTTATTGTTTTAGAATTCGGCAGTGCCTAAATTTGCAGAAGTAAAATGCTGTGTGATGGTTTTGAAACTTGTTTACGGGATATAGAAGTCACCCCTATATGAGTATTCGTAAGCATGCGAAATTTCCTCAAGTCGTTGCTGACTTAAATCAAATGCTTTTGTTAGCAGGGCATAGTGGTCACCCCGAGTTAAGTAAGCGCGAGCATGTTGCAGCGTCTCAAGTCGTTGCCGACTTAAGCTGATTGCTCCGTTAGCTGGGCATAGTAGTCACCCCGAGTCAAGTAAGCGCGAGCATGTTGCACCGCCTTAAGTCGTTGCCGACTTAAGCCGATTGCTCCGTTAGCAGGGCATAGTGGTCACCCCGAGTTAAGTAAGCGCGAGCATGTTGCACCGCCTTAAGTCGTTGCTGACTTAAGCCGATTGCTCCGTTAGCAGGGCATAGTGGTCACCCCGGGTTAAGTAAGCGCGAGCATGTTGCACCGCCTTAAGTCGTTGCCGACTTAAGCCGATTGCTCCGTTAGTAGGGCATAGTGGTCACCCCGAGTTAAGTAAGCGCGAGCATGTTGCACCGCCTTAAGTCGTTGCCGACTTAAGCCGATTGCTCCGTTAGCAGGGCATAGTGGTCACCCCGAGTTAAGTAAGCGCGAGCATGTTGCACCATCTTAAGTCGTTGCCGACTTAAGCCGATTGCTCCGTTAGCAGGGCATAGTGGTCACCCCGAGTTAAGTAAGCGCGAGCATGTTGCACCGTCTTAAGTCGTTGCTGACTTAAGCAGATTGCTCCGTTAGCAGGGCATAGTGGTCACCCCGAGTCAAGTAAGAATGCAAGTCAATCATGAACAAACTGAGTATCTTTGAAGCCTTTTTTATTGATGATATATTTCCCATTTTACAGAGTACATCGCCGTCCCGATAGCTTTTGAAATACAGCTAGGGATAAAACTTCCTGAGGTGTTCTATATTCTAGGAGTTCCCAATTTCTGTGCCGTCCATTTGAGTGAGACGATATGATCCCGGCCGAGTGACTTCTGCTACTATGAATGGTCCTTCCCATAAGGGCGATAACTTGTGCCGTCCCTCCCCCGTTAGAATTCGGCGGAGGACGAGATCTCCCACTGAAAAGGATCGTTGTCGCACGACCTTGTCGTGATAGCGTCTCAGAGTCTGTTGGTACCATGCCAATTGAATTACTGCGTTCATCCGCTTTTCTTCGAGTACATCGACATCTTCCAGCCTGGTTGCTTCGGCCTCTGCTATGCTTTCGAAGATCAACCTCGGCGCCCCAAACTTGAGATCAGCAGGTAGTACTGCCTCTGAACCATAGACCATGAAGAAAGGAGTATTCCCATGCAGAGCTTGGCTAGGTTGGGTTCTTAGGCTCCAAACGACGTAGGGCAATTCCCTTATCCACTTTCCTGCGAACTTTTCATTTTTATCGAAAACCTTTTTCCTGAGTGCCTCCAATATCATCCCGTTAGCTCGTTCAACCTGCCCATTGGCTCTCGGGTGTGCTACCGAAGCATACTTGACTTGAATGCTTTTTTGCTCACAGAAATCAAAGAACTCTGAACTTGTGAAGTTGGATCCTAGGTCGGTTATGATACAGTTCGGTATTCTGAACCTGAATATTATGTCTTGTATGAATTCCACGGCTTTAGCTGAGGTCAAAGAAGCAATGGGTTTGAACTCTATCCATTTAGTGAATTTGTCGATTGCTACCAGTACATGAGTGTATCCTCCTTGAGCTTTCTTGAAAGGTCCAATCATATCTAGCCCCCAGCATGCAAAGGGCCAAGTCACCGGTATGGTCTGCAGTTGCTGTGCTGGTAGATGTTGTTGCTTTGACAAGTACTGGCAAGCTTCGCACCTCCGAACTAACTCGGCTGCATCACTTTTCGCTGTTGGCCAATAGAATCCCGACCTAAAGACTTTCCCGACTAGTGTCTTGGATGCTGCGTGTATTCCACATTGTCCAGCATGAACCTCTTCCAGAAGTTGCTTCCTAGTAGATGAGAGAATGCATTTCATGAAGACGCCTGATGCGCCCCTTCTGTATAGTGCCTCTCCAATGAGCATGTAGTGAGCTGACTGTCTAGCGATGCGCTCGGCTGCACTTCTATCGTCTGGTTCCTCTTCATTCTTGATATATCTGATGATCGACCTTCTCCAGTCATCAGAGCCTGACTCTGGTTGATTCACGATATTACACTCTTCTGCCTGATCCATTGAGATGCTCGGCTGTGGTATTTCTTGTACAAAGACTCCAGGTGGGACCTGAATTCGACTGGATCCTAGCTTTGACAATACATCGGCTGCCGTGTTTCGATCTCTTTCTACATGATGAAATTCTAGGCCTTCAAATTTATCTTCTAGTTTTCTGACGGCAGTGCAGTATTTTCCCATTGAATCACTCGAACAATCCCATTCTTTGTTTATCTGGCTTACGACTACCGAAGAATCTCCGTATACCATCAGTCTTTTGATGCCCAATGATATAGCGATGTTCAGTCCGTGGATCAGAGCTTCATACTCGGCTGCATTGTTAGAGGCCGGAAATAGCAACTGGAGGGCATATTTGAGGTGCTCGTCTCCAGGTGCGATGAAGAGAATTCCCGCGCCTGCTCCCTGCAGCTTCAGTGAGCCATCAAAATACATCCGCCATACTTCTGCAGTTTCTGGGTTCTCTGGTACTTGTTGTTCAGTCCATTCTGATACGAAGTCAACCAATGCTTGAGTTTTGATGGCAGTGCGATGTCGAAATTCGATATCATGAGATCCCAGTTCACAGGCCCACTTGGCTATTCGGCCAATGGCTTCCTTGTTGTGAAGGATGTCCCCTATCGGAAAACCAGTGACTACTATGACTTTGTGGTCATCAAAGTAGTGACGTAGCTTGCGGGCAGTTAGAAGCACTGCGTATAATAGCTTCTGAACTTGAGGATACGTTTTCTTCGAGGGACCCAGAACTTCACTGATGAAATAAACAGGATGTTGCACTGGGTGGGCATGTCCTTCTTCTGCTCGCTCGACTACCAACGCGGTGCTTACCACGTGAGTTGTGCAAAAGATATACAACAGCAGATCTTCAGCTGGTTGAGTTGATGTGGCTCGCCGTGGTGGTTTCAGTACTGGTGGGGTTGTCAAGAATTTCTTCAGTGCATCTAGGGCTTCCTGTGCTTCTGAAGTCCATTGAAACTTGTCCACTTTCTTGAGCAGCTTGTAGAATGGTAAACCTTTTTCTCCCAGCCTGGATATAAATCTACTCAGGGCTGCCATACATCCGGTAAGTCGCTGAACCTTCTTTTGTGATCGTGGAGCTTCCATTTTCATGATAGCTTCAATCTTATCCGGATTAGCTTCAATTCCCCGGTGGCTGACAATAAATCCGAGTAGCTTCCCTACTGGTACTCCAAAGACACATTTTTCGGGATTAAGCTTCCATCGATATCGCCGTAGACTGTTGAAAACCAGCTGTAAGTCTTCGATGAAGTTTTCTGAGTTTTCTGTTTTGATTACCACGTCGTCCACGTAGGCTTCCACACGCTTGCCCCAGTGATCGGCTAAGCATGTTTGAATGGCTCTCTGATAAGTCGCTCTAGCGTTTTTGAGGCCAAACGACATAGAGGTATAGCAGAAAGCACCGAATGGAGTGATGAACGCTGTTTTTTTCCTCGTCTTCCTTCGCCAAACTGATCTGATGGTATCCGGAATAGCAGTCCAGAAAAGACAGCACAGAACATCCAGCGGTGGAGTCTACCACCTGATCTATCCTAGGGAGCCCGAAGGGATCCTTTGGACAATGTTTGTTGAGATCTATATAGTCGACGCACATGCGCCAATCCACTTTATTCTTTTTGAGTACAAGAACAGGGTTGGCTAACCACTCGGGGTGTAACACCTCTCTAATAAACCCAGCCGCGACCAAGCGAGCTAATTCAGCGCGAATGGCCTCTCTTTTGTCGGGCGTGAAGCGACGTAGTTTTTGCCGGATCGGCCTGGCCTGGGGGTAGACCTTCAGTTTGTGCTCGGCCAGTTCTCCCGGGACTCCCGGCATATTTGCAGGTTTCCATGCGAATATGTCTCGGTTGTCTTGCAGAAACCAAACGAGCGCGCCTTCCTATTTATCGTCCAAGCTGGAGCTGATGATGGCAGTCTTGCCTTCATCAGCAAACCCCAGGTTGATCCTTTTAGTTTCTTCAGTCGGCCGCATAGAGGTCACGGCTTGAGCTTCATTCACCGGTGCCGTAAGGTCTTCCTCAGGCTTAGAGTTCGCCTGTGCTGAAGAAGTCGCCGACGGTTTTGTGGTGAGGGCTGCTTGGATGGCCACTCGGAAACATTCTGCGGCGCCTTGGAAGTCAGCGCGCACAGTTATGATTCCTTGTGGTCCGGGCATCTTCAATATCATGTACGTGTAGTGCGGGATGGCCATGAATTTTGCCAATCCCGGCCTCCCGATGATGGCGTTGTACCCGCAGTCGAAGTTTGCCACTTCGAACCTCAGGAACTCGGTTCTGTAGTTCTCCAGAGTTCCGAAGGTGACGAGCATGTAGATGTGGCCCAGCGGGTATTCCCCTTCAGTCGGCACGATGCCGAAGAAAGGTGTGTCTGACTCGCAGAGCTCTTTGAGGTGAACTCCCAGGCCTTGGAGTGTCCGGGGGAAGGTGACGTTGATGCTGCTCCCCCCGTCCACTAACACCTTCCTCACCCTGCTCTCTCGGATCACCGGGTCGACGAGGAGCGGGTATTTGCCTGGGTGGTCGAAGTTGAGCCATTGATCTGCCCGAGTGAAGGTGATCGGGTGCTCCAACCACCGGTACGGAGCGGGTGGACCGGTGGTCACCACCAATATCTGGCGATCGTTGAGCTTTTGTTGTCTTCTGCTCTCCTGTGATCCGTGTCCGCCGAAGATGACGTTGACCTCCCTGTCAACGCGTGGAAAGGCTCCTCCTCCTCCCTCCTCCTACTGCTGGGGTTGTAGCGGTTCTTCTGGTCCTCCTCGCGGCGGAGGTGGAGGTAGAGGTTGGAAGGGTCGGCCGTGCCCGACGGAGTGCTTGAAGTCCCTGCAGTTCCGAAGGGTGTGGCGCATGTCCTTGTGGTACGGGCACTGGGCGTCGAGGATGTCGTCCAGCGTGCGCTCGCCTCTGCGAGGTCCTCCCCGGGCGCGAGAGGCAGGTGGTCTGGCGGCGTGCACCTCTTCGCGAGGTCTTTTCTCCCAGCATTTGTCGGGTTGCTGGTTCGCGTCGCGTCGTGGCGCTGCCGGTGCAGGCTTCGCTCCCCCGATGAGGTCCCGAGTTTGCTCGTCGGCGGTGATGTAGAGGTCGGCTTCCCGGAACAGCTGGTCGGAGGTAGTCGGCGCTCTCTGCAGTATGGCTCGAACGAAGGCCGAGTCATTGGATCCTCTGTAGAAGTCCTCGATCACGGCCGCCTCCGTGACCTCGGGGATACGATTTCCCATGGTCTGGAACCTTTTGACGTACGACCGAAGAGTTTCATCACCTCGGTGCTTGATGGATTTGAGGTCCCATGGTTGCGCTGGTTTGTCGGAGAGGGACTGAAAGTTGGCGGTGAAGTGTCGACTGAAGTCGCTCCAATCGTCGATGCAGTGTCGAGGTAGATGTCGCAGCCATTGCAGTGCGTCTTGCCCGAGGACAATGGGTAAGTACGCTGTCATCACGTCCTCAGATGCTCCGGCGGCTCGGGCGGCGGTGGTGTAGACGGCCAGCCAGCCTCCCGGATCCTGCTTAGGCTCATATTTGTCGACGTTGGATACCTTGAAGTTAGGGGGCCATTGAATGGCCCTAAGGCGTGGAGTAAGGGCAGTCACTCCGCACATGTCCTCCTGTCGTTGGGGATGATGTCTGTCCCGGGGAGGGGAGTGGTTGTTGTGGTTCCTCGACCGTCCCCAGGTAGTACCGCTAGTCGAGGCCGTTGCTGACTCGGTTCTGGTGGCCTGACTCCGAGCTGGGATGCCATGATCCCTGTCGTACTCCTCCCGGCGGTGCATCTCGTTCTCATGCCATCGTTCACGCGAAGCGTTGATGGAGCTTCGCGCGTCCCGGCGACTGTTGATGGCGTGTCGTAGATCGTTCGACGGGTGAGCGAGCGGTAGAAGATGGTTGGCTGCCTGGGTGAACAGTCGTCGATAGCCCTCGGTGTCGGGAGTCCGAGGGAGTCCATCAGCTATCCGAGCTAGTACCCCTCTGACTTCACTCGGCGTGTTCATGGCTCAGGCGAAGTCGGGATTCAGGTTGCGCCCGAAAAGTGGATTTTCCCGGCGCTGCCTCGCGTCTTGCTCGGCTTGTTCCTGAGCTCGTCGGCGATCACGTCGACAGGAATTCGTCCGTTCTCTGAAGACGCGTTCCTCTGGAGTTTCTCCTATTTCCGAGACCTCGTCCCGTGAAACAGGTTGCTCCGGATCCCATTCTCCGGCCTCGTGATGTCGTCGAATATTTCGACGCCGATTTCTCCATCGGCGGGATTCCCGCTGAGGTGGTTCTTCTCCGGGTGCGGTCGGCTCGTCGTCGGAGACGGGGGGCGACTCCACTCTCCTGATGAAGAGGACGTCGGGGTAGAATGGCGCGGCGGTCGTGGCGATCTTCTTTCCATTCCCCTTTGAGGGCGGAGGCATGGAAAGAACAACTTGCTTCCTCCTGGTCTCTTTCTTCCTTGCGATCTGTGTCCATTCTTTTGTCGGGGAAGTAGACAGTGGAGTTCTCCGGGTCAGCGAGCCCTCGGCCCCTGGCTTTTTGAAGGCGATCTTTTTTCGGAAGGCTGGAGGTTGCGCTTCTCCGATATTCTCGGAGTTTGTTGGGGGAGACTTCTTTTTCGGCGGATCTGCAATGCGGTGTAGAGTTCCCTCTTCATCTGCTATGGATGAGATCGTTCCAAAGCAGAACACGGATCCGAGACGGAGGGTGATCTTGCGGTGGAAGGTGATGGCCATTGAGCTAGCTTAGATCGGCGACACACCCCCTACCTGGCGCGCCAGCTGTCCGTGTTTTGGGTCCGACCGCACACCCGGGGTCGCCCCTCAAGGTGTTTTAGGAGTAGGACGGTGTCGCCGACTGTAGCTAAATGGTTCATGCTAGATGCACGAGGGACAATGGACAGTGTTTACAGGTTCGGGCCGCTTTGAGATGCGTAACACCCTACGTCCTGGCAAGTATGCTTTGTGTAATGGGTTACAAGATAGCTCTCGTAGAGAGTTGAGGTGGATGGCTGAGTAGTGAGATCGATCGTTCTGAAGGGGTGCCCCCTAGGCCTTATATATTCGACCGTGGGGCGATACATGTGGATATGATGACAATGTTCTCCTAAAAGATAGTGAACCGTTTTAGTCTATCTTCCCATGATTCTGCCGACTTATCCTCGCCTGGTTCCGTCGTTCGGGGCTCCAGCGCGGGAAAGTCGGATCTTCTGTTGTGGTCGCTTGCTCAATGCTGTGGGGCCGTCCGGGTTTGCGCCCACCCGGCCTTATGTCGATCTGCTTCGCTGGTCGTTTCTCCCCAGGCCCATGAAGGAGTGACCTCACGATTTATTGGGCTCTTGGGCCTTTCGTGAGGTCTTTTATCCTTCCAGTGGACCCGGGGGATATCTGTCCCCCACAGCAGCGGAATATAACTAATGGTAAAATAAACGGAGAGATGGGGAAGCCTGGCCCATCACTCCTCATGCTCCTCCTCTGCTGAGGTAGGGTCCCACTCGACTGTCCAACCCGGTGGCAAGATGGATGGCCAAGTCACTCCAGCAACCATGTCCTCCAGAGAACCTGTAAAATTATGCCACAAGCAAGGCTGAGTATACTTACACACTCTTTTTGCCAACCTCAACATGCAACAAAAATAGAAACTTAATGAATTGATTAGTGCCATTCATGAAAAGGATGATCTCTTGGACACCCAAGAGGACTTCCTTATTAAAGAAAATAAGAAGCATGTTAAGGTCAAAAATGCTTACGCTCTAAAAGTAGAAAAATGTGAAAAACTTTCTAGTGAGCTAAGCTCTTGCCATGAAACTATTGACAACCTTAGAAATGAAAATGCTAATTTGCTAGCTAAGGTTGATTCTATAGCCTGTAATGTTTCAATTTCCAATTCTAGGAATGATAATGATGATTTACTTGCTAAAATTAAAGAATTGAACATTACTCTTGCTAGCCTTAGAGATGAAAATGAAAATTTGCTTGCTAAGGCTAAAGACTTTGATGTTTGCAATGCTACTATTTCCGACCTTAGAAGTAAAAATGAAATATTGCATGCTAAGGTTGTAGAACTAAAATCTTGCAAACCCTCTACATCTACCGTTGAGCACACTTTTATTTGTATTAGATGTAGAGATGTTAACATTGATGCTATACATGATCACATGGCTTTAATTAAACAACAAAATGATCATATAGCTAAATTAGACGCTAAAATTGCCGAGCATAACTTAGAAAATGAAAAATTTAAATTTGCTAGAAGTATGCTCTATAGTGGGAGACGCCCTGGCATTAAGGATGTCATTGGCTTCCAAAAGGGAGACAATGTCAAACTTAATGCCCCTCCTAAGAAATTGTCTAATTTTGTTAAGGGCAAGGCTCCCATGCCTCATGATAATGAGGGTTACATTTTATACCCTGCCGGTTATCCCGAGGACAAGATTAGGAGAATTCACTCTAGGAAGTATCACTCTGGCCCTAATCATGCTTTTATGTATAAGGGTGAGACATCTAGTTCTAGGCAACCAACCCGTGCTAAGTTGCCTAAGAAGAAAACTCCTAATGCATCAAATGATCATGACATTTCATTTAAAACTTTTGATGCATCATATGGATTGACTAACAAATGCGGCAAGGTAGTTGCCAAATATGTTGGGGGCAAGCACAAGGGGTCAAAGACTTGTGTTTGGGTACCCAAAGTTCTTGTGTCTAATGCCAAAGGACCCAAAACCATTTGGGTACCTAAAGTCAAGAACTAAACTTGTTTTGTAGGTTTATGCATCCGGGGGCTCAAGTTGGATTATCGACAGCAGGTGCACAAACCACATGACAGGGGAGAAGAAGATGTTCTCCTCCTATGAGAAAAACCAAGATCCCCAACGAGCTATCACATTCGGGGATGGAAATCAAGGTTTGGTCAAAGGCTTGGGTAAAATATCTATATCACCTGACCATTCTATTTCCAATGTTTTTCTTGTAGATTCATTAGATTACAATTTGCTTTCCGTTTCTCAATTATGCAAAATGGGCTACAACTGTCTCTTTACTGATGTAGGTGGCACTATCTTTAGAAGAAGTGATGATTCAATAGCATTTAAGGGAGTGTTAGAGGGTCAGCTATACTTGGTAGACTTTGATAGAGCTGAACTCGACACTTGCTTAATTGCTAAGACTAACATGGGTTGGCTATGGCACCGCCGACTAGCCCATGTTGGGATGAAGAATCTTCATAAGCTTCTAAAGGGAGAACACATTTTAGGATTAACAAATGTTCATTTTGAGAAAGACAGGATTTGTAGCGCATGCCAAGCAGGGAAGCAAGTTGGCACTCATCATCCACATAAGAACATCATGATGACCGACAGGCCACTGGAGCTCCTACACATGGATCTATTCGGACCGATCGCTTACATAAGCATTGGCGGGAGTAAGTACTGTCTAGTTATTGTGGATGATTATTCTCGCTTCACTTGGGTATTCTTTTTACAGGAAAAATCTCATACCCAAGAGACCTTAAAGGGATTCTTGAGACGGGCTCAAAATGAGTTTGGCTTAAGGATCAAGAAAATAAGAAGTGACAACGGGACGGAGTTCAAGAACTCTCAAATTGAAGGCTTCCTTGAGGAGGAGGGCATCAAGCATGAGTTCTCTTCTCCCTACACCCCACAACAAAATGGTGTAGTGGAGAGGAAGAATCGAACTCTATTGGACATGGCAAGAACCATGCTTGATGAGTACAAGACTTCGGATCGGTTGTGGGTCGAGGCGGTCAACACCGCATGCTACGCCATCAACCGGTTATATCTTCACCGAATCCTCAAGAAGACATCATACGAACTCCTAACCGGTAAAAAGCCCAATATTTCATATTTTAGAGTCTTTGGTAGCAAATCCTTTATACTTGTCAAAAGAGGTAGAAAATCTAAATTTGCTCCTAAGACTGTAGAAGGCTTTTTACTAGGATATGATTCAAACACAAGGGCATATAGAGTCTTTAACAAGTCCTCGGGACTAGTTGAAGTTTCTTGTGACGTTGTGTTTGATGAGACTAACGGCTCTCAAGTAGAGCAAGTTGATCTTGATGAGATAGGTATTGAAGAGGCTCCATGCATCGCGCTAAGGAACATGTCCATTGGGGATGTGTGTCCTAAGGAATCCGAAGAGCCTCCAAATGAACAAGATCAACCATCCTCATCCACACAAGCATCTCCACCGACTCAAAATGAGGATGGAGCTCAAGTTGATGAAGGAGAAGATCAAGCAAATGAGCCACCTCAAGATGACAGCAATGATCAAGGGGGAGATGCTAATAATCAAGACAAGGAGGATGAGGAACCAAAACCGCCACACCCAAGAGTCCACCAAGCAATCCAACGAGATCACCCCGTCGACACCAACCTCAACGACATTCACAAGGGGGTAACTACTAGATCTCGTGTTGCACATTTTTGTGAACATTACTCGTTTGTCTCCTCTATTGAGCCACACAAGGTAGAGGAAGCACTTTAAGATTCGGATTGGGTGGTGGCGATGCAAGAGGAGCTCAACAACTTCACTAGGAATGAGGTATGGCATTTAGTTCCACGTCCTAATCAAAATGTTGTAGGAACCAAGTGGGTGTTCCGCAACAAGCAAGATGAGCATGGTGTGGTGACAAGGAACAAAGCCCCACTTGTGGCCAAAGGATACTCCCAAGTCGAAGGTTTGGATTTCGGTGAAACCTATGCACCCGTAGCTAGGCTTGAGTCAATTCGTATATTATTGGCCTATGCTACTTACCATGGCTTTAAGCTTTATCAAATGGACGTGAAAAGTGCCTTCCTCAATGGACCAATCAAGGAAGAGGTCTATGTTGAGCAACCTCCCGGCTTTGAGGACAGTGAGTATCCTAACCATGTTTATAGGCTCTCTAAGGCGCTTTATCGGCTCAAGCAAGCCCCAAGAGCATGGTATGAATGCCTAAGAGATTTCCTTATAGATAATGGCTTCAAAGTTGGAAAAGCCGATCCTACTCTATTCACTAAAACTCTTGACAAAGATTTGTTCGTATGCCAAATTTATGTTGATGATATTATATTTGGGTCTACTAACGAATCTACTTGTGAGGAATTTAGTAGGATCATGACACAAAAATTCGAGAAGTCTATGATGGGGGAGTTGAAGTACTTCTTAGGATTCCAAGTGAAGCAACTCCAAGAGGGCACCTTTCTAAGCCAAACAAAGTACACTCAAGATATTCTTGCAAAGTTTGGAATGAAGGATGCCAAACCCATCAAGACACCCATGGGAACCAATGGGCATCTTGACCTCGACGAAGGAGGTAAATCCGTTGATCAAAAGGTATACCGATCGATGATAGGCTCTTTACTCTACTTATGTGCATCTCGACCGGATATTATGCTCTCCGTATGCATGTGTGCAAGATTCCAAGCCGACCCTAAGGAAGCTCACCTTACGGCCGTGAAACGAATCTTGAGATATTTAGTTTATACTCCTAAGTTTGGGCTTTGGTATCCTAGGGGATCCACTTTTGATTTAATTGGTTATTCGGATGCCGATTGGGCGGGGTGTAAAATCAATAGAAAGAGCACATCGGGGACTTGCTAGTTCTTGGGAAGATCCTTGGTGTCTTGGGCTTCAAAGAAGCAAAATTCCGTAGCTCCTTCTACCGCCGAAGCCGAGTACATTGCCGCAGGCCATTGTTGCGCGCAACTACTTTGGATGAGGCAAACCCTTAGGGACTACGGTTACAAACTAACTAAAGTTCCTCTTCTATGTGATAATGAGAGTGCAATCAAAATGGCGGATAATCCCGTCGAGCATAGCCGCACTAAGCACATAGCCATTCGGTATCACTTTTTAAGGGATCACCAACAAAAGGGAGATATCGAGATTTCATATATTAATACTAAAGATCAATTAGCCGATATCTTTACCAAGCCTCTTGATGAACAAACTTTTAACAAACTTAGGCATGAGCTAAATATTCTTGATTCTAGGAACTTCTTTTGTTGATTTGCACACATAGCTCATTTATATACCTTTGATCATGTCTCTTTAATGTACTATGACTAATGCGTTTTCAAGTCTATTTCAAACCAAGTCATAGGTATATTGAAAGGGAATTGAAGTCTTCGGCGAAGACAAAGGCTTCCACTCCGTAACTCATCCTTCGCCGTCACTCCGAGCATCACTCCATCTTTGGTATAATCTTCACTCATTTATTTATGACCAAAGGGGGAGAGTAATTCAAAGGGCTCTAATGACTCCGTTTTTGGCGATTCATGCCAAAGGGGGAGAGAGTATTAGCCCAAAGCAAAAGGACCGCACCACCACCTAATTTTAAAAAGAGTTTTTCAATTGGTATGATTCTCAATTGATAAATTTCAAAATGGTATCTTATTATGTTCCATAAGGGGAGAAAGTAGTATTTCAAAATTGATATATCAAAACCCTCTTGAACACTAAGAGGAGGACTTCATTTAGGGGGAGTTTTGTTTAGTCAAAGGAAAAAGCATTTGAAACAGGGGGAGAAAATTTCAAATCTTGAAAATGCTTCGCAAAATCTTATTCATTTACCTTTGACTATTTACAAAAGAATTTGCAAAAACAAAACCTGTGGTGCAAGAGTGGTCCAAAATGTTAAAAATAAAAGAAACAATCCATGCATATCTTATAAGTATTTATATTGGCTCAATTCCAAGTAACCTTTTGCACTTACATTATGCAAACTAGTTCAATTATGCACTTCTACATTTGCTTTGGTTTGTGTTGGCATCAATCACCAAAAAGGGGGAGATTGAAAGGGAATTAGGCTTACACCTAGTTCCTAATTGATTTTGGTGGTTGAATTGCCCAACACAAATAATTGGACTAACTAGTTTGCTCTAGATTATATATTCTACAGGTGCCAAAGGTTCATCTACAACTATACTAAATCGACTGTCCGTAATACCGTAGATTATTCCGGACAGGAGAAGCTTTTTGGAAAAACAGGCCAAGCGCGGACCGTCCGGGCCCTTGCAGCGGACCGTCCGCACCACCGGGATGACCCTCAGACAGAACCAATGCAAAAATCTAAGTCCTCACTACAGACCGTCCGGAGGAAAAGCAAGGACCGTCCGAGACCTCGCGCGGACCGTCCAGCCTCAGGCGTGGACCGTCCGGTAGGTGAGAAACCGAAAACCCGAAGGTGACGGGTTCGGAAAAATGAATTATAGCGTCCTCGCGGACAGTCCGGGTTGCACGACCGGACCGTCCGCGACTGGCTTTATCTGACATCTGACGACGCATTAAATGCAATATAGCCATTACTGCTGACCGTTGCGTTTTCAGCCATTGATCTATAGGCGCGGACCGTCCGGACCAGGCGGGCGGACCGTCCACGGTCGGCAGAATGGAGCAACGGCTAGGAAGTGGTTGGTGGCTATAAATACAACCCCAACCACCTCCATTCACTTCACCCAAGCATTCCAACCTTCAACATTCAATACAAGAGCTAGCAATCCATTCCAAGACACATTCAAAGCCTCCAATCTCTCCAAGTTCCAAAGTTGAGACAAGTGACCATTAGTGATTAGTAACTTGAGAGAGAGAAAGATCCGTGTGTTATTTATCGCTCTTGTCGCTTGTTTTTTGCAATCGTGCTTTCTTTCGATCTTTCTTGCGATCAACTCAATTGTAACCAAGGCAAGAGACACCAATTGTGTGGTGGTCCTTGCGGGGAAGTTTGTTCCCGTTTGATTGATAAGAAGAAGCTCATTCGGTCGGAGGTACCGTTTGAGAGAGGGAAAGGGTTGAAAGAGACCCGGTCTTTGTGACCACCTCAACGGGGAGTAGGTTTGCAAGAACCGAACCTCGATAAAACAAATCCGCGTGTCACACTCCTTATTCACTTGCGATTTGTTTTCCACCCTCTCTCGCGGACTCGATTATCTTTCTAACGCTAACCCGGCCTGTAGTTTGTTATTAAGTTGTAAATTTCAGATTCGCCCTATTCACACCCCTCTAGGCGACTTTCAGATCAAGCAGTCTCATTAGCTGCGAGAAGCAGACGATTCAAATCGAGTTTTTAAACCTTGCAAGGTAAACCTAAACACACGACGTGGTGAGGCACTCCGTCCCCACACACCTCAACCGTCCCCATCGATTCCCTGGCAACAGAAAGGGGCTCACCACCTTGGCGTACAATGCCTCACTGACCCTGACTGCCGTCGTGCAGTGACCGCACTTGTACCCACCATAACCGGAATGGGAGACCACGTCTCAGGTCACGTGAGGAGGGCAATCTGCGGGCAGGTTCACTCAGGTACTAGGCTTGCCGATTTACCATATTTCTTGGCATGTGTTTAATATGTTCAAACGCTTGACACACGGTACCACACCTTAATACTTATTCCAATTTCTGTCTCATCGACAACACATCCCCATGGACCGTTGTCAACAGACCATCATCATTCCGATATAAAATGGATACAATCAATTCCTGACCTCGCGCGAGTGCTAGAAAAATCACTCGACTTCTACCGAGATCCCTAATTAGTAAAGCAGCTACTCAACCTAGCATACTAGTATTCATCACAAGGGAAAACCTGAGTTCATGCAACTAAGGTTTCAGTCAACTCCTACACTTAAGTGCACAGTACAAGCCTACAAACATTAAGTGCAGTAAAATAGCATATAGAATAGATTATGCATAAAACCGGGGCTTGCCTTCCAAAGCTGGGGCAGGCAGGTCCTCGATGGCAGGCTCTGGTGCTGGCTCCTGGGCTACCTCCTGAGCAACTCCTTGCTCTAGAATGAGGACGTATTCTCCGTCAGCAAGATTACAGTCTATTGAATGCAATGAATAAGATATATGCATATTAATGATATGGCGATTTGCAATTACTAAGTATAGTAAGATAGTACTAGTTTAGTGGTATACTAGGGTTTTCTTTGGTTATCCTTAAGGGTTTTATACTTTCATTTTTTTGGGGTTTTGAATGAACTTACAATTTTTAATTACACCTTTAGGTTTTATAGGATTCTTAGAAGGTTTTAGTTGTACATAACCTTGTTCTCCCAAAATTCCCATTTTCTCCCTATTGTGCTTCTTATTAAGTATTTTTGAACTATCATTGCAAGCTAACATTTTCCAAAAATGTGATAAAAATTACAGTGGGTAAACATTGACTTTTGTGAGTTATTCTAAAAATTTGAGGTTGAAATTAATTCAGATATTTCTTGTGCAAAATTTTCAGAAGTAAGGGTAAAAGGGCACTTTACACTATAGCTCTGATTTCTGTGGGGTTTCTGGGTCAATATTTATTTTTGCCAAGATTCCTAGGGGATAATAGGTCTTTGTGTTAAAAATCACAGAAAAGACCTACTGGATATTTAGTTGTGATTTTCTAAAGTTTACTGCCAAAAACGTACTTATAACTAACTTGTTATTTGAAAAATGTCAAACAACAAAATTTATATTTTTCCTAGATCCATAATAACATATCATTAGTTATTCCAAGGTTTGGGGTCGTTTCTCCTCAGGATTTTTTCTAAGTTTTTTCTAAGTTTTCATGGTTTTCATGAAATAAAAGGTAGTGCAATTCTTTTGTACTAACAGAGGGTTTAATAAAATTTTCCAGGGAAGTATGTTACATAAGTGAGCTAGCAAAAATGTGGTTGCCCCCTGGTTCTTATTTTAAACTTCCTTTTCTATTTTCTTTAACTTTGAGCCAAAGTAAGTTTAAATGGTAAACCCTTCCTTAATTTGGTGTACTGAGGGGTCTATTATTTTTAAACAGGCTAGGTAGTGGTTTAGTACCTTTCTGATTTTTAACCCTAATCTAACAGTGTAGCTATTTCCCCCCCTTTTATTTAGCTTTTGGCTAGTTTACTATTTAAATCAAAACCTTAAAATCTTCTGCTATACTTAGGGCGTTTTGTATTTTTCCTAAGTAGTTCACATTATTTAGAACCTAGCAAAATTGGTTTGACCAAATTTGGCTGAATAAAACTGAAGTTATGAATTTTACAAGCTCGGTTTGTATTTAAATGAATAATGATTAAAAGGTTTTCTGAAAAGCCAGTTTACTCCGAGGACCCTGGGCTTTTCCTAAACCATTTCTTTAATTTATGCCCCTGCACAACTATTCACCTGAGTCTCTGACCATTCAAAACCCCCCCTGACTTCTCCTCCTTTCTCCCCGAGGTCCCTCCCCCTTTGAAACAGTAACCGCGGAAGTAAACAGGGCGGCGAGGCTTACCGGCGGTGAGGGAGGTCCGGCGAAGGATGGGGTTAGCTCCGGGAAGTCCTTGCGGTCACAACGAGGTACGGCTCATCGACGGTGATGGCCAGAATTGGTCGGACCACGTGCGCAGGCGGGCGGGCTCGTCGACGGCGTGTGCTCCGGCCTGCTCACGGCGGTATAGTTCAATCCAAGGGCATAGGAAGCTTTACGGGTGCTAAGGAGTCTACCCATGCAAGGAATTGAAGAAAGACTCACCGTGGAGCTCGGTCTACGTACCCCGACGATCTGGTGAAGTCCGGCGACGTTGATCCGGTATCTCCGGTGAGGTAGAGCTTGATTCCTGGCTCTGGGGGCTTCACCAAGGCACGTAGAGGCTATCCCGAGGGTCGGCCGGTGCGGGGAATGGCCAGGGTGGTCGGTCTATGGTGGTCGGGTCTCGGGCGGCCGCTGGCACACCGCGCGCAGAGCAATCGCCGGTGAACTTGCGCTTCAGCAAGGTTGAGAGCGAGCGGGGGCATACGGTCGAGGCCTCGGTCGGCTTTATAGGCGCGGGCGCGGGCACGGGTTTGGCTCGGCGCGGCACGGTGCGCGCGGTGTCGAGCGCCGGGGCATGCTCTGGCGCGCCAGAACGCGTCGAACACGTCGGCGTTTGTTTCTACCTCTGTTCAAACGCTTGCAGAGATCGCAAACGTGCGAATCTTGCCAAGAGTCTTGCGCAAATCTCTTCCTGGCACCTAGGGCTAGCTATTATGTGTGAGTTCCAATGGGAGATATGCCCTAGTTCACAAGATATGCGGATGCTAAATCAGGTCTGTCACACTGTTCACCCCGAGACAAAATGGATGTCAAATCATGTTCAGAGGTCTTGGCTTGGGTTCAAACTTTTTTAGGGTGTTCCTTAAGTAATTTAGCTCCTTTTTGTTATTCCGACCTTATGGTTTTGGCGCCATTAAAAAGGTGAACACGTCTGATCATTGGATTAGGGTAGTTTTGGGGACTTAGAGAGAAAATGGAGGGTTCTAGTGTGCTCTCCACTTAGTGAATTGATTTGGGGTTTTTGTAGGGCCTTTTTGTAATATTTCTCTTACTAAGTTTTGTAGATTTACTAATACTCTTCATCTTTAATTAAAGGTTCCTTTTGTGGTTTTGATCATTTACCCATTCTTCCCCCTTTAATTCCATTGTTAGGGTTTAAGGCTTAAGAAATAGTTAGGGTTTTAGAATCTTGTTTGTGGGTGAACATTGTATGAAGGGTAGACTCTCCTTCTTGTTATGGTTAAAGCTTAGCTTAGCCATGGCTCTAAAACTTTTAGTCCCCTCCTTTCCCTTATAGCACAAGGTTGGAGTAGGACATAGTGTGTTCCTTTGGCCAGGGCTCTGGGTAACACCAGGGGTGTTATAGCCATCCCCCCTTAAAGGAATCTCGTCCCAAGATTGGGTAGGGATTCTTTAGAGGGGTAAAAAGGTGTAAGTTGGTGTGTTGAAGTTTCTTTTAACCTAGTTTCTCTAATTAACTGCTCTTCAAATGTCATTCTCTTTGCAACTTCAGAAGGAAGTCCTTTTTGATTTCCTTCCACAATTTACTCTGCTCCTTCCGACTAAGTTTTTCTTATATTTAGATTCAAAGAGTAGGTGAGGGTGGTGTTTTTGGGTTACGTACCGACTCCTTTAGGTAGAAAGTCGGGGAAGCGAGAATGTAGAAAATCCTCAGTCTCCCATGTAGCCTCTTCTACTGAATGGTTACTCCACTGAACCTTATACATTTTGATCGACCTTGCTCAAGTTGATCTCTCTTTTTGGTCCAATATCTCGATGGGGTGCTCTTGATAAGACAAGTCTGGTTCTATCTCCAATTCTGGTTCAGGTAGCACTTCCGTGGGTAAGCGGACACACTTCCGTAGCTGAGATACGTGGAATACATCATGGATTTCTGACATATGAGGTGGCAACTTCAATTGATATGCTACAGGTCCACAAGTCTCTCTGATTTCATAGGGCCCAATGTAGCGAGGAGCTAACTTGCCCTTGATTCCAAATCTCTTAACACCTTTGGTGGGTGACACCTTAAGATAAACATGATCTCCCACTTCAAATTGTAGAGGCTTCCTCCTCTTGTCATGATAGCTCTTTTGTCTGGCCTGAGCAGCTTCCAGGTTCTTCTTAATGACTCTGACTTTCTTCTCGGCTTCAAGTACCAGGTTAGGTCCAAATATTTCCCTCTCTCCAGCTTGTGACCAATTTAGCGGTGTTCTACACCTTCTCCCATACAAGGCCTCGAACGGTGCCATCTTTAGGCTGGACTGGTAGCTGTTGTTATAAGAGAATTCTGCCAAGGAAAGGCACTTGTCCCAATTCTTCCCATAGTGCAACGCACATGCCCTCAACATGTCCTCCAAAATCTGATTCACCCTTTCTGTCTGACCATCTGTCTGAGGATGGTATGCTGAGCTTCTTATTACATGGGTCCCAAGTGATTCTTGCAGTTGCTCCCAGAAACGTGCTACGAACGGTGCTCCTCTGTCTGACACGATAGTCTTTGGTATTCCATGCAGACGCACTTTCTGGTCAATATAGATTTCTGCATACTTTTCTTCCCTGTGGGTGGTATGTACTGGCAAGAAATGAGCTGTCTTGGTCAACCTATCCACAATGACCTAAATAGAATCGTGGTGCCGAAATGTGTTGGGTAAACCCACAATAAAATCCATGCAAATATCCTCCCATTTCCAAGCGAGTATGGGAAGAGGCTGTAAGGTACCAGCCACCTTCAAATGACTAGCTTTGACTCTCTGGCAAGTGTCGCATTCAGATACATACTTAGCAATTTCCCTCTTCATTATGGTCCACCAGTACAAGCATCTGAGATCATGATACATCTTGTTACTGCCGGGTGCATAGAAAATTTGGAAAGATGAGCTTCATCCAATATCTTCTTCCTAAGTTCTGGATTTTTAGGAACCACCAATCGGTCTTCAAACCATAGGACTCCTTTGCTATCCTGACGGAAGCATTTGTACTTATCCACCTTTTGTTCGAGCATTCCCTTGATGACTTGAACACCCTTGTCACCAATCTGGGCCATAACTATCTGCTCATGCAAAGTGGGCTCCACTGAGATATAACTCAAGGTACCTGAGGAAACAACTTCCATGTTTAGCTTGCATAACTCGTCACACAGAGTGGCGATCTTAGAGTCCATAGTTACACATTTGCACTGGGCCTTCCGACTTAAGGCATTTGCTACCACATTGGCCTTGCCCGGATGGTAATGCACTTCCAAATCATAGTCTTTGATTAATTCCAACCACCTTATCTGCCTCATATTAAGATCCGCCTGAGTGAAAATATACTTGAGACTCTTGTGATCAGTATAGATGTTACAATGAGCTCCCATCAAGTAATGTCTCCATATCTTCAGAGCATGAACTACGACAGCCAACTCCAGATCATGGGTGGGGTTGTTCTGCTCATGAGGCCTAAGTGCTCGGGATGCATAGGCAATAACTCTGTTGTCTTGCATCAAGACACATCCCAATCCAGTACCTGACGCATCGCAATAAACATCGAAAGATTTGGTGCTGTCAGGCTGTGCTAGCACGGGTGCTGTTGTCAGATGCTGCCTCAAAGTATGAAAGGCATCTTCATATTTCTGACTCCATTCATACTTTACTCCTTTCTTCAACAATTCAGTCATTGGCTTGGCAATCCTGGAGAAATCCGGAATGAATCACCGATAATATCCTGCCAATCCCAGAAAACTCCGAATCTGTCGTACGGTGGTAGGAGGCTTCTAATCCAGCACTTCTTGCACTTTCTCCGGATCAACCGATATCCCATCCTGAGAAATGGTGTGACCCAAAAATTTAATTTCCGTTAGCCAGAAATCACATTTTGACAATTTTGCATACAACTGATGATCGCGCAGTCTCTGAAGTACGATGTGTAGATGCTTAGTATGCTCATCTTCATTCTTGGAATATACCAGAATATCATCAATGAAGACCACCACAAACTTGTCCAGCTCCGGCATAAACACTGAGTTCATCAAATACATGAAATAGGCTGGGGCATTGGTCAGCCCGAAAGACATCACCAAGTACTCATAAAGTCCATATCTGGTAGAAAAAGCTGTCTTCGAAATATCACTGGCCCTGATTTTAATCTGATGATAGCCAGAGCGAAGGTCTACCTTAGAAAACACCTTGGCTCCCACCAACTGATCAAACAATACACCAATGCGGGGCAACAGATACTTATTTTTGATGGTTACCGCATTGAGAGGGCGGTAATCAACACACAACCTCAGACTCTCATCTTTCTTCTTCACGAACAAGGCTGGACATCCCCATGGTGAAGTACTTGGGCGAATGAATCCTTTATCCAACAATTCTTGTAACTGCTTTTTCAATTCTGCTGGAGGCATCCTATAGGGTCTCTTGGATATAGGTGCAGTTCCGGGGTGCAGCTCAATCGCAAACTCTATGTCTCTGTTGGGTGGCATTCCTGGCAATTCATCTGGGAAAACATCTGGGTATTCACATACCACTGGAACCCTTTCGATGGGTGACTCTATTAGGGTGAAGGCACATGAATGGGTACAACCCTGGTTAGGCAAATATAACATGATTTTACCACACGTAGGTGAGTGTATTTCAATGGCCCTTGCTGCGATATCAATCACTGCCTGATGCCTAGATAACCAGTCAGTTCCTAATATGATATCCACACTATCCAATCCCAAGATAAGGAGGGTGGTTCTAATCACAAGACTACCAAATTTTATAGGCACCTGCCTATTGATTTGATAGGTGGCAACCCTGCCTCCTGGCGTCGAAATTGTAATGCCCCCATTTGTGTGATGGAAAGGTAACTAGCATTTGGCACTAAATTTGGCACTGATAAAACTATGTGATGCACCAGAATAAAAAAGAATGATTGCAGGATAATTCAAAACGGAAAAGATACTAGTCATGATAGGTGCTCCCTCTAGAATGTCAGCCATAGTGGTGAAGTTCAGCCTGCCTTGCCTCACTTGCACCTTCTGCCTCTTGCCCTAGTTCTGATTGGAATTCTGCCCCTGCCTCGGCTGGTTCTTGGGGCAATTCTTGGCATAGTGTCCAGTATTGCCACAAGTGAAACATATGTTGTCATTGGCCTGACGGTACTGCTGCTGTGGCTGGTTGTTGTTCCTCTGAACTGAGGGCTGAGAGCAGTTGGGTGCCTGCTGCTACTGCTGGGGTCGGATCACCCACCGGCCTTGCTGCTGACGCCCCCTACTCTGAGTGTCGGACACAATCCTGAAGCGCTGAGGCTGAGCTGAAGGTCCTGCCATAGAGGTCTTCCTCTTCTTTTCTGCGTGGCGAGCTGTGATGCAGTCTTCCTGAGAAATGGCCATGTTGACTAACTCATTGTAGCTGTTGGCCCTGACTGTGTTGAGACGGTCGCAGAGCTTAGTACCGAGGCCCCTCCTTAACCTGTCCCTCTTCTTCTCATCTGTGTTAGCATGATAGCCTGCATACTGGCACAGGTCGTTGAAGGCCTGAGCGTACTGCAACACGGTACGATTCCCCTGAGTAAGTGCCAGGAACTCATTAAGCTTGCGGTCCATGATGCCTGCTGGTATGTGATGTCCTCTGAATGCTGCCTTAAATTCTCCCCATTCCACCACGTGGTCAACCGGCTGCATAGCGAGGAAGTGATCCCACCATGTCTGCGCGGGTCCGCGAAGCTGCTGGGTGGCGAACCGGACCTTAGCTACATCTGAACAAACTCCATTAAGCAGTGGGAATTTGGATTCCACTACCCTGAGCCACACATCAGCATCAAGTGGATCCTCTGACCGAGTGAACAACGGTGGCTGAGTGCTGAGGAACTCCTGATTAGTGACTGCTGCTAGGGGTCGCTGATGGTGATCACCACCACCATAGTGCTGAGGTGGTGGCTGCCGCTGAGCCAACTGTCGCATAATCTCATTCTACTGAGCCATCAGTTCTTGCATAGTAGGAGGTGGTGGCGGTAGTGGAGGAATGCGCTCATTCTGTCCACGACGCGCTCTTCCTGCCATTTGAAAATTTAGGATGCTCTTAATATCATACTTTTTACATCAGGGTTCATATGTGGTAAAAGATTTGAAAGGACAAAGTTTGTAAAATGTCAAACATTTCCTTGCATTTTTCATAAAAGATACCACATGACATAAAACTTTCTTCATAACTTAAAGTTGACATCATTCATCATTCATAATTCCAAAAGAGTTTTCTAACGGTTACATCAGTGCTCAAAAGACTCAACTCTCCCTACCCTAGTACCCTAAAGGTGCAAAAGCTAAGCTAGTTTTGAGGAGTTCTACTGCCGCACAAATTTTACCCAAATTTCTAAAACCTAATGGGCAAACGAGGCAACACTAGACTCGAGGGAAGGTGGTCTCCCTGAGCCAGCGGTGTCCAAGCAGGATGCAGGCATCGGTTCCTCTCCTCCCTCGATATCAACATCCTCGTCGGCCCCTTCGGCCTCCATGTCTTGGATTTCCTAATGATGCATGTCCAGGTGCTGATTGGCTTCCTCAAGTTGCTGCTGAGTGTTTAGGAGCTAATCCTCGAGAACCTCGATGGTGTTCTCCCTGGCTCCTACTTGCTCCTCAAGCTCTTGGGTCTAGGTGGCCATCTGCTCCACCTGGAGGTCCTTCTCCACCAGCTCAGTGGACAGGTCTACCACGAGGTCCTCCCTGTTATCCAGGGTGATCTTGGTAGCCTCCACCAGGCCATCAGCTGGGACATTGCCTTTCCTCGCACTGCTTGCAGACGGTACGGGGCATTCATGCATCGCACCGTCAGGTGAGCAGTCTGCCCTGGGTAGAGAGCCCACACATCCTTGGCATGCTCCACTTGATCCTTCCACATTGGGTCATCCTCCTTTTTAGTGGAGAACAAGCCAATGGGATGAGTGGACAGCTCCAAGGGGTGAAAGCCACAAAAGGTCGTCAGCCCGTGGAGAGCAATGTCTTCGATAGTGTCTTCAGCCCGGTATCCGAAAGATTCGGAGTCCAACGAACACCAGCCTGGCTGCAAGGGATGAGGCTCCAAGGTCATCCTCACCCTATAGCGGGGGACCCGGTGCTCCTCGAACAACTGCACCTCATACTGGGGAGGCGTCGTATACCTGGCTCCCTGCAGCACCTCCCACAAAATGCGGGGAAAACCCTCGCGTGCAAGTCCGTCCATGTGGGAATGTGCGTTCCCTCCTTCCGAGGATTCTTGAGAAGTCATCTGTGTAAGGGTAAGCATAAGCGAAAAAGAAAAAGAATTACAAAAATAAAAGGGAATTAGTGCTTAGCTTTTCTAAGGTTACGTTGAGGTCTTGGAGTATGCTTAATCTTTTATTATCATGCCTCATAGCTTTTAAACTTTTTGGCCACTTACTAAGTAGTTTAATTAAAATGATGCATGTATGCTCATCCTAAACGACCTCACATCAACCTATAGGGATAGAGTAATCTCCATCCTTTATTATAGTAGCCCGTAGGGCGCATTTAAATAGCCACCTAGCTACCCATCTAGTATCCTAAGGCTTCGCGCTCTATGTCCACCCCTATCGCCTTACCAATCTATCCAACATTGGTTTCTAATAAGTTTTACTTTTCGAAAGAATGGTAATTACGGTTTATTGATTCCTCGGTGGTGGTACAAGCTCCGATACCAGCTGTGGCGAAACCGCCCGAATTATTCCAACTTAAGTGCCTAAGTTCCACTTTGAAGGCTAGACCACACTTAAATAGGAATAAGACGTCAGTCCCTCGGATCTAGTTCGACGAGGCCACTAACAGGATCAAGCACCACGTACTCACTCAAAGGTGAGGCACAAAGCAAATACAACAAAGCATAAAACCATACATTAATGAGTATTTTAATTTATTACAACATCATCGGAGTTTATCAAAAGTAGTGATTATTGTTCGGAATGCAGCGAAATATAACTAACGGTAAAATAAACGGAGAGATGGGGAAGCCTGGCCCATCACTCCTCATGCTCCTCCTCTGCTGAGGTAGGGTCCCACTCGATTGTCCAACCCGGTGGCAAGATGGACGGCCAAGTCACTCCATCAACCATGTCCTCCAGAGAACCTGTAAAATTATGCCACAAGCAAGGCTGAGTATACTAATACTCAGCTAGACTTACCCGGTGTGAGGAGTCTACTCCTCTACCTCTAGACATGCAGCTGTTTGGCTAAGGGGTTTGGTTTGCCAAAAGCACTAGCTGAGTCTAAAATCAAGTTTAGCTTTTCCAGTTTTAGTGTGACTCTCTTAAGACTACATGTGTACCTATCTAATCATATATGGTATCAAGCATTTAGCAATCAACATCTTTTGCCAAATCAACACTTTTCCACTTGTTACTCAATGTAGCAGCATGGATCAAGCAGTCTCATTAGCTACGAGAAGCAGACGATTCGAATCGAGTTTTTAAACCTTGCAAGGTAAACAACAGAACTTATATTTTTCCTAGATCCATAATAACATATCATTAGTTATCCCAAGGTTTAGGGTGGTTTCTCCTCAGGATTATTTTTCTAAGGTTTTTCTAAGTTTTCATGGTTTTCATGAAATAAAAGGTAGTGCAATTCTTTTGTACTAACAGAGGGTCTAATAAAATTTTCCAGGGAAGTATGTTACATAAGTGAGCTAGCAAAAATGTGGTTGCCCCCTGGTTCTTATTTTAAACTTCCTTTTCTATTTTCTTTAACTTTGAGCCAAAGTAAGTTTAAATGGTAAACCCTTCCTTAATTTGGTGTACTAGGGGTCTATTATTTTTAAACAGGCTAGGTAGTGGTTTAGTACCTTTCTGATTTTTCTTAACCCTAATCTAACAGTGTAGCTATCCCCCCTTTTTATTTAGCTTTTGGCCAGTTTACTATTTAAATCAAAACCTTAAAATCTTCTCCAATACTTAGGGTGTTTTGTATTTTTCCTAAGTAGTTCACATTATTTAGAACCTAGCAAAATTGGTTTGACCAAATTTGGCTGAATAAAACTGAAGTTATGAATTTTACAAGTTTTGTTTGTATTTAAATGAATAATGATTAAAAGGTTTTCTGAAAAGCCAGTTTACTCTGAGGACCCTGGGCTTTCCTAAACCATTTCTTTAACTTATGCCCCTGCGCAACTATTCACCTAAGTCTCTGACCATTCAAAACCCCCTGACATCTCCTCCTTTCTCCCCGAGGTCCCTCCCCCCTTTGAAACAGTAACCGCGGAAGTAAACAGGGCGGCGCGGCTTACCGGCGGCGAGGGAGGTCCGGCGAAGGGTGGGGTTAGCTCCGGGAAGTCCTTGCGGTCACGACGAGGTACGACTCGTCGACGGTGATGGCCGGAATTGGTCGGGCCACGTGCACAGGCGGGCGGGCTCGTCGGCGGCGTATGCTCCGGCCTGCTCACGGCGGTATAGTTCAATCCAAGGGCATAGGAAGCTTCATGGGGTGCTAAGGAGTCTACCCGTGCAAGGAATTGAAGAAAGACTCACCGTGGAGCTCGGTCTACGTACGCCGGCGATCTGGTGAAGTCCAGCGACGTTGATCCGATATCTCCGGCGAGGTAGAGCTCAATTCTTGGATCTGGGAGCTTCATCGAGGCACGTAGAGGCTATCCCAAGGGTCGGCCGGGGCGGGGAATGTCCAGGGTGGCCGGTCTACGGTGGTCGGGTCTCGGGCAGCCGCTGGCACGCCGCGCGCAGAGCAATCGTCGGTGAACTTGCGCTCCGGCGAGGTTGAGAGCGAGCGGGGGCGTACGGTCGAGGCCTCGGTCGGCTTTATAGGCGCGGGCGTGGGCATGGGTTTTTCTTGGCCGCGGGGTCGAGCGCCGGGGCGTGCTCTAGCGCGCCAGAACGCGTCGAACACGTGGGCGTTTGTTTCTGCCTCTGTTCAATTGCTTGCAGAGATCGCAAACATGCGAATCTTGCCAAGAGTCTTGCGCAAATCTCTTCCTAGCACCTAGGGCTAGCTATTATGTGTGAGTTCCAATGGGAGATATGCCCTAGTTCACAAGATATGCGGATGCCAAATCGGGTCTGTCACACTGTTCACCCCGAGACAAAATGGATGTCAAATCATGTCCAGAGGTCTTGACTTGGGTTCAAACTTTTCCAGGGTGTTCCTTAGGTAATTTAGCTCCTTTTTGTTATTCAGACCTTATGGTTTTGTGTCCATTAAAAAGGTGAACACGTCTGATCATTGGATTAGGGTGGTATTGGGGACTTAGAAAGAAAATGGAGGGTTCTAGTGTGCTCTCCACTTAGTGAATTGATTTGGGGTTTTTGTAGGGCCTTTTTGTAATATTTCTCTTATTAAGTTTTGTAGTTTTACTAATACTCTTCATCTTTAATTAAAGGTTCCTTTTGTGGTTTTGATCATTTACGCATTCTTCCCCCTTTAATCCCATTGTTAGGGTTTAAGGCTTAAGAAATAGTTAGGGTTTTAGAATCTTGTTTGTGGGTGAACATTGTATGAAGGGTAGACTCTCCTTCTTGTTATGGTTAAATCTTAGCTTAGCCATGGCTCTAAAACTTTTAGTCCCCTCCTTTCCCTTATAGCACAAGGTTGGCGTAGGACATAGTGTGTTCCTTTGGCCAGGGCTCTGGGTAACACCAGGGGTGTTACAGCCACCACCCTTGGGCCCTACAAATTGAGAGTGCCATCGGCTCCGCTAGGTAGTCACGCACCTAATACACCAGCCCGTGCCTCGGATCGTCCACCAGAACGCCCCAATTTGAGATTTCCCCCAAATCGGTCAAGAACACCGCGTGTGTGAGCTCGCCGTGGTCAGCCCTCCACAGGTCCGATCACGCCTCCTTGCTCGTGTTTTAGCATCCATGTGTGCTTGTGACGCTTCTCGGCCCGGCCAATTGAGCTAGAACACATAGGATCACCGGGAACGTTTTGAGTTGTCCGTTGATCGCGCTATCACAGTGGGTAGAGAGATTAGGGGCTAGAACCTTGAAATTGGTTGAGGGGAAATGGTTATTAGGGGTCGAATTAGGTGTCAACCACTCCAGAGCACCGGTCATTGCGTATCTTGGCCAGTACAGGCTCGCCGGAGCCACTGCTCCGCCATCCTCGGTCGAGGACTTCAGTCCGCGAAGAATTAGAAAATGAAGGGCCGCTGCGCAATGAGTCAGTGACCCATAGGAACAGTGCGCGGGTATATTAACGGGTTTTTTCAAATCACCAGGGTCCCCTGTGCGGGACTATTAATTGATCAAAGCTTTCTTGGCACTTCTCGTCCTACTTAAACTCTCTTCCCTTCTCCAGAAGCGAGGTCATAGGCTTAGCAATCTTAGAGAATCCTTCAATAAATCTCCGATAATATCCTGCAAGTCCCAAGAAACTCCGGACCTCAGTAACTGTAGTAGGTATGCTCCACGCCATTATCTCCTTAACTTTAGCAGGATCCACTGATATCCCTCCATTAGAAATGATATGTCCAAGGAATGGCACCTCATCAATCCAGAACTCGCACTTGCTAAACTTGGCGTAGAGTTGATTATCTCGTAGCTTCTGTAGCACCAATCTCAGATGTTCCTCATGATCACTTTCACTCTTAGAATAGATAAGAATATCGTCGATGAACACCAGGACGAATCTGTCCAGATACTCCATGAACACCTTATTCATCAAATTCATAAAATAAGCTGGTGCATTAGTTAATCTAGATGACATAACAGTGAACTCATATAATCCATATCAGGTCGAGAAAGCCGTCTTGGGGATATCCGATGGTCTAATCTTCATTTGATGGTAACCCGATCGGAGGTCAATCTTAGAAAACACCCTGGCACCTCTCATCTGATCAAACAAATCCTCAATATGGGGTAACAGGTACTTGTTCTTCATGGTAACATCATTAAGGGACGTATAATCCACACACATCTGCTATGATCCGTCCTTCTTTTGTACAAACAGAACCGGCTCCCCAAGGTGAAGAACTCGGTCGAATGTACCCAACCTCTTGCAACTCTGTTAACTGCTTCTTAAGTTCTTTTAACTCTTCTACAGACATCCTGTATAGCCGTTTGGAAGTAGGAGTAGTCCTAGGTAAAAGATCAATGACAAACTCAACTTCCCTATCTGGTGGCATCCCTGGTAACTCCTCTAGAAAGACATCCAGAAAATCCTTAACCACACGGATGTTGTCACCAACCAACTTCCCATCTACTAAGAATGCCGCTAGTCTAGTGGCGGTAGTTACTGCAATTCCATCTTCAAATCTTTCTCCTTTGGAACTGGTGAGTTCTATGGTTCCTTTAGCACAGTGTATAAACTGCCTTTGCCTTTCTTAACCATGACATACCAAGGATCACATCTATACTGCTCTCTTCTAACACTATAGGGGTAGCCCATCTGGGTTAGAAACATAGGGTAAGAAAGAAAGGATGGTAGACAAGGCATGTAATTACGAAGCATGTTACTTTGGGGGATTTATTAGCTAAGTGTGTCATCTACTAAAGCTAATTCATTACCTTATGGTGGTACATGCTAAGATGTCCATCTATAATATTTCAATCAATCAAAGAAGCAAATCAGACATTTATCATCAGGACAATCAACCAACATTTTTTAAATATAGAAAATAGTTTTGATTTTGTCTTAGGTTCCCCATCTCTTAAGAAGGTCATAAATGTAGGATTCCAAGGTGTGAAATCCATCTTGTCTTAGAGTAGAAAAGGTAAGAATGATCAGAGTAGAACAGTAGAAGGTGAGACAGGATCAAGATAAGTATAGAAAGAATTAGAGTAAGGTAAGTAGGTAATGGTTTTTTTCCATTTCTATCAAGGTTTCGTCCTACAGTCATCATTTCCTCTGATACCACTTCTGTAACACCCGGGCTTTAAGGGACAAAGCTGGGTGCATCTCATATATGCGCCAGAGAAGACAACACATATAATAACAGAGTGCATAGAGATAAATGTCATAAATGTACTTATTACATAGTGGAAGTCTTACAAAAATAAATGATAAAATAAAGCGAACTATATATTATTCCCTGGCGCCACAAAACTAACTGGGAGACGCCACCTAGATCAAGTCGAAAGGCTCAATGCTAGGCGGCTCCTCTTTGACCACCTGTTCTTCTCCTGTGGGGGTGTGAGACAGCAAGGGTGAGCTCACACATGTTCATTGCTCAACAAGTTGTGGGGAATAATGTGCATGAACTCACCAAAGGTGGGAGTTCATGTGAAGTGTAAGGCTGATCAATAAGATAAAGGTTGAAGCTGAGCATTGCTTTTATATGTTGGTCAAAATTTTATTAGCAGTCACTAAGTGTAAGTAAATACCAAACCATAGTAATAATAAGTAAAAGTAATAATAAAATAATCCCAATGCAATGCAAATGACAAATTGAATTTAAGTTCCATAAATTAATCATGTGAGTGTCCGAGCCGCTCATGACCGGTTTTACACTCTGCAGAGGTTGCACATCTTTACCCATGTTGGTACTTGCCTTTCCGGGCAAGTTGATCCAACGAGAGAGTGGAGAGAGTGTTTGCAAAGTTCAATGCGAAATGGAAATAGCTCAGTTAATCTGGCCTCTCAAGGGCACTTTACGGGGGTATTTATAGGTACCCGAGTGTCCACTATCCTCTGGTAAGGACGTTTATGCCCTCGGGTACCTGGACTATCCCTAGAATATTCCCATAAGGGGGGTTACAAACCGTCATTACAGAAACGGCTATTACAGATGAGGCCCGTAACACGCTTATCCACGCGGGGCCCATTACAGTGGGCCGAATCCCACATGGGCCTCCGGGCGCGATGAGGATGTGGGACTAGCAAGACTTTGTCAGAGTCTTGCCTTCGTTTTGCAACGGAGAGGACGAAGGGTGACCGCGCCGGTCATCATCCGACCGGCGCTCTCGGCTTGCTCGGGCGTGGTCTTCATTGGTGTAGCGAGGCGACGAGGACATTGAGCGAAGTGTAGCGTCTTCGCCTTCGCCCCAACATTTGCCCTCCGAGGGACCAGTTCGACTGAATCATCTGGTGCCAAGATATTGCTAGATGGTGGAGACGCTGCCCTCGCTCGAAGTGGTCCCGCGAGGGTTTTTGAGGAGACCGTTGATGGACATGGCACTGTTGGACTGCGTGTTTCCTGAAGTGCCGCTTCCTGTCTATAAAAGGCTGTGCGGCTGGGGCTGTTGCTTACCCTTGCTTGCGCTAGAAAACCCTAGCTTTTTCAAACTGCTCACCCGCTCACCTGCCCTCCATTGTTCTTCTTCTTCAGAGATCTGGCCCGCGTCAAGTAGATCGCGCGCCGCCACCGACGGTACGTAGCAATGTCTTCCTCCTCATCTGCTGCGAGTGCGTCGTCGGCCGATCCGTCGACCGAGGATACCCTGAGCGATTTGGCGGTGATGGAGTTACAGCCGGGCCACATGGTGGAGTTCGGCACCTCGAGGATTTCCTCGGTTCACGTGCAGGAGATGCTGCAGCTGGGGTACTTTGGTGACGGTGTTGGGCGCGTCCCGGGCGCTTAGGAGATTCCTGAGCCTGAGGGCGAATTAGTTGTGTTCGAGGCGTTCTTCATCACCGGCCTTCACCTTCCAGCGCATCGTTTCGTGGCAGAGGTCTTGCAGAGGTTCAAGGTTCGATGTCCAGGTCCACCAGTTGACACCTAACGACGTGGTTGCCCTAGCAAAGTATGTATGGGCGGTGACTTCGTACGGCGGTCAGCCGTCCGTAGAGTCTTCGCAAAGAACTATTGTCTGCACTGGCAAAAGAGGAAAATTGGAAATAAGATTGCACAATTTGGATCGTGCACTTTCACGCCGAGGACCGGAAAGACTTCGACGGAAGTTGTGGAAATAGTTCCTTGCGCTCGGAATAAGTGGGGCAACTGGTGGGACTATTGGTTTTATGTTTCGGGAGGGGAAGTCGAGGACCTCCCAGGGCTCCCTGCAGTCGTCATGTGCTCCCACTGTTATGTGGCATTCCCACCGTTTGAGGTGGCGGAGGACGATGAGGACGAAGGGGCCCTCCGGTGTGCTGCCCGCATGAGTAGCAGGCGTGATTTGGTTGAGGAATTCATCGGTTATGGAGTATGGCCCTTGGCGCACGGCTAGGTGCTTGGCGAAGTGTGCCCTCGCTAGATGCCTACCTTGGGCGAGCAGTTGGTGCGAAGTCCTACCTTTGCTTTAGATTTGTGCGGCCGAAACCCAGCCGCGTTCGTGTGTGAAGTAGAGGATGGAGCAGTGAGGATTGTGGGGCGATATGTGCCGAGGACGGAGGCTTTGCGGAGTTGGGATATTCGTGGTTCCAATGTTCTTTTGAACCGTGTCTTCTAGTTAAACCATCTGCCATATGGCGGTTACCCTGGAGATGACGCTGCTACTACTGTCGATCGCCGGGGAAAAGCCAGCGGCTGCGGCTGAGGAAGGCCCTTCGCGGGGAGCTGTGCCGGCCACTAAAAAGAGAAAACTAGGTACTGCAGCTGAGGGGTTGGGGGTCTCCGATCGTTTTGCTGTGGATTTAATGGGAACTTGGGCGACCCTCGGGGGAAGGATCTCTTCACTCGAGCTTCGGGAATCTTTGGGACAAATGCTGGAGGTTACTGGGGGTCGCTGGACGAGGAACGTTCCGATCCCCCGGGCGGCCGGCGAGGACATGTTTACGTCTCGTTTGGCCCGTGAGATGAAGATTTTTCCTTATGGACGGAATATTGCTGCTGTTGTATCGGCAGTGATGGACAAGGATCGCCAAGATGCAACGTGGAAGTGTCGGGCGATCACTAGGGTCGGGGACCCTAGTCGCGAGGTTAAGAGGGTGAGGGGAATCGTGAAGTCTGCCGCCCCCGGCAGCAGCAAACCACCGCTAGCTGCGAAGCCAGCCATCTCCGGGCCCAGCAAATCTTCGTCGGGTGCGAGGGCTGCCGCTTCCAGCTCGAGCAAGCCGCCTTCGGCTGAGCCCACGAAGGAGCAAGGGCCACCGTCTCCGCTGTGCACCACCGAGGCGGCGGTGGGTGGGGCCGACCTCGCCATGGACATCTGTGTGGATGACTACCGCGTGGGTGGTGTCATGATGTTCGATGCCCACATGAGCTGGGGACTTGTTGGTGAGTTTTTATTTATTGTTTTTTTCACACGAGGACCGGGTCTTGGACAAGATTATGGTGCAGGGTCGGATGCTGGGCAACTGACTGTTGTCCCGGCTCCGGTGGTGGCCGTGCTGGCTACGGCGGCGGCCGAGGCGAAGGGTGCTTCGCAGGACCCATGGTCCAAGTTTGGTGCTAGCGGCGAGATTACATCGGCCGCCGCCGTTAAAGACGTGGCGGGTTCTGTTTCCTAACAGCTGAAGCATGCAACGCAACAGCTAAAGCATGTAAGTCGTCTTGGACTTCGTCAGTTTGTTGTGTTTATGTGGTTGCGAATTTGATGGACCTTTCATGGCAGGCGGCTGCCTTCACCGATCATTTTGCGTCGGGCGCCCTAACCTCGGAGTTCACTGCCGAGAGGCAACGACTCGAGGGCAGGATTGAGCGCCTCCGGGCTCACCATACGGAAGCTGTGCGGGACAAGTCAGCTGCGGAAAACAAGAGCCGCAGGCTGATGGAGAAGTTGGCAGCTACGGAGGCCGAGAAGGAGGACCTTAGCCGTCAGTTGGCGGCGGAGAGGAAAGACGCAAATAGAGCCTGCGCTGAGGCACAGGCTGCACAAGCCGAGGCCAAACTTGCGCGTGCGAAGGCCAGTCTCGCTCGCCAACGCGCCGAGGAGGTGGAAACAAGCCACAGCAGCCTGCGTGACCGCCTGGACAAAGCGGAGGCCTCTACTTATGCAGAGGTCGACCGGACGCATGCACAGCTCGTGGACGTGTACCGGTAGCTTGGTGCGCGGACCGCTCCCTTTGATGCGTTCGGTAAGGAGGTGGGCCTCCACTTCCTCGGATGGCTGCAGGAGGAGTTGGAGGTGCTCCCAATGATTGTGACGGGCCTCATCTCCTTCGCCTCACTCATCACCTGCGAAGGGGCCGTGAATGCCCTGTCCTGTGAGGGATGCGGGCACTTCGAAGTCTTCGACCAATCAGACGAAGACTTCGAGCACGGAATCTTCCAGGTTGAGGACCCGGTGCAGAAGCGGTTGGCCAAGGCACTTTATGATAGAATGTGGGCCCCTCATGGCCGTGAGACTATCTGGGAGAGGTCCGACCGGGCGATGGAGCAGGTATGGAGTTTTTTTTGATTGTATATATGGGTATATGTGTATATATGTGTGGTTTTTGTTGAATGAGTATGCTATTTCTGTAGATGGCGCATGATGAGGAGGTCGAGGACCTCGGGGACCTGGATAGCACACTGCCCGAGGCGTCTAGTGCAAAGGAGGGGACTGGGGGGGAGCTGGCGCCGGCATCCGATGTTGGCGAGGGCCCCTTGGTGACCCCCGCGCCAACCTGTGCTGGCGAGGACCCCGTGCCAGCCGCTGCGCCGACTGGTGGGGACACTTCGGTGGTGGCGGGCGAACCAGCTGCCGAAGACACTGTGGCGTCGGCCGACCCTTCGCAGGTGGTGGGGTAGGGGCTAGGGCTATTGGGTGTAAGATTTTGTTTTTGTGATACTGAAACTCGGTTGCTACGCAGGTTCCGACGTATGGGCCTGCGCAAGCAACCGCTGTTGATGATACTAATTTTGTGGCGGCCGCAACCGTAGTGCCTGCCAATGACAATTTATCTAGTTCTGGATCTGGGTCTTTTTCATCTGATGGTGAGTCTAGGAGTCCGTTTTCCTGGACCAAAGAGTCTTTAGATGAAGACTTGGATTATTTTGTTGCGTTAGATGTGGCCACGGTGGAGTCCTCGCCGCGGGTGGAGGTTGGCGAGGTGGCTGACCTTCCTAGTGCGAGGACCAAGTGCCGGTGACGAAGGGTGGTGTCGAAGCATAACGTGGGTGAGGTTTCGCGAAGTGGTAGGCGCCGTCGGATGGGGATGCAACGGGACCGTCTTCGAGTAGATCGGTTTGGTAAACGAGAGCTGTTGTCTTCGCCAATTGGGACGAGCATTGGTGAGGGGGATCTGCGGAATCTTTTTGAGGGTGAGGAATTGAAAATATTGTTGTTCAATTATAGGGAGGCGGGCATCATCCCGAAGGTTGAGCCGGTGTAGTATGTGGTGCCCTCGTTGAGTGTATGTAACTGCAACTTGTATTGTAATGTGGAATGTTGGTCGTTTTCGCGCACTTGTGCTAATCCGGCTGCACCCTTAGGCGACTTTTGCGTGGAGTGTCGATTGTCGCACTTATTGCGCTTATCCGGCTGCACCCTTTGGCGACTTTTGCATGGAGTGTCTTTTTAATAAAAGACTTCGATTGACGCACTTGTTATGCTATTCCGGCTGCACCCTTAGGCGACTTTTGCGTGGAGTGTCGATTGACGCACTTATTGCACTTATCCGGCTGCACCCTTGGGCGACTTTTGCACGGAGTGTCGCACGCGAGGGCAGTCTACGCTACCTGTCGCGGTGACTTCGAATTGGTCGAATGCCGAAGACCGTCGAAGCGGTCTTTTTCGACATGTTGCACCTGAGCTTTTGTTTTTGTGGGGGCTTTTGCTGATATATTACATGGCTCCACCTCGTTAAAAACATCACCCCCCGGGAGGAAAAGAGTGCGGGCCGGAATTACATTGTTTGCGGAATTACAAGGGTGCGCGGGCCTTGAGGGTTAAACAAAAAACTTCCGGAGGTTGTCGATATTCCAGGAGTGCTCTAAGTCTTTGCCGGAATGCGTTACTAGCCTATACGAGCTGGGGGATGCCTTCGACTTGACGATGGATGGACCCTCCCATTTCGACTCCAGCTTGCCCCGTGATTTTGTCCGGGTGGTCCGGACGAGTACGAGGTCTCCTTTGTTGAACTCTCTTGGGACAACCACGTTGTCACGTCAGGCCTTGGTTTGAGCCTGATATTTGTTGAGGGCCTATAGGGCGAGGACGCAGTCTCCGTCGATGAGATCTTTGGACGTTGGTTCGTCGACATCGGGAACTACTAATGTGCTTGTCCGTGGCGACCCGTGCTTTATCTCTTGTGGTGTCGTGGCCTCGGATCCATAAAATAGGCGAAATGGTGTGAATCCGGTTGCCCGGCACTCTGTCGTGTTTAGAGCCCATACCACTTCAGGTAGTTGGTCGGCCCATTTGCCCTTTTTGTCGTCGAGAAGTCTTTTCTTGATGGCAGTGAAAATCTTGTCGTTGGCACGTTCAACGATGCCGTTGGATTGTGGGTGGTATACCGAGGCAAAGATATGCTTGGTGCCGATGGAGGAACAGAAATCCCTGAAGTCTTGGCTGTCAAACTGTTTGCCGTTGTCGACTGTGAGTTCGGACGAGACTCCGAAGCGGCAGAGAATGTTTTTCTAGAAGAACTTTTAGGCGGTCTTCGACGTTATTGTGGATACTGCTCTGGCCTCTATCCACTTGGTGAAGTATTCGACGGCGACGAAGGTGAATTTGAGGTACCCTTGAGCCGTAGGCAGTGGTCCGACAATATCCAGCCCCCAGCGTTGAAGTGGCCATGTATGAGCGATTGAGTGAGGGGAAAACTTTTGGCATGCTTCGCAAGACCTCGCGACTCGGTTCACAGTACAGATTATGGCGGGCCAGTAAAATCCCTGACGGATCACCTTGGCGGCGAGGGCTCTGGGTCCTGAGTGGGAGCCACAAGTTCTGAAGTGGACTTCACGAAGGATTTGAATGCCTTCGGTTTCAGTCACGCACTTTAGCATGGACTGACTGATCCCCTTCTTGTACAGCTGCCCCCCGAGTAGTGTGAAGTACCAGCTTCGGTGCTTGAGGCGCTTGGCCTCAATGATATCACTTGGATGGTAATGGCCTTGCAGATACAAAGTTATTGGGGCCCTCCAATCTTCAGCCATGATAAGGTTGACAATGCGATGGCCTTCGGTGTCATTTGTTATTTGTAAGCCTTCTGGGTTGTGGACAGTTGGTGTGTCGATGACATGGTAGAATACATCGGAGGGCAAGGCCTCGCCTTTGGCTGCTGCCTTAGCCAACGCGTCGGCCTCTTCGTTCTTGGTGCGGTCCACATGTTGTAGGGTGAAGCCCTTGTATTGTTTTTTGAGATTGCGGATAGCTGAGAGATATTGCATGAGCGCGGGGTCTTTTCCTGAGTATTCTTTTTCGACCTGGCCGACAACGACTTTGGAATCTGTCCTGACTATGCATGTGGTGACACCGAGTGCTCGCAGTTTGCGAAGGCCCAGGATGACGGCTTCATATTCTGCTATGTTGTTGGTGAATCTGTCAGACTCCAAGGTGAAGCTAAGGCATGCCGTGTATCTGTACAGATTGACTAAGACTGCTCATTTCTTACCAGTGCACACCACCCACAGGACAGAGAAGTATGCAGAGATCTATGTTGCCTGGCCTGAGCAGCTTCTAGAATACATCCAGGCATCATGATTCTATTTGGGTTATTGTGGACAGATTGACTAAGACTACTCATTTCTTACCAGTGCACACCACCCACAGGACAGAGAAGTATGTAGAGATCTACGTTGACCAGATAGTTCGTCTACATGGGATACCAAGGACTATAGTCTCGGACAGAGGAGCACCATTTGTGGCACGATTTTGGGAGCAATTGCAGGAATCACTTGGGACCCAGGTCATAAGAAGCTCAGCCTATCATCCCCAAACTGATGGCCAGACAGAAAGGGTGAATCAGATTTTGGAAGACATGTTGCGAGCATGTGCACTACACTACGGAAAGGATTGGGACAAGTGTCTTTCCTTGGCAGAGTTTTCTTATAATAACAGCTATCAGTCCAGTCTGAAGATGGCACCCTTTGAGGCATTATATGGGAGAAGGTATAGGACCCCACTAAATTGGTCTCAAGCGGGAGAGAGGGAAATTTTTGGGCCAGATTTGGTACTTGAAGCAGAGGCAAAGGTCAGGATCACCAAGAAGAACCTAGAAGCTGCTCAGGCCAGGCAAAAGAGCTATCATGATAAGAGGCGAAAGCCTCTACAGTTTGAGGTGGGAGATCATGTTTATCTTAAGGTGTCACCCACCAAGGGTGTCCAGAGATTCGGGATCAAGGGCAAGTTAGCTCCTCGCTACATTGGACCCTACGAGATCAAGGAGGCTTGTGGACCCATAGCCTATCAACTGGAATTGCCACCTCACATGTCAGCAGTTCACAATGTGTTCCATGTATCTCAGCTGCGGAAATGTGTTCGTCTACCCACTGAAGTGCTACCGGAACCCGACATTGAGATAGAACTAGACTTGTCTTATCAAGAGTACCCTATCAAGGTATTAGATCAGAAGGAGAGGTCAACTTGGGCAAGATCAGTCAGGATGTATAAGGTTCAATGGAGTCACCATTTAGCAGAAGAAGCTACATGGGAGACTGAGGATTTTCTACGCTCTCGCTTCCCCGACTTTCTGCCCAAAGGAGTCGGTACGTAACCCCAAAACCCCACCCCCCACCTGCCCTCTAAATTCAATTATAAGAAAAACTTAGATAACAAGGATAGTCTAAATTGTGGAGTTAACTTAAGAAGGGCTTCCTTCTGAAGTTGCAAAGAGAATGACATTCGAAGAGCAGTTAACAAGAGAACCTTGGGTAAAGGAAGAGTAACACACCATCGAAAATTAGTAGCACCCCTCTAGAGGACTCTGCCTAAAATCTCGGGACGAGATTCCTTTAAGGGGGGAGGGCTGTAACACCCCAAGTGTTACTTAGGGTGTCCACCGAGGGCTACCCCTGTTAACCTATTATCACATGAGGATTGATTTGGGCAAAGTACCTCAAACTTGGAATTCAAGGTCCTAAACAAGTACAAACTATCTTGGATATCATGTACTAGCTTGTCATGCACATCTAAGTGGGGATTTTTCCCAAAACCCTAAAGCAAACCCCTCTTGGGCAATAGGAACCCTAATTGAAGCTAGGATCAAAAGGTCATGTAAACCTTATGATCATGGCTTGGGCCAAATATAAAAGATGTAATATACTTCATAACCTACAATTAATAGTAAGGAAGTACCCCCAAAAAGTTTTCAGAAAAGTCCTAAAAAGTTCACCTAAGGTTCAGCACAAGGGAGAATTCAGATTTTGCTTAAGTATAAAAACTAACCCTTGAACAAAGATTCCACATGTTCACCTTAATCCAAATTTCAAAACCCTTCGACCCAATTGACAAAGTGGCGCCAAATAAACCCTAGAATACCCTGGAAAGAGGTGACACCTACCCTAGGGCGCTAGACACGACTTGACACCATTTTTGTCTCGGCTTGGACCTAGCTGACACAGCCAACTTCTCCCCCTCTATCTCCCTACCCCGACCATATCTTGACTTGGAACTCACAGCAAAAGGGTAGGATATGGAGCAGGGAAGCGACCGTACACAGTGACTTTGCCAAGATACGCACACTTTGGTGCTCAAATCCGCTGTTGAACCATGGCAGAAGCAAGCTTCCACGTGTTCGACGCGGGCTGACATCCGGGGGCGCGCTCAGAGCACGCCCGTGCACGAACCCCCGCGCGCCCGCGACCGCCCGTGACCACGCCTGCGCCACGGCTATAAAACCCGCCCCAGTGATCGGCTGTTCCCCCATTGCCCCCTCCGTACCTCGCCTGACCTTCCCGAGCCAGACCTTGGCTCCGGTGACCTCCCCGCGACCCGCCAGTGCCGCCCGAGAGCAACCACCGTGGACAGCCCCTTTCCCGTCCTCCTCCGTTTAAGTCAGCCAGGGAGCGCGGGTTAGATTTCGGTTAGGTCCAGGGGGTTTTGTGCAATGTCAGTGACCCACGCCAATAGTAGACCGAGGACTATATTGCAAGAGAAGAAGGGGATAAAACCCAGGGGCCTCAGCGCAAACCTGTTTTTCTTTTCCATTTTCGAATTTAGTTTCTTTTAATATGGCAGATAACTTAATAAATGCATAACTTGATGAATAATCATCCAAAAATTGTCAAACCAATTTTGCTAGACTCTGGGAAATATGAACTATCAGATAAAAATAGTAAAACCCATAGTTCCTGTATTCTTTTCTGAAGTTTTGAATTAATTAAGAAAACTGCTAAAAACTTAATATTAGAAGGAAAAATAGAAATATTGTTTGACTAGGGTTAGCAAAATTTGGAGAAGTTTATATCTACCTACTGACTCAATTAAAAATGCTAAACCTCTCTGTCCACTCCATTAAGTCAGTTTTTACCCCTTATTTTATAATATGCTTAAGGTTAAGAAAAATAGAAAAGGGGATTTAAAGAATGAATCAGAGGGCACCTCTATTTTTGTTAGGATACTTATTCAATGAAGTTCACTGGAAAAATCTATCATACCCTGTTTTAGTATAAAATAAGTAGGATCCTTTTTATTTTAAGAAAACAAGGAAAGCTTAGAAAAACCCTACACAAATAACCCTAAAATGAAAACACCTCAACCCTTGGGATAACTAATGTTTTGTTATTATAAACATAAGAAAAATACAAAATCTGTTGTTTGATATTTTTCAAATAACAAGTTAGTTATAAGCACCTTTTGGACCTAAAACTTTAGAAAATCACAACTAAATAATCACCAATTAACTTTCTGTGAATTTTGGCACAGAGGTTTAGTATTACTGTTAGATTCCAACAAAAATAACCCTTAGGAAGGAACTTAACTCTAATGGGGAGATGTAGTGTAAAGTGGCCCATTTTACACCACTCTTGTTATTTTTGTCTAAAGCATAGCCTTTATATTTTATGCCTCAAATTCCTAAAACTAGCTACAATAGCCAATGGCAACCCACTGCAATTTTTACAGAATTTTTGGAAATTATTAACCCACTGTCGTAGTTCAAACCTACACTAGAAACCATAAGTAGAAATTAAAGAAAGGAAAATAAATACTGGTAATTAGTGTCATCCTAAAACCCTTATAACATTGCCCACTGAAATGTGTAAGGACAATGCAAATCCCCTATGTTTATCCTCAACAAAGACCCATGCCTAAAAGTGAAAAGCACAACCCTCTAAAATCCCCGCATAACCAAGAAACCCTAAGTTACTCCTTAACTTAATTTTCTTCTTAGCATAATGTTATTAAATCCTGCATCATCATGACATCCATGTTCATTGCATTCGATAGACTGTAACCTTGCTGACGGAGAGTATGTCCTCGTGCCGGAGCAAGGAGCTGCTCAGGAGGTAGCCCCAGATCCAGCACCCGAGTCTGCACCAGAGGACCTGCCTGCCACTGCTTTGGAAGGCAAGCCCCGGTTCTATGCATAACCTGTTATTTATGCTACTTTACTTCACCTAATGATTGTAGGATTGATTGTGCACTTAGGTGTAGGAATTGTTTGAAACCCTAGTTGCATGATCTCAGGAATCCTTTTGAGATGAATACTAGTATGATAGGTCGAGTAGTTGCTTTATTTAATTAGGATCTCGGTAGAAGACGAGTGATTTTTCTAGCACTCGCGCGAGATCAGGTTTTGGATGTACCCACTTTCATACTATTATGATACTAGTGGTAGACATCAATCCATGGGGATTGGTTGTCTATGAGATGGAAAAATGGAATAAGGATTAAGGTGTGGTACCGTGAGTCAAGCGTTTGAACGTACTAAACACATACCGAGAAATATGGTAAATCGGTAAGCCTAGTACCTGATTGAACCTGGTAGTAGACTTTGCCCCTCACGCGACCTGAGATGTGGTCTCCCATTCTGGTTATGGTGGGTACAAGTGCGGCCACTGCACGACGGCCAGTCAGGGTCAGTGAGGCATTGTACGCCAAGGCGGTGAGCCCTGATCTGCTGACGGGGAATCGATGGGGACGGTTGATATGTGTGGGGATGGAGTGCCTCGCCATGTCGTGTGTTTAGGTTTACCTTGCAAGGTTTAAAAACTCGATTCGAATCGTCTGCTTCTCGCAGCTAATGAGACTGCTTGATCCATGCTGCTACATTGAGTAATAAGTGAACTTGTGCTGAGATGATACAAGATGTTGATTGCTAAAAATGTTTGCTACTATGTATGAGTAGTTAGTACATGTTTAGCCTTAAGAGAGTCACACTTAATTTGACAAAGTTAAAAACTTGATTAGAAAACTCAGCTAGTGCTTTTGGCAACCAAACCCCACAGCCAAACAGCTGCATGTCTAGAGGTAGAGGAGTAGACTCCTCACACCGGGTAAGTCTAGCTGAGTATTAGTATACTCAGCCTTGCTTGTGGCATAATTTTACAGGTTCTCTGGAGGACATGGTTGCTGGAGTGACTTGGCCGTCCGCCTTGCCACCGGGTTGGACTGTCGAGTGGGACCCCGCCTCGGCCGAGGAGGAGCATGAGGAGTGATGGGACTGGCTTCCCCATCTCTCCATTTATCTATCGTTAGTTGTATTCCGCTGCACTTCGAACAATGATGGCGACTTTTGCAAAAACTCCGATGTTGATGTAATAATTTAATACTCCTTAATGTATGGTTTTATGCTTTATTGTATTTGCTCTGTGACTCACCTTCGAGTGAGATTGTGGTACTTGATCCTGTCAGTGGTCTCGTTGGACTAGATCCGAGGAATTGACGGGTTATTCCCATTTAAGTGTGGTCTAGCCTCTAAGGCGGGACTTAGACACTTAAGTCGGAATAATTCAGGCAGTTCCGCCACAGCTGGTATCGGAGCTTGTACCACCACAGAGGAATCAATAAAATGTAAATACCATCATTTTCCCAAAACAAAATTTGATAGAAACAATGTTGGATAGATAGGAGAACGAGCAGGATAGACCTAGGACGTGAAGCCTTAGGGGTAATAGAAGGGTAGCTAGGTGGCTAAGTAGTTAGGCCCTACAGGCCACTTTTACAGGATGGGAGTTCTTCCCTATTCCTTTTATATTGTTGTGAGGTCGTTCAGGACGAGCATGCATGCATTGCTAAATTAAACAATTGAGTAAAGACTTAAAAACAAGGTGATAACCAACTAAGTCTCCAGTACCTTTTTATCTAACTAAGGAAAGGTTGAGTTTTATTTCTCTTGTTCTTTTTATAATTCTTTTTCTTTTACTTACGCTTAACCGTACACAGATGACTTCCCACGGATCCTCAGAGGACGAAAATGCACTAACCCACACTGACAGGCTTGCACGAGAGGGCTTCCCCCGTATTTTGTGGGAGGTACTTCAGGGAGCCGGGTACATGACACCCCCTCAGTACGCGGTGCAGCAGTTCGAGAAGCACCGGGTGCCCCGCTGTAGGGTGAGGATGACCTTGGAGCCTCATCCCCTGCAGCCAGGATGGCGCTCGCTGGACTTTGAGTCTTTCGGATACCGGGCGGAGGACACGATCGAGGCGATCGCTCTACACGGGTTGACGACTTTTTGTGGGTTCCATCCCTTGGAGCTCTCTACCCACCCCATTGGTTTGTTCCCCGCGGAAAAGGAGGACGACCCGATGTGGAAAGATCGGGTGGAGCATGCTGTTGGGGACTTGTTCTCAATTGCTACGAATTAAGAACAAGGCAACATAAAATGTTAAATGTTAATGCCCTTCGTCCAACGAAACATTATTCCCTTAAGGACTAATGAAGTTTGGACGAAGGTTAAAATCAATACGATTACGAAGGTTGAATCTTCGTAATTGAATTCTAGTAAATCGTATAAAGTAATATAAAATATAAAATGTCAAAGGTAAATAAATTATAAACGAGTAACATTACTTTCATACTATATTGATTTAATGTATTACAACATTGGATACAATTATACCTCTGTCTTGACAAAGATTGATTCCCGAATGATGCGGTTGCAATTACAGGAATGCCTGAACAGTAAAGGAATACTGTTCACTATTTATAGGCACGGGACATAGCCTGGGAGGAATTACAACCATGCCCCTCATAAGGAATTACAACAACGACTCAAACATTTATGGACTAAAAGGTCATTCTACTCTTAAGTCGGTTTGTAATTCTGAAGCTTCATGAAGAGGAACCTTCGGTCATCACATGCGGACAGCTTCAGCCGAAGCTATTTCTCCCTTCAAGACCTTCGGCGACGAAGCATAATCCCAATAGTAGCCCCTTCGCGGTGCTAGATCGTTTTTCGTAACGAGCTTGACCCGTGAAAAAAGTCTCTTAGGCTTCGGGAAGCTGAAGGTCTGAAAAACACCTTCCCTGAGCTCGTTGTCGAGAAACGATTTAGTTTCCGAGCGCGTAGCGGTCCCACCTTGCAGCGGGTGCAAGCAGCTGTTCGCCTGGTGTAAAAATCCTGGCGATTCACCTCCTTACCTGCATCACTATATAAACAGATGGGTAGATGTGATGTTACCACAGCATTCATTGCTATTTGCACTGTTTTGCTGCCAAAATTTTTAACGATAGCCGAAGCTTGACTCTCGGAATCAAACAAAGCTTTAGTTTGAAGCCTACTTCGTCAGAAGAAAAAGCTTCGGAAGAAAAAATATTTAGTTCCCAAAGAATTCAGAATTAGATGGCCAGAGTGCTCTCTACCGCTAGAGTTGAGCGTGAGGGAGGCGAAACTGAAGGATCGGAGACTGTTCCCATCTCCGAAGCAATGCAACGATCCGGACTGGTAACCTCGGAGGGAATCCATACCGCCGAGACAGAACAAACTGTTCCCATCCCCGAAGTTGCTGCCGAAACGGAAGAAGGAAATATTGAAGAAACTGATCCCGAAGATGATTATCATATTGCCGTGCCAAGTAAGCCCAGCCACTTGGACTTCGGCAAGTCGACTGTCTCTAAGGCTGATCTCTCCAAGATGGTGAAGTCGGGTTATTTCAGCGAGAGTCAGAAGAAGCTACTTTGCTTCGGGGGGGAAGAAACCACCCCGAAGCCAGAGAAGGATGAAATAGTCATTTTCAAGAGTTTTCTAAAGGCTGGGTTGAGATTCCCCCTCCATGGGATTATTGCAGATGTATTGAAGGAATTTGGGATCTACTTTTATCAGCTGACTCCTAACGCTATCGTTAGGCTTAGTGTTTATATCTGGGCCCTCCGAAGCCAGGCGGTTGAGCCGTTTGCCGACAGCTTTTGTCGAGTTCATGAACTACATTACCAGACGAAGGCTAGAAAAGATGGATTACATGATAACTTTGGTTGCTATAATTTTGCCTATCGGAAAACCACAAAGTTTCCTGTAATCAGTTATCGAAGTAAATGGCCGGCAGGCTGGAAGTTAGAGTGGTTTTATGTGAAAGTTGACGAAGACAAAGAGAAGCTGGTACAAAGCCCTCTTGAATTGATCTTCGGAGAAACAAGACCGCGATGCCACATGACATTAGAAGGTCCCACTTGGGCTGCACTGCGTGAGTTTAAAATTATTTTAGAGCATATCAGTACTAGGGAACTGGTTCAAGAGTTCTTGGCCTTCAGGGTTTTCCCTACTTTAAAAGAATGGGAAATGCCGAAGCTAGAGGCGGAGAAGAAGAAAGGGGAGCTTGTGCGGTTACCTTACTATTACAAGTTTAAGAAATACTTTAAAACGCCTTGCCAAGAGTGGCTGGACACAATTGAAGTAATGTGCAATGAGATACTCGGTAATTACTCCAAAAAAGAAGATCAATTGATGACTGCGGCCTTCGGTACCCGCCCGAAGCGAAGACTGAATCGAGTGCTAGACGCGTTGGGTTTTGAATACCCTGACTATGAACAACTGAATAAAATTGTCGAAGGCCGGAAAAGGAGAAGGGTAGCCGAAGCTTTAAATGAAGATGAGAAAGAACAGCCAAAAGGGAAGAATATTCTGAAGAAGAGAAAAGTATCATCTCCAAAGCGAAAAGTATCTGACGAAGAAGAGACTCCCGCATCACGCTCTGCCACTGACGTGGAAGAGATTTTGAAGGTAATGACTGAATCCCTGCCTGTGAAGCTAAGTCCATTAGGGCCTCAACAGACAAAATTTTTTCAGAAGGAAAAGGAGCCCGAAAAACGAAGAAAACAACAAAGAGACAAAGAATCATCGCAGTGACCGAAGTCATTGACAAGACACCACCGAGAGCTTCAGCTCGGAAAATACCAGCGGCTGAGGAAATATCAAATGTTGAAGTCGCACCTTCGGAAATCGCGGCTACCGAAGCTACCTCAGCCGAAGATTTGAACTTGGAAACTACGATTGAACATATCGACAAAATACTGCTAGAAATGGCCACAGAAGAAGCTACTACTGCCGCCGAAGAGACCATGACCGCAGTGTCTGGGAAAGGAAAAGAAATAGCTGACGATACTTCGGAGGACAAAACCTTCATGTTTCAAAATTTAGTTGGACAAGAATTGTCAAAAACCGAAATAGAAGAACTTAAAGAATATGCCAAATCTTGCGGATATAAACCAGGAGCACTCCTCTTCGGAGGTATTGACGATGAAAAATTAGGCTGTATCCGGGATCAGACTGGAGCTAAGATTATCGGTACTCTATCAAAGAGTATCGGTTTTCCGAAGCTAGAAACAGATATTAGCCGCTACCGACGACAACATATCGTTGGTAGTTTATTTTATTCCAATTTCAAGGTGAACTACTTTTCCCTTGACTTTTATTGTTTTTAATAATGAAAACATTTCTAACGAAGGTTGTTTATGTGCAGAGTATGCTGTTGAGTAAGGCTTTGAAAATGCAGCAGGATCTGGAAGACAAAAAACACGAGGTTATGATTGAAAATTTAGAGAACAAAATAAAAGAGCAATCAGCTGCTATTGAAAAGAAAGACTTCGAGCTTCAGTCAACTGAAGGCTTATTGGCAGAAACCGAAGCTAAAATAGCAGAATTGAATACGAAGCTTCTCTGCCAATCTGAATAGTTTGAACAAGAAAAGCAAGAACTTAATGCGAAACTTGAAGCCGAAGTCCAACAAAATTCAAATTTGAAAAAATTATTGTCAAGCCTTCAAGACAAATGTTTGGAGTTTAGCAATAAATGTATTAAGCGACTGAGAAAGATCTTCCACTCAATTGGGGCTAGCAGCGAGAAATTCACTCCGTCAACTGAAGATTTACAAAAGACCTTCGAACATATTGAGGGTGAAATTGATGAGCTTGACGAAGTTATAACCGGGCACGGTGACTTCTGTGCCTGGGTAGCTTCTCGGGGCACTGCTGCAGCTTTTCTGAAAGCTGGCTGCGACCATGGAAAAATTGTTAACAGGCCCAATTTCACCCTATCACCATCAATTTTAGATGACATTCCTGACCTCGCCCGAAGCATTTCTAATAGATTTGTAAAGATGATATGGACAAAAGGCGGGCGAGAAAAGGCTGGAGACGAAGCTCGGAGTCATCTTGAACCAGTAAGAAATCATACCTTGTGTTTACCTTCTCGTTCAAACTTGGTTTTGACTCACAACAACTTAATTTATGTAGGGTGACGAAGCCGCCGAGACCGATGCTTGAAGAGTATGACGCCGAAGCTGAGGCCCCATGAAGATCAGTAGGAATAGACTGTAGAAAAACTCAAGAAACTTTTGAAATAACTTTTGTAAATATGGCTAAACTGTTCTTAATGAATTTTGTTCATACCTTGTAATATGCTCTTACCCTTCCATTAATGTATGAGGTGCTTTGATGTGGACGAAATTATCTTTTTGAGCCTAAGGCGAAAAAAACACCTTCCCTTCTTTTCGTACACAGCGAAGCATAAAAACAGGTTTTCCTTTCTGCCGAAGTTCTTCTTTTCGTATACGACAAAGTACAAAAGACAGTTTTTTCCTTTTTGCCGAAGCAGCCACTTATGCTATGATGATGGTTATCCTACATATGCCTGGATGAATGTTTATGAATGCAAATGTTATGATGTAATGTGGTGTGCAAATGAATGTTCAAACACACATCCGAAGCCGCAATCACAACCATTATTTCCTTAGACAATCACATATCAGCGTTGACTTTTCGCTGTAAGCCTCCCTTAGGAGCTTCTTCGCCTTTTACTTTCGGCGGTATCAGCGTTGATTTTTCGCTGTAAGCCTCCCTTAGGAGCTTCTTCGCCTTTTACTTTCGGCGGTATCAGCGTTGATTTTTCGCTGTAAGCCTCCCTTAGGAGCTTCTTCGCCTTTTACTTTCGGCGGTATCAGCGTTGATTTTTCGCTGTAAGCTCTGCATTCCCTTTGGAACGACTTCTGAGCAGAAAACTTACACTGCGCCCCCTTTGGAGCGACTTCTTTAGTAGCTTCGTCGTGCTCCGCATCCTCTTAGGGACGGCTTTCGAGCTTCTTCTCTGTTTCTTTTTTTTCTTTTTCGGCACTCGATGGTGCGTTTTTAGTTTTTACATTTACATCTCTGGGGGATTTTGCTCTTATAGAGGTCAAAATAAAAAAGAAATTACATGTGATGGCCCCATTAAAAACCTTTCTCCCCCTTTAGAAAGGAAAAGGGTGCCATAAAAGAAAAATAGAAAATATAAAAAATTACATCAAGTTATACATAAAATCGCCGAAGCTCATCTGCATTCCAAGATCTAGGAATGTCGTTGCCGTCCATATCCTTCAATCTGTATGAACCGGGTCTTGACGAAGATGCTACCAAAAAAGGTCCCTCCCATTTCAACTGCAACTTGCCTACTGTATCTGGGTTTGCCACTCTCCGAAGTACCAAATGTCCTGGCTCAATATTCTTTAGCCGAACCTTTCTATCACGCCATTTGATTGTTTCGGCTTGATATTTATTGATGTTCTCCACAGCTTGAAGCCTGACCCCTTCTATAGCATCTTTTTCTACAGAGTGATCAGCTTCGAAATCTGATTCTGCCGAAGCTACTACTCTTATTGATCCGGTTTTAACTTCCTCCGGAGTTATTGCTTCGTCACCAAACAATAATTTGAATAGAGTAAAGCCTGTTGACCTTGATGTTGTTGTATTGTGGCTCCACACCACTTTGATTAATTGATCTGGCCACTTTCCCTTGGGTTGATTGAAGATTAACTTCATTATTCCTGTCATTATGATGCCATTGGCTCTTTCAACAAGTCCATTTGACTCCGGATGTCTAACTGATGCAAAATGGATCTTCGTGCCAATTTGATCACCAAATTGTCTGAAATCTTCGGAGTCGAACTGTGTTCCATTATCTACAGTGATGGCCTTTGGTACTCCGAAACGACAAACAATATTCTGCCAGAAAAACTTTTGAATGGTGGCCGAAGTTATTGTGGCTAAAGGCTTTGCCTCAATCCATTTAGAAAAATATTCCACGGCTACTACAACATATCTTAAGTTTCCTTGGGCCGGTGGTAACGGACCTAACAAGTCAAGGCCCCACCTTTGCAATGGCCAGGTGGGTTGTATCAGCTGAGTTAAAGACGAAGGTTGTTTTTGATCTCTTGCACATTTCTGACAACCTTCGCACTTTTGAACTAATTCCGCTGCATCCGAAGCTGCCTTCGGCCAGTAAAACCCTTGACGAAAAACTTTTCCAAGTAACAGCCTAGATCCAATGTGAGATCCACACAGGCCTGCATGTATTTCTTTCATCAATTCTATGCCTTCGGCTCTGGATAAACACTTGAGTAATGGAGCACAAACTCCATGCTTGTACAACTCCCCTTTTATCATGACATATGGATGAGCTCTTGCCTCTATCCTCCTGTTATAAGCTTCGTCATCTGAAAGGAAGTTACCCTGAAGGTAAGAGATGATCTCAGTTGTCCAGTCTTCACTATAAACATGAGATATATTGAGGACTGCTCTTTCAAGAAGCTCCACTGAAGGTGCTTTTATTGTTTCGAAGAACACATCCGAAGGTAAGGGCAACCCCTGTGCCGCTGACTTAGCTAGCAAATCAGCATGCTCATTCTCTCCTCGAGGAATATTTTTGACAGAAAATCCTTCGAAGGAGGCTTCAATCCTTCGGACCGTGTCTAGATATTTTTCGAGCTTCGGATCTTTAGCCTTTCAACTCTTGTCAATATGACCGGAAACAACCTGGGAATCAGTTTTAAGAATGGCCCTTCTGATTCCCATTGCTTTTAACTTCCGAAGACCCAAAAGCAAGGCTTCGTACTCAGTAATATGTTTGTGCAACTAAAATCGAGTCTTGCCGCATAACAAGTTTTAACTTTGGATGGTGAGACCAACACATCAGCTGCTCCTGCTCCGAAGGTTCCCCACGACCCATCGCAAAACACTGTCCACACTTCGGCATCTTTATTTGTTTCTTCATCCTGAGCCCCTGGCATCCAGTCGACAATGAAATCTGCCAATGCTTGAGACTGGATCGAAGATCTATGCACATAATCAATGCAAAATTCATTGAGCTCCGCAGCCCATTTTCCAATCCGTCCAGTAGCTTCTCTATTTCGCATAATATCCTTCAACGGTTGCGAAGAAGGAACAACAATATTATATGCTTGAAAGTAATGCCGAAGCTTCCTGGATGCCATCAAGACAGCATATAACACCTTCTCCAATTCTGTATAGTTTTTCTTTGATACACTAAGAACTTCAGATACAAAATATACTGGGACCTGCTTCTTGACTTGGCCATCAAGCTTTTCCTCGACAAGTGCTGCACTTACCGCTGAGTGCGAAGCTGCCACATATAATAACAAAGGAGCCCCTGGTGTTGGTGGAGTTAATGTTGTTAGATCCATCAAATATTGATTCAGTTCCTCGAAGGCTTTTTGTTGGCTTGGTCCCCATTGAAAGACTTCGGCTGATTTCAGCACTTCAAAGAATGGTAAATTTCTCTCTGCTGATCTGGATATGAATCTATTGAGAGATGCCAACCTCCCCGTCAATCTTTGGGCCCCCTTTTTTGTATTTGGTGGCTCCATTCGAAGTATAGCTTCAATTTTACTTGGATTAGCTTCAATTCCCTTTGTTGAAACCAAGCATCCAAGAAATTTCCCCTTCTTTACTCCGAAGACACATTTTTCTGGATTCAGCTTTAGACCAGCTTGTCTAAAATTGGCGAAGGTCTCCTGCAAATCAGCAATGTGATTTTCTTGTTTCGTGCTTTTTACAATGATATCATCAACATAAGTTAGCACATTTCTGCCTATCTGAGACTGAAGAACCTTCAAAGTCATTCTGCTGAAACTTCCTCCAGCGTTCTTGAGCCCCTCAGGCATCCGAAGGTAACAATATGTTCCACTAGGGGTTATGAAACTGGTCTTCGGCTCATCCTCCTTCTTCATCCAAATTTGATGATAGCCTGAATAACAGTCTAAAAGACTCATAAGCTCTGACGAAGCTGCTGCATCAACTAAGGAGTCTATCCTTGGCAATGGGAATTCGTCCTTCGGACAGGCCTTGTTGAGATTTGTAAAATCGATACACATTCGCCATTTGCCATTGGCCTTTTTTACCATAACAGTGTTAGCTAGCCATTCTGGGTACTTTACTTCTCTGATAACTCCTGCACTGAGGAGTCTTTTGACTTCATTCCGAGCTCCTTCGGCCTTGTCATCAGACATTTTCCGAAGCCTCTGCTTTTTGGGTCTGAAGGATGGATCAACATTGAGCGAATGTTCAATAACATCCCTGTTAACTCCGCAAAGATCATTAGCTGACCATGCAAAGACATCTTTGTTGTTGAACAAAAACCTTATCAAGGTTTTCTCCTGTTCTTCGGATAATTGGGAGCCCAACAGCACTTTCTGCTCTGCTATGTCCTCACATAAGAGCATGGGCTTCGGCTGATCTGCCGAAGCCGCTTTCTCCCTTCTGAATTTGTACTGTTCACAAGCTTCAGCTCCATCTATATTATGGATTGCTTTTGAGTCAGTCCAGTTTCCTTCGGCCCTTCTGGCAGCTTCCTGACTTCCATGAATAGCAATGGGTCCTTGATCCGAAGGTATCTTCATGCAAAGATAAGCAGGATGAAGAATTGCTTCGAAAGCATTAAGGGTGCCACGACCAATAATTGCATTGTAAGGGTATTCCATGTCAACAATATCAAACACAACTTGCTCAGTTCTGGTGTTGTTGATGAAACCGAAGGTCACTGGCATGGTGATCTTGCCCAGTGCTACAATTTGTCTTCCTCCAAAGCCACAGAGAGGGTGCGTAGCATCATGGATCTTGTCTTCGGGCTCTTGCATTTGTCTGAAAGCTTTAGCAAATATGATATTAGCTGCGCTGCCTGTGTCAACCAAGACATTATGGACCAGAAATCCTTTGATCACACAAGAGATAACCATAGCATCATTGTGTGGGTAATCCTTGAGTTGAAGATCCTCTTGGGAGAAGGTAATTGGAATGTGGGACCATCTTGACTTGATGAAGGGTCCTTGCACCCCAACATGCTGTACCCTTCTCTGTGCTTCTTTCTTCTGCTTTTTGTTGGCTGGCTCTGAGCATGAACCACCTGTTATCGGGAGCACCAGCTTCGGGGCTGAAGCAGCTCCAACTTGATCGTTGAACGAAGCCATCAGCTCAATAAGTGGAAGTGAGTTGGACCGGAGGTGGGCGCCAATGTTGGGGACTTGTTCTCAATTGCTACGAATTAAGAACAAGGCAACATAAAATGTTAAATGTTAATGCCCTTCGTCCAACGAAACATTATTCCCTTAAGGACTAATGAAGTTTGGACGAAGGTTAAAATCAATACGATTACGAAGGTTGAATCTTCGTAATTGAATTCTAGTAAATCGTATAAAGTAATATAAAATATAAAATGTCAAAGGTAAATAAATTATAAACGAGTAACATTACTTTCATACTATATTGATTTAATGTATTACAACATTGGATACAATTATACCTCTGTCTTGACAAAGATTGATTCCCGAATGATGCGGTTGCAATTACAGGAATGCCTTAACAGTAAAGGAATACTGTTCACTATTTATAGGCACGGGACATAGCCTGGGAGGAATTACAACCATGCCCCTCATAAGGAATTACAACAACGACTCAAACATTTATGGACTAAAAGGTCATTCTACTCTTAAGTCAGTTTGTAATTCCGAAGCTTCATGAAGAGGAACCTTCGGTCATCACATGCGGACAGCTTCAGCCGAAGCTGTTTCTCCCTTCAAGACCTTCGGCGATGAAGCATAATCCCAACACATGCCAAGGACATCTGGGCTCTCTACCCAGGCCACACGGCTCACTTGTCGGTGCGATGCATGAACGCCCTGTATCGTCTGCAAGTGATGCGTGGAGAGGCAATGTCTCATCTAATGGCATTATTGGAGGCAACCAAGATCACTCTGGACAACAGGGAGGAGCTCGTGGTTGACTTGTCCCAGGAGATGGTAGAAAAAGATTTACAAGTGGAGCAGCTGTCTGATGAGATCCATGAGTTGGAGGAATTGGTGGGAACGAGGGAGAACACCATCGAGGTTCTCGAAGATCAGCTTCTCAACACCCAGCAGCAGCTCGCAGAGGCTAATGAGCACCTAGATATGCATCATCAGGAGATCCAAGATGGGGAGGCTGACGAGGACGTCGACATTGAGGGAGGGGAGGAGCCTGCTTCCAGTGTAGACACTGCTGGCTCAGGGAGGCCACCTTCCCCCGAGTCGAGTGTCGCCTCTTTCGCTCATTAGTTGCCAGAGTAGGAATAGAGATCGGTAATGTAGGACTCCTCGCAGCTAGCTTAGCTTTTGCACCCTTGGGGTACTAGGTTGGATAGAGTTGAGTCTTTTGGGACAATGATGTAATCGTGATAAACTCGTTTGGAAACATGTTTGATGAATGTTGTTATCAGTTTTAAGTTTGGGAGGAGAAATTTATGCCTTTTAAATCCTTTTGTTGAAAGTTGGAGTCTATCATTTTACTTTTGACTCTTTTCGCCGCGATTAAACCTTGAACTTGGAGTTATGGTGTTAAGTATATATGTGGTTTTTTAGATGGCCGGGAGGCAGCGTCGTGGTCAGAATGAGCGCGTTCCTCCACCGCCGCCACCGCCTCCCACTCTGCAGGAGCTCATGGCTCAGCAGAATGAGATCTTGAGGCAGCTAGCTCAGCGTCAGCCACCACCTCAGCACTATGGTGGTGGGGACCATCAGCGTCACCCCGCGGTAGCTACCTACCAAGAGTTCCTCAGTACCCAGCCCCCATTGTTCACAAGGGCAGAGGATCCACTTGATGCAGATGTGTGGTTGCGAGTAGTGGAATCCAAATTCCCGCTACTCCGTGGAGCTTGCTCAGAAGTCACTAAGGTCCGGTTCGCTACTCAGCAGCTTCGCGGACCCGCGCGGACATGGTGGGACCACTATCTTGCTATGCAACCGACTGACCATGAGGTGGAATGGAGGGAGTTTAAGACAGCTTTCAGGGGACATCACATACCCGCAGGCATCATGGACCGAAAGCTCAACGAGTTTCTGGCACTCACTCAGGGCAACAGGACAGTGTTGCAGTATGCCCAGGCCTTTAATGACTTGTGCCAGTATGCTGGGTACCATGCAGACACGGACGAGAAGAAGAGGGACAGGTTCAGACGGGGGCTCAACACTAAGCTCCGTGATCGTCTCAACACCGTTAGGGCCAGCAGTTACAATGAGTTGGTCAACATGGCTATCTCCCAGGAGGACTGCATTACAGCTTGACAGGCAGAAAAGAAGAGGAAGGCCCCTGTGGCAGGACCCTTAGCTCAGCCACAGCGCTTCAGGATTGTGTCCGACATGCAGAACAGGGGACCCCAGCAGCAGCAAGGGAGATGGGTGATCCGACCACAGCAGCAACAGCAGGCACCCAACCGCGCCCAGTTTCCAGCTCAGAGGAACAATCAGCAGCAGCAGCAGTACCGCCAGGCAAATGACAACAGGTGTTTCACATGTGGCAACACCGGACACTATGCCAAGAATTGCCCCAAGAACCAGCAGAAGCACGGGCAGAATGTTAATCAGAATCAAGGCAAGAGGCAAAAGGTGCAAGTGAGGTAGGGCAGGCTAAACTTCACCACCATGGCTGATATTCCAGAGGGAGCACCCGTCTTGACTGGTATCTTTACAGTTTTGAACTATCCTGCTATTGTTCTTTTTGATTCTGGTGCATCACACAGTTTTATCGGTACCAAATTTAGTGCAAAGTGCCAATTGCCTTTTCACCACACCAATGGGGGTATTACAATCTCAACACCAGGAGGCAGGGTTGCCACCTATCAGATCAATAGGCACGTACCAATTAAACTAGGTAGTTTCATTTTCAAAACCACTCTATTGATAATGGGATTGGATAGTGTGGACATCATCTTAGGGACTGATTGGTTATCACGACACCACGCGGTGATTGATGTCGCAGCCAGAGACATAGAGATCCGCTCCCCTTTGGATGGCGAGATCACCTTATATCTACCCGACCAGGGATGCACCCGTTCCTGTGCCTTCGTTATGATAGAGTTACCAGTGGAAAAGATCCCAGTGGTCTGTGACTAGCCGGATGTGTTTTCGGACGAATTGCCAGGGATGCCACCTGACCGATACATTGAGTTCGCAATCGAGTTGCAACCCGGGACTGCTCCTATCTCCAAGAGACCCTATAGGATGCCTCCCGCGGAATTGGCAGAACTGAAAAAGCAGCTGCAAGAGTTGTTGGACAAGGGGTTTATTCGCCCAAGTACTTCACCATGGGGATGTCCAGCTTTATTTGTGAAGAAAAAGGATGAGAGTTTGAGGATGTGTGTTGACTACCGCCCTCTCAATGCGGTGACTATCAAGAACAAATACCCGCTGCCCCGTATTGATGTTCTGTTCGATCAGTTGGTAGGAGCCAAGGTATTCTCCAAGATAGACCTTCGCTCAGGTTACCATCAGATCAAGATCCGTGCCAGCGATATTCCCAAGACGGCCTTCTCAACCAGATATGGGCTGTATGAGTTTTTGGTAATGTCTTTTGGACTGACCAATGCCCCGGCTTATTTTATGTACCTGATGAACTCAGTATTCATGCCAGAATTGGACAAGTTTGTGGTCGTTTTCATTGATGATATTTTGGTCTATTCCAAGAATGAAGACGAACATGCTGAGCACCTGCACATCGTGCTTCAGCGACTGCGCAACCATCATCTTTATGCTAAGTTGTCTAAGTGTGAGTTCTGGCTAAAGGATATCAAATTCTTGGGTCACACAATTTCTCAGGATGGGATATCAGTTGATCCTGAGAAGGTACAAGAGGTGATGGATTGGAAACCCCCGACTACAGTGAGGCAGATTCAGAGTTTTCTGGGATTGGCAGGGTATTATCGACGATTTATTCTGGATTTCTCCAGAATTGCCAAACCAATGACTGAACTGTTGAAGAAGGGAGTCAAGTATGATTGGAATCAAAAGTGTGAAGATGCCTTTCATACTTCGAGGCAGCATTTGACAATAGCCCCAGTGCTGGCTCAACCTGACAACACCAAGCCATTTGAAGTTTATTGTGATGCTTCTGGTACAGGATTGGGATGTGTCTTGATGCAAGATAACAGAGTCATTGCTTACGCTTCCCGAGCACTCAGACCCCATGAGTAGAACTATCCTACACATGATCTGGAATTGGCAGCTGTGGTTCATGCTCTTAAGATATGGAGACACTACTTGATGGGAGCTCACTGTAACATCTATACTGATCACAAGAGTCTCAAATACATCTTCACTTAGGCAGACCTTAACATGAGGCAAAGGAGATGGTTGGAGTTAATCAAGGACTATGATTTGGAAGTGCATTACCATCCTGGCAAGGCCAATGTTGTGGCAGATGCCTTGAGCAGAAAGGCCCAGTGCAATTGTATGAGCATGGATGCAAGAGTTACCACCCTGTGTGATGATTTGTGCAAGCTGAACCTGGAAGTTATTCCTTCCGGTGAATTAAATTATATCTCGGTGGATCCCACATTGCAGGAGCAAATCGTCAGGGCGCAGATAGAGGATAAAGGTGTTCAAATGATTAAGGAAATGGTCAAGCAAAAGGCAGAGAAATAAAAGTGCTTCCGTCAGGACAGCAAGGGAATTTTATGGTTTGGAGACCGATTAGTTGTTCCCAAGGACCCTGAGCTCAGAAAGAAGATACTACATGAAGCTCACCTTTCCAAATTCTCCATGCACCTTGGTAGCAACAAGATGTACCATGACCTTAGAACTTTATATTGGTGGACCAGAATGAAGAGGGAAATTGCCAAGTACGTATCTGAGTGTGACACTTGCCAGAGGATAAAAGCTAGTCACTTGAAGGCAGCAGGCCCTTTGCAACCCCTTCCCATACCATCTTGGAAATGGGAGGACATTTGCATGGACTTTATAGTGGGATTGCCCAATACATCCAGACATCATGATTCTATTTGGGTTATTGTGGACAGATTGACTAAGACTGCTCATTTCTTACCAGTGCACACCACCCACAGGACAGAGAAGTATGCAGAGATCTACGTTGACCAGATAGTTCGTCTGCATGGGATACCAAGGACTATAGTCTCGGACAGAGAGCACCATTTGTGGCACGATTTTGGGAGCAATTGCAGGAATCACTTGGGACCCAGGTCATAAGAAGCTCAGCCTATCATCCCCAAACTGATGGCCAGACAGAAAGGGTGAATCAGATTTTGGAAGACATGTTGCGAGCATGTGCACTACACTATGGAAAGGATTGGGACAAGTGTTTTTCCCTGGCAGAGTTTTCTTATAATAACAGCTATCAGTCCAGTCTGAAGATGGCACCCTTTGAGGCATTATATGGGAGAAGGTGTAGGACCCCACTAAATTGGTCTCAAGCGGGAGAGAGGGAAATTTTTGGGCCAGATTTCGTACTTGAAGCAGAGGCAAAGGTCAGGATCATCAAGAAGAACCTAGAAGCTGCTCAGGCCAGGCAAAAGAGCTATCATGATAAGAGGCGAAAGCCTCTACAGTTTGAGATGGGAGATCATGTTTATCTTAAGGTGTCACCCACCAAGGGTGTCCAGAGATTCGGGATCAAGGGCAAGTTAGCTCCTCGCTACATTGGACCCTACGAGATCAAGGAGGCTTGTGGACCCGTAGCCTATCAACTGGAATTGCCACCTCACATGTCAGCAGTTCACAATGTGTTCCATGTATCTCAGCTGCGGAAATGTGTTCGTCTACCCATTGAAGTGCTACCGGAACCCGACATTGAGATAGAACCAGACTTGTCCTATCAAGAGTACACTATCAAGGTATTAGATCAGAAGGAGAGGTCAACTCGGGCAAGATCAGTCAGGATGTATATGGTTCAATGGAGTCACCATTTAGCAGAAGAAGCTACATGGGAGGCTGAGGATTTTCTATGCTCTCGCTTCCCTGACTTTCTGCCCAAAGGAGTCTGTACGTAACCCCAAAACCCCACCCCCCACCTGCCCTCTGAATTCAATAATAGCAAAAACATAGATAACAAGGATAGTCTAAATTGTGGAGTTAACTTAAGAAGGGCTTCCTTCTGAAGTTGCAAAGAGAATGACATTCGAAGAGCAGTTAACAAGAGAACCTTGGGTAAAGGAAGAGTAACACACCATCGAACCTTAGTAGCACCCCTCTAGAGGACTCTGCCTAAAATCTCGGGACGAGATTCCTTTAAGGGGGGAGGGCTGTAACACCCCAAGTGTTACTTAGGGTGTCCACCCAGGGCTACCCCTGTTAACCTATTATCACATGAGGATTGATTTGGGCAAAGTACCTCAAACTTGGAATTCAAGGTCCTAAACATGTACAAACTATCTTGGATATCATGTCCTAGCTTGTCATGCACATCTAAGTGGGGATTTTTCCCAAAACCCTAAAGCAAACCCCTCTTGGGCAATAGGAACCCTAATTGAAGCTAGGATCAAAAGGTCATGTAAACCTTATGATCATGGCTTGGGCCAAATATAAAAGTTGTAATATACTTCATAACCTACAATTAATAGTAAGGAAGTACCCCCAAAAAGTTTTCAGAAAAGTCCTAAAAAGTTCACCTAAGGTTCAGCACAAGGGAGAATTCAGATTTTGCCTAAGTATAAAAACTAACCCTTGAACAAAGATTCCACATGTTCACCTTAATCCAAATTTCAAAACCCTTCGACCCAATTGACAAAGTGGCGCCAAATTAACCCTAGAATACCCTGGAAAGAGGTGACACCTACCCTAGGGCGCTAGACACGACTTGACACCATTTTTGTCTCGGCTTGGACCTAGCTGACACAGCCAACTTCTCCCCCTCTATCTCCCTACCCCAACCATATCTTGACTTGGAACTCACAGCAAAAGGGTAGGATATGGAGTAGGGAAGCGACCATACACAGTGACTTTGCCAAGATACGCACGCTTTGGTGCTCAAATCCGCTGTTGAACCATGGCAGAAGCAAGCTTCCATGTGTTCGACGCGGGCTGACATCCGGGGGCGCGCTCAGAGCACGCCCGTGCGCGAACCCCCGCGCGCCCGCGACCGCCCGTGACCACGCCTGCGCCACGGCTATAAAACCTGCCCCAGTGCTCGGCTGTTCCCCCATTGCCCCCTCCGTACCTCGCCTGACCTTCCCGAGCCAGACCTTGGCTCCGGTGACCTCCCCGCGACCCGCCAGTGCCGCCCGAGAGCAACCACCATGGACAGCCCCTTTCCCGTCCTCCTCCGTTCGATCCAAGCCCTCAGATAGCTTCCTGGTGAGGCCGTGAAGCTTGCTCAAGCTTGAACCGAGGACCCGCCTCACCGGAATAGCGTAGCCGTGCTCGCCGGAGTTCTTTCCCCGCCGGCGCACGTGGACCGGGTTAGCCTCTGCACCATTTCCCAATTCGTTGCGCGCATGGCCTCTACATCACCCCGTGGAGCTCCTCGTGCACCTCAATTGAACTATACCATCGTGATTTGGCCGGACCAGGAACCGCCGACGACCCCCGCCGCCTGTGTTCGTGGCCAGGGTAGCCCCGACCACCTCCGACGCCGACCCGCACACCGACGTGACCGTCGTGACCTCCCGGACGTCACTGACCACCCCGCCGGAGCTCTTCTGCCGCCGGTAAGCCTCGCCGCCGTAATCTATGCCGCGGGTACTGTTTAAGTCAGCCAGGGAGCGCGGGTTAGATTTCGGTTAGGTCCAGGGGGTTTTGTGCAATGTCAGTGACCCACGCCAATAGTAGACCGAGGACTATTTTGCAAGAGCAGAAGGGGATAAAACCCAGGGGCCTCAGTGCAAACCTGTTTTTCTTTTCCATTTTCGAATTTAGTTTCTTTTAATATGGCAGATAACTTAATAAATGCATAACTTGAAGAATAATCATCCAAAAATTGTCAAACCAATTTTGCTAGACTCTGGGAAATATGAACTATCAGATAAAAATAGTAAAACCCATAGTTCCTGTATTATTTTCTGAAGTTTTGAATTAATTAAGAAAACTGCTAAAAACTTAATATTAGAAGGAAAAATAGAAATATTGTTTGACTAGGGTTAGCAAAATTTGGAGAAGTTTATATCTACCTACTGACTCAATTAAAAATGCTAAACCTCTCTGTCCACTCCATTAAGTTAGTTTTTACCCCTTATTTTATAATATGCTTAAGGTTAAGAAAAATAGAAAAGGGGATTTAAAGAATGAATCAGAGAGCACCTCTATTTTTGTTAGGATACTTATTCAATGAAGTTCACTGGAAAAATCTATCATACCCTGTTTTAGTATAAAATAAGTAGGATCCCTTTTATTTTAAGAAAACAAGGAAATCTTAGAAAAACCCTACACAAATAACCCTAAAATGAAAACACCCCAACCCTTGGGATAACTAATGTTTTGTTATTATAAACATAAGAAAAATACAAAATCTGTTGTTTGATATTTTTCAAATAACAAGTTAGTTATAAGCACCTTTTTGACCTAAAACTTTAGAAAATCACAACTAAATAATCACCAATTAACTTTCTGTGAATTTTGGCACAGAGGTTTAGTATTACTGTTAGATTCCAACAAAAATAACCCTTAGGAAGGAACTTAACTCTAATGGGGAGATGTAGTGTAAAGTGGCCCATTTTACACCACTCTTGTTATTTTTGTCTAAAGCATAGCCTTTATATTTTATGCCTCAAATTCCTAAAACTAGCTAGAATAGCCAATGGCAACCCACTGCAATTTTTACAGAATTTTTGGAAATTATTAACCCACTGTCGTAGTTCAAACCTACACTAGAAACCATAAGTAGAAATTAAAGAAAGGAAAATAAATACTGGTAATTAGTGTCATCCTAAAACCCTTATAACATTGCCCACTGAAATGTGTAAGGACAATGCAAATCCCCTATGTTTATCCTCAACAAAGACCCAAGCCTAAAAGTGAAAAGCACAACCCTCTAAAATCCCCGCATGACCAAGAAACCCTAAGTTACTCCTTAACTTAATTTTCTTCTTAGCATAATGTTATTAAATCCTGCATCATCATGACATTCATGTTCATTGCATTCGATAGACTGTAACCTTGCTAACGGAGAGTACGTCCTCGTGCCGGAGCAAGGAGCTGCTCAGGAGGTAGCCCCAGATCCAGCACCCGAGTCTGCACCAGAGGACGTGCCTGCCACTGCTTTGGAAGGCAAGCCCCGGTTCTATGCATAACCTATTATTTATGCTACTTTACTTCACCTAATGATTGTAGGATTGATTGTGCACTTAGGTGTAGGAATTGTTTGAAACCCTAGTTGCATGATCTCAGGAATCCTTTTGAGATGAATACTAGTATGATAGGTCGAGTAGTTGCTTTATTTAATTAGGATCTCGGTAGAAGACGAGTGATTTTTCTAGCACTCGCGCGAGATCAGGTTTTGGATGTACCCACTTTCATACTATTATGATACTAGTGGTAGACATCAATCCATGGGGATTGGTTGTCTATGAGATGGAAAAATGGAATAAGGATTAAGGTGTGGTACCGTGAGTCAAGCGTTTGAACGTACTAAACACATACCGAGAAATATGGTAAATCGGTAAGCCTAGTACCTGATTGAACCTGGCAGTAGACTTTGCCCCTCACGTGACCTGAGATGTGGTCTCCCATTCCGGTTATGGTGGGTACAAGTGCGGTCACTGCACGACGGCCAGTCGGGGTCAGTGAGGCATTGTACGCCAAGGCGGTGAGCCCTGATCTGCTGACGGGGAATCGATGGGGACGGTTGATATGTGTGGGGACGGAGTGCCTCGCCATGTCGTGTGTTTAGGTTTACCTTGCAAGGTTTAAAAACTCGATTCGAATCGTCTGCTTCTTGCAGCTAATGAGACTGCTTGATCCATGCTGCTACTTTGAGTAATAAGTGAACTTGTGCTGAGATGATACAAGATGTTGATTGCTAAAAATGTTTGCTACTATGTATGAGTAGTTAGTACATGTTTAGCCTTAAGAGAGTCACACTTAATTTGATAAAGTTAAAAACCTGATTAGAAAACTCAGCTAGTGCTTTTGGCAACCAAACCCCACAGCCAAACAGCTGCATGTCTAGAGGTAGAGGAGTAGACTCCTCACACCGGGTAAGTCTAGCTGAGTATTAGTATACTCAGCCTTGCTTGTGGCATAATTTTACAGGTTCTCTGGAGGACATGGTTGCTGGAGTGACTTGGCCATCCGCCTTGCCACCGGGTTGGACTGTCGAGTGGGACCCCGCCTCGGCCGAGGAGGAGCATGAGGAGTGATGGGACAGGCTTCCCCATCTCTCCATTTATCTATCGTTAGTTTTATTCCGCTGCACTTCGAACAATGATGGCGACTTTTGCAAAAACTCCGATGTTGATGTAATAATTTAATACTCCTTAATGTATGGTTTTATGCTTTATTGTATTTGCTCTGTGACTCACCTTCAAGTGAGATTGTGGTACTTGATCCTGTCAGTGGTCTCATCGGACTAGATCCGAGGAATTGACGGGTTATTCCCATTTAAGTGTGGTCTAGCCTCTAAGGCGAGACTTAGACACTTAAGTCGGAATAATTCGGGCAGTTCCGCCACACCAGCCTGCTACACTGCAGTTGATCACCATGGCATCGACGTGAGGTGCGCGCGTAGGTCAACATCTCTGGCATCGAAGGTTAGTGGCACATGTGACCACCTTGTTTGTACCACTGGGCCCGTGAGAGCGATGTGGTTAATGCTTCAGTAGTGATCCCTCTTCTGTTGCTTCATTTCGAAGTCGATGCTGGACCCTCCGGTGATCATGCAGATGACTCCACGATATGGCTGTTCAGCGAAGTCTTCCTGCTTTCGTGCTTGGGGGTGATTTTGGTGGTGTGGGTTTGGGTGATGGGGAGGCAGATGTGGGGGTGGAACAACTTGTACTTCCTGATGGTGCTGGTATGCGTGGTTGGGTGGATGAGGGCGTGGTCGTTGTTGTTGGTGGTGGTGGTATGTGTGCGCGACAACTCTCTGGTTGTTGGTTGGCTGTGCGCGAGACATCCTGTCCCTAGTGGCCTTCGTTTCTGGGCAATCTCTTGACGGGTGTGCGCAATCCTCGCCATGAAACAGGCAGTAAAATATGTGTGGCTGTTGCATCCGTCCTCGGCCCCACCCTCTCGTGCCATTACCGCGGCCCTGGGGGGATATTCCTGACGGCGAGCGGCTTCGCCGGAAGGGTGCTGGTTGGCAATGTTGTGCACCTGCTGCTGACTGCGACTGTCCCGTCCGGAGTCTGGCTGCGAAGGCCTAGTCCAGGTTCTGCTGGACTGTGGAGCGTCCTTAGGCTTTCTCTGGGATTCGACCTTTCGCTGATGTAGCTCTTTGAATCTGGCGTACTTCTCGAATAGCTGATACAACTCTTGGAGGTTTCTGGGTGGGTCCTTGATGCAGTGACTGTATTGGACGCCTGCCCGAAGGCCACTGATGGCGTAATGGATCACGATGTGGTCGTCAACCGATGGCAATTGTGACTTGAGAGTCAGGAACTTGCAGTAGTACTCCCGAAGAGTTTCCTTCTCTAGCTGCTTGCAGAGTGGTAGCTTGGCCAAGGCATCAGTATCGGGTCGGTACCCTTGGAAGTTGAGCAGGAACTTGTCCCGAAGTCCTTTCGAGGAGTCGATGGACAGTGGCGGCAACCTGGTGTACTAGGTCAAGGCCGGACCCTCGAGCGCGATGATAAAAGATTTCGCCATTGTGGCATCATCCCCTCCGGATGATGCAATGGCGACTTGGTAGCTCATGATGTATTATGCTTGGTCAGTGCTGCCGTTGTACTTGGGGTAGGTCCCTGCCCTGAAATTGGTAGGCCACGGTGACGTTTGGAGTTGCGGAACCAGGGGGCTTTGCTCATCAAGGTAGTTGATCCCTTGGAAAGCTGTGGCATGCGGGATGAAGGGCCCGCGCTGAGGTATGAATAAGTCTCTGGCTGGGACGCGCTGTTGGAGGGGCGGTCCGTGCTGCAGATCATGCTGGCCTTCGCTCTGCATGAGCGTGATTTCTTGCTCGAGCTCCCAAGCTCTCTGCTCCTTGTCTCGTATAATCTCGCGCACCTTGGCTTGCGCGGTGACACGTTGGCGCTTGGCGTCGAGGATGTCTTTCTGCTTTTGGAGGTTGTGGTTCTTGATGCGCAGGGCCCGTAGCTATAGCTGTTCTTCGGCCGAGATGTCGATGACTTCACCGTCCTCTACTGTGTCTTTGCCCTCTGGTGGAGCGAAGCCTAGAGGTGGTGCTTGTGGTAGTCCTCTGGAGATGCAGGTGCGTAGGGTGCCTTCGGGAGTGGGGTGCTCTTGGCGCTGTCTTTTGCTGAGAGCTTCATCTTCGGAGGCTTCTTGGGAGGTGTTGTCCACGAGGGCCTTGCCTTTTTTCTCAGCCAGCAGCGCTGCCTTCGCTGCTTCGTCGATGGATGGGGCTGCCTTCGAACTAGCTCGCTTGGGTGCCATCACGGGTGGTTTGTTCGTAGCACGAACGGTGGCCGCCAAATGTTGGTACTTGCCTTTCCGGGCAAGTTGATCCAACAGGAGAGTGGAGAGAGTGTTTGCAAAGTTCAACAAGAAATGGCAATAGCTTAGTTAATCTGGCCTCTCAAGGGCACTGTACGGGGGTATTTATAGGTACCTGAGTGTCCACTGTCCTCTGGTAAGGACGTTTATGCCCTCAGGTACCTGGACTATCCCCAGAATATTCCCACAAGGGGGGTTACAGACCGTCATTATAGAAAAGGCTATTACAGATGAGGCCCGTAACACGCTTATCCGCGTGGGGCCCGTTATAGTGGGCCGAATCCCACATGGGCCTCTAGGCGCGATGAGGACGTGGGACTAGCAAGACTTCGTCGGAGTCTTGCCTTCATCTTGCAACGGAGAGGACGAATGGTGACCGCACCGGTCATCATGCGACCGGCGCTCTCGGCTTGCTCGGGTGTGGTCTTCGTTGGTGTAGCGAGGTGACGAGGGCATCGAGCGAAGAGTAGCTTCTTCGCCTTCGCCCCAATAACCCACAAGTCGTGTTACCCATTTGCCACAGAGTTGATTAGACCCCATACACCTCTACCAAGGAAGCGAGGCAGGGTACCATTACGAGTCCTTTACAAAGTTCCACTAGCTTTAGAAAACCCGCTACAGTTTATAGGAAGCTCTAGTGCAGGAATCCCTCGCCTGACTGCCATCGCAGCAAAATCAACCCAAGGACCTCCCTACACTGACCACTCCCCAACTGCCCTTGCCCCTTTCAGGTAAGGTAGTCATCCACTAGCTTTCCTAGTTAATCAGCCAAGGGCGTCCCGTTAAACCCTTGTGGTAGCACTGTTTTCCTGGGTGGTTCTCCATGTTCCCATTTACATAATGATCTTATCATGAACAGTAAATAATAAACAGATAATAAAAATTATAAAAATGAGTGATGAATATCTCTATACCCAAAGCCACATAAAGCAAAAGCATGTACTACCCAAAAATTTAGTAGTAAAACTAGTGGTGAAACAATGTATAAAGATAGTCAAAATCTAGGGTAACCTATTGGGTCCCATCAAAATTAACCTATGCAGATCATCATGATTAATAAGAACATGACTGGGTAAAAACGAAGTGATCAAGGGCACAACTTGCCTTCAACGAGCTCCTGCTTAGCAACTTCTACCTGCTGGGCACCAGGATCCTCATTGACTTGCTCGTCTACTCGCATCAATACAAACATACATAGTATAAAGGGAAAATTAACATCACATCAAACATGTAAAATAAAATACACAATAAAAATCTATACAATAAAATAAGATCCTAGGAACAAGAATCATTAATTTTGGAGTTATAGATTTTAAGATATGAATTTCTGAAGGTTTTATGTGCTAAATACTAGATTAATTAGGAGGTAAATTTTAATAAGACCTTCATGTGAAAACAGGGGTACTATTTGATAGAGAATAATATTACAAAATTATAGGAAGTGGAATGGATTAATTTGGAGTTCATATAAATTTTCTATGGTTTATACAAGTTCTAGCATTTAGTTTCTCATTAAAAATCATTTCCTGTTATTAATTATCTATTTCTTATGAACTCTGGACTAGGCGCAATATTACATAAAACAGCAAGGACCTCGAGGCAAGACTCCACAGACACTGTGAACAGTCCCATGTGGATGGCGGGTTAGTTTCCTGGAATCTCAGGGACTATTTAGCAAAAGCTACATGACGAAGGGGGTATGGTGGTTTACTGACTGTTGGATCTCGTGCGACGGCTAAGATTAGAACTCTGCTCAAATCGAACCGATATCCATTCTGGCCCTTGGATCCCAATCTAACGGTGGCTATTTTATGAAAGCGAGATCGGATCGAGTCCATCAGATCTCATCCAACGGTCCACGATCAATATCCGAAAGGGTATTCCGTGTTCTATCTCGACCGTGCGATGGTTATCGGACGGTGCCGATCACAGCCCGGATCCAATCTCCCTCCTAGCTTTCTCTCACGGCCAACACCGGCGACCCACGCCCTTTGCCTACCGCGGCGCCATGGCCGGCGCCCTCAATCCAGGTGTTCCAGCCCCAAAACTCGAATACGAGCTGCGCTACGCGTTGAGGGAAATAAAGCAAACAAGATGGCCAAGGACTCACCACCAATTACTACGAGGACGACTCTGGCCACGCGGTGCGGTCACAGACGAAGCCCGACGAGGAATTACCGGTGTGCAGATCCTCAATCACGCCAACCGAAGCCGAGCGCGCACACCGGAGGTCGCGTAGAAGCCCTCGGGCCAATACTTCTGATCGTTCCCGCGTCGTAGCCGCGAAACCACGGTGGCGGAAAAAACTCTACCCTCTCTCACCTCTGAGCCTGTTGTTCTGTGTCGCTGGGCAGAGGAAAAGGATGGCGCTGCATGCCCAGGTCTTATGGCCGGCCGCGAACGTGGGTAGGCACGCGCCCCATGATTTCTCCGGGCAGCAACGCCGGACGATCCGCGTGGACCGCGGATTCCGTTGGTGGCGCGTCCACAGCGTCTGACGAGCTAACCCCACCTAGCAGCGATCCTTGCGCGAGGAACCAGCAGCGACCGGCAAGCGGGCCCAAAGTGACAGTGAGAGGGCCAGTGGGCAACCCGAGCGGAATTTGGCGCGGCTGGGCCGAATGGGTCGAGTGGACGAAGGAACCAGGTTGGCCAGAAGCTGAAAATGAGCCCTGTTGGGGGCCTTCGGCTTCCGAAGGTTCTCAAAAACATAATTTGACAATGTTTTCCATGTATGCGAGCAGGTATCTTCGGAATCAGGTTGCGGGTATACAAAAGCATGGTTAAGTCGAAGCTTGACTGAAATGGAAGACGATCGTGACGAAGGATGAAACGATCACGAAGCTATGTGCAGAAAAACTTTGGCATGACAGCAGAAAAGGGAAACTGACTTAAAGATGAAAAGTCAAATTAGACCTCGGAGAATTACTATAGAGTTATTGATAAAAGCAAAGGGCATTAATGTAATTTTACATGGGCTGCGTCCCGTGCCTATAAATAGATGAACAGTACTCCCGTACTGTTCACGCTGACTTGGCATTGGCATCACGCTTGTACCCTTACTTTCCTTCAAGCCGAAGGTATATTTGTAATTTGTTGTCGTTTATATAAGTAAAATAAATAGAAATGAATTAATGTTCAAAGTAATCATATTATTTTAGGTATGAATCTTTCTTACCTTTCATCATGATTATGAAGGTGTGACCTTCATAACCTTCGTCCGAAATCCATTATATCCAAAGGGAAATAATGCTTCGAAGGACGAAGGGCTTTGATATTTAACATTTTATGTTGCCTTGTTCTTAATTCATAGCATTTGAGAACAAGTCCCCAACATTGGCGCCCACCTCCGGTGAACTCACTTCCATTTCTTGAGCTTTGAACACCTTCGGCAAACATCACCTTCGTCATGCCGCCGAAAAAAGCTTCAGCGACAGGGGCTGCCACTCTGCAGCCGTTGGACCCCAATCAGGACGTCCTTTCTCTTAGGGAGGCCCGAAGCCAGAAGAGGAAGGCCACTAGTCTAACGCCTCCGGAGGACGACTTGGATTAGGAGATCCAAAACCTGGAGATCCTTCAGCAACAGGTGCAACGAAAGAAGGAGAAGATGGCTCGTTTAGCTGATCTTCAGAGACAGATAGATGAAGCTTCGGAAGAGGTTCGTCATCTTGTTCAAGATGACCAGAACCGAAGGCCTCCGCGCAGAGAGCTTCATCAGGAAGGCTTCTACAATGAGGACGACTGGTATGAAGATTTCCATCATGGAAATTTTGCTTTTGATGACGCTTCTCCTCTATCAACAGAATTGCAGGCTACACCATGGCCCCAGTCTTACAAGCCACCCCAGCTCCCCATGTACGACGGTCATACAGACCCGAAGCAATTCTTGATGAGCTATGAAGCAACCATATCTTCATATGGTGGCAATACTGCAGTCATAGCAAAGTCTTTTGTCATGGCCGTCAAGAGTGTCGCTCAAACCTGGTACTCCTCTCTTCGGCCAGGGACAATCACCTCTTGGCAGAAGCTGAAGGATATGTTGATAACCAGCTTCCAAGGGTTTCAGACGAAGCCAGTTACTACTCAAGCTTTATTCCAGTGTACCCAGGACCACGAAGAATACCTCCAGGCGTATGTCCGAAAGTTTCTGCGTTTGAGGGCACATGCGCCAACAGTGCCCAATGAAATTGTCATTGAGGCCATGATTAAGGGACTTTGGTCGAGACCTTCAGCGCAATACTTTGCCAGGAAGCCACCACAAACTTTGGAGAAGCTGCTCCAGAAGATGGACGAGTATATCCGAGCTGACAATGACTTCCGCCAAAGAAGGGAGGAGGCATTCAGGTTCTCTGAAATGACCAGGGGCTTCGGAGGAAGATTTCATCCGAGGCACGTCAGGTCAATTCATAACTCCACTCAAAGTGATGATAGAGGGAGCCAACAGCAAAGGCCACAATACTCTTCGCAAGTTTCGGGGCAACAGCAAAGCTCTGTTCGGCCGCCAGCGCCAAGGGGCAGAGGCGCCAGGGGCTTCGGGGGAAGATTTGGGGATCAGCCAAGAAGAATTTACTGTCTATTCTGTGGTGAAGACAAGGGCCATACCACCAGGATGTGCCATGTCACCATTCAGAAGCAAAAGGAGATAGCAGAAGCTGCAGCACAACAGAGTCAGTCGAAGCAGGTCATGCATACTGCTTCGTACCATTCGCCTTACATTTCAGAATATGTAGGCAATCACTCTGCAGCTTCTGTTGCTTCGGCAAGTCAACCCCAAGCATCCTGGCAACAGCCTCCACCGCCACCACCAACGCAGCGAGGACAGCAGCCAGAAGGGAGTCAGCACACTCATCTTCAGAGGGACTTCAGAGAAGAGTCCGAAGCTCGCACAGTCAATAGCACTGTGCCAGAGTCGAAGCACATTTACTGACAAATATCCTACCTCGGCAGCAGTTTTTTCACATTTTTACATTTAGTATTACTTTTTTGTTAATAAGGAACAATTATGGGAAGTCTAAGTGTTTTTTTATCGTTTTTCAATTTCTTGTAATAGTTTCGCCTTTTGCCATAATGAAAATATATCTTCTCCATAGGCTTGAGTTGCCGAAGCATACGAATTTATGGTGGCACGAAGGACCTTTGAATTATCAAAAAATTGTTCTAAGGGACACAGTGCAATTTATTCGAAGCAGTAAAAAGTCGTTCCTAAGGGAGCGCAGTGTAAGTTTTCTAAGCCTACAGCGAAAAATAAGCGTTGATTCCGCCGAAAGTAAAAGGCGAAGAAGCTCCTAAGGGAGGCTTACAGCGAAAAATAAACGCTGATTCCGCTGAAAGTAAAAGGCGAAGAAGCTCCTAAGGGAGGCTTACAGCGAAAAATAAACGCTGATTCCGCTAAAAGTAAAAGGCGAAGAAGCTCCTAAGGGAGGCTTACAGCGAAAAGTCAGCGCTGATATAAAAAGATTGTGTGCTCTATTGCAGGGATGTGTGTATCTTTGGCACAAATATCATTTTGCATAACATAACATCATCACATCATTTTGCATAACATAAGCATCATACAACATATTGCATGTGGAACAAGAAGGGGATACAGTATTGATCTTCGGAGAATGTTTTGAAAAAGAGAAAATCGTGCTAAGGCACAGGATAAATTGAGAAGAAGTGTAGCTTCATTAGAGAGACAACATAAAACTTTTTTTATAGCTTCGGAGAATATTTTCACGAAGCTTGGATATTTCTCATCAGAGAAGCATGGAAATTCTTGTGATATATAAAAGATTTTCTTCACGAAGCATGAAAAGAAGGGAAGGTGTTTTTTCGCCGAAGGCTCAAATAACGGTATGTATGCAAAATTTCATGCATCGTAAAGAATTGAACTATAAATAGATTATATATTACATTCAAAATTACAATGTATTATACATGTTACATTCCAAATATTTTTACAATAGCATCTAATCTTCCCTAAGAACTACTTCTGCAGCTTCGTTCAGTAGCTGATCGACAACCTTGTCCATGATGGCTTCGGCCATTTTTCTAATTTCGTCGTCCCCCTTCAGGTGGGGGCCTGGAGATGCCTCAGCAGGTTCTGAGGGAGGAGAAGATACGGCTATATTACTATTACAAACCACGAACAAAGTCTGAAATCAAAAATTACCACAGAATAAAAACCACTAGTTAATACCTAATTGCCCTTCGGGCTCTGCACTTTTCTCAGCAGCCTCTGCTATCTTCCTAGCATCATGGATGCCTTTTTCGCTTCTTTGAATGATTTCTTGAGCCATTTCTCGGTCGCCATTGTCCCAAATGTCGGTGAAAAATTTTCCACCAACCAGGCTTGCTTCGGCCGAGGGGTCCTTTATATCTTCGGAAGACAAGGCAGTTTCGGATTGTGCTAAAGATTTCACATGATTACAGCCTTTTCTTTCCAAAACAGTAGCCATCCCCCTGGCGCCTGAAAAAGCACATATGTCTCCGCGGCTATTCAAGATTTCCTCGAAGGCCTCAGCTTCGTGACTGATCGATTCAATCAGGCCTTCTGGATTCCCCCTTGTGAAATTTTCTTCGCTAGAGAATGCGCCAACGCTGGCGAAGCTGGATTTTATCTTCTTAATACACTCTATGGATTTATCATAGTACCTTTTCTTGGAGGCACGAAGCTCTTCAACATTTATTTCCAAATGATTTGCCCATTGATCACTAAGTTCTCATTTTGTTTCTTCTAGTATGTGTTCTTCTTTAGCTCTGGCCAGTTGTTTCTGAAGATCCTGAATTTCGTGTTTTTGGGCTTCAGCTTGAGCCTTAGAGGTAGCTTCGTCTTCCTTTATTTTATCCACTAGTGTAAGCAGAATTTTATCTTTTTCCAAAGCTTCGTTCCTCAGCTTGATAACCTCTGCTCGTAGGTTGTTGAAAGCAATATTATAGCTCTCGTCTTCGTCATTCTTTTGCGCTCTCAAAGCGTTGCTCAATATTAAACCCTATATGAAAAAAGAATTAGTATAAGAATAAAAGAATGATTCAGAAATTGTAAATTTCAAAATATACAATTCTCACACCTTCAGACTATTATATGCAAGGCTATCCGCAAGATCGTCCTTCGTCATAGCGCAGAGTCCAGCTTCAAGCTTCGGAAACTCCATACTTCTAGCCATCTCCCGGCAGACAGATAATTCTTTGTTGTCAGGAAGGCAGTATAGGAAGTCATCTTCGTCTGTCCCATTGAACACTAGTGCCCCCTTCGGATATTTCAGTTCTCTGGCATAGTGATTAGCTTCAAAAATCTCTTCTTCAGATAATTTCTTCCCCGAAGCATGTCGCACAATATAATCGCATATTTTGGAAGGTGCTTCGGGGGCAGCAGTGTCAATTTCTTCAACCAAAATTGGCTCTGACATTTTTATTTCCTCGGCTTCCAAAGGTTTTACCTTGGTGGGCTCTGAAGGCCCAGCTTCAGTTTCAAATTGTTGCTTCGAAGCTTCAGCAACTAAGGCTTCAGTAGACACTTCAGTAGTTTCAACAGTTTTCTTTGGAGTTATGCTTGAAGATTTAATTGTCTCCAAAACATCTAACACATTAACCATCCTTTTTCTTTTTGGGGTCACTGTTGGACCCTTCTGGCTTTTTCCTGTCTCAATTTTTGCTGAAGGACTTAAAACTTCTAATGTTTTTGCTTCTTCAGTCCTTGGTTCTTCTATCTTTTCTGTTGCTGGCACTTCGGCCAACTCTTCGATTTCTGGCAGCAGAGTTGATTCTTTAGCTTCGGTGGCCGAAGAGGTCTCACCGGCGAACTCAGGCACTGTGGCCAGTTCAATATAACGTGGCCGGTGTGTGAGAACCTTTACCCTTTTCCTCTTCGGCGCCGGCTCACTAGGAGCGGCTAAAGTAGTTTCCTTCGCAGAGGAAGTATTCTTTCTTTTTTGACCCCGCACTGGATAATGGTAGTCGGGGTAGACAAACCCAATTGCGTCAAATACTCGGTTGAGCCTCTTCTTCCTTCGGCCTCCGAAGGCCGCTGATAATGCAGTATCTTCGGCCTTTGAGTATACCCCAAGCAGTTCATCACTTACAGTCTCAATGCTTTTTAGCCAGTCATCATCTGGCTCAACGAATTTATCTTCGTACTTGAATGTGTATTTTAGCCTGACTAGCCCACCTTCGTCAGGTTCTTTAACGGTTTCCTGCGGCATTTCCCAGTTATCTGCAAGTGGCCATACTCTGAAGGCAATATGTTCTTGCATTAAATCCCTTGTCCCAATAAAAGAGCACATTGCGCCGATGGCTCTTTGGCATTCTTCGGTTGTTTCATCCATCACCACCTTCGGCCTCCGAAGGCCGAAGCGTTGCCAAACAGGGTGCATAATGATACCTTTAATATCTTCCCGGATTTTTAAATCATTCTTCACATAAAACCATTCTGTCATCCAGTTGCCGGGCCATCTTTTCCGAAAGGTTGGCACGGGGCAACTTGACCCAGATCGGGCGCCGAAGCTGTAGCAGCCAAAATTGTTGTGATACTGCTCTTTGCCCCAAGGTTTCGTCTCGTACAACAACTCATGTATGTTGCAAAAACTTTTAGCATTTGGTTCCAAACCTTGGCTCCTCACGGCCCAGACAAAGATGCCCATCCTTATGATTGATTCGGGAGTGAGTTGGTGAAGGTAGACTTCAAATACCTTCAGTACTTCCATAATAAAACTGCTTAAGGGAAATCGTAGTCCAGCTTTCAAGAAGCTTCGGAATATGTAACACCCGAAATCGTGTTTTGGGGAGTAGTAGAAGAAATCAAAGTAGAATATCACTAATGGATAATTATACTTTGGAATTCACCCTTTCTAAAATAAATAGTAAAATTTAAAGCAATGAGAGTTAATATACATATATAAAAAAAATTACAATTTATTATCCTCTTCAAGAAATATATAAACTATTCTCTTTTGAGTTAAAGTCACTTTTAGAATTCATATTAAATTCTTCCTAAATTAAAAGAGTAAGATATACATTCAAATAACTTCTTTGGAATAAGTGGATGTGAAGCATCTTATCTAAATAAATAAAATAAATCTTTGCATCATTCTGGGATTATTTTGGTTGTTTAATATAAACTGGATTTTAAAATTCAAAACAGGTTTGAATTAGTGACTCATTTAAATTTAAATTAGTTAAAACAAATAGAAATTTAAATTAGAAAAGGAAAATGGAGAAGGAAACCTGTGCCTGGGCTCAAAAACAACCTGGCCGGCCCATCTCCACATCCTTGCGCGCGCCTGCATTCACCCCGCGTGGGCCAAAATGTTTTCCTGGCCGGCCCAAATCGCTGGCGCTCGCCAACCCTAAAGGCGCTGTCTTGTGGGGCCTGGGTGGCGGTCTCGTTGCATGAGGGCCGTCTGGCTGTCACGTGGGCCCTATTGGTCGGAATCCTCCCTATCTTCTCTAACAGAAACACCGCATGGAGCGCCGCCGTGCTCGCTTGGTTTGCCCGTCGGCCGCCTCGATCACGCACCAACGCCCCTATTTAACCAGCAGAGTCCTCCTCTCGTCCAACCACACCCCATGGGCTCCAAGCCTCTGATTGAATCGCCACCGAGAGCTAGAGGGCAGGGAGATCCGCTGACCGCCGCCGATGATGAACCCGGTGTGTGCCGTCGTCGTGCTGGGGGTGAGAAGGAACCCGTGCCGTCGTTGCAAGCCACCGTCCGACGGGCCGCCACCAGGTGCATCTCGCCGTGGGCAGAAAAAAAATCTGATGCCGCCGTCGTGGACCTTCTTGAAGCTTCGTTAGCCATGGATGGACTCCCCCTGGACGCACGGGCAGGGATTCGCGCCGTCACCTGACCAACTCGTTGGCCGGAGCATCACAGGAGCTCGCCGCAGTCGGGAGCGGACTTCCTCGCTGGTGATTGCTACAGCCGTGGATCCGTTCCATGCCATCATCGGATCTCTCTGCTACGTACCACACTGTGAGAACTCGACCCACTTGTCCTCCCTAGTCTCCTCTACACAAAACCAGGTTCTAAGTGAAGCTTTCGGTGGGGGATTGGGCGTCTGGGTTTCGGCCATGGCGCCGCCGCATCCGTGCTCGGCGTCGTCCCGTCCGTCTGGTTGGCGGAGATTGAAGGGAGGAAGAAAAACTGGCAGCCATTGGATTGGAAGTTGACGGTTAGGATGGGTTATGGGCAGGATGTACCGTGGACCGTTGATCGCGGAATGGACGTATCGGATTAGATTCACGTATACCCGTTCGACTCATTAAATCCGGGCCGCTCGTCGTTGATCCAGTGGCCCCTATTCCGTACCGGTTCAAGTGATAGATCTTTTAATCCTAGCCGTCGGTTTCAGATCAGGCAGCTGCAGTGCAAGGATACCCCTTCACCGCGGCTAAATTATAAAAGAGCCCCTGCACTTCCGTTAAATCAACCCGCCATCCTCTCCTTCGCTGTGGATATAACAAATAGGTCCTAGAATTTATAGTTTGGACCCCAAACTCCCTGGATTTTGTGTCCGCAGTCCATAGGTTATCCAGAATTAATAAAATAATTCAGAAAAAGGATTTTTAGAACAAAAATAATTCTAGAAACTTGCATAAATCATATTTAAGTCATTCTAACTCCAAATTAATTCGTTTCAGTTTCTATAATTTTGTATTAATATTGTCTACCAACCAGTAGCATTGTTTAGCCAAGAAACTTGAGTTAAAATTGTTCATCAGGATTAATTTATTCCAAGCACAAAATAATTTCGAAAATCCATAACTTGATAACCATAACTCCAAATTTAGTGATTCTTGTTCCTACGATCTCGTAGCAGCGTGTAGATTATTATTACACAATTCATTCTTAAGTTTGGTGTGATGTTAATTTTGCCTATACCATGTATGTTTGTATTGCTACGTTTAGCAAGTGAGGACACGTGTCACCTGAAGATCATCCTGTTACCTGGAATCTCAAGGCCCAGGCAAGTTGTGCCCTTGATCACTTCTTTTCACCTACTCATGTTCTAATTAATCATAATGATCTGCATAGGTTAATTTTGATGGGACCCAATAGGTTACCCTAGTTTGTCTATCTTTATACCTTGTTTACCACTGAACTTTCTGGGTAGTACTTGCTAGTGCTATATGTGGTTTTGGGTATGAAGATTACACTATTCATGATTATACTTTTGTTATCAGTTGTTATTTATTGTTCATGTTAAGATCATTATGTTAATTGGAACATGGAGAACCACCCGGGAAAACAGTGCTACCACAAGGGTGGAATGGGACGCCCTTGGCCGATTAATTAGGAAAGCTAGTGGAAGACTACCTTACCCGAAAGGGGCAAGGGCAGTAGGGGAGTGGTCAGTGTAGGGAGGCCCTCGGGAGGATTTTGCTGCAATGGCGGTCCTGCAAGGGATTCCTGCACTGGAACTTCCTATAAACTGTAGCGGGTTTTCTGAAGCTAGTGGAACTTTGTAAAGGCCTCGTAGTGTTACCCTGCCTCGCCTCCTCGGTAGAGGTGTATGAGATTGGCCGTCTCTTGGCAGATGGGTAACATGACTTGTGGGTAAAGATGCGCAACCTCTGCAGAGTGTAAAACTGGTATACTAGCCGTGCTCACGGTCATGAGCAGCTCGGACACTCACATGATTAAATGATGGAACTAAATTCAATTTGTCATATGCATTGCATCGCAGGTGAAGATGTTACTTTTGTTCTACTACTTAATTGGGTTTGGTATTTACTTATACTTAGTAACTGCTAATAAAATTTTGACCAACTTTAAAAGCAATGCTCAGCTCTAACCATCCTCTTTGGTAAGCCTTACACTTCACGTGAGCTCCCACCTTTGGCGAGTTCATGCACATTATTCCCCACAACTTGTTGAGCGATGAACGTATGTGAGCTCACTCTTGCTGTCTCACACACCCCACAGGTCAAGAACAGGTACCACAGGATGAAGCACTTGGAGGATGCTGCGATGAGTTCGTGAGAGGTCTAGGTCGTCGTCTCCCAGTCAACTTTGGGTTGCTGGACCGTTGTCTCCTTATAATGTAATTATTTATTTTGTATAGAACTCCTGTTATATATAAAGATGTGACATTCGATCCTGTGCCACTATACATCATATGTGTGAGACTTGGTCCCAGCATACCTGGTGTTTATGTTAGCGCCCGGGTTTTGGACTCCTAAAATCCGGGTGTTACAGAAGTGGTATCAGAGGAATGTTGATTGTAGGACGAAACCTAGTTTGAACTGGACAACCATTCTTTACTTACCTTACTCTGATTCTTTTCTAAACTTATCTTAATCTTTTCTCATCTATTTCCGCTTTACTCTGATTATTCTTACCTTTTCTTTTCTAAGACAAATGTGGATTTCACACTTTGAAATCCTGTGCCTAAAGTGACCTTTAGGAATAGGAGACCTAATCTTAGGAACAGAAACAAAACTATTTTTATGGTTATCTATGCACTTGAATGTTTGTTCTTATGATACTTGTCTGATTTGAATCTTTGATTGAGTGTGATGAGTTGTGGAGTAATGTCCACAATTGCATCTGCATATACATAATACTTATAAAACTAACTAGACAAACTAGATTATCCCTGATTAAAGTATCTAGCCTAACAATATATATCTCATCTAAAAAGATTCTATCCTACACTCATAGATCCATCTCATCTCAAAAGATCCTAACTTATCCTAATTAAAATATATTTAACTTAATAGATCCATCTTATCTTAAAAGATACTCTATTACTTTAATAGATTCATCTTGTCTTGAAAAGACTCTATCTTATCCTAATAGATCTAACTGACCTCAAAAGATTCTACCTTATCCTTATGGATTCATCTCGTCTTAATAAGCATATTTACCCCACCCTAGTAACAACCAAGATCTAATCCAAAGTAATTAGATATTATCTAGTCTAATCTAGTTATATCCAACCTAATCCAGATTCTATCTAATCTAAATATGACCCAATCTAAAGTGTGTTATTAACAGGTCAGATAATTTGGTGATATAGGTTAGACACTATCTCTACAAACATATCTTAACCTAAATTAATGTCTTTCACCAACTCATCCGTGAACAATGACCTAACCAACATCACAGGTTGCCTAGTTCATCTACTCCAAAAGCAAAACTCTGTTAAAACCTACCTACCTCGTGTACCCCGGCTATCCTAACTATATATCCTTAGCCATATGTCCCTAATTCGGATAACAACTTCAAGAACGAAGATCGAAGATGATCGAGCTCATCAAATCAAGGAAGGATAAGATTCAAGCTAGATCTTCAAAAGTAATCAAGATCCACAATCTTGGATAAAGTCTTTCCTCACCCTACCCTTTCTTAATCAAACCTATCTATGCTCTAAAGACATCTTCTACCCTACATAATAAGGTGGCTATACCCATATATACCCATGCTTTTCTAATCACCTGATAATTTGCGATATATAAAAAAAAGAATTTTGGTATTAAAATCAATTAGAAACTAACCCATAGACTACAAACAATTTCTTCTACATCCTCTTGCAAATCTCGAGGACGAGATTTTTTGTTAAGGGGGGTAGGATTTGTAACACCCGAAATCGTGTTTTGGGGAGTAGTAGAAGAAATCAAAGTAGAATATCACTAATGGATAATTATACTTTGGAATTCACCCTTTCTAAAATAAATAGTAAAATTTAAAGCAATGAGAGTTAATATACATATATAAAAAAAATTACAATTTATTATCCTCTTCAAGAAATATATAAACTATTCTCTTTTGAGTTAAAGTCACTTTTAGAATTCATATTAAATTCTTCCTAAATTAAAAGAGTAAGATATACATTCAAATAACTTCTTTGGAATAAGTGGATGTGAAGCATCTTATCTAAATAAATAAAATAAATCTTTGCATCATTCTGGGATTATTTTGGTTGTTTAATATAAACTGGATTTTAAAATTCAAAATAGGTTTGAATTAGTGACTCATTTAAATTTAAATTAGTTAAAACAAATAGAAATTTAAATTAGAAAAGGAAAATGGAGAAGGAAACCTGTGCCTGGGCTCAAAAACAACCTGGCCGGCCCATCTCCACATCCTTGCGCGCGCCTGCATTCACCCCGCGTGGGCCAAAATGTTTTCCTGGCCGGCCCAAATCGCTGGCGCTCGCCAACCCTAAAGGCGCTGTCTTGTGGGGCCTGGGTGGCGGTCTCGTTGCATGAGGGCCGTCTGGCTGTCACGTGGGCCCTATTGGTCGGAATCCTCCCTATCTTCTCTAACAGAAACACCGCATGGAGCGCCGCCGTGCTCGCTTGGTTTGCCCGTCGGCCGCCTCGATCACGCACCAACGCCCCTATTTAACCAGTCGAGTCCTCCTCTCGTCCAACCACACCCCATGGGCGCCAAGCCTCTGATTGAATCGCCACCGAGAGCTAGAGGGCAGGGAGATCCGCTGACCGCCGCCGATGATGAACCCGGTGTGTGCCGTCGTCGTGCTGGGGGTGAGAAGGAACCCGTGCCGTCGTTGCAAGCCACCGTCCGACGGGCCGCCACCAGGTGCATCTCGCCGTGGGCAGAAAAAAAATCTGATGCCGCCGTCGTGGACCTTCTTGAAGCTTCGTTAGCCATGGATGGACTCCCCCTGGACTTACGGGCAGGGATTCGCGCCGTCACCTGACCAACTCGTTGGCCGGAGCATCACAGGAGCTCGCCGCAGTCGGGAGCGGACTTCCTCGCTGGTGATTGCTACAGCCGTGGATCCGTTCCATGCCATCATCGGATCTCTCTGCTACGTACCACACTGTGAGAACTCGACCCACTTGTCCTCCCTAGTCTCCTCTACACAAAACCAGGTTCTAAGTGAAGCTTTCGGTGGGGGATTGGGCGTCTGGGTTTCGGCCATGGCGCCGCCGCATCCGTGCTCGGCGTCGTCCCGTCCGTCTGGTTGGCGGAGATTGAAGGGAGGAAGAAAAACTGGCAGCCGTTGGATTGGAAGTTGACGGTTAGGATGGGTTATGGGCAGGATGTACCGTGGACCGTTGATCGCGGAATGGACGTATCAGATTAGATTCACGTATACCCGTTCGACTCATTAAATCCGGGCCGCTCGTCGTTGATCCAGTGGCCCCTATTCCATACCGGTTCAAGTGATAGATCTTTTAATCCTAGCCGTCGGTTTCAGATCAGGCGGCTGCAGTGCAAGGATACCCCTTCACCGCGGCTAAATTATAAAAGAGCCCCTGCACTTCCGTTAAATCAACCCGCCATCCTCTCCTTCGCTGTGGATATAACAAATAGGTCCTAGAATTTATAGTTTGGACCCCAAACTCCTTGGATTTTGTGTCCGCAGTCCATAGGTTATCCAGAATTAATAAAATAATTCAGAAAAAGGATTTTTAGAACAAAAATAATTCTAGAAACTTGCATAAATCATATTTAAGTCATTCTAACTCCAAATTAATTCGTTTCAGTTTCTATAATTTTGTATTAATATTGTCTACCAACCAGTAGCATTGTTTAGCCAAGAAACTTGAGTTAAAATTGTTCATCAGGATTAATTTATTCCAAGCACAAAATAATTTCGAAAATCCATAACTTGATAACCATAACTCCAAATTTAGTGATTCTTGTTCCTACGATCTCGTAGCAGCGCGTAGATTATTATTACACAATTCATTCTTAAGTTTGGTGTGATGTTAATTTTGCCTATACCATGTATGTTTGTATTGCTACGTTTAGCAAGTGAGGACACGTGTCACCTGAAGATCATCCTGTTACCTGGAATCTCAAGGCCCAGGCAAGTTGTGCCCTTGATCACTTCTTTTCACCTACTCATGTTCTAATTAATCATAATGATCTGCATAGGTTAATTTTGATGGGACCCAATAGGTTACCCTAGTTTGTCTATCTTTATACCTTGTTTACCACTGAACTTTCTGGGTAGTACTTGCTAGTGCTATATGTGGTTTTGGGTATGAAGATTACACTATTCATGATTATACTTTTGTTATCAGTTGTTATTTATTGTTCATGTTAAGATCATTATGTTAATTGGAACATGGAGAACCACCCGGGAAAACAGTGCTACCACAAGGGTGGAATGGGACGCCCTTGGCCGATTAATTAGGAAAGCTAGTGGAAGACTACCTTACCCGAAAGGGGCAAGGGCAGTAGGGGAGTGGTCAGTGTAGGGAGGCCCTCGGGAGGATTTTGCTGCGATGGCGGTCCTGCAAGGGATTCCTGCACTGGAACTTCCTATAAACTGTAGTGGGTTTTCTGAAGCTAGTGGAACTTTGTAAAGGCCTCGTAGTGTTACCCTGCCTCGCCTCCTCGGTAGAGGTGTATGAGATTGGCCGTCTCTTGGCAGATGGGTAACATGACTTGTGGGTAAAGATGCGCAACCTCTGCAGAGTGTAAAACTAGTATACTAGCCGTGCTCACGGTCATGAGCAGCTCGGACACTCACATGATTAAATGATGGAACTAAATTCAATTTGTCATATGCATTGCATCGCAGGTGAAGATGTTACTTTTGTTCTACTACTTAATTGGGTTTGGTATTTACTTATACTTAGTAACTGCTAATAAAATTTTGACCAACTTTAAAAGCAATGCTCAGCTCTAACCATCCTCTTTGGTAAGCCTTACACTTCACGTGAGCTCCCACCTTTGGCGAGTTCATGCACATTATTCCCCACAACTTGTTGAGCGATGAACGTATGTGAGCTCACTCTTGCTGTCTCACACACCCCACAGGTCAAGAACAGGTACCACAGGATGAAGCACTTGGAGGATGCTGCGATGAGTTCGTGAGAGGTCTAGGTCGTCGTCTCCCAGTCAACTTTGGGTTGCTGGACCGTTGTCTCCTTATAATGTAATTATTTATTTTGTATAGAACTCCTGTTATATATAAAGATGTGACATTCGATCCTGTGCCACTATACATCATATGTGTGAGACTTGGTCCCAGCATACCTGGTGTTTATGTTAGCGCCCGGGTTTTGGACTCCTAAAATCGGGGTGTTACAGAATACTACGACTTCATTTTCTTCGGGAGTAGGCACAGTTTTCTCCCCAATATCTGCCCTCACAATAGACATGTCTCGAAAATATCTTCCTTTCATGGTATCAAGATGACTCTGCTTAATGCTCAATTTGCCGAAGATTGTGTGACTCGGTCGCCACGGTCGATCTTCGGAGTCTTCGCCCCCACTTTCTACATCATAACTGTCACTGTCACCAGTATCTTCAGACAAACCCTCCAAAGTTCTTTAGTAATCTTCTTTGTATTAGTCTTCGACATTGATTGAAGAAAGCCCAGATGCATCTCCTCAGAAAGACTTAGCTTCGAATCAATAACAGCTTTTTTATCCTCAGACATCCTTGCAAACGCTGAGAAAGTGCTCTCGAAACCGAAGCTTAAAAATCCAAAAGGCCAAGCAAGTGTTGTTGCGCGCATGCTAGTAGTTGGGTGAGTAAAAGCAGTTGGCAAGAGAGCGTGCCAAATAAACTCGGGATGAGCTCTTATTTATACACCCAGTGCGTTGAATACTGGAGGGTCCCGCTTGTCAAAGACTGTTGCTATTCTAGCAAAGAGAAGGTGTTTTTTTCGGACCTTCGGCTTAAGGCCTTCGTCCATATCGCAATATGAATTTATCATTATAGCAAATTAATATTGCGAGGGGCTACTGTTGGGGGCCTTCGGCTTCCGAAGGTCCTCAAAAAAATAATTTGATAATGTTTTCCAAGTATGCGAGCAGGTATCTTCGGAATCAGGTTGCGGGTATACAAAAGCATGGTCAAGATGAAGCTTGACTGAAATGGAAGACGATCGTGACGAAGGATGAAACGATCACGAAGCTATGTGCAGAAAAACTTTGGCATGACAGCAGAAAAGGGAAACCGACTTAAAGATGAAAAGTCAAATTAGACCTCGGAGAATTACTATAGAGTTATTGATAAAAGCAAAGGGCATTAATGTAATTTTTCATGGGCTGCGTCCCGTGCCTATAAATAGATGAACAGTACTCCCATAATGTTCACGCTGACTTGGCATTGGCATCACGCTTGTACCCTTACTTTCCTTCAAGCCGAAGGTATATTTGTAATTTGTTGTCGTTTATATAAGTAAAATAAATAGAAATGAATTAATGTTCAAAGTAATCATATTATTTTAGGTATGAATCTTTCTTACCTTTCATCATGATTATGAAGGTGTGACCTTCATAACCTTCGTCCGAAATCCATTATATCCAAAGGGAAATAATGCTTCGAAGGACGAAGGGATTTGATATTTAACATTTTATGTTGCCTTGTTCTTAATTCATAGCATTTGAGAACAAGTCCCCAACAAGCCCACACAGTGTATTATGATTTTATTTAATCCTTTGCTATTCTTTTTTTCTTTTCCATTTTATTTTCAAACTTAAATTCCAATTTGAATCCAAATCTTGGTGACAAATTTGTCTTCACATTAAGATGTTTATTTTGAACATATCATGGGATAATTTAAATTATTTATACCTTTACTTTGTTCTATACAATATTTCTTCTCTTTTCCTTTTCTATGTCGTTTTCAATTTCCTAAATTATGCCTTTAGGACAAATCTAAATTCTCAAATCTTTACTATATTCTTATTAATTTCACTATTATTATTATTATTCAATGCACACACAAAACTTCAACATGATGCTTAGAATATATTTTTATTAGTTATTCGTTGACTTACATAAGATGCTTTCATGTTGTAGTGAGTGGAATGCAAAACCATTAAGGAAGCAACTCTCCTTCATTAGGTTTTACAATATGGTATTACAATTTCAGGTTAAGACCGTCAGCCTCCCCACTGAACAACGAGAAATACTGCGAAAGTGCACGTGCGTGCAGCATCCTGCATGGCTGCCTCTGCAGTGTCCCTCTTAGAGATAGAATAGTGCTCTGAGCAGACGTCTACACCCTAGAGGTCATCCTCCAAACGACGCACCAAACAGGTAGCCTCCCAGCAGTCCAGGTACGTCCCGCTACTATGCTGATAGACTACACAACAGTACTCGATCGACCAGGTGTGTCGGTCCATAGCCTGACACAACAAGGTGTCGAGTGTGTCGTGAAAGTGACAACCGCGAGTGGCGTCATGAGTGATGGGTCGAGCGATCCATCCTTCTAGCTCCTGCTCCTTAGAAAGTGTGGTGCTATGGCTTGATCTGCCACCGTCTTCGTCTCCGTCAGGATCTCCTCCAGCGGCTCCTCCTGCAGTCGGGATGCCCTATGGTTGTGTAGGGGGCACCTCTAGCGAGGGCACAGGGGAGAGACGCCTCATCGGCTCCACCTTCTGCTGTGGTGGGGAAGAAGAATCTTGTTGCTCTTTCTCCTGTCGCCGATGTTCCTGCTCCTCAAGAAGGCGGTGGTGCAGCCTCTCCAAGTGAGTCAACTGATCGGTCACTATGCGGTGAAGCGGACGCTCCACAAGACAAGAGGGCAGGAAAGGAATCACTGATTTGGGTGTTGTGTGCCAAAGGCAAGCCATCTACAAAACACAGTAAGCATAAGAATAAGATTAGAGCTAATAGGATCCGCAAGTAAAACATAAACATATTAAGATTAGGGTCTTAGGGTTTAGGGTTTTAGGTGTTTGGTGTTTAAATAAGGTTGAGTACACATCAACGTACTCAATAAATGTCCCATTTGGTTGAAGTGGACTAGCTGTACGTGGGGTTAAGCTCAAAGCAGTTGCTTTTAGTTGGTTAGGTATATATCATTAGTAGAAGCCAATTTTTATCATAAAACCCAAGTTGACATTCAGAGAATAAAGCACCTCCTTAGAGAGGAAAGCACCGGATATCATAAGTATAATCATCATCATTAAACCATCAACATAAATGAATCCAGAGTATCTTTAATCAAAGAGGATCCCAAGGATGCTTGTAACCGTGAGCATGGCTGATATACCAGTTTCTAACACTCTGTAGATGTTGCACACTTTACCCACGAGTCGTGAACCCTTTTTGCCTCGGGTCGATCAAACCCTCAAACACTACCAAGGTGAGTCGGCAAGGTTTCACTATGTAGCCTTTACAAAGATTCTCCTGGTGTGTAGCCGCCCGTTAGGTTTTTTCAGTCGTACAAACACATTACTCCTCCCTAAGGTGGGTGACTAACAAAACCAAATTGAATGAATCTCGGCACCCATGTCCCAGCCTCCATTGACGGCACAACAGCGACGCAAACTACACCCCAGGTTCCTCCAATTAATCAGCTAAGGGCGTCCTATACCACCCTCATGCTTATACTGTTATCCAGGTGGTCTCTCAACGAATAGGTCCTTACGGAGAGGTACTCGGGGAACAACCCGAGCCCACTAAAATGCCACAAGTTCATAATCATAATCATAATGAATTATAGTATCATAAAGTAATTTTGATCATGTTCATTGTTTAGGGTAAAACACTAGCATGTAGCTGATTATAATAACCCAACACAAAAAGGTAATCAAGGACAGGATAAATAGAAAGCTATTCAATCCTTAGGTTAATCATAATATGCGGGACAATGAATTACAAAGTAAATAGGACATAATAGGTCAGATAACCCTTGCCTTCACCAAACTGTTGCTGCTCAGGGGCTTCTCCTGTGACTTCTTCGGACTCCGCGGACAGAACGTTATCTAAGCGAGTGCGAACACACATTCAACATTATTGAAACAAAAAGGAACAATACACCATACAAGGAAAAATATGTGCAATACAAAATAGCGTTCGCTTTTACGGTCACACGAGGAAAAGAAACGCCGAGATCGAAGCTACGATAGAAATGTTATCGCGTCTACGTTATACAAGTATGAAATAAAACATTTAATTGGACATACTCGTGTTATTCGACATTTATTAAATGCAACTAGAGATATCACCTAGTTTTAATTAATCTACTACACTAACAACTTTCAGTTTGATGAGTAATTTAAATAACATTAGCGACTCTAAGCGAGATGAATTAACGGCGCGGGATAAAATACGCAAGGCCGAAACAGCACGGCAGCACGCGCCCAGCACGCGCATGGCGCGCTGGCCAACACGACACATGAGGACTAATAAATAGATAACATGTTTAAACTAAATAATTATTAATAAAGAATATTTTAGTTAAGGTTAACCATGTTGATGTTTATTTTTAAATTACACAAATCGAAACCCTAAATTAAATTTAAAATGAAACGTCATTTAAATAACCATCGATCAAACAAACATTTAAATAAATTAAATAAAGTGTGTAACAACCAAGAATAATACTTCTAGCATGTAGAAAATTTTAATACGAATGTAACGCGTCTTGAATGGAGCGAGTCGGATTTAAAACACAAAAGATGTCGCGATTTTAAATTAAAACATCTCTTTGCGCACAATTTTAAAATTCTCCAGGGGCCTATTCGGAAAACATCATATCCTTCATCCCTCGATCTCCTTCTTCTCACCATGGCAAGGGGAGGAGAGTGGGAGGTCGAGCCGCGCGCATGGGGGTGGGGCGCGGAGCGAGCCGTGGCGGATGGCCGCGCGAGCTCGGGTCGGCCGATCGACCGCAGGCGCGCATCGTCAGGGGGGAGGGGACCGCATGTGATGGGGAAAGGGAGGGGGCATCGCTGCCAGGGGGGAAGAGGGAGGGGAGGGGAGGGGAGGGAAGGTTGCTGCGTGGACGAGAATTGAAGAAACGAAGAACTTCATGGGAAACAATGGAGGGAGGGCTCATTGGAGAAGAAGACCTTGTTGGAGCCAAGAAGGAAAATGCCGATTGGCGATACAAACGCAGCGGTACCCTCGGATATCGCTGACGACGCACGGATCAAAAGTAATTGCTCGCTAGAGTTGGAACCGCCCCGAACTTCGACGAGCAATTCCAGGAGTTTTGGATCTAAATTGGGGAAGGAATTTTAAAATTTGGAAAGGGCTCGATGAGAGGATTCCATCCATATACATATTGCTAGGGTTTGAGGATATTTTTTTGTAATTATCCCATTTTTAAAATTAAAGATAATTCCAGAAAAAGGCTGAAATCGTTTTTAATGCCCGACAAATATCTCGAAGGCTCCAAACATTTTAGGAAAATTCCTAGACATGGTTTGGCACCCAATGAACTCAAAAAATATATTTAGAACTTTTGAAAATGTTTTTAAGTACCCCAAATAAATAGATTTTGAATTTCAGAAAGTAGAAAAATATTCAGAAAATATGAAAATTTACGGGAAACTTCTACAAGGCATATTAACATCTTTCAAACACTTCTTGCACTTAGAAACACTATACAAAAGTATGAATGCAACAACCATGACACTTCTAGGGCTCACGCCAATATAGAACAAAATAATTGTATATTATTTTATTAAAGGGAAAATAAAAGCGAAGAAAAAAAGAGTAACACCTGAATTTTGAAGTACAGAGCAAATAAATTTTTATACCCCAAAATTTAGGGTGTTACAACCATCAATCCTATAAAACTCTGGGCCATGATATTACAACCCGCCTAGTCCAGAATATCACGGTATTGCAGGTGTTTAGGTCCGCCTTAGTGTTGTCCCATGTGACACAGTAGGTAGGAACAATTGCCACCAACATAAATTTCCAAATATTCCCAAATATTCAAACTGTGGAATATTCCATGAATATTCCTTCTTCCTTTTCTTTTTCTAATTCCTATGATTGTAAAATCCAAATCTGCTCCGTCAAGACTCTGATCTCGATAGTTCTGATTTCTAAATTCTTATCAAATTACCCTCTATCCAACCATGTCATCCCGTAAGCATGGTTCATAGAAAACTCCAAAAATACTCTTGTCTCATATTTCGCATATAATTCCCTATTCAAACTGATTCTTTCACCATTATTCTCATAAACAGTAAACTCTACCATACTAAACCATACACACCTAGCTATAAATACACCCTGGGGTTACCCTCTCCCTCTCCACACCCTCGGCACCCGGAGCCAAGGCAAACCCCACCCACTCGGTACCCCGCTTTGCCACTACAGTTCTAGTGTTAGTTCACCTCCAATATATCCTGCGGGTAAGTATCTCTACTCTGTCAACACAAGCTCTACTCAAAATTATATTCACCATCCACCACCATTCCTGACCACTATAATGAATGTTTATTGATATACTTGTTGTTTGTATGTTTGCTTGTTCTTGCTGCGTAGTTATCAGAATGCTCATGCTATCCCATGAAGACCAGTTCCGCAAGTCTACGCTAGACGATGGAGCTAGAAGCTAGTACCACGAGGTCTCACCCTTTCGTTGGTTAAAGCACGACAAGCTCACTGGATCTTTTTGATGCATAAATTACCTATGTTTTCAAACACATCCCTCATCATGTTATTTTATGCATTACATGTTAGCCTTAGAACTTTTCCGCAATTCATCTTTATACTCCTTGATATTTTTATTACAAAATGATTTGAGAAAAGGTGTGGGTTTTTCAAAAGTTTTGTTTTTCAAAATGGGTATGATGAAGGGTTATCACCCTTGTCACGTTTGAGTGGGATGATTAGGGACTCCCTGGTTTGGGAGGGCCTTAAAGTGTTGGCTCAACCGGGTTAGGTGTGAGCATGAAGTATTGTCCCTCTCGCATAAGGTCTGGTTTGTGATCACTCCTTACCTATACTCTTATCAAGTACAACCACTCGAGACTGTATGGGTAGTCGTTGGATCCGAATGTAGGAAACAGTAACGCCTAAGAGGGGGGTGAATTAGGACTTCTAAATCTTCTTTCTAAACTAGACCACAAAGTAATCCCTAGAACAAAACCTATGCAAATAAGTTAACTAGAATGTGCAAACTAGATTTTGTCTATGTTGCTATCTCTATCGCAAAAGGAGTTCTGCAACCTAAGTTTGAATCCTATATAATTTACACTAAGACTAGTAAAGGTTGCAACTTAAGTAGAGAGAGTAAATACGAAAGATTAAAGAGCTAATAGAGAAAGCAAACTCTCATGGACGACGCCAGTATTTTTAACGAGGTATCCGGAACCGGAACCACTCAAGGTCCCGACTAATCATCGTTGGTGCCCCTACGCAAAGGGTAGCCCACGCGAGGGCCAAGCACCATGGTCGAGTACCTCCTTAGAGAGCCATGGGCCTTCTCCACGCGCAAGTGGTGCTCCGCTTCCGACTCCTCTCGGATGCTCCCCAGCGTCCCACTATCGAGCTTCTAGCCAAAATGATGTAGGCCTCGTTCCCTCTGGTACACAGTGGCGGCCGTGACAAAAACTCGGTTGTCACGGTCTCGCAAGACTCACGCCCCACTTGGTACAATTACAATGACTCACGTAAGAGCCAAGGGGTTATGTGAGATTTTCTAAACACAGTCAACTAACTAGGATTCACCTATAACAAGCGCATAAGTGGTCTAACTAACCTAAGCACTTCGCCAAGCACCTACGCTAATCACCGAGTGATTCTATTAAGCACTTGGGTGTATGATCACTTGGAAAATGTCTATAACATGTGTTGGTATGTTGCTAGGGCTCCCACACCTTCAAATGACCGGTTGGGTGAAGTATATATAGGCCACAACTCAAAACTAGCCATTGTAGAAAAGCTCGTGCTTCTCTACGGCACACCGGACACTCCGGTGGTAGGGACTGGACAGTTCTGTGCCCTGTCCGGTGCGCCACTAGCCATTAGATCTGACATTTTGACAGGTGACCATTGACGTGTGTAGCCTTGCACCGAAAAGTCTGGTGCCACACCGGACAGTCCGGCTCTCCTCCAAAGTGCCACCAGGAAGTAGATGTTGGCTACTGTTCCCTGGTGCACCGGACAGTCCGGTGCTCTCAGCAGACGGCCCAACAGTGGCAACACTTTCTTGATGTCTTGGACTTTGCTTGATATTTGTTGATCTTCACTTATGGTCTTCTTACTATCTTCTTTTGAGGTGTTACTTCCTCAGTGCCTTAGTCCAAGTCACTTTAGCGTCCTGTGAACTACAAACACAAACACTAGTAAACACATTAGTCTGCAGGTTATGTTACCAGCAAACACCAAAATCATTAATACAAATGTGTTGGGGTCCATTTTCCTTGCACCAAACTTGCACGATATGCACCCTAGGGTTATGGTGGCTGGGGAGCACCGGAAGGGCAAGGAGGGGGAATAGTTTCGTCCTAGTTTTGGCGAGGAGGAGTCCTTGTTCCTTTCTATATAACCATTAAGGTAAAGTCGTGCAGGGGAGGAAAGAGTTTTGGATTCGTGTCTCATTGGCCATGAGATCGCAGAGCCGAACTAGTGGATAAAGTGTACACCTCTACGTAGAGTTCAAAAATCTATTCAAATAGTCCGTGTCCACGAATATGGATGAGTCATGACATGGATTTGACAATTAGTGTTTTGTTTTCTAAAATGGTTTGAAAAATGGTTTTAAAAGGTCCGGCGGTTGAGCCATGAGCTATGGTGGACGAGAAGTCCAATAGCAATCTTTCTAAAAATAAAAATCAGTGGAAAACTACCGATATTACTGGATGGTTTAGTGTAGAGGATTTTGTTCTATTTTGAAAAACTTTTTGCTCCTCTGGGAGAGGATGCACTTTGAAAATGATAAAATATTTTACAAAATAGCTCTGCATCAAAAATGCCTTTTCTGCAAAAATATCCTAAGCTCCACATACTCCATGCATTATATCTGATTTTCCCATTCCATGTGTGAAGGTGGGCTGTTGGGTACGTAAGTACTCACTCTTTCTTATTTGTTGTTTTCTTAGGGAAGGAGATCACTGATCGGGTAAGAGTTACGCTTGTTCCCAACCATGCCTATGGCTGTTGAACCGCTGATTTGCTTCGCTGCATATAGTGGGTTGCTTCAGCCCCACTCTGATAATATGTCCCGAGTTATGGAGCAACTCTTAAAGTTGATCGCCACCTATATAGGTTTATCTCGTTTAAGTAGGTCTAGAACCATCCAATTTATAAATGTGTATACTAGCCTCATGGAATTAGTATTTGGATCACATTTGAGTCCCAAAGGATTGTGAAGCTTCACTAGGGCTATCCACATGACTCTCTACATCAAAAGGTACATGGTCCCACAACAACCCACTTAAAATAAAGACAAATCTGATTGTCTCGGTACATGTCACGCTAGGATCGACACACATACATGACAAGTTGCACATCACCATACAACTAATTAAGCAACTTTAAAGTACAATATTACATCAAGTTTGATACAAGGTCCATCAAATTGATAGAGTGTTATTTACATCACTGTGTATACCTCCATTGTAATGGTCCTTGGCCCACAACACTCATATATATATACACTCCCTACCCTGATAAGGGTTAGGGATTCCCGTTCCAACCTAGTACCAGAGCTAGTTTCTCTCTTCCCCTCCCTCCCATAGCAAACTTTTTAGAAACTTTATTCGTTTTGTCATTTAATCACTAAAACCCTCAATTGGGGTTGATTGCACTTACAACGTATAATCAACAGACACACACCATTGTTTATTTTTTTTCTTTTGTACAAGTATATGATTGGCCACCCACTTGGGATGGAAAACTTCTCTAATGAATTCTGCTCATAGGAGCCAAGTTAACTCTTTTTTTATCACATCTCGTCTGTCTTTTACAAAGCGCACAATTTTTGCTTAACCGGTTTAGGGGTGGCCATGCGTCAAGGAGACGAGAAGCACATGTTGCTTGGTAAATGAATGTCTTCTGTTTATCATGATTACAAACTATTACATTATATAGTCCTATAGACCAGAATCGATAAGCACTTCCTAGCCAAACTTTCCATCTAATCTATCATCTGTCTATGATTTAAAGACTTATCTACGATACAACGATCCATAAGATCCATCTTTTTGCTTAGACCGAACACCCCTATCTTTGAGTCCTTCGACCGTAATGGGTGAATACCGATCTAGTCAAGATCTAGTGCCAACACTTAGCCAAAAGGCCATGATGGGGTTTCTAGGGTATAGCCCATGTTCTGTTAAGGATGAGTGCAACATCCTACTATTTATTGGATTTATTATTTTGAAGTTACCGCCTTAGAGATCATGACTATATTTAAACAACTGGGATAAAACATATAATAGGCGTCTACACACTAGTGACTCTTTGTAAAAGCTTTGAAGAGAAACCCGCCGATTCACAATTTGTAGTGTTTAAATGGAGTGTCATGCCCCTATGCATATGTGAATCACGATTCATGGGTAAATTGTACAATTTATGAAAAGGTTTAATAAACTAAAATATGCTTCGTACTTCCGGTTATGAGTGGTCTATTAACTCTTTGATTAGAAGAAACATGGACTGTGATAATGTTAATGTTGTTGTTGTTGTGTTGCTACAACAAGATAATATACTTTTATATATTTTAGTTCATGATATACTTGTCTAACTATAACGGGCTTTGGCAAGCAAATTAAATGCACTAAAACTTAGATCAACTAAAAGCTACTCCCTCATCTCAATCGTTTTAGCTTTTTGTTTTTATGTCTATATTCAAATGGATGAAGATAAACCTAGACATATATATAAAATACATACAACAAATATTGTATGAACCCATTAATAAACTAAAACAAATTTTAATTTGAGACGGAGAGAGTATTACTTTTATCTAAATGGAATACCTGTTGTGTGCAATATATATTCACTCTTAATTTGTTTATTATAATTATGTTGCATCCATTGTAACCGCTGATCAAAAGAATGAGATGCGGCAGATTATAAATAGGAGTTTTAATTTTAGGACTGCAACAAGTTCTAGCCTTCTAGGTGATTTATAATAAGTAAGTTTGCCGGTGCAGAGTATCGTTTGCCGCCGTTCTACTGTCACTTTTGAACGCAACACACTTTCGTTAAGTTATTTGTGTTTTGTTAAATACTTAGGGCTGATTTGGTGACAAGAGATAACAGGAGGATTGGAGGGGATTGAGAGGGAAATGAACTAATTTCCCCCTCAATCCCCTCCAATCCCCCTTGATCCCTGATCACCAAATCAGTTCTTATGGAGTGTTTGGTTGAAGGAATCACTATATCCAAAATGAGGTGGTGCATCATGAATCAATTACTCAAATTTGATGTGATGACCATATTAATTATATTAGTACTAACTAACTATTAGGAATGTGGTAGTGATATATCAACTCATTCCATTTCACAAACCAAATAAAAAAGTGAGAAGTAAGAAGATGATAGACTAGCTCATTCATTAAACCAAACACCCTAATGTACAATAAGAGTTTAACAATGTATTCTATAAAATATAAATATTGTAATGTGATGTTCACTCACATTGTCGAGCTATGTTATTCTTGATCTTTAGACATACATAGTTTATACCTGGCTTTTCCTTCGAAATCAGATTTGACACACCCCTGGCATGGTAATAGATAACGATCTAAATGTCTATTCACAATTTATTTGAGCTCTTAAATAATTTAAATTAAAAAATAAATAGAAACAAAGTCTGATTTTAATCCGATTTAGTTATTAAATTTTATAGCGTAAAATTTAGAGCACATTACCACTTGTATACACCAAGATAATTACAAGCTAGAAAAATTAGAAGAACCAAAGCACATGCAACAAATAAGCCGAGTGTATAAGATCACAAACAACGCTCTATTTAAGGCAGGCGTCTACACGCCATCCTAGACCCGCCCTTAATTTTAATTGGCTTATATAAAAGAGGTAGGAAAAAATAAATAAAGGTTTAGTGCATTGGCACATGGTGCTTTGGGATGATGATTATGCCAATACAATAAACATATGGAGAAAAAACTAATAATAGAAATTGCTAAAAAGTGTGTGGCTTCCCTTGGGCTCCAACCACACACCCTTTCCTCGCTCCATTCCCGTAGGATGCATGCATGTTTCCTCGTGCGTCTGCATCGTCAGTTTCCTCATTCCTCTTGCAGACTAGTAGCTAGTGTTCTTCTCGAATTTGGGACGTCTCCCAAATCCCAATGATTTCCGCTTTTTTTCCCTACAGCGAATTCTCGATGTAGGCATGTATCGGGGAAGAGGAAGGTGTGAATCCTTGTTGCCCAGTTTCTCTTTCCCACATCTCGATTTCTTTGTTGTTCCTGCTGCGCTCGTGTTTTTATATGTATCTATCTACAAAGAAGAATCGAAGAGATTCAGTACGTAAATCTTGATTGATTTCTGAAAGAAGCCACAAGAGAAAGGAGGCGCCAAAAAACAAGTGGAAGCGAATTGGAATCTGCCAGAATATAATTACATTAGATTTGAGGGTATGGGGAAGACACCGAAGAAGAAGAAACTAAGTGAATCGGGATCGAGAGGCAGCCCGAGAACCAGCAGGTGCAACTCGAGGAGCAGCCAATGCAGCGGCGAGCAGATCAGCTCGCACCCAGCGCCAGCGGTGGACGAGGACGACGCCGTCTTCATCGGGCTGGCCTCCGAGCTGAAGGAGGAAGGCACGAGGCTATTCCAGACCAGGGACTACGAGGGGGCGGCGTTCAAGTTCGACAAGGCGATCAAGCTGTTGCCGCAGGGCCACAACGACGTGGCCTTCCTCCACTGCAACATCGCGGCATGCTACATGCACATGAACCCCGAGGAGTACCACCGTGCCATCGACGAGTGCAACTCGGCGCTGGATGCGTCGCCGGCGTACACGAAGGCGCTGCTCAAGAGGGCTCGGTGTTTCGAGGCACTGGATAGGCTAGATCTAGCTTGTAGGGACGCGGAGAAGGCTCTGAGCCTGGAGCCGAACAACGTGACGGCGTCGGAGCTGTACGAGAGCATCAAGGAGGTGATGCAGATGGAGGAGGACGTGTCGTCGCTGGAGAGACAGGTTGCGTCGTCGTCGGTCCACCACGAGCCTGCTGCTGCCATCAGTAGTCTCGCCAAGGAGAGGATACAGAGGAGGGTGTCGCGGAAATTTAGGAACTCAATCGTGGAGGAGGAGGTGTGGGAGATGATTCAGGGGGAGGAAGTGGACGACGATCATGGGAATAACGACGATGGCCAAGAGGACCATGCTGGGAGTAACGAGGATGATGGCGACAAAGAGAGACACAGCGGCAGTAGTAATGGGAAGCATAATAATTCAGAGACGCAGGAGAAGCCCTGCAGCCTGCTGCAGCACAGGCACGGGCACCACCCTGAAGAGAAAGAGACGAAAATCTTCAAGAACGCCGCCGAGCAGTACAGCAAGCAGTGTGGTGCCAGTGCCACGAACGAAGCTGCAGGGCAGCACTCTCCGGGGAGGAGGCATGGCCAAGATGAGCATGAGAAGCATCTCAACGAGATCCTGGTGAAAGGCATCCAGATGCCTGCTGAGAAGGGAAAGCACACGGCGACGACGACGGCACAGAATAATCAAGCCAGCGTCGTGGAGAGGCGTAATAAGAAGCATTTTGAGGTGGGCAGCCATAGCAGGCATACGACGACGCAGGAAAGATACGAGAGATACGCCAACGCCAGCGCCAGCCTGCCGGGGAAGCACTCCTTACTGGACGAAAAGTACATGCCGCCAGAACGGCAAATCACCATCAGGACATCGAACTACGGTGGTGCTAGAGAAAAGCATCCAAAACTATACGCCGGCAGCAGCAGCAGGGAGAACCATGAGGCTGCCAGAGAGGTGGTGAAGAAGAAGTTCAAGTTCGTTCACGGGGACGACATAAGGATCGTCCTAATCCCCGAGAACTGCAGCCTGTTGCAGGTGATGGACATCGCCCGGTACAAGTACAACCCGCACCTCAAGTCGTTCCTTCTCAAGTTCATGGACAAGGAGGGGGACCTGGTGACCATCACCTCCACCGAGGATCTGAGGTGGGTGGAGGACCTCTACCCGCAGGTGCCCGTCCGGCTGCACATCAAGGAGGTGAGCCCCGAGCGGGAGATCACCAGGGACCTGGTGATGCCCCAGCAGCTGTCCTGTCTCCCTGAGCGAGAGCCGAACCTGAACCACTACAGCGCCCACACTACCTCCGACGAGTACGAGTGCGGGAGCTCGAGGAGGGACGACGAGCGGAGTCACCCTCCTTGCGCCACCGACGAGTGGATGGTGCAGTTCGCTCGCCTGTTCAAGAACCACGCCGGCTTCGACTCCGACGCGTGCGTGGACCTCCGCGACCTCGGCATCCGGCTCTACTACGAGGCCATGGAGGACACCATCACGAGCGAGGAGGCGCAGGAGATATTCCAGGCGGCGGAGGCCAAGTTCCAGGAGATGGCGGCGCTGGCGCTCTTCAACTGGGGCAACATCCACATGTCCCGCGCCAGGAAGCGCCTGGTTCTATCCGAGGACACCTCCAGGGAGTCCATACTCGCCCAGGTGAAGGCCGCGTACGAGTGGGCCTGCACCGAGTACGTCAAGGCCGGCAGGAAGTTCGAGGACTCCATAGACGTGAAGCCCGACTTCTACGAGGGCCTCATCGCGCTCGGGCAGCAGCAGTTCGAGCAGGCCAAGCTCTCGTGGCGCTACGCCGACACGTGCAAGGTGGACATGGGAACCGAGGTGCTGGAGCTCTTCAACCACGCTGAAGACAACATGGAGAAGGGGATGGAGATGTGGGAAGGGATCGAGTATCTGCGAGTCAAAGGGCTGTCCAAGTCGAGGAAGGGGAAGGCGGCCGCGGTGGTGGACAAGCTGGTGGCCCTCAGTGAGCAGGGAAAAGATCTGTCGCCGGATGAAGCCTTTGAGCAGGCATCCAACATGCGCTCGCAGCTCAACATCTCGTGGGGCACCATTCTCTACGAACGCTCCGTTGTGGAATTCAAGCTGGGGCTTTCTAGCTGGGAGGAAAGCCTTCAGGAGGCCATTGAGAAGTTTAAGACCGGAGGCGCTTCCGTAGCGGACATCAGCGTCATGGTGAAGAACCACTGTGTCAACGGAAACAATCAAGAAGGTATATATATATTACGATGCTGTGTCCATTTTAATTCATTAATTAATTTGTTGTTTAATTTCCTTGGTTCTCCTCTGCAATTATCCATTTAATTAATTTTCCCCTATTTTACGCAGGATTAAGCTTCAACATCGATGAGATAGTGCAGGCATGGAATGAAATGTACGATGCGAAAAAGTTAAAAAACGGTAGCTCCTCTTTCCGGCTCGAACCTATATTTCGGAGGAGGCCTTCAAAGCTGCATAATATACTAGAGCACATGCACTGCACGTGATCTTGTACCAATTAACCATTGGACTTGGACGCTGTACACTTGGATAACAATGTTGATGCTTATTTTCTTGTCGTTATATAGGTACGGTAAATCTATTCTCTCATCTATCAGCAATAGTTTGTGCACTTATTCCTTAATATAATACGGAATTTCTTATACACCACTGACCACACCGATTTACTTGTTTGGCAACCAGATCGACAATATAGTTGTGTGTGCCAGTAAATTATATATTCTAACACTTTGGACAGTTAATTGGTTACCATTTAGTGAGATATTGGCAACAAAAAAGGATCATTGTGGAAAACATATTTGCATTATTATTTCTCACCAAACACAAATGGAGCTTTCTAATTAGAGTTCATCAGTACACTTCGATTCTCAGGGCAACCTCCCACAGGTCGATTTTTGGTTTAAGACATAAACCCAAACAGGACATACCATAACTGTTAAGTTCAATACCAATATCTTTTGTGATAAACCAAAAGGATAGAACCCTAAAATAAGAAAAAAAAATCTAAAAGGAAAGGAGAAAAAGAACACAAGTTATGTTGCTCGCCTAAGTTATTTGGAAACAAGAGAATGCAAAGACTATACCAAACAAGAATTCGTTGTGGACAGATTTGTGGGTCCGTAGTATGTCAGGTACCACAGGGGATAAGTCTTGATTTAGTGTTGCTTTGGTTAAGTGTTAGTTAGTTGCAAATAATGAGCTGGTTTATCCCCTCCTATTTTAGTGCAGAGATTATCCTTCTGGTTTTTTTTGACGAAGGGGCAAAGCCCCCTATTTCATTAAGAAATAGGCAAGTTTGAGACAACCGTAACCACACGGCACACCAACCAAAAGGATCGCATACAGTCAGATCCCTATCTAGACTCTAAACACTATCAAACTAGATCAGTGAAGAGCCTAAGATAGCAGATAAAGTTTGACCTACGATTACCACATAAGACTTTCTTATTTACAACCCAATGCCAGACAGGCAGAAGCATCAAAAGGAACTGAACTAAGCCAAGCACCAAAAGAAATACAAGCTCCAGCACCATCTTCCAAGTTCCAGCTTCAAGATCAACCAGAAATGCACCTGTCTAAAAGACACCACCCAAAGGCCCGACCGAAAGCCTCACTTGCCGTCTTTCGGATTAGCTTGCTTCCTAGGACCACCATTTTTTGCTCCTTCTTTTTCTATCGAGTAGCCTAGGAGTCCAGCCAGAAGCAGCAAAGAAAAATGATGTTAGAAGGATCAAGCAAATGTTTATTTCCAAAGCACCAATCATTTCTAGTGCGCCAAATAGCCCAGAATAAAGGACCACAACCAAACAAAACCAAATTAGCAGTTTTGTCTTTTGGTTTACATAACCAGTTGTCATAAAGGTTGCTGATACTACTCGGGATCAAACTCAGATTCAAGGCCACTTGAATCACTCTCCACATATATTTCGCAATGGGGCAATGAAAGAACAAATGATCAATAGATTCATCAACTCCACAGAAACAGCATTCCAAAGAACCATTGCAGTTCCTTTTCTTCATATTGTCCTTAGTAAGAATTTTATTTCTCACAACCAATCAAAAGAAAATCTTGATTTTCTGAGGTAATTTAGACTTCCACAAAAATTTATATGGAATCAAAACTTGATCTTCCATTTTCTTTTTGTAAATAGAATTAACAGAAAAGCCTTTTTTCCCAAATTCCACACAATTTTGTCCTCCTGATCAGACAAAGTCACCTGATTGCAGCAACTTACCAGCTCATCCAATAAGACTCTCAAATTACCAACAATCCTTCTTCTAAAAGTAAGAGCCTCAAAATTAGATGTTAATACATCATTAACCGTGATATCTTTGTCATAGGCCAAGTCAAAAAGAACAGGAAACTGAACAGACAAAGACAGATTACCAATCCAAATACTTTTCCAAAAATTAGTCTTTAGACCATTACCCACAACAGTTTTACAAAATTTGTAAAAATTATCACGCAGACTCAGGATTTTTTTCCAGAAATGAGAATCACCTTGTTTTTGCTTGATCAAAATAAGGGGTTTTCCCTTAATATATTTGCTGGCAACAATTCTTTGCCATAAGCCATTCAAAGTTTCTATATTCCAAAGCCATTTAGACAATAAGGAATCATTCATAACTTCAAGATTCAGAACACCCAAACCTCCCTGACTTTTGGGAGAGCACACCGACAACCAATCCACTAAATGAAACTTTTTGGACTGACGACCCCCTTGCCATAGAAGACGCCTCCTCAGAATATCAATTTTTTTAATAACCGACTTAGGGGCAGGATAAATCGAGAGCATATATAAAGGAACATTGGATAAGCAGCTGTTTAAAAGAGTAAGTCTTCCCCCTAGACTCAGAAATCTTCCCTGTCACCCAGCGAGCCTTTTTTCCAATTTCTCAATCATGGGCACCCAAAGACTTTTATTTATCTTCTTATTATCAATTGGCACCCCAAGATACTTCATAGGAAGACTACTAATAGGACAAGTGAAAATATCAGCATACAAATAGTCAATCTCCTTAGCATTTCCAAAACACAAAATTTCACTTTTGTGAAAGTTAATTTTCAAACCTGACATGCTTTCAAACAAACACAATATGAATTTAAGATTTCTGGCACCCTCTAAGCAATCTTGAATAAGAAAAATGGTATCATCAGCATATTGTAAGCAGCAACACCCATTGTGAATGATATGAGGAATCAGACCCACAATCAGACCCTCAACTTGAGCTTTATGAATCATGCAAGCTAAACCATCAGCAACCAGATTGAAAAGAAGAGGAGAAAAAGGATCCCCTTGCCGAACCCCTTTATGAGTAGTGAAGTAAGGCCCCAGAGTATCATTAGTTTTAATGGCTACTTTTCCACCGCGCACAATTCTCATTACCCAATCACACCAAGTGCTCCCAAAACCTTTTTTCCCATCATAGTATAGAGGAAATGCCAATTTACTTTGTCATAGGCTTTTTCAAAATCAATTTTTAAAACCACTCCACTTTGATTTTTTTTCTCTTAACCTCGTGAAGAATTTCATTGAGGGAGATGACCCCATACATAATATATCTGTTTTTAATGAATCCGTATTGAGAATCACTTATCACTTTTGTGATACAACTCGCAAGCCTGTTATTCAGAACTTTGGAAATAATTTTGTAACACACATTCAAAAGACAGATAGGTCTAAAATTCTTCATGTCAGCTGCATTATCCACCTTTGGTAATAAAGTAACCATCCCATAATTTAGCCTTTCAATCTTAAGATTCCATAATAAAAATCTTTGAATAAATGAAAAATATCAATTTGAATCAAATCCCAAAAAGTTTGAAAGAATTCAGCAGGAAAACCATCTGGACCAGGAGCACTATTATGCTTCATCTCGAAAATCACTTTTTTAATCTCATTAATAGAAAATGGAGCTGTCCGGAATGACCTTTCATTGTCCAACAACTGATTCATATTGAGATTGGAAATATTAATACTCGAAAGCACAGAAGGGCCAAAGAGATCTTTATAATAAGAAGAAGCAATTTTATTGATCCATTCATAATCATTCACAGAAATACCTTCATGAATTACGAAGGGGATTTTAACTCTCCGCTTCTGACCTTTAGCTAAAAGGTGAAAGAATTTAGTGTTCTCATCTCCTTCATTGATGAATTTTTCTCTTGCAGTTTGCTTTTTTTTGGCAAATTTCTTCTTCCATGATTTTTTTCAAATTCCACTCCATTTTGAGCTTTTCGATTCTTTCAACATCCGAAATACCCATAGCTTCACATTTTTATCTAAAATGTCAATTTTTTCCATCAATTCTTTTTTTAATTTCAAATATCTACCTTCAACATTAATATTCCAACCTTTCAACAATTTCTTTAACCGCTTTGTTTTTTCTTTCCAAATATCGATACTCTTTTTGCCTCAAACAGGCAGAGTCCAATTATTTTCAACCAAAGTCCTAAACTCAGGTCTCAGCCTCCAACATAATTCATATCTAAAATCTCTCTTAGCAGTAGGAGAAACATCAGTTTTAAGACATAAAGGCACATGATCAGAAAAGGATCTACTCAGACCAGTAACATTCACATTATTATAATGCAGATCCCACTCCGGGCTAACAAGAAATCTGTCCAACTTCTCATAAGTAGGGGTTATTTCTATTATTAGACCACGTAAAACGTCTACCGCTTAGATCCAATTCAATCAGCTCATGAACATCAATAATAGAGTTAAAAATGGAACTCCATTTATTGGTACCACCAGGCTTGTTCTTATCTGAGTCTTTTCTAAGAATGTTAAAGTCACCTGCAATCAACATTGGATGAGAGCATTTGGAACAGAAAGAGGACAATTCACTCAGAAATTTCTGTTTTTGATCATTTTGAGCAGCCCGGTAAACATTGATAAAATTCCAAATAAAACCTGATTCTTTCTGAATCACCAGAGTCCGAATCATAAATTCACCCAATTCTTTCTCTCTAACATCAAACAAGTCAGAATCAAACCCAACCAACAAACCTCCCGACCTACCATTAGGGGGAGACCAGATCCAAACAAAATTCCTGTTACCACTAATGAAGTTCAACCAAGAGTCATCAAAGTTTTTCTTGTTGGTTTCTTGTAAACCAATAAAATTAATTTTCTCTTTCCTGATAATATCCCGAAGGAACTCACTTTTCACTTCTTTACCCAGACCCTGACAATTCCAAAACACACCAATCATTCTGAATAAATTTGGGTATGCCCTTCAGTCTGACCTCTCCACTTAATAGGGATGTTCCTATTATTGGGAGATTTACTAACCTTTTTCTTCTTTCTCACAGTTTTTTTCCTGTGACGAATTTTGTGGCCTTTTCTGAGAACCATAACGTCATCAAGATCAAACAAAGCATCATCCACACTTTCATTATGACTATTATTATCCACATTAGAAACAATACAGTCAACTTTGGAATTATCAACATTGAGCTTAACAGATTGAGCAACTAAATTTTTTCTTGAAAGTTCTAAGGATTTAATCAAGTTTAAGTTTTCCACAGCATCATTAAAGGAAGAACCTAATTCAACTCCAATTTTATGAGCGACATCCATTAGAACAGCATTATCAGTATTAAGAACAGAGAAAGGATTGTATGACGTACCTTTGTTAATGAATGCATCTTTAGCCATTGCTCTTGCAGCCGCTTTATCTGCAATCTTCATCTCATCCATAGATTCCAACCTGCTGCTCCTCCTTACTCCCTCTGCCAGCTCACCTTCCATAGATCCTCCTTTTTTAAGTCCAACATTCTTACCAACTTCCTCAGCAACATTTATATTCATTTTCTTTTTCTCTTGAGCGGGAGAAGGAATAAGTTCATTATCCTTGATGAATTCCTCCAACTCTTGAGAATCCAACAAATCATCCTCACTTTCATTGTAATCTTCATCATCAATACCTTGACTATCAAGATATCCTTTGGTTCCTTCAGAACCTTTCCCCAACTTCATACTTTCAGATTGTTCAGACAAGGACCCAACAACATTGACATGACTGGAAGACACCTTTAAGGGAGATTTTCCCTTAACATCCATACCAGAGTCATCATCACCACTTATGGCTTTTTAACAGATTTTCCAAAAGAGATGTCACCAACACCTTGTCTATCAACAGAAGCCCTCTTGCCCAGGTTAATAGACTCGTCATTCGACCCTTCATTAGTAATATTGTCGATTTTAAAGATGATGTCATACAGAAAAGGTTTGACACCAACTTCAATGATAGGGGGAATCATAGCCACACTTTTAACATGAACTTTAAATCTAACAATTTCTTTAGTGTTTAAAGAGGTAATATCCACTTCTTCCACAGCACCAATAGTAGAACCCAATTCACAGATAGCCTGGTAATTCTGAAGTTCTTCAGGCACATTCTCAACCACAATCACTACACGACGGTTGATCTTTAGCGACCCTTATTAGGGACCGACGGTTGGTCGCTAAAAGTTATGGACCGACGGTTGGTCGCTAAATGCTTTTATAACGACGGTCTGTGGGTCGCTAAAAGTCTAGAAATTTATCGACTTATGGTCGGTCGCTATAGAGGTAAGTTTGGGACTGATGGTGAGTCGCTATAGGGGTACGTGATTTTTGTGTTTTATTTACTCCACTCTAAAGAAACCGAAAAACCAGAAAAAAACTGAAATACAGCCTGACCCACGTGTCAGGCAGCAGATGAACCCTAAATCCCTAATAGCAATCCAGCACGTACACTTCTGTCCTTCGGTCTTCACGGCTTCAGCACATCACCGTGCACGTGGTCCGTGACCTGTCTCCCCCAGCCGCCCAACCCCACTCTCGCTCGCTCGCCCCTAGCCCCAGCCGCCGGCAGCCGCCCAGCCCCACCCGTCTCCCCCAGCCGCCCAACCCCACCCTCGCTGGCCGCCGGCAGCCGCCCAGCCCCAGGCCCCAGCCCCGCGGCCGGCCGCCTCCAGGCCCCACCGCGGTCCGCGCCTCCGCCGGCCGCCGCTCCATGGCACCGTCCAGCGCGCCCACTGCCGGACTGCCCCAGCCCCAGGCGCCCCGCCGCCCCCACCACTCCATCAGGCCACCAGCACCAGCCGGCAGGCACCAGGCACCACCGCTACATCGGCTACATCGGATTCAACTCCCACGACATCGGCTCCCAAAGACGGCTACATCGGTTTCTTCGTGCTGTGTAAGTGCTCCATATCAATGTCACTTAGCCAGATCTGTATTCTTGACTATTGTTTGCTGCCCACACTAGACACATTGCTTTTTTTTGTTTGCTGCCCACACTAGGCACATTATTATTTGGTGCTAAAATTATTATTTGAGGTTGTTGGAATGTTAAATTATTATAAATTTCTGTTACTATTGGATTGTGTGAGAGGGTCGATCGATCAGCTAGTAGAAGGGCAGGTTAATGGTACATAAGTGCTGCCCTCATTGCTTTGCTAGCTCTTGCAGAACGCATCATATACTACGGTCGTGTTAGCCTGAGTTAGTGAAGGTTGTGCAGGCACACCTAGGTATGGATAAATCCTACATAAAGAGTATGGATAAATCATGGATCACAAGTGAGGCTAGGTACAAAGCAACTTTTCATAGCAACTCTTATGTTTTTCTATAGTTATATTGATATGTAACATAGGAACTGTATGTAGGGAGACAAAGGTTTATAAACAAGGGGTGAATGGTTTTCTAGCTTTTGCATTTAGACATTCAGCAATAGGAAACAAGATACTATGCCCTTGCAAGAAGTGTGTTAACTCGTTTTGGAGAGAGGCCGGTGAAGTGCGAGAACACTTGATATGTGATGGTTTTCTAAAAGGGTACACAACATGGACCTTACATGGAGAAGCTTCGTCCTCTTTTGTGAATCATGGTAACAATGATGATGAGTTTAGCGAGCATCCTACAGAAGATGATGCAATATCTGAGTTGTTAAAGGATTTAGCTTGTGGTTTAGATGATGGAGGGGATATGGAGGATGATGGGTCTTTTGAGGAACCTAATGAAGACACAATAGCCATTCGTAAGCTAGCAGAAGACAATAGTCAAGAATTATATCCGGGTTGTCAAAACTACTCAAAGCTACGTTTCCTAGTTCGTTTGCTTCACATCAAACTTCTTGGAGGATGGACAGATAGAAGTTTTGATTTGTTGGTAGATTTACTTGTTGATGCACTTCCTAAGGGTTCAGCACTTCCTAGAAACTTTCATGAAGCAAAGAAAGTGGTCAAATCTGTAGGAGTCGGGTACACTACAATTCATGCATGTGAAAATGATTGCATTCTATTTTGGAAGAGCATAAAAAACTTGATTCATGCTCGGTATGTAGTGTCTCACGTTGGAAATCAGAAAAGAAGAGTCTAGATGGGAAACGTGAGTACAAAGTTCCTAGGAAGGTGCTTCGTTATTTCCCTATTAAAAAAAGACTCCAAAGATTGTTTGTTTCTTCTAAATTTGCAAGTCTCACAAGGTGGCATGATGAACAAAGAGTAAAAGATGGTTTGCTTAGGCATCCTGCCGATTCACCCTTGTGGAAAGATATTGATCAAAAGTATCCAGAATTTGCTATGGATAGTCGTAATATCCGCCTAGCATTTGCTACAGATGGTTTCAATCCATATAGGACAATGAATGTTAGTTACAGTATTTGGCCTGGCATATTGATTCCACTCAACTTTCCACCATCGATGTGCATGAAGGATTCAAATTTTATCTTGTCTGTCTTAATTCCTGATCGATCTTCTGCGGGTAGTGATATGGACGTTTATTTTCAGCCCCTTGTCTATGATCTGCTTGATATGTTTATTAATGGTGTGAAGACCTATGATGCCTCAAAGGGTGAATACTTTCAGTTGCGTGCTGCAATAATTTGGACCATCACTGATTTCCCTGGTCTAGGCAGTGTATCCGGATTTGTCACCTCTGGTCAAGCAGCGTGTCCTGATTGCCACTCATTGATTTGTTCTCTCAGACTTGGAAATGGTAGCAAGTCTTGCTACATGGGACATCGTAGGTTCTTACATCCAAACCACCCATTTAGGTCTGATGTTGATTCATTTGGTGAAAGTGAGTTGAGGCCAGCACCTACTCCTCTTTCAGGAGAGGAAATTTTGGATTGTACAAAAAATTTGAAAACAATTTATGGCAAGAAGCCATCAGGTAAGCCAATAAGGAATCAGAAACGCAAGGATGGGAAACCAATAAGGAATCAGAAACGCAAGGATGGGAAACCATCAGGTAATATTGTGGTGCTTTTGTGTTTATGTGATGGATCTATGACTGTGATAAAATGTGTATGTCTTTATGATTTATGTATAAAAATCTGTGATTTGTGGTGCTTAATTAAATGTATATTATTATTAACAACAACTGTAACAAGGGCGACTTTCTGTTGGTTGCTAAATATATAGTATGACGACTTACGGTTGGTTGCTAAATCTGTAGTACAACAACCCACGGTTGGTCGCTAAATATACAATATTAGCAACGGACGGTCGGTCGCTAAAAAGATGTCGGTCGCTAAAGCCTTTAGCGACGGCACCTACAGCGACCATCCTTATGGGTCGCTAAAGGTTTTTAGCGACCGACCGTAGGTCGCTAAAAGCCGCTTTAGCAACCAACCGTAGGTCGCTGTAAGTGAACCGTCGTGTAGTGAATCCATACCGAATGCAGTTTGGATTTGGGATTAGCCTGAGAGCTCCAAGAAGATACGGAGATTTTTGCACCCGATAATTTCATTTTCAGTTCTGGGAAATTAATCATCTCATCCAACCTCTCTTGAGAAGGAAATTGCATTAGAAAACCAGAGTGACACTTGGTAGCTTTCCAAGTACGGCCCCAGGGAAATGAAAACCAAAGTCCTTCTCAAGATCCTCAGCCGAGATCAAACCCTCAACGATTTTAACCAGACCAATAAAACTGCGCTTCGGTTTGTTTGATAACGGCTTGGAGAAATGAGAAGAGTAAAACCCTAGCCCATCTGCCGCCATCCCAACAATAGGCATGCTAGGTTTGTTCTGTTTGGGGAGAACGCACCGAGCGGTGTTGTGCGTTTCCTTGCGACAGATCTCACACCACAAAGATTTTAAGCACTCCCTAGCATGATGGCCATCCATACCACATTTTTGGCAGAAAACCCTACGCACCATTTCATTCTCTACTTTCAGAATGGTAGGGGGAAGGGTTTTGAGAATACCTGGCTGGCCGCCATCGCCGGAAGAGGAGATAGGGATGTCATCCTTGCCCTCAGGCTTTCTAGATCCCGTCTTCAAACGCCAGCTGAGACTCCGATTTTTTCCCCAAGATTGGGAACCCTACGGGGCATCCTTCGGTCCCCACCAGTCCCAGTTAGGGTTGCGATTCTTCGGATCCATCTGGACCGGAGCCACCGAGAGACCTGGGAGAGGCCACTCCTCGGCAGTCGCCGGCGGATGAAACGGAGAGGAAAACCAACCACCGTAGAAACTAGCACGCGACTAACACGGGAGCGACCAGAGGCGAGAGAGACGCGATGCGAGATGAGGGAAAGAATGTGAACCCACGTAATCAGATGGAAACCCTAGACGCATACCTGAAGGAAGTCATCCATCCCGCGCCGCGCCGACTTCCTGCCGCTCTAGGCCGCACATAGATGACACCGCGGAAGACGGATGCGAAGGGGACGGCCCAGGATCCGCGCGCGCGCCGCAACGGGCCAACGATGAACAGGAACTCCCACGGGGAGAAGCAGGGCTCCGCCCCTTCTTTTTTTCCTACGCATGACGGGCCCTCTATCGCACCAACCCCCTCTAGAAAGTTTAGTTCCCTTGAAATCCTTTGGCCAGACTCGCTAGTGGTAAGGAATACTTGTTTGGGTTCTTGTCCCGAGATTACCCTTCTGGTGGTTAGTTAGTTTCTATGAATAAGGATGCACCTGTTCTATAAAGGGCCATCGTAGTTTGTATTAGGGAATCATCTAAGAAGATGTTTTACCCAACAAGGTGGAGATGCTTCAGTCGCCCTAGCACACCTTGTGCTCGTAACGACCCCCACTTCACCTTTAGTTGATCCCCATATCCACTGAGATCTCTTCCCCAATCCCAAGCCTTGTTGCGATCTGCCCTGCGTAGCCCAAGGCGCCCTCAACATATCAGAATTATTGAAACAAAGACATCAATTGTCACACACGGATTTAAGGACAAATCTAGATGTATCTCACATGTGTGCCAAGATCAAGTTTCACACATATGGCGACTCAGTGTATAGAAAACAATGTCACATCTTTATTGCTTAATACAATTTCTATACAAAATAACTAAATCAATAAACCATATGATGGCAACGATCCTCCACCATCATAGTTTACTAGGAGACGACAACCTAGACCTCTCCGAACTCATCTTCATGATCTTCCTCTGGAGGTACATGTTCTTAACCTGGTGTGATTATAGCAAGGGTGAGATCCCATATAGTCATAGCTCAGCAAGTGTGGGAAAAGGTGCAATGTAAGGCTTACCAAGTATAGTGGTTACGGCTGAGTATTGCTCTTAACTAAGTTGGTCAGAATTTTATTAGCAATTACTAAGTATAAGTAAATATCAACCCGATTAAATACTTGATCAATATTGAAATACCAAAATGCAATGCTCGATAGGTTAAGTTTAGTTCCATAAGTTACTCATGTGAGGGTTCGAGCTACTCGTGACTGTGAGCATGACTGATATACCAGTTTTACACTCTGTAGAGTTGCACATATTTACCCACAAGTCATGTTCCCTTTTTTGCCCAGGGTTGCACGGACCCTGTTGGTCACTTGTTCTCAAATGCTGTGAATCAAGAACAAGGCAAAACAGTTGTTAAGGATTAAGGACCTTTGTCATCCGAAGTATTACCTCCTTTTGGATATAATAATCTTCAGATGAAGGTCATGAAATACAAGCCTTCATGATTCATGAGGGTAAAAATACATAGAGACAATGAATGTAATCTATTGACTCTTACACATGAGTATTTCATAATACGCACATGAATATTAAAAAATGTATATTACATTTATACCTTCGGCTTGTTCGAAGGTGAAGATGCGAGAGCGATTACCATTCATCGTGAACAGTATGGTGCTACTGCTTATCTATTTATAGGCATGTGACATAGACCGAGTAAAAGTACATTTGTGTCCTCAACATTTATTCACAACTATAACATAAATCATTAGGAACTAGCTAGTCTTTTTTCCTTCGGGTCAGCATCATGTTTGGTCTTCTTCATCATTTTAAGCTGAAGTTGTTACTCTATAGCTTCAGAGTTCATTCTTATCATCTTCGGGCTATATCTTCGTCTTGTATACCTTTGCCATGGGAGAAAACTTCCATCCTAAAGCCGAAGCTCCCTGTAGTAATCCATGTTATGCTAAAAGCAGATGGCTAGTCATGTTTTTGAGGACCTTTAGAAGAGGAAGGCCCCCAACAGTAGCCCCTCGCAGTATTAATTTGTTTCTTTGTAACAAATTCAGAATGTGACGTGATCGAAGGCCTTTAGCCGAAGGTCCGAAAAAACACCTTCCCTTCGCTAGAATAGCGAATCATTTTGAACTGTGGGACCCACCGAGCGGTGGATCTCTGAGTATATAGAAGCTTGTGCCGTGAATATTTTCTGTGCCATTTAGCTATTTGTGTTCTGATTGCTATCTTAGCCTTCTTGTCTTTGCGAGCTCGATTGATTTTTGAGCTTCGGCATTTGCCATAACCATCATCCAAATGGTTGAGGACAAAAAGATTACATACCCCACAATTGTTGGGTTTTACGAAGCAATGGAAAAGACCAACACAGAAAAGACCACCAATGAGATGCTAGCTGGGTTATCTAGGGATTCCAGCGACAATGATAGTTTTGATGTGGAGAGTGGAAATGAAGATTTCGATGATCGGCCGTGGAGCCCGAGCCATGTTGTTTTTGGGAAGTCAACTGTAAGCAAGAGCAAATCGAAGCGATGAATGGCAAATATTTTCATGATATTTCTATAGTGAGGGCCGGGGGAGAAAGCATCGTTCCTCTTCCCGAAGCTGATGAGGTGGTAGTCTTTAAAAGCTTCATGAAAGCTGGGTTTCACTTCCAACTGCACAAGATGTTGGTTGAAGTTCTAAAGACATTCAAAATATACCTTCATCAACTTACCCCCGAAGCCTTTATTAAAGTGGGGGTTTTTATATGGGCTATGAGGAGTCAAGTGCTAGAGCTAGATGCTAGGTGTTTCTGCAATATTCATGAGTTATCCTACCAGACGAAGGCAACCGGAAAGGAACAATACCACAACAACTTCGGATGTTACAGTGTCGTGCACTCGTGCCCCGCTCTGAGGCAAATTATCCCGTGCCAACATTTCGAAAGAAGTGTTTGGGCTCTTGGATGAAGCAATGGTTCTACGTAAAGAATGATCTGAATTAGAGGGAGGATGTTAGGGGCATCATTCAACGTCCCATATGGTCGCGCTTCGGCATTAGAAGACCATCAATTGCAATTGGGAATGAGCCTAATGGCTTTCAACGTCATATGTACTTACATTGGTACCAAGGATTTGGTACAAGAACATATTGCTTTCAAAGTATGGCCTCTTGTGAATGAATGGGAAATACCGAAGGAAACTATTGCTGGCTCTAGCCAAGGTGATTTGGTTTATATTAAGTACACCTTCCAGTATAGAAGCCAATTTGAGGAGCCAAATGATGATTGGCTAGATGCTATAGAGGCGACCAGTGATGAGCTGCTGGGAGCCTACTCGAAAACAGAGGATGCGTTGCCATGACTGTTGCCTTTGGCGCTCGAGGGAAAGAAGACTGAACAAAGTTTTTGATGTAATTGGGTTTGTTTATCTTGATTACTGTTTTCCTGCTCGGAGGCAAGGAGGAAAAAGGAAAATTGCTACTTCGGCCTCTTCTAGTGTGCCAAAGCCGAAGAGGGCCAAGGTCCTAACCCGTAGGCCAAAGCTTGTCGGGATGGATACAGTGCTCATGATAGAGGAGGTAAAGTTTTTGAGAATGTCGAAGTTGTCCCTGCCATGCCAGTCGAAGCTGCGGAAACAGTTCCTGTCATGTCAACCAAGGGTAGTGCTGGTGAGGTAGAAGAACCAGAAACAAGGAAAACAACAGAAGGACAACCAAAACCACTGGGCCCTCCAATAATGGCAGAGTTGCTGAAGCCATCAACTACGATGACAACAACCCCGACGAAAAGGAGGATGTCTAGTGTTTTGGATGCTGTTATGGAGTCCCTGAAAACAGTGACTCCTGCATCCGCCGAAGCCTCTAGCGAGAAGATTAAAGATACAAGAGAAGTGGTTACTGCAAGCACTGCTTCTATTCACGTTGAAGTAGGATCTTCGGGGGCTAGGCCAGTGAAGTTAATAGAAGAAAGTCTTCCCGAGAAGCTCACGTCACCTGCTTCCGAAGTACCTTCGTAGAGTCATCAGGAATATATTGTTCGACATGCTTTGGGAAAGCAGTTATCATCAGAGCAAATTGCCGAGGTGCAACATTATGCCAAGGACTTGAAATACCCCCTGAGGGTCCTTGGTATATGAAGGAAATGACGAAGATGACTTCCTTTATTGTCTACCAGACAGTAAAGAGATTAATGTTTGCTGCGAGATAATGGACAACATGGGCTATCTGAAACTTGAGCTTGGCTTGTCTGCAATGACTAAGGACCACCTTGCTGATAGCCTCGCCTACAATAGCTTGAAGGTTTGTACATCTTGGCTTCGTATTTAGTATTTTTTGTTTCAGTGAACTATTTTTTGTTGTAATTCTTATTGTTATTATTTGTTCATTCTTTGTTTGGCAGGGACTAATTCTTAGCAAGGCTTTAAATGCTCAAAAAGATGCAGAGGATGAAAGCTATCAGGTGGCAATTCGAAACCTTCGATCGGAGGTTATAACTTTGAGAAACGAAGCTCTTGCAAAGGATAAGATTTTGCTCTCTTTGGTCGAAAGGCTAAAATCCAGTGAAGCTAAACTGTTCGCTTAAGCAGAAGTGCATAAAGCTGAAGTGCAAGAATTAGAAAAGAAACTTGCTGAAGCAACTGAAAATTTCAATGTAGAGCTAACAAAACGTGAAATATCTGATATTGAACGCTCAAGGGTACAGAAAAATGTTGAAGAGTTTCGTCAAGCTAAGGAAGAGTGCTATAATGTTGCTACAGAATGTGCTAAGAATTTGAAGAATAGCTTTTCTAAAGTTGACGCATTTTCCACATAGCAGAATTTCATCTGCGACCCTGATGGGGTTATCTGCTGGATTAACGGCGAAACCGAACCTTTCGAAGAAATTCTCAGCGATAGAGGAGATTTTTGTGCCTTCGTCGGTGTCCGAGGGGCCGTGTCGATCCTAGAAAAGGTTGGCTGTAAACATGTTAAGGTTGTGGTTCAGCTAGGATTCTCGCTTTCAGCTGATGACATTAAAAACCCTTCGGCCGATGCTACTGCATTAAGCGGAAAGTTCTATTCTGAAGTATGGTTGAAGGGTGGCCAAGAGATAGCCGACAAAGCTATTGGAAGAAATGAGAAAGAGTCTCACAACACCTTAGAAGAAGCTAAGAGAGCTGAAGAAACTGCTGAACGCGCCAGGCTTATAGGTATATCCATTACAGCTTGGCTTCGTAAATTACTGTAGCATCAGTACTAACAGATACTTGTATTTTGATGCAGCTGAGCTTTCTCCCCCTCCAGAGCCATATGATCCTGAAGCTGATCCATCTCTAAAAGGGGTGCTCGACATAATTAGAATTGCTAACGAGGCCATTGATGAAGCTGTCAACATACTGTTGAACGAAGTTGCCGATAAAGTCTTAAAAGAAAACTAAAGTTTGTATATTTGAGAGTTTAGAGTCTTTGTACGTAGTTTTTATTTTTGTAATAAACAATTATCAAATATTTTCATATGTATTGATGTAATATATTTCTTTGTGATGCGTGAAACCTTCGTACATACTGTTTTTGAGTCGCTGGCGAAAAAACACCTTTCCTTCTTTTCACGCTTCACGAAGGAAGAAATCCCTCTTCTTTTTATCGAAGTAACTTTGAAGGTTTTACCCTAAACATGGCAAAAGAATACCGTTGTCGAAGATATAAGCTTCATATGACAACACCAGTAAAAAGCATGTATCTTGTATTTTAGATATGGCTCTTTTGCTGAAATAGGCTTAACCTCATGTGTTAACTAGTATGTCTGAAGGAGCAATTTTCCTTAATTTTGCACTGTTTCTGTTGATGCAGGATGATGTATGATGACATGCTATGCAATATGATGCGATGATATGATGCAAATGACATTGATGTGCAAATAAGACTTTGTATCCCCTTAGGAATGACTTTGGAGTCTCTTCACCTTTTACTTAGGTGGTATTTCAGCTCTGCATCCCCTTAGGAACGACTTTGGAGCTAAGCTCTACATCCCCTTAGGAACGACTTTGGAGCTTCTTCACCTTTTACTTAGGTGGTATTTTAACTCTGCATCCCCTTAGGAACGACTTTTGAGCTAATCTCTGCATCCCCTTAGGAACGACTTTGGAGCTTCTTCACCTTTTACTTAGGTGGAATTTTAGCTCTGCATTCCCTTAGGAACGACTTTGGAGCTTCGTCACCCTTCTTGTTACACTCGATGGTGTAACCACAAATTTATTACAACAGACAAAGGTTGAACCTTCTTATATTGTCTTTGGAGGGGAAATATAAAGACAGAAAAGTAAAAAATACATTGAACTCAGAAACTTTCTGGTCAAGCCCCTGTATTGCTTTAGTAAATATGTCTCGATTTGGGCACAATGTTGTTGACTGTGCGAGCTTCGGACTCTCCTCGTGTGTCACGCTGTTGCTGCGCTTGATGATGCTCTTCTAGCTGCTGATTGTGAATCAAGGTTGGTGCCATAGGTGGTGGTGGTGATAGCTGAGCCAATGCAGCTTGAGAGTGACTTGCCGAAGCAACTGAAGTTATGGGTTGCTGACTGCCCACATACTCAGGAATGTATGGAGAACATCATGAAGCAGTGTGCAGGACCTGCTTCGGCTGATTCTTCCGTGCTTCGGCTTTAGCTATTTCTTTTTGCTTCTTGATCGTGACTTGGTACGCCCTTGTTGTATGTCCCTTATCCTCCCCATAGAATAGATAGAACAACCTTCTGGGTTGGGAGCTGAACCTTCCTCTGTAGCTTCTTCCTCCTCTACCCCTTGGAGTTGGTGGCCTATAAGAGCATTGTTGCATCCCTAAAAATTGGGAGCTTTGCTGGTTGCCTTGAGTGTGGTTTGCCCTGTCATCACTTGAACTAGGATTGTGGATTATTCTAACATGCCTAGGGTGGAGCCTTCCTCCGAAGCCCCTAGTCATCTCAGAATGCCTGTAGGCTTCCTCCCTTCTCTGCTGAAAGTCATTATCAGCCCTGATGTACTCATCCATCTTCTGGAGGAGCTTTTCCGAAGTTTGTGGTGGCTTCCTAGCAAAATACTGTGTTGTCGGTCCTGGTCAGAGCCCCTTGATCATAGCTTTGATGACAATCTATTTTGGCACTGTTGGTGCCTAGGCCCTGAGTCGTAGAAATCTTTGGACATATGCTTGCAAGTACTCTTCATGATCTTGCGTACACTGTAACAAGGCTTGGGCGGTTACTGGCTTCATCTGGAAATCCTAAAAACTAGTTACCATCATGTCCTTCAGCTTTTGCCATGACGTGATCGTTCCAGGGCGAAGGGAAGAATACCACGTCTGAGCTACACTCCTGATTGCCATGATGAAGGATTTCGCCATGACAGCTGTGTTGCTACCATATGAGGATATGGTTGCTTCGTAACTCATGAGAAACTGCTTTGGATCCGAATGCCCATCGTACATGGGAAGTTGTGGTGGCTTGTAAGATGGTGGCCATGGGGTAGCCTGCAATTCTGCTGCTAGAGGAGAAGCATCATCAAAAGCAAAGTTACCATGATGAAAGTCATCATACCATTCATCATCATTGATTGGACTTTCTTGATGAAGCTCTCTCTGCTAAGGCCTTCGGCCTTGGTCATCTTGGGTAATGTGACACATTTCTTCAGCAGCTTCGTCGATCTTCCTCTCAAGGCCAGCTAGCCGAAGCATCTTCTCTCTCTTCCTCTACACTTGTTGGTGTATGGCTTCCAGGTCTCTGATTTCTTGGTCTAACTCCTCCTCCTGCGGTGTTGGGCTGGCAGCCTTCCTTTTCTGGCTTTGGGCTTCTCTCAACAAGAGAGTCTCTTGGTTTGTATCCAGTGGCTGAAGGGCAACCCCTGGCGCTATTGCCTTCTTCGGCAGCATGACGAAGGTGGTCGTTTGAGTTCACCGGAGGTGGGCGCCAATGTTGGTCACTTGTTCTCAAATGTTGTGAATGAAGAACAAGGCAACACGACTGTTAAGGATTAAGGACCTTCGTCCTCCGAAGTATTACCTCCTTTCGGATATAATAATCTTCAGACGAAGATCATGAAAGACAAGCCTTCACGATTCATGAGGGTAAAAATACATATAGACAATGAATGTAATATTTTGACTCTTACACATGAGTATTTCATAATACGCACATGAATATTAACAAAATGTATATTACATTTATACCTTCGGCTTGTTCGAAGGTGAAGACGCGAGAGCGATTACCATTCAGCATGAATAGTATTGTGCTACAATTCATCTAATTATAGGCACGGGACGCACTCGAGTTAAAGTACATTTGTGTCCTCAACATTTATTCAAAACTATAATATAAATCATTAGGGACTAGCTAGTCTTTTTCCCTTTGGGTCAGCATCATGTTTGGCCTTCATCATCATTTTAAGCCGAAGCTGTTACTCTTCGGCTATAGCTTCAGCGTTCATTCTTATCATCTTCGGGCTATATCTTCGTCTTGTATACCTTTGCCATTGGAGAAAACTTCCATCCTGAAGCTGAAGCTCCCTGTAGTAATCCATGTTATGCTAAAAGCATATGGTTAGTCATGTTTTTGAGGACCTTCGGAAGAGGAAGGCCCCCAACAGACCCTTAAACACTTCCATGATGAGTTGGCGATGGTTCACTACGAGGTTTTTACAAAGTTTCACTAGCTTGAGAAAATCCACTACGGTTTTAGGCAGAGGGGTATATGAATCACTCGTCTAAAAAGCTATCATAGACAATTTAACCCGAGAACCTCCCTATACTTGCGGGAACTCCTCCTCTCTTGCCCCTTTTAGGTAAGGTAATCTCCCACTAGCATCACTAATTAATTAGCCAATGGCATCCCATTCGACCCATGTGGTAGTACTGTTGTCTTGGGTGGTCGCTCCATGTTCCAATTGAATAAAGTATTCTTAACATGCATAAATAACCAGCAATAATAACGGAACATGATCATAAATCATAAGTGGCATTAATTCTAAAACCAGGTGGAGCAATAGCAAGACTACCCAATAATTCATTTGTATACAAGGTGTAGGGTAAACAAAACTAGGTAACCTATTAGGTAACATTAGGTTAACCTAACAGTGCAAGTAGGGTGAGAACATAAATATTATTAGGTCAAAGAAAGTGATTCTTCGTCACCTTGCTTCTACTCGTAGCAATACATACAAATAAGTAAATAATGGATACAAATAACATTACACCAAACATGAAACCAAATGGTGTAATAATATTCTACGCGTCGCTACAAGATCGTAGGTTCGAGAACCACTAAAATTGGAGTTAAAATGAAGGAGATATGATTTTTCTAAGATCCTGGAATTATTTTATGCTAGAAATCAATTTCCATAATTAATTTATACTTTCCTGGTTTCTTTGGACTGCAACTACTATTTCTTGGAAGCTTAGGGTCTCTTTTGAAAAACATAGGACCTAGTTTAAATGTTCTTTAAACAGACTAGGATGGCAGGTTGATTTCTTAAAACTCTAAGGGTTATTTTATAAATGCGTTGTGGCGAAGGGGTATGGGCGCACTAGAGCCACCCGATCCACATCCGGCGGCTCGAATTAGATCACAAAGGGTTACGCTACCAGAGCCATCTATCTTCATATCTACGACCACAATTAATCGCGTGAAACTTTATCTATTATATGGTCGTAGTCGTCGCCCGAGGATCCGACGACCACAGTTAGCCTTCCGAAGGGGTATCCATCTGTCTAATCACCAGCGCTGATCAGAAAACCGACGTCACACGACACTTCTTCATCACCTCTCAATCGGATTGCAACCCAGGGAAAAAGATGCGAACTGCTACGTGGATCCACGAGGAAGATGTTGTTGGCACTTGGACCCACACGTCGGTGATAGGTGAGAGAACACGGCTGATAACAGAGGCCCACTCGGTAGAGAGTAAACGCAGTTGACGCGTGCGGGAGCCAGGTCGCACGGGGTGAATTGCGGTTTTGGCCGAGCCGAAGTGGGAACCGACCCAGAATGCTGGATAAGGTTTTCCTTTTCCTTTTTCTTGTTTTCTTTTCTATTTCTATTTTCTAGTTCTTTTGCAAATTCAACAAAATCCAAATACAGTTTTGAACTTCAATCTAAACTAAATGCACAAACCAAAAACCAACATAAATGCAACAATATTAATTTATATTTATATTAATCATTTCATTCCCTTTATTTAGGCAAATGCTTAAAATATGTCATGCACATATATTATTTTTTATAAGGGATATAATTTATAATGCAAAGTATATAGTTTTTTAAGAATATATCTATATAATCCAACCATGGATAACTTAGTTTGTATAAGTATCTTTTATTTAAACCTTTATTGGAAAATACTTTCATTTTAGGGGGAGTGACTTCAGAGGTAAGAAAATTCTTATTCAGAGGTAAGAAAATTCTTATTAAAAGATATTTTAATTTAATTTTTTTGGAGAACTTTTCAAAATAAGATTTTGGGTATTACATCAATACTACAACTATAATGTAAAATCCATCAATGAATGGTTCTTAAAAGGAAGAAAGTATTGTCTTATCTTCATGGTTGACGATTAGTACTACGTAGTGAGCAATAGTTATTCCAGAGTTCTGAAAATATTTTGCTTCAACCAGATCTTATGTGCACGGGTAATTGGGACAAGAGAAGGCTATTCAGCGGCCAAGAACGCTACGTGACCGAATGAATAAACTTAAACTTTCATGATAAACTCCCCTTTAAACCCAGAATAATATCCGTCCAACAAAATTCATAAACGGTCTTTCTAATGGAAACATATCCCAAACTCACCCCTAACTTCCTTGTCTAATTTAGCTATATTATTAATGAGCAAGTGTTGACGCCTTTTTAGGCCAAACACTAACGATCCCAACCAGCTCGCAGGGAACCCAACCTTGGGGAACCTTTCTGTGAGGCTACGAAACGTCCACGGTAGGTCACCAGACGGCCCACGGATTGGTTACAAGACTAGACAAATAACACTTGTTCAGTCTTAACTCCACCTCTATGTTAACGCCTTCTCGGGGGCAAATAGAAATGAACCCTAGGACTTGTTGAACACCAAAAAGAGCCTCGCGGATGGTCTGGCCCTGAGGCCGGACGGTTTGCGGTCCGGACAGTCCGCGGTGGTGGCGCGGACAGTCCGCGCGTGCGCACAGTCAGTTAGGGTTTCTAGTTTCTCGCGGGATTTGTTACCTAAAACCGCGGGATTAACTCGGGAAACATCTTGAAGTGGATCCAGACCTCCCCTTTATATAGATGAAGGGCTACGACCGATTGAACCCCAACAATCGATCAAATCAAGTCTATTTCTCGTTTTTACCTTATGCATTAGGAGTAGTTCTAGTTTAGTCCTAGTTTAGCCTCTCAATCCCTAAATTCTTCGCTTCTCTTCGGCTCTACGCCGATTAGAGGTGTCTAGGTCGGCCTGCCGAGCCTAGAAAACACCTAGGACCTCTCCTCCCCGACAGGGTCCCTCCTGGGAGTGAGATCCAGACGCCGTCGACGATCTTCGCTGACCTTGCGTACGCGTGGACCGTCCGGCCTATAGGCGCAGACCGTCCGCCCCGTCAGGCAGGAACACCAGTGTAACGCCCCGAATTTGAGAGTTGAATTTTTTTTCTTTCTCTAGCACTCTCCAAATTCGGGCGTTACCTTTCATCTTTCTTTTTCTTCTCGCTGAGCCTTGTTCATTTTCAAAGTTCTAGAGAGATTTAGCTCGATATCTTGTGTAAGTAAACCCTAGAAATATTTTCTTTTGTTTGTTGCACCATGCCGGTCCATGCATTTATTTTGGTTGAGTGAAATTGTGAAATCATTCATTTAGCAAATAGATTAGAAAAGGGAAAAAACCTTTTCTTTCTCTCCCCTCCCCCTCCCCTTGCGGCCCAGCCACGGCATTCCCCCCTCTCCTTGGGCCGGCTTGGCGGCCCAGCCAAACCCCCCTGCGCGGCCCAGCCGCCCTTGGTGGCCCAGCCCCCCCCCGCCCCCTCGCGCGCGGCGCGCGCAGGCGGTTAAGCCGCCGCCGCCTTCCCCCCCTGTGGGACCCACCTGTCATTACCCCTCCCCCCAAAATCTCTCTCTCTCCCCGCGCCCCCTCGCGCACGTCTCCCCCGCCCGGCTCGCCCGTCATCGAACCGCCGCCCGCCGCCCTGCCCTTGGCTGTGGCAAGCCCCCCTCCTCTTCTCCTCACCCCCCTTCTTCCCTTCCCCGGCGCGGCCATGGCGTGGCTGGCCTCGGCGGCCCCGACGCGCTCGCCTGCCCCGTCCCTGGCGCGCGGCTCGGCCCCCCCGCGGCGCTGTGACCCCGGCCCTGCCCGTGGCGCGCGGCCCCATCCTGGCGCGCTCCCCGTGCCTGGCTCGTCCGCCCCTCCCTACACGTCCCCGGCGTCGGCGCGGCCCAGCTGCTCGCCCATCCCGGTGTGTTCCCGGCGCGGCGCGTTCTTGGCTTGGCGTGGTCGGCCCCCGGCGCAGCCCCGCTGCCTACTCGCGGTGCGCAGCGCGGCGCGTGCGCGGCTCGGCCCCGGCATGTGCGCGATTCGTTCGCGGCGCATCAGCGCGGCCTTGCGCGCACGTGTGCTCGCGTGGTGCGCGTGTTGTCTTGGCGCGGCTCGCTGTGCCCTCGGCGCGACGCGTAGCGCTTCACCACGTTCGCGACATGCTCGTCTACCCCTAGCCACCCGTCTACCCCTCACCGTGTATTTTATGCGCATTAATGACATTGTTTATATTAATGAAATAGAAACTCAATTCAGAAATTGATTATGTTAGTTATTTCATGTAGTTAATCATTGACTTTGTTTAATGTCGACCAATTGGAAATTGTTATAACCCTAGTAGTGCATGTGATTAATACTGGTTAGTATAATTAGGTAGAACTAGATGAAGTAATGATTAACTATGCATCTACCCGTAATACGCTTCGATCATAGCTTTAACCACTGTGAGCCCTTCCTTCTTTTCTTTCCAGCGATTGCGAATGCAAAACCGTATGTCATATCTTATGTATATTCAGTTTATCTGCTCTCTTGTATGGTGTACTGTTTATTTCCTAATTCAAATGGATGGATGTATGTTTGTGCTCACATAGATAACGGTCTGGTTGCGGAGTCCGAAGAACTCACAGGAGAAGACCCTGAGCAGCAGCAGGTTGGTGGAGGCAAGTGTCCCTTGACCTATCTTTGTCCTAAACATTCTATAATTCACTTTCCGCATTTACACAGTTTATACCTAAGGATTGACTAGCTTTTGTTATCCATGTCCTTGCTTACCTATTTGGGTTGGATTATTATGATTTAGCTTTATGCTAGTGCTTAACACTAATCAATGAACATGATGAGATTTATCAATTACACGCTGTTTCCCTTCATTATTATGATATTATACTTGTGGCATTTAAGGGGGCTCGAGCGGTTTCTCGAGTGCCTCTCCGTAAGGACCTGTTCGTTGGATGACCGCCTGGGAAATCAGTGCAACTATGAGGGTGGAGTGGGATGCCCTTAGCTGAATAATTAGAAGAACCAGGGGTGTAGTTCGCTTAGCCACCGTGCCGTTAATGGGGCTCGGTGTATGCGGCTCGCTCTGCCAAGGTTGGTTCGCCCCTTGGGGAGGAGTGCAGTTCATTTAGGAAACCTAATGGGCGTCTACAGCCCCGGGGAATCTTTGTAAAGGCTACGTAGTGATACCCTGCTGGGTCACCTTGGTAGTGATCAATGGAGAGTCATGATCTCCAAGCTAAAAGGGAATCACGACTTATGGGTAAAGTGCGCAACCTCTACAAAGTGTTTGAAAACTGATATATCAGCCGTGCTCGCGGTTATGAGCGGCCAAGGGTGCTCCATTGATTAGTGATACTAGATCAGAGATGTTCTGATTACAGGTGGTGATGAGAATGATGGTTTTGGCATTGGCTATGGTAATGGTAAGTGGTATTCTTTCCGTTTGGAAAGGGTACGTTTGGGTTAATAACGTGGGTAAATTCTAAAACCTGGCTCTCTCTACTAGTAATAATAATCTGACCAACTAAAAGCAACTGCTTGATTTACCCCCCCACATAAAGCCAAACAGGACACTTGCTGAGTATGTTGATGTGTACTCACCCTTGCTCTACACACCAAACCCCCCCTTCCCCAGGTTGTCTGCATTGCAACCACTGCTCAGGAGAAGATGAAGCCGTAGAAGGAGACTTCCAGGAGTTCCAAGATTACGACGAGTTCTAAGCGTGGGTTAGCGGCAACCCCTAGTCGGCTGCCTGTGAAGGCCGCATGTATCTACATTTCTTTTCTGCACTTTGATTATTATAAAGACTATGTGGATGTCTCAGACATATGATGTAATCAACTATTATTCCCCTATTATATTATGATTTGAGCACTGTGTGATGATGTCCAGTTATGTAACTGCTATGTACATGAATTGCTGATCCTGGCACGTACATGGTCCGCATTCGGTTTGCCTTCGAAAACCGGGTGTGATAACTAGACCCTGTACCAGGTCGTGGACCATCCGGCCCCTAGCCACGGACCATCCGCGCCTCTGCAGAGGGCATCGCCGCCGGTTCTCATTATAGTGATTGGCACCCGAAAAGGTGTCAACATACTTTTGGCGACTCTGCTGGGGACTAGGTGTCTAGATCTGCTAAAAATCGGCTCGTAGATGGCCGGTTCTAAGGATCACACTAAGATCTCCACCACCAACATCATCAAGCCAGCCATGAAGGCACTCCCGACTGATGACCAAAGACCCTTTGAGGACCTCGTAATGCGTGATGAGAAAGAGGTTATGCAGCAATGGAACAAACAATGTGATAAACAGGAGGCGGAATTGCTGCATAAACTCTCCGAACGACGCAAAGAGGCGGCAGAAAAGTACTTGTCACACTTCACGGTGGATCGCTACCAGAAGGTCATCCGTCAAGGGGAGATCAATATGGAATCTCTCTTGCCTCCACTTCAGGGTCTTGCTGTAAGTACTACAGATCTATCTCTTATGACTTTCATGGATCAACGAGGAGATCAGTTAAAGCAATATGTAGATGAATCTATTAAAACGCATATACGTTCATATGAGAAAACAACTGCTCCTAGCTTTCCATCGCGAGAGTCTAATACAGAGCCACCCGCGCCAAGCACATCGGCTACAAATGGGTCACCCTTGACCTAGCCATCATATGGTATGCCGATGCACGATTTCGTGTCACCATAACAGCCGCCACCACTAGGCACGCGGCAGGTTCTGGACGTAGCCGGACCGTCCGAGCATCATCTCAGACAGTCCGGCGTATTTTGCCGGATCGTCTGACCTGATGCAGGCCCGCACACTGAACGCTCAGTTCGCACCGTGCATGGCCGGATCATCCTGGTACAACCTCGGACAATTCAGCCCCATCACGGACCGTCCGGTACATTACGTCAGACTGTCTAGATATGTCGTGGATCGTCCGGTACCATATGATGGGCCATCCGGATATGTAGCGGACCGTCCGATATCTGACGCCGGACCGTCCGAATATGGCATGAACCGGCCGGCGTATTACGCCGGACCGTCCGACTCTACACAAGTCCGCGCGCAGACCGTCCAAGTCGCGCCATATATGGTCAAATTGTCCGAGTACAACCTTGGACCATTTGGCCTAATTGCGGACCGTCCAGCCCTTTACGACAGACGGTCCGGGTACGGGACTACCCAGGCAGCACCATATATGGCTGGACAGTCCAGATATACCTTCGGACATTTGGCCCGGTCGCAGACCATCCAACCCCTTATGCCGGACCGTCCGGACATGCGTACGTAGAACCGAGAGCTGCACAATACACACAGTTCCAACACTCATCTTAGCAACACTATGTTGCCCCACCAGCAACACATTATAACCATGCCATACCACCTCATGGACACATGGCTGAATACTGTTCGGCCATTAGAGAGCCTGAGAGGTATAGGGCAGGAGCTGGTGACGTTAATCGGACATCTAACACACACCTTAGACATCCCTAGGAGGAAAGCTGACAGAGTGATGTCAGGCAACCTGAGGTTTCCACTCACAAACTTAATGGATGGTCGCCAGACATGGCGGAGAGGATCAGAGACGAGGTACCCGAGATGTTTAGGGACAAACTCAATGTTAGTGTGTCAGGCATAGGGCAATCGTATCAGAAGCCTTATAACCACCGATTCGACACCGTGCCGTATCCATAGGGGACTAGTATACTAGACTTCTCTAAATTTTCTGGTGAAGGTGGGAAAACACGCACGAACATATAAGCCAATTCATAGCACACTTGGGAGAATTGGCTGATGGGGAAGCCTACCGCGTTTGTTTATTCTCATTGTCCCTTACTGATACTGCATTCGCGTGGTGCGCAGCTTTGCCACCGAACTCTATTAACTCTTGAGAAGAATTAGAGCGGAAATTTCATGAACACTTCTTCTCAGGAGAACATGAGTTAGAATTGGCTGACTTAGCTTCAGTCCGATAGGGGCTTGAAGAATCGGTTAATGACTATATCTGGAGGTTCCAGGACACTAGAAACCAATGCTTTCAGATCCATGTCACGAAAAACAGCTAACAGGACTGGCTTTCAATGGGTTGTGACCTTACTTAAAAGAAAAATTAGATGGCACCCAATTCTTTTCGCTAGTACACTTGCACCAGCGGGCTATGACCTGTGAAAGCCGAAGTAAGGAAACATCAAAATCGGCTAGCCATAAGATGCATCTAGTGGGATACACTAATTCAGACGATGAATCCACAGTTGTATATACCGCCGAATTGGTTTGGCCAGGACAGGCTAAACCTTCTGCATGTTCTGCTTTACAGTCGATTCGAAAGAATCTACAAGAAGAAGTTAAGTTTACTTTTAATGTTGCCAAATGCGATAAAATATTTGACGAGTTACTAAAAAACGACAACATTGAATTAACTCATATTATTCGTCCTCTTGATGAATTAAAGAGGCGTGCTTATTGTAAGTGGCATAATTCCTTTTCTCATGCCACCAATGATTGTAATGTTTTTCGTCGACAGATACAATCAGCCATAAATGAGGGCCGATTAGCTTTTGAGGAGATGCAAGTGGAGACACAACCATTTCATGTTAATACAATAGAGCTCACATGCAAAAAGGTCTTGGTTCGACCCAAAATGGTCGATAAAGGAAAAGACAAGGGCATCATCATTGGTGATCCTCGCATGTCAAATATATCACAAAAGGAGATTTGTCGAAAGATTCCGGATGAGAAGGCTAAAAAGTCCAAAGGCGCCGGGGGGCAGGCACAATTAATGAGCCAAGCGTGACAGCCAGGCCTGAGCATCGCGGACGGTCTGGCACCTACGTGCGGACGGTCCGGCTAACTCAGCCGGGCAGTCCTCCTATGACCAAAGATGTCAGCCTCCACACAAAGCAAGGAAAGAGACGCAAGGGCAAAGCACATATGGCCGGCTGATCAAAGCATACCCTACATTTGATCAGTTGCTCTCCAAGAGTGCTTGCAAGAAGACCGTTCTACGTGATCGGTCAACGAAGAAACCCCGGTCACCTGGTAAAACAAAAAGGCCAAACAAAATGGCCCAGAAGGCGACACAACAAGCATCGCCTATTCATCCTATGAGACCAGGGTACTTTCCACCTGTTTACGCATCATCAGTGTTGGAACCTACCCTCCAAGATAGGTCGATCCAACGGGAAAGTAGGGAGAGAGTTTGCAAAGCTTAACATAGTATATTAAAAGCTTCATTAATCTCACCATGCCTGGGCACAGTACGGGGGTATTTATAGGTACTCGAGAGGCCTCTTGCCCCTATCAAAGACATTTAGGCCCTCGAGTACCTGGTTTATCCCAGAATATTCCCACGAGTGGAGGTTACAGACAGTCATTACAATAAACTTATTACAGACACGACCCTAATCACATACGTTCACACGGGGCCCAACTCTATGGGCCGAATCGCACATGGGCCTCCCTCGGTGGTGAGGGAGCGTGTGGTCCTGTAGACTTCTGCAGGGCCTTTGTCTTGTCTCGTATGAGCGAAGGGGGTCAAACAGACCTCCATCTGGCTGCGCCCTTGGCCTGTTCTTGCGGGTTCTGTGGATTCAGCCTTCGCTTGCGCATGGGTGGGGACGAAGTCAACGAGTGAAGGGTGGCGTGTTCGCCTTCGCCCCAACATTTGCCCTCCGAGGGACCAGTTTGACTAAGTTGGCTGGTGCCAAAGACCATCGTGAGATGGTGAAGACGCTGCCCTCGCTCGAAGTGGTCCTGCGGGCGTTTTTGAAATGTGACCATTGATTGACGTGTTACTATTGGACTGCATGTTTCCTAAGGCGTCGCGACGTGCCTATAAAAAGCTCACCGCGGCCGATCCCATTTCCGGCTTGCATCTGCGCAGTAGAAACCCTAGCTTTTTTTAAACTGCTCGCCTGCCCTCCTTGCGTGCTCTGCTTCAGAAATCTGGCCCGTATCAAGCAGATCGAGTGCCGCCGCCGACGGTACATTGCAATGTCTTCTTCTTCGTCTGCTGCGAACGCATCGCCGGCCGTGCCATCGTCCAAGGAGACCTTGAGTGATTTGGCGGTGATGGAGTTGCAGCCTGGCCATACCGTGGAGTTTGGTACTTCGAGGATTTCCTTGGTCCACGTGCTGGAGATGCATCGGCTTGGTTACTTTGGTAGCGGTGTCGGGCGGTCCCCGGGTGCAGAGGAGGTCCTCGAGCCTGAAGGCAAGTTAGTGGTTTTTAGGCCTTTTTTGTTGCCGGTCTTCGCCTCCCGACACATCGATTCGTCGTGGAGGTGCTGCGAAGGTTTCAAGTGCAGGTCCACCAGTTGACGCCGAATGCCGTGGTGGCACTGGCGAAATATGTTTGGGCAGTTACTTTGACGGAACCTCCCAAGTCATTAGGCCCACCTACAGTTGTCCTTGTCCCACGGACTTCAGACAAACCTGCAGGTGCACCTGATCACTTGATAAGTTCGGTATCTGAATTCCTTACCTTCCCAAGAGTGTTTCACCCGTCACGCAGACATTACAATACATCGGAGATACGGAAATGCGGAAGCAGTTACAATAACTTACTTTATTGAAAATAAGACAACGATATATAGTTACAGACCAGAACCAAAATATAAGTGTGCTGAGTATTATTTGTCGGGGACCATAATTAGGGGTACCCTCAAGACTCCTAAATCTCAGCTGGTAACCCCCATCAGCACAAAGCTGCAAAGGCCTGATGGGTGCGATTAAGTCAATGATCGGTCCATTCGAGGGACGCGATCATGCCTCGCCTGAGCCCAGCCTCGGGCAAGGGCAGCCGACCCCGGAGGATCTACGTCTCGCCCGAGAACCCCCTCCAGCAACGGACACACCTTCGGCTTGCCCGAGGCCCAGTATTCACCAAGAAGCAACCTTGGCCAAATCGCCATGCCAACCGACCAAATCGCAGGGGCATTTAATGCAAAGGTGGCCAGACACCTTTATCCTGACGCACACCCTCTAGTCGACAGAGCCGAAGTGACCGCAGTCACTTCGCCGCTCCACTGACCGGTCTGACAAGAGGACAGCATCGCCTGCGCTGCTCCGACTGCTGAGCCACTCGACAGAGTGAGGCTGACAGCAGCCAAGTCTGGCCCTAGGCGCCATGGGAAACTCTGCTTCGCCCGACCCCAGGGCTCGGACTCAGGCTCAGCCCCGGAAGACGACGAACTCCGCTCCACCCGACCCTAGGGCTCGGACTCGGGCTCAGCCCCGGAAGACGACGAACTCCGCTCCGCCCGACCCCAGGGCTCGGACTCGGGCTCAGCCCCGGAAGACGACGAACTCCGCTCCGCCCGACCCCAGGGCTCGGACTCGGGCTCAGCCCCGGAAGACGATGAACTCCGCTTCGCCCGACCCCAGGGCTCGAACTCGGGCTCAGCCCCGAAAGACGACGAACTCCGCTTCGCCCAACCCCAGGGCTCGGACTCGGGCTCAGCCCCGAAAGACGACGAACTCCGCTTTGCCCGACCCCAGGGCTCAGACTCGGGCTCAGCCCCGAAGGACGATGAACTCTGCTTCGCCCGACCCCAGGGCTCGGACTCAGCCCTGGCCTCAGCCGACGGTCTCTGCCTTGTCCGACCCGGGGGCTCGGACTTGACCTCGACCTCGGAGGAGCCTCCACCTCGCCCAACCTAGGGCACAAACCGACCACGTCAATAGGAGGCGCCATCATTACCCTACCCCGAGCTGACTCAGGCTACGGGGAACAAGACCGGCGTCCCATCTGGCTCGCTCTACTATACGAGTAATGATGGCGCCCCACACGCTCCATGACGACGGCGGCTCTCAGCCCCCTTACGGAAGCAAGAGGACGTCAGCAAGGACTCAAGAGCCTCGACAGCTGTCCTTCCGCCAGGCTCCAGCGCTCCTCCAACGGCCACGACACCACACGAACTGGGTGCCAAAACCTCTCCGGCTGCCACGATGGCATGTACTTAGGGCGCTAGCTCTCCTCCGCTAGACACGTTAGCACACTGCTACACTCCCCCATTGTACACCTGGATCCTCTCCTTACGCCTATAAAAGGGAGGTCCAGGGCCCTCTTATAGAGGGTTGGCCGCGCGGGGAAGGACGGGACGGCGCTCGCTCCCTCCCGCATGGACGCTTGTAACCCCCTACTGCAAGCGCACCCGACCTGGGCGCGGGGCTAACACGAAGGCCGCGGGTTCCACCTCCCACGCCTGTCTCCCTCCGGCTGCTTTTCCCCCCTTCGTGTTCTGCCTCGCGCCGACCCATCTGGGCTGGGGCACACGGCGACAATTTACTCGTCGGTCCAGGGACCCCCCGGGTTTCGAAACGCCGACAGTTGGCGCGCCAGGTAGGGGCCTGCTGCGTGTTGACGAACAGCTTCCCGTCAAGCTCCAGATGGGCAGTCTCCAGCAACCTCTCCGGCCCGGGACGGTGCTCCGTTTCGGGAGTCTTGAGTTCATGTCCCTCAACGGCAGCTACGACATGATACTCCTTCCCCCGCTGCGCAACAGCGACAATGGTGGTCGACAACCCGCCCACCGGCGGGGAAATCGACGACGCCTTCCCCACATGGTGGAAGGACGACATTCGGGCTTGTCCCGTCCCCTCCCCCACCGATGGAGGAGGAGGCGGGGCAACCAAGGCCAAGCAGGGGGCGGCACCTCGTTGGCTGTCGAGCGAGTCGACGGCGCTGGCGCCCCAACGGAGAGCGCGTCGGGCATCGGCCTCGTGTCTGAGACGAAGACGAGCGCCGTCTCCCCGCAACACACCAACCTCAAGCAAACGGACGACGCCAGCACGCTCGTGAAGGACTTGCTAGGCGTCACCCTCATACCTGAGACGACGGTGCAGTCAGTCCTTGACGTGACTTCGTCACCGCCCGTCGACCAAAAGGTACCGACCGATTCCCATCTCGCGCCTTTTGGATTCGGCCTCGACCCTCCAAGCAACTCCGCTCCGGTGGACACTCTCATAGAGGCGAGTCCAAACCCTCTGGGGTATCGTGTGCGGTCACCCTGGGACCGGCTGATGGCCGTCTCGACCTACGGGCCCTCGGGGTCCGAGGAAGATGGCGAGCCCGACTTCTGTTGGGATTTCTCCGGACTTGGTAACCCCAGTGCCGTGCGGGACTTCGTGACCGCATGCGACTACTGCCTCTCCGACTGTTCCGACGGTAGCCGCAGCCTCGGCGACGAGGACTACGGTCCAAGTCACGAATGTTTCCACGTCGATCTAGGGGGTCCTAGCGAAGGCAACCATCTTGGTATACCGGAGAACGGTGATCCCCCTAGGCCCGTGCCTCGCGTTGACATCCTTCGGGAGCTAGTTGTGGTCCCCGTCTCGGCGGGGGGTCATGACCCACAGCTCGAGCAAATCCGCGAGATGCAGGCCAGGCTCGACGAGGGAGCAGGAACGCTTGAGCCGATCCGCCGGGACATCGGGCCGGAATGGGCGGGCCAACCTCCGGCCGGAGAAGCGCGTCATCTCCCCTAGGGCATCCAGCACCGCATCGCCGACGACGTCAGGGTAAGGCCGCCACCGGTTTCCAGTGGAGTCGGCCAAAACCTGGCCGCAGCGGCAATACTTCTCCGCGCGATGCCGGAGCCATCAACCACCGAGGGGCGGCGTATCCAGGGAGAGCTCAAGAATCTCCTGGAGGACGTCGCGGTCCGATGGGCCGAAAGCTCCGCCTCCCGAAGGCAGGGGTACCCCTCGGAACATCGCGCCGCGACTTCCCGATTCATGCGGGAAGCCTCGGTCCACACCGGGCGCACGCGCAACACGGCGCCTGCGGCCCCGGGTCGCCTCGGCAACGAGCACCATCACTGCAGCCGTCAGGCCACCTCGACGAGAGGGTGTGCCGAAGCTACCAACCCAGGCGTGGGGGACGCTACGATAGCGGGGAGGATCGGAGTCCTTCGCCCGAACCACCCGGTCCGCAGGCTTTTAGCCGCGCCATACGACGGGCGCCGTTCCCTACCCGGTTCCGAACCCCGACTACTGTCACAAAGTACTCGGGGGAGACGAGATCGGAACTGTGGCTCGCGGACTATCGGCTAGCCTGCCAACTGGGTGGAACGGACGATGATAATCTCATCATCCGCAACCTCCCCCTGTTCCTCTCCGACACCGCTCGAGCCTGGCTGGAGCACCTGCCTCCGGGGTAGATCTCCAACTGGGACGACCTGGTCCAAGCCTTCGCCGGCAATTTCCAAGGCACGTACTTGCGCCCTGGAAACTCCTGGGATCTCCGAAGCTGCCGCCAGCAGCCGGGAGAGTCTCTTCGGGACTACATCCGGCGATTCTCGAAGCAGCGCACCGAGCTGCCCAACGTCACTGATTCGGATGTCATCGGCGCGTTCCTCGCCGGCACCACCTGACGCGACCTGGTGAGCAAGCTGGGTCGCAAGACCCCCACCAGGGCGAGCGAGCTGATGGACATCGCCACCAAGTTCGCCTCTGGCTAGGAGGCGGCTGAGGCCATCTTCCGGAAGGACAAGTAGCCCAAGGGCCGCCCATCGGAAGATGTCTCCGAGGCGTCAACTCAGCGCGGCACCAAGAAGAAAGGCAAGAAGAAGTCGCAAGCGAAATGCGACGCCGTCGACGCGGACCTTGTCGCCGCCGCCGAGTACAAGAACCCTCAGAAACCTCCCGGAGGTGCCAACCTCTTCGACAAGATGCTCAAGGAGCCGTGGCCCTATCATCAGGGGCCCGTCAAGCACACACTTGAGGAGTGTGCCATGCTTCGACGCCACTTTCACAAGGCTGGGCCACCCGCGGAGGGTGGCAAGGCTGTCGACGACGCTAAGAAGGAAGATCACAAGGCAGGAGAGTTCCCTAAGGTCCGCGACTGCTCCATGATCTATGGTGGGCAAATGGCAAACACCTCAGCTCGGCACCGCAAGCAAGAGCGTCGGGAGGTCTACTCGGTAAAGGTGGCGGCGCCAGTCTACCTAGATTGGTCCGACAAGCCCATCACCTTCGACCAGGGCGACCATCCCGACCATGTGCCGAGCCCGGGGAAATACCCGCTCGTTGTCGACCCCATCATCGGCAACGTCAGGCTCACCAAGGTCCTCATGGACGGAGGCAGCAGCCTCAACATCATCTACACCGAGACCCTCAGGCTCCTGCGGGTCGATCTGTCCTCGGTCCGGACGGGCGCTGCGCCTTTCCACGGGATCATCCCCGGGAAGCGCGTCCAGCCCCTCGGACAACTCGATCTACCCGTCTGCTTTGGGACGCCCTCCAACTTTCGAAGGGAGACCCTCACGTTCGAAGTGGTCGGGTTTCGAGGAACCTACCACGCAGTGCTGGGGAGGCCATGCTACGCCAAGTTCATGGCCGTCCCCAACTACACCTACCTCAAGCTCAAGATGCCGGGCCCCAACGGGGTCATCACCGTCGGGCCCACGTACCGACACGCGTACGAATGCGAAGTGGAGTGCGTGGAGTATGCCGAGGCCCTCGCCGAATCTGAGGCCCTCATCGCCGACCTAGAGAGCCTCTCTAGAGAGGAGCCAGACGTGAAGCGCCACGCCTGCAACTTTGAGCCAGCGGAGACGGTTAAGTCCGTCCCTCTCGACCCCTGCAACGACGCCTCCAAGCAGATCCGGATCGGCTCCGAGCTCGACCCCAAATAGGAAGCAGTGCTCGTCGACTTTCTCCGCGCAGACGCTGACGTTTTCGTGTGGAGTCCCTCAGACATGCCCAGCATACCGAGGGAAGTCGCCGAGCACTCACTGGATATCCGAGCTGGAGCCCGACCCGTGAAGCAGCCTCTGCGCCGATTCAACGAAGAAAAGCGCAGAGCCATAGGTGAGGAGATCCACAAGCTAATGGCGGCAGGGTTCATCAAAGAGGTATTCCATCCCGAATGGCTTGCCAACCCTGTGCTCGTGAGAAAGAAAGGGGGGAAATGGCGGATGTGTGTAGACTACACTGGTCTAAACAAAGCATGTCCAAAAGTTCCCTACCCTCTGCCTCACATCGATCAAATCGTGGATTCCACTGCTGGGTGCGAAACCCTGTCTTTCCTCGATGCCTACTCAGGGTATCACCAGATCAGGATGAAAGAGTCCGACCAGCTCGCGACTTCTTTCATCACACCCTTCGGCATGTACTGCTATGTTACCATGTCGTTCGGTTTGAGGAATGCGGGTGCAACGTACCAGCGATGCATGAACCATGTGTTCGGCGCACACATCGGCCGAACAGTCGAGGCCTACGTCGATGACATCGTAGTCAAGACGAGGAAAGCCTCCGACCTCCTTTCCAACCTTGAAGTGACATTTTGATGTCTCAAGGCGAAAGGCATGAAGCTCAATCCCGAAAAGTGTGTCTTCGGGGTCCCCCGAGGCATGCTCTTGGGGTTCATCGTCTCCGAGCGGGGCATCGAGGCCAACCCGGAGAAGATCGCAGCCATCACCAGCATGGGGCCCATCAAGGACTTGAAAGGCGTACAGAGGGTCATGGGATGCCTCGCGGCTCTGAGCCGTTTCATCTCGCGCCTCGGCGAAAGAGGCCTGCCTCTGTACCGCCTCTTAAGGAAGGCCGAGTGCTTCACTTGGACCCCTGGGGCCGAGGAAGCCCTCGGGAACCTGAAGGCGCTCCTCACGAACGCGCCCATCTTGGTGCCCCCCGCTGCCGGAGAAGCCCTCTTGATCTACGTCGCCGCTACCACTCAGGTGGTTAGCGCCGCGATTGTGGTTGAGAGACGAGAAGAGGGGCATGCATTACCCGTCTAGAGGCCAGTCTACTTCATCAGTGAGGTACTGTCCGAGACCAAGATCCGCTACCCACAAATTCAGAAGCTGCTGTACGCGGTGATCCTGACGCGGCGGAAGTTGCGACACTACTTCGAGTCTCATCCGGTAACTATGGTGTCATCCTTCCCCCTGGGGGAGATCATCCAGTCCCGAGAGGCCTCGGGTAGAATTGCAAACTGGGCGGTGGAGATCATGGGCGAGACGATCTCGTTCGCCCCTCGGAAGGCCATCAAGTCCCAGGTCTTGGCGGACTTCGTGGCTGAATGGGTCGACACCTAGCTCCCAACAGCTCCGATCCAACCAGAACTCTGAACCATGTTTTTCGACGGGTCGCTGATGAAGACGGGGGCCGGCGCGGGCCTGCTCTTCATCTCGCCCCTCGGGAAGCACCTATGCTACGTGCTACGCCTCCACTTCCCGGCGTCCAACAACGTGGCTGAGTACGAGGCTATGGTAAACGGGTTGCGAATCGCCATCGAACTAGGGGTCCGACGCCTTGACGCTCGCGGTGACTCGCAGCTCGTCATCGACCAAGTCATGAAGAACTCCCACTGCCGCGACCCGAAGATGGAAGCCTACTGCGATGAGGTTCGGCGCCTGGAAGACAAGTTCTACGGGCTCGAGCTCGACCACATTGCCCGACGCTACAACGAGACTGCGGACGAGTTGGCTAAAATAGCCTCGGGGCGAACAACGGTTCCCTCGGACGTATTCTCCCGAGACCTGCATCAACCCTCCGTCAAGACCGACGACACTCCTGAGCCCGAGAAGGCCTCGGCCCAGCCTGAGGCACCCTCGGCTCAGCCCGAGGTACCCTCGGCCCCTGAGGGTGAGGCATTGCGCGTCGAGGGGGAGCGGAGCGAGGTCACGCCTAATCAAAACTGGCAGACCCTGTACCTGCAATATCTCCACCGAGGAGAGCTACCCCTCGACCAAGCCGAGGCTCGGCGGTTGGCGCGGCGCGCCAAGTCGTTCGTCTTGCTGGGAGACGAAAAGGAGCTCTACCACCGCAGCCCCTCGGGCATCCTCCAGCGATGCATTTCCATCGCCGAAGGCAAGGAGCTCTTACAAGAGATACACTCGGGGGCTTGCAGCCATCACGCAGCACCTCGAACCCTTGTTGGAAACGCCTTCCGACAAGGTTTCTACTGGCCGACGGCGGTGGCCGACGCCACTAGAATTGTCCGCACCTGCGAAGGGTGTCAGTTCTACGCAAGGCAGACACACCTGCCCGCTCAGGCTCTGCAGACCATACCCATCACCTGGCCGTTTGCTGTGTGGGGTTTGGACCTAGTCGGCCCCTTGCAGAAGGCACCCGGGGGCTACACACACCTGCTGGTCGCCATCGACAAATTCTCCAAGTGGATCGAGGTCCGACCCCTAAACAACATCAGGTCCGAACAGGCGGTGGCGTTCTTCACCAACATCATCCATCGCTTTGGGGTTCCGAACTCCATCATCACCGACAACGGCACCCAGTTCACCGGCAGGAAGTTCCTGGACTTCTGCGAGGATCACCACATCCAGGTGGACTGGGCCGCCGTGGCCCACCCCATGACAAATGGGCAGGTAGAACGTGCCAACGACATGATTCTGCAAGGACTCAAGCCTCGGATCTACAACGACCTCAACAAGTTCGGCAAGCGGTGGATGAAGGAACTCCCCTCGATGGTCTAGAGCCTTAGGACAACGTCGAGCCGAGCCACGGGCTTCACACCGTTCTTCCTAGTCTATGGGGCCGAGGCCATCTTGCCCACAGACTTAGAATACGGTTCCCCGAGGACGAGGGCCTACGCCGACCAAAGCAATCGAGCTAATCGAGAAGACTCACTGGACCAGCTGGAGGAGGCTCGGGACATTGCCTTACTACACTCGGCGCGGTACCAGCAGTCCCTGCGACGCTACCACGCCCGAGGGGTTCGGTCTCGAGACCTCCAGGTGGGCGACCTGGTGCTTTGGCTGCGACAAGACGCCCGAGGGCGGCACAAACTCACGCCTCCCTGGGAAGGGCCGTTCGTCGTCGCCAAAATTCTGAAGCCCGGAACATACAAGATGGCCAACAGTTAAGGCGAGGTCTACAGCAACGCTTGGAACATCCAACAGCTACGTCGCTTCTACCCTTAAGATGCTTCCAAGTTATTCATACACCCCGTTCACACACAAAGTCTGGTCGTCAAGGAAGGGTCAGCTTTGCCTCGGCAAAGCCTGACCCTCCCTCGGGGGCTAGAAGGGGGGAACCCCCTCTGCATCGAAATTTTCCTCGAAAAAAGAAAAAAATCTTTTCTGCCAGAATGCCTTTCGTGCTTTTCGACTACTTCGAAAGTGGATCCTGAAAACGACGGAGTACACGTAAGCAGCCAAGGCTGACCGAGCCGAGGGACTCCAACGCCTCTGGGATACAGATACCTCACTCATCACCTTCTGCGATAAGTAACTCGCGCTCGGATAAGTGATTCCGTGGACCGAACAAGTCTTCACGCTCGAAAGCTCCTCTGCTGGAACGATTTTTCGGGCCTTCTCGACTGCGTCGGTGACAGAACCATATGGACGAGTAAGAGTGAGCGTAAGCGGCAAGGCCGACCGAGCCGAGGGATTCCTACGCCTCTGGGATACGGATACCTCACTCATCACCTTCCGTGAAAAGCAACTCTCGCCCGCACAAACAATTCTGTTACCGACAAATAAGTCCGGATACTCGAAACAAGAGGAAAAGAAACACAGCTTTACAACACGACGATGGTATGTTTGGGCCTCGGCGGCCGCAGAAAACATACACACACTACAAGACAACCCGATCCTGCAGGCTCGGACGTCGACAGTTGAAGGGGGCAGCGGCACCCTCGGCGTCAACTACACCTTCGGCGGGGTCTGGCCTAGCCTCGGACGGCGACGCAGTCGGAGGATCCCCACTCTGAAGGACGACATCAGCACCACACCCGGGCCATCGCCGCCAGGGTCTCCTCCAGGAATCCGGCTCGAGCAGATGGCTCAGCCGCCCACCCCGAGGCCTCGGCCAGCTGTCCCCCAAAGACATCAGCCCGGCTTGTGGCCTCGGCAACTCAACTCCGGCGTCGGTCCCACCAGTGGACGACCCGGCCAGGCTCCGGCTGACCAAATCTTCTTTTTGAGCCAACTCTGCCTCTGTCCGTGCTGACACCGCTACCTCCGGCTTCGGCTCATCGAAGAGCGGCCGAGGATTCCTTTAACTAAGCAGGAGAAGCCTCGGACAGCAAGGCCGACCGAGCCGAGGGACTCCTACGCCTCCGGGATACGGATACCTCACTCGTCACCTTTGCACGAGGCGACTCACGCTCGGTGAAGCGGTTCAGATAGTCGACAGGCGAGTCTTAGTGCTCGAAATGAAGAAAAAACATAGCTCCGCGCCGAAAATACATACATGTTCATGCCCCGACAGCCACAATGAACAAAAGACCGGCACACAAGGTGCCAATACAAACGGAACCCCAGTTCCACCTCCGCAGGTACGAACAACCCCACACGATTGGGGGGCCTGCGGAGCAACAGAAGGCCGACGGGTGGCTCGCCGTCGCCCGCTCCGGCAACAGCGACAATGACCTCCGCCCCGAGTGGCGAAGCAGCTTCAGCAACGGCTTCCGGGCGGGTGCTACGGCAGGAGGGCTCTCGCCCACGAAGGACGAGAACCAGCCATTCAAGCCGGGGGACGGAGGTCTGGGGGTGCAGGCGGAGTTGGCAATCTCCTTGGCAGAGAAGCCTTCTCTGGCTGCCACCACCTCAATACCGTGCTAGCGGGCGCCGGGCGCCTCAAGGCGCACCGGCAAGTCCTCGCCCTCGCTGGAGCCACCCAGAACATGAGCGCCGCCCTCGTGGCGCATGACGTGCTGGGCGACCCTCTGATGTAGCTGTCGGCGCGAGGAAGACATAGACGTGGCTGACCCGTACGCGGCGCGACCATCGTCCGGATGAAGGACGGAATGCTGCACCCTGGCTAGGCAGCGGCAGTCCGCTTTCCCCGGCGTGGCTGAGGGAAGCCTCCGCGGGGCTGGAAGATGCCTTTCTCCCCCAGACGCCGGGGGAAGAAAAGGGTTACCGACCCACGCGGAGGAAGCCCCCCGGCTCGCCTCACCCTCCGCCCCAGCAAGGATGATGAAGATCCTTGGAGCTGAGGGCGGGGCAGAGGTCGCAGCCCGGTTCGCTTCTCCCCGCCATCAAGCTGGAGGTCACCGTCTTGGGTGACCACCGGTGAGGGGATGCGGCCGGGCTGCATGATGAAAATCCTTGAAGTCGAACGATGGCTGAAAGGTACCAACTTCCACGAAGTTGTGTTCCTCCAACGGCAAGGCGGAAGGATTGCGGGTGTTCCCCATCCAGGGGCTCGGAAGGTGGAAAGACACAGTGCATAAGGGAGCGCGAAGACATGGCCACCTTTCAAGGAGGTCACCCTCCTTATAAAGGCGACTCTCCCCGCTTGCGTCCTCAGCCATCGTGGGCTGAGTCTTCTCCAACACGCTCCAAGGTCCTCCTCCTACAACACGGGGGCTGGGCCCCGCGCATCATGCAAGCTGGTCCAGGGCAGAAGGAGCCAAACCGCCGCGCGCGGGGCATGCAACTGCCCAGCGGTTACAAGCATTCCTCCACTTTCGCCCAGACCAACGGGTGAAAGGGTGGACAGCCATACAGTCGACATGCAACCGCGCCAAGTGGGCGCACCCCTTCGACTCCAACGCGCCCAACATGGAGGCCCAGGCCCACACATCATGCAACCGGCGCGCCGGTTGCTACGTGCGAGCAACTGCACCGCCACTCGCACCACTACCGCGCCTCCTCGACTGCGGAACCAATACCGCGACTCGAGGCAACCCTACGTATGACCCAGCAGTGCCATCCAGGCGCGACGGTCAATACGGCCAAAAATGGGCCAGCAGTAATGGCGGTGGCAGGCGGGCAGGAGCAGCGGTCACGTCGTCAGCCAAGCTTACGTCCCATCCAGGGGCAGCGAGAGAACCCTCTCTCACGGCATGAAGACGGCGCGCCCGTGTTCCGTTCCTCGAACGGCTCACACACGCGCAACGGCCACCTCGCGAACCACTCGCCCCGTCGCATTAACTCCGCGGCGGGACAGGCGGCGCCTCAGGAAGGAGAAGCAAGCGACGCTTCGCCTTCGCCATAATGACCGCGTCGAAAAAGGTACGCCACGTCATTCGATTTTGTATCCTTTTCCTTTTCCTCTTTCTCTCTCTTACAACAGGGACCGGGAAAGGGGGATACCCCAAAAAGGACCCTTCTCCGTGAAGGAAACAGGCCCCGAGCCTCCCTACTGATCAGAGGTTCAAAGGCTGGCCCCTCGGAGGGGTTCAACGGCCACCTCAGAGCGCTTGGGTTCTGCGCCCACTACTGGTCAGAGGTTCGATGGACGGCCCCTCGGAAGGGTTCAATGGCTGCCTCAGGCCACTCGGGCTCCGCGCCCATTACTGATCAGGGGTTCGTAGGCTGGCCCTCGAAGGGTTCACAGTCGCCTCAGACACAGAGTGAGGGATGACCCTGGGTACGTTCGATACATAACCAAGGCTCGGGCTACGCTCCCAAGGTACCCTAGGACATTTCCGAGACCAGCGGGAACGATCTTGTAACGGAATCCCATCAGAGGGAGGCATCGAGCCCTCAGACCCCGTCAAAAGGGGACCGGGTCCGGCAGATCACCCGCAGGTACTTTTGGAGTGCGCCTCCGAGCCTCTAGCCGACCCCTAACAAATGGGGCACGGGCGTCCACTCGGATTACCCGCCAGCAGCTCACCAGAGACACCATGTTCGGCGCCCTCCGAGGGCAACATGGCGCTTCCCCCCCTCCTCCTTGCGGAAAGGCGACGCAGGGGCGTATGTAAAAAAGTCGAGTCTGTCCTTGACCGTCCTCTCGCCCTGTGCAGAGGCTCGGGGGCTACTCTCGCAAACCCGGCTCCGGCCAAATCGTTGACAGCGTCAACATACCAGCCCGAGAACTTGGGACCCGACCGAGCACCCGGGCTACGGCCAGCTCGCATGAGGGAACAACCAGACCAGCTGAAGTGTTGCGAAACGCACTAAGACCTCGAAGGAGTCAAACTACTCCTCCGAGGCCTCGGGGGCTACACCCGGCGGGTGCGCTCGCGCGCACCCACCGGAACAAAATGCAACCAAAAAAAAGGCTGGTCCCCTTGCAAAAAAGTGCGGCAAAAGCCTCCAAGCGAGTATAAACACTCGCTTCGAGGCTCGGGGGCTACTGTCGGGGACCATAATTAGGGGTACCCTCAAGACTCCTAAATCTCAGCTGGTAACCCCCATCAGCACAAAGCTGCAAAGGCCTGATGGGTGCGATTAAGTCAAGGATCGGTCCATTCGAGGGACGCGATCACGCCTCGTCCGAGCCCAGCCTCGAGCAAGGGCAGCCGACCCCGGAGGATCTACGTCTCGCCCGAGGACCCCCTCCAGCAACGGACACACCTTCGGCTCACCCGAGGCCCAATCTTCACCAAGAAGCAACCTTGGCCAAATCGCCACGCTAACCGACCAAATCGCAGGGGCATTTAATGCAAAGGTGGCCTGACACCTTTATCCTGACGCATGCCCTCCAGTCGACAGAGCCGAAGTGACCACAGTCACTTCGCAGCTCCACTGACCGGTCTGACAAGAGGACAGCGCCGCCTGTGCCGCTCCGACTGCTGAGCCACTCGACAGAGTGAGGCTGACAGCAGTCAAGTCCGGCCCTAGGCGCCATGGGAAACTCTGCTTCGCCCGACCCCAGGGCTCGGACTCGGGCTCAGCCCCGAAAGACGACGAACTCCGCTCCGCCCGACCCTAGGGCTCGGACTCGGGCTCAGCCCCGGAACACGACGAACTCCTCTCCGCCCGACCCCAGGGCTCGGACTCAGGCTCAGCCCCGGAAGACGACGAACTCCGCTCCGCCTGACCCCAAGGCTCGGACTCGGGCTCAGCCCCGGAAGACGACAAACTCCGCTTCGCCCGACCCCAGGGCTCGGACTTGGGCTCAGCCCCGAAAGACGACGAACTCTGCTTCGCCCGACCCCAGGGCTCGGACTCGGGCTCAGCCCCGGAAGACGACGAACTCCGCTTCGCCTGACCGCAGGGCTCGGACTCGGGCTCAGCCCCGGAAGACGACGAACTCCGCTTCACCCGACCCAGGGCTCGGACTCGGGCTCAGCCCCGAAGGACGACGAACTCCGCTTCGCCTGACCCCAGGGCTCGGACTCAGCCCTGGCCTCAGCCGACAGTCTCCGCCTTGTCCGATCCGGGGGCTCGGACTCGAGCTCGACCTCGGAGGAGCCTCCACCTCGCCCAACCTAGGGCATGAACCGACCACATCAATAGGAGGCGCCATCATTACCCTACCCGAGCTGACTCAGGCTACGGGGAACAAGACCGGTGTCCCATCTGGCTCGCTCTACTATACGAGTAATGATGGCGCCCCACACGCTCCATAACGACGGCGGCTCTCAGCCCCCTTACAGAAGCAAGAGGACATCAGCAAGGACTCGACAGCCTCGACAGTTGTCCTTCCGCCAGGCTCCAGCGCTCCTCCGACGGCCACAACACCACACGAACTGGGTGCCAAAACCTCTCCGGCTGCCACGATGGCATGTACTTAGGGCGCTAGCTCTCCTCCGCTAGACACGTTAGCACACTACTACACCCTCCATTGTACACCTGGATCCTCTCCTTACGCCTATAAAAGGGAGGTCCAGGGCCCTCTTACAGAGGGTTGGCCGCGCGGGGAAGGACGGGACGACGCTCGCGCATGGCCGCTCGCTCCCTCCCGCGTGGACGAATGTAACCCCCTACTGCAAGCGCACCCGACCTGGGCGCGGGGCTAACACGAAGGCCGCGGGTTCCACCTCCCACGCCTGTCTCCCTCCGGCTGCTTTTCCCCCCTTCGCGTTCCGCCTCGCGCCGACCCATCTGGGCTAGGGCACGCGGTGACAATTTACTCGTCGGTCCAGGGACCCCCCGGGTTTCGAAACGCCGACATTATTATTACATAACATGGGAGGCAAAAAACCCTCCCAAATAAACAGTAAAAGTTTTTTCTTAACGGAGGACCTTTCCTCCCACAGCTTTAGTCTTGATTCTCTTCTTTTGGTACCACCTTGGAACATAAGCAACAAAAGTTTGCTGCTTCTTCACCTAAAACAACATGGGACAAAGCCCTGAGTACGAAGTGTACTTTCACAAGACTTACCCGACAAAGTAAAAGACTCTCAAGGATATGCTGGCTTTAAGGGGAGTCAAGGTAAGGCTTATCAATAATCAATGACTCTGTTTGCAGAAATGCTTACTAATAGTGGATCCTTAAAAATCTAGTTTTATTTGTCAGGTTAAGTAAAATTACGTGCAACTAGAAATCTTTCTACTCTAGTTCAATCACTTGACCTATACTAGCCAATTTCTTAACAACCCTTCATCTTCACTGGATTGCTACGTGTAGGGCAGTGACCAAGTCTTCATATCCGCAAAGTTACGGCGATCTGAATCGATTATACTTAGCTGAGGATCTCCAATCACACGACATATGTAGCACTTAACACTTGCATATGTCAACTCACCACCGGGGTTCTTAAGACTAGATCAGGTTCACGCCAACCGAGAGAACAGATACACCACCGTCTAGCCTCTTGCCACAGAGGGTACACGCTACTCTCGCCATCTCTCCACTCCCATTGCGTGTTATCTTATTCTGGTATTAGTCTGCCAGAGGCAAAGCTTACCCATGATGAGGCATGTGACCAGTTAAAGGGTCCTCAATCAGCAAGCCTACATCGAGACGGTCCTTAATCGACTTAGACGGAGACACTACACCGAGACTCTCTTCTCGTGCAAGTCACCCGCCCGGTCTCAGCTTAATCATTTCAAACCCAAAGTTTGGTACCTGGCAGAGGTACATCTTTTCCGATGTTGAACCCATCATGGCCATGATGGATCCACCATCAAGTTTTATATTCGAAAACATCCCACCCACTTTGCAACATCATCTTTTGTGAAAACAAAACATTTTGTTTTTCTAGAGTAGGGCTAGGCATAAGAAAAACCTTTTGCAAAACAAGGATTTAAGAGAAGTAAACAAATCCAAGGAAGGAAATGCAGGAATTGGTTTAGCACACAACTCCTATCACCTAATGCATCAAGCAAGTGAGAATGTTTTTAAAAGGAACAAGGAGGTGGCAAATGCACCGGGGCTTGCGTTGTGTTACTAGTGAATCAGGCTCTATTCCACAGATATCAAAATAAAAACAGTTGCCTGCCTGATGTTCTTCAGGTGGTGGTGGTGAAGTCCTTGTCTCTTCAACTTCTACTTCCTCCTCGTTTTCTAAATAAAGCCAAATATGATAATGAATGCTCATGTAATGCTCATGAAGTTGCAAAGATAATAAAAGTTTATTATCTAAGGTCTTGAATACAACTTTCCTTCACGGATCTCCGAGAACTTAGGGTTTTCGGAGTCAATAGTGAAGTTCATAGGGCAGGGGGCTAGGGTTTTGGGTTCTAAGTATCAAACATGGTCCAAATCATACCAAACTTTACCCAAGGCTTCTAAATATTATTTAGAGTTTATCCTAAAAGTTTAATGAATTTTGGGATTATAAATTACTCTATAAAATTCCAGAAGTATATATTTTAACTGTTTAAAATACCCCAAAATTCTCTATTGGAGCTAAAAATCATGAAACTATTTTTAATAAATACTATAGGAAATTAGAAGCCTAGCAAAATTGGTCTTGTATTTTTAGCAGTTTTCTACAATTTGCTAGGAATTTCCTAAGTCCAAAAGAAAAAGAAAAGGAAAAAGGCGCTACAGGAATGGGCTTAAACTGGCCTGAGTCGGCCCACTACTGGATGAAAGTGCCCGCGCGCGCGCCCGCGTGCAGACTTTGCACAGAGATACTTGTCATTTTAAATAACCCAAACTGATTCACCGCACTATTTCTAAGAGTCGCTGACAGTTTACAAAAACCTCCCCCGAGTTCTATTTCTTCGCAGACTGCACTCCCCGATGGTGAACGGCGCTAGACCGTGCTCCGGCGATCTTACGCCGGCCGATTTACTTGATGACCGGTGCCCTACTTTGGCAGAGACCAAATTCAAGACCTAAAGAGGGTTTCCCCTCAACCAATTTTACTAATGGCGCTTTGAATCAACCGGTCCACGAAGACAGCGCGGACAATGGATGAGCATGGGCGTTCTCGGTGATCCAGGGCGGTCTAGTTCAATCAGAGGGGTCAAACAGCATTAGGAGGTCTTAAAGAGACTAGAACAAATGACCAGAGAGCTTGAACCAACCTGAAACAAGCTGGCCAGGGCGAGGGTGCTTTCACGGCGGTGGAAACCGAATTGGGGCAATGAGCAATTCACGGTCTCTGGTGAACGATTGGAGGCAAGCATGGGCGCTATGGATGGGTGCTTACCCTATAGAGCTCATGGCGGGCTCAATTTATAGCAGTCATGAGCGGTGGGTGGGGAATTAGACGAAGACGCGCGGCGGCCGGAGGAGAAGAGAGTTACTGGCGCTAGGGATTGGTGGCCTTTACCGTGGCAAGCACCTCGGCGATCACCGGATAGGCTTAACACGATTAATTGCGATGTGGTAAGATGCCCGGGCACGTGGCACACGATCGGCAGGCAGCCAACACCGGTGAGCTTATCTGCGCCGGTCGCAAGGCAACGAGGTACGGCGGCCAGCCACCGAAGCTATCCCCAAGCGAAGATCTTTTTACCTAGGAGCGTTATCCGGTCACCGGTGTGCACGAATCGCAACGGCGGCGTGGATCTAGGCGCACAATCACCAGCGGTCAAGTGCGCTGCACCAGCGATCTTGTATAGGGCACTGTACCATTGGAACCTCTATTCAGTCAGCCTAACAGATCAAGTTTGGGCTAGATTTTCTTCTGATTTTACATGGCAACAAGGCCATCGTTCTGTAGCAAAGTTGTAGCCTAATGATCCAGCTACAATCTTACTATAGTAACCATAGCCAATTACTGACTAGATTATGGCCAAATCCAAGCTCAAAGATGGCTCAAACACACTGTCAGTCTGAATTCAGACTTAAGACAGTCTGACAGTTAATCTTTAGGCACATTTTTTTTCCAATTTCTGTTCAGCACAAGTACTTAGTCACTTAAGTAAACTTGTTCTCCTATAATAGCTCAATAGGTTTGATGTGTTGACCCTAGGCAAATTCTCAAAATTTTTGGATCTACAGAGCCCTAAAGTCAGCCCTACTTCACTGTTTTTAGACTTAACCAATTGAGCACAAGGGTGGCCCTTTTGCAAGTAAGCCCAATTCACATCTTTTGACTTGGGAATCCCCAAGTATGTGAGCCATATGACTTAAGGTACCCTAATGCCTTGGTTTTTGCACTTTAGTCCAAAAGTGCACTAGTTTTGCACTTAGCCCCCTAGGGTTTTATTCTAGGGTTTTCCAGGGTTCTATTTAGGGTTTTTGGGGATCCTAGGGTTTGGATGCTACTTAAGTTCATCCATGGTGACATTTTATGACCATCTCTAATGAGTTTTTTGAAGTTTTCTCTTATTAGGCTTTGTTTTACCCTTCTGAGCCCAATTTAGGGTTAAGTACCCTACTCTAGGGTTTTACCCATAAAATGTCATATCAATACAACTTGTTTGAAATTTTTTCCTAGTGAATGCACTCTAGGTGTGACAAACACATGATATGCCAATGCTTATGATGTTATGCTCAAGTTTTAGTGGCAGTAACACCAGGGGTGTTACATACTTCCTGTTGTGAACTTGTTCTCAAATGCTATGAGTTAAGAACAAGGCAACACAAAGAATGTTAAACGTTAATGCCCTTCGTCCTTCAAGGCATTATTTCCCTTAGGATATAATGATCTTCGGACGAAGGTTACGAAGGACATACCTTCATCAGTACAGCGTATGGTAACGAAAAGAGAATCATATGAAATGTAAAAGATAACACGAATAATTATGTATTATTATCGACTCATTTTTATTTTATTATCATAGAAAAATAGAAATGATATCAATTTACAAATGTACCTTCGGCTTGAAAGAAGGTAAGGGTACAAGCGTGACGCAAAAGTAAATGCCCAGTCAGCGTGAACAGTACGGGAGCACTGTTCATCTATTTATAGGCACGGGACGCAGCCCATGTAAAATTACACCCATGCCCTTTACATTTGCTAATGACTCTATAGTGATCCATCGAGGTCTAAATAGCCTTTTCCCTTTTAAGTCAGTTCTCTTTTCTACTATCATGCCGAAGCTCCCCTGCGCATAGCTTTGGCTCTGCGCCAACCTTCGTATTCTTTGTGCTTCTTCACACTGTAGTTCTGATCTAAGTCCAAAGGTACCTGTTCATATATTATACTCTAGAAACATTGTTAGATCATGTTTTGAGGACCTTCGGAAGACGAAGGCCCCCAACAGTAGCCACTCACAAGGTTAATTTGTTAGAATAATGAATTCAGATTGCGATATGGACGAAGGCCCTAAGCCGAAGGTCCGAAAAAACACCTTCCCTTTGCTAGAATAGCAACAGTCAATGACAGACGGGGCCCTCCAACTTGGAGCACACTGGGCATAAAAATAAGAACTCACCCCGAGCACATTTGGTATGCCTGCTTTGCTTTACTTAACTTCTTAGCTCTTGCTTGCCAACAGTTGCTTAGTTTCTTAGATTTTGAAAGCTTCGGTTTTAAGAACACATTTTCACCATTTCCGAAGAGAAGATGTCTCAAGATAAAAAAGTTGTTGCTGAGATGAAGCTGAGCGAGGAGGAGAAACTCCTTGAGGAGAAGACTACTAGCTTTGTTGAATCAAAAGCAAAGACAAATACAGAAAAGATTACTAGGGAGATTCTAGAAGGCTTATCTGAAGATACCGGTGACAGCGACAGTTATGATGCGGAAAGTGGGGGCGAAGACTCCGAAGATCGGCACTGGCGACCAAGTCATGCAGTCTTTGGAAAATCGACTATCAGACATAGTCATCTTGATAATATGAGAGGAAGGTATTTTCGAGATATGTATATTGTGAGGGCTGACAACGGAGACAGGATTGTTCCTGTTCCCGAAGAAAATGAAGTCGTAATCTACCGAAGCTTCTTTAAAGCTGGACTTCGATTCCCACTAAGCAGATGGGTGGTTGAAGTTTTAAAGATTTATGAGATTTTCCTTCACCAGATTACTCCCGAAGCAATTATTAGAATGGGGATCTTCGTCTGGGCCATGAGAAGTCAAGGTCTAGAGCCAAGTGCAAAATGCTTTTGCAGTATGCATGAATTGTGTTATGAAACGAAACCCTAGGGTAAAGAACAGTACCATAACAATTTTGGTTGCTACAGCTTCGTTGCTCGTTCTAGCTCAAGCTACCCAGTACCAACCTTTCAGTAGAGATGGCCCAGAGCCTGGATGGAGGAGTGGTTTTACGTGAAGAATGATTTAAAAGCAAGAGAAGATATTAAAGAAATCATCATGCGCCCCATCTGGTCGCGCTTCGGCCTCCGAAAGCCGAAGGTAGAGATTGATGAGGTAGCCGAAGCATGCCAAAAGGGCCTTCAGCACAGTCTGCGCATTTATTGGGACAAGGGACTTAGTCCAAGAGCACGTGGCCTACAGGATATGGCCATTGATAGACAACTAGGAGATGCCAAAAGAGACCATCAGCAACCCTAACGAAGGTGGTTTGGTTCGATTGAAATATACCTTCAGGTTTAGAGACCAATTTATCGAACCAGACGATAACTGGCTGAAGTGTGTTGAAAACACTAGTGATGAACTACTTGGAGCCTACTCCAAGTCTGAAGATAACACACTATCTGCGGCCTTTAAGAGCCAAAAAAAGAAGAGGCTAAATAGAGTTTTTTATGCTATTGGATTTATGTACCCTAACTACCGCTACCCGCCACGGGGGCAGAAGAGAAAGAGTGCAACTTCTGGGAAGGATGTTGTTTCAGCTGCTCCAAGCGAGCCTGCGCCGAAGAGGAAAAAGGTGAAGGTTCTTACTCACCGACCGCGCTATATTGAACCAGCCACAGTGCCTGAATTTGGCAGTGAGACCTCTTCGGCTACTGAAGCCAAAGAACCTGCGCTTACGCAGAGGATTGAAGAGCCAGCTACAATGTCGAAAGCATCCTCAGCCAAATTAGCTGAGCCGAAGGCCGATAATATTGAAGAGATAGGAGTCGAGGGAACGAAAATATTAGAAGTTCTAAGCCCTTCGGCAGAAGTGACAGTGCCGAAGACACAAAAAGGTCTTACAGCAACCCCCAAGAGGAAAAGGATGGCCAGTGTACTAGATGTGTTGGAGACGATAAAAACTTCAAGCTCTACTCCAGGGAAAACTGTCGAGGCTTCAAAAGCGCAGACTGAGACAAAGCTGACCAAAGCCAAAGCTACAAAGAGCCAAGCCAAGACCGAAGCTGGGCCTTCAGAGCCCGCCAAGGAGAAATCCTTGGAAACCGGAGAAAAGGCAATGGAAAAAGAAGTTGTAGAACAAATTCTGCCTGAAAAAGCTGCCACTTTTACTCCCGAAGCACCTTCCGAAGATCTTGATTATATTATACGACACGCATCGGGAAAAAGATTATCTGAAGAAGAGATTTTTGAAGCTAAACACTATGCCCGAGAACTGAAGTATCTGAAAGGGGCCTTAGTGTTCAATGGCACAGAAGAAGATGATTTCTTATACTGCCTCCCAGACAACAAAGAATTATCCGTCTGCCGGGAGATGGCCAGAAGTATGGGGTTCCCGAAGCTTGAAGCTGGCCTCTGCGCCATGACGAAGGACGATCTTGCAGATAGCCTCGCATATAACAGTCTGAAGGTACGAAAATTATATATTTGGAATTTTATAAATTTTGAATTATTCTTTTGCTCTTATACTAATTCTTTTCATATAGGGTTTAATACTTAGCAACGCCTTAAGGGCACAAAAGTATGCCGAAGATGAGAGCTGCACTATCGCTCTACATTGGTAGACAAGGTAAAGGGGGATGAAGCTAACTACAAGACCCAATCTGAAATCCAAAGGAATGAGATTGAAAACCTCCAAAAGCAATTGGCCGAAGCTAAATTGAAATGCGCTAATGTCGAAGCTGACCGAGATGCTAGTGACTACTGGAAAAATTATTGGGAAAAAACAGTTGCAGAACTCCGTTCATCAAAAGAAAGATGTTATGAAAAATCTGTGGAATGTGTGAAGAAGATAAAAACTAGCTTCGCCAACGTTGGCGCATATTCAAGCGAAGATAACTTCATACGGGGCGATCCCGAAGGCCCAATGGATTGGATCAGCAGCGAGGCCGAAGCCTTTGAGGAGATTTTGAGTGACCGTGGGGACGTTTGTGCCTTCTCTGGTGCGAGGGGAATTGCAGCTATTTTGGAGAAGTCAGGTTGCCATCATGTGAAACCTTTGGCCCAAGCCGAAGCTGCTTTATCGGTTGACGATACGAAGGACCCCTCGGCCGAATCGGCCGAAGCAAGCTTAGTAGGCGGGAAATTTTTTACTGACATCTGGGAAAATGGCGGCCGAGGGATGGCCCATGAAATAATAAAGAAGAGCGAAAAAGATACTCATGACGCTAGGGAAGCAACGAAGGCAGCTGAAAAAGCTGCGGAACTCGAAAGACGGATAAGTATTGCTTAATGGGTTTTAACTTTATTGTTTATTTTTGTGACTTCGAACTGATTTACGTTTTCTACCGCAGCTGAACTATCTCCTCTCCCCGAGCCCTTCGAGTCATTGGCCGACCCAGAGGCAAAGGAATCAGCAGAAATTATTAGCATGGCCGAAACTATTATGGACAAAGTTGTTACCCAGTTGCTGACCGAGGCTGCAAATAAAGTTTTGAAAGAAGAAGAATAGCTATTTGTAAAAACATTGCCAGAATATGAATATAACATTTGCTGGACTATGCTTGTAATATTTGGTGCTCATGGGTTTTGAATGTAATATATAAATGGTTTTGTAATTCATTTCTTTGCGCTGCATGAAATTTTTATGTACATACCGTTTTTGAGCCTTCAGCGAAAAAACACCTTCCCTTCTTTTCATGCTTCGTAAAGAAGAGCTTTTATGCTTCGTGAAAAATCCTCCAATCATCGCAAAAACATTAATGCTTCGTCAACAATGGGATTTTCCTCCATATCAGAGTGCTTCGTAAAAAATCCTCCAAGCGTCGTCAAAACATTAATGCTTCGTCAACAATAGATTTTTTCCTCCACATCAGAGCTGATGAAGCTATATTTCTTCAAAACTTATTTTGTGCCTGAGCACAATTTCACTCTTTCGAAGCATTCTCCAAAGATCAACATTGTATCCCCTTCTTGGGCCATTGATGCAACATGATGTATGATGTTATGTTATGCGAAATGATGTGATGATGTTATGCTATGCAAAATGATATTTGTGCCGAAGAGACACACACACATCCCCATAGTGGAATACACAAAATCTTTGCCATTTATTTTTCGGCTTCACCGTTTATTTTTTGGTGTATCAGCACTGACTTTTCGCTGTAAGTTCTGCATTCCCTTAGGAACGTCTTTTGAACTTCTTCGCCTTCTATTTCGGTGGTATTCACGTTGACTTTTCGCGCTTCGCCTTATATTTCGGCGGTATTTCGCTCTGCATTCCCTTTGGAACGACTTTTGAGCAGAAAACTTACACTGCGCTCCCTTAGGAACGACTTTTTGTAGCTTCGGCAACTTACGCTGCGTTCCTTAGAACGACTTTTTGTAGCCTCGGTGATACTTATGCCGCGTTCCTTAGAACGACTTTGTGTAGCTTCGGCGACTTTTTGAACTTCGTGAGTCTGTGGAGAAGATATATTTCACTATGACAAGAATGAAGCTATTACAAGTAATGGAAAATGACGAGAGAACTAAGTTTTCAATAATTGTTCCTTATTAAAAAAGGAAATGGCAATGAATGTAAAAACTGCTTCAGGGGTAAGATATCTCTCAGTAGATATGCTTCGATTCTGGCATAGTACTGTTGACTGTACGAGCTTCAGACTCCTCCTTGAAGTCTCGCTGCTGATGGGTCTGTTGGCTCCCTTCTGGCTGCTGGCTTCGTCACAAGCTTGGAAAAATCTGGTATGAATCGGCGCTAATAACCAACCATTCCAAGGAAACTTCAGACTTGATGTATAGTGGTTGGGGGTTTCCACTCCAAAATATCCTTGACTTTGCTGGGATCCACCGCAATCCCCTTGGCAGATAATACATGTCCCAGAAATTGGATCTCCTCCAGCCAGAATGCGCACTTACTGAACTTAGCATATAATTGGTGTTCCCATAAGCGCGTTAATACGATCCACAAATGTCGAGCATGCTCCTCTTCATTCTTGGAGTATGTTAAGATATCATCAATGAATACCACAACAAATTTGTCCAACTCGGGCATAAATACCGAGTTCATCAGATATGTGAAGTGGGCAGGAGCATTTGTTAATTCAAAAGACATAACCAGATATTCAAATAACCCATACCGCGTGGTGAATGCGGTCTTTGGTATATCTTCGGGTCGGATACGGATCTGATGATAACCCGACCTGAGGTCAATCTTGGAAAATACCTGGGCTCCGGTAAGTTGATCAAATATAATGTCAATCCGGGGAAGAGGGTACTTATTCTTGATAGTGACCTCATTAAGGGGTCTATAATCCACACACATCCGTAGTGTTTTGTCCTTCTTCTTGACAAAGATGGCTGGACAACCCCAAGGTGATGAACTTTGTCGTATGAATCCTTTCTCAAGTAGAACTTGTAATTGGGTCTTGAGTTCTGCCAATTCATTCGGAGGCATTCGGTACGACCTTCTAGAAATGGGAGCCGTACCTGGCTTCAACTTAATCACAAATTCTACATCTCTTTCTGGAGGCAATCCAGGCAGATCTTCCGGGAAGACATCTGGAAACTCACATACTACCGGAATATCTTTGATCTCCGGTATGATGGCTTCATATACTCTGCCACATGGTTTAGCTGGAATAGCTACGGGGATGGATAAAAGAACCTCTTCTTGGCCATAACTCAACCTGATGGTTCTCAGATCAGTGTTGAGGATTGCTTTATGCTGGGCTAACCAATTCATGCCCAAAATTACATCTATATCTTGGCCTTTTAGAACAATCATGTTTGTAGGAAAGTCCCGTTCAGCCAATGTTACGGGCACATGGTAAGCCACCTCTTTAGTAAATATTTGTCCCCCAAGCGAATGAATTATAAACCCTTCCCTTAATTCTTTGTATGGAATGCAATGTTGCTCCACAAACTTCTTGCTTATGAATGTATGTGAAGCGCTAGAATCAAAAAGAATAACTGCAGGGTGATTGGCCACGAGAAACGTACCCATCATAACCGGTTCGCCTTCCGGTGTTGTGGCCACTTGAGTATAATAAATCCGCCCTGTTTTCCTCATATTTTTGTCCGCGGTATTGTTTGCCGCATTTCCCTTGACTTGAGCAGAACTCCTAGAACTCTACTGATTATTTGATCTGTTCTGCTTCGGGTATGGACAGTCCTTGATAAAATGTCCGGACTTTTCACAATTAAAGCAGCCTGTTGAAGAGCTTGGGAGGGCGGGAAAATGAGTACCAGGGGCACCCAGCTGATTTGTTGCGGTGGGGGCAGTGGTAGGATGGATAAAAACCAGTTGTTTGAAAGGGTAGGAGGGTGGACGCGATGAAGAACGATTCTGATTAAAAGGTCGGACTACCAACCTTTGTCTCTTCTTAGACCCCTTGTTGGGGCGAAGGCGAAGACGCTACCCTTTGCTCGATGCCTTCGCCAGTCTCGCTGCACCAACGGAGACGACGACTGGCAGACTCCACCCTCCGTCCGACACGCCGAAAGGCGAAGACCTATGGCGAGGTCGCCCCACCCCACGGCGTCGCCCAACATGAGGGCCCACGTGCAATCTGGCCCACCATAACGGGCCCTGTAACACCCCTGGTGTTACTGTAACTAAAACTTGAGCATGGCATCATAAGCATTGACATTGCATATGTTTGATACACCTAGAGTGCATTCACTAGGTAAAATTTCTAAACAAGTTGTATTGCTTAAGTGTTTTTGCAAATAGAACCCTGGATAGGAAACCTAACCCTAAATAAGGCTCAAGGGGTAAAAACTTAACCCAAGAAGAGAAAACCTAAATGCTTTAGGGAAAAAGTCATAAAATATCCTCAAACATAAAGTTGAATCACATTTAAACCCCTGGAATCCCAGAAACCCTAATTGGAACCCTGGAAAACCCTAAAACTAAAACCTAGGGGCCTATGTGCAAAATTAGTCCACTTTTGGACTAAAGTGCAAAAACCAAGTTAAATAGGTATCTTAAGTCATTTGGGTCACAAATATGTGGACTTAAAAGCCAAACATTGGATTTTGGACTTAAATGCAAAATGGACCCCAAAGTGGATTCTATCCAAAGTCTGAAAATTCAGAGTTTTGGCTCAACTTTGGAGCCCTGTATCTTTTGAAATATAGGGTTTTTGCCCAAAGTGACCACAACAAGTTTGTAGCCCAATTATAGGAGAACAACTTTGTTTAAGGGTTCAAGCCATGATCTTATGAGAAATTTGGAGAAAAACCCAATCAAAGATGGACTATCAGACTGGTTGATGTCTGAAATTCAGAATGACAGTGTTTTGAGATGAACCTTGAGCTCGATTTGAAAGGGGGTCCAGTGACTTTTTGTGAGAACACATCGTAGCAAAGTTATAGTTGGATTATAGCACTACAACTTTGCTATAGATCACCGGTTGTGTTACCACAGGAATTTGGGAGAAAATCAAGCTCCAATTTGATCTGTCAGTCAAGCTTTTTACTGAATCCAGTGCACTGTTCACCATCATCAGAAAATATCGCGCGGTGGATAAGGACTTGGACCTCGCCGGCGATGAGGATGCCACGGCGGTCAGGATGGACTGGAGGCCGCGGTAAATATCCTCGGTCACGTGTCAGTAACTCTCTGTGGTGGCGGACTCCGGTTAAACGGCGGTCGCCGTGCCATCACCGGGTTCTGCCGCGCGGCGAGCTCACCTGCACCGTCTAAAGACCGTGGTCCTCATCCAACGCCGGCCGTTGGCCTATAAATTGCGCTCGGGCTTAGCTTCTTCTCCACATCCCGCGCCTTTGCGACTAAACACTTGACACCGGAGAACCCACGAGCTCTTTCCTCCCTGTTCTTAGCTCCGCCGCAAGGATCCATCCGTGGCCAGTGCAATTCGAGTTAGCTCGCGTCTTCTACTTCCTCGTTTGAGTATTCTCAGGTACCCGTGATGCTTCCTGACCTATCCAATTGAATTATACCGTCATTAATCGCTTGGAGCATGCGATTCATCTATGATTCTCCGCTGTCACCGTGGGCAGAGAGTTGTAGAGCTCCAATTCTAAAATTGAGTGAGGGGAAATGCGAGGGCGGGGTCCGATTTGGGGTCCGCTACTCGGGAGCACCGGTCCTGACTCCCTCCGGCCTGTCCAGCTCGCCGGAGCTCGGCCCCCGGTTCGGTGCGCCGTCGGGGACCTCATCGTGCAAAGAAATAAAACCTTAGGGGTCTGTCTGCAATGGTCAGCGACTCATTCAAATAGTGCCATGACTCGTTTCCAGTTATCCAGTTAGCTGAGGGCTTTTCCGCAAAGTTTCCCTCACGGGCGCGCGCAGGTGCTTTCTCCCTCTGAGTTGGGCCACTGGGCTGAAATCAGCCCAGTACTATTCATAAGCTTTTCTTTTTCTTTTTACTCAAGAGTTAAAACAATTATAGAAAACAGTAGAAAAATGATAAAATTGTGAAACCAATTTTCCTAGGTTTCTTATTTTCCCTAGAATTTAATAAAAATAATTTTGTGATTTTTAGATTAAATAAGGAATTTTAAGGCATTTAAAGTAGTTCAAAGTAGTAGTTTTGGGATTTTTAAAAGATAAGTTGTAATCCCAAAAATGCTCAAAATTTTTATATGAGTTCCTCATATTATTTAGAAGCCTTGGGTAGAATTTGGGTTGATTTGGACCTTGTTTGATCACCAAACCCCAAAACACCCCCCTGCCCTATGAACTCCTTTACTGACTCCGGAAACCCTAGGTTCTCGGAGTACCGTGAATGAAAGTTGTATTCAAGACTTAGATAATAAGTTTATATTATCTTTGCACCCTCATGAGCATCCCATGGCATCCATTCTTATACATATATATGGTTATGTTAGAACACGAAGAAGAAGAGGAAGTCACCGAAGAAAGGACACCACCACCCTCGGATTCTCAAGCAGGCAACTGCTTCTACTTTGATATTTGCGGATCCGAGCCAGACTCACCTGTTAACAAAGGCAAGCCCGGTGCATGCAATCCTTTTCCTTGTGTTTTTAAATACTTTTCGCACATCTTAAGTCAAGTGAAATGTGCATTAAGTTCATAGGAATTGCTTGGAACCTTTTGATGCATTGCTTTCCTTGATATCCACACATTTATGGATACTTCTGGTGAAGTATCAAAATTGTTTTATAAAAATGCTTAGCCCTGCTTAGGTATTGTAGATAGAGGTTGTATTTTGCTATACTGCCTAGCTCAGGGGTTATCCTGAGGAAAGATGACTTCTATCTGCAAGAATACTTTCATTGAGAGCGTGGTGGGATCTTACTGCAAAGTTCCCTGTGATGCTCCGTCCATCCTAAGGAACAGAAACAATCCTAAGGGTGGAAGTATTTAAATCGAAACTTGGGTTAGGAACAGGTGATGTTCTACCCAGGTTGATTAAGGATTGAACATGTATGTAGGCGTGCTGATCGAGGACCCTTTAACTGGTCACATGCCTCGTCATGGGTAAGCCTTGCCTCGGGCAGACTAAGGCCAGAATAAGATAACACGAAATGGGCGCGGAGCGGTGGCGGGAGTAGCGTGTACCCACCATGGCAAGAGGCTGGACGGTGGTGTATCTGTGCTCTCGGTTTGCGTGAACCTGATCTGGTCTTAAGAACCCCGGTGGCGGGTTGACATATGCAAGGGTTAAGTGCTACATATGTCGTGTGATTGGAGATCCTCAGCTGAGTATAATCGATTCGGATCGCCGTACCTTCGCGGTTATGAAGACTTGGTCACTTCCCTGTAACCTAGAGTCAGGATGTGAACAGTATGGATAAAAATAATGTTGTACTGATGAAATGATGAAATTAGACTAGAGGCAAACAGAGTCTATTAATACTTAACATGGCATTAAAAGATTGAAAGTAAGGACTCACCTTAGTAAGCTTTTTCTGCAAAAGTATCTAAGTTGATTCTTGCTAAAGCCTCTCCTTGATTCCCATTTATCCAGCATACCCTTGAGAGTCTTTTCCTTAGTCGGGTAAGACATGCTGTGTAATTCCATACTCAGGGTTTATCCCCTTGTTGTTTTTAGGTGAGGAAGCAGCAGAGTTCTGTTGCTTCTGTACCAAGGTGGTTCCTAATGAAGAAAAGCAAGAGTGAAGTGCAGGAGGAAAGGATCCTCCATTAAGACTTTTGTGTGATAACTGTCGGGAGGAGTTTTTACCTCCCTTGGTATGTGTAATAATATTACTCTGCACTCGTTTATATTCCTGGTCTGTACTAAACAACTTGATCTTACTTTTTAATAAATGTAAGTTATGTAATCGCTTCCGCATTTCTTTATCTCCGATGTTCTGTAATGTCTGCAAGACGGGTGAGACGTTCCTGGAAAGGTAAGGAAAGATACCGAGCTTGTCAAGTAGTTCAGGGGCACCTATGGGGTTGTCTGAGGTCCGTTGGACAAGGACAACTGTAGGTGGGCCTAATTACTTGGGAGGTTCCGTCACAGCTGGTATCGGAGCGTAGCCCTTCTTGACAGATATTATGTGGCATCTTCAAAAGGATTTTCTAAGACTTATCTAGAAAATTGCTTCTCTTCTTACCTAAGTATTTCTGAAGAGTTTATTTCAAGGACCAGATAGGAAGAGTGCAATGTATAGAAGGTTGAATCGACTAAGGTTGATTCTGTACTTATTCATGCATCATGCTAAGAACTGTACTAATAAATTTCCCCCCTTAGCAAATGCCGCCACGTACAAGGAAAACGACACGTAAGCATACTGGACCCATCGGTGTGCCTCGGCATCAACTTGCCCCACGAGAGCAAGAGCAAAACAGCAGTAGCGGGAGCAACGATCCTATTGGTGATCTCGAAGCTCGCGTGAATCATCTCCAAGCGGAGTTACAGCGCAGGACTAATCTATGGGTTGCGGACTATGACCGGATAAATGATTTAAGAAGTTACATCCGCACCCTGCAAGATCAACTAGCTGACCGAGATTTGGCACTTGACTGGGCAGTACAATCTCGCTCAGTAGCTTTAGCTAAGGAAGCGAAGGCTCGAGCATGAGTCAACGAACTTAGCGTTGCTGTTGATAACTTGCAGATATATCGCAATACTTTGCATGAAGAAGTTCATGTACTGTATTCGCAATTACACCCAAATGTCCCTGCGGATCCCATCAGGTCTAAAGCCGGAACCTCGCACACTGCGGGCGAAGCGCTTGGTGGCGAGTTAGACCTTTTTAGGCCCCGTCCTTTGAGGCTGGTCGACGTATGGTCTCCCACCCCTGACGATGAAGCTACCAAGAATAAGCAGGAGTAGTAGTGTAGCTTATAGAAGTAGAGATAGTAAGTTGTATAAAAGGTTGAACTTTTGTATAATGGGTAATGTATCCTGTTATGTAATATCGAGTCTGTATCATTACTTTTTATAGTAATGTAAAATGGAAGGTCTCTTTGGCATATTATGTTTATTTCAAATGTTCTTTGCCTCAGATGCCGACCAGGACTCGGGGACAGGACGCAGTGGGAACTTCTGGGGGTCGGGATGTCACCCCAAATCCACCTCCGGTTCCGCCCACGTTGGCCGAGGCGATTGCCGCCTTGGTAAATGCCACCACAGACAATACCCGCTTCCTTAGGGAAATGGCAGGTCAACAGCAATTCCAGCTGCAGGCAGGAAGGGGTTATCAGCAAGGCCCCCGTGAAACCACCTATCTGGACTTCTCGGAAACCCGTCCACCCCTATTCGTCAAGGCAGAAGACCCGTTGGAAGCCGACGAGTGGATACGGGTTATTGAACAAAAGTTTGGTCTTCTCCGTTGTTCAGAAACGCAGAAGCCATTATTCGCAGCGCAGCAACTACGTGGCCCTGCCAGTACCTGGTGGGGAAATTTTGTGGCTATTCAACCTGTCAACCATCAAATCACTTGGGAAGAATTTAAAGCAGCCTTCCGTGAGCACTACATACCCGAAGGGGTGCTGCATATGAAACAAGAGGAATTCATGAAGCTGAAACAAGGAGGGGATACTGTCAATCAGTATCTCAACAAGTTTAATCACCTGTCGCAGTATGCTATCGACCAGGTGAATACTGACTTAAAGAAAAAGAACTGCTTCATGAGGGGTCTAAATGACCGGTTGCAGCGAAAGATGGCCACATGTATTGATCTCACGTATGGAAAGGTTGTCAGTACAGCCTTATCTGTTGAAGCAAAATAAGCAAGTTCTGGGAAGAACAAGGGATTCGGTGGTGTGAGGCCTAATCAGGGCTAGGCGAAGAGGCAACGGTTTGTCATCCGGCCTTCTAGCCAAAATCGCGCTTTTTCTCGTCCACCTTCATTCCCTTTCAAACAACCAATCATTATTCGCCCCAGCAATACCCCCACTCCCCCAAATCAGCCGGGTGCCCCAGGCACTCGATTCCCTGCTTTGCCCAGCTCTTCAACCGGGTGTTTCAACTGCGGCAAGTCGGGACATTTTATCAAAGACTGCCCATATCCCAAGCAAAATCAATCTAATGCTCAGCAAGGATCTGGGAAGTCAACTCAACCTAAGGGAAATACTGTGGGGAAGAATACAAGGAAGACGGGGCGTGTATACTACACCCAAGTGGCCACTAAACCGGAAGGAGAGCCGGTGATGATGGGTACGTTTCCCGTGGCCAGTCACTCTGCAATTATTCTTTTTGATTCTGGTGCTTCGCATACATTCATTAGCAAGAAATTTGTGGAGCAACATCACATTGCATGCCATGAATCAAAAGAGGGATTTAAAATTCATTCACCTAGGGGACATATTTTTACTCGAGAAGTGGCCTATGAAGTGCCAGTAACAATGGCCGGACGGAACTTTCCTTCTAATATGATTGTTCTGAAAGGCCAGGATATAGATTAATTTTGGGTATGAATTGGTTAACCCAACACAAGGCAATTCTCAACACTGAACTCAGAACCGTCAGGTTGAGCTATAATCAAGAAGAGATTCTTTTGTCTCTCCCCGTGACCAATCCAGCCAAAGCTTCTGGTAGAGTATACGAAGCCATTGTACCGGAAATCAAGGATATTCCGGTAGTATGTGAGTTCCCAGATGTATTTCTGGAAGATTTGCCTGGACTTCCCCCTGAAAGAGATGTAGAATTTGTAATTGAGCTAAAGCCCAGTACGGCTCCTATCTCCCGAAGATCGTACCGTATGCCCCCTAATGAGTTGGCGGAATTGAAGATTCAATTACAAGATCTACTGAATAAGTGATTCATCCAGCCAAGCTCGTCTCCATGGGGTTGTCCCACCATTTTTGTTAAGAAGAAGGATCAAACCTTACGAATGTGCGTGGATTATCGACCCCTGAATGAGGTCACCATCAAGAATAAGTACCCTCTTCCAAGGATCGACATCTTATTTGATCAACTGACTGGAGCAAGGGTATTTTCCAAAATTGATCTCAGGTCGGGCTATCATCAAATCCGTATTCGGCCCGAGGATATACCGAAGACCGCGTTTACTACGCGGTACGGATTATTTGAATACCTGGTAATGTCTTTCGGGCTCACAAATGCTCCTGCCCACTTCACCTATTTGATGAACTCGGTGTTCATGCCCAAGTTGGACAAGTTCGTGGTGGTTTTCATCGACGATATCTTGATATATTCTAAAAATGAAGAGGAGCATGCTCAACATCTACGGATTGTATTAACGCGCCTGAGGGAACATCAGCTGTATGCCAAGTTCAGCAAGTGCGCGTTCTGGCTGGAGGAAATTCAATTTTTGGGGCACGTGTTATCGGCCAAAGGAATTGCGGTAGATCCTAGCAAAGTCAAAGATATTCTGGAGTGGAAACCCCCAACCACTGTTCACCAAGTCCGGAGTTTTCTTGGACTAGCTGGATATTATCGCAGATTCATACCAGATTTCTCTAAGCTTGTGAAGCCAATCACAAGTTTATTGAAGAATGACATTAAATTTAATTGGTCTTCGAAGTGTAATGAAGCCTTTGAGCAATTGAAGACATTATTAACCATTGCTCCGGTATTGGCTCAACCGGACATCACCAAGCCTTTTGATGTATATTGTGATGCGTCAGGCAGTGGGCTCGGCTGTGTATTAATGCAAGAGGGCCGAGTAATTGCATATGCTTCAAGGCAGTTGCGCCGACATGAGGAGCATTACCCAACTCATGATCTGGAGCTAGCTGCTGTGGTTCATGCCCTGAAAATTTGGCGTCACTATCTGCTAGAAAATATCTGTCATATTTATACAGATCATAAAAGCTTGAAGTATATCTTCACCCAGTCAGAATTAAATATGAGGCAAAGACAATGGCTTGAGCTTATTAAAGACTATGAACTGGAGATCCATTATCACCCAGGCAAAGCCAATGTGGTGGCAGATGAACTAAGCCGTAAGGCTTCCTGCCACTGTCTTATGGTGAAGACCTCTGACAACACTTTATGTCAAGAGATGGAAAAGCTAAACCTGGGGATGGTCCAACAAGGGACTCTGAATCAGCTAAAGCTTGAGTCAATCATTTTGCAAAGGATAATTGATGCTCAAAAGGATAATCTGGGTATGAAGCACATACGAGAGAAGATAAGGGCTGGAGTAGCCAAATGTTTCAAGGAAGACGATCAAGGTGTGATATGGTTTAAAAACCGCATAGTAGTGCCAAAGAATGAAGAACTCCGCCAGCAAATACTTGATGAAGCACATCTTAGTCGTTATTCTATTCATCCTGGAAGCACTAAGATGTACCAAGACTTGAAGCAACATTACTGGTGGACAAAGATGAAGATCGAAATTGCACGCTATGTGGCTAAGTGTGACACTTGCAGACGTGTCAAGGCCATACACATGAAAACTGCTGGTCCATTACAATCTTTGCCAATCCCAACATGGAAATGGGAAGACATAAGCATGGACTTTATTGTGGGATTGCCCAGAATGGCCAAAGGGTATGATTCTATTTGGGTTATCGTTGATCGACTCACAAAGATTGCCCACTTCTTACCCGTCAGGGCCAAATATACAGTAGCCACTTATGCAGCATTATATATTGCCCGTATTCTCAGTTTGCATGTATTCCAAAAACTATAGTGTCGGATCATGGACCTCAGTTCGTATCCAAGTTTTGGGAAGAACTTCATAAATCCTTAGGTACCAAATTGCTCCACAGTTCGGCCTATCATCCTCAAACAAGTGGACAGACTGAGAGGGTCAATCAAATACTTGAGGATATGCTGCGGGCATGTGTTCTGGACTTCTCACAGAAATGGGAGGAATGTTTGCCCTTAGCGGAGTTTTCATACAATAATAGTTATCAAGAAAGTATCAAGATGGCACCTTTTGAAGCTTTATATGGGCGACGGTGCCGAACTCCGCTAAATTGGTCTGAACCTGGAGAAAGATACTTCTTTAGGCCTGATATGGTAAAGGAGGTCGAAGAAAAGGTTTAGAAAATTATTCATAATACGAAGAAAGCTCAGTCTCGACAAAAGAGTTATGCAGACCGACGACGACAACCCTTATGCTTTCTGGTAGGCGATTATGTCTACTTGAAAGTTTCACCAATGAAGGGTGTATCGCATTTCGGGGTTAAAGGGAAGCTTGCACCCAGGTATATTGGTCCATTTCTGGTACTTGAGCAATGTGGGCCAGTGGCATATCGACTAGAACTCCCCGAAATTCTGTCTGCTATCCATAATGTGTTCCATGTGTTGCAATTGAAGAAGTGTCTTCGGGTTCCCGATCGAACCATTGAAGTGACAGATGTTATCCTGGAACCAGATTTAACATACTCGGAACATCCTATTCGAGTTCTGGATCAAAAGGACAGGGTTACCCGGAGAAAGACTCTCAAGTTCTACAAGATACAATGGAACCAACATGCTGAGGAAGAGGCTACATGGGAAACCCAAGACTTCTTGAATAAGAATTTCCCAGGCTTTCTAGCCTCATGTAATTTGTAAAGTGTATATGGTTAATGCAATAAAGGAGTGAACCCCCACACCACCCCTGCCTTGTACCAAAAATAAGGAAATACAAATGTGAAGCATTTCCTTTTCCATTACTCACCCTAGGACTTTAAATCTCGGGACGAGATTCTTTTATGGGGGGAAGGATGTAACACCCCTTGTGTTACTATAACTAAAACATGAGCATGGCATCATAAGCATTGACATTGCATATGTTTGATACACCTAGAGTGCATTCACTAGGTAAAATTTCCAAACAAGTTGTATTGCTTAAGTGTTTTTGCAAATAGAACCCTGGATAGGAAACCTAACCCTAAATAAGGCTCAAGGGGTAAAAACTTAACCCAAGAAGAGAAAACCTAAAGGATTTAGGGAAAAAGTCATAAAATATCCTCAAACATAAAGTTGAATCACATTTAAACCCCTGGAATCCCAGAAACCCTAATTGGAACCCTGGAAAACCCTAAAACTAAAACCTAGGGGCCTATGTGCAAAATTAGTCCACTTTTGGACTAAAGTGCAAAAACCAAGTTAAATAGGTATCTTAAGTCATTTGGGTCACAAATATGTGGACTTAAAAGCCAAACATTGGATTTTGGACTTAAATGCAAAATGGACCCCAAAGTGGATTCTATCCTAAGTCTGAAAATTCAGAGTTTTGGCTCAACTTTGGAGCCCTGTATCTTTTGAAATATAGGGTTTTTGCCCAAAGTGACCACAACAAGTTTGTAGCCCAATTATAGGAGAACAACTTTGTTTAAGGGTTCAAGCCATGATCTTATGAGAAATTTGGAGAAAAACCCAATCAAAGATGGACTATCAGACTGGTTGAGGTCTGAAATTCAGAATGACAGTGTTTTGAGATGAACCTTGAGCTCGATTTGAAAGGGGATCCAGTGACTTTTTGTGAGAACACATCGTAGCAAAGTTATAGTTGGATTATAGCACTACAACTTTGCTATAGATCACTGGTTGTGTTACCACAGGAATTTGGGAGAAAATCAAGCTCCAATTTGATCTGTCAGTCAAGCTTTTTACTGAATCCAGTGCACTGTTCACCATCATCAGAAAATATCGCGTGGTGGATAAGGACTTAGACCTCGCCGGCGATGAGGATGCCACGGCGGTCGGGATGGACTGGATGCCGCGGTAAATATCCTCGGTCACGTGTCAGTAACTCTCTGTGGTGGCGGACTCCGGTTAAACGGCGGTCGCCGTGCCATCACCGGGTTCTGCCGCGCGGCGAGCTCACCTGCACCGTCTAAAACCGTGGTCCTCATCCAACGCCGGCCGTTGGCCTATAAATTGCGCTCGGGCTTAGCTTCTTCTCCACATCCCGCGCCTTTGCGACTAAACACTTGACACCGGAGAACCCACGAGCTCTTTCCTCCCTATTCTTAGCTCCGCCGCAAGGATCCATCCGTGGCCAGTGCAATTCGAGTTAGCTCGCGTCTTCTACTTCCTCGTTTGAGTATTCTCAGGTACCCGTGATGCTTCCCAACCTATCCAATTGAATTATACCGTCATTAATCGCTCGGAGCATGCGATTCATCTATGATTCTCCGCTGTCACCGTGGGCAGAGAGTTGTAGAGCTCCAATTCTAAAATTGAGTGAGGGGAAATGCGCGGGCGGGGTCCGATTTGGGGTCCGCTACTCGGGAGCACCGGTCCTGACTCCCTCCGGCCTGTCCAGCTCGCCGGAGCTCGGCCCCCGGTTCGGTGCACCGTCGGGGACCTCATCGTGTAAAGAAATAAAACCTTAGGGGTCTGTCTGCAATGGTGAGCGACTCATTCAAATAGTGCCATGACCCCGTTTCCAGTTATCCAGTTAGCTGAGGGCTTTTCCGCAAAGTTTCCCTCACGGGCGCGCGCGGGCGCTTTCTACCTCTGAGTTGGGCCACTGGGCTGAAATCAGCCCAGTACTATTCATAAGCTTTTCTTTTTCTTTTTACTCCAGAGTTAAAACAATTATAGAAAACAGTAGAAAAATGATAAAATTGTGAAACCAATTTTCCTAGGTTTCTTATTTTCACTAGAATTTAATAAAAATAATTTTGTGATTTTTAGATTAAATAAGGAATTTTAAGGCATTTAAAGTAGTTCAAAGTAGTAGTTTTGGGATTTTAAAAAGATAAGTTGTAATCCCAAAAATGCTCAAAATTTTTATATGAGTTCCTCATATTATTTAGAAGCCTTGGGTAGAATTTGGGTTGATTTGGACCTTGTTTGATCACCAAACCCCAAAACACCCCCCATGCCCTATGAACTCCTTTACTGACTCCGGAAACCCTAGGTTCTCGGAGTACCGTGAAGGAAAGTTGTATTCAAGACTTAGATAATAAGTTTATATTATCTTTGCACCCTCATGAGCATCCCATGGCATCCATTCTTATACATATATATGGTTATGCTAGAACACGAAGAAGAAGAGGAAGTCACCGAAGAAAGGACACCACCACCCTCGGATTCTCAAGCAGGCAACTGCTTCTACTTTGATATTTGCGGATACGAGCCAGACTCACCTGTTAACAAAGGCAAGCCCCGGTGCATGCAATCCTTTTCCTTGTGTTTTTAAATACTTTTCGCACATCTTAAGTCAAGTGAAATGTGCATTAAGTTCATAGGAATTGCTTGGAACCTTTTGATGCATTGCTTTCCTTGATATCCACACCTTTATGGATACTTCTGGTGAAGTATCAAAATTGTTTTATAAAAATGCTTAGCCCTGCTTAGGTCTTGTGGATAGAGGTTGTCTTTTGCTATACTGCCTAGCTCAGGGGTTATCCTGAGGAAAGATGACTTCTACCTGCAAGAATACTTTCATTGAGAGCGTGGTGGGATCTTACTGCAAAGTTCCCTGTGATGCTCCGTCCATCCTAAGGAACAGAAATAATCCTAAGGGTGGAAGTACTTAAATCGAAACTTGGGTTAGGAACAGGTGATGTTCTACCCAGGTTGATTAAGGATTGAACGTGTATGTAGGCATGCTGATCGAGGACCCTTTAACTGGTCACATGCCTCGTCATGGGTAAGCCTTGCCTCGGGTAGACTAAGGCCAGAATAAGATAACACGAAATGGGCGTGGAGCGGTGGCGCGAGTAGCGTGTACCCACCGTGGCAAGAGGCTGGATGGTGGTGTATCTGTGCTCTCGGTTTGCGTGAACCTGATCTGGTCTTAAGAACCCCGGTGGCGGGTTGACATATGCAAGGGTTAAGTGCTACATATGTCGTGTGATTGGAGATCCTCAGCTGAGTATAATCGATTCGGATCGCCGTACCTTCGCGGTTATGAAGACTTGGTCACTTCCCTGCAACCTAGAGTCAGGATGTGAAAAGTATGGATAAAAATAATGTTGTACTGATGAAATGATGAAATTAGACTAGAGGCAAACAGAGTCTATTAATACTTAACATGGCATTAAAAGATTGAAAGTAAGGACTCACCTTAGTAAGCTTTTTCTGCAAAAGTATCTAAGTTGATTCTTGCTAAAGCCTCTCCTTGATTCCCATTTATCCAGCATACCCTTGAGAGTCTTTTCCTTAGTCGGGTAAGACATGCTGAGTAATTCCAAACTCAGGGTTTATCCCCTTGTTGTTTTTAGGTGAGGAAGCAGCAGAGTTCTGTTGCTTCTGTACCAAGGTGGTTCCTAATGAAGAAAAGCAAGAGTGAAGTGCAGGAGGAAAGGATCCTCCATTAAGACTTTTGTGTGATAACTGTCAGGAGGAGTTTTTACCTCCCTTGGTATGTGTAATAATATTACTCTGCACTCGTTTATATTCCTGGTCTGTACTAAACAACTCGATCTTACTTTTTAATAAATGTATGTTATGTAATCGCTTCCGCATTTCTTTATCTCCGATGTTCTGTAATGTCTGCAAGACGGGTGAGACGTTCCTGGAAAGGTAAGGAAAGATACCAAGCTTGTCAAGTAGTTCAGGGACACCTATGGGGTTGTCTGAGGTCCGTTGGACAAGGACAATTGTAGGTGGGCCTAATTACTTGGGAGGTTCCGTCACAGGCCCCGCGCGGTCGCTGCGCAATACAGGCCTAATTTGTAAAGGTTTTTCTGTTATTACAGTATGTAACCCTTCTTTAATGGGAATATTCTAGGGAGGACCTAGGCGCCTGAGGGCACATGCATCCTTAATCCTTGACGCTAGGCACTTAGACACCTATAAATACCCCCGCACAGTGCCCTTGAGAGGCTAGATTAACAGAGCAATTGCCTTCCTGAGTTAAACCTTGTCTGCATTGTTTTTACTCCCCCGTTGGATCGCCTTGCTCGGGAGAGCAAGTTCCAACATTTGGCGCCCACCGTTCGTGCTACGACAAACCACCCGCGATCTCCGCACCTGCAGCTTCGGAGGTCAACCGCAACCTCCCCCAGGGTTCGCTGCGCCAGAGGGTGTGGATGCCACCGAAGACGGCGAAGTCATCGGTGTTTCCTCAGAGGAGCAACTACAGCTGCACGCCTTGCGCATCAAGAACCGCAACCTCCAGAAGCAAAAGGAGATCCTCGAGGCCAAACGCCAACGTGTGTCTGCGCAAGCTAAAGTGCGCCAGATGATACGCGACGAAGACCAAAAGGCTCAGGAGCTTGAGCAAGAGATCGCGCTCATGCAGTACGAAAGCCAACTCGGTCTGCAACATGGCCCACCCCTCCAACAGCACGCGCAAATTGAAGACCTGGTCATCCCTCAGCGCGAACACGCCATTCCGCACGCCACAGCATTCCAAGGTGTCAACTACCTTGACGAGCGGAGTCCCCTGGCGCCCCACCTGCAAGTATCACCATGGCTCGCCAACTTCAGGGCAGGGACCTATCCCAAGTACAACGGCAGCACTGACCCAGCATAGTACATCATGAGCTATCAGGTCGCCGTTGCATCATCCGGAGGAGACGACGCCACGATGGCCAAGTCATTCATCATCGCCCTCGAAGGCCCGACCCTCACCTGGTACACCACGATGGCCAAGTCCCCTGGAGAAGTCTCCGGGACAAATTCCTGCTCAACTTCCAAGGGTACCACCCAGACACCGACGCCTTGGCTGAACTTTCACTCTGCAAGCAGCTGGAAAGAGAGAGCCTGCGGGAGTACTACCGCAAGTTTCTGACCCTCAAGTCGCAACTGCCTTCGGTTGATGACCAAATCGCCATCCACTACGCCATCAGTGGCCTTCGGGCCGGCGTCCTTTACAGCCACTTCATCAGAGATCCGCCCAGGAACCTCCAAGAGCTGTATCAGCTATTTGAAAAATACGCCAGATCCGAAGAGCTCCACCAGCGCAAAGTCGAGTCCCAGAGGAAACCTAAAGACCCTCCGCAGTCCAGCCGTACGTGGACCAGGCCTTCGCAGGCAGACTCCGGTCGGGACGGTCGCAATCAGCAGCAGGTACACAACATCGCCAACCAGCATCCCGCTGGCGAGGCCCCTCGCGGACAGGAGTATCCCCCCCAAGGCCGCGAAAACGGAACTCGTTGTCGGGGCCGGGGACGTGCTCAGTAGCCGCGCAGATTTTACTGCTTGTTCCACGGCGAAGACTGCGTGCACCCTACAAGAGACTGCCCAGAGACGAAGGCCACCAGAGACAGGATGGCACAGGCGCAACCAGCCGACAACCCTAGAGTTGTCACGCACACATATCAACAACCCCCTCAGCCATACATCCATGGCCCCGCTCCGCATCCACCGCACCACGCATACCAACACCACCAGGAGGTACAAATCGTACCTCCCCCACCCCCACCTCCAGACTCACAACAGCAAAACATCCACCACCCCAAGCCCCAAAGCAAGAAGACTTCGCCGATCAGCCGTATCGCGGAGTCATTCACATGATCACTGGGGGATCCAGCGTCGTCTTCGACACGAAGCGACAGAAGCAGGACCATTACCGCAGCATCAACCACGTCACCATCACAGGTCCAGTTGTGCAGATGAAGTGGTCCCATGTGCCATTAACCTTCGACGCCCGAGACGTCGATCTGCGCAGCGCCCCCCACATCGACGCCATGGTTATCAACTGCAGCGTGGCAGGCTGGGACCTGCACAAAGCCTTAGTCGACAATGGCAGCCAGGCGGACATCATTTTCCTCCATGCCTTCGACCGCATGGGCATAAGCCACAGCCTGCTCAAGCCTTCGGACAACCCACTGTATGGCTTCAGCGGCAAGGGCACCTTTCATGTCGGCAAGATACAGTTACCTCTCTCCTTCAGTGTAGCACCCAATGCCCGAAGTGAGCAAGTCACGTTCGACATCGTCGACATGGTGTACCAGTACAATGCCATAATGGGTCAGGGCTCCATCAACAAGTTTGAGGAGGCCATTCACGGACTTTACCTGTGCATGAAGATCCCAGGTCCGCAAGGCTCCATCACAGTCTACGACAACCAGCAGGCTGCGCGTAACATAGAAAGAGACTTTGTTCCCGGCCAAAGAACGTACACTGCCTCACGGCCCAGTGCGAGGTCCCCGAATCCGCCAGCTCAACCGCCAAAGAACATGACAAAGCACAGCTGCAGAGCAACGACGGGACCAAGACTGTTCCCCTCGACCAGGCAACGCCCAAGCAGACGGTCACCATCAGCGAAGACCTCACTTCGCATGACAAGGAGAGACTCCTCTACTGTCTGTCCAAGAATAAAGACGTCTTCGCCTGGTCCGCCCTCGACCTGATTTGAGTTAGTCGCTCCATCATCGAGCATAGCTTGGGAATCGACCCTTCGGTAAGGCCAAAGAAACAGCGGCTGCGCAAGATGTCTAAAGAGAAGACAGAAGCCGCCAAAGCCGAGGTACATCGCCTGCTTGAAGCCAAATTTATTGAGCCAATTGCCTACCCTACATGGCTCGCCAACGTAGTGATGGTGCAGAAGAAGAGCGGCAAATGGCGGATGTGCATCGATTTCACCAGTCTTAACAGGCCTGCCCCAAAGACAACTTCCCGCTGCCTCGGATCGACAAAATCGTCGATAGCGCGGCCAGGTGCGAAGTCATGTCACTCCTCGATTGCTTCTCCGGCTACCATCAAATATACATGAAGGAGGAAGACAAGGCAAGCACCAGTTTCATAACACCCTTCGGCACGTATTGCTTCATCAGAATGCCGGAGGGACTTAAGAACGTCGGGTCCACTTTCTCTCGGCTCACCAAAACGGTGCTCGAGAGCCAGGTCGGGAGAAACATATTCATGTATGTGGATGACATCGTCGTCGTCAGCAGAAGCAAGGAAGGCCATCTGGCTGACCTCACCGAAACGTTTGCGAACATGCGGGACGCACACCTTCGCCTGAACCCCGAAAAGTGCGTCTTCGGAGTTCGCCAGGGGAAAATACTGGGCTACCTGGTGTCGCACCATGGGATTGAAGCCAATCCAACCAAAATCTAGGCCATCATCAACATGACACCCCGCAGTCAGCCAGAGACGTCCAACGACTGACAGGCAGATTGGCCGCCCTCAACAGATTCATCTCCAAATCCACAGAGCGAAGCCTCCCTTTCCTCAAAACACTCCGCGGCGCAAAGGACTTCGCATGGGGACCAGAGCAGGCGGCGGCCTTCGCTTCATTGAAGCAGTACCTGTCAGAGTTGGTGACCCTTACAAGCCCCGACCCCTCGCTACCCCTGTTGCTCTACGTCACGGCTTCGCCGCATGCGGTCAGCGCAGCACTGGTTCAGGAGCAGAACAGAGGTGGCACGATCAGGCAATGTCCAGTTTATTACGTCTCTGAAGTACTCACGACATCAAAATGCAATATGACGAAACTAGAAAAAATCGCCTATGCAGTTGTTATGGCCTCGCGCAAATTGCGCCATTATTTTGAAGCATTCAAGGTCCGGGTCACCTCAGATAGGGGACTCGGCGAATTATTTAGAAACCCGGAGGCATCAGTCCGGATTGCCAAATGGGCAGCCGAACTCTCCGGCTACCACATCACATTCGAACCCAGGACAGCCATCAAGTCGCAAGTCCTGGCAGACTTCGTCGTCGACTGGACTGGGCCAATAACACAGCCGGACCCGTCCGCAGAGAAGGTGTGGACAATCCATTGCGACGGCGCATGGTGCCATGCGGGGGCAGGCGCCGCTGCAATCATTACTTCACCCACAGGTGTCAAGCACAGATACGCAGCACGCCTCAGCTTTGCTTTGGAGTCTGACAGATGCGCTAACAACATAGCAGAATACAAAGCTGTCATCCTCGGCCTTCGCAAGCTAAGGGCACTTGGCGTCACCACCTACATCATCAGAACAGACTCCAAGGTAGTCGCCGGCCAAGTCGAGAAAGACTACGCAGCGAAGGACCCCGCACTTATGCAGTACCTCGCGGCTATCTGTAGTCTTGAGAGGCAATTCAAAGGTTTCACCTTGCAGCATGTGGACCGAGCCAAGAATGAGGAGGCCGACACATTGGCCATGGCAGCCGCCAGAGGCGAGGCCCTGCCCTCCGACGTATTCTACCATGTCATCGGCACGCTAGCCGTCCGCAGCCCAGAGGGGCTCCAAATAACCAATGACAGCGAGGGCCACCGCATAGTCAACCTCATCATGACCGAAGACTGGCGGGCACCAATAACCCTGTTCCTGTAGGGGTACTATCATCCAACCGACATCAACGAGGCCAAGCGCCTCAAACATCGAAGCCGGGACTTCGCACTAATTGAAGGCCAGCTTTACAAGAAGGGGGTCAGTCAACCCATGCTTAAATGTGTCACCAAGACCGAAGGCGTCCAAATTCTGCGCAAAGTCCACAGTGGGACTTGCGGCTCTCACGCAAGGCCTAGGGCCCTAGCCTCAAAGGTAATCCATCAAGGTTTCTACTGGCCCGCCATGATCTGCGCCGCAAATCGGGTCATAAGGTCCTGCGAAGCCTGCCAAAAATTTTCTCCACGCTTGGGAAGCCCTTCGCAATTCACGAAGCTAATCGCCCACACGTGACCTCTTCAGTGCTGGGGCCTGGACATTGTCGGGCCCCTACCCACGGCCTAGGGGAACCTCAAGTTCACCTTCGTCGCTGTCGAGTATTTTACCAAATGGATCGAGGCGAGGGCTGTGTCCACAATAACATCGAAGACTGCCCAGAAATTCTTCTGGCAAAACATTGTTTGCCGCTTCGGAGTCCCGTCCGAACTCACAGTTGACAATGGCAAGCAATTTGACAGCCAAGACTTCAAGGATTTCTGCTTCTCCATTGGCACCAAGCTTGCCTTCGCCTCAGTGTACCACCCGCAATCCAAAGGAGTTGTGGAACGCGCCAATGGTAAAATTTTCACAGCCATCAAGAAAATGCTCCTCGACGACAAAAAAGGCAAGTGGGCCGACCTATTACCTGAAGCGGTCTGGGCACTGAACACGACTGAGTGCAGGGTGACTGGGTTCACCCCTTTCCGCCTTCTATATGGATCGGAGGCCATGACCCCGCAAGAAATAAAACATGGGTCACCACGGACAGTCCCGTCAGCCGTCCCCGACGTGGACGAGCCTACTTCGAAGGACCTCATCGACGGAGACCGCGTCTTCGCCCTACAGGCTCTAAACAAATACCAAGCTCAAACAAAAGCATGGCGCGACCACACAGTCATCCCGAGGGAATTCAGTGAAGGAGACCTCGTACTCGTCCGGACAGCACGGACAGAGTCCCGGGGCAAGCTAGAGCCCAAGTGGGAGGGCCCTTTCATCGTCAAGACGAAGGCGTCCCCCAGCGCGTACAGGCTCAAAACGCCATCCGGCGAAGACTTAGAGCATTCTTGGAACATTGATAATCTCTGCAAATTTTTTGTTTGACTCCTCAGGGCCAGCTCGCCCTTGTAATTCGCAAAACAATTTTATTCCGGCCCGCACTCTTTTCCTCCCGGGGGGTGAGGTTTTTAACGATTCGGAGCCATGTAATATACACGCGAAAAATCCCCCGCAAAAATCTACGTCGAAAAAAGACCGCATCGACGGTCTTCGGCATTCGACCAATACAAAGTCACCGCGAGGGGCAGCGCTGGCTACCCTCGTGTGCGACACTCCGCGCAAAAGTCGCCTAAGGGTACAGCCGGACTAGCACAACAAGTGCGCAAAATCGAAGTCTTCTTCAAAAGACTATCCGTGCAAAAGTCGCCTAAGCGTACAGCCGGACTAGAATAACAAGTGCGGAAAATCGAAGTCATCTTCAAAAGACTATCCGTGCAAAAGTCGCCTAAGGGTGTAGCCGGACTAGCACAACAAGTGCGCAAAATCGAAGTCTTCTTCAAAAGACTATCCGTGCAAAAGTCGCCCAAGGGTGCAGCCGGACTAGCATAACAAGTGCGCAAAATCGAAGGCACATCCGTGCAAAAATCTTCGTCGAAAAACTATCCGCGCAAAGACCGACTACAGGCGCAGCCGTACCGGCATAATAAACGCGCTAGATCAAATTCACAAGTCCCCTACGGGCACGGCCGAATCAGCGAAGGCACACAGACTCATCATACAAATTACAGTTACATACACGCAGAGAGGGCACCACACATTACATTGGTTCAACTTTTGGGATGATACCCATCTCCCTATAGTTAAACAGCATTATCCTCAGCTCTTCACCCTCAAAAAGATTTCGTAACTCCTCCTCACCTACGTTCACCCCAGCCGGCGAGGCCAACAATTCCCGCTTGCCAGCCCTGTCCACACGAAGACGACCACCCTCAACCTCACTCACCCTACGCTTCGCCACCGCCCTTCACCGCCTACGCCCAGCACTCGGACCGGGAACAGCATCCATCACACGCGGAGAAGTCTCCGCCGCAACCACATCCAATGCCGTGAAATAATCCAAATCCTCATTCGAAGACTCCTCTGTCCACACCACCGAACTCATAGAACCATCAGACTCAAAAAAATTAGACACAGAATCATCCGAATCATTTTCCGCAACCGCGGTCGAAGCCACCACAAAATTATCACTTTCAGTAGCGGTTGCGTGCGTAGGCCCAAAATCCTGAACCTGCGCAGCAACCGAGGTTCAGTAACATGTAGACAAAATTTACAACCTCCCCTCCACCTATTCAACTACTTAGCCACCTGCGAAGGCGCGGCCGCGGCCGTAGGGTCTTCGACTGCCGGATCCGCCACCACCTCCTAGGAACCTTCGGCTGTCGGCACAGCGGCCAACACAGGGTCTTTGCCGGCAGCAGCAAGCACGGGCGCATCCGATGGGCCTTCACCAGCATCCGAGGGCGGCACCAATTTGCCCTCCGCAGCATCGGGCGGCGCGCCGGCTAGACTCCCGAAGTCCTTGACGTCCTCGGCGCGCTCCATCTGCAGCACAAGCACATTCGTTCAGCAAACACCACCTACACCCACGCACAACAAACCACAACAAAACAGTAACCATCACCTGCTCCCTCGCTCGGTCGGATCGCTCCCTGACAGCCTCCCGACCATGCGCCCCCCACATCCTATCAAAAAGTGCTCCCGCTGACTGCTTCACAACGGGGTCTTCGACCCTAAAGATCTCGCGTCCAAAGCTCTCGTCGGCTTGGTCGAAGACCTCGTAGTGTCTGCAGCCCTCGCGAGACAGCGCATTGAAGGCCCCTTCGCAGGTGACGAGGGAGGCAAAGGACATGAACCCCTCCACGAGGGTCGGGAGTACCAGCAGCTCCTCTTGCAACCACTCGAGGAAGCGAAGGCCCGCCTCTCAGTCAGGCACCTCGAAGTCAGCAGTCCGCGCACCCAGCTCGCGGTACGAATCCACGAGATGTGCGCGCGTCCGCTCCACCTCCGAGCGCGTGGAGGCCTCGGCCTTCTCCACGCGGCCGCGCAGAGCGTTGAACCTTGCCTCCCATTCCTCCGCGCGTTGGCTGGCAAGGTTTCCCTCCGCCCGCGCCAATTTGGCCGCCACCTGCGAAGCCTGCGCCTCGGCAATAGCCTGGTTGGCCTCCCTCCTTTCTTCCGCCAGCTGGCGTCGGAGGTCCATCCTCTCAGCCTCCAGGGCAGCCACCTTCTCCGCCAGCTTGGGTTCTTGCTCTCCGCAGCCGACTTTTCTCGGACGGCGTCCGCGTGCTGCGCCCGAAGTCTCTCGACTTCGGCAGACACATCTACAGTGAGGGCACCCGACGCCACGCGGTCGGCGAAGTCGGCCGCCTAACAGAAACACATGAGACCATAATCCCCATGAAAACGGCAAACATCGAAGTCCAGCTCAACTTACTTGACTTAGCTGCTGCGAAAGCTGCAGCGAAAGCTGCTGCGACGCCTCCCTCAGCCGGCGGCACATGGTGCCCGCCTCGCCCTTGATGGCAGCGGCCGATGAAATCTCGCCGCCTGTGCAGAAAGCGCCACCCTTCGCCCCGACCACCGCGGTTGACACCGTGGTTGTCACCACAGGCGGGACAACAACCATTTGCCCCTCGCCTGACCCTGCAACGCACCACCAGTCAAAAAAAACTTACCGACGAAATAATCGTCCACGCTAATATTTGTGCCGAAGTCGGCAACGCATTTCCCCAGCGAGGGCAGCTTCCGAACCTTCGCAGCCTCGCCCTAGGTCGACTTGATTCCGCCGGCAGCAACGGTGAAAGGGAAATGTGCCCTTGGGCCATTTCTAAGTATTTTGGTGATTGAGTGCCAACACAAGTGCTTAAGTGTAAATCTATGCCAATTGATGGACAAAGTGCAAATCAAGTCTAAAGGTATGTTTCTAGACTTAGTACATTGTTTTGAGAACTAATGGATTGTGTCTAAGTGCTGGAAACAGGAGAAATTAAATTAGAAAAGAGATGGCTTTGTTCAGCCAAAGTCTGCTAAGCCTGGGTGCACCGGACAGTGTCCGGTGCGCCAGGCTGGCTCTGGTGAACTTGCTGCTCTCGGGACTTCGACGGCGGTGTACGGCTATAAATCAACGGACTATCCGGTGGTGCACCGGACTGTCCGGTGAGCCATTCACAGGCGAAGTCGTCGCTCTCAGGAAGTGATTAACAGCGTACGACTATAAATCACCGGACTGTCCGGTGGTGCATCGGACTGTCCGGTGAGCCAATGGTCGGTCGGGCCAACGGTCGGCCGCGCGATCTGCGTGGGACACGTGGCCGAGCCAATGGCTAGAAGGGGGCACCGGACTGTCCGGTGTGCACCGGACAGTGTCCGGTGCGCCAACGGCTCTGAATCTGCAACGGTCGGCTTCGCCAAATAAGGAAAGAGATCCACACCGGACAGTGTCCGGTGGTGCACCGGACTGTCCAGTGCGCTAGGCGACTGAAGGCAAGAATTGCCTTCCTGGAATGCTCTCAATGGCTCCTAGATGCCTTGGGGCTATAAAAGGGACCCCTAGGCGCATGGAGGAGAAAACCAAGCATTCTTTGAGCATTGTTGATCACTCACAATTCATTCTTGCGCACTTGTTCGACATTCTTAGTGATTTGAGCTCCGTTCTAGTGAGAACCTCGTGATATTCTTTTGAGCTCAAGTCTGGGTCTTGTGTGTGCGTATTTGCTGTGAGTTTTGTGTCTTGTGTGAGTTGCTCATCCCTCCCTTACTCCGTGCTTCTTTGTGAACATCAAAGTGTAAGGGCGAGAGGCTCCAAGTTGTGGAGATTCCTCGCAAGCGGGATATAGTAAAGCAAAGCAAAACACCATGGTATTCAAGTGGGTCTTTGGACCGCTTGAGAGGGGTTGATTGCAACCCTCGTCCGTTGGGACGCCACAACGTGGAGTAGGCAAGCGTTGGACATGGCCGAACCACGGGATAAACCACTGTGCCATCTCTGTGTTGATCTCTTTGTGGTTATTGTGTTTTGCTAAGACTCCTCTCCAGCCACTTGGCATTATTGTGCTAACTCCTAATCAAGTTTTGTGACATTAAGTTTTCAAGTTTCACAGGATCACCTATTCACCCCCCCTCTAGGTGCTCTCAAATGGCCTTCGCACTCTCCGACACCTTGCTGGAGCCGGGTGTGGTCGGTTTCGCGGGCAGCGTCGGCTGGCTACCGCTGATGGCGGCAGCCTTCGCGCTCCCCCGCGCCCTCTTTGCTTCACGCCTAGGATCGGGGAGCCTGACGACCGCCCGCACTTCTGCGCAGCATCCTGGCGATCCTTGTTCATCACTGCCGACACAACAGCAGCAATATTCTGTCCGTAAGGGAAAATCTTAATCCACGTGCTATACGAGACGTAGACATGTCTTCGCCCTCTGCCTAGGGGATCGGAAGATTTTTTGGCCACTGACCCCCGGTAACCTCCAGCATTTGCGCCGAAGACTCCCGGAGCTCGGGCGAAGACATCCTTCCCCTGGGGGCCGCACATGTCCCCATCAACTCCACAACAAAATTATTAGACACCCCCTTTCCCCCCACTATAGTACCTAATTTTCTCTTCTTAGCGGCCGAGGCAGCCTCCTGCGATGGCCCTTCCTCGGTCCCACCCATCGGTTTCTTCCCGCGGCGGTCGGCGGCGTCTTCCTCGGGATAACCACCGTAAGGCAAACGGTTCAACTCAAAGACCCGATTCAGCATGTCATTGGCCCCACGGATATCCCAGCTCCACAGACCCTCTGTCTTCGGCACGTAGCGCCCCACAATCCTCGCTGCACCGTCTTCCGCTTCACTCACAAATGCGGCGGGATCTCGGCCATGCAAATCCAGTGCGAAGGCAGGACTCCGCACCAGCATCCCGCCACGAGAGGGCATCTGGCGAGGGCATACTTCGCCTAGCGCCTAGCCATGCGCCAAGGGCTATACCCATACCCGACAAACTCCTCAACAAGGTCGCGCCCGCTACTCATGCGGGCAGTGCACCGAAGGGCCCCTTCGTTTTCATCATCCTTCGCTACCTCAAACTGCGGGTACGCTGCGTAATAATGTGAGCACATGGTGGCCACAGGGAGCCCTGGATGGTCTTCGACCGTGCCTTCGGCAACGTAGAACCAAAATTCCCACCAGTTGCCCCACTTATTGCAGGCGCAGGAAACCAACTCAACGACTTCCATCGTAGTCTTGCCAGTCTTCGATGTAAATGTGCAAGATCCAAATTGTGCAATCTTGTGTCCAATTTTCCTTTTCTGCCAATGTAGACAATAATGCTTCGTGAAGACTTCGACAGAGGGCTGCCCGCTGTACGAAGTCGTCGCCTAGACATATTTTGCCAGGGCCACCACGGCATTCGGTGTGAGCTGGTGGACCTGGACCTCGAATCTATGCAGGACCTCCACCACAAATCAATGCGCAGGCAGCCGAAGGCCAGCGGCAAAAAAAGCCTCGAAGACGACCAACTCGCCTTCCGGCTCGGGGACCTCCTCCGCCCCCGGGACACGTGCCACTCTGCCGCCAAAATATCCAAGCTGTTGCATGTCTTGCACGCGGACCGAGGACATCCGCGACACGCCGAATTCCACTGTGTCACCAGGACGCAACTCCTCCGCCGCCACATTGCTCAGCGTCTCCTCAGACGATGCGCCGGCCGGCGGTGTATCGGCAGCAGAAGAGGAAGAGGACGGCATGGCTACGTACCGTCGGCGGCGGCGGGCGGTCTGCTTCACACGGGCCAAATCTCCGACGAGCAGGAGCAAGGAGGGCAGACGAGCAAGCGAGCGGTTTGAAAAGGAAGTTAGGGTTTTCGCAGCACGTGGAAAGATAAAGTTCAAAACGCGCCGCCCCCACCCCCTTTTATACACAGGGCGTGGCGCTTCAGAAACCCGCAATCCAACAGTGCGGCGTCAATCAACGGTCATGTCAAAAACCCCCGCGGAACCACTTCGAGCGAGGGCAGCGTCTCCACCATCTAGCGACGCCTTCGGCACCAGATGACTTGGTCGAACTGGTCCCTCGGAGGGAAAATGTTGGGGCGAAGGCGAAGACGCTACCCTTCGCTCGATGCCTTCGCCAGTCTCGCTGCACCAACGGAGACGACGACTGGCAGACTCCACCCTCCGTCCGACACGCCGAAGGACGAAGACCTATGGCGAGGTCGCCCCACCCCGCGGCGTCGCCCAACACGAGGGCCCACGTGCAATCTGGCCCATCATAATGGGCCCCGCGCGGTCGCTGCGCATTACGGGCCTAATTTGTAAAGGTTTTTCTGTTATTACAGTCTGTAACCCTGCTTTAATGGGAATATTCTGGGGAGGACCTAGGCGCCTGAGGGCACATGCGTCCTTAATCCTTGACGCTGGGCACTCAGACACCTATAAATACCCCCGCATAGTGCCCTTGAGAGGCTAGATTAACAGAGCAATTGCCTTCCTGAGTTAAACCTTGTCTGCATTGTTTTTACTCCCCCATTGGATCGCCTTGCTCGGGAGAGCAAGTCCCAACACCCCTGATTGGGCCTATCGCCTCCATTGCCCTTTGATTTTCCTGAGCTTGCATATTTGGCTTCAACTACCTGCGCCGTGCTGACAGTCCTTCCGTAAGAAAGATCAATGCAGGTGGCCATCTTTCGTTGCATTCGATCATTAAGGCCTCTCATGAAGCAATTCCTCTTCTTTAAATCAGTGTTGACTTGATCGATAGCATATTGGGACAAGTGGTTGAATTTGTTGAGATACTGAGTGACAGTATCCCCACCTTGCTTGAGCTTCATAAACTCCTCCTGCTTCATATGGAGTACCCCTTCAGGTATATAGTGCTCCCGGAAAGCCAATTTGAACTCGTCCCATGTAATTTGATGGCCGGCCGGCTGAACGGCTACATAATTTCCCCACCATGTGCTAGCAGGGCCTCGCAATTGTTGTGCCGCAAATAAGGGCTTTTGAGTCTCCGTACATCGGAGAAGCCCAAACTTTTGTTCGATAACGCGGATCCACTCATCCGCTTCCAGAGGATCTTCCGCCTTCACAAATAATGGGGGACGTGTCTTTGAGAAATCCAGATATGACGTTTCGCGGGGTCCTTGCGGATACGTTCACCCGCCTTGCTGTTGCATTTGTTGTCCCGCCATTTCCCGCAGAAAGCGGGTGTTGTCAGCTGTGGCATTAACTAAGGTAGCGATGGCCTCAGCTAATGTTGGAGGTACTAGGGGTGGATTAGGGGTTGCTTCCCTCCCACGGGAGGTTCCTGCCCCATCCTGTGCGCGAGTCTTGGATGGCATCTGAGGCCAAGAACATTCAGAAAAATATAATATGCCAAACAAACCATCCATTTTACATTACTTAAAAGGGTAATGTTACAGACTCGAATTTACAATAGGATTACATTACCTATTACACATTATAACTACTTCTATACTACTCTACTCTAGCTTCTTGTCACTTTTGGTAGCCTCACTGTTGTAACACCCCTGGTGTTACTGTAACTAAAACATGAGCATGACATCATAAGCATTGGCATTGCATATGTTTGACACACCTAGAGTGCATTTACTAGGTAAAAATTTCAAACAAGTTGTATTGTTATAGCATTTTGCAAATAGGACCCTAGATAGGGAACCTGACTCCAAATAAGGCTCAAAGGGGCAAAACTTAACCCAAATGAAGAAAACCTAAAGAGTTTAGGGGAATAGTCATAAAATGATCCCAAGACTTAAGTGGAATTACATTTATACCCTTGGGATACCAAAAATCTCAATTAGAACCCTAGAAAAACCCTAAATCCAAACCCTAGGGACCTATGTGCAAAATTAGTCCACTTTTAAACTAAAGTGCAAAACCAAGTCAAATAAGTATCTTAAGTCATTTGGTTCACAAATGTGTGGACTTGTAAGCCAAATATTGGATTTTGGACTTAAATGCAAAATGGACCTCAATTAGGTTCTATTCTAAGTCTGAAATTCAGTGTTGAGGGCTCAACTTTGGAGCATTGTATCTTTCAAATTCTAGGGTTTTTGCCCTAGGTCACCACATAAAGATTGTAGAGCAAACTAAGTAGAACAACTTTGCTTAAGGTTGTAAGCTCACTTGTTGAGAAAAATCCAGAGATATTTAAGCCTGAAGTCAGGCTGTCAGGCTGATTAGGTCTGAAGTTTCAGACTAAGAGTGAACTACCACCAACTTCAAGCCCAATTTCAGACATGATTCAATGATTTTCAGTGGCAACACCATATGGCAACATTGTAGATGGTACATTACTCTACAATTTTGCTATAGAGCTTGACATGGATTATCACTAGGAATTGAGAGGAAATTTGGTTCCAAACTTGACTGTCAGGTTGTCTGAAATGAGCTCGCCATGGTACAGTACCCCAAACTGAAACAGATCACGGTTCACCCCCCTTTTGCTCGTCGCCGGTGGTTCGTCGCCGTTGATCACTGATCGCCGTGATTCGTGCGCCGTGGCCATCAGATAAACATAGCTCGGTAAAAATCCTCGCCGCCGGTGGGCTGGACGCCACCCCGGCCAGTCGCGGTACTTCTCCCCTTGTTCACCGCCCGGGGATAAGGATTTCACCGCCATTGTGCCGTCGCCGTTGTCCGCCGCGTGGCTCTCACTTTCCACCGCATCGCCGTAAGCCTTAGCGGCTCCCCGTTGATCGCCGGAGCAACTGCCATGCCTCTGGACACGTATTCACCGCGCCCAGGGTTCTTCCTCATCTTCGGTCACTCGCACTGTCCGCTCAAATTCAGCGCCACCGCCCCGGGGATCTATAAATTGACCCCGCAGTGAGCTTCACAACATCATCGCGCACCCAGCCACCACGTATTGCTAGCAATTGTTCACCCGAGCTCGCGAATTTTGAATTCGCCCCAAATCCATTCTCCGCCACCCAAAACTCAACCTCACCGCGGCCAGCCGTACTCCAGTCAGCTCATCTTCTTCTCTCCCTCGTTTAAGCCTCTTCATAGCTCTGTGATGCTCGACAACCCATTTAATTAAGCTAGAGGTCCTCTGGTCGCCAGGAACACGACGGTATTGCCGTGATGTTCACGGCCACCGTGGCTAGAGCTCCGTAGTTGATCATAAGCGCAATTAAATTGGGGAAAATGATCATGGTAGCCCCGATTTCATGTCTGTTGCTCGGAGAGCCTAGCCGTTGCCCCAATCAGCCGGTACAGAGGCTCGCCAGACTTCGGTCGTGCGTGAACGCCGTCGTGGACCTTGGTCTGCGAAGGAATAGAAGTTTAAGGACCTATCTACAATCTGTCAGTGACTCTGCGCAATAGTAAATGACCCCGCGTCGAGTTATTCGTTTGTTTAGGGCCCTTTTTGCAAAATCACCAGCGCGCGCGGGCGAGGACGCACTTCTGTCCATTGGGCTGTTTGGGCTGAAATCAGCCCAATGCTATTCACTCTTTCTCCTTTTCTTTTTCAAAATAACTTTAGAAATCCCTGGAAAAATGTAGAAAAATCCTAAAATTGTGAGATCAATTTTCCTAGCCTTATTATTTTCCATAGAATTTAATAAAAATAGTTTCATGATTTTTAGATTAAATAAGGAATTTTAAGGCATTTTAAGTAGTTTAAAGAAGTAGTTCTGGATTTTTAGAAAATGGATAGTAATCCCAAAAATGCTCAAAATTTTTATATGAACTCCCCATATTATTTAGAAGCCTTGGGTAGAGTATGAATTGATTTGGACCTTGTTTGATCACCAAACCCCAAAAACACCCCCCTGCCCTGTGAACTCCTTTACCGACTCCGGAAACCCTAAGTTCTCGGAGTACCGTGAAGGAAAGTTGTATTCAAGACTTAGATAATAAGTTTGTATTATCTTTGCACCCTCATGAGCATTACATGGCATTCATTCTTATACATATATATATGGTTATGATTAGAACACGAGGAAGAAGTGGAAGCCACTGAAGAGCAAGTACCACCACCTTTGGAAACACAGGCTGAGAACTGTTTCTACTTCGATATTTGTGGATCTGAGCCTGACTCACCCATAAACAAAGGCAAGCCCCGGTGCATTTGCCACCTCCCTTGATGCTTTTAAAATCTTTCTCACTTGCTTGCTGCATTAGGTGGTAGGAGTTGATTTATAAAACAATTCCTGCATTACTTTCCTTGGATTTGATTACTTTCCTTGAAACCCTGTTTTTACAAAAAGGTTTTACTATGCTTAGTATTGCTCTAGTAAAACAAAAGGATTTGTTTTACAAAAGATGTTTGGCAAAGTGGGAGGGTTGTTCCAAAAATAAAACTTGATGGTGAATCCATCACGGCCGTGATGGATTCAACATCGGAAAAGATGTACCTCTGCCAGGTACCAAACTTTGGGTTGAATGATTAAGTTGAGACCGGGCGGTTGACTTGCACGAGAAGAGAGTCTCGGTGTAGTTTCTCCGTCTGAGTCGATTAAGGACCTTGTTGATGTAGGCTTGATGATCGAGGACCCTTTAACTAGTCACATGCCTCGTCATGGGTAAGCCTTGCCTCGGGCAGACTAAGGCTAGAATAAGATAACACGAAATGGGCGTGGAGCGGTGGCGAGAGTAGCGTGTACCCTCCGTGGCAAGAGGCTGGACGGTGGTGTATCTGTGCTCTCGGTTTGCGTGAACCTGATCTGGTCTTAAGAACCCCGGTGGCGGGTTGACATATGCAAGGGTTAAGTGCTATATATGTCGTGTGATTGGAGATCCTCAGCTGAGTATAATCGATTCGGATCGCCGTACCTTCGCGGTTATGAAGACTTGGTCACTGCCCTACACGTAGCAATCCAGTGAAGATGAAGGATAAATTAAGAACATGGCTAGTGCAGGATAAGTGTTTGAACTAGGTTAGAGAGAACTCTAGAGATAAGTAAGTTTACTTAACTTGACCAATAAAACTGGATTTTAAGGATCCACTTTAGTAAGCATTTCTGCAATACAGAGTCTTTGATTATTGAGAAGCCTTACCTTGACTTCCTTAAACCAGCATACCCTTGAGAGTCTTTTCTTTAGTCGGGTAAGACTTGCTGAGTAATTCCATACTCAGGGTTTATTCCCCTGTTGTTTTATGTAAAGAACTTAATGGGAGGAGCTTTTACCTCCCAGGTATTGAAATAATACTTTTCTGCACTCGCTTATACTCTGGTCTGTATTAAACGACTTACTCCTACTTTTCAATAAATGTAAGTTTATGTAATCACTTCCGCATCTCCGCATCTCCGATGAACATATTGTCTGTCAGACGGGTGAAACGTTCCTGGAAAGGTAAGGATAAAGATACCGAACTTGTCAAGTGATTCAGGAACATCTACAGGGTTGTCTGATGTCTGTTGGACAAGGACAACTGTAGGTGGGCCTAATGACTTGGGAGGTTCCGTCACAGCTGGTATCGGAGGGTAGCCCTTCTTGACAGATATTATGTAGCATCTTCAAAAGGATTTTCTTAGACTTATCTAGAAAATTTCTTCTCTTCTTACCTAAGCATCTCTGAAGAGTTTATTTCAAAGACCAGATAGGAAGAGTGCAATGTATAGAAGGTTGAATCAACTAAGGTTGATTCTGTAATTATTCATGCATCATGCTAAGAATTTTACTAATAAATTTTCCCCTTAGAAAATGCCGCCGCGTACAAGGAAAACGGCGCGAAAGCATACTGGACCTATCGGTGTGCCTCGACACCAACTTGCCCCACGAGAGCAAGATAGCAGTAGCGGGAGCAACGATCCAATTGGTGATCTCGAAGCCCGCATGAATCAACTTCAAACAGAGTTACAACGCAGGACCAATTTATGGGTTGCGGATGGTGACCGAATAAATGAATTAAGAAGTTATATCCGCACCCTGCAAGATCAACTTGCTGATCGAGATTTGGCGCTTGATTGGGCGGTACAGTCTCGTTCAGTAGCTTGGGCTAAGGAAGCGAAGGCTCGAGCACGAGTCGAAGAGCTTAGCACTGCTATTGACAACTTGCAGGCATATTGCAATACTTTATATGAGGAAGTTCATGTACTGTATTCGCAATTACACCCACATGTCCCTGTGGATCCTGTCAGGTCAGAAGCCGGACCCTCGCATAATGCGGGAGAAGCGCTTGGTGGTGAGTTAGACCTTTTTAGGCCCCCTCCTTCTATGAGGCTGGTCGACCTATGGTCTCCCACACCTGACGACGAAGCTGCCAAGAGCAACCAGAAGCAGGAGTAGTAGTATAGCTTGTAGAAATAGAAGTAGTGTGTTGTATAATAGGTTGAACTATTGTATAATGGGTAATGTATCCTATTGCATAACATCGAGTCTGTATCATTACTTTTTATAGTAATGTAAAATGGAAGGTTTCTCTGGCATATTTCAAATGTTCTTTGCCTCAGATGCCTACCAGGACTCGAGGACAGGATGCAGCAGGAACTTCTAGGGGGAGGGATGTTACCCCAAATCCACCTCCGGTTCCTCCCACATTGGCCGAGGCGATTGCCGCCTTGGTGAACGCAACTGTAGACAATACCCGCTTTTTGAGAGAAATGGCGGGCCAACAATTCCAGCAGCAGGGTGGAAGGGGTTATCAGCAAGGCCCCCGTGAAACCACATATCTGGATTTCTCTGAAACCCGTCCACCACTATTTGTCAAGGCTGAGGACCCGTTGGAAGCTGATGAGTGGATACGGGTTATTGAGCAAAAATTTGGTCTTCTCCGCTGTTCAGAGACACAGAAGCCGTTGTTCGCAGCGCAACAACTGCGCGGCCCTGCCAGTACCTGGTGGGGGAATTTTGTGGCTATTCAACCTGCCAACCATCAAGTCACATGGGAAGAATTTAAAGTGGCCTTCCGCGAGCACTACATACCCGAAGGTGTTCTACATATGAAGCAAGAAGAATTCATGAAGCTGAAACAAGGGGGATATACTGTCAATCAGTATCTCAACAAGTTCAATCACCTGTCGCAATATGCAATTGATCAGGTGAATACTGATTTAAAGAAGAAGAACTGCTTTATGAGAGGGCTAAATGATCAATTGCAGAGAAAAATGGCTACCTACATAGATCTCACGTATGGAAAGGCTGTTAGCACAGCCCTATCTGTTGAAGCCAAATATGCAGGTTCCGGGAAGAACAAGGGATTTGGAGTAGAGAAGTCTAATCAGGGCTAGGCAAAGAGGCAATGGTTTGTGATCCGGCCTTGTAGCCAAAATCGTTCTTTTTCTCGACCGCCCTCATTCCCATTCAAGCAGCCAATCATTATTCGCCCCAACAATGCCCCCACTACCCCAAATCAGCCGGGTGCCCCGGGCACGCGATTCCCTGCTTTGCCCAGCTCCTCAACCGGGTGTTTTAATTGTGGCAAGTCTGGACATTTCATCAAAGATTGCCCATATCCCAAGCAGAATCAATCAAATGCTCAGCAAGGATCTGGGAAATCAGCTCAGCCCAAGGGAAATAATGTGGGGAAGAATACAAAGAAGACGGGGCGGGTATACTATACTCAAGTGGCCACTACACCGGAAGGTGAACCGGTGATGATGGGTACGTTTCTCTTGGCCAGTCACCCTGCTATTATTCTTTTTGATTCTGGTGCTTCACATACATTTATTAGCAAGACATTTGTGGAGCAACATCACATTTCATGTCATGAATCAAAAGAAGGGTTTAAAATTCATTCACCTGGGGGACACATTTTTACTAGAGAAGTGGCCTATCTAGTGCCAGTAACAATGGTCGGACGGAACTTTCCTGCTAACATGATTGTTCTGAAAGGCCAGGATATAGATGTGATTTTGGGTATGAATTGGTTAACCCAACACAAGGCAATTCTCAACACTGAACTCAGAACCATCAGGTTGAGCTATAATCAAGAAGAGATTCTTTTATCTATCCCCGTAACCAATCCAGCCAAAGCTTCTGGTAGAATATATGAAGCCATTGTACCGGAGATCAAGGATATTCCGGTAGTATGTGAGTTTCCAGATGTATTTCCGGAAGATTTGCCTGGACTGCCCCCTGAGAGAGATGTAGAATTTGTAATTGAGCTAAAGCCTGGTACGACTCCCATTTCTCGAAGATCGTACCCTATGCCCCCTAATGAGTTGGCAGAATTGAAGATTCAATTACAAGATCTACTGAATAAGGGATTCATCTGGCCAAGCTCGTCCCCTTGGGGTTGCCCCGCCATTTTTGTTAAGAAGAAGGACCAAACCTTACGAATGTGCGTGGATTATCGACCCCTGAATGAGGTCACCATCAAGAACAAGTACCCTCTTCCAAGGATCGACATCTTATTTGATCAACTGACTGGGGCGAGGGTATTTTCCAAAATTGATCTCAGGTCAGGCTATCACCAAATCTGTATTCGGCCCGAGGATATACCGAAGACCGCGTTTACTACGCGGTATGGTTTATTTGAATATTTGGTAATGTCCTTCGGGCTAACGAATGCTCCTGCCCATTTCACTTATTTGATGAACTCGGTGTTCATGCCCGAGTTGGACAAGTTCGTGGTGGTCTTCATCGACGATATCTTGATATATTCTAAAAATGAAGAGGAGCATGCTCAACATTTGCGGATTGTATTGACGCACCTGAGGGAACATCAGTTGTATGCCAAGTTCAGCAAGTGCGCGTTCTGGCTGGAGGAAATTCAATTTTTGGGGCACGTGTTATCTGCCAAGGGAATTGCGGTAGATCCTAGCAAAGTCAAGGATATTCTGGAGTGGAAACCCCCAACCACTGTTCACCAAGTCCGGAGTTTTCTTGGACTAGCTGGATATTATCGCAGATTCATACCAGATTTTTCTAAGCTTGTGAAGCCAATCACAAGTTTATTTAAGAATGACATTAAATTCAATTGGTCTTCTAAGTGTAATGAAGCCTTTGAGCAATTGAAGACATTATTAACCACTGCTTCGGTATTGGCTCAACCGGACATCACCAAGCCTTTTGATGTATATTGTGATGCATCAGGCAGTGGACTCGGCTGTGTATTAATGCAAGAGGGCCGAGTAATTGCATATGCTTCAAGGCAGCTGCGCCGACATGAGGAGCATTACCCAACTCATGATCTGGAGCTAGCTACTGTGGTTCATGCCCTGAAAATTTGGCGTCACTATCGGCTGGGAAATATCTGTCATATTTATACAGATCATAAAAGCTTGAAGTATATCTTCACCCAGTCAGAATTAAATATGAGGCAAAAGCGATGGCTTGAGCTTATTAAGGACTATGAACTAGAAATTCATTATCACCCAGGTAAAGCCAATGTTGTGGCAGATGCACTGAGCCGTAAGGCTTCCTGCCACTGTCTTATGGTGAAGACCGCTGACAACACTTTATGTCAAGAGATGGAAAAGCTAAACCTGGGGATGGTCCAACAAGGAACCCTGAATCAGCTAAAGCTTGAGTCAATCATTTTGCAAAGGATAATTGATGCTCAAAAGGATAATGTGGGTATGAAGCACATACGGGAAAAGATAAGGGCTGGAACAGCCAAATGTTTCAAAGAAGACGATCAAGGTGTGATATGGTTCAATAACCGCATAGTAGTGCCGAAGAATGAAGAACTCCGCCAGCAAATCTTAGATGAAGCGCATCTTAGTCGCTATTCTATTCATCCGGGAAGCACTAAGATGTATCATGATCTAAAGCAGCACTACTGGTGGACGAAGATGAAAATTGAAATTGCACGCTATGTGGCTAAGTGTGACACTTGCAGACGCGTCAAAGCCATACACATGAAAACTGCTGGTCCATTACAGTCTTTGCCGATCCCAACATGGAAATGGGAAGATATAAGTATGGACTTCATCGTGGGATTGCCCAAGACCACAAAAGGGAATGACTCTATTTGGGTTATCATTGATCGACTTACCAAGATCGCCCACTTCCTCCCGGTCAAAGTAAAATATCCCGTCATTACCTATGTGGAGTTATACATTGCTCGTATTCTTAGTCTGCATGGTGTTCCGAAGACCATAGTGTCGGATCGTGGACCTCAATTTGTAGCCAAGTTTTGGGAAGCACTTCACAAATCCTTGGGTACTAAGTTGCTCCATAGTTCGACATATCATCCACAAACCAGTGGGCAGACTGATAGGATTAATCAAGTACTCGAAGATATGTTGCGAGCATGTGTTCTGGACTTTTCCCCAAAATGGGATGAATGTTTGCCTTTGGCGGAGTTTTCATATAATAACAGCTATCAAGAAAGTATCAAGATGGCACCTTTTGAAGCCTTATATGGGCGATGGTGTCGAACTCCGCTAAATTGGTCTAAACCTGGAGAAAGGTATTTCTTCAGGCCTGATATAGTGAAGGAGGTTGAGGAAAAGGTTCAGAAAATTATTCATAATATGAAGAAAGCACAAGCCCGTCAGAAGGGTTATGCAGACAAACGACGAATGCCCTTATACTTTCATGAAGGGGACTATGTCTACCTGAAAGTTTCACCCATGAAGGGAGTATCGCGTTTCGGGGTTAAAGGGAAACTTGCACCCAGATACATTGGTCCATTCCCGGTACTTGAGCAATGTGGACCAGTGGCATATCGACTGCAGCTCCCCGAAATTCTGTCTGCTATCCATAATGTGTTCCATGTGCCGCAATTGAAGAAGTGTCTTCGGGTTCCTTATCGAACCATTGAAGTGATAGATGTTGTCCTGGAACCAGATTTAACATACTCGGAACATCCTATTCGAGTTCTGGATCAAAAGGACAGGGTTACCCGGAGAAAAACTCTCGAGTTCTATAAGATACAATGGAACCAACATTCTGAGGAAGAGGCTACATGGGAAACTCAAGACTTTTTAGATAAGAATTTCCCAGGCTTTCTAGCCTCATGTAATTTGTAAAGTGTATATAGTTACTGAATAACGGAGTAAACCCCCACACCACCCCTGCCTTGTACCAGAAATAAGGGAATAAAGATGTGACACATTTCCTTTTCCATTACTCACCCTAGGACCTTTAATCTCGGGACGAGATTCTTTTATGGGGGGAAGGATGTAACACCCCTGGTGTTACTGTAACTAAAACATGAGCATGACATCATAAGCATTGGCATTGCATATGTTTGACACACCTAGAGTGCATTTACTAGGTAAAAATTTCAAACAAGTTGTATTGTTATAGCATTTTGCAAATAGGACCCTGGATAGGGAACCTGACTCCAAATAAGGCTCAAAGGGGCAAAACTTAACCCAAATGAAGAAAACCTAAAGACTTTAGGGGAATAGTCATAAAATGATCCCAAGACTTAAGTGGAATTACATTTATACCCTTGGGATACCAAAAATCTCAATTAGAACCCTGGAAAAACCCTAAATCCAAACCCTAGGGACCTATGTGCAAAATTAGTCCACTTTTGAACTAAAGTGCAAAAACCAAGTCAAATAAGTATCTTAAGTCATTTGGTTCATAAATGTGTGGACTTGTAAGCCAAATATTGGATTTTGGACTTAAATGCAAAATGGACCTCAATTAGGTTCTATTCTAAGTCTGAAATTCAGTGTTGAGGGCTCAACTTTGGAGCATTGTATCTTTCAAATTCTAGGGTTTTTGCCCTAGGTCACCACATAAAGATTGTAGAGCAAACTAAGGAGAACAACTTTGCTTAAGGTTGTAAGCTCACTTGTTGAGAAAAATCCAGAGATATTTAAGCCTGAAGTCAGGCTGTCAGGCTGATTAGGTCTGAATTTTCAGACTAACAGTGAACTACCACCAACTTCAAGCCCAATTTCAGACATGATTCAATGATTTTCAGTGGCAACACCATATGGCAACATTGTAGATGGTACATTACTCTACAATTCTGCTATAGAGCTAGACATGGATTATCACTAGGAATTGAGAGGAAATTTGGTTCCAAACTTGACTGTCAGGCTGTCTGAAACGAGCTCGCCATGGTACAGTACCCCAAACTGAAACAGATCACGGTTCACCCCCCCCCTTTTGCTCGTCGCCGATGGTTTGTCGCCGTTGTTCACTGATCGCCGTGATTCGTGCGCCGTGGCCATCGAATAAACATAGCTCGGTAAAAATCCTCGCCGCCGGTGGGCTAGACGCCACCCCGGCCAGCTGCGGTACTTCTCCCCTCGTTCACCGCCCGGGGATAAGGATTTCACCGCCGTTGTGCCATCGCCGTTGTCCGCCGCGTGGCTCTCACTTTCCACCGCATCGCCGTAAGCCTTAGCGGCTCCCCGTTGATCGCCGGAGCAACTGCCACGCCTCTGGACACGTATTCACCGCGCCCAAGGTTCTTCCTCATCTCCGGTCGCTCACACTGTCCGCTCAAATTCAGCGCCACCGCCCCGAGGATCTATAAATTGACCCCGCAGTGAGCTTCACAATATCATCGCGCACCCAGCCACCACGTATTGCTAGCAATTGTTCACCCGAGCTCGCGAATTTTGAATTCGCCCCAAATCCATTCTCTGCCACCCGAAACTCAACCTCACCGCGGCCAGCCGTACTTCGGTCAGCTCATCTTCTTCTCTCCCTCGTTTAAGCCTCTTCATAGCTCTGTGATGCTCGACAACCCATTTAATTAAGCTAGAGGTCCTCTGGTCGCCGGGAACACGACGGTATTGCCGTGATGTTCACGGCCACCGTGGCTAGAGCTCCGTAGTTGATCATAAGCGCAATTAAATTGGGGAAAATGATCATGGTAGCCCCGATTTCATGTCTGTTGCTCGGAGAGCCTAGCCGTTGCCCCAATCGGCCGGTACAGAGGCTCACCGTACTTCGGCCGTGCGTGAACGCCGTCGTGGACCTTGGTCTGCGAAGGAATAGAAGTTTAAGGACCTATCTGCAATCTGTCAGTGACTCTACGCAATAGTAAATGACCCCGCGTCGAGTTATTCGTTTGTTTAGGGCCCTTTTTGCAAAATCACCAGCGCGCGCGGGCGCGGACGCACTTCTGTCCATTGTTGGGCTATTTGGGCTGAAATCAGCCCAATGCTATTCACTCTTTCTCCTTTTCTTTTTCAGAATAACTTTAGAAATCCCTGGAAAAATGTAGAAAAATCCTAAAATTGTGAGATCAATTTTCCTAGCCTTCTTATTTTCCATAGAATTTAATAAAAATAGTTTCATGATTTTTAGATTAAATAAGGAATTTTAAGGCATTTTAAGTAGTTTAAAGAAGTAGTTCTGGATTTTTAGAAAATGGATAGTAATCCCAAAAATGCTCAAATTTTTATATGAACTCCCCATATTATTTAGAAGCCTTGGGTAGAGTATGAATTGATTTGGACCTTGTTTGATCACCAAACCCCAAAAACACCCCCCTGCCCTGTGAACTCCTTTACCGACTCCGGAAACCCTAAGTTCTCGGAGTACCGTGAAGGAAAGTTGTATTCAAGACTCAGATAATAAGTTTGTATTATCTTTGCACCCTCATGAGCATTACATGGCATTCATTCTTATACATATATATGTTTATGATTAGAACACGAGGAAGAAGTGGAAGCCACTGAAGAGCAAGTACCACCACCTTTGGAAACACAGGCTGAGAACTGTTTCTACTTCGATATTTGTGGATCTGAGCCTGACTCACCCATAAACAAAGGCAAGCCCCGGTGCATTTGCCACCTCACTTGATGCTTTTAAAATCTTTCTCTCTTGCTTGCTGCATTAGGTGATAGGAGTTGATTTATAAAACAATTCCTGCATTACTTTCCTTGGATTTGATTACTTTCCTTGAAACCCTGTTTTTACAAAAAGGTTTTACTATGCTTAGTATTGCTCTAGAAAAACAAAAGGATTTGTTTTACAAAAGATGTTTGGCAAAGTGGGAGGGTTGTTTCCAAAAATAAAACTTGATGGTGAATCCATCACGGCCGTGATGGATTCAACATCGGAAAAGATGTACCTCTGCCAGGTTCCAAACTTTGGGTTGAATGATTAAGCTGAGACCGGGCGGTTGACTTGCACGAGAAGAGAGTCTCAGTGTAGTGTCTCCTTCTGAGTCGATTAAGGACCTTGTCGATGTAGGCTTGATGATCGAGGACCCTTTAACTGGTCACATGCCTCGTCATGGGTAAGCCTTGCCTCAGGCAGACTAAGGCTAGAATAAGATAACACGAAATGGGCGTGGAGCAGTGGCGAGAGTAGCGTGTACCCTCCGTGGCAAGAGGCTGGACGGTGGTGTATCTGTGCTCTCGGTTTGCGTGAACCTGATCTAGATTTAAGAACCCCGGTGGCGGGTTGACATATGCAAGGGTTAAGTGCTACATATGTCATGTGATTGGAGATCCTCAGCTGAGTATAATCGATTCGGATCACCGTACCTTCGCGGTTATGAAGACTTGGTCACTGCCCTACACGTAGCAATCCAGTGAAGATGAAGGATAAATTAAGAACTTGGCTAGTGCAGGATAAGTGTTTGAACTAGGTTAGAGAGAAATCTAGAGATAAGTAAGTTTACTTAACTTGACCAATAAAACTGGATTTTTAAGGATCCACTTTAGTAAGCATTTCTACAATACAGAGTCTTTGATTATTGAGAAGCCTTACCTTGACTTCCTTAAACCAGCATACCCTTGAGAGTCTTTTCTTTAGTCGGGTAAGACTTGCTGAGTAATTCCATACTCAGGGTTTATTCCCCCGTTGTTTTTAGGTGAGGAGACAACAAACTTTTGTTGTTTTTGTACCAAGGTGGTGAAAAGTGAAGATAATCAAGAATGAAGCTGCTGGAGGACCGGGTCCTCCTTAAAAACTTTTATGTAAAGAACTTAATGGGAGGAGCTTTTACCTCCCAGGTATTGTAATAATACTTTTCTGCACTCGCTTATACTCTGGTCTGTATTAAACGACTTACTCTTACTTTTCAATAAATGTAAGTTTATGTAATCACTTCCGCATCTCCGATGAACATATTGTCTGTCAGACGGGTGAAACGTTCCTGGAAAGGTAAAGATAAAGATACCGAACTTGTCAAGTGATTCAGGAACATCTACAGGGTTGTCTGATGTCTGTTGGACAAGGACAACTGTAGGTGGGCCTAATGACTTGGGAGGTTCCGTCACAACTGTCGGGTGTAGGAGACCATTCATCAACCAGCTTCATAGAGGGAGGAGGCCTGAAAAGGTCCCGTTCGCCACCAAGTGCTTCTCCTGCTACTCCAGAAGGTCCGGCTTCCATCCCGACAGGATCCACAGGTACATTAGGGTGCAGTTGTGAATACAATACATGAACTTCCTCATGTAGTGTATTACAATAAACCTGCAAGTTATCCACGGCTGAGCTAAGCTCCTCCAATTGGGCTCGAGCTCTAGCTTCCTTGGCCCAAAGCAAGTGAATGAGAGTTAACCGCCTAATCGAGCACTAGATCCCGTTCAGCAAGTTGGTCTTGCAGGTGGCGGATGTCTGTTCTCAATTCGTTTATTCTTTCACCATCCGCGACCCATATATCGTTCCTGTGATGGAGCTCTGATCGAAGCTGTTCTACTTGGGCTTCCAGATCCCCGATTGGATCGTTGCTACCACTGCTACTATCTTCATGCCGTGGGGCTAGTTGATGGCGGGGTACGCCAATCGACCCGATAGACTTGCGCGCGGTCTTTCTGGTGCGCGGCGGCATATCTCCATGAGGGGAAAAATCTTATTAGCATAGTTTTTAGCATGATGCATGTATAATAACAGAATCAACCTTAGTTCATTCATATCTTCTATACATTGCACTCTAGTATCTGGTCTTTTAAACAAGTACCTGAGAAGGAGATTGGATAAGAAGGAAAGAAATTTTCTAGATAAGTCTTTGAAAATTCTTTTTGAAAATGTCTCATAATATCTGCAGAGATGGGCTTCGCTCCGATACCAGCTGTGACGGAACCTCCTAAGTCATTAGGCCCACCTACAGTTGTCCTTGTCCCACGGACTTCAGACAACCATGCAGGTGCACCTGATCACTTGATAAGTTCGGTATCTGAATTCCTTACCTTCCCTAGAGCGTTTCACCTGTCACACAGACATTACAATACATCGGAGATACGGAAATGCCGAAGCAGTTACAATAACTTACTTTATTGAAAAGTAAGACAACGTTAGATAGTTACAGACCAGAACCAAAATATATGAGTGTTGAGTATTAGTATTACATAACATGGGAGGCAAAAACCCATCCCAAATAAACAGTAAAAGTTTTTCTTAACGGATGACCTTTCCTCCCGCAGCTTTAGTCTTGATTCTCTTCTTTTGGTACCACCTTGGAACAGAAGCAACAAAAGTTTGTTGCTTCTTCACCTAAAACAACATGGGACAAAGCCCTGAGTACGAAGTGTACTTTCGCAAGACTTACCCAACGAAGTAAAAGACTGTCAAGGATATGCTGGCTTTAAGGGGAGTCAAGGTAAGGCTTATCAATAATCAATGACTCTATTTGCAGAAATGCTTACTAATAGTGGATCCTTAAAAATACAGTTTTATTTGTCAGGTTAAGTAAAATTACCTGCAACTAGAGTTCTTTCTACCCTAGTTCAATCACTTGACCTATACTAGCCAATTTTTTAACAACCCTTCATCTTCACTAGATTGCTACGTGTAGGGCAGTGACCAAGTCTTCATATCCGCGAAGTTATGGCGATCCGAATCGATTATACTCAGCTGAGGATCTCCAATCACACGACATATGTAGCACTTAACCCTTGAATATGTCAACTCACCACTGGGGTTCTTAAGACCAGATCAGGTTCACGCCAACCGAGAGCACAGATACACCACCGTCCAGCCTCTTGCCACGAAGGGTACACGCTACTCTCACCATCTCTCCACTCCCACTGTGTGTTATCTTATTCTGGTTTTAGTCTGCCCGAGGCAAAGCTTACCCATGATGAGGCATGTGACCAGTTAAAGGGTCCTCGATCAGCAAGCCTACATCGAGACGGTCCTTAATCGACTTAGACGGAGACACTACACCGAGACTCTCTTCTCGTGTAAGTCACCCGCCCGGTCTCCGCTTAATCATTTCAGACCCAAAGTTTGGTACTTGGCAGAGGTACATCTTTTCCGATGTTGAACCCATCATGGCCATGATGGATCCACCATCAAGTTTTATTTTCGAAAACATCCCACTCACTTGGCAACATCATCTTTTGTGAAAACAAAACATTTTGTTTTTCTAGAGCAGGGCTAAGCATAAGAAAAACCTTTTGTGAAATAGGGATTTAAGAGAAGTAATCAAATCCAAGGAAGGAAATGCAGGAATGGGTTTAGCACACAACTCCTATCACCTAATGCATCAAGCAAGTGAGAAAGTTTTTAAAAGGAACAAGGAGGTGGCAAATGCACCGGGGCTTGCCTTGTGTTACTGGTGAATCAGGCTCTGTTCCGCAGATATCAAAATAAAAACAGTTGCCTACGTGATGTTCTTCAGGTGGTGGTGGTGATGAAGTCCTTGTCTCTTGAACTTCTACTTCCTCCTCGTTTTCTAAATATAGCCAAATATAATAATGAATGCTCATGTAATGCTCATGAAGATGCAAAGATAATAAAAGTTTATTATCTAATGTCTTGAATACAACTTTCCTTCACGGATCTCCGAGAACTTAGGGTTTTCGGAGTCAATAGTGAAGTTCATAGGGCAGGGGGCTAGGGTTTTGGGTTCTAAGTATTAAACATGGTCCAAATCATACCAAACTTTACCCAAGGCTTCTAAATATTATTTAGAGTTTATCCTAAAAGTTTAATAAATTTTGGGATTATAAATTACTCTATAAAATTCCAGAAGTCTATATTTTAACTGTTTAAAATACCCCAAAATTCTTTATTGGAGCTAAAAATCATGAAACTATTTTTATTAAATACTATAGGAAATTAGAAGCCTAGCAAATTTGGTCTTGTATTTTTAGCATTTTTCTACAATTTTCTAGGAATTTCATAAATCTAGAAGAAAAAGAAAAGGAAAAAGGCGCTACAGGACTGGGCTTAAACTGGCCTGAGTCAGCCCACTACTGGAGGAAAAAGGCGCTACCTGAACTGAGTTCACCGCACTATTTCTATGAGTCGCTGACAGTTTACAAAAACCTCCCCCGAGTTCTATTTCTTCGCAGACTGCAGTCCCCGACGACGAACGGCGCTAGACCGCACTCCGGTGAACTTACGCCGGCCGATTTACTTGATGACCAGTGCCCTACTTTGGCAGAGACCGAATTCAAGACCTAAAGAGGGTTTCCCCTCAACCAATTTTACTAATGGCGCTTTGAATCAACCGGTCCATGGAGACAGCGCGGATAATGGATGAACATGGGTGTTCTCGGTGTTCCAGGGCGGTCTAGTTCAATCAGAGGGGTCGAACAACATTAGGAGGTCTTAAAGAGACTAGAACAAACGACCAGAAAGCTTGAACCAACCTGAAACAAGCTGGCCAGGGCGAGGGTGCTTTCACGACGGCGGAAACCGAATTGGGGCAATGAGCAATTCACGGTCTCTGGTGAACGATTGGAGGCAAGTGTGGGTGCTATGGATGGGTGATTACCCTACGGAGCTCACGGTGGGCTCAATTTATAGCAGTCATGAGCGGTGGCCGGCGAATTAGACGAAGACGCGCGGCGGCCGGAGGAGAAGAGAGTTACTGGCGCTAGGGATTGGTGGCCTTTACCGTGGCAAGCACCCCAGCGATCACCGGATAGGCTTAACACGATTAACTGAGACGTGGTAAGATGCCCGGGCACGTGGCACACGATCGGCAGGCAGCCAACGCCGGTGAGCTTATCTGCGCCGGCCGGAAGGCATGGGGGTACGATGGCCAGCCACCGGAGTTATCCTCAAGCGAAGAACTTTTTACCTAGGAGCGTTATCCGGTCATTGGTGTGCACGAATCGCAATGGCGGTGTGGATCTAGGCGCACGGTCGCCGACGGTCAGATGCGCTGCACCAGCGATCTTGTACAGGGCACTGAACCTCTATTCAGTCAGCCTGACAGATCAAGTTTGGGCTGGATTTTCTTCTGATTTTACATGGCAACAAGGCCATCATTCTGTAGCAAAGTTGTAGCCTAATGATCTAGCTACAATCTTACTACAGCAACCATAGCCAATTACTCACTGGATTGTGGCCAAATCCAAGCTCATAGATGGCTCAAACACACTGTCAGTCTGAATTCAGACTTAAGACAGTCTGACAGTTAATCTTTATGCACATTTTTATCCAATTTCTGTTCAGCACCAGTACTTAGTCACTTGAGTAAACTTGTTCTCCTATAATAGCTCAACAGGTTTGATGTGTTGACCCTAGGCAAATTCTCAATATTTTTGGATCTACAGAGCCCTAAAGTCAGCCCTACTTCACTGTTTTCAGACTTAACTAATTGAGCACAAGGGTGGCCCTTTTGCAAGTAAGCCCAATTCACATCTTTTGACTTGGGAATCCCCAAGTATGTGAGCCATATGACTTAAGGTACCCTAATGCCTTGGTTTTTGCACTTTAGTCCAAAAGTGCACTAGTTTTGCACTTAACCCCCTAGGGTTTTAGTCTAGGGTTTTCCAGTGTTCTATTTAGGGTTTTTGGGGATTCTAGGGTTTGGATGCTACTTTAGTTCATCCATGGTGACATTTTATGACCATCTCTAATGAGTTTTTTGAAGTTTTCTCTTATTAGGCTTTGTTTTACCCTTCTGAGCCCAATTTAGGGTTAAGTACCCTACTCTAGGGTTTTACCCATAAAATGTCATATCAATACAACTTGTTTGAAATTTTTGCCTAGTGAATGCACTCTAGGTGTGACAAACACATGATATGCCAATGCTTATGATGTTGTGCTCAATTTTTAGTGGCAGTAACACCAGGGGTGTTACAGTTACTTCTTACGGCGGGCAGCCGCCTGTGGAGGTCTTCGCGAAAAACTATTGCCTGCATTGGCAGAAGAGGAAAATAGGAAATAAGATAGCACAATTCGGATCGTGCACCTTCACACTGAGGACTGGGAAGACTTCGGATGAGGTTGTGGAAATAGTCCCCTATGCTAGGAATAAATGGGACAACTGGTGGGACTTCTGGTTTTATGTGGCTCCTGGTGACGTCGAAGACCTGTCGTTCCTGCCTCCGGCCATTCTGTGCTCACACTGCTATGTGGCGTTTCTTTGATTCGAGGTGGTGGAGGAGGATGAAGATGAAGTGGCCCTTCATCATGCTGCCCGCTTAAGTAGCGGGCGTGGCTTGGTTGAGGAATTTATTGCGTATGGAGTGTGGCCCTTGGCGCACGGCTGGGTGTTGGGCGAAGTGACCCCCGTCGGATGCCAACCCTGGACGACCAGCTGGTGCAAAGTCCTGCCTTTGTGGTGGACTTACGCAGTCGCAACCCGGCCGCGTTTGTGCGTGAGGTGGAGGCCGAGGCCGCAAGGATTGTGGGAAAATATGTGCCGAAGAAGGAAACTCTGAGGAGTTGGGATATCCGCGGTTCAAACGTTAGGTTGAACCGTTTGTTTGAGTTAAACCGTCTGCCATATGCCGACTACCCGGGGGACGACGATGCCGATGTTGACGTCCGCCGGGGGAAAAAGGCGATGACCACGGCCGACGAAGGCCCTTCATGCGGAACAGCTCCAGGCGTGGCCATCAAGAAGAGGAAATTAGGTACAGCAGATGAGGGGTCGAGGGCTTCCGATCGTTTTGCTGTGGATTTACTGGAGACTTGCACCGCTCCCGGGGAGACGATGTCTTCGCCCGAGCTCCGGGAATCTTCCACGCGAATGCTGAAGGTTACCGGGGGTCGCTGGCCTAGGAATGTTCTGATTCCCCGGGCGGCCGTCGAGGACATGTTTACATTTTGATTAGCTCGTGAGATGAACATTTTCCCTTACGGACGAAATGTTGGTGTTGTTGTATCGACAGTGATGGAGAAGGATCGCTAAGACGAGCCACAGAAACACAGGGCGTTCGCCAGGGTGGGGGACCCGAGGCACGAGGCAAAAATGCCGCGGGCGAGCGTGAAGCCTGCCGCCCCCGGTGCCAGTATGCCTCCACCTGCCGCGCCCACACATGAGTGTAGGCCTCCCTCGCCACCGCCCGTTGCTGAGGCAGTGGTGGCGAGCACCGAAGGCTCCATGGATATTTCCGTGGATGACTACCTTGTGGGCGGAGTCCCAATATTCGATGCCCACACGAGACAGGGTCTTGCTGGTGAGTTTTTTTTTCGCGCGAAGTTTGCGTTTCTGACGTGACCATGATGTAGGAGCGGGGTTCGGGCAACTGGCTGTTGTCCCGGCACCGGTGGCGGCTGGTCGGGTGGCCGCGCCGGCCGTGGCAAAGGGGTCCTCGCAGGACCCGTGGTCCAAATTCTGCGTCGGCAGCAAAATTGTCTCGGTCACTGCCGCGAAGGACGTGGCCACCTCAGTTGCGCAATAGCTGAAACACGTGAGTAACCAGTGCTTCTAGAGTTTGTTTTTCTTCCATGACTCCGAATTGTTTACATTCTTTTGTGCCAGGCGGCTGCCTTCGCCAAGCACATTGCGTTGGGGGCGTTGACCTCGGAGTTTTCTGCCGAAAGGCGGTGACTCGAGGGGAGGATTGATCGCCTTCGAACGCAGCATATTGAGGCTGTGCGAGTCAAGTCGGTGGCTGAAAAGAGGAGCCACAATCTGCTGGAGAAGCTATCGGCGGTGGAGGCTGAGAAAGAGGACCTCGCCCACCAGCTTGCGGCGGAAAAGGAAGACACGAATAAAGCCCACGCCAAGGTACAGGCTGTCCATGCCGAGGCTAGCCTCGCCCTCAAGCGTGCCACCAACGCGGAGTCGAGGCAGAGGATTTTGCGCGGCTATGTGGACAAAGCGGAGGCCTCCACCTTCACTGGGGTCGATCGAGCACACACGTTGCTCGTGGACGTGTACCGTCAGCTTGGTGCATGTACCGCCCCCTTCGACACATTTGGCGAAGAGGTGGGCCTCCGCTTCCTCGGTTGGCTGTAGGAGGAGATGGAGTTGCTCCCATCCATCGTGACGGGTCTCATGTCCTTTGCTCGCTCATTACCTGTGAGGGGGCTGTGAATGCTTTGTCCCGTGAAGGATGCAGGCATTTCAATGTCTTTGACCGAGCAAACGAGGACTTCGACCATAGAATCTTCTAGGTCGAAGCGCTGCAAGTTGTATTGGCCTTCACCTTGTATGAGCGCAATCTCTTGCTCTAGCTCTCGAGCTCTTTGCTCTTCATCTTGTATTATCTGACACACCTTGGCTTGCATGGTGACTCGTGGGCGCTTGGCTTCGAGGATCTCTTTCTGCTTCTGCAGGTGATTGTTTTTGATGCGTAGAGCTCGCAGCTTTAGCTGGTCTTCGGCTGAGATGCCAATGATTTCTCCATCGTCTATGGTGTCTTCACCCTCTGACGGAGCGAAGCCTGGTGGCGGTGCTCATGGTGCACCCTCGGAACTGCAGGTGCATACAATGCCGTCGGGGGTGGGATGGTCTTAGCGCTGTCTCTTGTTGACAGCGTCATCTTCGAAGGCCTCTTGGGGGGTGGTGTCCGCGAGGGCCTTGCCCTTCTTTTCCGCCAGTTGTGCTGCCTTCGCCGCATCGTCAATGGATACAACAGCATTCGAGGTTGCTCTCTTGGTGGCCATCGCGGGTTGTTGTTTCGTTGCACGAACGGTGGGTGCCAAATGTTGGAACCTACCCTCCAAGACAGGTCGATCCAACAGGAAAGTAGGGAGAGAGTTTGCAAAGCTTAACATGGTATATCAAAAGCTTTGTTAATCTCTCCGTGCCTGGGCACAGTACGGGGGTATTTATAGGTACTCGAGAGGCCGCTTGCCCCTGTCAAAGGCATTTAGGCCCTCGAGTACCTGGTTTATCCCCAGAATATTCCCACGAGGGGAGGTTACAGACAGTCATTACGGTAAACTTTATTACAGACATGACCCTAATCACATATGTTCACGCGGAGCCCAACTCTACGGGCCGAATCGCACATGGGCCTCCCTCGATGGTGAGGGAGCGTGTGGTCCCGTAGACTACTGCAGGGACTTCGTCTTGTCTCGTATGAGCGAAGGGCGGGGACGAAGTCAACAAGCAAAGGGTGGCGTGTTTGCCTTCGCGCCAACAGTCGGTATATTATCCTGTTCAAATATGGAATGGCACGACGATGAATCCATGGTACATGTATAGTCCCTTTGTCTATCCAGACTGGGGGGCACCTCCATTCTATTCCTTTTGATCCATTGATCAAATGGTCATGGCCGAGAAAGATACAATCCAAAACGGCCTTTATACATTGGTGCTTTATTGAATGATCTCCATATTGAAAAGCTGGTGACTTACATCAGGTTTAGTTCATATGCTTTTGGTTCGTCAACCTTCACCAAAAGGCAGGGGGCATATGTTGAACACCAAAAAGAGCCTCGCGGACGGTCCGGCCCTGAGGCCAGACGGTCTGCGGTCCGGACAGTCCGCGGTGGTGGCGCGGATGGTCCGCGCGTGCGCAGAGTCAGTTAGGGTTCCTAGTTTCTCACGAGATTTGTTACCTAAAACCGCGGGATTAACTCGAGAAATAGTTTGAAGCGGATTGAGACCTCCCCCTTTATAGAGATGAAGGGCTACGATCGATTTAATAAAAATAATTCCATGATTTTTAATTCAAACCTAGAATTATGTAGCATTTAAAGGTGCTTAAATAAAGTCTTTTAGAATTTTAGAAATAGTTTAGTAATTCCAAAAATCATAAAACTTTTTGGGTAGACTTAATATGATGGTCAGAGCCCCTGAGTGAAGTTTGAAATGGTTTGGACACTGGTTGACCAGAAAACCCAATAACTAGCTTCATAGGATTAATCATTTAATACTTCCTAAAAGAACACCTAACTAGGAAATCTTAGTGATTGATTCGTACCGTGAAGGAAAGTTGTATTCTAGATGCAACTTACTATATTTCTATTGTATGATTTCATATTCATAACATAGCATGAGCATTCATGTACATGTATTATCATGTATAGAACACGAGGAATAATCCGTAGTAGAGGAAGAAATTGTCTCCTAGATCGAGAATCCTCCAATGGAGAACAACTTTAATTTCGACATCTGCGGTGTGGAAACAGAAACTCCTACAACACAAGGCAAGCCCCGGTGCATTATCCCTTTCCTTGTTGTTTTAAAAAATTTATCACCTTGTTTGATGCATTAGTGATAGGAGTTGTGTGCTAAACAATTGATGCATTCCCTTACTTGGAAAATTGGTTACCATTCCTTATTACCTGATTTATTTAAACAAGTTTTCTGATGCTTAGCCTTGCTTTAGAAAACAAAATGTTTTGTTTTGAAAAAGGTGATGCTTCACATGGGATGGGGATTTTTACCAAGAAAAGACTTATGATGGTGAATCCATCACGGCCGTGATGGGTTCAACATCCGAAAAGAGTACCTCTGTCAGGTACCAAACTTTGGGGTTTTAGTAATAAAGACGAGACCGGGCGGGTGACTTGTACGAGAAGGAAGTCTCAGTGTAGTGTCTCTGTCTGAGTCATTTAAGGACCGAGCCGATGTAGGCTTGATGATCGAAGACTTTTAACTGGCCACATGCCTCGTCATGGGTAAGCTTTGCCTCGGTCGGACCAATACCAGAAAGGCTACCACGCAGTGGGAGTGGAGAGATGGCGAGAGTAGTGTGTACCCTTCGTGGCAAGAGGCTAGACAGTGGAGTATTTTTGTTCTCGGTTGGCGTGAATACGTTCTGGTCTTGAGAAACTCGGGTGCGAGTTGACATATGCAAGGGTTAAGTGCTACATATGTTGTGTGGTTGGAGATCCCCAGCTGGGTATTAATCGATTCGGATCGCCATTACTTCTCGGACATGAAGACTTGGTCACTGACCAACACGTAGTGACAAGTAAACTCAAGGAATGATACAAGACGGCTAGTATAGGCCAAGTGCTTGATCTATAATAGGAGGAAATCTGGATATAGGTAACTACTTAACCTGACAAGTAAAATGAATTCTTAAGGATCCACTCATAGTAAGCTTTTCTGCAAAGGAATCTTAGAATCTTGATAAACTTTACCTTGATTCCCAAAAGCCAGCATATCCTTGAGAGTCTTTTTTCTTTTGTCGTGTAAGACTTGCGAAAGTACACTCTGTACTCAAGGTTTCCAAACCCATGTTGTTGTAGGTGACGAAATTGCTGAGTTCTGTTGTTTCTGCTCCAAGGTTGTTCCAAAATAGGAGGAAGAAAACTAAGAACTATCTTTAGAAGGTGTTTTGCCTTCCTATGATGTAATAAGTTTAAGCACTCAAAACCTGGTTATGTAATAATAACTCTTTCTATATTGTACTTATGAATATAAATTATGTTATTGTAATCCCTTCCTCTTTACTCCAACGGTGTGTAATGTCTGCGTTATGGGATAAGTGCTCTTGGGCGATGTGATGGGGATACAGGTAACCGGACCTGCCGAGCCATTGAGTGCACCTGCATGACTGTTGTTGGGGACTTGTTCTCAAATGCTTCAAATTAAGAACAAGGCAACACAAAAAAAATGTTAAATATAAATGCCCTTCGTCCGCTGAAGCATTATCTCCCTAAGGATTTAATGAGCTTCAGACGAAGGTCAAGAATAAAACATTTACGAAGATCTCATCTTCGTAATCATATTTATAAAATAATAAACAATGAGAAATGAAATATAAAATATGAAATGAATTCACATATTTTATTATATGAATATCTAAGTACCAAAACATGATATTTAAATACGTTTGTACCTTCGCCCTGGCGAAAAGTGATAATTCAAGCGTGATGTGCTCGTGATTACAAGAGCGCGTGAACAGTAAAGGAGTATTGTTCATCTATTTATAGGCACAGGGCGCAGCCTGTGAGAAATTACAGTCATGCCCCTTAAAAGATTACAATTATGACTCAGACCTTTATGGACTATGAAGTCATTTCATCTTTAAGTCGGTTCAAACCTTCGTCTTCAGATACGTTATAGTACCGAAGCTTCATGAGTGGTAGCTTCGGTATTACGTTTAAACGGGTTTGCCGAAGGTGTTTCTTCCTACGGGACCTTCGGCGATGAAGCATGGCCCCAACAGTAGCTACTTCGCGGTGCTAGATCGTTTTTGTAATGATCTTGATCCGTGAAAAAGTCTCTTAGGCTTCGGGTAGCTGAAGGTCCAAAAAACACCATCCCTGAGCTCATTGCCGGGAAACGATAAAACTTCCGAGCGCGGAGTAGTCACACCATGCATATTTACCTTCTCGGGTTTTGTGGCCCACCATTCAGTGGGTGCGGGCGACTGTTCGTCCAGTGTAGGAGACTTGACGATTCACCTTCTTACCTGCAGCACTATATAAATAGATGAGTAGGTGTGAAGTTACCACAGCATTCATTGCTATTGCATTCTTTTGCTGCCAGGAATTTAACCATAGCCGAAGCTTGACCCTTGCACTCAAACGAAGCACCACCTTGGATTCTGCTTCGTTACAAGAAGAGCTTTGGAAAAAAGGTTATTAATTTCAAAAAACTTTAGGAATTCATAATCAAATGCCTAGATTGCGTTCCACTGCCAGGATTGAGCGTGAGGGAGACGAGGCCGAAGCCACTGAAACTGTTCCTATTTCCGAAGCAATGAGCCGGTATGGGTTGGCAACATCAGAGGATATATCTGCTGCCGAAGCAAAACAAGCTGACGTTGAAGAAAATGAATCTGAGGATGAGTACGGTGCGATGCCATCTAAACCCAGCCACCTAGAGTTTGGGAAGTCTACTATTACTAAGAGTGACATGGCTAAGTTACTGAAGTTAGGCTATTTCAGTGAAGACAAAAAGGAGCTGATTCGCTTCGGGGGAGAAGAGATTACCCCTAAGCCTGAAAAAGATGAGGTAGTGGTTTTTAAGAGCTTCTTCAAAGCGGGGTTAAGATTTCCCCTTCATGGGATGATTGCAGATGTTTTAGAGAGATTTGGGATTCACCTTCATCAGTTAACTCCTAACGCCATTGTTAGGCTTAGTGTTTACATCTGGGCACTCCGAAGCCAGGAGGCAGAGCCACTTGCCGAAGGTTTTTGCTGGGCACATGAGCTTCATTACCAGACAAAAGCTAGAGAAGACGGGTTGCATGATAATTTCGGCTACTACAATTTTGCATATCGGAAAGATGCCAAGTATCCAGTTATCAGTTATCGTACAAAATGGCCAGCTGGCTGGAAGAGTGAATGGTTTTATGTCAAAGTAGATGAGAAGAAGGAGAAGCTAGTTTAGAGCCCTTTGAGTTTAACCTTCGGAGAAACTAGGCCTCAATGCGTCATGGATCCAGATAGTCCATGCCAGATTGCGCTGGGCGAATTTCGGGTTGTTGCAGAGCACATTGGTACCAGGGATCTTGTCCATGAATTCTTAGCCTTCAGAGTATTCCCAACTTTGAAGGAATGGGACATGCCGAAGCTGAAAGGGGAGAAGAAGAAGAAGGAGCTTGTCCGGCTACCTTATTATTACAAGTTCAAAAAATATTTTAAAGCATCCTGCCAAGAGTGGTTGGTCACAATTGAGGTTATGTGCAATGAGATCCTTGGTAACTATTCTAAGAAAGAAGATCAGTTAATGATTGCGGCTTTCGGTACTCGTCCAAAGCGAAGAATGAATCGGGTGCTGGATGCCTTGAATTTTGATTATCCTGACTATGAACAGTTGGGCAAAGGGGCTGAAGGCCAGAAAAGAAAAAGAGTTGTCAGCGTCCTCGACAAAGAAGTTACCAAATTGGCTAAAAAGGACAAAGAAATATTTGAGAAAAGAAAACCGAGCCCTGAGCCGAAGATAGCTACTTCAAAGAAAAGGAAGGCTACAGCCCTGAAACCAAAAACGTCAGGCCAAGAGGGAGAAGCTCCTGCGAGGCCTTCTTCTGCTGATGTGGAAGAAATTCTAAAGGTAATGACTGAACCTTTGCCTATCAAGCTAAGTCTGCTGGCACCAGAACTGACGAAGCTTTTTCATAAGGAAAAGGATCCTTCGATAACGGAAAATCCTGCTAAGCTGAAAAAACGGAGGATTATCCAAGTGACTGATGTTATTCATCAAACACCGCCGCCGGCATCAGCGCCAAAAATACCAATTACTAAAGGCGCTGGTGCCGCTGAAAACGCCGGTGCTGCCGAAGGTGCAACCACCAAAGCCGAAGGTGCCGAAGCCAAAACCGCCGAAGGTTCTGATCTAGAAACCACACTTGGTGATATTGACAACATGCCTCTAAAAATGGCTGAGGAAGAAGCTGCTGCGGCCGCAGTGGACACAACAATTGAGAAAGGAAAAGAGCAAATTGAAGATACTTTGGAAGAGGACAACTTCAATTTTCAAGATATACTAGGGCAAGAGTTATCAGAAACTGAAAAAGAAGAACTGAAGAAATATGTTGTATCCTGTGGGTACAAACCAGGGGCTTTGCTGTTTGGCGGAGTCAATGAAGGGAAATTGAGGTGCCTTCGGAATCGAATCGAGGCGAAGGTCATCAGGACTTTCTCGAAGAATGTTGGCCTGCCAAAGATTGAGGCGGACCTCTGCAGGTACCAGCGACAGTATATCGCCGGTAGCCTGTTCTATGCTAATTTTAAGGTAAAACTCTTAACTTTTTATTATTTTAATTAAGATGTTTTCTGACAAAAGTTGTTTTGGCAGAGTATCTTACTAAGTAAAGTGCTGAGGATGCAACAAGATCTCGAAGACGAGAAAAACGAAGCTACAATTAAAAATCTAGAAAATAAAGTCAAAGATTACGACTCTGCTTTGGAGAAAAAGGACTTCGTCATTCAAGATCTAGAAAATAAAGTCAAAGAACACGAAGCAGCTTTGGAGAAAAAAGACTTCGTCATCCACTCTATGGAGGGTTCGCTGTCAGAAGCTCAAGCCGAAATTGACAGATTAAACAACGAATTACTCAAAAAATCAGAAAAATCTGAGCAAGAAAAGAAGAATCTTGAAACAAATCTCAAAACCGAAATTGAGAAGAGTTCAAATTTGCAGAAATCACTGAAGGAGCTTCAGGATAAATGTTTAGACTTCGGCAACCGATGCGAGCAGCGGCTGAAGGATGTCTTTCACTCAGTTGGAGCTAGCTCTGATAAGTTTGCACCTTCAGTTGAAAACTTGCCTAGCACCTTTGAATATATTGAGGGTGAAGTTGATGCGCTTGACGAAGTTATCGCTGGGCATGCCGATTTCTGCGCCCTGTTAGCTTCTCGGGGCACAGCTACTGCTTTCCTGAAGAGTGGCTGCACGCGCGAGAAAATTGTTAATAAGCCAAACTTCAGTTTGTCACCATCAGATTTGATTGACATCCCCAGCCTAGCTCGAAGCATAGGGAACAGGTTTATGACTCAAATTTGGATAAACGGCGGGCGAAAAATGGCTGGTGACGAAGCTCGAAGCCACCTTAAGCCAGTGAGAAACTTATACTTGTTACTTTTACCTTCTCCTTGAACTCTACACTTTTTCTCATTTTGTTTTACTATGTACAGGATGATGAGGCTATAGAATAACGGGCTGAAACCTTGACAAATGTTCTGAAGGACTTTGCTGTAGAAGACCCTAGAGAAAATTTTGTAATATGATTGTAAAGAAATTTATGTAAATTTGTGCATACCTCATAATATATTTTTACTCCTTTGTCCGTGTATGATCTGCTTTGCTGTGGACGAAATTTTCTTTTTGAGCCGAAGGCGAAAAATACCTTCCCTTCTTTTCGTACACAACGAAGCATGAAAATTTCTTTCTGTTTTTCCCGAAGCTCTATCCTTATAGCCGAATCATCTGTCTTCTCTGTATGACATGATGATAATGATCCTATACATGTCTAAATGAATGTTTATGAATGCAAATGTCATGATGTAATGTATCGTGCAAATGAATGTCCAAACACATATTCGAAGCCATAATCAAAACCTTCATTTCCTTGGGAATGACTCAAATCTTCTTTGCCGCTTATTTTTCGGCTTCACCGTTTGTCTTTCGGTGTATCAGCGCTGACTTTTTGCTGTAAGCCTCCCTTAGGAGCTTCTTTGCCTTTTACTTCGGCGGAATCAGCGTTTATTTTTCGCTGTAAGCCTCCCTTAGGAGCTTCTTCGCCTTTTACTTCGGCGGAATCAGCGTTTATTTTTCGCTGTAAGCCTCCCTTAGGAGCTTCTTCGCCTTTTACTTCGGCGGAATCAGCGTTTATTTTTCGCTGTAAGCTCTGCATTCCCTTAGGAACAACTTTTGAGCTTCTCCCTGTTTTCTTTTCTTTTTTGTTTGCACTCGATGGTGCGTTCTCAGGTTTTACATTTACATCTTTGGGGGATATTGCTCTTATAGAGCTGAAATAAGGAAAAAGAGAAATTACATGCTATGGCCCCATTAAAAACCTTTCTCCCCCTTTGGAAAGGAAAAGGGTGCCATAAGAAAAAATAGAAAAAATTACATCAAGCTAAACATAATATCGCCGAAGCTCGTCCACATTCCATGATCTAGGAATGTCGTTGCCGTCCATATCCTTCAATCTGTAGGAACCGGGTCTTGACGAAGATACTACCAGAAAAGGTCCTTCCCACTTCAGCTGTAGCTTGCCTACTGTGTCTGGGTTGGCCACTCTCCGAAGCACCAAATGTCCTGGCTTAATATTCTTTAGTCGAACCCTTCTATCATGCCATTTTATTGTTTCGGCTTGATATTTATTGATGTTTTCCACAGCCTGAAGCCTGATCCCTTCTATAGCATCTTTGTCCACGGAGTAATCAGCTTTGTCTTTTGTCGAAGCCACTGTTCTTATTGATCCTGCTTTTGCTTCTTCCGGAGTTATTGCTTCGTCACCGAATAATAACTTGAATGGTGTAAAGCCTGTTGACCTTGATGCCGTTGTATTGTGGCTCCACACCACTTTAATTAATTCATCTGGCCATTTTCCTTTGGCTTGATTGAAGATTAACTTCATTATTCCTATCATTATGATGCCATTAGCTCTTTCGACAAGTCCATTTGACTCTGGATGCCGAACTGATGCAAAATGAATCTTCGTGCCAATTTGTTCACAGAACTCTCTGAAAGCTTCGGAATCAAACTGCGTTCCATTGTCCATAGTAATGGCCTTCGGCACTCCGAAACGACAAACAATATTCTGCCAGAAAAACTTTTGAACAGTAACCGAAGTTATTGTGGCTAAAGGCTTTGCCTCAATCCATTTAGAGAAATATTCAATTGCCACTACAACATATCTTAAATTCCCTTGTGCTGGTGGAAGTGGGCCTAGCAAATCAAGGCCCCATCTTTGCAATGGCCATGTGGGCTGTATTAATTGAGTTAGAGACGAAGGTTGTTTTTGATCTATTGCACATTTTTGACAACCTTCGCATTTTTGGACTAATTCTGCTGCATCCGAAGCTGCCTTCGGCCAATAGAACCCTTGACGAAAAACTTTTCCCAATAAAGGCCTAGATCCGATGTGAGATCCACACAGGCCTACATGTATTTCTTTCATCAGCTCTATACCTTCGGTTCTAGATAAACATTTGAGCAATGGAGAACAGACTCCAGGCTTATATAACTCCCCTTCTATTATTACATATGGACGGGCTCTTGCCGCTATTCTCTTTTGATAAGCTTCGTCATCTGAAAGGAAATTGCCCTAGAGAAAAGACATGATCTCAGTTCTCCAATCTTCGCTGTAAACAGGAGATATATTGAGCACTGCTCTTTCAAGAAGGTCAATCGAAGGTGCTTTTATTATTTCAAAGAAAACTTCCGAAGGTAATGGCAGCCCCTGCGCCGCTGACTTGGCTAATAGATCAGCATGTTCATTTTCTCCTCGTGGAATATTCTTAACAGAGAACCCTTCGAAGGAGGCTTCAAGTCTTCGAACTGTATCCAGATATTTTTCAAGCTTCGGATCTCTTGCTTTGCAACTTTTGTCAACATGGCCAGAAATGACTTGGGAATCAGTTTTGAGAACCGCCCTTCTTATCCCCATTGCTTTCAACTTCCGAAGGCCCAAGAGCAAAGCTTCATACTCAGCAATATTATTTGTACAACTAAAATCAAGTTTCACTGCGTAGCATGTTCTAACTTTAGAAGGTGCAATTAAAACGGCCGCTGCACCTGCTCTGAAGGTTCCCCAAGAACCATCGTAGAATACTGTCCAAGCTTCGGCATCTTTATTTGCCTCTTCTTCCTGAGCCCCTGGCGTCCAGTCAGCAATGAAGTCTACTAACGCCTGGGACTAAATCGAAGATCTGTGCACATAATCAATGCAGAACTCATTGAGTTCCGCAGCCCACTTTCCAACCCTTCCAGTAGCTTCTCTATTTCTCATAATATCCTTCAACGGCTGTGAAGAAGGAACAATTATATGGTATGCTTGAAAATAATGCTGAAGCTTCCTAGAAGCCATCAAAACAGCATACAACACCTTCTCCAACTCTGTATAATTTTTCTTTGATAAACTGAGGACTTCAGGGATGAAATATATTGGGGCTTGCTTTTTGGTTTGCCCTTCAAGCTACTCTTGAACAAGTGCCGCACTTACTGCTGAGTGCGAAGCTGCCACATATAACAACAGAGGAGCCCCTGGCGTTGGTGGAGTTAATGTCGTTAAGTCTATCAAATACTGCTTCAGCTCGTCGAAGGCTTTCTGTTGATCTAGTCCCCATTGAAAAACTTCAGCTGACTTCAGCACCTCACAAAATGGTAAATTTCTCTCTGCTGATCTAGATATAAATCGATTCAGGGATGCAAGTCTTCTCGTCAGTCTTTGAGCCCCCTTCTTTGTGCTTGGTGGTTCCATTCAAAGAATAGCTTTGATTTTATTTGGATTAGCCTCAATCCCTTTTGTTAAGACTAGGCAACCAAGGAATTTCCCCTTCTTTACTCCGAAAACGCACTTTTCTGGATTCAACTTTAGACCAGCTTGTCTAAAGTTGGTGAAGGTCTCCTGCAGATCAGCAATGTGATTCTCTTGCTTCGTGCTTTTTTACTATGATATCATCAACATAGGTTAGCACATTTCTGCCTATCTAAGAATGAAGAACCTTCACTGTCATTCTGCTGAAGCTTCCTCCAGCATTCTTAAGCCCCTCAGGCATCCGAAGATAACAATATGTTCCACTAGGGGTTATGAAGCTGGTTTTTGGTTCATCCTCCTTCTTCATCCAAATTTGATGATAACCCGAATAACAATCTAACAGACTCATAAGCTCTGATGAAGCTGATGTATCAACTAGGGAATCTATCCTTGGTAGCGGAAACTCATCTTTCGGACAAGCCTTGTTAAGATCAGTAAAATCAATACACATTCTCCATTTACCATTGGCCTTTTTTACCATAACAGTGTTGGCTAACCATTCTGGGCACTGAGGAGTCTTTTCACTTCATTCCGAGCACCTTCGGCCTTGTCATTAGACATCTTCCGAAGCCTCTACTTTCTGGGTCTGAAGGATGGATCAACATTGAGCGAGTGTTCAATAACATCCCTATTGACTCTGCAGAGATCATTAGCTAACCATGCAAAAACATCTTTGTTGTTGAACAGAAACCTTATCAAGGTTTTCTCTTGTTCCTCGGACAATTGAGATCCCAAAAGCACCTTCTGCTCTGCTATGTCATCACATAAAAGCATGGTCTTCGGCTGATCGGCCGAAGCAGCTTTCTCCCTTCTGTACTTGTATTGCTCACAAGCTTCTGCTCCTTCTATGTTATGGATTGCTTTTGAATCTGTCCAATTCCTTTCGGCCTTCCTGGCAGCTTCCTGACTTCCATGAATAGCAATGGGCCCTTGGTTCGAAGGTATCTTCATGCAAAGATATGCTGGATGAAGAATTGCTTCAAAAGCATTGAGAGTACCATGGCCAATGATTGCGTTGTAAGGATACTCCATGTCAATAATATCAAACACGACTTGCTCAGTCCTTGTGTTGTTGATAAATCCGAAGGTTACCGGCATCGTGATCTTGCCAAGTGCTACAATCTGCCTTCCTCCGAAGCCACAAAGATGATGTGTGGCATCATGGATTTTGTCTTTGGGCTCTTGCATCTGTCTGAAGGCTTTGGCAAATATAATATCCGCTGCACTGCCTGTGTCAACCAAAACATTGTGGACGAGAAATCCTTTGATAACACAAGAGATAACCATAGCATCATTGTGAGGGTAATCCTTAAGCTGAAGATCCTCTTGAGAGAAGGTAATCGGAATGTGAGACCATCTTGACTTGATGAAGGGTCCTTGCAGCCGTACATGCTGTACCCTTCTTTGTGCCTCCTTCTTCTGCTTCTTGTTAGCCGGCTCTGAGCATGAACCGCCTGTTATCGGGAGCACAAGCTTCGAAGCCGAAGCAAGTCCAGCTTTGAATGAAGCCATCAGCTCAGCAAGTGGATGTGAGTTCACCGGAGGTGGGCGCCAATGTTGGGGACTTGTTCTCAAATGCTTCGAATTAAGAACAAGGCAACACAAAGAAAAATGTTAAATATAAATGCCCTTCGTCCGCTGAAGCATTATCTCCCTAAGGATTTAATGAGCTTCGGACGAAGGTCAAGAATAAAACATTTACGAAGATCTCATCTTCGTAATCATATTTATAAAATAATAAACAATGAGAAATGAAATATAAAATATGAAATGAATTCACATATTTTATTATATGAATATCTAAGTACCAAAACATGATATTTGAATACGTTTGTACCATCGCCCTGGCAAAAAGTGATAATTCAAGCGTGATGTGCTCGTGATTACAAGAGCGCGTGAACAGTAAAGGAGTATTGTTCATCTATTTATAGGCACAGGGCGCAGCCTGTGAGAAATTACAGTCATGCCCCTTAAAAGATTACAATTATGACTCAGACCCTTATGGACTATGAAGTCATTTCATCTTTAAGTCGGTTCAAACCTTCGTCTTCAGATACGTTATAGTACCGAAGCTTCATGAGTGGTAGCTTCGGTATTACGTTTAAACGGGTTTGCCGAAGGTGTTTCTTCCTACGGGACCTTCGGCGACGAAGCATGGCCCCAACAACTGTCTAAGGTCCTTAGGACAAGGACAACTATAGGTGGGCCTAATATCTTGGAAGGTTCCGTGACAGCTTGAGAGCACCTAGAGGGGGGTGAATAGGTGATCCTGTAAAATTCAACACTAAATTCCAACAAGCTTGATTAAAGTGATATTAGAGCAAGTTAATCAAGTCTGAGGCGAGCTCTTGCGAACACAAATGATCACAGAGAGGAGCAACACAAGAGACACACGATTTTTATCCCGTGGTTCAGTCAAGTAACACTTGTCTACTTCCACGTTGTGGCGTCCCAATGGACGAGGGTTGCACTCAACCCCTTTCAAGCAATCCAATGATCAACTTGAATACCACAACTTTCTTACTTATAGTCTTTCTCCCATTTGCGAGGAATCTCCACAATTTGGAGCCTCTCGCCCTTACAATAAAGATCACAAAGAATGCACAAGAGTAAGGTTGGAGAGCAACACACACAACTCCGCAGCACACACATGCACACAAGCCAAGACTTGAGCTCAAAACGTAGCACAAAGAGTTCACAACTAGAACGGAGCTCAAATCACTAACACAATCGATCAAATGCGTGGAGATGGAGTGTAGGAGTCTTAGAATGCTTAGTGAATGCTTAGATGACTCCTCCATGCACCTAGGGGTCCCTTTTATAGCCCCAAGGCAGCTAGGAGCCGTTGGAGGCAATCTTGGAAGGCAATTCCTGCCTTCTGTCGAGTGGCGCACCGGACAGTCCGGTGTGCCACCGGACAGGTCCTGTAGACAGTCTGGTGCACGATCTCCTTCCAAATTTGGCATATCTGACCGTTGCTCCTCTGGGCTGATTGGCGCACCGGACACTGTCCGATGCACACCGGACAGTCTGGTGCACCAGCTGACCGTTGGAGCAGTCCACGTGTTGCGCGAAAATTGCACGGCCCACTATTGGCGCTCGCGACCGTTGGCTCACCGGACAGTTCGGTGAATTATAGCCGTATGTCGCTGTCGAATCCCGAGAGCGGCGAGTTCACCGCGGACCAGCCTGGCGCACCGGACACTGTCCGGTGCACCACTGGGCAGTCCAGTGTGCCAGACTGAGCTAAAGTTTGCTGCTCACACCAAGTCTTTTGCAATCTGATTCCTCTCTTTTCAGCACTTTTTCTAGCACTTAGACAAACAATGTTAGTTCACAAAAACGATGTACTAAGTCTAGAAACGTACCTTTTACTTTGATTTGCACCTTTCACATATTTAGCAAATAAATACTCAAATAATTTGTTGGACATCTAATCACCAAAATACTTAGAAATTGCCCAAGGGCACATTTCCCTTTCAATCTCCCCCTTTTTGGTGATTTATGCCAACACATCAAAAAGCAACAAAAGAAGTGCAATATCGATTCAAATTGAAAATCAAATTGTTTTTGCTTATGATTTGGCATATTTGGATCACTCTTTGCCACCACTTGGTTTGTTTTTGCAAATCAAATTCTTTTTCCTATCTCTAAGTCAAACACACTTGTTTGGGCACATATAGAGTTATTCCAGGAGTAAAAATGATCAAGTGCCAAAAACTCCCCCTTTTTCCCATAATCAAAATTCTCCCCCACAAGAGACCAAACTTTGCAGTAAGAGTATTTTGGACAAATCAAAAACTAACTCTACTATTTTCAAAATTCTCAAGTGGTTGGCTGATCCATTTGCTTTGGTTAATTTTTCCCCCTTTGGCATTAAGCACCAAAACGGAATCAGTTTTGGCCCTTTCAACCCCATTTCCTCACCAAAAATGTCAATAAAGAGCAAAAGGCAATGAAATTGCAAGTATGAACTTGGAAGTAAGTACACGAATACCGGAGTGCAGTGGAAATCTTTGCATCGTCCAACTTCATTTTTCCCTTTCAATGCTCCTTTGAGACTACATCAAGTATACTCAAACAACCAGGTTAGTCTCAAAGGGTCAAGTTGTAGCACATCTCCCCCTAAATATGTGCACCATTTGCATATGGACTTGTGAGGTCTGGGAAGGTCTTGTACAACTTGAGCACCACAATAATAGATTTAAATGCATAAAGTAACATGATAGAACACATGTATGCTATAGATCAATCCAAGTTACGCGAGTCTAAGACATTTAGCTCACTACGCATCCTGCAAAAAAGTTTTCTCATCCAACGGCTTGGTGTTGGGGACTTGTTCTCAAATGCTATGAGTTAAGAACAAGGCAACACGAAAAATGTTAAACGTTAAAGCCCTTCGTCCTTCGAGGCATTATTTTCCTTAGGATATAATGATCTTCGGACGAAGGTTATGAAGGACATACCTTCATCGATGCAACATATAATAATGAAGAAAGAATCATATGAAATGTAAAAGATAACATGAACAATTATATATCAACTCATTTCTATTTTATTACTATGGAAAAATAGAAATGAGATCAAATTACAAATGTACCTTCGGCTCAAAAGAAGGTAAGGGTACAAGTGTGACGCAAAAGTAAAATGCCAAGTCAGCGTGAACAGTACGGGAGCACTGTTCATCTATTTATAGGCACGGGACGTGGCATGTACAATTACACTCATGCCCTTTACATTTGCTAATGACTCTATAGTAATTCATCGAGGTCTAAATAGCCTTTTCCTTTTTAAGTCGGTTCCCCTTTCTGCTACCATGCCAAAGCTCCCCTACGCACAGCTTCGGCTCTACGCCAACCTTCGTATTCTTTGTCCTTCTTCAGATTGTGGTTCTGATCCGAGTTTGAAGGTACCTGTTTATGTATCATACTCCAGAAACATTGTTAAATCATGTTTTGAGGACCTTCGGAAGACGAAGGCCCCCAACAGTAGCCCCTCGCAAGGTTAATTTGTTAGAATAACGAATTCAGATTGCGATATGGATAAAGGCCCTAAGCCGAAGGTCCGAAAAAACACCTTCCCTTTGCTAGAATAGCAATAGTCAATGATAGACGGGGCCCTCCGACTTGGAGCGCGTTGGGCATATAAATAAGAACTCACCCCGAGCACATTTGCTACGCTACTTGCCACCTGTTTTGTTTGGTTAATTTCTTAGCTCTTGCCTGGCAACGCTTGCTTGGTTTTTTAGATTTTCTAAGCTTCGGCTGTAAGAACACATTTTCACCATTTCCGAAGAAAAGATGTCTCAAGATAAGAAGATAGCTGCTGAAACGAAGCTAACCGAAGAGGAGAAACTTCTTGAGGAAAAGACTGCTGGATTCATTGAGTCAATTGCAAAGACCAATATAGAAAAGATTACAAAAGAAATTCTAGAAGGCTTATCTGAAGATACTGATGACAGCGATAGTTATGATGCGGAAAGTGGGGGTGAAGACTCCGAAGATCGGCCCTGGCGACCAAGTCACGCAGTCTTCGGGAAATCGACTACCAGACAAAGTCATCTTGATAACATGAGAGGAAGGTATTTTTGAGACATATCTATTATGAGAGCTGACAACGAAGACAGGACTGTTTCCGTTCCTGAAGAGAATGAAGTCGTAATCTACCGAAGCTTCCTCAAGGCTGGGCTTCGGTTCCCCTTAAGCAGATTTATGGTTGAAGTTCTAAAGATATATGAGATTTTCCTTCACCAGATTACCCCCGAAGCAATTATCAGAATGGGGATCTTCGTCTGGGCCGTGAGGAGTCAAGGTTTGGAGCCAAGTGCAAAATGCTTTTGCAGCATGCATGAATTATGCTATGAAACGAAGCCTTGGGGTAAGGAACAATATCATAACAATTTTGGTTGCTATAGCTTCGTGGCTCGTTCAGGCTCAAGCTGCCCAGTGCCAACCTTTCGAAAGAGATGGCCCGAAGACTGGATGAAAGAATGGTTCTATGTGAAGAATGATTTAAAAGCAAGAGAAGATATTAAAGAAATCATCATGCGCCCCATCTGGTCGCGCTTCGGCCTTCGAAAGCCGAAGGTAGAGATTGATGAGGAATTCGAAGCGTGCCAAAGGGCCTTCAGCACAGTCTGCACATTTATTGGGACAAGGGACTTAGTCCAAGAGCACGTGGCCTACAGAATATGGCCACTGATAGACAACTGGGAGATGCCAAAAGAGACCATCAGCAATCCTAACGAAGGTGGTTTGGTTCGGTTAAAATATACTTTCAGGTTTAGAGACCAATTTATCAAACCAGACGATGACTGGCTGAAGTGTGTTGAAAACACCAGTGATGAACTACTTGGAGTCTACTCCAAATCTGAAGATAACGCACTATCTGCGGCCTTCGGGAGCCAGAAAAAGAAGAGGCTAAATAGAGTTTTTGATGCTATTGGATTTATGTACCCTGACTACCGCTACCCACCACGGGGGTAGAAGAGAAAGAGTGCAACTTCTAGGAAGGATGTTGCTTCAGCTGCTCCAAGCGAGCCCGCGCCGAAGAGGAAAAAGGAGAAGGTTCTTACTCACCAACCGCGTTATATTGAACCGGCCACAGTGCCTGAATTTGGTGGTGAGACCTCTTCGGCTACCGAAGCTAGAGAACCTACGCTTACACAGAGGATTGAAGAGCCGACGGCAATGCCGAAGGCTTTCTCAGCCAAACTGGCTGAGCCAAAGGCCGATAATATTGAAGAGACAGGAGTCGAGGGGACCAAAATATTAGAAGTTCTAAGCCCTTCGGCAGAAGTGACAGTGCTGAAGGCACAAAAAGGTCTTACAACGACCCCCAAGAGGAAAAGGATGGCCAGTGTACTGGATGTGCTGGAGACGATAAAAACTTCAAGCTCTGCTCTAGGGAAAACTGCCGAGGCTTCAAGAACGCAGACTGATACAAGGCTGTCCGAAGCCGAAGCTACAAAGAGCCAGGCCAACACCGAGGCTAGGCCTTCAGAGCCCGCCAAGGAGAAATCATTGGAAACCAGAGAAAAGGCGGTGGAAAAAGAAGATGTAGAACAAATTCTGCCTGAAAAAGTTGGCACACCTACTCCCAAAGTGCCTTCCAAAGTTCTTGATTATATTATACGACATGCTTCGGGAAAAAGGTTATCTGAAGAAGAGATTTTTGAAGCTAAACACTATGCCCGAGAACTGAAATATCCAAAGGGGGGCCTTAGTGTTCAATGGCACAGATGAAGATGACTTCTTATACTGTCTCCCAGACAACAAAGAATTATCTGTCTACCGGGAGATGGCCAGAAGTATGGGTTCCCGAAGCTTGAAGCTGGCCTCTGCGCCATGACGAAGGACGATCTTGCAGATAGCCTCGCATATAACAGTCTGAAGGTACAAAAATTGTATATTTGGAAGTTTACGAATTCTGAATTATTCTTTTGCTCTTATATTAACTCGTTCATTCTTTTCATATAGGGTTTAATACTTAGCAACGCCTTAAGGGCGCAGAAGAATGCCGAAGACGAGAGTTGCACTATTGCTCTCAACAATCTTCGAACAGAGGTTATTAAGCTGAGGAACGAAGCTTTGGAAAAAGATAAAATTCTACTTACTCTGGTGGATAAGGTAAAGGGGGATGAAGCTAACTACAAGGCCCAATCTGAAATCCAAAGGGGCGAAATCGAAACCCTTCAAAAGCAACTGGCCGAAGCTAAATTGAAATGTGCTATTGCCGAAGCTGATCGAGACGCCAGTGATTACTGGAAAAATTATTGGGAAAAACAGTTGTAGAACTTTGCTCCTCAAAAGAAAGATGTTATGAAAAATCTATAGAATGTGTAAAAAAGATAAAAACTAGCTTCGCCAATGTTGGCGCATATTCAAGTGAAGATAACTTCGTACGGGGCGATCCCGAAGGTCCAATTGAATGGATCAGCAGCGAGGCTGAAGCGTTTGAGGAGATTTTGAGTGATCATGGGGATGTCTGCGCCTTCTTAGGTGCGAGGGGAATTGCAGCTATTTTGGAGAAGTCAGGTTGCGATCATGTGAAAGCTTTGGCCCAAGCCGAAGCTGCTTTATCGATTGACGATACGAAGGACCCCTCAGCCGAAGCAAGCTTAGTAGGCGGAAAATTTTTTACTGACATCTGGAAAATGGTGGCCGAGGGATGGCCCACGAAATAATAAAGAAGAGCGAAAAAGATACTCATGATGCTAGGGAAGCAACGAAGGCGGTTGAAAAAGCTGCGGAACTCGAAAGGCAGATAGGTATTGCTTAATAGCTTTTAACTTTATTGTTTATTTTTGTTACTTCAAACTGATTTACGTTTTCTACCGCAGCTGAACTATCGCCTCCCTCAGAGCCCTTCGAGTCATTGGTGGAACCAGAGGCAAAGTAATCAGCAGAAATTATTAGCATGGCTGAAACCATTATGGACGAAGTCGTTACTCAACTGCTGACCGAAGCTGCAGACAAAGTTTTGAAAGAAGAAGAATAGATATTGTAAAAATATTGCCAGAATATTAATGCAACATTTGCTGGACTATGCTTGTAATATTTGGTACTCATGGGTTTTTAATGTAATGTATAAATGGCTTTGTAATCCATTTCTTTGCGATGCATGAAATTTTTATTGTACATACCGTTTTTGAGCCTTCGGCGAAAAAACACCTTCCCTTCTTTTCATGCTTCGTAAAGAAGAGTTTTTATGCTTCGTGAAAAATCCTCCTATCGTCGCAGAAACATTAATGCTTCGTAAGTAATAGACTTTCTTCCTCGATATCAGAGTGCTTCATAAAAAATGCTCCAAGCGTCGCCATAACACTGATGCTTCATCAATAATAGACTTTTTCCTCCACTTCAGAGCTGATAAAGTTGTATCCCTTCAAAACTTATTTTGTGCCTTAGCATAATTTCACTTTTTCGAAGCATTCTCCGAAGGTCAACATTGTATCCCCTTCTTGTGCCATTGATGCAATATGATGTATGATGTTATGTTATGCGAAATGATGTGATGATGTTATGCTATGCAAAAATGATACTTTGTGCCAAAGACACACACTCATATCCCCATATTGGAATACACAATCTCTTTGCCGTTTATTTTTCGGCTTCACCGTTTATTTTTCGGTGTATCAGCGCTGACTTTTCGCTGTAAGTTCTGCATTCCCTTAGGAACGTCTTTTGAACTTCTTTGCCTTCTATTTCGGCGGTATTCGCGTTGACTTTTCATGCTTTGCCTTATATTTCGACGGTATTTGGCTCTGCATTCCCTTTGGAACGACTTTTGAGCAGAAAACTTACATTGCGCTCCCTTAAGAACGACATTTTGTAGCTTCGGCAACTTACGTTGCATTCCTTAGAACGACTTTTTGTGCTTCGGTGACTTTTTGGACTCAGTGAGTATGTGGAGAAGATATATTTTCACTATGGCAAAAACGAAGCTATTACAAGGAATTGAAAACGACAAGAAAACTAGGTTTTCAATAATTGTTCCTTAGTAAGAAAGAGAATGACAATGAATGTAAAAACTGATTCAGGGGTAGGATATCTCTTAGTAGATATGCTTCGACTCTGGCACAGTACTGTTGACTGTGTGAGCTTCGGACTCCTCCCTGAAGTCTCTCTACTGATGAGTCTGTTGACTCCCTTCTAGCTGTTGGCCGCGTGAATATGTAGGTTGTAGTGGTGGCGGAGGTGGAGGCTATGGCCAGGATGCCTGTAGCTAACTAGCCGAAGCAACAGACGCTGCAGGATGGTTACCCACATACTCTGGTATGTAGGGTGAGTGATATGAAGCAGTATGCATGACCTGCTTCGGCTGGTTCTGCTGAGCTGCAGCTTCTACTATTTCCTTATGTTTCTAAATGGTGGCATCGCACATCCTTGTAGTATGGCCCTTGTCCTCACCACAGAATAAGCAATAAATTTTCCTGGGTTGATCCCCAAACCTTCCTCCAAAGCCCCTGGCGCCTCTGCCCCTTGGAGCTGGCGGCCGAAGATAGCTTTGTTGCTGCCTCGAAGCTTGCGAGGAATATTGTGGCCTCTGTTGTTGACTTCCCCTGTCATCACTCTGGGTGGAGTGGATTGACCTGACATGTCTTGGGTGGATTCTCCCTCCGAAGCCCCTGGTCATCTCAGAGAACCTATAGGCTTCCTCCCTTCTTTGGCGAAAATCGTTGTCAGCGTGGATGTATTCATCCATCTTTTGAAGCAGCTTCTCCAAAGTCTATGGAGGCTTTCTAGCAAAGTACTGGGCAGTAGGTTCTGGACGAAGCCCCTTGATCATGGCCTCAATGACAATTTCATTGGGCATAGTAGGCGCTTGTGCTCTTAGACGCAAGAATCTTCAGACATATGCCTAGAGATACTCCTCATGATCCTGCGTGCATTGGAATAGAGCCTGAGCTATGACTGGCTTCGTCTGAAAGCCCTGGAAACTTGTCACCAGCATGTCCTTGAGCTTCTGCCATGAAGTGATAGTCCCTGGCCGAAGAGAAGAATACCCGTTTGAGCCACATTCTTCACTGCCATAACGAAGGACTTGGCCATGGCAGCTGCATTGCCTCCATATGAAGATATAGTTGCTTCATAACTCATCAAAAACTGCTTCGGGTCTGAATGCCCATCATACATCGGAAGCTGAGGTGGCTTATACGATGGGGGCCATGGGATAGCCTGCAATTCTGCTGCTAGGGGAGAAGCATCGTCAAAAGTAAAGGTACCATGATTGAAATCATCATACCATCCATCATCATCGAACAAGCCTTCTTGATGAAGCTCCCTATGCTGGGGCCTTCGTTCTTGTTCATCTTGAGCAAGATGGTGTACTTCTTCAGTAGCTTTGTCAATCTGCCTTTGAAGGTCGGCTAGCCGAGCCATCTTCTCCTTCTTCCTTTGTACTTGTTGATGAAGCATCTCCATGTTTCTAATCTCTTTGTCCAACTCGTCCTCCTGGGGTGTTGGACTAGTAGCCTTCCTTTTCTGGCTTCGGGCCTCTCGAAGAGAAAGGGTCCCCCGGTTTGGGTCCAGTGGCTGCTGAGCGGCAGTCCTTGTCGTTGAAGCTTTCTTCAGTGGCATGACGAAGGTCAATGCTTGCCGAAGGTGGTCGAAAAGGATTCACCAGAGGTGGGCGCTAATGTTGGGGACTGGTTCTCAAATGCTATGAGTTAAGAACAAGGCAACATGAAAAATGTTAAACGTTAAAGCCCTTCGCCCTTCGAGGCATTATTTCCCTTAGGATATAATGATCTTCGGACGAAGGTTATGAAGGACATACCTTCATCGATGCAACATATAATAATGAAGAAAGAATCATATGAAATGTAAAAGATAACATGAACAATTATATATCAACTCATTTCTATTTTATTACTATGGAAAAATAGAAATGAGATCAAATTACAAATGTACCTTCGGCTCGAAAGAAGGTAAGGGTACAAGTGTGACGCAAAAGTAAAATGCCAAGTCAGCGTGAACAGTACGGGAGCACTGTTTATCTATTTATAGGCATGGGACGCAGCCCATGTACAATTACACTCATGCCCTTTACATTTGCTAATGACTCTATAGTAATTCATCGAGGTCTAAATAGCCTTTTCCTTTTTAAGTCGGTTCCCCTTTCTGCTACCATGCCGAAGCTCCCCTGCGCACAGCTTCGGCTCTACGCCAACCTTCGTATTCTTTGTCCTTCAGATTGTGGTTCTGATCCGAGTCCGAATGTACCTGTTTATGTATCATACTCCAGAAACATTGTTAAATCATGTTTTTGAGGACCTTCGGAAGACGAAGGCCCCTAACACTTGGTAAAGATATCGGCTAGCTGGTTCTCGGTGCTAATATGATACACCTCGATATCTGCCTTTTGCTGGTGGTCTCTCAGGAAGTGATGTCGGATGTCTATGTGCTTAGTGCGGCTATGTTCAACAGGATTATCTACCATGCGGATTGCACTCTCATTGTCACATAGGAGTGGGACTTTGCTCAGATTGTAGCCAAAGTTCCGGAGGGTTTGCCTCATCCAAAGTAGTTGCGTGCAACACTGTCCTACGGCAACATACTCGGCCTCAGCGGTGGATAGGGCAACAGATATTTGTTTCTTTGAACTCCAGGACACCAGGGACCTTCCTAGAAATTGGCACATCCCCGATGTGCTCTACCTATCAACCTTGCACCCGGCATAATCGGAGTCTGAGTAACCAATCAAGTCAAAGGTAGACCCCTTTGGATACCAGATCCCGAAGCAAGGTGTAGAAACTAAATATCTAAGAGTTCACTTAACGGATACAAGGTGACATTCCTTGGGGTCGGATTGATATCTAGCACACATGCATACACTTAGCATAATGTCCTGTCTACTAGCACATAAATAAAGCAATGAACCTATCATGGACCGGCATGCCTTTTGATCAACGGACTTACCTCCTTTGTTGAGATCAACATGCCCGTCGGTTCCCATTGGTGTCTTCGCGGGCTTGGCGTCCTTCATCCCAAACCGCTTGAGAAGATTTTGTGTGTACTTCGTTTGGGAGATGAAGGTGTCGTCCTTGAGTTGCTTTACTTGGAACCCAAGGAAGTAGGTCAACTCGCCCATCATCAACATGCCCTACTAAACTCCTCACAAGACTTTTGATTAGTAGAACCAAATATTATGTCATCGACATAAATTTGGCACACAAAAAGATCACCATTACAAGTCTTTGTAAAAAGAGTGGGATCGGCTTTCCCAACCTTGAAGGCATTAGCAATTAAGAAATCTCTAAGGCATTCATACCATGCTCTTGGGGCTTGCTTAAGTCCATAGAGCACCTTAGAGAGCTTGAACACATAGTTGGGGTACCTGTCATCCTCAAAGCCAGGTGGTTGTTCCACGTATACCTCCTCCTTTATTGGCCCATTGAGGAAAGCACTCTTCACATCCATTTGAAATAGCCTGAAAGAGTGGTGAGCGGCATAGGCTAATAAAATTCGAATAGACTCTAGCCTAGCCATAGGAGCAAAAGTCTCCTTGAAATCCAAACCTGCGACTTGGGCATAACCTTTTGCCACAAGTCGAGCCTTGTTTCTTGTCACCACCCCATGCTCATCTTGCTTGTTGTGGAACACCCACTTGGTTCCCACAACATTTTGCTTTAGACGTGGCACCAGGCTCCAAACTTCATTTCTCTTGAAGTTGTTGAGCTCTTCCTGCATGGCCAACACCCAATCCGGATCCTGCAAGGCCTCTTCTACCCTGAAAGGCTCAATAGAAGAGACAAACGAGTAATGCTCACAAAAGTTAGCTAATCTTGAGTGAGTAGTTACTCCCTTGCTTATGTCACCCAGAATCTGGTCAACGGGGTGATGTCGTTGGATTGTTGCTCGGACTTGAGTTGGAGGGGCACGTGGTGCTTCTTCCTCCATCACTTGTTCTTCCTGTGCTCCCCCTTGATCCTGTCCCTCTTCTTGAGGTACCTGTTCACCGTCTTGAGTTGGAGGATTCACCATTGTGGAGGAAGATGGCTGATCTTGCTCCTGTTGTTCCTGTGGTCGCACATCACCAATCGCCATCATGTGCATTGCGGCCGTTGGAACATCATCTTCATCTATGTCATCAAGATCAACTTGCTCTCTTGGAGAGCCATTAGTCTCATCAAATACAACGTCGCTAGAGACTTCAACCAAACCCGATGATTTGTTGAAGACTCTATACACCTTTGTATTTGAGTCATACCCTAGTAAAAACCCTTCTACTGCCTTGGGAGCAAATTTAGAATGTCTACCTTTCTTCACCAGAATGTAACATTTGCTCCCAAATACATGAAAGTAGGAGACGTTGGGTTTGTTACCGGTAAGGAGTTCGTAGGAGGTTTTCTTGAGAAGGCAATGTAGATAGAGCCGGTTTATGGCGTGGCAAGCTATGTTCACAGCTTCTGACCAAAACCGCTCGGGCGTCTTGAACTTTCCAAGCATCGTTCTCGCCATGTCGATAAGCATCATGTTCTTCCTATCTACCACACTGTTTTGCTGTGGTGTGTAGGGAGCGGAGAACTCGTGCTTGACGCCTTCCTCCTCAAGATACTCCTCAACTTGCAGATTCTTGAACTCGGACTCGTTGTCGCTCCTTATCTTTTTCACCTTTAGCTCAAATTCATTTTGAGCCCTCCTTAGAAAGCGCTTTAGGATCCCTTGGGTTTCTGATTTATCCTGCAAAAAGAACACCCAAGTGAAGCGGGAAAAATAATCAACAATTACAAGACCATACTTACTTCCCCCGATGCTAAGGTGGGCAACGGGTCCGAAGAGGTCCATGTGAAGAAGCTCTAGTGGTCTTGATGTTGTCATCACATTCTTGCTATGATGAGTGCTTCCCACCTATTTCCCTGCCTGACATGCTGCACAAGGCCTATCTTTCTCGAAACAAACATTGGTTAGTCCTGACACATGTTCTCCCTTTAGAAGTTTATGAAGGTTCTTCATCCCAACATGTGCTAGACGGTGATGCCATAGCCAGCCCATACTAGTCTTAGCTATTAAGCATGCATCTAGATCGGCCTCCTCTTTTGAAAAATCAACTAAGTAGAGTTTGTCGTCTAATACACCCTTAAAAGCTAATGAATAATCACTCCTTCTAAAGACAGATACATCAACGTTTGTAAAAAGACAATTGTAACCCATGTGACACAATTGACTTACACACAGAAGGTTGTAACCAAGCGACTCTACTAGAAATACATTCGATATGGAGTGCTCGTTGGTGATGGCTATATTGCCCAAGCCTTTGACCTTGCCTTGGTTCCCATCTCCAAAGATGATCGTATCCTAGGAATCCTTGTTCTTGACGTAGGAGGTGAACATCTTTTTCTCCCCCGTCATGTGGTTTGTGCATCCACTGTCGATAATCCAGCTTGAGCCCCCGGATGCATAAACCTGCAAGGAATTTAAGCTTGGGTTTTAGGTACCCAACTCTTGTTGGGTCCTACAAGGTTAGTCACAATAATTTTTGGAACCCAAATACAAGTCTTGTCTCCCTTGCATTTGGATCCCAACTTCCTAGCAACCACTTTTTCATTCTTACATGAAAGTACAAATGAAGTGTTGCAAGCATGGAAAACAGTAGTAGGTATATTACACATTTTCCTAGGCACATGATGCACAACATGATTTTTCCTAGGCCTACTTCTACCATGCACAAACGTAGAGCTAGAGTCAAACATAGCATGTGCATCATTGTAGGCAGTATGAACATAACTCTTATTATGATTAGCAAGTTTCCTATCATAAATAAAAGCATGATTCCTTTGAGGACTACTAGCCATAGGGGCCTTCCCTTTCTCCTTGTTGAGAACGGGAGCCTTTTGGCTTGTTAAGTTCTTGGTTTCCTTTCGAAAACCAAGTCCATCCTTAATTGAGAGGTGTCTACCAATAGTGTAGGCATCCCTAGCAAACTTTAATTTATCAAAATTACTTTTGCAAGTCTTAAGTTGGGCATTAAGACTTGCCACCTCATCATTCAATTTAGTAATAGCAATCAGATGTTCATCACAGACATCAACATCAAAATCCTTGCATCTATTACAAATAACAACATGCTCTACACATGAACTAGTTTCATTCGCTTTCTCTAGCTTAGCATTTAATTCATCATTTAAACTCTTTAAGCTAGAGATAGATTCATGGAAAGCAGATAACTCAGAAGAAAACATTTCATTTCTCTTAGTTTCTAAAGCAAGGGATTTTTGCACACTAATAAATTTGTCATGCTCTTCATACAAAATATCTTCTTGCTTCTCTAGCAATCTATCCTTTTCATTTAGAGCATCAATTAATTCATTAATTTTCTCTACTTTGGCTCTATCTAAACCTTTAAATAAACTAGAGTAATCTACTTCATCATTGGATGATTCTTCATCACTAGATGAAGTGTACTTGGGTGTGTCCTGAACACGTACCTTTTTCTCCTTGGCCAAAAGATATGTATGGCGTTTGTTGGGGAAGAGTGAGGATTTGTTGAAGGCTGAGGCAGCAAGTCCTTCGTCGTTAGAATCGGAAGAGGAGCAGTCCGAGTCCCATTCCTTTCCAAGGTGCGCCTCGCCCTTTGCCTTCCTGTAGTTCTTCTTTTTCTCCTTCTTCCCGCTCTTTTCTTATCCCTGGTCACTATCATTACCGGGACAATTTGCAATAAAGTGACCAGTTTTACCGCATTTAAAGCAAGAGTGCTTTCCCTTGTTTTGTTCTTGTTGTGGTACTCCTTGTGTCCTTTAAGTGCGGTTTTGAAGCGGTTGATGATAAGCGCCATCTCATCCTCGTTGAGGCCAGCAGCCTCCACTTGTGCCACCTTGCTTGGAAGCGCCTCCCTGCTACTGGTTGCCTTAAGAGCAATGGGTTGAGGCTCGTAGACGGGTAGTGGACCGTTTAGAGCAACGTCCACGTATTGAGCCTCCTTCACCATCATGCGCTTGCTCACAAATTTTCCGAGAATCTCCACGGGCGTCATCTTGGTGTACCTGGGATTCTCACGAATAAGATTGACAAGATGGGGGTCAATTATAGTAAATGACCTTAGCATGAGTCGGACAACATCATGATCCGTCCATCTTGTGCTTCCATAGCTTCGAATCTTGTTGACCAGGTTCTTGAGCCTGTTGTAAGTCTGAGTTGGCTCTTCTCCCCTGATCATGGCGAATCTTCCCAACTCGCCTTCCACCAGTTCCATTTTGGTGATCATTGTAGCATCATTTCCCTCATGTGAGATCTTGAGGGTGTCTCAGATTTGCTTGGCGTTGTCCAAGCCGCTAACCTTGTTGTATTCATCCCTGCACAAAGATGCTAGCAAAATAGTGGTAGCTTGTGCATTCTTATGAATTTGTTCATTTATCATCACAGGGTTATCTGTACTATCAAAATGCATTCCATTTCCACAATTTCCCAAATGCTAGTGTTGGGGACTTGTTCTCAAATGCTATGAGTCAAGAACAAGGCAACACAGAGAATGTTAAACGTTAAAGTCCTTCATCCTTCGAAGCATTATATCCCTTTGAGAGATAATGATTTTCGGATGAAGGTTGTGAAGGACGTACCTTCGTCAAAGTAACATATAAACGAGGAAAGAAACATATGAGATATAAAAGACAATTCCAACAGTTATTTATTATCAACAACTTATTTCTATTTTTATTATTAAAGAAAAATAGGAATACTAACAAGTTACAAAAAGTACCTTCGGCTTGAAAGAAGGTAAAAGTTCAAGCGTGACGCAAAAGCAAATGTCCAGTCAGCGTGAACAGTACGGGAGCACTGTTCATCTATTTATAGGCACGGGACGCAACCCATGTAAAATTACACCCATGCCCTTTACATTAGCTAATAACTCTATAATAGTCCATCGGGGTCTAAATAGCCTTTTCCCTTTTAAGTCGGTTCCCTTTTCTGTTATCACGCCGAAGCTCCCCTGCTCATAGCTTCGGCTCTGCGCCATCCTTCGTATCCTTTGTGCTTCTTCACACTGTAGTTTTGTCCTAAGTCCGAAGGTATCTGTTCATGTATCATACTCCAGAAACATTGTTAAATCATATTTTTGAGGACCTTCGGAAGCCGAAGGCCCCCAACAGTAGCCCCTCGCAATATTAATTTGTTAGAATGATAAATTCAGATTGCGATATGGACGAAGGCCTTAAGCCGAAGGTCCGAAAAAAACACCTTCCCTTCGCTAGAATAACATCAGTCAATGACAAGCGGGGCCCTCCCACTTGCAACGCACTAGGCGTATAAATAAGAGCACACTGTGAGCACATCTGGCACGCTTTCCTGCCATCTGCTCTTGCTTACTCAACTTTTAGCTCTTTTGCGCACCAACACTTGTTTGGCTTTTTAGGTTTTTTAAGCTTCGGCTTTGAGAGCAGTTTTTAGCATTTCCGAAGATGTCTAAAGATAAAAAAGTTGTTGCTGAAACGAAGCTGAGCCTTTCTGAGGAGAAGAATCTTGGCTTTCTTGAGTCAATAGCAAAGACGAATACGGAGAAGATTACAAGGGAGATTTTAGAAGGTTTATCTGAAGATACTGGTGATAGTGACAGTTATGATGTGGAGAGTGGAGGTGAAGACTCCAAAGATCGATCGTGGCGACCAAGTCACACAGTCTTCGGAAAATCGAGTGTTAAACAGAGTCATCTTGATAACATGAGGGGAAGATATTTTCGAGACATGTCTACTGTGAGGGCAGATGACGGAGAGAATGAAGTTGTGATCTTCCGAAGCTTTTTTAAAGCTAGGCTTCGGTTCCCCTTAAGCAAATTTGTGGTTGAGGTTTTAAAGATCTATCAGGTCTACCTTCATCAAATTACTCCTGAAGCAATCACAAGAATGGGAATCTTCGTCTGGGCCGTGAGGAGCCAGGGCTTGGAGCCAAATGCAAAAAGTTTCTGCTGTATGCATGAACTGTTATATGAGATGAAACCCTGGAGCAAAGAGCAATATCATAACAATTTTGGCTGCTATAGCTTCGTCGCTCGCTCTGGCTCGAGTTGCCTCGTGCCAACCTTCCGGAAAATATGGCCTAGGGACTCGATGAAGGAATGGTTTTACATGAAAAACGATTTAAAGGCACGAGAAGACATTAAAGATATTATCATGCATCCTATCTGGCAGCGCTTCGGCCTTCGGAAACCGAAGGTGGAAATTGATGAAGAAGCTGAGGAATGCCAAAAGGCCTTCGGCATAGTCTGTTGTTTCATCGGGACGAGGGATTTAGTCCAGGAGCACATAGCCTTCAGAGTGTGGCCACTTGTAGAGCAATGGGAAATGCCAAAGGAAACTATCAGTAAGTCTGATGAAGGTGGACTGGTTAGGTTGAAATACACCTTCAGATACGAGGGTAAGTTTATTGAGCCAGATGATGATTGGCTGAAGTGCATCGAAGCTACAAGCGACAAACTGCTTGGACCATATTCAAAGGCAGAAGATAACACGCTATCTACGACCTTCGAAGGCCGGAAGAAGAAGAGGTTGAATAGAGTTTTCGATGCTATTGGGTTTATGTACCCTGATTACCGCTACCCGCTGAAAGAGCAAAAGAGAAAAAGCGCAACTTCTGGAAAAGGTGATGCTTCAGTTGCTCTAAGTGAGGCTGCGCCAAAGAGGAAAAGGGTGAAGGTCCTTACTCACCGACCGCGCTTCATCGAACCGGCCTCAGTGCCCGAATTTGGTGGTGAGACCTCTACGGCTACCGAAGCCAAAGGATCTGCTCTTACACAGAAGACTGAAGAGCCGGCTGCAACGCCGAAGACTGAAAAAATTGGAGAGCCGAGAGCTGAAGGGACAAAAACATCAGAAATTTTAAGTCCTTCGCAGAAGTTGAAGTGCCAAAAACCCAAAAAGGTCCAGCAATGACCCCCAAAAGAAAAAGGATGGTTAATGTTCTGGATGTACTGGAGACAATAAAGTCTTCAAGCTCTACTTCTAAGAAAATTGCCGAAGTTCAAAAAGCGCAAACTGAGACAACAGCCTCTGAAGCCGAAGCTACAAAGCACCAGGCTGAGACTGAAGCTGGGCCTTCAAAGCCCGCCAAGGGGAAATCCTTGGAAACCAGAGAAAAATAAACAGAAGCGGCATAACAAATTTTGGCTGAAGAAACTGCCACTGCCACTCCCGAAACATTTTCCGAAGCTCTCAATTACATTTTACGACATGCTTCGAGGAAAAAGTTGACTGAAAAAGAAAAGCAAGAAGCTCAGTTCTATACCCAAAAATTGAAATATCCGAAGGGGGCATTGATTTTCAATGGCAGCGGAGAAGAAGACTTCTTATATTGTCTCCCAGACAGCAAGGAGATCTCTGTCTGCCGGGAGATGGGAAGAAGCTTCGGATTCCCGACGCTAGAAGACAGGCTCTCAGTGTTATCAAAAGATGAATTGGCCGACAGCTTAGCATACAACAGCTTAAAGGTAAGAGAATAAGATTTTTGTACTTAAAAACAAAATTTTTTCGTTTGCTTATACTTAATACCACACCCCTTTTGCAGGGCCTTATTCTTAGCAACGCCCTCAGGGCGCAAAAAAGCGCTGAAGACGAGGGATGTACCATGGCCTTGAATAACCTTCGTTCTGAAGTAATTGAGCTAAGGAACGAATGTCTTGAAAAAGACAAAATATTAAACTCATTGATAAACAAGATAAAAGAAGACGAGGCTACTTCAAAAGCCCAAGCTGAGACCCAGAAATGTGAAATTGAAGATCTTCGGAAACAGCTGGCAGAAGAAAAATTAAAATGTGCAATTGTCGAAGTTGACCGAGATGCCAGTGACTACTGAAAAAATTACTGGGAAAAAACAGTTGTGGAGCTTCGTTCTTCAAAAGAAAGATGCTATGAAAAATCTGTGGCATGTGTACAAAAGATAAAAACCAGCTTCGCCAATATTAGCGCATATTCAAATGAGGACAACTTCGTACAAGGCGATCCCGAAGGTCCAATTGAATGGATCAACGGCGAAGCCGAAGCCTTTGAGGAAGTTTTGAGTGGCCGTGGAGATGTCTGCGCATTCTTAGGTGCCAGGGGAATTGCGGCTATCTTAGAGAAGGCAGGATGCGAACATGTGAAGATTCTGGCCCAAGCCGAAGCTGCATTCTCTATTGAAGATACAAAAGACCCCTCGGCCGAAGCAAGCTTGGTTGGCGGAATGTTTTTCACCGACATCTGGGAAAATGGTGGCCGAGGGATGGCTCACGAAATTATAAAGAAAAGTGAAAAAGATACTCATGATGCTAGAGAAGCATCAAAGGCAGCTGAAAAAACTGCAGAGCTTGAAAGGCGGATAGGTATTACCTAATTGCTTTTGACTTTATGTTTTATTTCTGTGACTTCAAACTTATTTATGTTTTGTATCGCAACTGAACTGTCTCCTCCCCCGGAGCCTTTTGAGTCATTAGCCGACCCCGAAGCAAAAAAGGAAGATGAAATTACAAAGATGGCCGAAGCTATTATGGATAAAGTTGTGACTCAACTACTGAACGAAGCTGCAGAAATAGTTTTAAAAGAAGAATAGCTATTGCTGTAGAAACATTCATAATATTGATGTAATATTTGCTGAATGAAGTGTGTAATATTTTACAGTTTTAAATGTACTACATAAACTGTTTTGTAATCCAGTTCTTTACGATGCATGAAACTTTACGTACATACCGTTTTGAGCCTTCGGCGAAAAACACCTTCCCTTCTTTTCATGCTTCATGAAGAATACCCATATTCCGTAGAAATATTATGCTTTGTAAGCGATAGATCCTCTTTGATATTAGAGTTGACGAAGCTGCACTTCTTCACAATTTATTTTGTGCTTTGGCACAACTTCTTTGAAACAATTTCCGAAGATCAACATTGTATCCCCCTCTTGTGCCATTAATGCAATATAATGTATGATGTCATGTTATGCGAATGATGTGATGATGTTATGGTATGCGGATGAAGATTTGTGCCGAAGATACACACACATCCCCTTAGTAGAACACACAATCTCTTTGTCGTTTATTTTTTGGCTTCACCGCTTATTTTTCGGTGTATCAGCGCTGACTTTTCGCTGTAAGCCTCCCTTAGGAGCTTCTTCACCTTTTACTTCGGCGGTATTCGCGTTGACTTTTCGCGCTTCGCCTTATACTTCGGCGGAATCAGCGTTTATTTTTCGCTGTAAGCTCTACATTCCCTTTGGAACGACTTTTGAGCAGAAAACTTAAGCTGCGCTCCCTTAGGAACGACTTTTTGTAACTTCAGCAAACTTACACTGCGTTCCGTAGAACGACATGACTTTTTTGTAGCTTCGGAGATACTTTCTGTAGCCACTAGCTCTTAAGAACGAGTTTTTATACTTCGGCAACTTTTGAATTCCGTAAGTCTGTGTATAAGATATATTTTCACTATTTCAAAAACGAAGCTGTCACAAGAAATTGAAAACGACAAGAAAAACTTAAGCTTTCAATGATTGTTCCTTAAAAAGAAAAAAATGATAACGAATGCAAGAACTATTTCAGCAGCAGGATATCTTCTAGTAGATGTGCTTCGACTGTGGTACAGTACTGTTGACTGTACGAGCTTCGGACTCCTATCTGAAGTCTCGTTGCTGATGAGTGTGCTGGCTCCCTTCTGGCTGCTGGCCTCGTTGTATTGGTGGTGGAGGTGGAAGTTGTTGCCAAGATGCCTGAGATTGGCTTGCCGAAGCAACAGAAGCTGCAGAATGGTTACCCACATACTCTGGAATGTACGGTGAGTGGTACGAAGCGGTATGCATAACTTGCTTCGGCTGGCTCTGTTGGGCTGCAGCTTCTGCTATCTCTTTTTGTTTCTAGATGGTGACATGCCACATCCTGGTGGTATGGCCCTTGTCCTCACCGCAAAATAGACAATAAATTTTCCTGGGCTGATCCCCAAACCTTCCTCTGAAGCCCCTGGCGCCTCTGCCCCTTGGAGCTGGGGGCCGAGGATAGCTCTGTTGCTGCCCCGAAGCCTAGGAGGAATATTGCGACCTCTATTGCTGACTTCCCCTGTCGTCATTCTGAGTGGAATGAATTGATCTGACATGCCTAGGGTGGACTCTCCCTCTGAAGCCCCTAGTCATTTCGGAGAATCTGTAAGCTTCCTCCCTTCTCTATCGAAAATCGTTAACAGCTCGGATGTATTCATCCATCTTCTGAAGCAGTTTCTCCAGGGTCTGAGGGGGTTTCCTGGTGAAGTATCGGGCTGTAGGTCCTGGCCGAAGCCCCTTGATCATGGCCTGAATGACAATTTCATTGGGCACCGTTGGCGCCTATGCCCTCAGTCGTAAGAACCTTCGGACATACGCCTGAAGGTATTCTTCATGATCTTGGGTGCACTGGAACAAAGCTTGAGCAGTGACTGGCTTCGTCTAAAACCCTTGGAAACTGGTGATAAGCATGTCCTTCAGCTTTTGCCATGATGTGATTATTCCTGGCCGAAGAGAGGAGTACCAGGTTTGTGCAACATTTTTGACTGCCATGACGAAGGATTTCGCCATGACTGCAGTATTGCCACCATATGAAGATATGGTTGCTTCGTAGCTCATCAGAAATTGCTTCGGATCTGAGTGTCCATCGTACATGGGGAGCTAAGGTGGTTTGTAAGACGGGGGCCAAGGTGTAGCCTGCAGTTCAGCTGACAGAGGAGAAGCATCGTCAAAGGCAAAATTTCCATGGTGGAAATCCTCGTACCAGTCATCCTCGTTGACGAAGCCCTCTTGGTGAAGCTCTCTGTGCTGGGGCCTTCGGTTTTGCTCATCCTGAGCAAGATGTCGAACTTATTCAGAGGCTTGGTCTATCTGCCTTTGCAGGTCAGCTAGGCGAGCCATCTTTTCCTTCTTCCGTTGCACCTGCTGATGAAGCATCTCCATATTCCTGATTTCTTGGTCCAAGTCGTCCTCCTGAGGCGTTGGACTGGTGGCTTTCCTCTTCTGGCTTCGGGCCTCCCAAAGAGAAAGGGTTTCCTGGTTCGAGTCCAGCGGCAGCCCCTATTGCTGAAGCTTTCTTTGGCGGCATGACGAAGGTCGATGCTTGCCGAAAGTGGTCGAAAAGGGTTCACCGGCGGTGGGCGCTAATGTTGGGGACTTGTTCTCAAATGCTATGAGTCAAGAACAAGGCAACACAGAGAATGTTAAACGTTAAAGTCCTTCGTCCTTCGAAGCATTATATCCCTTTGAGAGATAATGATTTTCGGACGAAGGTTGTGAAGGACGTACCTTCATCAAAGTAACATATAAACAAGGAAAGAAACATATGAGATATAAAAGACAATTCCAACAGTTATTTATTATCAACAACTTATTTCTATTTTTATTATTAAAGAAAAATAGGAATACTAACAAGTTACAAAAAGTACCTTCGGCTTGAAAGAAGGTAAAAGTACAAGCGTGATGCAAAAGCAAATGTCCAGTCAGAGTGAACAGTACGGGAGCACTATTCATCTATTTATAGGCACGGGACGCAACCCATGTAAAATTACACCCATGCCCTTTACATTAGCTAATAACTCTATAATAGTCCATCGGGGTCTAAATAGCCTTTTCCCTTTTAAGTCGGTTCCCTTTTCTGTTATCACGCCGAAGCTCCCCTGCGCATAGCTTTGGCTCTGCGCCATCCTTCGTATCCTTTGTGCTTCTTCACACTGTAGTTTTGTCCTAAGTCTGAAGGTACCTGTTCATGTATAATACTCCAGAAACATTGTTAAATCATATTTTTAGGACCTTCAGAAGCCGAAGGCCCCCAACAGTTAGGATGGAGAGAAAATAGATGACTACGCATTTTATGACTCCAAAATGAGTAATCCTCTCCATCAAAGTGTGGGGGTTTTCCAAGAGGAATAGAAAGTAAATGGGCATTTGAATTGTACGGAATATGGGAATAATCAAAGGAATAGTTTTGATTAACCGTCTTTTTCTTTGACGAAGAACCATCGTCGTCGTCGTCTCTTGGTGAAGAAGAAGATGCATCGCTGTCGTAGTAGATGATCTTCTTGATGCGCCTCTTCTTCTTCCCGTCCTTCTTCTTGTGACTTGAGTCTGAGTCAGTGGGCTTGTCATCTCTTGGCTCGTTGAAGATGGACTCCTTCTCCTTGTCGTTGACCACCATCACCTTTCCCTTAGGATCCATCTCTTCGGGCGATTAATCCCTTAGATGAAGAGTACGGCTCTGATACCAATTGAGAGCACCTAGAGGGGGGGTGAATAGGTGATCATGTAAAATTCAACACTAAATTCTAACAAGCTTGATTAAAGTGATATTAGAGCAAGTTAATCAAGTCTATGAGGCGAGCTCTTGTGAACACAAATGATCACAAAGAGGAGCAACACAAGAGACACACGATTTTTATCCTGTGGTTCGGCCAAGTAACACTTGCCTACTTCCACATTGTGGAGTCCCAATAGACGAGGGTTGCACTCAACCCCTTTCAAGCGACCCAATGATCAACTTGAATACCACAACTTTCTTACTTGTAGTCTTTCTCCCGTTTGCGAGGAATCTCCACAAGTTGGAGCCTCTCACCCTTACAATAAAGATCACAAAGAATGCACAAGAGTAAGGTTGGAGAGCAACACACATAAATCCGCAGCACACACACGCACATAAGCAAAGACTTGAGCTCAAAACGTAGCACAAAGAGTTCACAACTAGAACAGAGCTCAAATCACTAACACAATCGATCAAATGCGCGGAGACAGAGTGTAGGAGTCTTAGAATGCTTAGTGAATGCTTAGATGACTCCTCCATGCGCCTAGGGGTCCCTTTTATAGCTCCAAGGCAGCTAGGAGCCGTTGGAGGCAATCTTGGAAGGCAATTCCTGCCTTGCGCGATCTCCTTCTAAATTTGGCATATCCGACTGTTGCTCCTCTGGGCTGATTGGCGCACCGGACACTGTCCAGTGCACACCGAATAGTCTGGTGCACCAGCTGACCGTTGGAGTAGTCCATGTGTTGCGCGAAGATTGTGCGGCCGACCGTTGGCGCTCGCGACCGTTGGCTCACCGGACAGTCCGGTGCACCACCGGACAGTCCGATGAATTATAGTCGTACGTCGCCGTCGAATCCCGAGAGCGGCGAGTTCACCGCGGACCAGCCTGGCGCACCGGACAGTCCGGTGTGCCAGACTGAGCTGAAGTTTTGCTGCTCACAGCCAAGTCTTTTGCAATCTGATTCCTCTCTTTTCAGCACTTTTTCTAGCACTTAGACAAACAATGTTAGTTCACAAAAACGATGTACTAAGTCTAGAAACGTACCTTTTACTTTGATTTGCCCCTTTCACATATTTAGCACATAAATACTCAAATAATGTGTTGGACATCTAATCACCAAAATACTTAGAAATTGCCCAAGGGCACATTTCCCTTTCACAGTTGGTATCAGAGCGAAGCCCATTTCTTTGGTCATTACTTAGTGCTTCAAAAGATTTTAAAATACTTACCTTTGAATATTCTTTCATTCTTACCTCGATTCTTTCTTATAACAACTTATGTTTTGAGAAGTCAGGTAAAAGAGTGCCAAATAATAGGTTATACATAGGAGGTATGGGATCAACAAGTAGTTGATTCCATAATTGTAGGTCATGCATGCATCATATTTAAACAATACTAAGTAATCTTCCCCTCTTATAGAGACATGGCACGCACAAAGAATACCCTATGGAAGGAGACCGGACCTCAGGGTGTACCTCGTCATCATTTGGCTCCTCGACATGAGGGGAGCAGTAGAGTGAGTAATGATCCCATAGGAGATCTGGAGGCCAGAGTTGAACGTCTAACGATGGAACTGCGCCATGGAGGCAGGGAGCGTGTCCATGATAGTCGCCGCATAGCTGAGTTGTCAGCAGAGGTTGAGCGCTTGCAGCAGGAGATCGTGGAGCGGGATAGGGCTATTGACTGGGCTGTAAATTCACGATCTATAGCCTGGGATTGCGAGGTGACTGCCCGAGCCTGGGTGGAAAAGCGAGCGTGGCCCTGGAAAATCTGCAAGTGTATAATAATGCTCTTCACGAGGAAGTGCACGTGTTGTATGACCAGTTACATCCGAACTTGCCACTAGAGGTTGCGGCGATGGGAGCTGGTGCAGCAGGAGTGGATAACATAGGACCTTATGGGGAGTTGGATCCCTTTGGAGCCCCTCCTTCCATGAACATCACGGATGATCACCCTCCTGAAGCTAGTAGTGGAGCGGGAGCAGACAAGGATGTAGAGGACTAGATTAGTATAGTAGTTGGTTTTGTCCTTATGTAGTCTAAATAAGGAAAAATGAGTTGTATAAGTTGAGTATGTATAATTAGAACAAGTTTGGAATAATGTAACAAAGGATGTGTAATTGTGATGTGTAATAATCAAGTATGTTTTTTCTTCTCTAGATGCCGTCAAGAACTCATGGTCATGATGGGGCTGGAACTTCTCGTGGTGGGGAGGAAACTCCGATCCCACCGCCTATACCTCCCACGCTGGCAGAGGCCATTGCTACTTTGATTAATGCCACTACTGATAATACTCGGTTTCTTTGAGAAATGGCTGGAAATCAAATTCATCAGCAGGGAGGCACGGGAAAACACCAAGCACCCAGATACAACACGTACATGGAATTTTCAGAAACTCGACCGCCTATTTTCGTTAAAGCAGAAGAACCCTTGGAGGTGGACGAACGGATTCATGTAATGGAACAAAATTTTGGACTGATTCGATGCACGAAGACCCAGAAGCCCCTATTTGCTGCTCAGCAACTAAGAGGTCCCGCCAGTACCTAGTGGGCAAACTTCGTATCTATTGAACTTGAAGGTCATCTTGTTAGATGGGTAGAGTTCAAGCAAGCGTTTAGTGAGCATTATATTCGAGATGGTGTTCTGCAGATGAAATTGGAAGAGATTGTTTGCTTAAAGCAAGGAGGAGACTCTATGATGCAATACCTTGCCAAATTCAACCATCTCTCTTAGTATGTCATAGAGCAAGTTGACATGGACCTAAAAAAGAAGAATTGTTTCATGAGAGGTCTGAATGATCGGCTACAACGGAAGATGGCCACCTGTCTAGATCTCAATTTTAGTAGGGTCGTGAGCATAGCACTCTCGGTGGAGGCAAAGAATTCGGGGCAAGGAAAGACAAAAAGGTTTGGACGTGAAGGGGGTGAGGGGTCCTCTCAGGGATCCAAAAAGCGGTCAAGGCTAGTGATACGTCCCTTTAACCCAAATCGCTCTTTTCGTCGTCCATCTTCCTATCCTTTCAAGCAACCGGTCTTCATTCGTCCAACCGATGCCCCTACTCAAAATATTTAGCCAAGTGCCCCTGGTACTCGTTTCTCAGCCCTACCCAATTCATCTAACAGCTGCTTCAACTATGGGAAGTCTGGCATTTCATCAAGGATTGTCCCTGTTGTGGACTTGTTCTCAAATGCTATGAGTTAAGAACAAGGCAACACAAATGTTAATGGTTAAAAGTCCTTTGTCCTTCGAAGCATTATTTCCCTTAGGATATAATGATCTTCAGACGAAGATCATGAAGGACATACCTTCATCATCGCAGTATATGTTAATGAAAGAAGAAGCATATGAAATATAAGAGACAACATGAGTAATTATATGACATTATCAATATATCCTCTTTATATTAACATGAATAAATAGAAATAATATTGAATTACATTTGTACCTTCGGCTTCACAGAAGGTAATAGTCCAAGCGTGAACAGTATGGGGGTACTGTTCATCTATTTATAGGCACAGGGCGTAGCCTGTGTGAATTTACATTCATGTCCTCTACAAATGATTACATTCATAACACAGGTTATCATGGGCCGATTGGTCATTTCATCTTTAAGTCGGTGCATCTGGAAGTACGCTACGAAGCTCCCTGATTGGTAGCTTCGGCATTGATCCTGTTCTGGCCTTCCGAACGTGTTTCTTCTCACAGAACCTTCGGTGACAAAGCAGACCCCTAACAGTTGCCCCTTCACGGTGCCAGATCGTTTTTCGTAACAAGCTCGACCCGTGAAAATTTCTTTTAGGCTTCGGAATGCCGAAGGTCCAAAAACACCTTCCCTGAGCTCGTTGTCGAGAAACAATTTAAATATTCCATGTGCGAGGTGGTCCCACCATAGGACGGGTACACACGATCTGGTGATTCTCCTTCTCGCGCCCTGCGGTCCACCATTTAGTGAATGCGAGTGACTGTTCGGCAGGTGCAGGTGGTTTGACGATTCACCTTCCCACCTGCAGCACTATATAAACAGACGGGTAGGTTTGAAGTTACCACAGCATTCATTACTATCGTACTATTGTGCTGCTGAAAAATTTGACCATAGTCGAAGCTTATTCTTCGTATTCTCAATTAGAGCATCGTCTTATTTTTAGCTTCGTCATAAGAGGGAGCTTCGGCAAAATCAAAAAGTAATCAACTTCATCAAAACCGCAAGAAATTAAGCATCAAATGGCCAGGGTGCGTTCAACTGCTAGAGTCACACGCGACGGGGAAGAGGCCGAAGCTGCTGAGACTGCCCCAATCTCCGAAGTAATGAGACAATCAGGCCTTGTTGTGTCAGAGGGTGCTTCTGACGAAGGTGCACCTGCTGCCGAAGCCGAGCAAGCTGACATTGAAGAAGGTGAGGCTGATGAAGAGAGATAGATTATTCCGTCATGCCATCTAAACCTAGTCACCTGGAATTTGGAAAGTCTATTGTCTCCGAGGCTGATATGCCCATGATGACAAAGCTAGGCTATTTCGGGGAAGCCGAGAAGAAGCTGATTCGTTTTGGCGGAGAAGAAATCACTCTGATGCCAGAAAATGATGAGGTGGTAGTTTTCAGAAGTTTCTTTAAAGCAGGATTGAGGTTTCCTCTGCATGGAATGATTGCGGATGTTTTGGAAAATTTCGAAATTTATCTTCATCAGCTGACTCCTAACGCTATCGTTAGGCTTAGCGTCTTTATCTAGGCTCTCCGAAGCCAAGGAGTGGAACCGCTTGCCGAAGCTTTCTGTCGGGTGCACGAGCTTCACTATCAGACGAAGGCTAGGGAAGATGGGCTACACGAGAACTTCGACTGTTACAACTTTGCTTACCGCAAAGATATGAAGACTCCTATGGTTAGCTACCGCACCAAATGGCCAACCGGTTGGAAAATTGAGTGGTTTTATGTTAAGATTGATGAGAAAAAGGAGAAGCTAGTTCAAAGCCCACTTGACCTAACCTTCGGGTTAACTAGGCCCTAGTGCTGCATGACGTCGGGGTCATCATGCCTAGATGCTGTGGGCGAATTTAGAGTTGTGTCTGAGCATATCGGTACTAGGGATTTGGTTCAGGAATACTTAGCCAATAGAGTATTCCCAACGTTAAAGGAATGGAGTATGTCAAAGCTTAAAGGAGAGAAGAAAAAGAATGAACTTGTTCGACTGCCCTATCATTTTAAGTTCAAGAAACACTTCAAAGAACCCTGCCAAGAATGGTTGGATACGATTAAAGCTATGTGCAATGAAATCTTGGGCAATTATACGAAGAAAGGAGATCAATTGATGACGGCAGCCTTCGGCACCCGACCGAAACGAAGGCTGAACCGAGTAATGGACGCTCTGAAATTTGAATACCCATACTATGAACGGTTAAGCAAAGGTGCCGAAGGGCCAAAACGAAAAAGAGCTGTAAGTGTTATGCAAAGACAAGCTGCCAGAATGATAAAAGAAGATGAAAATTTAGCAAAAAAGAAAAAATCCAGCCCTGAGCCGAAGGTGGCCGTTTCGAAGAAAAGAAAAGCTACAGCTCCAAAGCCAAAAGCTGTTTTAGAAGAAGAAATTCCCTCAACACCTTCTGCCATTGACGCAGAAGAAATTTTAAAGGTAATGACCGAATCTCTACTAATATGCTAAGTCCGCTGGGATCGGAACTGATGAAGCTTTTATAGAAGAAGAAGGAGCCTTTGGTTGCCGGGAAGCCCGCTGAACCAAAAAAGTGAAGGATTATTACTATCATTGAGGCTATTGAAGAAACACCGCCGTTGGCCTCAGCGCCGAAAACAGCAGCAGCCGAAGCTGCTCCTGCCGAAGCTTCTACTTCCAAAGCTGCAGCAGCCGAAGCCACAAATTTGGAAAACACACTTTCTAACATTGATGAAATGATTTTGAATATGGCTGATGAAGAAATTGTTGTAGCTGCTGAGGAAACCCCGGCTGCAGTGCCTGAAAAAAGGGAGAAGATGCCTGGAAAAGAGAAGGAGCTTGCCGATGACGCTTCGGAAGAAAGAAATTTCAACTTTCAAAACATAATTGGGCAAGAGTTGTCTAAAGCTGAAAAAGAAGAGCTGAGGGACTATGCCATATCTTGCGGGTACCAGCCAGGGGCGCTGCTCTTCGGTGGTGTAGACGAAGAGAGCTTAGGTTGCCTTCAAGACCGGACTAGGGTGAAAGTTGTCAGCACTTTATCGAAAAGTGTTGGTTTCCCGAAGCTCGAAGCCGATCTCAGCAGATACCGACGGCAGCATATCGCCGGTAGCTTGTTTTATTCTAACTTTAAGGTAAAATTCTTCCCTTAACTTTTTTATTGTTTTGATATGAAGATGTTTTCTGATGAAGGTTATTTTGTCAGAGCCTACTACTAAGCAAAACCTTGAGGATGCAACAAGACCTCGAGGACAAGAAAAACGAAGTTATAATTGAGGGCTTAGAGAACAAGATTAAAGATCATGAAGCTGCCCTAAAAAAGAAAGACTTCGTGCTTCAAACAATGGAAGGTTCACTGACAGAAGCTCAAGCCGAGATCGCCAGATTGAACAGTGAACTTTCCATGAAGTCAAAAAGCTTTGAGCAAGAGAAGAAAGATTTCGAAACAAAACTCGAAGCTAAAGTTGAAAAAAGTTCAAATCTGCAGAAATCACTCAAAGATCTTCAAGAAAGATGTTTAGGCTTCGGCACCCGGTGCATTCAACGGTCGAAACAGGTCTTCAACTCAGTTGGAGCCAGTTCCAAAAAGTTTAAACCTTCGATTGAAGACCTGCTGGGCACATTTGATCATATTGAAGGTCAAGTTGATGCTCTCGACGAAGTTATAGCTGGACATGGTGACTTTTGTGCTCTGCTAGCTTCTCGAGGCATAGTTGTTGTTTTGATGAAGGCTAGCTGTACACATGGAAACATTGTAAACAGACCAAACTTCATCCTGTCACTAGCAGACTTGGATGACATCCTCGGCCTGGCCCGAAGCATCGGAAACAGATTCGTTACTCAAATCTGGGCAAAGGGCGGGCGAAACTTGGCTGGTGACGAAGCTCGAAGCCACCTCAAACCGGTAATAAACTTGTGCCTGCTGCTTTACCTTCTCCTTGAAATTTGCACTTTCCTTATACTGCTTTGTTATGTACAGGATGACGAAACTGAAGATCAGTAAGCCGAAGCTTAATGAGTAATGATGAAGTGATGAATCTGCTGCAAAAGAGCCCTAGAGAAAATTTTGGATTATGCTTGTAAAAAATATTGTAATTTAGAAATCAAACAATGCTCTGTAAATTTGTCAATACCTTGTAATATATGTTACCTTTCCATCCATGTATGAACTGCTTTGATGTGGACGAAACTTGTCCCTTTTGAGCCGAAGGCAAAAAACACCTTCCCTTCTTTTCGTACACAACGAAGCATAAATCTGCTTTTTTCATATTTGTCGAAGCCTTGTCATTGGAGCTGAAGCAATTGTCTGTACTCTATGATATGATGATGATCATCCTACGAATGTCGAAATGAATGTATATGTACGCAATGTATGATGTAATGTAACGTGCAAATGAATGCCCAAACACACACATACGAAGCCACATCCATAACCTTCATTCCCTTAGGAATGACTAAAGTCTCTTTGCCACTTATTTTTTGGCTTCGCCGCTTATTTTTCGGTGTAAGTTTTGCATCCCCTTAGGAACATCTTTTAAACTTCTTTGCCTTCTATTTCGGCGGTATTTTTCGCGTTGACTTTTCGCGCTTCGCCTTATATTTCGGCGGTATTTGGCTCCGCATTCCCTTAGGAACGACTTTTGAGCAGAAAACTTACGCTGCACTCCCTTAGGAGCGGCTTTTTGTAGCTTCGTCGTGCTCTGCATCCCCTTAGGGACGACTTTCGAGCTTCTGCCTGTTCTCTTTTTTTCTTTTCTGCACTCGATGGTGCATGCTCAGATTTTACATTTTACATATTTTTGGGGGATTTTGCTCTCGTAGTTCTGGATAAGAAAGGAAAAATTACAACCTAAGGCCCCATTAAAAACATTTCTCCCCCTTTGGAAAGGAAAAGGGTGCCATAGGAAAAATGAAAAGATTACATCAAGTTACACATAATATCATCGAAGCTCATCCGCATTCCAAGATCTAGGAATGTCGTTGCCGTCCATATCCTTCAATTTGTAAGAATCGGGTCTTGATGAAGATACCACCAGAAAGGGTCCTTCCCACTTCAGCTGTAGCTCTCCTACTGTGTCTGGATTGGCCACTCTCCAAAGTACCAAATGCCCTGGCTTAATATTTTTCAGCCGTACTTTTCTGTCACGCCATTTTATTGTTTCGGCTTGATATTTATTGATATTCTCCACAGCCTGAAATCTGGTCCCTTCTATAGCATCTTTTGCCACAAAATAATCAGCTTCGTCCTCTTCTGAAGCTACTGTTCTAATTGACCCTGCCTTAGCTTCTTCTAGGGTTATAGCTTCATCACCAAATAATAACTTGAATGGTGTAAAACCTGTTGACCTTGATATAGTTGTATTGTGGCTCCGCACCACTTTGATCAACTCTTCTGGCCACTTTCCTCTGGGTTGATTGAAGATTAACTTCATTATTCCCGTCATTATGATACCATTTGCTCTTTTGACAAGCCCGTTTGACTCCGAGTGCCTGACTGATGCAAAATGAATCTTCGTGACAATCTGGTCGCAAAAATTTTTGAAAACTTCGGCATCAAGCTGTGTTCCATTGTCCACAATTATAGCCTTCGGCACGCCGAAGCGACACACGATATTTTGCCAGAAAAATTTCTGGACTGTAATCGAAGTTATTGTAGTCAAAGGCTTTGCTTCAATCCACTTAGAAAAATATTCCACCGCCACCATGACATATTTCAAATTACCTAGTGCTGGTGGAAGTGGACCTAACAAGTCTAGACCCCATCTTTGCAATAGCCAGGTTGGTCGTATTAACTGAGTTAATGACAAAGGTTGTTTTTGGTCCCTTGCACATTTTTGACAATTTTCGCACTTATGGACCAGATCTGCTGCATCCAAAGCTGCCTTCGGCCAGTAAAATCCCTGTCTAAAAACCTTTCCCAGCAAAGGCCTAGACCCAATATGACATCCACACAATCCTGCATGTATCTCCTTCATTAGTTCTATACCTTCGGTTCTGGATAAACACTTGAGAAGAGGGGAGCAAACTCCATGCTTGTACAATTCCCCTTCTATTATGATATATGGTCTTGTTCTTGCTTCCATTATTTTGTTATAAACCTCATCATTCGAGAGACAGTTACCCTGGAGGAAAGATATAATCTCAGTTCTCCAATCTTCACTATGGACAGGAGATATTATGAGCACTGCTCGTTCGAGGAGTTCAACCGAAGGTGCTCTTATTGTCTCAAAAAATACTTCCGAAGGTAGAGAAAGCCCCTGTGCCGCTGACTTGGCTAGCAGATCAACATGCTCATTTTCCCCTCTTGGAATATTCTTAATAGAAAATCCTTCGAAAGAAGCTTCAAGCCTTCAAACTGTGTCCAGATATTTCTCAAGGTTCGGATCTCTTGCCTTGCAACTCTTGTTAATATGACCAGAAATAACTTGAGAATCTGTTTTAAGGACTGCCCTTCTTATTCCCATTGTCTTTAACTTTCGAAGCCCCAAAAGTAAAGCTTCGTATTCAGCAATATTATTTGTACAGCTGAAGTCAAGCCTTGCTGCATAGCATGTTCTGACTTTGGAAGGTGCAACTAGGACAACAGCCGCACCTGCACTGAAGGTTCCCTAGGAACCGTCGCAGAACACTGTCCAAGCTTCGGCATCTTTATTTGCTTCTTCTTCCTGAACACTGTCCATTGCCTTTAACTTTCGAAGCCCCAAAAGTAAAGCTTTGTATTCAGCAATATTATTTGTACACTTGAAGTCAAGCCTTGCTGCATAGCATGTTCTGACTTTGGAAGGTGCAACTAGGATAACAGTCGCACCTGCACCGAAGGTTCCCAGGAACCATCACAGAACACTGTCCAAGCTTCGGCATCTTTATTTGCTTCTTCTTCCTGAGCCCCTGGCGTCCAATCAGCAATGAAGTCTGCTAACGCCTGGGACTGAATTGAGGATCTATGCACATAGTCAATACTGAATTCGTTAAGCTCCGCAGCTGTTGGGGACTTGTTCTCAAATGCTAAGAGTTAAGAACAGGGCAACATAAAAAGTGTTAAGTGTTAAAGTCCTTCGTCCTTCGAAACATTATGCCCCATCGGGAAATAATGAGTTTCGAACGAAGGTCATAAAAGACATACCTTCGTAACTATATCAAGTAATGACGAAGGATTCATATAAAGCATGAGATATAATATAGACAACATCATAGAATCATTTCTATTTTATTAACATGGAAAAATAGAAATGATTTCAAATTACAAATGTACCTTCGGTCCTGAGAGAAGGTAAAAAGTACAAGCGTGACGCAAAAGTGAATGCCAAGTCAGCGTGAACAGTACGGGAGTACTGTTCATCTATTTATAGACGCGGGACGCAGCCCACGTAAAATTACATTCATGACCATTACATTTGCCAATGACTTATGGAAATCTGCCAAGGCCCAAGTAGTCTTTTCGTCTTTAAGTCGGTTCCCTTTCTCTGCCATCGCGCCGAAGCTTCCCTGCGCACAGCTTCGGCTGTGCACCATCCTTCGTGGAACTTGGTAATCAGCCCGTCCTCCATTTTAATCCCCCTTCGTCTGGTTCAGGCTTCGTCCTGACCGTACTTCATGTTCATAATTCTGAGTCTGAAGATACCTGTTCACATAATCCACTTGGAAAACATTGTCAAATCATGTTTTTGAGGACCTTCGGAGGACGAAGGCCCCCAACAGTAGCCCCTCGTAATATTAATTTGTTAATGATAAATTCAGATTGCGATATGGACGAAGGCCTTGAGCCGAAGGTCCGAAAAAACACCTTCCCTTTGCTAGAATAGCAACATTCACTGACAAGCGGGGTCTTTCAATTTTCAACGCCCTGGGGGTATAAATAAGATCATACCGCAAACTTATTTGGTACGCACACTTGCCATTTGCTTCGGCCCACTAAATTTTTAGCTCTTGTGCACTAAGATTTGCTGATCTTTTGATTTTGAAGTTTCGGCCTTGAAAACAGTTTTTTAGCGTTTCCGAAGATGTCTGAAGGTAAGAAGATCCCTGCTGAGACGAAGCTGAGTCTCGACGAAGAGAAGAACTTGGGGTTCCTTATAGCGATGGCGGAAACCAATACGGAGAAAATCACCAAAGAGATTCTTGAAGGTTTGTCCGAAGATACTGGTGACAGCGACAGTTTCGATGTAGAAAGTGGCGGGGAAGAGTCCGAAGATCGACCATGGCGGCCAAGTCACACGGTTTTCGGGAAAACCACTATTAAGCAGAATCATATTGATAATATGAGGGGGAGGTATTTCCGAGATATATCTATTGTGAGGGTTGATGCTGGAAAAAGACTTCTCCCACCCCCGAAGAAGATGAAGTCGTAATCTTCCGAAGCTTTCTCAAGGCTGGGCTTCGATTCCCCCTAAGCAACTTTGTTGTTGAAGTCCTGAAGACATTTCAAGTCTACCTTCATCAAATTACTCCCGAAGCTATCATAAGAATGGGGATGTTTGTCTGGGCTGCGAGAAGCCAAGGTTTAGAACCAGATGCTAAAAGCTTTTGCAACATTCATGAATTGTTATACGAGACGAAGCCCTGGGGGAAAGAACAATATCACAACAACTTTGGGTGTTACAGCTTCGGTGCCCGCTCCGGGTCAAGCCGCCCTGTGCCAACCTTTCGGAAGAGGTGGCCCGGAGCCTGGATGACTGAATGGTTCTATGTAAAGAATGACTTAACAGCGCAAGAAAATGTCAAGAGTATTATTATGCGCCCCATCTGGCAACGCTTCGGACTTCGAAGGCCGAAGGTTGAAATGGATGAAGCGGCCGAGGAATGCCAAAGAGCCTTCAGCATAGTCTGCTCTTTCATTGGGACAAGGGACTTGGTCCAAGAGCATATTGCCTTCAGGGTGTGGCCACTTGCAGGAAAGTGGGAAATGCCGAAGGAGACCATCAAAGAGTCCGACGAAGGCGGACTAGTCAGACTGAAATACACATTCAAATACGGGGATAAGTTTGTTGAACCTGATGACGACTGGTTGAAAAGCATTGAAACATTAAGTGACGAACTACTTGGGGCATATTCGAAGGCCGAGAACACTGCGTTATCAGCAGCCTTCGGAGGCCGAAAGAAGAAAAGGCTCAACCGGGTATTTGACGCAGTCGGGTTTATCTACCCTGACTACCACTATCCGGTATTGGGTCGCAAAAGAAAAAATACTTCTCCTGCGACAGAAGCTACCACGAGCGCCACTAGCGAGCCAGCGCTGCAAAGGAAAAAGATAAAGGTGCTCACCCACCGAGCGCGTTTTATTGAGCCGGCCACAGTGCCAGAATTTATTGGTGAAGTCTCTTTGGCCTCTGAAGCTACAGAACTAGCTCCAGTGCCGAAGATGAGAGAAAAGACTGAAGGGCCTTCAGCAGAAAAAGCAGAGAAACCGAAGGTTGAAGAGCCAAAGATATCGGAAATCTTAAGTCCTTCAGCAAATGTCGAAACAATAAAAAATCAAAAGGGCCCGTCAGTGACCCCGAAAAGAAAAAGAATGGTGAACGTGCTAGATGTTCTGGAGACAATTAAGTCTTCAAGCACAACTCCAAAGAAAACTTTTGAAGTTGCTGAAGTGTCTACCGAAGCTGCAGTTGCTGAAGCTTCGAAGCTACAACCTGAAGCTGAAGCTGGGCCTTCAGAGCCCAGCAAAGAACAATCTTTGGAAACAAAAATATCAGAACCAAATTTAGTTGAAGAAATTGACACTGCCGCCCCCGAAGCTCCTTCCGACACATGTGATTACATCGTGCGACATGCTTCGGGGAAGAAATTATCTGAAGAAGAGATTTATGAAGCCAATCACTATGCCAGAGAGTTAAAATATCCGAAGGGAGCAGTGGTGTTCAATGGGACAAACGAAGATGACTTCCTATACTGCCTCCCTGACAACAAAGAATTATCTGTCTGCCGGGAGATGGCTAGGAGTATAGGGTTTCCAAAACTTGAAGCTGGACTATGCGCTATGACGAAGGAAGATCTCGCGGATAGTCTTGCATATAATAGCCTGAAGGTATGGGAATTAGACTTTTTGAAAAAATTTCACAATACGTGATTCATTCCTTTATTCTTATATGGATTCTTTTTTGCATAGGGTTTAATCCTGAGCAACGCATTAAGAGCACAAAAGAGTGCCGAAGATGAGAGTTATGAAATTGCGTTCAACAATTTACGATCAGAAGTTATTAAACTGAGAAACGAAGCTCTAGAAAAAGACAAAATTCTGGTTACATTAGTAGACAAGATAAAAAAGGACGAAGCTGCTGCAACAATTCAGGCCGAAGCTCAGAAACGCGAAATTAAAGATCTTCAGAAGCAATTGGCCCGGGCGAAAGAAGAACGCATACTTGAAGAAACAAGACGGGAATGCAGCGACCAATGGGCTGATCATTTGGAAGCAACCGTGGAAGAGCTTCGGTCTTCTAAGAAAAAATGCTTTGAAAAATCCATGGAATGCGTAAAGAAAATTAAAACCAGCTTCGCCAGCGTGGGCGCATTTTCCAGTGAAGAGAATTTCTCAAGAGGCAATCCCGAAGGTCCAATAGAATGGATCAGTCATGAAGCAGAGGCCTTCGAGGAAATCCTGAGTAGCCGCGGTGACATCTGCGCTTTTTCGGGCGCCAGGGGAGTTGCTACTGTCTTGGAGAAGAAAGGTTGTGAACATGTAAAATCTTTAGCTCAGTCCGAAGCTGCCTTATCCTCCGAATACATCAAAGACCCCTCGGCCGAAGCAAGCATGGTTGGCGGCAAATTCTTTACTGATGTCTGGGACAACGGCGGCCGATAAATGGCGCAAGAGATCATTCAAAGGAGCGAAAAAGGCATCCATGATGCTAGGAAAGTGATAGAAGTTGCCGAAGGGCAAATAGGTATTAATTAGTCGTTCTTATTGTGTTGTAATTTTTATTTCAAACTTTGCTCGTGGTTTGTAACAGTAATGCAAAAATATTCTCTTCCCTCAGAACCTGCTGGATCGTCTGGTGATATTCACACAAAAGGGGATGACAAAATTAAACAAATGGCCGAAGCTATCATGGATAAAGTTGTTGAACAACTTCTAAATGAGGCTGCCAAAGTAGTATTAAGAGAAGACTAGGTGTTATTTAGAAAAAACATTTGAAGTGTGATCTATGTAATATTTTGTACATTTGAATGTAATATACAAGTCTCTTTTCATTATCCAATTCTTTACGATGCATGAAATTCTACATACATACCACTTTTGAGCCTTCGGCGAAAAAACACCTTCCCTTCTTTTCATGCTTCGTGAAGAAAACATTCTCCGTTAAAACTATTCTGATGAATCACATCCATGCTTCGTGAAAACATTCTCCGAAGCTGTACAATTTCGATATTACTCTGATGAAGCTCATCCATGCTTTGTAAAAACATTTTCCGAAGCTGTATTCCGAAGATTATCATTGTGTTCCCTCGTGATTTTACACAATTTGCACTTTCTCAAAGCGTCCTTTCGAAGGTTGATACTGTGTCCCCTTCTTTTGCCATATGCAACATGATGTATGATGCTTATGCTATGCAAAATGATGTGATGATGTTATGTTATGCAAATGACGTTTGTTCCGAAGATACACACAAAATATCTTTGTAAGCTCTGCATTCCCTTAGGAACGTCTTTGGAGCTGCTTCGCCTTTTACTTTGACGGTATAAGCTCTGCATTCCCTTAGGAACGTCTTTGGAGCTTCTTCGCCTTTTACTTAGGCGGTATAAGCTCTGCATTCCCTTAGGAACGTCTTTGGAGCTTCTTCGCCTTTTACTTTAGGCGGTATCAGCGTTGACTTTTCGCTGTATGCTCTGCATTCCCTTAGGAACGTCTTTGGAGCAAAAAACTTACACTGCGCTCCCTTTGGAACGGCTTTTTGTAACTTCGGCAACTTACTCTGCGTTCCTTAGAACGACTTTTTGTTGCGTTGAAGGATTTTTAATAATCCGAAGGTCCTCCTTGTTACCGCAAATTTTTAAGCTTCAGCAACTTAAGCCTGTAGAGAAGATAGGTTTTCCTGATAACCAACCACGAAACTATTATATCAAAACTGAAATGTTCTTTATTACACAGAAAATAGAACTTAAACGGAAAAGACTGCTATCAAAGTAGGATATTTGTCAATAAATGTGCTTCGACTCTGGCACAGTACTATTGACTGTGCGAGCTTCAGATTGCTCTCTGAGATCCCTTTGGTGCGGAACATATTGGCTCCCTTCTGGCTGTTGGCGTTGTTGCAGCGAAGGTGGAGGCGGGGGCTGTTGCCATGAAGCTTGAGGTTGACTCGCCGAAGCTACGGAAACTGCAGGGTGGTTGCCCACGTACTCCGGGATGTAAGGCTGATGGTACGAAGCAGTATGCATGACCTGCTTCGGCTGGCCCTGTTGCGCTGCAGCTTCTGCTAGCTCTTTTTGTTTCTGGATGGTGACATGGCACATCCTGGTGGTATGGCCCTTGTTTTCACCACAGAATAAGCAAAATATCCTCCTTGGTTGATCTCCAAATCTTCCGCCGAAGCCCCTGGCGCCTCTGCCTCTTGGAGCCGGTGGCCGGAAGAAAGTTTGCTGTTGCCCCGAAGCCTGTGAGGAGCACTGCGGCCTGTTCTGCTGACTCCCCTTATCATCATTTTGAGTGGAGTTGTGGATGGACCTGACATGCCTCGGATAGAATCTTCCTCCGAAGCCCCTGGTCATCTCAGAAAATCTGAAGGCCTCCTCCCTTCTTTGGCGAAAGTCATTATCGGCACGAATGTACTCGTCCATCTTTTGGAGCAGCTTCTCCAGAGTCTGAGGAGGCTTCCTAGCAAAGTATTGAGCTGCAGGTCCAGGACGAAGCCCCTTGATCATGGCTTCGATGACAATTTCATTGGGCACCGTTGGTGCCTGCGCCCTCAAACGCAAGAACCTTCTGACATACGCCTGAAGGTATTCTTCATGATCCTGAGTGCACTGGAACAAGGCTTGAGCGGTGACCGGCTTCGTCTGAAATCCTTGAAAGCTGGTTAACAACATATCCTTCAGCTTCTGCCATGAGGTGATCGTTCCTGGTCGAAGGGAGGAATACCAGGTCTGAGCAACACTCCTGACGGCCATAACGAAAGACTTTGCCATGACTGCAGCATTGCCCCCATACGAAGACACTGTTGCTTCGTAGCTCATCAAGAACTGCTTCGGGTCTGAGTGGCTGTCGAACATGGGAAGCTGGGGTGGCTTATAGGATGGAGGCCAGGGTGTAGCCTGCAGCTCAGCGGACAGAGGAGAGGCATCATCGAAAACAAAATTTCCATGATGGAAATTGTCATACCAGTCATCTTCGTTGAAGAAGCCCTCCTGATGAAGGTCTTTTTGTTGAGGCCTTCGGTTCTGCTCATCATGGGTAAGATGACGAACTTCTTCAGAAGCTTCGTCTATCTGCCTTTGCAGCTCAGCTAGCCTGGCCATCTTTTCCTTTTTCCTCTGCACCTGTTGATGAAGCATCTCCATATCCCTGATCTCTTGGTCTAGTTCATCCTCCTGAAGCGTCGGGCTGACGGCCTTCCTCTTCTGGCTTCGGGCCTCCCGAAGAGAGACGGTCTCCTGGTTGGGGTCCAGCGGTTGCAGTGCTGCAGCCCCAGTCGCTGAAGCTTTCTTCGGCGCCATAGCGAAGGTCTATAGCTTCCGAAGGTGTTCAAAAAACTCGAAGTGGAAGTGAGTTCACCGGAGGTGGGCGCCAATGTTGGGGACTTGTTCTCAAATGCTAAGAGTTAAGAACAGGGCAACATAAAAAGTGTTAAGTGTTAAAGTCCTTCGTCCTTCGAAACATTATGCCCCATCGGGAAATAATGAGTTTCGAACGAAGGTCATAAAAGACATACCTTCGTAACTATATCAAGTAATGACGAAGGATTCATATAAAGCATGAGATATAATATAGACAACATCATAGAATCATTTCTATTTTATTAACATGGAAAAATAGAAATGATTTCAAATTACAAATGTACCTTCGGTCCTGAGAGAAGGTAAAAAGTACAAGCGTGACGCAAAAGTGAATGTCAAGTCAGCGTGAACAGTACGGGAGTACTGTTCATCTATTTATAGACGCGGGACGCAGCCCACGTAAAATTACATTCATGACCATTACATTTGCCATTGACTTATGGAAATCTGCCAAGGCCCAAGTAGTCTTTTCGTCTTTAAGTCGGTTCCCTTTCTCTGCCATCGCGCCGAAGCTTCCCTGCGCACAGCTTCGGCTGTGCACCATCCTTCGTGGAACTTGGTAATCAGCCCGTCCTCCATTTTAATCCCCCTTCGTCTGGTTCAGGCTTCGTCCTGACCGTACTTCATGTTCATAATTCTGAGTCCGAAGATACCTGTTCACATAATCCACTTGGAAAACATTGTCAAATCATGTTTTTGAGGACCTTCGGAGGACGAAGGCCCCCAACAGCAGCCCACTTTCCAATCCTTCCAGTAGCTTCTCTGTTTCTCATAATATCCTTTAGAGGCTGTGATGAAGGAACAATTATGTGGTATGCTTGAAAATAATGCCAAAGCTTCCTGGAGGCCATTAACACAGCATACAACACCTTCTACAATTCTGTATAGTTTTTCTTTGATAAACTTAGAACTTCGGAGACAAAGTATACTGGGGCTTGCTTTTTAATTTGTCCTTCAAGCTTTTCCTGTACGAGCGCCGCACTCACTACAGAGTGTGAAGCTGCTACATACAATAGTAATGGAGCCCCTGGCGCAGGTGGAGTTAATGTTGTTAGATCAATCAAGTATTGCTTCAGCTCTTCTAAGGCTTTCTGTTGAGCTGGGCCCCATTGAAAAACTTCGGCTGACTTTAGTATTTCAAAGAATGGCAAGTTTCTTTCTGCTGATCTAGATATGAATCTATTCAAGGATGCCAGTCTTCCTGTCAGCCGTTGGGCCCCCTTCTTTGTGCTTAGCGGCTCCATCCAAAGGATAGCTTTGATCTTGCTTGTGTTATCTTCAATCCCTTTCGTTGAAACTAGACAGCCAAGGAACTTACCCTTCTTCACTCCAAAGACACATTTTTCTGGATTTAATTTTAGGCCAGCTTGCCTGAAATTAGCAAATGTTTCTTGCAGATCAGTAATGTGATTTTCTTGCTTCATGTTTTTTACTATGATATCATCAACGTATGTTAGCACATTTCTGCCTATCTAGGAATGAAGGACCTTGGCTGTCATTCTGCTGAAGCTTCCTCCAGCATTCTTGAGCCCCTCAGGCATCCGAAGATAGCAATAGGTGCCACTAGGAGTAATGAAGCTAGTCTTCGGCTCATCCTCCTTCTTCATCCATATTTGATGATATCCTGAGTAGCAATCCAGCAGACTCATAAGCTTTGAAGAAGCTGCTGCATCTACAAAAGAATCTATTCTTGGTAATGGAAATTCGTCCTTTGGACAGGCCTTGTTAAGATCTGTGAAGTCAATACACATTCTCCATTTGCCATTGGCCTTCTTCACCATAACAGTATTGGCTAGCCACTCTGGATATTTTACCTCTCTGATGACACCAGCACTGAGAAGTCTTTTTACTTCATTCTGAGCACCTTCGACTTTATCATCAGACATTTTCCGAAGCCTTTGCTTTCTTGGCCTGAAGGATGGGTCGACATTGAGCAATTGTTCAATTACGTCTCTGTTGACACCACAGAGATCATTGGCCGACCAAGCAAAAACATCTTTGTTATTGAATAAAAACCTTATCAAAGTTTTTTCCTGCTCTTCAGATAGTTGAGACCCCAGCAGTACCTTCTGCTCTGCTATATCTTCACATAGAAGCATGGGTTTCGACTGATCAGCCGAAGCAGCCTTCTCTCTTCTGTACTTATACTGTTCACAAGCTTCGGCTCCTTCTATATTGTGGATCGCTTTTGAGTCTGTCCAATTTCCTTCGGCCTTTCTGGCAGCTTCTTGACTTCCATGAATAGCAATGGGCCCTTGTTCCGAAGGTATCTGCATGCATAGATATGCTGGGTGAAGTATTGCTTCAAAAGCATTGAGTGTTCCTCGGCCAATTATTGCATTGTAGGGGTATTCCATGTTGACAATGTCAAAGACATCCTATTCGGTCCTTGTGTTATGAACAAAGCCAAAGGTTACTGGCATTGTGATTTTACCGAGTGCCACAATCTGTCTTCCTTCGAAGCCGCATAGAGGATGTGCAGCATCATGAATCTTGTCTTCTGGCTCTTGCATATGTCTGAAGGCCTTAGCAAATATGATATCTGCTGCACTGCCTGTATCAACCAGAACATTATGAACCAGAAATCCCTTGATGACACAAGATATGACCATAGCATCATTGTGAGGATAATGTTTTAGCTGAAGATCCTCCTGAGAGAAGGTGATTGGGATGTGAGACCATTTTGATTTGATGAAGGGCCCCTGCACCCCAACATGTTGTACCCTTCTCTGAGCCTCCTTCTTCTGCTTCTTGTTGGCCGGTTTTGAGCATGAACCGCCTATAATCGGGAGCACCAGCTTTGTAGCCGAAGCAACTTCAGCTTGATTGTTGAACAAAGCCATCAGCTCAAAAGTGGAAGTGAGTTCACCGGAGGTGGGCGCCAATGTTGGGGACTTGTTCTCAAATGCTATGAATTAAGAACAAGGCAACACAAATGTTAATGGTTAAAAGTCCTTCGTCCTTCGAAGCATTATTTCCCTTAGGATATAATGATCTTCAGACGAAGGTCATGAAGGACATACCTTCATCATCGCAGTATATGTTAATGAAAGAAGAAGCATATGAAATATAAGAGACAACATGAGTAATTATATGTCATTATCAATATATCCTCTTTATATTAACATGAATAAATAGAAATAATATTGAATTACATTTGTACCTTCGGCTTCACAGAAGGTAATAGTCCAAGCGTGACACACGAATGAATACAAGTCAGCGTGAACAGTACGGGGGTACTGTTCATCTATTTATAGGCACAGGGCGCAGCCTGTGTGAATTTACATTCATGTCCTCTACAAATGATTATAATCATAACACAGGTTATCATGGGCCGATTGGTCATTTCATCTTTAAGTCAGTGCATCTAGAAGTACGCTACGAAGCTCCCTGATTGGTAGCTTCGGCATTGTTCCTGTTCTGGCCTTCCGAAGGTGTTTCTTCTCACAAGACCTTCGGCGACGAAGTAGACCCCCAATAGTCCCTATCTGAAGCAAACTAAATCAAACTTCCAAAATACCGGGGAAATGTGGCAAGCACTCAGGCAGGCAAAGGTTAAAGGAAAACTGGACGGGTCTACTATACTCAAGTGGCTACCACCCCAGAAGGAGAGCCTATGATGATGGGCACGTTTTTCGTAGCCAATCATCCCACCATCATTCTTTTTGATTCTGGTGCATCGCATACTTTCATGAGCAAAGCTTTTGTTGAGCAACATTGCATACCTAGTGTTGAATCAAAGAAGAGTCTTATTATTCAATCACATATGGGTCAAATTTTTACTAAGGAAGTAGTCTTCCATGTACCCGTGAAGTTAGCCAAGTATGACTTCCCCACCAATATGATAGTTATAAAAGGGCAAGACGTAGATGTGATTCTGGGTTTGAATTGGTTAGCCCAAAATAAGGCTATTATCAATGCAATCAAAGGACAGTTCAACTAAGTCATGGACAAGAAGTCAGGTTGTCTGTCCCTGTATCTATCCCAGTCAAGACGACCAGACGAGCTTTTGAAGCCATAGTTCAAGAGATACAAGACATTCCAGTTGTGTGTGAATTTCCGGATGTATTTCCTGAAGATATACCCGGATTACCTCCTGAGAGGGTCGTAGAGTTTATGATTGAGTTAAAACCTAGTACGACTCCTATTTCTAGAAGATCGTACCGTATGCCTCGCAATGAATTGGCAGAACTAAAGACGCAATTACAAGACTTGCTGGGGAAGGGATTTATCGGACCGAGTTCATCGCCATGGGGATGTCTAGCCATCTTCGTCAAGAAGAAAGCTCAAACCCTACGAATGTGTGTGGACTATCGACCCCTTAATGAAGTTACCATTAATAACAAGTACCCCCTTCCTAGGATCGATCTTTTATTTGATCAGCTTACTGGAGCCCGGGTATTTTCTAAGATTGACCTCAAATCAGGCTATCATCAAATAAGATTTCTACCTGAGTATATACCTAAGACTGCTTTCACAACTTGATATGGATTATTCAAGTATTTGGTTATGTCCTTTGAATTAACAAATGCTCTAGCCCATTTCACATACTTAATGAATTCTGTGTTCATGCCAGAATTAGACAAATTTGTAGTGGTCTTTATCAATGATATTCTAATCTATTCCAAGAATAAAGATGAGCATGCAGAGCATTTGCGGATTGTTTTAACGCGCTTAAGAGAACATCAACTTTATGCTAAATTTAGAAAGTGCGCATTTTGGTTGGAGGAAATCCAATTTTTAGGGCTTGTTTTATCGGCTAAGGGAATTGCGGTTAATCCTAGCAAAGTTAAGGATATTTTGAAATGGAAATCTCCTACCACTGTGCATCAAGTCAGAAGCTTCCTTGGGCTAGCTGCTTATTACCGTAGGTTTATCCCAGACTTCTCCAAGATTGTTAAACCTATCATGGAGCTATTGAAGAATGATGCTAAGTTTAATTGGTCTCCCAAGTGTAATGAGGCCTTTGAACAGTTAAAAACATTACTGACCACTGCACCGGTTTTGGCTCAACTAGATATTGAGAAGTCATTTGATGTATATTGTGATGCATCAGGCATTGGACTTGGATGTGTTTTGATGAAAGAAGGCTCAGTTGTAGCTTATGCCTCAAGACAGCTGCATCGGCATGAGGAACATTACCCGACGCATGATTTGGAATTGTTGGCAGCAGTACTTCATGCCCTTAAAATCTGTTGTCATTATCTGTTGGGAAATGTATGTCATATATATACTGATCATAAGAGTTTAAAGTACATTTTTACCCAGTCAGAGTTAAATATGAGACAGAGAAGATGGCTCGAGCTAATCAAGGACTTTGACCTAGAGATTCATTATCATCCAGGAAAGGCTAATGTGGTGGTTGATGCTTTAAGTCGTAAAGCATTTTGTCATTGCCTCACTGTGGGATTGCCTGACACTACCTTATGTCAGGAAATGTAAAGACTAAATCTGGGAATAGTGCAACAAGGAGCCTTGATGCACTTGAAGCTTGAGTCGATTATTCAACAGAGGATTATTGATACTCAGAAGGTTGATAAGTGTATGAAGCATATCCAAGAGAAAATGGAAGCCACTAAAGCTACTTGTTTTAAGAAGGATGACCAAGAAGTGTTATGGTTTAAAGACTGTATAGTGGTGCCTAAGGATGTTGAACTCCATCAACAAATCTTGGATGAAGCCCATCTTAGTCAGTATTCTATTCATCCTGGAAGTACCAAGATGTACCAAGATTTGAAGCAGCATTATTGGTGGACTAAAATGAAGGTAGAAATCGCTCGCTATGTGGCAAAGTGTGACACTTGTAGAAGAGTAAAGGCAGTGCATCTAAAGACTGCTGGACCCCTGCAATCATTGTCTATCCCAACATGGAACTGGGAGGACATAAGTATAGATTTTGTTGTTGGATTACCCAAGACATCTAAAGGATATGATTCTATTTGGGTTATAATGGATCGACTTACAAAGACAGGTCATTTTCTTCCAGTTAAAACATATTACCCAGTTCTTACCTATGCTCAACTATACGTTGCCCGTATTTTAAGCTTGCATGGAGTGCCAAAAACGATAGTGTCGGACTGAGGACCGCAATTTGTATCCAAATTTTGGGAAGAATTACACAAATCTTTGGGCACAAAATTGCTTCATAGTTTGGCCTATCATCCTCAGACGAGCGGACAAACAGAAAGAGTAAATCAAATACTGGAAGATATGCTACGAGCATGCATCTTGGAATTTCCACAAAAGTGGGATGATTGTCTATTGTTGGCACAGTTTTCTTATAATAATAGCTATCAAGAGAGTATCAAAATGGCGCCGTTTGAAGCTCTGTATGGACGGTGATGTAGAACACCCTTGAATTGGTCAGAGCTAGGGGAACAGTGGTTTCTCAGACTTGATTTGGTCAAAGAAACGGAAGAAAAGGTCCAACGCATAAGACATAACTTGAGAGAAGCTCAAGCACGATAGAAGAATTATGCAGATAAACGATGTCGACCATTAATTTTTCAAGTCGGAGATCATGTGTACTTGAAAGTATCACCAATGAAAGATGTTAGTCGATTCAGGGTTAAAGGAAAGTTAGCACCCCGATACATTGGCACGTTCCCTATTCTTGAACGATGTGGGCAGGTTGCGTACAAACTTCGGCTGTTAGAATCATTATCTGATGTACTCAATATGGTTCACGTATCACAATTGAAGAAGTGTCTTTGAGTCCTTGATCAAATTCTGGAAATATCATCTGTTAATTTGGAAACAGACTTAACCTATTCAGAATATCCCATCCAAGATTTGGATCAGAAGGACCGAGTTACTCGAAAAAGGACCCTCAAGTTCTACAAGGTACAGTGGAACCAACACACAGAAGAAGAGGCTACATGGGAGTCTAAAGTTTTCTTAGAAAAGCATTTTCCTAAGTTCTTAGCCTCTTGTAACCTTTTGGGTTTATGCACTTTATCGTAAAGCTAGAACAAACCCCCACACCCACCCCCAGCCTTGTAATAGAAAATAGGAAATAAAGTTGTGACGTGTTTCCTTTTCCATTACTTACCCTAGAGCCTTATATCTCGGGACGAGATTCTTTTATGGGGGGAAGGATGTAACACCCCTGGTGTTTTGAGAACTAAAACTTTGGCATGACATCATATGCATTAGCATCACAATATGTACGATACACCTAGGATGCATCTACTAGGCTAAAATTTCAAAACAAACATGTGATGTGATGCTTGTGTGATGATTTGACTTGGTAAAAGGGATTCTTGACCCTAGGTTAGAAAATCTCTCCTTAAGGATTAGAAACATGTGGCCTTGTGAGATGAGTACTAAAGGATGATCTTGAAAAGTGGGTAGAAATGCTCAAGAAATATTATCTTGGAGAGCTTAAGTGCTACATGTACCCTAGAACCCTCAAAACCTTAATTTGGAACCCTAAAACCCTAAATAGTGCCCTATAGGGTGATTTCAAATTCTAGGCACTTTTAGTCAAAAGTGTATACATCAAAGTGATAGAGTAACAAAATTAAGCAACTTGCATGTTTGAGGATTTCCATGTTTTATGGTGAAACTTGGAGTAAAGTTCAAAAAGGATCCACGAGTACCCTTGTTCTTAAACTCTAAAAACAATGTCAACGAGCCAACTTTGGATTTCTGTATCTTTTGATCCATGAAGGGTTTGCTATAAGTCATTATAGCAAATTTGTGGAGCTACTATAGTAGTCTAAGTTTGATTAAGTGACTTAGCCCAAGAATTGTATAGAAATTGGATTAAAATGCCATAGAAGCTGGGCTATCTGTCGAGCCTTAATCTGAAAGCAGGCTGTCAGTAGTGTTTGTTCGACTTTGGAGCCGGATTGTGCTTGAACAAGTGAGTAACTGATGAAGATCATTATGACAAAGTTGAAGCTGGTCTATAGGAGAATAACTTTGATGTAATCGAATTAGTAGCTCATCACATGGAAATTGAAGAAAAGGCCCCTCAAGTTGCTCTGTCAGGGCACTAAATGGAGTTGGCATGGTACAGTAACTGCAAAAGATCGCAAGATGTAGTGCACCCCGCCACCGGTGATCAAGCGCGATGATTCGAGCTCGCCGTGAATATTCGTGCACGGCTCGACGTGGATATTACCGGGGGTGAAAATATCGCACCACGGATGAGTTCGTGCGCTGGCCGTCATACCCACTTGCTTCACGATCGACCGGGATGCTAACGTCGGCGTCCGCCGCTCATTGCGATGATGCCACGTGCTTGAGGGTGTTACCACGTCGTAGTAGGTCGTAGTGGACAGCCCATTTACTGCCTTGAGGCCTTACCCCATTGAACGCCACGATAGATGAACTCCGGTGACTCATCTCTTTACCACCACGAGCTCATCTTCGCCCAAATTCGTTGCACTCGTGGTCGCTCTCTATAAATTCAGTGCCCTTGTTATGCGCTCAGTGCACCACTTCTCGCCTCAATCCATCCACCTCATCCTAAGAATTTGGGATTTCCCCCAACTCAGTCACCCTCGCCGCCATGAGGCATTTCGCTGTGGCCAGTCTACTCTAAGTTAGTTCATGTCCCTCTTATCCGTGTTTTTGCATCCTCTAGTTGCAGTGAAGCTCCCGGTCTCGGCAAATTGAACTCTACCACGCCGTAGCTTAGGGAACGCCATCGTGGACATTGTTCATGTCGACTGGTCGTTCTAGGTTGCCTCTGTCCAAATTGGCGCAAGCACAATAGCACTAGTAGGTCACTGATTCTTTTCGAGTCGTTGGATTGAACGCTACCAGCTTGTATAACCCAGGTTGAGCACGCCGGCGATCTTGCTCTGTTGTTGCCGTAGACAATATGATTTAGTGGCGAACTAGTCGAATTAAGCCTATGGATGTGTTCGGGTAGCATCAGTGATGAAACCCGTACGCTCGACACCACCAGAACGGGTCACCATCGGTGAGTACATGTGATTCCGGCCAGGTGTTCAACCTGTGCACAGTCGGGGACCGGAGTCATGAAGAAACAGAAATAGGAGGGATTATATGCAATGGTCAGAGAGACACATGAATAGTACTCAGGGACTCTTTACTGGATGTTCGAAATGCCAAGGACCTCGGCGCAAATCCGCCAGCGCGGGCACAGACGCGCGTGGTTCCTGTGTATGTTTGGGTCGTCTAGGCTGAATTCAGCCCAATACTATTCGTAGTTTATCCTTTTATTTTCCTATTTGTTTGGGAAATTCATTAGAAATATTAGAAAATTGGTAAATTATGAGACCAATTTTGTTAGGTTCCTAAAATCGAGTAGCATTTAATAAAAATAATTCCAAGATTTTTATTTCAAACCTGGAATTATGTAGCATTTAAAGGTGCTTAAATAAAGTCTTTTAGAATTTAGAAATAGTTTAGTATTTCCAAAAATCATAAAATTTTTTGGGTAGACTTAATATGATGGTCAGAGACCCTGAGTTAAGTTTGAAATGGTTTGGACACTGTTTGACTAGAAAACCCAATAACTAGCTTCATAGGATTAATCATTTAATACTAATCCTAAAAGAACACCTAACTAGGAAATCTTAGTGATTGATTCGTACTGTGAAGGAAAGTTGTATTCAAGACGCAATTTACTATATTTCTATTGTATGATTGCATATTTATGACATAACATGAGCATTCATGTACATGTATTATCATGTATAGAACACGAGGAAGAATCCATAGTAGAGGAAGAAGTTGTATCTATAGGAAACAGGTGACGCCTAAGAGGGGGGTGAATTAGGACTTCTAAAACTTTCACTAAACTAGGCCACAAATAAATCCTTAGAGCAAAACCTATGCAAATAATCAAACTAGAATGTGCAAACTAGGTTTTGTCTAAGTGTTGCTATCTCTACCGCAATGGCTAAGTTTCAATCTACACTATATAAGCATGAATACAAGATTGAAACTTAAATGCTTAATATAAATGCGGAAACTTAAAGAGAAAAGTAGAGAAGCAAACTCTCGTGGATGACGCTGATATTTTTATCGAGGTATCCAGAACCGCGCAAGGTCCCGACTAATCCTCGTTGGTGCCCCTACGCAAAGGGAAGCCCACGTAAGGGCCAAGCACCTCGGTCGAGCAACTCCATAGAGAGCCGCGAGCCTTCTCCACGCGCAAGTGCTGCTCCGCTTCCGGCTCCTCTCGGACGCTCCCCGCTGTCTCTACTATCGAGCTTCCGGCCGAAATGCCGCGGGCCTCGTTTCCTCCAGTACACGATGGCGGCTGTGACACAAACACGGTTGTCACGGTCTCGCAAGACTCTCGCCCCACTCAGTACAATTACAATGGCCCGTGCAAGAGCCGAGGGGTTGTGTGGTTTGTCTAAACTCACTCAACTAACTAGGATTCACCTAGAGCAAGTGCTAATGCGGTCTAACTAACCTAAGCACTTCACAAAGCACCTACGCTAATCATCGAGTGATTCTATTAAGCACTTTGGTGTTTGAGCACTTGGTAATGTCTACAATATGCCTTGGTATGTTGCTTGGGCTCCCACACCTACAAATGGTTGGTTGGGTGAAGTATATATAGGCCCCAACTCAACTAGCCATTGAAAAGCAGGCTGCTGTAAGGGTGGCACACCAGACAGTCCTGTCAGCCAACGGTGCGCCAACTGTGTGCCACCGGTGAGCCAACTGTGTGCCACTGGTGAGCCAACTGTGTGCCACCGGTGAGCCAGCTGACAGCCCATCTTCTAGGTCTTCTGTATTTTGTTCTTAGGCTTCATTGGTCTTGAGTCTTGGACTTCTAAGCTCTTTTTATGTCTTCATTTGAGGTGTTGCATCCTTAGTGTCTTAGTCCAATCCTCTTCGCATCCTGTGAACTATAAACATAAACACTAGCAAACACATTAGTTCACAGGTTGTGTTAATCATCAAACGCCAAAACTCATTTAGCCAAATGGCCAGGGGTCCATTTTCCTTACAATCTCCCCCTTTTTGGTGATTGATGACAACACAACCAAAGCAAGCAAATATAACAAACATTTGAATGAAAATATGCAATCTACTTGCTAGGATGCATGTTTTATCCCCACTTAGTGATATTATGGACTTAAGCCTCCCCTAACTCCATAATTTACTTACTTCCTATTTTAGACCAAAGAACCAAAAACACTTGAAAAACCACTTGAAGAAATAAAATTTTTAATTGGTGGTGTTTGGTGTTTGATACATTTTTCATTGCTTTGGTCCCTAAACTTCTCCCCCTTTGGCATCAACCACCGAAAAGGAAGACATTAAAAGCATGTAGGAAGCAAATAAGACTTGCCCTCATAATGGATTTGTCAATTGATACTAATTGTAGGATACCAATTGAAACACCAAATTGTTACTCCCCCTAAATAAGTGTTCCCTTTAGAAGGAAATTTCTCCCCTTTTTAGAGACGAAGAAATACTCCCCCTGACAGAGATCTTCTACTTAGGAAAAAGCATGTGAAAAATAGAGGTGCAAGACATGATTTGATTAGACTAACTTCCTTATTCATAGGTAACAGAATATGATTTAACCACTTATGCATGTGTAGCAACATGGAAGTATATGATATGAAATATAGTCTAACCAAATGCTAGAGAAGACATGTAAGTAATGTTGTATATAGTCTCAAAGTTACTAATTGAAACCAATGGCAGGCTTGGAGACATAAGAATTTTTGTAGATTTGCAGTGGAAGCTTGTTGTCTTTCTCCGGGGACTTCATTTTCCTTACAATGAGACTTTTACATGAAATAGACTTGAAAAAGTTATTAGACTCAAGGTTTTAGATTATAAAGTAACCTCCCCTAGATGTGTGCATACAAGTTTTGAATACTTGTAGGAGACATGCACGTTGCTTTGGCACATATAAGTTAAATGATACTAATTGTAGGATGTAAGATTTTTAAAGCATTAGTGTCATTTACTTAGGAATGGTTAATAAGCTATGTGTCGTGCTTAAATAAACAGTTTAAACCATGTAGGTTTGCTCATAAATATGAGTTGAAAACAAGCAATCCTACCATGTGATTTACCTAGTATGCATACATTTAAACAAAAGTAAATACGAAATGTAATACTAGGCATGAAAGGTAAACTAGAGGCAAAAAAGTAGATACGCACATCTAAAAACATGAAATACACTAAATCTAGTTACCTTAGTCATGGGTGGGGAAATTTGGGTCCAAAATATTTACTAACCCACTTGGCAATAAACTTGGTCCAATATGATGTATCCCACGATATACATCCCTAATTTGCCAAGTCTCCAAATTTCCCGTAAGTCCTTCGGACTACTCACTTCCCTTTCGGGATCCAAACTTTCTTGGTGCTTTTCATGGTTGAAATTATTTCCTTTGGCACCCATATTCGTTTGACCCTCTTTCCTTTGTTGCCTTGCTTGTTTGCCTTGATTGCTATCACCTTTCCATTCTTTTTCTTCTTGATCAAATATGGTGTAGCAGTCTTTCTGTCCACCTTGTTGATGTAGGTGTTGAGATTTTGCTTGTTGGCTTTTGCTTGAGCTTTTGCTTTTGCTTATCCCCGGTCATTGCCTTGCATTGGAAAGACTTATGACCTTCCATGTGGCATAGCCTACAAATCACGGTTTCTCCCTCCATAGGCTTGTTCACTCCCGCAGTGGTGTTATCCTGTGGAGGTCGGATTTGTTTAGCTTTGCCTTTCTTGTCATACAAAGCCTTACCGAGGCGAGCCACTTCTTGACTTAATTGCTCATTTTCCTTTGAAATCTTGTCAGAACAGGTTTCTATAATAACATTCTTCACAAAAACTTGATTGCAGGGGTTAGAATCATCAATTAAATCAAAGCAGGAAGTAGAAGCATCTTTCTTAATAATTTCAGGTATTTCAATCAAAGATACTTCTGGGGTGCTACCAATGTTTTCTAGCTTACTAGTTAGCTCATTGTTGTGTATGCTAAGAATTTCCATTTTCCCTAGCAAATTTTCAATAGCTTCTTGAGAGCTAGCTAACTTAGCCTTAAGTTTTTCATTCTTTTTAATAAGGCCGTCATTGGTAGCAGTGGATGGAGCACTAGACTCTAATAGCTCAATTTTAGTTGACAACTCACTATTTAAATTTGCAAAAGTTTCAAATTTTTCTAGCAAACCTTTATAATCATTTTGGGAGCTAATAAACTTATTGTTCAAAGTTTTAAGTTGAGCTTTTTGCTTAGTGCAAACATCCTGAAAAAATTTAACGGCTTCCGCAAGCTCATCTATGGAGGGCTTTCCCTCACCTTCATCATCACTACTACTTTCATCACTAGAGGATGGAATGCTTTTGTTACCTCTTGCCATAAGGCATTTGTCTGATGACCGTGATGAGCGTGATGAGGACCGGTTGCTGCGCGTCCTTGGAGGTTCATCATGACTTGAAGAATCATCCCAAGTTCTGACACTTGTTAGCGCCTTGCCTTTGCTCCTCTCCTTTTTGGGTTCGGCCATAGTTGGACAGTTGTCCCTAAAGTGGCCCTTGTCCCCGCATGCAAAGCACCCTCTCTTTCTTTGCTTTTTCTTGTCAATGTTAAAGAGAAGATCTTCGACCTGCAGGGGCACACCCATTAGATTAATCTTGCGGATCATCCCCATTACCTTTCCGACGCGTCGGATTGTTTCTTCGTCCTCGGAGGATGATGTGCACGGTTGATTATCTTCATTATCATCACTTTCTTCTTCCTCCTCTTCTTCACTTGAGGAACTTGGAGTGGGAGCCTTCTTTTTACCCTTCCTTTCATCACATGCAAAAGCATATGGCCTTGAGGAAGTTGGCTCCTCTCCTCGACACATTTTTCGCGACATCTCAAAAGCCGTGATTTTCTCAATCACAATGGTTGGGGTCATGGTACTCAAGTCCTCCATATTGTGAAGGATGGTGATGATGCTCCCATATCTTCGTTGTGGTAGCAGGGAGATAATCTTCCTTACAATGTCCGCATCACCTAGCTTATTTATGCCAATAGAGTTGAGCTCATTGATGATTAGATTTAAACGAGAATACATGTCTCTAACAAGCTCATCATCTCTCATAGCAAAAGAATCATACTCATTTAAGACTAGGCAATGTTTTTGCTCACAGACATTTGATGTGCTGTCATGGAGCTCATGCAATTTTAGCCAAATCTCATTAGCAGTTTTCAAGGTAAATACTTGATTAAAAATATCCATGCTAAGAGATTCATACAAGCAATTTTTGGCTCTAGCATTTAAATGAATTTCTTTTTCCTCACTCGTGGTGGGTTTCTCAGGATTCTTAGGGGGTTTCATCCCGTCACGAGTGACTCGCCAAACACCTAGATCAACGGCCTCTAGGTAACAAGCCATTCTAGCACTATAATATGGGAAGTTAGTGCCGTCGAAGTGTGGTGGCCTATGGGTATCCATCCCTTCCTCTAAAAAGTGTCGGCTCTTTTAGCGGTGAAGCTAAAGCATTTCAAATGAGCCAAACCAGCTTTGATACCACTTGTAGGAAATGGGTGACGCCTAAGAGGGGGGTGAATTAGGACTTCTAAAACTTTCGCTAAACTAGGCCACAAATAAATTCATAGAGCAAAACCTATGCAAATAATCAAACTAGAATGTCCAAACTAGGTTTTGTCTAAGTGTTGCTATCTCTACCGCAATGGCTAAGTTTCAATCTACACTATATAAGCATGAATACAAGATTGAAACTTAAATGCTTAATATAAATGCGGAAACTTAAAGAGCAAAGTAGAGAAGCAAACTCTCGTGGATGACGCTGGTATTTTTACTGAGGTATCCGGAACCACACAAGGTCCCGACTAATCCTCGTTGGTGCCCCTACGCAAAGGGAAGCCCACGCGAGGGCCAAGCACCTCGGTCGAGTAACTCCGTAGAGAGCCGTGGGCCTTCTCCACGCGCAAGTGGTGCTCCGCTTCAGGCTCCTCTCGGACGCTCCCCACCGTCTCCACTATCGAGCTTCCGGCCGAAACGCCGCGGGCCTCGTTCCCTCTGGTACACGGTGGCGGCCGTGACACAAACACGGTTGTCACGGTCTCGCAAGACTCTCACCCCACTCGGTACAATTACAACGGCCCGCGCAAGAGCCGAGGGGTTGTGTGGTTTGTCTAAACTCACTCAACTAACTAGGATTCACCTAGTGCAAGCGCTAATGCGGTCTAACTAACCTAAGCACTTCACAAAGCACCTACGCTAATCACCGAGTGATTCTATTAAGCACTTGGGTGTTTGAGCACTTGGAAATGTCTACAATATGCCTTGGTATGTTGCTTGGGCTCCCACTCCTTCAAATGGCTGGTTGGGTGAAGTATATATAGGCCCCAACTCAACTAGCCGTTGAAAAGCAGGCTGCTGTAAGGGTGGCACACCGGACAGTCCTGTCAACCAACGGTGCGCCAACTGTGTGCCACCGGTGAGCCAACTGTGTGCCAATGGTGTGCAGCCAATGGCTAGTTCTGACGCACCGGACAGTCCGGTGCGCAACAGTGTGCCACTGGTGAGCCAACTGTGTGCCACCGGTGAGCCAACTGTGTGCCAACGGTGTGCAGCCAACGGCTAGTTCTAACACACCGGACAGTCCGGTACACCAACAGTGTGCCACTAGTGAGCCAACTGTGTGCCACCGGTGAGCCAACTGTGTGCCAACGGTGTGCAGCCAACGGCTAGTTCTGACAACTAGCCGTTACGTGCACCGGACATTGAACAGTGATTGTCCGGTACACACCGGACAGTCTGGTGCCTCCTCTCGTGGAAACTCTGTTGGCTGTCCTGTGCGCCAAATGTGTGCCACCGGTGCGCCAACTGTGTGCCACCGGTGAGCCAACTGTGTGCCACCGGTGCGCCAGCTGACAACCCATCTTCTAGGTCATCTGTATTTTGTTCTTGGGCTTCGTTGGTCTTGAGTCTTGGACTTCTAAGCTCTTTTTATGTCTTCATTTGAGGTGTTGCATCCTTAGTGTCTTAGTCCAATCCTCTTCGCATCCTATGAACTATAAACATAAACACTAGCAAACACATTAGTTCATAGGTTGTGTTAATCATCAAACACCAAAACTCATTTAGCCAAATGGCCCGGGGTCCATTTTCCTTACAGTCTCCCAGACCGAGAATCCTCGAGTGGAGAACAACTTTTATTTCGACATCTGCGGTGTGGAAACCAAAACTCCTACAACACAAGGCAAGCCTCGGTGCATTATCCCTTTCCTTGTTGTTTTAAAAACTTTATCACCTTGTTTCATGCATTAGGTGATAGAAAATTGGTTACCATTCCTTGTTACCTAATTTATTTAAACAAGTTTTCTGATGCTTAGCCTTGCTTTAGAAAACAAAATGTTTTGTTTTGAAAAAGGTGATGCTTCACACGGGATGGAAATTTTTACCAAGAAAAGACTTATGATGGTGAATCCATCACGACCGTGATGGGTACAACATCCGAAAAGAGTACCTCTGTCAGGTACCAAACTTTGGGGTTTTAGTAATAAAGATGAGACCAGGCGGGTGACTTGCACGAGAAGGTAGTCTCGGTGTAGTGTCTCTGTCTGAGTCATTTAAGGACCGAGCCGATGTAGGCTTGACGATCGAGGACCTTTTAACTGGCCACATGCCTCGTCATGGGTATGCTTTGCCTCGGTTGGACCAATACCAGAAAGGCTACCACGCAATGGGAGTGGAGAGATGGCGAGAGTAGCGTGTACCCTTCGTGGCAAGAGGTTGGACGGTGGAGTATCTGTGCTCTCGGTTGGCGTGAACCCATTCTGGTCTTGAGAAACTCGGGTGCGAGTTGACATATGCAAGGGTTAAGTGCTACATATGTCGTGTGGTTGGAGACCCCAATTGGGTATTAATCGATTCAAATCATCGTTACTTCTCGGACATGAAGACTTGGTCACTAACCTACACGTAGTGACAAGAAAACTCAAGGGGTGATAAAAGACGGCTAGTATAGGCCAAGTGCTTGATCTAGAATAGGAGGAAATCTAGATGCAGGTAACTATTTAACCTGACAAGTAAAATAAATTCTTAAGGATCCACTCATAGTAAGCTTTTATGAAAAGGAGTCTTTGAATCTTGATAAGCTTTACCTTGATTCCCAAAAGTTAGCATATCCTTGAGTCTTTTTTCTTTTGTCGGGTAAGACTTGCGAAAGTACACTCTGTACTCAGGGTTTTCTAACCCATGTTGTTGTAGGTGACGAAACTGCTGAGTTCTGCTGTTTCTGCTACAAGGTTGTTCCAAAATAGGAGGAAGAAAACTAAGAACTATCTTTAGAAGGTGTTTTGCCTTCCTGTGATGTACAAAGTTTAAGCACTCAGAACCCGGTTATGTAATAATAACTCTTTCTATATTGTATTTATGAATGTAAATTATGTTATTGTAATCTCTTCCTCTTTACTCTGATGGTGTGTAATGTCTGCGTTATGGGATAAACGGTCTTGGGCGATGTGATGGGGATGCAGGTAATTGGACCTGTCGAGCCATTGAGCGCACCTGCATGACTGTCTAAAGTCCTTAGGACAATGATATCTGTAGGTGGCCCTAATATATTGGAAGCTTCTGTGACACTTGCAGCACGGGCTAGACGACCGACCTAAGCTCGGCACGACTACCGGACCAGGCCATGCTCGTGACCATGCCGGGTTACGGATCTACTGCCAGCCTGGCCCATTTACACATGAACCTGCTTGAATCTCTCTCAGGAGGCGGCCAATGGAGCCTAGCAACTGGCCACTGAGCTTGTTATCGTCAACGGCGAGAACCTGTAGGCTGTTGGAGCTGGTATGATGGTCCAGGAACTCCCAGCCTTGCTCGTCGCTCGCCGTCAGCTGGTTGCCCGACATGTACAACCACTGTGTGCAGAGCATACCGATCTCAGGAGGCACCTGCCTAGTGAAGCTGTTGTTTGCTAGGACGAGTGACGTCATATTGGAGGCCTTGCCAAGCACCACGGGATGGTGCCGTCAGATTGTTGCCGCCTAGGTGCAGGGCTCTGAGATTGGTCACGCGCGCGCCAGCATAGGGCGGCAGGACTAGCAGTAGCTTCAATGGACCCACCCCCGTCACGCCACCTGGCTGCCAGCTCCGAGGAAAAGCAAGACCGTGTGCCCAGATCCGTAGTATGACTAGTATCCTATAGGGTTCCGGGGCGATATCGACGTGGTGAAGGCGGCGCAGGGTCGGACGCGACACCCACAAGCGCGTCGTCAGCGTCCTCCTCGGCACCTCATCCCGCGGCTCCGTCGACGTCATTGTTAGCACTATGTTAGTGGTATCCAGTTTATTCTGTGGTGTTGACGGTTGATGCGTCTTGTGGTGTAGGGAATATTAGTTCTTTGAGTAAGTCGGTTGAAGATTAGTGGATTAGTGAAGGTACTATTGGGCTGGCCCTAGTTAGGCTCAGATTAGGGTCTATAAATACTTGTAATCACATTTGAAGAAAGCATAACAGAATAACAGAAATTACCACCGTACATATGTGGGATTTCCCCTTGGTTGTAGTTGCTCGGTTTGAAACTCACCTGAGTTTATCCAGTCATGGCTCACGTCAGGGAGGCGAGCGAACCCTTGGCCAAGGGTTGTGACATCTGGTATCAAAGTCGTTTGAACTGCACCAAGGAGTTCGAGGAAGGGCGTAACGGCTCCACAAGCTCGACCATCGGTGCAGACTCATTTTCTGCTTAAAGCGATGGTGGAGAAAGACCGAGCCGATCAAGACAACTGGAGTCGGGTGTTCACATCTTTGGATGTGATCACCACTCGATTGGGGGCGGTAGAGAAAGCACATCATCAGTTGACGACCTAGGTGGAGCTGGTAGCGTCTGTGGCTGAGCATGCAGCAATGGAGAGGAAAGAATTGACTCGCAAGTTGGAGGAGACGGGCAAGACAGTGGCTCAGATGAGATTAGAAGATATGGGCAGGAAGTTGGAGAAGCCCACTGGCGGGTTTGAGGGAGATCAGGAGAATTTGAACATGCATGGGACATTCTCTCATTCAAGAGGAAAACGGGAGAAGGGAGAGCCAAGTGATTCCTTCAGAGATGCACAACAGGAGATGAAGAAGGATTCCCGATCGTCACAGGTATTACCTAAGATGTCTTTTCCTCAGTTTGGGGTGGTGATCCGGTGGTTTGGGTTGATTAGTGTATCGACTATTTTACTATATATGGAGTTCCTGAGGCGATTTGGGTGTCTTCGACTGCCATGCATTTGGAGGAAAATGTGGCTCAGTGGTGGAAGTGCTATAAACTGTAGCAGGGAATGGTTGGATGGCCTAGTTTTGTAGCAGCTGTGACTAATAAGTTTGGGGCTGACGCTTATCCTAGGGCCTTAAGGAGGTTGATGTCCCTTAGGCAGTCGGATAGTTTGGAGTCCTATATTTCAGAGTTTGAGAAAGTGAGATATGGAGTAGATGTTCATAATCCAAGGTTTGATGAGATATTCTTTGTAACTCAGTTTGTAAGAGGGCTTAAACTGGAAATTCAGAATGTGGTAAAAGTGCAAGTTCCTACCACAGTGGATAGAGCTATTCTGTTGTCTCAAATACAACAGGAGGTGTTGGATCGAAGCAGATTCAAGGTGCGTAAGCAGGCAGCAATTGCTAAACCTGTGGGGTTTCCAAACAAGTTGGAGAATAAGGGAGGTTAACAGATCAATGATCTGTCAAAAGAGAGGCAAGTCAGGGAGTATATAAAGCTGAATGGGTTGTGTTATGCCTGTGGGGATAAGTTTGAACCCGGCCATTTAGCCAAGTGCACCAAGAGGAATCAAATTCAGCTCAATACTGTGGAAGTAGAGGAAGAGGTTCCTATGGTACTGACTGATGAAATCCTACAATAGTTGGAGAGGGAAGGTGATCAGGGAGGTACTTGTTGTCATGTGCCAATACAAGCTTTGACTGGTAATGCTAGTGGCAATAGTATGATTATCAGATCCACTATGGGCAAGCAGGTGTTAGTCATGTTGATAGACTCTGGTAGCTCCGCAGACTTCATTAGTGAACACATGGTTCAGAAACTTGGAATAACCGTGGATGAATGTCCCTCTGTAAGGGTGAAGTTGGTTGATGGGACTTGTATAGTCAGTAATAAGTTGGTAAAGAATGTGGAATGGTGGGCTTATGATCATATGTTCCACACAGATATGAGAGTTTTACCTCTCAGTGCTTTTGATGTAATTCTAGACTATGACTGGTTGAGGAAACATAGCCCAATGCAGTGTGATTAGGATAAGAAGGTGTTGTCGTTTATGGATAAAGGGCAGAAGGTGACTTTGTGGGGTGATGGAGTGGAGAAACAGACTACTGTGTAGAGTGTATCAGTGTTGGAGGTGAATAAGTGGCTAAGCAGCAATGATATTTGGGCTTTTGTGATGGTTGAAGCTGTGCAAGGTCAAGAGGGAGGAGCTATGGAAGGAGAGATACATGAACTATTGAAGGAGTATGAGGATCTTTTTTGCTGTGCCAAAACAACTTCCTCCTCCCAGACAGTATGACCATCATATTCCACTCATTCCTGGATCAATGTCTGTTAATGCAAGGCCCTATCGATACTCTCCGTTCCACAAAAATGAAATAGAGAAACATGTGGTTTCTCTGCTAGAATTTGGTCTCATAGTACCTAGTGTTAGCCCTTTTGCTTCTCCTGTGCTCTTAGTAAAGAAGAAAGATGGCACTTGGCTGTTTTGTGTGGATTACCGAAAATTGAACGATATGACAATCAAAAATCGATTCCCAATGCCACTGGTGGAGATCTTAGAGGAGTTGGCAGGCACCCAGTATTTCACTAGCTTGGATCTGACAGCTGGATACCACCAGATAAGGATGGGGCAAGAGGATGAGTATAAAACAACATTCAAGACACATCATGGTTTATATCAGTTTAGGGTAATGCCTTTTGGTTTAATCAATGCACCAGCAACGTTTCAATGTGCTATGAACTCAGTGTTGGCCCCATTCTTAAGGAAGTTTGCTATGGTCTTTATTGATGATATACTCATTTACATCCCTAGCTGGTCTGAACATCTGTCTCATATTAGGATGGTTTTTTATAAGCTCAGAGAACATAATATCTTTTTGAAGAAGAGCAAATGTGTTTTTGGGAAAACTGAGCTCACATACTTGGGGCACATTATTTCTCAACAAGAAGTGTCAACTAACCCAGCCAAGACCTTAGCTATGGTAAAGTGGCCTACCCCAACCACCGTGACAGAATTGAGGGGGGTTTTTTTGGGATTAACTGGCTATTACAGGAGGTTTGTCAAACATTATGGAAGCATAGCAAGGCCACTCACTAATTTGCTGCAGCACAAGAGTTTTCAGTGGTTTGAGCAAGATGAGGTTGCATTCCAAAGGCTCAAACAAGCTATGAGCTCTACTCCAGTTTTGGCTCTTCAACAGTTTGATGATATCTTTGTTGTGGAGACAGATGCCTGTGAGGATGGAATTAGGGCAGTTTTGATGCAAAGGAATAAACCCATTGCTTATCTAAGCAAAGCTTTAAGTGATAAGAATCAAAGATTGTCCATATACGATAAAGAATTTCTGGCACTGATGCTGGCAGTAGAGAGGTGGCGTCCTTATCTCCAAAGAGCTAAGTTTATAATCAAAATAGACCACAAAGCCTTAAGCTTCTTGGACAATCAAGTGCTGCATTCTGACTTGCAGAAGAAAGCTATGAGCCGATTAATGGGGTTGCATTTTAAGATTTTGTACAAAAAGGGGAAAGAGAACTTAGTTGCAGATGAGGAGGCTCAACAACTAATGTCTCAGTTCTTGCTTCACAGTCCAGATGAGCAGGGTTTCTCTCTTCATCAGGGTGTTATTAGAAGGGGTTCACAGATTTGGATTGCAAATAATACTGCCTTGAGAACTAAAATCATTGTTGCATTGCATGATAGTGTTGTGGGGGGTCATTCTGGAGGTCAGGCCACATATCACAGAATTAAGAGATTATTCTAGTGGAGGGGACTTAAAGATGATGTGATCAGTTTTATCAAGCAGTGCAATATCTGCCAGCAAGCTAAAGGGGAGAGGATTCACTGTCCTGGGTTACTACAACCACTACCTATACCCCAGAGAGCTTGGCAAGACTTGACTATGGATTTCATCGAGGGACTTCCGAAGTCTAAAGGTTATGATTCAATTCTGGTGGTGGTGGATAGATTTTCAAAGTATGGACATTTTTCCTCTGAAACACCCTTTCTCAGCTTCAAAGGTAGCTCAAGTATTCTTGGACAACATAGTAAAACTGCATGGAACCCCAAAATCTTTGGTTACTGACAGAGATAAAGTATGTATTAGCAATTTCTGGAAATCCCTATTTCAGTCTTTGGGCACTAAGCTGGCTTTGTCTATAGCTTATCATCCTCAGACAGATGGGCAGTCTGAGAGGGTGAACCAGTGTCTTGAAATGTATTTGAGATGTGCTATACATGAGAATGCCAACCACTGGAAGAAATGGCTACCATTGGCTGAATTCTGGTATAATTCTTCTTACCACTCAGCATTGGGATGTTCCCCATTCAAGGCTTTATATGGGTATGAACCTGTCTTTGCTGCTGCACCTATGGTTTCTATGGATACTGAGTCTTCTGTGACTGAGTGGATTCAGGAGAGGCAGAAACACTCTGAATTTTTTAAGGAGAAATTGGTAGTAGCTCAAAACAGGATGAAACTGCAGGCAGACAAGAATAGATCTGAAGGGAGTTTCAAGTGGGGGAGATGGTTCTACTTAAACTTCAACCATATGTGCAGAATTTTGTGGTTAGCAGGCCCTGTCCCAAATTAGCTTACAAATATTTTGGTCCATTCAAGATGTTGGAGAAGATTGGATCAGTGGCTTATAAAGTGGAGTTACCACCAGCAGCTCAGATTCACCCTGTGTTCCATGTATCTCAGCTGAAGCCTTTTATTCCTTCATATCAGCCAGTTTATGCAGATTTTTCTCAGGTGGTGGACTTGTCTAGTGTTGAGGAGTATCCTATCAAGATTGTGGAGAGAAGGTTGATGCAGAAATGAAGTTATCCAGTGCTTCAAGTGAAGGTGGGTTGGGCAAATCTTCCAGAAGATGCTTTGACTTGGGAGGACTTTGAAGTTTTGAAGAAAAGGTTTCCAAATGCCCTTGATTGGGGTCAATCAAGTCTTGGTCGTGGGAAAGATGTTAGCACTATGTGAGTGGTATCCAGTTTATTCAGTGGTGTTGATGCATCCTGTGCTCTAGGGAATATTAGTTCTTTGAGTAAGTCGGTTGAAGATTAGTGGATTAGTGAAGGTACTATTCGGCTGGCCCTAGTTAGGCTCATATTAGGTTCTATAAATACTTATTGTTGGGGACTTGTTCTCAAATATTATGAATTAAGAACAAGGCAACACAAGATATTAAATGTTAATACCCTTCGTCCTTCGAAGCATTATTCCCCTCAGGATATAATGATCTTCAGACGAAGGTCATGAAGGACGTACCTTCATCATTGCAGTATAAGTTAATAAAAGAAGAAGCATATGAAATATAAGAGACAACATAAACAATCATATAACATTATTCTTATTATATTATCATAGAAAGACAGAAACAATATTGAATTACAAAAGTACCTTCGGCTTAACAGAAGGCAAAAAGCACAAGCGTGATGCAAAAGCAAGTACAAGTCAGCGTGAACAGTATGGGGGTACTGTTCATCTATTTATAGGCACAAGACGCAGCCTGTGAGAAATTACATTCACACCCTTTACATTTATTATTGACTTATATATAAATCTATGAGGACTAAATAGCCTTTTCTCCTTTAAGTCGGTTCCTTTTCCCGCGGATAAGACGAAGCTCCCTTGCGCGTAGCTTCGGAGCAGCGGCAACCTTCGTCACGATCATGCTCTTCTCATTATGTACGCTTTTATCATGAATCCGAAGGTACCTGTCTATAAGCCATACTTGGAAGACATTGTTAAATTACGTTTTTGAGGACCTTCGGAGGACGAAGGCCCCCTAGAATAGCCCCTCGCAGTATTAATTTGTTTAAGATAACGAATTCAGACTGCGACATGGACGAAGGCCTTAAGCCGAAGGTCCGAAAAAACACCTTTCCTTTGCTAGAATAGCAACAGTCAATGACCAACGGGACCCTCCAATTTGGAGCGCGTCGATAGTATAAATAAGAACTCACCCTGAGCACATTTGGTACACTACTTGCCGCTTGCTTTGTTTGCTCAATTTTTTAGCTCTTGCTTACCAACGCCTGCTTAGTTTCTCAGACTTCCTAAGCTTCGGTTTTAAAGACGCATTTTCGCCATTTCCGAAGAAAAGATGTCTCAAGACAAAAAAAGTTGCTGCTGAGACGAAGCTGAGTGAAGAGGAGAAGCTTCTTGAGGAGAAGACTGCTGGATTTGTTGAGTCAATAGCAAAAACAAATACAGACAAGATTACTAAAGAGATACTGGAATGCTTGTCTGAAGATACTGATGATAGCGACAGCTGTGATGTGGAGAGTGGAGGTGAAGACTCTGAAGATCGACCCTTGCGACCAAGTCATGCAGTCTTCGGGAAATCAACTATCAAACAGAGTCATCTTGCTAATATGAGAGGAAGGTATTTTTGAGATATGTCTATTGTGAGGGCTGACGTAGACAGGGTCATTCCTGCTCCCGAAGAAAACAAAGTTGTGATCTTCCGAAGCTTCTTCAAAGCTGGACTTCGGTTCCCGTTGAGCAGATTTGTGGTTGAAGTTTTAAAGACATACCAGATTTTCCTTCACCAGATCACTCCTGAAGCAGTTATTAGAATGGGGATCTTCGTCTGGGCTGTGAGGAGTCAAGGTCTAGAGCCAAGTGCAAGATGTTTTTGCAGTATGCATGAACTTTCGTATGAGACGAAGGCCTGGGGTAAAGAACAATATCATAACAATTTTGGCTGCTATAGCTTCGTTGCTCGCTCTGGCGCAAGCTACCCAGTGCCAACGTTTCGGAAGAGATGGCCCGGGGCCTGGATGGAAGAGTGGTTTTACGTGAAAAATGATTTGAAGGCGAGAGAAGACATTAAAGAAATCATCATGCGCCTCATCTGGTCTCGCTTCGGCCTTCGAAAGCCGAAGGTAGAAATTGATGAGGCAGCCGAAGCATGCCGAAGGGCCTTCAGCACAGTTTGCTCTTTTATTGGGACAAGAGACTTAGTTCAAGAACATGTAGCCTACAGGATATGGCCACTGATAGACAGGTGGGAAATGCCGAATGAGACCATCACTAACCCTAGCGAAGGCGGCCTGGTTCGATTGAAATACACCTTCAAGTTTGGAGACCAGTTTGTCGAACCAGATGATGACTGGCTGAAGTGTGTTGAAAATACTAGCGATGAGTTACTTGGAGCATATTCCAAGTCCGAAGATAATGCACTATCTGTGGCCTTCGGGAACCGAAAAAAGAAAAGATTAAATAGGGTTTTTGATGCTATTGGATTTGTGTACACTGACTATCGCTACCCGCCACGGGGGCAGAAAAGAAAGGGTGCAACCTCTGGAAAGGTTGCTGCTTCAGCTAAGCGAGCCTGCGTCAAAGAGTAAAAAGTTGAAAGTCCTCACCCACCGACCCCGTTATATTGAGCCGGCCGTGGTGCCCGAGTTTGGTGGGAAAACTTCTTCAGCTGCTGCTCCAAAGGAACCAATTCCTTCTACGCAGAAGGCTGAAGAACCGGCCACCATGCCGAAGGCACCCTTAGCCGAGCAAGCTGAGGCAAAGACTAGTAAAGATAAGGCCGAAGAGCCAAAGACTGAAGGAACAAAAATGTTAGAAGTTTTAAGCCCTTCGGCGGAAGTAACAGTGCCGAAGATACAAAAAGGTCTTGCGGCCACTCCTAAAAGAAAAAGGATGGCAAGTGTGCTAGATGTGCTAGAGTCAGTAAAGGCTTCAAGTTCTATTCCTTCAGGGAAAATTGCCGAGGCTTCGAAAATGCAAATCGAAGCTAAAACAAGACCGACCGAAGTTGAAGCTGCAGTGAGCCAGGCTAGTGCCGAAGCTGGGCCTTCAGAGCCTGCTGATAAACAACCCTCGGAAATTGAAGAGAAGGCAGCAGAGGAAGAGGCTATAGAGCAGAGTTTGCCTGAGAAAACTGCCGCTCCTGCTCCCGAAGCTTTAAAAGAAAGTATTGAATATATCATTCGTCATGCTTCGGGAAAAAGACTCTCTAAAGAAGAAGAACGAGAAGCTCAACATTATGCCTAGAAGCTGAAATATCCGAAGGGGGCATTAGTGTTCAACGACAGCGAAGAAGAGGATTTTTTGTACTGTCTCCCGGACAGCAAAGAGATATCTGTCTGCCAGGAGATGAGCAGAAGCTTCGGATTCCCAACATTAGAAGATGGGCTTTCAGTACTGTCAAAGGATGAATTGTCCGACAATTTAGCATATAATAGTATAAAGGTGTGAAAATCAATTTTTGTACTTAAAAACGAATTTTTTCATTTGTTTATACTTAATACTATACTACTTTTGCAGGGCTTGATCCTTAGCAATGCCCTCAGGGCACAGAAAAATATCAAAGATGAAGGATGCACAATAGCTCTGAACAGCCTTCATTCGGAAGTAATTGAACTAAGGAACGAAGGCCTTAAAAATGATAAAATATTAATTTCATTGGTGAGCAAAATAAAAGAAGACGAGGCTAGTTCCAAAGCTCAAGCTGAGGCCCAGAAAAGTGAAATTGAAGACCTTCGGAAACAGTTAGCCGAGGCCAATTTAAAATGCGCTGTTGCCGAAGCTGATCGAGATGCCAGTGAGTACTGGAAAAATTATTTTGAAAAAACAGTTGCAGAACTTCGCGCATCAAAAGAAAGATGCTTTGAAAAATCTGTGGAATGCGTAAAAAAGATAAATACTAGCTTCGCCAACGTGGGCGCATACTCAAGTGAAGACAACTTCATATGGGACGACCCTGAGGGCATAATCGAGTGGATCAGCGGTGAAGCCGAAGCTTTTGAAGAGATTTTGAGTGATCGCGGAGACGTCTGTGCATTCTCTGGTGCGAGGGGAGTTGCAGCCATTTTGGAGAAGGTAGGTTGCGAACATGTTAAAACCTTGGCACAGGCCGAAGCTGCCTTCTCCATCGACGATACGAAGAACCCCTCGGCCGAAGCAAGCTCAATAGGCGGAAAATTTTTCACTGATATCTGGGAAAATGGTGGCCGAGGGATGGACCATGAAATAATGAAGAAGAGCGAAAAAGATATTCATGACGCTCGAGAAACAACGAAAGCAGCTGAAAAAGCTGCGGAACTTGAAAGACGGATATGTATTACTTAATGGATTTTAACTTTGTTGTTTATTTTTGTGACTTCGAACTAACTTATGTCTTCTACCGCAGCTGAACTTTCTCCTCCCCCCGAGCCATTCAACCCACTGGCCGACCCAGAAACAAAGAAGGCAATAGAAATTATTAATATGGCCGAAGCAATTGTAGACGAAGTTGTTACCAAACTGCTGACCGAAGCCGCAGAAAAAGTTCTAAAGAAAGAAGAGTAGCTATTGTAAAAACATTTCTAGAATATTAATGTAACATTTGCTGAACTATGCTTGTAATATTTGGTGCTTATAGATTTGAATGTAATATATGAATTGTTTACAATTCAGTTCTTTGCGATGCATGAAACTTTGTGTACATACCGTTTTTGAGCCTTCGGCGAAAAAACACCTTCCCTTCTTTTCATGCTTCATAAAGAAGAGCTTTTATGCTTCGTAAAAATCATCCATATGTTGTAAAACATCAATGCTTCGTAAACAATAAATCCCTTTTTCCGCATCAGAACTGATGAAGCTGTAATTCTCAGCTTACTTTGTGCCTTGGCATCTTTTCATTTTTTGTAAAGCATTGCCCGAATATCGGCCTCGTTTTCAATTGATATCATTGATGTGATATGATGTATGATATGATGCTATGCGATATGATGCGATGATATGATGCAAAGAATGATGCTAATGCCGAAGACACATACCCACGCTGAAACACAATATCTGTGTCCCCTTAGGAACCATAAAAAATCACTTTACCGTTTATTTTTCTGCTTCACCGCTTATTTTTCGGTGTAAGTTCTGCATCCCCTAAGGAACGTCTTTTGAACTTTTTCGCCTTCTATTTCGGCGGTATTCGCGTTGAATTTTCACGCTTCGCCTTATATTTCGGCGGTATTTGGCTCTGTATTCCCTTTGGAACGACTTTTGAGCAGAAAACTTACACTGCGCTCCCTTGGGAACGGCTTTTTGAAGCTTCGGCAAACTTACGCTGCGCTCTTTTAAGAACGACTTTTTGTAACTTCGGTGAAGCTTTCACTGCGATTTTTAGCTCTGCATTCCTGAAGGAATATCTCTTTGTAGCTTCGGCATTCTGTGACGAAGGTATATTTCATTTTGACATAAACGAAGCTAGTACAGGAAATTAAAAAATAACAAGCAAACTAGGTTTACATTGATTGTTCCTTATTAAAAAGAAAACGACAGTGAATGTAATACTGTGTCAAAGGTAGGATATCTCTTAATATATGTAATTTGATTCTGGCACAGTACTATTAACTTTGCGAGCTTCGGACCCCTCCCTGAAATCTCGCTGCTGATGGGTCTGTTGACTCCCTTCTAGCTGCTGACCTCGTGAGTAGGCAGGCTGTAGGGGCGGCGGAGGTGGAAGTTGTGGCCAAGAAACTTGCGGCTGACTAGCCGAAGCAACAGAAGCTGCGGAATGATTACCCACATATTCTGATATGTAGGGTGAATGACACGAAGCAGTGTGCAGGACCTACTTCGGTTGACTTTGCCTGGCTTCGGCTTTTGCAATCTCTTTTTGCTTTTGGATGGTGATTTGACACGTTCTTGTATTATGGCCCTTGTCTTCACCATAAAACAGGCAGTAGATCTTCCTGGGCTGGTCCCCATATCTTCCTTCGAAGCCCCTGGTGCCTCTGCCTCTTGGAGTTGGCGTCCGAAAAGAGCTTTATTGCTGCTCCGAAGCTTGCGAAGAATACTGCGGCCTCTGCTGTTGACTTCCTCTATCATCACTCTGGGTAGAGTTGTGAATTGACCTGACATGCCACGGGTGGATTCTTCCTCCAAAGCCCCTAGTCATTTCAGAGAACCTGTATGCTTCCTCCCTTCTTTGGCGGAAGTCATTGTCAGCCCGGATGTACTCATCCATCTTCTGAAGCAGCTTCTCCAGAGTCTGTGAGGGCTTTCTAGCAAAATACTGAGCAGTAGGTCCTGGACGAAGCCCCTTAATCATGGCTTCAATGACAATTTCATTGGACACTGTAGGCACTTGTGCTCTAAGACGCAAGAACCTTTGGACATATGCCTAGAGGTACTCCTCATGATCTTGCGTGCATTGAAACAAGGCTTGAGCTGTGACTGGCTTCGTCTTAAAGCCTTGGAAACTTGTCACCAGCATATCCTTGAGCTTCTGCCACGAAGTAATGGTCCCTAGCCGAAGAGAAGAATACCATGTTTGGGCCACATTCTGAACTGCCATGACGAAGGACTTGGCCATGACAACTCCATTGCCTCCATATGAAGATATAGTTGCTTCATAACTCATCAAAAACTGCTTCGGGTCTGAATGCCCATCATACATAGGAAGCTGAGGTGGCTTGTATGGTGGGGGCCATGGAATAGCCTGTAGTTCTGCTGCCAAGGGAGAAGCATCATCAAAAGTAAAGGTATCATGATTAAAATCATCATACCATCCATTGTCGTTGAACAAGCCTTCTTGATGAAGCTCCCTGTGTTGGGGCCTTCGATCTTGCTCGTCTTGAACAAGATGGCGTACTTCTTCAGTGGCTTCGTCGATCTGCCTTTGAAGATCAACCAGTCGGGCCATCTTCTCCTTCTTCCTTTGCACTTGCTGATGGATTATCTCCATGTTTCTGATTTCTTGGTCCAACACTTCCTCCTAGAGTGTTGGACTAGTGGCCTTCCTCCTCTGGCTTCGGGCCTTTCAAAGAGAAAGGGTCTACTGGTTTGGGTCCAGTGGCTGCAGTGCGGCAGCCCCTGGCGCTGAAGCTTTCTTCGGTGGCATGACGAAGGTCAGTGCTTGCCGAAGGTGGTCGAAAAATGGTTCACCGGAGGTGGGCGCCAATGTTTGGGACTTGTTCTCAAATACTATGAATTAAGAACAAGGCAACACAAGATATTAAATGTTAATACCCTTCGTCCTTCGAAGCATTATTCCCCTCAGGATATAATGATCTTCAGACGAAGGTCATGAAGGACGTACCTTCACCATTGCAGTATAAGTTAATAAAAGAAGAAGCATATGAAATATAAGAGACAACATAAACAATCATATAACATTATTCTTATTATATTATCATGGAAAGATAGAAACAATATTGAATTACAAAAGTACATTCGGCTTAACAGAAGGCAAAAAGCACAAGCATAATGCAAAAGCAAGTACAAGTCAGCATGAACAGTACGAGGGTACTGTTCATCTATTTATAGGCACAGGACGCAGCTTGTGAGAAATTACATTCACGTCCTTTATATTTATTATTGACTTATATACAAATCTATGAGGACTAAATAACCTTTTCTCCTTTAAGTCGGTTCCTTTTCCCGCGGATAAGACGAAGCTCCCTTGCGCGTAGCTTCGGAGCAGCGGCAACCTTCGTCACGATCATGCTCTTCTCATCGTGTACGCTTTTATCATGAATCCGAAGGTACCTGTCCATAAGCCATACTTGGAAGACATTGTTAGATTACGTTTTTGAGGACCTTCGAAGGACGAAGGCCCCCAACACTTGTAATCACATTTGAAAAAGGCATAACAAAATAACAGAAATTACCACCATACATACCTAGGATTCCCCTTTGTAGTTGCTCGGTTTGAAACTCACATGAGTTTATCCGGTCGTGGCTCACGAGTCATGTCAGACCTAGTTTGGATACTTTAGGATTAGAGTGTTTTGGAGCAGTGCCGGTCCTGATATTTTAGAGGCCCGGAACAAAATTTATAATGGAGGCCCTTTGATAATATTAATTATTACTTGATAATATATTGTTAATAAATATTTATGTATATTTGAAAACGTTGTTTATATTAAATATAAAGTAACTAAAATATAACATGGGGTATATATGTGTCCAGATGACTTAAAAGAAGGTTACCTCGAACAATGATCAAATAGATGTAATACGTTGTGAGATCAATCGATTATGTCATGTTAGTTTCGTGTTCGCTATGTAGGGAAAGACAAAAGCGCTGTCGTACCCAATGTCGTGTATTGGCTACCGAGAGGAGAGGACACGACCGCCTGTCTGTTTCCGACTGAGAGCCTAGGCAGATGGGCCTGAGACTAAGAAGTATTACTACTAGAATATAGAAATCAAGATTAATGGATTACGTCTAATTCTTCTAGCTTGTTGTTACCGTGTTGTTGACTTATAATTAGATCTTTAAAAGTTTTGTAGAGCTAACAGACATATATATACAATATACGCTATATGGCTGTATATATATACTGTTATTTAGTAACTAGGTCTATGCCCGTGCGTTGCTACGGATACATTAAAATACATAATAATGTTAGTGTCAATGTGTCATTATATAGGAACTAATCCTTAGTAATACTGCACTCTTGTAACCGAAGTATCATCAGACCAATACAAGCGGGTAAACTCAATAGTCGCCCAAAGCGAAACAGCAAATTTGACGTAAGCTGCCTACTGCTGGGCGCACTGCACCCTCTGCCCACCGCCTGGCACATCATCATCCTCGTCATAGGCCTCCTGGTGCTGCTGCTGCCGCCTCCGCATCTCCTCTTCGATGTTCACGTCGTAGGGCATTGTCTCCTCGCACTCGTCCAGCTCCATGTCAGTGTACTGTGATACTGGCTTGGGCGGGAGAACATCCTCCAGGGCATTCCACTGCTCCGGGCTCAATGAGTCCGGGAACTCCACCGAGAAGTGGATGTACAACTTGCCCTTCATGAAGGGCCTCTGACACATGGGCATGCCTTCATCGTTGATTGCCTTGAACGAATCTGCACAAATTTAAAATAATCATAATCATACGTCAGAATCAAAGCCATGAGAATGGAATTGGAATGTTGACAACTGACACGGTACCACCAAGACACCAACAACATTTTTAGATAATAAATTTTGTTACAACATAAAAGGAATTGCAGATTTCCAATAAAAGTGTGACCATCAAAGACAATAGCTTTAACTAACAAATCAACACCATCTATATCAACTAAAAAATAGGTTGTCTACACACACCTGAAATTGATTGCATAAAAAAAATTAGGTGCTCACTTGGCAAAAATCATCACAGATCTCATCTTAACAATCAGCAATATAGTTTAGTACCCCAGTGGTCTTATAGACCAATAAATAATATAATCAGTACATATACCAAAAGGTAACAAAATGCAGCCAAATCCCCCATTGGCAATAGCTAAACGCCCCTGACGAACTACCAACACCTACTTGTTAAACTCGGAAGAGTCTATGCAATGCAACCGGTTCAGGTGGTAGTTTAGTCGACTGATCACTGGCACAAACACAAATACTGTCAAATTCAAACCGCAAGCAGCCCTGAACACAATGAATCGGATTCCTCACCAGGCTTCTTCACAACTTCGCCAGGGTTCGATTTGATCAGCAGCTACCTGTTATCCCATCAATAAGAAATTGAGTCATTCCACTAAAATCATGGAACAAACTCAGGTCAAAACCTTAACAATATGCTAAAGCTTTAATTAATCAATAGAACCACTCAGCAAACAAGGCAACAACATTATACAACCTTTTGATATCTATATGTATATTATTTGAGGTTTTGGAACTGTTTCTTTTTAAGACTCCCTTTTGAACAGATCACATGATAGGACTTCTAAACATCCCAAAAAAGAATGCTAATTCTTTCGGTCAGCATCTGCTTTGAAGCTGATATGTCAAGATGCAATTCTTACCGGGGAAGAAAGCACAATGATTTGTCAATCTTGCCAGACTGTCCGCTTGATGCACATCACCCCATATGAAAAATAGTGAGCATTTAAGGCACCCAAGCTCAAACTATTAACCTGATTGTTAAAAATGGAAAATAGATCCCTACGATGCTAGAGGTTGCTATGATAGAGAACTATCCTCACATGGTTCTTAGTTTGATATAGTATATCAACTGCTAAAATAAACTGCGTATGGTGAATGCTGGGTGAGGGTTCATTTAGAAAAAAGAAAAAATAGAAGGAATTAGATAGAGTGAGAACGGTTTTCAGCAGGTATGAATCATTTTTTTAGAACAATAACTGAATACGGTTTTAAGCAGCAAAGCAGGACAGCCTCAGGAGAAGAGATTATTGCAGCGGTACTATTATTTGGATTTTCATTGTGAACTTCCCAATAGCATCATTCTAACTTGCTCGATTGTACCCTTTACTACGGATGTGTATGCCGTCCTCAAGTCACTATGGCCCCCAAAAAATGAAAACTACATAAAAGAACTGTAGCCCAATGCTGTAAAATCCAACCCCCAGCTTGAACGTTCTACAAATAGAAATAACATGACCAAGTCAGATTGCCTTCAACTATTAGCATTCTGTGCATCAATCAAGGTCAGTGCCTACATTTCACCCACACTAACTTATATTTAAAAGATGGGTTCTGTTGTTTGCTTCAGCAGGCGACATCACTAAAGTCCATTTGCTCTGGTTGGCATATGCTTATACTACTACATTAAAAAAACGAATTCCCAATCTGGTTGGCATATTATATACTGTATTTATCATTTCATACCAGATTGGGATCATGGATGCTAGAAGAGCCCAAGGTCATGGCATTACTTTAATTTGCATTACCCTCGAACCAAGGAGTATTAGTAGATGATTCAGGCTCCCACTCAGTAATTAAACCTAAGAATAGTTCATTATATGCTTAGCGGTAGAACCTGGCGTTTCATGAGAACGTTGGTAAGAGTTATCATACCATGTTGAATTATGAACCAATAGACAAACTAAACTGTTACGAATTATACATCACTGTATCAGTAGCTTAATTAGCATCAATTTTGCTATTATCAGACTGAGAGGAAGGTGTGTAGCGTCATTACCTGCTTGCCTCTGCCAGTTACTTCTATTTCCTCTATCGGCAAGCATAAAATGTAAGAATTTTCTTGGATGTTCAAGGTTCCTAACTCGTGCAAGAAACAATTAATATAGGTCATTTAGAACAAAATGATTACCTGTAAGGACTGAACTCTTCTCTCAAACTATGCAATATACTGGAGCTTCCAGACGCGAGATCTTTGAGCATATTGTCTGCAATTGTTATAAAATAAAAAATTTAAATAAGTAGACCACAAAATTTAAATAAGCAGACCTCAAAATTCAATGTCTATCGACATATATCTGCATGAACATGAGACATGGCACCTGAATTGTGTAAACTTAAGTGTGTATATATTGGTAACAAAATGAAGCTCGATGCGCATGAAGATGTGCACCTACGTTGTATTCACGTGTATTCTGAATTTAAAGATGGATCATTGAGACACAAATTCTATATGTATAGTTCCATCTTATTAGACCGTAAGGAGCTCGAGAACTTACCATAAAATCTATTTCTACATTGATTGGTCAGTGGTCATTACATCCAAATTCCATTTTGTTTTGAAACCATAGTCACCTCCATTTTAGGGACTCTACTCCACATGAGTAGAGTTTCTCACTTTAATTTTGTACTCCTGTAGAATTGCCACAACAAATACACCAATAAAATGTTATTAAAACATGATCCTTTTCATATCACGTGCAAACTCCTACTTGAAAAACAACATTATTAGTTAAAATAGGAACACTTCATCTTTTGTCCAGGTTGGTATATAAAAAAGGCACCAAACTATATGAAGATCCCTGCGGCAAGGTATATGAAAAACATGGTTGTATTTAGCAGAGTACTACTGAATATTCAGCAGAAGGAACTTTAAAAAAAATTCAAAATAAACTCAGAATAAAGGGGATGTGAATTTCCACACGCATGCAACTGCAACACATTCAGCTTCTGAACATGCCAATTGCCATGCGGGTCACGGGCAGGGGACGCTGCTGCAATGCTACTCCACTCCAATTGCTCCTAGTGATTGTGTTATTGTTGGTCAATGCAGCATTACTAATGGTCCCCCTCGGCGACGCCGTATAGGCAGGACAGGAACAGGTGGTCGACAACCTCGAGGGTACGCTCCGTACGCGTGCGACCCTCCTTATTGGCGGCAACGACAGCAGGTGGCCGGACCTCGGCCAGCTACACGCTACTGATATTGCTCACACCGAGCTGTCTCAGGAAGTAGATGTTGGAGAGATTAACGACGTCGAGGCACGAGATCTGCATGGACACGGTGATGGCGGTGGCATGGTGTTGGTGTCAGGGCGCGGCGAGAGGGAGGGACCGGGAGTGAGAGGTGGTGGTGGTGGAGCGGGTCCGGCAATGTGCTCGGAGATGAGGAGCAAGGCTGCTGTTGCTGTAGCTCGCGCAGGTTTCCTCGTTCGAGCTGATCTTGATCTTGGGAGAGGGAGATGTCTAGATCTAGTCGCCTGTTAGCGCGGCGCTCCAATCCTCTCACCCCGCGGCGCCTCCGTTCACAGCGCCATGGCAGGGTGGATCTCCTCCAAGCTCAAAGCAGCCGAGACCCTCCTCCACCAGGCGAGGCAGCGCTCTCTTCGTCACTCGCTGCGATGTGCCCCATCCCCTCCTGAGTCCTGCAGCTCTTCTGACTCTTCACTTCTCGTGTTTCAGATCGATCAGCAAGCGGCGGAATCCCTTGGCAAGTCCCCATCCACTTCCGACCTCGCCACGCTGCACTCCACATCTCGCTCCGCCGATGACCTCCTTGACGTGCCGAGGCGGGGACCACGCGGCGAGTAGGGCCAGGGTGCACGGGCAAGGGGCGGCAGGCTGAGGATGGGGGTGGCGGCGGATTTGGGAGAAGGGCTTGCGAGGAAAGGGGAGGTGGTTGGCGTTGGGAGATTGTGAAGGCTGGCGAGTGGGGAGAAATCCTCGCGCGGCTGTGGAGGAAGGGGGCAGAGCTACCTCCGGATGAGGATGGCGGCATTGAGTACGGCGATGCGCACGGGGAGGGAGGCTGGGTTGTGGGAGGGGATTCGCGGCGGGGGCGGGCGCCGGGTGGTTCGCGCGGCGGGATTCGCCGCGGGCGTTGCGGGAGGGGATTCGCGTCGTGAGGCGGTCGTGCGGGCTGCTCGAGGCGGGGGCAGTCTACACTAACCCCTTAATAGTTAGTAGAGATTAAAGTGAGGCCCCATTAATTTGGGGCCCTGGTCGGGGGCACTGCTCGACCCCCGCCAAGGCCGACACTGTTTTGGAGGGATTAGAGCATCTCCAACAGTGTCTTAAATAAGTGCTTTATATTAAAATATAAGGCTCAGTCTAAAAAAAAGTGCTCCAACAGTGCCCTAAATTGCAATTTTTTGTCAAAAAGAAATAGGGCACAGGCTTAAGTGACCCAGATATACTACACCAGTTTGATGTGCTCTATCTGTTTAGCGCGTCCACAGATCTTCAAGGGACCTTTTCCCACGCTATAGGCCCATAGCCACCAGAGCAAGAAAAGGTTCTGCCGGTCCCTACTCTGCCGAGGCAGACCTCCTTGCGCCGCCTCCATCGTTCTATCGCGTCGAGCCTCCTTGTCGCCGACGAGATCTGGACAGAGAGCGACATTGACCACGTAGCCAGGGAGCGCCACCGTGTACGAGCAATTTCATCTCCACCGCCAACACTCACAACCATCTCTCAGCGGCAACACAGTTTTCCTTCATTCTCGTTGCAGTTGATGAAAGGCAGGCATCAAATAGTTGCAGTTGATACATAAGAAATTACAAATTACTGCATGTCCAGATGCATGTGATCAAATAGAAAAAGAAAAATGCCGAAGACCACACTTGATTTGACAAAATGAGTCAGGTTTGTGCTGCACTAGAAGCCTCACTGAGTCACTGTTGCGCCAGATGCATATGTATGCTGGTGTTGCGTCCAAACAAAAAGGAGGTATGGCCAGCTACAAACAACGACAGGAAAGTGAAAGAAAAATGAAAGGCGGAGGTGGAAAGATGGCGCCAACTATTTTGCACGCAGACAAAGGCGGGTTTACAGTAACCAACCGATTTAGGGCTGTACTGTTGGAGGTAAAATATTTTTGGGCCCATCAAACACTTCAAATCAGGCCCCATTTTAAATTATAGGGCACCTTTTTAAGGCACAGACTTGGAGATGCTCTTAGAGAGGGTGTAAATCCTCAATAGATCAAATACTCTCTTAATACATCTCAATACACTTCAATCCTACTCATTAACAGAGTACCCAAACTAGACCTCACACAGGCGAGCAAACCCTGCCAAGGGTTGTGACAGTCACCAACTCTTATGCCGGTGCTCAAGCTCAGGCAAAAGGATACTGGTCGAGATGGTACAGTGCCGTCGTGTTGGCACCGGGCCCAGACGCGTCGACTCGCGTCGTCGGGCAGGGCTACGACCTGCGAAGCTGCGGAGTGGCACACGACGCGGAGGCAGGAGCGCCGTTGAACGGGGCTACAGAGGTGCGCGCGCAGGCGAGGCTGCGGCCCGTCGAGGCATGGAGCGCTGTAGCGCGAAGTCCTGGGCCCTGGAGGCTGGACTGCTGGAGAGTTGACTGGAACCGGGGAGGATGGAGACGGACTAGGCGGGGCCGGCTGGCTGGGTGTCTGGGAAGAAGAAAGGCGTCGACCATGTATTAGCTTGTGCATGAGATGAACCGCCTCAACGAGATGACTAACAAGTACTGGTAAGTTCTAGGTTCTTGATATCTATCTGTTTCCTCACAATTTCCCAGATCTATTAGCACCAATGCTTGCTTCGCCTCAAGTTTCACCATGCAAATGTCTCTGTTCTTCCACAGGGATCTTACAGTGACTAGATTGGGTACGTGAAAGTGTCGCGCGTGAGAGCAGCTCCCACTCCTACTCCTCCAGTGCTGCTGGCAATAGCGAATGGCACCGCTGAACCACCAGAGAGGAGCCCACCTGCTCTGACGCAACCCTTGAGATGGCACGACAACTGCGTGAATGCAGGTTCCAATCGCCTTTGCGCCCTCTGTTTTTCACCCAACACGTGTCAAAACAGAGACTGTTGCACCAGGAGCGCCTCTGGGCTACTCCCCACCCTTGCCAAACATGCAGACTATGACTATGCAAATCGACCACACAAAACCACTTTCATGGCGCCTGACCCTGATTCAGTAGAGACAAGAAAAAGGAGGAACGACGTTGATGCCATGACGGTTGCATTCAAAAGGAAGAAGGCTCCACAGGATTTGGCTGCAAGTAGCTCTGCTACTTATCAGGTTAGTAGAGACAGCTGCCTTGTTGTCTTGATTCTTCTGCAGTCTGTATGTTGCATCATTCTCTAGACAAAGCATGTTTGCCAGTACGCGGGAGAGCGAGAGCTGAAGGAATTCTCCTTCCTGAAGGTGGAGAGAACTGGATGCTCCGTGAAGAGTGAGCTTGACAATCTTGCTTCCTTACTTTCAATGCATCGCAATGCTGTCATGGAAGAGACTGTGTCAAACAATGATTTAATTAGGATATGAGTGAAAAACCAATATATGCGTAGATAGCATATGGTGCTCCTAGACAGAATAATGATATTGGGTTCTCTTGCAAAAAAATGATTTTATATTATTTATTTATTGTTTGGTATGATTTGGCCAGTCCAAGGGGCTACATTACTTTAATTTTCTTTTGAAAGAAGTCAAATATATTAATAAGAAAATAAAATTGATAAAGATGGTCTAACAGGTTCTTCAACTTCACTCTCTTTTTCTTCTTGTCTCAGTGGTCATGTTTTGCTTATTCTAGCGACAATTTTCAGACGTTTGATTGTTAATTTTTGTTCTTATATTGACATGATCTGTAGGTTATAAGCCAAAACCTAGAGCCTAGAAGGAACGGACAGAGGAGGAAAAGAAATTTAGGCAAATAGCAAAATAGTGGGCAAGGTAACACTGGTGGAGTGGGGTTCTAAACATACTCTCTTGTGAGTGTTAGGTGTACAACAATGTAGGATGCGATTAAAAGGGGTTTGATTTTGCATAATTTTGATCGAACACTGTGTTGTCTTATATTGTTCTTATAGTTCTTAGCCATCCATTCTTCCTTTCAGGTGAACTCTTTGTTGATGTTCAAATGTTCATGCAATCTGCCCTAGATGGGTACAATATTTCAATATTTGCATATGGTCAAAGCCATTCTGGCAAAACACATACAGCGGTACACATCAAGTCTTTGACACCCTTGCGTGTGCCACCATTCAACTTCCAATTTTTTATGTAGTAATGTGCAGGTTGTCTCTTTAACACCATATTAATTTCTTCATATGATAAATACTATCTTGAATACCACTTGAAAGCGCAGTGCTGCAGAGCACTAGAATTCACGAAGTGCTGGTATCTCAGTTGTTGGCAACAACGCTCGATGTGAGGTAGTATTCATGAAGTGCTGGAATCTTGCAGTAATGATTCTAAGTCTAGAGCTTCATCGAAGTGTCCGACATCAGTTTCGACCTACTCGCCAAGAAGTAACTGCACAGCCTCGACATCTCCTACCTCAAGTTAGACTGGTGTCTTACTCTCATATTCAATTAGCAGCCTCAGTAGAGCTGAGGGGGAAAACTAAGATTATTCTGATTTGCTCGTAAGTCCATTTTGTATTTTGTCATTCCAACCTTTTTGGTTATCTGCTCAATTGTTCTTGATGTTGTCTTTTTTTCTAACAAAGTACTGTGCATAACATCGATCACTTACCCAAATGGACTCTGACATTTGGACAACTCAGACAAGAAAGGCTTAAATTTTGGTCTGATCCTGATACTATGTTAAAACTCGCTAAGGAAACTCGCTCCAAGGAACTAATCAAAGACCTCAATAGCTCAATAAGTATTGTGAACCTACTCTGCGCTTCATGCGATTTATCTGAACGTTTATAATTCCTCTTCTCTGTGTAGTGTGTTGTATTCTTGGGTCTTTGCCATCGTGGAATAAGACAACCATCACTTTTTCTAGGTCAGTTTTGTAGCGCTCGAGCGGTAAAGATGGATCGTTCAAAGGGTTTCGTGGAATAAGACAACCATCAATTTTTAAGTTGTGTGAAATGGCCAACCATCAATTTCAATGGCAACAACATAGATTAAAAGTGCAAAATTGGTGGAATAAGACAACCATCAAGTTTGCAGTTGTGTGAAATAGCCAACTGCAGGTTAAATATTCAATAATATTTGATGTATTCCCAACCAAGTTAACATGTTCTGTTCAATATGCTCTCATGCACTTCACTTAATCATGTTTTGCATTTGGTTGAAGATTATGTTGAAGAGCGAATGGAGAAGTCACTAGCAGAATCTGATAAAATAGAAGTTGAAAGCAACCATGCTGATGCAGAAGATAACAAGGCAAGGAAGTCCTTTGTAATATCAGTATCTTATCACATTGTGTTATGTAATCTGTATTGTTGCAATTGAAATACCAACTTTCGTTTTACTCGACTGAAACTATGCCCCCAATAGCCCAACTGTACTATCTTTAGGCTGTAGCTAATATCAAAGGCTCGTTGCTTGGTTTGACTGTGCATACTTGTTATAGGAATTTTGGTGTCTTTGCAATCCATATTTGATATTCCTTGTCATAAGTTTTCTCATTATATTTTTCTACAGAAAGGAAACATAGGTGGAAAGCAAAGTGCTTCTCTTAAGAAGGTCAAAAAGGACAATCTTGTAGGTGCAACTGGAAAAAACGTTAGAACTGAAACAAACATAGTTTCTATGGCACCTCGAGTGAAACTCACTGCCGGAAACAACTGGAAAACACTCGGAGAAGTGTTTATCAAGTGTGACACTCGGCAAAGAAGTCTTGACGATACACTTCACTATGTAAGATCCCTCGAGTATAGTCCGGCGTAAATCCATTCTTCCAAATATGTTCTACCATGACATTCCTTGATTTTCTTTTCTTGTTCGCACATTTGCTGCACGAGCATGGTACTAGACTCGTTCCTTTAGCAGCTTCGCCAAATACCCGTTCCACAAAAGCATCGGTTTTTCTAATCCATTCAGGGTGACATCATTCCTTCTTATACGGCCCGTGCACATCCACTAACGGTCCTCCATCCTCTAACATAAATAACCGAGTATAGTTTAATATAAACATGTAATGCATGTACACTATGTTCCTATCTTCTAATAGGTGAGGATAGGTTCTAATCTCACCCGCGGTTGCGTAGACGGGGTTAGTTTTCATGCTCTACTCCGATCTGAGACAGAGTTTCGGCAGCGCCTCCCCACTGTTCTTCAGATACACATCCTAGCAGGGAGAGTGTACTGTCCGAAGAACAACAGTGAGGTGACGCCGAAACTCTGTCTCGGACCGGAGTAGAGCATGAAAAATAACACCATCTACGCAATTGTGGGCTGTCAAAAAAACGTGGACAATCCTAAACAAATACATTTGTAGATATGCAAAGATCTGCATATCTACACCGTATCTCTTTTGAACGGGAGACGCCTAACTGGGTTACGTGATCTACGACTATAAAACGAAAATCGAGGTTATACCTAGGGTGGCGGTGGAGTCAGGCTAGCAGGGATGTGGCGGGTCGGTGCAGTGGCGACGCGATACGGTGCATGCAGACTAGTAACGGCTAGCAAGACAAGTACCTTCTTTGTAAAAAAGAACACAAGCCTATCAACAAAAAAAAATCGGCAGCACCTCCCCGCACAGGGAGGTTTCCAAAACCTGCAAAAAAAACTAATAGCACGATGGCTGACATGCACACATATATCAACGACACGATGGCCGACAATCACATATATATTGCAATATTTTATCATCTTACAACTAATGTCCATCATATGATACTACTCCATATGTGTCTTTTATATCTAATATGGACCTATACTTGATATGATAGTACTTCAAATGTGTCTATTATACAAATATGTTTGTAGCAACTTAAATTAGTTCACCTCGCCTATAAATAGTCAATAATGTGTTAATGTTAGCTTTATCTGAGATTTTCCTACGCATACTGCAACACCGTGAATTTTGGGTATAAAATTTCTTTTCTAATATTCACCAAATTCAAGGTGTTACCCTCTCTTTTCCTTGTTTTTCTTTTCTTTTTCCTAAATAGTGAAGAATTATTTTGTTTTATACTTATGTGTAAGCCTAGTAAAATAAACTCTAGAGGTGCTTTGATTGTCGCATCATGCTGGAGCATATTTTCATTTTGTTTGATGGGTGAATTTATGAAGCATGCATTTAATAAGGAATTCAATTTGAAATGGTAGAGAGAATAGAAAAGAACAAAAGATAAAGAAATAGAAAAGAAATAGAAAAGGCCACCCTAGCTGGCCTACTCGGCGGCCCGGCATGCTTTCCCCCCTCTCTCCTAGGCTGCTTGGTTCCTCGGCCCAGAATGCACGCGGTAGCCCAGCCGCCCTCTCCCCCATCTGTTTCATGGTGGGCCGTGCCTTTCGCTGTCCCGACCCACGCGTGCGTTGCCCACGCGCGAGCATGCCGCGCAGACCCAACCCGTCGTCGCTGCTTGGCTTGTGGGCCCCATGTGGCAGGGGCTTCTTCCCCAACCGTCGTCCGCTCCCAAGCCTAGAAAACGGCAGTTCGTGCCCCACCTCACCCCAAAACCGGACGGGTATGCGCCCCTTGCCTAGTTCCTAGTCCACACCGTGCCCGCCGTCGTCGGTCATCGTGAGCAGGTATATCCTCCTGTCCTTGTAATACCCAAAATGTGTAAAGTGATACTATATTGGATATCCTTATTTTATGTGCCATATTTGCACCAAAAAAGAGCATACATATAATTAAGAGTGATTAATTAAAACAAATGATACTAAAATAAAATGAAGTGCATCTTGTTGGAGTTTTATATGTTTGTGCATTAAATAAAATAATAAGGATAATAATAATAAGATAATAATTACTAGAAGTTGGATCAAACCCTAAAAAGAAATTAGGGTTTGAAAATAAGAAAAAGGAGAGAAGAGAAAGAAAAAGAGAAAGGTTATGAAAATATAAATAATATATATATAATTATATTTCTAAAATTGTATTTTTAAATTTCACAATATGAGTTGAGGATAATGTGGCACAAGTTTGAATTCAAATTCGAAATTCAAATTGATCTTAGAAATAGAGAAAAGAAAATGGGAGATAAAAAGAAAAGACTAAAACAAATCTAATGTAAGTGGGTCAGCCGCAACCCTTCTGGCCCAACTGGTCTTTGCGGTCACGCGGCCCGACCAGCGCTCCACCGTGCTTGAGCCACTTACGTGAGGGACCCACCACACCGTCTCTCTCTTGCGCTCACCCGGTGCCCTGACATGTGGGGCCCGATGTCAGCCACTCGCGTTACGTTCGCTGCTCGCGCGCGCCTCACTAACTCGTGGGCCCAAGCCGTCGGACTCCTCCCTTCCACCGAACCCACGCGCAACTGCCGCTGCGACTTTGTCGGAGGCTTGACCAGCTCGCGCCCACTTCCCGGCCTCCCGAACGGGATACAAGTAGGTAGCGCACGCGCTCTTTTCCCCTCTCCCCTTTTTATCCCCAACTCCTCGCCACCACCAGTATGCCGCCGCGCATTGCACGAGAGAAAATTTGCCGCCACCGGGGATAGCTATCGCTGGGGGATCACCGTTCTCAGAGTTGGCTCTCGGGGGACCATACTCATCTGTGGAAGCTGTCTACGCCAGCAATTGGGTGGTGCGGCCCGCGGGGTGACAGCAATTGCTCGCCGGACTCGTGGCGGACCAGGGAGCCGCGCCATCAAGCCATCCGACCCGTTTTCGCGACGATAGACTAGTACAACTCCCTCCTTACGTTTCCCCCGAATCATGGATCGTGCGCGTCCGTTTTAGTTGGGTTAGGTGGTGTGGTCTATCGGGAATTGTTCGCCAGAGTATGGGTTTGCCGCCAAGTCTTCCCTCACCGCGGTCGGTGGTTGGGGAAGCATTTTGGGAGCCACGAGTAGGCGAAGTTGATTCAGGGCGTGGTGTTTAGTACCGAGAGCTGAGGGGATCACGGATTAGGGCACATGCGTTCGATTGCGGGAATCCGGCGTTGTCGCCGCCGTGGGGCCATCGACGCCGCCGTGTCCTAGCGAGCTGAGGTTGGTGACGGCTCGTGGGCCATTGATCGCGCATTGAATGGCCCCGATTAGAAGTAAGGGTAACGCTTCGCGCGCGGGATCGGATCCATTGGATCGCGATCGGATGGTCTCAGGTGGATCGCAATTATTTAAAATATGGGCCATGGATCTCTGATCCGACGGTCAGGGGAAGCACGGGTGAGTTACCTCGTCTGGTTCTAATCTGGCGTGTTCGTTTTAGATCGGGCGGTCAGATCTATCCGATACCCTTTCGCTGTGTAGGTTTTGTAGATAAGCCCTTATATTTTTAGGAAAACAACTCGCCATCCACGCGGGCTGTTCACTGAGTCTTAGGACTTCTTGCACCGAGCCCCCTGCATTTCTGTTTAATATGCGCGCAGTCCAGAGGTCATGTAAATTGGATAAATGGATTAGAAAATGAATTTTTAATATGAAAATAGTGCTAGAACTTGTAAAATGCATAAAAATTCATTTTTAGTCCAAAATGATCCATTCCAGTTTCTAAAATTTTGTAATATAATTATTTATCACTTAGAGTCTCTGTTTTGACATGAAAACAATAAGAAAATTAATTTCTCATTTAATCCTATTCCAAGCACATAAAACCTTTGGAAATTCATATCTTAAAATCGATAACTCCAAAATTGATGATTCCTGTTCCTAGGATCTTATTTTAAGGTATAGATTTTTATTGTGTATTTTATTTACATGTATGGTGTGATGTTAACTTTTGCTATACTATGTATGTATTGTGTTGATGCGAGTAGACGAGCAAGCTACTGCGGATCCTGAGTTTCAGCAGATAGAAGTTATTGAGCAGGAGCTCATTGAAGGCAAGTTGTGCCCTTGATCACTTATTTTTACCCAGCCATGTTCTTATTATTCATAATGATCTGCATAGGTTAAATTTGATGGGATCCAATAGGTTATCTGTAACACCCTGATTTTGGGGGTATAAAATTTATTTCTAATTATCACCCAAAATCATGTGTTACTCTTCCTTTTCTCACCCTAGGCTTTCTCTCTCTTTAGATTCTTTCTCTCTTTTTCCTTTTTGATTAGAAATAGCTTAAACTAGTGGAGATCAATTATTTATTTTTGTCAAAACCTAATGAGTCATGACATGTTGCATCATGCTGAGCTTAAAATATTCTTTGAAGTGTTGCACAAGTTTAAATTTATTTGAATTTGAAACCTAGTTCGAATTTGGATTTGAAAACACTATAGAAAAAGAAATAGAAAAGTAATTTGTAACACCCCTGGTGTTACTGCAACTAAAACTTGAGCATGACATCATAAACATTGGCATTGCATATGTTTGACGCACCTCGAGTGCATTTACTAGGTAAAAATTTCAAACAAGTTGTATTCTTATAGCATTTTGCAAATAGAACCCTGGATAGGGAACTTAACCCTAAATAGGGATTAAAGGGGGGTAAAACCTAACCCAAATTGAGAAAACCTAAAAGCTTTAGGGGAATAGTCATAAAATGATCCCAAGAATGAACTTGAATCACATTTATACCCCTGAGATACCAAAAACCCCATTTGAACCCTGGAAAACCCTAAGTCCAAACCCTAGGGGCCTATGTGCAAAAACAGTACACATTTGGACTAAAGTGTAAAAACTACAAAGTTAAGGCATATTAAGTCCTTTGGTTCACAAATATGTGAATTTGCAAGTTAAACCCTAAGTTTTGGGTCTATTTGCAAAAATCACCTCTTAAGTCTGCAAAAATCACCTCTTAAGTCCTATATAGCCTAAGTCTGAATTTCAGAGTTTTGGCTCAACTTTGGAGCTTTGTAACTTTCAAAGTATAGGGTTTTTGCCCTAAGGCACCACATCAAAGTTGTAGAGCAATGGAAGGAGAACAACTTTGCTTAAGAGTATAAGCCTAGTTGTTAAGAATAAATCGGAGATAATTAAGCTCAAAGTCGGGCTGTCAGGCAATCCCTGGACTGAATTTTCAGTATTAGTGTGATGGGGTGAACTTTGAGCTCGATTTTGAATGGGATTCGGTGACTATTTGATGGTAAGCATTGTGGCAAAGTTGAAGATGGATTATAGGTGTATAACTTTGATGCAGCAAGTTGACTTAGCCACCACATAAAAGTGGGAGAAAATTTACCCCAAACATGGACTGACAAGCTGTCTGATGAAGCTGGCCATGGTACAGTGCATCGGGGAAACAGATAAGTATCCAGACCTCGCCGGTGATAAGGACGCCACGGCGGTCGGGATGGGCTGGCGGCCGCGGTGAATATCCTCAGCGTCGTGGCAGTAAGTCACTGAGGTGGCAGGCTCCGGTTAAACGGCGACCACCGTACTGTCACCGGAATCCGCCGCACGGTATGCTCGCCAACGCGATCCAGGGATCCGCGATCCTCATCCGGTTACGGCCGGTAGTCTATAAATTGAGTGCGGGTGCTGCTTCGTCACCATATTCCGCACATCAGCGACTAAGCGCTTGACTCAAGCTCACCGGAAAACCCACGTAGCCCCAACTCCCTCTCTCTTCTGTTCTTGGCTCCGCCGAGAAGAAACACCCGTGGCCAGCGCTCCTCGGGTCAGTAATTATCAAATTGCTCCTTGTTTTAGTTAGTCTTTGATCTCTTATTGCTCTTGGATGCGGCAAATTGAAGTTTGGCCGAAGCCCATCACCGGAACGCACCCGTGCTCTGTAAAACGCTGCCATGACACCCTCTCCGTCGCCCCACCTTTCTACTCGTGCCTAGTCCAAAACTTAGCGTGTGCGTCATCTCTGGTGAACCCAGGAACCTTTCCCTAGCTTCAATTTGGCCAGCCAAGCCTTCGGTTATCCGGAACACCTTAATCCACTTGATCACCCGCATTGTCACCGTGGTCAGAGCATGATAGACCGCCTCTAGCGAAATTGATTGGGGGGAAAGGTGCGGTAGGAATCTAATTTGGTCCCTGTCGCTCAGGAGCTCCAGCCGTAGCGTCATCCGGCCGGTCTAGCTCACCGGAGCTCGGCTCCCACCGTGGATCGCCGTCGGGGACTTCACCTTACAAAGGGATAGAAGTATGGGGATCTTTTTGTAAGTGGTCAGCGACTTGGGGAAACAGTAGAGAAACCCGTTTCCAATTGTTCGGAAAGGCAAGGGCCTCTGCGCAAACTCGCCCCGGGGGCGCGGACGCGCGCGCGATTTCCGCATGGATTTGGGCCGCCGGGGCTGAAACCGGCCCATCACTGTTTAAACCTTTTCTTTTTCTTTTTCAATAGAGCTTTGGAAATCTGTTATAAATTGTAGAAAAATCCTAAAATTGTCTAACCAATTTTCCTAGACCTCTTATTTTCTATAGTATTTAATAAAAATAATTTCATGATTTTTATATTAAATAAGGAATTTTGGGGTATTTAAAATAGCCTAAAGCATTGATTCTGGATTTTTAGAAAATAGATAATAAGTCCAAAAATGATCAAACTTTTTATATAAGCTCTACACATTATTTAGAAGCCTTGGGTATAGTTTGGTTTGATTTGGACCTTGTTTGCTAACTAAAACCCAAAACCCCCACCCCTGCCCTTTGAACTCCTTTACTGACTCCGGAAACCCTAAGTTCTCGGAGTTCCGTGAAGGAAAATTGTATTCAAGACCTTAGATAATAAATTCTTATTATCTTTGCACTCTCATGAGCATTACATGGCATTCATTCTTATATACATATAAATGGTTATGTTTAGAAAACGAAGAAGAGATCGAAGTGACCGAAGAGAAGACACCACCACCTTTGGAATCTCAAACAGGGACTTGTCTCTACTTTGACATCTGCGGGCCCAAGCCTGACTCACCTACTAACGAAGGCAAGCCCCGGTGCATTTGCCACCTTCCTTGATGTTTTTAAAATCTTTCTCACTTGCCTGCTGCATTAGGTGATAGGAGTTGATTGTTTAAACAATTCCTGCATTACCTTCCTTGCACTTGATTACCCCCCCTCTTGAAACCCTGTTTTTACAAAAGGTTTTACTATGCTTAGTATTGCTTTAGCAAAAACAAAAGGTTTTGTTTTATAAAAGATGATTGGCAAAGTAGGTGGGATGTTTTTGAAAATAAAACTTGATGGTGAGTCCATCATGGCCGTGATGGATTCAACATCGGAAAAGGTGTACCTCTGCCAGGTACCAAGTTTTTGGGGTTAAATGATTAAGCTGAGACCGGGCGGGTGACTTGCACGAGAAAAGAGTCTCGGTGTAGTGTCTCCGTCTGAGTCGATTAAGGACCGTCTCGATGTAGGCTTGATGACCGAGGACCCTTTAACTAGTCACATGCCTCGTCATGGGTAAGCCTTGCCTCGGGCAGACTAAGGCCAGAATAAGATAACACGAAATGGGCGTGGAGCGGTGGCGAGAGTAGCGTGTACCCTTCGTAGCAAGAGGCTGGACGGTGGTGTATCTGTGCTCTCGGTTTGCGTGAACCTGATCTGGTCTTAAGAACCCCGGTGGCGGGTTGGCATATGCAAGGGTTAAGTGCTACATATGTCGTGTGATTGGAGATCCTCAGCTGAGTATAATCGATTCGGATCGCCATACCTTCATGGTTATGAAGACTTGGTCACTGACCTATACGTAGAATTCCACTAAAGATGAAGGGATTGATGAGAAACTGGCTAGTGCAGGACAAGTGTTTGAACTAGAGTAGAAAGAACTCTAGATGCAGGTAATTTTACTAACTTGACAATAAAACTGGATTTTTAAGGATCCACTTTAGTAAGCATTTATGCAAAACAGAGTCTTTGATCATTAAGGGACCTTACCTTGACTCCCTGATAACCAGCATACCCTTGAGAGTCTTTTCTTTAGTCGGGTAAGACTTGCTGAGTAATTCCATACTCAGGGTTTATTCTCCCGTTGTTTTTAGGTGACGAAGCAGCAATTTTTTGTTGCTTTTGTACCAAGGTGGTTCCACATGAAGAAAAACAAGAGTGAAGCTGCGGGAGGACATGGTCCTCCATAAAAACTTTTATGTAAGAACTTATCGGGAGGAGTTTCTGCCTCCCTTGGTATTGTAATAATACTACTCAGCACTCGTGTTGTAGCTCTGGTCTGTAATAAGTAACTTGATCTTACTTTCTAAATAAATGTAAGTTTATGTAATCACTTCCGCATTTCTATATCTCCGATGTTCTGTAATGTCTGCAAGACGGGTGAAATGTTCCTAGAAAGGTAAGAAAGAAGATACCGAACTTATCAAGTGATTCAGGAACATCTACAGGGTTGTCTGATGTCTGTTGGACAAGGACAACTGTAGGTGGGCCTAATGACTTGGGAGGTTCCGTCGCAGCTGGTATCGGAGCGAAGCCCTTCTTTGCAGATATTATGAGGCATCTTCAAAAGGATTTTCTACAGACTTATCTAGATTTCTTCCATTCTTACCTCTTATATCTGAAGAATCTATATGAAAGACCAGATAGGAAGAGTGCAATGTATAGAAGGTATGAATCAACTAAGGTTGGTTCTGTAATTATACATGCATCATGACAAGAACCATACTAATAAAATTTCCCCCTTAGAAAAATGCCACCGCGCACAAGGAAGACTGCACGTAAGCATACTGGACCAATTGGTGTACCTCATCACCAACTTGCTCCATGGCAAGAGGATAGTAGTAGCGGAAGCAACGATCCGATTGGGGATCTTGAAGCCCGAGTAAATCAGCTTCAAGCGGAGCTTCAACGCAGGACGAACATATGGGTCACAGATGGCGATATAATAAATGAATTAAGAAGTCACATCCGCCGTCTGCAGGATCAGCTTGCTGATCGAGATTTAGCGCTCGATTGGGCAGTTCAGTCTCGTTCAGTGGCTTGGGCTAAGGAAGCAAAGGCTCGAGCCCGAGTCGAAGAACTTAGCTTTGCCATTGACAACCTGCAGGCGTATTGCAATACCCCACATGAGGAAGTCCATGTACTGTATTCGCAACTACACCCCAATGCACCTGCGGATCCTGTCGGGTCGGAAGCCGGACCCTCGCATCTTGCGGGAGAAGCGCTTGGTGGTGAGTTGGACCTTTTTAGGCCCCCTCCTTCTATGAGGCTGGTCGATGAATGATCTCCCACGCCCGACGACGAGGCTGCCAGGAGCAACCAGAAGCAGGAATAGTGGTGTAGTAGTAGAAATAGAAGTAGTGTATTGTATAATAGGTTGTACTATTGAATAATGGGTACTGTACTCCTATTGTATAAAATCGAGTCTGTATCATTACTCTTGTTAGTAATGTAAATCAGATGGTTTTTCTTTGGCATATTATATTTGTTTCCAAATGTTTGTTGCCACAGATGTCGTCCAAGATCCGATCACAGGATGCAGCTGGAACCTCCAGTGGGAGGGAGTCTACCCTAAATCCACCTCCTGTCCCTCCCACACTTGCCGAAGCGATTGCTGCCTTGGTAAATGCAACCGCAGATAATACCCGTTTTCTAAGAGAGATGGCGGGTCAACAGTTTCAACAACAAGGCGGGCGGGGTTATCAATAGGGCCCCCATGAAACCTCTTACTTAGACTTTTCAGAGACACGTCCACCCCTATTTGTCAAAGCCGAAGACCCGTTAGAGGCAGACGAATGGATTCGTGTCATCGAGCAAAAGTTCGGACTTCTGCGATGTTCGGAAACTCAGAAGCCTTTATTCGCAGCCCAACAACTGTGCGGCCCTGCCAGCACCTGGTGGGGAAATTTCGTGGCCGTTCAACTGGCCAATCATCAGATAACATGGGAAGAATTCAAGGTGGCCTTCCGTGAACACTATATCCCAGAAGGTGTCCTTCACATGAAGCAAGAAGAATTTATGAAGCTGAAGCAAGGAGGGGATACTGTTAATCAGTATCTCAATAAGTTCAATCATTTGTTGCAATATGCAATCGATCAAGTGAACACCGATTTGAAGAAGAAGAATTGTTTTATGAGAGGTTTAAATGATCGACTGCAAAGAAGATGGCAACCTACATAGATCTTACTTATGGAAGAGCTATCAGTACAGCATTAGCAGTAGAAGCGAAGTATGCAGGCGTCGAAAAATCTAAGGGATTTGGAGGTGACAGGCCTAGTCAGGGCCCAGTGAAAAGGCAACTGTTTGTTATCCGGCCTTCCAACCAGAATTGCTCTTTCTCTCGTCTACCCTCCTTCCCTTTTAAGCAACCAATATTTATTCGTCCCAATAATGCCCCCACTGCACCAAGTCAGCCGGGTGCCCCAAGCACTCGATTCCCTGCTCTTCCAAGTTCATCGACTGGATGTTTCAATTGTGGAAAATCTAGGCATTTCATCAAAGATTGCCCTTATCCGAAGCAGAACTAGTCAAATAATCAGCAAGGATCTGGGAATTCATCTCAAGTCAAGGGAAATACTTTGGGCAAAAATACAAAGAAGACAGGATGCATATATTATACGCAAGTGGCCACTACGCCGGATGGTGAACCGGTCATGATGGGTACGTTCCTTGTGGCCAATCATCCCGCAGTCATTCTCTTTGATTCTGGTGCTTTGCATACATTCATCAGCAAGAAATTTGTGGAGCAACATTGCATTTCATGCCATGAATCAAAAGAAGGGTTTAAAATTCACTCACCTGGGGGACAAATCTTTACTAGAGAAGTTGCCTATCAAGTGCCCGTAACCTTGGCCGGACGGGACTTTCCTACTAATATGATCGTTCTAAAAGGCCAAGACATAGATGTCATTTTGGGCATGAATTGGTTGGCCAAACATAAAGCAACCCTCAACACTGATCAAAGAACTATCAGGTTGAGTCATAATCAAGAGGAAATTCTATTTCCTATCCCCATTCCAACCAAAGCTACTGGCAGAGTTTATGAAGCCATTATACCGGAAATCAAGGATATTTCGGTAGTATGCGAGTTTCCCGATGTCTTTCCAGAGGATTTGCCTAGATTGCCACCTGAAAGGGATGTAGAGTTTGTAATTGAGTTGAAGCCCGGTACGGCTCCCGTATCTCGAAGATCGTACCGAATGCCTCCTAATGAACTGGCAGAACTGAAGATTCAATTACAAGATCTACTAGATAAAGGATTCATCCGGCCAAGCTCGTCACCATGGGGTTGTCCAGCCATATTCGTCAAGAAGAAGGATCAAACTTTACAGATGTGTGTGGATTATCGACCCCTGAATGAGGTCACTATCAAGAACATGTACCCTCTTCCGAGGATTGACATTTTATTTGATCAACTGACTGGAGCAAGGGTATTCTCCAAGATTGATCTCAGATCGGGCTATCATCAGATCCGTATCCGGCCAGAGGATATACCAAAGACCGCATTCACTACACGGTATGGATTATTTGAATACCTGGTAATGTCTTTCGGATTGACAAATGCTCCTGCCCACTTCACGTATTTGATGAACTCGGTGTTCATGCCCGAGTTGGACAAGTTCGTGGTGGTCTTCATAGACGATATTTTAATATATTCCAAGAATGAAGAGGAGCACGCCCAACATTTACGGATCGTGTTAACGTGCTTGAGAGAACATCAGTTATATGCCAAGTTCAGCAAATGCGCGTTTTGGCTGGAGGAAATTCAGTTTTTGGGACACATTCTATCTGCCAGGGGGATTGCGGTAGATCCCAGCAAAGTCAAGGACATTTTGGAGTGGAAACCCCCGACCACTGTTCATCAAGTCCGAAGTTTCCTTGGACTGGCTGGATATTACCGCTGGTTTATACCAGATTTTTCTAAGCTTGTGAAGCCAATCACAAGTTTATTGAAGAATGATATTAAATTCAATTGGTCTTCCAAGTGTAATGAAGCTTTTGAACAATTGAAGACATTATTAACCACTGCTCTGGTATTGGCTCAACCCGATATTAACAAGCCATTTGATGTGTATTGCGACGCATCAGGCAGTGGACTCGGCTGTGTGTTAATGCAAGAAGGCCGAGTAATCGCGTATGCTTCAAGGCAGTTTCGCCAACATGAGGAGCATTATCCAACTCATGATCTGGAGCTAGCTGCTGTGGTTCATGCCCTAAAGATTTAGCGTCATTATCTGCTGGGTAATATCTGTCACATTTATACAGATCATAAAAGCTTGAAGTATATCTTCACCCAGTCAGAGTTGAACATGAGACAAAGGCGATGGCTTGAGCTTATTAAGGATTATGAACTAGAAATTCATTATCACCCAGGCAAGGCCAATGTAGTGGCAGATGCACTTAGCCGTAAGATTTCCTATCACTGTCTTATGGTGAAGACCTCTGACAATACATTATGTCAAGGGATGGAGAAGCTAAACCTGGGAATGGTCCAACAAGGAACTCTTAGTCAGCTAAAGCTTGAGTCAGTCCTCTTGCAAAGGATAATTGATGCTCAAAGGGATAATGAGGGTATGAAACAGATTCGTGAGAAGATAAGGGCTGGAAAGGCCAAATGTTTCAAAGAAGATGATCAAGGCATTGTATGGTTTAATAACCGCATAGTGGTGCCGAAGAATGAAGAGGTCCACCAGCAAATTCTTGATGAAGCACATCTTAGTCGCTATTCTATTCATCCTGGAAGCATTAAGATGTACCAAGATCTAAAACAACATTATTGGTGGACGAAAATGAAGATCGAGATTGCACGCTATGTGGCTAGATGTGACACCTGCAGACGTGTCAAGGCCATACATCTGAAAGCTGCCGGTCCATTACAGTCTCTACCAATACCAACATGGAAATGGGAAGACATTAGTATGGACTTTATTGTGGGATTGCCTAGAACCGCAAAGGGGTATGACTCTATCTGGATTATTGTTGATCGGCTCACGAAAATTGCTCACTTTCTGCCAGTCAAGACATATTACCCGGTTCTTACCTATGCGGAATTATACATTGCTCGCATTCTCAGTTTGCACGGTGTTCCAAAGACTATAGTGTCGGATCGTGGACCTCAATTCGTATCCAAATTTTGGGAAGAACTTCATAAATCCCTGGGTACTAAATTGCTCCACAGTTCGGCCTATCATCCTCAAACAAGTGGACAGACTGAGAGGGTTAATCAAATACTTGAAGATATGCTGCGGGCATGTGTTCTGGACTTCTCACAGAAATGGGATGAATGTTTGCCCTTAGCGGAGTTTTCATATAATAATAGCTATCAAGAAAGTATCAAGATGGCACCCTTCGAAGCCTTATATGGACGACGATGTCGCACTCCGCTAAATTGGTCTGAACCTGGTGAAAGGTACTTCTTCAGGCCGGATATGGTGAAAGAGACCGAAGAAAAGGTTCAGAAAATAATTCATAATATGAAGAAAGCCCAAGCTCGTCAAAAGAGTTATGCAGACAAACGGCGAATGCCCTTGTATTTTCTTGAAGGGGACTATGTCTACCTGAAGGTTTCACCAATGAAGGGTGTATCGCATTTCGGGGTTAAAGGGAAGCTTGCACCCAGATACATTGGTCCATTCTCTATACTTGAAAGATATGGGCCAGTGGCGTATCGACTCCAACTACCCGAAACCTTGTCTGCGGTACATAATGTGTCCCATGTGTCACAATTGAATAAATGTCTTCGGGTACCAGATCGAATCGTTGAGGTGACAGATGTTGTTCTTGAACCAGACTTGACATATTCCGAATATCCCATTCGGGTCTTGGATCAAAAGGACAGGGTTACCCAGAGAAAAACTCTCAAGTTCTATAAGATACAGTGGAACCAACATTCTGAAGATGAGGCTACATGGGAAACTCAAGACTTTTTAGATAAGAATTTCTTGGGCTTTTTAGCCTCATGTAATTGGTAAAGTGTGTATAGTTGTTGTAATAAAAGAGTAAGCCCCACACCACCCCTGCCTTGTACCAGAAATAAGGAAATAAGAATGTGACACATTTCCTTTTCCATTACTTACCCTAAGACTTTTAATCTCGGGACGAGATTCTTTTATGGGGGGAAGGATGTAACAACCCTGGTGTTACTGCAACTAAAACTTGAGCATGGCATCATAAACATTGGCATTGCATATGTTTGACACACCTAGAGTGCATTCACTAGGTAAAAATTTCAAACAAGTTGTATTGTTATAGCATTTTGCAAATAGAACCCTGGATAGGGAACTTAACCCTAAATAGGGATTAAAGGGGGGTAAAACCTAACCCAAATTGAGAAAACCTAAAAGCTTTAGGGGAATAGTCATAAAATGATCCCAAGAATGAACTTGAATCACATTTATACCCCTGAGATACCAAAAACCCCATTTGAACACTGGAAAACCCTAAGTCCAAACCCTAGGGGCCTATGTGCAAAAACAGTACACATTTGGACTAAAGTGTAAAAACTACAATGTTAAGGCATATTAAGTCCTTTGGTTCACAAATATGTGAATTTGCAAGTTAAACCCTATGTTTTGGGTCTATTTGCAAAAATCACCTCTTAAGTCCTATATAGCCTAAGTCTAGGGTTTTTGCCCTAAGGCACCACATCAAAGTTGTAGAGCAATGGAAGGAGAACAACTTTGCTTAAGAGTATAAGCCTAGTTGTTAAGAATAAATCTGAGATAATTAAGCTCAAAGTTTGGCTGTCAGGCAATCCCTAGACTGAATTTTTAGTAGCAATGTGATGGGGTGAACTTTGAGCTCGATTTTGAATGGGATTCGGTGACTATTTGATGGTAAGCATTGTGGCAAAGTTGAAGATGGATTATAGGTGTATAACTTTGATGCAGCAAGTTGACTTAGCCACCACATAAAAGTGGGAGAAAATTTACCCCAAACATGGACTGACAGGCTGTCTGATGAAGCTGGCCATGGTACAGTGCATCGGGGAAACAGATAAGTATCCAGACCTCGCCGGCGATAAGGACGCCACGGCGGTCGGGATGGGCTGGCGGCCGCGGTGAATATCCTTGGTGTCGTGGTAGTAAGTCACTGAGGTGGCAGGCTCCAGTTAAACGGCGACCACCGTGCTGTCACCGGAATCCGCCGCACGGTATGCTCGCCAGCGCGATCCAGGGATCCGCGATCCTCATCCGGTTACAGCCGGTAGTCTATAAATTGAGTGCGGGCGCTGCTTCGTCACCATATTCCACACATCAGCGACTAAGCGCTTGACTCAAGCTCACCGGAAAACCCACGTAGCCCCAACTCCCTCTCTCTTCTGTTCTTAGCTCCGCCGAGAAGAAACACCCGTGGCCAGCGCTCCTCGGGTCAGTAATTATCAAATTGCTCCCTGTTTTAGTTAGTCTTTGATCTCTTATTGCTCTTGGATGTGGCAAATTGAAGTTTGGCCGAAGCCCATCACTGGAACGCACCCGTGCTCTGTAAAACGCTGCCATGACACCCTCTCCGTCGCCCCACCTTTCTACTCGTGCCTAGTCCAAAACTTAGCATGTGCGTCATCTCTAGTGAACCCAGGAACCTTTCCCTAGCTTCAATTTGGCAAGCCAAGCCTTCGGTTATCCGGAACACCTTAATCCACTTGATCACCCGCACTGTCACCATGGTCAGAGCATGATAGACCGCCTCTAGCGAAATTGATTGGGGGGAAAGGTGCGGTAGGAATCTAATTTGGTCCCTGTCGCTCAGGAGCTCCAGCCGTAGCGTCATCCGGCCGATCTAGCTCACCGGAGCTCGGCTCCCACCGTGGATCGCCGTCGGGGACTTCACCTTGCAAAGGGATAGAAGTATGGGGATCTTTTTGTAAGTGGTCAGCGACTTGGGGAAACAGTAGAGAAACCCGTTTCCAATTGTTTGGAAAGGCAAGGGCCTCTGCGCAAACTCGCCCCACGGGCGCGGACGCGCGCGCGATTTCCGCGTGGATTTGGGGCGCCGGGGCTGAAACCGGCCCATCACTGTTTAAACCTTTTCTTTTTCTTTTTCAGTAGAGATTTGGAAATCTGTTATAAATTGTAGAAAAATCCTAAAATTGTCAAACCAATTTTCCTAGACCTCTTATTTTCCATAGTATTTAATAAAAATAATTTCATGATTTTTATATTAAATAAGGAATTTCGGGGTATTTAAAATAGCCTACAACATTGATTCTGGATTTTTAGAAAATAGATAATAAGTCAAAAAATGATCAAACTTTTTATATAAGCTCTACACATTATTTAGAAGTCTTGGGTAGAGTTTGGTTTGATTTGGACCTTGTTTGCTAACTAGAACCCAAAACCCCCACCCCTGCCCTTTGAACTCTTTTACTGACTCCGGAAACCCTAAGTTCTCGGAGTTCCGTGAAGGAAAATTATATTCAAGACCTTAGATAATAAATTCTTATTATCTTTGCACTCTCCTGAGCATTACATGGCATTCATTCTTATATACATATATATGGTTATGTTTAGAAAACGAAGAAGAGATCGAAGTGACCGAAGAGAAGACACCACCACCTTTGGAATCTCAGACAGGGACTTGTCTCTACTTTGACATCTGCGGACCCGAGCCTGACTCACCTACTAACGAAGGTAAGCCCCGGTGCATTTACCACCTTCCTTGATGTTTTTAAAATCTTTCTCACTTGCCTGCTACATTAGGTGATAGGAGTTGATTGTTTAAACAATTCCTGCATTACCTTCCTTGCACTTGATTACCCCCCTCTTGAAACCCTGTTTTTACAAAAGGTTTTACTATGCTTAGTATTGCTTTAGCAAAAACAAAAGGTTTTGTTTTATAAAAGATGATTGACAAAGTAGGAGGGATGTTTTTGAAAATAAAACTTGATGGTGAGTCCATCATGGCCATGATGGATTCAACATCGGAAAAGATGTACCTCTGCCAGGTACTAAGTTTTTGGGGTTAAATGATTAAGCTGAGACCGGACGGGTGACTTGCACGAGAAAAGAGTCTCGGTGTAGTGTCTCCATCTAAGTCGATTAAGGATCGTCTCGATGTAGGCTTGATGACTGAGGACCCTTTAATTGGTCACATGCCTCGTCATGGGTAAGCCTTGCCTCGGGCAGACTAAGGCCAGAATAAGATAACACGAAATGGGCGTGGAGCGGTGGCGAGAGTAGCGTGTACCCTCCGTAGCAAGAGGCTGGACGGTGGTGTATCTATGCTCTCGGTTTGCGTGAACCTGATCTGGTCTTAAGAACCCCGGTGGCGGGTTGACATATGCAAGGGTTAAGTGCTACATATGTCGTGTGATTGGAGATCCTCAGCTGAGTATAATCAATTCAGATCGCCGTACCTTCGCGGTTATGAAGGCTTGGTCACTGACCTATACGTAGAATTCCACTAAAGAAGAAGGGATTGATGAGAAACTGGCTAGTGCAGGACAAGTGTTTGAACTAGAGTAGAAAGAACTCTAGATGCAGGTAATTTTACTAACTTGACAATAAAACTGGATTTTTAAGGATCCACTTTAGTAAGCATTTATGCAAAACAGAGTCTTTGATCATTAAGGGACCTTACCTTGACTCCCTGATAACCAGCATACCCTTGAGAGTCTTTTCTTTAGTCGGGTAAGACTTGCTGAGTAATTCCATACTCAGGGTTTATTCCCCCGTTGTTTTTAGGTGAGGAAGCAGCAAATTTTTGTTGCTTTTGTACTAAGGTGGTTCCACATGAAGAAAAACAAGAGTGAAGCTGCGGGAGGACATGGTCCTCCATAAAAACTTTTATGTAAGAACTTATCGGGAGGAGTTTCTGCCTCCCTTGGTATTGTAATAATACTACTTAGCACTCGTGTTATAACTCTGGTATGTAATAAGTAACTTGATCTTACTTTCTAAATAAATGTAAGTTTATGTAATCACTTCCGCATTTCTATATCTCTGATGTTCTGTAATGTCTGCAAGACGGGTGAAACGTTCCTAGAAAGGTAAGAAAGAAGATACCGAACTTGTCAAGTGATTCAGGAACATCTACAGGGTTGTTTGATGTCTGTTGGACAAGGACAACTGTAGGTGGGCCTAATGACTTGGGAGGTTCCGTCGCATAATTAGAAAATCCAGAGAAAAAGAAAAAAGGGAAAGCAGCCCAGTCGGCCCACTAAGCCTAGCCAGGCCGCGCGCCCGCGCCGTTTGACAGGCAGACCCCACCTGTCAACGGTAGTTCTCCCTCGCGCGCGCCCTCCCTATCTCGCTCGCAGCCCAGTGGGGCCGATCTGTCGGTGCCAGTTACTTCGCCCGCTCGTTCTCTCTCTCTGTCTCGCTGGCCGGATCGCTAGTCACCGAGCCGTTGCCCCGCACGCCCCTTTCTTCTCTCTCTGCGCCGTGGGCCTGCCCAGTCAGTTCCGCCCCCTCCGCGATCGCCGTGGACCAACGCGTGCGCACTCACGCACGTCAACAGATTTCTTGGCCACGATGCCCGCCCACGCGCCCAGCTCCCTTCTTAGAGCCCTGCAAGTGCCCCGCGCACACCCCTCGCCTCATTTCGCTCAGCTTCACCCTCTCTCGCGCTCTGCTCACACCGCCAGCTGCCACCGGAGACCCACGCCCACGTTCCCGGCCATCCAGCTCGCCGGAGACCGCCCGAAGCCTCATCGAGCTCCGGTCCGAGGTGAGACACCCGTCCCCGTGCCCAATTTCCCCTATTGCGCCCTGTGTTCGGCCAATTTCGCCTTCGCCGGTGCTCAGCCGCGGTGGTCCACCATGCTCGCGCGGTGGCCGGCCGATTTAGCCTGGTCTACTTCCCTAGAGTAGGTCCCTGTGTCACCCCTGCCTCTGCTGAAGCTAGCCCAGACCTTAGCGCGCCTTAGGACCCCTTCCCGTGGCCGGAATGGCTCACCGGAGTTGCTTCGGCCCGCCCGAGGCTTTCTCACCGCCGTTCTCCCATCTCTGCCCTTGGATTCATGGCCCCTTCCTCTCCATTGAGTTCGTCGTGGCGTTCTCTCCTTCTCTGCCCAATCCTGGCGACCCCGGACCCTCCTAGCTCACACCTGCCTCAACTCCAGCAACCTCACCGCCGCGGAGAGGAGCAGCGCCGCCCGCAGCCGTCTGTTTTTCCCCCGGTCTGATCCCCTTCGTCTGATCCTGATCGCACGGCTCGGACCTCGGATACCGCTTCGCGCACGCACGCCCTGTGCCCTTGGCCCGCTTGTCAGCGCCCAAACCCCCTGGCGCTGGGCTCGCTCGGTCAGCACGCTCTCCCCCTCTGTCGTTGACACTCCCTGGCCCACCTGTTAGCGCTCGCCCGCTTGCGCGCGCACGCCCTCGACCGTAGATCTAATCTTAGCCGTTGGTTTTAGATCTGACGGTTAGATTCACCCGATACCCCTTCGCGCGGTAGTTTTTCTTAAAGAGACCCTTAGTTTACTGGAAATCAACCCGTCGTCCCTGGTTTTCGCGCGCAGAACCCTGTAATCTTGCAGATTTAGCCCTGGACTTTTAAATATTCATAGAATTGGCCCTAATTTCATATTTTGAATTCCCCAACTTGTTTATTTCATAACTTTTGCATATGAACTCCAAATTTAGTGATTCAAATTGCAAAATGTTCATAGAATTATTCTCTGTTTAAATAAAATAGGTTCACTTACTGACTGCACACTCTAATTTTTAGGATTGAATATGAACTAATGTAGGTGTATGTTTTATTTATTTAATAAATAAATAAAGGAGAACCTTAGAGATTTAAACTTGTTTAAGCTTGTGAGATTAATAATATGTATTACATAAGTTCATCTCTGTTCTAAATTTTAGGTCACCATAAAATAAATTGACCTATGGTTATGTACTTGTAAATAACACTTAGGGAAATAATAATCTATTTTTAAATAAAGTTAATGTATGTTGTAGTTTATGTTATACTTTGAATTCATTATCCCTTATGTAGTATTGTGTCTTTTTAAGAAGTGTTCCATTGTTTGTACATGTTTGGTGTGATGTTCATTTGTACTTTCCAAATGTATTGAATGCATGCTCGCTTTATTTAGACAACGAGCAGTCTGAGGTTCCTGAATGTGTTGTTGGAGACCTCCCTGAGCAACAACCTGGTGAAGGCAAGTGTCCTCTGAGCCATTATGTCCTACATACTTTATGATTCACTATCCTGCATTACTTTATGAAACCTAAGGATTGACTAGTCTGTATTCACTTATCCTTGTTTACCTTTTGGGTTACCATGGTTAGCATGTTGCTATTGCCTTAACTTAATCAATGAACATGATGTGAACATTTATGATACGACACTGTTATCCCGATTATGTGGATGATCTTGTGATACCTTAGGGGGCTCAGGCCTTTTTCCTAAGTACCTCTCCGTAAGGACCTGTTCGTGGAGTGACCACTCGGGATAACAGTACAACCATGAGGGTGGAATGGGACGCCCTTAACTGATTAATTAGATGAATCTAGGGGTGTAGTTGGCTTTGCCGGAGGGCCGTCAATGGGGACCGGGATGTAGTGCTCACTCTGCCAAGGTTAGGGTGCAGAGGTTCGTTCGATTTGGTTTTGTTAGTCACCCACCTTAGGGAGGTTTATTGCGTTTGTACGACTGGCGAAACCTAACAAGCAGCTATGCACCAGGGGAGTCTTTGTAAAGGCTACGTAGTGTATCTCTGGCCATTCACCTTGGTAGTGAAGATCGGGTCTGTACAACCCGGGCTGGAAAGGGATCACGACTTGTGGGTAAAGTGTACAACCTCTATAGAGTGTTAAAAACTGGTATATCAGCCGAGCTCACGGTTAAGAGCAGCCTTGGGACCCTCTTTGATTAGAAGAACTTTGGATACTTTTATGTTGATGATTAACAATGATGTTATAAAATCTGATCTCTGGTATTTCCTCTTTTGATGAGGTACTTCTGGTCAATAACTGGGTTATTTACTAAAACTTGGCTCTACTAATAATAATAAATACTTGACCAACTAAAAGCAACTGCTTAACCTCAACTCCATATACAGTTAGTCCACTTTAGCCAAACGGGACATTTGCTGAGTACGTTGATGTGTACTCACCCTTGCTTTACACACCACCCCCACCCTAGGTTGTCCCCAGTGTACCCAATGCTCAGGAGGTGATGCTGGCAACATCGATGCCTTTGAGGAGTTCTAGGAATATGACGAGTTCTAGTTCTTTCTTAGTGGCAAACCCCCAGTCAGCTGCCTGTGTAGGCTTAGCATCTACATTTCGTATTTCCGCACTTTGATAGTTATGTTGAACAATGGTTATGTAATAGACTCTGTGGATGTCTTGGACATCTTGATGTAATCAAGTACCTTTCCGCTATTTATTTCGAGCATTGTGTGATGATGTCCAATTATGTAATCGCTATGTACGTGAGTTTCTGATCCTGGCACGTACATGGTTCACATTCTATTTGCCTTCCAAAACCGGGTGTGACATAAGTGGTATCAAAGCCTTGCTGACTGTAGGACCGCTAACCTAGACTAGAATGGTCACCCTAAGGACTATAGACCCTTACTCTTACCTTGACCTTAGAGTTCTTTCAAAAGTTGGTCATCTTGACCTACTCTATGTTATTTACTCATCTCAAAAGGTTTTGTCTCACTTTTCTATCTGTTTACTTTCTGGTCTCATAGTTCTACTCTTACTCTTGTGCTTACGATGTCTTTTGTAGATGGCCCGTATTTGGTGCACTGCACGTAAGTCTGTGATCCCCTTTTTGCCTTCTCACCTGGCGGAGCGTCCCCTACATCGCACGGTGCCAGGTCAGTCCAGTCACCTAGAGAGACTGCACCGTCGCCTGCACGAGGAGTAGGAGCGTCGACGCTAGGAGCAGGACCAGGAGCACTAGAACTCTTCCCCCCTCGCCTCAGCGGGAGGTGGAGTCTGAGAGGCCTCCTTCCCCTACACCTCAGCCAGAGATGCCCCTGCACCACGTCAGGGCATCCCGGCTGCTGGAGGAGACCCTGATGGAGACGACGACGACGCTGGTGGTAGTTCGAGCCATGGCACGGAGCTCTCGGAGGAGCTGGAGCCGGAGGGATGGATCGCTAGACCCATCACTCATGACGCCGCTCGGGTGTCACTTCCACAACGCTGTCGATACCTTGCTGCGTCGGGCCTTCGACCAACACACATGGTCTATCAAGTACCATTGTGTAGTTCAGTAGCATTGTCGCGGGCTATACCCGGACCAATGGGAGGTTACTTGCTTGGTGCGCCGTCCGGACGATGATCTCCGGGGTGCAGAGGCCTTCTTAGAGCACTATTCTATTACTGAGAGGGATAATGCCGAGGCAGCCATGCAAGATGCAGCACGGTAGGCACTATCTCAGTATTGCTCATTGTTCAGTGGGGTAGCTTATGGCCTCAACCTGAAGTACTACCCTCGCCGTTCGACCGGCAGTGCTGGAGGTGTGATTGCCTCGCCAGTTGGTGAGGGCAATCCCAGGCTGAACAACATGGTCAACTTGGCCGTCGTGCTCAACACAGAGTTGGACCATGCCCTTGATGAGTTGGGCATGGTTCAGGCGGAGGTTGCGGAATTGCGTACTGAGTGCGCAGCACGCCACTATCTGGATGGTGGTTCTCCCGCCCCTGTCGAGATTCAGCACCCTTACCGTTCACCGCCCTATGGTCGCTTCAACTATGGTACCCAGACTGCAGGACCCGGATAGATTTGGATCCCTAGATCGACAGAGCCGGAGTCTGTAATAATGCTTAGTTCAGTATCTTAGTCTAGTCAGAGTTAGTTTGCTTATTTTATGTTGGATGCTTGTTATGATGAACATGTACTAAAGTTGGATCTTTGTAATGATTGTCACCAAGGTGTGGGTATCCCCTGCAACTTGGTGTAGTTATTAATAAAGTCAGTTATTTAGTTGGGTAATCCATCTATTTCCACTTTCCTCTTTATCTGAGAAACCGTCAGTGAAGATGGTCAATTGTTCAGTGCTATGAAAATCTTCTATACATATTTTCTTATGCTGAAAGACTGCAGAGTTAGATTTGATATATGTGTGTGATTTCTACAGATGTCTGAGAACATGCGCAGAGGTGCGAGGCGTGCTCAGCCTGAACGGCAGGCACCCCAAGTGGAAGCAGCCCCGCAGCAGCATTTGCCACCGCCACCACCGATGACTATCAAGCAGATGTTTTTGATGCAGATCCAAGCAGTCCAGGCAATTGGTCAGACCTTAACAGCTATGCTGCAGGTGCAACAGCAGCCACCACGCCTCAGCCTCCAATGCAAGTCCAGATGCCACAAGTGCCCAGAGACAAGCGGGCAGAGTTCATGAGGGGTCATCCCCCAGTATTTGCCCACTCTGCTGATCCCATGGACGCTGAAGATTGGTTGCGTACCATGGAGCGTGAGTTGCACACTGCCCAATGCAGTGATCGTGAGAAGGTGTTGTATGGTCCCCGACAGCTGAGGGGAGCAGCACAGTCTTGGTGGGAGTCCTACCTCGCCGCCCATGCCAACCCTGAAGCCATCACTTGGGAGGAGTTCAGGGATAACTTTCGTCGCTACCATGTGCCCGAGGGACTGATGATAGTGAGGAAGGAGGAGTTTGTCGCCTAGAAGCAAGGTCCCCTGTCCGTCAGTGAGTATAGAGACAAGTTTCTGCAGCTGTCGTGTTATGCCCCAGAGGATGTCAACACGGATGCCAAGAGACAGTACCGCTTCTTGAGAGGATTGGTCGATCCCCTCCATTATCAGCTCATGAACCACACCTTCCCTACCTTCCAGCATCTGATAGACAGAGCAATCATGATATAAAGGAAGCGTCGGGAGATGGAGGATACGAAACGCAAGATTGGTGGACCTCAGGTTGGGAGTAGCAGCCATCCTCGCTACTCAGGCAACCCACCTCAGCAATTCAAGCAAGGTCACCAGCACCAGCACCAGCATCAGCGTCAGAACCAACAGCAGCAGTACCAGAGGCAGTTTCCTCAGCAGCAGCAGTACCGTCAGAACAACCAGCAAGGAAAAAATCAATACCAGCGTCAGAACAACCAGGCAGCCCGTCTTCCTGCCCAGCAACCAACCAGAGCAATCAAGCAGCGCCAGCTCAAAGAGGAAGTCGTGCATGTTTCCACTGTGGTGAACAAGGTCATTGGGCGAATCATTGCCCAAAGAAAGCAGCTCAGCAGCAGCCAGCTCCCAATGCCCCAGTCAGGCAGAATGCAATGCAGCAAGGAGGCAACAACCGTGGGCAACCTCGTGCCCAGTATAGAATGATGAACCACCTAGAGGCCGACACAGTCCAGGAGACTCTAGGAGTGGCACTAGGTACGTTTTCAGTCGAGTATCATTCCGCAAATGTCTTATTTGATACTGGAGCAATGCATTCTTTTGTGACTGCATCATGGGTAGAATCACATAATATACTAGTAGCACCCATGTATCCACCTATGAGAGTTAGTTCAGTTGGTGGAAGGACCCAAACTGATAGATTTTGCCCTAGTGCAAAGGTTCAAATAAGGGGGATAGAGTTCCCCGCCGATTTGATAGTTATGGGTAACCAGGATACAACTATAGATGTCATCCTAGGGATGAATTGGCTAACCAAGTATCAAGCCAGCCTTAGTTGTGATAAGACAACAATGTGTTGGGGCGAAGGCGAAGACGCTACCCTTCGCTCTAGGCCTTCGTCAACTCGCTGCACCAACGGAGGCAAGACGACCGGAGTGGCCCACCCTTCGTCCCCTTCACTGCAAGACGAAGGCCTACGATGAAGTCTCTCCACCCCACATCCTCACCCGACCTGGAGGCCCACGTGGGATTTGGCCCATTGTAACAGGCCCCGCATGGACAAGCGTGTTACGGGCCTGATTTGTAATAGCTTTTTTGTAATGACAGTCTGTAACCCTCCTTTATGGGAATATTCTGGGGATAATCCAGGTGCCTGAGGGCATAAACGTCCTTACATCGGGACGTTGGGCGCTCGGGCACCTATAAATACCCTCGTACAGTGCCCTTGAGAGGCCGAATTAACAGAGCAATTGCCATCTCAAGTTAAACCTTGTTTACAGTCTTTCTACTCCCCCGCTGGATCATCTTGCTCAGGAGAGCAAGTTCCAACATTTGGCGGCCACCGTTCGTGCTACGAGCAAACCACCCGCGATGGCACCCAAGAGAGCTAGCTCAAAGGCAGCCCCATCCGTCGATGAAGTAGTGAAGGCAGCACTGCTAGTCGAGAAAAAGGGCAAGGCCCTCGTAGACAACACCCACCAAGAAGCCTGCGAAGACGATGCACTCAGCAAGAGACAGCGCAATGATCAACCCACTCCCGAAGGCACCCTCCACACCTGCAGCTCCTGTAACACCCGGTTTTAAGGGGACAAAGCCGAGTGCATCTCATACATGCGCCAAGAAGACAACATATATAATAAAAGAGTGTATAGAGATAAATGTCACAATAATCAGAGTACTTAATACATAGCAGAAGTCTTACAAAATAAAAGATAAATATAACAGGATCTAAAATCCATCCTTGGCGCTAGAAAGTCAACTGGGAGACGCCACCTAGATCGAATCGAACTCCTCGATATGCGGCTCCTCTTGAACCACCTGTTCTTCTCCTGTGGGGGGGTGTGAGACAGTAAGGGTGAGCTCACACATGTTCATCGCTCAACAAGTTGTGGGGAATAATGGGGCATGAACTCACCAAAGGTGGGAGCTCATGAAGTGTAAGGCTTATCAAAGAAAATGGTTAAAGCTGAGCATTGCTTTTAATGTTGGTCAAACTTCTATTAGCAATTACTAGATGTAAGTAAATACCAAACCATAATAAATAATAGAACAAAATTAATAACAAATCCCATGCAAATGCAAATGACAAATTGAATTTAGGTTCCATAAATTAATCATGTGAGGGTCCGAGCCGCTCATGACCGTGAGCACGGCTAGTATACTAGTTTTACACTCTGCAGAGGTTGCGCATCTTTACCCACAAGCCGTGTTACCCATCTGCCAAGGGGTCATGAATCCCATACACCTCTACCAAGGAAGCGAGGCAGGGTAACACTACGAGGCCTTTACAAAGTTCCACTAGCTTCAGAAATCCCGCTACAGTTTATAGGAAGCTCCAGTGCAGGAATCCCTCGCCTGACTGCCATCGCAGCAAAATCAACCCAAGGACCTCCCTACACTGACCACTCCCCTACTGCCCTTGCCCCTTTCGGGTAAGGAAGACCTCCACTAGCTTTCCTAGTTAATCAGCCAAGGGCGTCCCATTAAACCCTTGTGGTAGCACTGTTTTCCCGGGTGGTCGCTCCATGTTCCAATTAATATAATGATCTTATCATGAACATAAATAACATAACAGAATAATTGGAACATGGATGTAATGAAATATTAATCCCAAAACCATATAGAGCAATAGCATAACTACCCAAGTGATTCAGGGATAAACAAGGTAAAAGGATAAACAGTCTAGGATGACCTATTGGGTCCCATCAAAATTAAACCTATGCATTGAATAGTGATAATAAAGAATATTATTGGGTAAATGAAAGTGATCAAGGGCACAACTTGCCTGGCACTTGAGATTCCAGTTACTACGGTGATTCTTCAAATCCTCGAAACCTCGTGCTAGTGGTAGCAGTACAAACAAACATGGTATTGATAAAATTTAACATCACACCAAACATAAGTGTAAACTGTGTAATAATAATCTACGTGTCGCTACGAGATTGCGGAATCGAGAATTACTAAGATCGGAGTTACGATTTTATAGAAGTTCTATGTGATTAAAATATTAAACTATATTATAAATTGGTTAGTATAGATCATATGAGAAATTATTCTATAAATAAGTATCTCAACTTTAATCTAAATCATAAGTTGACCATAGGTCTTATTCTAGTAGATTGTAATGATAAGCAGTTTAACCAGACTAATTAACATAAGTTAAATATAAGCCTAATTATAAAAGAACAAGCTATGATATAATAAATGTTGTTATTGCACAGTAAATATTTATACGAGAATAACGCAACTTGAACGGATCAAATCGGAGTTACAACGGGAAAGTTATGAATTTCCGAAGGTTTTATGTACTTGGTATTTGATTAATTAAGAAAGCAATTCGAATATTATTTTCATGCCAAAATAGAGACACTAGGTGATAAACAATAATATTTTAAAATTATAGGAACTAGAATGGATTAATTTGGACTAAGTATGAATTTCCTATGAATTAAACGAGTTCTAGAATTATTCATACACTAGAAATTCATTTTTCTAATTCATTTATCAATTTCCCATGGGTCCTGGATTACGCGCACAATTAGCAGATAGTACAGGGTCTTCTACGCAAGAATGCCTATGACTCATAACTCCTTTGTTGTGGATTGCGAGTCGATTCCATTTAAACTAGGGGTCTCTTTTACAAAGATGCACAGCCGAAGAGGTATGGATGGATTCTGGCCATTGGATCTCATTCTGAGGGCCATGATTAGATGACGCATTAGGTGAATAGGTACGCAGTCTCGGCCACCGGATTTCAGTCGAACGGTTATGATTTTAAAAGGGTTCGATCTAATCTACGCTGTTCATCGCAAGATCGATGGTCGAGGGCAAGCACACTGCCAAATCTAATCGTGTGCGCCCACCATGAATCCGACGGTCATAAGCGATTGGGGCGAATCGTTTTCTTATCTCAATCTCAGTCGGCCATCCGGAGATCGACGACTGAGGGGCATCTTCCCCAGTCCAGTCGCGTGAAGCGGCGCCGCCCCACCATTACGACGGAACTCGCCGGAGCTACCTGGTTTCCCAACCCCGACGCCCTAAATCCCGATTGAGTTGCTTCTATACGCTGCGAGGCACGAAACGAGTACGCTGGTGGGTAACGTACCTAGCTTGGTGACCGACGAAGAAGTGTTTCACGGTGTGGCACGACGCACGCCGACGCCGAGAAATTCCGAGCTTCCCAGGCTTCAAGTCCACACGGCAGTGCCCTGAACTCAACCCAAGGAACCCCGCGAACCCACAAGGCCAGCCCTTTTGGTCCGAAAAGCTTCGCAGGCTAGGTTCCACGGCGGCGTTCACCCGGCACCCTCTCTCCTACTGTGATCTCTCCCTGGTGGTGGAGCAAGGTGCCCTGGGTTTTTTTTCTTTGGGGTCCACATGGGCGCGGTCGTATAAGTAGCCAGGTAGGGAGGATTCACGTAGAGGGGAAAGGTTGACTTCCACCGGCGAGAATCCCGGTCGGTTCTCAACGAACCGCGCGACATTACCGGCCGGGGTGCTCACGCGAGGATTCCACTGGTTAAAGGTTAGGGATAAGGCGCTACGGGAATTGGCACAGCCTTTATGCGCGCAGGTGGATTCCAAGTCGCAGCCGATTTTACCGTGCGAACCCACCACCTGCGCATACTTCCCCGGCGGAATCGGTCAGCCCGCAACGGAAATTCCCAAACGCGGGTGGGGACGATGACTCTGCCAAAGAGACCCACACGACAGAGACAGGATGAGAGAAGGAAAATATCAAGGCGACTAGCACCAAGGGCCCACACGTCAGATTCCGAGGGCTCACAGTCACACGCACGGACGCCGAATAGGTGGGGTCCGCCGGTCAGTGTCTTGTAGTGGGATCCGCAGTTGGGCTGCGCGGGTTGAAGAGTGGAGGTGGGCCGCGACGAAAGGAGTTGGCCCAAGAGCAGATCTGTTCTCTTTTTCTTCTTTTCTTTTCTTTTCCTTTTTATTTCTAAATTCATAATTTAAATTCCTGTTTTGAGTTACAATTTTCAAATTCAAACTTGTGATAAATCTACACTCAGATTATAAGTATGACTAGTGTAGGATTTATTTATTTATGAATTTATTTTGTATTTTATAACATTTCTTTCTCCTATTTTCATTCTCTTGATTTTCAAATCTAAATTTAAATTTTGTTATGAGTCACATCTTGGATCAAAAGGTACCAAATTCACATATTGGTGTAAGGACATATATTCTTATTGATATATTTTATTTTAACTGATTCATTTGTTTGGTAGATGTCTGAATCATGCATAGCACTCATATTGCTTTCGATCTTTTTAGAAAAATAACATCTTGGATATGGGATGAGAAATTAAAAGTCACTTCAAAAGTAGATATTCATGTAAATAAATGATTAGGGTGCAACATTTAATGATATGCATAATTATTTAGTTGAATTAAAAACTTTTCTATTACTTCTTTTTTTTAAAGAATTCTTGGTTTTCACAAATTCAGTTCTCAATTTTCAATACTCCAGGACAATTCCAGATATCTGAATTTACTATTTCATTTCTTCATATATTTATTTTATTATTATGATTTTTTTCTTATACAAAATTTTGGGCCTTACAGCTCCGGAGGACAACCACAAGAACCACCCCCAGGCTTCGCACCACTAGAGGGCGAGGACGCCACAGAGGACGGCGAAGTCATCAGCATCTCAGCAGAAGAATAGCTACAACTACAGGCCCTGCGCATCAAGAACCGTAACCTTCAAAAGCGGAAAGAAATCCTCGAGGCCAAGCGCCAACGTGTCTCCGCGCAAGCCAAGGTGCGCCAGATGATATGAGACGAGGAGCAGAGGGCTCGGGAACTCGAGCAAGAGATTGCGCTCATGCAGTGCGAAGGCCAACACGATCTGCAGCACGACCCGCCCCTCCAACAGCGCGTGCCAGTCGGAGACTTATTCATTTCCCAGCGCAGACCCTTCATCCCGCACACCGCAGCTTTCCAGGGCATCAACTACCTCGATGAGCGAAGCCCCCTGGCACCACAACTGCAAGTGTCACCATGGCCCGCCAACTTCAGGGCAGGGACCTACCCCAAGTACAACGGTAGCACTGACCCAGCACAATACATCATGAGCTATCAAGTCGCCATCGCATCATCCGGAGGGGACGACACCACGATGACCAAGTCTTTCATCATCGCCCTAGAGGGTTCGGCCTTGACCTGGTACACCAGGTTGCCCCCATTGTCCATCGACTCCTGGAGAAGTCTCCGGGACAAGTTTCTGCTTAACTTCCAAGGGTACCACCCAGACACCGATGCCTTGGCCAAGCTGTCACTCTGCAAACAGCAAGAGAAAGAAATCCTGCGGGAGTACTACCGCAAGTTCCTGACTCTCAAGTCACAACTGCCCTCGGTCGACGACCAAATTGCCATACACTACGCCATCAGTGGCCTTCGGGCTGGCGTCCTGTACAGTCACTGCATTAGGGACCCACCCAAGAACCTCCAAGAGCTCTATCAGTTGTTTGAAAAGTACGCCAGATCCGAAGAGCTCCATCAGCGCAAGGTTGAGTCTCAAAGAAAGCCCAAGGGCCCTTCGCAGTCCACTTCGAGCGAGGGCAGCGTCTCCACCATCTAGCGACGTCTTCGGCACCAGATGACTCAGTCGAACTGGTCCCTCGGAGGGCAAATGTTGGGGCGAAGGCGAAGACGCTACCCTTCGCTGTAGGCCTTCGTTAACTCGCTGCACCAACGGAGGAAAGACGACCGGAGCGGCCCACCCTTCGTCCCCTTCATTGCAAGACGAAGGCCTACGACGAAGTCTCTCCACCCCACATCCTCACCCAACCTAGAGGCCCACGTTGGATTCGGCCCATTGTAAAAGGCCCCGCACGGACAAGCGTGTTACGGGCCTAATTTGTAATAGCTTTTTTGTAATGACAGTCTGTAACCCTCCCTTATGGGAATATTCTGGGGATAATCCAGGTGCCTGAGGGCATAAACGTCCTTACATCGGGACGTTGGGCGCTCGGGCATCTATAAATACCCCCGTATAGTGCCCTTGAGAGGCTGAATTAACAAAGCAATTGCCATCTTGAGTTAAACCTTATTTACAGTCTTTCTACTCCCCCGCTGGATCATCTTGCTCAGGAGAGCAAGTTCCAACACAGTGAAGTTAGTGTCCCTATCAGGAGAAGAAGTGTTAATGGAATTGGTCTTGTCAGGACCGAGGAAATGGAGTTGTCACCAAGTCACCGCTCGTATTGAGGAGATTAAACCATCAGAGGCTATCAGCGTAGTATCAGATTTCCCAGATGTGTTTCCTGAGGAGTTACCAGGTATGCCACCTGAAAGGAAGGTTGAATTTGCCATAGAGCTTATTCCAGGCACCGCCCCTATTTCCAAGAGAGCCTATCGAGTGTCCGGACCAGAGTTGGTGGAACTCAAGAAGCAGATTGATGAATTGTTAGAGAAAGGCTACATCAGACCGAGTACCTCACCTTGGGCAGCCCCAGTATTGTTTGTGGAGAAGAAGGATGGCACGAAAAGGATGTGCATCGATTATCGAGCTTTGAATGAGGTTACTATCAAGAACATGTACCCCCTGCCCAGAATTGAAGATTTATTCGATCAGTTGAGAGGAGCCAGTGTGTTCTCAAAGATAGATCTGAGGTCAGGCTACCATTAGCTCAGAATCCGACCCTCAGACATACCGAATACAGCCTTCATCACCAAGTATGGACTATATGAGTTCACGGTCTTGTCATTCGGTTTGACGAATGTGCCAGCTTACTTCATGTACTTGATGAACATTGTGTTCATGGACTACCTCGACAAGTTCGTAGTAGTGTTCATTGATGATATTCTTATATATTCCCAGAATGAGCAATAGCATGAGGAGCATTTGAGGAAAGTACTTCAGAGGCTACGAGATTGTTAGCTGTATGCCAAGCTTAGCAAGTGCGAGTTCTGGATCGATGAAGTCATATTCTTGGGTCACATTATAAACCGAGAAGGATTGGCTGTAGATCCGAAAAAGGTAACAACTATCTTGGACTAGAAAGCACCAAAGGATGTTCGAGGAATCAAGAGTTTCATCGGAATGGCCTGTTATTATCGACATTTCATTGAAGGTTTCTCCAAGATTGCCAGGCCAATGACAGCCTTATTAGCAAAGAAGGTTGAGTTCAAGTGGACCCCAGCATGCCAGAAGTCTTTTGAGACATTGAAGGAGAAGTTGACAACGACACTAGTACTGTGATGTGTGTTGATGCAGGAAGAGAGAGTAGTGGCATACTCGTCCCGACAGTTGAAGATTCATGAGAAAAATTATCCTACTCATGATCTGGAATTAGCAGTCGTGGTTCATGCATTGAAGACCTAGAGGCATTATCTTTATGGGCAGAAGTGTGATATCTACACGGACCACAAGAGTCTCAAATATATATTCACTTAGTCAGAATTAAACATGAGACAGCAAAGATGGCTAGAGTTGATCAAAGATTATGAGCTGGAGATTCATTATCACCCAGGCATAGCAAATGTGGTTGCAGATGCTCTTAGTAGAAAAAGTCAAGTTAATATGTTGGCCGCTCACCCGATGTCGTATGAGCTAGCGAAGGAATTCGACAGATTAAGCCTCGGAATTCTGAACAACACAAAAGGAGTGACAATCGAGTTGGAACCCACTCTAGAGCAAGACATCAGGAAAGGTCAGAAGGATGATGAGAAAATCAACGAGATCCGGCAGCTGATTAAAGATGGAAAAGGCAAGGATTTCCGTGAGGATGCAGAAGGAGTAGTATGGTTCAAGGACAGATTGTGTGTTCCTGACATCAAATCGATCCGGAAACTGATTCTCAAAGAAGCCCATGAGACAGCATACTCTATACACCCCGGTAGTGAGAAGATGTACCAAGACTTGAAGAAAAGATTCTGGTGGTATGGTTTGAAAAGGGAGATAGCAGAGTATGTGGCTATGTGTGACAGTTGTCAGAGGATTAAAGCAGAACATCAGAGACCTGCAGGTTTGTTGCAACCGTTGCAGATTCCTCAGTGGAAATGGATGAGATCGGAATGGATTTCATAGTCGGTTTGCCCCCGCACTCGTACTGGTTATGATTTCATCTAGGTAGCAGTGGACCGTTTGACAAAGGTGGCCCATTTCATACCAGTCAAGACCACCTACAACAGTGCAGTCTTAGCCGAACTATACATGTCTCGGATTGTGTGCTTGCATGGCGTTCCAAAGAAGATAGTATTAGATAGAGGCACCTAGTTCACCTCTCATTTTTGGCAGCAGATGCATGAAGCTTTGGGCACACACTTGAAGTTCAGCTCAGCTTACCTCCCACAGACAGATGGTCAAACAGAGAGAACCAATCATATTTTGGAGGATATGTTGAGGGCTTGTGCTTTGCAAGATAAGATAGGTTGGGACAAGAGATTACCATACACAGAATTCTCTTACAACAATAGCTACCAAGCCAGTCTAAAGATGTCACCATTTGAAGTGCTCTATGGGAGGAATTGCAGAACTCCATTGCATTGGGACCAACCTGGTGAGAGACAGGTGTTTGGTCCAGATATTTTGCTTGAAGCCGAAGAGAACATCAGAATGGTCCGAGAGAATTTAAAGGCAGCGCAGTCCAAACAGCGAAGCTATGCTGACACCAGAAGAAGGGAACTCAGTTTTGAAGTGGGAGACTATGTCTACTTAAAAGTGTCACCCATCAGAGGAACCAAAAGGTTTGGAGTCAAAGGCAAGCTAGCACCCCGATATATTGGGCCATATCAGATTCAAGCAAGACTTGGAGAAGTGGCTTATCAACTCAGCTTACCAGAGAATCTATTCACTGTGCACGATGTGTTCCATGTGTCACAGTTGAAGAAATGCTTGAGAGTGCTAGAGGAGCAGTTGCCAACAGAGGATCTTGAAGTTCAAGAAGATCTGACTTATATTGAGAAGCCAACTCAAATTCTAGAGACAGCAGATCGGGTCACTCGGAGAATGTAACGCCCCGAATTTTGCAGTTGAATTTTTTTTCTTTTCTTCACTCCCCAAATTCGGGCGTTACCTTTTCTTTTTCTTTTTCCCCTCGCTAGACCTTGATCTTTTCCAAAGTTAGCGGGATTCGGTTTGGAATTCCCGTGTAAAGAAAAACCCTAAATTGTTTTATGTTGTTTGATGCACCATGCCGAACTATGCATTCTTCGATTGTTTGAAAGTGCAAATGCATTCATCTACGAAGATCGGATTTCGAAAATAAGGAGATAACCTTTTTCTTTTTCTTTTTCTTTTTCTTTCTTTCTCTCTCCCTCTTCCCTTCTCTCTCTCCCGCGCCGTGGGCCCCCTGGCCGGCCCAGCCGCCCCCTGCGCGCCCCCTCTTGGGCCTTAGTCGGCCCAGCCGCCCCCCCACCTCCCCTTTTCCCCCAACTTCCCCTCTCTCTCCCTCCCATTTTCCCTCTCTCCCATTCTCTCCCTAAGCCGCCGCCGCCCCTACCCCCTGCCCTAGCGCCGCCCCTGCCCTACCGCCGCCCCTCGCCGTCGGCCGCCCGACGCCGGTGAGCCCCCCCCCTTCTCCCTCCCCTTCTCCTCCTCCCTCTCCCTCTCCCCTCTACACTCCCCTTTCCCCCCAGCTAGCCCAGCCGCTCGGCCGCGCCCTGGCCGCGCCCGGCCGCCCCTGGCCAGCCTCGGCCGCGCCCTGGCCGCGCCCGGCCGCGCCCTGGCCAGCCCCGGCCGCGTCCCAGCTAGGCCCGGCCGCCCCTGGCCAGCCCCTGGCCGCCCCCAGCCCGCGCCCTGGCCGCCCGCCCGGCCGCGCCCCAGCCCCTGCGTGCTCGGCCGCCCAGCCGGCCGGTTCAACCGCCCCCGGGCCGGTTCAACCGCCCCGGCTCATCCGCCGCCCCCCTCCGCGCTCGGCCGCCCCTGTTCGGCCGCCCTGCCCCCGGCCGGTTCAACCGCCCCTAGGGCCGGTTCAACCGCCCCCCCTGTTTTTTTTATTTATTTTATTTTATTTTATATTACTTTCTGTGATCATAGTTATTTTATTTCAGGTAGGCTAATCATTGTTCATGTTATTGAAATAGGAAGTTTAATTTAGAACTTCGCTGCGCTAGTTGATTCACGTAATTAATTGTTTACCTCGTTCAATGTTGATCAACTTAAAATGATTAGGTTTCCATTAGTGTATATAACAGAATTCTTTTGTTAAGAACCCATTGTAACTGATTATTAGTGCATAAGCTTTAACCCCCTGCGAGACCCTTTCCCGTTTCTTTCTAATCATAATGAATACGATATGGAATGTCATACTTGATGCATACTCACTTTATTTGTTCCCTTGTATGGTGTACTGTTCTTTTGTATTAAATATGTGGATGTATGTATGTTTGCGCTCGCATAGAGAACGATCCGGTCGAAGAGCCCGAGGAACTCGCAGGAGAAGCCCCTGAGCAGCAGTCGGTTGGTGGAGGCAAGTGTCCTTTGACCTATCTCTGTCCTATTCATTCTTTAATTCACCTCCCGCATTACACATTTATACCTAAGGATTGACTAGCTTTTGTTATTCATGTCCTTGTTTACCTATTTGGGTCGGATTATTACTGCTTAGTCTGATGCTATTGCTCAACTCTAATCAATGAACATGATGTGATTATCTATGATACGCTGTTTCCCGTCTTATTTATGATTATATTTGTGACCTTCAAGGGGACTCGAGCGGTTTCTCGAGTGCCTCTCCGTAAGGACCTGTTCAATGGATGACCGCCCGGGAAAACAGTGCAACCATGAGGGTGGAATGGGACGCCCTTAGCTGAATAATTGGAGGAACCGGGGTGTAGATCACTTAGCCGTCGTGCCGTCAATGGGGCTCGGTGTATGCGGCTCGCTCTGCCAAGGTTGATTTGTCCCTTGGGGAGGAGTGCGGTACATTTAGGAAACCTAACGGGTGGCTACAGCCCCGGGGAATCTTTGTAAAGGCTTCGTAGTGAATCCCTAGCCATTCACCTTGGGAGTGAATAAGGGTCTTGCAAGCCCGGGCTAGAGAGGGAATCACGGCTTATGGGTAAAGTGCGCAACCTCTGCAGAGTGTTATGAAACTGATATATCAGCCGTGCTCGCGGTTATGAGCGGCCAAGGGAGCTCCAGAGATTAGTGATATTTGATCAGAGGCATTTTGGTACAGGTGGCAATGAGATTGATGATTCTGATTATGATTATGGTGCTGGTAAGTGGTATTCTTTCCGTTTGGGAAGGATACATTGGGCTAATAACTTGGGTTAATGTTAAAACCTGGCTCTCTACTAGTAAGTAATAACCTGACCAACTAAAAGCAACTGCTTGACTTATCCCCACATAAAGCTAGTCCACTACAGCCAAACAGGATACTTGCTGAGTATGTTGATGTGTACTCACCCTTGCTCTACACACCAAATCCCCCCCCCCAGGTTGTCAGCATTGCAACCACTGCTCAGGCGAAGATGAAGCTGTGGAAGGAGACTTCCAGGAGTTCCAGGACTACGACGAGTTCTAGGTGTGGGTTAGCGGCAACCCCCAGTCGGCTGCCTATGAAGGCCGCGTTATCTACGTTTCTTTTCCTCACTTTGATTTATTGTAAGAACTATATGGACGTCTCAGACGTATGATGTAATCGAATATTATTTCCCTTTTAATACTATTTGAGCACTGTGTGATGATGTCCATGTTATGTAACTGCTGTGTACGTGAAAAACTGATCCTGGCACGTACATGGTTCGCATTCGGTTTACCTTCTAAAAACCGGGTGTGACATAAGTGGTATCAATGCCGTGCTGACTGTAGGACCGCTAACCTAGAGTAGAATGGTCGTTCTAAGGATTATAGACCTCTGTCCCTGCCTTGACTTTGGTGTCCCTTCAAAAGTTGGTCCTACTGACCAAACCTATGTTCTACTATATATTATACCTTGCTGAAAATTATGTTTTATTCTGATCCTTCATTTATTTATGATTCATTACTTGCTGGTCATATTAATTCTGTTCTCACCCTTTTGCTTGCGATGTCTTTTGTAGATGGCTCGACTTAGACACACTGCACGAAAGTCCGTCATCCCCTTCTTACCCTCCCGCCTTGCTGAGCGTCCGCTTCGCCGTCCCGTGGCCGGACAGTCCAGCCACTTGGAGAGACTGCACCACCGCCTGCATGAGGAGCAGGAACGTCGACGACAGGAGCAGCAGGGCTCTTCCTTCTCGCTCCAGCAGGAGATAGAGTCTGTGAGGAGCTGCTCTCCTGTGCTTCCCCTGGAGGCGCCCCCTGCACCACCACTGGGCGTCCCAGCTTCTGGAGTAGCTGCTGGAGGAGACCCAGACGACGGAGGTGGCGACGACAGCTTGAGCCACGACATCGACTTCTCTGCTGACCATGAGCCGGAAGGATGGGTTGCTCGACCCATCACTCGCGACGCTGCTCGCGGGTGTCACTTCCACGACGCGCTCGACACCCTGCTACGTCAGGCACTTGACCGGCGTACTTGGTCCATCGAGTATCGCTGTGTGGTCTACCAGCATAGTCGCGGGGTCTACCCGGACCGCTGGGAGGCGACCTGCTTGGTGCGCCGTCCGGAGAACAGTCTCCAGGGCGTGGAGGCTTGCTCAGAGCACTATTCTATCTCTGAGCGGGACTCAGCTGAGGCAGCCATGCAGGATGCTGCACGGCGTGCGCTTTCGCACTACTGCTCGGTTCTCGGTGGGGTAGCTGACGGTCTCGACCTGAAGTATTACCCCCGCCGTCCATCTGGCAGCACAGGAGGCGTGATTGTTTCACCTGCTGGTGAGGACAATCCTAGGTTGAGCAGCACAGTCAACCTAGCCGCCGTGCTAAACACGGAGCTGGACCATGCATTAGACGAGCTGAGTAGGGCTCGTGCTGAGATCGCCCTGCTGCGGGCTGAGCGCGCGGAACGTCGTCACCTGGATGATGGTTCCCCCGCTCCCGTCGGGACTCAGCACCCGTACCGCTCACCTCGGCGTGGACTCCAGTCTTATGGCAATCCCGACTGCAAGACCAAGATAAATCTAGAACCATAGATCGTTAGAGTTGGATCTTGTAATTAATACGAAATATATATACATAGAAGCTTCAGTCTTAGCGTTAGTCTCGGTCTTAGTTAGTCTTAGTTAGACAGGGTAGTTTGCTATATCCTGTGCATTTATGTTTGTCATGATGAACTATGTTTGGTTTGGATTTTTGTAATGACTGTCACCAGAGTGTGGGTATCCCCTGCATTTTGGTTTACATATTATGTTAATGGAGTTAGTTATATAGATGGGAAACCCTTTATTCTACTTTCCTCTTTATCTGAGAAGCTGTGCGGTCTGTGTTGGAGATCAGTGAAGATGCTCATCTGTTCAGTGCTGTTGGAGAATTCTATACTCTTCTTATGCTGCAAGATTTGCCAGATCAGTTCTGATGTGTGGTTGCGTTCTGCAGATGTCAGAGAATAGGCGCAGAGGAGGAAGGCGTGCTCAGCAGGAGCAAGCCGCTCCGCAGGATGAGGCGCCCCATCAACAGCAGCTGCCGCCCCCGCCCCCGATGTCCATCGAGCGGATGTTTCTGATGCAGACTCAGGCAGTTCAGGCCATCGGTCAAACTCTGGCCGCCATTCAGCAGCAGCAGCAGCAAGCACCACCCCAGCCTCAGATGCCTCAGATGCCTAGAGACAAGCGTGCTGAATTCATGAGAGGTCATCCCCCAACGTTCGCTCACTCTTCTGACCCCATGGATGCTGAAGATTGGCTGCGCACTGTGGAGCGGGAGTTGCATACCGCTCAGTGTGATGACAGGGAGAAAGTCTTGTATGGTCCCCGTCTGTTGAGAGGAGCAGCCCAATCATGGTGGGAGTCTTACCTCGCCACCCATGCTGACCCCGACACCATCACCTGGGAAGAGTTCAGAGGTAGCTTTCGTCAGTACCATGTGCCTGCAGGTCTGATGACAGTGAAGAAGGAGGAGTTCCTGGCCCTTAAGCAAGGGTCATCATCTGTCAGTGAGTATCGAGACAGGTTTCTGCAGTTGTCTTGCTATGCTCCTGAGGATGTCAACACCGACGCCAAGCGACAGTACCGTTTTCTGAGAGGCTTGGTTGACCCTCTGCAGTACCAACTGATGAATCATACCTTCCCGACATTCCAGCACCTGATTGACAGAGCAATCATGACAGAAAGGAAGCGTAAGGAGATGGAAGATCATAAGCGCAAGATCAGTGGACCCCAGCCTGGAAGCAGCAGCCGTCCTCGTTTTTCAGGCAATCAACCTCAGCAGTTCAGGCAGAACCAGCGTCCACCTCAGCAGCATCAGCAGCGTCAGCAGCATCAGCAGTTCCAAAGGCAGTATCCTCAGCACCAGTACCAGAATCGTCAGAGCAATCAGTCAGGAGGAGGTCAGTTTCAGAGGCAGAATCAGCAGACACCTCGTCTTCCTGCCCCAGCAAACCAGCAGAACAATCAGGCAGCACCAGCTCAGGTTGGAAATAGAGCATGTTTCCACTGTGGAGAGCAAGGCCATTGGGTGATGCAATGTCCGAAGAAGGCAGCCCAGCAGCAGTCAGGCCCCAATGCCCCAGCGAAGCAGAATGTGTCCCAGCCCGGATCAGGCAACCGCCCTCAGCAGCGCTATAATCATGGAAGACTGAACTACTTGGAGGCTGAAGCAGTTCAGGAGACCCCCGGCATGATAGTAGGTATGTTCCCAGTCGACTCCCATATTGCAGAAGTGTTATTTGATACTGGAGCAACACATTCTTTCATTACTGCATCATGGGTAGAAGCACATAATCTTCCAATTACTACCATGTCAACCCCCATTCAAATTGACTCAGCTGGTGGTAGAATTCGAGCTGATAGCATATGTTTGGGTGTAAGTGTGGAAATAAGGGGGATAGCATTTCCCGCTAACCTTATAGTAATGGGTACTCAGGGAATAGATGTCATCCTAGGGATGAATTGGCTAGATAAGTATCAGGCAGTTATCAGTTGTGATAAAAGGACAATCAAGTTGGTGTCCCCACTAGGAGAGGAAGTGGTGACCGAGTTAGTCCCGCCTGAGCCGAAGAAAGGAAGTTGTTATCAGATGGCTGTCGATAGCAGTGAAGCAGACCCGATTGAGAGTATCAAGGTTGTGTCTGAATTCCCAGATGTGTTTCCAAAGGACTTACCGGGTATGCCACCAGAGCGGAAAGTTGAGTTTGCCATAGAGCTTCTTCCTGGAACCGCCCCCATCTTTAAGAGAGCTTACAGAATATCCGGACCAGAGTTGGTTGAGCTTAAGAAGCAGATTGATGAGCTGTCAGAGAAAGGTTACATCCGGCCAAGCACCTCGCCTTGGGCCGCCCCTGTCTTGTTTGTGGAGAAGAAAGATGGCACCAAGAGGATGTGCATCGATTATCGAGCTTTGAATGAAGTCACGATCAAGAACAAGTATCCCTTGCCCAGAATAGAAGATCTGTTTGACCAGTTGAGAGGAGCCAGTGTGTTCTCCAAGATTGATCTGAGGTCAGGTTATCATCAGCTCAGGATCCGACCTTCGGACATTCCGAAGACGGCATTCATTACCAAGTATGGTTTGTATGAGTTCACAGTGATGTCTTTTGGTTTGACCAATGCACCAGCGTTCTTTATGAACTTGATGAACAGTGTATTCATGGATTATCTCGATAAGTTTGTGGTGGTATTCATTGATGACATTCTGATTTATTCTCAAAGTGAAGAAGAGCATGCAGATCATTTGAGGATGGTATTGCAGAGATTGCAAGAGCACCAGTTGTATGCAAAGTTGAGCAAGTGTGAGTTCTGGATCAATGAGGTCCTGTTCTTGGGTCACATAATCAACAAGGAAGGATTGGCTGTGGATCCGAAGAAAGTGGCAGACATTCTGAACTGGAAAGCACCAACGGATGCTCGAGGAATCAAAAGCTTCATTGGAATGGCAGGATATTATCGGCGATTCATTGAAGGGTTTTCGAAGATTGCGAAACCAATGACAGCGTTGCTAGGCAACAAGGTTGAGTTCAAGTGGACCCAGAAATGTCAAGAGGCTTTCGAAGCGCTGAAAGAGAAGTTGACAACAGCGCCTATCCTAGTCTTGCCTGATGTGCACAAGCCCTTCTCTGTGTATTGTGATGCTTGTTACACAGGTTTGGGATGCGTGTTGATGCAAGAGGGAAGAGTTGTGGCTTACTCATCCCGACAGCTGAAGGTTCATGAGAAGAATTACCCAATCCATGATCTAGAGTTGGCAGCAGTGGTTCACGCACTGAAGACATGGCGGCACTATCTGTATGGACAGAAATGCGATGTTTACACAGATCACAAGAGTCTGAAGTACATATTCACTCAGTCAGAATTGAATATGAGGCAGCGAAGATGGTTAGAGTTGATCAAAGACTATGAGTTGGAGATCCATTACCATCCAGGCAAAGCAAACGTAGTGGCAGATGCTTTGAGCAGAAAGAGTCAAGTCAATCTGATGGTCGCTCGTCCGATGCCTTATGAGTTGGCCAAGGAGTTTGACAGGTTGAGTCTCGGATTTCTGAACAATTCGCGAGGAGTCACAGTTGAATTGGAACCTACCTTGGAGCGAGAAATCAAAGAAGCGCAGAAGAACGATGAGAAGATCAGTGAGATTCGGCGACTGATTCTAGATGGCAGAGGCAAAGATTTTCGAGAAGATGCTGAAGGCGTGGTATGGTTCAAAGACCGCTTGTGTGTTCCCAATGTCCAGTCTATTCGGGAGTTGATTCTCAGGGAAGCTCATGAGACAGCTTATTCGATTCACCCTGGCAGTGAGAAGATGTATCAGGATCTGAAGAAGAAATTCTGGTGGTACGGAATGAAGAGGGAAATCGCAGAGCACGTGGCTATGTGCGATAGTTGCCGAAGAATTAAGGCAGAGCACCAGAGACCAGCTGGATTGTTGCAACCGTTGCAGATCCCTCAGTGGAAATGGGATGAGATCGGTATGGATTTCATAGTCGGATTGCCTCGCACTCGGGCCGGCTACGATTCCATTTGGGTAGTAGTGGACCGTTTAACCAAGTCAGCCCACTTCATACCTGTCAAGACCAGCTACAACAGTGCAGTATTGGCAGAGTTGTATATGTCTCGGATCGTTTGTCTTCATGGTGTGCCAAAGAAGATAGTGTCAGACAGAGGAACGCAGTTCACCTCTCATTTCTGGCAGCAGTTGCATGAAGCCTTGGGCACGCATCTGAATTTCAGTTCAGCTTATCACCCGCAGACAGATGGCCAGACCGAAAGAACCAATCAAATTCTTGAAGATATGTTGAGAGCCTGTGCGCTGCAAGATCAGTCCGGATGGGACAAGCGATTGCCTTATGCAGAGTTTTCCTATAACAACACTTATCAGGCCAGTTTGAAGATGTCACCATTTCAAGCGCTCTATGGAAGGAGTTGTAGAACTCCGTTGCAATGGGATCAGCCTGGAGAAAAGCAAGTGTTTGGGCCAGATATTTTGCTTGAAGCCGAAGAGAACATTAAGATGGTCCGAGAGAATCTGAAGATAGCGCAATCGAGGCAGCGAAGCTATGCAGACACAAGAAGAAGAGAGCTGAGTTTTGAAGTCGGAGACTTTGTCTATCTGAAAGTGTCACCGATCAGAGGAGTCAGAAGATTCGGAGTGAAAGGCAAGCTAGCACCCCGCTACATTGGTCCGTACCAGATCCTCTCAAAGCGTGGAGAAGTGGCCTATCAGCTCAGTCTGCCAGAGAATTTGTCAGCTGTGCATGATGTCTTTCATGTGTCTCAGTTGAAGAAGTGCTTGCGTGTGCCAGAAGAGCAGTTGCCAGTGGAAGGTCTTGAGGTCCAGGAGGACTTGACCTATGTTGAGAAGCCAGCTCAGATCCTTGAGATTGCAGACAGAATCACCCGAAGGAAGACCATCAGAATGTGCAAAGTCAGATGGAATCACCACTCTGAGGAAGAAGCAACCTGGGAGCGTGAAGATGATTTGATGGCTAAGTACCCAGAGCTCTTTGCTAGCCAGCCCTGAATCTCGAGGGCGAGATTCTTTTAAGGGGGATAGGTTTGTAACGCCCCGAATTTTGCAGTTGAATTTTTTTTCTTTTCTTCACTCGCCAAATTCGGGCGTTACCTTTTCTTTTTCTTTTTCCCCTCGCTAGACCTTGATCTTTTCCAAAGTTAGCGGGATTCGGTTTGGAATTCCCGTGTAAAGAAAAACCCTAAATTGTTTTATGTTGTTTGATGCACCATGCCGAACTATGCATTCTTCGATTGTTTGAAAGTGCAAATGCATTCATCTACGAAGATCGGATTTCGAAAATAAGGAGATAACCTTTTTCTTTTTCTTTTTCTTTCTTTCTCTCTCCCTCTTCCCTTCTCTCTCTCCCGCGCCGTGGGCCCCCTGGCCGGCCCAGCCGCCCCGTGCGCGCCCCCTCTTGGGCCTTAGTCGGCCCAGCCGCCCCCCCACCTCCCCTTTTCCCCCAACTTCCCCTCTCTGTCCCTCCCATTTTCCCTCTCTCCCATTCTCTCCCTAAGCCGCCGCCGCCCCTACCCCCTGCCCTAGCGCCGCCCCTGCCCTACCGCCGCCCCTCGCCGTCGGCCGCCCGACGCCGGTGAGCCCCCCCCTTCTCCCTCCCCTTCTCCTCCTCCCTCTCCCTCTCCCCTCTCCCCTCCCCTTTCCCCCCAGCCAGCCCAGCCGCTCGGCCGCGCCCTGGCCGCGCCCGGCCGCCCCTGGCCAGCCCCGGCTGCGCCCTGGCCAGCCTCGGCCGCGCCCTGGCCGCGCCCGGCCGCGCCCTGGCCAGCCCCGGCCGCGTCCCAGCCAGCCCCGGCCGCCCCTGGCCAGCCCCTGGCCGCCCCCAGCCCGCGCCCTGGCCGCCCGCCCGGCCGCGCCCCAGCCCCTGCGTGCTCGGCCGCCCAGCCGGCCGGTTCAACCGCCCCCGGGCCGGTTCAACCGCCCCGGCTCAGCCGCCGCCCCCCTCCGCGCTCGGCCGCCCCTGTTCGGCCGCCCTGCCCCCGGCCGGTTCAACCGCCCCTAGGGCCGGTTCAACCGCCCCCCCTATTTTTTTTTATTTATTTTATTTTATTTTATATTACTTTCTGTGATCATAGTTATTTTATTTCAGGTAGGCTAATCATTGTTCATGTTATTGAAATAGGAAGTTTAATTTAGAACTTCGCTGCGCTAGTTGATTCACGTAATTAATTGTTTACCTCGTTCAATGTTGATCAACTTAAAATGATTAGGTTTCCATTAGTGTATATAACAGAATTCTTTTGTTAAGAACCCATTGTAACTGATTATTAGTGCATAAGCTTTAACCCCCTGCGAGACCCTTTCCCGTTTCTTTCTAATCATAATGAATACGATATGGAATGTCATACTTGATGCATACTCACTTTATTTGTTCCCTTGTATGGTGTACTGTTCTTTTGTATTAAATATGTGGATGTATGTATGTTTGCGCTCGCATAGAGAACGATCCGGTCGAAGAGCCCGAGGAACTCGCAGGAGAAGCCCCTGAGCAGCAGTCGGTTGGTGGAGGCAAGTGTCCTTTGACCTATCTCTGTCCTATTCATTCTTTAATTCACCTCCCGCATTACACATTTATACCTAAGGATTGACTAGCTTTTGTTATTCATGTCCTTGTTTACCTATTTGGGTCGGATTATTACTGCTTAGTCTGATGCTATTGCTCAACTCTAATCAATGAACATGATGTGATTATCTATGATACGCTGTTTCCCGTCTTATTTATGATTATATTTGTGACCTTCAAGGGGACTCGAGCGGTTTCTCGAGTGCCTCTCCGTAAGGACCTGTTCAATGGATGACCGCCCGGGAAAACAGTGCAACCATGAGGGTGGAATGGGACGCCCTTAGCTGAATAATTGGAGGAACCGGGGTGTAGATCACTTAGCCGTCGTGCCGTCAATGGGGCTCGGTGTATGCGGCTCGCTCTGCCAAGGTTGATTTGTCCCTTGGGGAGGAGTGCGGTACATTTAGGAAACCTAACGGGTGGCTACAGCCCCGGGGAATCTTTGTAAAGGCTTCGTAGTGAATCCCTAGCCATTCACCTTGGGAGTGAATAAGGGTCTTGCAAGCCCGGGCTAGAGAGGGAATCACGGCTTATGGGTAAAGTGCGCAACCTCTGCAGAGTGTTATGAAACTGATATATCAGCCGTGCTCGCGGTTATGAGCGGCCAAGGGAGCTCCAGAGATTAGTGATATTTGATCAGAGGCATTTTGGTACAGGTGGCAATGAGATTGATGATTCTGATTATGATTATGGTGCTGGTAAGTGGTATTCTTTCCGTTTGGGAAGGATACATTGGGCTAATAACTTGGGTTAATGTTAAAACCTGGCTCTCTACTAGTAAGTAATAACCTGACCAACTAAAAGCAACTGCTTGACTTATCCCCACATAAAGCTAGTCCACTACAGCCAAACAGGATACTTGCTGAGTATGTTGATGTGTACTCACCCTTGCTCTACACACCAAGTCCCCCCCCAGGTTGTCAGCATTGCAACCACTGCTCAGGCGAAGATGAAGCTGTGGAAGGAGACTTCCAGGAGTTCCAGGACTACGACGAGTTCTAGGTGTGGGTTAGCGGCAACCCCCAGTCGGCTGCCTGTGAAGGCCGCGTTATCTACATTTCTTTTCCGCACTTTGATTTATTGTAAGAACTATATGGACGTCTCAGACGTATGATGTAATCGACTATTATTTCCCTTTTAATACTATTTGAGCACTGTGTGATGATGTCCATGTTATGTAACTGCTGTGTACGTGAATAACTGATCCTGGCACGTACATGGTTCGCATTCGGTTTACCTTCTAAAAACCGGGTGTGACAGAGAAGTACCATTAGGATGTGCAAAGTCAAATGGGATCACCACTTAGAAGAAGAAGCAACCTAGGAAAGAGAGGATGAATTGAAAGCCAAGTACCCTAAGCTCTTTTCTAGCGAGCCCTGAATCTCGAGGGCGAGATTCTTTTAAGGGGGATAGGTCTGCAACACCCTGATTTTGGGGGTATAAATTTTGTTTCTAATTATCACCCAAAATCATGTGTTACTCTTCCTTTTCTCACCCTAGGCTTTATCTCTCTCTAGATTCTTTCTCCCTTTTTCCTTTTTGATTAGAAATAGCTTAAACTAGTGGAGATCAATTATTTATTTTTGTCAAAACCTTATGAGTCATGACATGTTGCATCATGCTGAGCTTAAAATATTCTTTGAAGTGTTGCACAAGTTTGAATTTATTTGAATTTGAAACCTAGTTTGAATTTGGATTTGAAAACCCTATAGAAAAAGAAATATAAAGGAATTAGAAAATCTAGAGAAAAAGAAAAAGGGAAAGCAGCCCAGTCGGCCCACTAAGCCCAGCCAGGCCGCGCTCCCACGCGCCCGCGCCGTCTGACAGGCGGACCCCACCTATCAGCGGCAGTTCTCCCTCGTGCGCGCCCTCCCTCTCTCGCTCGCTGCCCAGTGGGGCCGATGTGTCGGTGCCAGTTACTTCGCCCGCTCGTTCTCTCTCTCTCTGTCTCGCGGGCCCAGATCGCCAGTCGCCAAGCCATTGCTCTGCGTGCCCCTTTCTTCTCTCTCTGCGCCGTGGGCCTGCCCTGTCAGTTCTGCCCCCTCCGCGCTCGCCGTGGATCGGCGCGTGCGCACTCGCGCACGTCGCCGGATTTCTCGGCCACGACGCCCGCCCACGCGCCAAGCTCCCTTCTTAGAGCCCTGCCAGTGCCCCGCGCACACCCCTCGCCTCATTTCTCTCAGCTTCACCCTCTCTCGCGCTCTGCTCACGCCACAAGCCGTTGCCGGAGACCCGCGCCCGTGTTCCCGGCCATCTAGCTCGCTGGAGACCGCCCCAAGCCTCACCGAGCTCCGCCCCGAGGTGAGACACCCGTCCCCATACCCAATTTCCCCTATTGTGCCCTGTGTTCAGCCAATTTCGCCTTCGCCGATGCTCGGCCGCGGCGGTCCGCCGTGCTCGCGTGGTGGCCGACCGATTTAGCCCGGTCTAGTTCCCCGGAGTAGGTCCCTGTGTCACCCCTGCCTCTGTTGAAGCTAGCCTAGACCTTAGCGCCTTAGGACCCCTCCCCGTGGCCGGAATGGCTCACCGGAGTTGCTCCGGCCCGCCCGAGGCTTTCTCACCGCCGATCTCCCCTCTCTGCCCATGGATTCATGGCCCCTTCCCCACCATTGAGTTCGCCGTGGCGTTCTCTCCCTCTCTGCCCAATCCCGGCGACCCCGAACCCCCTAGCTCACGCCTGCCTCAACTCCGGCGACCTCACCGCCGTGGAGAGGAGCAGCACCGCCCTCAGCCGTCTGTTTTTCCCCCGGTCTGATCCCCTCCGTCCGATCCTGATCGCACGGCCCGGACCGCGGTACCACTTCGCGCACGCATGCCCTGCGGCCTTGGCCCACCTGTCAGTGCCCAAACCCCCTGGCGCTGGGCCCGCTCGGTCAGCACGCTATCCCCCTCTATCGCTGACACTCCCTGGCCTGCCTGTCAGCGCTCGCGCGCGCCCCCTCGGCCGCAGATCTAATCTTAGCCGTTGGTTTTAGATCTGACGATTAGATTCACCCGATACCCCTTCACGCGGTAGTTTTCTTAAAAAGACCCTCGGTTTACTGGAAATCAACCCGCCGTCCCTGGTTTTCGCGCACAGGCCCCTGTAATCTTGTAGATTTAGCCCTGGACTTTTAAATATTCATAGGATTGGCCCTAATTTCATATTTTGAATTCCCCAACTTGTTTATTTCATAACTTTTGCATATGAACTCCAAATTTAGTGCTTCAAATTGAAAAATGTTCATAGAATTATTCTCTGTTTAAATAAAATAGGTTCACTTACTAACTGCACACTCTAATTTTTAGGATTGAATATGAACTAATGTAGGTGTATGTTTTATTTATTTAATAAATAAATAAAGGAGAACCTTAGAGATTTAAACTTGTTTAAGCTTGTGAGATTAATAATATGTATTACATAAGTTCATCTCTGTTCTAAATTTTAGGTCACCATAAAATAAATTGACCTATGATTATGTACTTGTAAATAACACTTAGGGAATAATAATCTATTTTCAAATAAAGTTAATGTATGCCATAGTTTATGTTATACTTTGAATTCATTATCCCTTATGTAGTATTGTGTATTTTTAAGATGTGTTCCAATGTTTGTACATGTTTGGTGTGATGTTCATTTGTACTTTCCAAATGTATTGAATGCATGCTCGCTTTATCTAGACAACGAGCAGTCCGAGGTTCCTGAGTGTGTTGTTGGAAGACCTCCCTGAGCAACAACCTGGTGAAGGCAAGTGTCCTCTAACCCATTATATCCTACACACTTTATGATTAACTGTCCTGCATTACTTTATGAAACCTAAGGATTGACTAGTCTGTATTCACGTATCCTGGTTTACCTTTTGGGTTACCATGGTTAGCATGTTGCTATTGCCTTAACTTAATCAATGAACATGATGTGAACATTTATGATACGACACTATTATCCTGATTATGTGGATGATCTTGTGATACCTTAGGGGGCTCAGGCCTTTTTCCTGAGTACCTCTCCGTAAGGACCTGTTCGTGGAGTGACCACCCGGGATAACAGTACAACCATGAGGGTGGAATGGGACGCCCTTAGCTGATTAATTAGATGAATCTGAGGGTGTAGTTGGCTTTGCCAGAGGGCCGTCAATGGTGGTCGGGGCATAGTTCTCGCTCTGCCAAGGTTGGGGTGCAGAGGTTCTTTCGATTTGGTTTTGTTAGTCACGTGTACTGCATTTGTATGACTAGCGAAACCTAACAAGCAGCTATGCCCCAGGGGAGTCTTTGTAAAGGCTACGTAGTGTATCCCTGGCCATTCACCTTGGTAGTGAAGATCGGGTCTATACAACCCAGGCTAGAAAGGGATCACGACTTGTGGGTAAAGTGTACAACCTCTACAGAGTGTTAAAAACTGGTATATCAGCCGAGCTCACCGTTAAGAGCAGCCTTGGGATCCTCTTTGATTAGAAGAACTTTGGATACTTTTATGTTGATGATTAACAATGATGTTATAAAATCTGATCTCTGGTATTTCCTCTTTTGAGGAGGTACTTCTGGGCAATAACTAGGTTATTTACTAAAACTTGGCTCTACTAATAATAATAAATACTTGACCAACTAAAAGCAACTGCTTAACCTCAACTCCATATATAGCTAGTCCACTTTAGCCAAACGGGACATTTGCTAAGTACATTGATGTGTACTCACCCTTGCTTTACACACCACCCCCACCCCAGGTTGTCCCTAGTGTACCCAATGCTCAAAAGGTGATGCTGGCAACATGGATGCCTTTGAGGAGTTCCAGAAATATGACGAGTTCTAGTTCTTTCTTAGTGGAAAACCCCCAGTCAGCTGCCTATGTAGGCTTAGCATCTACGTTTCGTATTTCTGCACTTTGATAGTTATGTTGAACAATGGTTATGTAATAGACTCTGTGGATGTCTTGGACATCTTGATGTAATCAAGTACCTTTCCGCTATTTATTTCGAGCATTGTGTGATAATGTCCAATTATGTAATCGCTGTGTTCATGAGTTTCTGATCCTGGCACGTACATGGTTCGCATTCGGTTTGCCTTCCAAAACCGGGTGTGACATTACCCCAGTTTTGGTTATCTTTATACCTTGTTTACCACTGAAATATTTTTTGGTAGTACTTGCTAATGCTTTATGTGGATTCGGGTATGGAGATACATTATTCATGATTACACCTTTATTCTCTGTTTATTATTACTATTCATGTTAAGATCATTATGTTAATGGGAACATGGAACGACCACCCGGGAAAACAGTGCTACCGCAAGGGTAGTATGGGATGCCCTTGGCTGATTAACTAGGAAAGCTAGTGGATGACTTCCTTACCCGAAAGGGGCAAGGGCAGTAGGGGAGTGGCCTGTGTAGGGAGGTCATTGGGTTGATTTTGCTGTGATGGCGGTCAGGCGAGGGATTCCTGCACTGGAGCTTCCTATAAACTGTAGCGGGATTTCTGAAGCTAGTGGAACTTTGTAAAGGTCTCGTAGTGTTACCTTGCCTCGCCTCCTTGGTAGAGGTGTATGGGATTGGCTGTCTCTTGGCAGATGGGTAACATGACTTGTGGGTAAAGATGTGCAACCTCTGCAGAGTGTAAAACTGGTATACTAGTCGTGTTCACGGTCATGAGCAGCTTGAACCCTCACATGATTAATCTATGGAATTAAAACTTAATTTTTCATTTTGCATCACATTGGGATTATTTTATTATTACCTTTAATTATTATTACTAAGGTTTGGTATTTACTTACACTTAGTAACTGCTAATAAAATTTTGACCAACTTATAAAAGAAATGCTCAGCTTCATGCACATTATTCCCCATAACTTGTTGAGCTATGAACGTATGTGAGCTCACTCTTGCTGTCTCACACCCCCCATAGGAGAAGAACAAGTGGTCGAAGAGGAGCCGCCTAGCACTGAGGCTTTCGACTTGATCTAGGTAGCGTTTCCCAGTCAGCTTTGTGGCGCCAGGGAATAATATATAGTTCGCTTTATTTTATCATTTATTTTTGTAAGACTTCTGCTATGTAATAAGTTCATTTATGATATTTATGACATTTATCTCTATGCACTCTGTTATTATATGTGTTGTCTTTTCTGGCGCATATATGAGATGCAACTGGCTTTGTTCCTTAAATCCGAGTGTGACAGTCCTCCCCTGCGTTCCTCTCCTCCCTTCTGTTCCTAGTGGTCAAGCTCAGCCCCGGCATCGCTCCGCCCCAGCCCACCGTGGCCTGCCAGCCACGCGCCCGATGCGGAAGCCCACTCCTAGGACCCCACTCGAGCAACCACCCAACCCCGCGCTCCCTACCCTCGCCCAGGCCCACACCTGCTCCTCCCCTGGCGCGTGCCCCCTCCCATGGCGGCCAGCAGCCAGCGCAGCGGGCCGGCATGGCTTGCCCGCGCGGCAACTGGCGTGGCTCGCCTGCGCGGCCAGCGCGGCCTGCACAGCCCGGCTCGGCCTTTGCGTGACCTCGGCGCAGCAGCAGCCTCCCCGTCGTCATGCCTCGCCGCGAGCTCGTCTTGCCATCCGCCGTCATTGCGAGGTGAGCTTTGTCTACCCCCGGTATACTCTTCGTCTACTCGTAGCGCGCAGCCCCGTCGCACCCTCGCTACTGTGTGATTCGTGCTGCGCGCAGCATGTCTGATTTGCACGCAATTCACGTGTTGTAGCGTGTGTCGTCGCGTGTCGTTCGCGTGTATCGCAAGTGTTGTTCGCCCGCTTTGTCACACATCGTTCGCGCGTGTCACACGTGCTATTCGCACACGTTGTCGCGCATCGTTTGCGTGTGTGGCGCGCATCGTTTTTGTTTGCGTCATCACGCATCGTTTGCGCGTATGGCGCACGCTGTTTCGCTCGTGTTAATTAGGTAATTCTTGTTCAATTGTTAATTAATAAAATAGCTGTTCAATCGAAAACAAATTTGTAATCTTAGTCATACGCTTTGAAAATATATGTTAATGTAATTGTGCTAATTCAAAGTATTTAATTTATGTTTGACGAGATGTCGAATAGTGCTTCTGCATATCGTGGTCATTCTAAATTAATTATTTAGTTGCCACAGATTATATGTAACAACATATAGATGTCGATTTTATAATATGCTTCCTGTTCGAGTTACGATTTTGATTAAAACTGGACGAGATATTTCTTTGAAAAACCTCCCATAAACGATTTATGCTAATTAAAATTAACTTAAAAATATAGTTTTACGCGTTTAATCACAATTTAGTAGTATTCGTCGCGTCGTTTGTTAGCCGCAAATTGTCAGTTATTCAATATATAATGTGTTGTAAACATATTTCGACTTGTTTCAGTCATGTCAACTTCGTAACAACGCCGATTTCGTATTACTAATGTATTTTATCATGTCAGAAGTTTTAATTATTGAATTAGTTGTTCATTTAATATTTATTAAAAATGACCTTCTAATTAAAACTAGTTTATAGTTTCCAACTCGCGCTTTTATAGATAAATGTTAACTTGATGAATACCAACTTAAACGCTTTTCATTTAATACTTGTTTAGTATAATCGCGTTATCTGTTAGCGAGTATCACGCGTCGTCGCACCGTCTGCGAGTTGTTCGTGCGTGATGTGCTCGTGGTCACGTGTTGATTCACGTGTCGTTCGTGCTAGTCGCGCGCACTATTTTGTGCGTCGCCCGCGTGCTATGTCGCGCGTGCCCGCGCGTCGTTCGCACACTGTCGTGTTGTTTCGCGCGTCATAAATCTGCTTTGCTTAGAATCTGTCGTGTTAATTAAATTACTTATGTATCTGTCAGCTGTTAGTGTAGTAGATTAATCAAAACTAAATAGTAGATATAATTTATATTTGATAATATCGAATTAAATGTTATAGTTAAACTTGTTTGGCGTAAACACGATATCTTCTCGACCGTAGCTTCGAATTCGACGTTTCTTTTTCTTCTCGTGACCGTGGAAACGAGCTCTATTTCGTACTGCATGTTTTACAATGTTTTCCTTTGTACGGTACAAAGTTCTTATGCATGTATATATTTGTTTACTTGTGCTTGTTCGTATTCGCTACATGTCGCGAATAGAACGTGATCCATTTCCGAGCTTCAGTGAATCGAAGATCAAGCGTTGGCGACCAAGTGGTCAAGCTCTTCGAGTTCTACGAGATTGAAGACCCTAAGCACTCGTTTGGTGAAGGCAAGTGTCCTCTGACCTATTTATGTCCTATTCACATCATAATTCATTTCCCCACATTATATAATTGAAACTTATGAATTGACTAGCTTTATATTTACCTTATCCTTGATTACCATTTGGGTTATTTTGGTTAGCTTTATGCTAGCGCTCTACTTTAATAAATGAACATGATGAGATACAATTATGATACGATGCTTTACACTCTGATTATGATTATGAGCTTGTGTTACTGAAGGAGGCTCAGGCTAATTCCCGAGTACTTCTCCGTAAGGACCTAATCATTGGATGATCATCCAAGAAAACAGTACAGCCATGAGGGTGGTATGAGATGCCCTTAGCTGATTAATTAGAGGAACTTGAGGTGTATTTTGCTTTGCTCGTCGTGCCGTCAATGGGGTCTGAGCACAGGTGCTTGCTCTGCTGAGGCTGGGTGCTGTTGTTGGTCACTCTTCCTATGGGAGATGTATTGTGTTTATCAAACTGGAGAAACCTAATGGGAGACTATGACCTCTAGGGAATCTTTGTAAAAGCTACGTAGTGAGACCCTGCCAGTTCACCTTGGAAGTTATCAATAGGGAGTCATGATCCCCGGGCAGAACGGGAATCACGGCTCATGGGTAAAGTGTGTGACCTCTACAGAGAAATGGAACTGATATATCAGAAATGGAACTTTGATTAGAGATACAGATGATCTGAGATAAAATGGTTCTATTGATAGTTTTGGCTACGATGATGATAATGATATTCCTCGATGAGGAAATGATCCACCGGTTGGTTATTGCTAAAACCTGGCTTCTAATAATAATAAATACCTGACAAACTAAAAGCAACTCCTTTGATCCTAACCCCACATAAAGCTAGTCCATCTTAGCCAAACAGGACATTTGCTGAGTACGTTGATGTGTACTCACCCTTGCTTTCACAAAACACCAGGTTGCCTTTGGTGCAACCTATGCTCAGGTAAAGGAGAAGAGAGCATCGAGGCGGATCTCTAGGAGTTCTAGGACTTCGACGAGTTCGAGGATTAGGCTAGCGACCTCCCCTAGTCGGCTGTCTGTGGTGGGTTAATTTACGTTGGCTACATTTGTATTCTGTGTACTTTGATTTATATTATATAAATGGATCTAGTCTGTAATGTTATTACTTACTCTTTATTAATATTCGAAGCATTGTGCTATGATGAGTCATTTATGTAATCGTTGTGTACGTGAATTTCTCCCGTAGTTGTTTATCATTTGCAATCAAAACAAGCAAATGGTTGACCTTATTAGTGATCTACAATGAATTGAATGAAGCATGAGAGTAGAGACCGCACAAGAACAAGCAAGCAACTTTACCAAAACAAGCAAGCATTGAGGTGTCCAGGAGGTGTCGGTGAGGGCCTAGGGAGGCACGTCGGCGAGGTTCCGTTGGCCGAGGACGCGACAGGGGGGTGCGAGGACGCGCCAGCGATGAGTAGAGGTGAGGCACACCGGCGAGCAGCGCGGATGCGGAGGCAAGCGACAACGGTGTGGAGTTTGTGTAAGTGTGTGTGTGTGTGGAGAGAGGCCAAGCCACGCGTGGTAAAGGTAAGTAAATGATCTTTGCTGAGTGCCCACGATCTGGCACTCGACAAAGATTTTTTTAAATTTAAAAATATACTTTGCAGAGTGTCCTAGATCTGACACTTGGCAAAGTACTCACTGACATGCACTCGACAAAGATTGTTTTAATTTTTTAAAATATACTTTGCCGAGTGTCCTCTGGTAAACACTCGGCAAAGTAAGGCTTCGTCGAGTGTCTTCTTTTGACACTCGGCAAAGTATATTTCTTTTTTTTCACCAAACTTTTTGTGTTGTGTTTCTACATTATATAGACCATAATGTTCCATTTTTTGCCCAATTATCAAAGTGTTTGATATACCTTTTAGATTTAGTTCGTATAATTGAATTTATCTAGATAATTCAGATTTGAACCGCAAGTCACTCAAAAATGGAAAAGTGTGAATGCAAAAATGATATTCATGTTATTTAGCACAAGTTACAGCCTATTTCAGGAGCAGACCGAAATTTTCGAGCACCATGCTCACGAAACAAGACCGTGAACTTGCCATCCAGTTGTTTTAAAATTGTATAAAACACAAACAAAATCAGAAAATCATGAAACTTGTCAACAAGTCATGATATCATATGTAGTGGCTATGATAAAAAAATGAAAATGTTTCGCGAAGGTTATCAGGCACTTTGTGTAGAAACCTAGCCGGTCTACATTGAAGTTCTATGATTTCATGTGAAGGACACATAGGTTTCTACACATAGTATGTGATAACTTTCTTAAAAGAGTATCAAATTTTTATCACAGCTTTTACATATTATATCATGACATGTGGACAAGTTTCAAGATTTTCTAACTTTTCTTGTGTTTTATACAATTTTAAAACAACTAGATGGCAAGTTGACGGTCTTGTTTCGTGAGCATGGTGCTCGAAAATTCCGGTCTGCTCCTGAAATAGGCTGCAACTTGTGCTAAATAACATGAATATCATTTTTGCATTCACTGTTTTCCATTTTTCGAGTGACTTGCAGTTCAAATCTAAATTATCTGGATAAATTCAATTAAATGAACTAAATCAAACAGCTATAGCAAACACTTTGATAATTGTGCCAAAATGGAACATGTAGGTCTATATACTGTAGGAAAACACCACAAAAAATTTTGGAAAAAAAGAAAAAAATGCAAATATTTTCCGCCGAGTGTTAAAGGAAGCCACTCGGCAAAGATAGCTTCTTTGCCGAGTACCAACGCCTGGCGCTCAGCAAAGGTGACAGCCGTTAGCTATAGACGGCTGCTGACGGCCCTTTGCCGAGCGTCGACGTTCGCTGAGTGTTTGACACTCGGCAAAGCTATCGTTGCCGAGTGTCTTTCTATGCCGAGTGTTCTACTCTCGGTAAACGTGTTCGTTGCTGAGAGTCTTAAATTGCCGAGTGTGGCACTCGGCAAAGAATTCTTTGCCGAGTGCCCGACAAAACGCACTCGACAAAGCGCTAAGCACTCAGCAAGAGCCGGAATCTGGTAGTGACTGGAGCTAACTCTTCCAACAACGTATGTTTGTAATTCGTTTCTGGTTCTCTATGGTACATTGTCCTCCCAATTTTTCATATGTTGTCTGTTGGTGTGCCTAATCTTTTCAAAGTCCCAAATATTGCCTTACTTTAGGTTTTCTTCAAGAATGTCATATTTGTCACTGAAAGGTACCTCGGGTCCCACATGTGAATGCCATCTACTTGCTAGAAATTTTGATTTTATGACCAGGAAGCTTATTTTGTAATACAATTGAAAGTGAAGCTCGTTTTTTAGGGCAACATAAAAAAGGCCCTAAATAATTCACAACAGATCAAAATGATGCCTTTTGCTTTATCCGTTCACCCTTTTTGTGCACAAAGCTTGGGGCTCACATACTTAAACCTTTTCCCCATTTATGGTGATAGCCACGATACATTCTAATATGCAGTTTGAACTCATACGACAAATAGATCTGTCTATAATGTTTAATTGTTAAGTTTGGATTTTTTGCGTTGGTTTAATTGTTTCAAACTTTTTCCTGTCAAATTAATCGAATTTGATATGTACAACTATGAAAAGCCTTTCTATTTTAGGCCTGTTGAAGTTGAACAATCGATTCTTCAGGACCTGCGAAACTGCACACTACTAAATAACGTGGCATTGCCATCAGTTAGCTTCTACATATTCTAGATGTCCATTTTCCAAATTCAGCTCTTTTGCCTTTTCCCTGTAACTGTACCTGCTTCAGCTTGTGATGCACATAATTTCCATAAATTCATACCACCTACCCACTCAGGGCCGTACTAAGTAGGGATGAAAACGGTCGGAAACGGACGATAAACACTAAAACCATTACCGTTTTCATATTTTTTTTATCGAAAACGGTAACTCCGGAAACAGAAATGATATCGGTATTTCGGAAACATCAGAAACGAAAGTTCGGTGCGGATAATAAACCGGTAACGGTCGAAATCTAAAATACGATCGGTAAGCATATCAAACTTCACGATAAAACAAAATTGACAAAAGATCACAAATGCCACAAGTTCACAATTCATGATATAACAAGTTCACAATATAACAAGTTCACAAGGATCACAAATTTGTAATATAAAAAGTTTACAAAGATCACAAGTTCACAATATAACAAGTTCACAGTATAACAAGTTCATAAAGATCACAAGTTCACAGACTCAAAGTTCACAATTCACAATATCCACCCGATTTAGTTGACATGGCATGCTTACTCATGAAATATTTTTTCCTCACATAAATGGTTTTTTCAAAGCCTCACAGGAAAACCCTAAAATCTAGTGTGTGAAAAAGACAGACTGTCGGCTCTCTATCATTATATATTACTAATACATAACATGTGCATAGAAAATGGTGGATTGGTTCGAGAGACCAAATCGTTAATCTCAATTGCCTTCCAACACCATCTAACCTAAAAAAATCTTAAAGCGTCCAAAAAATACAAAAATCAGTAATCCTTATCCAGAAATGTATAGGCGATGCGAAAAAATCACATGCTGGAAAATTCCGAAAAAAATTCCGAAAAAATTCCGAGACACAATTCCGGAAATTTCCGAGACACAAATCCGATAATTTCTGACAACAACCGGTAACCGATGGAAACGGTCGGTAAAACACCACGCCGATTCCGATACTGATTCCGATAGAAAATTCCGAAAACCGATTCCGTTTTCGAAAAATACCGTTACCGGTGAATCCGATCGAAAAATTTTGAAATCGGTTTCCAGAATTCCGAAACTGTTTTCATCCCTAGTACTAAGAGGGTGCGACCGCACTGGCCCCCAAAAACAGAGGGCCTCCTAGCCACTGGACGCTTGCACTTTTTCTATTAAACCTATCTATTCTAGACATAAATGCGCAAAGAGCGATGCGCTATCGACCAGTCTCGTTTAGATTGTTAAACTAATGTCTCAATTACTTATTGAATACTCCATCCGTTCTAAAATAGTATTTTTTTATCTCTTGATTTTTATGTTTATATTCAACTAGATGATGATGAATCCACTAAAGAAGCAAAACAAATTCTATTTTGATATAGAGAAAGTATTATTTACTATACACATGATGGTTGCATGGGCGGAGAGAAGCTTTTTAAAATTGAAATATTATTGTGAGCTATTTAAGGTCAACAATAACTCAAGAGAGGTTAAATGGCTTGACGATTTTATGTGTCGAAAAGAAATTGTTGGATGAGATTGATCTCAATAATATAATTGATGACTTTATATCATAAAATGTTAGAAGATATTTTTAATGATATTAGATAACAAGTATGTGCTTTTGGCTATATTTTACATTTGTCATCTTAAAAACTTCAAAACAGCATAATAATTTTTATACGTCAAATATTTAATTATATATATATAGGGCGCTTCTATTCTAGTTATTATTATAATGCACGACTTTCGTCGTGCGTCCTCCGGGTCTCACGCGCGCGTGAAGCTAGCACTTCGCGCCTGCGCACTTCATGCCAACAAAAAACTAAGCATCACACCAAGGGACTCGAACCCCGATGACAAGCAAGTGGTCTGCCATCCGCTAATAGATGACGTGTTTATACTAAATAATTATTAATAAAAGAATATTTCAGCTAATATTAACCATGTTGGTATATATTTATAAAAGCGCAAGTTGAAAAATACTAAATTCGATTTAATTGGAACGCTAATTTAATAATCATTGGTTAAACAAACATTTAATAAATTATTAAAGTAGGTAACAACATGGAATAATATTTTTAACATGTAGCCAACTTTACTACAAATCTAACGCGACTTGAACGGAGCGAATCGGATTTATAACACAAAAGATATCACATTTTTTTAAATTAAACGTATTTCTGCGTGTAGTTTCCCAATATTCGAGGGGCTATTTTGCAAAAATACCATCTTCTCCTACCTCCTACCGCCGCCATGGCAGGGAGGAGGGGGAGCAGGGCCGCAAGGGCGCGGGCGCGTGCCGACCGCCGCCGTGGGGCAAGGCAGGGGGGCGGTGCCGCGCTCGGTCGGCGCCGCCGCTGTGGGAGCGGACACATGGGTAAGGGGCGCGAGGGGAGGGTGTAACACCCTGAATTTGGGGTATAAAATTTCTTTCCTAATATCCACCAAATTCGGGTGTTACTCTCTCTCTCTTTTCCTTAATTTTCTTTTCTTTTCCTAAATAGTGGAGAGTTATTTTGTGTGTGAGTGTGTATATATATATGTTGAGTGTAGTAAAATAGAACCCTAAAAGGGTCCTTGAGTTTTGCATAACAAGTCGAGATATTTTATTGTATGTTGAATTGTTGTGGTGGTGTATCCATTCAAACTCAAGAAGTATATTTGAATTTTCGATTCAAAAACTATATCTAAATTTGAATAGAAATAGATAAAAGATAGACATAGACTAAAATCAAATAAAAACAAAAGAAAACCCTTTCCTCCCCTCCCCCCCCCCCCGCGGCCCAGCTGCGGCCTCCCCGGCCGGCCTGCGCGCGCGCTCCTCGGCCCACGCCGCACCCTTGCCTCGGCCCAGCGCACGCCCCGGCCCACCTCGCGCGGCCCAGCGCCCCCTCAACCCTAGCGCCGCGCGTGTGCGTGGCTGACCAACCACCACCGCCTACGCGTGGGCCCCACCCACCGGTCCGCCCACTCCCCTGTTCATCTTCTCAAACCGTCCGGCCACCCCTTTGCTGCCCACGTCGCCCCAAAAACCCTGCCCTCTCCCTCGCGCTCTCTCCCCTCCCCAAAACCATCACCACCGCCGGTTCCTGTGTCCACTCGCCCCTCTCCCTCTTCTCCTTGGCCGCGGGCATGGCCCAGCCACGCCATCACCCCCGCCCAGCACGCCCTAGCGAGTTTGGCGGGCCCTCGCGCCACGATGCGTGCAAGCCAGGCCTGGCGTCGTGGCACCTCGCGTCGAGCACCTTCGATGGAACTCAGGTGAGCCCACTCTTCCTCTTTCCCTGCCCCGTGGCAACCTCTCTCTCCCCCTCCACGAACCCGCTACGGTCAGCGCCGTAGCTGTGTCGGTGTCTGCCCGGCAAGCCATGCCGAGCGCCTGCTTTGGTCACGCTGGTGGTTGTCGGCCAGTTGCCGGCACTCCTTGCCTCACCTCGACCCACGTCCGCTCCTCGTCGTCCTCCCCTCCCATGGCCGCGCGCGTAGTGTTGTCCCGTGCACCGACTCTAGCAAGTAGCAGCCTGGTCACCCCCACCCCGGCGCACCCCGCAGCCAGCGTCTTGGTCAGCCCGGTGAGCCGTTGGCGAAGCTACCTCTCCCCCCGGTCAGAGCTCTCGTGCCCCGCGCATTTCCCCATGGCCGAGTGCAGCCCCTGCGCACAACCCTCCCGTGCTCCTCGTCGTGCCTCGCTCCTGCCGCTTAGCGCGTCGTGTACCCGTCAAGTCTCGTGCGCGCGGTTTCGCACGTGGTCACAGGTGTTGCGCGCGCCATTGTCGTTGCTCGTGTGTTGTCCTCACGTTGTTTCGCGCTTGTCGCGCGCGCGATCCACGCACATTAGTTAGTCACTTCGCTATAATCGTCCATGCATAGTAATTAATTCTCGTTTAAATCGTTGATTAATTGATAATTCAATTTATCTAAAATATCCTATGCAAATAATTTATGTTAACTAAGTTGAACTTAGAAATATAGTTTTTCGCGTTTAAGCGTAACCTAGGGGTGTTCGTTCGTCGCGTCGTTATTTAGCCACGGATTATTGACTATTCGATGTGTTATGCGTCGCAAACCTATTTCGACTCGTTTTAGTCACGTTAACTCTGTAACAGCGTCACATTCATATTAGTAACACTATTTCGTCGTGACACAAGTTTTAATTAATTAATTAGTCAAGTAATTGTTTAATCTGCTGGTTATTTAAAATAGGTTTCTGGTTAAAACTATTTTACAGTTTCTACATTGCGCCTTTATAAATACGTGTTAACATGATTAATCCCATACTTAAATGTTTTGAATTAATACTTACTTAGTATAGTCACGACATCTGTTGGTGGTTCTCGTGTGTCGCACGCATTGTTGTGTGTTGTTCACGCGCATCGTCACGCGTCATTTGCTCATGGTCACACGTGGTCATGCGCGCTTTCCGTGTGCTCCTTCGCATGTGACGCGTCCGTTGTTCCCACGTGTGGCACTCGTTGTCGTCGTGTCGCATGTTTTAGTTGAATATTTAATTATTGGTTTGTTCGAGGGTTAATAAAATAACAATTTAATTAGAATGAGTCTATAGTTTTAACTCGTAATTTTATAAATATAAATGTTGATTAACTTGTTTAATACCAGTGTAAATACTTTTATTTAGATAATTGTTTTGTTGTGCTCGTGGTTGCGTTGTTCGCGAGCGGCATCATTCGCGCGTCGTCACGTTGATTCGCGCGTGTTGTGCGATGTCGTGCGTGTTGTTTCGCATGCCGCAGTGCTGTTTCGCGTGCGTCGTCGCGTGTAATTCACACGCTTTGTCGCACGCGTGTTCGCGTGTCATTCGCGCCCTATTTGCGCGTCGTCGTCTTTCCTTCGCACGTTCGCGCTACGCGTCTGGTTCGCATGTCACGCGTATTTCGCGTGCCGATCATGGGTGTCGCGTGGCGTCTGCGCGTGTTAATAAATTATTTTCGCTTATAATCACTGATGTTAATAACGTTAATTCGTCAGATCACATATTTTAGATAATTAACTTAATATTCGCTCGACTAATATTTATTAGATTAATATTGTAACTAGATTAATGTGTAGTGTTACACTTGGGGCTTTTATAATAAATATTAACATGGTAAATATCAACTTAACTACATTTTATTTATTTAATATTTGTTTAGTATAAACGTGTCACCTATTTAGTTTTCCTCGTCTGTCGCGCGTGCTGTTCCGCATGTGGTGGCGTGCTGGTTCACGCGTCGTTCGCGCTCATCGTGCGCATTGTTTCGTGTGTCGTCAGCGTGCTATGTCGCGCGTGTCCGTGCGTCGTTTGCACGCTGTCGTGTTGTTTCGCTTGTCGTAAATTCGCCTTGCTTAGAATCTCTTGTGCTAATTAAATTACTTATTTATTTGACAACTGTTAGTGTAATAGTAGATATAATTTATAATTGATAATGTCGAATTAATTGTTAGAGTTAATACTTGTTTAGCGTAAACGCGCTAACTTCTCAACCGTAGCTTCGAGTTCGACGTTTCTTTCCCTCGCGTGATTGTAGAATCAAGCTCTATTTTATGCTGCATGTTTTTATAACATTTTATCTTGTATGGTGTAATGTTCTTATGCATATATATGTGTTTGTTTGTTTGTTCCTATTTGTATTCGCTATGCGTCGCGAATAGACTGCGATCCTTTTCCGAGCTTCGAGGAATCGACAGTCAAGCGTTGGCAACCAAGTGATCTGGTTCTTCGAGTTCTGCAAAGTTAAAGATCATGAGCATCTGTTTGGTGAAGGCAAGTGTCCTCTGACTTATTATGTCCTACATACTCTATGATTCGCTGTCCCGCATTACTTTATAAAACCTATGGATTGACTAGCTTTGTATCTACCCTGTCCTTGATTACCTTTTGGGTTATTATGGTTAGCTTCATGCTTTTGCTTTACTTTAATCAACGAACATGATGTGAACATTTATGATACGATATTGTTATCTTGATTATGCTGATGATCTTGTGATATTTTAGGGGGCTCGGGCCATTTTTCCTGAGTACCTCTCCGTAAGGACCTATTCGTGGAGTGACCACCCGGGATAACAGTACAGCCATGAGGGTGGAATGGGACGCCCTTAGCTGATTAATTAGATGAACCTAGGGGTATAGTTGGCTTTATCGGAGGGCCGTCAATGGGTCGGGGGCGTAGTGCTCGCTCTACCAAGGGGGGTGCAGAGGTTCATTCGATTTGGTTTTGTTAGTCACCCACCTTGGGGAGGTGTACTGCGTTTGTATGACTGGCGAAACCTAACGAGCAGCTATGCACCAGGGGAGTCTTTGTAAAGGCTACGTAGTGATACCCTGCCAGGCTGTAACGCCCTGAATTTGGGGGTAGAATTTTTTTCTTCTTTCTCTCACCAAATTCGGGCGTTACTCTCTTTTCTCTTTCCCCGTTTTGCTCTTTCTTCCCAATTTCAAACCAGTATAGCGACAGGTGTCCGTGTCATGTATAAACCAAAACCTAAGTGTCATGGGTGTTGCATCATGCCGAAGCACATTTCTTTGTCTGATGTTGAGTGTTCGTCTCGTTCCGTTCCGGATTTCGATTCGCGATTTAAGTCCATTTAGTGGTCCGCGCGCGTCGTGGGTCTTCGATCCGCGAAGTGGCCTGGCCCAGCCCAGCCCAGCCCTGCCCGGCCCGGCCCTGCGCGCCCCTGGCGCCCAACCCCCCCATGCGCCCCCCTTCTCTCCCTCTCTCTCATTTGGATCTCCCGCTTAACAACCTCTCCTCTCCCTCTTCCACCTCTCTCCCCCCGTGGTGCCCTAGGATTTGGAGACGGCGATCACCGGATTTTGGACCCCGAGGTGAGCTCCCCTCCCCTTCCCTTCTCCTCTCTCTCTCCCTCCCCCTCCTCTTCTTCCTCCCCACGCGCGCCCCCCTTTCTTCCCCCGCTCGCGTGCGCCCCTGCCCCTCCTCGCTCGCCGGCGGCGCGGCCGGCCCCGCCCGCCCCCTGCCGCGGTGGCGACCCCGTCCCCGCCCCCGTCGGCGGCGCTCCCCCTCCCCCCTCGCGCGCAGCGGCGCCCCCCGCCCCTCCCCCCTCGCGCGCGGCGGCGCCCGCCCCTGCCCCTCCCCGCGGCGGCGCTCCCCGCCCCCTCCCCGGCGCGGCGGCGCCCGCCCCCTGCCCCTCCCCGCGGCGGCGCCCGCCCGTCCCGGCCCCGTGGCGGCGCCCGCCCGCCCCGCCCCTCCCCTGCTCGCGTGCAGCGCGGCCCCCGCCCCTGCTCGCCGGCGCGGCCCCCGGCGCGGCCTCTGGCCCCCGGCGCGTCCCCGGCGCGGCCCCGGCCGGCCCAGCCCCCCTGGCCGGTTCAACCACCCCCCCGGTTCAACCGCCCCGGCCCCGGCTCGGCCGCCCGTTCCCACGCTCGGCCTCGTCCGACCGTGTCCCCGCTCGCCCAAGCTCGCGGTGATTATTTTTTTAGTCGGTAGTTAACGTCAAACTCCGTTAGTTAGCGTGCTGCGTCGCGCGCTTCGCCGCGCGACGGTTTGTCTAATTTCAGATTCTATCTGTGTGTTGCGTCGTGCGCTTCGTCGCGCGACGATCCATTTTAATTTCAGGTTGTTTAAAGTGTAACGCCGCGTGTGTATTCACGCGATGTTCCACTTTGGACTCAGTTTGGTCGACGTATGCCGTCGTGCGTCTCGCCGCGCGACCATTCTTTTTATTTATCTCCACCTGCTTATGATGATTAGACATGAAACATGACTTTACTTTACGCTAAACATAGTGTCTACATTAAATTTCCTTCCCTTAGGCGAGTGGTTAATTTATAATCATGTAACGTGATCGTTTCTCGACTGTCTTGTTCTCTTTCTCTCTTAACTATAACTGCGAGCCCGCGTGGAACGTCAGTTTACTTATTGCATTCTATTGTATGGTGTACTGTTCTTTTGTATTAAATATGTGGATGTATGTATGTTTGCGCTCGCTTAGAGAACGATCCGGTCGGAGAACCCGAAGAACCCGCAGGAGAAGCCTCTGAGCAGCAGTCGGTTGGTGGAGGCAAGTGTCCTTTGACCTATCTCTGTCCTATGCATTATTTAATTCACCTCCCGCTTTACACATTTATACCTAAGGATTGACTAGCTTTTGTGATCCATGTCCTTGTTTACCTATCTGGGTTGGATTATTATTATTATTGTTTAGCTTCATGCTATTGCTCAACTCTAATCAATGAACATGATGAGATTATCTATGATACGCTGTTTTCCCTTCTCTTATTATGATGTTGTACTTGTGGTCTTCAAGGGGGCTCGAGCGGTTTCTCGAGTGCCTCTCCGTAAGGACCTGTTCTATGGATGACCGCCCGGGAAAACAGTGCAACCATGAGGGTGGAATGGGACGCCCTTAGCTGAATAATTAGAGGAACCGGGGTGTAGTTCGCTTAGCCATCGTGCCGTCAATGGGGCTCGGTGTATGCGGCTCGCTCTGCCAAGGTTGATTTGTCCCTTGGGGAGGAGTGCGGTACATTTAGGACGGGCGACTACAGTCCTGGGGAATCTTTGTAAAGGCTACGTAGTGATGCCCTGCTGGGTCACCTTGGTAGTGATCAATGGAGAGTCATGATCTCCGGGCAGAAAGGGAATCACGGCTTGTGGGTAAAGTGCACAACCTCTGCAGAGTGTTTGAAAACTGATATATCAGCCGTGCTCGCGGTTATGAGCGGCCAAGGGAGCTCCAATGATTAGTGGTACTTGATCAGAGACATTTTGGTTTACAGGTGGCAATGAGACTGATGGTTTTGGTTATGTCTATGGTAATGGTAAGTGGTATTCTTTCCGTTTGGAAAGGGTACTTTGGGTTAATAACTTGGGTTAATGCTAAAACCTGGCTTTCTACTAGTAAATAACAAACTGACCAACTAAAAGCAACCGCTTGACTTACCCCCACATAAAGCTAGTCCACTACATCCAAACAGGATACTTGCTGAGTATGTTGATGTGTACTCACCCTTGCTCTACACACCAAACCCCCCTCCATCCCCAGGTTGTCAGCATTGCAACCACTGCTCAGGAGAAGATGAAGCTGTGGAAGGAGACTTCCAGGAGTTCCAAGACTACGACGAGTTCTAGGTGTGGGTTAGCGGCAACCCCCAGTCAGCTGCCTGTGAAGGCCGTGTTATCTACGTTTCTTTTCCGCACTTTGATTTATTGTAAGGACTATATGGACGTCTCAGACGTATGATGTAATCGACTATTATTTCCCCTTTTAATACTATTTTGAGCACTGTGTGATGATGTCCATGTTATGTAACTGCTGTGTACGTGAATAACTGATCCTGGCACATACATGGTTCGCATTCGGTTTACCTTCTAAAAACCGGGTGTGACATAAGTGGTATCAAAGCCGTGCTGACTGTAGGGCCGCTAACCTAGAGTAGAATGGTCGTTCTAAGGACTATAGACCTCTGTCCCTGCCTTGACTTTGATATCCCTTCAAAAGTTGGTCATACTGACCAAACCTATGTTCTACTATATATTATACCTTGCTGAAAATCATGTTTTATTCTAATCCTTCATTTATTTATGATTCATTACTTGCTGGTCATATTGATTCTGTTCTCACCCTTTTGCTTGCGATGTCTTTTGTAGATGGCTCGACTTAGACACACTGCACGAAAGTCCGTCATCCCCTTCTTACCCTCCCGCCTTGCTGAGCGTCCGCTTCGCCGTCCCGTGGCCGGACAGTCCAGCCACTTGGAGAGACTGCACCACCGCCTGCACGAGGAGCAGGAACGTCGACGATAGGAGCAGCAGGGCTCTTCTTTCTCGCTCCAGCAGGAGATAGAGTCTGTGAGGAGCTGCTCTCCTGTGCTTCCTCTGGAGGCGCCCCCTGCACCACCACTAGGTGCCCCAGCCTCTGGAGTAGCTGCTGGAGGAGACCCAGACGACGGAGATGGCGACGACAGCCCGAGCCACGACACCGACCTCTCTGCTGACCATGAGCCGGAAGGATGGGTTGCTCGACCCATCACTCGCGACGCTGCTTGCGGGTGTCACTTCCATGATGCTCTCGATACCCTGCTACGTCGGGCACTTAACCGACGTACTTGGTCCATCGAGTATCGCTGTGTGGTCTACCAGCATAGTCGCGGGGTCTACCCGGACCGCTGGGAGGCGACCTGCTTGGTGCGCCGTCCGGAGAACAGTCTCCAGGGCGCGGAGGCTTGCTCAGAGCACTATTCTATCTCTGAGCGGGACTCAGCTGAGGCAGCCATGCAGGATGCTGCACGGCGTGCGCTTTCGCACTACTGCTCGGTTTTCGGTGGGGTAGCTAACGGTCTCGACCTAAAGTATTACCCCCGCCGTCCATCTGGCAGCACAGGAGGCGTGATTGTTTCACCTGCTGGTGAGGACAATCCTAGGTTGAGCAGCACAGTCAACCTAGCCGCCGTGCTAAACACGGAGCTGGACCATGCACTAGACGAGCTGAGTAGGGCTCGTGCTGAGATCGCCCTGCTGTGGGCTGAGCACACGGAACGTCGTCACTTGGATGATGGTTCCCCCGCTCCCGTTGGGACTCAGCACCCGTACCGCTCACCTCGGCATGGACACCAGTCTCATGGCAATCCCGACTGCAAGACCAAGATAAATCTAGAACCATAGCTCGTTAGAGTTGGATCTTGTAATTAATACGAAATATATATACATAGAAGCTTCAGTCTTAGCGTTAGTCTCGGTCTTAGTTAGTCTTAGTTAGACAGGGTAGTTTGCTATATCCTGTGCATTTATGTTTGTCATGATGAACTATGTTTGGTTTGGATCTTTGTAATGACTGTCACCAGAGTGTGGGTATCCCCTGCATTTTGGTTTACCCATTATGTTAATGGAGTTAGTTATATAGTTGGGAAAACCTTTATTCCACTTTCCTCTTTATCTGAGAAGCTGTGTGGTCTGTGTTGGAGATCAGTGAAGATGCTCATCTGTTCAGTGCTGTTGGGGAATTCTATACTCTTTTCTTATGCTGCAAGATTTGCTAGATCAGTTCTGATGCGTGGTTGTATTCTGCAGATGTCAGAGAACAGGCGCAGAGGAGGAAGGCGTGCTCAGCAGGAGCGAGCCGCTCCGCAGGATGAGGTGCCCCAGCAGCAGCACCTGCCACCCCCGCCCCCGATGTCGATCGAGCAGATGTTTCTGATGCAGACTCAGGCAGTTCAGGCCATCGGTCAGACTCTGGCCGCCATTCAGTAGCAGCAGCAGCAACAACAGCAGGCTCCACCCCAGCCTCAGATGCCTCAGATGCCCAGAGACAAGCGTGCTGAATTCATGAGAGGTCATCCCCCAACGTTCGCTCACTCTTCTGACCCCATGGATGTTGAAGATTGGCTGCGCACTGTGGAGCGGGAGTTGCATACCGCTCAGTGTGATGACAGGGAGAAAGTCATGTATGGTCCCCGTCTGTTGAGAGGAGCAGCCCAATCATGGTGGGAGTCTTACCTCGCCACCCATGCCAACCCCGATGCCATCACCTGGGAAGAGTTCAGAGGTAACTTTCGTCAGTACCATGTGCCTGCAGGTCTGATGACAGTGAAGAAGGAGGAGTTCCTGACCCTTAAGCAAGGGTCATCATCTGTCAGTGAGTATCGAGACAGGTTTCTGCAGTTGTCTCGCTATGCTCCTGAAGATGTCAACACCGACGCCAAGCGACAATACCTTTTCTTGAGAGGCTTGGTTGACCCTCTGCAGTACCAATTGATGAATCATACCTTCCCGACATTCCAGCACCTGATTGATAGAGCAATCATGACAGAAAGGAAGCGTAAGGAGATGGAGGATCGTAAGCGCAAGATCAGTGGACCCCAGCCTGGAAGCAGCAGCCGCCCTCGTTTCTCAGGCAATCAACCTCAGCAGTTCAGGTAGAACCAGCGTCCACCTCAGTAGCATCAGCAGTTTCAAAGGCAGTATCCTCAGCATCAGTACCAGAACCGTCAGAGAAATCAGTCAGGAGGCCAGTTTCAGAGGCAGAATCAGCAGACACCTCGTCTTCCTGCCCCAGCAAGCCAGCAGAACAATCAGGCAGCACCAGCTCAGGTTGGAAACAGGGCATGTTTCCACTGTGGAGAGCAAGGCCATTGGGTGATGCAATGTCCGAAGAAGGCAGCCCAACAGCAGTCAGGCCCCAATGCCCCAGCAAAGCAGAATGTGCCTCAGCCTGGAGCAGGCAACCGCTCTCAGTCGCGTTATAATCATGGGAGACTGAACCACTTGGAGGCTGAAGAAGTTCAGGAGACCCCCGGCATGATAGTAGGTATGTTCCCAGTCGACTCCCGTATTGCAGAAGTGTTATTTGATACTGGAGCAACGCATTCTTTCATTACTGCATCATGGGTAGAAGCACATAATCTTCCAATTACTACCATGTCAACCCCCATTCAAATTGACTCAGCCGGTGGTAGAATTCGAGCCGATAGCATTTGTTTGAATATAAGTGTGGAAATAAGGGGGATAGCATTTCCCGCCAACCTTATAGTAATGGGTACTCAGGGAATAGATGTCATCCTAGGGATGAATTGGCTAGATAAGTATCAGGCAGTTATCAGTTGTGATAAAAGGACAATCAAGTTGGTGTCCCCACTAGGAGAGGAAGTGGTGACTGAGTTAGTCCCGCCTGAGCCAAAGAAGGGAAGTTGTTATCAGATGGCCGTTGATAGCAGTGAAGCAGACCCAATTGAGAGTATCAAGGTGGTGTCCGAGTTCCCAGATGTGTTTCCAAAGGATTTACCGGGTATGCCACCAGAGCGGAAAGTTGAGTTTGCCATAGAGCTTCTTCCTGGAACCGCCCCTATCTTCAAGAGAGCTTACAGAATATCTGGACCGGAGTTGGTTGAGCTTAAGAAACAAATTGATGAGCTGTCAGAGAAAGGTTACATTCGGCCAAGCACCTCGCCTTGGGCCGCCCCTGTCTTGTTCGTGGAAAAGAAAGATGGCACCAAGAGGATGTGTATCGATTATAGAGCTTTGAATGAAGTCACGATCAAGAATAAGTACTCTTTGCCCAGAATAGAAGATCTGTTCGACCAGTTGAGAGGAGCCAGTGTGTTCTCCAAGATCGATCTGAGGTCAGGTTATCATCAGCTCAGGATCCGACCTTCAGACATTCCGAAGACGGCATTCATTACCAAGTATGGATTATATGAGTTCACAGTGATGTCTTTTGGTTTGACCAATGCACCAGCGTTTTTCATGAACTCGATGAACAGTGTATTCATGGATTATCTTGACAAGTTTGTGGTGGTATTCATTGATGACATTCTGGTTTATTCTCAAAGCGAAGAAGAGCATGCAGATCATTTGAGGATGGTATTGCAGAGATTGCGAGAGCACCAGTTGTATGCAAAGTTGAGCAAGTGTGAGTTCTAGATCAGTGAAGTCCTGTTCTTGGGTCACATAATCAACAAAGAAGGATTGATTGTGGATCCAAAGAATGTGGCAGACATTTTGAACTGGAAAGCGCCAACAGATGCTCGAGGAATCAAAAGCTTCATTGGAATGGCCGGATATTATCGGTGATTCATTGAAGGGTTTTCGAAGATTGCGAAACCAATGACAGCGTTGCTAGGCAACAAGGTTGAGTTCAAGTGGACCCAGAAATGTCAAGAGGCCTTCGAAGCGCTGAAAGAGAAGTTGACAACAGCGCCTGTCTTAGTCTTGCCTGATGTGCACAAGCCCTTCTCTGTGTACTGTGATGCTTGTTACATAGGTTTGGGATGCGTGTTGATGCAAGAGGGAAGAGTTGTGGCTTACTCGTCCCGACAGCTGAAGGTTCATGAGAAGAACTACCCAATCCATGACCTAGAGTTGGCAGCAGTGGTTCACGCACTGAAGACATGGAGGCACTATCTGTATGGACCGAAATGCGATGTTTACACAGATCACAAGAGTCTGAAGTACATATTCACTCAGTCAGAGTTGAACATGAGGCAACGAAGATGGTTAGAGTTGATCAAAGACTATGAGTTGGAGATTCATTACCATCCAGGCAAAGCGAACGTAGTGGCAGATGCTTTGAGCAGAAAGAGTCAAGTCAATCTGATGGTCGCTCGTCCGATGCCTTATGAGTTGGCCAAGGAGTTCGACAGGTTGAGTCTTGGATTTCTGAACAATTCGCGAGGAGTCACAGTTGAATTGGAACCTACCTTGGAGCGCGAAATCAAAGAAGCGCAGAAGAATGATGAGAAGATCAGTGAGATCCGGCGACTGATTCTAGATGGCATAGGCAAAGATTTTCGAGAAGATGCAGAAGGCGTGATATGGTTCAAAGACCGCTTGTGTGTTCCCAATGTCTAGTCCATTTGGGAGTTGATTCTCAAGGAAGCTCATGAGACAGCCTATTCGATTCACCCTGGCAGTGAGAAGATGTATCAGGATCTGAAGAAGAAATTCTGGTGGTACGGAATGAAGAGGGAAATCGCAGAGCATGTGGCTATGTGCGATAGTTGTCAAAGAATTAAGGCAGAGCACCAGAGACCTGCTGGATTGTTGCAACCGTTGCAGATCCCTCAGTGGAAATGGGATGAAATCGGCATGGATTTCATAGTCGGATTGCCTCGCACTCGAGCCGGCTACGATTCCATTTGGGTAGTAGTGGACCGTTTGACCAAGTCAGCCCACTTCATACCAGTCAAGACCAACTACAGCAGTGCAGTACTGGCAGAGTTGTATATGTCTCGGATCGTTTGTCTTCATGGTGTGCCAAAGAAGATAGTGTCAGACAGAGGAACGCAGTTCACCTCTCATTTCTGGCAGCAGTTGCATGAAGCTTTGGGCACACATCTGAATTTCAGTTCAGCTTATCATCCGCAGACAGATGGCCAGACTGAAAGGACCAATCAAATTCTCGAAGATATGTTGAGAGCCTGTGCGTTGCAAGATCAGTCCGGATGGGATAAGAGATTGCCTTATGCAGAGTTTTCCTATAACAACAGTTACCAGGCCAGTTTGAAGATGTCACCATTTCAGGCGCTCTATGGAAGGAGTTGCAGAACTCCGTTGCAATGGGATCAGCCTGGAGAGAAGCAAGTGTTTGGGCCAGACATTTTGCTTGTAGCCGAAGAAAACATCAAGATGGTCCGAGAGAATCTGAAGATAGCGCAATCAAGACAGCGAAGCTATGCAGACACTAGAAGAACAGAGCTGAGTTTTGAAGTCGGAGACTTTGTCTATCTGAAAGTGTCACCGATCAGAGGAGTCAGAAGATTCGGAGTGAAAGGCAAGCTAGCACCCCGCTACATTGGTCCGTATCAGATTCTTGCAAGACGTGGAGAAGTGGCCTATCAGCTCAGTTTGCCAGAGAATTTGTCCGCTGTGCATGATGTCTTTCATGTGTCTTAGTTGAAGAAGTGCCTGCGTGTGCCGGAAGAGCAGTTGCCAGTGGAAGGTCTTGAAGTCCAAGAGGACATGACCTACACAGAGAAGCCAGCGCAAATCCTTGAGGTTGCAGATAGAGTCACCCGAGAGAAGACCATCAGGATGTGCAAAGTTAGATGGAATCACCACTCTGAGGAAGAAGCAACCTGGGAGCGTGAAGATGATCTAATGGCTAAATACCCTGAGCTCTTTGCTAGCCAACCCTGAATCTCGAGGGCGAGATTCTTTTAAGGGGGATAGGTTTGTAACGCCCTGAATTTGGGGGTAGAATTTTTTTCTTCTTTCTCTCACCAAATTCGGGCGTTACTCTCTTTTCTCTTTCCCCGTTTTTCTCTTTCTTCCCAATTTCAAACCAGTATAGCGACAGGTGTCCGTGTCATGTATAAACCAAAACCTAAGTGTCATGGGTGTTGCATCATGCCAAAGCACATTTCTTTGTCTGATGTTGAGTGTTCGTCTCGTTCCGTTCCGGATTTCGAATCGCGATTTAAGTCCGTTTAGCGGTCCGCGCGCGTCGTGGGTCTTCGATCCGCGAAGTGGCCTGGCCCAGCCCAGCCCAGCCCTGCCCGGCCCGGCCCTGCGCGCCCCTGGCGCCCAACCCCCCCATGCGCCCCCTTCTCTCCCTCTCTCTCATTTGGATCTCCCGCTTAACAACCTCTCCTCTCCCTCTTCCACCTCTCTCCCCCCGTGGTGCCCTAGGATTTGGAGACGGCGATCACCGGATTTTGGACCCCGAGGTGAGCTCCCCTCCCCTTCCCTTCTCCTCTCTCTCTCCCTCCCCCTCCTCTTCTTCCTCCCCATGCGCGCCCCCCTTTCTTCCCCTGCTCGCGCGCGCCCCTGCCCCTCCCCGCTCGCCGGCGGCGCGGCCGGCCCCGCCCGCCCCCTGCCGCGGCGGCGACCCCGTCCCCGCCCCCGTCGACGGCGCTCCCCCTCCCCCTCGCGCCCTCCCCGGCGCGGCGGCGCCCGCCCCCTGCCCCTCCCCGCGGCGGCGCCCGCCCGTCCCGGCCCCGTGGCGGCGCACGCCCGCCCCGCCCCTCCCCTGCTCGCGCGCAGCGCGGCCCCCGCCCCTGCTCGCCGGCGCGGCCCCCGGCGCGGCCTCTGGCCCCCGGCGCGTCCCCGGCCGGCCCAGCCCCCCTGGCCGGTTCAACCGCCCCCGGGCCGGTTCAACCGCCCCCCCCCCCCGGTTCAACCGCCCCGGCCCCGGCTCGGCCGCCCGTTCCCGCGCTCGGCCTCGTCCGACCGTGTCCCCGCTCGCCCGCGCTCGCGGTGATTATTTTTTTAGTCGGTAGTTAACGTCAAACTCCGTTAGTTAGCGTGCTGCGTCGCGCGCTTCGCCGCGCGACGGTTTGTCTAATTTCAGATTCTATCTGTGTGTTGCGTCGTGCACTTCGTCGCGCGACGATCCATTTTAATTTCAGGTTGTTTAAAGTGTAACGCCGCGTGTGTATTCACGCGACGTTCCACTTTGGACTCAGTTTGGTCGACGTATGCCGTCGTGCGTCTCGCTGCGCGACCATTCTTTTTATTTATCTCCACCTGCTTATGATGATTAGACATGAAACATGACTTTACTTTACGCTAAACATAGTGTCTACATTAAATTTCCTTCCCTTAGGCGAGTGGTTAATTTATAATCATGTAACGTGATCGTTTCTCGACTGTCTTGTTCTCTTTCTCTCTTAACTATAACTGCGAGCCCGCGTGGAACGTCAGTTTACTTATTGCATTCTATTGTATGGTGTACTGTTCTTTTGTATTAAATATGTGGATGTATGTATGTTTGCGCTCGCTTAGAGAACGATCCGGTCGGAGAACCCGAAGAACCCGCAGGAGAAGCCTCTGAGCAGCAGTCGGTTGGTGGGGGCAAGTGTCCTTTGACCTATCTCTGTCCTATTCATTATTTAATTCACCTCCCGCTTTACACATTTATACCTAAGGATTGACTAGCTTTTGTGATCCATGTCCTTGTTTACCTATCTGGGTTGGATTATTATTATTATTGTTTAGCTTCATGCTATTGCTCAACTCTAATCAATGAACATGATGAGATTATCTATGATACGCTGTTTTCCCTTCTCTTATTATGATGTTGTACTTGTGGTCTTCAAGGGGGCTCGAGCGGTTTCTCGAGTGCCTCTCCGTAAGGACCTGTTCTATGGATGACCGCCCGGGAAAACAGTGCAACCATGAGGGTGGAATGGGACGCCCTTAGCTGAATAATTAGAGGAACCGGGGTGTAGTTCGCTTAGCCGTCGTGCCGTCAATGGGGCTCGGTGTATGCGGCTCGCTCTGCCAAGGTTGATTTGTCCCTTGGGGAGGAGTGCGGTACATTTAGGAAACCTAACGGGTGACTACAGTCCCGGGGAATCTTTGTAAAGGCTACGTAGTGATGCCCTGCTGGGTCACCTTGGTAGTGATCAATGGAGAGTCATGATCTCCGGGCAGAAAGGGAATCACGGCTTATGGGTAATGTGCACAACCTCTGCAGAGTGTTTGAAAACTGATATATCAGCCGTGCTCGCGGTTATGAGCAGCCAAGGGAGCTCCAATGATTAGTGGTACTTGATCAGAGACATTTTGGTTTACAGGTGGCAATGAGACTGATGGTTTTGGTTATGTCTATGGTAATGGTAAGTGGTATTCTTTCCGTTTGGAAAGGGTATTTTGGGTTAATAACTTGGGTTAATGCTAAAACCTGGCTTTCTACTAGTAAATAACAAACTGACCAACTAAAAGCAACCGCTTGACTTACCCCCACATAAAGCTAGTCCACTACAGCCAAACAGGATACTTGCTGAGTATGTTGATGTGTACTCACCCTTGCTCTACACACCAAACCCCCCCCCATCCCCAGGTTGTCAGCATTGCAACCACTGTTCAGGAGAAGATGAAGCTGTGGAAGGAGACTTCCAGGAGTTCCAAGACTACGACGAGTTCTAGGTGTGGGTTAGCGGCAACCCCCAGTCGGCTGCCTGTGAAGGCCATGTTATCTACGTTTCTTTTCCGCACTTTGATTTATTGTAAGGACTATATGGACGTCTCAGACGTATGATGTAATCGACTATTATTTCCCCTTTTAATACTATTTTGAGCACTGTGTGATGATGTCCATGTTATGTAACTGTTGTGTACGTGAATAACTGATCCTGGCACGTACATGGTTCGCATTCAGTTTACATTCTAAAAACCGGGTGTGACACAGGCTACCTAGGTAGTGGTCAATGGGGATTAGCTCTCCCTAGGCAGAAAGGGAATCACGACTCATGGGTAAAGTGTGTGACCTCTGCAGAGGATTAGAAACTGATATATCAGCCGTGCTCACGGTTATGAACGGCCTTGGGATCCTCCTTGATTAGAGATACAGATGATCTGAGATATAATGATTATATTGATGGTTTTGGTTCGATGATGATAATGATGTTTCCTCGATGAGGAAATGGTTCATGAGTTTGTTATATGATAAAACTTGGCTTCCACTAATAATAAATACCTAACAAACTAAAAGTAATTGCTTGAGCTTAACCCCACATAAAGCTAGTCCACCTCAGCCAAACGGGACATTTGCTGAGTACGTTGATGTGTACTCACCCTTGCTTTCACAAAACACCAGGTTGCCTTTGGTGCAATCTATGCTCAGGTAAAGAAGAAGGCGTCGAGGCAGATCTCCAGGAGTTCCAGGACTTCAGCGAGTTCGAGGATTAGGCTAACGACCTCCCACAGTCAGCTGCCTGGGGTGGGTTAATTTACGTTGGCTACGTTTCTATTATGTGCACTTCATATTATGTAAATGACTCTAGTCTTTAATATTACTACTTATTATTTATTATTATTCGAAGCATTGTGCTATGATCAGTCATTTATGTAATCGCTGTGTACGTGAATTTCTGATCCTGGCACGTACATGGTTCGCATTCGGTTTACCTTCCAAAACCCGGTGTGATAGAGGGAAAGAGGAGGGAGAGAGAGAGAGTTGCGACCTCGCGGTAGAGAAAACGAAGAATGGGGAGGGAAACAATGGTGTTTGCTCAGCGGAGGAAACGAAGTTCGCAAGAGACGAAAAGAAAATCGTTGTTTTACGGTGAACCGAAGGTCAATCAAAGAATCGAAAGCACTAGGACGAAGCCCTCGACGAGACAAACACGGCGGTACTCTCGGATTTCGCCAACAACACACGGATTTAAAGCAATTACTCGCTGGAGTTAGAACCACCAAAACTCAAGCAAGCAATTTCGGGAATTGTGCATCAAATATGGGGAAACAGTTTCGAGATTTCAAAGGGCTAGGCGAGAAGGTTCCAGCCATATATATATATATATATATATATATATTGCTAGGGTTTGAAGATATTTTATTTTTCGTAATAAATCCATTTTTACAATTAAAATAAATTCCAGGAATTGTGGATCGAATATTGGGAAACAGTTTCGAGATTTGGAAGGGCTTGGCGAGAAGGTTCCAGGCATATATATATTGCCAGAGTTTGAAGATATTTTATTTTTCGTAATAAATCCATTTTTAAAATTAAAATAATTCCAGAAAAAAGACTGAAATCATATTTGATGATCGATGTCGGTACCTCGAAACAGGGTTACCCCTTCTGTAGTATGAAGACGCTGCACCCGTACAACACCCCCAGGTCACACGGGGAGCAGCACCCAACCCCACCATATGGGGCAGGGCTAGGAGCACCACGTGGCAAGGAAAGATAAGACTCACCGGGGTGCACTGATAGGTCCGGACCTCCACCGGACCCCTGTACGAATGGGTCCGGAGCTCCCAACAGGACATGTCGGGTCCCTCGGATAAGCCCTAGGTCCCTCCGGGTGAGGACCGGGCCTTGGCGGGGTTCCAGGACCAGAAGGACCCCGGCACAAATAGGGGTCTGGGGCCGACACGTGTCCAGCCCTTGCCCTATGCTTCCCGCTCAGGCGGAGTCCCGCGTCTGCCGCATGGCTTGTGGTCTGTGACATAAGCCAACGGGCCAAGCCTGACGTAAGGCCCATACAGCCGTGCAGCCTCTGCATTTATTGCGGAGAGGACGCGCCGTCTGCCACCACATAGACAGGCGACAAGCCCTCTCGACATTAAATGTGCCCTGTCCAATCTGTTGGCAGACGGCGTCAAGGTCATCTAGCATACGGCGTGCCTAACCAGTCTGTTGGAGAGCAATGCGCGCGTTCTAAGCAGCATACTGTACTCATCATCCCTTCTGCAAGAAGCTTCCCCTGCACGCCGAGGATACGGAGATCTCAGGCGTCAGGCGCAAGAAGATTGCCTCAGCAACAGACATTAGTGGCTCCAAGCGCTATATTCTTTATGTCCCTGGGTCCACATGTCAGGGCCCAGTGCCTTTGTGCATGCCCCTTTCAGCTATAAAAGGGGAGGCATGCGACGTTACACACACACGCAATCTTAGGTCACACCTTAGACTCGCAAGCTCATACAAGCTCACAAGCAATACATCTCACAGTGGAGTAGGGTATTACGCTCTGGCGGTCCGAACCACTCTAAATCCTTGTGTGTTCTTGAGTTCTTCCCTTCATTCCAACGACCAAGCAAAACGCCTAAGCCCCTCCTCATCTCAGGATTTAGGGCGGGTGCACTCCGCCACCCAGCCGAAGATTTACTCTCCGACATTTGGCGCGCCAGGTAGGGGCCTAGGCATTAGGTTTTTGCTTGTATTTCCTGGTCAACACCATGGTCCGTATCGCCGAGCATCGTGGCGAGACCTCTGAAGGCTTCTCCATGGAGGAGGAGGCTGCATCTTCTATGCCACAGAGCTCTGGCCATCCGACGCTTGGTGTTGCAGCCGTGCGCCCCGCACGGCGGCGCACGCTAGGGTGGGTGTCCCGGACTCCAGCAGGGGTTGCCACCGCCGGGGCACTCTCTGTGGATAGAGAGTTGTTGCGCCACTTGCCAAGCCCCACGGCCTCGCCAGGGGCTATGAGGCAGTGGCACGACGATGTGGACTGCCTCCTTGGCATGGTGCACACTGGCTCGATTAGGCCCAGGCCTCGGTCGCCCTGGCGCCAGCACGAAGCGTCTGCCTCGGAGCGCACACCCTCGGTGAGGACTGCCTCGACTGGAGATCTGCGAACGGAGCTCAATCGCAGACGTGTAGAAGGGGACGCGCAAGTTCCTCCAGAGGGACCAGGAGACCTGCAGGATAAACTCAACTGCAGACGTGTGGGCAGATATGCCTGTATCTCTTTATAGAAGACGCGTGAGCGCTGCGGCGGCCTCGGGCAAGATTCCGCTGCGGACGCGCCATGGGCCTCGGGGGGTGCTCGATTCCAGACCAGCATCCCGTTGGCAGGAGTAGGCTGCGCTGCCCTAGTGAACCACCTCCACGCGGCAACGTGGCCGCCCAAGTTTCGGCCACATCTACGAGAAAAATACGACGGTACGACAAACTCGTCAGAATTCCTGCTGGTTTATGTCACTGCCATTACTGCAGCAGGTGGAGACACCGCTGTATTGGCAACCTACTTCCATGTAGCCCTATTTGGACCAGCTCGGACATGGCTCATGAACCAAGCCCTAGGATCCATCTACTCCTGGGAACATCTCTGTGTGCAGTTCGTGGCAAACTTTGCCAGCGCTTACCAGCGGCACGGAGTGGAGGCACACCTCCACACAGTGAGACAGGGATCCGGGGAGACCCTCCGAGCATTCATTTCCCGCTTCACCAAGGTACGTGAGACAATCCCCCGTATCTCGGATGCATCCATCATCACTGCTTTCCGCCAGGGGGTACGTGATGAGAAGATGCTGGAGAAGTTGGCCACGCATGATGTGGATGACGTCACCACACTCTTTGCTCTGGCTGACAAGTGCGCCAGAGCCGCCGAGGGCCATGCTTGGCACTCGGTACCACAGGTCAAGGTTACCAAGGTGGGCGACTCAGATGTGGTCACCTAGGGCAGAGGTAGGAAGAAAAAGAGAAACAAGAGCCACGACCATGAAAAGCCACGGTTCGCTGTTTCAGTTGATGCTGCCGCTGCCGAGGGCCAAGGCGAGCGCAGCAAGCGCCCACGGCCCTAGGGAGACAGCGGTGACACGTGCCCAGTGCACCCCAAGAGCCACCACCGAGCCGCCGACTGCCGTGTGATTATCAAACTCGCACGGCGCGTCAGCGAGCGGCGCGAGCAATCCTTCAAGGATGACACGTCGCCCCATCACCAGCCAAGCCAGAGGGGAGCTGACGGAAAAGCCGCGGCTATGGAAGGACAAGACCTCGGCTACCAGTCACCCGAGTGGTGCCTAAAGGACGTTTTCACAGGAGATTCTGACTCCAGCGACGATGGCGACTGTCGCAAGAAGCTGTATGTAATGTACGGCAGAAGCTGGGAGCTCACCTCCCGCAGGAGTGTCAAGTCCCTACGCCGGGAAGTTCTTTCGGCGGTCCCAGGGGTCCCCAAAACCGCTCCGCACCAACGGTGGAGGGGTACCACCATCTCCTTCGGGGCATCCGACTGCCCCAACAACATGGCGGGGGACGGCGTGTTGCCACTCATCACCGCCCCTGTTGTCACCAACATGCGACTACATCACGTGTTGATCGATGGAGGGGCTGTCATGAATGTTATCAGCCATGCAGCATTCAGACAGCTGCAGGTCCCGGGGTCATGGTTGTGGCCCTCTTGCCCGTTCTCCGGGTGGGCCTGCAGCCCGTATATCCCCTCGGGAGCATAACGCTCCCAGTTACATTTGGGACGGAAGAGAACTTCCGTATAGAAAATGTCCAGTTCGACGTCACGGAGGTCAACCTCCCTTTTAACGCCATTATCGGGAGGCCGGCCCTGTACCGATTCATGGCCATTGCCCATTATGGGTACATGGTCCTCAAGATGTCGTCCCCCACTAGGATCCTCACCATGCGGGGAGACCGCACCGCCGCACTAGCAGCTGTCGAGAAGCTACACACCTTGGCGGCCGAGATCGCTCGGCCGGATGACGGAGGAAGAGGCCCCAGTACCAGGGCACCCTCCAAGGCACCGAAAGTACAGCCGTCTGGGGCAGACGGTGGACCCTTGAAGACCATCCAGGTCGGTGCGGACCCCTCCTAGACCACCCGCATCGCAGGGGATCTGGGAGAAAAATAGGAACTCGCGCTCGTCGCCTTCCTCCAAGCCAATGCTGACGTCTTCGCTTGGGAGTCGTCGCAGATGCCTGGGATCCCCAGGGAGGTGATCGAGCACCAGCTAAAGGTTTACCCGGATGCAAGGCCGGTAAGCCAGAAGCCACAGAGACAGTCCATGGAACGACAGGACTTCATCCGAGAAGAGGTCCGGAAGCTGTTGCACGCTGGCTTTATTGAAGAGGTTCATCACCCCGTGTGGCTGGCCAACCCAGTCGTCGTGCCGAAGGCCAACGGGAAGCTTCGGATGTGCATCGACTACACCAGCCTGAATAAGGCATGCCCCAAGGACCCGTATCCACTACCACGTATAGATCAGCTTGTGGACTCTACTTCGGGGTGCGACCTCTTGTCCTTCTTGGACGCTTACTCTGGTTTCCACCAAATCCGGATGGCTAAGGAGGATCGGAGGCATACCGCTTTTGTGACAGTAGATGGACTATACTGTTATGTTGTAATGCCCTACGGTCTGCGAAATGCCTTGCCAACTTTTGTTCGGGCGATGAGCAAGACCTTTGGGGACCTAATCTGGGATAAGGTGGATATTTACGTCGATGACATCGTGGTCAAGACTAAGGAAGGGTTTCGGCAAGCTATGGGCAACCCGCACCAAGCTGAACCCGAAGAAATGCATCTTCGGTGTCTCCGCAGGGAAGTTGCTGGGGTTCCTGGTTTCATACCGGGGCATTGAAGCTAACCCGAAGAAGATCAAGGCTATTGAGGTAATGAGGCCCCCCGCTCGTATTAAGGACATCCAGAAGCTTACCGGGTCGCTAGCAGCCCTTAGCCGCTTCATTTCGAGGTTGGCTGAGAGGGCGCTGCCTTTCTTCAAGCTCCTGCGGAAATCAGGCCCATTTGCCTGGTCTGAAGAGGCAGAACAAGCCTTCAAAGAATTCAAGCAACACTTAGCTTCCCTGCCGATCCTGGCTACTCCAGAGCCAGGGGAACCGCTATATGTGTACATTGCAGCAGCCGCAGAAGCAATAAGCATGGTGTTGGTCGCCGAAAGAGAGACATAAGAAGGGCAAGAACCTAGAAGTCTAGGGGTGGCTACAGAGACCCGAACTGTCCAGAAGCCGGTCTACTAAGTCAACGAGGTCCTCCACGAAGCAAAGACCAGGTACCTTGAGACGCACAAAGTCCTCTACGCTGTGTTGGTCGCGTCCAGGAAGCAGCGTCATTATTTCCAAGCACACAAGGTTGTGGTGATGACCTCCTTTCCTTTAAGGGCCGTCCTCTACAACCCAAACGCCACTAGCAACATCGCCAAGTGGGCGGCAGAGCTCGCCGAGTTCCAACTAGACTTCCAGCCTCGCCACGCCATCAAAAGTCAGGTCCTCGCCAACTTCATCGTAAAGTGGACTCCACCCCCATGTACCCCCGGGGGGCGGACCCCGCTCCGGACCCCACACCAGCGGAGCGCAGGGGTCCAATCTTCACCAAACACCACTGGACGCTTTTCTTTGATGGGTCCGCCCGCCAACAGAGCGCTGGCGCAGGAGTGGTCCTCGCCGACCCTGGCAGAAACCAACTGCAGTATGTGGTGCGACTTGAATTCAAGGCCACGAACAACATGGCGGAGTATGAGGCGCTGATCTTCGGCCTATCCGTGGCCCTATCCCTGGGGGTCCGCCAACTCCTCGTAAAGGGGGACTCTCAGCTCATCATCAAGCAGGTCCGCGGAGAATGTAGCTGCAACGAGCCTAGACTCGCAGCTTACCGCCCTAGAACTTCAACATGTTCCCTGAGCTGACAACTCAGTGACAGATGACCTCTCCCAGAGGGCATCAACTCGAGCACCCGTGCCCGAGGGCGCCTTCGAAAGACGGCTGCTGAGACTCACCGCCCAGCCTGCCGGACTGGACGAAGGGGGCGAGACTGGCACCTCGAAGCCGGCGGTCTCGGTGGCGTCCCAAGACCCACCAAAGGCTGTGTGCACGCTGGTGGACTCCGCTGACCGTTTAGCGCCATAGTCAACAGCTCAGAGCGGTCCCGATGCATGGATCTCCGAGATCTGGGACTACCTGAAGGAAAATATCCTTCCTGAAGACCATGTCTCCGCTAAGCGCATAATGCGGTTGGCTAAGCGATACACGATGGTAGAAGGGGGTCTCTACCGCCGTGGCGCCAACGGCATTCTCATGCGGTGCATCACCCAAGAAGAGAGCCGTGAGTTACTCATGGAGATCCATGGAGGGGAGTGCGGAAGTCATTCTTCATCTCGCACGCTAGTCGGTAAGGCCTTCCGGCATGGTTTTTATTGGCCAACTGCCCTCTAGGATGCGGCCGAGCTAGTAAAGTCCTGTGAAGCATGCCAGTACCATGCGAAGCAGATACACACACCAGCTCAGGCTCTGAGAATGATCCCGCCCTCCTAGCCGTTCGCCGTATGGGGGGTGGATATCCTGGGACCATTTCCTAGGGCTGTCGGCGGGTACCGGTACCTCTTTGTCGCCATTGACAAGTTCACCAAGTGGCCAGAAGCCACCCCTGTGGTCAGCATCACCCAGAGCGCTGCTGTCGCTTTCCTTAAGTCGATCATGTGCAGGTTCGGGGTCCCAAGTCATATCATTACAGACAATGGGACCCAGTTTACAAGCCGGGTCTTCCAGGAGTACTGTGAAGGCATCGGCACCTGTCTCTGCTTCGCATCTGTGGCCCACCCCAGGAGCAACGGACAAGTGGAGAGGGCAAATGCAGAGATCCCAAGGGGACTCAAGACGCGTACCTATGACTGCTTAAAGAAGCATGGCGCAAATTGGGTCAGCGAGCTGCCCTCCGTGCTATGGGGGAACCGAACCACACCCAGCCGAGCCACCGGGGAGACCCCATTCTTCCTGGTCTACGGGGCCGAAGCCTGCCTTCCCCTGGAAATCATTATGGGCTCCCTGTGGGCCCAGTCGTTCGATGATTCTGCGCAGGAACAGCTACGGCGCGCGGACGTGGACTTCATCGACGAGCACAGGTGGCGAGCAGCAGTCCGAAATGCACGGTACAACCAGGCGCTCAGGCGCTACCACCAGCGGTTCATGCATAGTAGGAAGTTTGAAGTCGGGGACCTGGTTCTAAGGCGAGTTCTGAACCGAGAAGGGCTCCACAAGCTCTCTCCCAGTTGGGAAGGACCCTTCAAGGTGACAGAAATATGCCGCCCTGGGTGCATCCGCCTCGCCATAGATAACGGAGTACCTCTCCCCAACCCTTGGAATATAGAGCATCTCCGTAAGTTTTTCCCATAAAAACAGAATCGCGGGTTTGGTCTCTTTCCCTATAGCTAAGAAGTGCATTTATATGCGCCAGCCGGAGAGGTCCTCCCTCAATACACCCGGTCTGTTGGCCTACACTCGTGTATATCCAGTTATAAGGAAGGGGCTCGACCCACAGAGCTGTTTTTATGTTGGTTTTATTTCTGAATTTACAACCATCATTACACCTAGCCTAGGCCATGTGCAGGTTGGGTCCCAATAGGGATTGCCCCTTGGGGGTCATGACACCAGTGCCACCTTAAGAATCCTGGCATCCGGCCCCGACATGTCGAGGCCATATCCAAGGGGGGCCAAGTACCAGGGGAGAAGCTGGCAACAATGCACACAACAGAGAAAAAATGCCATGCATATAAGTTGTAATGTCACCGACAAGTAGTACCTAAAGGGTATCTTACAAAATCAAAGACATATTGCAACCCGCTCCCCAGCGGAACCCTCGTTTTTCTCCATGTAGGCCTGGCTACTCATCGTCAGCAGGATCCTGCTGGAAGTGCCCGACCACCGCGTCCACAGCATCCTGTACACTCTCCCGGGCAGCATCTTCAGTGTCGGCCACCGGACCCACAATAACTAGCCCCAAGGAGACAGCCGGGTCGTGGCTCCGGAAGCATGTCAAGACGTACTCGATGGCCGACAGGCAGAGTCTGCTGCCCTCGGCCTCCAAGCGGGCGCCAAGAATTTGATCCAGACGTCGGAGGCGGTCAACAGCGGAATCCAGTATCGGGAGCGCGTCGGAGATGGACGCCAGCCGCACCAATGCCGGGATGGGACTCATCCCCAATGGCACTAGCGCCGTGCTTGCCTCGCCAGCCCAGGCGGCGATGCGCTGGGCTCCGGCGTGTTGCTCTGCCCGGAGGTCGTCAAGTGTCTTCCTCATCACCTCCATCGCCTGGGAGCCCAGGGCCGTCTGCGTTGCCTGCGCTGCCTAGAACTGGTGGACCTGCTCCTCCAGTGTCCGCACTTTCCCCTCCAGACGCTTCCCTTTCTCCTCTGCCTCGAGCTCAAGCTCATCCAGCAGCTTGTTCCGCCTTGCCCACATCTCCTCCCTGAAGGCGAGGTCCTCCTCCTGCCAAGTGAGGTCAGTTGTTCGTTTCACCAGGAAAGCTTCCCTCGCCGTGAGGTTTCCCTCAGCGCGAGCAATGTCACTGGCCTTGTTGGCAAGCTCCTGTTGTAGCTTCTGCAGCTTCGCCTCAGTCGCAGCGTGCTTGTCTCGCTGTTTCTCCAGCACTGCATTATAAGCTTTCAGCTTATCATGGAGCGCTGTGACGGCCTCCTCCTTTTGGTCTAGGTGTTCTTTCTTCTTGACCAAGCTTCTCTCCTTTCGGGTCACCTCCTCCTCTCGGTCAATCACCTTCCGGATGTCCTCCTTGAAGTCCTCACGCTCCTGCTCAAGCTTGGCCCGCTCTGATGCGAATTGGCAGGACACCACCTTAGTGCGCCTCGCCAGTTGGGAACACCAGTCGCCAAGGCGCTGGTGCTCGGTTTCGAGCGCCTCCCACTCTCGCCGGATAGCTGCCTCGGTTTCCTGGAGGGCCTGGTGAGCGCGAGTCAGCACTTGAGGGAGGGGAGTCAGCGTCGCTCCAGGCTCGACACCAGACCGGAGTGGGCGCCCAAGAATAACCTCCGGACCCTCCGGAGTTGGTGGAGGGACAGAGCCGGACGCCCGCCTACCACCGACGGTGCATCCGACGGTATCGCCGCTGTTGGGTCTGCAACAACTATTGGCGACGCCGCCACTTCTGGACCCCCAGCTGGAACTTGGGAACCCGAAGGCGTCGCCTCGACGGTGACAGGCGGATCCTGGGGGTCCAATGGCACCACCTCAGCGCCAGCGTCATCCTGCACGGTGGGGGCAAATGCAACAGGAACCTCCTCGGTCGCCGCCAATGGTGGGCTTGGCGCCGACGCTGATGGGGCTGTGGTAGCCGTTCACGGATCGCCGGCGACATTCCCAGCAGATGTATGCTAATGGGAACCAGACCCGCCGGCGGGCATGGCAGCCGACGAGGAAGGAGCATCCATGGTAGCCGCTAACGGATCGCCGGCGACGTCCCCAGCAGGCGTATGCCGATGGGAACCAGACCCCATGGCGGGCATGGCGGCCAGGGGGGAAGGAACGTCCACGGATGCCGAAGAAGAGGAGGCCCTGACAGGCAAAGGGTGGATCAAAACCGTTCGACATTAAAACTACGCTCGAGCGAACATTGGGAGGGCCTAAGCTTACTTGGGACCGTGAACCTTCCAGTGGCCTTGGAAGCGAGGCACATGTTGTCGTTGCTGCTGATGCTGCCCCTACTGCTGTTGCTGCCACAACCCCCGTGGTGACGGCGGTCGGTCTGACACAGGCGGCGGTGGTGGTGGTATCTGATCTGAAGATGGTTGTGGCGGAGGACTCGCGCCCCTCTGCCCGTCCTGGGCCCGAGGTATGGGCTCCTTAGCCCCACCAGCTATCTTCTGACGCTTCTGGGGAGAGCCCGAATCTCGAGGTAGATCCGAAACAAAGGACCCATTGGCGCAGCGCAGTCGATGTCGCCTTACTTCCTCCGACCTCCCAGCGGCATCCGGGGTGGAGGAGCTGCTTGCGGGCCCCTTGCGCTTGTCCGAGGGACTGGGGACTGCAGGAGGAACTCTGGGGGCCACATCAGCTGGCTGGGGGCCGCTGACCGGTGCACCAGGAATGTGGATCCCCCGATGGGGATCCCGACCACTGGTCTGGCGGACTGCCACACCACTCTCGTCAAGGGTCGGCAGTCAGGCCAGCACTGCTGACCGTAGCCCTGGATTCTCGCAGAGCGGCAAAATGCCCTGGGGAGGCATCAAGGATTCGGGGATAAAGGCCTCACCAGTGATCCCCCTCACCAAAATTTCCAACTCCTCCCAGGTCAGATCAGTCCCAGGCCCGCGCTGGATCCTAGCAATGTCGCTGGGGCCGGTAAACCAACAACACAGACGCAGCCTCCCCTGCAGCGGCATGACTCGACGCTTCAAGAAATCCCCGAGTACGTGCAATGAGGTTAGGCCACCAACCGCCAGTTCCCTAATCCTGTCTAGGACAGGCTCGAACTCCAGCACTAGCCATGGTTTTACCCTCCACTGCTTCCGCTCAAGGCTGGGCCCGTCCCTCGGAAGGGTAAGGCGGTCGCTAACCTCAGCACTAGCGATCACCTAGTCACTTCGCTAGTTCTCCCACCTCGCACCGCCAAGGGAGGCGATGTAGGTCACTATCGGATCTGTCCTTGACTGGAAGTAGTAGGCCCCGAGGTGATCTTTGCCCTTCCCAGATCTCACCAGCACGAAAAACTGGCGGAAAAGAGAAGTGCAAGCCGCCACTCCCACAAACATCTCACAGAAGTGGACAAAGATGGCCACCTGAAGGATGGAGTGGGGTGTGAGCTGCTGGAGTTGAAGCCCGAACTCCTCCAGTAGCAGCAGGAAGAACGGCGAAATCGGCAGCGCCAACCCGCAGAAAAGATAGGGAACGAAGAGCACAAACTCCCCGGCGGCGAGATCGCCGAGGGGAGAAGTGCTAGCCCGGATCCTCCCGGCAAACGCAGGCGTGCCCCATCCAAGCAGACGACGCACTGAGTCAAGTGCCTCCTCGGTCTGGTAGCGATCGGGACGAACCAGCGTGGCCATGGCGACCACGGCGGTGAAAGTCTGGGGAGCATGAGCGCGGAGAGACGCGGAAGGCTTGGAGGCAAAAGGGCAGAGCAGTTGGGGGAAAATGCGAAAGCGAAACCACTGCGCGCGGAAGACCCCCCTTTTTCAAGAAAGGGCTCCCCGCGCACCCTGGAGAAATCCGCCTGGCGCACACCTAGAACCCGAACAACTCAGTCACTGACAAAAGGACCCGGACACACAAGTCACGTGACTAAGGCACTGGCCTCCATGCGCAGGAAAGGCAAACCGCCGCGCTCGCTCCCACGTCACCTCGGGGCTACCGCCGGAGGATATTCTCAACATAGGCGGGGCCCGCAGAATACCCCACGCATGCGGGGCGCGACCGAACCGCCATGCGTGGGGGACACACGCCGGTCGACCGCGAAAACCGACACGATGGTTGGTGTAGCCAGTAGCGAGCTGGCAACATGTGCGCACTGGGTTAGTGTGGCGCACGCTAAGAAGATGCCCCGACCACGCTATGCTTACGCAGGATACAGGTTTTGGCCCCACCTACAGGCTCGCACCCTCCCCTGAGGTGGGCCCAGGGGCCACCATCGGTACCTCGAAACAGGGGTACCCCTTCTACAGTATGAAGACGCTGCACCCGTACGACACCCCTAGGTCACACGGGGAGCAGCACCCAACCCCACCACATGGGGCTGGGCTAGGAGCACCACGTGGCAAGGAAAGATAAGACTCCCCGGGGTGCACTGATAGGTTCGGACCTCCATCGGACCCCTGTACGAACGGGTCCGGAGCTCCCAAGAGGACATGCCGGGTCCCTCGGGTAAGCCCCAGGTCCCTCCGGGTGAGGACCAGGCCTTGGCAAGGTTCCGGGACCAGAAGGACCCCGACACAAATAGGGGTCCGGGGCCGACACGTGTCTAGCCCTTGCCCTATGCTTCCCGCTCAGGCGGAGTCCCGCGGCTGCCTCATGGCTTGTGGCTCGTGACATAAGCCAACGGGCCAAGCTTGACGTAAGGCCCATACAGCCGTGCAGCCTCTGCATTTATTGCGGAGAGGACGCGCCGCCTGCCACCACACAGACAGCGACAAGCCCTCTCGACATTAAATGCGCCCTATCCAATCCGTTGGCAGACAACGTCAAGGTCATCCAGCAGACGGCGTGCCTGACCAGTCTGTTGGAGAGCAATGCATGCGTTTCGAGCAGCACACTGTACTCATCATCCCTTCTATAAGAAGCTTCCCCTGCACGCCGAGGATACGGAGATCTCGGGCGTCAGGCGCAAGAAGATTGCCTCGGCAACAGACATTAGTGGCTCCAAGCGCTATATTCTTTATGTCCCTGGGCCCACATGTTGGGGCCCAGTGCCTTTGTGCATGCCCCCTTCAGCTATAAAAGAGGAGGCATGCGACATTACACACACACACACGCAATCTTAGGTCACACCTTAGACTCGCAAGCTTATACAAGCTCACAAGCAATACATCTCACAGTGGAGTAGGGTATTACGCTCCGGTGGCCCGAACCACTCTAAATCCTTGTGTGTTCTTGAGTTCTTCCCGTTCATTCCAACAATCAAGCAAAACACCTAAGCCCCTCCTCATCTCAAGATTTAGGGCGGGTGCACTCCACCACCCGGCCGGAGATTTACTCTCCGACAATCGAAAATATCTCTAAAGTTCCAAAATTTCTAGAAAAATTCCTAGACATGATTTGGCACCCAATGAACTCAAAAACATATTTAGAGCTTTTGAAAATGTTTTTAAGTACCTCAAATAAATAGATTTTGGTTCTCGAAAAATAGAAAAATGTTCAGAAAAATATGAAAATTAACCGAAAACTTCTACATGGTATATTAACAGGTTTTCAAACACTTCTTGCACTTAGAAACACTATGCAACATCATGGATGCAAGAACCAAATCACTTCTAGAGCTCACGCTAACATATAACAAAATAACTCTCCATTATTTTGGAAAAGGGAAAAGAAAGCAAAGAAAAGACAGAGTAACAACTAAATTTTGAGTATAGAGCAAAAAAATTTATACCCAAAAATTCAGGGTGTTACAAAGCTATAGTCAGAGAGTGCCTTCTTCTCCGGGATTTTATGCTCCTTCCGGACCCCTTTTACCAGGGATTCGAAGGGCGCACAAGGAGGTCCAGGTCCTATTTGTAGGATCCCGGATCTATAGTTGAAGTTGTTGATTCTTCCCTTTATAGGGCTTGATGGAGATGGAGATCCAACCCCGGAGATGAGCCTAGCCTGGCTAGGACTCCATATGGTGGGCCTTAGCCCTAGGTTGGGCTGGCTGCCCATGAAATCCTCAATGGTGGCCACGAGGTCTCACCTTGACATAGATGGAGCAGGTACTCCATATTTACGGTACCGACAATTTTAATGTTTTATGCTCTACACTGTGTCATGTTTGATCCGATCAAAACTATGTCGGGCCACGGGCGCTCAGCAGTATTTGAACATGTATACTAGTACACTAATAGTGTGTCCGCACACGTAGGGATGAATTCATGTTGGAGCGAAGGCGAAGACGCCACCCTTCGCTCGATGCCTTCGCCGGACTCACTGCAACAACGGAGACAAGACGACTGGCAGACTCTACCCTTCGCCCCATGCATCGGGAGACGAAGGCCTACGGCGAAGTCGTCCCATCCCGCGACATCGTCCAACATGGGGGCCCACGTGTGATCCGGCCCATTATAGCAGGCCCTGCGTGGCCGCTGCGCATTACGGGCCTAATTTGTAAAGGCTTCCCTATAATTACAGTCTGTAACCCTGCTTTATGGGAATATTCCGGGGATAACCTGGGCGCCTGAGGGCACATGTGTCCTTAACCCAAGACGCTAGGCACTCAGGCACCTATAAATACCCCCGTACAGTGCCCTTGAGAGGCTGAATTGGACAGAGCTATTGCCATCTCGAGTTGAAACCTTGCTTACACTGTTTTCGCTCCCCCGTTGGATTAACTTGCCCAGGAGAGCAAGTTCCAACATTTGGCGCCCACCGTTAGTGCTACGAAAACACCACCAGTGATGGCACCTAAGAGAACCACCTCGAAGGCTGACGAGGCTGCGAAGGCAGCACTGCTGGCCAAGAAAAAGGGCAAGGCCCTTGTCGACACCACCCACCAAGAGCCCTACGAAGACGACGCAAACAGCAAGAGGCAGCACAACGAACAACTCACTACCGAAGGCAGCCTCCGCACCTGCAGCTCTGGAGAACCGCAACTTCCCCCAGGCTTCGCTCCACTAGAGGGCGCGGATGCCACCGAGGACGGCGAAGTCATCGGTGTTCCGGCCGAAGAGCAGCTACAGTTGCACACCTTGCGCCTCAAGAACCGCAACCTCCAGTAGCAAAAAGAGATCCTCGAAGCCAAGCGCCAATGCGTGTCTGCACAAGCCAAGGTGCGACAGATGATACGCGACGAAGAGCCGAGGGCTCAAAAGCTTGAGCAAGAAATCGCCCTCATGCAGGGCGAAGGCCAATTCGGCTTGCAACACGACCCACCCCTCCAACAGCGCGCACATATCGAAGACCTGTCCATCCCTCAGCGCGGGCACGCCACCCCTCACGCCACAGCGTTCCAAGGCGTCAACTACCTTGACGAGCGAAGTCCCCTGGCACCTCATCTGCAAGTGACACCATGGCCCGCCAACTTCAGGGCAGGTACCTATCCCAAGTACAACGGCAGCACTGACCCTGCACAGTACATCATGAGCTATCAAGTCGCTGTTGCATCATCCGGAGGGGACGACGCCACAATGGCCAAGTCATTCATCATTGCCCTCGAAGGACCAGCCCTCACCTGGTACACCAGGTTGCCCCCATTGTCCATCGACTCCTGGAGAAGTATCCAGGACAAGTTCTTGCTCAACTTCCGGCTGCCTTGGATCGACAAAATCATCGATAGTGCGGCCGGGTGCGAAGTCATGTCACTTCTTGATTGCTTCTCCAGCTACCACCAAATATATATGAAGGAGGAGGACAAGGCAAGCACCAGCTTCATAACACCCTTCGGCACGTATTGCTTCATCAGAATGCCGGAGGGACTTAAGAACGTCGGGTCCACTTTCTCCCAACTCACCAAAACGGTGCTCGAGAGCTAGGTCGGCAGAAATATATTCACATATGTGAACGACATCGTCGTCGCCAGCAGAAGCAAGGAAGACCACCTGGCTGATCTCGCCGAAACGTTCGCGAACATGCGGGACGCACGACTTCGCCTCAACCCCGAAAAGTGCGTCTTCGGAGTTCGCCAGGGGAAAATCTTGGGCTACCTGGTATCACACCGCGGAATTGAGGCCAATCCAACCAAAATCCAGGCTATCATCAATATGACGCCCCCGTAGTCAGCCAGAGAAGTACAACTACTGACAGGCAGGTTGGCCGCCCTCAACAGATTCATCTCCAAGTCCGCGGAGCGGAGCCTCCCTTTCCTCAAAACACTGTGTGGCGCAAAAGACTTCGCATGGGGACCAGAGTAGGTGGCGGCCTTCGCTTCATTAAAACAGTACCTGTCGGAGTTGGCGATTCTTACAAGCCCCGACCCCTCGCTACCCCTATTGCTCTATGTCGCGGCTTCGCCACATGCGGTCAGCGCAGCACTGGTTCAAGAGCAGACCAGAGAGGGCACGACCAGGCAATGTCCAGTTTATTACGTCTCTGAAGTACTCACAACATCAAAATGTAATATGACGGAGCTAGAAAAGATCGCCTATGCAGTCGTGATGGCCTCGCGCAAATTGCGCCATTATTTTGAGGCATTCAAGGTCCGGGTCACCTCAGATAGAGGACTCGGTGAACTGTTTAGAAACCCAGAGGCATCAGTACAGATTGCCAAGTGGGCAGCCAAACTCTCCGGCTACCACATCACATTCGAACCCAGGACAGCCATCAAGTCACAAGTCCTGGCAGACTTCGTTGTCGACTGGACTGGGCCAATAACGCAGTCGAACCCGTCCGCAGAGAAAGTATGGACAATCCATTGCAACGGCGCATGGTGCCATGCGGGGGCAGGCGCCGCGGCGGTCATCACTTCGCCCACCGGGATCAAGCACAGATATGCAGCACGCCTCAGCTTCGCTTTGGAGTCTGATAGGTGCACCAACAACATAGCAGAATACGAGGCTGTCATCCTCGGCCTTCGCAAGCTAAGGGTGCTCGGTGTCACCACCTGCATCATCAGAACAGACTCCAAGGTAGTCGCCGGCCAGGTCGAGAAAGACTATGCAGCGAAGGACCCCGCACTTATGTAGTACCTCGCCGCCATCCGCAGCCTCGAAAGACAATTCAAGGGTTTTACGTTACAACACGTGGACCGAGCCAAGAATGAGGAGGCCGATGCTTTGGCCAAGGCAGCCGCCAGGGGCGAGGCCCTGCGCTCTGATGTGTTCTACCACGTCGTCGGCACGCCAGCCGTCCGCAGCCCAAAGGGGCTCCAAATCACCAATGACAGTGAGGGTCACCGCATAGTTAACCTCATCATGACCGAAGACTGGCGGGCACCAATAACCTTGTTCCTGCAGGGGTACTATCATCCAACCAACATCAATGAAGCCAAGCGCCTCAAACACTGAAGCCGGGACTTCGCACTAATCAAAGGCCAACTATACAAGAAGGGGGTCAGTCAACCGATGCTTAAGTGTGTCACCAAAACCGAAGGCGTCCAAATTATGCGCGAAGTCCACAGCGGGACTTGCGGCTCCCACGCAGGGCCTAGGGCCCTAGCGGCAAAGGTGATTCAACAAGGTTTCTACTGGCCCGCCATGATTTGCGCCGCAAATTGGGTCACAAGGTCATGCGAAGCCTGTCAGAAATTTTCTCCACGCTAAGGAAGCCCTTCGCAATTCACGAAGCTAATCGCCCACACGTGGCCTCTTCAGCGCTGGGGCCTGGACATTATCGGGCCCCTACCCACGGCTCAGGGGAACCTCAAGTTCACCTTCGTCGCCGTTGAGTATTTTACCAAATGGATTGAGGCGAGGGCTGTATCCACGATAACATCGAAGATAGCCCAGAAATTCTTCTAGCAAAATATTGTTTGCCGCTTCGGAGTCCCGTCCAAACTCACAGTCGACAACGGTAAGCAATTCGACAGCCAAGACTTCAAGGATTTCTGCTTCTCCATCGGCACCAAGCTTGCCTTCGCCTTAGTGTACCACCCCCAATCCAACGGAGTCGTGGAGCGCGCCAACGGCAAAATTTTCACAGCCGTCAAGAAAATGCTCCTCGACGACAAAAAAGGCAAGTGGCCCGACCTGTTACCCGAAGTGGTCTGGGCGCTGAACACGACTGAGTGCAGGGCGACTGGGTTCACCCCTTTTCGCCTTCTATACGGATTGGAGGCTATGACTCCGCAAGAAATAAAACATGGGTCACCACGGACAGTCACGTCGGCCGTCCCCGACGTAGACGAGCCTACTTCGAAGGACCTCATCGACGGAGACCGCGTCTTCGCCCTACAGTCTCTAAACAAATACCAAGCTCAGACAAAAGCATGGCGCGACCACACAGTCATCCCGAGGGAATTCAACGAAGGAGACCTCGTACTCGTCCGGACAGCTCGGACAGAGTCCCGGGGCAAGTTGGAGCCAAAATGGGAGGGCCCTTTCATCGTCAAGACTGTAATCCTAAAAATTGTATACAAAGGATAATAGAGAAATCTCCTCAATTTTATGTTCCTTATTTGCATCAAGAAAAGAGCATATATAAAATGAAGAGTGATTAAATCAAACCAAAGACACTAAAATAAAAGAAAGTGCATCTCGTTGGAGTTTTATCGTTTGTGCATTAAATAAAATAATAATGTTAATAATAATAAAATAATAATTCTAAAGGTTGAATTGATCCCTAAATTAAAATTTAGGGTTTTGGAAATGAGAAGAAGAAAAATGATATGAAAAATATAAATAATATATATATAAATAAATATATCTAGAATTAATACCCCTAATTTCACAAACATAAGTTGTAGTGATGAGCTTAAATTCAAATTCAAATTTGGATCCAAAATAATGATGAATAAAAGAAAACATAAAAGATAAAGAAAAAAAAGAAAAGAACCCAACTGGGCTCACTATACCATTTCTGGCCCACTCTCTTCACGTCTACCACGAGGCCCAACTCGCGCACAGATCAAAAGGGGTGCCGACATGTAGGCCCCACCCGTGTGCCTCTCGGCGCATTGTATCCTCGGTGCCGACATGTGGGCCCATCGTGGCAGCATCACAACCGCGCGCGCTCACCCTCACGACCTCTGCCTGCGGGACCCGCGCCCTAGCCGCTCGCTCTCGCTTGTCCCTTTGCCACATGGGTCCCACTGGTCAGTGCCAGCCCCGCTCCACTGCGTACCTCATCCACCCGCGCGCCTGGTCAACCGCCCTCCGCAACAGACGCGAGCTCGCCGTGCGCGCGATTCTCGCCGAAGGACTCTGATTCCGTGGAACCACCTCGCGGGCGCCGTTTAACATCGAAGCCAAACCCCTCCGCTCTCCTCTCAACCACCAGCGACCCGAGCCATCCATTACTAGCTCCATTGACGTCGTGTTAATGAAACGCGATCCACGCCAAAACGGACTAGCACTCTGGTCGTCGCTCCGGCCTCGGCTAGGCTTCTGGGGCCTTCGTTGAGGCTCGCTGGTGCACGTGTTTCGCTCGGCTGGCGCGATTTGGGGCTGGGGTGCACTCGATTTCTCGCTGGTGTTCCTACGCCGCTGCAACTCCGCCCCGCGCCGTGGACTGGGTACCGTCGCGGCCAAATCCCTGGTGAGCCATCCCCTATCGCACTCACGCTAGCTACAATTTCATTTTTTTGCACATCACTGAAGGTTAGCTTCACCGGATCGGCGGATTGGGTGGCTCTCCGGTGATGGCGCGCCGCCGTCTGCGCTCGGGCGCCACCGCCTGGGAGACCGCGTGTGAGAGGATGAGCCCTGGTCGTTGATCTGGCCACGAACGGCCCCGATCTAGCCGCGTGCACCCCCTTCGCTCGGTAGAATAAGGCCCGTTGATCCGTGATCGTACGTTCTCTGGGGCATTAGCATCACATTAAATCCACGCCGCAGATCTCCGATCAGACGGTTTGATTTACTCGCAGGTTTGGCATGCGCCAGATCTAATCGACGCCGTTCGTTTCTAATCGGACGGCCGTAATCGGCCGATACCTCTTTGCCATACCACTTTGCAGAAAGACCCTTATAGAATTTAGAAAACAACCCGCCGTCCAATGCTGCAGCCCTCTGAGTCTCGGTAATCTTGCGCCAGAGCCCCTGAGTTCTTCAGATATTGACGCCCAGTCCAGAGCTCATGAAAATGAAATAAATAAATTCAGAAATGGATTTTTAATATAAAAACAATTCCTAGAACTTATTTAATCCATAGAAAATCCATTTTTAGTCCAAATCACTCCATTCCAGTTTCTAAAATTTTGTAATATTGTTCTCTATCATTTAGGTCTCTGTTTGGTCATGAATGCAGTAAGAAAATTAATTTATCATTTAATCCTATTTCAAGCACATTAAATCTTAGGAAACTCATAACTTGAAATTTATAACTCCAAATTTAATGATTCCAGTTCCTATGATCTCATTCTAATGTGTAGATTTTTACTGTATATTTTATTTATATGTTTGATGTGATGTTAATTTATGCTATACTATGTATGTATTGTGTTGATGCGAGTAGACGAGCAAGCCACTGTGGAATCTGAGGTTCAGCAAGTAGAAGTAGCTGAGCAGGAGCTCATTGAAGGCAAGTTGTGCCCTTGATCACTTACTTTTTCCTAGCCATGTTCTTATTAATTATAATGATCTGCATAGGTTAATTTTGATGGGATCCTTTATGTTACCCCAGTTTTGGTTATCTTTATACCTTGTTCACCCCTAAAATATTTTTGGGTAGTACTTGCTATTGCTTTATGTGGATTTGGGTATGGAGATACACTATTCATGATTACACTTTTATTATCTTTTTATTACTACTGTTCATGTTAAGATCATTAAATTAATGGGAACATGGAGCGACCACCCGGGAAAACAGTGCTACCACAAGAGTTTAATGGGACGCCCTTGGCTGATTAACTAGGAAAGTTAGTGGAGGTCTTCCTTACCTGAAAGGGGCAAGGGCAGTAGGGGAGTGGTCAGTGTAGGGAGGTCCTTGGGTTGATTTTGCTGCGATGGCGGTCAGGCGAGGGATTCCTACACTGGAGCTTCCTATAAACTGTAGCGGGATTTCTGAAGCTAGTGGAACTTTGTAAAGGCCTCGTAGTGTTACCCTGCCTCGCCTCCTCGGTAGAGGTGTATGGGATTGGCCGTCTCTTGGCAGATGGGTAACGTGACTTGTGGGTAAAGATGCGCAACCTCTGCAAAGTGTAAAACTAGTATACTAGCCGTGCTCACGGTCATGAGCGGCTCGGACCCTCACATGATTAATTATGGAACTTAAATTTAATTTGACATTTGCATCGCATTTGGGATTATTTTACTATTACTTCTCTTTATTATTATTAAGGTTCGGTATTTACTTACACTTAGTAATTGCTAATAAAATTTTGACCAACTTATAAAAGCAATGCTCAGCCTCAGCCTTTACTTCATTGATTAGCCTTACACTTCATGAACTCCCACCTTTGGTGAGTTCATGCCACATTATTCCCCACGACTTGTTGAGCTATGAACGTATGTGAGCTCACTCTTGCTGTCTCACACCCCCCCCACAGGAGAAGAACAGGTGGTCGAAGAGGAGCCGCCAACACTGAGGCATTCGACTTGATCTAGGTGGCGTTTCTCAGTTGACATTGGCGCCGACGATCCTTAGTTCGTATTATGATTATTCTTTTATTTTGTAATAAGTCTTCCGCTATGTAATAAATACTATTATGTTTAGTGACATTTATCTCTATACACTCTGTTATTATATATGTTGTCTTCGTGGCGCATGTATGAGATGTACCCGGCTTTCTTCCTTAAAACCGGGTGTGACAAAGACGAAGGCGTCCCCCAACGCGTACAGGCTCACAACGCCATCCGGCGAAGACTTAGAACATTCTTGGAACATTGATAATCTTCGCAAATTTTTTGTTTAACTCCTCAGGGCCACTTCGCCCTTGTAATCTACAGAACAGTTTTAAGCCGGCCTGCACTCTTTTCCTCCCGGGGGGGTGAGGTTTTTAACGAGGTGGAGCCATGTAATATACACGCGAAAAAATCCCCCGCAAAAACTACGTCGAAAAAGACCGCATCAACGGTCTTCGGCATTCGACCGACACAAAAGTCACCACGAGAGGCAGCGATGGCTACCCTCGCGTGCGACAGTCCGCGCAAAAGTCGCCTAAGGGTGCAGCCGGACTAGCACAACAAGTGCGTAAATTCGAAGTCTTCTCAAAAAGACTATCCGCGCAAAAGTCGCCTAACGGTGCAGCCGGACTAGCACAACAAGTGCGTAAATTCGAAGTCTTCTCAAAAAGACTATCCGCGCAAAAGTCGCCTAAGGGTGCAGCCGGACTAGCACAACAAGTGCGTAAATCGAAGTCTTCTCCAAAAGACAATCCGCGCAAAAGTCGCCTAAGGGTGCAGCCGAACTAGCACAACAAGTGCGTAAATTCGAAGTCTTCTCCAAAAGACTATCCGTGCAAAAGTCGCCTAAGGGTGCAGCCGGACTAGCATAACGAGTGCAAAAAATCGAAGGCGCATTACATCAGTCCGAAAGTCTACAGGCGCAGCCGGACCGACACAATAAACGTGCTAGACCAGGTGCGCAACGCCTTAGGAACATAGCTAGATGCGTGAAGGCAATCAACCTTATCATACAAACTACAGTTACACACGTACAGCGAGGGCATCACACCTTACATTGGTTCAACCTTCGGAATGATCCCCATCTCTCTATAGTTAAATAGCATTATCCTCAGCTCCTCACCCTCAAAAAACCTTCGCAACTCCCCCTCACCCATACTCGCCCCAATCGGCGAGGACAACAATTCCTGCCTGCCAGCCCTGCCCACACGAAGCCGACCACCATCAAACCCGCTCACTCTACGCTTCGCCACCACCCTTCGCCGCCTATGCCCAACACTCGGACCTGGCAAAACTTCAGCATCCGCAACACGCGGAGAAGCCTCCGCCTCAGCCACATCCAAGGCCACAAAATAATCTAAGCCCTCATTCAAAGACTCTTCCGTCCACAAAACTGAACTCCCAGAGTCGTCAAACTCAGAAAACTTAGACGTAGACCCATCCGATTCATTTCCAGCGACCACGGTCGAAGCCGCCACAAAATTAGCAGTAGCGGTTGCGTGCGCAGGCCCAAAATCCTGAACCTGCGCAGCAACCAAGGTTCAGTAACACAGACAAAATTCCCTAACTACCCCATACACACTAAGCCACCTGCTGTAACACCATACAAGCCATCAATTAAAATAATAAATTTAGACATTATATTAATTAGGGTAATAAAATTTTTAGTGTTTAATTGTTCATTTGCATTGTTTTCTTTGCATGCGCTTGATTGATTATCGGATGATTGTTGTTAATTTCCTTTTAAAAAGAAATCCTAGTAATTAGACAATAATTAAGAAATATAATAATTATTAGTCTAAAATCAAGTACTCCATTTATAAATATTTTTGGTAATTTTTTTTATGATTTTTAGAGTTCTTTAAAAATGAATTTCGGAATTGGAAAAAAAAAACTAAAACTAAACCTACCGGCCCACTAGGGGCCCATGCCCCAAACCCTAAGACTACGCAGCGCGCGCGCTCCCAGCTCTCCAAGCCAGCCGCCGCCGCCCTTCTCTCCCTCACCTCTCTCTCTCGCTACTCTCTCTCTCTCTCCCGTTTTTCTCTCTCCCTCGCCGCTCTCTCTCCCCAGCCGCTCGGCTCTCCGCGCGCGAGCCCAGCCGAGCGCCGCGCGGGCTCCCTGCCGCGCGCGAGCAGCCGCCGACGCTCCAGCGCTCCCCGTGCGCGCCCTCTGGCACGCTCGCCTGCGCGCGTTGCCGGGCCCACGCCCCAAGCCGACGGCCGGCTGCGCGACGTCGTGGACGAGCCAGGCGGTCGGCCGTGCAGCCCCGCGCAAGCCAACGCGAGTCACCGAACCGACGTCCGTTCGTTTGTGTGCAGAGTTAATACACCGTGTTAATAGTGCTTGATTTCATCTGTTACTCTTCTTCCATTCCTCAAACAATTGATGCCGAGAAGAAACTGTCTCTGTGATGGCCATTGATGGACCACCGACGCCTCTCCCTCTCCCTGGCAGACTTCTCTTCTCCCCTCCCTCTCTCTATAAAAGGGGACAGCAGAGCCTCCCCATTTCTTCCTACTCGAATTTGTCTCTCTCTCTAGTGCTCCTCGCTCATCGCTAGTGCCGTTGCCATCGTTCGTCGCCGGAGCGTGCCGTTCGTCGCCAGCGTGTGCCGTTCGTCGCCGGGGATCGCCGGAGTCGCGTTCTAGCTGTCCGTAGTCGAGCCCCGCTCTCCGCCGATCCGTCCCCGTCACACGCACGAACCCAAGGTTGATGACGACCCAGATTTATTTCATGTATTTTATAAAGAGCTTTTTGATTCGATTCATGAGTTGTATATTTTGTTTGTTGTAATATGAACACATGTGGTTTCGATTTATGTGTATGTGAGCGTTATGGAATTGTTTGGTAGATTCATGCGATTATTAGCACCGTGTTATGTCATGTTAGTCGTGGCGTTGAATTTTGGATTAGAGAAATATGACAACATTTAGTAGTCACTTTGGCGATAAAAATGCTAGATAGGAATTTTTGTAGTTAAATTTGGTCACAATAAATTTTAGAAACTACTTGGAGAATTATAGGTGCATAATTGATGGATTAGAAAATGGTATAGAACTCATGTCATTTGATTAATATAGGATTTTAGATGAATTATCTAATTATTTTATTAGCATATTTTTTTTATATAGAAAGGAGAAAATATCATTAGTAGATGGCAAAATAGGTTTTTGCTAGTCAAATAAACATGTTCACAGATTTAGAACTTAAAATTTTTAGAGTACTAGTTTATGTCAAATAACCTCGCTTGTGTTAGAAAATATTCAATTAGTAGTTTATGTAAATTTTTAGAATATTAATATTATTAAATTCATTCTTGCTACACTAACTAATTTGAGTTAGAAAATGTATTGATTTATTTATTAGTATTAATAGATAAATAAGTATGCGTTCACCGTTGCTTACATTATGATTCTGACTTATAGACAAGACTCGCACGCTCATGCGCAATATAATTATATTGGTTATTCGCTAAGAAATAGTAAATATTTTATTGACGTTGAAACAATATAGTCCAACGTAATCTAAATAGTAGAGATAAAAATTGTAGTTTAAGTTAGTTCTTTAATACTATGGTTATGTGATTTATAAATAATATTTTAACAATTGATATAATTTCCTTTTAGAAAGACTAAAACTAGAATGTGACCCGTGTTTTACGATAGAGATAATTATTTAGTAAATAAACTAGATTCCCTAGAATTTGGGTTAAAGTTGTATCTATGATTTTAAATGAATTTATATAGTGTGCATATCCATAGTCGAATTGTCATACAAGTTTTCTAGTAAGATAATGAAACAAAGTAGTTAGTCATAGCAAATAAATTGATCGTTGAGATGGTTAAGATTTATAGGATAGATACAAATCATGTTTTGCATTCCTTCTTATAAATGTGATTTGTTTAAATGTATGTTTTATTGTATGATGTATGCTTCACCTATGTAATGGTGTATGTTTATTTATTGGTAAATGTTTTCTTTTGTATGTACGATGTGCGACGCTATTAGAAACTGATTGTGTGGTAGAGGACCCAAATACGTTTGAAGACGACACGCAGGACGATTTTGTGCAAGGCAAGTGGATTCTCCCTCTGCATATTCTGTTTGTACCTACTCATTGCATATAACAATGTTTACTTTTTGATATATTGCATAATTTGATGGGCTTACCTAATTAAGGATTTCCTAGATTTACTACCTGTATTCCTTGTTTAACCTGGGAAATAATTAAGCTGTGCAAGATTTATGCTACCGCTCAACTTAATGATTTCTTAATGTCATTCATTAATTGGTTTTAATGTTCCAAAGATTTAATTGGCAATTATGGCATTAACCCGATGGTTAAGAAAATTTTATTACAAATTTAATTGGAACATGGAGTGACCACCCAGGATAACAGTGCAACCACGAGTGCTATCATGGCTCTGGCTTTGGTAATTAGCTCTATATGCTTAGTGCCTAGCAACCTTACCTGAAAGATGGGCAAGAGGGGGAGCGGTAGGTGCTGGCAGCCCACGTTAACATGGGGTCGTATTCTTGGCTAAGGTACTTCACCCAGGGGGCCACCACCATCGTCTTAGAAACCTTAGCGGGTTGCTTCGTATTAGGTGTATTTTGTGAAAACCTCATAATGGATCCCTAGCCATTCACCTCGGCAGTGTCTAAGGGTCCGATCAACCCGGGCTAGATGGGATACATGGCTTGTGGGTAAAGTTGTACCCCCTCTGCAGAGTGTAAAACTGATATATCAGCCGTGCTCCCGGTTATGAGCGACCTGGACTCCTCACATGATAATTGAACTTAAAGATGGACATAAATTGAGATCCGATGATCTGCCGGTAATTTACTTAAGTGGTTTCACTTAAGTGTTTTTGTTATATTTATATTCCTTTGTTTAAATGGGATATTTGGGATTTACTCTTGTTAGTAAGGCAGGTGTTGATAATAAAATGTTGACCAACTAAAATGCTTACTGCTTAACCTTAGCCTCACCTTGTTATACCTGCATTAATTTTTCCCCCACTTGCTGAGCCCCGACCATAAGTGAGCTCACCCTTGCTAATATTTTGATCAGAGGGTGATGCTGGAGATTTTGATGGAGAATTTATCGACGAAGAATTCTAAGTCTAACGATGCGCCGGTCAACTTCCTGTGGAAGATTGCCCAGTTGTTTATTTTCCGCTCTACTTTGATGTGATACTTGTTTAAGACACTATGTCTCAGATGATGTAATAAAGTTTTATACTCTTTTTACGCCTTTATTGCATTGTCTTTTGATATATTACACTTGTGACGTCAACATATGTGTGGAAATGGATCCTGGCACACATATGGTATGCGCTCGATTCTACCCCCTGGAATCGGGTGTGACAGAAGTGGTATCAAAGCTATGCTGACCCTAGGTCGTTAGATTAGTTAGAAATGGAAAGCCTAGTTGTTCAAAACTTGCTAATTTCATTCCTACAAATTCCTTTATCAGTCTTACCTCTTTGAAATTCAACTAAGTTGACTCTTCTCTTGTAGATGGTTCGCACTCTTCAAACCACTCGCGTCAACACCAGCTACGCCCCTCAGCCCCAGCAGATCCCGGCCTACCCAGTGGTAGTCGAGGATGCTCCAGCAAACCTTCCTCCCGTCCGAGTGGAGAACGTGATCAACCTGGAGGACAGTTCGGAGGAGCAGCTGCCGACCCCCACCCCGTTGGCCAAGTCCCTGGCCTTCGCAGCTGCGTCATCAACGTCAGCATCGCCGGCATCAGGCTTCCAAGCACCTGCACCTGGAGGCGACGACCCCGATGACTCCGGAGACGGCGACGACGAGGATGACGACGACGACGATGATGGAGAGGACGAACACGTCCACGAGGAAGCTGACTATGCCCAGGAGGACCACTTCATGGGGATTGGTCCAGTTGTCGAACATTATACATCAATGTTCGAAACAGGGCACTTCCCCAACCTGCTGCAGGCAGTGCTGCACGAGCTAGGAGCCTACGTCCGCCCCCTGTACGAGACGAGGCGAGTGAGCGAGCCTCCCCGGGCTTGCTATTACATCACTCGCATCCATGTCAGGGTGATGGATGCAGGTGACAGGGGATTCAGGACTCTGTCTGCTCACGAGTCCCTGATACCGCTGTCCACCTACGCTGCCTCTGTCAGCGACGCTGCCCGTCGGACCCTGTGGTCGCTTAGCCACACCTACCGGCAGCAGCTGCAGAACACAAGGTTCAGGCATCTCCCTCAGCGCCTGCGTGGAGAAAGCCAGACCAACATTGTCCTAGCTGAACCTGGTGAGGATCGCCTCAACACCCTAGCTGGTGTAGTGGCCGGTCTCAACACCGACCTGGACAGTGCCACTCTGGACCTCTACAGTGTGCACTTGGAGCTAGAGAACGCCCACGCTAGGATTGCAGCCCTGGAAGCCCAACTGCAGGGACTGAATCCGCCAGAAGCTCAGGTTCCCGTCGTGGCGTTGTCTCCTCCCCGCAAGAGGCTGCGCTACGGAGAGGCCGGTTCAGTCACTAGGCTGCTTTAGGAGTTTTTGAGTCATGATGTAATAAATTATACTTCGCGTTAGACGATGATACTCTCTTTATGTTATCATATTAATAAATATCAACCATGTGATGGTGATTGATTGAAATGTCTGATTTGGATCTTTGTTTGAGTGCTATGGTCTTATGGAATGATGGCCATAAGAACATATAAAATTTGTAAAACTTAAGCTATTTTCCCTCTTGAATCTTTTCTACTCCTCACTTTTCTAAGGACTTCACTTCCTAACAAATCAGATGGTGAACCAACGTCAAGGACCTAACAACCGGAACCAGCGTGGACAACAAGCACCACCACCACCGCCACCACCTAATCCCAACATGGAACAGTTCATCGCCGCCCAAATGCAGATTCTGCAAGGACTCACTGCTACGGTTCAACAATTGCAGCAGAACCAACAGAATCAGCAACCCCAGCAGCAGCAATATGCACCCCCGGCTAGAGATAAGCACCGGGACTTCATGAGTCATCACCCACCAACTTTCTCTCATGCGGTTGATCCTTTGGATGCCGATGACTGGCTTAAGGTTATCGGAAAGAAGTTGGACATCACTCAGTGCAACGACCGAGAGAAGGTCTTGTACGCCTCGGGAAGACTTGAGGGAGCTGCGTCCGATTGGTGGGATGCCTTCACAGCGGCACATCCCAATGCTGACACAATAACCTGGCAGGAGTTCCAAGAGAACTTCCGCGCTCACCACATTCCTTCGGGAATCATGAAGCTGAAGAAGAAGGAGTTCCTTTCCCTTACTCAAGGGAATATGTCTGTCAGTGAGTATCGTGATCGCTTCACTCAGCTTTCACGTTATGCCCCTGAGGAAGTGGACACTGATGAGAAGCGCCAAGAGCGTTTTCTGGAAGGGTTGATTGGACCTCTGAACTATCAACTTCAGAGTCACACATTCCCCAACTTCCAGACACTCCTGAACAAGGCAATTGGCCTTGAGAGCAAAAGGAAGGAATTATCTGACCATAAAAGGAAGTTCCAGGGTCAGTCAAGCAGGAACACTCGTCCGAATAATGCTCAAGGTTCGCAGTTCCGCTCTGGAAATCAGGGTGGAAATAATTATCAAGTGCAACGCTCTGGACAGCAAAGCCAGAGAAGTAACCAAAACCAGAACCAGCAAAGAAGCAACCCCCAGACCAACCAGAGGTCTGGTGGAAATTCACAGAACCGTCAGGGTGGCACCAACAACACTCAGGCCAGGAACAACGCACCTGTCCAACCCAACGGCTGTTTCAAGTGCGGTGAACTAGGCCACTATGCCAACAACTGCCCAAGGCGCAACCAGCAGACACCCCAGAAAGGCAACACTCAGAGAAATGACCAGAGCACCCCCGCTCGTGGATCTGCTCAGAACAAGACTCCGCAGAACCAGAGCCGAGGAAGGGTCAATCACGTCACTGCGGAATCAGTGCCTGAAGATGCCGACATTGTGTATGGTATGTTCCTTGTTAACTCCATACCTGCATCAGTTTTATTTGACTCTGGAGCATCACATTCATTTATAACTGAGTCATTTGTGGAAAAACATAACATACCTAAGTACCCTCTGAAGAGGATATTACACATTAGTTCACCAGGAGGTGACATGAAGGCTACACACTCATGCCCTCATGTTAATATCAAGATTCAAGGAATAGATTTTACAGTCGACCCAGTGGTCCTAGGATCCAACGGTATTGATGTGATTCTTGGATGCAACTGGTTGAAAAGTTGTGATGGAGTGATACGGTGTGCCAACGGAACAATTACGTTGACAAGTCCTCAAGGTGAAAGAATCCAAGTCAACATAGACAAGTCAACAGATGAAAAAGGGAAGACAGTGATCAATCACTTGGAAGAAAAGCCCTTGGAAAATATCAAAGTAGTGTGCGAATACCCAGACGTATTTCCGGAAGAATTACCAGGTATGCCACCTGACCGTGATATAGAGTTTTCTATTGAATTAGTACCCGGAACCGCACCTATCTCGAAAAGACCTTATAGAATGGATGGCAAAGATTTAGTAGAACTGAAGAAACAAATAGAAGAATTACTAGAAAAAGGTTTTATTCGCCCAAGTTCATCCCCTTGGGGAGCCCCAGTGCTGTTTGTGAACAAGAAGGATGGTTCGAGAAGAATGTGCGTTGATTATAGAAGTTTGAATGAAGTAACCATCAAGAATAAATACCCACTACCTCGGATTGAAGATTTATTCGATCAAATGAAGGGAGCTAAGATATTCTCGAAGATAGATCTGAGATCGGGATATCATCAGTTAAAGATCCGAGCAGAAGATGTACCGAAGACAGCCTTCACGACGAGATATGGGTTATATGAGTTTTTGGTCATGTCGTTTGGACTGACTAATGCACCAGCATACTTTATGAACATGATGAATAAAGTATTCATGGAATATCTGGATCAGTTTGTGGTCGTATTCATTGACGACATACTGATATATTCTCCGAATGAAGAAAAACACGAAGATCATCTAAGGCTAGTCCTACAAAAGCTTCGTGACAACCAACTGTACGCAAAATTCTCGAAGTGTGATTTTTGGTTGAAAGAAGTTGCTTTCTTAGGGCATATTGTTACCGATGGTGGAATTAAAGTGGACCCAGGAAAGATAAGTGAAATACTAAATTGGAAGCAACCCACAGATGCGTCCAAGATCAGAAGTTTTCTTGGATTAGCAGGATACTATAGAAGATTTATTGAAGGTTTTTCCAAGTTAGTGAAGCCTCTTACCTCTCTACTGGAGAAAGGCAAAGAGTTCAAATGGGATGAAGCTTGTCAGAATTGTTTTGAGGAACTCAAGAAGAGGTTAACCACTGCACCAATACTGGTAATGCCAGACATCCACAAGGGATTTGATGTGTATTGCGATGCATCACACCTTGGACTTGGATGTGTACTAATGCAAGAAGGAAAGGTGATTGCTTATGCTTCAAGACAGTTGAGAAAGCATGAGAAAAATTATCCTACACATGATTTGGAATTAGCTGCCGTGGTGCATGCTTTGAAGATTTGGAGGCACTATATGATTGGAAACAAGTGCAAAATCTTCACGGATCATAAGAGCCTGAAATATATATTCACGCAGAGGGAACTCAACCTCAGACAGAGAAGATGGCTTGAGTTGATTAAAGATTATGATTTGGAAATACAATATCACCCCGGAAAAGCAAATGTAGTAGCTGATGCTTTGAGCCGTAAGGGTCAAGTGAACAACATCACTACTCATTTGATGTCACAGGAATTGTGCTGGGAAATGGAACGACTCAACCTTGGATTTCTCAATAATGTAGAAGCAACAGTGATGGAAGTCGAATCTACTTTGGAAGAAGAGATTCGTAAAGGACAAGAGTCTTATGAGAAAATTAAGGAAATTAAAGCTTTGATTGGTTTGGGTAAAGCCCCGGATTTCACGGAAGATGAACAAGGCACAGTATGGTTTAAGAAGAGAATCTGCGTACCAGAAATCGAGCACTTGCGCCAACTTATTTTGAGAGAAGCTCATGATTCAGCTTACTCTATTCACCCTGGAAGTACAAAGATGTACCAGGATCTTAAGGAAAAGTATTGGTGGTATGGTTTGAAAAGAGATGTTGCTACTCATGTTGCATTATGTGACGTGTGTCAGCGAGTTAAAGCTGAACACCAAAGACCAGCAGGATTGCTACAACCTCTCAAGGTACCGGAATGGAAATGGGAAGAAATCAGTATGGATTTCATAGTTGGACTACCCCGTACTCGAGATGGCTATGATTCAATATGGGTCATAGTAGACAGGTTAACCAAAGTGGCACATTTTATACCTGTGAAGACAACTTACTCAGGAGCCCAGTTAGCAGAATTATACATGTCAAGGATTGTTTGTCTGCATGGAGTACCGAAGAAGATCGTATCAGATCGAGGAACCCAATTTACCTCGCGCTTTTGGAAAAGACTTCATGAGTCCATGGATACCAAGCTAAACTTTAGTTCAGCTTATCATCCTCAAACGGATGGGCAAACGGAAAGAACAAACCAAGTCTTGGAAGATATGCTAAGAGCTTGCGCTCTAAAGCATGGTAGAAGCTGGGATAAAAGTTTGCCTTATGCAGAATTTTCATATAACAACAGTTATCAAGCAAGTCTCAAAATGGCACCGTTTGAAGCACTATATGGACGAAAGTGTAGAACACCCCTTTATTGGAATCAGACTGGAGAAAGTCAAGTATTTGGTCCAGAAATTCTCCAAGAGGCGGAAAAACAAGTACAAATTATCAGAGAAAATTTGAAGACAGCACAGTCAAGACAGAAGAGCTATGCTGATAATAGAAGAAGAGAATTGATGTTTGAAGTAGGAGACTTTGTCTACCTTAAAGTTTCACCGATGAGAGGAATGAAAAGGTTTAAGGTTAAAGGAAAATTATCACCTCGCTATATTGGCCCATTCAAGATTTTGGAAAGAAAAGGCGAAGTAGCTTACCAGTTAGAGCTACCCGATAGATTATCCGATGTGCATGACGTATTCCACGTATCATAACTCAAGAAGTGCTTGAGAGTACCCGAGGAACAGTTACCCATGGAAGAACTGAATGTCAATGAGGATTTGACTTATTCGGAGTACCCAATCAGAATTCTGGAAACATCTCGCAGAATTACGCGGAGTAAAGTCATTAACATGTGCAAAGTTCAGTGGAGTCATCATTCGGAAGATGAGGCCACTTGGGAAAGAGAAGATGAACTCAGAGCAGAATTTCCCCAGTTATTCTCGGAAGTTTCTTAATCTCGAGGACGAGATTCTTTTTAAGAGGGGTAGGTTTGTAACACCATAAAAGCCATCAATTAAAATAATAAATTTAGACATTATATTAATTAGGGTAATAAAATTTTTAGTGTTTAATTGTTCATTTGCATTGTTTTCTTTGCATGCGCTTGATTGATTATCGGATGATTGTTGTTAATTTCCTTTTAAAAAGAAATCCTAGTAATTAGACAATAATTAAGAAATATAATAATTATTAGTCTAAAATCAAGTACTCCATTTATAAATATTTTTGGTAATTTTTTTTATGATTTTTAGAGTTCTTTAAAAATGAATTTCGGAATTGGAAAAAAAAACTAAAACTAAACCTACCGGCCCACTAGGGGCCCATGCCCCAAACCCTAAGACTACGCAGCGCGCGCGCTCCCAGCTCTCCAAGCCAGCCGCCGCCGCCCTTCTCTCCCTCACCTCTCTCTCTCTCGCTACTCTCTCTCTCTCCCGTTTTTCTCTCTCCCTCGCCGCTCTCTCTCCCCAGCCGCTCGGCTCTCCGCGCGCGAGCCCAGCCGAGCGCCGCGCGGGCTCCCTGCCGCGCGCGAGCAGCCGCCGACGCTCCAGCGCTCCCCGTGCACGCCCTCTGGCACGCTCGCCTGCGCGCGTTGCCGGGCCCACGCCCCAAGCCGACGGCCGGCTGCGCGACGTCGTGGACGAGCCAGGCGGTCGGCCGTGCAGCCCCGCGCAAGCCAACGCGAGTCACCGAACCGACGTCCGTTCGTTTGTGTGCAGAGTTAATACACCGTGTTAATAGTGCTTGATTTCATCTGTTACTCTTCTTCCATTCCTCAAACAATTGATGCCGAGAAGAAACTGTCTCTGTGATGGCCATTGATGGACCATCGACGCCTCTCCCTCTCCCTGGCAGACTTCTCTTCTCCCCTCCCTCTCTCTATAAAAGGGGACAGCAGAGCCTCCCCATTTCTTCCTACTCGAATTTGTCTCTCTCTCTAGTGCTCCTCGCTCATCGCTAGTGCCGTTGCCATCGTTCGTCGCCGGAGCGTGCCGTTCGTCGCCAGCTTGTGCCGTTCGTCGCCGGGGATCGCCGGAGTCGCGTTCTAGCTGTCCGTAGTCGAGCCCCGCTCTCCGCCGATCCGTCCCCGTCACACGCACGAACCCAAGGTTGATGACGACCCAGATTTATTTCATGTATTTTATAAAGAGCTTTTTGATTCGATTCATGAGTTGTATATTTTGTTTGTTGTAATATGAACACATGTGGTTTCGATTTATGTGTATGTGAGCGTTATGGAATTGTTTGGTAGATTCATGCGATTATTAGCACCGTGTTATGTCATGTTAGTCGTGGCGTTGAATTTTGGATTAGAGAAATATGACAACATTTAGTAGTCACTTTGGCGATAAAAATGCTAGATAGGAATTTTTGTAGTTAAATTTGGTCACAATAAATTTTAGAAACTACTTGGAGAATTATAGGTGCATAATTGATGGATTAGAAAATGGTATAGAACTCATGTCATTTGATTAATATAGGATTTTAGATGAATTATCTAATTATTTTATTAGCATATTTTTTTTTATATAGAAAGGAGAAAATATCATTAGTAGATGGCAAAATAGGTTTTTGCTAGTCAAATAAACATGTTCACAGATTTAGAACTTAAAATTTTTAGAGTACTAGTTTATGTCAAATAACCCCGCTTGTGTTAGAAAATATTCAATTAGTAGTTTATGTAAATTTTTAGAATATTAATATTATTAAATTCATTCTTGCTACACTAACTAATTTGAGTTAGAAAATGTATTGATTTATTTATTAGTATTAATAGATAAATAAGTATGCGTTCACCGTTGCTTACATTATGATTCTGACTTATAGACAAGACTCGCACGCTCATGCGCAATATAATTATATTGGTTATTCGCTGAGAAATAGTAAATATTTTATTGACGTTGAAACAATATAGTCCAACGTAATCTAAATAGTAGAGATAAAAATTGTAGTTTAAGTTAGTTCTTTAATACTATGGTTATGTGATTTATAAATAATATTTTAACAATTGATATAATTTCCTTTTAGAAAGACTAAAACTAGAATGTGACCCGTGTTTTACGATAGAGATAATTATTTAGTAAATAAACTAGATTCCCTAGAATTTGGGTTAAAGTTGTATCTATGATTTTAAATGAATTTATATAGTGTGCATATCCATAGTCGAATTGTCATACAAGTTTTCTAGTAAGATAATGAAACAAAGTAGTTAGTCATAGCAAATAAATTGATCGTTGAGATGGTTAAGATTTATAGGATAGATACAAATCATGTTTTGCATTCCTTCTTATAAATGTGATTTGTTTAAATGTATGTTTTATTGTATGATGTATGCTTCACCTATGTAATGGTGTATGTTTATTTATTGGTGAATGTTTTCTTTTGTATGTACGATGTGCGACGCTATTAGAAACTGATTGTGTGGTAGAGGACCCAAATACGTTTGAAGACGACACGCAGGACGATTTTGTGCAAGGCAAGTGGATTCTCCCTCTGCATATTCTGTTTGTACCTACTCATTGCATATAACAATGTTTACTTTTCGATATATTGCATAATTTGATGGGCTTACCTAATTAAGGATTTCCTAGATTTACTACCTGTATTCCTTGTTTAACCTGGGAAATAATTAAGCTGTGCAAGATTTATGCTACCGCTCAACTTAATGATTTCTTAATGTCATTCATTAATTGGTTTTAATGTTCCAAAGATTTAATTGGCAATTATGGCATTAACCCGATGGTTAAGAAAATTTTATTACAAATTTAATTGGAACATGGAGTGACCACCCAGGATAACAGTGCAACCACGAGTGCTATCATGGCTCTGGCTTTGGTAATTAGCTCTATATGCTTAGTGCCTAGCAACCTTACCTGAAAGATGGGCAAGAGGGGGAGCGGTAGGTGCTGGCAGCCCACGTTAACATGGGGTCGTATTCTTGGCTAAGGTACTTCACCCAGGGGGCCACCACCATCGTCTTAGAAACCTTAGCGGGTTGCTTCGTATTAGGTGTATTTTGTGAAAACCTCATAATGGATCCCTAGCCATTCACCTCGGCAGTGTCTAAGGGTCCGATCAACCCGGGCTAGATGGGATACATGGCTTGTGGGTAAAGTTGTACCCCCTTTGCAGAGTGTAAAACTGATATATCAGCCGTGCTCCCGGTTATGAGCGACCTGGACTCCTCACATGATAATTGAACTTAAAGATGGACATAAATTGAGATCCGATGATCTGCCGGTAATTTACTTAAGTGGTTTCACTTAAGTGTTTTTGTTATATTTATATTCCTTTGTTTAAATGGGATATTTGGGATTTACTCTTGTTAGTAAGGTAGGTGTTGATAATAAAATGTTGACCAACTAAAATGCTTACTGCTTAACCTTAGCCTCACCTTGTTATACCTGCATTAATTTTTCCCCCACTTGCTGAGCCCCGACCATAAGTGAGCTCACCCTTGCTAATATTTTGATCAGAGGGTGATGCTGGAGATTTTGATGGAGAATTTATCGACGAAGAATTCTAAGTCTAACGATGCGCCGGTCAACTTCCTGTGGAAGATTGCCCAGTTGTTTATTTTCCGCTCTACTTTGATGTGATACTTGTTTAAGACACTATGTCTCAGATGATGTAATAAAGTTTTATACTCTTTTTACGCCTTTATTGCATTGTCTTTTGATATATTACACTTGTGACGTCAACATATGTGTGGAAATGGATCCTGGCACACATATGGTATGCGCTCGATTCTACCCCCTGGAATCGGGTGTGACACCTGCGAAGACCCAGCAGCCGCCATTGGATCTTCCGTTGCTGGCTCCGTCGCCGCCTTCGGGGGATCCTCCGCCATCGGCATAGTGGCTGCCGGCGAGCCTCCACCAGACACAGTAGACACAGGGGCAGCGTGGGAACCTTCACCGGTTTCCTGGAGCGGCGCTGGGTCGACCTTAGCCTCGGCCATCACCGGGTTGGCCTCCGCTTCGGGCAGCGCGCTGTTCAGACGCCCGAAGTCCTCCACCTCCTCAGCACGCGCCATCTGCAACGCAGCACACCGATTCAGCACACCTGCGTACACCCACATTCCACAACACAAAACAAAACACAAACTTTACCTGATCCCTCGCCTGGTCAGCCCATTCCCTAACCGCCTCCCGACCGTGGGGGCCCCACATCCGGTCGAAGAGGGCCCCCGCGGCGTCCTTCACCACAGGGTCTTCGACCTTAAAAATCTCGCACCCAAAATCTTCATCGGATCGGTCGAAGCCCTCATAGTGACTGCACCCCTCGTGGGACAGCGCATTCATAGCCCCCTCGCAGGTGACGAGGGAGGCAAAGGACATGAAGCCCGCCATGATGGTCGGGAGCGCTAGCAACTCCTCTTGCAGCCACTCGAGGAACCGAAGGCCCGCCTCTTAGTCGGGCACCTCAAAGTCAGCAGTCCACGCACCCAGCTCGCGGTATGAGTCCATGAGCTGTTTGCGCGTCCGCTCAACTTCCACGCGAGTCGAGGCCTCGGCCCTCTCCATGCGGGCCTGCAGAGCGTTGAACCGCGCCTCCCATTCCTCGGTGCGCTGGCTGGCGAGGCTCTCCTCTGCCCTCGCCAATTTGGCCTCCGCTTGCGCCGTCTGCGCCTTGGTGATGGCCTGATTGGCCTCCCTCCTTTCCTCCACCAGCTGGCGCCGGAGGTCCGTCCTCTCGCTCTCCAGGGCGGCCACCTTTTCCGCCAGCCTGCGGTTTTTGCTCTCCGCAGCCGATTTTTCCCGGACGGCGTCCGCGTGCTGCGCCCGAAGTCTCTCGACTTCGGCAGCCACGTCCGCCGTAAGGGCGCCCGACGCCACGCGGTCGGTGAAGTCGGCCGCCTAACAGACACGCATGAGTCCACAATCACCATGAAAGCGGCACACAACGAAGCCTACTTCAACTTACTTGATTCAGCTGCTGCGTCAGCTGCAGCGACGCCTCCCGCAGCCGGCGGGACACAGTGCTCGCTTTGTCCTTGACCGCAGTGGCCGCCGAAACCTCTCCGCCAGCGCTAAAAGCGCCACCCTTCACCCCAAAAAGCACGGCAGATGCCGTGGTTGCCAGCGCAGGCGAGACGGCAACAAGTTGCCCTTCGCCCGACCCTGCAACGTATCACCGGTCAAAAAAAACTTACCGACGAGATAGTCGTCCATGCTAATATCTGTGCCGAAGTCGGCAACACGCTTCCCTGGTGAAGGCTGCTCCCGGACCTTCGCAACTCCCTCTGGGGCAGACTTGGTCTCGCCAGCGCCAACCGCCTTCGCGCTCTCCGGCAACTAGCCAGATCCAGGAGCGGCTACCTTCGCAGCCAGCGAGGGCTGGCTACCACCGGAGACGGCAGCCTTCGCACTCCCCCGCGCCCTCTTCGGCCTGGCCTCTGGGAGCCTGACGATCGCTCGGCGCTTCTGTGCAGCATCCTGTCGATCCTTGTTCATCACTGCCGACACAACAACAACAATATTCCGTCCGTAAGGAAACACTCTCAAGTCACGGGCCATGCGAGATGTAAAAAAGTCTTCGCCAACCGCGCGGGGGATAGGAACGTTCTTGGGCCATCGACCCCCGGTAACCTCCAGCATCCTCGCCGAAGACTCCCGGAGCTCGGGCGAAGACATCCTTCCCCCGGGGGCCACGCATGTCCCCATTAACTCCATAGCAAAGCTACCGGAGACCCCCAGTTTTCCCTTTCGCAGTACCTAGCTTCCTCTTCTTAATGGATGGAGCAGCCTCTGGCATGGGGTCGTCTTCGATCACTGCCGCTGGTTTTTTCCCCGGCGGTCGGCAACGTCTACTCCAGGATAACCGCCATATGGCAAACCATTCAACTCAAAAACCCTGTTCAGGAGGTCGTTGGATCCACGTATGTCCCAGCTCCGCTGGGCCTCTGTCCTCGGCATGTAGCGACCAACAATTTGCATCGCCCCATCCTCCGCCTCACGCACAACCGCGGCAGGATCCCGCCCTCGCACATCCAAAGCAAAAAGCGGACTTCGCACTTTCCGCCCACTCAGGGAGGGCATCTCGCGAGGGCATACTTCGCCCAGCGTCCATCCATGCGCCAGGGCCACACCCCATACCCTACGAATTCCTCAACCAGATCATGCCAGATACTCCTACGGGCAGCGATCCGAAGGGCCTTTTCACTCTCATCACCCTCTGCCACTTCAAATGGCGGGTACGCCTCATAATAATAAGAACACATGATGGCAGCAGGTAGCCCAGGGTGATCCTCAACTTCAGCCTCCGAAACATAGAACCAGTAGTCCCACCAGTTGCCCCACTTATTTCGGGCACAGGGGACCAGCTCCACAACCTCCATCGAAGTCTTCCCGGACTTCGGCGTGAAAGTGCATGATCCGAACTGTGCAATCTTATGTCCAATTCTTCTCTTCTGCCAGTGCAGACAGTAGTGCTTGGCGAAGACCTCCACCGAGGGCTGACCGCCATACGATGTTGTTGCCCAGACATACTTCGCTAATGCCACCATGGCGTTTGGTGTCAGCTGATGAACCTGGACCCCGAACTTCTGTGGAACCTCCGACACAAAACGATGCGCAGGCAGACGAAGGCCGGCAATGAAAAATGCCTCAAACACAACCAATTCACCCTCGGGCTCGAGAATCTCCTCTGCCCCCGGCACACGCCCGACCCCGCCGCCAAAATACCCCAACCGTTGCATATCTTGCACGCGGCCCGACGATATCCGCGAAACACCGAATTCCACCGTATCACCCGGTCGCAATTCCGGCACACCGCCCTAGAGATCCTCGGAAGGCGTCTCGGCCGTCGGCGTGGTCGCAGCAGACAAGGAGGAAGACGGCATGGCTACGTACCGTCGACGGTGGCGCGCGGTCTGCTTCACGCGGGCCAGTTCTCCGGCGAACAGGAGCAAGGAGGGCAGACGAGCAGGCGAGCAGTTTGAAAAAGGGAGGTTTTTAGCAGCGCGCAGAAAGGTAAATTTCAATCTGCGCCGCCCCACCTCCTTTTTATACACAGGGCGCGACGCTTCGGGAAACCCGCAATCCAACAGTGCGGTGTCAATCAACGGTCATGTCAAAAACCCCCGCGGAACCACTTCGAGCGAGGGTAGCGTCTCCACCATCTAGCGACGCCTTCGGCACCAGATGACTTAGTCAAACTGGTCCCTCGGAGGGCAAATGTTGGAGCGAAGGTGAAGACGCCACCCTCCGAGATGGGGGCCCACATGTGATCCGGCCTATTATAGCAGGCCCTGCGTGGCCGCTGCGCATTACGGGCCTAATTTGTAAAGGCTTCCCTGTAATTACAGTCTGTAACCCTGCTTTATGAGAATATTTCGGGGATAACCTGGTCGCCTGAGGGCACATGTGTCCTTATCCCAAGACGCTGGGCACTCAGGCACCTATAAATACCCCCGTACACTGTTTTCGCTCCCCCATTGGATTAACTTGCCCAGGAGAGCAAGTTCCAACAATTCACTACTTTATTCTTTTTCGAAACTCCTCATCATCTTCCTTCATATGTGTTGTGGACTTGTTCTCAAATGCTATGAATTAAGAACAAGGCAACATAAAATGTTAAATATTAATGCCCTTCATCCGCTGAAGCATTATTTCCCCAAGGATTTAATGAACTTCGGACGAAGACCATGAGTAAAGTATCACGAAGGTCATACCTTCGTGATTAAACTTACAAAATAATATGAAATAATATATAAAACATGAGACATTAAAGATAGATGTATCGGAAATAAGTAACATCATTCACATATTTTATTATATGAACATAAAAATGTCAGAACATAGAGTTTAAGTACATTTATACCTTCTCCTTGACAGATAATAATTCTCGGGCAATGCGTTTGCAATTACAGGAATGCGTGAACAGTAAAGGAATACTATTCACTATTTATAGACACAGGACACAGCCTGTAAGGAATTACAATCATGCCCCTTATAAAAGTTTACAACAATGACTCAGACCCTTATGGGCTAAAAGGTCATTCTATCTTTAAGTCGGTTCGATCCTTCTTCTTCGGGCATGCTATTACACCGAAGCTTCATGAGTGGTAGCTTCGGTCATCATGTATAAGCAGCTTTAGCCGAAGCTGTTTCTTCCAGCAGGACCTTCGGCGACGAAGCATGGTCCCAACAGTAGCCCCTTCGCGGTGCTAGATCATTTTTCATAACGAGCTTGATCCATGAAAAAAGTCTCTTAGGCTTCGGGAAGCCGAAGGTCCGAAAAACACCTTCCCTGAGCTCGTTGCCGAGAAACGATACAGTTTTTGAGCGTGGAGCGGTCCTACCATGCAGGTTCACCTTCTTGGTTTTTGCGGCCCACCATGCAGTGGGTGCGAGTGACTGTTTGCCCGGTGAAAAAATCCTGACGATTCACCTTCTTACCTGCAGCACTATATAAACAGACAGGTAGGTGTGAAGTTACCACGACATTCATTGCTATTGCATTGTTTTGCTGCCAAAAATTTAACCATAGCCGAAGCTTGATTTTTGCATTCAAAACGAAGCTCCAGTTTGGTTTGTGCTTCGTCACAAGGATAGCTTCGGAAAAAAGGTTATTGACTTCCAAAGAATTTTTTCAATAAAATTTAAAATCAAATGGCCAGAATACGCTCCACTACTAGGGTAGAGCGTGATGGAGATGAGACCGAAGACGTTGAAACTGTTCCGATTTCTGAAGCGATGAGGCGTTCCGGGCTGGTTCCATCAGAAGACACACCTGCTGCCGAAGCAACGCAAGCTGATGTTGAAGAAGTTGGTTCCGAAGATGAGTACAACTGCGGGATGCCAAGCAAACCTAGTCATTTGGACTTTGGAAAGTCCACCATCTCTGAAGCTGATCTTCGAAAAATGGTGAAGCTGGGCTACTTTAGTGAAACAAAAAAGGAGCTGGTTCGTTTTGGCGGGGAGGAGATTACTCCGAAGCCGGAAAAGAATGAAGTGGTTGTGTTCAGAAGCTTCTTTAAAGCAGGATTAAGATTTCCTTTGAATGGGATGATTGCTGATGTGTTGAAGAAGTTTGGGGTTTACCTTCATCAGCTGACCCCTAACGCTATTGTTAGATTAAGTGTTTATATTTGGGCCCTTCATAGCCAGGGAGTGGAACCGTTCGGTGAAGGTTTCTGTCGAGTCCATGAACTACACTATCAGACTAAAGCCAGAGGAGATGGTCTTCATGAGAATTTTGGATGTTACAACTTTGCTTATCGCAAAACTTTGAAGTTTCTAGTGATAAGCTACCGAAGTAAATGGCCAGCCGGATGGAAATCTGAGTGGTTTTATGTTAAAGTTGATAAAGATGAAGATAAATTGGTCTAGAGTCCACTAGAGCTAACCTTCGGAGAAACGAGGCCCCGATGCAACATGATAAGTGGAAGCCCGAGCCAAATTGCTTTGGCTGAATTTCGCGTGATTTCAGATCATATTGGCACTAGAGACTTGGTGCAGGAATTTCTGGCTTTTAAAGTGTTTCCAACAATGAGGGATTGGGAGATGCCGAAGCTGGAGGGATAAAAGAAAAAGGGAGAATTTGTTCGATTGCTGTATTACTACAAGTTTAAAAAACACTTTAAAAAGCCCTGCCAAGAGTGGCTGGACACAATCGAGATTATGTGCAACGATATCCTCGGAAATTACTCTAAGAAAGAAGATCAGTTGATGACTGCAGCCTTCGGCACTCGTCCGAAGCGAAGATTGAATCATGTGCTAGATGCTTTGAATTTTGATTACCCTGATTACGAGCAACTGGGCGGAGATGCAGAAGGCCCGAAGAGAAAGAGGATTGCCAGCGCCCTGGACAAAGAAAGCACCAATTGGCCAAAAAGGAAAAAGAAATTTCTGAAAAACTGAGCACTGGACCGAGGGTAGCTGTTTCAAGGAAAAGAAAAGATACATCTCCAAAACCAAAGACGTTGGCCCAGGAGGAGGAAGCTCCTGCGACACCTTCTGCTGCCGAAGTGGAAGAGATTCTGAAGGTAATGACTGAACCTTTGCCTGTCAAGCTAAGCCCGCTGGCGCCAGAACTGACGAAGTTTTTTCAGAAGGGCAAAGAAGCTTCGGCAACAGAAAGTCCCGCAAAGCCGAAAAACGAAGAATTATCCAAGTGGCTGATGTCATTCATCAGACACCGCCACCGACCTCGGCGTCAAAAATTGTCACTGCCGATCCCACAGCCATCGGAGCCGAAACCGCCGGAGCCGAAACCGGAGGAGCCGAAGCCACCGGAGCCGAAACCACCGGAGCCGAAGCCACCGGAGCCGAAGCCACCGGGGCCGAAACCGGGACCAACGAAGATCCTAACCTGGAAACTACACTTGATGATATTGACAATATGCTTCTGAGAATGGCTGAAGAAGAAACTGTTGTGGTTACAGTGAACACGGCAACAGAAAAAGGAAAAGAGCAGATTGAAGACATTTTGGAAAAAGAAGATTTTAATTTTCAAGATATACTTGGACAAGAGTTGTCAGACGCTGAAAAAGAAGAGCTGAAAAAATATGCTATATCATGTGGATACAAACCAGGGTCTCTGCTATTTGGTGGAGTCAATGAAGGGAAGCTGAGATGCCTTCGGAACCGAACCGAGGCCAAGGTTGTTAGGACCTTCTCCAAAAGCGTTGGCCTGCCGAAGATTGAAGCGGACCTCTGCAGATACCAGCGACAGCATATCGCTAGTAGCTTGCTCTATGCTAATTTCAAGGTAAAAAAGTCTCGATTTCTTATTATTATATATTTTTTATTTTGAATTAAGTTGTTTTCTGACGAAGGTTGTTTTGGCAGAGTATACTTCTAAGTAAAGTGCTGAGAATGCAACAAGATCTTGAGGATGAAAAGAACGAAGCTACTATCAAAGATCTAGAAAACAAAGTCAAAAATTACGAAGCTGCTCTGAAGCAAAAAGACTCCATTGTTCAAGATCTTAAAATCGAAGTTAAAGATCACGAAGCTGCCTTGGAAAAGAAGGACTTCGTCATTCATTCTATGGAAGGTTCATTGGCTGAAGCCCAAGCCAAAAATAACAGGTTAAACAATGAATTACTCAAAAAGTCAGAAAAATCTGAGCAGGAAAAGAAGAACCTCGAAACAAGTCTCAAGACCGAAATCGAGAAAAATTCAAATTTGCAAAAATCATTGAAGGAGCTTCAGGAGAAATGCTCAAATTTCAGTAGCCGATGCGTGCAGCAGCTGAAGGATGTGTTTCACTCAATTGGAGCCAGCTCTGATACATTTACACCTTCAGCTGAGAACCTGCCCAGCACCCTAGAATACATTGAAGGCGAGGTTGATGCACTTGACGAAGTTATTGCTGGGCATGCTGACTTCTGTGCCCTGCTAGCTTCTCAAGGCACAGCCACCGCTTTCCTGAAGGCTGGTTGTACGCACAGAAAAATTGTAAATAGGCCAAACTTCAGCTTGTCACCAGCAGATTTGGTTGACATCCCAAGCCTAGCCCGAAGCATTGGAAACAGATTTATGACTCAAATTTGGGTAAATGGCAGGCGAAAAATGGCTGGTGACGAAGCTCGGAGCCACCTTAAGCCGGTGAGAAACTTATACTTGTTACTTTCACCTTCTCCTTGAAATTTGCACCTTTTTTATTCTGCTTTAATATGTGCAGGATGATGAAGCTGAAGAATGACGGGCTGAAGCTAAACAATTGCTGTAAAAGACTTTCCTGCAAAAAATTCTGAAGAGATCTTTGTAATATAATTGTGGAAAAAACTTATGTAAATTTGTGCATACCTTGTAATATATCTTTTCTCCTTTATCCGTGTACAATCTGCTTTGCTGTGAACGAAACTTTACTTTTGAGCCAAAGGCGAAAAACACCTTCCCTTCTTTTCGTACACAACGAAGCATGAAAATTTCCTCTTTTCTCCGAAGTTTTTCCTCATAGCCGAAGCATCTGCCTTTTCTGTATGATACGATGATGATGATCCTATATATGTCTAAATGAATGTTTATGAATGCAAATGTTATGATGTAATGCATTGTGCAAATGATTATTTGAATGTACATCCAAAAAACCATAATCATAGCCCTCATTCCCTTGACAATGACTCAAATCTTTTTGCCGTTTATTTTTCGGCTTCACCATTTACTTTTCGGTGTATCAGCGCTGACTTTTTGCTGTAAGCCTCCCTTAGGAGCTTCTTCGCCTTTTACTTTCGGCGGAATCAGCGTTTATTTTTCGCTGTATGCTCTGCATTCCCTTGGGAACGACTTTTGAGCTTCTCCTTCTTTTGTTTTTCCATTGCACTCGATGGTGCGTTGTCAGCTTTTACATTTACATTTTTGGGGGATATCACTCTTATAGAATTGAAATAAGGAAAAGAAAAATTACATGTTGTGGCCCCATTAAAAACCTTTCTCCCCCTTTGGAAAGGAAAAGGGTGCCATAAGGAAAGACTAAAACAACAATAAAAAATAAAAAAATAAAAAAGATTACATCAAGTTACACATAATACCGCCGAAGCTCATCCGCATTCCACGATCTAGGAATGTCGTTGCCGTCCATATCCTTTAATCTGTAGGAACCGGGTCTTGACGAAGATACTACCAGAAAGGGGCCTTCCCATTTTAGTTGTAGTTTGCCCACTGTGTCTGGGTTGGTCACTCTTCGAAGCACCAAATGTCCTAGCTTAATGTTTTTCAACCGAACCTTTCTATCACGCCATTTTATTGTTTCGGCTTGGTACTTATTGATGTTTTCCACAGCCTGAAGCCTGATCCCTTCTATAGCATCTTTGTCCACAGAACAATCAGCTTCGTCTATCGCCGAAGCCACTGTTCTTATTGATCCTGCCTTAGCCTCTTCTGGGGTTATTGCTTCATCACCAAACAGCAATTTGAATGGTGTAAAACCTGTTGACCTTGATACTGTTGTGTTGTGGCTCCACACCACTTTAATTAATTCTTCTGGCCACTTTCCACTTGGCTGATTGAATATTAACTTCATTATTCCTGTCATTATGATGCCATTAGCCCTTTCAACTAGTCCATTTGATTCCGGATGTCGAACTGACGCAAAATGGATCTTTGTGCCAATTTGTTCACAAAATTCTTTGAAAGCTTCGGAGTCAAACTGCGTTCCATTGTCCACAGTGATAGCCTTCGGCACTCCGAAGCGACAAACAATGTTTTGCCAGAAAAACTTTTGAACAGTAACCGAAGTTATTGTGGCTAAAGGCTTTGCCTCAATCCATTTAGAAAAATATTCCACTGCCACTACAACATATCTTAAATTCCCTTGTGCTGGTGGTAGCGGACCTAACAAATCAAGGCCCCACCTTTGCAACGGCCAAGTGGGTTGTATTAATTGAGTTAGAGACGAAGGTTGTTTTTGATCTCTTGCACATTTCTGACAACCTTCGCACTTTTGGACTAGTTCCGCTGCATCCGAAGCTGCTTTTCGCCAATAAAATCCTTGGCGAAAAACTTTTCCCAGCAAAGGCCTAGATCCAATGTGAGATCCACACAAGCCTGCATGTATTTCCTTCATCAATTCTATACCTTCGGCTCTGGATAAACATTTGAGTAACGGAGAGTAGACACCATGCTTGTACAGCTCCCCTTCTATTATTACATATGGACGAGCTCTTGCCTCTATTCTCTTGTTATAAGCTTCGTCATCTGGAAGAAAATTACCCTTAAGGTAAGAGATGATCTCAGTTCTCCAGTCTTCACTATAAACAGGAGATATGTTGAGGACCGCTCTTTCAAGAAGTTCAACCGAAGGTGCTTTTATTGTTTCAAAAAATACTTCCGAAGGTAAGAGCAGCCCCTGTGCTGCTGACTTGGCTAGCAAATCAGCATGCTCATTTTCTCCTCGAGGAATATTTTTTACAGAAAACCCTTCAAAGGAAGCTTCAATCCTTCGGACAGTATCTAGATACTTCTCAAGCTTCGGGTCTCTTGCCTTACAACTCTTGTCGATATGACCAGAGATAACCTGGGAATCAGTTTTAAGAACCGCCCTTCTGATTCCCATTGCCTTTAACTTCCGAAGACCCAAAAGTAAAGCTTCGTACTCAGCAATGTTATTTGTGTAGCTAAAATCAAGTCTTGCTGCGTAGCAAGTTTTAACTTTGGAGGGTGCGACCAACACAGCGGCTGCTCCTGCTCCGAAGGTTCCCCAAGAACCATCGCAGAATACTATCCATGCTTCGGCATCTTTATTTGCCTCTTCTACTTGAGCCCCTGGCGTCCAGTCAGCAATGAAGTCAGCTAACGCCTGGGACTGAATCGAAGATCTGTGTACATAATCAATGCAGAACTCATTAAGTTCCGCAGCCCATTTTCCAATCCTTCCAGTAGCTTCTCTATTTCTCATAATGTCCTTCAATGGTTGTGAAGAAGGGACAATTATATTGTATGCTTGGAAATAATGCCGAAGCTTTCTAGAAGCCATCAAAACAGCATATAGCACCTTCTCCAATTCTGTATAATTTTTCTTTGATAAACTAAGAACTTCAGATACAAAGTATATTGGAGCTTGCTTCTTGATTTGCCCTTCAAGCTTCTCTTGGACAAGTGCCGCACTTACCGCTGAGTGTGAGGCTGCCACATATAACAACAGAGGAGCCCCTGGCGTTGGTGGAGTTAGCGTTGTTAGGTTTATCAAATATTGCTTCAGCTCTTCGAAGGCTCTCTGCTGGACCGGTCCCCATTGAAAAACTTCGGCTGACTTCAGCACTTCGAAAAATGGTAAATTTCTCTCTGCTGATCTAGATATGAATCTGTTGAGAGATGCCAGTCTTCCTGTCAATCTTTGAGCCCCCTTCTTTGTACTGGGTGGTTCCATTCAAAGGATAGCTTCGATTTTGTTTAGATTAGCCTCAATCCCTTTTGTTGAAACTAGGCAGCCAAGAAATTTCCCTTTTTTCACCCCGAAGACACATTTTTCTGGATTCAACTTTAAACCGGCCTGTCTGAAATTAGCGAAGGTTTCCTGGAGGTCAGTAATGTGATTCTCTTGCTTCGTGCTTTTTACAATGATACCATCAACATAAGTTAACACATTTCTGCCTATCTGAGACTGAAGAACCTTCGCTGTCATTCTGCTGAAGCTTCCTCCAGCATTCTTGAGCCCCTCAGGCATCCGAAGGTAACAATATGTTCCACTAGGGGTTATGAAGCTGGTCTTCGGCTCATCCTCCTTCTTCATCCAGATTTGATGATAGCCTGAATAACAGTCCAGCAGACTCATAAGCTCTGATGAAGCTGCTGCATCAACTAAGGAATCTATCCTTGGCAATGGAAACTCGTCCTTCGGACAGGCCTTGTTGAGATCAGTAAAATCGATACACATCCTCCATTTACCATTGGCCTTTTTTACCATAACAGTGTTAGCCAGCCATTCTGGGTATTTTACCTCTCTGATAACTCTAGCACTGAGAAGTCTTTTCACTTCATTTCGAGCACCTTCGGCCTTGTCATCAGACATCTTCCGAAGCCTCTGCTTTCTGGGTCTGAAGGATGGATCAAGCGAATGTTCAATAACATCCCTGTTAACTCCGCAAAGATCATTAGCCGACCATGCAAAGACATCTTTGTTGTTGAACAAGAATCTTATCAAGGTTTTCTCTTGTTCCTCAGACAATTTAGATCCCAGCAGCACCTTCTGCTCTGCGATATCTTCGCATAAAAGCATGGGTTTCGGCTGATCGGCCGAAGCAGCCTTCTCCCTTCTATGCTTGTACTGCTCACAAGCTTCGGCTTCATCTATGTTATGGATTGCCTTTGAATCAGTCCAATTCCCTTCGGCCTTTCTGGCGGCTTCCTGACTCCCATAAATAGCAATAGGTCCCTGATCCGAAGGTATCTTCATGCAAAGATATGCTGGATGAAGAATTGCTTCGAAAGCATTGAGTGTTCTGCGACCAATGATAGCATTGTAAGGATACTCCATGTCAACAATGTCAAACACAATTTGCTCAGTCCTTGTGTTGTTGACGAATCCGAAGGTTACTGGCATGGTAATCTTACCAAGTGCTACAATATGCTGCCCTCCGAAGCCACAAAGAGGGTGCGTAGCATCATGAATCTTGTCTTCGGGCTCTTGCATTTGTCTGAAGGCCTTAGCAAATATGATATCTGCTGCACTGTCTGTATCAACCAAAACATTATGGACCAGAAATCCTTTGATCACACAAGAAATAACCATGGCATCATTGTGTGGGTAATCCTTAAGCTGAAGATCCTCTTGAGAAAAGGTAATTGGGATGTGAGACCATCTTGATTTGATGAAGGGTCCTTGTACCCCTACATGTTGTACTCTTCTCTGTGCCTCCTTCTTCTGTTTCTTGTTAGCCGGCTCTGAGCATGAACCGCCTGTTATCGGGAGAATCAGCTTCGGAGCCAAAGCAGTTCCAACTTGGTTCTTGAACGAAGCCATTGTCTCAGGAAAGTGGAAGTGAGTTCATCGGAGGTGGGCGCCAATGTTGGGGACTTGTTCTCAAATGCTATGAATTAAGAACAAGGCAACATAAAATGTTAAATATTAATGCCCTTCGTCCGCTGAAGCATTATTTCCCCAAGGATTTAATAAACTTCGGACGAAGACCATGAGTGAAGTATCACGAAGGTCATACCTTCGTGATTAAACTTACAAAATAATATGAAATAATATATAAAACATGAGACATTAAAGATAGATGTATCAGAAATAAGTAACATCATTCACATATTTTATTATATGAACATAAAAATGTCAGAACATAGAGTTTAAGTACATTTATACCTTCTCCTTGACAGATAATAATTCCCGGACAATGCGTTTGCAATTACAGGAATGCGTGAACAGTAAAGGAATATTGTTCACTATTTATAGACACAGGACACAGCCTGTAAGGAATTACAATCATGCTCCTTATAAAAGTTTACAACAATGACTCAGACCCTTATGGGCTAAAATGTCATTCTATCTTTAAGTCGGTTCGATCATTCGTCTTCGGGCATGCTATAACACCGAAGCTTCATGAGTGGTAGCTTCGGTCATCATGTATAAGCAGCTTTAGCCGAAGCTGTTTCTTCCTGCAGGACCTTCGGCGACGAAGCATGGTCCCAACAATATGTAAGCCCCATGATATACAGATTTTTGTGACAACTAGATTATCTAGAAATCCATATTCACATAAAAGCTCTTAAAAATCAATACAAAATAGACACATATAGATATTTATATAGATACCGTACCAAATCACGGGCATTTACTAGTTATCCATTATTTAGTAGAGAATCAACCTTTCAAAAAAAGTTGGACGGTATAGACTAGAGAGGCAGCATACATCGGTGTAATAATGAGTTTTAAATTTTGTATTATAAAATTTAGGGATCAAATCGAATTAGTATTGGAGTCTATTTTCATTTATTTTAAATTAAAATTAAATTAGAGTCCTAATAAATTTGTCGCTATCCATTACCATCATTAATGACGTGGCCAGGCGGGTAGCGTGGGTAGGAGGCGGCAGCGCAGCGCGCTAGTACGAGGCTGCGCGACGCGGCTCAGGAGGAGGCGCTAGAGTTTGGCTGGTGTGGGCTGGAGTCTGGAGAATATATACGAGAATGAGTGGGCACCGTTTTTTTGGCAAAAAAAAATTTTCGCCGGCTTACATGAACACGACTAACGAAAATAAGTCTTTTTCCGTCTGCAATGGCCAACAAAAACATTCGAATTTTTATAAATTTTCCTGCGGTAAAGTTATTTTGTCGCCGTATCTTACTGACGAAAAAAACTTTATTTCGTCAGCTTGTTGTCAAACCGACGAAAACAAGCTTTTTCCTCAGTTTAGGGAGCCGACAAACAAACCTAACCCTTGAGTGTCAATAAATACAGTTTCTAGAGGTGGTTAGGATAATTATCTATGTAGAGACATTCAAACTGCCTCTACCGTAAAAAAAACTATATTAGTATTTGGCATTTAGCCTATAGAAATCGATATGAACGAATGGCAATGTTTTGACAATTTCAAGACACATAAATAGAGCCATAGACGATGGCAATTCAGCAAGCTCTAGAAACCTATCATAGTTGCCTCTAGACATGTTTTCTGTAGCTTGTTTTTAATTCCTCGTTAACTTCTTGAAACCGAAACTTGGGAGCTTTGGGAACGGAGGAGGAATCATAAAAATCACAAATCTCCAACGATGGTCTTATGTTCCACGGCTTTCATAACGGCCGTCGGACGTAATGTTATATCCGACGGCTATAGAAGACCGTTGTATATAAGAAACTACGTCCGACGGTTGTTAGACAGGTCGTCGGATTCGATGGCTTTGACCATCGAATTTTTTTCTTTTATCACAACGAGAGGGATCATTCTGCGACCTTGTGTTTTTGATAAGAAGCAGGTTATCTTGTGTCGCACACTTTTCTTTTCTGCTGTCTGACTATCCGTGTCTCTCCTTTCTGTCCGTAGTCAGCATAGAACGCGAGAAGGTGGTGACCGTGTCCATCAATGAGCTTCGAGTCCTAGTAAAATGCCATCTGCACAATTCAAAGGTCGTGTCTTTTCGAAATGATGTCCAGGATGCAAGGAAAACCGGTAGTAAAGTCGAAGCATCTGCTTCCTAAATTGTCTCGTTCACATCGCCCATTGTCGTCTAGAAAGCTAGAGTTGCTCTCGCGTGGAGAGTAGTTTAGACACATCCGACCCATCTGGCTTTTCTAGAAGGTCGTCGGCTAGCACTAGTCATCACACTAGCTACTAACAGGAAATATCAACCACAGAATTCTGTTGCAAGGCGTTTTATTTAGGACCTCCGTAGATAGACTAGCTGGATGTCCGTGCGTTGCAACGGGAATATATAATATCAGTATACTACGATAACTTATATACAAAATCTGTGTTATATTATTATGAGAAAATGTTTCATAATCAATTTGTGATCCTAGCCATACATAAATTTTGTTATTTTAATCTAGTTATTTCACCACTACATTGCAACCATCAGTATCGTGCAGACTTCGATATATGCCACGATTTGTATAGTCTCATCATTGGAGAGCACGAGCACGTTCTACACATGCCGGAAAAATTCCCTCGTACATCGTTAGTCATCAGACACGCACCACCATATGCTCTTGCTTAAACAAAAAGGTAAGTGTGTATGTGTTTGCGAAGAGAATTAAAGGCAGACCGGCACAAAAGCTACCCTGACGGTGGCGAGGATGACGAACTGGTCACTGTTGTCGATCCTCCTCTGTCACCTTCGGCGCCAAGATGACGCCACAATCCTCGATATAGTAGTCGTCGAACGCACGTGACATGACGAGTACCGATGACTCTTGGTTGGGCTGCCAAACGAAGTGCACCCCGGGCTCATCAGCGAGGTAGTACCCCTGGCCGTTGCACCACCGAATGCGCTATTCCACTACATACATCATGTTCGAGGACACTCACACAACGTCAGCAACGTCCATCGTCCCAGCGCACAAGAATTCATGTCCGGTCAGTAGCGACTTACGTGGCAGGTTGGGCTTCAGGTGGACGATGAGCTGGACGGCGTGATGGCGTCATCGCCGGATGCGGTGTCCAGAACAACCCGAGAATCATCGACGTTGGCGACAACCATGAGGCCCCCCTGCTTAACGATGGACACGCGGTGCAGCTGCTCTGGACCGCGTCCAAGCGGCGGCTTCGCGGGAGCTTGTCGTACACAGCGGCGCATGCGACCACGTAAGACTGCTTTTAGAGGTCGAACTGACAGTCTCCAAGCTTCTTCTCGTCATCGATGAGCGACAACAACGCGAATGCCTTCTGCTCATGGAGTTTGTTCGGGGTTTGCTTGGCGTTGGTTTATGAAAATGACTCACAAGTCTGATGCATGGAAAAAATATTACGAAGAAAAAATTTCACACATGCAAAAAAGGGAATTTAAGTATAATGCATTATTCAAACAAAAGAAATAGCATGCAAATCTCTTCTTTAAATAATATTACCTCCATCCAAAAATATAATTCAAGAATATCGGTGATACTTATCTACTACTACGCATTGTGCAATGGTAGCAAGTGAGCTTGGAGAGAGATGTAGTAGATGTGTTTCCTGTCATAGATGTAGACATAAACACATATAGGTGGGTGCCCGTGTGTTGCAATGGAAACATTTAATATCATGATAACTTATGAACAAATGCGTGTTATACTGTTATGTGAAAATGTTTCGTAATTAATTTGTGATCCTAGCCATACATAAATTTTGTTATTTCAATCTAACTATTTCATCACTTCATTGCAACCAACAGTACCGTGCAGACTTCTATACATGATAGCTGAATGCCCGTGCGTTGCAACAGGAATATATAATACCACTATACTACGATAACTTATATACAAAATATGTGTTATACCGTTATGAGAAAATGTTTCATAATCAATTTGTGATTCTAGCCATACATAAATTTTGTTATTTATAATCTATCTGTTTCACCACTACATTGCAACCATCAGTATCATGCAGACTTTGATATATATCATGATTTGTATGATCTCAATATTGGAGAGCACGTTTCACACATACCGGAAGAAATTCTCTCGTACATTGTTAGTCATTGGACACGTACACCATACGCTTTTGATTAAACAAAAAGGTAAGTGTGTGTTTGCAAGACTAATGGTCAAACATCGTATAACCACAAAGTTAGAATACTATATTAATATATTAAATAAATTAATCCAATAGACATAGATTAACCCAATTAACATAGGATAAATAAATATCTAATTATAAAAGTATGAAACATGGTATAATCAATGTTGTTACTGCGTAGTAAATATTCATACGAGACTAACACAACTGGAACAATTCAATTTGGAATTAAAATGGGGAAGTTACGAATTTCCAAAGTTTCTATGTATTTGATATAGGATTAATTAGGAAATCAATTTTATTGTTGTTTTCATGACAAAACAGAGGTATTATGTGATAAAAATAATATTATAGAATTATAGAAATTGGAATGAATTCATTTGGATTTAATATGAAATTTCCATGAATTAAATGGGTTTCTGCAATTATTTTTAAACTAAAAATCAATTTCTAAACTCCTTTTCTCTATTTTCTTTATTTCCTGGACTACGTCCCAAATTCTAGAAAGATCAGAGGTCAAGCTATAAATGTTTTTTTAGACTCAGTTAGCATACAGAGTGGACGGTGGGTTAAATACAAAAGACGTTTTAGTTGAAGTTGTACACAATTTAACATGAGTCATGTTGGCTAGAGGGTAGAATGCTAGGCATTCTGCTCAATAGATCCAAGGTTCGATCCCTAGGCAGCCACAGTCATGGAAGGAGAGGGGCACAGTCCGCAACTACGTCATGTTTCGAGGTTTGTTTTTGTGAATGCAACCAAATTAAGCTGAAACTATTTTCTCTATTGCACCAGATTGATTAAACTAAACATGCATGCTGCCATAAGTTATGGGTGCTGTCCACAAAGAGAGTGTCACCGTACAACGTATTCCTGATTCCCATCATTTTCCTAATGTGTCCTATAAACACGTAATACGGCATTTCATTAGAAGGGTCAGTAGTCTAAGACAATGGTCACACAATTGCTCACCGAATTGATCTGCATTGCGACGCCTATATACATCAAAGGTACATCGAACTTCTCATCAAATAGAGTGGAGCGATCTTGCTGTAAGTAATGATGAGTTTCTCGTTCATATTTCTGTTAGATGCGTTTAAGATAGATTTAATCCGCGCTATTGGTTTGCTATTTTTTTTCTACGTATGGTTTGTTCGTTTTTAATGCAGTAATTGCTTTCTGAATAATTTAACTTTAAAAGTACTCTACAAAATTCAAAGAAAATTGCTAAACCTGTTTGCTTTACATTTAGACCGTTCGATTACATATGGACTGAAATGGATCGAGGGTATTAAATTTCTTTCTATTTATTTTTGACTATCAAGAAATTTAATCCCCTTTAATCCCCTCCTTACCAAACAAGTCCTTAGTTGAACGATTGTTAGAAAATCATGGTTTCATCTAGTTGCTTTTGTGATTCTTTGGGATGGTCATGCTTGTTCATGTAGCAAACTGCCTCTCAGATATACTGAAAGAACAAGTAACACAACACAAATAAGAAGCAACCAGAGATGCTAATGTACATGGATTTTAGCACCCTCATCTCCTCCAATCCCCATAGCTCAATACTTCAACTGAGTACCATAGTTAATAAAGGGCAAGACCTGATCTTCCGTGAGGTAAGATAACTTGATTGGGTGGAGATCTCGACACTGACAATCCAAGGATTCGAGCGAACGGATCCTCGCAATCACTACACCACTGTTACGTTGGTCATCACCCATGCCACACGAGTGACCTCACCAAGAAAGCTTATCCTTGCAAGCTCAATCAAGAAAACAATCAAGAACAAGAACACAACCAAAATTTTATTGATTACGAAGTGGTGTCTCACAAACCGATGAACGGCGACACCGTTCGATGACAGAATGAATCTAAGAAAAACCCAACCCTAATGGTGGTTGTTGCTGTTGATAAAATAGGGTTTAGGGGCATCCAAGTCCCTTGGACGCACCCCTAATGGGCTCCAACATGATACATGGGCCAACATACCAAAAGACTATGTCGCAGCACCGAAACAAAATTTGTACACTTACTTGTTTCGATGATACCCGTTAGTTCCGAAGGAATTTTAAGTTGGTTCCTATTGGGTTGGAAAGCTTATATCCTTAGTTTTTCATCCATATAAAGCCTAACCTAAACAGAGTTCGAATGCATCCTGGGCGTCCATTTGGTGTAATGTTATTTTTAAGTATTGTTTGCGTATCTGTATGTTCTTCTGCGAATAGAAGCAAGGTCACGAGGCACCCGAAGAATCAATTGGGAAAGTACCTGGAGTTGAACCAAAAAGGCAAGCTGTGCCCTTGATCAGTCTTCTTTACATAATAACGTTCTTGTTAATCACTGTGACATGCTCAGTTTAATTTGATGGGACCTAATAGGTTACCACACCTTGCAAACAAATAAACTATTGTGTAGACTTGCTATTGCTCTACCTGGTTTTGGGATTAATGTTATACTGAATTATGATCATGTTCCATTATTATTGTTGGTTTAATTATTGTTCATGATAATATTATTGTGTTAATTGGAACATGGATAACCACCCGGAAAAACAGTGCTACCACAAGGGTGGTATGGGACGCCCTTGGCCGACTAATTAGGAAAGCTAGTGGAGGACTACCTTACCCGAAAAGGGCAAGGACGATAGAGAATTTACCGATTTAGAGAAGTTCTTGGGTCGATCATGATGCAATGGCTTTTTGGACGAGGGATTGCTATATCCCTCTTCTCACGAAATCATAGTGGGTTTTGTGAAGCTATTGGAACTTTGTAAAGGCCTCGTAGTGGATCCCTAGCCATTCGCCTTGTCAGTGTCTAAGGGCCTTGCAAACCTTGGCTAGATGGGATACACGACTTGTGGGTAAAGGGTGCAACCTCTGCAGAGTGTAAAACTGGTATATCAGTCATGCTCATGGTCAAGAGCGTCTCAGACCCTCACATCAGTAACTTATGGAATTAAACTTAATCTATCATTTGCATTGCATTGTGGGATTTATTATTAATTGTGATGACTTATTTAATTGTGTTGATATCTACTTATACTTAGTAACTACTAATAAAACTTTGACCACCTTTAAAAGCAATGCTCAGCTTTAACCATCTTCTTTGGTAAGCCTTACACTTCTCATGAACCCCCACCGTAAGTGAGCTCATGCACATTATTCCCCACAACTTGTTGAGCGATGAATGTATGTGAGCTTACCCTTGTTGTACTCACACCCCCAGATCAAGGACAGGTACCGTAAGATAAGGAGTATGGAGGATGCCGCGATGAGTTCGTGATAGGTGTAGGCCATCGTCTCCCAGTCAACTATTGATTGCAGAGGATCATTGTCTTCATATGATGTAATTATTTAGCTATTTTGTATAGAACTCCTATTATATAGTAAATATGTGACATTTGTTTCTGTACCATGACTCATCATATGTGTGAGACTTGGTCCTAGTACACATTTGATTCGCGCTAAGGTTTGCCCTTAAATCCGCGTGTGACAAGGGCGAACGCCGGTGATGGCACCACCGTGGGGCCATTGTGCCGATGCCCGATTCACCGTGGAGGGGAGAGAAGAAATGTGGGCCATAGATCACCAGATGAACGACCGTGATTAGAAGAGAAATGTACCGGTTGGGCGATTGAATCTAGGCTCTAGGCATAGTTTTGAGTGGTCCAGATTAAATGGGAGGGTAGCATTTCGCATATTTGATCTATGCCACCTATCTCAGAGCGAACGACTTGGGTACATGCACATCTATGCCACGAATCTGATCTGATCTGAGCTGTAATGTTTAGATCCAACGGCTCATGCATAGCAATACCCCTTCGGCTGAGTATCTTTTCTTGAAAAGTCTCTATGTAAACTGATAAACAACCCGCACTCCATATATATACAAAGATGTTTATCGTTTGGTCCTAAAATTAATAAAGTAGACCCTGGCTTCTCAAGAAAATGTGGTCGCCATCCTTAAGGCTGAATAAATATAAAATTAAATATAGAAATTAATTTTTAGTATAAAACTAATTCAATAAACTTAGAAAATCCATAACTTCTTTGTTTTAACTCCGATTTTAGTGGTTCTCGAACCTACGATCTCGTAGTAACACGTAGAATGTTATTGTGTGATTTGTTTCTATCGTTGGTGTAATGTTATTTTTATCTATTCTATGTCTATCTATATGTATTATTGCGATAGCAAAGCGAGGTTACAAAGCACCTAGATCCTACATTGGAGAAGTACCTACAGTTACACCAAAAAGGCAAGTTGTGACCTTGATCACTTTTCTTTACCCAATAATGTTATATATAACAACCTTGACATGCTCAGGTTAATTTGATGGGACCTAATAGGTTACCCTAGTTTTCTTCACCATGTACCTTACAAACAAATGAACTATTGGGTAGTCTTGCTATTGCTCTACCTGGTTTTGGGATTAATATTAAATCTAAATATGATCACGTTCCATTATTATTTTAGTTTAATTATTGTTCATGATAAGATTATTGTGTTAATTGGAACATAGAGTGACCACCTAAGAAAATAGTGCTATCACAAGGGTGGATTTGGGATGCCCTTGGCTGATTAATTATGAAAGCTAGTATGAGTTAATCCTTCCGAAAGGGGCAAGTAGGGTGTGGGGAGCTGCCGGTATAGGGAGGTTCTCGGGTCGAACTATGTTTGATAGCTTTTCAAGCGAGGGATTCCTATATCGCCCCCGCCTGCTTGATTCCGTAGTGGGTTCTCTCATGCTAGTGGAACTTTGGAAAGGTCTCGTAGTGCTACCCTGCCTCGTGATATTGACCATACCAGCATTGTCAACCCTGCCGATCATTTCTACTGGACCTATCACTCGGAGCCGAGCAAAAAAGATACAACAAGAGGTGCATGCGCTACTTTATAAATTTCAATTAAACACTGATGAGAACTTTATGCTACCTAAGTCGTGTATGTTGGTATTTGTTAGATTCACCAAAGAGGAAGGATAGAACATATCAAGGGAGAATCAGAGAGAAGAGCTATGTTCAAGTCAGTAAAGTGCGATAGAACCGTTCAGAAGAAACAATTATATCTTTACATTCACAAAAGCTATGGATACCCATAAGTACTTTTTGGAAAGCTCTTAAAGTCTAGTTTTCAATGCTCCTAAGGCCGACTTAATCAGATCTCCCAGCAAGGCGGCAAACCTAATTTAGTGCTGACTTGTGAGAATGTCAACAAACCTGCTTGATGACCAAGTTTTCATATTAAAGTGCATCATTCTATGAAGTTTCATTAGACATGCTATACATGGTGAGAAATATTATCAAATCAGATTTCCAACGCATCCAGTCCCACGCCATTTGGAGAATCCTAGGAGAAGTTATTACCAAAATATTGAAGGTTGCGCAAAAGTCAAACAGCCACGCGAAATTTAGCTTTGGAGATCTCTCGAAGAGGCCCCTTCACATTAGCACATTAAAATAGTTTCTTTTAGTGTTTATACCTATCTAAGGCTAGTTGTTGCTAGTATAAATACCCCCTATGTCTATGGTGTAAAGACAACTTTTGATAACCTTTGATGATTTTATAATCCAAGTGATTAGTGCAGCCGAGCTACTGAGTGCTTACTCTACCCTTGTTCTTCCTTGTTCTTCCTGGACTTGTGAAGAGATTCCTCAAGGATCCACTAGTTTGTGCCTTGCGAGTTCCAGTATGGCTGCCTCACATTGTGTGGATTAGCTCCGGTTATGGTTCTGCGGTCGTTTGGAGATCGAGTCGAAGTCTACACGATATCGGTGTCTCTCTCCCCGTCGCTTGGTCACCTCCGACCTTGATCAGGTATAAAGTCAGTTACCCGCTGTTATTCAGCAAATTTACCTTGTTATTCTATTACCTTTATAGCCAACCATCCTATTTATCAACCTACTGTCGTGAAGATCATGCCACCCTAGTACCAAATATAACTCGGTACCTATCATCTGAAATTAGAGCTTTCGTTGTCACGGTAGGTCTTACTGTCATCCACATATTTATCCCAGTGTTCATCCGTCTTATATTTTGTTTTGTCCTATATTCCATAGCCACAAAAAACATATAGCCCTTTGGCGGTATTGTTATCTTGTGTCGTTTGTGTTCCTCAAGTTGCTAGTTACCACCATCGTATTCATATTATGTCATTCCATATGATCTTTGCACCCCATTAGTGTTATAAAAAAGAAAAAGAAGAGAAATAAGTCAAAAAAAAGAAGTGGATTTTTTTGAAAGGGAATTGTGTTGCAGAAAATTTTAGTTTACATTGATTTGGTGAGAATCTTTCTAGCAACAATTTCATATCTTTTTAGCACATCAACACACTTGGTTGATAGTACAATAGCCCACCTTGTTTAGCCTCCTATAGCTCCACCAAAAACCTGAGCTTGGACATTCGACTTGTGATCCTTTCGACCGCTCTACCACCTCTGTCGAAGTTGTCACACCGGCACCATCACGGTCCTAGAAATCAGGAAAGAGCTTGGGTAAGTAAGAGGTGAGATCGAGCATTCCACAAATACTTTCATATTATACTTTCTCTTGCTACCCTCTAACATGGTAGGATCCAATTCGAGTGTTCACAGTGGAAACCATGGAGATGGAAAGCCCCCTGTCTCTCGGGCTAAATTGCATCATGAAAGTTGCCTAGAGGGGGGTGAATTGGCGAAACCTAAAAATTGTAAACTTTGAACACGCATTTCACCTGGGGTTAGGATTAGAAATAATTAATAATTAGTTTGGAGTGTGAAAGATAGTTTCTCTTGCTATGAGTTGCTCAATCAATGTGGATAACCTTGGGAGCCAACTCAAAATAATATGAGCAAGGGAACTTTAGAGAGAGAGGAGAGGGAAGAAACAAATCGAGTGATGAAGATCAACACAAATGAACATGGTGATTTATTTCCCGAGGTTCGGTTCTAAAGAACCTACTCCCCGTTGAGGAGGCCACAAAGGTCGGGTCTATTCCAACCCTTTCCCTCTCTCAATTGGTCACTTAAACCGGTCGAGTGCTTCTTCTTAATCACACGGATCAGTAAGACCCCTCAAGGATCACCACACAATTAGGTGTCTCTCACTTGCTTTATAGGACACTTGGAAATATTTGAGTGAGAAGAAGAAAGCAACCAAGCAACAAGAGCAACAAAAGAAATACAAATCACCCTCTCAAGTCACTAAGCACTTTTGATCACTTGACTTTTGGAGCTTGGAGAGGATTTGATGCTTTGATTGTTCTTTGGAGTCTATTCTTTTGCTCTAGTATTGAATGAGGAAGTTGGAATGCTTGGATGGCTTGAATGGTGGTGGTTGGGGGGTATTTATAGCCCCAACCACTATTCCAGCCGTTGTTGTTGATGGGCACACCGGACAGTCCAGTGGTGCACCGGACACTCACAGTTTACTGTCCGGTGCGTGCCACATCAGCTGAATGTTGGGGTTTAGAGCCTGTTGACCATTGAAGTCGTTTGTCCTCTTGCTGCACCAGACAGTCCGGTGTATCCTGACGTTGCAGACTGACTTCTGACTTCTGCGTTGTAGACTGCGCCGCAGTCAGCACTGTCGACCGTTGGGCGAAGTTGACCGTTGCTGGGTTGTCTCACCAGATAGTCCGGTGGCTCACTGGATAGTCCGGTGAATTTAAGCGGACGCGCACTGAGAAAACCCGAGAGCGACCTATTGGCAGAGAGCTCTAGCCTGGGCATCGGACAGTGTCCGGTGCACACCGTACAGTGTTCGGTGCGCCACAGGCTGCGGCAAGCTGTTTGCTCCAAACTTTGTATAATTGAGCCGTGGTCATTTTCTTTGTATGTTTATGTGAACTTAATGCACCTCAGAAAAACATCCACTAGACAAACTAGTTAGTCCATATGGTTTGTGATGATCATCAAACACCAAAATCGATTATAGGAAATGGTTAAGCCCATTTCCCTTTCAATCTCCTCTTTTTGGTGATTGATGCCAACACAAACCAAAGCAAATACGAAGTGTAGAAATGTAATTAGTTTGCATTTTGTCAGATGTGCATAAGTTACTTTGAAATGAAAGCATTTCTAAGCATACATGATGGTTTTGATATATTTAACATTTTGGACCACATTTGCACCACATAGCTTGTTTTTGAAAATTCTCCCCCTGTTTCAAATGTTTTTCCTTTGGCTAAATAAAAGCTCCCCCTGAAGAAGTTCTCCCCTTAGCTGTCAATAGGGTTTTTTGCAAATGATTTGAAATTGGAAAAAGTTTTGCAAATGCCTATTAATTTCTCCCCTTTATGAATAATCTCTCCCCCTTTTTGAAAGAGTTTTTTAGAAAACAGGGTGGTGGTGCGGTCCTTTTGCTTTGGGCCCTTACTCTCTCCCCCTTTGGCATTAAGCACCAAAAACAAAGAGAACTAGACGCCTTTGACAAGACATGAATGTAAATATATGAGTAGGGCAAAGGATAAATGATACCGACAGAGTCGTAGTGGAAGTATTGCCTTTGCCAATTACTCCATTTCCCTTTCAATCTAAGACTAATCATGGAAATATTCTTGGAAACACATTAGTCTTAGCTTTGGCACAAGAAGAATAAGACATATGCATTTATACCAAATGAAAGAGACATAATCAAGGGTATATAAATGAGCAATGTGTAAGATTTCAATCAAAGTTCCGAGAATCGAGGATATTGAGTTCATTCCTAAGCTTGCTAAAAGTCTTTTCATCCAGGGGCTTGGTGAAGATATTGGCTAATTGGTTGTGGGCGCTAACATAAGAAATTTCGATATCCCCTTTTGTTGGTGATCTCTCAAAAAGTCATACCGAATGTCTATGTGCTTAGTGCAGCTGTGTTCAACGGGATTATCCGCCATGCAGATTGCACTCTCATTATCACATAGGAGAGAGACTTTGCTCAACTTGTAGCGATAGTCCCTAAGGGTTTGCCTCATACAGAGTAGTTGTGCACAACAATGTCCTACAGCAATGTACTTGGCTTCGGCGGTGGATAGAGCTACTGAGTTTTGTTTCTTTGAAGCCCAAGACACCATAGATCTTCCCAGAAACTGACAAGTCCCTGATGTGCTCTTTCTATCAATTTTACATCCGACATAATCGGCATCGGAATACCTGATTAGATCAAAGGTAGATCCCTTGGGGTACCATAGCCCAAACTTAAGAGTATAAATTAAATATCTCATGATTCTTTTCACAGCTCTACGGTGAATTTCCTTAGGATTTGCCTGGAACCTTCCACACATGCATACTGAAAGCATAATATCCGGTCGTGAAGCACATAAATAGAGTAAAGAACATATCATCGACCGGTATATCTTTTGATCTATAGATTTACCTCTCGTGTCGACGTTGAGATGCCCATTTGTTGCCATGGCTGTCTTGATGGGTTTGACATTCTTCATTCCAAACTTCTTGAGTATATCTTGAATGTACTTAGTTTGGCAGATGAAGATGCATTCTTGGAGTCGCTTGATTTGGAATCCAAGGAAATACTTCAACTCCCCCATCATAGACATCTCGAATTTCTGTATCATAATCCTACTAAACTCTTCACAAGATGACTTGTTAGTAGACCCAAAGATAATATCATCAACATAAATTTGGCATATAAACAAGTCTTTCGCAATTGTTTAGTGAAGAGAGTAGGGTCAGCTTTTCCAACTTTGAAGCCATTAGTGATAAGAAAGTCTCTCGGGCATTCATACCATGCTCTTGGGGCTTGCTTGAGGCTATAAAGTGCCTTTGAGAGCTTATAAACATGTGTAGGATACTCACTATCTTCAAAGACGGGAGGTTGCTCAACATACACCTCTTCCTTTATAGGGCCATTGAGGAAGGCAGTCTTCACGTCCATTTGATACAACTTAAAGCCATGGTAAGTAGCATAGGCAAGTAATATACGAATTGACTCAAGCCTAGCTACGGGTGCATAGGTTTCATCAAAATCTAAACCTTTGACTTGTGAATATCCTTTGGCAACAAGTCGGGCTTTGTTCCAAGTCACCACACCATGCTCATCTTGTTTGTTGCAGAATACCCACTTGTTACCTATAACATTTTGGTTAGGACGTGGAACTAAATGGCATACCTCAGTCCTCGTGAAGTTGTTGAGCTCCTCTTGCATTGCCACCACCCAGTCCGGATCTCTTAGTGCATACTCTATCCTGTATGGCTCAATAGAAGACACAAAAGAGTTATGTTCACAAAAATGAGCAACTCAAGATCGAGTGGTTACCCCCTTGTGAATATCACCAAGAATAGAATTGACGGGGTGATCTCTTTGAATTGCTTGGTGGACTCTTGGGTGCGGTGGTCTTTGATCTTGAATTTCTTGATCATCTTCCTTGTATTGGTCATCTTCATCTCCCCATTGATCAATGTCCTCCTCTTGAGGTGGCTCATTGTCTTGATCTTCATCCTCTTCTTCTTGAGCCATTTCCTCATCTTGAGTTGGTGGAAATGCTTGTATGGAAGATGATGATTGATCTTGTGCTTGTGAAGGCTCTTCGGATTCTTCTGACACACATCCCCAATGGACATGTTCCTTAGCGCGACGCATGGAGCCTCTTCACCATCTAATTCATCAAGATCAACTTGCTCCACTTGAGAGCCATTAGTCTCATCAAACACAATGTCACAATAAAATTCAACTAATGCAGGGGACTTGTTGAAGACTCTATATGCCCTTGTGTTTGAGTCATAACCAAGTAAAAAACCTTCTACTGCTTTAGGAGCAAATTTAGAATTTCTACCTCTTTTAATAAGAATAAAGCATTTGCTACCAAAAACTCTAAAATAGGAAACATTGGGCTTTTTACTAGTGAGGAGTTCATGCGATGTTTTCTTGAGGATTCGGTGAAGGTAGAGTCGGTTGATAGAGTAGCAAGCGGTGTTAATCGCCTCCGCCCAAAACCGATCCGGTGTCTTCTACTCATCAAGCATGGTCCTCGCCATATCCCAGAGAGTTCTATTCTTTCTCTTCATAATACCGTTTTGTTGAGGCGTGTAGGGAGAAGAGAACTCATGCTTGATGCCCTCCTCCTCAAGAAATCCTTCAATTTGAGAGTTCTTGAACTCCGTTCCATTGTCGCTTCTAATCTTTTTGATTCTCAATCCGAACTCATTTTGAGCTTGTCTTAAGAATCTCTTCAAGGTCCCTTGGGTTTGTGATTTTTCCTGCAAAAAGAAAACCCAAGTGAAGTGAGAATAATCATCCACAATTACAAGACAATACTTACTCCCGCCAATGCTTATGTAAGCGATTGGGCCAAATAGATCCATGTGGAGTAGCTCAAGCGGCCTCTCGGTCATCATGATGTTCTTGTCTGGATGGTGAACTCCAACCTGCTTCCCTGCTTGACATGCGCTACAAATCCCGTCTTTCTCAAAATGAACATTTGTTAGTCCTAAAATGTGCTCCCCTTTAGAAGTTTGTGAAAATTCTTCATCCCAATATGAGCAAGTCGGTGATGCCAGAGCCAGCCCATGTTAGTCTTAGCAATTAAGCAAGTGTCTAGTTCAGCATTTGTTACCATTGAAATTAACTAAATATAGCTAACCATCTAACACTCCCTTAAAAGCTATTGAATCATCACTTCTTCTAATAACAGTAACACCAACATCAGTAAATAAACAGTTGTAGTCCATTTACATAATTTAGAAACAGAAAGCAAGTTGTAATCTAAAGAGTCAACATGTCACACCCGGGCTTTAAGGAACAAAGTCGGGTGCGTCTCATACATGCGCCAAAGAAGACAACATATATAATAACAGAGTGTATAGAGATAAATGTCACAATATGTAACACCATAAAAGCCATCAATTAAAATAATAAATTTAGATATTATATTAATTAGGGTAATAAATTTATTTTAGTGTTTAATTATTTATTTCCATCGTTTTCTTTGCATGCATTTGATTTCTTACGGGATGTTTAATATCAATTCAATTTAAAAAGAGATACTAGTAATTAAATAATAATTAAGAAAATATAGTAATTATTAGTCTAAAAATAAGTACTTCATTTACAAATATTTTTAGTAATTTTCTTAAGATTTTTAGAGTTCTTTAAAAATGAATTTCGGAATTAAAAAAAAAAAACTAAACCTACACCTACCGGCCCAACTAAGGGCCCATCTACCAACTACCCTAGCCTTCCTATGCCGCGCGCGTGCTCCCTGGGAGCCTTCCCAGGCGCCGCCGCCTTCCCTCACGTCTCTCCCTCTACTCACTTCTCTCTCTCTCCTCTCTTCTCTCTCTCCTTCTCTCCTATTCCCTCTCTCTCTTCAACGCACGAGCGCCCAGCCGCTCCTCCCCTGCTGCCGCTGCCAGGCCGGCCTCGCCCGCGCCCGACCACGGCGCGAGCAACGCGCGCAGCCGAGCGCCGGCGCCCTGCAGCCGCGTACCGCGCGCTAGGAGCGAGCTCCTGCCCAGCCGCGCGAGCCGTCGCGACTCCCGTTCCGTGCGCACTCGAGCGAAAGCCGCCGCGACCGTCTGTTGTTCGCTGCGTAGTGGAACGTCAAAGCAGCCGTTTCTCCTCCATTACTTTCTCTGTGAAACCGACGCCATCAATGGCCAGTGAAGGTCCAACGGCGCCCCATTGAAGAGCCCGGCCGTTCCTCTCTCCCCCACGGCGACCCCTCTTCTCCCCTCCCTCTCTCTATAAAAGGGGACAGCAGAGCCTCCCCATTTCTTCCTACTCGAATTTGTCTCTCTCTCTAGCACTCCTCGCTCATCGCTAGTGCGTTGCCGTTCGTCGCCGGAGTGTGCTGTTCGTCGCCGGAGTTCGCCGGAGCCGCGTACTAGCTGTCCGTAGTCGAGCCCCGCTCTCCGTCGATCCGTCCCCGTCACACGCACGAACCCGAGGTTATTGGCGACCCAAATTTATTTTATGTATTTTATAAAGTGCTTTCGATTCGATTCATGTGTTGTATATCCCGTTTGTTGTAATATGAACACATGTGATTCCAATTTATGTATTTGTGTGCGCTACGAAAGTTGTTAAAAATATACGATTAGCAGTGCACCGTGTTATTCCATGTAATTGACGCGTTGATTTTGGTTTATATGGCGTAGATTTAATAGTCACTTTGGCGATAAAATGCTAGATAGGAATTTTTGTAGTAAATTTGGTCACAATAAATTTTAGAAACTACTTGGAGAATTATAGGTGCATTTTTGATGGATTAGAAAATGGTATAGAACTCATGTCATTCGATTAACATAAGATTTTAGATGATTTATCTCATTATTTTATTAGCATTTTGTTTTTATAAAGAAAGGAGAAAATATCATTGGTAGATGGCAAAATAGGTTTTTTTCTAGTCAAATAAACATGTTCACAGATTTAGAACTTAAAATTTTTAGAATACTAGTTTATGTCAAATAACCTCGCTTGTGTTAGAAAATATTCAATTAGTGGTTTATGTAGATTTTTAGAATATTAACATTATTAATTTCATTCTTGCTACACTAACTAATTTGAGTTAGAAAATGTATTGATTTATTTAGTATTAATAGATAAATAAGTATGCGTTCACCGTTGCTTACATTATGATTCTAACTTATAGACAAGACTCGCACGCTCATGCGCAATATAATTATATTGGTTATTCGCTAAGAAATAGTAAATATTTTATTGACGTTGAAACAATATAGTCCAACGTAATCTAAAAAGTAGAGATAAAAATTGTAGTTTAAGTTAGTTCTTTAATACTATGGTTATGTGATTTATAAATAATATTTTAACAATTGATATAATTTCCTTTTAGAAAGAAAGACTAAAACTAGAATGTGACCCGTGTTTTACGATAGAGATAATTATTTAGTAAATAAACTAGATTCCCTAGAATTTGGGTTAAAGTTGTATCTATGATTTTAAATGAATTTATATAGTGTGCATATCCATAGTCGAATTGTCATACAAGTTTTCTAGTAAGATAATGAAACAAGGTAGTTAGTCATAGCAAATAAATTGATCGTTGATATGGTTAAGATTTATAGGGTAGATACAAATCATGTTGTGCATTCCCTCTTATAAATGTGATTTGTTTAAATGTATGTTTTATTGTATGATGTATGCTTCACCTATGTAATGGTGTATGTTTATTTATTGGTGAATGTTTTCTTTTGTATGTACGATGTGCGACGCTATTAGAAACTGATTGTGTGGTAGAGGACCCAAATACGTTCGAAGACGATCCGCAGGACCCGCTTGAGCAAGGCAAGTGGATTCTCCCTCTGCATACTCTTTTTGTACCCAGTCATTGCATTTAATAATGTTTACTTTTGATATACTGCATAATTTGATGGGTTTCACCTAATTAAGGATTTCCTAGATTTACTACCTGTATTCCTTGTTTAACCTGGGGAAATAATTAAGCTGTGCAAGATTTATGCTACCGCTCAACTTAATGATTTCTTAATATCACTCATTAATTGGTTTTAATGTTCCAAAGATTTAATTGGCAATTATGGCATTAACCCGATGGTTAAGAAAATTTTATTACAAATTTAATTGGAACATGGAGTGACCACCCAGGATAACAGTGCAACCACGAGTGCTATCATGGCTCTGGCTTTGGTAAATAGCTCTATATGCTTAGTGCCTAGCAACCTTACCTGAAAGATGGGCAAGAGGGGGAGCGGTAGGTGCTGGCAGCCCACGTTAACATGGGGTCGTATTCTTGGCTAAGGTACTTCACCCAGGGGGCCACCACCATCGTCTTAGAAACCTTAGCGGGTTGCTTCGTATTAAGTGTATTTTGTGAAAACCTCATAATGGATCCCTAGCCATTCACCTCGGCAGTGTCTAAGGGTCCGATCAACCCGGGCTATATGGGATACATGGCTTGTGGGTAAAGTTGTACCACCTCTGCAGAGTGTAAAACTGATATATCAGCCGTGCTCCCGGTTATGAGCGACCTGGACTCCTCACATGATAATTGAACTTAAAGATGGACATAAATTGAGATCCGATGATCTGCCGATAATTTGCTTAAGTGGTGTCACTTAAGTGTTTTTGTTATATTCATATTCCTTTGTTTAAATGGGATATTTGGGGATTCACTCTTGTTAGTAAGGCAGGTGTTGATAATAAAATGTTGACCAACTAAAATGCTTACTGCTGAACCTTAGCCTCACCTTGTTATACCTGCATTAATTTTTCCCCCACTTGCTGAGCCCCGACCATAAGTGAGCTCACCCTTGCTAATATTTTGATCAGAGGGTGATGCTGGAGATTTTGATGGAGAATTTATCGACGAAGAATTCTAAGTCTAACGATGCGCCGGTCAACTTCCTGTGGAAGATTGCCCAGTTGTTTATTTCCGCTCTACTTTGATGTGATACTTGTTTAAGACACAATGTCTCAGATGATGTAATAAAGTTTTATACTCTCTTTACGCCTTTATTGCATTGTCTTTTGATATTTTACACTTGTGACGTCAACATATGTGTGGAAATGGATCCTGGCACACATATGGTATGCGCTCGGTTCTACCCCCTGGAACCGGGTGTGACAGAAGTGGTATCAAAGCTATGCTGACCCTAGGTCGTTAGATTAGTTAGAAATGGAAAGCCTAGTTGTTCAAAACTTGCTAATTTCATTCCTATAAATTCCTTTATCAGTCTTATCTCTTTGAAATTCAACTAAGTTGACTCTTCTCTTGTAGATGGTTCGCACTCTTCAAACCACTCGCGTCAACACCAGCTACGCCCCTCAGCCCTAGCAGATCCCGGCCTACCCAGTGGTAGTCGAGGATGCTCCAGCGAACCTCCCTCCCGTCCGAGTGGAGAACGTCATCAACTTGGAGGACAGCTCGGAGGAGCAGCTGCCGACCCCCACCCCGTTGGCCGAGTCCCTGGCCTTCGCAGCTGCGTCATCGACGTCAGCATCGCCGGCACCAGCCTTCCAAGCACCTGCACCTGGAGGCGACGACCCCGATGACTCCGGAGACGGCGACGACGAGGATGACGACGACGATGATGACGACGATGGAGAGGACGAACACGTCCACGAGGAAGCTGACTACACCCAGGAGGACCACTTCATGGGGATTGGTCCAGTTGTCGAACATTATACATCAATGTTCGAAACAGGGCACTTCCCCAACCTGCTGCAGGCAGTGCTGCACGAGCTAGGAGCCTACGTCCGCCCCCTGTACGAGACGAGGCGAGTGAGCGAGCCTCCCCGGGCTTGCTATTACATCACTCGCATCCATGTCAGGGTGATGGATGCAGGTGATAGGGGATTCAGGACTCTGTCTGCTCACGAGTCCCTGATACCGCTGTCTACCTACGCTGCCTCTGTCAGTGACGCTGCCCGTCGGACCCTGTGGTCGCTTAGCCACACCTACCGGCAGCAGCTGCAGAACACAAGGTTCAGGCATCTCCCTCAGCGCCTGCGTGGAGAGAGCCAGACCAACATTGTCCCAGGTGAACCTGGTGAGGATCGCCTCAACACCCTAGCTGGTGTAGTGGCCGGTCTCAACACCGACCTGGACAGTGCCACTCTGGACCTCTACAGTGTGCACTTGGAGCTGGAGAACGCCCACGCCAGGATTGCAGCCCTGGAAGCCCAACTGCAGGGACTGAATCCGCCAGAAGCTCAGGTTCCCGCCGTGGCGTTGTCTCCTCCCCGCAAGAGGCTGCGCTACGGAGAGGCCGGATCAGTCACTAGGCTGCTTTAGGAGTTTTGAGTCATGATGTAATAAGTTATACTTCGCGTTAGACGATGATACTCTCTTTATGTTATCATATTAATAAATATCAACCATGTGATGGTGATTGATTGAAATGTTTGATTTGGATCTTTGTTTGAGTGCTATGGTCTTATGGAATGATGGCCATAAGAACATATAAAATTTGTAAAACTTAAGCTATTTTCCCTCTTGAATCTTTTCTACTCCTCACTTTTCTAAGGACTTCACTTCCTAACAAAACAGATGGTGAACCAACGTCAAGGACCTAACAACCGGAACCAGCGAGGGCAACAAGCACCACCACCACCGCCACCACCAAATCCCAATATGGAGCAGTTCATCGCCGCCCAAATGCAGATTCTGCAAGGACTCACTGCTGCGGTTCAACAATTGCAGCAGAACCAACAGAATCAGCAACCCCAGCAGCAGCAATATGCACCCCCGGCTAGAGATAAGCACCGGGACTTCATGAGTCATCACCCGCCAACTTTCTCTCATGCGGTTGATCCTTTGGATGCCGATGACTGGCTTAAGGTTATCGGAAAGAAGCTGGACATCACTCAGTGCAACGACCGAGAGAAGGTCTTGTACGCCTCGGGAAGACTCGAGGGAGCTGCGTCCGATTGGTGGGATGCCTTCACAGCGGCACATCCCAATGCTGACACAATAACCTGGCAGGAGTTCCAAGAGAACTTCCGCGCTCACCACATTCCTTCGGGAATCATGAAGCTAAAGAAGAAGGAGTTTCTTTCCCTTACTCAAGGGAATATGTCTGTCAGTGAGTATCGTGATCGCTTCACTCAGCTTTCACGTTATGCCCCTGAGGAAGTGGACACTGATGAGAAGCGCCAAGAGCGTTTCCTGGAAGGATTGATTGGACCTCTGAACTATCAACTTCAGAGTCACACTTTTCCCAACTTCCAGACACTGCTGAACAAGGCAATTGGCCTTGAGAGTAAAAGGAAGGAGCTATCTGACCATAAAAGGAAGTTCCAGGGTCAGTCAAGCAGAAACACTCGTCCGAATAATGCTCAAGGTTCGCAGTTCCGCTCTGGAAATCAGGGTGGAAATAATTATCAAGTACAACGCTCTGGACAGCAAGGCCAGAGAAACAACCAGAATCAGAATCAACAAAGGAGCAACCCCCAGACCAACCAGAGGTCTGGTGGAAATTCACAGAACCGTCAGGGTGGCACCAACAACACTCAGGCCAGAAACAACGCACCTGTTCAACCCAACGGCTGTTTCAAGTGCGGTGAACTAGGCCACTATGCCAACAACTGCCCAAGGCGCAACCAGCAGACCCCCCAGAAAGGCAACACTCAGAGAAATGACCAGAGCACCCCCGCTCGTGGATCTGCTCATAACAAGACTCCGCAGAACCAGAGCCGAGGAAGGGTCAATCATGTCACTGCGGAATCAGTGCCTGAGGATGCCGACATTGTGTATGGTATGTTCCTTGTTAACTCCATACCTGCATCAGTTTTATTTGACTCTGGAGCATCACATTCATTTATAACTGAGTCATTTGTGGAAAAACATAACATACCTAAGTACCCTCTAAAGAGGATATTACACATTAGTTCACCGGGAGGTGACATGAAGGCCACACACTCATGCCCTCATGTTAATATCAAGATTCAAGGAATAGATTTTACAGTCGACCCAGTGGTCCTAGGATCCAACGGTATTGATGTGATTCTTGGATGCAACTGGTTGAAAAGTTGTGATGGAGTGATACGGTGTGCCAACGGAACAATTACGTTGACAAGTCCTCAAGGTGAAAGAATCCAAGTCAACATAGACAAGTCAACAGATGAAAAAGGGAAGACAGTGATCAATCACTTGGAAGAAAAGCCCTTGGAAAATATCAAAGTAGTGTGCGAATACCCAGACGTATTTCCGGAAGAATTACCAGGTATGCCACCTGACCGTGATATAGAGTTTTCTATTGAATTAGTACCCGGAACCGCACCTATCTCGAAAAGACCTTATAGAATGGATGGCAAAGATTTAGTAGAACTGAAGAAACAAATAGAAGAATTATTAGAAAAAGGTTTTATTCGCCCAAGTTCATCCCCTTGGGGAGCCCCAGTGCTGTTTGTGAACAAGAAGGATGGTTCGAGAAGAATGTGCGTTGATTATAGAAGTTTGAATGAAGTAACCATCAAGAATAAATACCCACTACCTCGAATTGAAGATTTATTCGATCAAATGAAGGGAGCTAAGATATTCTCGAAGATAGATCTGAGATCGGGATATCATCAGTTAAAGATCCGAGCAGAAGATGTACCGAAGACAGCCTTCACGACGAGATATGGATTATATGAGTTTTTGGTCATGTCGTTTGGACTGACTAATGCACCAGCATACTTTATGAACTTGATGAATAAAGTATTCATGGAATATTTGGATCAGTTTGTGGTCGTATTCATTGACGACATACTGATATATTCTCCGAATGAAGAAACACACGAAGATCATCTAAGGCTAGTCCTACAAAAGCTTCGTGACAACCAACTGTACGCAAAATTCTCGAAGTGTGATTTTTGGTTGAAAGAAGTTGCTTTCTTAGGACACATTGTTACTGATGGTGGAATTAAAGTGGACCCAGGAAAGATAAGTGAGATACTAAATTGGAAGCAACCCACAGATGCGTCCAAGATCAGAAGTTTTCTTGGATTAGCAGGATACTATAGAAGATTTATTGAAGGTTTTTCCAAGTTAGTGAAGCCTCTTACCTCTCTACTGGAGAAAGGCAAAGAGTTCAAATGGGATGAAGCTTGTCAGAATTGTTTTGAGGAACTCAAGAAGAGGTTAACCACTGCACCAATACTGGTAATGCCAGACATCCACAAGGGATTTGATGTGTATTGCGATGCATCACACCTTGGACTTGGATGTGTGCTAATGCAAGAAGGAAAGGTGATTGCTTATGCTTCAAGACAGTTGAGGAAACATGAAAAGAATTATCCTACGCATGATTTGGAACTAGCTGCCGTAGTGCATGCTTTGAAGATTTGGAGACACTATATGATTGGAAACAAGTGCAAAATCTTCACGGATCACAAAAGCTTGAAATATATATTCACTCAGAAGGAACTCAACCTCAGACAGAGAAGATGGCTAGAGTTGATTAAAGATTATGATTTGGAGATACAATATCACCCCGGAAAGGCAAATGTAGTAGCTGATGCTTTGAGCCGTAAGGGTCAAGTGAACAACATCACTACTCATTTGATGTCACAGGAATTGTGCTGGGAAATGGAACGACTCAACCTTGGATTTCTCAATAATGTAGAAGCAACAGTGATGGAAGTCGAATCTACTTTGGAAGAAGAGATTCGTAAAGGACAAGAGTCCGATGAGAAAATTAAGGAAATTAAAACTTTGATTGGTTTGGGTAAAGCCCCAGATTTCACGGAAGATGAACAAGGCACAATATGGTTTAAGAAGAGAATCTGTGTACCGGAAATCGAGCACTTACGCCAACTTATTTTGAGAGAAGCTCATGATTCAGCTTACTCTATTCACCCTGGAAGTACAAAGATGTACCAGGATCTTAAGGAAAAGTATTGGTGGTACGGTTTGAAAAGAGATGTTGCTACTCATGTTGCATTATGTGACGTGTGTCAGCGAGTTAAAGCCGAACACCAAAGACCAGCAGGATTGTTACAACCTCTCAAGGTACCGGAATGGAAATGGGAAGAAATCAGTATGGATTTCATAGTTGGGCTACCCCGTACTCGAGATGGCTATGATTCAATATGGGTCATAGTAGATAGGTTAACCAAAGTGGCACACTTTATACCTGTGAAGACAACCTACTCAGGAGCCCAGTTAGCAGAGTTGTACATGTCGAGGATTGTTTGTCTGCATGGAGTACCGAAGAAGATCGTATCAGATCGAGGAACCCAGTTTACCTCACGCTTTTGGAAAAGACTTCATGAGTCCATGGATACCAAGCTAAACTTTAGTTCAGCTTATCATCCTCAAACGGATGGGCAAACGGAAAGAACAAACCAAGTGTTGGAAGATATGCTAAGAGCTTGCGCTCTAAAGCATGGTAGAAGCTGGGATAAAAGTTTGCCTTATGCAGAATTTTCATATAACAACAGTTATCAAGCAAGTCTCAAAATGGCACCGTTTGAAGCACTTTATGGACGAAAGTGTAGAACACCACTTTATTGGAATCAGACTGGAGAAAGTCAAGTATTTGGTCCAGAAATTCTCCAAGAGGCGGAAAAGCAGGTACAAATTATCAGAGAAAATTTGAAGACAGCACAGTCAAGACAGAAGAGCTATGCTGATAATAGAAGAAGAGAATTGATGTTTGAAGTAGGAGACTTTGTCTACCTTAAAGTTTCACCGATGAGAGGAATGAAAAGGTTTAAGGTTAAAGGAAAATTATCACCTCGCTATATTGGCCCATTCAAGATTTTGGAAAGAAAAGGTGAAGTAGCCTACCAGTTAGAGCTACCCGATAGATTATCAGATGTGCATGACGTATTTCACGTGTCACAACTCAAGAAGTGCTTGAGAGTACCCGAGGAACAGTTACCCATGGAAGAACTGAATGTTAAGGAGGATTTGACTTATTCGGAGTACCCAATCAGAATTCTGGAAACATCTCGCAGAATTACGCGGAGTAAAGTCATTAACATGTGCAAAGTCCAGTGGAGTCATCATTCGGAAGATGAGGCCACTTGGGAAAGAGAAGATGAACTCAGAGCAGAATTTCCCCAGTTATTCTCGGAAGTTTCTTAATCTCGAGGACGAGATTCTTTTTAAGAGGGGTAGGTTTGTAACACCATAAAAGCCATCAATTAAAATAATAAATTTAGATATTATATTAATTAGGGTAATAAATTTATTTTAGTGTTTAATTATTTATTTCCATCGTTTTCTTTGCATGCATTTGATTTCTTACGGGATGTTTAATATCAATTCAATTTAAAAAGAGATACTAGTAATTAAATAATAATTAAGAAAATATAGTAATTATTAGTCTAAAAATAAGTACTTCATTTACAAATATTTTTAGTAATTTTCTTAAGATTTTTAGAGTTCTTTAAAAATGAATTTCGGAATTAAAAAAAAAAAACTAAACCTACACCTACCGGCCCAACTAAGGGCCCATCTACCAACTACCCTAGCCTTCCTATGCCGCGCGCGTGCTCCCTGGGAGCCTTCCCAGGCGCCGCCGCCTTCCCTCACGTCTCTCCCTCTACTCACTTCTCTCTCTCTCCTCTCTTCTCTCTCTCCTTCTCTCCTATTCCCTCTCTCTCTTCAACGCACGAGCGCCCAGCCGCTCCTCCCCTGCTGCCGCTGCCAGGCCGGCCTCGCCCGCGCCCGACCACGGCGCGAGCAACGCGCGCAGCCGAGCGCCGGCGCCCTGCAGCCGCGTACCGCGCGCTAGGAGCGAGCTCCTGCCCAGCCGCGCGAGCCGTCGCGACTCCCGTTCCGTGCGCACTTGAGCGAAAGCCGCCGCGACCGTCTGTTGTTCGCTGCGTAGTGGAACGTCAAAGCAGCCGTTTCTCCTCCATTACTTTCTCTGTGAAACCGACGCCATCAATGGCCAGTGAAGGTCCAACGGCGCCCCATTGAAGAGCCCGGCCGTTCCTCTCTCCCCCACGGCGACCCCTCTTCTCCCCTCCCTCTCTCTATAAAAGGGGACAGCAGAGCCTCCCCATTTCTTCCTACTCGAATTTGTCTCTCTCTCTAGCACTCCTCGCTCATCGCTAGTGCGTTGCCGTTCGTCGCCGGAGTGTGCTGTTCGTCGCCGGAGTTCGCCGGAGCCGCGTACTAGCTGTCCGTAGTCGAGCCCCGCTCTCCGTCGATCCGTCCCCGTCACACGCACGAACCCGAGGTTATTGGCGACCCAAATTTATTTTATGTATTTTATAAAGTGCTTTCGATTCGATTCATGTGTTGTATATCCCGTTTGTTGTAATATGAACACATGTGATTCCAATTTATGTATTTGTGTGCGCTACGGAAGTTGTTAAAAATATACGATTAGCAGTGCACCGTGTTATTCCATGTAATTGACGCGTTGATTTTGGTTTATATGGCGTAGATTTAATAGTCACTTTGGCGATAAAATGCTAGATAGGAATTTTTGTAGTAAATTTGGTCACAATAAATTTTAGAAACTACTTGGAGAATTATAGGTGCATTTTTGATGGATTAGAAAATGGTATAGAACTCATGTCATTCGATTAACATAAGATTTTAGATGATTTATCTCATTATTTTATTAGCATTTTGTTTTTATAAAGAAAGGAGAAAATATCATTGGTAGATGGCAAAATAGGTTTTTTTCTAGTCAAATAAACATGTTCACAGATTTAGAACTTAAAATTTTTAGAATACTAGTTTATGTCAAATAACCTCGCTTGTGTTAGAAAATATTCAATTAGTGGTTTATGTAGATTTTTAGAATATTAACATTATTAATTTCATTCTTGCTACACTAACTAATTTGAGTTAGAAAATGTATTGATTTATTTAGTATTAATAGATAAATAAGTATGCGTTCACCGTTGCTTACATTATGATTCTAACTTATAGACAAGACTCGCACGCTCATGCGCAATATAATTATATTGGTTATTCGCTAAGAAATAGTAAATATTTTATTGACGTTGAAACAATATAGTCCAACGTAATCTAAAAAGTAGAGATAAAAATTGTAGTTTAAGTTAGTTCTTTAATACTATGGTTATGTGATTTATAAATAATATTTTAACAATTGATATAATTTCCTTTTAGAAAGAAAGACTAAAACTAGAATGTGACCCGTGTTTTACGATAGAGATAATTATTTAGTAAATAAACTAGATTCCCTAGAATTTGGGTTAAAGTTGTATCTATGATTTTAAATGAATTTATATAGTGTGCATATCCATAGTCGAATTGTCATACAAGTTTTCTAGTAAGATAATGAAACAAGGTAGTTAGTCATAGCAAATAAATTGATCGTTGATATGGTTAAGATTTATAGGGTAGATACAAATCATGTTGTGCATTCCCTCTTATAAATGTGATTTGTTTAAATGTATGTTTTATTGTATGATGTATGCTTCACCTATGTAATGGTGTATGTTTATTTATTGGTGAATGTTTTCTTTTGTATGTACGATGTGCGACGCTATTAGAAACTGATTGTGTGGTAGAGGACCCAAATACGTTCGAAGACGATCCGCAGGACCCGCTTGAGCAAGGCAAGTGGATTCTCCCTCTGCATACTCTTTTTGTACCCAGTCATTGCATTTAATAATGTTTACTTTTGATATACTGCATAATTTGATGGGTTTCACCTAATTAAGGATTTCCTAGATTTACTACCTGTATTCCTTGTTTAACCTGGGGAAATAATTAAGCTGTGCAAGATTTATGCTACCGCTCAACTTAATGATTTCTTAATATCACTCATTAATTGGTTTTAATGTTCCAAAGATTTAATTGGCAATTATGGCATTAACCCGATGGTTAAGAAAATTTTATTACAAATTTAATTGGAACATGGAGTGACCACCCAGGATAACAGTGCAACCACGAGTGCTATCATGGCTCTGGCTTTGGTAAATAGCTCTATATGCTTAGTGCCTAGCAACCTTACCTGAAAGATGGGCAAGAGGGGGAGCGGTAGGTGCTGGCAGCCCACGTTAACATGGGGTCGTATTCTTGGCTAAGGTACTTCACCCAGGGGGCCACCACCATCGTCTTAGAAACCTTAGCGGGTTGCTTCGTATTAAGTGTATTTTGTGAAAACCTCATAATGGATCCCTAGCCATTCACCTCGGCAGTGTCTAAGGGTCCGATCAACCCGGGCTATATGGGATACATGGCTTGTGGGTAAAGTTGTACCACCTCTGCAGAGTGTAAAACTGATATATCAGCCGTGCTCCCGGTTATGAGCGACCTGGACTCCTCACATGATAATTGAACTTAAAGATGGACATAAATTGAGATCCGATGATCTGCCGATAATTTGCTTAAGTGGTGTCACTTAAGTGTTTTTGTTATATTCATATTCCTTTGTTTAAATGGGATATTTGGGGATTCACTCTTGTTAGTAAGGCAGGTGTTGATAATAAAATGTTGACCAACTAAAATGCTTACTGCTGAACCTTAGCCTCACCTTGTTATACCTGCATTAATTTTTCCCCCACTTGCTGAGCCCCGACCATAAGTGAGCTCACCCTTGCTAATATTTTGATCAGAGGGTGATGCTGGAGATTTTGATGGAGAATTTATCGACGAAGAATTCTAAGTCTAACGATGCGCCGGTCAACTTCCTGTGGAAGATTGCCCAGTTGTTTATTTCCGCTCTACTTTGATGTGATACTTGTTTAAGACACAATGTCTCAGATGATGTAATAAAGTTTTATACTCTCTTTACGCCTTTATTGCATTGTCTTTTGATATTTTACACTTGTGACGTCAACATATGTGTGGAAATGGATCCTGGCACACATATGGTATGCGCTCGGTTCTACCCCCTGGAACCGGGTGTGACACAATAACATCAGCGTACTTATTACATAGCGGAAGTCTTACAAAAATAAATGATAAATAAAAAACAAACTAAATCCATCCTTGGCGCCAAATAAGTAAACCGGAGACGCCACCAAGATCAGATCAAACTCCTCGTTGTGTGGCTCCTCCTGAACCACCTGTTCTTCTCATGTGGGGGATGTGAGATAGCAAGGGTGAGCTCACACATGATCAGAGCTCAATAAGTTGTGGGGAAACCAGTGTGCATGAACTCACCAAAGGTGGAAGTTCATGTGATGTGTAAGGCTAATCAACAATAGGGGTTAAAGCTGAGCATTGCTTTTAATAAGTTGTGCAATAATCAACATCTTTTCCATAGATTTCAGCCAATCAACAGTGTCTAGTGGATCAGGAGAGCTAGCGAATGTCGGTGGCTTATAGCTCATGAACTCCCGGTGCTTATCTCGGGGTGGAACTGGTGGTGGAGGCAGTGGTGTTTGCTGATGTTGCTGTTGCTATTGCGCCCTTCTCTCCTGGCATATCTCCTCTCTCTCTTGGCGTATCTCCTGGCGTATATCCTCTCGCTCTTGGCGCATCTCTTGGCATTCCTACTGCATCTGCGCGTGCATATCCGCCATGGTGTCTGCCATATGTTGCATTATTCTCATCTGTGCTGCAACAGTGGGGTCAACTCCTGCTGGTGGAGGCTATGGAGGATCCATCTCAGGTTGTTGTTGTTGTGGTCATCTATATATCCTCCGAGTGTGTCGAATGGGAGGTAGATCAATTCCGCCACCCTTCCTGGTATTGACCATCTGAGTTAGAAACATATGGTAAGAGAGAAAGGATTGTAGACAAGGCAGGTAATTACGAGGCATGTTACTTTGGGGGATTTATTTGCTAAGTAGATTAATGTTTTACCTACCAAAGCTAATTCATTACCTTATGGTGGTACATGCTAAGATGTCCATTTATAATATCTCAATCAATCAAAGAAGCAAATCAGGCATTTATCATCAGAACAATCAACCAACATTTTTAAATAGAGAAAATAGTTTTAATTTCATCTTAGGTTCCCTATCTCTTAAGAATGTCATAAATGTAGGATTCCAAGGTGTGAAATCCATCTTGTCTCAGAGTAGAAAAGCGAAAAATAACCAGAGTATGACAGAAAAAGGTGAGACAGGATCAAGATAAGGTAAGTATAGAATGAATCAGAGTAAGGTAAGTAGTTAAGGGTTTTGTCCATCTCTATCTAGGTTTCGTCCTACAATCAACATTTCTTCTGATACCACTTCTGTCACACCTGGTCTTTAAGGAACGAAGTCGGGTGTGTCTCATACATGCGCCAAAGAAGACAACATATATAATAACAGAGTGTATAGAGATAAATGTCACAATAACATCAGAGTACTTATTACATAGCGAAAGTCTTACAAAAATAAATGATAAATATAAAACGAACTAAATCCATCCTTGGCGCCAAATAAGTCAACTGGGAGACGCCACCTAGATCAGATCAAACTCCTCGTTGTGTGGCTCCTCCTGAACCACCTGTTCTTCTCCTGTGGGGGTGTGAGACAGCAAGGGTGAGCTCACACATCATCATAGCTCAACAAGTTGTGGGGAAACCAGTGTGCATGAACTCACCAAAGGTGGGAGTTAATCTAATGTGTAAGGCTAATCAACAATAGAGGTTAAAGCTGAGCATTGCTTTTTAATAAGTTGGTCAAATTTTATTAGCAATTACTAATTGTAAGTAAATACCAACCATAATAAAAATAATAGAACAAAGTTAATAAATAATCCCATGCAATGCAGATGACAAATTGAATTTAAGTTCCATAAATTAATCATGCGAGAGTCCTGAGCTGCTCATGATCGTGAGCTTGGCTAGTATACTAGTTTTACACTCTACAGAGTTTGTACCCTATACCCACAAGTCATGTTACCCATCAGCCAAGGGATCGCGACTTCCATACACCTCTACCAAGGAAGCGAGACAGGGCAACACTACGAGGCCTTTACAAAGTTCCACTAGCTTCTAAAAACCTGCTACAGTTTATGGGAAGAGCACTTTCAAGAATCCCCTGTCTGACCGCCATCACAGCAAAATCAACCCGAGAACCTCCCTGCATGCAACTCCCCTACTGCCCTTGCCCCTTTCGGGTAAGGTAGTCTTCCACTAGCTTTCCTAATTAGTCAGCCAAGGGTGTCCCATTCCACCCTTATGGTGGCACGTGTTTCTCAAGTTACGCTCCATGTTCCAATTAACATTAATGATCTTGACATGAACATAAATAGAATAACAAAATAATTGGAACATCGATATAATGAAATATTATCCCAAAACCATGTAAAGCAATAGAAAAACTACCCAAGTGATTCAGGGATAACAAGGTAAAGTGATAAAAAGTCTAGGGTGACCTATTGGGTCCCATCAAAATTAAGACTATGCATGGTACATGAATATAAAGAACATTATTGGATAACAAAAGTGGTCAAGGGCACAACTTGCCTTCAATGAGCTCCTACTCAGCAAATTCTATCTGCTGGGCACTAGGATCCTATGTCATAGGCTCTTCTACTCACCACAATACAAACAAGCACATTATAAAGGAGAAATTAACATCACACCAAACATGTAAACAAAATACATAATAATAATCTACACATTAAAATAAGAACCTAGGAACAGGAAACATTAAATTTGGAGTTATAGATTTTGAGTTATGAATTTCCAAAGGTTTTATGTGTTTGATATATGATTAAGTGAGAAATAAATTTTACTAATGTTTTCATGTCAAAACAAAGACTCTAAGTGATAAACAATAATATTACAAAAATTTAGAAACTGGAATGGAGTAATTTGGACTAAAAATGAATTTTATATGAATTAAATAAGTTCTAGGGATTTGTTTTTATATTAAAAATCAATTTCTCAATTAGTTTCCCTGTTATAACCAATATCTGGACTGAGCGCGTGATTAAACATAAACCCAGGGCTACTTCTACAAAGTTTCGGACCTCTCTGTAATGGACTTACTACGGTCCTAGACTGCGGACAAATTCACTAAAACTCTAGGGGCCTTTTACAAAACTGCGAGCGCGGACGGGTACGGGCCAACATGAACCGTCCGATTTGATTCCACGGCCCAGATTGAATCTCATGAAAGGGTAAGCGCATCATTTAATCTTGGTCATCCGTGGATAGATCAACGGCTCACGGTTAGATCGGCGAGCTGATGAATCAGTACGCGCCCTCCACCATCCGATTGGGAACCAACAGCGAGGGTTTAATGTAACCGTGACCTGCCCTCTACCAACGGATTTCGCATCAACGGTTGCAAACCGTTCCAGCCAAACGCCCCGCTAGGTTTAATCACGTACGCAGGATGAGGATCTAACGGTCAGAGTCTTTCTTCCTCCCCTCCTAACGCCGACGGCGAGGATGATCACAGAACCCACGGCGGTGCCATTGCCGTGCACACCCAAACCTTGCCCTAGCGTTCTCCATCCGCTAACAACCCTAAACCCGTTATGCATGAGTTATAGAAAATGGTTTGAGACCCAATATTTTACCGGAGGACGAGATGACTACACCGGTTTCCTCCTCCTCCTCTCGTGATTCCGGTGAGCCCGCGTGGTCTTCAACACGTGGCGAAGAACTCCGGTCCGGCCAACGCCGCACACACAGGGAGAGTCCGGGGGTACAGCGTGCGGCCTTGCCGACCCCCACACCGCGGCACCCACAGCTCTCTTAACCTGCCCCCTTCTCTCTCTTCTTCTTCTTCTCGGTCAGCGGTAATGGCGAGCGGATGATCTCAGGGAGACGTTGGTGGATTCAAGCGCGCAAGGGAAGGGCGAGGTCAAGAAGGTTCATATAGGCGTGAGAACCGAGCGGTGGGTTAGCTGATCCCTCGGTCTGTCGTTGAAGTCCGCCTGTCATACGACGCTAGGCCCCCAGAAAGTCACCAGAGTTGTTGGGGTAGTTGCGTCATGGCGGATGCCGGGATTGTGGTGTGGGCCCCACGCTGCGGTGACTTGCCGAAAGCATGGTCACACGGGCCCGCTAGTCAGCGCTTGACGTGCTCCCAGGCGGGCAAGGCAAGGAAGTGGGTCGGCGCGGGATAACGCTAGTGGGCCGCGCGAGGTAAACCAGCCCAGAGACTCCCCCCTTTCTTTTCTTTTTCTGTTTTATTTCCTTTTTGTTCTCAAATTCCAAATTTGAATTTTTGAATCCTTTTAGGAGTTTCACCTTCGAGTCAATTGTACATATTCAACTCTAGTATAGGAATAATATATTTATGTTTACCTAATTTTATCCACATAATATTTATTTTCTTCTCTTTTCTAAATTGTAGAATTTCTTTTAGATTCTAAATTCCCTTTTTGGACTTTAATATATTTCCTGTCATATTATTTTTATATTGTCACAAAAATGCACATAAAAGAAAATCTCAGTATGATGCAATGATTTAGTAGCATATCTTTTTATTAATTATTTGTTTTCAAATATGGTGTTCACATGTGATGATAAGTAGATTCAACACACACATAAAAATAAAGAAAATAACTTTTCTCCTCTTATATTATCTCCTACAAAATGGGTATTACACAACAAGAAAAACATTAGAAATGGAATGGTCAAGAGATATAGCAATTTTACCCAAACCTTTGACCAAACCTTGATTTCCATCCCCGAATGTGATTGCGCTTTTGGGATCATCGTTTTTCTCATATGAGGAGAACACCCTTTTCTCCCCTGTCATGTGGTTTGTGCACCCGCTATCGATTATCCAACTTGTCCCACCGGATGCATAAACCTACTAAACAAGTTTAGGCCTTGTTCTTAGGTACCAAAATGGTCTTGGGTCCTTTCACATTAGAAACAAGCACCTTGGGTACCCAAACACAAGCCTTGGGACTCTTGTGTTTGCCCCCAACATATTTGGCAACTACCTTGCCTGATTTGTTAGTAAGCACAAAATATGCATCAAAAGACTTAAATGAAATGCTATGTTCATTAGATGCATCAACAATCTTCTTTTTAGGCATTTTGATATGACTTGTATGCCTAGAGCTAGAAGCCTCATTACTATACTTATAAGCATGATGATAAATAGAATGATATTTTCTAGCATGAATTCTTCTAATTTTGTACTCAGGATAGTTTTTAGGGTATAAAATGTAACCTTCCCTATTCTGAACAATGGGAGCCTTTCCCTTAACAAATTTAGAAAGCCTGTTCTTAGGGGCATTAAGCTTGATGTTGCTTTGGTTCCCTTGTTGGAAGCAAATGCCATCCTTAATGCAGGGTGTCTCCCATTATAGAGCATACTACGAGCAAATTTAAATTTTTCATTCTCTAGTTCATGCTCGGCAATTTTAGCATTTAATTTAGCTATGTGATCATTTTGTTCTTTAATCATAGCAAGGTGATCATTCATAGCATCAATATTAATATCTCTACATCAAGTGCAAGTAGTGACATGCTCAATAGTAGATGTAGAAACATTGCAGACATTCAATTCTTCAATCTTAGCAATTAAAATAGCATTTTCAGTTCTAAGACAAGAAATTGAATCATTGCAAATATTAAGATCTTTAGACAAATTTTCACATTTTTCTACTACAAGAGCATAGACATCTTTGAGCTTAACAAATTTCTTATTTTCCTTAACGAGCAAGTCCTCTTGGCATTCCAAGATATCATCCTTCTCGTTAATGGTTTCTATCAATTCATTAATTTCTTTTTTTTGCTCTTTGGTAAGGTTTGTAAAAAGAGAAGTCAAATCATCATTATCATCACTAGAGCTACCCTCATCATCATAAGTAGTGTATTTGGGGGTATATCTAGAATGTACCTTCTTCCTTTTGCTATCCTTAGCCATGAGGCATTTGTGGCCGATGTTGGGGAAGGGAAGGCCTTTGTTGACGGCGATGTTGGCGGTGTCCTCGTCGAAGTAGGAGTCGGTGGAGCTCTCATCGGAGTCCCATTCCCGCCCCATGTGTGCCTCTCCACCCTTCTTCTTGTTGTAGTATCTTTTCTTTTCCATCTTCTTCTTCCCTTTCTTGTCATCGTCCCTGTCACTATCACTTGTGTATGGACATTTAGCTATAAAGTGATCGGACTTACCACACCTGTAGCAAGCCCTCTTAGAATGGGGTTTGTAGTCCTTCCCCTTCATTTCCTTGAGGATTTGCCAAAAACTCTTGATGATAAGAGCCATCTCCTCGTTATCGAGCTTGGAGGCGTTGATTGGGAGTCTACTTGGTGTAGACACTTCCTTCTTCTCTTCCGTTGACTTGAAAGCAATGGGTTGCACCTCGGGCGTGGAAGTGACGCCTTACTCCAAGTTGACAATATGTTTAGAGTCTTTGATCATAAGTTCAATGCTCACAAACTTGCCAATGACCTCCTCGGGAGACATCTGTTTATATCTAGGATCTCCACGAATTAATTGAACTTGAGTGGGATTACGAAAATCAAGAGATCTTAGGATAATCTTGACCATTTCATGGTCATCCCACTTGGTGCTCCCGAGGTTGCGAACTTGGTTGACCATTGTCTTGATCCTGTTGTACATTGCTTGTGGCTCCTCTCCTTTGTTGAGAACAAATCGACTGAGTTCTCCCTCGATCGTTTCGCGCTTGGTGATTTTGGTCACCTTGTCCCCTTCATGCGCCGTCTTGAGGACGTCCCAAATTTCTTTGGCACTCTTCAACCCCTTGCACCTTGTTGTACTCCTGTTGACACAAGGAAGCAAGGCGTATAGAGGTGGCGTCGGAGTTGAAGTGCCTCATTTGGGCGGCCTCATCGAAGTCGTAGTCCTCGTCGCCCACTTGTGGTGCCTGCGCTCCAAACTCAACAATATCCCATAAGCTTTTGTGGAGTGAGGTTAGTTGGTGCCTTATTTTATCACTCCACATACAATAATCTTCACCATCAAAATATGGTGGTTTGCCTAGGATACAGAAAGTAAAGGAGCATGTTTAGGAATGCGAGGATAGCGAAGAGGCATCTTACTATACTTCTTACACTCTTGGCGCTTCGAAGATGTGGACTCGGCGCCGGAGGTGTAGGGTGAGGAAGAATCGGTCTCGTAGTGACCACCTTCTTCATTTTCTTTTTCTTCTTGTCACCCTTCCTATGTGACTTGATGGAGCCGGTGGGTTCCTCCTTGTGCTCCTTATGCTTGTCGTCGGCCTCCTTCGACGGAGTCCTTTCTTTGTTCTTATTTCCTGAAGATCAGGGCTTTTCCCCAGTCACCATCTCTCTTTTGGGGTGTTCCCCCAACATCACTTCGAGTTATTAAACTCTATTGAAGCATCGGCTCTGATACCAATTGAAAGTCGCCTAGAGGGGGGTGAATAGGCGAAACCTAAAAATTGTAAACTTTGAACACGCACTTCACCCGAGGTTAGGATTAGAAATAAATAATAATGAGTTTGGAGTGCGGAAGATAGTTCCTCTTGCTATCAGTTGCTCAATCAATGCAGATAACCTTGGGAGCCAACTCAAAATAATATGAGCAAGGGAACTTTAGAGAGATAGGAGAGGGAAGAAACAAATCGAGTGATGAAGATCAACACAAATGAACACGGTGATTTGTTTCTAGAGGTTCGGTTTCAAAGAATCTACTCTCTCCGTTGAGGAGGCCACAAAGGTCTGGTCTATTCCAACACTTTCCCTCTCTCAATCGGTCACTTAGACCGGTCGAGTGCTTCTTCTTAATCACACCGGTCGAGTGCTTCTTCTTAATCACACGAGTCACTAAGACCCTGCAAGGATCACCACACAACTAGGTGTCTCTCGCTTGGTTTACATCACACTTGGAAAGATTGGATTGAGAAGAAAGCAACAAGAGCAACAAAAGAAACACAAATCACCCTCTCTCAAGTCACTAAGCACTTTTGATCACTTGACTTGATTTTGGAGCTTGGAGAGGATTTGATGCTTTGATTGTGTTTTGGAGTCTATTATTTTGCTCTAGTATTAAATGAGTAAGTTTGAATGCTTGGATGGCTTGAATGGTGGTGGTTGGGGGGTATTTATAGCCCCAACCACTATTCCAGCCATTGCTGTCGATGGGTGAAAGTCGCCTAGAGGGGGGTGAATAGGCGAAACCTGAAAATTAAAACTTTATCCCCCAACTAGATCCCTTGATTAGCGGTTAGAACAAGATATACAATTATCGGAGTATAAAAACTAAGTCCTTGCTTGTAAAGAGTATTGCTTTCAAATAATGCGGAATTGATAAATCAATACTATTAATAAGTCTATAAGAATAAATCACGAGGGCTTAGATAAGAAGAGCAATAACACAAGTTCTATCTTGCAAAGTGTTGCTTCACCAAATGAGGACTTAACTCAAAGCAACACCAAATAATATTAGCAAAGAGTAGTGCAAGAAAAACTTAGAAAGGGAAAGAACACACAAATCACAAGCAATAAGCACACGGGACACGGGTGATTTGTTTTACCGAGGTTCGGCCCTCGAAGGCCTAGTCCCCGTTGAGGAGTCCACTAAGGACGGGTCTTTTTCAACCCTTTCCCTCTCTCCACCGATCACTCAAGATCGGCGAGCTCTTCTTCTTCTCAAGGATCACTTAAGACACCACAAGGACCACCACACTCTTTGGTGTCTCTTGCTTAGCTTTTACAAGCCTCCAAAACTTTGGAGGAAGTTCAATGGGAGTCAAAACTCCACGCGCAAATGAACACAAAGATGTAGCACACACTATCTCTCAAAGAATCTCACAAGGCACTAGTGCTAAACTCAAATGAGTAGCTCTCTCTTTCTCGCTTTCTCTTTTGTGGCACTTGTGTTGGTTATGGTGATCTAAATCTTGTGTATATGATGGATCAATGAATATATGTGGTTGGGAGGGCTTGAGTATGTCAACTAGATGACTTGGAATGATGCTTGGGCTCCCACACCTTGAAGTGGCCGGTTGGGGTGGTATTTATAGCCACCAACCAAAATCTAGCCGTTGGTGAAGTCTGCTGGCGATGGGCGCACCGGACAGTCCGGTGCGCCACCGGACAGTGTCCGGTGTGTCGCCACGTCACCTCGTCATTATGCCTCTGAGCTTGGTCGACCGTTGGAGGCTTTGTCCTCATGTGGCACCGGACAGTCCGGTGTCACACCGGACAGTTTGGTGCCCCTCTGACCGCTGCTCTGACTTCTGCCACGGTACTGTTCATCCGTCAGAGTCGACCGTTGCGCGCAAATAGCCGTTGCTCCGCTGGTGCACCGGACAGTCCGGTGAATTATAGTGGAGCTGCGCCTGGGAAACCCGAAGGTGAAGAGTTTGAGCTGATTCACCCTGGTGCACCGGACACTGTCCGGTGCGCCAGACCAGGGCAGCCTTCGGTTTCCTTTTTGCTCCTTTCTTTTGAGACCTAACTTATTCTTATGATTGGTTTGTGTTGAACCTTTGGCACCTGTAGAATGTATAATCTTGAACAAACTAGTTAGTCCAATTATTTATGTTGGGCAATTCAACCACCAAAATCAATTAGGAAAAGGGTTGACCCTATTTCCTTTTCAATCTCCCCCTTTTTGGTGATTGATGCCAACGCAAACCGAAGCAAATATGTAAGTGCATAATTGAACTAGTTTGCATAATATATGTGCAAAGATTGCTTGGAATTAAACCAATCTATATTTCATAAGATATGCATGGATGCTTTCTTCATATTTAATGTTTTGGACCATGCTTGCACCATTTGTTTTGTTATTGCAAATTCTTTTGGAAATTCTTTTCAGAGTCTTTTTCAAAATAGTCAAAGGTATATGAATAAGATTTTGAGAAGCACTTTCAAGATTTGAAATTTTCTCCCCCTGTTTCAAATGCTTTTCCTTTGACTAAACAAAACTCCCCCTTAATCAAATCCTCCTCTTAGTGTTCAAGAGGGTTTTAGATATTATTTTTGAAGAGGTTGTACCAATTTGAAATTCTATAAAAAATAAGATACCGATTGAAAAATCACCAATTGAAGAATCTTCTCTTAACTCAAATTTTTGAAAATTGGTGGTGGTGCAGTCCTTTTGCTTTGGGCTAATACTTTCTCCCCCTTTGGCATGAATCGCCAAAAATGGATACTTGAGTGAAATATAAGCCCTTTTACTTTCTCTCCCCCTTTGGCAAACAATATATGAGTGAATATTATACCAAATTGGAGAGATGGCGGAATGCCGGCAATGAGTGGATAATACCAATGGAGTTGAGTGGAAGCGATGTCTTTGCCGAATACTCCATTACCCTTTCAATCTAAGACTTAATACATAAGATACTCATGGAAACATATTAGTCTTAGCCTTGGCACAATAGAGATAGAAAATATGCAAATGTACCAAAGGAAAGAGACATGATTGATAGGATATGTCAATTAAGATTAAACAATTCTATATAATATAGATTGCTCCCCCTAAATATGTGCTTTGAGAGGAATACAAATTTTTTTGGTCTTAAATGCCAAGTGCACATAATTAGGTTACTTCACCCAGTTTTAACAAAGATGCAAGAATGAATGTTTGAGAAGTTAAACTAGGTATGAAGCAGGGTTAATGCATGAACATGCTTTCTCTTCCTTTTATACAAGATATGCAAAGAAAGTATGAAAAAGGAAGATTTAGGTACAAGTAAAAATGAAAGGAAGTTGTTTTACCCTTTTGTACCTTCACTTAGAAATGCTCTCTTTATTGTGCTTTGTCCTTAGTCTTAGTCGCTTAAGACCTCTACTCAAGACAATACATGGAAAATATTTTGCACAAGAGAGAGTTCTACAACTAGTGATCCTCTTCTAAGTCATTGTTATTATATATCAAGTAGATCACAAATTGCATAAATGTATCATGAATTCTCCTTTTAACTTAGTGCACAAGAGAGATATCGATTGAGATTGCATGATGCACTAAGAAACGTAAGTGTTAATTGAAGCTATTCAATGATCAAACACACAATAGATGCGATCAAAAAGAACAACATAGGTATTAGATCATTAAACAAGCTTAAATTTGGAGAATCCAGTGAATATGCTACTTTAACAATGAAAGCCACAATCCTTGATAAAAGTGACATTATTTTACCAAGTCGGATTAAAAAGTAGTAGCATGCCTTATGAGAAACTAGTTCTCATACATGAGACTATATGAGAATACTAAGATAAAGTGTTAGTCTCAATATAATTAAGATTTAGAAATATGCTCCCCCTAAAGATATGCATCAAGAAATTGAATGAATTGGATAGATGTACTTACTTTTATAATAAATAGGGAGAAGCATTATTCATCTTGATCAAGGCTTACAAAATTTGCCATAAAAATTTTATGCCTAGTATTCTCACAATGAAAAAGATTTAGAATGCTTACAACCACACCATTGATTATTTTGAAGATCTCATTATCCAAGTAGGTGTTGTTGCTCTTGATGTCTTCCTTTTTCATTTGAGTGTCCTCCCTTTATAGTTGACTCTTTTTCCTTCCAAACTTATTGAAAATACTCAAGAGAGATGTTAATAGCACAAGGGAGTATATGATGAAGAATGATTTCTTTTAGATAAGAAATATAAACAATTCATCATTCACAAGTCACACAGACATGAAGTAAAATCCTTAACATTAGTGCACATTATTAAAAAGGAGGAATAAACATTTTTTAAATATCTTGATCAATCATAGGAATTTTACTTCTTCATATTGAATTTTATTATCATGATTTAAAAGCATATCAATATGAGAACAGAGATAGCAAAGGCATGAATTAGATTCTAATGGACAAGTGCATTTTTAAGAGAATGAGATTGAATGCATATCTGGATGACTTAAGTCCAATAAAGAATCTATTCTTCTCATAGGTAGAATTTAGAGTAAATAACCATTGATGGGAACTATATTTGATTAAGAAGATGAGTTCCCATACCTTTGCTTTTACCTTTCTTCCTTTGGGTGAAGTGTAACCCTTGTGGCTTGCGGCTTGCACTTACTCTCTTGTAGATTTTCATAAGTAAGCTCAAGATATATGTCATTAGTAACACAAGCACTAGTTTCCCTTTGTGTAATCATTTTGATAAGGAATGGAAAATAGATTACTAAAGGATGGAAACTTTATAATATGAACTAGGTTATTCCATGATGTATGCTTAATTTTGCTTATAAAACAAGCATGGATAATTCTTTAAGATTATGGGTGTGGCGGAACTGCCCGAATTATTCCAACTTAAGTGTCTAAGCCCTGCCTTAGAGGCTAGACCACACTTAAATGGGAATAACCCGTCAATCCCTCGGATCTAGTCCGACACGGCCAATGACAGGATCAAGTACCACAGTCTCACTCGATGGTGAGTCACAGAGCAAATACAATAAAACATAAAACCATGCATGTGGGAGTATTAAATTATTACATCATCATCATCATCATCGGAGTTTTTGCAAAAGCAACCATCATTGTTCGAAGTGCAGCGGAATAAAACTAACGGCAAATAAACGGAGAGATGGGGAAGCCTGTCCCATCACTCCTCGTGCTCCTCCTCAGCCGAGGCAGGGTTCCACTCGACAGTCCAACCCGGTGGTAAGGTGGACGGCCAAGTCACTCCAGCAACCATGTCCTCCAGAGAACCTGTAAAATTATGCCACAAGCAAGGCTGAGTATACTAATACTCAGCTAGACTTACCCGGTGTGAGGAGTCTACTCCTCTACCTCTAGACATGCAGCTGTTTGGCTGTGGGGTTTGGTTGCCAAAAGCACTAGCTGAGTTTCTAAATCAAGTTTTTAACTTTGTCAAAATTAAGTGTGACTCTCTTAAGGCTAAAATTGTACTATCTACTCATACATAGTAGCAAGCATTATTAGCAATCAACATCTTATCAACTCATCATATTTCCACTTGTTACTCAATGCAGTACAACGGATCAAGCAGTCTCATTAGCTGCGAGAAGCAGACGATTCGAATCGAGTTTTTTTTAAACCTTGCAAGGTAAACCTAAACACACGACGTGGCGAGGCACTCCGTCCCCACACACATCAACCGTCCCCATCGATTTCCTGGCAGCAGATCAGGGCTCACCGCCTTGGCGTACAATGCCTCACTGACCCCGACTGGCCGTCGTGCAGTGACCGCACTTGTACCCACCATAACCGGAATGGGAGACCACGTCTTAGGTCGCATGAGGGGATATGTCCGCTGGCAGGTTCAATCAGGTACTAGGCTTACCGATTTACCATATTTCTCGGCATATGTTTAGTACGTTCAAACGCTTGACACAGGTATCCGCACGTTAATCCTTATTCCCATTTTACCTCATAGACCACGTATCCCCATGGATCCGTGTCCACCAACCAACTATCAATGTGATAAGAAAAGTGGGTACAACCAATTCCTGACCTCGCGCGAGTGCTAGAAAAATCACTCGACTTCTACCGAGATCCCTAATTAGTAAGGCAGCTACTCGACCTAGCATACTAGTATCCATCTCAAAAAGGAATCCTGAGTTTATGCAACTAGGGTTTCAATCAACTCCTACACCTAAGTGCACAGTCAATCCTACAATCATTAAGTGAAGTAAAATAGCATAAATAACAGGTTATGCATAAACCGGGGCTTGCTTTCCAAAGCTGTGGCAGGCAGATCCTCTGGTGCAGACTCGGGTGCTGGATCTGGGGCTACCTCCTGAGCAGCTCCTTGCTCCGGCACGAGGATGTACTCTCCGTCAGCAAGGTTACAGTCTATCGAAATGCAATGAACATGTATGTCATGATTATGCAGGATTTAATAATATTATGCTAAAGAGAACTGAGTTAAGAAGTAACTTAGGGTTTCTTAGTCTTGCGGGGCTTCCAGTGGGTTAGGCTTATTACTTTTTAGGCTTGGGTTTTTTTAGTGAAGATAACATAGTGAATTGGTATTGTCTTGATACATTTTAGTGGACAGATTACAAAGGTTTTAGGATGACATTAATTTACATTATTCATTTTCCTTACTTTAACTCCCATTTAGGGTTTCTAGTGTAGGTTTGAACTACGACAGTGTTTTAATAATTTCCAAAAATTCTGTAAAAATTACAGTGGGTTGTCCTTTGCTATTCTAGCTTGTTTTAAGAATTTGAGGCTTAAAGTACAAGGCTAGGCCTTAAACAAAAATAACAAGAGTTATGCAAAAGGGGGCCACTTTACACTACATCTCTTAGTTAGGGTAGGTTTTGTCCTAAAGGTCATTTTTGCTGGCATCCCATGGTAGTAATAGGCTCCTGTGCTAAAAATCACAGAAAACTAAGGGGTGGTTATTTAGTTATGATTTTCTTAAGTTTAATGTCAAAAAGGTGCTTATAACTAACTTGTCATTTGAAAAATATCAAACAACAGATTTTGTATTTTTCCTATGTTTATAATAACCAAATATTAGTTATCCTAAGGTTTGAGGGGTTTTCACCTTAGAGTTATTTTTGTAGGGTTTTTCTAAGTTATCCTTAGTTTATTCAAATAAAAGGTTTCCTACTTATTTTTTTACTAAACCAGGGTATGATATATTTTTCCAGTGAACTACATTAAACAAGTATCCTAACAAAAATAGAGGTGCTCTCTGGTTCATTGTTTAAATTACATTTTCTATTTTTCTTAATCTTAAGCATATTATAAAATAATGGGTAAAAACTGACTTAGTGGAGTGGACAGAGGGATTCAACATTTTTACTTGGGTCAGTAGGTAGATATAAACTTCTCCAAATTTTTCTAACCCTAGTCAATTAGTATAACTATTTTTCTTTCTATTATTGAGCTTTTGGCCAAAACTATAATTAAATCAGAGCTTTAAAGTTTTCTATAGTACATAGGGGGTTTTATATTTTTCTTAAGTAGGCTACATTATTTAGAGTCTGACAAAATTGGTTTGACCAAATTTGGATGAGTTAAACAGAAGTTATGGATTTTCAAAGTTTCTGTTCAATTTAAAAACAGATTTGATAAAGGTTTTCTGGAAAAACAGTTTACACCGAGGTCCCTGGGTTTAAACTAAATCAACCTTCGCAAATCTACCCTCGCGCCACTATTCCCCTGTGTCTCTGACATTTCACAAAACCCCCTGATCTTCTCTCCCTCTCACCCGCAGTCCTTCCCCTTACGCAAACAGTAACCGCGGGAAAGAAAAGGGTGGCGTGGCTTACCGGCGGCGAGGGAGGTCCGGCGAAGGGTGGGGTTGGCTCGGGGAGACTCTGGCGGTCACGGCGAGGTGCGGCTCGACGGCCAGGATGGCCGGAATCGCCCGGTCCACGCGTGCAGGCGGGTGTTCTCGTCGGCGGCGAGTGTACCGGCCAAACCACGGCGAGCTGGTTCAATCCAAGGCCATGGTGAGATTTACGGGGTAACGTAGCGACTGTATGCACAAGGAATCGAAAGATGGTTGAGTGGATTACCCGATCCACGTACTCCGGCGGGGTTGAGAGCTCCGGCGACCGTGGGCCGGCCTCTCCGACGAAGCAAACTTCAATTCCTCACTCGGGGAGCTTTACCGGGGTGTGCTTAGTCTTCTCCGAGGGCTGGCCGGGGTTGGGAAGGGCTCCACTGGCCAGTCTATTATGGCAGGGGGATCGGGCGGCCGTGGACACGCTGCGCACGGGCAAACGGCGGCGAGCTGAGCTCCGGTGAGGTTTGAGTCTGCGCGGAAGAGTAGAGTCGAAGTCTGGGAGGGTTTTATAGGCGCGGGCGCGGGCCATGGCGCTGGCTTGGCTCGGGCGCGGCGCTAGGCATGCGGGGGCGCGCGCGAGCATGCTCTGGCGCGGGCAGAAGGCGTCGAACACGTGGAGGTGTGTTTCTTCCATTGTTCAAACGTCTCCAGAGATCGCAAACGTGCGAATCTTGCCATGAATCCGGCGCAGACCTCTTCCTGGCACCTAGGGCTATCTCTCATGTGTGAGTTCCAATGGAGGATACGCCCTAGATCAGGAGATAGACGGGCGCCAAATCTGGCTTGTCTCATTGCCCACCTCGCAACAAAACTGATGCCAAATCCTAACAAACGTCCAAGTCTCGGTGTCCACTTTTTCCAGGGGGGTGCCTTAGGTGGTATGCCACATTTTTGGTATAGAACCTAAGTGGTTTTGGTGCCATCTTTAAGGTGAACACGGTTGATCTTTAGATTAGGGTTAAAAATTCGACTTAGAGAGAAATAGAGAGCTCTAGCTCTCCCTCCACTTGGAGATTTGAATAGGGGTTTCTCCAGGGGTCTTTTTGCAATATTCCCCCCTAATTGATGGTTGTAAGGTTACTTAAGGTTTGGTTAACAATTACCCATGTTTTGCACATTTGCTCACTCTCTTTCCCCTTTTAACCATGGTTTTGGAAGATAGAGTTTAAGAGAGGTCTAGGGTTCTTCCCCCCTCTCCCTTCCAAGGTGGTAAGGGTATAAAGATTTGAGTAACAACTCTTAAGTCATTAACAAACTTCGATTAACACATGAGCTCCAAAGTTCTTATGTAGTTTCTTAAGTCTCTACCACATATGATCACAGCTCTTAATGCCAAGGTGGGTTCTAACCATGGTAACACCTGAGGTGTTACAGCCCTCCCCCCTTAAAGGAATCTCGTCCCGAGATTTTCGGTAGAGTCCCTTGGAGGGTGCTTGAAGGTGTGCTGGTGTTGCTTTCCCTTTATACTTAAGTTTCTCCCATTAACTGCTCTTCGAATGTCATCCTCTTTGCAACTTCAGAAGGAAGCCCTTCTTAAGTTAATTCCACAACTTAGACTATCCTTGTTATCTAAGTTTTTCTTATAATTGAATTCAAAGGGCAGGTGGGGGTGGGGTTTTGGGGTTACGTACCGATTCCTTTGGGCAGAAAGTCGGGGAAGCGAGAGCGTAGAAAATCCTCAGTCTCCCATGTAGCTTCTTCTGCTAAATGGTGACTCCACTGAACTTTATACATTTTAATTGATCTTGCCCAAGTCGATCTTTCCTTTTGATCTAATATCTTGACGGGGTACTCCTGGTAGGACAAGTCTGGTTCTATCTCAATCTCTGGTTCCGGTAGCATTTCCGTGGGTAGGCAGACACATTTCCGCAGCTGAGATACATGGAACACATCATGAATGGCTGACATGCTGGGGGGCAACTTCAATTGATATGCTACAGGTCCACAAGTCTCCTTGATCTCGTAGGGTCCAATGTAACGAGGAGTTAACTTGCCCTTGATCCCGAATCTCTGGACACCCTTGGTGGGTGACACCTTAAGGTAAACATGATCTCCCACTGCAAACTAGAGAGGTTTCCGCCTCTTATCATGATAGCTCTTTTGCCTGGCCTGAGCAGCTTCTAAGTTCTTCTTGATGATCCTGACCTTTGCCTCTGCTTCAAGTACCAAATCTGGCCCAAAAATTTCCCTCTCTCCCGCTTGAGACCAATTTAGCGGGGTCCTACACCTTCTCCCATATAAGGCCTCAAAAGGTGCCATCTTCAGACTGGACTGATAGCTGTTATTGTAAGAAAACTCTGCTAAAGACAGACACTTGTCCCAATCCTTCCCATAGTGTAGAGCACATGCTCGCAACATGTCTTCCAAAATCTGATTCACCCTTTCTGTCTGGCCATCTGTTTGAGGGTGATATGCTGAGCTTCGGATTACTTGGGTCCCAAGTGATTCTTGCAGTTTCTCCCAAAAGCATGCCACAAACAGTGCTCCTTTGTCAGATACAATGGTCTTTGGAATACCATGCAACCTTATTATCTGATCAACATAAATTTCTGCGTACTTCTCTGTCTTGTGGGTGGTGTGCACCGGCAAGAAATGAGCAGTCTTGGTCAACCTGTCCACAATAACCCAAATGGAATCATGGTGCCTGGAGGTATTGGGCAATCCCACTATGAAGTCCATGCAAATGTCCTCCCATTTCCAAGATGGTATGGGAAGGGGTTGCAGAGGGCCTGCTGCCTTCAAATGACTAGCTTTAATCCTCTGGCAGGTGTCACACTCGGATATGTACTTGGCAATTTCCCTCTTCATTCTGGTCCACCAATATAAAGATCGGAGATCATGGTACATCTTGTTGCTACCAGGGTGCATGGAGAACTTGGAAAGGTGAGCTTCATCCAGTATCTTCTTTCTGAGCTCAGGGTCCTTGGGAACAACCAATCGATCTCCAAACCATAGAATTCCCTTGCTGTCCTGTCGAAAACACTTGTACTTTTCCACTTTCTGTTTGAGCATGTCTTTGATAACCTGTACACCCTTATCCCCAATCTGTGCCTGGATTATTTGTTCTTGCAATGTGGGCTCCACCGATATATAACTTAACTCACCGGAGGGAACAACTTCCAGGTTTAGCTTACACAACTCATCGCACAAGGTGGTGACTCTTGCATCCATGTTCATACAATTGCACTGGGCCTTTCTACTCAAAGCATCTGCCACAACATTGGCCTTGCCCGGATGGTAATGTACTTCCAAATCATAATCCTTGATTAACTCTAACCATCTCCTTTGCCTCATGTTCAGGTCTGCCTGAGTGAAGATGTATTTGAGACTCTTGTGGTCCGTGTAGATGTTACAGTGAGCTCCCATCAGGTAGTGTCTCCATATCTTGAGAGCATGAACCACAGCTGCCAACTCCAGATCATGTGTAGGGTAGTTCTGCTCATGGGGTCTGAGTGCTCGGGAAGCATAAGCAATCACTCTGTTCTCTTGCATCAAGACACATCCTAATCCTGTACCAGAAGCATCACAATAAACTTCAAATGGCTTGGTGTTGTCCGGTTGAGCCAGCACTGGGGCTGTTGTCAAATGCTGCCTCAAGGTATGAAAGGCATCTTCACACTTTTGGTTCCAATCATACTTGACTCCCTTCCTCAACAGTTCAGTCATTGGTTTGGCAATTCTGGAGAAATCTAGAATAAATCGTCGATAACACCCTGCCAATCCCAGAAAACTCCGAATCTGCCTCACTGTTGTCGGGGGTTTCCAGTCCATCACCTCTTGTACCTTCTCAGGATCAACTGATATTCCTTCCTGAGAAATTGTGTGACCCAAGAATTTAATCTCCTTCAGCCAAAATTCACATTTAGACAACTTGGCATACAACCGATGGTCACGTAGCCTCTGAAGTACAGTATGCAAATGCTTAGCGTGTTCGGCTTCATTCTTGGAATAAACTAGGATATCATCGATGAAAACGACCATGAACTTGTCCAACTCTGGCATGAATACCGAGTTCATCAAGTACATGAAATAAGCCGGGGCATTGGTCAGTCCAAAAGACATCACCAAAAACTCGTAAAGCCCATATCTGGTTGAGAAGGCCGTCTTGGGAATGTCGCTGGCACGGATCTTGATCTGATGGTAACCTGAGCGAAGGTCTATCTTGGAAAATACCTTGGCTCCTACCAACTGATCAAACAGAACATCAATGCGGGGCAGTGGGTACTTGTTCTTGACGGTCACCGCATTGAGAGGGCGGTAGTCAACACACATCCTCAAACTTTCATCCTTTTTCTTCACAAATAATGCTGGGCATCCCCATGGTGAAGTACTTGGGCGAATAAACCCCTTGTCCAACAGTTCTTGCAGTTGCTTCTTTAGTTCTGCCAGTTCCACGGGAGGCATCCTATAGGGTCTCTTGGAGATAGGAGCAGTCCCGGGTTGCAATTCGATTGCAAACTCAATGTCTCTGTCAGGTGGCATTCCTGGCAATTCATCCGGAAAAACATCGGGGTAGTCACAGACTACTGGGATCTTCCTTACTGGGGATTCTGTCATGATATAGGCACAAGAACGGGTACAACCTTGATCGGGCAAATATAATGTGGTTTCACCACAGGTTGGTGAGTGCACTTCGATGGCCCTAGCTGCAATGTCAATCACTGCCTGATGTTTGGTCAACCAATCAGTTCCCAATATGATATCCACACTATCCAGTCCCAAGATAAGAAGGTTGGTTTTAATTATCAAACTACCAAACTTTATAGGCACATTCTTGTTGATTTGATTGGTGGCAATCCTGCCTCCTGGTGTTGAAATTGTGATACCCCCATGGGTGTGATGAAAAGGCAATTGACACTTGGCACTAAATTTGGCACTAATAAAGCTATGCGATGCACCAGAATCAAAAAGAGTGATAGCAGGATAATTTAAAACTGTAAAGATACCAGTCATGACGGGTGCTCCCTCTGGAATATCAGCCATGGTGGTGAAGTTTAGCCTGCCCTGCCTCACTTGCACCTTCTGCCTCTTGCCCTGGTTCTGGTTGACATTCTGCCCCTGCCTCTGCTGATTCCTAGGGCAATTTTTGGCATAATGCCCAGTGTTGCCACAGGTGAAACACCTGTTGTCATTAGCTTGGCGGTACTGCTGCTGCTGATTGTTCCTCTGAGCTGGAAACTGGGTGCGGTTGGGTGCCTGCTGCTGCTGCTGCTGTGGTGGTCTGATCACCCATCTCCCTTGTTGCTGCTGGGGTCCCCTGTTCTGCGTGTCGGACACAATCCTGAAGCGCTGTGGCTGAGCTGAGGGTCCTGCCACAGGGGTCTTCCTCTTCTTCTCTGCCTGTCGAGCTGTAATGCAGTCCTCCTGGGAGATAGCCATGTTGACCAACTCATTGTAGCTGTTGGCCTTGACGGTGTTGAGACGATCACGGAGCTTAGTGCTGAGCCACCGTCTGAACCTGTCCCTCTTCTTCTCGTCCGTGTCTGCATGGTACCCAGCATACTGGCACAAGTCATTAAAGGCCTGGGCATACTGCAACACTGTCCTGTTGCCCTGAGTGAGTGCCAAAAACTCGTTGAGCTTTCGGTCCATGATGCCTGCGGGTATATGATGTCCCCTGAAAGCTGCCTTAAACTCTCTCCATTCCACTTCATGGTCAGCCGGTTGCATAGCAAGATAGTGGTCCCACCATGTCCGCGCGGGTCCGCGAAGCTGCTGAGTGGCGAACTGGACCTTAGTGACTTCTGAGGAAGCTCCATGGAGTAGTGGGAATTTGGATTCCACTACTCGCAACCACACATCTGCATCAAGGGGATCCTCTGCCCTTGTGAACAATGGGGGCTGGGTGCTGAGGAACTCTTGATAGGTAGCCACCGCGGGGTGACGCTGATGGTCTCCACCACCATAGTGCTGAGGTGGTGGCTGACGCTGAGCCAGCTGCCTCAAGATCTCATTCTGCTGAGCCATGAGCTCCTGCAGAGTGGGAGGCGGTGGCGGTGGAGGAACGTGCTCATTCTGGCCACGACGCTGCCTCCCGGCCATCTGAAAAAACCACATACATGCTTAACACCACATCTCCAAGTTCAAGATTTCATTTTACGAAGGAAAAAGTTAAAACAACATGATAGACTCCGGCTTCAACAAAAGGATTTTAAAAGGCACAAATTCTTCCTTCCAAATTTAAACTGATGACAGCATCCATCAAACAAGCTTTCAAGAGAGTTTAGCATGATTACATCAATTGTCCAAAAATGACTCAACTCTATCTAGCCTAGTACCCTAAGGGTTCAAAAGCTAAGCTAGCTGCGAGGAGTCCGACCATCCAACTTCTAATCCTATCCTAAAACCTAGTGAGCGAACGAAGCAACACTCGACTCGGGGGAAGGTGGTCTTCCCGAGCCAGCAGTGTCCACACTGGAGGCAGGCTCATCTCCTCCCTCAATGTCGACGTCCTCGTTGGCCTCCTGGTCCTGGATCTCCTGGTGATGCATGTCCAGGTGCTCGTTAGCCTTAGCAAGCTGCTGCTGAGTGTTAATGAGCTGATCCTCTAAAACCTCGATGGTGTTCTCCCTGGTACCCACTAGCTCCTCCAACTCATGAATCTCATCAGACAGCTGCTCCACTTGTAAATCTTTTTCTACCAGCTCCTGGGACAAGTCAACCACGAGCTCCTCCCTGTTGTCCAGGGTGATCTTGGTTGCCTCCAATAGTGCCATCAAATGAGACATTGCCTCTCCACGCATCACTTGCAGACGATACAGGGCGTTCATGCATCGCACCGACAAGTGAGCCGTGTGGCCTGGGTAGAGAGCCCAGATGTCCTTGGCATGCTCCACCCGATCCTTCCACATCGGGTCGTCCTCCTTTTCCGCGGGGAACAACCCAATGGGGTGGGTAGAGAGCTCCAAGGGATGGAACCCACAAAAAGTCGTCAACCCGTGCAGAGCGATCGCCTCGATCGTGTCCTCCGCCCGGTATCCGAAAGACTCGGAGTCCAGCGAACGCCAGCCTGGCTGCAGGGGATGAGGCTCCAAGATCATCCTCACCCTACAGCGGGGCACCCGGTGCTTCTCAAACTGCTGCACCGTGTACTGAGGGGGTGTCAAGTACCCGGCCCCCTGATGTACCTCCCATAAAATACGGGGAAAGCCCTCTCGTGCAAGTCCGTCAGTGTGGGTCAGTGTATTTCCGTCATCGGAGGATCCGTGGGAAGTCATCTGTGTACGATTAAGCGTAAGTAAAGGAAAAAAAGAATTATAAAAAGAACAAGGAAAAAATAAAACTCAGCGTTTCTCTAGTTAAATGAAAAGGCACTGGGGACCTAGTTGGTTGTTATCTTGTTTTTAAGTCCTTTTACTCAGTTATCCATTTGCTTAATTAAGAATGCATGCATGCTCGTTCTGAACGACCTCACCAGAAGAAAAAAGGAATAGGGAAGAACCCCCATCCTGTAAAAGTGGCCTGTAGGGCCTAGTTACTTAGCCACCTAGCTACCCTTCTATCATCCTAAGGCTTCACGTCCTAGGTCTATCCTGCTCGTCCTACTATCTATCCAACCTTGTTTCTACCAAATTTTACTTGGAAAATTGATGGTATTTACATTTTATTGATTCCTCTGTGGTGGTACAAGCTCCGATACAAGCTGTGGCGGAACTGCCCGAATTATTCCAACTTAAGTGCCTAAGCCCTGCCTTAGAGGCTAGACCACACTTAAATGGGAATAACCCGTCAATCCCTCGGATCTAGTCCGACACGGCCACTGACAGGATCAAGTACCACAGTCTCACTCGATGGTGAGTCACAGAGCAAATACAATAAAACATAAAACCATGCATGTGGGAGTATTAAATTATTACATCATCATCATCATCATCGGAGTTTTTGCAAAAGCAACCATCATTGTTCGAAGTGCAGCGGAATAAAACTAACGGCAAATAAACGGAGAGATGGGGAACCTGTCACATCACTCCTCGTGCTCCTCCTCAGCCGAGGCAGGGTCCCACTCGACAGTCCAACCCGGTGGTAAGGTGGACGGCCAAGTCACTCCAGCAACCATGTCCTCCAGAGAACCTGTAAAATTATGCCACAAGCAAGGCTGAGTATACTAATACTCAGCTAGACTTACCCGGTGTGAGGAGTCTACTCCTCTACCTCTAGACATGCAGCTGTTTGGCTGTGGGGTTTGGTTGCCAAAAGCACTAGCTGAGTTTCTAAATCAAGTTTTTAACTTTGTCAAAATTAAGCGTGACTCTCTTAAGGCTAAAAGTGTACTATCTACTCATACATAGTAGCAAGCATTATTAGCAATCAACATCTTATCAACTCATCATATTTCCACTTGTTACTCAATGCAGTACAATGGATCAAGCAGTCTCATTAGCTGCGAGAAGCAGACGATTCGAATCGAGTTTTTTTTAAACCTTGCAAGGTAAACCTAAACACACGACGTGGCGAGGCACTCCGTCCCCACTCACATCAACCGTCCCCATCGATTCCCTGGCAGCAGATCAGGGCTCACCGCCTTGGCGTACAATGCCTCACTGACCCCGACTGGCCGTCGTGCAGTGACCGCACTTGTACCCACCATAACCGGAATGGGAGACCACGTCTCAGGTCGCGTGAGGGGATATGTCCGCTGGCAGGTTCAATCAGGTACTAGGCTTACCGATTTACCATATTTCTCGGCATATGTTTAGTACGTTCAAAAGCTTGACACAGGTATCCGCACGTTAATCCTTATTCCCATTTTACCTCATAGACCACGTATCCCCATGGATCCGTGTCCACCAACCAACTATCAATGTGATAAGAAAAGTGGGTACAACCAATTCCTGACCTCCCGCGAGTGCTAGAAAAATCACTCGACTTCTACCGAGATCCCTAATTAGTAAGGCAGCTACTCGACCTAGCATACTAGTATCCATCTCAAAAAGGAATCCTGAGTTTATGCAACTAGGGTATCAATCAACTCCTACACCTAAGTGCACAGTCAATCCAACAATCATTAAGTGAAGTAAAATAGCATAAATAACAGGTTATGCATAAACCGGGGCTTGCCTTCCAAAGCTGTGGCAGGCAGATCCTCTGGTGCAGACTCTTGTGCTGGATCTGGGGCTACCTCCTGAGCAGCTCCTTGCTCCGGCACGAGGATGTACTCTCCGTCAGCAAGGTTACAGTCTATCGAAATGCAATGAACATGTATGTCATGATTATGCAGGATTTAATAATATTATGCTAAAGAGAACTGAGTTAAGAAGTAACTTAGGGTTTCTTAGTCTTGCAGGGCTTCCAGTGGGTTAGGCTTATTACTTTTTAGGCTTGGGTTTTTTAGTGAAGATAACATAGTGAATTGGTATTGTCTTGATACATTTTAGTGGACAGATTACAAAGGTTTTAGGATGACATTAATTTACATTATTCATTTTCCTTACTTTAACTCCCATTTAGGGTTTCTAGTGTAGGTTTGAACTACGACTGTTTTAATAATTTCCAAAAATTCTGTAAAAATTACAGTGGGTTGTCCTTTGCTATTCTAGCTTGTTTTAAGAATTTGAGGCTTAAAGTACAGGGCTAGGCCTTAAACAAAAATTACAAGAGTTATGCAAAAGGGGGCCACTTTACACTACATCTCTTAGTTAGGGTAGGTTTTGTCCTAAAGGTCATTTTTGCTGGCATCCCATGGTAGTAATAGGCTCCTGTGCTAAAAATCACAGAAAACTAAGGGGTGGTTATTTAGTTATGATTTTCTTAAGTTTAATGTCAAAAAGGTGCTTATAACTAACTTGTCATTTGAAAAATATCAAACAACAGATTTTGTATTTTTCCTATGTTCATAATTACCAAATATTAGTTATCCTAAGGTTTGAGGGGTTTTCACCTTAGAGTTATTTTTGTAGGGTTTTTCTAAGTTATCCTTAGTTTATTCAAATAAAAGGTTTCCTACTTATTTTTTTACTAAACCAGGGTATGATATATTTTTCCAGTGAACTACATTAAACAAGTATCCTAACAAAAATAGAGGTGCTCTCTGGTTCATTGTTTAAATTACATTTTCTATTTTTCTTAATCTTAAGCATATTATAAAATAATAGGTAAAAACTGACTTAGTGGAGTGGACAGAGGGATTCAACATTTTTACTTGGGTTAGTAGGTAGATATAAACTTCTCCAAATTTTTCTAACCCTAGTCAATTAGTATAACTATTTTTCTTTCTATTATTGAGCTTTTGGCCAAAACTATAATTAAATCAGAGCTTTAAAGTTTTCTATAGTACATAGGGGGTTTTATATTTTTCTTAAGTAGGCTACATTATTTAGAGTCTGACAAAATTGGTTTGACCAAATTTGGATGAGTTAAACAGAAGTTATGGATTTTCAAAGTTTCTGTTCAATTTAAAAACAGATTTGATAAAGGTTTTCTGGAAAAACAGTTTACACCGAGGTCCCTGGGTTTAAACTAAATCAACCTTCGCAAATCTACCCTCGCGCCACTATTCCCCTGTGTCTCTGACATTTCACAAAACCCCCTGATCTTCTCTCTCTCTCTCACCCACAGTCCTTCCCCTTACGCAAACAGTAACCGCGGGAAAGAAAAGGGTGGCGCGGCTTACCGGCGGCGAGGGAGGTCCGGCGAAGGGTGGGGTTGGCTCGGGGAGACTCTGGCGGTCACGGCGAGGTGCGGCTCGACGGCGGGGATGGCCGGAATCGCCCGGTCCACGCGTGCATGCGGGTGTTCTCGTCGGCGGCGAGTGTACCGGCCAAACCACGGCGAGCTGGTTCAATCCAAGGGCATGGTGAGCTTTACGGGGTAACGTAGCGACTGTATGCACAAGGAATCGAAAGATGGTTGAGTGGATTACCCGATCCACGTACTCCGGCGGGGTTGAGAGCTCCGGCGACCGTGGGCCAGCCTCTCCGGTGAAGCAAACTTCAATTCCTCGCTCGGGGAGCTTTACCGGGGTGTGCTTAGTCTTCTCCGAGGGCTGGCCGGGGTTGGGAAGGGCTCCACTGGCCGGTCTACTGTGGCAGGGGGATCGGGCGGCCGTGGACACGCTGCGCACGGGCAAACGGCGGCGAGCTGAGCTCCGGTGAGGTTTGAGTGTGCGCGGAAGAGTACAGTCGAAGTCTGGGAGGGTTTTATAGGCGCGGGCGCGGGCCATGGCGCTGGCTTGGCTCGGGCGCGGCGCTAGGCATGCGGGAGCGCGCGAGAGCGTGCTCTGGCGCGGGCAGAAGGCGTCGAACACGTGGAGGTGTGTTTCTTCCATTGTTCAAACATCTCGAGAGATCGCAAACGTGCGAATCTTGCCATGAATCCGGCGCAGACCTCTTCCTGGCACCTAGGGCTATCTCTCATGTGTGAGTTCCAATGGAGGATACGCCCTAGATCTGGAGGCTTGTCTCACTGCCCACCTTGCGGCAAAACTGATGCCAAATCCTATCAAGCGTCCAAGTCTCGGTGTCCACTTTTTCCAGGGGGTGCCTTATGTGGTATGCCACATTTTTGGTATAGATACTAAGTGGTTTTGGTGCCATCTTTAAGGTGAACACGGTTGATCTTTAGATTAGGGTTAAAAATTGGACTTAGAGAGAAATAGAGAGCTCTAGCTCTCCCTCCACTTGGAGATTTGAATAGGGGTTTCTCCAGGGGTCTTTTTGCAATATTCCCCCCCTAATTGATGGTTGTAAGGTTACTTAAGGTTTGGTTAACAATTACCCATGTTTTGCACATTTGCTCACTCTCTTTCCCCTTTTAACCATGGTTTTGGAAGATAGAGTTTAAGAGAGGTCTAGGGTTCTTCCCCCCTCTCCCTTCCAAGGTGGTAAGGGTATAAAGATTTGAGTAACAACTCTTAAGTCATTAACAAACTTTGATTAACACATGAGCTCCAAAGTTCTTATGTAGTTTCTTAAGTCTCTACCACATATGATCACAGCTCTTAATGCCAAGGTGGGTTCTAACCATGGTAACACCTGAGGTGTTACAATGGGAATAAATCTAATTCATAACATGGAGAGCGATAAATGAAGAAGAATCATATCCAATAGGCATAACATCATAAGTCATTGGATTGATTTTTCTTTTTATGTTATATTGCGCAACACCAAAGAGAAACTTATTCTCTACTAGTGAGACTGCATGAGTTTCTTAGATAAAAGCATTAGTCTCACTATTCTAGTTATAGAGAGAATTTTCCTTTTATAAGTGTCCTAAGGATTTGGATTCTTTACATGACACCTTATTCTTGGAATATCTCTCTATATCTAGAATCATGGCAATAACAAGATAATTAGTGTAAAATATGCCATGCGGTACTTACATCAATTTAAAGCATGTAGATTGCTATGGTATAGAAATGATGAATGTTCAATCTACCATATGGGAGGAATTTCTTCAAAGAATGGTGACATAATTTAAACATTTGAAGTGCTTTTCTTTTTCCTATGTGACTACACAAGACACATAAGAAATGATATTCTAAGATACTTTGCATTTAAAAACATAAATGTTACCATCCTTTGGCTTTCCTCCATGTTGTAGGCCTCGACTTTTTGGCATAGGATTAATTCCTTAATTCCTACAACATCAATATCTTTCCCGAGATGATATGAGTTTAAGACATAGTAATTTGAAAAATAGCCTTGGGTCAATCATGGATATAGATCATTGAAGATTGATAGCTTGAGTTAACAAGAATTGAATTAACTCTCTCAAGCACCCTAAAGCTTCATATCATCTCCTTCTCCTGCAAGGCTTGTCAAGCATATTTTGGTACCCATCTCTTGATGGGTCCATCAAGGTTAGTCAACAAAGATCTAGGAACCCAAACGTCCTTTGTGCTAGCACTAGGTAAACTCATTACCTTTCTAGCACAAGTTGCAATTTTGGGTTGCCTAGTTACATGAGAATTAATTGACAAGCTAGGAGTGAGATTGTTACCAATGGGACAATCCTTGCATTGATGTCCCTTCTTTCGGCATATGTAGCATAGGCGATCCTTAAGTTTTGAAGATTTCTTCTTTCCTTGTTTCTCTCTTGCTACATGGTTAGTGAATATTTTCTTTTCTAACATTATGCCTTTTTGTTTCAAATGGGGACAAGTTTTAATAAAGTGTCCCTTCTTTGAACATTTAAAACAAAGTTTATCATCCTTGTTAATAATCAAGCCATTTTTAATATAGGGACATGATCTAATCAAGTGCCCCTTTTCAAAGCATTCACTACACTTCTTATTTCTATTTGTATGAAGTGTGACTTGATTATTACCTTGGATGTTACCTTTTATGGAGGCATGGTTGAGGCTTTTGGGAAGAGGTATTGATTTTCTTCTTTTGTTTCCTCCTCTTGGCAATCCTCAAGTCCTTGACATTTTCTTCAAGGGATTTAGTGCATGGCACGGTTGTTCCCATCTCAAGCTTCTTCACCATGTGATCACGATTATCTTGAGAAGGTTGAGCAATGCATTTCCCTTTTAGTTGTGTCAAGCTCCTTATTAGCCTCTCATTTTCTTCTTTGAGCTTTTGATATGAATCATCGTTTGTTCCTGCAAACTCTAGCTCAAAAGAAGATTTGCTTGTCGACGGACAACAAGCATTAGCACATGGTAATGTAGTTTCAATTTGAATACATGTGCATGAGTGAGGTTGTTGGGTTTTTAAGTTTTCTATCACAACCTCATGAGCAATATTTAATATGATATGATCATCCATAAGATTTTCATGAGAATAGAGAAGCATATCATATTTTTCTTGAAAAGCTAGATTTTCAACTTTTAGCTTTTCTACTTGGTCCTTAAGCAAGGTATTCCTATTTACTAATTGAGCGATACAATGTAAAGTGTTATCTTGCTCAATTGAAATAGTTTCATACCTTTGGACCAAATCAACATGAGAGCACTTTAGCTCCTCATGTTCTTTAGTCAACTCGTCAAAGTGTAGCATTTTCATGGAGAGAGCATCTTCTAGCCTTTGATGAGCTTCGCTTTGCTCTCTCGCTCTTTCTAGAAGTTTTAGCATGACCGCCTTATCTTCTTGGCTTAGGCGAGCGTAGAGTTGCATGAAGCTTCTTTCTTCCTCCTCACCCTCGTTTGTGCTTCCGCTATCATTTTCATTAGCCACACAACATATGTGGGAATCAAGATGGGAAGACAAACCTTTTGGAGAGGTGGATTCATCTTTTGGTCTCCATCGGTTATTTTCTTCTTCTTCCTTGCAAGGGTTAGAATCACAAAGACCAAAGGAAGTAGAAGTACTATCATGTTTGGACTCATCAAATTTGCTTTTAATTCTCGTCCAAATATCATGCGCATCATGAATGGATTCATTATAATTTGATATGAAGGCACGATAATCTTCATTGCTAAGAGAATTACTTAAGATGTCATAAGCTAGGTAGTTTAAGCGAAAACATCTTTGATCCTCTTTGGAAATGATTTCTCCATTATAATTAGAGGGGAAGATACTCTTGTCTATGATTTGTTCTAATTGTGGATCTACGGTTCTAAAAGCATTTATCACTCTCGTAGACCAAGAACCATAATTAGAACAATCGGAAAGTAATATTTCAAGAGTTACCTCATTGTTCTCCTTCGGAGTTGTCTTCTTGTTCTTTTGGAATTTTCTACGAGCCATCACTTCGAGTTGTTAGACTCAATATGAAGTGCCTAGCTCTCATACCAATTGAAAGTCGCCTAGAGGGGGGTGAATAGGCGAAACCTAAAAATTAAAACTTTATCCCCCAACTAGATCCCTTGATTAGCGGTTAGAACAAGATATACAATTATCGGAGTATAAAAACTAAGTCCTTGCTTGTAAAGAGTATTGCTTTCAAATAATGCGGAATTGATAAATCAATACTATTAATAAGTCTATAAGAATAAATCACGAGGGTTTAGATAAGAAGAGCAATAACACAAGTTCTATCTTGCAAAGTGTTGCTTCACCAAATGATAACTTAACTCAAAGCAACACCAAATAATATTAGCAAAGAGTAGTGCAAGAAAAACTTAGAAAGGGAAAGAACACACAAATCACAAGCAATAAGCACACGGGACACGGGTGATTTGTTTTACCGAGGTTCGGCCCTCGAAGGCCTAGTCCCCGTTGAGGAGTCCACTAAGGACGGGTCTTTTTCAACCCTTTCCCTCTCTCCACCGATCACTCAAGATCGGCGAGCTCTTCTTCTTCTCAAGGATCACTTAAGACACCACAAGGACCACCACACTCTTTGGTGTCTCTTGATTTGCTTTTACAAGTCTCCAAAACTTTGGAGGAAGTTCAATGGGAGTCAAAACTCCACGCGCAAATGAACACAAAGATGTAGCACACACTATCTCTCAAAGAATCTCACAAGGCACTAGTGCTAAACTCAAATGAGTAGCTCTCTCTTTCTCGCTTTCTCTTTTGTGGCACTTGTGTTGGTTGTGGTGATCTAAATCTTGTGTATATGATGGATCAATGAATATATGTGGTTGGGAGGGCTTGAGTATGTCAACTAGATGACTTGGAATGATGCTTGGGCTCCCACACTGTCAGCGTTTCGAACCCGGGGGGTCCCTGGGTCGATGAGTAAATTGTCGCCGCGTGCCCCAGCCCAGATGGGTCGGCGCGAGACGGAGCACGAAGGGGGGAAGAAGCCAGAGGGAGACAGGCGTGAGAGGTGAAACCCGCGGCCTTCGTGTTTGTACCGCGCCTAGGTCGGGTGTGCTTGCAGTACGGGGTTACAAGCATCCATGCGGGAGGGAGCGAGCGGCCCTACGCGAGCGCCGTCCCGTCCTTCCCCACGCGGCCAACCTTCTGTAAGAGGGCCCTGGACCTTCCTTTTATAGACGTAAGGAAAGGATCCAGGTGTTCGTCGTCATCCGGGGCTGAGCCCGAGTCCGAGCCCTGGGTCGGGCGATGCGGAGTTCGTCGTCTTCCGGGGCTAAGCCCGAGTCCGAGCCCTAGGGTCGGGCGATGCGGAGTTCGTCCTCTTCCGGGGCTGAGCCCGTGTCCGAGCCCTGGGGTCGGGCGATGCGGAGTTCGTCGTCTTCCGGGGCTAAGCCGGAGTCCGAGCCCTGGGGTCGGGCGAAGCGGAGTTCGTCGTCTTCCGGGGCTGAGCCCGAGTCCGAGCCCTAGGGTTGGGCGAAGCGGAGTTTCCCATGGCGCCTGAAGCCGGACTTGTGTGGCGGAACTGCCCGAATTATTCCAACTTAAGTGCCTAAGCCCCGCCTTAGAGGCTAGACCACACTTAAATGGGAATAACCCGTCAATCCCTCGGATCTAGTCCGACACGACCACTGACAGGATCAAGTACCACAATCTCACTCGATGGTGAGTCACAGAGCAAATACAATAAAGCATAAAACCATGCATGTAAGAGTATTAAAATTATTACATCACCATCGGAGTTTTTGCAAAAGTAGTCATCATTGTTCGAAGTGCAGCGGAAATAAACTAACGGTAAATAAACAGAGAGATGGGGAAGCCTGTCCCATCACTCCTCGTGCTCCTCCTCAGCCGAGGTAGGGTCCCACTCGACAGTCCAACTCGGTGGCAAGATGGATGGCCAAGTCACTCCAGCAACCGTGTCCTCCAAAGAACCTGTAAAATTATGCCACAAGCAAGGCTGAGTATACTAATACTCAGCTAGACTTACCCGGTGTGAGGAGTCTACTCCTCTACCTCTAGACATGCAGTTGTTTGGCTGTGGGGTTTGGTTGCCAAAAGCACAAGCTGAGTTTCTAAATCAAGTTTTTAACTTTGTCAAATTAAGTGTGACTCTCTTAAGGCTAAAGATGTACTATCTACTCATACATGGTAGCAAACATTTTTAGCAATCAACATTTTGTATCATCTCATCACAATTCCACTTGTTACTCAATGTAGCAGCATGGATCAAGCAGTCTCATTAGCTGCGAGAAGCAGACGATTCGAATTGAATTTTTAAACCTTGCAAGGTAAACCTAAACACACGACATGTAGGGGCACTCCGTCCCCACACACATCAACCGTCCCCATCGATTCCCTGGCAACAGATCAGGGCTCACCGCCTTGGCGTACAATGCCTCACTGACCCCGACTGCCGTCATGCAGTGACCGCACTTGTACCCACTATAACCGGAATGGGAGACCACGTCTCAGGTCGCGTGAGGGGATATGTCTGCGGGCAGGTTCACTCAGGTACTAGGCTTACCGATTTACCATATTTCTCGGTATGTGTTTAGTACGTTCAAACGCTTGACTCATGGTACCACACCTTAATCCTTATTCAAGTTTTTACCCCGTGGACAACCAATCCCCATGGATTGTTGTCCACTACCAGCATCATTATGAGAAGAAAGTGGATACAACCAATTTCCTGACCTCGCGCGAGTGCTAGAAAACTCACTCGACTTCTACCGAGAGCCTAATTAATACAGCAGCTACTCGACTTAGCATACTAGTATTCATCTCAATGGGATTCCTGAGATCATGCAACTAGGGTTTCAAACAACTCCTACACTTAAGTGCACATTCAATCCTACAATCAATAAGTGTAGTAAAATAGCATAAATAACAGGTTATGCATAAACCGGGGCTTGCCTTCCAAAGCAGTGGCAGGCAGGTCCTCTGGTGCAGGCTCTGGTGCTGGGTCTAGGGTCACCTCCTGAGCAGCTCCTTGCTCCGGCACGAGGACGTACTCTCTGTCGGCATGGTTACAGTCTATCGAAATGCAATGAACATGTATGTCATGATTATGTAGGATTTAATAACATTATGCTAAGAGAAGAAAAACTAAGTTAATGAGCAGCTTAGGGTTTCTGGGTCATACGTGGCTTTTAATGGTTTATGCTTATCACTTCTAGGTTTAGGTTTTACTAGGGATAGGCACAGGGAATTGGTATTGCCTCTATATATTTCAGTGGACAAGTTATAAAGGGTTTTAGGGTGACACTAATTTTCTATTATTCATCTTTCCCTTTCTTTATTTTCTTTTTATGGTTTCTAGTGTAGGTTTGAACTACGACAGTGGTTTAATATTTTCCAAAAATTCTGTAAAAATTACAGTGGGCTGCCATGGGTCATTATAGCCTATTCTAGGAATTTGGGGTTTAAAATAAAAAGGCTATGATTTAGACAAAAATGGCAAAAATTGTGTAAAATGGGCCACCTTGCTCTACATCTCTTAATTAGGGTTGGGTTCTGCCCTAAGGGTTATTTTTGTTGGCATCTAACAATAATAATAGGCTTCTATGCCAAAAACCACATAAAGCTAAGGGATGGTTATTTAGTTATGATTTTCTAAAGTTTAATGCCCAAAAGGCACTTTCTACTACATTGTTATTTGAAAAATGTCAAACAGCAGATTTCATATTTTTTCTAAGTTCTTAATAACAAAACATTATATATCCCAAGGGGTGGGGTGTTTTCACCTAGGGGTTATTTTTGTAGGGTTTTCTAAGTTTTCCTTGTTTTATTAAGATAAATGGTATTCTACTCATTTTATACTAAACCAGGGCATAATAGATTTTTCTAGTGAACTACATTAAACAAGTACTCTAAAAAAAGTAGGGGTACCCTCTGGTTCATTATTTAAATCATCTTTTCTATTTTTCTTAACCTTAAGCATATTGTAAAATGATTGGCAAAAATTGGCTTAATGGGTTGGACAGAGAGGTTTAACATTTTTAAACAGATCAGTAGGTGGATATAAACTTCTCCAAAAATTTTTAACCTTAGTCAAATAGTGCAACTATTTTTATCCCTATTATTTAGTTTTTGGTCAAAACAACAATTAAATTAGAACCCTAAAGTTTTCTGTAGTACATAGGGGTTTTATATTTTTCTTAGGTAGTTTACATTATTTAGAGTCTTACAAAATTGGTTTGACTAAATTTGGATGAATAAAACAGAAGTTATGAATTAGTAAAGTTCTGTTCAAATTTAAAATCAGGTTTAATAAAGGTTTTCTGGAAAAGCAGTTTACACCGAGGACCCTGGGTTATTTCCAAACTAACTCTCTCAGATATACCCCCGTGTTACTATTCATTTGAGTCTCTGACATTTCACAAAACCCCCCAGACTTCTTTTCTTCTCCCCCGTGGTCCTTCCCTAGGTTTAAACAGTGCCCGCAAGAAAGAAAAGGGTGGCGCGGCTTACCGGCGGCGAGATAGGTCCGGCGAGGGGAGGGGTTGGCTCGGGGAGGCTCTGGCGGTCACAGCGATGTACGGCTCGACGGCGGGGATGGCCGGAATCGCTCGGTCCACATGCGCAGACGGGTGTCCTTGTCGGCGACGGGTGTGCCGGCCAAATCAAGGCGATCTGGTTCAATCCAATGGCACGGTGAGCTTCACGGGGTGACGTAGAGACTGTGTGCACAAGGAATCGGAAAATGGTTCAGTGGATTACCCGGTCCACGCACTCCGGCGGGGTTGTGAACTCCGGCGACCATGGACTGGCCTCTCTGGCGAAGCAGAGTTCGATTCCTCGCTCGGGGAGCTTCACCGAGGTGTGCTCACTCGTCTCCGAGGGTTGGACGGGGTTGGGAACGGCTGGGCTGGCCCATCTACGGCGGCAGGGGCTCTGGTGGTCGCGGACACGCCGTGCACGGGCAAACGACGGTGAGTTGAGCTCCGGTGAGGTTTGAGCGTGCGCGGAAGAGTGTGGTCGACGCCCGAGTGGGCTTTATAGGCGCGGGCGTGGGCCATGGCGTCGGCTGGCCTTTGGCGCAACGCGGGGCGCGTGCGGGCGTGCTTTGGCGTGCACAGAGCGCGTCGAACACATGGAGATTTTCTTCTGCCCGTGTTCCACAGCTCACCCAAGTCGCAAACGTGCGAATCTTGGCAAAAATCCGACGCGAGTCTTTTCCTGGCACCTAGGGCTGTCTCTCATCCGCGAGTTGCCATGGCAGATATGGCCTAGGTAGGGAGATCTTCGGTCGCCAAATCAGGTATGTCACTCTGCCCACCTCACGACAAAAACCATGCCAAGGCATGTCAAACGTCAAGGTCTCGGGCTCAACTTTTTCCAGTGGGTGCCCTAGGTGGTATGCCACATTTTTGGTATAGAACATAGGTGGTTTTGGTGTCATCTCCAAGGTGAACACGGCTGATCTTTAGTGTAGGTGTAGTTTTTGACTTAGAGAGAAATAGAGAGCTCTAGCTCTCTATCCACTTAAGGAATGGATTTGGGGTTTCTCCAGGGGTCTTTTTGCAACATTTCCTCCCCACAATTGCTGGTTATCAAGTTACTCAAGGTTTGGTTAAAGATTAACTCATGGTTTGCACATTTGCTTATTCTCTCCCCCTCTCAACCATGGTTTTGGAAGATAGGGTTCAAGAGAGGTCTAGGGTTTTTCCCCCTTCTTGCCAAAGGTAGTAAGTGCACAAAGGTTTGAGTGATGCTTTTTAGGTCATTAGCAAATCTTGGTTAACACATGGTATCCAAGGTTCTTATGTTCTCCTTAAGTTTTTACCACATGTGATCACAGTCCTTAGTACCAAGGTGTGCTCTAGCCATGCTAACACCTGAGGTGTTACAACTTGGCTGATGTCAGCCTCACTCTGTCGAGTGGCACGGCAGTTGGAGCGGCGCAGGCGGCGCTGTCCTCTTGTCAGGCCTGTTAGTGGAGCGGCGAAGTGACTATGGTCACTTCGGCTCTGTCGACTGGAGGGCGTGCGTCAGAATAAAGGTGTGAGGCCACCTTTGCATTAAATGCCCCTGCGATTCGGTCGGCTGGCGTGGCGACTTGGCCAAGGTTGCTTCTTGGTGAAGACTGGGCCTCGGGCGAGCCGAAGGTGTGTCTGTTGCCGTAGGGGGTCCTCGGGCGAGACGCAAATCCTCCGGGGTCGGCTGCCTTGCCCAAGGCTGGGCTCGAGCGAGGCGCGATCGCGTCCCTCGAATGGACCGATCCTTGACTTAATCGCACCCATCAGGCCTTTACAGCTTTGTGCTGATGGGGGTTACCAGCTGAGATTTAGGAGTCTTGAGGGTACCCCTAATTATGGTCCCCGACAGTAGCCCCCGAGCCTCGAAGGGAGTGTTAATACTCGCTTGGAGGCTTTTGTCGCACGTTTTTGCAAGGGGACTAGCCTTTCTCGGTTGCGTTTTGTGCCGGTGGGTGCGCGCGAGCGCACCCGCCGGGTGTAGCCCCCGAGGCCTCGGAGGAGTGGTTTGACTCCTTCGAGGTCTTAATGCGTTTCGCAATGCTTCGGCTGGTCTGGTTGTTCCCTCATGCGAGCTGGCCGTAGCCCGGGTGCACGGTCGGGTCCCATGTTCTCGAGCTGGTATGTTGACGCTGTCAACGGTTTGGCCGGAGCCGGGTTTGCGAGAGCAGCCCCCGAGCCTCTGCACAGGGCGAGAGGACGGTCAAGGACAGACTCGACTTTTTTACATACGCCCCTGCGTCGCCTTTCCGCAAGGAGGAGGGGGGGAAAAGCGCCATGTTGCCCTTGGAGGGTGCCGAACATGGTGTCTCCAGTGAGCTGCTAACGGGTAATCCGAGTGGACGCCCGTGCCCCATTTGTTAGGGGTCGGCTAGAGGCCCGAAGGCGCGCTCCAAAAGTACCTGCGGGTGATCTGCCAGACCCGGTCCCCTTTTGACGGGGTCCGAGGGCTCGATGCCTCCCTCTGATGGGATTCCGTTACAAGATCGTTCCCGCTGGTCTCGGAAATGTCCTAGGGTACCTCGGGAGCGTAGCCCGAGCCTTGGTTATGTATCGAACGTACCCAGGGTCATCCCTCGCTCTGCGTCTGAGGCGGCTATGAACCCTTCGTGGGCCAGCCTACGAACCCCTGATCAGTAGTGGGCGCGGAGCCCGAGTGGCCTGAGGCGGCCGTTGAACCCTTCCGAGGGGCCGGCCCTCGAACCTCTGACCAGTAGTGGGCGCGGAGCCCGAGCGCTCTGAGGCGGCTGTTGAACCCCTCCGAGGGGCCAGCCTTCGAACCTCTGATCAGTAGGGGGGCTCGGGGCCCGTTTCCTTCGCGGAGAAGGATCCCTTTCGGGGTATCCCCCTTTCCCGGTCCCTGCTGTAAGAGAGAGAAAGAGGAAAAGGGAAAGAATACGAAATTGAGATGATGTGGCGCACCTTTTTTGACGTGGTCATTACGGCAAAGGTGAAGCGTCGCTCGCTTCTCCTGCCAAAGGCGCCGCCTGTCCCACCGCGGAGTTAATGCGACGGGGCGAGTGGTTCGCGGGGCAGCCGTTGCGCGTGCGCGGGCTGTTCGAGGAACGGAACACGGGCGCGTCGTCTTCACGCCGTGAGAGAGGGTTCTCTCGCTGTCCCACGAGGTGACGTGAGCTTGGCTGACGATGTGACCGCTGCTTCTGCCCGCCTGCCACCGCCATTACTGCCGGCCCATTTTTGGCCGCATCGGCCGTCGTGCCTTCTCCCGCGGCTGACTGGCCCGTGATCGATGCGCCTGGCTGGCACTGTTGGGTCATACGCAGGGTTGCCTCGAGTCACGGTACTGGTTCCATAGTCGAGGAGGTGCGGTAGTGGCGCAAGGGGCGGTGCAGTTGCTCGCACGTAGCAACCGGCGCGCCGGTTGCATGACGTGCGGGCCTGGGCCTCCATGCTGGGTGCGTTGGAAGTTGGAGGGGCGCGCCCACTTGGCGCGGTTGCATGCCGCGTGCATGGCTGTCCGCCCTTTCGCCAGCTAGTCTGGGCGATAGTGGAGGAATGCTTCTAACCACCGGGCAGTTGCACGCACCGCGCGCGGCGGTTTGGCTTCTTCTGCCCTAGGCCAGCTTGCATGACGCGTGGGACCCAGCCCCCGTGCCATAGGGGGAGGACCTTGGAGCGTGTTGGAGAAGACTCAGCCCGCGATGGCTAAGGACGCAAGTGGGGAGAGTCGCCTTTAAAAGGAGGGTGATCCCCTTGAAAGGCGACCATGTCTTTGCGCCCCCTTATGCATCACGTCTTTCCACCTTCCGAGCCCCCGGATGGGGAACTCCCGCAATCCTTCCGCCTTGTCGTCGGAGGAACGCAACTTCGTGGAAGTTGGTACCTTTCAGCCATCGTTCGGCTTCAAGGATTTTCATCAGGCGGCCCGGCTGCATCCCCTCGCTGGTGGTCACCCAAGACGGTGACCACGAGCCCCTGGGTGGGGAGAAGCAGGTCGGGCTGCGGCCTCTGCCCCTCCCTCAGCTTCAAGGATGTTCATCATCAGTGCTGGGGAGGGGAGTGCGCCGAGTTGGGGTTGGTCCCTGCGTTGGCGGCGGCCCGCTCCTTCCCTCAGTGATCGGGGGGAAGGGCGTTTGCCGTTCGTGGCGCTCGTAGCTGCCGCGTGCCCGGCTTTCTAACCCGAGTGGCTTCGGAGCCGCTTCCGGCGCCGCCTTCCGCCACGGTAGCTGGAAGAGGTTTCTTCGCCGACTAGATATTCGGTGCCGCCCACGAACTGACCTCCAACTCTACGGCCTTCTGCCCGTCCTTGCCTCTCGAGTGAGGGCATGGGCGAGGGCCTTATGGCAGCAGCATCCGCCCTGAGGTCATCGCTGCTGCTGTTCGGCCCCCGAAGCAGAAGTCGTCGTCGTCGCTGCTGCTGGAGCGGGCGACGGCAAGCCATCCGTCGGCCTTCTGTTGCTCCGCAGGCCCCCCAATCGTGTGGGGTTGTTCGTACCTGTGGAGGTGGAACCGGAGTTCCATTTGTAATGGCACCTTGAATGCCGGTGTTTTGTTCATTGCAGCTGTCGGGGCCTGAACATGTATGTATTTTTGGCACGGAGCCATGTTTTTTCCTCATTTTGAGCACTAAGACTCGCCTGTCGGCTATCTGAACCACTTCACCAAGCGTGAGTCGCCTCGTGCAAAGGTGACGAGTGAGGTATCCGTATCCCGGAGGCGTAGGAGTCCCTCGGCTCGGTCGGCCTTGCCGTCCGAGGCTTCTCTTGCTTAGTTAAAGGAAACCCTCGGCCGCTCTTCGATGAGCCGAAGCTAGAGGTAGCGGTGTCAGCATGAACAGAGGCAAAGTTGGCTTCGAAAAGAAGATTTGGTCGGCCGGAGCCTGGCCGGGTCGTCCACTGGCGGGACCGACGCCGGAGTTGAGTTGCCGAGGCCACAAACCGAGCCGATGTCCTCGGGGGACAGCTGGCTGAGGCTTCGGGGTGACCGGCCCGAGCCATCTGCTCGAGCCGGATTCCTGGAGAAGGCCCTGGCAGCGATGGCCCGGGTGTGGTGCTAATGTCGTCCTTCAGAGTGGAGATCCTCCGACCGCGTCGCTGTCCGAGGCTAGGTCGGACCTTGCCGAAGGTGTAGTTGACGCCGAGGGTGCTGCTGCTCCCTTCAATTGTCAAGATCCGAGCCTGCAGGATCGGATTATCTTGTATGTGTGTATGTTTTCTACGGCCACCGAGGCCCAAACACACCATCGTCGTGTTGTAAAACTGCGTTTCTTTTCCCCTTGTTTCGAGTATCTGGACTTATTTGTCGGTAACAGAATTGTTTGTGCGAGCGAGAGTTACTTTTCACGGAAGGTGATGAGTGAGGTATCCGTATCCCGGAGGCGTAGGAATCCCTCGGCTCAGTCGGCCTTGCCGCTTACGTGCACTCTTACTCGTCCATAGGGTTATGTCACCGACGCAGTCGAGAAGGCCCGAAAAATCGTTTCGGAAGAGGGGCTTTCGAGCGTGAAGACTTGTTCGGTCCACGGAATCACCTATCCGAGGGCGAGTTACTTATCGCAGAAGGTGATGAGTGAGGTATCCGTATCCCGGAGGCGTAGGAGTCCCTAGACTCGGTCAGCCTTGGCTGCTTACGTGTACTCCGTCGTTTTCAGGATCCACTTTCGAAGTAGTCGAAAAGCACGAACGACATTCTGGCAGAAAAGATCTTTTTTCGAGGAAAATTTTGACAAAGAGGGGGTTCCCCCTTTTAGCCCCCGAGGGAGGGTCGGGCTTTGCCGGGGCAAGGCTGACCCTTCCTTGATGACTAGACTTTGTGTGTGAACGAGGCGTATGAACGACTTGAAAGCATCTTAAGGGTAGAAGCGACGTAGCTGTTGGATGTTCCAAGCGTTGCTGTAGACCTCGCCTTGACTGTTGGCCAGCTTGTATGTTCCGGGCTTCAGAACCTTGGCGATGACGAACAGCCCTTCCCAGGGAGGCATGAGCTTGTGCCGCCCTCGGGCGTCTTGTCGCAGCCGAAGCACCAGGTCGCCCACCTAGAGGTCTCGGGACCGAACCCCTCGGGCGTGGTAGCGTCGCAGGGACTGCTGGTACCGCGCCGAGTGTAGTAAGGCCATGTCCCGAGCCTCTTCCAGCTGGTCCAGTGAGTCTTCTCGATTAGCTTGATTGCTTTGGTCGGTGTAAGCCCTCGTCCTCGGGGAACCATATTCTAAGTCTATGGGCAAGATGGCCTCGGCCCCATAGACTAGAAAGAACGGTGTGAAGCCCGTGGCTCGGCTCGGCGTTGTCCTCAGACTCCAGACCACCGAGGGGAGTTCCTTCATCCATCGCTTGCCGAACTTGTTGAGGTCGTTGTAAATCCGAGGCTTGAGTCCTTGTAGAATCATGCCGTTGGCACGCTCTACTTGCCCATTCGTCATGGGGTGAGCCACGGCGGCCCAGTCCGCCCGGATGTGGTGATCCTCGCAGAAGTCCAGGAACTTTCTACAGGTGAACTGGGTGCCGTTGTCGGTGATGATGGAGTTCGGGACCCCAAAGTGATGGATGATGTTGGTGAAGAACGCCACCGCCTGTTCGGACCTGATGCTGTTTAGGGGTCGGACCTCGATCCACTTGGAGAATTTGTCGATGGCGACCAGCAGGTGCGTGTAGCCCCCGGGTGCCTTCTGCAAGGGGCCGACGAGGTCCAGACCCCAGACAGCAAACGACCAGGTGATGGGTATGGTCTGCAGAGCATGAGCGGGCAGGTGGGTCTGCCTTGCATAGAACTGACACCCTTCGCAGGTGCGAAGAATTCTCGTGGCGTCGGCCACCGCCGTCGGCCAGTAGAAACCTTGTCGGAAGGCGTTTCCAACAAGGGCTCGAGGTGCTGCGTGATGGTCGCAAGCCCCCGAGTGTATCTCTTGTAAGAGCTCCTGGCCTTCGGCGACGGAAATGCATCGCTGGAGGATGCCCGAGGGGCTGCGGTGGTAGAGCTCCTTCCCGTCTCCCAGCAAGACGAACAACTTGGCGCGCCGCGCCAACCGCCGAGCTTTGGCTCGGTCGAGGGGTAGCTCTCCTCGGTGGAGATATTGCAGGTACGGGGTCTGCAAGTTTCGATTAGGCGTGACCCCGCTCCGCTCCTCCTCGATGCGCAGTGCCTCACCCTCGGGGGCGAAGGGTGCCTCGGGCCGAGCCGAGGGTGCCTCGAACTGAGCCGAGGGTGCCTCGGGCTGGGCCGAGGCCTTCTCAGGCTCAGGCGTGTCGTCGGTCTTGACGGAGGGTTGATGCAGGTCTCGGGAGAAGACGTCCGGGGGAACCGTTGTTCGTCCCGAGGCTATTTTAGCCAGCTCGTCCGCAGTCTCGTTGTAGCGTCGGGCGATGTGGTTGAGCTCGAGCCCATAGAACTTATCTTCCAGGCGCCGAACCTCATCGCAGTAGGCTTCCATCTTCGGGTCGTGGCAGTGGGAGTTCTTCATGACTTGGTCGATGACGAGCTGCGAGTCACCGCGAGTGTCGAGGCGTCGGACCCCTAGCTCGATGGCGATGCGCAACCCGTTGACCAAAGCCTCGTACTCAGCCACATTGTTGGACACCGGGAAGTGGAGGCGTAGCACATAGCGTAGGTGCTTCCCGAGGGGCGAGATGAAGAGCAGCCTGCGCCTGCTCGTGTCTTCATCAGCGACCCGTTGAAAAACATGGTCCAGAGTTTCGGTTGGATCGGAGCCGTTGGGAGCTGGGTGTCGACCCATTCAGCCACAAAGTCCGCCAACACCTGGGACTTGATGGCCTTCCGAGGGGCGAACGAGATCGTCTCGCCCATGATTTCCACCGCCCACTTTGAATTCTACCCGAGGCCTCTCGGCACTGGATGATCTTTCCCAGGAGGAAGGATGACACCACAGTTAATGAATGAGACTCGAAGTAGTGTCGCAACTTCCGCAGTGTTAGGATCACCGCGTACAGCAGCTTCTAGATTTGTGGGTAGCGGATCTTGGTCTCGGACAGTACCTCACTGATGAAGTAAACTGGCCTCTGGACGGGCAATGCATGCCCCTCTTCTCGTCTCTCAACCACAATCGCGGCGCTAACCACCTGAGTGGTCGCGGTGACGTAGATCAAGAGGGCTTCTCCGGCAGCGGGGGGCACCAAGATGGGCGCGTTCGTGAGGAGCGCCTTCACGTTACCGAGGGCTTCTTCAGCCTCAGAGGTCCAAGTGAAGCACTCAGCCTTCCTTAAGAGGCGGTACAGAGGCAGGCCTCTTTCGCCGAGGCGCGAGATGAAACGGCTCAGAGCCGCAAGGCATCCCGTGACTCTCTGTACGCCTTTCAAGTCCTTGATGGGCCCCATGCTGGTGATGGCCGCGATCTTCTCCGGGTTGGCCTCGATGCTCCGCTCGGAGACGATGAACCCCAAGAGCATGCCTCGGGGAACCCTGAAGACACACTTCTTGGGATTGAGCTTCACGTCTTTCGCCTTGAGACATCGGAATGTCACTTCAAGGTCGGAAAGGAGGTCGAAGGCTTTCCTCGTCTTGACTACGATGTCATCGACGTAGGCCTCGACCGTTCGGCCAATGTGTTCGCCGAACACGTGGTTCATGCACCGTTGGTACGTTGCACCCGCATTCCTCAAACCAAACGGCATGGTAACATAGCAGTACATGCCGAAAGGTGTGATGAAAGAAGTCGCGAGCTGGTCGGACTCTTTCATCCTAATTTGGTGATACCCTGAGTAGGCATCGAGGAAAGACAGGGTTTCGCACCCAGCAGTGGAATCCATGATTTGATCGATGCGAGGTAGAGGGTAGGGAACTTTCGGACATGCCTTGTTTAGACCAGTGTAGTCTACACACATCCGCCATTTCCCTCCTTTCTTTCTCACAAGCACAGGGTTGGCAAGCCATTTGGGATGGAATACCTCTTTGATGAACCCTGCCGCCATTAGCTTGTGGATCTCCTCGCCTATGGCTCTGCGCTTTTCTTCGTCGAATCGGCGCAAAGGCTGCTTCATGGGTCCGGCTCCAGCTCGGATATCCAGCGAGTGCTCGGCAACATCCCTCGGTATGCCAGGCATGTCCGAGGGACTCCACGCGAAAACGTCGGCGTTCGCACAGAGAAAGTCGACGAGCACTGCTTCCTATTTGGGATCGAGCTCGGAGCCGATCTGGATTTGCTTGGAGGTGTCGTTGCTTGGGTCGAGAGGGACGGATTTAACCGTCTCCGCTGGCTCGAAGTTGCCGGCGTGGCGCTTCACGTCTGGCACCTCCTTAGAGAGGCTCTCCAGGTCGGCGATGAGGGCCTCGGCGTACTCCACGCACTCCACGTCGCATTCGTACGCGTGTCGGTACGTGGGGCCGACGGTGATGACCCCGTTGGGGCCCGGCATCTTGAGCTTGAGGTAGGTGTAGTTGGGGACGACCATGAACTTAACGTAGCAGGGCCTCCCCAGTACTGCGTGGTAGGTTCCTCGGAACCCAACCACCTCGAACGTGAGGGTCTCCCTTCGGAAGTTGCAGGGCGTCCCAAAGCAGACGGGTAGATCGAGTTGTCCGAGGGGCTGGACGCGTTTCCCGGGGATGATCCCGTGAAAAGGCGCAGCGCCTGCCTGAACCGAGGACAGATCGACACGCAGGAGCCCGAGGGTCTCGGCGTAGATGATGTTGAGGCCGCTGCCTCCGTCCATGAGGACCTTGGTGAGCCTGACGTTGCCGATGACGGGGTCGACAACGAGCGGGTATTTTCCCGGGCTCGGCACGCGGTCGGGATGGTCGCCCTGGTCAAAGGTGATGGGCTTGTCGGACCAGTCTAGGTAGACTGGCGCCGCCACCTTTACCGAGCAGACCTCCTGACGCTCTTGCTTGCGGTGCCGAGATGAGGCGTTCGCCACTCGCCCACCATAGATCATGTAGTAGTCGTGGACCTCGGGGAACTCTCCTGCCTTGTGATCTTCCTTCTTATCGTCGTCGCGAGCCCTGCCACCCTCTGCGGGTGGCCCGGCCTTGTGAAAGTGGTGCCGAAGCATGGCGCACTCCTCAAGGGTGTGCTTGACGGGCCCCTGATGATAGGGGCACGGCTCCTTGAACATCTTGTCGAAGAGGTTGGCACCTCCGGGAGGTTTTCGAGGGTAATTGTACTCGGCGGCGGCGACAAGGTCCGCGTCGGCGGCGTCACGTTTCGCTTGCGACTTCTTCTTGCCTTTCTTCTTGGCGCCGCGCTGAGTTGACGCCTCGGGGACATCTTCCGGTGGGCGGCCCTGGGGCTGCTTGTCCTTCCGGAAGATGGCCTCAACCGCCTCCTAGCCAGAGGCGAACTTGGTGGCGATGTCCATCAGCTCGCTCGCCCTGGTGGGGGTCTTGCGACCCAGCTTGCTCACCAGGTCGCGGCAGGTGGTGCCGACGAGGAACGCGCCGATGACATCCGAATCGGTGATGTTGGGCAGCACGGTGCGCTGCTTTGAGAATCGCCGAATGTAGTCCCGGAGAGACTCTCCCGGCTGCTGTCGGCAGCTTCGGAGATCCCAGGAGTTTCCAGGGTGCACGTACGTGCCCTGGAAATTGCCGGCGAAGGCCTGGACCAGGTCGTCCCGGTTGGAGATCTGCCCTGGAGGCAGGTGCTCCAGCCAGGTCCGAGCGGTATCGGAGAGGAACAGGGGGAGGTTGCGGATGATGAGGTTATCATCGTCTGTTCCACCCAGGTGGCAGGCCAACCGATAGTCTACGAGCCACAGTTCCGGTCTCGTCTCCCCCGAGTACTTTGTGATAGTAGTCGGGGTTCAGAACCGGGTCGGGAACGGCGCCCGTCATATGGCGCGGCTGAAAGCCTGCGGACCGGGTGGTTTGGGCGAGGGACTCCGATCCTCCCCGCTGTCGTAGCGTCCCCCACGCCTGGGGTGGTAGCCTCGGCGCACCCTCTCGTCGAGGTGGGCCTGACGGTTGCGGTGATGGTGCTCGTTGCCGAGGCGACACGGGGCCGCAGGCGCTGTGTTGCGCGTGCGCCCGGTGTGGACCGAGGCTTCCCGCGTGAATCGGGAAGTCGCGGCGCGATGTTCTGAGGGGCACCCCTGCCTTCGGGAGGCGGAGCTTTCGGCCCGTCGGACCGCGGCATCCTCCAGGAGATTCTTGAGCTCTCCCTGAATACGCCGCCCCTCGGTGGTTGATGGCTCCGGCATCGCGCGGAGAAGTATTGCCGCTGCAGCCAGGTTCTGGCCGACTCCACTGGAAGTGGGTGGCGGCCTTACCCTGACATCATCGGCGATGCGGTGCTGGAAGCCCTGGGGAGATGACGCACTTCTCCGGCCGGAGGTTGGCCCACCCATTCCTGCCCGATGTCCCGGCGGATCGGCTCAAGTGTTCCTGCTCCCTCGTCGAGCCTGGCCTGCATCTCGCGGATTTGCTCGAGCTGTGGGTCATGACCCCCCACCGGGACGGGGACCACAGCTAGCTCCCGAAGGATGTCAACACGAGGCACGGGCCTAGGGAGATCACTGTTCTCCGGCATACCAAGATGGTTGCCTTCGTCGGGACCCCCTAGATCGACGTGGAAACATTCACGACTTGGGCCGCAGTCCTCGTCGTCGAGGCTGCGGCTACCGTCGGAACAGTCAGAAAGGCAATAGTCGCATGCGGTCATGAAGTCCCGCATGGCATTGGGGTTACCAAGTCCGGAGAAATCCCAACAGAAGTCGGGCTCGCCATCTTCCTCGGACCCCGAGGGCCTGTAGGTCGAGACGGCCGTCAATCGGTCCCAGGGTGACCGCATACGATACTCCAGAGGGTTTGGACTCGCCTCTATGAAAGCATCCATCGAAGTGAAGTCGCTTGGTGGGTCGAGGCTGAATCCAAAAGGCGCGAGATGGGAATCGGTTGGTACCTCTTGGTCGACGAGCGGTGACGAAGTCACTTCAGGGACTGACTGCACCGTCGTCTCAGGTACGAGGGTGACGCCCAGCAAGTCCTTCGCGAGCGTGCTGGCGTCGTCTGTTTGCTTGGGGTTGGCGTGTTGCGGGGAGACGGCGCTCGTCTTCGTCTCAGACGCAAGGTCGATGCTCGACGTACCCCCCGTTGGGGCACCGGCGCCGTCGACTCGCTCGACAGCCGACGGGGTGCCGCCTCCTGCTTGGCCTTGGTTGCCCCGCCTCCTCCTCCGTCGGCGGGGGAGGGGACGGGACAAGCCCGAATGTTGTTCTTCCACCACGTGGGGAAGACGTCATCGATTCCACCGCTGGCGGGCGGGTTGTCGTCCGTCATTGTCGCTATCGCGCGGCGGGGGAAGGAGTACCATGTCGTAGCTGCCGTCGAGGGACAGGAACTCAAGATTCCCGAAACGGAGCACCGTCCCGGGCTGGAAAGGTTGCTGGAGACTGCCCATCTGGAGCTTGACGGGAAGCTGTTCGTCAACACGCAGAAGGCCCCTACTTGGCGCGCCAACTATCAGCGTTTCGAACCCGGGGGGTCCCTGGACCGACGAGTAAATTGTCGCCGCGTGCCCCAGCCCAGATGGGTCGGCGTGAGACGGAGCGCGAAGGGGGGAAGAAGCCGGAGGGAGACAGACGTGAGAGGTGAAACCCGCGACCTTCGTGTTTGTCCCACGCCCAGGTCGGGTGCGCTTGCAGTAGGGGGTTACAAGCGTCCACGCGGGAGGGAGCGAGCGGCCTTACGCGAGCGTCGTCCCGTCCTTCCCCGCGTGGCCAACCTTCTGTAAGAGGGCCCTGGACCTTCCTTTTATAGACGTAAGGAAAGGATCCAGGTGTACAATGGGGGGTGTAGCAGTGTGCTAACGTGTCTAGCGGAGGAGAGCTAGTGCCCTAAGTACATGCCATCGTGGCAGCCGGAGAGGTTTTGGCACCCGTTTCGTGTGGTGTCGTGGCCGTCGGAGGAGCGCTGGAGCCTGGCAGAAGGACAGCTGTCGGGGCTGTCGAGTCCTTGCTGACGTCTTCTTGCTTCCGTAAGGGGGCTGAGAGCCACCGTCGTCATGGAGCGTGCGGGGCACCATCATTACTTGTCTAGCGGAGCGAGCCAGATGGGACGCCGGTCTTGTTCCCCGTAGCCTAAGTCAGCTTGGGGTAGGGTAATGATGGCGACTCCCATGACGTGGTCGGTCTGAGCCCTGGGTTGGGCGAGGTGGAGGCTCCTCCGAGGTCGAGGTCGAGTCTGTCTTCCAAGGCCGAGGTCGAGTCCGAGCCCCTGGGTCGGGCGAGGCGGAGACCGTCGGCTGAGGCCAGGGCTGAGTCCGAGCCCTGGGGTCGGGCGAAGCGGAGTTCGTCGTCTTCCGGGGCTGAGCCCGAGTCCGAGCCCTGGGGTCGGGTGAAGCAGAGTTCGTCGTCTTTCGGGGCTGAGCCCGAGTCTGAGCCCTGGGGTCGGGCGATGCGGAGTTCATCGTCTTCCGGGGCTGAGCCCGAGTCCGAGCCCTGGGGTCGGGCGATGCGGAGTTCGTCGTCTTCCGGGGCTAAGCCCGAGTCCGAGCCCTGGGGTCGGGCGATGTGGAGTTCGTCGTCTTCCGGGGCTGAGCCCGAGTCCGAGCCCTGGGGTCGGGCGATGCGGAGTTCGTCGTCTTCCGGGGCTAAGCCCGAGTCCGAGCCCTGGGGTCGGGCGAAGCGGAGTTCGTCGTCTTCCGGGGCTGAGCCCGAGTCCGAGCCCTGGGGTCGGGCGAAGCGGAGTTTCCCATGGTGCCTGAGGCCGGACTTGTGTGGCGGAACTGCCCGAATTATTCCAACTTAAGTGCCTAAGCCCCGCCTTAGAGGCTAGACCACACTTAAATGGGAATAACCCGTCAATCCCTCGGATCTAGTCCGACACAGCCACTGACAGGATCAAGTACCACAATCTCACTCGATGGTGAGTGACAGAGCAAATACAATAAAGCATAAAACCATGCATGTAAGAGTATTAAAATTATTACATCACCATCGGAGTTTTTGCAAAAGTAGTCATCATTGTTCGAAGTGCAGCGGAAATAAACTAACGGTAAATAAACAGAGAGATGGGGAAGCCTGTCCCATCACTCCTCGTGCTCCTCCTCAGCCGAGGTAGGGTCCCACTCGACAGTCCAACCCGGTGGCAAGATGGATGGCCAAGTCACTCCAGCAACCATGTCCTCCAGAGAACCTGTAAAATTATACCACAAGCAAGGCTGAGTATACTAATACTCAGCTAGACTTACCCGGTGTGAGGAGTCTACTCCTCTACCTCTAGACATGCAGTTGTTTGGCTGTGGGGTTTGGTTGCCAAAAGCACAAGCTGAGTTTCTAAATCAAGTTTTTAACTTTGTCAAATTAAGTGTGACTCTCTTAAGGCTAAAGATGTACTATCTACTCATACATGGTAGCAAACATTTTTAGCAATCAACATTTTGTATCATCTCATCACAATTCCACTTGTTACTCAATGTAGCAGCATGGATCAAGCAGTCTCATTAGCTGCGAGAAGCAGACGATTCGAATCGAATTTTTAAACCTTGCAAGGTAAACCTAAACACACGACATGTAGGGGCACTCCGTCCCCACACACATCAACCGTCCCCATCGATTCCCTGGCAACAGATCAGGGCTCACCGCCTTGGCGTACAATGCCTCACTGACCCCGACTACCGTCGTGCAGTGACCGCACTTGTACCCACCATAACCGGAATGGGAGACCACGTCTCAGGTCGCGTGAGGGGATATGTCTGCGGGCAGGTTCACTCAGGTACTAGGCTTACCGATTTACCATATTTCTCGGTATGTGTTTAGTACGTTCAAACGCTTGACTCACGGTACCACACCTTAATCGTTATTCAAGTTTTTACCCCGTGGACAACCAATCCCCATGGATTGTTGTCCACTACTAGCATCATTATGAGAAGAAAGTGGATACAACCAATTTCCTGACCTCGCGCGAGTGCTAGAAAACTCACTCGACTTCTACCGAGAGCCTAATTAATACAGCAGCTACTCGACTTAGCATACTAGTATTCATCTCAATGGGATTCCTGAGATCATGCAACTAGGGTTTCAAACAACTCCTACACTTAAGTGCACATTCAATCCTACAATCAATAAGTGTAGTAAAATAGCATAAATAACAGGTTATGCATAAACCAGGGCTTGCCTTCCAAAGCAGTGGCAGGCAGGTCCTCTGGTGCAGGCTCTGGTGCTGGGTCTGGGGCCACCTCCTGAGCAGCTCCTTGCTCCGGCACGAGGACGTACTCTCCGTTGGCAAGGTTACAGTCTATCGAAATGCAATGAACATGTATGTCATGATTATGCAGGATTTAATAACATTATGCTAAGAGAAGAAAAACTAAGTTAATGAGCAGCTTAGGGTTTTGGGGTCATACGTGGCTTTTAATGGTTTATGCTTATCACTTCTAGGTTTAGGTTTTACTAGGGATAGGCACAGGGAATTGGTATTGCCTCTATATATATCAGTGGACAAGTTATAAAGGGTTTTAGGGTGACACTAATTTTCTATTATTCATCTTTCCCTTTCTTTATTTTCTTTTTATGGTTTCTAGTGTAGGTTTGAACTACGACAGTGGTTTAATATTTTCCAAAAATTCTGTAAAAATTACAGTGGGCTGCCATGGGTCATTATAGCCTATTCAAGGAATTTGGGGTTTAAAATAAAAGGCTATGCTTTAGGCAAAAATGGCAAAAGTTGTGTAAAATGGGCCACCTTGCTCTACATCTCTTAATTAGTGTTGGGTTCTGCCCTAAGGGTTATTTTTTTTGGCATCTAACAGTAATAATAGGCTTTTGTGCCAAAAACCACATAAAGCTAAGGGATGGTTATTTAGTTATGATTTTCTAAAGTTTAATGCCCAAAAGGCACTTTCTACTACATTGTTATTTGAAAAATATCAAACAGCAGATTTCATATTTTTTCTAAGTTCTTAATAATAAAACATTATATATCCCAAGGGTTGGGGTGTTTTCACCTTGGGGTTATTTTTGTAGGGTTTTTCTAAGTTTTCCTTGTTTTATTAAGATAAAAGGTATTCTACTCATTTTATACTAAACCAGGGCATAATAGATTTTTCTAGTGAACTACATTAAACAAGTACTCTAACAAAAGTAGGGGTACCCTCTGGTTCATTTTTTAAATCATATTTTCTATTTTTCTTAACCTTAAGCATATTGTAAAATGATTGGCAAAAATTGGCTTAATGGGTTGGACAGAGAGGTTTAACATTTTTAAACAGATCAGTAGGTGGATATAAACTTCTCCAAAAATTTTTAACCTTAGTCAAACAGTGCAACTATTTTTATCCCTATTATTTAGTTTTTGGTCAAAACAACAATTAAATTAGAACCCTAAAGTTTTCTGTAGTACATAGGGGTTTTATATTTTTCCTAGGTAGTTTACATTATTTAGAGTCTGACAAAATTAGTTTGACTAAATTTGGATGAATAAAACAGAAGTTATGAATTAGTAAAGTTCTGTTCAAATTTAAAATCAGATTTAATAAAGGTTTTCTGGAAAAGCAGTTTACACCGAGGACCCTGGGTTATTTCCAAACTAACTCTCTCTGTTATACCCCCGCGTTACTATTCATTTGAGTCTCTGACATTTCACAAAACCCCCCAAACTTCTTTTCTTCTCCCTCGCGGTCCTTCCCTAGGTTTAAACAGTGCCCGCAAGAAAGAAAAGGGTGGCACGGCTTACCGGCGGCGAGATAGGTCCGGCGAGGGGCGGGGTTGGCTCGGGGAGGCTCTGGCGGTCACAGCGATGTACGGCTCGACGGCGGGGATGGCCGGAATCGCTCGGTCCACGTGCGCAGGCGGGTGTCCTTGTCGGCGGCGGGTGTGCCGGCCAAATCAAGGCGATCTGGTTCAATCCAATGGCACGGTGAGCTTCACGGGGTGACGTAGAGACTGTGTGCACAAGGAATCGGAAAATGGTTCAGTGGATTACCCGGTCCACGCACTCTTGGGGGTTGTGACCTCCGGCGACCGTGGACTGGCCTCTCCGGCGAAGCAGAGTTCGATTCCTCGCTCGGGGAGCTTCACCGAGGTGTGCTCACTCATCTCCGAGGGTTGGACGGGGTTGGGAACGGCTGGGCTGGCCGGTCTACGGCGGCAGGGGCTCTAGTGGCCGCGGACACGCCGTGCACTGGCAAACGACGGTGAGTTGAGCTCCGGTGAGGTTTGAGCGTGCGCGGAAGAGTGTGGTCGACGCCCGAGCGGGCTTTATAGGCGTGGGCCATGGCGTTGGCTGGCCTTTGGCGCGACGCGGGGCGCGCGCGGGCATGTTCTGGCGTGCACAGAGCGCGTCGAACACGTGGAGCTTTTCTTCTGCCCGTGTTCCACAGCTCACCCAAGTCGCAAACGTGCGAATCTTGGCAAAAATCCGGCACGAGTCTTTTCCTGGCACCTAGGGCTGTCTCTCATCCATGAGTTGCCATGGCAGATATGGCCTAGGTAGGGAGATCTTCGGTCGTCAAATCAGGTATGTCACTCTGCCCACCTCGCGACAAAAACCATGCCAAGGCATGTCAAACGTCAAGGTCTCGGGCTCAACTTTTTCCAGTGGGTGCCCTAGGTGGTATGCCACATTTTTGGAATAGAACATAGGTGGTTTTGGTGCCATCTCCAAGGTCAACACGGCTGATCTTTAGAGTAGGTGTAGTTTTTGACTTAGAGAGAAATAGAGAGCTCTAGCTCTCTATCCACTTAAGCAATGGATTTGGGGTTTCTCCAGGGGTCTTTTTGCAACATTTCCTCCCCACAATTGCTGGTTATCAAGTTACTCAAGGTTTGGTTAAAGATTAACTCATGGTTTGCACATTTGCTTATTCTCTCCCCCTCTCAACCATGGTTTTGGAAGATAGGGTTCAAGAGAGGTCTAGGGTTTTCCCCCTTCTTGCCCAAGGTAGTAAGTGCACAAAGGTTTGAGTGATGCTTTTTAGGTCATTAGCAAATCTTGGTTAACACATGGTCTCCAAGGTTCTTATGTTCTCCTTATGTTTTTACCACATGTGATCACAGTCCTTAGTACCAAGGTGTGCTCTAGCCATGGTAACACCTGAGGTGTTACAACTTGGCTGTTGTCAGCCTCACTCTATCGAGTGGCACGGCAGTCGGAGCGGCGCAGACGATGCTGTCCTCTTGTCAGGCCTGTCAGTGGAGCGGCGAAGTGACTACGGTCACTTCGGCTCTGTCGACTGGAGGGCGTGCATCAGGATAAAGGTGTCAGGCCACATTTTCATTAAATGCCCCTGCGATTCGGTCGGCTGGCGTGGCGACTTGGCCAAGGTTGCTTCTTGGTGAAGACTAGGCCTCGGGCGAGCCGAAGGTGTGTCCGTTGCCGTAGGGGGTCCTCGGGCAAGACGCAAATCCTCCGGGGTCGGCTGCCCTTGCCCGAGGCTGGGCTCGGGCGAGGCGCGATCGCGTCCCTCGAATGGACCGATCCTTGACTTAATCGCACCCATCAGGCCTTTGCAGCTTTGTGCTGATGGGGGTTACCAGCTGAGATTTAGGAGTCTTGAGGGTACCCCTAATTATGGTCCCCGACACACACCTTGAAGTGGCCGGTTGGGGTGGTATTTATAGCCACCAACCCAAATCTAGCCGTTGGTGAAGTCTGCTGGCGATGGGTGCACCAGACAGTCCGGTGCGCCACCGGACAGTGTCCGGTGCGTTGCCACATCACCTCGTCATTATGCCTCTGAGATTGGTCGACCGTTGGAGGCTTTGTCCTCATGTGGCACCGGACAGTCCGGTGTCACACCGGACAGTCCAGTGCCCCTGTGACTGCTGCTCTGACTTCTGCCACGGTACTGTTCATCCGTCAGAGTCGACCGTTGCGCGCAGATAGTCGTTGCTCCGCTGGTGCACCGGACAGTCCGGTGGTGCACCAGACATTGTCCGGTGGCACACCGGACAGTCCGGTGAATTATAGCGGAGCTGCGCCTGGGAAACCCGAAGGTGAAGAGTTCGAGCTGATTCACCCTGGTGCACCGGACACTGTCCGGTGGTGCACCGGACTATCCGGTGCGCCAGACCAGGGCAGCCTTCGGTTTCCTTTTTGCTCCTTTCTTTTGAGACCTAACTTGTTCTTATGATTGGTTTGTGTTGAACCTTTAGCACCTGTAGAATGTATAATCTTGAACAAACTAGTTAGTCCAATTATTTGTGTTGGGCAATTGAACCACCAAAATCAATTAGGAAAAGGGTTGACCCTATTTCCCTTTCAATGGGCACACCGGACAATTCGGTGGTGCACCGGACACTCACTGTTCATTGTCCGGTGCGTGCCACGTCAGCCGACCGTTGGGGTTTGGAAGCATGTTGACCATTGAAGTCGTTTGTCCTCTTGCTGCACCGGACAGTCCAGTGGCACACCGGACACTCCGGTGTATCCTAACATTGCAGACTGACTTCTTGCTTCTGCTCTACAGAATGCGCCACAGTGAGCGCAGTCGACCGTTTGGTGAAGTTGACCATTGCTCTGTTGTCTCTTCGGACAGTCCAGTGGCTCACCGGACAGTCCGGTGAATTTTAGCGGACGCGCGCTGAGAAAACCTGAGAGCGGCTTGTTTAGGGAGAGCTCCAGCCTAGGCACCGGACAGTGCTCGGTGCACCGCAGGCTGCGACAAGTTGTTTGCTCCAAACTTTGTAGAATTGACCCGCAGTCATTTTCTTTGTATGTTTATGTGAACTTAATGCACCTGAGAAAAACATAAACTAGGCAAACTAGTGAGTCCATATGGTTTGTGATGGTCGTCAAACACCAAAATCGATTATAGGAAAAGGTTAAGCACATTTCCCTTTCACATCACATCAGCGACTCACTCATGGAGGCCATGGAAAGGATGTTTAATGAACATCTGACCGCGATAGAAGGTCGAAGGCTACATCATCGTGATCCAGAAGAATTTTACCAAAAAGAATCCGGAGATGAGAATTCTAGTTTCAGCCATGAATTTGATACCTTTGGTGCTGGCCGTAGAGGTCATGTGGTGTTCACCGCGCTAAGTTCGATAATCCGCGTGGAAGGTGTCGTGCACACGGACGTCGAGTAAGGTTTGAAGACAAGGAATTTGAAGACCTTGATCGTGAGGAAGGATCTGATGAGAATCCCTTTGCAAATGAGGGAATGTTTGGTCGACGTCATCAACACCAACATACTGACTTTGAAAATAGAGACTGTTATCATGGCCGACACCATAGAAATGACCCAGACAATATTGCCCGAGTCAAGTTAGATATTCCTAAATTTATTAGGAAATAAAATGCAGATGAATATCTTAATTGGGCTGAGCATTGTGATCAAATTTTCAGAGTCCACAATCTTTCAGATCAACACCGAGTGAACATGGCTTCAGTCGAGTTTTACGGTTATGCTCTTACTTGGTGGAATCAAGTGCAAGAACATGAACTTAGATTGAGACTGAGACATATTAATACATGGGAAGAGATGAAGCGAGTGATGAAGAGGTGATTTGTTCCTTCCAGCTATTAGCATGATCTTCGAAACCGATTGCAATTGTTAAATCAAGCGAAGATACCAGTTGATGAATATTTAAAGGAGATGGAGTTGCTATTAGTGCGTACAGGGATCAGATAAGATTCCAAGTCAACCATGGCAAGATTTCTAGGTGGACTCAATGAAGAGATTTCTAGATTTGTTGAGATGTTCCCATACCGTACCTTGCAAGATGTAGTTGATCAAGCAATGCGTACAGAGAGGAAAATTTACCAGGAGTCACGTGGAAAGTCTTATGCAAGTCATTACAATGATGTCCCATGGCATAAACAGAAATCTAATGCTTATTTTGGTGGAGGACGATCCCAAGGAAACGTAGCTAGGTCTTCTCCATCCAATGGTACATAAAAATGGCAGCTTCTATAGGGTCAATCCCTGCAAATAAGCAGTGACCTACTGCTAGTTCAGTAGACCCAGCTGAAGTTTCAATCGCTACTTCTTTACCCGTACTAGAGAAATTGTGTGCCATAAGTGCCATAGTGGTGGGCACATTGCTGCTCAATGTCCAAGTAGAAGAACAATGTTGTTGAATGAAAAAGGTGAATGGGAATCAGACAACGATCCAGAAGATGATGGACCGAAGTTTGATGAAGAAATTGCACAGGAAGAGAATGAGATCTAGCCAGAAGAAGGAGATCATAATTGTTTTATTTCTCTTTGAGTGCTAAGTGTCATTGCTGAAAGGGAAGAAAATGGACAGCGCCACAATCTTTTCCATACTTGAGGTATGATCAAACATAAGCTATGCCGCATTATTGTTGATAATGGTAGCTACAACAACATTGCTAGTCAAGAATTGGTGGATAGATTAGAATTGAAATCAAGGTGTCATCCTAGTCCATATAAGATGCAGTGGCTTAATGATTGTGGAGCGTTGCATGTTAGCCACCTTGTGAATGTTCCTTTTTCTGTTGGGAAGTACAATGATCATGTGGAATGTGATGTGGTCCCTATGCAAGCATGTCAATTGCTGCTAGGCCGACCTTGGTTATATGATCGTGATGTCCAGCTTTTTGGAAGAACCAACAAGTTGTCTTTCTTGTACAAAGGAGAGCGAATCTCTCTGCTTCCTTTGACACCAGAGGAAATTATGAAGGATGATCTAAAGAAGAAACAACAAGAGAGCAAGAACCACATGAGAGTGATCCACAAAAAAAGTAAGGAAGAGTTTCCAAAGCCAAATAAAACTTCACAACCTCTAATAACCAAGACACCAAGAAAAGAGGGATTAGTCATGATGACTAGGAAGGGGGATCTAAAATAATTGAGTGAACCTAATGCCATGTTCTTTGTGCCCCTGTACAAAGACACCTGTCTTTCTACTAACAACTTATCCTCTACTTTGCCAAGTATTGTCTTTGATGCATTACATGAATATGAGGATGTGTTTCTGGATGAAGTGTCACTAGGGCTACCACCTAAGAGAGGGATTGAACATCAAATAGACCTTGTGTCTGGCGCTTCCCTCTCAAATTGTGCTGCCTACCGCACCAACCCAGAAGAAACAAAGGAGATTCAGCAACAAGTGGAAGAATTGATTAAAAAAGGGTACGTACAAGAAAGTCTTTCCCCTTGTGTTGTTCCTGTCCTTCTAGTTCCAAAGAAAGATGGATCTTGGAGAATATGTGTGGATTGTCGAGCTATCAATAACACCATCGTAAGGTATAGACATCCAATTCCTCGAATAGATCATATGCTTGATGAACTTAGTGGTGCTTTTATTTTCACAAAAAATGACTTAAAAAAGTGGCTATCATCAGATTCATATGAAAGAGGGAGATGAATGGAAAACAACCTTTAAAACAAAATTTGGGTTGTATGAATGGTTGGTGATACCCTTCGGGTTAACAAATGCACCTAGTACATTTATGAGGTTAATGAATCATATTCCTAGAACTTTCATTGGCAAGTTTGTTGTTGTCTATTTTGATGACATACTAATTTACAGTAAATCCCTTGATGAACATGCTGAACAAATCCGATATGTACTTATTGTCCTTTGAGAACAAAAATTGTATGCTAACCTTGAGAAGTGCACCTTTTGCACCGACAAGGTAGTGTTTCTTGGATTTGTTATATCAGGATATGGTGTGGAGGTAGACGAAGAAAATATCAAAGTTGTACGCGATTGGATGACTCCACAGAATGTGAGCCAAGTGAGAAGCTTCCTTGTACTCGTTGCGTTCTACCGATGGTTTGTAAAGGACTTTAGTATTGTTGCTGCTCTCATCAACGAATTGACCAAAAAAGAAGTACCTTTCAAATGGGGAGAAGCAGAACAGAAGGCATTTGAAGAATTGAAAACGAAGTTAACAACAACCCCAGTTCTTGCACTCCTAGACTTTGGTAAGACATTTGAAATTGAATGTGATGTCGGTGGAATTAGGATCGGAGGCGTCGTCATGCAAGAACGAGGACTAATTGCCTACTTCAGTGAAAAGTTAAGTGGTCCAACTCTAAATTATTCAGTTTATGATAAAGAATTATATGCTCTTGTTCGGAGTTTGGAAACTTAGCAACACTATCTTTTTCCTAAAGAATTTGCGATACATTCAGACCATGACTCATTAAAACACCTTAAAGGACAACTAAAACTAAATAGAAGGCATGCAAAATGGTGTGAATTTATTGAATCATTTCCTTATATTGTCAAATACAATAAAGGAAAAGATAATTTTGTAGCAGATGCTTTGTCTTGATGACATGCTTTGCTGACCCAACTCGATGCTAAAATTCTTCAATTAGAAAGTATAAAGGAATCATATCCGACTGACTTATACTTTGTTGAGCCATATTCTAAGTGTTGTGATGGTAGAGGATCGGTAAAATTTCATGTTAATAATGGTTTTTTGTTCTGAGCTAACAAACTTTGCATTCCAAAATGTTCTATTCAAATTTTACTTTTGCAGGAAGCTCATGTAGGAGGACTTATGGGTCATTTTGGCGCCAAGAAGACAGAGCAACTGCTTGCCGATCATTTCTTTTGGCCTAAAATGAGAAGGGAAGTGAAGCGACATGTCCTTCAATGCGAATCATGTCATAAAGCTAAGTCTCGTTTAAACCCTCATGGCTTATACACTCCACTACCTATTCCTAATGGGCCTTGGGAAGTCATATCCATGGATTTTGTTCTTGGTTTACCACGAATCAAGCAGGGAAGGGATTCAATTTTTGTTGTGGTTTATCAATTTAGCAAAATGACACAATTTATTCCATGCCACAAAATTGATGATGCTTCACATATTGCTAAATTGTTTTTCAAAGAAGTTGTTCGTTAACATGGGATTCCACGAACCATTGTTTCTAATCAAGACACTAAACTTTTGAGTTACTTTTGGAAAATTTTGTGGGGAAAACTTGGGACATGACTATTGTTCTCTACGATGTGTCATCCACAAACAGATGGATAGACTGAAGTTGTAAACTAAACATTATCAATGCTGCTACGAGCTAACCTCAAGAAAAAATTGAAACTTTGGGAAGAAAGTCTACCACATATCGAGTTTTCATACAACAGAGTCGTACACTCGACTACTAAATTTTGTCCATTTGAAATTGTATATGGCTTCAAACCCACTGCTCCAATAGATCTTCTGTCAATGCCTGTGCAGGAATGGGTAAGCTTTGACGCTAGCAAGCGAGCCGAGTTAATCACGAACCGTCATGAAAAAGCTCGAGCAAACATTGAGAAGATGACCAAGAAATATGAAAAGCGTGCGAACAAGGGTCGAAGAAAGATGTTGTTCGAACCAAAAGACATGGTTTAGGTACATCTACGCAAATAAAGATTTCCTGAACGACGCAAAATAAAATTACAACCACGAGCTGATGGTCCATTCAAAGTGCTTCGCAAGATCAACGATAATGCTTATGAAATTGATTTGCCAGATACTTATGGTGTGAGTTCCATTTTTAATGTGACCGACCTCTCTCCTATCTTTGGATTGGAAGAGTCGAGGACGACTCTTTTTCAAGGGGGGAGGATGATGTGACCGTATCAGCATCGTCAACCGTGCCGACCATTCCTACTGGACCTATCACTCAGAGCCAAGCAAAAAAGATACAACAAGAGGTGCACATGCTACTTTATGAATTTCAATTAAACTCTAATGAGAACTTTATGCTACCTAAATCGTGTATGTTGATATTGCTTAGGTTCACCATAGAGGAAGGACATAACATATCAAGGGCGAATCAGAGAGAAGAGCTATATTTGAGTCAGTCGAGTGCGATAGAACCGTACATAAAAAACAGTCATATCTTTTGATTCCCAAAAGCTATGAATGCCCATAAGTACTTTTTGGAAAGCTCTTGAAGTCTAGTTTCTAATGATTCTAATTTTGACTTAATCGAATCTCCCAGCAAGGCAGGCAACCTACTTTAGTGCTGACTAGTCAGAAGGTCAACAAGTCTACATGATGACCAAGTTTCTGTATTAATCTGCATCATTCTACGAAGTTTCATTAGGAATGCTATACTGAGAAATATTATCAAATCATCTTTCCAACGCATCTAGCCCCACGCCATTTGGAGACTCCTAGGAGAAGTTATTATCAAAATAACTGTAGGTTGCGCAGAAGTCAAATAGCCATGCGGAATTCAGCTCTGGAGATCTCCCAAAGAGGCCCATTCACATTAGCACGTTAAAATACTTTCTTCTCTTGTTTATACCTACCTAAGGCTGATTGTTGCTAGTATAAATACCCCATATGTGTTTGATGTAAAGACAACTTTTGATAATCTTTGATGATTTGATAATCCAAGTGATTAGTGCAGCTGAGCTGTTGAGTGCTTACTCTACCCTTGTTCTTTCTGGACTTGTGAAGAGATTCCTCTAGGATCCACTAGTTCGTGCCTTGTGAGTTCTAGTACGACTGCCTCGTATTGTGTGGTTTAGCTCTAGTTGTAGTATTGTGGCTGTTTGGAGATCGAGTCAAAGTCTACACACTACCTGTGTCTCTCTCCCTGTCGCTTGGTCACCTCCGACCTTGATCAAGTATAAAATTAGTTACCCGTGTTCTTCAACAAATTTACCTTTTTATTCGGTTACCTTTATAGTCAACCATCTTATTTTTCAACCTACTGCCATGAAGATCGGGCTACCCTAGTACTGAATATAACTCGGTACCCTTCACCTCGCCTCCTCAGTAGAGGTGTATGAGGTCTGTACAACCTCGTGACAAATAGTTATCACGGCTTGTAGGTAAAGATGTGCAACCTTTACAGAGTGTAAAACTGGTATATCAGCCATGATCACGGTCATGAGCGGCTCGGACACTCACATGAGTAACATATGGAATTAAACTTAATCTGTCATTTGCATTGCATTGTGGGATTTATCATTAATTGTGATCAATTATTTAATTGTGTTGGTATCTACTTACATTTAGTATTTGCTAATAAAAATTTGACCAACTTATTAAAAGCAATGCTCGGTCTTAACCACTTTCTCCTTGGTATGTCTTACACTTCATATGAGCTCCCGCCATAAGTGAGCTTATGCACATCATTCCCTATGACTTGTTGAGTGATGAACGTATGTGAGCTCACTCTTGCGAAACTCACACTAAGTCAAGAACTGGTACCTCCAAGATGAGGAGCATGAAGGATGCTACGATGAGTCCGAGAGAGGTTTAGGCCGTCGTCTCCCAGCCAACTATGGTTCCAGAGGATCGTTATCGACATATGATGTATTTATTTAGCTACTTTTGTATAGAACTTGTATATATAGTAAATATGTGCCATTGATTTCTGTACCATGAGTCATCATATGTGTAAGACTTGATCCTACATTATTAATTATTTTTTTTCTTTTATTTACTCACATTTGATTTATGTACCATGATGTTTGTACATGTTTCTACATTATTAATTATTTTTTCTTTTATTTACTCACATTTGATTTATGTACCATGATTTCTATACATGTTTCTACATTCTTAATTATTTTTTCTTTTATTTACTCACATTTGATTTCTGTACCATGATTTATGTACATGTTTCTACATTATTAATTATTATTTTTCTTTTATTTACTCACATTTGATTTTATGATTTTAAATATGCCATACATTTATTAGACTTATGATATTTAATATGTATTTAGCGGGTATTTAATCGGGTGTGGGTTACCCGACGACTTTTTTTACCTATACGGGTACAAGTATGAGTATAATTTCATACCCGCAAGCGGGTATGAGTTTTTTTAACGAGTATGATTTTATCTTGTAAGTATAGATATGGGTAAGCACTATACAGCGGCCATGGCCATCTTCTAGCATGGTGCTGCTGGGGAAAAGGCGCAGGAGCGGGACAACGCCAAGCGAGAGTGACAGGAGGGAGAAAGGGCAAAGGGAATGCTGGTGTAATTGTGGCACTAGGGGATGGTGATATCCTGGCCCAAGGCTTAATAGAATTAATAGAGTACTTATATCAACAAGGTGCACCATCTTTTTCGGAAGCCTATCTCGAGAGGACCTTCAAATTAAACGTGCTTGGCTTGTAGCAATTTGGGATAGGTGACCGACCGAGAATTTTCTCAGATGCGTATGAGTGAGGACAAAGTGCACACAAAAAACTCGTGTTGGTCTATGTGGACAATATATGATTTTAAAGAGCTGCCAAGAGTAAGTGTCGTCGGTCCGGGATTAGAGCACATGTTACCGTCATTCACCTATAATTTCCTGTTCGCTGCCATGACGGACATAAATTGGCCCATTTTTACTGGCTAAACTAAAACTCCATAAAAATTAATTTGGTTTATGAAAGTTGCTGTTTTCCTTGTTGTTAGAGCATCTCCAATAGTGTCTTAAATAAGTGCTTTATATTAAAATATAAGGCTCAGTCTAAAAAAAAGTGCTCCAACAGTGCCCTAAATTGCAATTTTTTGTCAAAAAGAAATAGGGCACAGGCTCAAGTGACCCAGATATACTACACCAGTTTGACGTGCCCTATCTGTTTAGCGCGTCCACAGATCTTCAAGGGACCTTTTCCCACGCTATAGGCCCATAGCCACCAGAGCAAGAAAAGGTTCTGCCGGTCCCTACTCTGCCGAGGCAGACCTCCTTGCGCCGCCTCCATCGTTCTATCGCGTCGAGCCTCCTTGTCGCCGACGAGATCTGGACAGAGAGCGACATTGACCACGTAGCCAGGGAGCGCCACCGTGTACGAGCAATTTCATCTCCACCGCCAACACTCACAACCATCTCTCAGCGGCAACACAGTTTTCCTTCATTCTCGTTGCAGTTGATGAAAGGCAGGCATCAAATAGTTGCAGTTGATACATAAGAAATTACAAATTACTGCATGTCCAGATGCATGTGATCAAATAGAAAAAGAAAAATGCCGAAGACCACACTTGATTTGACAAAATGAGTCAGGTTTGTGCTGCACTAGAAGCCTCACTGAGTCACTGTTGCGCCAGATGCATATGTATGCTGGTGTTGCGTCCAAACAAAAAGGAGGTATGGCCAGCTACAAACAACGACAGGAAAGTGAAAGAAAAATGAAAGGCGGAGGTGGAAAGATGGCGCCAACTATTTTGCACGCAGACAAAGGCGGGTTTACAGTAACCAACCGATTTAGGGCTGTACTGTTGGAGGTAAAATATTTTTGGGCCCATCAAACACTTCAAATCAGGCCCCATTTTAAATTATAGGGCACCTTTTTAAGGCACAGACTTGGAGATGCTCTTAGTGGACGTAGTAGTTTAGGTATACTAGTACATTTGATCACAACGTAACCTCGTGCTACATTAAATACTGCAAGGTTTCGATATCTATAACTAAAAACACTGAAAAAATAATAATCCCCTACTGCGAGGTCACAGTTGTATTTGTCAACCCTGAAGCGCTGACGTGAGTCTCGAAAACATGAAACCCTATAGCTTCCCCTACAATATCAACAAGTCGATGAGAAGGAAACAAACCGAAGAACTTATACAAGCGCAAAGGCAGCCGGCAGTTGTCATCTCCAACTACCAGCAGCCACTCCAGATCCTCTGGCAGAGCCGACTTTCGCTCGCTGGCATGGAATTAGTGTGGAACGACCAAACAAGTCGTTCGTCCGTCCCTGTGAGTACCTTGTGTGTCCATGCAAGCCATATGCGCCCCCGGCCTGCTACCAACTCCCTGCGCTGAGATCAGGGGAGCTGCTGCTGCCTGCTGGTTGGCCTAAGCGCGACTCCTCTCGACATCTCTCGCTCGCTCTACCGGCTTCAGCTCGTCACAAGTGCATAGAATAGAAGCTTCTTGGCACGATGTACTTATTAAACAAGGTTTGCGCGCATTCGTTCAAGTGCAGCAAAGAAAAATTTCCCACCAACTCCTCCCCCTGCAAGGCCGGCCGAGCCGAGCGTATAGCGTTACGCGACTCTGTCTCGCTAACGCGGGCTCCACGCTTCCCTCCCTGGCGCTCTCGGTGCCCCCAGCACTATATATACAGAGACAGATGTGTCCCTCAGCTCCTCGCACACACATCACATCCTATGTACTCGGCTGCTTGCTTGCCCACATCTACGTACAGCTAGAGCTAGCTAGCGTCGTACGTAGCTATATATAGCTGCAGAACAGTTTTAGTTACCGGCCTGTAGGCACACCAAGCTAGCTAGGTATATAACCTAGCTCTAGTCTAGAATAAAACATCTATCTATCTTTATCTGTCTATCTATCTATCTATTGAACAGATATCCAAGGGGGCCCCCGGAAACTAGCTAGCTAGGATGCCAACAGCAGAGGCGACGCCCGTGCCACCGGAGCTGTCCTCCGGGCAAGGGCGGACGGTTTGCGTGACCGGAGCTGGAGGGTTCATTGCCTCCTGGCTCGTCAAGCGCCTCCTGGAGAAGGGCTACACAGTCCGCGGCACGGTCAGGAACCCTGGTGCGTGCAGTGGCTTAACGATGATCCTGCTGTGCTGTGTGCGTCGTCGACTTGCAAAATATGTAACGAATAACCCTCTCTGCATTTAATTGTATTGTTGTCCAATTAATTGACAGTGGATCCAAAGAACGACCACCTGAGGGCCCTTGACGGCGCCGACGACCGTCTCGTCCTCCTCCGCGCCGACCTGCTGGACCCAGAGAGCCTTGCCGAGGCCTTCTCCGGCTGTGACGGCGTCTTCCACGCCGCCTCCCCGGTCACCGATGACCCTGTAAGGACATTATTAGAGTCGCGTATATATATATATATATATATATATATATATATACATATATATATATATATATATATATATATATATATTTCTTGTCGATCGACAAGCAGCGATTAGCACACGAGACGACGACGATGGCATGCCGCATGCATGCAGGAGATGATGATCGAGCCAGCGATCCGGGGCACGCGCTACGTGATGGCGGCGGCGGCAGACGCCGGAGTGAAGCGCGTCGTGTTCACGTCATCCATCGGCACCGTGTACATGAACCCCTACCGTGACCCCAGCAAGCCTGTGGACGACACCTGCTGGAGCGACCTCGAGTATTGCAAGAACACCCAGGTACGCGTACACGCATGCATGGGTGATGATGCGTGCAGTGCATGCATATCCATCCAAATCCCTGTATGTACCTCGTTTTTTGCTTTGAAGCGAGCGGTTCGTCTTATGCTTTGAAGCGAGCGAGCAGAATGAGACAGCTAATGATATATATTATATAGTCCTAGCTACTACGAAAGAGAGTAAGATATTAGTGAGTCGATGATATTGACGACGGCCGGTGCTTTTGTTGTCACGCACTTGTCAATCCTCACCAACCACAAACCATGCATGCATGTGTGTGGATGAAAAAGGGAAAGAGCGACGTTGACATGTGAACTACGCCTGGGGTGGGGTGATCAGGTTTCTTGGTCGTCTAGGCATCATCAGTTACCAACCAGCAGGCCATTCTTCAACGCCATTTCTTCTAACTGCTCCTACTAATACTTTCGTGCCTATACCTACTACTACTATTTTCTAACTGCACCCCAGAGAAACCATACATATATTGACATGACGAAAAACATCTATCTGAAAATCACAAATAATTAATATATATTTATTTATATGATAACATCTATATATATTTCGCGTGCGCGCGTGCATATGCAGAACTGGTACTGCTATGCCAAGACGGTGGCGGAGCAGGGCGCGTGGGAGGTGGCGCGGAAGCGAGGGCTGGACCTGGTGGTGGTGAACCCGGTGCTGGTGCTGGGCCCGCTGCTGCAGCCGACGGTGAACGCCAGCACGGACCACGTGATGAAGTACCTGACGGGGTCGGCCACGACCTACGTGAACGCCGCGCAGGCGTACGTGCACGTCAGGGACGTGGCCGAGGCGCACGTCCGGGTGTACGAGGCGCCCCACGCGCACGGCCGCTACATCTGCGCCGAGAGCACCCTGCACCGCGGCGACCTCTGCCGCGTCCTCGCCAAGCTCTTCCCGGAGTACCCCGTACCCACCAAGTGCAAGGACCAGGTTAACCCTCCGGTGGTAGGATACAAGTTCACCAACCAGCGCCTCAAGGATCTGGGGATGGACTTCGTGCCGGTCCTGCAGTGCCTCTACGAGACGGTCACCAGCCTCCAGGAGAAAGGCATGCTGCCCGTGCTTCCGACAAAACACGACCATGACCAACTCGGCAAATCATGATCATATCGATCCCATCGTTGACGATACTAGCTGCTGCTACCACGCATATCATATATATTTATATATATAAGATATATATAGTGGATTCATATAATTAACCTTATATATATATATATATATGTGTGTGTGTGTGTGTGTGTGTGTTATTAGTGTGTACAATTAAATGGCAACTCTAATGGGTGCATGCATCTGCATGCATGCTTTCCTGACAAGTGCCACACATGCATGCAATGTATCTCTTTGGACGAATATTTATATACAATACTCCGTTGCCAAATATATCATCTATATATTTCGGAGGAATACTTTTAACAAATCTCGTTTGCGTCCGAAACTTTTATGATTTGCCACCTTCCGATATTCTTCACAACGTACGCATACATAATAATATATACTCCTACAACAGATAAACAAATAATGCTACCTAGTAGTACGTAACGGTTTTTCCGAGAGGCCATGAATTGAACAGCTCGTACTTAATTAGAAGCCAAACACTGCATGTCGATTCCAAAACTCTAACAAAGCCCGACTTTTGCGTACTGCCGGAGCCACAACTGTCAATGATGAGCCTATAAAAAAAACAAAAAGAATACCTAGACGTCGTAGATCCGCTGCCTGCTCGTGCCATCCCCACTACTGCTCCACGACGGGGCCTCGCTCCCGCATGCGCCTGGGCCACTACTACCCGTGAGGAGGAGGCCACCTTGTCCACAATCCACACCAAGGGGTCCCCCGCACCGTCGAGAGACGCCGCCCCTCGCACACAAGCCACAAGTTTGAGCCCGTGCCATCCACCAAGCCACTACTCAACGAAGCCCGTCATACAAGGGGGCTGCTGCGCGCCAAGGCAACCTGCCAAGGAGAGAGAGAGGAATAAAGAGAGAAACACTAGAGCCTACGCCACCCATATCCAACCAGCCTGCGCCACGAGGGGACTGTTTTTATATGCAAACCTTCCAACACCATAGAGTCACTGAACTATTAAGATTGTCTCCACCCGCTATCCTATCTTATCCTCTATTTCAAACTTCACTTTATAAACAGCATAATTTACAGTATAAATATTTTATTTTACGTGATCTACTGCAGACATCTTAAAATCATAGAACATTGGAGTAAAAGGCTTTCTATTGAGTACATCCCGCAACATGTGTCAGGACGAAGCCAGACAACAGACTCATTAGGGTCAGCTCTACTAATCATCATTTTAATACATTAGCTAACAATGCATTTGTATAGGACAGCTTGGGATGTTTGGGTCTTCTAGGACGACTTCACACTCATGGGTGTCTTCGCGCACTTTTTGTGCTAATATATCCGGCTGCACCCTTGATCGACTTTTGCGCGGAATGTTGTCACACACGATGGCTAACTTGATTTTTTGCCGTCGTGGTGACCATCTTTCTGTCGAATACTGAAGGCCATCGTCATGGCCTTTTTTCGACGTTTTTGTTGTGGTACTTTTTCTTGTGGGGGATTTTATGTTCTTTGTTATTACATGTGCCGCCTCATTAAAAACCTCATCTTCTATGAGAAAAAGAGTGTGTGCCCAACCTAGAAGTGTATCAAATGTCTTTACAAGGGCGTGAAGGCCCTGGTAGCATGCTGCCCTATAAATAGTATTTTCTTAGCTTGTCTACATTCCAAGAATGTTCGAGGTCCGTGCCTTCTTGACTTGCGAGTCTGTATGAGTACGGAGACATCTTCTTGTTGACGATGAAGGGTCCTTCCAACTTCGATTCAAATTTGCCTTTGGATTTTGTTCTTGCTGTCCTGATGAGGACGAGGTTTCCTTCGTACTCCTTAGGGATGACTATTGTTGGTCACTTGTTCTCAAATGATGTGAATCAATAACAAGGCAACACAATTGTTAAGGATTAAGGACCTTCGTCCTTCGAGGCATTATATCCTTGATCTTCAAACGAAGGTCATGAAGGACATACCTTCATCATTTATGAGAATAAGAATCAATGGAGATAATATATGTCATCCATTCATTTATTCATATATTTATTTCATAATATATATACATGAGTATTAACAAAATTTATATTACATTAATACCTTTGGCTTATTTGAAGGTGTTGACACGAGAGCAATTACAATCCAGCTTGAACAGTACGGGGTACGGTTCACCTATTTATAGGCACGGGACGCAGCCCGAGTAAAAATACATTTATGACCTCAACAATTACATACAGAGTTTACGTAATGTCATAAGGGTAACATCGCCATTTGTATTTAATAACATGAGCGACACCTTCTCCTTGCACTGTTTCATTGCTCTGTTCTTGCCGAAGCCTTCTTGATGAAGTGTGCTTCGTTGTACTTCCTTTTCGTTATGCCGAAGCCACGCTGTCTACCCGTTACACCGTGATGAAGCTTGTTAGACGAAGCTTTGCTCCGCTCCTCTTATGTTGTACCGAAGCTTTTCTGGTGATGAAGCTCCTGTATTATTCAGTAGCATGCTGAAAGCAAATGGTTAGCCATGTTTTTTAGGACCTTCGGAAGAAGGCCCCCAACATTAGCCCCTTGCAGTATTAGTTTGTTTCTTTGTAACAAATTTAGACTACGAAAAGAACAAATGCCTTTAGCCGAAGGTTCGAAAAAACACCTTCCCTTCGCTAGAATAGTAAAACATTCTGCATTGTGGGCCTTGCTGCTCAGTGGTTGTAACACCCTGAATTTGGGGTATAAAATTTCTTTCTAATTACCAACCAAATTCAGATGTTACTCTTCTCTCTCTCTAGTTCCTCCCTCTCTCTTTTTCTTTTGGGTAGATTTAGCATAAATAGTGAGGGATTAATTATTTTATTTTGTCAAAACAATATGAGTCATGAAATGTTGCATCATGCTGAGCTCCAAATATTCTTTGAATTGTTGCACATGTTTGATTTAGTTTGAATTTGAAACTTGGTTTGAATTTGAATTAAAAACCCTAGAAAAAGTAAATAGAAAATCAATTAGAAATGTAACACCCCTGGTGTTACCCAAAGCCCTGGCCAAAGAAGCACATTAGGTCCTACTCAAACTTTATGCTAAAATAGAGAGTGAAGGCACCAAAAGTTTTAGAATCATGGCTAAGCTAAGCATTAACCATTACAAGGAAGAAAACCCTATGCTCCATGCAATGCTCACCCACAAACAAGATTCTAAAACCCTAATTCCTTCTTAAGCCCTTAAACCCTAACCATGGGATTAAAGGGGACAGAGTGGGCAAATGATCAAAACATAAAAAGGAACCTTTACAAAAGATGAAGAGTATTAGTAAAGCTACAAAATTTAGTAAGAGAAATATTGCAAAAAGGCCAAACAAAAACCTCAAAATAGTTCACCAAGTGGAAAGCACACTTGAGCCTTTAAAATCTCTCTAAGTCCCAAAAACCACCCTAGACCAAAGATCAAAGGTGTTCACCTTTGTGCTGGTGCCAAAACCCCTTGGTCCAAATAACAAAAAGTGGCCAAACTACTTAAGGCACACCCTAGAAAAATTTGAACCGAAGCCAAGACCACTTGACAAGGTTTGACATCAGTTTTGTCTTGGGTTGAACAGTGCCGACAGACCCAACTTGGCGCCCGCATATCTCTCAAGCTAGGGCATATCTCCCATTGGAACTCACACAAACTAGCTAGCCCTAGGTGCCAGGAAGAGATTTGCACAAGACCCTTGGCAAGATTCGCACGTTTGTGATCTCTGCAAACGCTTGAACGGAGGCAGAAACAAACGCCCACGTGTTCGACGCGTTCTGGCGCGCCAGAGCACGCCCTCGGCGCTCCGCCCACGCACGCAGCCCCACGCCGCACCAACCTCGTGTCCACGCCCGCGCCTATAAAAGCCATCCCGACCTCGATCGTACACCCCCACGCGCCACTGACCCAACCCGAGCTCGAGTTCGCCGGAGTTCGCTCCGTGAGCAAGGTGCCAGCGGCCGCGTAAGCCACAGCCACCATAGACCGGCCAACCTAGCCATTTCCCGCCCCGTCTGACCCTCAGGATAGCCTCTACGGACCTCAGTGAAGCTTCCAGAGCTAGGGATGGAACTCTACCTCACCGGAGACACCGGATCGACGTCGCTGGACTCCACCTGACCGCTGGCGCACGTAGACCGAGCTCCATGGTGAGCCTTTCTTCGATTCCTTGCACTGGTAGCATCCTTAGCACCCCGTGAAGCTTCCTGTGCCATTGGATTGAACAATACCGCCGTGAGCAGGCCGGAGCGTACGCCGCCGACGAGCCCGACCGCCTGCGCACGTGGCTCGACCGATTCCGGCCATCACCGTCGATGAGCCGCACCTCGACGTGACCGCCAGGACCTCCCGGATCTAACCCCGCCCTTCACCGGACCTTCCTCGCCACCGATAAGCCGCGCCACCCTGTTTATTCCCTGCTGTTACTATTTCAAAGGGGAAGGGAGCTCGGGGGAAAAGAAGAATAAGCCGGAGGGGGTTTGAACAGTCAGTGACTCAGATGAATAGTCCCGCAGGGGTATAGTTTAAAGACTTAGTTAAGGGAAAGCCCAGGAGTCTCGGTGTAAACTGGTTTTTCCTTAAACCTTTTAAACATTATTCATTTAAATGTAGACAGAGCTTGCAAAATTCATAACTTCAGTTTTATCCAACCAAATTTAGTCAAACTAATTTTGCTAGGTTCTAAATAATATGAACTACTTAGAAAAAATACCAAACACCCTAAGTACTACAAGAGATTTTAAAATTTTGATTTAAATAGTAAACTGACCAAAATATAAATAAAGAAGGGAAAAATAGCTACACTTCTAGACTGGGGTTAAGAAAAATTAAAGAGGTACTTAACCACTAAATACCCTGTTTAAAAATAATAAACCCCTCAATACACCAGTTTAGGGAAGGGTTTACCATTTAAAGTTACTTTGATTTCAAAGTTAAAGAAAATGGAAAAGGGAGTTTAAAATAAGGACCAGGGGGCAACCACATTTTTGCTAGCTTACTTTATTAACATAGTTCACTAGAAAATTTTGTTAAGCCCTTTGTTAGTACAAAAGAAATGCAAAACATTTTATTTTATGAAATCCATGAAAACTTAGAAAACTCCTAGAAAAATAATACTAAATAGAACCCACCTCAATCCTTGGGATAACTAATAATATGCTGATGAGAATCTAGGAAAAAAATAAGTTATGTTGTTTGACATTTTTCAAATAACAAGTTAGTTATAAGTACATTTTGACATTAAACTTTAGAAACTCACAACTAAATACCTAGTGGGTCTTTTTCTGTGATTTTTAGCACAGAGGCCTACTGTCACCTATGGATCATAGAAAAAATAAAATTTAGTCCAGAAACCTCCCCTAAATTAGAGCTGTAGTGCAAAGTGCCCTTTTACCCTTACTTTTGTTATTTTTGCACAAGGAGTATCTGAATTATTTTCAACCTCAAATTTTTAGAATAAACCACAGAGGTCAATGTCTACCCACTATAATTTTTTAATATTTTTAGAAAATTATAAATTGCCATGGTAGTTCCAAAGCACTCAATAGTTAGCATAATAGAAAGTAAAAGGGGAATTATGGAAGAAATTAATATGATACAACTAAATCTCCCTAAAAGTCAAATGAAACATAAAGAAGATGATTAAAATCCTTAAGTTTACTAAGACGCAAAAGAGTTGTATACCCAACACCAAGAGCCCTATCTGATAAAGAAAACCTAATGCACCCACTGTTTTCATAATTGTTTCACCATGCGTAGTATTTATAAATTGGCATAACATTAATATATATGTATCTTATTCATTGCATCCGATAGATTGTAATCTCACTGACGGAGAGTACATCCTCGTTCCGGAGCAAGGAGTTGCTCAGGAGGTAGTCTAGGGGCCAGCACCAGAGCCTGCCATCAAGGATCTGCCTACCCCAGCTTTGGAAGGCAAGCCCCGGTTTTATGCATAACCGTTTATATATGCTATTTTATTGCACTAAATGTTTATAGGCTTGTTCTGTGCACTTAAGTGTATGAGTTGACTGAAACCTTAGTTGCATGAACTCAAGATTCCTTTTAAGATGGATACTAGTATGCTAGGTCGAGTAGCTGCTTTGCTAATTAGGGATCTCAGTAGAAGTCGAGTGATTTTTCTAGCACTCGCGCGAGGTCAGGAATTGGTTGTATCCATTTTAATAACGAAATGATGATGGTCTATGGACACGGATCCATGGGGATGCGTTGTCTACGAGACAAAATTGGAATAAGGATTTACGTGCGGATACCTGTGTCAAGCGTTTGAACGTACTAAGCACATGCCAAGAAATATGGTAAATCGGTAAGCCTAGTACCTGAGTGAACCTTCCCGCAGACTTTATCCCTCACGCGACCTGAGACATAGTCTCCCATTCCGATTATGGTGGGTACAAGTGCGGTCACTGCACGACAGCAGTCGGGGTCAGTGAGGCATTGTACGCCAAGGCGGTGAGCCCTGATCTGTTGCCAGGGAATCGATGGGGACGATTGATGTGTGTGGGGACGGAGTGCCTCACCACGTCGTGTGTTTAGGTTTACCTTGCAAGGTTTAAAAACTCGATTCGAATCGTCTGCTTCTCGCAGATAATGAGACTGCTTGATCCATTGTACTGCATTGAGTAATAAGTGGAAATGAGTTGATTTGGCAAAAGATGTTGATTGCTAAATGTTTGATACCATGTATGATTAGCTAGGTACACATTTAGTCTTAAGAGAGTCACACTAAAACTTGAAAAGCTAAAACTTGATTTTAGACTCAGCTAGTGCTTTTGGCAAACCAAACCCCTCAGCCAAACAGCTGCATGTCTAGAGGTAGAGGAGTAGACTCCTCACACCGGGTAAGTCTAGTTGAGTATTAGTATACTTAGCCTTGCTTGTGGCATAATTTAAAGGTTCTCTGGAGGATATGGTTGCTGGAGTGACTTGGCCATCCATCTTGCCACCGGGTTGGACAGTCGAGTGGGACCCTATCTCAGCAGAGGAGGAGCATGAGGAGTGATAGGCCAGGCTTCCCCATCCCTCCGTTTATTTACCGTTAGTTATATTCCGTTGCATTCCGAACAATGATCACTACTTTTGATAAACTCTGATGATGTTGTAGTAACTTTAAGAATTCCTTTAAATTATGGTTTTATGCTTTATTGTATTTGCTCTATGCCACACCTTCGGGTGAGTACGTGGTACTTGATCCTATTAGTGGCCTTGTCGGACTAGATCTGAGGGACTAACATTTTATTCTTATTTAAGTGTGGTCTAGCCTCCAAGGCGAGACTTAGGCACTTAAGTTGGAATAATTCGGGCGGTTCCGCCACAGCTGGTATCGGAGCTTGTGCCACCACAGAGGAATCAATAAATCGTATTTACCAACCTTTTCAAAGAATAAAACTGGTTAGAACAAATGTTGGATAGATAGGTAATACGATAAGTATGGGCATAGAAAGCGAAGCCTTAGGATACTTGATGGGTAGCTAGGTGGCTATTTGAATATGCCATACAGGCTATCATGATAATGGGTGGAGGTTTTCTCTATCCCTATATGTTTGATGTGAGGTCGATTAGGACACGCATGCATGCATCATTTTGTTCTAACTACTTAGTAAGTGGTCAAGAAATTTTAAAAGCTATGTAATCCAAGAGGCACCATAATAAGAATTTAAGTCTACCTCAAAAATCTCAACTTAACCATGGGAAAGCCAAGCACTAGTTTCCTTTTATTTTTGGTAATTCTTTTTCTTTTTCGCTTACGCTTACCCTTACACAGATGACTTCTCACGAATCCTTGGAAGGAGGGAACGCACATTCCCACACAGACGGACTTGCACGAGAGGGTTTTCCCCGCATTTTATGGGAGGTGCTGCACGGAGCTGGTTATACGATGCCTCCCTAATATGCGGTGCAGTTGTTCGAGGAGCATCGGGTACCCCGCTGTAGGGTGAGGATGACCTTGGAGCCTCATCCCTTGTAGCTGGGCTGGCGTTCATTGGACTTCGAGTCTTTCGGATTCAGGGTTGAAGATACTATCGAGTCCATTGCTCTCCATGGGCTGACGACCTTTTGTGGCTTTCACCCCTTGGAGCTATCAACTCATCCCATTGGCTTGTTCCTCGCTGAAAAGGAGGACGACCCAATGTGGAAAGACCTAGTGGAGCATGCCAAGGATGTGTGGGCTCTTTACCAGGGCAGACTGCTCACCTAACGGTGCGGTGCATGAATGCCCTGTATTGTCTGCAAGTAGTGTGGGGTGAGGCAATGTCCCAGCTGATGGGATTGGTGGAGTCTACCAAGATCACCCTAGATAACAGGGAGACCTTGTGGTAGATTTGTCCACTGAGCTGGTGGAAAAGGACCTCCAGGTGGAACAGATGGCCACTCAAATCCAAGAGTTTGAGGAACAGGTAGGGGCCAGGGAGAACACCATTGAGGTTCTTGAGGATTAGCTCCTGACCACACAGCAACAACTTGAGGAAGCCAACCAGCACTTGGATATGCACCATCAGAAAATTCAAGACATGGAGGCAGAAGGGGCCGACGAGGATGTCGATATCGAGGGAGGAGAGGAGCCGGAGCCTGCATCCAGCTTGGACACTGCTGGCTCAGGAAGACCACCTTCTCCCGAGTCTAGCGTTGCCTCGTTTGCCCATTAGGTTTCAGGAATTGGGGTAGAAGTGTGCGGCAGTAGAACTCCTCGAAACTAGCTTAGCTTTTGCACCTTAGGGTACTAGGCTACAGAGAGTCGAGTATTTTGAACACTGCTGTACCTGTTAGAAAACTCTTTTGGATTGATGACTGATGGATGATGTCTATTTTAAGTTATGAAGGAAATTTATGTCATGTGGTACCTTTTATGAAAATTAAAGGAAATGTTTGGCATTTTTACAACCCTGTCTTTAAAATCTCTTATCATGTGCAATCCCTTATTTCAAGGAATGATATTAAGAGCATCCTAAAATTTCAGATGGCAGGAAGAGCGCGCCATGGACAGAATGAACGCATTCCTCCACCCCCACCGCCGCCTCCTACCATGCAGGAGCTAATGGCTCAATAGAATGAGATTCTGCGGTAGCTCGCTCAGCGTCAACCACCACCCCAGCATTATGGTGGTGATCATCATCAGCGTCCCCCAGTAGCGGCCACCTATCAGGAGTTCCTCAGCACTCAGCCACCATTGTTCACTCGGGCAGAGGATCCACTTGATGTTGATGTATGGCTCAGGGTAGTGGAATCCAAATTCCCACTTCTTAATGGAGTTTGCTCAGATGTGGCCAAGGTCCATTTCGCCACCCAGCAGCTTCGCGGACCCGCGCGAACATGGTGGGATCACTTTCTCGCTATGCAGCCGGTTGATCACGTGGTGGAATGGGGAGAGTTCAAGGCGGCATTCATAGGACATAACATACCAGCAGGCATCATGGACCGCAATCTTAATGAGTTTCTGGCACTTACTCAGGGGAGTCATATAGTGTTACAGTACGCCCAGGCCTTCAACGACCTGTGTCAGTATGCAGGCTATCATGCTGACACGGATGAGAAGAAGAGGGACAGGTTCAGGAGGGGCCTCAGTACTAAGCTCCGCGACCGTCTCAACACAGTCAGGGCCAACAGCTACAATGAGTTAGTCAACATGGCCATTTCTCAGGAAGACTGCATCACCGCTCGCCAGGCAGAGAAGAAGAGGAAGACCCCTATGGCAGGACCTTCAGCTCAGCCTCAGCACTTCAGGATTGTGTCCGACACTCAGAGTAGGGGACCTCAGTAGCAAGGACGGTGGGTGATCCGACCACAACAGTAGCAGCAGGCACCCAACCGCTCTCAGCCCCCAGTTTAGAGGAACAACAACCAGCCACATCAGCAGTACCGTCAGGACAATGACAACAGATGTTTCACTTGTGGCAGCACTGGACACTATGCCAAGAATTGCTCCAAGAACCAGCAGAGGTAGGGGCAGAATTCAAATCAGAACCAAGGCAAGAGGCAGAAGGTGTAGGTGAGGCAAGGCAGGCTAAACTTCACATTGGCCGATATTCTAGAGGGAGCGCCCGTCATGACTGGTATCTTTTCTGTTTTGAATTATCCTGCAGTCATTCTTTTTGATTCTGGTGCATCACATAGCTTCATCAGCGCAAAATTTAGTGCAAATGTCAGCTAACTTTTTACCACACAAATGGGGGCATTACGATTGCAACACCAGGAGGCAGGGTTGCCACCTATCAACTCAACTGGCGCGTGCCAATAAAATTGGGTAGTCTTGTATTTAAAACCACTCTCCTGATCATGGGATTGGAGAGCGTGGATATCATCTTGGAGACTGACTGGTTATCCCGACATCATGCATTAATTGACGTCGCAGCGAGAGCCATTGAAATACATTAACCTTTTTGTGGAAACATCACATTGTACTTGCCTAACCAGGGTTGTACCCGTTCTTGTGCCCTCACCATGGTAGAGTCACCCGTAGAAAGGATTCTAGTGGTCTGTGAGTACCCCGATGTTTTCCCAGATGAATTGCCAGGGATGCCACCCGATAGGGACATAGAGTTCGCAATTGAGCTGCAACCCGGAACGGCACCTATATCCAAGAGACCCTATAGGATGCCTCCAGCAGATTTAGTAGAACTGAAGAAGCAGTTACAAGAGTTGTTGGACAAGGGATTCATTTGCCCAAGTACTTCACCATGGGGATGTCCAGCCTTGTTCGTGAAGAAGAAGGATGAGAGTCTGAGATTGTGTGTGGATTACCGCCCTCTCAATGCGGTAACAATAAAAAATAAGTATCCGTTGCCCCGCATTGATGTGTTGTTTGATCAGTTGGTGGGAGCCAAGGTGTTTTTCCAAGATAGACCTTCGGTCTGGCTATCATCAAATCAAGATCAGGGCTAGCAATATTCCAAAGACGGCTTTCTCCACCAGATATGAGCTTTATGAGTACTTGGTGATGTCATTCGGGCTGACAAATGCCCCGGCATATTTCATGTATTTGATGAATTCAGTGTTTATGCCAGAGCTGGACAAGTTTGTGGTGGTCTTCATTGATGATATCTTGGTCTACTCAAAGAATGAAGACGAACATACTAAGCACTTGCATACAGTACTGCAGTGACTGCGCGATCATCGCTTATATGAAAAATTATCCAAATATGATTTCTGGCTGAGGGAGATTAAGTTTTTGGGTCATACCATTTCTCAGGATGGGATATCAGTTGATCCTGAGAAAGTGCAAGAGGTGATGAATTGGAAGCCTCCTACCACCGTACGGCAGATTCAGAGTTTTCTGGGATTGGCAGGATATTATCGGCGATTCATTTCGGATTTCTCCAGGATTGCAAAGCCAATGACTAAATTGTTGAAGAAAGGGGTAGAGTATGAATGGAGTCAGAAATGTGAGGATGCCTTCCATACATTGAGGCAGCATCTAACAACCGCACCCGTGCTAGCATAGCCTGACAACGCTAAATCTTTTGATGTTTATTGCGATGCTTCGGGCACTGGATTGGGATGTGTCTTGATGCAAGACAACAGAGTTATTGCCTATGCATCCAGAGCACTCAGGCCTCATGAGCAGAACTACCCCACACATGATTTGGAGTTAGCAGCCATAGTTCACGCTCTAAAGATATGGAGACATTATTTGATGGGAGCTCATTGTAATATCTATACTGATCACAAGAGTCTCAAGTATATTTTCACTCAGGCTGATCTTAATATGAGGCAGAGAAGATGGTTGGAATTGATCAAGGACTATGATTTGGAGGTTCATTACCATCCGGGCAAGGCCAATGTCGTGGCAGATGCCTTAAGTCGAAAGGTCCAGTGCAACTGTGTAACTATGGACTCTAAGATCGCCACTCTGTGTGACGAGTTGTGCAAGCTGAACATGGAAGTTGTTTCCTCAGGTACCTTGAATTATATCTCAGTGGAGCCCACTCTACATGAGCAGATAATTATGGCACAAAATGGTGACAAGGGTGTTCAAGTCATTAAAGAGATGCTCGAGCAAAAGGTGGATAAGTACAACTACTTTCATCAGGATAGCAAGGGAGTTCTATGGTTTGAAGATCGACTGGTTTTTCCTAAGAATCCAGAACTCAGGCAAAAAATATTGGATGAAGCTCATCTTTCCAAATTTTCCATGCACCCCGATAGTAACAAGATGTATCATGATCTCAGATCCTTGTATTAGTGGACTAGAATGAAGAGGGAAATTGCTAAGTATGTATCTAAATGCGACACTTGCCAAAGAATCAAGGCTAGTCATTTGAAGGTAGCAGGTACCTTACAGACCCTTCCCATACCATCTTGGAAATGGGAGGATATTTGCATGGATTTTATTGTGGGATTGCCCAACACCTCCCGACACCATGATTCTATTTGGGTCGTTGTGGATAGATTAACCAAGACAGCTCATTTCATGCCAGTACATACCACCCACAAGGCAGAGAAATATGCAGAGATCTATATTGACCAAATAGTGCGTTTGCATGGAATTTCGTGGACTATTGTGTCTGATAGAGGAGCACTGTTTGTGGCACGTTTTTGGGAGCAGCTCCAAAAGTCACTTGGAACCACTGTGATTAGAAGCTCAGCGTACCATCATCAAATAGATGGTCAGACGGAAAGAGTAAATCAGATTCTCCAGGACATGTTGCGAGCCTGTGTGTTGCACTATGAGAAGAATTGAGACAAGTGCCTTTCTTTGGCGGAGTTCTCGTATAACAACAGCTACCAGTCTAGCCTAAAGATGGCACCGTTTGAGGCCTTGTACAAGAGAAGGTGTAGGACACCGCTAAATTGGTCACAAGCGGGAGAGAGGGACATTTTTGGACCTAACTTAGTACTTGAAGCCGAGGATAAAGTCTGAGTCATTAAGAAGAACTTGGAAGCTGCTCAGGCCAGGCAGAAGAGCTATCATGATAAGAGAAGGAAACCTCTACAATTCGAAGTGGGAGATCATGTATATCTTAAGGTGTCACCCACCAAAGGTGATCAGAGATTTGGAATCAAGGGCAAGTTAGCTCCTCGCTATATTGGGCCCTATGAGATCAAAGAGGCTTGTGGACCTGTAGCCTATCAGTTGAAGTTGCCACCCCATATGTCAGCAGTTCATGATGTGTTCCACATATCTCAGCTACGGAAGTGTGTCCGCTTACCCACGGAAGTGCTCCCTCAACCAGAATTGGAGATAGAACCAGACTTGTCTTACCAAGAGCACCCCGTCAGGGTATTGGACCAAAAGGAAAGGTCAACTCGAGCAAGGTCAATTCGAATGTATAAGGTCCAGTGGAGCAACCATTCAGAAGAAGAGGCTATGTGAGAAACTGAGGATTTTCTACGCTCTCGCTTCCCCGACTTTCTGCCTAAAGGAATCGGTACGTAAACCAACACACCCACCCCCACCTGCCCTTTGAATCTAAATATAATAGAAACCTAGTTAGAAGGAGTAGAGTAAGTTGTGAAAATAACTCTAGAAGGACTTCCTCCTGAAGTTGCAAAGAGAATGACATTCGAAGAGCAGTTAACTAGAGAAACTTGGTTTAAGGAAGCTACAACACACCAGCTCACACCTTCTTGGTACCCCACTAAAGCATCCCTACCCAATCTCGGGACAAGATTCCTTTAAGGGGGGAGGGCTGTAACACCCCTGGTGTTACCCAAAGCCCTGGCCAAAGAAGCACATTAGGTCCTACTCAAACTTTATGCTAAAATGGAGAGTTAAGGCACCAAAAGTTTTAGAATCATGGTTAAGCTAAGCATTAACCATAACAAGGAAGAAAACCCTATGCTCCATACAATGCTCACCCACAAACAAGATTCTAAAACCCTAATTCCTTCTTAAGCCCTTAAACCCTAACCATGGGATTAAAGGGGAGAGAGTGGGCAAATGATCAAAATATAAAAAGTAACCTTTACTAAAGATGAAGAGTATTAGTAAATCTACAAAATTTAGTAAGAGAAATATTGCAAAAAGGCCCAACAAAAACCTCAAAATAGTTCACCAAGTGGAAAGCACACTTGAGCCTTTAAAATCTCTCAGTCCCAAAAACCACCCTAGACCAAAGATCAAAGGTGTTCACCTTTGTGCTGGCGCCAAAACCCCTTGGTCCAAATAACAAAAAGTGGCCAAACTACCTAAGGCACACCCTGGAAAAGTTTGAACCGAAGCCAAGACCACTTGACAAGGTTTGACATCAGTTTTGTCTCGGGTTGAACAGTGCCGACAGACCCAACTTGGCGCCCGCATATCTCCCAAGCTAGGGCATATCTCCCATTGGAACTCACACAAACTAGCTAGCCCTAGGTGCCAGGAAGAGTGTTGGGGTCATGCTTCGTTGCGCCGAAGGTCTTGCACGAAGAAGCAGCTTCGGCTGAAGCTGTCCCCAGGAGATGGCCGAAGGTTCCTTTTCATGGAGCTTCGGCGTTACAAACCGACATAGAGATAGAATGACCTTTTTATCCATAAAGGTCTGAGTCAATGTTGTAAACTTTTGTAAGGGGCATAATTGTAATTTGTCACAGGCTGCGTCCTGTGTCTATAAATAGATGAACAGTACCCCCGTACTGTTCACGCGAACCTGTCATTTGCCTTCGCATCACACTTATACTTTTGCCTTCCTCAAGACCGAAGGTACATTTGTAATTTGTAATTATTTACATTCGTTCATGTTAATAAAAATGGAAATGATTCTATGATAACAATTAAATGTTTATTTTATATCTCATGATTTATATGAATACTTCGTCCCTCGTTATTACGCTTACGAAGGTACGTTCTTCGTAACCTTCGCCCGAAATTCTTTATATCCCGAAAGGATATAAAATGATGGAGGACGAAGGACTTTAACACTTAACATTTTCTGTGTTGCCTTGTTCTTAACTCTTAGCATTTGAGAACAAGCCCCCAACAAAGAGATTTGCACAAGACCCTTGGCAAGATTTGCACGTTTGTGATCTCTACAAACGCTTGAACAGAGGCAGAAACAAACGCCCACGTGTTCGACGCGTTCTAGCGCGCCAGAGCACGCCCTCGGCGCTCCGCCCACGCGCGCAGCCCTGCGCCGCGCCAACCTCGTGTCCACGCCTGCGCCCGCACCTATAAAAGCCATCCCAGCCTCGACCGTACACCCCCGCGCGCCACTGACCCAACCCGAGCTCGAGTTCACCGGAGTTCGCCCCGTGAGCAAGGTGCCAGCGGCCGCGCAAGCCACAACCATCGTAGACCGGCCAACCTAGCAATTTCTTGCCCCGTCCGACCCTCTGGATAGCCTCTACGGACCTCAGTGAAGCTTCCAGAGCCGGGGATTGAACTCTACCTCACCGGAGACACCGGATCGACGTCGCCGGACTCCACCCGACCGCCGGCGCACGTAGACCGAGCACCATGGTGAACCTTTCTTCGATTCCTTGCACTAGTAGCATCCTTAGCACCCTGTGAAGCTTCCTATGCCATTGGATTGAACAATACCGCCGTGAGCAGGCCAAAGCATACGCCGCTGACAAGCCTGACTGCCTGCGCACGTGGCCCGACCGATTCCGGCCAGCACCATCGACGAGCCTCACCTCGACGTGACCGCTAGGACCTCCCAGATCTAACCCCGCCCTTCACCGGACCTTCCTCGGCGCCGGTAAGCCGTGCCACCCTGTTTATTCCCCGTGGTTACTGTTTCAAAGAGGGAGGGAGCTCGGAGGAAAAGAAGAAGAAGTCGGGGGTTTTTTGAACAGTCAGTGACTTAGATGAATAGTCCCACAGGGGTATAGTTTAAAGACTTAGTTAAGGGAAAGACCAGGGGTCTCGGTGTAAACTGGTTTTTCCTTAAACCTTTTAAACATTATTCATTTAAATGTAGACAGAGCTTGTAAAATTCATAACTTCAGTTTTATCCAACCAAATTTAGTCAAACTAATTTTGCTAGGTTCTAAATAATATGAACTACTTAGGAAAAATACCGAACACCCTAAGTACTACAAGAGATTTTAAAGTTTTGATTTAAATAGTAAACTGACCAAAAGATAAATAAAGAAGGGAAAAATAGCTACACTTCTAGACTGGGGTTAAGAAAAATTAGAGAGGTACTTAACCACTAAATACCCTGATTAAAAATAATAAACCCCTTAGTACACAAATTTAGGGAAGGGTTTACCATTTAAACTTACTTTGATTTCAAAGTTAAAGAAAATGGAAAAGGGAGTTTAAAATCAGGACCAGGGGGCAACCACATTTTTGCTAGCTTACTTTATTAACATAGTTCACTAGAAAAATTTTTTAAGCCCTCTGTTAGTATAAAAGAAATGCAAAACATTTTATTTTATAAAATCCATGAAAACTTAGAAAACTTCTAGAAAAATAATCCTAAGGAGAACCCATCCTAATCCTTGGGATAACTAATAATATGCTGATGAGAATCTAGGAAAAAATAAGTTCTGTAGTTTGATATTTTTCAAATAACAAGTTAGTTATAAGTACATTTTTGACATTAAACTTTTGAAACTCACAACTAAATACCCAGTGGGTCTTTTTCTGTGATTTTTAGCACAGAGGCCTATTGTCACCTATGGATCATAGCAAAAATAAAATTTAGTCCAGAAACCTCCCCTAAATTAGAGCTGTAGTGCAAAGTGCCCTTTTACCCTTACTTTTGTTATCTTTGCACAAAGAGTATCTGAATTATTTTCAACCTCAAATTTTTAGAATAAACCACAAAGGTCAATGTCTACCCACTATAATTTTTGTAACATTTTTAAAAAATTCTAATTGCCATGGTAGTTCAAAAGCACTCAATAGTAAGCATAATAGAAAGTAAAAGGGGAATTATGGAAGAAATTAATATCATACAACTAAATCTCCCTAAGAGTCAAATGAAACATAAAGAAGATGATTAAAATCCTTAAGTTTACTAAGACCCAAAAGAGTTGTATACCCAACACCAAGAGCCCTATCCGATAAAGAAAACCTAGTGCACCCACTGTTTTCATAATTGTTTCACCATGCGTAGTATTTACTAATTGGCATATCATTAATATATATGTATCTTATTCATTGCATCCGATAGATTGTAATCTCGCTGACAGAGAGTACATCCTCATTCCAGAGCAAGGAGTTGCTCAGGAGGTAGTCCAGGAGCCAGCACCAGAGCTTGCCATCGAGGATCTGCTTACCCCAGCTTTGGAAGGCAAGCCCCAGTTTTATGCATAACCATTTATATATGCTATTTTATTGCACTAAATGTTTGTAGGCTTGTACTGTGCACTTAAGTGTAGGAGTTGACTGAAACCTTAGTTGCATGAACTTAGGATTCCTTTTGAGATGGATACTAGTATGCTAGGTCGAGTAGCTGCTTTGCTAATTAGGGATCTCGGTAGAAGTCGAGTGATTTTTTTAGCACTCGCGTGAGGTCAAGAATTGGTTGTATCCATTTTGATAACGAAATGATGATGGTCTGTGGACACGGGTCCATGGGGATGTGTTGTCTACGAGACGAAATTGGAATAAGGATTTACGTGCGGATATCTGTGTCAAGCGTTTGAACGTACTAAGCACATGCCGAGAAATATGGTAAATCGGTAAGCCTAGTACCTGAGTGAACCTACCCGCAGACTTTATCCCTCACATGACCTGAGACATGGTCTCCCATTCTGGTTATGGTGGGTACAAGTGCGGTCACTGCACGACGGTAGTCGGGGTCAGTGAGGCATTGTACGCCAAGGCGGTGTAGCATCCCAAAAATTCAAATCTTGGAATTTTCTCAAACTCGCTCTAAATTCAAAATGAATTTCAAATTTCATTTCAAAATGTTTGTTTGCGAGTTGATATCGACAAATAAAATTATAGTGGTCTATATTCTCTCTAAAATCTCCTCAAAATATCCTACAAATATTTCCCCAGTGATCACCCTCAAACTCTTTCAGAAATACTGCCCAAATATTCCACCGATAATTCTCCAGGTATTTTCCTCTTGAGAAATACCTTTACAATCATTTTTGAAGTCCCTACAAATATTTTCTCCATAACTTTCCTCATGCTCATACGTATACGTATGCCTCTGGTGTCATACGGTGAGATCTACAAGCTAATTACACTCATATAAGACAAATCCATGCTAATCTCCCACTAATCCTCTCATCCTCCCACTAATCCCCTCATCCCTCCCCCTAATCCCCCCACCATGGCTATAAATAGATGGGCAAGGGCCTCCTCTCATCCCACCCCAAGCCATTTCATGGCAACTCCCTCTCCCCCCACACGCCCACTCCCACTCCACTTCCCACACAAGCACACACTAGCACAAGGATCGTTCGGTCATTCTTCGATCATTCGTCCACCTGTTCTTAGTTCGTTCGTTCGTTCGTCTGATCGTTCATGGTTCGTTCGTCCGATCGTTCGTTCGTTCGTTCGTCCAAATAATCTTTTTCCTGCCATTATGCTGCCGAAATTTTGATCGTTCGTTCGTTCGATCATTTGATCGTTCATCGTTCGTTCATAGTTCCTATTCATCGTTCATTCATACGAACTATTCACCATCACTATTCACCGTCACTATTTATCGTTACTATTCATCGACCATCTGATTACCCCAAATTTCAACTACTCATCTGTCATGCTGTCTAGTCCACCTAAGACCAGCCAGATCCATATTCCAGTCATACGAACTCCGGTGACTGTGATTTTCCTTCCAGTAGGGAACTTCCCATCTGGTCACCCATCCCAGATTTCTCCAAGTTGAGCACGCTTAACTTTGGGATTCTTTCAAGCCAGACTTCCAAAAAGAAAGGCAAACCATGTTTGTATGGATACGTCTTTAGTCCTATAAAACCTGGCCCAAGATTCCACAGCCCACTTAGACCAGAATACCACAGCATTCCAACTATTTGGGTCCCGCCTTACTGTTGTCTGATATGACACAATAGGTAGGAACAGTTTCCACCAACATAAACCTCTGCCCAAGAAAAGCCCAAAAATAATTCCTCGCACCCCGCTCAAAAATACATTTGTATTTTTGATTTTCCAAATATCTCTAAATATTCAAATTATAGAATATTCCAAGAATATTCCTTTTCTTTTTCTTCCTATGATTATAAAATCCAAAACTCCTCCATCCAAACTCAGATTCCAGTCATTCTTGTTTCTAAATTCTTGTCAAATTATTCCCTATCCAACCATGTCATACCTTAAGCATGGTTCATATTCCAGAAAACTCCCAAAATACTCTTGTTCCATATCTTGCCTATAATTTCCCTGTTCAAACTAAGTCTGACGATTCTTTCGTCACTATTCTCACCAACAGTGAACTTCACTCTGCTACACCACATAAACCCAGCTATAAATACACCCAGCTACCCTCTCCCTCTCCACACACTCAACACCCTCAGCCAAGGCAAACACCCCACCCACTCAGTCACTCCGCTCTGCCGGCTACACGCATAGTTTCGCTTCGCCTCCAGTCCACCCTCCTGGTAAGCACCTCCGCTCCACCACAAGTAGTACCTCAACACCACATGACGCAGATTCTACTCAAGACTCTACCCATCCATATATCGCTATTCTGACCACTATACTAAATATTTGTTGGTATACTTGTTGGTTTGTTGTATGCTTGTTCATGTTGCATAGTTATCGGAGCGTTCATGCCGTCTCGTGGAGGCCAGATCTGCAAGTCTATGCCAGACAGTGGAGCTAGAAGCCAGTTCCGCGAGCTCCCCTTCCCCCTTCGCCGGATAAGCACGGCAAGCTCACTGGATCCCTTTGATGCATAAATTACCTATGCTTTTACAACCACAACCCTCAGCCTGTTATTTTATGCATGATATGATTTTGAGACAAGTTATTATGGCCACCCAGCCGCTTGCCGCAATCAATACTTGATATATTTGTTACAAATGATTTGAGAAAAGGTGTGAGTTTTCAAAAGAAAATGATTTTCAAAATGTGTATGATGAAGGGTTTCCACCCTTATCACCTTTGAGTAGGGATGATCAGGGACTCCCTGGTTTAGGGGAGGGCCTAAGGTGATGGCTCAGCTGGTTTAGGTGTGAGCAGAAGGATTGTCCCCTCATATAAGGACCGGTTTGTCATCCTTCACTACCTGTACTCATGATAAGTACAACCACTCGAGACTGCGTGGGCAGTCACTCAATCTGAACTCGTACGATCCAACCCCAGGGTTATGAAGGCTGGGGAGCACCGGGAGGATAAGGAGGGGGAATGTTTTGTCCGGTTTGGCATGGCGGTGGCCTGACTCCTTCCGGTATAACCGTTAAGGTTAGGACGTGCGAGGAAAGAAAGAGATTCGTCATTCGGGTCTCACGACGGTGAGATCGCAGAAACCGGACTAGTGGGTAAAGTGTACCCCTCTGCGCAGAGTTCAAACCTATTCGAATAGTCCGTGTCCACTGGTATGGACGAGCCTGTTGTGGTATGGCAATTAGTGTTTTGTTTTCAAAAAAAAGGGTGCGTTTGAGAAAATTGGTTTTTAAAAGGTCCGGCGGTTGAGCCGTGAACTATGGTGGACGGGAAGTCTAGTAGCTATTTTTGAAAATGAAAACCAGTGGGAAACTGCTGAGATACCTGGACGGTTTAGTCCAGGGCATTTTGTTCTAATATTGAAAAACTTCCTGCTCCTTTGGGAGAGGATGCGCTTTGAAAAATACAAAATGTTTTCCAAAACAACCCTGCATAAAATATTGATGTTTCTGCAAAATATCCTGAGCTCCACATATTCCATGCATTATATCTGATTTCCCCATTCCGCGGGTGAAGGTGGGCTGCTGAGTACGTTTGTACTCACCCTTGCTTATTTGTTTTTTTTCAGAAAAAGGAGATCGGGTAAGAGTTACGGCTGTTCCCAACCTTGCCTGTGGCTGTTGGACCGCTGATTTGCTTCGCGGCGTATATCGGGCTGCTTCAGCCCCACTCTGATGATATGTCCCGAGTTGTGGACCAACTCTTAAAGTTGATCGCCACCTTTATAGGTTTGTCTCGTTTAAGCAGATCTGGAATCATCTGTTGTATAAATATGTTTACTAGCCTCCTGGGACAAGTAATTGTATCACATTTGAGTCCCAGAGGATTGGGGCGCTTCAGGTGGTATCAGAGCTGTTAGGTTGGCCGCAGGACGTAACCCTTAGCCTGATCCAAAAGTTTTTGAGTCAAAACTATTTTCTTAAAAAATTCTTGCTCTTATCCCTTCATTTCAAAAATGGTTTCCTCCTTTCCTTCTCTCAGAAGTCAGATGGAGGTTTGTTGCCAAACCAGCTTTTGCCAGAATGAAGATGGTTTCCCAAGTTGCTGAGAGCATGCACAATTCGTCTCGGAATCAGGAGCCAGCCAGAGTATGATGGTCGTGAATTCGTCGAGCATGGCACAGAGAAGTGTGTCATGACTTATACATTGGATCCAGTCCGCACCATGTGGAATGGAGTGTCACTACTGCTGGGCACAGATTCAAAGACACCTGCCAAGTCGTCGCTCGCAAGGCATTGAGGACCCTGTGTCAACTGTATGAAGAAGAAGTGGCCAACACACCGCTCAGATTCTTTCCACCCTTTCAGAGAGACTGTCCTGTTTGGATGGCCAGGATGCGTGCATTGGAAGGTCAGCAGCTGCTTGAGGACGACCCCTCAGTCGTGTACCTCACTGCCTACCTGCTCACCCTGGATGCACAGTATGATTTCTTGGCTCGGCACCACCGTCAGATGATTGCCCGAGCAGAAGATGCAGAGAAGCGCAACCGTCAGCTCCATGTGGATCTCACCTCAGCTCAAGCCCGTGTAGCTGCCTTGGAAAGTCGTGAAGCAATTGCTGTTGAAGCTCAGAAGCAAGCTAAGGATGAGCACATCCAGAAGCTGATGGAGGCCTACTTGGTAACCCATAACCAACATAGAGCCCTGTGGATCCAAGTGCCCGCTCCATCCAACCTAGTTCAACCCATGAAAGCTGAAGATCCCCAGATTCTTGAAGGTCACCCGGTCTCTACCAGAGGAGAAAAGAAGGCTTGGGAACTATCGGAAGGAGCCATAGTCTTGGAAGGAATTCCAGTCTTCCCTCTGGCTATGAATAAGCAAGAGCACCCCGAGTCCTCCCAAGATCCCCCGCGAGAGTTGTTTGAGCCCCTCACCATGAAGAAGATTCCAGCACCGTCCCATGAGATCAAAGAAGAAGCTGCAAGCACCCCGCCAGCACCACCGCCCTCTGAGGAGCTACAAGAGTCAGTCCCGCTTGAAGAAGAGTTCTATCCCATCTTGCCATCTCAGCCACCGCCAGAAGAAGTCATCAACATCAGCTCCCTCTTGACCCATCCAGGAGATGTCTCAGATTGAAGCTGTGCGCCAGCCTTGCCAGGTATAAGTTAGTTATGCCCAGTCCTCTACATGCATTGGGTAGTGAAGTTTTTTTCTTCACTTTGACTAGAGCCCTGCATGTATGAGAGGTAATCATGTAGACTCGTGTTTTGCAAAACTCTAATTGTGTGGCCCCCTAGGGCATTTCAAAATGAATTTCGCTTGATGTTTTCTCCCCTTTTGATTGCATATGTGATGCTTTGACGTTAGTGCTCATAAGTTGCATTTAGCATAGTTCTCAATTTAGGAGCCAAGCAATAGTAGTTATGCTTAGCCCCAAAATCTGAGTAGTCCGTGCTTTGGAAAAACTCTATTCTTCCCTTATTCAAAACATTTGATTTGTTTGTGCTTATCATTGCTGAGCTTGTGTGTTTTCTTTTTGTTTATCTTAAAAAGGTTTTCTCTAAAACATAGATAACAAATTAGAGCTAATCCTCACCTTATGCTTCCATTCTCATCTTAACCCATCTCAAGAGAAAAGTGCCTTACCCAAGAAGATACCGAGAAGCTTACCCTTGAAGCCTGGAATAAGCTACAGAAGAAATATGTCTAGTCGCTCAGTCAAAAGGACCGACCGTGAGAATCAAAGCACTGCCCCTGAGTCAAAGTAAACAGGAAAAGAGGACAAAAGGAGTTATTACCATACAGAGAGGCAAAGATTCTAGGAGCCAGACACCACAAATATCAAGGTCATTGACCCCACCACTCACTCGTGCTCCCCGCACGCGTGCCCTGCCTCCAACCACCGCCCCACGCCCCCTTTGCAGCGCACTACCGCCACCCATGCCCCCTTTGCAGCGCACTACCGCCACCCACGCCCCCTTTTGTAGCACACCCACCACCATCGTCGCCGGCAACAGGCCCCCCTTCCCCTTGTCGCACCTGCTGCCTCGTATCACCTGCTCCATCACTACCACTCCTCACCCCCCCCCCCGAGCACCCCTGCTCGCCCATAAAACCCCCACCAGCTCCCTCAACTCCCATTTCGCTCAAAGCAAAAAACACTCCTGATAGTATCCCCTCTGCCAAATAGCAAGAAACTCCACTTTCCACTCCCTCGCCACTAAGATCACAATGCTTGGTGATTCTTGGGTTGAAGACTATTGTACATGGTTCAACATCTTCGGTTTCCTCCTCTATATGATGGTAATACTCTTTGATAGAATCCTCTAGTGGGAAGAGCAAAGAGAAAGAAAGGGTCAGTGAGAAGAAGAAAGTGAAGAGAAGATAAGAAGAAGGTTCTCCCAGAATCAACCTTGTGTCAGTCATCTCTCCACAACCCGCTCAAGCAGCAACAACATGAGAAGGCCCCATAACACCCTTGTTATGTGGTACTTCAAGGAGTTCAAATCCCCAAGATTCAAGAGTTCTACCTCATTCTTTTTAAGTGGGGTAGTGTTCCAGTAAAGTTCCTACTATGGAGAAAAAGAAGAAAGCCTATAGCAAGCTTGTGGAGGACCAGATCATCAAAGCTTATAAGTTCCTGGATGAGAAGTGGTCACCCAAGTTTTGTTGATGAAGCACTAAAAGACCAATCAAGGAAGGAATCCATGTGGGAGTTCGCAAGAGAAAGGTTTGCGTGTTGGCATCGATGCTTCTTCAATAAGCTAGCTGCCAAGTGAAAGCTAGAAGCCTGAAGATGATCTTTGAGTAGTCAGAATCAACGTTTGCAATCGGCAACCAGATGCTCCTCAAGAGCCAGATTTTGTTGAAGTTCCATCTCCTTGAAGAGTCTGCAAAGTGAAGATATGTAGCTGAAGTAAAGCTATACCCATAACCCTTCTAAGCCGAATCTCGAGGACAAGATTCCTTTTAAGTGGGGTAGATTTGTAGCATCCCAAAAATTCAAATCTTGGAATTTTCTCAAACTCGCTCTAAATTCAAAATGAATTTCAAATTTCATTTCAAAATGTTTGTTTGCGAGTTGATATCGACAAATAAAATTATAGTGGTCTATATTCTCTCTAAAATCTCCTCAAAATATCCTACAAATATTTCCTAAGTGATCACCCTCAAACTCTTTCAGAAATACTGCCCAAATATTCCACCGATAATTCTCCAGGTATTTTCCTCTTGAGAAATACCTTCAGAATCATTTTTGAAGTCCCTACAAATATTTTCTCCATAACTTTCCTCATGCTCATACGTATACGTATGCCTCCGGTGTCATACGGTGAGCTCTACAAGCTAATTACACTCATATAAGACAAATTCATGTTAATCTCCCACTAATCCTCTCATCCTCCAACTAATCCCCTCATCCCTCCCCCTAATCCCCCCACCATGGCTATAAATAGAGGGGCAAGGGCCTCCTCTCATCCCACCCCAAGCCATTTCATGGCAACTCCCTCCCCCCCCCCCCACATGCTCACTCCCACTCCACTTCCCACACAAGAACACACTAGCACAAGGATCGTTCGGTCGTTCTTTGATCGTTCGTCCACCTGTTCTTAGTTTGTTCGTTCGTTCATCCGATCGTTCATGGTTCGTTCGTCCGTTCGTTCGTCCAAATAATCTTTTTCCTGCCATTATGCTGCCGAAATTTTGATCGTTCGTTCGTTCGATCATTCGATCGTTCATCGTTCGTTCATAGTTCCTATTCATCGTTCATCGTTCGTTCATACGAACTATTCACCATCACTATTCACCGTCACTATTTATCGTTACTATTCATCGACCATCTGATTACCCCAAATTTCAACTACTCATCTGTCATGCTGTCTAGTCCACCTAAGACCAGCCAGACCCATATTCCAGTCATACGAACTCTGGTGACTGTGATTTTCCTTCCAGTAGGGAACTTCCCATCTGGTCACCCATCCTAGATTTCTCTAAGTTGAGCACGCTTAACTTTGGGATTCTTTCAAGCCAGACTTCCAAAAAGAAAGGCAAACCATGTTTGTATGGATACGTCTTCAGTCCTATAAAACCTGGCCCAAGATACCACAGCCCACTCAGACCAGAATACCACAGCATTCCACCTATTTGGGTCCCACCTTACTGTTGTCTGATATGACACAGTAGGTAGGAACAGTTTCCACCAACATAAACCTCTGCCCAAGAAAAGTCCAAAAATAATTTTCCTCGCACCCCGCTCAAAAATACATTTGTATTTTTGATTTTCCAAATATCTCTAAATATTCAAATTATAGAATATTCCAATAATATTCCTTTTCTTTTTCTTCCTATGATTATAAAATCCAAAACTCCTCCATCCAAACTCAGATTCCAGTCATTCTTGTTTCTAAATTCTTGTCAAATTATTCCCTATCCAACCATGTCATACCTTAAGCATGGTTCATATTCCAGAAAACTCCCAAAATACTCTTGTTCCATATCCTGCCTATAATTTCCCTGTTCAGGCTAAGTCAGACGATTCTTTCGTCACTATTCTCACCAACAGTGAACTTCACTGTGCTACACCACATACACCCAGCTATAAATACACCTAGCTACCCTCTCCCTCTCCACACACTCAACACCCTCAGCCAAGGCAAACACCCCACCCACTCAGTCACTCCGCTCTGCCGGCTACACGCATAGTGTCGCTTCGCCACCAGTCCACCCTTCTGGTAAGCACCTCCGCTCCACCACTAGTAGTACCTCAACACCACATGACGCAGATTCTACTCAAGACTCTACCCATCCATATATCGCTATTCTGACCACTATACTAAATATTTGTTGGTATACTTATTGGTTTGTTGTATGCTTGTTCATGTTGCATAGTTATCAGAGCGTTCGTGCCGTCTCGTGGAGGCCAGATCTGCAAGTCTACGCCAGGCAGTGGAGCTAGAAGCCAGTTCCGCGAGCATGGCAAGCTCACTGGATCCCTTTGATGCATAAATTACCTATGCTTTTACAACCACAACCCTCAGCCTGTTATTTTATGCATGATATGATTTTGAGACAAGTTATTATGGCCACCCAGCCGCTTGCCGCAATCAATACTTGATATATTTGTTACAAATGATTTGAGAAAAGGTGTGAGTTTTCAAAAGAAAATGCTTTTCAAAATGTGTATGATGAAGGGTTTCCACCCTTATCACCTTTGAGTAGGGATGATCAGGGACTCCCTGGTTTAGGGGAGGGCCTAAGGTGATGGCTCATCTGGTTTAGGTGTGAGCAGGAGGATTGTCCCCTCATATAAGGACCGGTTTGTCATCCTTCACTACCTGTACTCATGATAAGTACAACCACTCGAGACTGTGTGGGCAGTCACTCAATCTGAACTCGTACGGTCGAACCTCAGGGTTATGAAGGTTGGGGAGCACCGGGAGGATAAGGAGGGGGAATGTTTTATCCGGTTTGGGCATGGCGGTGGACTGACTCCTTCCGGTATAACCGTTAAGGTTATGATGTGCGAGGAAAGAAAGAGATTCGGCATTCGGGTCTCACGACGGTGAGATCGCAGAAACCGGACTAGTGGGTAAAGTGTACCCCTCTGCGCAGAGTTCAAACCTATTCGAATAGTCCGTGTCCACTGGTATGGACGAGTCTGGTGTGGTATGGCAATTAGTGTTTTGTTTTCAAAAAAAGGGTGTGTTTGAGAAAAATGGTTTTTAAAAGGTCCGGCGGTTGAGCCGTGAACTATGGTGGACGGGAAGTCCAGTAGCTATTTTTGAAAATGAAAACCAGTGGGAAACTGCTGAGATACCTGGACGGTTTAGTCCAGGGCATTTTGTTCTAATATTGAAAAACTTCCTGCTCCTTTGGGAGAGGATGCGCTTTGAAAAATACAAAATGTTTTCCAAAACAACCCTGCATAAAATATTGATGTTTCTGCAAAATATCCTGAGCTCCACATATTCCATGCATTATATCTGATTTCCCCATTCCGCAGGTGAAGGTGGGCTGCTGAGTACGTTTGTACTCACCCTTGCTTACTTGTTGTTTTTCAGAAAAAGGAGATCGGGTAAGAGTTACGGTTGTTCCCAACCTTGCCTGTGGCTGTTGGACCGCTGATTTGCTTCGCGGAGTATATCGGGCTGCTTCAGCCCCACTCTGATGATATGTCCCGAGTTGTGGACCAACTCTTAAAGTTGATTGCCACCTTTATAGGTTTGTCTCGTTTAAGTAGATCTGGAATCATCTATTGTATAAATGTGTTTACTAGCCTCCTGGGACTAGTAATTGTATCACATTTGAGTCCCAGAGGATTGGGGCGCTTTAGGCGGTGAGCCCTGATCTGTTACCAGGGAATCGATGGGGACGGTTGATGTGTGTGGGGACGGAGTGCCTCGCCACGTCGTGTGTTTAGGTTTACCTTGCAAGGTTTAAAAACTCGATTCCAATCGTCTGCTTCTCGCAGATAATGAGATTGCTTGATCTATTGTACTGCATTGAGAAATAAGTGGAAATGAGTTGATTTAGCAAAAGATGTTGATTGCTAAATGTTTGATACCATGTATGATTATCTAGGTACACATTTAGTCTTAGAAGAGTCACACTAAAACTTGAAAAGCTAAAACTTGATTTTAGACTCAGCTACTGCTTTTGGCAAACCAAACCCCTCAGCCAAACAGCTGCATGTCTAGAGGTAGAGGAGTAGACTCCTCACACCGGGTAAGTCTAGCTGAGTATTAGTAAACTCAGCCTTGCTTGTGGCATAATTTTTTTATAGGTTCTCTGGAGGATATGGTTGCTGGAGTGACTTGGCCGTCCATCTTGCCACTGGGTTGGACAGTCGAGTGGGACCCTACCTCAGCAGAGGAGGAGCATTAGGAGTGATGGGCCAGGCTTCCCCATCCCTCCGTTTATTTACCGTTAGTTATATTTCGTTGCATTCCGAACAATGATCACTACTTTTGATAAACTCCGATGATGTTGTAATAACTTTAAGAATTCCTTTAAATTATGGTTTTATGCTTTATTGTATTTGCTCTATGCCTCACCTTCGAGTGAGTACGTGGTACTTCATCCTGTTAGTGACCTTGTCGGACTAGATCCGATGGACTAACATTTTATTACTATTTAAGTGTGGTCTAGCCTCCAAGGCGAGACTTAGGCACTTAAGTTGGAATAATTCGGGCGGTTCCACCACAAGAAATTCCTTGGAAAATGGAAAAGCCATTTCAGCCCAAGTCGGCCCATCAGGCCTAACCCCGTGCGCGCCAGTGCCTGCGTGCCCTGGGTCCCTGATAGGCGGACTCCGCCTGTCGGTGCTAGCCCGCGCGTCCCTTCTCTCCCTCTCTCCCTCTCGCTGCTCTGTGGGGCCGGCCTGTCGGTGCCGTTTCTTTTTGCACGCGCTCGTTCTATCTCTCTGCCCCACGGCCTCCACCTGTCAGTCGTACCTAACCTCTCGCCCACGTACCCGCCGTGGACGCGCCCACGTCCGCGCGTTCTCTGACCATCTCTGCATGCCCTCGCCCCTTTAGAGCCACGCGCCCCGCTCGCCCACTTCCGCCTGCTCACTTGCGCCCTCTGTCAAGCTCTCTTGCCCCCTCTCTCGCCCTGCGCACATAACCAGATAGCTCTGTTGCTGCTCACTAAAGTTTGGCCCATTCTGCGACCGTCGTTGAGCCCTCGTCGTGCTCGTTCCCTCGATATGCTCCGCCGCACCACCCACAACTCGGGACACCCCTTGGTTCGCCTTCTTCCCCTCTGGTTTGCCCGGTCCGCGCTCACCGGAGTGATTTCCCGTGCAGCCGGAGTCCGCCGCCGTCGACCCGAGACTTCACCGCCTCCCCGCCGTCCTCCAGGCACTCCTGAGTTCGTACTCGTGGTGAGCAACCTCTCTATGCACTTAATTCGTTCGTTACTACCCTAGTGCCCGCGCAATTCCTCGCCGGAGTGGATCCCTACTGCCGTTAGCCTGCCTCGCCGTGTTTCGCGCTCTCTGGTGCCCCACGCCGTCGTGGTGCCCTCGGTCAAGTTCGCATGTCGCCCTGAACGTGCTTGAGCCTTTCTCCAAGCCCCTAGGGCCCTGTCGTGGTCGTCCCCTTGTCTCCGACGAGACCTTGCCGCGAGGTCGAGTGGCACCACCGCACCCATGACCGGTCGCCGGCCATTGGATCTCGAGCGTCCGTCCGAGATCTGGCGGTCTCGATTTAATTAGAATAGATCTAATCTCAACCGTCCGATGTAGATCTAGCTGCTCAGCCCCGCTCCCCTCACCCGCGCCCCTGCCGCTGAGCCCGGCCTATCAGCCCTACCCCGGGTTGCTGACACCCCGAGCCCACCTGTCAGTGCTCGCCGCGCGCCCGCACACTCAACTGCGAGATCTAATCTCGGCCGTCCGCTCGTGATCGTGCGATCCAGATTACCCGATACCCCTTCGCGTGGCAGTTTTGCGTAAGAGACCCTCGGGTTTCCGAGAATCAACCCATCGTCCTGTGTTTTAGCAGGCAGACCCCAGGTTTCTTTTAAACAGACCCCTGACCTTTTAAATAATCACAGAATTAGGCTTAATTTCATATTTTAAACTTCAAAACTTGTTTATTTCATATCTTTTTCATATGAACTCCAAATTTAGTGGTTCAAATTGCAAAATGTTCATAGGAATATTCTCTGTTCATATAAATTATGTTCATCCACAGTCTGTGTGCTCTAATTTTTTGTCTAAGCTATAGGATGGTTTATGTGTTAACTTATCTATTTAAGAGAATAAGTAAAAAAGGAAAACCTTAACTATAATTAGATGTTTAATGTTGTGAGATTAGTAAAATGTTATGCATGAATTGGTCCCTATTATAACTTTGTGTCTCACTAAAGTTAGTGGCACAAAAATAAATAGTCCATGAAATCTAGGGAATCATTGATCTCTAATCATATTAAACCCTAGCATTTAAGTCTACCATTTTATGTTCACAATGTCTTGTCAAACTAGTATATACTTGATTGTACATGTTTGGTGTGCTGTTCATTTGTACTTTCCAAATGTATTGAATGTATGATCGCTTTATTTAGACAACGAGCAGCCCGTGGTTCCTGAGTATGTTGCCGAAGATCTTCCTGAGCAACAACATGGTGAGGGCAAGTGTCCTCTGACCTATTATGTCCTACATACTTTATAATTCACCGTCCCGCATTACATTACTCAAACCTAAGGATTGACTAGTCTGTATTAACTTATCCTTGTTTACCTTTTGGGTTATCAGGGTTAGCTTTATGCTATCGCTTTACTTTAATAAATGAACATGATGTGAATCTTATGATACGATGATGTTATCCTGATTATGTTCTTGTGATACTTTAGGGGACTCAGGCTGTTTCCTGAGTATCTCTCCATAAGGACCTGTTTGGGGAGTGACAACCTGGGATTAACAGTGCAACCATGAGGGTGGAATGGGAGACCCTTAGCTAATTAATTAGAGGAACCAGAGGAGTAGTTGGCTTCGCCGTAGGGCCGTCAATGGGGTACGGGCACAGTACTTGGTCTACCGAGGCTGGTTGTAGAGGTTCTTGATTTGGTTTAGTTAGTCACCCTTCCTTTGGGGAGATGTACTATGTTTATCAAACTGGAGAAACCTAACTGGCAGCTATGACCTATGGGGAATCTTTGTAAAGGCTATACAGTGAGAACCTGCTAGGTCACCTTGGTAGTGATCAATGGGGAGGCTAGAACCCCGGGCAGAATGGGAATCATGACTTGTGGGTAAAGTGTGCGACCTCTGCAGAGTGTTAGAAACTGGTATATCAGTCATGCTCATGGTTAAGATTGGCCTTGGGATCCTCTTTGATTAGAAGAACTCTGGTTACTTTTATGATGATGATTAATGATGATGGTATAAATATGATCTCTGGTATTTCCTCTTAGAGGGAGTACATTTAGGTAATAACTTGGGTTTATACTAAAACTTGGCTCCACTTATAGTAATAAATACTTGACCAACTAAAACCAACTGCTTAACCTTAACTCCATATATAGCTAGTCCACTTTAGCCAAACGTTACATTTGCTGAGTACATTGATGTGTACTCACCCTTGCTTTACAAACCAACCCACCCTAGGCTGTCCCCACTGTACTCAGTGCTCAGGAGGTGATGCTAGCAACATGGAGGACTTTGAGGAGTTTTAGGATCACGATGAGTTTTAGTTTATTTTAGTGGCAAACCCCCAGTCAGCTGCCTGTGAAGGCCTTATCTTCTACGTTTCGTATTTCCGCACTTAGATGTTAATGACTATGTTATAGACTCAGTGGATGTCTTGGACATCTTGTCGTAATAAAGTACTTTTCTTCTATTTACTATGAGCATTGTGTGATGATGTCCAATTATGTACGCTGTGTACGTGAGTTTCTAATCCTGGCACGTACATGGTTCACATTCGGTTTACCTTCCAAAACCGGGTGTGACATAAGTGGTATCAAAGCCTTGCTGACTGTAGGACCACTAACCTAGACTAAAATGGTTGCCCTAAGGACTATAGACCCCTACTCTTATCTTGACCTTAGTGTCCTTTCAAAAGTTGGTCATCTTAACCAATTATATGTTATTTACTTATCTCACAAAATTTTGTCTCACTTTTCTTTCTGTTTATTTGCTGGTCTTATAGTTCTACTCTCACTCTTGTGCTTACGATGTCTTTTGTAGATGGCTCGTATTAGATGCACTTCACATAAGTCAGTGATCCCCTTTTTGCCTTCTCGCCTGGCGGAGCGTCCAGTGTGCCACACGGTGCTAGGTCGGTCCAGTCACCTGGAGAGACTGCATCGTTGCCTGCATGAGGAGCAGGAGCACCGACGCCAGGAGTAGGAGCAGGACCAGGAGTAGGAGTAGTAGGACCCTTCCCCTCGCCTCAGCAGGAGGTGGAGTCTAGGAGGCAGCCTTCCCCTGCACCTTAGCCAGAGATGCCCCCTGCACCACCACAGGGCATCCCAGCTGTTGGAGGAGACCCTGACGGAGACGGAGACGATGCTGGTGGTAGTTCGAACCACGGCACGGAGCTCTCAGAGGAGCAGGAGCCAGAGGTATGTATCGCTAGACCCATCACTCATGACGCCGCTCGTGGGTGTTACTTCCACGACGCTCTCGACACCTTGTTGCGTCGGGCCTTCGACCAACACACTTGGTCTATCGAGTACCATTGTGTAGTCTACCAGCATCGTCGCGGTTTAAACTCGGACCAGTGGGAGGCTACTTGCTTGGTGTGCCGCCCGGACAATGATCTCCGGGGTGCAGAGGCCTTCTCAGAGCACTATTCTATCACTGAGAGGGATCCTGCAAAGGTAGCCATGCAAGATGCAGCACGACATGCACTTTCACAGTATTGCTCGTTGTTGAGCGGGGTAGCTGATGGCCTTGACCTGAAGTATTACCCTCGCCGTTCGACCGACAGTGCTGGAGGTGTGATTGTCTCGCCTCTTGGTCAAGGCAATCCCAGACTGAAGAGCATGGTCAACCTAGCCGCAGTGCTCAACACCGAGGTGGACCACGCCCTTGACGAGTTGGGCAAGGTTCGGGCAGAGGTTGCCAAATTGTGTGCTGAATGCGCAGCACGTCACTATCTGGATGGTGGTTCTCTTGCCCCTGTCGGGATTCAACACCCTTACCGTTCACCGCCCCATGGTCGCTTCAACTATGGTACCCCTGACTGTAGGACCCGAATAGATTTGGATCCATAGATCGATGGAGTCGGAGTCTGTAATAATGCTTAATTCAGTTTTTTAGTCTTGGTCAGTCTTAGTTAGAGTTAGGTTGTTTATTTATTTTGGATGCTGTCGTGATGAACATGTAATGAATTTGGATCCTTGTAATGATTGTCACCAAGGTGTGGGTAACCCCTGCAACTTGGTGTAGTTATTAATAAAGTCAGTTATTTAGTTGGGTAATCCCTTTAATTCCACTTTCCTCTTTATCTGAGAAGCTGTCAGTGAAGATGATTAATTGTTCAGTGCTATGAAGATTTCCATATATCTTTTCTCATACTGAAAGACTGCGGAGTCAGATCTGATATGTGTGTGTGCTTTCTAATATGTCTGAGAACAGGCGCAGAGGTGCAAGGCGTGCTCAGCCGAAACAACAGGCACCCCAGGAGGAGGCAGCTCAGTAGCAGCAGTTGCCACCTCCACCCCCAATGACAGTTGAGCAGATGTTCTTGATGCAGACCCAAGTAGTCCAAGCAATTGGTTAGACCCTAGCGGCAATGCAGCAGGTGCAGCAGCAGCCACCCCCACCTCAACCTCAAGTGCAAGTTCAGATGCCTCAGGTGCCCAGAGACAAGCGGGCAGAATTCATGAGGGGTCATCCCCCTGTCTTTGCCCACTCTGCTGATCCCGTGGACGCCGAGGATTGGCTGCGTACTGTGGAGCGCGAGTTGCACACTGCCCAGTGCAACAATCACGAAAAGGTTCTGTATGGTCCCCATCTGCTAAGGGGAGCAGCACAGTCCTGGTGGGAGTCTTACCTTGCCACCCATGCCAACCCTAAAGCCATCACCTGGGAGGAGTTCAGGGACAACTTCCGTCGCTACCATGTGCCTGAAGTACTGATGATAGTAAGGAAAGAGGAATTTCTAGCTCTGAAGCAAGGTCCCCTGTCTGTCAATGAGTACAGGGATAAGTTTTTGCAGCTGTCACGCTACGCCCCAGAAGATGTCAACATGGATACTAAGAGGCAATATCGTTTTCTGAGAGGATTGGTTGACCCCCTTCACTACCAGCTGATGAACCATACTTTCCCCACCTTCCAGCATTTGATCGACAGAGCAATCAAGACTGAAAGGAAGCATCGGGAAATGGAGGACAGGAAACGCAAGATGGGTGGATCTCAGGTTGGGAGTAGCAGCCGCCCCCGCTACTCAGGCAACCCACCCCAACAATTCAAGCAAGGTCACCCTCAAGGTCACCAGCATCAGCGTCAGCACCAGCTGAAAGGGAAATGTTCCCTTGGGCCATTTCTATAAATATTTTGGTGATTAGATGCACAACGCATATTGTATTAAGGTGATATGTGCCAAGTGTTAAAGAGATGCAAATAAAGAATAAAGGTAAGCTCTAGACGCTTGGTCAATTATTTTATATGCTAAACACACTTGTCTAAGTGCCAGGGACTCAGCTAAGTGAAGTCCAAAAGAATCAAAAGAAGACAAATAAAGGAACGAAGAAAAGGTGCTAGACTGCGTAGCACCGGACGGTCCGGAGCCACTCATCGAACAGTCCGGTGCACGGTCTGCGAACTCGTTGCTCTCGGGTTTTCCCTAGCTATGTCGGCTATAAATCACCGGACAGTCCGCGCTAAGCGCCGGACAGTCCGGTGCTCCAGCCGTGCAACGACTATCTGCCATGTCGACGAGCGCCAATGGTCACATGATGCATCGGACGGTCCGGTGCCCCATAGAAAGGAAGATAGCTAATCAGGGAATTCTGTGCCACGTACTGTTCACTGTCCGGTGCGGCGGTGCACCACCGGACAGTCCGGTGCACCGACGAACAAAAGGCAAGAATTGCCTACCAAATGGAGTTCCAATGGCTCCTAGCTGCCTTGGGGCTATAAAAGGGACCCCTAGGCATATGGAGCACAACACCAAGCATCCATTGAACATCCTAAGACGCCTAAACTCCGCTCACCCAGGCAAAGCAAACGTGGTTGCGGATGCTCTGAGCAGAAAGAGTCAAGTTGATATGTTGGTCGCTCACCCGATGCTGTTCGAGCTAGCAAAGGAATTCGACAGGCTGAGTCTCGGATTTCTGAACAACACTCAAGGAGTGACAGTCGAGTTGGAACCCACTCTGGAGCAAGACATCAGGAAAGGTCAGAAAGATGATGAGAAAATCAACGAGATCCGACAGCTGATCATAGATGGGAAAGGCCTAGGTTTCTGTGAAGACGTAGAAGGAGTGGTATGGTTCAAGGATAGGCTCTGCGTTCCCGACATCAAATCGATCTGGGAACTGATTCTCAAGGAAGCTCATGAGATAGCATATTCTATACACCCTGGTAGTGAGAAGATGTACCAAGACCTGAAAAAAGATTCTAGTGGTACGATATGAAAAGGGAGATAGCAGAGTACGTTGCCAGATGCGACAGTTGTCAGAGGATCAAGGCAAAACATCAGAGGCCCACAGGTTTGTTGCAGCTGTTGTAGATTCCTCAGTGGAAATGGGAATAGATTGGGATGGACTTTATAGTCGGCCTGCCCCGCACTCTTGCTGGTTATGACTCCATCTGGATAGTAGTGGACCGCTTAACAAAGATGACCCATTTCATACCAGTCAAGACCACCTATAATAGTGCAGTGTTGGCAGAATTATACATGTCTCGGATTGTGTGCTTGCATGGCTTTCCAAAGAAGATAGTATCAGGCAGAGGCACCCAATTCACTTCTCATTTTGGCAGTAGCTACATGAAGCTTTGGGCACACACTTGAAGTTCAGTTCAGCTTATCACCCACAGGCAGATGGTCAGACAGAGAGAACCAACCAGATTCTTGAAGACATGTTGAGAGCTTGTGCTTTGCAAGACAAGTTAGGTTGGGAGAAGAGGTTACCATATGCAGAATTCTCCTACAACAACAGTTATCAGGCCAGTTTGAAGATGTCACCATTCCAAGCACTCTATGGGAGGAATTGCAGAACTCCATTGCATTGGGACCAACCCGGCGAAAGGCAGGTGTTCGGTCCAGATATTTTGCTTGAAGCTGAAGAGAATATCAGAATGGTTCAAGAGAATCTGAAGATAGCATAGTCCAGACAGTGAAGCTATGCTGACACCCAAAGAAGAGAACTGAGTTTTGAAGTGGGAGATTATGTCTACTTGAAAGTGTCACCCATCAGAGGAACCAAAAGGTTTGGAGTCAAAGGCAAGTTAGCACATCGATATATCGGACCGTACCAGATTCAAGCAAGACATGGAGAAGTGGCATATCAACTCAGCTTACCAGAAAACCTGTCAGCCGTGCACGATGTGTTTCACGTGTCTCAGTTGAAGAAATGCTTGCGAGTACCATAAGAGCAATTGCCAATGGAGGACCTTGAAGTTCAAGAAGATCTGACGTATATTGAGAAGCCAACTCAAATTCTAGAGACAGCAGATCAGGTCACTCGGAGGAGCACTATCCGGATGTGCAAAGTCAAATGGGGCCTTCACTCAGAAGAAGAAGCAACCTGGGAAAGAGAAGATGATCTGAGAGCCAAGTACCCTGAACTCTTTGCTAGCCAGCCCTGAATCTCAAAGGTGAGATTCTTTTAAGGGGGATAGGTCTGTAACATCCTGAATTTGGGGGTATAAAATTTCTTTCTAATTACCAACCAAATTCAGGTGTTACTCTTCTCTCTCTCACTAGTTCCTCTCTCTCTTTTTCTTTTGGGTAGATTTAGCTTAATTAGTGAGGGATTAATTATTTTATTTTATCAAAACAATATGAGTCATGAAATATTGCATCATGCTGAGCTCCAAATATTCTTTGAATTGTTGCACATGTTTGATTTAGTATGAATTTGAAACTTGGTTTGAATTTGAATTGAAAACCCAAGAGAAAAATAAATAGAAAAGCAATTAGAAAATTCCCTGGAAAATGGAAAAGCCATTTTAGCCCAAGTCGGCCCATCAGGCCCAGCCCCACGCGCGCGCGCACCCGCATGCCCTTGGTCCCTGACAGGCGGACCCCACCTGTCGGCGCTAGCCCGCGCGTCCCTTCTCTCCCTCTCTCCCTCTTGTTGCTCTGTGGGGCCAGCCTATCAGTGCCGTTTCTTTTCGCACGCGCTCGCTCTCTCTCTGCCCCGCCCCCCCCATCAGCCGTCCCTAACCTCTCGCCCACGTCCCCACCGTGGACGCGCCCACATTCGTGCGTTCTCTGGCCACCTCCGCACGCCCTCGCCCCTTTAGAGCCTTGCGCCCCGCTTGCCCACTTCCCCCTGCTCACTTGCGCCCTCAGTCGAGCTCTCTCGCCCCTCTCTCGCCCTACGCACGTAACCAGACAGCTCTACCGCCGCTCACCGAAGTTTGGCACCCGTTCCGCGACCGTCGTTGAGCCCTCGTCGCGCCCTTTCCCTCGATAAGCTCTGCTGCACCACCCGTAACTCGGGACACCCCTTGGTTCGCCTTCTTTCCCTCTGATTTGCCCGGTCCGCGCTCACCGGAGTGTTTTCCCGTGCAGCCGGAGTCCGCCGTCGTCAACCCGAGACTTCATCGCCTACCCGCCGTCCTCTAGGCACTCCTGAGTTCGCACTCATGGTGAGAAACCTCCCTATGCACTTAATTCGTTCGTTACTGCCCTAGTGCCCGCACAATTCCTCACAGGAGTGGATTTGCAACACCGTTAGCCCGCCTCACCGTGTTCCGCGCTCTTTGGTGCCCCCGCGCCAGCGTTGTGCCCTCGGTCGAGTTTGCCATGTCGCCCTGAACGCGCCTGAGCCTTTCCCCAAGCCCCTAGGCCCCGCCGTGGCCGTCCCCCTCATCTCCGGCAAGACCTCACCGTGAGGTCGAGTGGCACCACCGCACCCATGACCGGTCGCCGGTCGTTGGATCTTGGACGTCCGTCCGAGATCTGGCGGTCTGGATTTAATTAGAACAGATCTAATCTCAACCGTCTGATGCAGATTCAGCTGCTTAGCCCTGCTCCCCTCACCCGCGCCCCTGCCGCTGGGCCTGGCCTGTTAGCCCTACCTCGGGTCACTGACACCCTGAGCCTGCCAATCAGCGCTTGCCGCACACCCGCGCCCGCGCGCTCGACTGCGAGATCTAATCTCGACCGTCCGCTTGTGATCGTGCGATCCAGATTACCCAATACCCCTTCACATGGCAGTTTTGCGTAAGAGACCCTCGAGTTTCTAAGAATCAACCCATTGTCCTGAGTTTTAGCGCGCAGACCCCTGGTTTCTTTTAAATAGACCCCTGACCTTTTAAATAATCACAGAATTAGGCTTAATTTCGTATTTTAAACTTTAAAACTTGTTTATTTCATATCTTTTTCATATGAACTCCAAATGTAGTGGTTCAAATTGCAAAATATTCATAGGAATATGCTCTGTTCAAATAAATTATGTTCATCCACAGTTTGTGTGCTCTAGTTTTTGTCTAAGCTATAGGATGGTTTATGTGTTAATTTATCTATTTAAGAGAATAAGTAAAAAGGAAAACCTTAACTACAATTAGATGTTTAATGTTGTGAGATTAGTAAAATGGTATGCATGAATTGGTCCCTGTTATAACTTTGTGTCTCACTAAAGTTAGTGGCACTAAAATAAATAGTCCATGAAATCTAGGGAATCATTGATCTCTAATCATATTAAACCCTTGCATTTAAGTCTACCCTTTTATGTTCATAATATCTTGTCAAAGTAGTATATACTTGATTGTACATGTTTGGGGTGCTGTTCAATTGTACTTTCCAAATGTATTGAATGTATGATCGCTTTATTTAGACAACGAGTAGCCCGTGGTTCCTTAGTGTGTTGCCGAAGATCTTCCTGAGCAATAACCTGGTGAAGGCAAGTGTCCTCTAACCTATTATGTCCTACATACTTTATAATTCACCGTCCCGCATTACATTACTGAAACCTAAGGATTGACTAGTCTGTATTCACTTATCCTTATTTACCTTTTGGGTTATCAGGGTTAGCTTTATGCTATCGCTTGACTTTAATCAATGAACATGATGTGAATCTTATATGATACGATGATGTTATCTCGATGATGTTCTTGTGATACTTTAGGGGACTTAGGTTGTTTCCTGAGTACCTCTCCGTAAGGACCTATTTGGGGAGTGACAACCCGGGATAACAGTGCAACCATGAGGGTGGAATGGGACACCCTTAGCTGTTAGTTACAGGAACCAGAGGAGTAGTTGGCTTCGCCGTAGGGCCGTGAATGGGGTCTGGGCACAGTACTTGCTCTGCTGAGGCTAGTTTAGAGGTTCTCGATTTGATTTTGTTAGTCACCCTTCCTTTAGGGAGATGTACTGTGTTTATCAAACTGGAGAAACCTAACGGGCAGCTATGACCTATGGGGAATCTTTATAAAGGCTACATAGTGAGACCTTGCTAGGTCACCTTGGTAGTGATCAATGGAGAGGCTAGAACCCTAGGCAGAATGGGAATCATGACTTGTGGGTAAAGTGTGCAACCTCTGCAGAGTGTTAGAAACTGGTATATCAGCCGTGCTCATGCTTAAGAGCGGCCTTGGTATCCTCTTTGATTAAAAGAACTCTGGTTACTTTTATGATGATGATGATTAATGATGATGGTATAAATATGATCTCTGGTATTTCCTCTTGGAGGGAGTACATTTGGGTAATAATTTGGGTTTATACTAAAACTTGGCTCCACTTATAGTAATAAATACTTGACCAACTAAAAGCAACTGCTTAACCTTAACTCCATATACAGCTAGTCCACTTTAACCAAATGGGACATTTGTTGAGTACGTTGATGTGTACTCACCCTTGCTTTACAAACCACCCCACCCTAGGTTGTCCTCACTGTACTCAGTGCTCAGGAGGAGATGCTGGCAACATGGAGGACTTTGAGGAGTTTCAGGACTACGACGAGTTTTAGTTTATTTTAGTGGCAAACCCCCAGTCAGCTGCCTGTGAAGGCCTTATCTTCTATGTTTCGTATTTCCTCACTTTGATGTTAATGACTATATTATAGACTCAGTGGATGTCTTGGACATCTTGTTGTAATAAAGTACTTTTCTGCTATTTACTTTGAGAATTGTGTGATGATGTCCAATTATGTAATCGTTGTGTACATGAGTTTCTGATCCTGGCTCGTACATGGTTCGTAGTCGGTTTACCTTCCAAAACCGGGTGTGACAGTGGTGCTTTGTGTATATATAAGGGCTTATGCTGAAAATATTTTTCGTGCTATCAAGTTTTGCACTATGCTTGTCGTTTTAGCTTTCTATCTGTGAGTGCAATTGTTTTTTGAGCTTCGATTTTCTGTTGTAACTGGCGCTGAAATGGTCCAAAATAAGAAAAGTGTGGACCTCGCGCTTGCTGGTTTCTACGAAGCCATGGAGAGAACTAATGTTGAGAAAATCATTGATGAAATGTTGGTTGGGCTGTCTAGGGACTCAAGCGACAGTGAGAGCTTTGATGTTGAAAGTGAGAACGAGGATGCCGAAGATCGACCATGGAGGCCAAGTCATGTTGTTTTCGGGAAATCCACTCTTAAGCAAGGGCAAATTGAAGCAATGAAGGGCAAATATTTTCCATGATATATCCATAGTGAGAGCTGGAGGAGAGAGTACCATTCCTCTTCTTGAGGTACACAAAGTGGTGGTATTTAAGAGTTTTATGAAGGCGGGACTTTGTTTCCCTTGCATAAGATGTTGGTCGAAGTGCTGAAGACATTTTAGATATACCTTCATCAGCTTACTCCTGAAACTTTGATTAAAGTTGGAGTTTTCATTTGGGCTATGAGAAGTCAAGGGATGGAGCCGGATGCCAAATGCTTCTACAATATTCACAAATTATCTTACCAGACGAAGGCAGTTGGAAAAGAGCAATATCATAATAACTTCGGATGCTATAGCTTTGTGTACCGGTCTGATGTGAGGTGTCCTGTACCAACGTTCCGAAAAAATGGCCGGGCTCATGGATGAAGCAATGGTTTTATGTCAAAAATGATTTGAGTGAGAGAAGATGTGAAGGGCATAATCGAATGCCCCATCCGTTCACACTTTGGCATCAGGAGGCCTTCGATCGCAAGTGGAAACGAAGTACAAGCGTGTTTGATGGCCTTCAACACAATGTGCACTTACATCGGCACTAGAGATTTGGTTCAGGAGCATATTGCTTATAAGGTATGGCCGCTTATTAATGACTGGGAGATGCCGAAGGAAACCGCTATTGGCTCCAACGAAGGTGGCCTGGTTTATCTGAGGTACACCTATCGCTACAGAAGACAATTTGGCGAGCCGAATGATGACTAGCTTTAAGCTGTTGAGGCGAATGGTTACGAGCTATTGGAGGCTTATACGAAGGCAGAGTACGAAGCCATGAACACTGCCTTCGGCGCTCGAGGCAAAATGAGACTAAATAGAGTATAGATTTACCTTTCTAACTCAGGGCATCGGCAACCAAATTTGGTTTGCGGGGATGATAGTGGATCTCGAAATCATAATCCTTAATAAGCTCCAACCAATGGTGTTGCCTTATATTGAGATCCCTTTGGGTGAAGATATACTTCAGAGTCTCATGATCAGTATAGATCTGGCATCTCGTTCTAAGAATATAATGCCTTCAAATCATCAGAGCCTGCACTACGGCTGTTAGCTCTAAGTCATGAGTAGGGTAGTTCAGCTCGTGCTTCCTCAAGTGTCGAGATGCATCAGCTATGACGTGTATATCTTTCATAATAACACATACCAAGCCTTATCGAGATGCATCACAATATATATCAAAACTCTTCTGAAGATCAGGCATGACTAGCACTATGGTTGTTGTTAATCTTCTCCTCAACTCCTCAAAACTATCTTGGCAAGCTTGAGTCCATATAAACTCATTTCCTTTCTCTAGTAGAGAGGTGAGAGGTTTCACTATTTTAGACAATCCTTTGATGAATCGTTAGTAATATCCAACCAGTCCGAGAGAACTCTGGATCTTTGTAACTGATTGTGGTGGCTTCCAATTCATTACATCCCAGTCCTTGCTTGGATCTACAACAATGCCTCCATTGGTGATGACATGTCCAAGGAATGAGACTTCATTCAACCAAAACTTGCACTTACTGTATTTGTCATAGAGTTGATTCTCCCTCTACTTCTACAGTACTAGTCTTAGGTGTTCCTCATGCTCATCCTCATCCTTAAAATAAATCAAGATATCGTCAATAAATACTACGATGAATCTATCAAGATATTCCATGAACACCTTGTTCATCAATACATGAAGTTGGCTAGTACATTTGTCAACCCAAAGAACATCATTGTGTACTCATATAGTCCATAACTAGTGGCAAAGCCAGGCTTAGGAATATCAGAAGGTCTGATCTTCATCTGGTGATAATCGGATCATAGATCAATCTTAGAAAAAACTTTGGCTTCTCCCATTTGGTTGAACAAATCTTCTATATGAGGTAAAGAATACTTATATTTGATAGTTACTTCATTGAGCAATCGATAATCCATGCACATCCTCTAGTAGCCATCCTTTTTTTGTATGAATAGGACGTGTGACCCCGAGGGTGAGGAACTAGGTCGAATAAATCCCATATCCATCAACTCCCTTAATTGTCTATTAAGTTCTTTTAATTCTTCAACCGACATCCTATAAGGTTTCTTGGAAATATATAGGGGCAGCTCTAGGTAAGATATCGATAATGAACTCTATGTTCCGATCATGTGACATACCTGGCAACTCCTTCAGAAACACATTCGGATACTCACTAACCATTCGATATCCTCCAACAATTTGGCCACCAACTGATAGACTACATGCTCTATTGTTGTAGGTAGGGTGGCTACAAACTCAAATCTTTCTCCCTCCGGGCTGGTTTTAGAATTAATAACTTGCCCAACATGTTTTAAAGTAGTTTCCTAATGGGAAATATAACCCCTCATCCTCGCTCTATATATGAGATCCAATATCCAATCGATCAAAATACACCTACTATCTTTTTGTTCCTTCCTATCTCAGTGTTCTTCATGTCTTTCTGTGAGATTTGATGGTGTTCTAAGTGGTTTTGCCACTCCTACAACAATCTCATGTGCTTCTCCGTGACTAGTCTTCCTTGAAAATGTTCAAGTCAACTTTGGGTTGATCAGTCTCTCGATCGATTTTGTCCATCCTCTATGTTCCCTGCTGTATTTAATGTCGTGTGTCAACCGAAGACGTGCGGTGTGTAATCCGGATCCCTTCGGACATCAACAGTAGTCAGCAATCAGTACTCCACAATACATAGATTAAAAGGGTGTACTGATATAGGGGAACAAGTTTCTGCATTACATCACAATACTCCTAGCAAACCAAACCAATATCACATGTCTTTTCTCATTTTAGTATCAACAAACAAAAGAAGAGGGGAAAATAGACTATCACTCGAGCACAAAACCCATTCAACTTTCAGTTACCCTTCACACAAAACTATCACACAACAGCACAAGAAAGACTTTACAAGGCGCCTTCCTTTGACAGATTCCTTTGTGAAGACGAACACCAACTATTGACATGTCACCGTCAGTGAAGGCTGAAACATTAAGCATTGTGCTCAGTATTTGCATGAAAGAATGCCCATTCACTCTGCTCACTCACCCACTAACTATTTTCTTTCTCTACGTTGACATCTCACTTTATACCAACCCACAGGGAATTTACATCTATCCATAGACAAGAGTCACCCATGAACACATACTTGTCGATCCCGTGGCCAAGTAAAAACAAGCACGAAGGAGATCTCATGGAGTATTAACTGCATTGTTACCTTGTGCAGGCAGTTAGCTGTGTAGGTTTGCAAACCGTGTCAGTTCTTGTTGAGACAAAAACAAGTCCGTTTCACATCAGTTATGAGGTTTATGTGGAAGAAGTGGAGGTCTGGGCCTAATCCTCGTGATTGTTTCATCACTGTGTCGTATCACCTCAGACAACTTCCACGGCTTCTGCCACTTCCACTTGAACTGCATCAGCCACTGGTGATGGCTTCTTTTCCACCTCCAGAGCTTTCCTGAATGCCCTGCTATTGAAACTCTCTTCCCCGCAGACAACTGTGCAATTGGAACCATCTGCATTGAAAATTGTCAATGAAGATATTAAATACAGACAGATGGCAACAATGATGATGAGATACAGTACGATACTAGATACCTTAAGTTGCTCTTTTTTTATCGCAGCAACTCCTTTGCTGGGGCTATTTACAATTCCAGCAGAATACTTGAGCTGCTTCTGTGCAGGAACGGCGACAGGGGACAGTGGTGTGTTGGGGTCATCAGCAGAGTGCTTCGTCGTGCCATTTCCACTTTTCTGTAAGAAGTGAAATTAGTAACTTGAATGTTCATTGCTTCTTTTTATTATATTGTTATGGTCAAAGTGTATCACTTTATATATATATATATATATATATATATATATATATATATATATATATATATATATATATATAAGTTAGCTCGTCTATTGTATCCTAGGACAAGCTGATTTTCTCCTGCTTAAAACTGTACACATTGATTGCACATCAACTTTGGTTGAAATCATGCACGATGCTGCGAGAAATCATACCGGAGGTGTAGTGGCCATTGGAGTTGTCTGTTCTCTTTGCTTGAGCTGCTTCTCCATTTCTCTTCTGCGTGATTCACTGTGTCGAAGAATGCCCACCAGCTCTGTCATTTGTTCCTTCATTTCCTTGATCTCCACTTCCTTCTCCTTTACTTGGCATCTGAAAAATATTTTAATAGTTTAGAGGATTATCACTGATTTTTTAAGGCAAAAATATGACAATAACTTGGCTTTGCAAGACAGCCGTGGGCATCTTCCCGTAGTTGAGTTTTTCCCCAAATAGGTGTCTAACCAAAACAAGATAACAGGTAACTATTCTACTTCAAAGTGGTATCAGATTCTAAGAAAAAGCAAAAGGTAATGGATTTTCATCTATTTCTTTTTTAAGGGACGATTTTTTAGTTCCAAACGTTACTAGTTGAGAACTTCCAGAGGTATAGCTCATGTCATAATATGAAATGAAGAACCAAAAAAAAAGATAACCTTGCATCAGCAGCAACATTAAAGACATATTGCAGTAAGCTCTTTGCCTCCCCCATTGATCGCAATTGATTCCAACGACTACGCCCAGAGAAGGCACGCTCTCTTTCTTCAGCTTCTGAGAGTTGAGAAGCCATTGCAACAAGAGTGTTTGAAGAGATTGTCACCATGCTCTCAAGTGATGCTATCCTAGCTTGTCTTGCATTTGGTGACAAGGTATTTGTCCTGAGAAATAAAATATAGTCAAATATGCATTAGTATTTGGATGCCCTAATTGCCACTTAAGATCAAAACAGATTAAATATGTAAAGGGTGTACTATTTTTTCTTACATGAATTAATTACAAGCAATGGATACCTAGTATCAAATAAATGAGAAGAAAACAATAAAAAAACTCGGCCGGGGAGTGAAAGACCGTCCTCTCGGTATTATATTAAGAAGACACCGAAACTCCGGCCGAGAAAACTCCCGAACCCTGGCCCCCATCACTAGCGGGCCGTCACAACCCACTCTGCAACGGTGCAGCCGGAGGGTGGCGCGCAGGACGTAACCCGGGAGCGAGCAGAACACAACGAGGAGATTTTTTTTAACCAAGCAAGAAATTCACCCCCGAGTGAGATCGAACCCAGAACCTAGAGGTGCTACTCGGAAGCCTTAACCATTACGCTAGAGGCCCTTTCGCAAATGAAAAGAAAACAATCACCTAGAGTTTCCATTCTTCCCTCTTTGGGGACTAGATCCACCAGCCCGTATATCTTCTTGTTTCAAAATGGCAAGCTCCTCACCAAGCGCAGCACGCCTTCAATAACAAAAAAAAAAATCAGTGAAAAAAATACATGTCTAAAAAAGTCCACATTTGACAGCAAAAATAAGAGTTACGTACAGTTGGCTTTGTTTTTCGTACTCATTTCGGACTTCATGCACATGCACCATAACTTCAAGCTCTTGATCAAACCATTTTTGCAGCGATCTCTCACCCATCTGTGTTATATCAAGAATGGCTTTAGGTATCAATTGTGTAAATAAACTTAGGAATGTTAGGTATAGATAATCTTACATTATAGCCTGGAGATGTACCATTGCTGCCAGCTATGTTTAGAGGGAAGAACAGTGGAACCATTAGATTCAAAGTATTTTTAGTGTACACAAATATATAATGTCAAGATGCAGAGAAAGATACCGGAACTGTCACGGGCGGAAGATTTCCTAGCTTCTAATATCTCTTTCAGCCTTTTGGTAGCCATAGCAGCCTCTTCGGTCTTCCTTTGCAAAACCTGCAAAAAAAAACGTTGTCAACTCTAGCAGTTAGAATAGATTGAAAGTGAAATAAAAATGTTTAGAAAGGATCTATAGAATAAAAGATGTAAAAAATTGAAAAATGGAAGGAAAGTGTTTAGAAGGAGGCTCTTTTGTGAGAAAAAGGGTGCTGTAGAAATATTGTCTAGCACCTAATATGCAATAATTTTTTTTGTTTCATTTGTTTTCTTTTGTCATTTACATAGAACAACATTTCTTCTGTCATCTCTTTAGGAAAGAAACTGACCAATTTCTGCCGCTGATTAAGTGCCTGAAGCTTGTGGCGTTCATACTCATTTCTCCGTCCCTCCTTGCGTAACTGTTTATAGAAAAAATTGACAGAATTAGTGAATCTTGCTTATTCAAATGATCTTACTTCATCTATTAAATTTAAGTAAAAAACCAGAAGAATTATACAACTATTTGAGATTAAAGAAGGCGGTAGGAAATAAATACGGGCATGGATCAGCAAGTGCAGTTTAACTTCAATCTTGTGTTCATTGATTATACATTTCTGAATTATCATTTTGCATAATGTCATCAGTTTAACTTCAATCCTGTGACTACTATAAGAGTATAGAGCCTCACATGTTGTACAAACCCTAGGTTATATACGATAAAAATTAAAATTGATAGTTCATACCTGAAGAAGTTCCTTCTCGCGGGTAGCTTTCCATTGCCTGAACTGTTCTGCTTCCTGTTTAATTTTGTGTTGTAGTTGAACCTGGCAACATAGCAATTGGATTAATGTAAATGAGTTCATACTATTATCACCTATGAATGATGAGACAAGTAATAAATCAAAATTATAGAAGAGATGAGAAAAGGAAGGGAACCTTTTGCGCTTTTATAAAATGAATTTCTTCTTGCAGTTTCTTAGCAGCTTCATCACTCTTCTGCTTTTCCTTCAAAATCTGAATTTGGTTCTCGTGCTTTTTCTTTAGGTCTAGAATCTGCAAGCCAATGTTTTGTTGAGTAAGAAGCGCCAAAAAAGGTTAAAAATTTCAAATGCAATGTGAAATGCTATTCACCTGGGCTTCAAGGGATTTTAGTTTCTGCAGCTGCGCATCTCGGAGTTTATGTGTTTGGCCATCAGCACTTAGGCTTTCAACTTCAGCCAACAATCTATCCCTCTCTTGCTGAAATTTTCCGGAAATATATTTATAAGATCAGAAGTATTCGTTTGCAAGGTGTAGCAACATACCACTCCGTGGTGATCTTCTATAGTACAATAAAATGATTTAACAGACCTGTACTGCCTTTTTCTCTTCTTCAAGCTCCATAAGTTTCTTTCCGAAGTGCTGCTTAAGTGCAACAGTATCACATCCATACATTTTCATCTCAGACTGCAGGGGTTTGATAAATATAGGTAAGTTTCTTGGAAACTACAACAATTAACTTCAGTGTTACTACCTAAATTCTAACTTTACAATCTTTGACCAAACAGTTGGCCAATAATTATTAACTATTGTAATACATAATTGATGCAATAGGATTTGTAATCGAATTTTCTATCCAATAATCATAAGATTGTAATGATAAACAATACAACATAAAATGAATGAATGGTCAAAGTGTAACTTGAGAAACAGTGCATGTCAAACTGGGACTTATAAAGTGGTCCTAGTCTGAAGGGAGTAACTTATAAGAATAAAAATGGTAAACATAATGATGACTTGCCTTTCAAAGTCAAAGTTTTGCAAATTTATAGAACCATTGTAAGCAATAGATTTTTTTTAAAAGATCAGGATGGGGGGACCCCTACTGTAGATTTTGTATTAATAATGTAATATTACAACGCAGCGTATGTACAAGAGTAAGCAATAGATTTTAGATGAATACATAAGTGTAGATCCTTATTATTTTATTTACTTCAAAAAGATTGAGAAAATAAGAATTTTATTAGTTCATAATCATTACATCGAGTTGATATAATAATCATGAACTCACTTCCGCGTCTACATAAAAATCACACAGCCTAAACAAAACAAAGATAAGTATGGCACTCTAATGACTATCAATCCTAAGAGTTTATACTTCTAAAAAATTGACTTTGTATTTTCAGCCTTCAATCTTTTGCTTTACTGGCCAGATAGGAACCCTACAACTGTCAGATGTTATAGGATCATCAACGACTGTGCAACATATTGATTGGATCTGTGATTTTACACCCCTACCTCCCTAATATGATTCCTGTTCCATTTGAATTAGGTGTCTATTTATTCTTCTTTCGATGTTACTCCTAGATTGATCAAGTTCTTTTATTATATACACAACACAATGACACAATATGTGGAGGTGAACATAGGTCTCCAGAAATAATGCTTAAAATATACTCTCACTGTTCTTTTTTATTTGTCGTGTTTTAGTTCAAAAATAAACTAGCGGGCGACAAATATTCGAGAACGGATGTAATATGTTGCAATAAGAAGAACAAGGACCTTTAACTGAATGTATATTGACTAGAAATTTACAATCATGAACATAATTTTTATTGTTAGATATGCAATACCTCTTTTCGCTCAAGTTGTCGATTTAATTCATTCAACTCCTTGCCCATGCTATCCTGCAGCATTGTGTGTTCCCATTCTTTAGCTACTTCATCTTCAATATCCTTAGAGTTGCCTGCAGCAGGCATGGAACATCAATAAATATGCAGAAACCAATATAACTCCATAAATAACATGTTAATGGTATCTCCTTGATGTTAAGAGCCATGGTGAAAAAGGAAGCAATACCTCTGAATACTATGATGAAGAAATCATATAGGTACCAAGAAATTACCTCTTACTGAGTCAGCCATTGGGACATCAAATGGATCTGTACTTTGCAAGCTTCTTTTGAGCCCTTCGCTTTTGGTAAAGCCGTTTAAAGTCCTCTGAAACAAAGAGCACAATTAGTTATGGTCGAGCTCAAGAACTATATGAATCGAAAGAAATTTCATGGAGAAAACAAATGTATAGTACCCATTGTTTCTCTCTTTCTACAAGTGAGGGGAAAACTTATCATGAAAGAACAACGGGTGCAAGTCATGTGGTTGCCTAAATATTCAACATACAAAAGAGTGCACAAGGACTTTGTTGGACTATGTGTGTCTGTGTGTGTGGGGGGGGGGGGGCACCACTGTTGGGCTGCCAGCCCATTAGGGTTAGAGTTTTATGTCTATATATGTAACCACCAACTCTATGCAATACAATCAAGTCATTCCAACATAGTATCAGATTAGGGTTTCCTTCCTCCCACCCTCACAACAGCCAACTCCTAGCCGCCAGCCCCTAGGCCTGGTCGCCACTTTCTTCCGCATCGTTGTCCCCGGGAGGCACCTCCATCACTTTCGGGGGCAGCCCCCCATCCTGGCTCCGATTGAGTGGCTCACCTTCTACCCCAGCCGTCGGCGCTGCCTCCTCTCAGGCCACCGGCCCTTCTCCCTTGCTCAGCAGCCGTCGGCGCTGCAGTGGCGAGCCCATGCCCGGTCGCCCCCGCCCTAGCCCGACCATGCTAGGGTCGGCCCGTCCCCATCAACCTCCACGACGGCGCATAGGCCGGTGCGGCCATGGCTGCCGCTGCCGGATCCGCCCCCTGCCCTGTGGCCCACACCTGGCGCCCTTCTTGCGCCACGCGGCCTATCTACGGCGTCCTGTGGGCCTTGTCGGCGAGTGCCCATGGTGCTGCGGCCCCTCCCCTGGCCTGCGCCGCTGCCGCAGCGGCCCTTCCTCTTCTTTCCTGAGTGTCGTCGCCTCCTTCCCATGGCCGCTGCGGCATCCTCCCTCTTCCCCTGCCTAGTGCAGTCGCCCCCCTGCTCCCTGGTGGCGTGGCTGCCCTACGCACCGACCCCTGTGCCAGCGTCTCTGCCTGTGCAACCACCGCCATCGCATCGGCCTCCTCCCTGACTGTGCCGACGCCCAGCAGCGCCTTCTTCCTATTCTTCACACCTCTCCCATCGCCGGCGACAAACCCCTTCCCAAGCCCGGCACAGGCCCCTGCTCGACTGGACCCGCCCCACCGCCTACCCCCTTGTTCGTCGCTACCACGGCTTTCTCGGCCGAATCCATTGCTGTTGTGACCTTCCTGGCTGGATCTGTCGTCCCTTTGGCCGGATCGCCGTCTTCCTGGCTTCATCCGTCGCTGTCGTGGCCTTCCCCGGCCGGATCTGTTGTTGCCCCTTCTATTCTGCCGCAGGCGCGGCCACCCTGACCAGCGCAGACACATGCAGTGCTGTCGGCCTCCCTAGCGGGGCTCCTCGACGACCGGACGACTGAAGAAGCAAGAAGATCCGCCTGCTGGTGCTCTTTTGTTGTGTCGCCACGCCGACCGTTGACGCTCGAACGTCGACCCCGAAGAACAGGCTACTGTTGCGTGTCTCCCGACCACGGCCACTTCGACTTCGGCTACCTCGGCATCCAAGGGTTATTGTCTTCTCGAAGTCCACAACGGTCTCTACTCTAGCCGCAAAATTTGCACCCTCACGACGATGCGACTGCGGGGGATATCAACAGGCTCCTACCTTCCGCTTCTACTCTAGTCTCATCATGTGTGGTGCCCCCGTTGCGACTACCGATGGGGGGATGTTGGACTATGTGTGTGTGTGAGGGTCGACACCAATGTTGGGCTGCCAGCCCATTAGGGTTAGGGTTCTGTGTCTATATATGTAACCACCACCTCTATGCAATACAATCAAGTCATTCCAATAGACTTTGTGACATACTTGTATTTCAGGTTCACATGGATCATTTTGAGACCGGTTGCGACTATCATATAGTTCCCTGCAGAGGTCTTCATTCGTTTGTTCAAGCCATGAAATCCTCTCTCTGAGACCCTGAAAATTGAAGTTCTGTGAATATAATTCTTATTGCTATTTTTCTTTGACAATCTAAGTTTGTTAAGGATATTTACCTGAACACCATCTGATGTGGCTCCTCCTCGAGCCGAAACAAGCTCTGCCTGCAAATATTCAATCTGCTGGCGCATTCTTTTCATCTCATCAGCAATAGGATTTCTATTGACCTGAAAATTCAGTTTCATCAACACATCAGACATAGAATGATAAGATGAATTAGGGTACATCATGGATAAAAAGAACAACTAAAAACATGTCAATTAGGTTACTGAGGAGACAAGAAGTAACAGACTCACAATCGGCTTGTTTTGGATATTACGTGCCCGGTTAGCATATTTCAAAGTGTTTAATGTCTCTTCGGCATTAATATCTGCTGGACTTATGCAAGCTGCAGGAGAAAAAGATATGTTTAAGTCAGGTGAGTGTAAGCTCAAGCAACACTTTTTTGTAGTTAAACAAATATTACTGGACTTAATTTTCTATATCACTTATATCAGCAAATATAGTCCAAGTAAAATGTAAGAAACATGGAGCAATCACCGACAAGATAAATTACCTATCATGACAGTCTTACTATTTCCACCAAGGGAGTCCTGTAATAGATGAAGCAGATGATATAGGAAGAGTCAGTAATATGAATTCCTTGAACATACTACGGATGAAATATCAGTAGCAACTAGTTAGTAATATGAATTTCATGAGCAAGCTTCACACAAAAATGTCAATAGGTTTCTATTAGATTGGAAAATATTAACTGCTGAAAGACGAGTTGAGCATAACTATATTTCTGAATACTACTATAAAGTGCTCCATAAAATCAGTTTTCTTTTTGCATTTATAGGCGACAAAAAATAATACCTGCAAAAGACGGGTGAGCTTGCTGTCCCGATAAGGAACGTGAGCACCTTCTTTTCTTTTTTTCTCGTCTCCAAGAGCACTTATGACATTGCCGAGAGCGAGAAGTCCTCGGTTGATGTGAACACCTAATGTCACGAAGTATAAATAGCCTTTAATTTGGCATAGAAATAAATATAGGCTAAGGGTTTGGACAGACAAGAAGCAAGCATACCTTCCTTGAAGCGCAGGCCATCTGAACCAGTTCTCTTAGCCCGTTCTGATCCAGCAAGATCTACTAAGTGTAGTTTGGCACAGAGATAGTCTTCATTCATCTCTTCAATAGGCATTCCATCTGCAGTCATGATGGGGTCTATTTTGCGCATCTGCTCCAATGTGATTGTGAAGATGGCATGGGAACGACTATTACATGGCATAACCAGAGTATAAGGTTCATTGAAAACAAGCATCATGATGGTAGCAGAATATCAAGAAACATTCATAACCTTAACACATGGAACACCGACTATGAATTTGACAGGTTTCATGATATATTTTCTTATTGTCATTCATTATAACTGGTAAATATTCTGAGTCCATTGTAGCACAAAAGATAAAAAGTCAGGTTAGGATGATGTGGCCAACCTTGACTGGTTGTTCATGTTGGTACTTCCAGTTGCGCGACTGAGGGAACCTTGTTCGAGGCATGCGGCCATTTCCTTCTGAGTGGTGACATGCACCTCAGTGGATCCAGCTAGCGTTATGACTCCATTTGACGCCTCTCGGATCTGCACAGGGGGTTTCCCTGGCACAGACAGTTTTGCGTGGCCATTGCCATTCTCTGCTTTGCCCACGGTAGCAGCAGTGGGGTCAAGTAGATCCCTCACCTCTTCTTTCAGAATCTGCGAAAAGCAAATGCGCACCAATTGGTTCCACATGTAAGATCTCATCAGAAGAACTGATCTGGCATTTCATTCGCACGCAAGTATCTGGAACAGTTCTTGCACCTCGATGAACGATACTCGTAACTGGAACTCCACTTGGGTTTTCAGGTTCTCAATCTTGTCAAACAGCGCAGCCATGGCTCGTGGGATGATCCCGATATGCGACCCCTCCTTGCAGGCAGTGCCCATGGTGTACGTCTTCCCTGATCCGGTCTGGTGGGGGACAAAAAAGAAGAAGAAGAAATCTATTAAAGCTATATATGCATCATGAAGCTGAAACTGAAACCGATGAGCATTTGGTGGTTCTGGGAGCACGGAGACACAGTCGACCCCATCATCATCGTGTCACAAACAGCTGGAGCCAAAAAAAAAAGCAGGTAATTTGTGTTCCATCCCAGCCCCAGACCACATGTTGTGCTGCTGGCCTTTTCCGTGTGGCTAGGCCCCCAACTTGGTGGTCCAAGCTTTTTCAGCTCCTTGGCGGCACGGCATCAATGGCACATGGGATGCGAGCCAAATGATTGAGGGAGGGGAGGACCGACCCCGACCGAGGAGGGCAGGCATGCGTGGTGGTGGCCGACGAAGAGGATAGAGGAAGCAGCAGGATGCCAACCTGGCCGTATGCCAGCACCGTAGCGTTGTAGCCCTGGAAGAGGCCGTCGACCAGCGGCGCCACGCACTCGTCGAACATGGCCGCCGACGGCGTGCCTGTGCTGCCGTAGACATGGTCGAAGGTGAAGGAGTGGCTGCCGATCTGAACCTGCGCGATGGGAAAACAAAATACATAGGGTTTCTTTTTCAGAGAGAGATGCTACTAGAAATGGCGGTCAAATCAAATGTCAGGCTGCCTGTGTAATGATGACGAGCATAAGCATACGGTAGTACTACTAGTGTAGACAGAAACCCAGCTGGTAAAAAAGCAACAAAGTCATGGAAGCGCCCCCACACATACACATGCATGCATGTGCATGTGCTGCATATGCATATATCATCATCATCATTGGTATGGCCGTATGGAGGCAAACGAAAGCTCCTTTTCATCTTCACCACAAGATGCATCAGCTAAAATCGATCGTTAACAAACAAGGCTGCCTGGCTGGCTGGCAGCTGGAAATGGAGAGAGCATCTAGTCTAGAGAACCCAAAACAAGCTGTAAAGACTGGTCCAACAGATCTTAGGGTTACTCATGCTAGTTTGGGTTACTCGTGCTAGTTTAGAAGCTTAAATCTCCTCTAGAATTCTTGGAGATTGAGAAGAAAATTAATCTAGAGAATTCTGAAAGAGATTTAAGTTCTCAAACTAGTTTTTAGCGGAGGAATAGTATCACACTTTTCTCAGGAAAAGGATTAATTTTTTCTGAAGAAAAGGAAAAAAAAAGGAAGCAAGCAATGGTGGAGAGAAGTGGAGAGTCTGATCAACAAAAGGCTGGCCAAAAAAATAATGAAAAAAATCAGAGTTGTGATATAATATAACTGCGCGTGACGCAGACAGGTCTCCTGCCTAGCCAGACAGAGGATAGCAAGAACATGAGCAGGATTGGGAACAAGTTCGCACCAAAAATGTGGAAGGTTTTGCCCTGCCGACACTTTTTTTTCCCTTGTACCTGAAACCGAATTAATGAAAAGAAAGCGAGAGGGAACGAAGAGAAATTCTGGGCGTCTCTGTCAGAGGCTCAGAAGTACACAGCTAGGGAGAGACCTAGAATGGAAGAAGCAACCTAGATTCCGTTCCTCCTAGATTTTTTTTTCACTCTCTCCCCCTCTCTCCCACACACACACACGGAGAGAGATCTGGATTGTTTCGACATGGTCAGTTTATCTCTGCTCTGCTGTACCTGTACTCTTGTTGGCGAAACAGACTCTCAGCGGTGCAAGATAGAATAGAATACAGAGAAGAAGAAAAAAAACACCCTGAAAATCTGCATGCAGTGTCAAAATGCCTCTGAAAATACTAGAAAACATGGGGAAAATAGCAGGACAGGCAGACTTCTAAAAATATTGTTTGGCAGGGGTCAATAGAGTCTGAATTGTGCCATGCACATATAAGTGTATCTGAGATGTAAACAAGGCACACGCAGGGGGCGGGAGACACAGGTTGAGAAACACCCGAAGATTCATGCCCGGCCCACTCCCCAGCGAAGAAACAAGAAGTCGCAGAATCGATACCTGCGGCTTGCCCGGCACGACGGCGACGCAGTCCTTACAGCCCTGCAGCTTCTCGTCGCCGATGAGGGGGCGCGCGTGGACCGCCACCTTGACGCAGCAATCCTCGCCGTGCTCCATGGTCATCGCGCCCACCGGACGACCATACAACTAGCAACCACTTTCTATCTCTCTCTCTCTCTCTCTGTCTCTCTCTCTCTCTTTTCTCAATGCAAGCAGCAACAAGAACAGGGAGGGCAATAAGACAGACAGACAGACAGACAGGGGGAGGAAGGATAGAAAGAAGAGAAGTGAAGCAAAAGATTAAAGCAGGCAGCAGCAGATGGTGATAGCGAGGAACAGCAGCCACCACCACCACCGATGGATGGATGGGTTGACGGATGGATCAATCCTCCTCCTCCGCCTGCCACACCATCATGGTTCCTTTCCTTGGGTTACACTTCAATTCCCCCCTCCCCTGTCTCTGTTCGTTCGTGCGAGGTAGATAGAGATGGATTCAGGTGGAGATGTTGGTAGTAGCGTCAGGCGGAGGCTCGGCCGAAGCAAGGAGCGAGGAAAACTTGACCGTCACTTCTGCAACTACCACCACCGCCGCGCGCCCTGCCCTGCCGCCGATCCACAGTCCAACCGCAACCGCGGCTAGCTGCAATTGAGTGAGCGAGCGAGCGAGCTGTGGCTACAAATGCTGCTTGCCACTCCTGCTGCTCGGATCTTGCTGCCCTGATTCCCCCTCCCCGCTGCGCTGGTGCTCTTAGTTGGGAAGGCGGGGGGTCCTTTGGGCCTGGTGTTTGGTGGTGGGTGGGAATGGAGACGGAGAGCGAGAGCGAGACGGAGGAGGACAAAGCAAGGCTAGGCTAGGTGTGGGAGATGAGTGTGTGCTGGTGAAGGATGGCCTGTGGGTGTGGGGGGTGCCCCTGCGGCCTGCCGCTCTCTTGGCTTGGAGTATTTTATTTCCTTTCCTCCTTTTTTTTCCGGCGAAGGTGAGTGAGTGAGTGAGTGGGCAGGGACGGCGAGCGAGCGAGTGATTAATCACTGCCTGCAGCTGCGGTGTTATTACCTTTCCACTGCTTGCTCGCTCGCTCGTCCGTCCGCCGCAACAAGGACGTGGCATCTTCTTGGTTGTTAGTGACCCAAGCACAATTGACCGAACTGACCTCTCTCTCTCTCTCTCGTCTTGAAAGTAAATCCTACTATCTGCTGATTTATGTTTTTCCGTACGGATCCCTATCAATCGAGACGTAGTGCTAATTTTTTTAAAAAAAAAATATCGCGGGCAGGATTTCTATCAGGAAAACACATTTTCCCCCATTTCATTCGCTGATCGCCTTATTAATCGAGAAATAATGGAAAGAGAAACCGGAACTGTTGCTCCGATTCAGTGCCTGTGAAGGCAGTCAGGAGCCAGAACATCAGAGCTGCCCACCTGCTCTCTGGTAGTGTATATATAGTAAATTGTAACGGACAATGGCAACGTGTGCTATGGAAAACAACAGCGGGGACAAGACAAGCTACGTACACCGTACGGCAGCGCACTGCATGTGGAGCCAGGCATACTGTAACTGTAGCGCCCCGTTGAGTTCTCATGCACATTTTATACATACCGTAACGTATTTTCCATCCATAAACGTGACGCTGCCGCATCGTTGCCTAGTGGCTTCCACAAGAAATTAACTTGGGGGGACCGAAAAGCATTGACTGGTGCCGTTGTTTCATGTAATAAGCTTTCCCCCCTCGAATCGCTAACAAACGCTGTCCCCATCTCCTCCTCCTCCCACCACCGCTCATCCACCGCTAAAAAAAAACGAACACGGGGCAACGACGCTATATATGACAGCACACACAGAACGTGGTCTGGAGTCAAGTCAGAACGGAGTAGTAAAGTAACAAGTACTAATAAGTTGCAAGGCGCAAGCGTCGAGAGCATGCATGGCGAGTGGCGACGTCGCTGTCACTCAGAGGACAGTAGATAGACGATGAAACAAACAACACTCCCAACTCCATCGATCGACCGGGGGCGAGCTGATGGGGCATCAATTCTGCTGTGCCATTAGGTTAGCAAGCAAACAGAAACAGGGGAGGAGGAGGAGGAGGCGTACGCGTGAATGGTGTCTCACATTCGGTGCGCGGGACGTCGCTGATGCCAACGCTCCACCTCCCCCTAACAGCGACGTAATAATCCCGTAGTTTATGCGGGGGCAGGTGCCCCTCTCGCGCGCGCGCACACGCACGTCACATTATCTGAGTATCATATTGTTTTGCACAAAGTGCTGGATCCCCTTTCACGTCTCGGTGGTTAGCCAGTCCCATGTGCCTTCCAGAACAATTTACTTGTTTGTTTTTTTATATTTCACGGCTGGGCACAAGCTTGTTGGTGGGAGGTTTGGTTGTGCACTGCCACTGCTTAAAGTTAGCTGTACCAGAATACAGCAGCCTGCGCTGCAGCATGGGCTACATGACCGACCGATCCGACCCACCTCCTCTCTCTCTCATGCAGCGCTTTGTTTCTTAACCCCCTCTTTTTTTTTCCACCGGTTGCTTTGCTCTTTCTCAGGCTTAGTTTGAAAACACCATTTTTTAAGGGATTTTTATTTTTACAAGAGAAAATGAACTAATTTTCCTTAAGAAAATGATGTTCCCAAACTAGCCTTTATATGGTTTCTTTAGTGAACCTAGGCATGGACATGGATAATATCACCTCTGAAATACGTTCCAAACTATATCGTCTTCTTTGTAATTTAGCCTTTTTAGGGTCTTATTTTCACAAATACGTCATTTCCAGTTTTATTTCAGAAAATATACCCTTAGGTCGGTGTCGTCACTATTGGCACCAAACTACAACGTGTCGGCGCCAATTATTTTGGTGTCTAGATATAAGGATTGACACCAACGTGGAGCTGACGTGGCAGCAGGTAGGTGCCAACAGTGATGTCGCTGAGGTAGGCGCCATGAATCTTGGTGCCGACCTACGGGAGCTATAAATACCCCACTTCGACCTTCAGTTCTTTCTATTTATTTCTCTTCTTCAAAATGACAAATATCAACCTAAATCAGCGACTTGGATCCATTGTAATAACTAATATTTTTGAGTCTTATAAAATTTATCGAAATTTAGTAAGGGTCCTTTGACCGGAACTGCTTTCGATCCGCTGCCTTTGCCAACAGTTGTTCCAGTGCCTATGTGTTTTTATGGTGATCTTTGCAAGGTTGATAAGTCCAAGGATCATGACACCTATCGATAAAGATATTGGATGTGTGCTAACTATGCATTTGAGCCAACGATTGTTCAGCGCCAGATGAATTTAATAGTGAGAATAATTTGTTAATTAGTTATCAATTTTCGTACGAAGTGATGCATGTTTTGTTTTTGGTACTAATCATTGCATGTTTTGTAGACTCCACCGCGCTGTGATTTTGAGCAGTGGGTTGACACAGAAATCTCCCAGAAAGACAAGAAGTGATTGGAGAATCTTAAAAAGTGGGATGCAGAGGACAAAGAGAGGATAGAGAAAAGACGAGAGGAGCTTGCGGCCGAGCAACAACAGGTAGAAGAGCAAGAAATGAGGCGTGTTGCTGAATGCATGGAGGAGAAGGAGAAGAAGCTTGAGCGTGCACGTTGTGCAAAGGACGCAATGGAGGAGAACCCTAATGCTTTTCGCAAGGAAAAATGGCCATGTTGCACTCAGTAGTATAGGTGCTTCTATGATGTTATATAGTAATGAACTTCTTATTATGTATTCCATGTTCTATAAAAACAAATTAATGCTGGTATGATTATTTAGTCTCGAACAATGTTATGTAGTAATGAACTTCTTATTATGAATTCAAGTTGGGCACTAAAAGCAATTGATTAAGCAGACTTAAAGCAATTGATATAGAGAATCAACAAACACTTAAAGCAATTGATACAGAAGAGTTTTCTAGTAGTGCTCCCACATTCCAAATTGTGTGGACCCTTCTCTACAGTATCCTCCCATTATTGTTGTCTGTTGTGACTGCGGTGAGGAGGTGGTGGACCACCATTCTTGCTGTGACAAGGACAACAACAATATGGATCTGGGCATACTTGCACCTGTGAACCACCTCCATTGTAGTTGTCTCCTCCTTCCTCCTCGTTTATGTTGCTTACTTCCCTCTCTAGATCAAATATCATAATCTATAGGTAGGATATGTATTACGCATGCAGAAAAATAGGACTAGGATCTACTCACCAAGTGAACCCACAATTCTCCTAGACTAATGAATGTTGTATAAATGTTTAGAGTTAGATTTACTTACCAACAAAATCATATATAACAAAGGATTAGAATTAATATTTACATATGCATAAGGACATCTGAAGAAACGTCGGTCTCCATCAATCCCCCCTCGACGAACATCTGCACCAAGCAATCCTCATCATGCATGCACTTCGGAAATACTTTTACTTTGTACTAGAAATTCATATGCTGCTTCCTCAAAATAATTAGTGCCAAGAGGCCCATCATAATAAATTGGAAGTCCCTTCCCCACACCCTTTGCTCTCTCATTTCTAGAACCCTTTCCTCGAGATTACACTGAAGACATTTTAGCTGCTGACTTTCTTTTGTATGGCACAATGAACTAAATAGCCACGTATAAATAGGCCAACATCAAGTTAGTATGCATTCTATTAGACTCTTGTCGTGATACTTCTAAAATTATATATGATTCTAAAAAGGTTAGGTACTTTTGAAAATGCTAGATGTTTCTGAAAAGGTTAGATACTTCTAAAAAGGCTAGATGCTTCTGATAAGACTAGATACTTCTGAAAAGGCTAGATGCTTCTAAAAAGGCTATGTACTTCTGAAAAGGCTGAAAAGGCTAGGAACTCTGAAAAGGCTAGATGCTTCTAAAAAGACAAGATGCTTCTAAAAAGACCAGGTACTTTTGAAAAAGATAGATGCTTCTGAATAGGCTAGGTATTTCTGAAAAGGCTAGATGCTTCTGAAAAGGCTACATGTTTCTAAAAATTTGGGTAGAGTTTCCCCTGTTTTGACACACATAGTTTTGAAAGTAAATTCATAAAATTTTAAAAATTTCGGCAGATTTTCCCTAGTTTTTGTATGCTCTCAACAGAAATATTTCACATAAACAAATTGTATCAAGCAAACATATGCAACTATATAAATATATTTCACAGAGCTCCATACAAGTCCATAACAGTCCATAGCCATACAAATCTGTTTAGTTCATACAAGTCTATAACTTAAATAATTATATAAGTCCATAACATCATAGTCCGTATCCATTAAACTCCATAAAGTTTTCAACCATCCATTTCAATTGTCAACGCCTCCTAGTCTTACCCTTACCGAGAGCGGTGGTGCTTGGAGTGTAATGGTCCAGCGAGTGGTGGCACCTACGTTCTTGTGGCTGCGAAGGTTGTGGTGGAAGAGCAGCTAGAAGCTGGGAAGGCCCAATCTCGTCTAGAAGGTCGTCATAGCCAAATCCTTGCCCTATAGGCGTCGCAGCTGTGTGTGTTGAGCTACCCTCCGCAGGCACAACAAAGGACGAGACATATACATCCTGTGGCACGGCAGTCCTGCAACCACAACGAGCGGCAACTCTGAGTAGACGTGTAGAAAAGCGTTGTGGGCCAATAACATATTACAGAACATAAGTGTAACTAATTGACTATGAAGGATGGTAAGAAACTTACCTCCAAGAAGGTACGCATGACGATGTCGCTCACATTGGAACTAATCAACTCAATATCATGTACTGAGTGTTTTAGTGTGTTACCCCGCAAAAGTAATCAACATTGATTACATAGTTCTCATGTTATTTTGAAATGAAAAAAATATGCCAAGTTTGAACCAATACCACTCGGTCCAAGATCAGTGTAGCCTCGACTTGCCTACCGACTCTAGTGGATTGGTCATACGCCGTGTCTTCATCCTTCAGACGAATCATTGTCGTCGTAATCGACATCTATCCACTGGCTCCTTAACTTCATCCGAGTAGCACTTTGGTACCAAGCCTGGTACCGCCTGTAGTCGCTGTTGTCATGCGGCTCCTCGTTCTCGTCGTTGTTTTCATCCATGTCTTCCCTATCTAAAATGAAGGTCTGGTGATCTCTCCTGAAGTCAGTAATCTTCTTTTGTTTTCGATGATCAAACCTGAATGTGAACCACAAAAGTCATTTGTACATACAAGATAATATAATTAGAATAAACCATAAATTTATTTGAGAAACCACACTTACTTGTGCAACGCCACATCGGTTGGAAAATTTGGAACTAGCCAATGTTGATTCTTTCAAAACTGTCTGGCAACCCTATATTCAAGGTGCCACTCAACGCACTAGAAGAAAATAAGAGGAAACCTCATCCTGTACAACCCTAAACCCTAAACCATAGAACCACGGGTGAGGAGGGAATGCCTGTGGACGACCCATAGGTATTCGAAACCACATCCAGATCTGGAGGAGGTAAACGCAACCACCATGCCGACACACCTCATAGAGCTGGTGGTAGAGAAAAGACAGCACCGCGAAGCCCCAACTAAATTGGCATGTTGTGTCCCAATCAGTGAGGCAAGGAATCTGCATCCACAACACGCAGTCCCCAGTTGCATCTAGGAATAGGACGCATGCAAACAAGTGGAGGATCTTGGCTCGGTAGTAGTACTGAACTATGTCCTCGTCAGCATATTGTAGACACACTCTGAAGAATTGTCTCAACCAACTAATCCAGACCCTGGCAGTACTGTCTGCACCATCTTCATCAGGGAGGTCCCTACCAAGGAAGGCCTCAACTCTAGCCCTCCAACCACTTGACTCGCACGAGCCAGTGACTAGGTTGCCAGAGACATGCAATCCTAGTATTTTCTATGCTGCCTCGATGGTGATTGTCATCTCTTCGAAAGGAAGGTGGAAGGTGTGAGTCTCTGGCCTCCACCTAAAGAAACAAATAACAAAATAAGAATCAGAACTATGGTGAAGCAACAGAAAAAATAATGTAAGGCTCAACAAAATACCTGTCAATGAGTGCGCTGATAGCCGGTGAGTCGAAGGTGGGTAATCCTTGGTGAACCTGGTATGAGATGACGTCTAGTTGAGCTCTCTTGAGGTACGGAGTGTATCTCTCATCGTACGTCTTGTCTAAGAAACCATGATGGGTTCTAGAACGTAGGGTGGGAAGGTCCTACAAACAATAGACATTTTGTTAGTTCCAAACACTTTGCTACTACCATTATGTATAGAAATCTGGTTCCATAAGTATTCAAGTATTTGTACCTAGCCCCTCGCTAGAAAACATGCCCGGTGCCTCTCGTCGTAGAATGGGTCGAGGAGGTGGAATTGCGCCATCCTACAAAAATCGATATAGGGTTAGCGTGGATATCAAAATACATAATAGAAATGAATAAAAATACATACTAGTAATGAATAACAAAGTATTAATCTACCGCACTTACCACACTCGTACTTGCCAAGTATTAATGATCGGTTGGAAAGAAACTTACTGCAAGGGGTCTCTACCAAAGGGATACCCTCAGTATAATCTAACTAGAGGTCATGAGTGCCACAATCATTTGCAGGCTCACTTAATGGGATCATATTGGGGGTAGATTGAGCATCAGGCACGGTTGACACTACCTCGACACCACGATCATAGTTATCATCTTCAGGGCAAGAGGCAACTAACAAACGTCGTACCACCACCTCCATGACTTGCTTTTGGGTCTTCATAACTGATTTAACATAATTATCCCACTCTCGCTGGCACTCAATTGGGTTGGGTGGAGGACCTACGTTTAGCACCCCATCAACGACGATGTCGTCAACATCATGCCAACTGATCTTCTCTTTAGCCTTAGCAACCACCTCACTAAAAGAGGGTCTATCATCGAATATCACGGCCACCCTTTCCATGTCAACAAACTCAGCGTTTCCATAATGATCTTGCTCCACGATGCCTCCATGGTATATGCCCAAAACGTTATCCATCTATTTGAAACACAACTAATATATAACTACTATCTAACTAATAACTACTAATTAATTAATAATAATAACTAACTACTAACCACTAAAGATAAAGAGCTATACCTAAGATCATGGTGGAGTAAGGCTATTACTGGCGGTGCAGTCGGACAGTCTCCTCTCTACAGAGAAATAACATAATACTAAGTACAAAATTTCGGCAACACCTCCCCTGCACAGGGAGGCTTCTATAACCTGCAAATTCACATCATTTTCATCACATGAATAATTTTCATCACAAACTACATGTTCATAACATCAACGTGTTCACATAAATCACTTTCATTACATTCACTTCCATCGCATTCACCATCGAGACATAGCAAAAACAAAACCAACAACTTCATAACTAACTAGCAAATTTACTAGCAACTTCAACTGAAAGAGTCTTCTCAAAGCTAAACTTAACAAAATTAGTAATAAGTACAATACAAACTATCAAGTTTAGTACCTACTGAAACGATCACGATGCCCAAGAGGGGGGTGAATTGGGCTTTTCTAAAAATCAACACTAATTAAAACCTAAGCAAGAGCAAAGCAAGAGCCCAACTTCACCCCAACAACTAGCACTAAGAAAATAATACTAGAAATACAACAATTCTAAGACAATACTTCAAATACTTGCTAAACAAATTGAGAGCACCTAGAGGGGGGGTGAATAGGTGATCCTGTAACACTTCAAAAACTTAAGCCACAAAACTTGGTTACTTGTTAGCACAGTAATATGCCAAGTGGCTAGAGAAGGATCTCAACACAACACAATAACCAAGAGATATCAATCACAGAGATGGCACAGTGGTTATCCCGTGGTTCGGCCAAGACCAACGCTTGCCTACTCCACGTTGTGGCGTCCCAACGGACGAGGGTTGCAATCAACCCCTCTCAAGCGGTCCAAAGACCAACTTGAATACCACGGTGTTGCTTTGCTTCTCTTAATCCCGTTTGCGAGGAATCTCCACAGCTTGGAGCCTCTCGCCCTTACACAAGATGTTCACGAAGAATCACAGAGCAAGGGAGGGATTAGCAACTCACACACGACACAAAGATCACAGCGAATACGCACACGCAAAACCCAGACTTGAGCTCAAGAGACTAGCACACTAGAACGGAGCTCAAATCACTAAAATGTCGAACAAGTGCGCGAGAATGAAGTGTGAGTGATCAATGATGCTCAAAGGATGCTTGGTTTTCTCCTTCATGCGCCTAGGGGTCCCTTTTATAACCCCAAGGCAGCTAGGAGCCGTTGAGCACAAGTTTGGAAAGCCATTCTTGCCTTCTGTCATCGGGGGCACCGGACAGTCCGGTGCACACCGGACACTGTCCGGTGCCCGATTTCCTTCCATTAATAGCGAAGCCGACCGTTGGCAGCCTGAGAGCCGTTGGCGCACCGGACATGTCCGGTGCACACCGGACAGTCCGGTGCCGGTTCTAGCCGTTGGCTCGGCCACGTGTCCCGCGTAGATTGCGCGGCCGACCGTTGGCCCGGCTGACCGTTGGCTCACCGGACAGTCCGGTGCACACCGGACAGTCCAGTGAATTTTAGCCGTACGTCGCCGGTGAATTCCCGAGAGCAGCCACTTCGCTCGAGCCAGCCTGGCACACCGGACACTGTCCGGTGCACCACCGGACAGTCCGGTGCACCCAGACTGGGCAGACTTTGGCTGCTCGAGCCATCTCTTCTCCAACTCGATTTTTTCTGTTTCCAGCACTTAGACACAATACATTAGTCCATAAAACAATGTACTAAGTCTGAGAAACATACCTTTATCCTTGATTTGTACTTTGTCCACCATTTTACAATTAGGCACCTGTGTTGGGCACTAAATCACCAAAATACTTAGAAATGGCCCAAGGGCACATTTCCCTTTCAATCTCCCCCTTTTTGGTGATTTATGCCAACACAACATAAAGCAAGTAGAACAAGTACAAAATCACTTCAAATAAGAACTCAAATTATTTTGATTCAATTTTAACATATATGGATCACTCTATGCCACCACTTGGTTTGTTTTTGCAAATCAAACTCAAATTCCTATCTCTAAGTCAAGACCACTTGTAGAGACATAAAGAGAGGTTTTCCAAAGAAATTTGATCAACGATTTCAAAAACTCCCCCTTTTTCCCATAATCAACACTTCTCCCCACAAGAGGCCAACTTTTGACCTAAGAGACAATAAAAGAGTTTTGACAAACCAAAAGCTCTAATCTACTCTTTCAAAATTTCTCAAGTGGTAGCTGATCCATTTATTGCTTTAGCCTTTATTTTCTCCCCCTTTGGCATCAAGCACCAAAACGAGATCAATCTTGGTCCTTTAACCCCATTGACTCACCAAAATCTTCAAATAAGAACACAAAGGCAATAAGAGTATGAAGATGAACTTGGAAAAGTTACTCTTTTCATCGGAGTGCAGTGGAAGTCTTGCATGGTCCAAGTCCACCTTTTCCCTTTCAATTTTCCTTGGAGACTAAAACAACGAAACTCAAGTACATGGTTAGTCTCAAAGGGTCAAGTTGTAGCACAGCTCCCCCTAAATATGTGCATCACTTGCAAACAGGACTTGTGAGGTCCAGGGAGTGTTTGTACAACTTGAGCACCACAATAAGCAACAATATGCAGAATGAACATAATCAAAAGCATAAACACATGTATGCTACATTTCAATCCAAATTCCGCGAATCTAAGATATTGAGCTCACTATGCAGCCTGCAAAAGGTCTTCTCATCTAGAGGCTTGGTAAAGATATCGGCTAGCTGGTTCTCGGTGCTAACATGAAACACTTTGATATCCCCCTTTTGCTGGTGGTCTCTCAAAAAGTGATGCCGGATGTCAATATGCTTTGTGCGGCTGTGCTCAACAGGATTTTCCGCTATTCGAATAGCACTCTCATTATCACATAGGAGTGGGACTTTGCTCAGATTGTAGCCAAAGTCCCGGAGGGTTTGCCTCATCCAAAGTAGTTGCGCACAACACTGTCCCGCAGCAACGTACTCGGCCTCAGCGGTGGATAGGGCAACGGAGGTTTGTTTCTTGGAGTTCCATGACACCAGGGACCTTCCTAAGAATTGGCACGTCCCCGATGTACTCTTCCTATCTACCTTACATCCAGCATAGTCGGAATCTGAGTACCCAATTAAGTCAAAGTTAGACCCCTTTGGATACCAGATCCCGAAGCAAGGCGTAGCGACTAAATATCGAAGAATTCGCTTCACAGCCACTAAGTGACACTCCTTAGGATCGGATTGAAATCTAGCACACATGCATACACTAAGCATAATATCCGGTCTACTAGCACATAGATAAAGCAGAGAACCTATCATGGACCGGTATGCTTTTTGATCAACGGACTTACCACCTTTGTTGAGGTCGGTGTGTCCGTCAGTTCCCATCGGCGTCTTTGCGGGCTTGGCGTCCTTCATCCCAAACCGCTTTAGCAAGTCTTGCGTGTACTTCGTTTGGGAGATGAAAGTGCCGTCCTTGAGTTGCTTCACTTGGAACCCAAGGAAGTAGTTCAACTCGCCCATCATTGACATCTCGAATTTCTGCGTCATCACCCTGCTAAACTCTTCACAAGACTTTTGGTTAGTAGAACCAAATATTATGTCGTCGACATAAATTTGGCACACAAAAAGATCACCATCGCAAGTCTTAGTAAAAAGAGTTGGATCGGCTTTCCCAACCTTGAAAGCATTAGCAATTAAAAAGTCTCTAAGGCATTCATACCATGCTCTTGGGGCTTGCTTAAGTCCATAGAGCGCCTTAGAGAGCTTACACACGTGGTCGGGGTACCGTTCATCCTCGAAGCCAGGGGGCTGCTCCACGTACACCTCCTCTTTGATCGGCCCGTTGAGGAAAGCGCTCTTCACATCTATTTGGTACAACCTGAAAGAATGGTGAGCGGCATATGCTAGCAAGATACGAATTGATTCTAGCCTATCCACAGGAGCAAAAGTCTCCTCAAAGTCCAAACCTGCGACTTGGGCATAACCTTTTGCCACAAGTCGAGCCTTGTTCCTCGTCACCACCCCGTGCTCGTCCTGTTTGTTGCGGAACACCCACTTGGTTCCCACAACATTTTGCTTGGGACGAGGCACCAGTGTCCAAACTTCGTTGCGCTTGAAGTTGTTGAGTTCCTCCTGCATGGCCAACACCCAGTCCGGATCTAGCAAGGCCTCTTCTACCCTGAAAGGCTCAATAGAAGAGACAAAAGAGTAATGCTCACAAAAATTAACTAATCTTGAGCGAGTAGTTACTCCCTTGCTAATATCACCCAATATCTGGTCGACGGGATGATCCCTTTGAATTGTCGCTCGAACTTGGGTTGGAGGTGCCTGAGGTGCTTCTTCCTCTTGAACATCCTGTGCTCCCCCTTGATCATGTGCCTCCACTTGAGGTACCTGTTCGTCATCTTGGGTTGGGGGATGCACCATAGTTGAGGAAGACGGTTGATCTTGCTCCAAATGTTCCTGAGGCCGTACATCTCCAATCGCCATGGTGCGTATCGCGGCCGTTGGAACGTCTTCTTCATCTACATCATCAAGATCAACAACTTGCTCTCTTGGAGAGCCATTAGTCTCATCAAATACAACGTCGCTAGAGACTTCAACCAAACCCGATGATTTGTTGAAGACCCTATACGCCTTTGTATTTGAATCATAACCTAATAAAAATCCTTCTACGGCTTTGGGAGCAAATTTGGAATTCCTACCCTTCTTCACTAGAATGTAGCATTTACTCCCAAAAACATGAAAATACGATACATTAGGTTTGTTACCGGTTAGCAGCTCATACGACGTCTTCTTGAGGAGGCGGTGAAGGTAGACCCTGTTGATGGCGTGGCAAGCCGTGTTCACGGCTTCCGACCAAAAGCACTCGGGGGTCTTGAATTCTCCAAGCATAGTCCTCGCTATATCTATGAGCGTCCTGTTCTTCCTCTCTACCACACCATTTTGCTGAGGTGTGTAGGGAGCGGAGAACTCGTGCTTGATCCACTCCTCCTCAAGAAACTCCTCCACTTGAAGGTTCTTGAATTCGGACCCGTTGTCGCTCCTTATCTTCTTCACATTGAGCTCAAACTCATTTTGAGCTCTCCTTAGGAAGCGCTTGAGGGTCCCTTGGGTTTCAGACTTATCCTGCAAAAAGAACACCCAAGTGAAGCGGGAAAAGTCATCAACGATAACTAGACCATACTTACTTCCTCCTATGCTCAGATAGGCGACGGGTCCGAAGAGGTCCATATGTAGCAGCTCCAGGGGTCTTGATGTTGTCATCACATTTTTGGTGTGATGAGAGCCTCCCACCTGTTTCCCTGCTTGACAAGCTGCACAAGGTCTATCTTTTTCGAAATGAACATTGGTTAGACCTATCACGTGTTCTCCCTTTAGAAGCTTGTGGAGGTTCTTCATCCCCACATGTGCTAAGCGGCGATGCCACAGCCAGCCCATGCAAGTCTTAGCCATTAAGCATGCATCTAGACCGGCTTCTTCTTTTGCAAAATCAACTAAGTAAAGCTTGCCGTCTAGTACACCCTTAAAAGCTAGTGAACCATCACATCTTCTAAATACAGACACATCTACATTTGTAAACAAACAGTTATATCCCATATTGCATAATTGACTGACAGATAGCAAATTATATCCAAGAGACTCTACTAAAAACACATTAGAGATAGAGTGCTCATTTGAGATTGCAATTTTACCTAACCCTTTTACCTTGCCTTGATTCCCATCACCGAAAATTATTGAATCTTGGGAATCTTTATTCTTGACGTAGGAGGTGAACATCTTCTTCTCCCCCGTCATATGGTTTGTGCATCCACTGTCAATAATCCAGCTTGAACCCCCGGATGCATAAACCTGCAAGGCAAATTTAGGCTTGGGTCTTAGGTACCCAACTCATGTTGGGTCCTGCAAGGTTAGCACAAATATCCTTAGGGACCCAAATGCAAGTTTTGTCTCCCTTGCATCTTGCCCCTAATTTTCTAGCAACTATCTTCCTATCCTTTCTACAAATAGCAAAAGAAGCATTTAAAGCATGATATATTGTAGAAGGTTCATTAACTTTCCTAGAAACATTAACGACATTTCTCCTAGGCATATTATGAATAACATTTCTCCTACCAACATTCCTATCATGCACATAAGAGGAACTAGAAGCAACCATGGTATGAGAATCAAAGGCATTATATACATTACAACTCCTATAAGCATTTCTAGGTTGTCTTCTATCATAATACATAAAGGCATGGTTCTTTTGCACACTACTAGCCATAGGGGCCTTCCCTTTCTCCTTGGCGGAGATGGGAGCCTTATGGCTTGTCAAGTTCTTGGCTTCCCTCTTGTAGCCAAGTCCATCCTTAATTGAGGGGTGTCTACCAATCGTGTAGGCATCCCTTGCAAATTTTAGCTTGTCAAATTCATTCTTGCTAGTCTTAAGTTGGGCATTAAGACTAGCTAATTCATCATTTAATTTGGAAACTGAAACTAAATGATCACTACAAGCATCAATGTCAAAATCTTTACACCTATCACAAGTTTCAATAATTTCTACACAAGAATTAGATTTACTAGCTACTTCTAGTTTAGCATTTAAATCATCATTAAAACTTTTTAACTTAGCAATAGTTTCATGACAAGAAGATAATTCACTAGAGAGCATTTCATTCCTCTTAATTTCTAGAGCAAGAGATTTCTGTGCTTCTACAAATTTGTCATGTTCTTCATACAACAAATCCTCTTGTTTTTCTAAAAGCATATTCTTGTCATTCAAGGCATCAATTAATTCATTAATTTTGTCTACCTTGGTTCTATCTAATCCCTTGAATAAGCATGAGTAATCTATCTCATCATCTGTTGGGGGCCTTCGTCCTCCGAAGGTCCTCAAAAACAAGATTTGACAATATTTTCCAAGTGAATTATATGAACAGGTATTCTCGGACTCAGATTGTGAACATGGAGCGCGGACAGGACGAAGCTTAAGCCAGACGAAAGGAGGTTGATGAAGGACGGGCTGGTTACCATGCTGTACGAAGGATGGCGCGCAGCCGAAGCTATGCGCAGAAAAGCTTCGTCGCGATAGCAGAACGGGGAACCGACCTAAAGATGAAAAGACTACTTAGGCCTTGACAGACTCCCATAGGTCATTAGCAAATGTAATGGACATGAATGTAATTTTACATGGGCTGCGTCTCACGCCTATAAATAGATGAACAGTACTCCCGTACTGTTCACGCTGACTTGGCATTTGCTTTTGCGTCATTCTTGTACTTTTGCCTTCCTGCAGTCCGAAGGTACATTTGTAATTTGAAGTCATTTCTATTTTTACATAGAAACAAAATAGAAATGACATTGTGATAAAATTTAAATGTCTACATTACTATTTATGTTATGCATAAGTCCTTCGTCGTAACTTATCGTGCTTACGAAGATATGTTGTTTATGACCTTCGTCCGGAGCACGTTATATCCCGAAGGGAAATAACGTTTCGAAGGACGAAGGACCTTATCATTTAACACTTTTTATGTTGCCTTGTTCTTAATCCGAAGCATTTGAGAACAAGTCACCAACATTGGCGCCCACCTCCGGTGAACTCACCTCCACTTTGAGTTTTTTGAACACCTTCGGAAGCCATAGACCCTCGCTATGGCGCCGAAGAAAGCTTCAGCGACTGGACCTGCAGCACTGCAACCGCTGGACCCCAACCAGGAGACCGTCTCTCTTCGGGAGGCCCGAAGCCAGAAGAGGAAGGCCGTCAGCTCGACGCTTCAGGAGGATGAACTAGACCAAGAGATCAGGGATATGGAGATGCTTCATCAACAGGTGCAGAGGAAGAAGGAAAAGATGGCCAGGCTAGCTGAGCTGCAGAGGCAGATAGACGAAGCTTCTGAAGAAGTTCGCCATCTTACTCATGATGAGCAGAACAGAAGGCCTCAACAAAAAGACCTTCATCGGGAGGGCTTCTTCAACGAAGATGACTGGTATGACAATTTCCATCATGGAAATTTTGTTTTCGATGATGCTTCTCCCCTGTCCGCTGAGCTGCAGGCTACACCTTGGCCTCCATCCTACAAGCCACCCCAGCTTCCCATGTTCGATGGCCATTCAGACCCGAAGCAGTTTTTGATGAGCTACGAAGCAACAGTGTCTTCGTATGGTGGCAATGCTGCAGTCATGGCAAAGTCTTTTGTTATGGCTGTCAGGAGTGTTGCTCAGACCTGGTATTCCTCCCTTCGACCAGGAACGATTACTTCATGGCAAAAGCTGAAGGATATGTTGCTAACTAGCTTTCAAGGGTTTCAGACGAAGCCGGTTACTGCTCAAGCCTTGTTTCAGTGCACTCAGGATCATGAAGAATACCTTCAGGCGTATGTCAGAAGGTTCTTACGTTTGAGGGCGCAGGCACCAACGGTGCCTAATGAAATTGTCATCGAAGCCATGATCAAGGGGCTCCGACCTGGACCTTCAGCTCAATACTTCGCCAGGAAGCCTCCTCAGACTTTGGAAAAGCTACTCCAGAAGATGGATGAGTACATTCGTGCCGACAATGATTTTCGCCAAAGAAGGGAGGAGGCTTTCAGATTTTCTGAAATGACCAGGGGCTTCGGAGGAAGATTCTATCCGAGGCATGTCAGGTCCATCCACAACTCTACTCAAAATGATGATAAGGGGAGTCAGCAGAACAGGCCGCAGTGCTCCTCACAGGCTTCGGGGCAACAGCAAAGTTTCTTCCGGCCACCAGCTCCAAGAGGCAGAGGCGCCAGGGGCTTCGGCGGAAGATTTGGAGATCAACCAAGGAAACTGTTTTGCTTGTTCTGTGGAGAAAACAAGGGCCATACCACTAGGACATGCCATGTTACAATCCAGAAGCAAAAGGAAATAGCCGAAGCTGCAGCGCAACAAGCTCAGCCGAAGCAGGTCATGCATACTGCTTCGTATCATCCGCCTTACATCCCACAATACATAGACAACCACCCTGCAGCTTCTGTAGCTTCGGCAAGTCAACCTCAAGCTTCCTGGCAACAGCCTCCGCCTCCACCTCCACTGCAACAAGGTCAACAGCCAGAAGGGAGTCAATATGCCCCACACCAAAGGGACTTCAGAGAACAATCCGAAGCTCGCACAGTCAACAGCACTGTGCCAGAGTCGAAGCACATTTATTGACACATATCCTACCTTTGATAGCAGTCTTTTCTATTCAGTTCTATTTTCTGTGTAACAAAGAACATTGTTAGTTTTCATGTAATAATTTCGTTGTTTCCCACGAGGAAAACCTATTTTCTCCACAGGCTTAAGTTGCTAAAGCTTAAAAAATTTTGTGTTAACAAGGAGGATCTTCGAATTATTAAAAATCCTTCGAAGCAACAGAAAGTCGTTCTAAGGAACGCAGAGTAAGTTGATGAAGTCACAAAAAGCCGTTCCAAAGGGAGCGCAGTGTAAGTTTTCTGCTCAAAAGTCGTTCCAAAGGGAATGCAGAGCTTACAGCGAAAAGTCAACGCTGATACCGCCTAAGTAAAAGGCGAAGAAGCTCAAAAGACGTTCCTTAGGGAATGCAGAGCTTACAGCGAAAAGTCAACGCTGATACCGCCTAAGTAAAAGGCGAAGAAGCTCCAAAGACGTTCCTAAGGGAATGCAGAGCTTACAGTAAAAGATTGTGTGTTTCACGGGGATATGTGTGTATCTTCGGAATCAAATTCATCTACATAACATAACATCATCACATCATTTTGCATAGCATAAGCATCATACATCATATTGCATATGGCAAAAGAAGGGAGGACAGTATCAACCTTCGGAAGAGTGCTTTGAGAAAGTAAAAATCTTCGGAATATAGCTTCGGAAAATGTTCTCACGAAGTTTGGATATTTTTCATCAGAGCGCTACGGGTTTTGTGACGCATAAAAGTTTTTCTATCTTCACGAAGCATGAAAAGAAGGGAAGGTGTTTTTTCGCCGAAGGCTTAAAAACGGTACGTATGTAAAGTTTCATGCATCGTAAAGAATTGAATAATGAAAAGAAACTTATATATTACATTCAAATGTACAAAATATTACATAGATCACATTTCAAATGTTCTTTCTAATGCCATCTAGTCTTCTCTTAGTACTACTTCGGCAGCCTCATTTAGAAGTTGTTCAACAACTTTATCCATGATAGCTTCGGCCATTTGTTTAATTTCGTCATCCTCTTTCATGTGAGGGTCAGCAGACGATCCAGTAGGTTCTGAGGGAAGGGAATATGTCTACATTACTATCACAAACCGCGAACAAAGTTTGAAATAAAAATTACAGCACAACAAGAACGACTAATTAATACCTATTTGCCCTTCGGGCTCTGTACTTTTTTCGGCAACTTCTGTCACTTTCCTAGCATCATGGATGCCTTTTTCACTCCTTTGAATAATTTCTTGCGCCATTTCTCGGCCGCCGTTGTCCCAGATATCAGTAAAGAATTTACCGCCAACCATGCTTGCTTTGGTCGAGGGGTCTTTGATGTCTTCAGAGGACAGGGCAGCTTCGGACTGAGCTAAAGATTTTACATGCTCACAACCCTTCTTCTCCAAAACAGCAGCAACTCCTCTGGCGCCTGAAAAAGCGCAGATGTCACCGCGGCTGCTCAGGATTTCCTCGAAGGCTTCTGCTTCGTTACTGATCCAGTCCAGTGGACCTTCGGGATTGCCTCTTGAGAAATTCTCTTCACTAGAAAAGGCGCCAACGCTGGCGAAGCTGGATTTTATCTTTTTGACGCATTCTATAGATTTAACATAGCATTTCCTCTGGGATGCACGAAGCTCCTTAACACTTAACTCTAAATGATTGACCAACTGATCACTAAGCTCTCGTTTTGTTTCCTCAAGCACACGTTCCTCTTTAGCTCTAGCTAGCTGTTTCTGAAGATCTTTAATTTCACGTTTTTGGGCTTCGGCCTGGACCTTTGAAGCAGCTTCGTCCTTTTTTACCTTATCTACCAATGTAAGCAGAATTTTATCCTTTTCCAGAGCTTCGTTTCTCAGTTTAATAACTTCTGATCGAAGGTTGTTGAACGCAATTTCATAGCTCTCATTTTCGGCACTCTTTTGTGCTCTTAATGCGTTGCTTAGGATTAAACCCTATATGTAAAAAAGTTGGTATAAGAATAAAAGAATGAGTTACGAATTAAAAAATTTTCAAGCGCTTAATTCCCATACCTTTAGGCTATTGTACGCAAGACTGTCCGCGAGATCCTCCTTCGTCATAGCACATAATCCAGCTTCGAGCTTCGGAAAACCCATACTTCTAGCCATCTCCCGGCAGACAGATAATTCTTTGTTATCAGGGAGGCAGTATAGGAAGTCATCTTCATTTGTCCCATTGAACACTACTGCCCCCTTCGGATACTTTAACTCTCTAGCATAGTGATTGGCTTCATAAGTCTCTTCTTCAGATAATTTCTTCCCCGAAGCATGTCGCACGATGTAATCGCATATGCTGGCAGGAGCTTCGGGGGCGGCAGTGTCAATTTCTTCAACCAAAACTGGTTCTGATATTTTCTCGGTTTCCAAAGATTGTTCCTTGGTGGGCTCTGAAGGCCCAGCTTCAGCTTCAGCTTGTTGCTTCGAAGCTTCAGTAGACGCTTCAGCAAGTTCAACAGTCTTCTTTGGAGTTGTGCTTGAAGACTTAATTGTCTCCAAGACATCTAGTACGTTTACCATTCTTTTTCTTTTTGGGGTCACCAATGTGCCCTTTTGACTTTTTATTGTTTCGACATTTGCTGAAGGACTTAAGATTTCCGATATTTTTGGCCCTTCAATCTTCGGTTTTTCTGCTTTTTCTGCTGAAAGCGCTTCAGTTTTCTCTTCTGTCTTCGGCACTGGAGCTGGTTCTGTAGCTTCAGAGGCCAAAGAGACTTCACCAATAAATTCTGGCACTATGGCCGGCTCAATAAAACGCGCTCGGTGGGTGAGCACCTTCATCTTTTTCCTTTGCGGCGCTGGCTCACTAGTGGCACTCGTGGTAGCTTCTGTCGCAGGAGAAGTATTTTTTCTTTTGCGACCCAATACCGGATAGTGATAGTCAGGGTAGACAAACCCGACTGCGTCAAATACTCGGTTGAGCCTTTTCTTCTTTCGGCCTCCGAAGGCTGCTGATAACGCAGTGTTCTCGGCCTTCGAATATGCCCCAAGCAGTTCGTCACTTAATGTTTCAATGCTTTTCAACCAGTCGTCATCAGGTTCAACAAACTTATCCCCGTATTTGAATGTGTATTTCAGTCTGACCAGTCCGCCTTCGTCGGACTCTTTGATGGTCTCCTTCGGCATTTCCCACTTTCCTGCAAGTGGCCACACCCTGAAGACAATATGCTCTTGGACCAAGTCCCTTGTCCCAATGAAAGAGCAGATTACGCCGAAGGCTCTTTGGCATTCCTCGGCTGCTTCATCCATTTCAACCTTCGGCCTTCGAAGTCCGAAGCGTTGCCAGATAGGGCGCATAATGATAATCTTGACATCTTCTTGCGCTGTTAAGTCATTCTTTACATAGAACCACTCTGTCATCCAGGCTCCGGGCCACCTCTTCCGAAAGGTTGGCACAGGGCGGCTTGACCCGGAGCGGGCACCGAAGCTGTAGCACCCAAAGTTGTTGTGATATTGTTCTTTCCCCCAGGGCTTCGTCTCATATAACAACTCATGAATGTTGCAAAAGCTTTTAGCATTTGGTTCTAAACCTTGGCTCCTCGCAGCCCAGACAAACATCCCCATTCTTATGATAGCTTCGGGAGTAATTTGATGAAGGTAGACTTGAAATGTCTTCAGGACTTCAACAACAAAGTTGCTTAGGGGGAATCGAAGCCCAGCCTTGAGAAAGCTTCGGAAGATTACGACTTCATCTTCTTCTGGGGTGGGAGAAGTCTTTTCTCCAGCATCAGCCCTCACAATAGATATATCTCGAAAATACCTCCCCCTCATATTATCAATATGACTCTGCTTAATAGTGGTTTTCCCGAAAACCGTGTGACTTGGCCGCCATGGTCGAGCTTCGGACTCTTCCCCACCACTTTCTACATCATAACTGTCGCTGTCACCAGTATCTTCAGACAAACCTTCCAGAATCTCCTTGGTAATTTTTTCCGTATTGGTCTCTGCCATCGCTATAAGGAACCCCAAGTTCTTCTCTTCGTCAAGGCTCAGCTTCATCTCAGCAGCGACCTTCTTATCTTCAGACATCTTCGGAAACACTAAAAAACTGTTTTCAAAGCCGAAGCTTCAAAACCAAAATATCAGCAAATCTTAGTGCGCAAGAGCTAAAAATTTAGTGGGCGAAAGCAGATGGCAAGCGACAGTACCAAAATGAGTTTGCGTTACGATCTTATTTATACGCCCAGTGCGTTGAAAATTGAAAGACCCCGCTTGTCAGTGAATGTTGCTATTCTAGCAAAGGGAAGGTGTTTTTTCGGACCTTCGGCTTAAGGCCTTCGTCCATATCACAATCTGAATTTATCACTAACAAATTAATATTGCGAGGGGCTACTGTTGGGGGCCTTCGTCCTCCGAAGGTCCTCAAAAACAAGATTTGACAATATTTTCCAAGTGAATTATATGAACAGGTATTCTCGGACTCAGATTGTGAACATGGAGCGCGGACAGGACGAAGCTTAAGCCAGACGAAAGGAGGTTGATGAAGGACGGGCTGGTTACCATGCTGTACGAAGGATGGCGCGCAGCCGAAGCTATGCGCAGAAAAGCTTCGTCGCGATAGCAGAACGGGGAACCGACCTAAAGATGAAAAGACTACTTAGGCCTTGACAGACTCCCATAGGTCATTAGCAAATGTAATGGACATGAATGTAATTTTACATGGGCTGCGTCTCACGCCTATAAATAGATGAACAGTACTCCCGTACTGTTCACGCTGACTTGGCATTTGCTTTTGCGTCATTCTTGTACTTTTGCCTTCCTGCAGTCCGAAGGTACATTTGTAATTTGAAGTCATTTCTATTTTTACATAGAAACAAAATAGAAATGACATTGTGATAAAATTTAAATGTCTACATTACTATTTATGTTATGCATAAGTCCTTCGTCGTAACTTATCGTGCTTACGAAGATATGTTGTTTATGACCTTCGTCCGGAGCACGTTATATCCCGAAGGGAAATAACGTTTCGAAGGACGAAGGACCTTATCATTTAACACTTTTTATGTTGCCTTGTTCTTAATCCGAAGCATTTGAGAACAAGTCACCAACATCATCATCACTAGACTCATCTTCACTCAAAGAAGCATAAGTACTAGTATGAGTGCTTACTTTCTTCTCTCTTGCCATGAGGCAATTGTGATGCTCGTTGGGGAAGAGGGATGACTTGTTGAAGGCGGTGGCGGCGAGTCCTTCATTGTCAGAGTCGGAGGAGGAACAATCCGAATCCCACTCCTTTCCGATATGTGCCTCGCCCTTGGCCTTCTTGTAATGCTTCTTTTTCTCCCTCTTGTTCCCTTGGTCCTGATCACTATCATTGTCGGGACAGTTAGCAATAAAATGACCAAGCTTACCGCATTTGAAGCATGAGCGCTTCCCCTTGGCTTTGGTCTTGCTTGGCTGCCCCTTGCGACCTTTAAGCGCCGTCTTGAAGCGCTTAATGATGAGGGCCATCTCCTCATCATTGAGTCCGGCCACCTCAACTTGTGCCACCTTGCTTGGTAGAGCCTCCTTGCTCCTTGTTGCCTTGAGAGCAATGTGTTGAGGCTCATGACTAGGACCGTTCAACGCGTCGTCCACGTATCTTGCCTCCTTGATCATTATTCGCCCGCTTACGAACTTCCCAAGAACTTCTTCGGGCGACATCTTGGTGTACCTGGGATTTTCACGTATATTGTTCACCAAATGAGGATCAAGAACGGTAAATGACCTTAGCATTAGGCGGACGACGTCGTGGTCCGTCCATCGCGTGCTCCCGTAGCTCCTTATTTAGTTGATAAGGGTCTTGAGCCAGTTGTATGTTTGTGTCGGCTCCTCGCCCCTTATCATCGCGAACCGTCCAAGCTCGCCCTCCACCAACTCCATTTTGGTGAGCAAGGTGACGTCGTTTCCCTCATGAGAGATCTTGAGGGTGTCCCAGATCTGCTTGGCATTGTCCAAGCCGCTCACCTTGTGATACTCGTCCCTGCACAAAGAGGCTAGCAACACAGTAGTAGCTTGTGCATTTTTATGAATCTGTTCATTAATAAACACAGGGCTATCTGAGCTATCAAATTTCATTCCACTTTCCACAATCTCCCAAATGCTTGGATGGAGAGAAAACAGGTGAGTACGCATTTTGTGGCTCCAAAATCCGTAATCCTATCCATCAAAGTGAGGGGGCTTGCCAAGTGGAATGGGGAGCAATTGAGCATTTGAACTATGCGGGATGCGCGAATAATCGAAAGAAAAGTTTGAGTTAACCGTCTTTCGTCTATCGTAGTCGTCGTCGTCCTTTTGGGAGGAGGAAGATTCGTCGCTGTTGTAGTAGACAATTTCCTTGATGCGCCTTGTCTTCTTCTTCCTCCCATCTTTTCTTTTGTGGCCCGAGCCTGAGTCGGTGGGCCTGTCATCATTGGGCTCGTTGACGAAGGACTCCTTCTCCTTGTCGTTGATCACCATCCCCTTGCCTTTAGGATCCATCTCTTTAGGCGGTTAGTCCCTTTCTTGAAGAGAACGGCTCCGATACCAATTGAGAGCACCTAGAGGGGGGGGGGGTGAATAGGTGATCCTGTAACACTTCAAAAACTTAAGCCACAAAACTTGGTTACTTGTTAGCACAGTAATATGCCAAGTGGCTAGAGAAGGATCTCAACACAACACAATAACCAAGAGATATCAATCACAGAGATGGCACAGTGGTTATCCCATGGTTCGGCCAAGACCAACGCTTGCCTACTCCACGTTGTGGCGTCCCAACGGACGAGGGTTGCAATCAACCCCTCTCAAGCGGTCCAAAGACCAACTTGAATACCACGGTGTTGCTTTGCTTCTCTTAATCCCGTTTGTGAGGAATCTCCACAGCTTGGAGCCTCTCGCCCTTACACAAGATGTTCACGAAGAATCACAGAGCAAGGGAGGGATTAGCAACTCACACACGACACAAAGATCACAGCAAATACGCACACGCAAAACCCAGACTTGAGCTCAAGAGACTAGCACACTAGAACGGAGCTCAAATCACTAAAATGTCGAACAAGTGCGCGAGAATGAAGTGTGAGTGATCAATGATGCTCAAAGGATGCTTGGTTTTCTCCTTCATGCGCCTAGGGGTCCCTTTTATAACCCTAAGGCAGCTAGGAGCCATTGAGCACAAGTTTGGAAAGCCATTCTTGCCTTCTGTCATCGGGGGCACCGGACAGTCCGGTGCACACCGGACACTGTCCGGTGCCCGATTTCCTTCCATTAATAGCGAAGCCGACCGTTGGCAGCCTGAGAGCCGTTGGCGCACCGGACATGTCCGGTGCACACCGGACAGTCCGGTGCTGTCTTCTAGCCGTTGGCTTGGCCACGTGTCCCGCGCAGATTGCGCGGCCGACCGTTGGCCCGGCTGACTGTTGGCTCACCGGACAGTCCGGTGAATTTTATCCGTACGTCACCGGTGAATTCCCGAGAGCAGCCACTTCGCTCGAGCCAGCCTGGCGCACCGGACACTGTCCGGTGCACCCAGACTGGGCAGACTTTGGCTGCTCGAGCCATCTCTTCTCCAACTCGATTTTTTCTGTTTCCAGCACTTAGACACAATACATTAGTCCATAAAACAATGTACTAAGTCTGAGAAACATACCTTTATCCTTGATTTTTACTTTGTCCACCATTTTACAATTAGGCACCTGTGTTGGGCACTAAATCACCAAAATACTTAGAAATGGCCCAAGGGCACATTTCCCTTTCACAAATACACAATATAAAGTGCTTGAATTAAGTGCGGAATGTAAAGCAAGGTTTAGAAGACTCCTCCAATTTTTCTCGAGGTATCGAAGAGTCGGCACTCTCCACTAGTCCTCGTTGGAGCACCCGCGCAAGGGTATCGCTCCCCCTTGGTTCTCACAAGAACCAAGTGCTCACTATGAGATGATCCTTTGCCACTTCGGCGCGGTGGATCCCTCGAGACCGCTTACAAACTTGAGTCGGGTCACCAACAAGATCTTCACGGTGATCACTGAGCTCCCAACGCCACCAAGCCGTCTAGGTGATGCCGATCACCAAGAGTAACAAGCCGTAGACTTTCGCTTGACCAAGAGAAGCCTAATGCAAGTGGTGTGTGCTCTAGGTGGCTCTCGCTAGCGCTAATGAGGAACAAATGCGGGATTAAGATTCTCTGATCTCCTCACTAAGCTTTTGGTGCTTGCAATGTTCTAGCAATGTGCTGGAATTAATGTGGGCAGCAAGACATTGAATATGGTGGGTGGAGGGGTTATAAATAGCCCTCACCCACCAACTAGCCGTTACCAGCACTCTTCTGCGCATGGGCGCACCGGACAGTCCGATGCACCACCAGTGCGCCAACGGTGTGCCACCGGTGCGCCAACGGTCGACTCCAACGGCTAATTCTGATAGCTAGCCGTTGGGCTGATGGCACACCGGATAGTGAACAGACACTGTCTGGTGCACACCGGACAGTCCGGTGCACTATCCGGTGCACTGTCCGGTGCGCCACTAAAATTCATTTCTGAAACTGGCGCTCTCGGGTTTTCTGCTCGGGGAAAGCCTTCCCCGGGCTAGCCTAGCCCCACCTGGCAGAGGGTGCACCGGATAGTCCGGTGCACACCGGACAGTCCGGTGCCCCAAGACTAGAAACCCTATTTCTTGTTTTCAGCTGTTTTTCAAATCGGTTTTCGTTCTAACTTGTGAGTGAGTTCTAGAGTGATACCTAGCACTATATGAGAGTGTGAATGTGCACCAACACTACACTAGAACTCTCTTGGTCAAACTACTCATCGACAACCCCTCTTTATAGTACGGCTAAAAGAGAATAAAAGACCTAACTAAATCACGAGTGTCCACATCTCCTTGACACTCGAACTCCGTAGTCCTTCACCTTTTGTTTCGTCGTTTTAGCCGTTGCTTCGAGTTCTTATCTCCGGGATTGTTTTCACCGTTGTAGTACTTCTACCTGTAATGCGACCTAACTTACCATTTGTCTCTGCAAAACACACGTTAGTCACATATAACATTACGTTGTCATTAATCACTAAAACCAACCAGGGGCCTAGATGCTTTCAATCTCCCCCTTTTTGGTGATTGATGACAACCCTACAAGATTTGTGAGAGTAGTTTGTTTTGAAATTTCTGTCAATAGAAAAGATGGTTAGTTATACTCATTAATGTTTGACAGAGAAAGTGTGTATCATAATAATAGGAATGAGCGCATACACATCGTAAGTTTCTTGTTCATATATAAAAAGTGAAATCAAATCTATGAACAAGAACTAGAAGACTGGTGATAACATATAAGGTGAAAACATAGTACACACACAATCAACAAAAGAATCGAGAGTATATAATAGAGTTTGTGAGCCAAAAGCATCATACAAAAGTGAAGCTAGTACAGAGAGTAACAAGCACATATATTACATCAAAATGACTCTCTACTAACTCCCTAACTCTCCCTAGCTCTCACAACTCATATCTCTCCCCCTTTGGAGTCAAACACCAAAAGGGAACCCGAACCTACACATTAGAAGAGAGAGGAGGTGGCGAAGGCGCATCCGGTCGCGGTCGAGGCAGTAGAGCGAACGCCAGCTGTGGGTCAGAGTCAGTCTCGGATCCAGGATCTGCTGTAGAAGCTGGAGCTGGTACTGACTCAGACGGAAGCTACGCTGTAGGAGCTGCTAGAGCCGAAGAGGTCACAGCCACCGCTACAGCAGCAGTGGTAACAGCAGAAGCTGGTGGCACTGGCGGCTGAGGGCTGACGGAGCTGATGACCAGCGACGTGAAAACCAGGGTGACCGGTCGGAGCGGAGAGGAAGAAGGACCAACTAAAGGAAGAGGGAGTCCTGCCTGAATAGCTGGCACAACAGCAGCCTGAAGAGGTGGAGGCGGTGCTGACTGAACTGAGGGAATCGATACACCAGAATGTTGAAGCATGAGTGTCATAAAAGCCCTGTTCTCAGCCCGGTCCTAAAGAAGCTGATGCTGCAAAGAATCCTGCCTGTCCTGAATTGTCTAAAACATCGAGAGCATTCTCTCGGACAACTGCTGGTAGGCCGCTGCCTGACGGGCCTGCTCGGCTGTCAAGTGAGCTTGCTGCTGAATAAGTGTCTGTAGGATCGAAGCAAGAGCAGGGTACATGGCAGGAGGGGCAGGAGGGGTAGCACTAGAACTCCCAACCTCATGATCATGTGAGCGTGGAGGCATAGGAGGCGGAGGCGGAGGTGGAATCCCAAAATCATCATCATCATCATCAACTGCTGCGTCCTGAGCTTCGAACTGATGAAGAGTAGTATCCTCGGCCTGAGTGTCAAATACTGGAGCAGGAGCTGGCACAGGATCCTCAGGCGCTGGACGGTACGACCCAAAGATGAGGCGAGAGGCCTCAAGAGTACCCTAGAACTATGGGGGCCGAATCAGCTGAGCAAAGATGTGGCACAAATAGTGAGCATAAGGCAGCTGTCGACGAGCACGTATACCATCCAGTACAGTGTCCTCGATCTCACAAATGAGAAAATCCATAACATCAAACTCAGAGTGAGAAACTAGGACACCAAGGAGCCAAAGCTGAATATGAGTGGCAGCCTCCCTGTATCCCATCCGTGGCAGAAGCGTCCGTCTCATAAGCTGATATAAAAACTTGGCTGATGTGGTGAAGTCTGCCGGAGAACGTCGCGACCCATCTGAGAAGGGCGGTCGGAACAGAGCCGCGACATGAGCTATACCAGGAGCAACTCCGCCGTGAGGGCGACGAGGAGGGTCAGAGGTGCCATAGCACAAGCTGTGAAGACGAGTCGATGACTCGAGAAATCCAAATAACTATCAAATCTGGCTAGCATGAATGGTAACATCCTCTCGCTCAAATCGGAATCTCATCCAGTGGTGATCAGGGTCTATCCATACTGAAGCATAGAAAACTCGGACCCATTCCTCAACATATCTGTCGCTGGTAGTCAACAGAGTGAGAAGTCTAGGCAGATAGGAGAGGTGAACCTCAGAGTCGGCACCGGCTGCTAGCAGGAAGGCAGGGAGATCCAAGAGCCGGTGTGCTCGCAGAGCAATCTGAGCTGACAACTGTGCTCGGTAGAAAGACTCCTGAATCCTGGTGCTGAATGGATCTGCCGCTGCAGGGTCTCTCTGTGCAGGTAACCAAGACTCCACGGGTACGTATCTGAACCTACGCACCCGTGCCGCTGTAGCACGCTGAAGATCAAACAGTTTGGGATCCACAGCAAGTGGTTGCACCTCAGTCTCATCGCGCTCTCGGAATCGAGCAGGTGGGATAGGTGGAGCGGAAAGGGGAGCAGAAGGAGCAGTGGAAGCTGGAGTAGTGGAGGTGGTAGGTATGGCTGAGGTAGTGGATGGCGCAGGAGTGACGGGAGCAGGTGAAGTGGGTGGTGGAGTGGTAGCAGTGGTGCGAATGGAGGAGCGAGGCCGGGAGGCGAGGCGACGAACTCGGTAAGCAATCTGATCTGAAGGAGTCTGTGGCTGATCTCCTCGCTCTGCCTGCTCAGCGGCTGCTGCTGCTGCTGCCGCTGCTTGGGCTGCTCTGTCCAGACGCCGCTTCTTGCGGCCTTCCTGCTGCTCCAAATACACGGTCTTTCCCTTGACCTGCCTAAAGGGGCGAGGAGGGTCCTCGTCATCTCCTCCCCCTAGCGCCGACATATTCTTCGTGCGCGGCATCCTGACCTGACGACTACAAATGAGAGAGAGAAGCTAAGCACAAGTCAATAACAGCCGATATAATATCAAAAAGAGTGGATGTCTACCTGGAAGGCTCACACGAGAGGTGAAAATCCAGGCAGGATAGGAGACGCACTGAAAGGACAGAAGAGGTGAGCACGTATTAGTCACATATTCATAAGTATATGAAATGTGAATAAATACATACACAGAGAATTGTGGTATAGAAAACAAGAGTCATGGCGATCGAGAGGTCAAATGACGCGAAAACGACGTTTGAACGAGAAATAGTGCCATAGGAGGTTTGAAATTGAAAATGAGGCATGAAATGATTTGGAATTGAGCCGATACTTCACAATAGGTTTATATGAGTAAATATGAGTGAAGTGTGTGCTTGGTTTGAATTTAGGCAAAGAAAATGGAATGTGGGCACTCGGCTCGGAAACGATCGCTCGAAACAGGGAATTTGGTGAAATTAAAGCCTGGTATATCGGATTGGCGTGAAATTTGGCGAATATGTTACTGAAGGTGTTTTGAAAGTGCCTGAAAAATTTGGGTTCAATCGGAGCATTTTTACTAGTTTGGACATTTCACCGAACACGTGGTATGCGGTGAGTTAGGTTTTTGGAGATATGGTTAATTAAGGCTGGGAAACCCTCCCTAAGGAGCTCAAGACCTGCAGAGGAACTCAAGAGACACATAGGCACACAAACAAGCACTGGGATTCATAGAATTTTACAAGGATTTGAAACTTGAGGCCAAGGGTGGAAAGGATACCTGCAGTTCTTGAAACAGAGAGAAAGAGGGAAGGGGAGGTGCAGGGCTACTCACCAGAGGAAGAAGGGACGAGCGCAGTGGCTGGAGGTCGCCGATGCACGGCCGGAGACGGTGGACGCCGATGAGCAGAGAGCAGAGGGTGGTCGCCAGAGAGACAGAGAGGAGCCAGAGAGAAATAGAGAAGTAGGTCTCAGGCTCGGCTACGGGCTGGAGGCCTTTTTTTAAAACGCGATATGGGCGCACCGGACAGTCTATAGTGCCTGTCCGGTGCACACCGGACAGCACACAGTAGCTATCCGGTGAACCACCGGACAACGCATAGGAGAAGGAGTTCTTGCGTGCGTGCGGCCGGTGCACCGGACAGTGCACAATGCAGTGTCCGGTGCACACCGGACTGTCCGGTGAGCCCAGACAGAGGGAAGTTCTGAAATTTTTGAATTTTTCCATCTAATTTTCAACCAAACCAAATCCCAACTTATAATCACACAAAATAACACTTGTTGGGACAGGTATTGGCACCCTCATATATTTTCTCATAATTTTCAAAATATTTTGCCATAGGCTAGATAATTTTTAGAGAAAATAGGCAAATGGTGAAATTTGCATTTTAGCCTTGCACTAGGGGTTTTCACGAGTGATTTGAGTTTTGAATACTCCCCCTAAGTGTAGTACCTCATGCATATTTCAAGAACCAACAATGGCATAAAAAATAAGAATTTAAGTGCTAAAAGCTTAAAACTAAGACTTGTCAAGTTTGATCCGAGTTAAGCTTTTTCACTCGCCTTGTTGGCGGTTATCTCAACTAGGTTAGACAAGCCCTAGATGGAATACAAGAAATTTAAACATGCAATGCACGCTTGACAACACCATTTGACATCTTAAATAAAATTTCTGAGATCAAGTATATTTAATTCATTCCTCAACATGCAAAAGCGAGTCTTATCAAGTGGCTTAGTGAAAATATCTGCTAATTGATCTTCCGACCTCACTCCTTTTAAAATGATATCTCCTTTAGCAACATGATCTCTAAGGAAGTGATGACGAATATCAATGTGCTTGGTGCGAGAGTGTTGTACAGGATTATTAGCAATTTTAACAGCACTCTCATTGTCACACAACAAAGATACCTTTTCTAGAACTACGCCATAGTCTAGAAGAGTTTGTTTCATATATAAAATTTGTGTGCAACAAGCACCCGCGACAATGTATTCCGCTTCGGCGGTTGACAAGGCAACACTATTTTGCTTTTTGGATGTCCATGATACTAGTGATCTACCAAGCAGATGGCATCCCCCAGAAGTACTTTTCCTATCAATTTTGCAACCGGCATAATCCGAATCGGAATAACCAATTAGATCAAAAGTAGCTCCTTTGGGATACCACAGACCAACGCTTGTGGTGTGCCTGAGATACCTAAGAATTCTTTTAACAGCGCGAAGATGAGCTTTCTTAGGATTAGATTGAAATCTAGCACACATGCAGACACTAAACATGATATCAGGCCTAGATGCGGTAAGGTACAATAAACTACCAATCATAGAACGGTAGAGAGTTTGATTAACCGGGTTACCTCCCTCATCTAGGTCGAGATGTCCATTTGTTGGCATAGGTGTCTTGATTGGTTTGCACTTGTCCATGTTGAACCTTTTCAACAAGTCTTTGGTATACTTCTCTTGTGAGAGAAAGTTACCATCTTTCATTTGCTTGACTTGAAAGCCGAGGAAGTACGTCAGCTCACCAATCATTGACATCTCGAACTCCTTTGACATCAACTCACTAAATTCCTTGCAATGATAGTCATTTGTCGAGCTAAAGATTATGTCATCAACATATATTTGACAAATGAAAATATCACCGTTATGTTTCTTTGTGAATAGAGTTGTGTCGATGGTCCTGATCTTGAAGCCCTTTTCGATGAGGAAGTCGCGAAGACGCTCATACCAAGCCCTTGGAGCTTGCTTTAGCCCATATAGCGCCTTGGACAACCTGTAAGCATGGTTAGGATATCTAGGGTCTTCAAATCCAGGTGATTGCTCAACATATACAAGTTCATTTATGAAGCCATTTAAAAATGCACTTTTTACATCCATTTGATAAAGTTTTATATCATAGCATGATGCATATGCAAGTAGGATACGGATGGCTTCCAGTTGAGCAACCGGTGCAAAGGTCTCTCCAAAATCTAAGCCTTCAACTTGAGAGAATCCTTTTGCAACAAGTCTTGCCTTGTTCCTTACAATCACGCCTTGATCATCTTGTTTGTTCCTGAACACCCACTTTGTTCCAATGATTCTTGTACCTTGTGGAGGCTTCTCTAAGGTCCAAACTTGGTTACGGGTGAAGTTATTTAGTTCTTCATGCATGGCGTTCACCCAGTCCGGATCTGTAGCGCCTCATCTATACATGTAGGCTCAACACAAGAAACAAAGGAGTGATATTCAATAAAAGAAGCATGTCTATGTGATCAAGTAATAACCCCTTGTGAAGGACTCCCAATGATTAGGTTTTGAGGATGAGCTTGAAGTAGTGATGAGTTTCTCCTGTTAACCACTTGGGAAGAAGATCCTGGAGCATCAACATCTTCGGCTTGTACCCTTGCTTGTTCATGAGAGACAAATGTATCTTCATTTGCATGCCTCTCATATTTTTCATCATCTTGTGGTACATTTGATGAAGAAGGCTTGTCAATGTTTTGCACCTCTTCTTCATCTTCTTTTGGTTTGATAGCTCCAATTGGCATGTTCTTCATTGCTTCCCTATGTGGCTCATCACCTACATCTTCAAAATTCTCAAGTGCTCCTTGGGAGCCATTAGTCTCATCAAATTCCACATCATATGTTTCTTCTACCATGCCAGTGGCATGATTGAATACTCGATATGCTTTGGACTTTAATGAATAACCCAAAAGAAAACCAATATCACAACGTCTTTGAAACTTCCCTAGGTGATGGCGTTTCTTGTAGATGTAGCATTTGCATCCAAACACCCGGAAGAAGGAGACGTCTGGCTTTTTCCCATTTAGCAGTTCATAGGGAGTCTTCGCAAGTAGCCGGTGAGGAAATAGCCTGTTTGATGCATAATATGCAGTGTTGACAGCTTCGGCCCAAAACCTCTCCGGTGTGTTATACTCATCAATCATTGTTCTTGCAAGTGTGATCAAGGTCCTGTTTTTCCTTTCAACAACTCCATTTTGTTGAGGTGTATATGTTGCAGATACTTCATGCTTGATCCCAAATTCATCACAGTACTCATGAATGTTGGTGTTGTCAAATTCTTTGCCATTATCACTTCTAATCTTCTTGATCTTGCAATCAAATTCATTTTGAGCTTTCTTGGCAAACTTCTTGAATATAGATGCAACTTCAGATTTGTCATGAAGAAAGAACACCCAAGTGTATCTTGATAAATCATCAACAATCACCAGACAGTAGAGGTTGCCACCAGCACTTACATAATTTGTAGGTCCAAATAAATCCATATGAAGTAGTTCCAGTGGCCTTGATGTTGACATGAAAGCTTTTGTAGGATGTGTGTTAGCAACTTGCTTCCCAACTTGACATGCACTACAAGGCTTGTCCTTTTCAAATACAACATCCTTTAATCCTCTAACCATGTCCTTCTTTAATACCTTCTTGACTGTGCTCATCCCAACATGTGCAAGCCTCCTATGCCAAAGCCATCCAAGTGAAGCTTTGGTGAAGAGGCAAGTTCTTAAGTTTGCATCTTCTGAGGTGAAATCCACTAAGTAGAGATTGTTGTATCTAAATCCTTTGAACAACATTGATTCATCATCCATTTTTGATTCAATAACCTCTATTGGAGTGAATAAGCATTGAAGTCCAAGATCACAGAGTTGACCCACTGATAATAAATTGAAGCTCAAAGGTGCAACCAAGAGAATATTTGAAATTGATAAATCATTTGAAATTGCCACCTTGCCAAGTCCTTGCACTTTCCCTTTTGAATTGTCTCCAAATGTGATTTTGTCTTGTCCATCAACATTCTCATCAAGTGAGGTGAACATCCGTGGGTTGCCTGTCATATGTTGTGTGCATCCACTGTCAATAACCCAATGGCTCCCACCGCTCTTGTAGTTCACCTACATCCACAGACAAATCAAGCTTGAGTTTTGAGGGCCCTATATTGCATAGGACCAGTGACTCTCAATCAAGGACTTTGCAACCCAAATTTGTCTAGGTCTACTCTTGTTTGGTGGACCTAGGAATGTAACTTTGACCTTTCCATTTGCTACTTTTCTTAGAACATAATGAGCATTGAAAGCAAATGGTCTTGAGTGCTTAGACAAGGCATTTGGTGGTTTGGCTTTGCAGTTGTGGGCAAAGTGACATTCTTTTCCACATTCAAAGCATTTGATGGGCTTGTGAGTCTGCTTTGGCTTGTATTGAGTGGTAGCTTTCTTTTGCACAAAAGCATTGTATCCAATACCACTCTTGTTGTTTTTCATGACAGTGTTCATAAGCAGCTCATTTTGGAGGTATTGGCCCTTGTTGAACTTTTGCACACTTGTTGCAAGATGTTCATTTTCACTCTTAAGTTTCTTGACATCATTTTAAGCCTTTCATTATCCACTGCCAACTCTTTGTTGAAATCATTGTTCTCAATGGCAACCTTTCCTCTAGTAGTTGCATTAGTCAGGTATCTCTTCAATTTTTGGTTGTCTAAAGTCAAGACTTCAACTTTTTCAGTCAATTCATCATGTAGACTAGTTTGCTCTCCTTGACTCAAATCATCACATGAGGTTGCTACAACAATCTTAACAACAGGGTTAATAGCCTCATGTGTATTGCAAGATAAAAGTTCATTTTCAACAAGAAGATTATCATGATTAAATTTAATCTTAGTATAGTCTTCCTTGATTTTCACTAGTCTATCTTTCAACTCCCTATTAGCTTCATTTAACTTGTCACATTTATCTTTAGCATCTTTTAGGGAGGATGTGAGCTCATTTACAGTGGATGACATAGTTTTGTTTTCTTCTTTCATTTCATCACTAGCTTTCATAACTATGTCATATTTGGCATTCAAAGATTCATTTTCATTTTTCAACCTATCACATTTAGCTTTTGACTTCCTAATGATTTGAGTGTATTCTTTAAGCAAGTCAGCTAGTTCATCATAGGAAGGTGAAGCAAATTCCTCATCACTATCACTATCACTATCATCAGTAATATCAATATCATTTTGTACCTTCCGTTCACCTCTAGCCTTGAGGCATAGGTGAGAAGTCGATGATGGGGATGGTGGTGGTGAAGAGAAGTCCCCGGCGATGGCGGCAACCTTTTCATCATTCTCTTCTTCACTTGAAGAAGATCCACTTGATGACTCAATGTCAGTGAGCCAGTCACCAATAATATATGCCTTTCTATTTTTCTTTTTGTGGAACCTCTTTTGCTTCCCATCGTTCCTCTTGAAGAATCTCTTTTCCTTTTTCTCATCATCGCTGTCATCTTCTTTCTTGCCCTTGAACTTGTTCTTCTTGGGCTTGGTACATTGATGAGCAAGATGACCAAGCTCTCCATAGTTGTAGCAATCCATCTCAGAAATGGGCTTTCTTTTGCTGGAAAAGAATTTCTTCTTTCTTGAATCAAATTTGATGCCTTCTCTGTTGAGCTTCTTTAACATCTTGGTGGTCTTCCTCACCATCAAGGCAATGGTAGCATCAAGGTCATCATCACTTGAGGATTCTTCCTCAATTTGTACTTTGGATTTTCCTTTTCTTTCTTGATTTGCTTTGAGTGCCAAATCCTTTCTCTTGGAAGATGACTCATCTTTGTCATTGATGTGCATGTACATCTCATGAGCATTGATCTTTCCCAATATCTGTGTAGGTGTGGTAACTGAAAGATCCATTTGATGTAGCACAGTGACAATGTGTCCATATTTGTCTATTGGGAGGACACTGAGAATCTTCCTCACAACATCTGGTTGTGAGATTTGAGTAAGCCACAATCCATTTACTTCCTCTACAAGAATATTGAGACGTGAGTACATAGCATTGGCTTTTTCATTAGCAAGCATTTCAAAAGAATTCAACTTTCTCATAGCAATGTGATATCTCTCCTCACGCTCACTCCTAGTTCCTTCATGTAGAGCACAAATGTCCATCCACAAATCATGAGCATTTTTATGATTTCTAACTCTATTGAACACATCTTTGCAAAGGCCTCTAAAAAGGGTGTTTTTGGCCTTAGCATTCCATTTCTCATAATTAAACTCATCACCTACAAGATTTGTGGGATCTCTAGGTTGGGGAAATCCTTGTGTGGCGGCTTTGTAGACACCAATGTCTATAGCCTCTAAATATGCTTCCATACGAATTTTCCAATATGGAAAATCATCACCATCAAAAACGGGAGGAGGTCCATCCCCACCGGACATCGTTACTCCAGCGGTTAAGCTAATCTAAGAGCAACAAGGCTCTGATACCAATTGAAAGGATCACGATGCCCAAGAGGGGGGTGAATTGGGCTTTTCTAAAAATCAACACTAATTAAAACCTAAGCAAGAGCTAAGCAAGAGCCCAACTTCACCCCAACAACTAGCACTAAGAAAATAATACTAGAAATACAACAATGCTAAGACAATACTTCAAATACTTTCTAAACAAATACACAATGTAAAGTGCTTAAATTAAGTGCAGAATGTAAAGCAAGGTTTAGAAGACTCCTCCAATTTTTCCCGAGGTATCGAAGAGTTGGCACTCTCCACTAGTCCTCGTTGGAGCACCCGCGCAAGGGTATCGCTCCCCCTTGGTTCTCGCAAGAACCAAGTGCTCACTACGAGATGATCCTTTGCCACTCCGGCGCGGTGGATCCCTCGAGACCGCTTACAAACTTGAGTCGAGTCACCAACAAGATCTTCACGGTGATCACCGAGCTCCCAACGCCACCAAGTCGTCTAGGTGATGCCGATCACCAAGAGTAACAAGCCGTAGACTTTCGCTTGACCAAGAGAAGCCTAATGCAAGTGGTGTGTGCTCTAGGTGGCTCTCGCTAGCGCTAATGAGGAACAAATGTGGGATTAAGATTCTCTAATCTCCTCACTAGGCTTTTGGTGCTTGCAATGTTCTAGCAATGTGCTGGAATTAATGTGGGCAGCAAGACATTGAATATGGTGGGTGGAGGGGGTATAAATAGCCCTCACCCACCAACTAGCCGTTACCAGCACTCTTCTGCGCATGGGCGCACCAGACAGTCCGGTGCGCCACTGGTGCGCCACCGGTGCGCCATTGGTGTGCCAACGGTCGACTCCAACGGCTAGTTCTGACAGCTAGCCGTTGGGCTGATGGCACACCGGACAGTGAACAGACACTGTCCGGTGCACTATCTGGTGCGCCACTAAAATTCATTTCTGAAACTGGCGCTCCGGGTTTTCTGCTCGGAGAAAGCCTTCCCTGGGCCAGCCTGGCCTCACCTAGCAGAGGGCGCACCGGACAGTCCGGTGCACACCGGACAGTCCAGTGCCCCAAGGCCAGAAACCCTATTTCTTGTTTTCAGCTGTTTTTCAAATCGGTTTTCGTTCTAACTTGTGAGTGAGTTTTAGAGTGACACCTAGCACTATATGAGAGTGTGAATGTGCACCAACACTACACTAGAACTCTCTTGGTCAAACTACTCATCGACAACCCCTCTTTATAGTACGGCTAAAAGAGAATAAAAGACCTAACTAAATCACGAGTGTCCACATCTCCTTGACACTCGGACTCTGTAGTCCTTCACCTTTTGTTTCGTGGTTTTAGCCGTCGCTTCGAGTTCTTATCTCCGGGATTGTTTTCACCGTTGTAGTACTCCTACCTGTAATGCGACCTAACTTACCATTTGTCTCTGCAAAACACACGTTAGTCACATATAACATTACGTTGTCATTAATCACTAAAACCAACCAGGGGCCTAGATGCTTTCACCTACATTGCAATAAATTACTAACTAGAATATCTTAAACTCTAACGAGGTAAACAATTATCTAAATTAGTAATTGGCTAATTTAATACCTCGTTCACCGACCCGGGCTCGGAGGTCGGCGACGATCGTGAGGTCGAGGAGCGCGTGCGATCGACGGTGGCGGGGACGTAGGGCGCGAGCGACGATGGGAGGAGGCAGGGGCGGATCCAAGGGGTGGGCAAGGTGGGCCATGGCCCCCACCTCAATTTTTTAACCCCTTATACCTAGGTATAGGTACACAGCGAAATAAACAAACTGTTGTATAGTAAGCGTGGATAAATCTAATGAAAAATATGTTTTGATGTATTTTTCTCTCGATGCTTCACTCCTCAGTCCACTCTCCATCTGAGCCATTCGATTCTCTTCCCTAGCGCAAGCCCACTCGTGGCTCACTCGCTTCTTCAGTCATCGACTGACCAGTAAGTTGGTGATCTAACCCGCCCGCTACAGCGTCACCTTGCCTTCTCATCACTCGTCAGCTCATCGCCTCGACGGGATCCTGCAACGCTGATACTTTGCCTGCTAGTCCACACCAGCAGATGAGCAAGCTGTTGTTGGGACCGTGGCGTCACCTATCCCTTGCTAACTTATTAGGGTCCCACCGCGCCGTCGCAACACATCAATGGTTGTCGCTTGCTGTCACCGTCATCTATCGCTACCTCGCCTCCTGCACTCGCTCCTCCCACCTATCGTCGTCTCACCGACACCATCTCACGTCAATTTCGATGACTCGCCATAACGACGCGCCGATGCGGCTGCTCCACCCCAACGCCTCGTCCTAAGCCAGTTCACCTATTTTCTCTCTCTAGCTCTCCTTTAGGTAGCCAAAAAGGTTTTTTTGTATTCATATCATTTTGGAAACACTAGATATTATCATTTAACATTCATGTTATTATCATCAATCTACATTTACCTAGTGGTCTAGTCCGAGGAGGAGAGGGCACGACCGAGGGTAGGGACGGCGGCCGGCTAGGGGCAGCGAGGGCGACGGGGGGGGGGGGGTGGCGTGGCGTGGCGGAAGGCGTGGCCGAGGGCGGAGATGGCGTGGCCAGGGGCGGCGCGGCGCGACGAAGGCCTTGGCGTGGTGCTGGGAAACGACAAAGTCGAATGAGAGAGAGGACGAGAGGCGAACCGATATATAGGGGGTCGACGCCAAGATCCATGGCACCGACCCCCGCCATCGATCTGCGAGCTACACGTAGACGCCATCAATTTTGGCACCTAGCAGCTGCCATATCAGCTCCATGTTGGCGTCAATCCTTACATCTAGTTGTTAAAATAATTGGCGCTGACACGTTGTAGCACGACGCCAACAGTGACAATGCCAACCTAAGGGTCTATATTCTGAAATAAAACTCAAAAAACGTATTTATAAAAATAAAACTCTAAAAGGACTATTTCAAAAAGGACAGCCTGGCTATGCTACTAGTAACTTTTGTGAAATCATCGCTTCCAAGGGACGTGTAGTATGTGTAGGATTTACTACAATTTTCCTGGATAATGCATAACATCCAATCTTTTTAGTTACTGGCGCGTTTATTCGTGAGGCGGCAAAATAGATGGTCACATCGGGTGTCTGAGTCCACGATGGTGTGCAGTATGACATGAAAAACCTATTATTAATTACTCTATCCATTCGTTCTTTTTTATCTTTTATGATTTAGTTTAAAAATAAAGTAAGGTATGATAAACATTCGAGAATAGAGTTAGCATTCAATTACCTATGCTTTCTTCTGGATTGATCCGACTAGCTAGGTCAATTATGGAGCAGAATATTTTCATTACAGGATTAGGATATTCTGATTTTGTCTCATTGACAAATGATGACCATCATAGCGCCCGGGTCCACTAGCTGGGAAAATTTGTTTCTCAAAGTAGAGGAAATTTTGAACTACTCACCCATGTGTTAGCGACACACTAACTGACCGCAGTTTCGGGTTTAGATACTTTCTCTCCGGGACATAACTATAACTGGCCCTGATAATAAGAAATAATTACTCTAGTCACCTAGATCATCTCTAAGAATACATATATGTTACACTCCACTAATCTATATCTATACCATACTTTAAGAAGAGTGGCTTAAACTACAATTTGTTGGGTACAAATAGTACTTGACTATGTGTGCACGTGTCCACACTAGAGTGACGAGTGACTACGGAGTTGCATATATTGCCTCAGTTCCTAAATTACATCCATTTTAAAATACGTACAGAGACACGAGAATACACACACTGTTCTTATATATTTTAATAAGCACCCAAACAAACTGGATTGACACATTCAAAAGATTAAAGTTATTATAGACACCTTGCTAGCTGTGAAGTACCATGTTGCCTACCACTACTAAATTCTGGAGAGAAAAAAAACAAACAAACACACATGTCGAATCACAGTCTTAAACCCAAGAGGACAGATTCGGACAGAAAAATTACTAAAAACAAAATTAGCTGGCTAACAAAAGGCCGACTAACTACTAACTAATTTTAACTAGGTTGAATTAGCTAATAATTAATATGTAGTTAAATGTGTAGCTAATGGTTAATTAAACTATCAGCCGGCGTGTTTAGTTGTCTTCAACTAAAACTAGCTAATAGTTAAATAATTAGTTAGATTGTTTGTATGTATATAGCTAATTTTAGCAACTAATAATTATTAACTCTAGTGCATGGTCTAAGTCCTCATCAAATCGCCCAGTATGACTAACTATTTATCTTATATTGATTTGTGTGTTACTTGATTTCACTATCACAGCAATAGTATATTAAGTCCAATGTAACAGTTTACGAAAACAGAATAAAAAACAGAAGAAGAATGTAGTCAACAATTCTTTTACAAGATCCAACACAAATGCACACATTTACATACATAAGTATAAGCTCACGCTTATGAATATACCTCGATGAGCATTTAGTCCGTAGTGTGAGAATCAATACAATGATCCTTGAATCCAGTTGGCATTGTTTATGTATTCCCTTTGATTTTTATAATTTCTATCGTTTTGAACATTGATAGTCTAAAAACATAACTTTGGCTATGATTTTCTATTTAATGTCTATATGACACTGCAATTTTCTTAAGTACTTTTTTTGCCATCGCAAAAAAGTTGCATGTTCTAATCCCTTCTATGTCACTAGTGATGGTATGAAAGAGTAATAAATTGCATCTCAGTCACACAAAAGGGATCAAAGTACTTGTGATGGTAAATAAGGTATTGACCAAAATTGTAATGGCATACAATGAATTGCCTCTTATAATATTAAAAAGGTGAACAAATATAATGTATTTTGAAAGTGCTTGTAAAACTAATATATGCATGTCAACCTAACATCTTGAAACTAGCTATTTTAAATGTCATTATTAATTAGAATCTAGAAATTTAATCAAAGCCTTGTCCAAAACTATAGAAATTATGAAACTAGAGGGTACATCTCTGAAAACATGAATTAGAATGAGTATGGTGTTTGTTTCAGCATTTTTTACCTATCCTCCATTCACCTCGTAAATGGTCACACTGCGTCTCATCCGTTACTACTAGAGAGGTAAAACTAAACAGTGACGCTAAACTAGAAACATAGAATAAAAATCCTTTTTTATTGAAAGGCCTAGCCTGTAACAGATCGTTGCCCCAATCCTGTGTACGCGGTATCCGCTACTAGTGATGGCAATGGAAGATTCGCCGTCCAAGAATAACTCATCATCTACATCCCACATAAATCCCTACAAACATTTACGGAGTATTTTTTTCCATCCCTATTCTCCACAGCGATAAATCCCCCAAGGACTTAAATTATAATTAGAACATACTTTCTTTATTATTAATATAAAACATCGTCACTTATATACATTATCAGATATAAAAAGTCATTATATGTACATAAAAATGATCCATTTATATAATAAGTGATCTCTTTATAAAATAATTATTTATTTTTATTATTAACTATTACACAAAATTATCATAACATATAAGTTTAATAGGTCCCGCAGAGACCGGGGATAGAGAATGCTTCCCGTTCCCGTCCTCGTTGCCCATTAAGGGACAATCTTTCCTATTTATATTCTCAAAAGGAAGAAACTTTTCTATCTATATTCTCTAAGGCTTTGTTTAGGTACACTATTATTCACCACAATCTATATGAAATCAGAGATTGGGACCATTACCCTCTATGCGTATCTTCACGCACTCGTGGAGTTCCTATCTCGCCGTCACATGGTTTCCTCATGCACCGTGTGGCCAAGGCCATGAAAACAAATATCCGTATCCCCTAACACTGCAACTATTGGATCTGGAGTTGATTGGATCAATACCCTTCCATTGCTAGACCAAACAAAGACATAGGATAGTTGGTTCTTAGAAAACTAAACAAGGTACTCGATAATCAGTCAATATTGTTTTCCTTCGTGTGCCAGGTCTTCATAAAAGCAATAAATTCTAGTAAGAAAATTTTATATACAACTATTATAGAGATTGTCATCTTAAGATGTTCGCCTATTTTAATTAATGTGTAAAGATAAACACTTCATGGACATATCTGGTAATACCATTTTTTTAGAGACGGACATCTTGACATGTCCATCTCTACTAGCTGAGTGCCCGTGCGTTGCAACGGTAATATATAATATCAGTATACTACGATAACATATATACAAAATGTGTGTTATATTGTTATGAGAAAATGCTTCATAATCAATTTGTGATCCTAGCCATACATAAATTTTGTTATTTTAATCTAGTTGTTTCACCACTACATTGCAACCATCAGTATCATGCAGACTTCGATATATGCCACGATTTGTATGGTCTCATCAATGGAGAGCATGTTCCACACATGCTGGAAAAATTTCCTCGTACATCGTTAGTCATCAGACACGCACCATCATACGCTCTTGCTTAAACAAAAAGGTAAGTGTGTGTGTTTACGAAGAGAATTAAAGGCAGGTCGGCACAAAAGCTACCCTAACGGTGGCGAGGATGACGAACTGGTCACTGTTGTCGATCCTCCTCTGCGTCACCTCTGACGCTAAGATGACGTCATAATCCTCGATATAGTAGTCGTCGAACGCGCGCGACATGATGAGTACCGATGACTCTTGGTTGGGCTGCCAAACGAAGTGCACCTCGGGCTCATTAGCGAGGTAGTACCCCTGGCCATTGCACCACCAGATGCGCTACTCCACTATATACATCATGTTCGAGGACACTCACACAACGTCAACAACGTCCATTGTCCCAGCGCACAAGAATTTATGTCCGGTCAGTAGCGACTTACGTGGTAGGTTGGGCTTCAGGTGGACGATGAGCTAGACGACGTGATGGCGTCGTCGTCGGATGCGGTGTCTAGAACAACCCGAGAGTTGTCGATGTTGGCGACAACCATGAGGCCCTCCTGCTTAACGATGGACAGCGCGGTGCAGCTGCTCTGGACCGCGTCCAAGTGGTGGCTTCGCGGGAGCTTATCGTACACAGCGGCGCATGCGACCACGTAGGACTGCTTCTAGAGGTCGAACTGACAGTCGCCAAGCTTCTTCTCGTCATCGATGAGCGACGCCAATGTGAGTGCCTTCTGCTCATGGTGTTTGTTCGGGGTTTCAAGTAAGAAACATGGATTCATGTTTGGCGTTGGTTTATGAAAATGACTCACAAGTCTGATCTATGGAAAAAATATTACAAAGAAAAATGTCACACATGCAAAAAAGGGAATTTAAGTATAATACATTATTCAAACAAAAGAAATTGCATGCAAAGCTCTTATTTAAATAATATTACCTCCATCCAAAAATCTAATTCAAGAATCTCGGTGATACTTATCTACTACTACGCATTGTGCAAGGGTAGCAAGTGAGCTTGATGAGAGATATAGTAGATGTGTTTTCTGTCATAGATGTAGACATAAACACATATGTGGTGTAGCGGTAGCTACTCTTGGCCTTTGCTTGAGAGGTCATGGGTTCAAATCACCTTGAGGACATGTGTTTTTTTAATTTTAGCTAGACGTGGGCTGCAGGGGAAATGAGAATGGGAATGAGCTTTGCGGGAGGAGGGAATGAGAAAGACAGAATAAAGAATGAGAATGACAGACATGAGAATGGGAACGGTGGCAGAACGGGAATGGCAGAACGGGAATGGTGGCAGAACACGGTAATGGCCGACTACTCTTGCGGCCTTAATAGTAGTAGAGATTAGTAATTGATTAGTTTTTTTTAGAGATGGCCAATTAGGACGCTCGTCTTTAGAGCATCTCCAAAAGCTCCTCACAAGTTTCCTCTAAATCAAGTTTTTTTAAAAAATTATCTCCAACAATTCTCTTAAAGTGCTTCCAATTTTTTCATAGCCCTTAAAATTTTCTCATTTATAGCTATAAATAAAGGGTTTTTTGGACTCACCAGAAACAATCTGCCACTTTAAGAGATCTGTTGGAGAAATTGTTAAAATCTAACTTTACTAATTTTTTAGACGTCCATTAAAACTGATTTTCAAGAGTCATTTTTTGGGACCTTTTGGAGCTCTAAGGGCTAGTTTGGGAACTCAATTTTCCCATGTGATTTCTATTTTTCCAAGAGAAAATGAACTAACTTCTCTTCGGAAAATGAAAATCCTTTAGAAAAATATGGTTCCCAAACTAGCCCTAAATAATTTTCAAAACCGAGTATTTACATAGGCCACGTGTCCATTTATTACGGAGGCTGCCTGTACGTGTGCTCGTCATTGTTGATCAAAGAGACTGTCTTCTAAGGCCTTGTTCGTTTGTGTCGGATTGGTGGATCGGAACGATTTTGAGCCGGATTGCTTCTCTAATTTATATAAACTTTGATTATCCGAAACGATTCCGGGTGCAATCCGATGTAAACGAACAAGGTCTAAATGTTTCTACGGACTCTATGGGAACCACGACTTTAATGGCTGGATGGCACAATCAATTTCGGCTGTGACAGAGGAGAAGATGATAATATCAGGAGATAAGCACTACCGAGGAAACTTAGGGTTTGTCCAAAATATGCTAAAAGTACCAACCAAACTATCGCTGTTCAGCAGCTTCATAATTCTCTCAATCGCTTCTATTTATACTAGTCGGTTAACCATGCGTTGCGATAGCTTACAACAATAACTATATAATCTATCCACCAAAAAAATTTCAAGATTTTTTATTAATTGTCTCCGTTCTCCATGTAATATTTTTTATTTGACTAACTGATGTTATTATTTACTTCATTCAATATGTCTTGGTATAACACGAACAATGAAGTGAGTGATTAGAAGAGAATTCACAATGACTGACCGAACGAACAGAGATTATAAAATTACATAATTCCACCATATAGAGACCAAATAAGAGAAAGTTTGTGAGCTCAAGTTTCTAAAATAAGTCACATGAACTCAAACTTATAAAAAAGATAGATCAAAATATGGAGTGATTGCTAAAGTCAGGCATCAATAAAAACTAGATGCGCTCCAAATAAATTATGCTACTTTATAGCAATTAATAACGTTTAAAACCAACAAATAACCTTTCATTTTACTGTTAGTGTGATAAATCATTGTTGCTCCATCCAATTCAGCAACCTCAAACATGAAAGGGAAATGTGCCCTTGGGCCATTTCTAAGTATTTTGGTGATTTAGTGTCCAACACAAGTGCCTAAGTGTAAAAAGGTGGACAAAGTACAAATCAAGAATTAAGGTATGTTTCTCAGACTTAGTACATTGTTTTATGGACTAATGTATTGTGTCTAAGTGCTGGAAACAGGAAAAATCCAATTGGAAATGTCTTGACTCGAGCAGCCAAGAATCTGCTGAGTCTGCAAGCACCGGACTGTCCGGTGGTGCACCGGACCGTGTCCGGTGCGCCAGGCTGGCTCGAGCGAAGTGGCTGCTCTCGGGAATTCACCGGCGACGTACGGCTAAAATTCACCGGACTGTCCGGTGAGCCAACGGTCGGCCGGGCCAACGGTCGGCCGCGCAATCTGCGCGGGACACGTGGCCGAGCCAACGGCTAGAAGACGACACCGGACTGTCCGGTGTGCACCGGACATGTCCGGTGCACCAACGGCTCTCAGGCTGCCAACGGTCGGCTTCGCTATTTAAGGAAGGAAATCGGGCACCGGACAGTGTCCGGTGTGCACCGGACTGTCCGGTGCCCCCGATGACAGAAGGCAAGAATGGCTTTCCAAACTTGTGCTCAACGGCTCCTAGCTGCCTTGGGGCTATAAAAGGGACCCCTAGGCGCATGGAGGAGAAGACCAAGCATCCTTTGAGCATCATTGATCACTCACACTTCATTCTTGCGCACTTGTTCGACATTCTAGTGATTTGAGCTCCGTTCTAGTGTGCTAGTCTCTTGAGCTCAAATCTGGGTTTTGCGTGTGTGTATTCGCTGTGATCTTTGTGTCGTGTGTGAGTCGCTAATCCCTCCCTTGCTCTGTGATTCTTCGTGAACATCTTGTGTAAGGGCGAGAGGCTCCAAGATGTGGAGATTCCTCGCAAACGGGATTAAGAGAAGCAAAGCAACACCGTGGTATTCAAGTTGTCTTTGGACCGCTTGAGAGGGGTTGATTGCAACCCTCGTCCGTTGGGACGCCACAACGTGGAGTAGGCAAGCGTTGGTCTTGGCCGAACCACGGGATAACCACTGTGCCATCTCTGTGATTGATATCTCTTGGTTATTGTGTTGTGTTGAGATCCTTCTCTAGCCACTTGGCATATTACTGTGCTAACAAGTAACCAAGTTTTGTGGCTTAAGTTTTTGAAGTGTTACAGGATCACCTATTCACCCCCCCTCTAGGTGCTCTCAATTGGTATCAGAGCCATTCTCTTCAAGAAAGGGACTAACCGCGTGAAGAGATGGATCCTAAAGGCAAGGGGATGGTGATCAACGACAAGGAGAAGGAGTCCTTCGTCAACGAGCCCAATGATGACAGGCCCACCGACTCAGGCTCGGGCCACAAAAGAAAAGACGGGAGGAAGAAGAAGACAAGGCGCATCAAGGAAATTGTCTACTACGACAGCGACGAATCTTCCTCCTCCTAAAAGGACGACGACGACTACGATAGACGAAAGACGGTTAACTCAAACTTTTCTTTCGATTATTCGCGCATCCCGCATAGTTCAAATGCTCAATTGCTCCCCATTCCACTTGGCAAGCCCCCTCACTTTGATGGAGAGGATTACGGATTTTGGAGCCACAAAATGCGTACTCACCTGTTTTCTCTCCATCCAAGCATTTGGGAGATTGTGGAAAGTGGAATGAAATTTGATAGCTCGGATAGCCCTGTGTTTATTAATGAACAGATTCATAAAAATGCACAAGCTACTACTGTGTTGCTAGCCTCCTTGTGCAGGGACGAGTATCACAAGGTGAGCGGCTTGGACAATGCCAAGCAGATCTGGGACACCCTCAAGATCTCTCATGAGGGAAACGACGTCACCTTGCTCACCAAAATGGAGTTGGTGGAGGGCGAGCTTGGACGATTCGCGATGATAAGGGGCGAGGAGCCGACACAAACATACAACCGGCTCAAGACCCTTATCAACAAAATAAGGAGCTACGGGAGCACGCGATGGACGGACCACGACGTCGTCCGCCTAATGCTAAGGTCATTTACCGTTCTTGATCCTCATTTGGTGAACAATATACGTGAAAATCCCAGGTACACCAAGATGTCGCCCGAAGAAGTTCTTGGGAAGTTCGTAAGCGGGCGAATGATGATCAAGGAGGCAAGATACGTGGACAACGCGTTGAACGGTCCTAGTCATGAGCCTCAACCCATTGCTCTCAAGGCAACAAGGAGCAAGGAGGCGCTACCAAGCAAGGTGGCACAAGTTGAGGCGGCCGGACTCAATGATGAGGAGATGGCCCTCATCATTAAGCGCTTCAAGACGGCGCTTAAAGGTCGCAAGGGGCAGCCAAGCAAGACCAAAGCCAAGGGGAAGCGCTCATGCTTCAAATGCGGTAAGCTTGGTCATTTTATTGCTAACTGTCCCGACAATGATAGTGATCAGGACCAAGGGAACAAGAGGGAGAAAAAGAAGCATTACAAGAAGGCCAAGGGTGAGGCACATATCGGAAAGGAGTGGGATTCGGATTGTTCCTCCTCCGACTCTGACAATGACGGACTCGCCGCCACCGCCTTCAACAAGTCATCCCTCTTCCCCAATGAGCGTCACACTTGCCTCATGGCAAGAGAGAAGAAAGTAAGCACTCATACTAGTACTTATGCTTCTTCGAGTGAAGACGAGTCCAGTGATGATGATGAGATAGATTACTCATGCTTATTCAAGGGATTAGATAGAACCAAGGTAGACAAAATTAATGAATTAATTGATGCCTTGAATGACAAGAATATGCTTTTAGAAAAACAAGAGGATTTGTTGTATGAAGAACATGACAAATTTGTAGAAGCACAGAAATCTCTTGCTCTAGAAATTAAGAGGAATGAAATGCTCTCTAGTGAATTATCTTCTTGTCATGAAACTATTGCTAAGTTAAAAAGTTTTAATGATGATTTAAATGCTAAATTAGAAGTAGCTAGTAAATCTAATTCTTGTGTAGAAATTGTTGAAACTTGTAATAGGTGTAAAGATTTTGACATTGATGCTTGTAATGATCATTTAGTTTCAATTTCCAAATTAAATGATGAATTAGCTAGTCTTAATGCCCAACTTAAGACTAGCAAGAATGAATTTGACAAGCTAAAATTTGCAAGGGATGCCTACACGATTGGTAGACACCCCTCAATTAAGGATGGACTTGGCTACAAGAGGGAAGCCAAGAACTTGACAAGCCATAAGGCTCCCATCTCCGCCAAGGAGAAAGGGAAGGCCCCTATGGCTAGTAGTGTGCAAAAGAACCATGCCTTTATGTACTATGATAGAAGACAACCTAGAAATGCTTATAGGAGTTGTAATGTATATAATGCCTTTGATTCTCATGCCATGGTTGCTTCTAGTTCTTCTTATGTGCATGATAGAAATGTTGGTAGGAGAAATGTTATTCATAATATGCCTAAGAGTAATGTCGTAAATGCTCCTAGGAAAGTTAATGAACCTTCTACAATATATCATGCTTTAAATGCTTCTTTTGCTATTTGTAGAAAGGATAGGAAGATAGTTGCTAGAAAATTAGGGGCAAGATGCAAGGGAGACAAAACTTGCATTTGGGTCCCTAAGGATATTTGTGCTAACCTTGCAGGACCCAACATGAGTTGGGTACCTAAGACCCAAGCCAAAATTTGCCTTGCAGGTTTATGCATCCGGGGGTTCAAGCTGGATTATTGACAGCGGATGCACAAACCATATAACGGGGGAGAAGAAGATGTTCACCTCCTACGTCAAGAATAAAGATTCCCAAGATTCAATAATATTCGGTGATGGGAATCAAGGCAAGGTAAAAGGGTTAGGTAAAATTGCAATCTCAAATGAGCACTCTATCTCTAATGTGTTTTTAGTAGAGTCTCTTGGATATAATTTGCTATCTATTAGTCAATTATGCAATATGGGATATAACTGTTTGTTTACAAATGTAGATTTGTCTGTCTTTAGAAGATGTGATGGTTCACTAGCTTTTAAGGGTGTACTAGACGACAAGCTTTACTTAGTTGATTTTGCAAAAGAAGAGGCCGATCTAGATGCATGCTTAATGGCTAAGACTTGCATGGGCTGGCTGTGGCATCGCCGCTTAGCACATGTGGGGATGAAGAACCTCCACAAGCTTCTAAAGGGAGAACAAGTGATAGGTCTAACCAATGTTCATTTCGAAAAAGATAGACCTTGTGCAGCTTGTCAAGCAGGGAAACAAGTCGGAGGCTCTCATCACACCAAAAATGTGATGACAACATCAAGACCCCTGGAGCTGCTACATATGGACCTCTTCGGACCCGTCGCCTATCTGAGCATAGGAGGAAGTAAGTATGGTCTAGTTATCGTTGATGACTTTTCCCGCTTCACTTGGGTGTTCTTTTTGCAGGATAAGTCTGAAACCCAAGGGACCCTCAAGCGCTTCCTAAGGAGAGCTCAAAATGAGTTTGAGCTCAAGGTGAAGAAGATAAGGAGCGACAACGGGTCCGAATTCAAGAACCTTCAAGTGGAGGAGTTTCTTGAGGAGGAGGGGATCAAGCACGAGTTCTCCGCTCCCTACACACCTCAGCAAAATGGTGTGGTAGAGAGGAAGAACAGGACGCTCATAGATATGGCGAGGACTATGCTTGGAGAATTCAAGACCCCCGAGTACTTTTGGTCGGAAGCCGTGAACACGGCTTGCCACGCCATCAACAGGGTCTACCTTCACCGCCTCCTCAAGAAGACGTCGTATGAGCTGCTAACCGGTAACAAACCTAATGTATCGTATTTTCGTGTTTTTGGGAGTAAATGCTACATTCTAGTGAAGAAGGGTAGGAATTCCAAATTTGCTCCCAAAGCCGTAGAAGGGTTTTTATTAGGTTATGATTCAAATACAAAGGCGTATAGGGTCTTCAACAAATCATCGGGTTTGGTTGAAGTCTCTAGCGACGTTGTATTTGATGAGACTAATGGCTCTCCAAGAGAGCAAGTTGTTGATCTTGATGATGTAGATGAAGAAGACGTTCCACCAGCCGCGATACGCACCATGGCGATTGGAGATGTACGGCCTCAGGAACACTTGGAGCAAGATCAACCATCTTCCTCAACTATGGTGCATCCCCCAACCCAAGATGACGAACAGGTACCTCAAGTGGAGGCACATGATCAAGGGGGAGCACAGGATGTTCAAGAGGAAGAAGCACCTCAGGCACCTCAAACCCAAGTTCGAGCGACAATTCAAAGGGATCATCCTGTCGACCAGATATTGGGTGATATTAGCAAGGGAGTAACTACTCGCTCAAGATTAGTTAATTTTTGTGAGCATTACTCTTTTGTCTCTTCTATTGAGCCTTTCAGGGTAGAAGAGGCCTTGCTAGATCCGGACTGGGTGTTGGCCATGCAGGAGGAACTCAACAACTTCAAGCGCAACGAAGTTTGGACACTGGTGCCTCGTCCCAAGCAAAATGTTGTGGGAACCAAGTGGGTGTTCCGCAACAAACAGGACGAGCACGGGGTGGTGACGAGGAACAAGGCTCGACTTGTGGCAAAAGGTTATGCCCAAGTCGCAGGTTTGGACTTTGAGGAGACTTTTGCTCCTGTGGCTAGGCTAGAATCAATTCGTATCTTGCTAGCATATGCCGCTCACCATTCCTTCAGGTTGTACCAAATGGATGTGAAGAGCGCTTTCCTCAACGGGCCGATCAAGGAGGAGGTGTACGTGGAGCAGCCCCCTGGCTTCGAGGATGAACGGTACCCCAACCACGTGTATAAGCTCTCTAAGGCGCTCTATGGACTTAAGCAAGCCCCAAGAGCATGGTATGAATGCCTTAGAGACTTTTAATTTGCTAATGCTTTCAAGGTTGGGAAAGCCGATCCAACTCTTTTTACTAAGACTTGCGATGGTGATCTTTTTGTGTGCCAAATTTATGTCGACGACATAATATTTGGTTCTACTAACCAAAAGTCTTGTGAAGAGTTTAGCAGGGTAATGACGCAGAAATTCGAGATGTCGATGATGGGCGAGTTGACCTACTTCCTTGGGTTCCAAGTGAAGCAACTCAAGGACGGCACCTTCATCTCCCAAACGAAGTACACACAAGATTTGCTAAAGAGGTTTGGGATGAAGGACGCCAAGCCCGCAAAGACGCCGATGGGAACCGACGGACACACCGACCTCAACAAAGGAGGTAAGTCCGTTGATCAAAAAGCATACCGGTCCATGATAGGTTCTTTGCTTTATTTATGTGCTAGTAGACCGGATATTATGCTTACCGTATGCATGTGTGCTAGATTTCAATCCGATCCGAAGGAGTGTCACTTAGTGGCTGTGAAGCGAATTCTTCGATATTTAGTCGCTACGCCTTGCTTCGGGATCTGGTATCCAAAGGGGTCTAACTTTGACTTGATTGGGTACTCAGATTCCGACTATGCTGGATGTAAGGTCGATAGGAAGAGTACATCGGGGACGTGCCAATTCTTAGGAAGGTCCCTGGTGTCATGGAACTCTAAGAAACAAACCTCCGTTGCCCTATCCACCGCTGAGGCCGAGTACGTTGCCGCAGGACAGTGTTGTGCGCAACTACTTTGGATGAGGCAAACCCTCAGGGACTTTGGCTACAATCTGAGCAAAGTCCCACTCCTATGTGATAATGAGAGTGCTATCCGAATAGCAGAAAATCCTTTTGAGCACAGCCGCACAAATCACATTGACATCCGGCATCACTTTTTGAGAGACCACCAGCAAAAGGGAGATATCGAAGTGTTTCATGTTAGCACCGAGAACCAGCTAGCCGATATCTTTACCAAGCCTTTAGATGAGAAGACCTTTTGCAGGCTGCGTAGTGAGCTCAATATCTTAGATTCGCGGAACTTGGATTGAAATGTAGCATACATATGTTTATGCTTTTGATTATGTTCATTCTGCATATTGTTGCTTATTGTGGTGCTCAAGTTGTACAAACACTCCCTGGACCTCACAAGTCATGTTTGCAAGTGATGCACATATTTAGGGGGAGCTGTGCTACAACTTGACCCTTTGTGGCTAACCTTGTACTTGAGTTTGGTTGTTTTAGTCTCCAAGGAAAATTGAAAGGGAAAAGGTGGACTTGGACCATGCGAGACTTCCACTGCACTCCGATGAAAAGAGTAACTCTTCCAAGTTCATCGTTATACTCTTATTGCCTATTTGCTCTTAGTTGAAGATTTTGGTGAGGCAATAGGGTTAAAGGGCCACGATTGATCCCGTTTTGGTGCTTGATGCCAAAGGGGGAGAAAATAAAGGCCAAAGCGATAAATGGATCAGCTACCACTTGAGAGATTTTGAAAATAGTAGAATAGAGCTTTTGGTTTGTCAAAACTCTTTTGTTGTCTCTCTTGTCAAAAGTTGGTTTCTTGTGGGGAGAAGTATTGATTATGGGAAAAAGGGGAGCTTTTGAAATCTTAAATCAATTTCTCTTAGAATGACTCTCTTTATGTCTTAACATGTGTGTTTGACTTAGAGATAGAAATTTGAGTTTGATTTGCAAAAACAAACCAAGTGGTGGCATAGAGTGATCCATATATGTCAAAATTGAATCAAAACAATTTTGAGTTCTTATTTGATTTGATTTTGTACTTGTTCTACTTGCTTTATGTTGTGTTGGCATAAATCACCAAAAAGGGGGAGATTGAAAGGGAAATGTGCCCTTGGGCCATTTCTAAGTATTTTGGTGATTTAGTGTCCAACACAAGTGCCTAAGTGTAAAAAGGTGGACAAAGTACAAATCAAGAATTAAGGTATGTTTCTCAGACTTAGTACATTGTTTTATGGACTAATGTATTGTGTCTAAGTGCTGGAAACAGGAAAAATCCAATTGGAAATGTCTTGACTCGAGCAGCCAAGAATTTGCTGAGTCTGCAAGCACCGGACTGTCCGGTGGTGCACCGGACAGTGTCCGGTGGTGCACCGGACCGTGTCCGTTGCGCCAGGCTGGCTCGAGCGAAGTGGCTGCTCTCGGGAATTCACCGGCGACGTACGGCTAAAATTCACCGGACTGTCCGGTGAGCCAACGGTCGGCCGGGCCAACGGTCGGCCGCGCAATCTACGCGGGACACGTGGCATAGCCAACGGCTAGAAGATGGCACCGGACTGTCCGGTGTGCACCGGACATGTCCGGTGCGCCAACGGCTCTCAGGCTGCCAACGGTCGGCTTCGCTATTTAAGGAAGGAAATCGGGCACCGGACAGTGTCCGGTGTGCACCGGACTGTCCGGTGCCCCCGATGACAGAAGGCAAGAATGGCTTTCCAAACTTGTGCTCAACGGCTCCTAGCTGCCTTGGGGCTATAAAAGGGACCCCTAGGCGCATGGAGGAGAAGACCAAGCATCCTTTGAGCATCATTGATCACTCACACTTCATTCTTGCGCACTTGTTCGACATTCTAGTGATTTGAGCTCCGTTCTAGTGTGCTAGTCTCTTGAGCTCAAATCTGGGTTTTGTGTGTGCGTATTCGCTGTGATCTTTGTGTCGTGTGTGAGTCGCTAATCCCTCCCTTGCTCTGTGATTCTTCGTGAACATCTTGTGTAAGGGCGAGAGGCTCCAAGCTGTGGAGATTCCTCGCAAACGGGATTAAGAGAAGCAAAGCAACACCGTGGTATTCAAGTTGGTCTTTGGACCGCTTGAGAGGGGTTGATTGCAACCCTCGTCCGTTGGGACGCCACAACGTGGAGTAGGCAAGCGTTGGTCTTGGCCGAACCACGGGATAACCACTGTGCCATCTCTGTGATTGATATCTCTTGGTTATTGTGTTGTGTTGAGATCCTTCTCTAGCCACTTGGCATATTACTGTGCTAACAAGTAACCAAGTTTTGTGGCTTAAGTTTTTGAAGTGTTACAGGATCACCTATTCACCCCCCCTCTAGGTGCTCTCAAAACACCATGGAGTCCATCGCGCCAATGTGGTCTCAGAAACGACCTAATACTTGCAGGAGCCAAGAACGCCGTGCCGTGCTTGGGCTGTAGCCTCGGCCCGTAGTGCTGGTCTGGTCCGACACGATTATATATTTTTATTTTACACAAATACGTATATACATATATATAATTTATATTCAATATTAAAAACATCTGAGTATGATGTTCTATTGGTTAGACATCTTTACCCAGTGTCTCCCGCCCTTCTTTCATCAGGATATGGGTTCGAACCCCACCTCTTGCATCATTTTTTAACATTTTACACTGATTTAATCAAATGGGCCGATGGGCTAACAAACTAGTCCGGCACAATCAGCAGGCCGACATAACGCGCCTGGGCCAGAGTTGTGGCCCACGCGCGTTTGGCCCATGCCGGGCTGCTGTTTGGCTATCTATAGGCGTGCATAATATTAATTTGAAATAGCTGTGAGGGTTTATTTATAAAAAGATGACGCGGGAGGACCGTTGAAACTGATACCTTAAGTATAGTATAGATATATTAACAACTAGCCATGCTAATAGGTTAACCCACCCCAAAACCACTCCAACCCATCACAAATGAGTTATTTTCTTCAATCCAACCTAACCCAATAATTTAACTAAATAACCCATCTTAACCACCCATAACTAATGGGTTGAACCCATTAGACGGACTCCAACGGAGCCCCGACCCCCTCCCCTGTCGAGCATGGGGTGCCCCTGCCGCTTCCCCTCCCCTCCAACGCCCCCTGGCCCCTGGCCCCCTCATGGGGTGAGACAGCCAAATCCCCTAGAGGGAGAGCTCTAATCTCCCCCTCTCCACTAATTAATTGTATTTAGTATAAAATTAACTTTTTCAGTATAATTAGCAGATAACAATGTGTATTACTGTACTACAAATATGGTAGTACTTTTTAAAACTCCAAAAACTGATATATAAAACACAAATAGCTCAGTTAAAGAGTAAATTGGGAGCTGAATAGGGGGAATGGTTGGAGAGGAGAAGAAATAGGGGGAAATGATTGAGGGGGAGATATTTAAATATGAATAGAAAGTACGAATAGGGGATTTGAGAGGGAGAATGGTTGGAGATAGCCTTAGCTAAATCCACAAAAGATTCATGTTCACTCGAGTGGATTCAGTGTCGTGTTCAACCTTAAAATTTTCATAAAAATATTTGATTTTTAAATCAAGTAAGAATAATAATATGTTAATTTGTGTGTAACGTTGTAGCTAGATCTATGTGTGGATCCTACATTATAGCTAGATCTTAAAATTAAAACATCGAGTTCACACCTTGGAACTTTAACAAAATTATTTGATTTTTTGAAAAGGCGTAAGAATGACAATCTGCTAATTTGTGTGTTACGGTATAGCTAGATCCATGTGTGGGTCCCATCTTAGAAGTCTGACCTTAAAATTAAAACATCGGTTCACGTCTTAAATTTTATATAAAAGTAATTATTCTTTTTCGAAAAGGCGTAAGAATGACGATCTACTAATTTTGTATGTTACCGTCTAGCTAGATCCATGTGTGAGTCCCACATTAGAAGCCAGATCTTAAAAATGAAACATCATATTCACACCTTAATTTTTTCACAAAATTAATTGGTTTTTAAACGAGTAAGAATGATATCTGCTATTTGGTATAGATAGATTCATGTGTGGGTCTCACCTTAAAAGCCGGACCTTAAAATTAAAACATCACGTTCACACCTTAATTTTTTTACAAATTTGTTTTTTCAAAATGGGTAAGAATGATAATCTGTTAATTTGTGCGTAGCTATGTAGCTAGATTCACGACCCCACTTTAAAGAGCACGATTTTAAATTAAAACCTTACATTCACGTCTTAAAATTTTCACGAAATTAACCAAGATTTATTGGACATAACTTAATTTAACAATTAGTTAAATTGTATAAATTTCTTTAAGAAGAATCACACATGGACCAGCTTAAAAGTTGAATCCACATATATGTCGTGGGGTGAAAGATGTTCGTGAGATTCTATTCCAACTCACTTAGGGCCTATTTGTTTGATTGGAATTGGGTTGAATTGGAATTTAATTCTTGGACTGACCTGTTTGGCAAGTTATAGAATTGGAAACTAACTTTCCATCCATTTCTTGGGCTGGAATTAGAAGCCTGCAAAACTTTCCTAACCTAAAACGAAGAAATAGATTCCTCTCTTCAACCCGAGCGCCGTCTCCTCCCGAGTGCCGCGCCGCCTCCTCCTTGGACTCGTCTGCGTGGACGGAGGAGCGCCGCAAGCCCGCCTGCGCCGAGCGCCGCACGCCCAAGTGCTGCCCGAGCGCCAGCGCCGAGCGCCGCACGCCCGCCTGCGGTGGACGGAGGAGCTGCACCGGCAGTTCGTCGAGGCCGTCGAGTGCCTCGGTGGCCAGGATGGTGAGTCGGCCCACTTCTAATACTTCCCTTCTTCTCCGATCCAAAAATAGGATTCCATCCGACCATATGGGTCACTAGGGTTCCATCCGTCTATCCCAATTCACAGAAGGCGACAGCCCCAGTCTTGATCCACTGTGTGCGGCTTGCCTGTAGGACTTGCCCTTGCCTGTAGGACTCCCCATGTGTTCCTACTGTTGTTCGAAGTTTTAAGAACACTGACTACTCGTACTGTTGATCCACTGCGACGCCTTAAGAACATTGACTGCTCCTATTGTTGTTCGGAGGTTTAAGAACCACAAACACAATGAAAAGAATGGCCAATGTTGGGTACTTAAATAGTTATTACAAGGCAAGACCATTCTTATGTGGAGTTCAGGAGCCCGTGCAAATAGCTAATTACTAGTTTATCGAACGACGGTGGACTGCATTTAACATTTGAGCGTACAACTTGCACCAAATCTGAACCATAAGCATGCCACTGAACCAAATAATCACAATAAAAAACCTTTGAACCCCACTTAGTAATGTCTGGTTTAGCAACAGTACCATTTCCCCCTTATGACTTCAAAATATAGAGTGCATCCTATTTGTTTCTAAGGCCATGTTATTGTCTTGCTGCATAAGCATAACTACAAACATTCAATGAACCACATGTTACTAATAAGGATTCCTAGTGTAAATTATACTCTAAAGTAGCACTAATGACTCAAAAAAAGAGCACTATGTTTCTTAGGCATACCATCCTTAATCAGTTTTGCACGCTGAAGACTGGAAATCTGTATCCTCAGTTGCTTGTTTTCCATAGACAGAGCATTATGAAGCTGGAAAAGTGATGACCCTCTGACAGCCAAATCAACACCAATGTTCTGAAAATAATAAAATGGCATCATTCTCATAAAATAATAAAATGGTATCTTGAAGAGATAAATCCCTAGTACCGTATGTTAGTAAATTAAATGGGGTCGATACAACATATGATACACAAGTACAATTGATGCTACGGTAAACCTCAGTGGAAAACACAACATTCTAAAAATTCAGATTATTGTAACTCTACTTGTAGTTTTTCAGATTATTGAGTTTCTCCACGTTTCTTTTTTCAAATAGTTGTGCATTCAATCTTACAAACTGTATATGCATGTTTGTTCAAGTGTGCTTATGATGTATGGTTTATCTGCTGTAGATGCCTCACAACAACTTAGAATTGGTAACAACAAATTTGGGGAAATGAGAGAGAGGTGTAGGAAGAAGAGGCAGAGAGTAGCATCATTATTTGTTGCAACTGTCATGGGTATGATTGCAGACTATTATTATCGGAAAAGACCTAGACATCTTATGGATCCCTCTGAGATGATAGAGAGGGATGTAGCTGGTCAGAAACAAATGCTAAGGAATCTGTATCAAGGATCAAATGTTTATTGCTATGATAGTTTGCGTCTAACTAAGAGATCCTTTTCGGACCTATGCACCATCTTACGTGAGAGGTGCGGTATGTGTGACACCTTGAATGTGTCGGTAGAAGAAAAGGTTGCTATCTTTTTTGCTTGTAGTGGGTCATGGTGAACCAATTAGCCACTATTTCAATGAGGTGTTGAGAGGTGTTCTATCATTATGTCATGAATTTATCAAGCTTCCTAACCATTTAGCTATACAACCTGAAGATTCTAAGTGGAGGTGGTTTGAAGATTGCCTTGGAGCACTAGATGGTACACACGTTGATGTTTTTGTACCTTTGGCTGATCAAGGGAGGTATAGGAATAGGAAGCAACAAATCACCACCAATGTTTTGGGTGTTTGTGATCGACACATGAAGTTTGTTTATGTTCTAGCTGGATGGGAAGGGTCAGCTTCAGATTCATGTGTGCTACGTGATGCCATGTCTCGGGATGATGCATTTGCTATTCCAAGTGGAAAACATTACCTAGTAGATGCTGGATACACCAATGGACCAGGCTTTCTTGCTCCATATTGATCCACTCGCTACCACTTGAATGAGTGGGCTGCCTAAGGGAATAACCCATCCAATGCCAAGGAATTGTTCAATTTGCGCCATTCAACAGCTAGAAATGTGATAGAGAAGCTAACGGGTACAGACACAAGACAATCTTATACTGGGACTTGATCAGCTTGGTGTTTGGGAAAGATCATGCAAATGGTGAAGCGGCAAAGACCCCAGCTGATGGTGCGAGAGATATGAGTAAGGAAGAGGGAACCGGTAAAGATCTTACTTCATCAACAACCTCAGAAAGCTTGAAGAGGCAGCGGTCTAGTGATTCCTTCACCTCAATGATGTCGGAGAAATTAAACAAGTTCACTGAAGCTATTAGGGATGAAGCACCAAAAGTGCCAACATCAAAAGAAACTTTTAGCACATTGGAGGAGATAGATGGGTTAGATGAAGACACATTTTTAGACTTGTTTGATATCTTAACAGGTGATGCGCGCAAGTATGAATCCTTATTGGCACTTCCAGTGACCCTGAGGAAGAGATGGCTGTTGAAGCAACTTAAAAAGTGAACCGAGTTGTGGTTGGGTGAATTGAACTGTTGTTGGGTGTGTTGATGTTGCTGTCTTAGTTTATGTTGGGTGAATTGAACATCACATTGAGTAGCAAGTAATGTGTTCCAATGATATGTAGACATTTGAGACAAATCTGCATTATTATTACTATTCTCATGATGCATGCTGCTTGATAAATTGCAGGGTGAAAACTTGTCTCTAATCTATTGCACATGTATATGACTCATCAAGGCACATGTGCACACAAGAAACATGTGTATTTTGTTGTGTACAAGTTGATGTGATTACTTCCCTCCAAATATGTAAATTCCATATATAACTATCCAAACAGGATATTGAATTTGATTCATGCAAAAGAATTCCATTAGCATCCAAACAAAAAAATTGAATTGAATCAAATTCTAAGGAATTACTTTCTTTAGGAATCTAATATCTAAAATGTTATTCATGGAATGAGTTTCATTTCCAAGGAAACAAATGGGCCCTTAGAGATGGCAACGGGGAATTCCCCATTGAGGAATAGCTCTCTATCCCCGTCCTTGCGACGAAAGGGATCCCCACAAATGTTTGCCGAGGACATTTCTTTTCCAACACGGTTCCCGAGGGGATAAATCTCCGACGGAAATTCCCGTCACCGCTTAAATTATAATTAGGACATGCAAGTTTACGGGTCACTGTGGGGCTTCCCCATCCCTGTTCTCATTTACCTGTCGGAGGAAGAATTTTTTCTGATTACATCCCATGGGGAAAGAAACTTCCTTATCCCATCCCCTAATTTGGAATTCCACATGGGAAACCGGAGATCGGGGTCCATTGTCATCTCTAAACTCACTCCTCAGCAAACCCGTACCAACCCACCCATTTAGCTCTAAAATCTATCATTCGTCTAAACAATACTCATATCAATACCACCCATAAAACTTATTATAAATTTATAATCCAACCCATTAACAGACAAACATGGATCAGACCTGCTCGCCTTGACTATGCTACTATGTGCAGCTTTGAAAGAAAAGCATGCAAAGGACTGAGCATTGGAAGCAAATAATTTTTCAATGTTGGCTTACTTTCTATTTCGGTCATCGAACGATCACATGTACCAAAAATCTTATGATGAGTATACACGCCAACTAGTGGCTAGGTATACTCAAGAATATTTAGGGAACACAACAAAAAAGACTAGAATTAAAAATAAACAATACTAGAGAAAGGCTCACCGAAAGCTGAGTAAAATGACCTCCTCCTCAATGTGCAATTTTGGGTCTTTCAGTATAAATATTGGACCCCTTAGGAGAAATCAGTCCAGCAAATATCAGCATGAGCAATTTTTGGAGAAAATCTCAAAACACTATCAAACAATATAAAAATCATGAAATTTGAACTAGAAACTCAAAATACAATAGGGAAGGTGCTCACAAAAAATATCTCAAAATTCTACATACCATACCATCTAGAACTCATACCGGAACATCTGATATTAACGAACTACACCTTGGAAACATTGATCCAGAGATCAAAACTGACTCAAACCAAATCTGATTGATCTTAAACTTTCCACAAGAATCCATCAATGAAATGGGATTTTCTCAGTTTTGCTCCAAAAGATGAAACTAAGTGCTTGCAAAAGATTTGCCCAAATTGTCTAGCATGAATGATCCTCAAAAGTCTTAACATGTATCCATAGTTGGAACACAAGATCCATCAAAACAGAGAAAAGAAGGGGAAGGGGAAGGGAAAAACCAAAGTCAAAATTAAAGCAAGCACATGAGCCACAAATTTTAGAGGAAGGGTTGCTATGATTCAACCCTCACGTAAGGTGGTGAAGATTGACATGTGTACCACACAACTATCACACTCTATCTCATTAGTCAGTACCACAACAGCCTAAGCAAAGTCAAGTTCTTTAAGCATAGTCTCTAGCTTATCCTTAAACGCATTCCTCTCATGAGCAGCTTGCTTAAGCAACTTATCATGGTGAAGAAAAGTCGAATTAAAAGTACCAACTTCAACGATGAGTTCATCGATGGAACATATACCTCAAATCTGGAATCATCACCCTTGGCATCGTTGTTGCTGCTTCCTTCCTTGTCACTAAGCACCATGGTGCAAAATCCTCCCTTGGTGGAGCTAGTGATGAAGCACAACCTATATAGCTTCCCTTTATATTTCTCTCAGACTTGTCGTCGCTTGAAGAAGAGGTGTGATCATTTTCATAGTTGATGTTGTGGTTGCTACGAGAGGAGAGGAAGGAGCTTTCTTGAGTTATTTATACTTGAGCGTCTCATTGTCAAACCTCATACTAGACTTGTGCTTATCTGTAGCACCCCAAAAACTCAAATCTTGAAATTTCCTCAATCTCGCTCTAAATTCAAAATGAATTTTAACTTTCATTTCAAAATGTTTGTTTGCAAGTTGATCTCAACAAATAAAATATAGTGGTCTATATTCTCTCCAAAATCCTTCTCAAAATATCCTACAAATATTTCCATAGTGATCCCCTTCAAGTTCTTTCCAGAAATACTGCCCAAATATTCCACCGATAATTCTCCAAATATTTTCCTCTTCAGAAATACCTTCAGAATCATTTTTAAAGTCCCTACAAATATTTTCTTCATAACTTTCCTCATGCTCATATGTATATGTACGCCTCTGGTGTCATACAGTGAGCTCTACAAGCTAATTTCACTTATACAAGACTAATACATGCTTATCTCCCACTAATCCTCGTATCCTCCCACTAATCCTCGCCTCCTCCCCCTAATCCCCCCACCTAGCCTATAAATAGAGGGGCAAGGGCCTCCTCTCAAGCCACCCAAGCCATTTCATGGCAACTCTCCCCCACACGCCCACTCCAAGTCCCACACAAGAACACCACTAGCACAAAGATCGTTCAATTGTTCATCCGTTCGTCCATCCAAATAATATTTGTTCAGCCGTTATGCTGCCGAAATTCCGATCGTTCGTTCGTCCGTTCGTTCATAGTTCCTATTCATCGTTCATCGTTCGTCCATTCGTTCATAGTTCCTATTCATCGTTCATCGTTCGTTCATAGTCACTATTCAGTGATCATCGTTCGCCCATACGAACTATTCAACATTACTATTCACCATTACTATTCATCATCGTTATTATTCATCGTTACTATTCATCAATGATATTTATCGTTACTATTTCATCATCACTATTCATCATTACTATTCATCGTTACTATTCATCGATCATCCGATCACCCCAAATTTCAACTGCTCATCCATCATGCTGTCCAACTCACCTAAGACCTGCCAGACCAATATTCCAGTCATACGAATTCCGATGACTGTGATTTTCCTTCCAGTAAGAACTTCCCATCTGGTCACCCATCCCAGATTTCTCCAAGTTGAGCACGCTTAACTTTAGGATTCTTTTGAGCCAGGCTTCCAAACTCAGATTCCAATAATTCTGTTTCTAAATTCTTATTAAATTATTCCCTATCCAACCATGTCATCCCTTAAGCATGGTTCATATTCTAGAAAACTCCCAAAATACTCTTGTCCTATATTCTACCTATAATTTCCTTGTTCACACTAAGTCAGACAATTCATTCGTCACTATTCTCACCAACAGTGAACCCTACTGTACTACACCACATACACCCAGCTACCCTCTCCCTCTCCACACACTCCACACTCACCCACAAGGCAAACACCCACACACTTAGTTACCCCGCTCTGCTGGCTACACGCATAGTGTCGCTTCGCCTCTAATCGACCCTCCTGGTAAGCACCTCCACTCCACCACCAGTAATATCACAACACCACATGACATAGATTGTGCTCAAGACTCTTCCCATCCATATATCGCCATTCTGACCACTATACTAAATATTTGTTGATATACTTGCTGGTTTGTATGTTTGCTTGTTCATGATGCATAGTTATCGGAGCGTTCGTGCCGTCTCGTAAAGGCCGGATCTGCAAGTCTACGCTAGACGGTGGAGCCAGAAGCTAGTTCCGCGAGCTCTCACCCTTTCGCCGGTTAAAGCACGGCAAGCTCACTAGATCCCTTTGATGCATAAATTACCTATGCTTTTTCAACCACAACCCTCAGCCTGTTATTGTATGCATGATATGATTTTGCTAAGAGACAAGTTATTATGGCCACCCAGCTTTAGAACTTGCCGTAATCAATCTTTATACTCCTTGACATATTTTTTACAAATGATTTAAGAAAAGGTGTGAGTTTTCAAAAGAAAATGTTTTGTCAAAATGGGTATGATGAAGGGTTGTCACCCTTATCACCCTTGAGTGGGATGATTAGGGACTCCTTGGTTTAGGGGAGGGCCTAAGGTGATGGCTCAACCGGGTTAGGTGTGAGCATGAAGGATTGTCCCTCTCGCCTAAGGACCAGTTGTCATCACTCCTTACCTATACTCTTATCAAGTACAACCACTCAAGACTGTATGGGCAGTCGCTTGATCTGAACTTGCACGGTCCGAACCCCAGGATTATGACGGTTGGGGAGCAACGGGAGGATAAGGAAGGGGAATGTTTTATCTAGTTTGGGCATGGTGGTGGCCTTGTTCCTTCTGGTATAATCGCTAAGGTAAGGACGTGCAAGGAAAGAGAGAGATTTCACATTCAGATCTCACGATGGTGAGATTGCAGAAACCGGACTAGTGGGTAAAGTGTACACCTCCGTGCAGAGTTTACAAACCTATTAGAATAGTCAGCGTCCACGGATATGGATGATTCATGACATGGATTTGACAATTAGTGTTTTGTTTTCCAAAAATGCTTTTGAAAAATGGTTTTAAAAGGTCCGACGGTTGAGCCGTGAGCTACGGTGGATGGGAAGTCCAGTAGCTGTTTTTGAAAATGAAAACCAGTGGGAAACTGCTGAGGTACCTGGATGGTTTAGTCCAGGGGATTTTGTTCTATATTGAAAAAAAACTTCCTGCTCCTTTGGGAGAGGATGCGCTTTGAAAAATACAAAATGTTTTATAAAATAACCTTGCATCAAATATTGCTATTTCTGCAAAATATCCTGAGCTCCACATACTCCATGCATTATATCTGATTTCCCTATTCCGCGGGTGAAGGTGGGCTGCTGAGTACGTAAGTACTCGCCCTTGCTTATTTGTTGTTTTTCAGAGAAGGAGATTGCTGATCGGGTAAGAGTTACGCATGTTCCCAACCTTGCCTGTGGCTGTTGGACCGCTGATTTGCTTCTCTACGTATATCGGGCTGCTTCAGCCCCACTACTAGAAATATGCTTATTTAAGACGTACATTTTAAGACAGATACATGTGCATTTTATAGAAGCGTCTTTTATCATATGGTGATGAATAAGGTAAGACAGTTTGTTTGAGATCCGTCTTTAATAAAGAAGTGTTTTGAGACGGTTACATCGTAAGAAATGTCTTATGTTGATTTAAGACGGATTGTTATTGAAAACCATCTTAAATAAATATACCTTTTGATTCATTATGATTTTAAGAATTGTCTTAGATTTTGGTTAGTATATTAGACACTTCTACATATGAAACCATCTCAAATAAAGATATTATTAGAGTCGTCTAGGGTATAAGAACTGACTTAGATGTTAGTGGGTATACTAGACACTTCTAAATACGAAACCATCTTAGTATGATATTTATGATAAGTCATATTGTGAAAAAAATAGTGAATAGTGAATTCGACTTAGTTTGATGATATATATGATATAAATGTAAAACTTATCTGTAACACCCCAGGTATTTATCGTCGGCTCGACCACGAGTGCGGACTTTAACACATGATAGCGGTGAATAAAATGGACACTAAATTTTGGTCATATTCGTCTATCATGATTTTGATATCGTGTCTATCTCCATTTGTTTAAATTGTCCTAATTTATTTTGCAAAAATTCAGACTTTAGTAATCTTCCGAAACATCAGATCCAATATCGTTTGGGTTGAGCCATCGACGTCTTGCCCAAACTCTAATCTTTGAAATCGAATCTGGTTCCTTAAAATTCGTTTGAAATTCTTTCACGCTTGCGTTGCCCATGTCTATCTGTGGTCAGACATCATGACACGTGTGGCGGGTGCAAATCCGTGTCTGGACAGCACGCAGCCTCTCGCCCACGTGAACGTTGCGTGACGTTGCTTCAGAAAGGATCACAATTTCGATGCCACATTGATCTCTCGTATTTATTTCGCGAAATGTCGAATTTTGTGTCTGATTAAAATTTATCGATTAAGCGGATAAGAATTTGGAACCTCGACCCACTCTTGTAATTTTTGACCCGAGTAAAGTTTATTAGAAGGTCGACGACAAGTGTGTTGATGCGAGATTAAACTAGACCGAGAAAATTGGAGTCGAGAGCGTGTATTCGCAATTAATCAGTTTCCCATTCATTAAGGTGAAGAAATTAAATATGTTCCTTAGCAGATACATTTTTGTCCAATTTCAAACTTAAGCAAACGTTGTCTAAATACAATCACCCATATAATTTTGGTCCGACTAAATTAGACCACGTCTAAATCCTAATACCAGAACTCGGATTTTTGAAATTTGCTTTTGCCAATATAAATGAGATTCAGATAAATTCAATTTGGTTTCGATCAAATCAAACCCTGTCACAAGTACCGTCGACCCATATCGTTGTGATCTGATCCACTTATACCCTGTTCAAACCCTAATTTTAGAGCTCGGGTTTGTATTCTTTTGTTGAAGAAAATGGGAGAAAGATCTAATTTCTCTTTTACTAATCATCAGCCCTATCTCCAGCAGCTTGGGGCTTCTAGCCTTTTCTGTAGCCGGCATTGTCCTCTCAAGAATGGATCACATGACTCCTTAAGGGCCTTAGGCTATCCGCACTCATGGAACCCTAAATTTCTACTCTAAAAGGAATATTTCATCCTAGTCAGCAAGATTCTCTACTCTATCCTATAATACTCCGTGTTCATATTCACCCTAAATATCTACCCTATACCAACTATCACATATTCTATTATTTTTTCCCACACTTTTTTCCCTCCGTGGCGCATGTGGGAGGTGGGCCCATCCGCATGCAACTGCCCTGACCAGTGCGCTGGATTTGGAGTAGAGTTGAATGAGCGCTAGATTTGGAGTGAGAGAAAGAGTAGCGTTCGGTGCCGAGTACGTCGCTGCAGCACACGAGTAAACTCTATCTCCGTAGCGTTCGGCATTGAGTCCGCCAGTGCGGGCAGCCTTATCCTGGTGTAAATCGCTCAACAGGAGATTCTACAACCATCCTTATCCTTTCAGCCGCCATGGAGCCCAGTTTTCCTCCCCCACACGTGAGATCCCTTCACTAGCATCTCTCTTCCTCAAGCGCCATCCCTGGCTTCTCCCATGCCGAGCATCTCCAATGCCCAAACCTCCATGGCCGACGTCGCCCTGCTCAGGTCCAACCAGCTCCCCTTCCTGCTGTTGTGTCCAGCCGATGCCCCTCCCTCCATCTTCCTCTCTGCAGCAACCCTACCATGGTTGTGCCCCTGCTTCCATGGTGAGCTCGCCCCAGCCCCAACGTCGGACGTGTCGTCGCCCTCACGTCTAGCTCCTCCATCCCCCTGGTTCCCTCCCAGCTCCGACCAGGTTTGCCAGGTCCGACCGTTCTGCTCACCGCGCCCTCCCCATGCCAGCACGCGAGCGCCCCCTCCCGTCCCTGCTCCTCTCCATCGACGCCCAGGCCGATGCCGAGCTCCCAGCCCCTCCCGATGGCGTGGTCAAGCATCTAGGTACCGTTCCTTTTCGGACCTCCTCTGCTCGGTCCCTAGCTCCACGCCGATGTTTGCTCAGGTCACGTCCGTGTCGTGTTTTGCTCTGTTTGTTTCCCATCCGGCGCCCGTGCTTAATTATTAATTGTGTATATCTGTGCATTTTTGGTGAAGAATTGAAATCCCCATGTTTGAGCAAGGAAGTAATTAAAGGATTGAGGTCATGTGATGCTCGCCAGGTATTCGGTGGGACGCCTGAGCCATGGGATTGACGTCGTTCTTGTGTATTCGGAATTGATTGAGATTGATGTGCTCTGGGATAACATCATGATCCGTACCAGTGCTTGCGTGCTAGTCCATTGAGTTATACAGGGAAGGATTCTTTCCTCTCTTTTCTTTGTAGATATTGTGGTGGTATTAAGTATTTGTAGTGCTTATATTAGATGATCGTTGAAGTGCCTCGCCATAAAGTGTTTTTTAGTTGTCCCATTATTTATAATGATATGACCAAGTCTAGGTTTTATAGGTTCGATGTTATGATTGTGGTGAACTAAAATTGCGTAGGATGAGTTCAGAATTTTTATCGGCTATCTGACGGGTACTATCAGTGTTGTTGTGTTGATTGTGTTTATATGTGAAGTTTAGGTCTAAAATTATGAGTTTATTTGAAATGATTTTGTGCACGATTATGAGGTGGACTAGTACATATATGTGATTAAGTGAGTGATTTTGTGCACGATTATCAATTTTGTGGCATGCATGCTATTAAGTGCTAACTTTTTATCATGGGTATCTAATTGTTACTCTTGCAGGTGAGGTCATACATGCCATCTAGGGTGAAACATATTTTGCCTTCCTTTTGCAAAGACATGTTCCGTATACTAGATTCTTTGAACTTTAATAGTCTTATTGAAGATGGATCTACCATGAAGCTCAAGATTGCAAAGAGATGTCTCATTATATTTTGCGCACTTGTTACACGTCACCGGAAACATACAGATAAGTATGTACTATCCTCTACTACTCTTCTTTCTAGCATATTTTCCATTCTACCTTTGCAGCTATGCTCTAACATTTTCTTCAAAACTTATGCTCCGATGTTTTCAGCCAGATGCCACATATTGTCAACTATGCAATCAAAATATCAAAACAAAGCATCCATTTAAGTGTAAGTTCTACATCTCAGAATTTAATCATTTGTGGCAAAGATGGAGATTAGCATTCTGAGTCAATGCTGGCATTCTAGATTAATAAATGTTGGGATAATTGTTTTTAGTTCTCATCGGATTAGATCCTAATATAGACAAATGATTGCAGAAACTCGACTCTCTCCCCAATCGGATTGTTTCATTGGCATTTGATGTGATTTCTCGAGTTATGAAAACAGGACAGGTAAGTGTCTGCGCCAAATAGTTCGGATGATAATTCTTGGATATGTTCAAAAAATTGATGTCCATCTGCTCCTTTATTTGAAGGGATGGCGACTAGTTTCACCATATTTTTCTTCACTTCTTGATTCAGCAATTTTTCCAGCATTAGCATTGAATGAGAAGGTTAGCTCCCTATCTTTTGGCCATAAATAATGCATGCCCAATATGTACTTCTTTTGTCCTAACTTTTGTCTATAATAAAATATAGAAGAATGGGAGGAGGATACTGATGAGTATATGCAAAAGAATCTTCCTTCTGAACTTGTAAGGACAGGGTTTAGCATTTCTAGTTTTGTTTCTGGTGTTCGTTCTGTTGCTGATATATTTATTGGCAGGATGACATTTTTGGATGGACTGAGGATTTGTTCACTGCCAGAAAAAGTGCAATCAATTTACTTGGTGTTATAGCGCTATCAAAGGTTGTGATTCCTTTTTTATTATAGTTTGTTGAACACACATAGTACTGACTTCAGGCTGAGCAAAACATTTTAAGGGATTGTTTTGCTATATTGTATTCCATGACTTTGTCATTCTATATCAAGTGATTTCAATGGCTGCATGCAGTCTTTCATATTTGAACACACTTGCTATTTTTCACAGAACCATGTAGTTTGTTGAATTAACTCAAAAATTGAGATGTTGTTGTCATTTGCTTACACTTTTTTTTGGTTTGAGGGTCCACCAGTTGCATCTGCAACATCAAAGCGTAAGAAAGGTGATAAAAATAAAGGGAAATCTGAAATGAGCTCAATTGGGGAGTTATTGGTCATCCCATTCCTGTCAAAGTTTCCTATAGCTTCTCATGGTGAGGATGCATCATCAGTAGCAGTGCAGAAGTAAGAAAGGCTTAAAGACGATTAGACATACCACTATGTTTATTTACTATACTATTATCTTGATGTACTAAATGATTTCATTTCAGTTATTTCGGTGTTTTGATGGCATATGGAGGCCTCCAAGATGTAAGATTTTCAAATTTTACCCTTCTAGTGTGTCTTATTTTATGAATTGGTTTTATAAAAAAATGCTGATTCATTTCAGTATCCATCTTGCAGTTTCTGACTGAAAAGAAAGATTTGACAATTACATTGATCAGGAACCGGATTCTCCCATTATATTCTTTGGATCCTTGCAGCCCATATTTGATTTCAACGGCTAATTGAGTTATTGGTCAGCTTGCGATATGCCTACCAGAGGTTACATGTTTTTCTTGTTTTTAAATTCCATCATCTCATAGGACATGCTGGATCAAAGTAGAGGCTTAATGTAATATGTATATCCCTCTACATTATACATTTCACTTTATTTCTTGTTTGCTTACCTGTACGACATGAGTTCTAGTATTTATCAGTCCTTAATGAAGGCGTTGACCATGGAGTATGTGGAGGACATAACTTGTTATCCGGTTTGTGCCTCTGCTTCTGGTGCTATTGCAGAACTCATCGAGGTAAGATTGAGTCAATGCAGTATTTTGCATTGTAGTCTACTTGCACCTGGAAATATGAACTGATATATTTTGTCTCTGTTTTTTTTCAGAATAGTTATGTTCCACCTAACTGGCTCATTCTTCTGCAAGTGGTTTTGAAAAGAATAAGTACTGGAGATGAAAATGAGTCTGCTCTTCTGTTCAAGCTAAAATGAGTCTGCTCTTCTGTTCAAGCTTCTGGGCACAATAGTTGAGGGTGGACAGGAAAAAGTTCTGTCTCATATTCCTGAAATTGTATCCAACATTGCCAATACTGTAATGGAGCTCCTGCTCCCTGTCCCAGATCCTTGGCCTCAGGTAGTAGTGCATCTTTCTTCTGTGTGGTCAATATTTTGGTACTTTGTCATGATGACCGGCGGGAGGAACACCAGGTGTGTAGGAGTGATCAAGAACAGGGAGAAGCACAAGGGCAGCTTCGAGACCATCCACGTGCTGCTTAGAGCTTTTTGCTATGTCTAGTTTTCTCCTATTTGTTGTACAGGAAAACATAGAATGAAATTCAAATTTGGTGGCCGCAAAATGTGGAGACTTGAATTCATATAAAGTTAGGCTTAACATTAGTGTAAACAGTTATATTTTAGTTTAGATTTAGAGTACACTTATGTATGTGTTGTTTGACAATGCTTATTTATGATATATTGAATGATACTTATTTATATTATATTAATTATAATGTTGTTCAATATATGTGTATGTATATTTCTCTTTCAAATTATTATAACGTGACATCTGAAAAAATGATTATAAATTGAAGAATGTACTGTCGTGTAAGTCATTTCGTTTAACTTAATAAGACGGTCACCAAAATGTCTAATATCAGTCTCCTAAATAAGACAGTTTCTAAAACGTCCATTATTAGTCACCTAAATAAGATGGTTTTCCTATTGTAATCGTCTATTATTGTAGGATATTCGAGACGGTTTGATAAATACTTTATGACTTATAGTGTTTGTATTCTCTACGGTTCTTTAGAAGCAGTGTCTTAAACAAAAACCTAATTCAATACGGTTTATCAGACAAAATGACTTAAACAAATACCTTTTTCAGACGGTTATAAATTAAAAATTGTCTTATATAATATCTTTTTAAGACGGTTTATAACCATCTTAAATGTGGGACATCTTTTACGACTCCATCAAATTTGGACACTTCATAAGCGTCTTAAGAACTGAAAATTAACCGTCTCATATAACTTGTTTTGTAGTAGTGCCCCACTCTGATGATATGTCCCGAGTTGTGGACTAACTCTTAAAGTTGATCGCCACCTTTATAGGTTTGTCTCGTTTAAGCAGATTTGGAATCATCTGATGTATAAATGTGTTTACTAGCCTCCTAGGACTAGTAATTGTACCACATTTGAGTCCGAGAGGATTGGGGCGCTTCATTATCGAAGATGTACTCATACTTTCCCGTGTGGCAGTTAGTGTTGAAGTGGTCAAAGGCCCCACAGTTGTAGTATCCTTCCTTTTGGCGACCACATTAGCAATTAATGTGGTTCTTGTGGAACCACACAAATTGGTTTATGACCAATGTTAGATCATGATTAGCAGGCCTCTAAAACAAAAAAGAATATAAGGCAAACATATTAGGTGATAGGTTGTTCAAAGAACCACTAATACCTGAGATAAGAGTCATGGTCGGTGTAGTGGGTTCTCAATATTGGCCCAAGTCGACTTGAGATTGTTGAATAGCTCATCCATGGTGTGAGTGTCATAGTTGAGGGACTAAATGATAGCTGAGTCCTTCACTTTCCAAATTATCCAATCTAGGTGTGTAGCAATTTAAAATCCCTCTCATGATCATCATAGAAAAGTTATAGCTTGTTTACCCACATTTTGTTCACAATGGACAAGAAACAAGAAAATATCAAATCAATAGACTCTCGAGCTAATTCAACAAAGTTCTCATACTTATGGCTAAGTGTCTTAAAGAGTATGATTTTGATATGAGATAGACCCTCATGATGTGTCTAAAGTTTCAACCAGATCTCATGAACCAATCGAGGTGAGAAACTTGCTCAAACTAAGACAATGAAATAGAGGAGAAAAGAGTATTTATGGCCTTTGATGTTGATATCATGGCAGTCAATCTTTCCCTAACCGACCCAAACAACAAGTACCACGTAGTCACATCCTCATAAATCTTGAAGATTTGTGAGCCTATGCTTTGGAGGTATACAAACATATTCATCTTCCAATATATATCCATCTTCCAATTGAAGAACCAACCATGTGACTAGAGGGCGAATGGGGGTCAATGAATTTTCATTGAAGGAAATATTGTCTTAGTTCCCAATTCAATTCTTGAGTGATAACATGCACCAGAAATCCCACGATGAGTACACAAGCCAACTAATGGCTATAGGTACTCAAGAATCTTTACAGAACACATAGGAAAATACTAGAATTGAAAAGGATAAGCTAGATAAAGGCTCACAAAATTTGGAGTAAAATTGACATCGTCATGGTGCAATATCAAATTCTCAATTATGAATATTAGATGCCCCCATACGAGAAATCAGGATAGCAATTTTCAACACGAGCAAATTTGGTACAAAATCTCAAAAACATATCAAACTATGTCCAAAAGTCATAAAATTTGAATCATAGACTAACAACACCATAGGGGAGAGGCTCAAAAAATCTTCTCAAGGTTCCAATGTCTTCATATAGGACCATCTGGAATCAATATCATACCATCTTGTACTTACAAATTACACCCTAGAAAAGTTGATTTCAATGTTAAAATTGACTCAAATAAAATTAGATCGATGTCATACTTTATACAAAGGTTTCTTGGGGTGCTAGAAGGATATTCTTAGAGCACCAATACCTAGAACCACTCATGACTCCGCAGATCTAAGAATCCATCAAATAAAATGGGGTCTTCTCAATTTTGCTTCAAAAGATGAATTTGCATGCTCACAAGGGGTCTACCCAAACTGCTTGACAGGGATGATCCTTAGAAACCCTAACAAGTATCCCTAAAGTTAAACTCACTACAAACTAGCTAGAATACAAGATCCATCGAAATGGATAAGAGAAGAGGAATGGGAAGGGAATACCAAATCCAAAATCAGAGCAAGCACATGAGAGTTGAATTTTAGAGGAAAGATTGCTTTGCTCAACCCACACTAATGGTAGGTACTTTGCTAGAGTTTTATAGATGATACAATACACTAGGTTAGAATTCCATGTATGAATCTCACTTAATAGAAGAAAACAATGAAGAAGAAAAAACCTACACTAGAAGAAGGGGAAAATGAAATGTTGGAGAGATAAGTCTAGTCAGATTAGACTCCCCTTATTTATAGGGCTATTACAAATTCCCAAATTTCCCCATGGTAATTAGAGCCAAACCCCTTAAACCCCAAGGCGTTATGGTCCAACTCAAGATCTGTAGATCTAATTATTATGTGTATTGTTAATGTTTTTGTGTAATGCAGGAATTGGGAGGATCTGTCCTTTGACGGCAAGGAACATTACACTCAGGTTAACCTTATGTTGGGTTCTTTTTGCCGCCTTCACTACCTTGGTGTAGTGAAGGTGTCAGACGGAGATAGAGTGAATGAGGTGCTCGTCAGTACTTGGGAAGAGTACAAGTTAACAAAGGAACGGGACCACACCGACAAACAGGACCTGTGTAGCATGACTTTTGGGTATGAATTCTCTATTGTTTTTGTTCTGTTTCTTAATATTTTAATTCTATGACTTATAACATTGTATTTGTATTCTTTATGTTGTAGCTTCATTATTGGTTGCCTAACAGAGAGGGTTACATGGGGCACGCTGAACGTGTGTTCCAAAACAATGCAAAGAAGCTGGTGAAGGATGCCATATACTATGCGAGAATTCAGGTTACAAATCTGTATTTTCAAAATCATCCAGAAGAAGCAGGCCCCTTGAAAAAAGGAAGGGTCCTCAAATAAATATTTGACTGAGGATCAATATCATGATGTTAGTATTCATTTTGTTTTACTCTTTTTGTTAATTGTTGTGATTGATATAATATGTAACCATGTGTGTGTAGGTGATGGTTCTATGGATGGCGCCCGTGCCTAATGCATACTATGCTTGATGCCGACACTGGGCTACCATAGGCTTCTAGAAAGCGTCGGCACATCACAGGCAATGTCGAGGAACCAATCCTAACCACAAGTTTGGCGGCGGCGACATGCTCCAAAAAGCTAAAATGGTTAGTTTGATCTAGCTATGTCAATCACCAAATAGTATGATTGCTTGTGAATGTTTTTTTGTTTATATAGGAAGCTACGCGTGGCCAAAAGCCTAGTGACATTGAGGTCTACCAAGAGGGCCACAAAGGACAAAACCCTAACAACCCCGACCAACTCTACAACTAATTGGCCACGGATTGGCTGGTAAGTTTTGACCCAAAATTAGAAACGTTCAAAGTATAGAAATTTCTGCATTTGTAAGTTTGTGAATGATGTATAGGCGACATATGGAGAGGAGATGGTTCGGCGCCATGGCCCTTACTTCGACCGGAGACATGAATTGGTTGATCTCTCGGTGGTGTATGCAAGTGGTGGGAAAAAAGCGCATGGACGATTAGCTCTAACTTATAAAATTACATGGTTGATACTAAATTGATCATGCAGTAATCACAATTTTTGAATCACTTGTAGATACACACTCTTCGACAGATTCATTGACTCGTCATCGGTGAGACCTTAGAGGACGGGCTTGTCTTCCCGTAGCTCGTGCTCTCATAGACTGAACAAGCAGGAGTTGGAGATTATGAAGTTGCGTGAGGAGATGAGACCAGGAATTTATGTAGGCTTGCAATGCACATAACGAAACGATGTATCAAGTAAGTATAGATAATCTGAACTCTAATTTCTTATATTTCAATACAACATCTTCAATACTAACACATATATTTAACAATTAATGCAGCAATAGGGCATGACACTAAACATTCCACTGCAACCACAATGGAGCCAATTTACATCCACACCAGCTCTAGTACGTTAATCTTAGCAAATTCTCTTAATAACATTCTCTAAAACATGAACCGTATCTAAACTTAGTCAAATATTCATTAAACTGGGACCGAGGACTCAACAGTCCAACACCCCTCCGACATATATACCTACACTTGGAGATAGGGTACATTTGATAACTCTTGATGATTTTATACACTTGTATACTTAACTTGTTGATATTTGCATCCTTTCATAGGTTATGCCTGAAGCGAGTGGGAGGGGTCTGAACATATAGGAACTAGATTTGTGGAGTCCCTCTTCGTACCCTCCTCCTGGTGGCGGTGGCGGCCAAAGCTCTAACCATCCATGTGGTGGTTATCCCTGAGTATGGTGCTTTGTCGTCTTTGTTTCTTAACTCGTGCACGGTTTCTCTCAGTAGGTTAAACCAAACTTTGTACGCTATGTGTTTTCATGAACTAAACACTTTAACTTATCTCGTTGTTGCTATTTGAAATGGTTATGTGAGCTATGTTGGTGATGTGTGAATTGATTATGTGTTTGTAATGTGAAGTTTTTGTGAATTATGTCAATGGATGTGTTGGCAATATGACTAATATTGATGTATATTCTCTCTGTGATGATATATATGTTATATGTATTGTTGTGTAGAATATTATTGAGAAATTAAGGCTCACTGGTTGCTGGTTTGCAGCAGGAAATGTTAATTCCCGTCGGTCTGACCATAGCTGATGGGAATTAGCAGTTAATTCCCGTCGACCAGCTAATTCCCATGGGCCAGCCGTGGCCAACGAGAATTAACCGATTAATGCCCATTGGCTAGAGGAGGCCGACTGTAAAACCCAGTTTGTAAATAATATGAAGAGAGTAGATCTCATTACATGTTTTTGCCCCATACTCATTATAGCATGGTAATAACCATATATAAAGGGAACAAATAACTAATGACACCTAAAATAAACTGTGCATCATGTTAGATTTATTTGTTTGTGCATTTAGTACTAGTAATATTAATAGAAATATATTAATGTCCAAATTGAAAAGTTAATCTAAGTTACAATTTAGAAAATTTGAAAATAACCTAGAAAGGGAAAGAGAAAATGCTACATAATATAAATAAATAAATTCTTTCCATATGGGTATGTTTAAATTGTACATTTAATATAAGGATAAATTCACCACAAAGTTGAATTCAAAATTTGGAATCTAAAAATGAAAATAAAAAGAAAAGAATAAAGAAAAAGAAAGAACTTGCGTTTGGGACCAAAGTGCTCTGTCGGTCCATTTACTCTTCCATAGCGTGGCCTAGCCTAGGTGGAACACGCCGACAGCTGGGACCCGCTCACCAGTGCCTCCCACACGCGCTCGGTTTGGCTCTCTCGCTGTTTCCAGGGTCCCGCACGTCATACTCTTGACCCGCGGACGAAGACTCCCTGTCGTGTGGACCCATTGTGTCAGCCACCTCCTCCACGAGATTGGCGGCGTCCTAACCACTCGCCGACCTTTGCGCCAGCTAGGTCCCAAAAACCTCCCTTCCCTACCCTTGCGCCGATATAACCCACGCCGTGGTTGCCCTCGCCTCCATCCCCCTCGCTGTTTGACCCTAAGATTTGGGGTGCCGCGAGCTCATCGCACCGCAACCAAGCCACCGTGCGGGCCTCTCGCCCACCCTTCATCTACGCCCCGTCTAGTGCCTGGGAACGATTCATGTAGGTGTGTGCTACCGACCAAACCACTTGGGTGCTTCGGGGTTGGCTAGGGGCTTCCCGATTGATCGCTGGAGCTGGGGGTACTCATGCGACCGCACCTCGCCGGGCCCATCGTCTATGCGCCAATATCATCGGTATGAGATCCCTCTGCGTGTTCATCGTCTTCCTCTAAAGGTGTTGCACCGGTCGATTTCGGGCTTGGGTAGGGAGCGCGTTGTTCTGTCAACTCCGGCGGGTCTCCGCCGCGTGTGGGCGTGGCGATGCCGCTTGGCCGCGGTTGGAAGAAGACGAAATCGCGACCGTAGATCCATGGGAGTGCGGTTAGGATTAGACTCAGGTATACCCCTTCGGCCAAGCGAATCTGTACCCTTAGATCTCGATCGAACGGTTCTACGTCTAGGTAGGACATTTTTAAATCTGGAGTGTTGATCGTCGATCGGACGATTACCAGCGCGTATTGATTAGGTGTGTGGATAGATCTAATCTCAGCCCATCGGTGCCGATCGTACGACTAGAGTCGGCTCATACCACTTCAGCAGGCAATCGGTCATAAGAACCCCTGCGATTTACTGGATTCAACCCACAGTACGGGTCAAAGTTAAAACCATTATAGAAACGGCCCAGAATTTTGCTGGATAGCCCTTGGAGAGTCCCTAAATAACACCCGCAGCCCAGATAAAATACAGGAGTAATAAATTAAATTAGAAAATACTTTTTAGTATAAAAACAATTACATATTCTTGTTTAGTTCATAGAAAATTCATTTTAATTGCTTTTTGATCAATTCCAAATGCATTAATTTTGTATTAAATTTGTCTATCAAATAGTAACTTTGTTTATTCATAAAACATAAACTAAAATTATTCATTGGACTTAATGTGTACCAATCACCTAAGAACTTCAGAAAATCATAACTCGATAACCGTAACTCCGAATTTAGTGATTCTTGTTCCTACGATCTCGTTACGACTTGTAGAATATTATCATGCATTCCGTTCTGCTATTTGGTGTGATATTAATTTCTTCTATACCATGTTTGTTTATATTGTTGCGAGTAGACGAACAAGCCACTAAGGACCCAGGTGTTCAGCAGGTGGAGTTAGCCGAGCAGGAGCTCGTTTAAGGCAAGTTATGCCCTTGATCACTTCCATTTACCCAATAATGTTCTTATTAATAATTATGATCTGCATAGGTTAATTTTGATGGGACCCAATAGGTTACCCTAGTTTGACTATCTTTATGCCTTGTTTACCCCTGAACATTTGGGCAGTACCTACTATTGCTTTATGTGGTTTTGGGCATTGATATACACATTATTCATGATCATGCTTTTATTATCAGTTTGTTATTTACTGTTCATGATAAGATCATTATGTTAATTGGAACATGGAGCGACCACCCGGGAAAACAGTGCTACCACAAGGGTGTATGGGACGCCCTTGGTTGACTAATTAGGAAAGCTAGTGGATGACTACCTTACCAGAAAGGGGCAAGGGCAGTAGGGGAGTGGTCGGTGTAGGGAGGTCCTTGGGTTGATTTTGCGGCGATGGTGGTTAGGCGAGAGATCCCTGCATTGGGGCTTACTAGAAACTGTAGCGGGTATTCTGAAGCTAGCGGAACTTTGTAAAGGCCTCGTAGTGTTACCCTGCCTCGCTTACTTAGTAGAGGTGTATGGGATTCATGACCCCTTGGTAGATGGATAACATGACTTGTGGGTAAAGATGTGCAACCTCTGTAGAGTGTAAAACTGGTATATCAGCCGTGCTCACGGTCATGAGCGGCTCGAACCCTCACATGAGTAACTTATGGAATTAAATTTAATTGGTCATTTGCATCGCATTGTGGTTTATTATTAATTTGATCTATTTTTACTCTGGTTTGGTATTTACTTACATTTAGTAACTGCTAATAAAATCTGACCAACTTATTAAGAGTAATGCTCAGCTTGAACCATTATTTGGTGATCAGCCTTACACTTCACATGAATATTATTCCACACAACTTGTTGAGCTATGATCTTTTGTGTGCTCACTCTTACGATTTATAACCCCCCATAGGTGAAGAGAAGGTGGTCCAAGAGGAGCCCTACAACGAGGAGTATGAGCTTATCTAGGTGGAGTCTCCGAGTCAGCTTGATGGCGCCAAGGAATAATTATTTAGTTCACTTTATTGCTCTCGATTTTTTTTGTAAGACTTCTGCTATGTAATAATGATACTTGTGACATTTATCTCTATACACTTTGTCATTATATATGATGTTCTTATTTGGCGCACATATGAGACGCACCCGGCTTTATGGTATCAGAGCAAATGTTGACTGTAGGACAAAACCTAGATAGAACTGGACAAATCCCTTACCTACTTACCCTACTAGAACTGGATAAAACCCTTACCTACTTACCCTACTATGATTCTTTCTATACTTATCTTGATCCTGTCTCACCTTTTGTTGTTCTACTCTGACTACTCTTATCTTTTCTACTCTAGAAAGACAAGAAGGATTTCACACCTTGGAATCCTACATTTATGACCCTTTAAAGAGATAGGAGACCTAAGACAAAATTAAAATTATTTTCTCTACCTGAGGTGATTGGATGTTTGTTCTAATGGTAAATGCTTGATTTGCTTCTTCGATTGACTGAATTAGTATAGCAGTGCATTCTAGCACGTACCACCTTAAGGCAATATATTATTACTAATAGGTGACACACTAAACTACTTAGCTAATAAAACCCCCAAAAGATTCTGCCTCGTAATTACTTGTCTTATCTATAATTCTATCTTACCATGTATTTCTAACCTAGATAGTCAATACCAGGAAGGGAGAAGGAATCAATCTACCTACCAACCCCCACAATAGGAGGATTATCAAACAACAGCAAACAAAAATGGATCCTCCACCGACTGGGATAGATCCAGTGGTCGTCGCTCAGATCCAGATGCTACAACAGATGGCCAACATAATGAATGACATGCAGGCTCAAATGAGGCAAGAACGCCAGGAGATGCGTCAGGAGAGGAAAGAGATGCGGGAGGAAATGAAGCAAGAGCGAATGGTGTGGTAGCAACAACCACCAATGCCACCACCACCACCAACAGCTCCACCCCGGGACAAGCATTAGGAATTCATGAGTCATAAGCCACCCACATTTGCCAGCTCTTCAGATCCATTACATGCTCATGATTGGTTAAAATCAGTGGAGAAGATGCTGAATATCGCCCAATGCTCTGAACGGGAGAAGGTGCTCTATGCTTCTAGTCGTCTTACTGAACCCGCTGCTAACTGGTGGGATTCTTACACTGCTGCCCATGACGCTGCCAATACTATCACCTAGGCAGAATTCACTATACAGTTCAGAAACTAACACATTCCTGCTGGACTGATGAAGATAAAGAAGAAGGAATTTCTATCACTGAAGCAAGGCAATATGTCAGTCAGTGAATATCGTGACAAATTTATTCAGCTATCATGGTATGCTCCAGACGAAGTGGTAGATGATGAAAGAAAGCAGGAGCACTTCATGAAGGGACTTAATGGACCACTTTAGTATTCACTAGTTGCTCACACCTTTCCATCATTTCAAAGGCTCTTAGACAAGGCTCTAGCTATTGAACACAAGTGTGTTCAACTAGGGGAAATGAAGAGGAAGGCCATTACCTAGGGGTAGGGGAGCAACAACATTCGTCCTTGCTATGTTTCGCCCCAGGGTACACCGGCTCATCCTGGAGGAGGACATCGCCCAGCTTAGTATGCACCATAGGGGACTCCACACACTCATCAGGCTGCCCCCACTCGCACCCCGGTGAGACCTACGGGACAGGGTACAAGCACCACATGCTTCAAGTGTGGTCAAGTTGGGCACTATGCAAATGCTTGTACGATGAGGAATCCCAACACACCCGTCCAAGGCAAGCAACAGACTCCAACATCTGGCAAGGGATTCAGCATTGCCAGAGTCAACCAAGTCAGTGCCGAAGCTACTGCTGATGGAGCTGACATCGCTATCAGTATGTTTTACATTAATTCAATGCCTGCAGCCATATTATTTGATTATGGAGCAACACATTTGTTTATTTCTGCTCGCTATGCCACCACAAATGAGTTACCACTTCAAAATATGCAAAAACCACTGATAGTAATTACCCCTAAAGGGCTTGTTGAAGCAAATTATATGACACACAGATTAACACTGACAATCATGGGAAGGGAATTCTGGTTTACACCTATAGTATTAGATGAAAGCAGTATAGATCTGATACTCGGTATGTCATGGCTAAGGAAAGCAAAGGCATTATACATTGTGTTAAGGGAACCATAGAACTCACCAGTTCAAAAGGAGAAAGATTCGAAGTCGAGATTACCATAACTGCCTCTACCAAACCCGCTATATATCTAGTAGATGGAAAATTTGTGGGTAGAAACATCTGTGTGGTTAGAGACTTTCCAGTTGTCTTTCCAGAGTTACCCAGGATGCCACCAGATTGGGAAGTTGAATTTGTTATTGATCTCTTACCTGGGACTGCTCCTATTTCAAAAAGGTCATATAGGATGTCAGTGGAAGAATTAAAAGAACTAAAGAAACAATTAACAGAGTTGCAAGAGGCAGGGTACATTCATCCGAGTTCCTCACCTTGGGGAGCACCGGTTCTGTTTGTACAGAAGAAAGATGGTTCACAAAGCATGTGTGGATTATAGGTCACTTAATGATGTCACAATTAAGAACAAGTATCCTTTACCTATTATTGAAGATTCTCAGATCGGGATACCATCAAATGAAGATTAGGCCATCTGATATTCCCAAGGCGACTTTCTCTACCCATTATGGTCTATATGAGTTCAGAGGCATGTCATTTGGCTTAACTAATGCCCTAGCCTACTTCATGAATCTAATGAACAAGGTGTTCATGGAGTATCTTGATAGATTTGTCGTGGTATTCATCGACGATATTCTCATCTATTCCAAGAATGATAGTGATCATGAGGAACTTCTATGATTGGTACTACAGAAGCTGAGGATAATTAACTCTATGCCAAATTTAGCAAGTGTGAGTTCTGGCTTGATGAAGTACCATTCCTTAGGCATATCATCTCCATAGGTGGAATCTCAGTAGATCTGGTTAAAGTAACGAAGATAGTGGGTTGGAAGATACCAAAAATAGTCACTAACGTTTGGAGTTTCCTGGGACTCGTGGGTTATTACTGGCGATTTATTGAAGGATTCTCCAACATAGCGAAGCCTATGACCTCACTATTGGAGAAAGGGAAAGAGTTTAAGTGGACTCATGAATGCAAAGAGAGTTTCAATCAACTGAGGTTTAAATTGATGTCACCCCCAGTGTTAACTATGCCAGATCTGCAGAAGGGATTTGACATATATTGTGATGCATTTCGCCAGGGCTTGGGATGTGTTCTTATACAAGAAGGACATGTCATTGCCTACGCATCTCGCCAATTGCGAAAACATGAGCTAAACTATCCCACTCATGACTTAGAATTGGCAGTCGTAGTGCATGCTCTCAAGATTTGGAGGCATTATATTATGGGGATTAAGTGCCAAATCTACACTGATCATAAGAGCTTAAAGTATATCTTCACTCAGAAAGATCTCAACCTTAGGCAACGCCGTTGGTTAGAGCTCATCAAGGATTATGACTTAGAAATTCACTATCACCCAGGCAAGGTGAATCTGGTTGCGGATGCCTTTAGTCAGAAGGAGCATGTTCATGTAGCTATTGTTGCCTAGCTACCCGATGAGTTAGTAGAAGACTTTGAGAGGCTCAATCTGGGGATAGTTGCTCATACTGAAGGAATTGCCATAGAAGTGGAACCTACCTTAGAACAAGAAATATGAAAGGATCAGATCAGTGATGTCAAAATTCAAAAGATCAAAGATCTAATAACAGAGGGTAGAGGTCCAGACTTCACAGAAGATGAGCAGGGCACGATGTGGTCCAAGAACATGATTTGTGTCCCTGAGATTGACACTCTTCGTGAGACCATATTGAAGGAGGCACATGACACAGCTTACTCCATCCATCATGGCAGTACCAAGATGTACCAAGACTTGAAGCAGAAGTATTGGTGGTATGGACTAAAGAAGGATGTTGCTTCACATGTAGCACTGTGTGATGTTTGCCAAAGGGTAAAAGCAGAACATCAAAGGCCTACCGGTTTTCTACACCCGCTTAAGATACCTGAGTGGAAGTGGGAAGAGATTGGCATGGACTTCATTGTAGGTCTACCCCGCACATCTACTGGGTATGACTCTATATGGGTGATTACGAATAGGCTAACTAAAGTAGCCCACTTTATCCAAGTGAAGACCACATATTCAGGAGCCAGGCTAGCAGAGTTGTACATGGCACAAATAGTTTGTCTACACGGAGTGCCTAAGAAGATCGTGTCAGACCGAGGTTCTCAGTTTACTTCTCGGTTTTGGCAGAAGTTGCATGAATGCTTGGATACAAGACTGAATTTCAGCTCGGCCTAACATTCTCAAACTGATGGGCATACCGAGAGAACCAACCAAGTACTGTAAGATATGTTAAGAGCTTGTGCTCTTAAACATGGTGGCAGTTGGGATAAGAGTTTGCCCTATGCGGAGTTCTCTTACAATAACAGTTACCAGACCAATTTGAAGATGTCCCCGTTTGAAGCTTCATATGGCAGAAAATGCAGGACTCATCTATATTGGGATCAAACTAGTGAAAGGCAGTTCTTTGGGCCAGAAATTATACAAGAGGCAGAAGAATAAGTACGTTTGATACGAGAGAACTAGAGAACTGCGCAGTCAAGACAGAAAAGCTATGTAGATACCCGAAGAAGGCAATTAGAGTTTAAGGAGGGTGATCACGTTTATCTGAAGGTGTCACCGATCCGGGGTATGAGGAGGTTTAAGGTTAAAGGGAAGTTGTCCCCTCGCTTTATTGGGCCTTTCTTGAACCTAAAGGAAGTGGAGGAAATTGCCTACCAACTGGAATTACCCGACCATCTTGCAGATGTACATGATGTCTTCCATATATCCCAACTGAAGAAGTGCCTCAGGGTACCCGAGGAGCAGCTACCTATGGAAAATCATAGTGTTCAAGATGATCTGACTTATACTGAGTATCCTATCAAGATCCATGATACTTTTACTCGTGTCACGAGGAGTAAGGTGATCAAAATGTGCAAAGTGCAATGGAGTCATCATGGAGAAGATGAAGCTACTTAGGAGAGAGAAGAAGAGCTGCGAATAGAATTTCTCCACCTCTTTCCTAGTTCCTCTTAATCTCAAGGACAAGATTCTTTTTAAGGGGGGTAGGATTTGTAATACCCAGTTTGTAAATAATATGAAGAGAGTAGATCTCATTACATGTTTTTGCCCCATACTCATTATAGCATGGTAATAACCATATATAAAGGTAACAAACAACTAATGACACCTAAAATAAACTATGCATCATGTTGGATTTATTTGTTTGTGCATTTAGTACTAGTAATATTAATAGAAATATATTAATGTCCAAATTGGAAAGTTAACCTAAGTTACAATTTAGAAAATTTGAAAATAACCTAGAAAGGGAAAGAGAAAATGCTACATAATATAAATAAATAAATAAATTCTTTCCATATGGGTATGTTTAGACTGTACATTTAATCTGAGGATAAATTCACCACAAAGTTGAATTCGAAATTTGGAATCTAAAAATGAAAAGAAAAAGAAACAGAAAAAGAAAAGAATAAAGGAAAAAGAAAGAACTTGTGTTTGGGCCAAAAGTGCTCCGTCGACCCATTTACTCTTCCACTGTGTGGCCTAGCCTAGGTGGAACGCGCCGACAGCTGGGGCCCGCTCACCAGTGATTCCCACACGCGCCCGGTTTGGCTTTCTCGCTGTTTTCGGGGTCCCGCATGTCGTACTGTCGACCCGCGGACGAAGTCTCCCTGTCGCGTGGACTCGTTGTGTGAGCCACCTCCTCCGCGAGATCGGTGGCATCCTAACCACTCGCCGACCTTTGCACCAGCTAGGTCTTGAAAACCTCCCTTCCCTACCCTTACGCCAATATAACCCACGCCGTGGTTGCCCTCGCCTCCATCCCCCTCGCTGTTTGACCCTAAGATTTGGGGCGCCGCGTGCTCATCGCGCCGCAACCAAGCTACCGTGCGGGCCTCTCGCCCACCCTTCATCTGCGCCCTGTCCAGTACCTGGGAAAGATTCATGTAGGCGTGTGCCCGATCAAGCAACTTGGGTGGCTCGGGGTTTGCTGGGGGCTTCCCGATTGCTCGCCGGAGCTGGGGGTACTCATGCGATCGCACCTCGCCGGGGCCCATCGTCTGCGCGCCAATATCATCGGTATGGGATCCCTCTGCGTGTTCGTCGTCTTCCTCTAGTGGTGTAGCACCAGTCGATTTCGGGCTTGGGCAGGGAGCGCGCCGTTCTGTCAACTCCAGCGGGTGTCCGCCACGTGTGGGCGCGACGCCGCTGCCTAGCCGCGGTTGGAAGAAGACGAAATCGCGACCATAGATCCATGGGAGTGCGGTTAGGATTAGACTCAGGTATACCCCTTCGGCCAGGCGAATCTGTACCCTTAGATCTCGATCGAACGGTTCTGCGTCTGGGTAGGGCATTTTTAAATCCGGAGCGCTGATCGTCGATCGGACGATTACCCGGGCGTATCGATTAGGTGTGTGGATAGATCTAATCTCAGCCCTTTGGTGCTGATCGTACGGCCAGAGTCGGCTCATACCACTTCAGCAGGCAATTTGTCTTAAGAACCCCTGCGATTTACTGGATTCAACTCACAGTACGGGTTAGAGTTAAAACCATTATAGAAACGGTCCGGAATTTTGCAGGATTACCCTTGGAGAGTCCCTAAATAGCACCCGCAACCCAGATAAAATATAGGAGTAATAAATTAAATCAGAAAATACTTTTTAGTATAAAAACAAATACAGATTCTTGTTTAATTCATAGAAAATTCATTTTAATTGCTTTTTGATTCATTCCAGTTGCATTAGTTTTCTATTAAATTTGTCTATCAACTAGTAACTCTGTTTATTCATAAAACATAGATTAAAATTATCCATTGGACTTAATGTGTACCAACCACCTAAGAACTTCACAAAATCGTAACTCGATAATCGTAACTCTGATTTTAGTGGTTCTTCTTCCTACGATCTCGTTACGACACATAGAATATAATCATGTATTCCATTTTGCTGTTTGGTGTGATGTTAATTTCTTCTATACCATGTTTGTTTGTATTGTAGCGAGTAGACGAGTAAGCCACTGAGGACCCAGGTGTTCAGCAGGTGGAGTTAGCTGAGCAGGAGTTCGTTGAAGGCAAGTTGTGCCCTTGATCACTTCTATTTATCCAATAATGTTATTATTAATCATTATGATCTGCATAGGTTAATTTTGATGGGACCCAATAGGTTACCCTAGTTTGACTATCTTTATGCCTTGTTTACCATTGAACATTTGGGTAGTACCTACTATTGCTTTATATGGTTTTGGGCCCGAATTTTTTGCATTTTGGTCCTTCATCGGAAAAAAATTCACGTTTAGACCTTAGAAAATTTTAATGTCATTTTTGGACCCTTTACTCGGCGCCATAGCCCGTGGCGCCGAGGTAACACAGCTCGGCGCCATAGGCTATGGCGCTGAGGTACGTGCTGCGTTGGCACAAACGGACGTCGTGGCGCTGACGTGGTACCGAGCTCGGCGCCATAGATCTTGGCGCCGAGCTCTGTTATATACAGAAAACTTGTCTAGCTCAGTTGGTAAAATACAAGGCTCTTAACCTTGTGGTCGTGAGTTCGAGCCCCACGGTGGCCGTTTTTAATACTTTTTGTCTTTTTCACTTATTTGTTTTTTTGTTGTCCATATTTTTCGTTTATGTCGCTGATTTGTCTGTCCTGATTTATTTTATTTTTGTGACTGATTTGTTTATTCGTCCAGATTTTTTTATCCGGCGAGCACAGCTGCTGTGTGCTACGGTGCTCACAAGCCGTCAACTTATCCCCTTGTTTGCTCAGCTAATCACAATAAAAATCAAATGAGAACACTCTTACTTCAATCGTGATCAAATAAAAATATTATATTTTCATTGAGTTCTTTTGAACATAAATTTTAAATACATAATAACATATTCCCAGTAAAAAGAAGCACACATATTCATCTTTTTTTCTTCTGCACTAAATAAAAGTATACTCCATTATATACTTGTCTCATGGATGATATATTTTAGAATTTACTGGATATACAGCTGCTGTGCTCGCCGGATAAAAAAATATGGATGAATAAACAAATTAGTCATAAAAATAAAACTGGATGAGAAAAAAATCAGGACGGACAAATCAGCGACATAAACGAAAAATATGGACAACAAAAAAAAATAAATAAGTGACAAAAACAAAAAATATTAAAAAATGTCAACCATGGGGCTTGCTTGAACCCACAACCACAAGGTTAAGAGCCTTGTATTTTACCAACTGAGCTAGACAAGTTTTCTATATAGAATAGAGCTCGGCGCAAAGATCTATGGCGCCGAGCTCGGTACTACGTCGGCGCCACGACGTCCGTTTGTGCCAACGCAGCACGTACCTCGGCGCCATAGCCTATGGCGCCGAGCTGTGTTACCTCGGCGCCACGGGCTACGGCGCCGAGTAAAGGGTCCAAAAATGACATTAAAATTTTCTAAGGTCTAAACGTGAATTTTTTCCGATGAAGGACCAAAATACAAAAAATTCGGGTTTTGGGCATTGAGATACACGTTATTCATGATCATGCTTTTATTATCAGTTTGTTATTTACTATTCATGATAAGTCATTATGTTAATTGGAACATGGAGCGACCACTCGGGAAAACAGTGCTACCACAAGGGTGGTATGGGACGCCCTTGGCTGACTAATTAGGAAAGCTAGTGGATGACTACCTTACCCGAAAGGGGCAAGGGCAGTAGGGGAGTGGTCGGTGTAGGGAGGTCCTCGGATTGATTTTGCTGCGATGGCGGTCAGGCGAGAGATCCCTGCATTGGGGCTTCTTAGAAACTATAGCAGACATTCTGAAGCTAGTAGAACTTTGTAAAGGCCTCGTAGTGTTACCCTGCCTCGCTTCCTTAGTAGAGGTGTATGAGATTCATGACCCCTTGGCTAATGGGTAACATGACTTGTGGATAAAGATGTGCAACCTCTACAGAGTGTAAAGCTGGTATATCAGCCATGCTCACGGTCATGAGCGACTCGGACCCTCACATGAGTAACTTATGGAATTAAATTTAATTGGTCATTTGCATCACATTGTGGTTTATTATTAACTAAATCTATTATTACTATGGTTTGGTATTTACTTACATTTAGTAACTGCTAATAAAATTTGACCAACTTATTAAAAGCAATGCTAAGCTTTAACCATTATTTGTTGATCAGCCTTACACTTCACATGAACTCCCACCTTAGGTGAGTTCATGCACATTATTGCCCACAACTTGTTGAGCTATGATCTTTTGTGAGCTCACTCTTGCGATATATAAACCCCTCACAGGTGAAGAGCAGGTGGTCCAAGAGAAGCCCTACAACGAGGAATATGAGCTTATCTAGGTGGCGTCTCCTAGTCACCTTGATGGCGCCAAGGAATAATTATTTAGTTCGCTTTATTGCTCTCGATTATTTTTGTAAGACTTCCGCTATGTAATAATGATACTTGTGACATTTATCTCTATTCCCTTTGTCATTATATGTGATGTTCTTCTTTGACACACATATGAGACGCACCTGGCTTTATCCCTTAAATCCGAGTGTGACAACAACAGGAATTACTGGCTGAGGGACATTAAGTAATTGCCGTCGGTTTTCGTATAGTCGATGGGAATTAAGTAATTCCCATCAACCACCGATGGGAGTTAACTAAACCCCATCAAATGATTGCCGTCCACCGAGAACCAATGAGAATTAACTCATAACTGACGGAAATTATTAATTCCCGTCGGTATAAGGCTAATCCCCATCAGTTCTTGGCCGACGGCAATTACATGAATTCCTGTAGTGACAAGCTAGGTCATCGATAGCGGATGCATAAACTGGGAGAAATGCATGTTCTCTTCCTAAGTCAAGAACAAAGATTCCAAAGACACAATTATCTTTGGTGACGAGAATTAGGAAAAAATAAAGGGTTTAGGTAAAATAGCAATCACCACAGATCATTCTATTTCAAATGTAATTCTGGTTGATTCATTAGATTATAATCTGCTTTTCGTTAGTCAATTATGCTCTATAGGATATAATTGCTTATTTACCAATGTCGATGTGATGTTCTTTAGAAGAAATGATGGTTCAATTGCATTTAAAGGTGTATTAAAGGGAAAGCTTTATCTAGTAGATATTTTGAACGATAATGTTGAACTTGATTCATGTTTACTTGCAAAGACTAACATGAGTTGGCTATGACACTGTCGCCTAGCACATGTGGGAGTGAAGAACCTTCACAACCTTTTAAAGAGCGAGCATGTTTTAGGACTAACACATGTTTCTTTTGAAAAAGACAAGCTCTGTGCAGCCCGTCAAGCAGGAAAGCAGGTTGGCTCGAGTCATCATTCGAAGAACATCATGACGACATCAAGACCATTGTAGCTTCTACATATAGAGCTTTGCAGTCTCGTTGCTTATCTTAGCATCGACATGAGTAAGCATGGTCTTGTTATTGTTGATGACTATATACGCTTCACTAGGTATTTTCTTGCAGGTTAAAAGTGAAACCCAAGAGCCAAGCGATTTTTAAAGGAGAGCTCAAAATGAGTTCAACTTGAGGTTCAAAAAAGATTCAAAGCAACAATAGCACGAAGTTCAAGAACTTGTAGGTAGAAGATTACCTTGAGCAGGTGTTGACGCCTTTTCGGAGCGCCAAACACTCAACAAGAACCGTGGCGGTGCCTTCTGCACAGGGGCGGACGGTCCGCGCGTAGGGGCCGGACGGTCCACGGCCTGGTGCGAGGCGCGGTGGTGCTCTCTGCGCAAGGGCGGACTGTCTGCGGCCTGGGGCCGGACGGTCCGCGGCCTGATGCGCGGCTAGGGCTCCTGCCTGACGGCTGGACGGTCCGCGCGTACGCAGGGACGGCGGAAGATCGCCGACGGCGCCTGGATCTCGCTCCCGGGAGGGACCCCATCGGGGAGTAGAGATCCTAGGTGGTGTCTAGGCTCGGGTAGACCAACCTAGACTCCTCTAATCGACGTAGAGTCGAGGAGAGGCGGAGAATTTGGGGATTGGAAGACTAAACCTAAACTAGACTAGAACTACTCCTAAGATAAAATGCGAAATAGAAGTTGTATTGATTCGATTGATGATTACAAATCGGCCATATACCTCTCTATTTATAGAGGAGGGGGGCTGGACCCTTTACAAACTAATTCCCGAGCTTATCCCGCGATTTTAGCTAACAACCGTAGCACAAAACTCGGAACCCTAATCTGCTCTGCGCACGCGCGGACCGTCCGGCCCACAGGCGCGGACCGTCCGGACCGCGGACCGTCCGGCCTCAGGGCCGGACAGTCCGCCGGCTCATTTCTGGTTCGAACATATGCCCCCCTGCCTTTTGGTGGAGCTGGGCGAACCAAAAGCAACTAACTCGATGTGAACACATCGGTTTTCTTAGGCATCTTGCCACATACTAGGATGGTACTGTTTGAGGAAACGCCCATTCAAAGCTTTAGGTAAATCCTTGCCTTGTAATGTTTGTAGTAAATAAGCGTTACCAGACATCACCTGTTTCACTTTATAAGGACCCTCCCAGCTTGGCGACCATTTCCCGAACTTTCGGTCTTTATTCCTTAGAGGCAGAATGGTCTTCCACACCAGGTCTCCTACTTGAAATGATTTTGCTTTGACCTTCTTGTTGTAGGCCCTGGCTACCATGATCTTGTCCTTTTCTATTGCTCCCAAAGCTATCATCCTCTTGTCAGTCACCTCATCAATATTATCCATCATTGAATTATAATATTCAGTAGCAGTTAGATCATTTTGTCTGGCAAACCTGACAGCATTCAAACTTATTTCCACAGGTAACACTGCTTCCTGCCCATAGACAAGCTCAAAAGGAGATACTTTAGTAGCACTATGTTTAGATATTCTATGAGCCCATAAAGCTTCAGACAAAATCTTATGCCAATGTTTAGGATTATCAGATACCTTCTTCTTTATCAAATTAATCAACGTCCTATTACTAGACTCGGCCTGTCCATTGGCCTGAGCATAATATGGAGACGAATTAAGCAGCTTAATTCTGTATAATTCAGCAAATTCACGTACCTCCTTTGACATAAAAGAAGTACCTTGATCTGTAGTCAAGGTCTGGGGAATGCCGAATCTATGAATAATATGCTCAGTTATGAAATCAATTACCTCCTTGTGCGTCATGTTCTTTAGAGCAACGGCTTCAGTCCATTTGGTGAAATAGTCAGTGGCAACTAACACAAACCGATGCCCCTTTGATGATGAAGGATGAATTTCTCCAATAAAGTCTAATCCCCATCCTCTGAACGGCCAAGGCTTGATGATAGGATGTAATTCGGCTGCAGGGACCAACTGTAGGTCACCGAATTTTTGACACACTTGGCAACCCTTGTAGTACTTGAAACAATCAGCTATCATACTAGGCCAATAAAAACCAGACCTTCGCAACAACCACTTCATCTTTGGAGCTGATTGATGGGTACCACAAATTCCTTCATGTACTTCGGCCATGGCTAATATAGCTTCATCTGGGCTCAAGCACTTAAGCAGGACATCATTAACCGTTCGGCGGTAAAGTTCATCACTCATCAAAACATACTTGAAAGCTGTTCGCCGAATGTTCTTATCTGTCCTGATATTGGGATTTTGCAAATAATTAAGTATAGGTGTCCTCCAATCACTTGCATCGGCTTCATTGTCAGCCGAATCGATTAAGAGAACATTTCTGGTAACCTCGGACGGTCCGGCGTCATCACGCGGACGGTCCGCGACCTGGGAATTTGGCTCTGCACTGGTTATCAGATTTTCAGTTTTGTGAAATTTCCCTCTCTTTATCCGATAACCTGATGCATCTTGTGCCAAATCGTTAGCTCTATGATTCTCAACTCTAGAGACATGCCGAATACTGAATTCGTCAAAAGAATGGATTATGCTCCAACATTTCTCAAGATAACTATTTAGAGTACCATCAAGACATTGATATTCTTCTAACACTTGTTGGACAACCAGCTGAGAATCACCAAATACCTTCACATGTTTTACTCCCATACTATTTAAAAGTTCTAAACCGAATAGAAGGGCCTCATATTCAGCTTGATTATTAGTGCAATAAGTTTTCAATCGGCTAGAGAAGTCAAAGGAGACATTACTTGGTGAAACAAGCACAATGCCAATTCCTTGCCCTTCATTGCAAACCGATCCATCAAAATATAAAGTCCAAGGAGTAATAGTGAGGTATGACATGTCTAGTTCATGAATATCATTAACCCGATGTTCTACAATAAAATCCGCTACGACTTGGCCTTTCATAGATTTCAATGGTTCATAGGCCAAGTCATATTCTATGAGTGCATAAGCCCACTTACCAATTCTACCACTCATAATTGGGTTATGCAACATGTATTTGATTACATCGGCTTGACCAGAAACAGTGCAATGACTAGACAGTAAATAACATCTACATTTGGTGCATGCATAAAACAAGCATAAGCATAACTTTTCAATAAAAGTGTACCTTGTTTCAGCATCCACCAACCTTCGGCTTAGATATGTCACCACATGCTCCTTCCCATCAGTTTCTTGTGTCAGAACAGCCCCAATAACCTTGTCTTCAGCTGCAATGTATAATCTGAATGGTGCTCCTACTTGTGGTGCTTTTAACACGGGAGCCGAAGACAAGTATTTTTTAATGAGATCAAATGCTTCCTGCTGCTCTGCCCCCCAAGTGAATTCAGCATCATTCTTAAGCCGAAGGATAGGGGTGAAGGCATCAGTCTTCCCGGCTAGGTTAGAAATAAACCTTCGTAAATAATTCACCTTGCCGAGAAACCTCTGCACTTCGACCTTACAAGTTGGAGGCCCCACATTCCGAATAGACTTGATTCGGTCAGGGTCTATTTCTATACCATGTTCATGGATGACAAATCCTAAAAACTTACCAGCCGACACTCCAAAAGCACATTTACGTGGGTTCATTTTTAAACCATACCGATGCATTTTATCAAAGGCTTTGCGCAAATCAGCTATATGAGAACTAAACTTAGCCGATTTGACTACAATATCATCAATGTAGACTTCCACAGTGTTTCCTAACAACTCATGGAAGATCAGATTCATAGCCCTCTGATAAGTAGCACCAGCATTTTTAAGACCGAATGTCATGACAACCCATTCAAATAAACCAATGAAGCCTGGACATATAAAGGCCGTTTTAGACGCATCTTCTTCGGCCATGAAAATCTGATTATATCCGGCATTACCATCAAGGAAGCTAATAATTCTATTTCCTGATGCATTATTGATTAATGTGTCGGCTATGGGTATGGGATATTCATCTTTAGGAGTTGCTTTATTTAAATTACGAAAATCAATGCATACTCTAAGTTTACCTGACTCCTTCTTCTCCACCGGCACAATATTGGAGACCCACTCTGCGTATCTGCAAGGTCTAATAAAATTAGCTTCTAGCAGCCGGTGGATTTCGTCCTTGATCCGTGGGAGAAGATCTGGACGAAACGTTCTAGCTTTCTGCTTGAAAGGTCTGAAACCAGACTTAATGGGCAGCCGATGTTCGACAATCTCTCGGCTTAGTCCAGGCATTTCAGTGTAATTCCAAGCAAAACAATCTGAATATTCCTTCAATAGACCGATCATCTCATTTCTAGAATCGGTCTCCAGGGTCTTGTTTACAAAAGTCGGCCTTGGAGTTTTACCATTTCCTATGTCAATCTCCTCCAAAGGATCAGCTGATGTAAACCCCTGTCCTAGTTTATCAAGATCTCTGAATTCCTCTATCATGTCCCCCACAGAGGAATCAGATGATCTTTGTGTGATGGCGGACTTTCCGGTCTCGGGGACCGGATCATCCGTAATACTATCTTTTCGCTGTGGTAGATGTTCGGTCTTAAAGTCCGAACTGTTCTGTGATAGACCAGACCATCCGGCTTTGAGGGCCGAATTGTCCGTGATCAAAGACTCATGAACTTTGTGTGTATTCATCGTTTAAACTCTATTTAGGATTCAGCCGATTCTCTATCGGCTCTAGCATTATAGGAATGAAACCTTTCTTATCTATACTTATGAACTGATAATCAGAAAAATCTACCCCTGTGAGACATGTAGCAGTCTCATAAGTCCAGAGTACAGGGGCATCGGCCACAGCGATGCAGGCCGATACATCAGCATGTACTTGTTCTACCTCATCGCCTACCCATTGTATTAGCATTTGATGTAATGTAGAAGGTATACATTGATTGGCATGAATTCAATCTCTGCCTAGAATTAAACTGTAATTCCCTTCTACATCAGCGACGAAGAATGCAGCAGCAAGGGTCTTAGTCCCGATGGTTAATTCAACGGACGTGACTCCCCTGGCTTTAATCGAACTATCCCCAACACCGCTGAGGGTCATGTTGGTTTTGACAAGTTCGTCATCTTGTTTACCTAATTTTCTGTATAATGAATAAGGCATTAGATTTACAGCCGCCCCTCCATCCACCAACATCTTAGCAATCGGTATTCCATCGATGTGACCGCGCACGAAGAGCGGCTTTAAATGATTTACCGATTCCTTTGGTTTAGTAAAGGCGGCTTCTTTACATCCATACCTGGGCATTCTGGAGAAGCCTCGTAGTCGACCAGGTCTTCTCCTAGCAGGTCGTCCTCTTCCATTGATGTTGTCGTGTTGTTGGAGGCTTCCTGATGAACGGCGGACGGTCCGCACGCGGGGGCCGGACGGTCCGCGCCTGGTGCAGGTCGTCCAGAGCCTTCCTAGTGAACGGCGGACGGTCCGTGCGTGGGGGCCGGACGGTCCGCACCTGGTGCAGGTTGACTTTCTATTTCTGTGGCCGTTTGTTTTTTCTCAACGGCCTTCGGTCTCCATTTCTTTTGCGGTGGCGGGTATAGTGGATGTGTGTCATTAAATGTCTTTTCCGCCTCCTTCTCCTGGCTCTCCTGTTGGGGGCCTTCGTCCTCCGAAGGTCCTTAAAAACATGATTTGACAATGTTTTCCAAGTGGATTATGTGAACAGGTATCTTCGGACTCAGAATTATGAACATAAAGCACGGTCAGGACGAAGCCTGAACCAGACGAAGGACGAGCTGATTACCAAGCTCTACGAAGGTACACAGCCGAAGCTGTGTGCAAGGAAGCTTCGTCGCGATAGCGGAAAGGGGAACCGACTTAAAGATGAAAAGACTACGTGGGCCTTGACAGATTTCCATAAGTCATTAACAAATGTAATGGACATGGATGTAATTTTACGTGGGCTGCGTCCCGCGTCTATAAATAGATGAACAGTACTCCCGTACTGTTCACGCTGACTTGGCATTGGCATTTGCGTCACGCTTGTACTTTTTACCTTCTCTCAAGACCGAAGGTACATTTGTAATTTGTAATCATTTCTATTTCTCTGTGTTAATAAAATAGAAATGATTCTATGATTTATATTTCATGTTTTGTATGAATCCTTCGTTATTACTTGTTATATTTACGAAGGTATGTCTCTTGTGACCTTCGTCCAGAACTCATTATTCCCGAAGGGGAATAATGTTTGGTAGGACGAAGGGCCTTAACATTTAACACTTTTTATGTTGCCTTGTTCTTAATCCGAAGCATTTGAGAACAAGTCCCCAACATTGGCGCCCACCTCCGGTGAACTCACTTCCACTTCGAGTTTTTTTGAACACCTTCGGAAGCTGTAGATCTTCGCTATGGCACCGAAGAAAGCTTCAGCGGCTGGGGCTTCAGCACTGCAACCGCTGGACCACAACCAGGACACCGTCTCTCTTCGGGAGGCTCGAAGCCAGAAGAGAAAGGCCGTCAGCCCGACACTTCAGGAGGAAGAGCTAGACCAAGAAATCAGGGATATGGAGATTCTACATCAACAGGTGCAAAGGAAGAAGGAGAAGATGGCCCGGCTAGCTGAGTTGCAACGACAGATAGACGAAGCCTCTGAGGAAGTCCGCCATCTTACCCATGATGAGCAAAACAGAAGGCCTCAGCAGAAAGACCTTCATCAGGAGGACTTCGTCAACGAAGATGACTGGTATGACAATTTCCATCAGGGAAATTTTGTTTTCGATGATGCTTCTCCTTTGTCCGCTGAGCTGCAGGCTACACCTTGGCCTTCATCCTATAAGCCACCCCAGCTTCCCATGTTCGACGGTCACTCAGACCCGAAGCAGTTCTTGATGAGCTACGAAGCAACAGTGTCTTCGTATGGGGGCAATGCTGCAGTCATGGCAAAGTCTTTCGTTATGGCCATCAGGAGTGTTGCTCAGACCTGGTATTCCTCCCTTCGGCCAGGAACGATCACTTCATGGCAAAAGCTAAAGGATATGTTACTGACCAGCTTTCAAGGATTTCAGACGAAGCCGGTCACAGCTCAAGCCTTGTTCCAGTGCATTCAGGATCATGAAGAATACCTTCAGGCGTATGTCCGAAGGTTCTTACGTTTGAGGGCGCAGGCACCAACTGTGCCCAATGAAATTGTTATCGAAGCCATGATCAAGGGGCTTCGTCCTGGGCCTGCAGCTCAATACTTTGCTAGAAAGCCGCCTCAGACCCTGGAGAAACTGCTCCAAAAGATGGATGAGTACATTCGTGCTGACAATGACTTTCGCCAAAGAAGGGAGGAGGCCTTCAGATTTTCTGAAATGACCAGGGGCTTCGGAGGAAGATACTACCCGCGGCATGTCCGGTCCATCCATAGCTCCACTCAGAATGATGATAAGGGGAGTCAGCAGAGCAGACCGCAGTGCTCCTCACAGGCTTCGGGGCAACAACAAGCTTCCTTCCGGCCACCAGCTCCGAGAGGCAGAGGCGCCAGGGGCTTCGGCGGAAGATTCGGAGATCAACCAAGGAAATTGTTTTGCTTGTTCTGTGGAGAAAACAAGGGCCATACCACCAGGACGTGCTATATTACAATCCAGAAGCAAAAGGAGATAGCCGAAGCTGCATCTCAACAAGTTCAGCCGAAGCAGGTCATGCATACTGCTTCGTATCATCCGCCTTACATCCCACAATACATAGACAACCACCCTGCAGCTTCTGTAGCTTCGGCAAGTCAACCTCAAGCTTCCTGGCAACAGCCCCCGCCTCCACCTCCATTGCAACAGGGTCAACAGCCAGAAGGGAGTCAATATGCTCCACATCAAAGGGACTTCAGAGAACAATCCGAAGCTCGCACAGTCAACAGCACTGTGCCAGAGTCGAAGCACATTTATTAACACATATCCTACCTTTGATAGCAGTCTTTTCCATTCAGATTCTATTCTCTGTAGCAAAAAACATTGATAGTTTCCATGTAATAATTTCGCTGTTTTCCACGAGGAAAATCTATTTTCTCCACAGGCTTAAGTTGATGAAGTTTTTGTGTTAACAAGGAGGACCTTCGAAGTATTAAAAATCCTTCGGAGTAACAGAAAGTCGTTCTAAGGAACGCAGAGTAAGTTCATGAAGTCACAAAAAGCCGTTCCAAAGGGAACGCAGTGTAAGTTTTCTGCTCAAAAGTCGTTCCTAAAGGAATGCAGAGCTTACAGCGAAAAGTCAACGCTGATACCGTCTAAGTAAAAGACGAAGAAGCTCCAAAGACGTTCCTAAGGGAATGCAGAGCTTATACCGTCTAAGTAAAAGGCGAAGAAGCTCCAAAGACGTTCCTAAGGGAATGCAGAGCTTACGAATAAATTTTGTGTGTATCTTCGGAACAAATGTCATTTGCATAACATAACATCATCACATCATCTTGCATAGCATAAGCATCATACATCATATTGCATTTTGCAAGAGAAAGGTACACAGTATCAACCTTCGAAAGGATGCTTTGAGAAAGCAATATCGAAATTGTATAGATTCGGAATACAGCTTCGGAGAATATTTTTACGAAGCATGGACAAGCTTCATCAGAGCAATATTGAAATTGTATAGCTTCGGAGAATGTTTTCATGAAGTATGAACGTGTTTCATCAGAATAATTTTAACGGAGAATGTCTTCTTCACGAAGCATGAAAAGAAGGGAAGGTGTTTTTTCGCCAAAGGCTCAAAAAGGTATGTATGTAGAGTTTCATGCATCGTAAAGAATTGAATAATGAAAAGAAACTTGTATATTACATTAAAATGTACAAAATGTTACATAGATCACAATTTAAATGTTTTTTCTAATAGCATTTAGTCTTCTCTTAGTACTGCTTCGGCGACCTCATTTAGAAGTTGATCAACAACCTTATCCATGATAGCTTCGGCCATTTGTTTAATCTCGTCATCTCCTTTTGTGTGGGGATCGGCAGTCGATTCAGCAGCTTCTGAGGGAAGAGAACATTTCTTCATTACTATTACAAATTGCGAGCAAAGTTTGAAATAAAATTACAACACGATAAGAACGACTAATTAATACCTAATTGCCTTTCGGGCTCTGAACTTTTTTCGACAGCTTCTGCCACTTTCCTAGCATCATGGATGCCTTTTTCGCTCCTTTGGATGATTTCTTGCGCCATTCCTCGGCCGCCGTCGTTCCAGATATCAGTAAAAAATTTGCCACCAACCACGCTTGCTTCGGCTGAGGGGTCCTTGATGTCTTCGGAAGATAAGGCAGCTTCGGACTGAGCTAAAAATTTTACATGCCCGCAACCTTTCTTCTCTAAGACAGAAGCAATTCCTCTGGCGCCCGAAAAAGCGCAGATGTCGCCACGACTGCTCAGGATCTCCTCGAAGGCCTCTGCTTCGTGACTAATCCATTCCAGTGGACCTTCGGGATTGCCTCGAGAGAAATTCTCTTCGCTGGAAAAGGCGCCCACGCTGGCGAAGCTGGTTTTAATTTTATTCACGCATTCTACAGATTTAACATAACAGTTCCTCTGAGAAGCACGAAGCTCTTTAACACTTAGCTCCAATTTGCTGACCATATAATCACTGAGTTCTCGTTTTGTTTCTTCAAGCACGCGTTCCTCTTTGGCTCTAGCCAGCTGTTTTTGAAGATCTTTAATTTCACGTCTTTGGGCTTCGGCTTGGGTTTTTGAAGCAGCTTCGTCTTTCTTTACTTTATCTACCAGTGTAAGCAGAATCTTATCCTTTTCCAGAGCTTCGTTTCTTAGCTTGATAACTTCGGAGCGTAAGTTGTTAAACGCAATGTCGTAGCTTTCATCTTCGGCGCTTTTTTGGGCTCTTAATGCGTTGCTCAGAATCAAGCCCTATATGAAAAAGAATCCATATAAGAATAAAGGAATGAGTTACGCATTAAAAAGTTTTTTCAAATGCTTAATTTCCATACCTTTAGGCTATTATATGCAAGACTGTCTGCGAGATCCTCTTTTGTCATGGCGCATAATCCAGCTTCGAGCTTCGGGAACCCCATGCTTCTAGCCATTTCCCGGCACACGGATAATTCTTTATTGTCTGGGAGGCAATACAGGAAATCATCTTCGTTTGTCCCATTAAATATCACTGCCCCCTTCGGATACTTCAACTCTTTCGCATAGTGATTCGCTTCATAGATCTCTTCTTCAGACAGTTTCTTCCCCGAAGCATGTCGCACGATGTAATCGTGTATGCCGGAGGGAGCTTCGGGGGCGGCAGTGTCAATTTCTTCAACTAAAGATGGTTCTGATATTTTCTCGGATTGTTCCTTAGCGGGCTCTGAAGGCCCAGCTTCGGCTTCAGCTTCAGCTTCAGCTTGTTGTTTCGAAGCTTCAGTAGATGCTTCGGCGAGTTCAACAGACTCCTTTGCGGTTGTGCTTGAAGACTTAATTGTCTCCAAGACATCCAGTACGTTCACCATTCTTTTTCTTCTTGGAGTCACCAATGGGCCCTTTTGATTTTTTGTTGATTCAACGTTTGCTGAAGGACTTAAGATTTCTGATGTTTTTGGCCTTTCAGTCTTCGGTTTTTCTATTGTTGAAGGCGCTTCAGCTTTTTCTTCTGTCTTCGGCACTGGAGCTGGTTCTGTAGCTTCAGAGGCCAAAGAAGCTTCACCAATAAATTCTGGCACTGTGGCCGGCTCAATAAAGCGCGTTCGATGGGTGAGCACCTTCATCTTTTTCCTTTGAGGCGCTGGCTCACTAGGGGCACTCGTGGTAGCTTCTGTCGCAGGAGAAGTATTTTTCCTTTTGCGACTCAATACCGGATAGTGATAGTCAGGGTACATAAACCCGACTGCGTCAAACACACGGTTGAGCCTTTTCTTTTTTCGGCCTCCGAAGGCTGCTGATAGCGCAGTATTTTCGGCCTTCGAATATGCCCCAAGTAGTTCATCACTTAATGTTTCAATGCTTTTCAGCCAGTCATCATCAGGTTCAACAAATTTATCTGCATATTTGAATGTGTATTTCAGTCTGACCAGTCCGCCTTTGTCGGACTCTTTAATGGTCTCCTTCGGCATTTCCCACTTTTCTGCATGTGGCCATACCCTGAAGGCAATGTGCTCTTGGACCAAGTCCCTTGTCCCAATGAAAGAGCAGACTATGCCGAAGGCTCTCTGGCATTCCTCGGCTGCTTCGTCCATTTCAACCTTCGGCCTTCGAAGTCCGAAGCGTTGCCAGATGGGGCGCATAATGATACTCTTGACATTTTCTTGCGCTGTTAAGTCATTTTTTACGTAGAACCATTCAGTCATCCAGGCTCCGGGCCATCTCTTCCGAAAGGTTGGCACAGGGCGGCTTGACCCGGAGCGGGCACCGAAGCTGTAGCACCCAAAATTATTGTGATATTGTTCTTTTCCCCACGGCTTCGTCTCATATAACAATTCATGAATGTTGCAAAAACTTTCAGCATTTGGTTCTAAACCTTGGCTTCTTGCAGCCCAGACAAACATCCCCATTCTTATGATAGCTTCGGGAGTAAGTTGATGAAGGTAGACTTGAAATGTTTTCAGTACCTCAACAACGAAGTTGCTCAGGGGGAATCAAAGCCCAGCCTTGAGAAAGCTTCGGAAGACTACAACTTCATCTTCTTCAGGGGTGGGAGAAGTCTTTTCTCCAGCGTCAGCCCTCACAATAGATATATCTCGAAAATACCGCCCCCTCATATTATCAATATGATTCTGCTTGATAGTGGTCTTCCCGAAAACCGTGTGACTTGGCCGCCATGGTCGATCTTCGGCCTCTTCTCCACCACTTTCTACATCATAGCTGTCGCTGTCATCAGTATCTTCGGACAAACCTTCGAGAATCTCTTTGGTGATTTTCTCTGTATTGGTCTCCGCCATCGCAATCAGAAAACCCAGATTCTTCTCTTCCTCGAGACTCAGCTTCGTATCAGCAGGAATCTTCTTACCTTCAGACATCTTCGGAAACGCTGAAAAACTGCTCTCGAGGCCGAAGCGTCAAAATCAAAAAGACCAGCAAATCTTAAAGCACAAGAGCTAAAAATTTAGTAGATCGAAGCAGATGGCAGGTGTGCGTACCAAATGAGTTCGCGATGTGATCTTATTTATACGCCCAGGGCGTTGAAAATTGAAAGACCCCGCTTGTCAGTGGATGTTGCTATTCTAGCAAAGGGAAGGTGTTTTTTCGGACCTTCGGCTCAAGGCCTTCGTCCAAATCGCAATCTGAATTTAATACTAAATTAATATTGCGAGGGGCTACTGTTGGGGGCCTTCGTCCTCCGAAGGTCCTCAAAAACATGATTTGACAATGTTTTCCAAGTGGATTATGTGAACAGGTATCTTCGGACTCAGAATTATGAACATAAAGCACGGTCAGGACGAAGCCTGAACCAGACGAAGGACGAGCTGATTACCAAGCTCTACGAAGGTACACAGCCGAAGCTGTGTGCAAGGAAGCTTCGTCGCGATAGCGGAAAGGGGAACCGACTTAAAGATGAAAAGACTACGTGGGCCTTGACAGATTTCCATAAGTCATTAACAAATGTAATGGACATGGATGTAATTTTACGTGGGCTGCGTCCCGCGTCTATAAATAGATGAACAGTACTCCCGTACTGTTCACGCTGACTTGGCATTGGCATTTGCGTCACGCTTGTACTTTTTACCTTCTCTCAAGACCGAAGGTACATTTGTAATTTGTAATCATTTCTATTTCTCTGTGTTAATAAAATAGAAATGATTCTATGATTTATATTTCATGTTTTGTATGAATCCTTCGTTATTACTTGTTATATTTACGAAGGTATGTCTCTTGTGACCTTCGTCCAGAACTCATTATTCCCGAAGGGGAATAATGTTTGGTAGGACGAAGGGCCTTAACATTTAACACTTTTTATGTTGCCTTGTTCTTAATCCGAAGCATTTGAGAACAAGTCCCCAACATCTCCTTTGCTCTTAGGCGCTGTAATTTTCTCTTTTGGGATCGTGTCAATCCCGCTGGGCACCATCGAGGCATGGAGTACTTTGGATAGGCTGTTTTGATGGTAGCCATATCCTTTTCGGTTGTGTTGGCCGATTCACCGAAAATCACCGGCCCTTTATTGTCTCCCTGTATGACAACATCTGCAGTACCTATTTTGATAATGTCCTTTTTTGTTGTTCTTTGAGTTGCTACAGGCATATGCCCCCCTGCCGAATTGGTCGGCCTTGAAGGCCGAGTAGTCCGGCAATCCTGTTGGGTTTGTGCCTGGTGACCGGATTGAGCAGTGCTCAATCGGTCTTGTACCGGTGGCGTCAACCTGTCAAAAACAGATGTTTGGGGTGCCCCCCAGGCGGGGTACTGTGGCATCCCAAATGGATATGGTGGCATGCCCCACATTTTATTTGGGACATATGGCGGAGGTAAATATGTGTATGGATATGGCATAGGTGGATATGGAGGTGGAGGTGTCCATGCAGGTAAGTTAGGTCTCACTTGTATAGTATGACCTTTCATTTTTTCCGATTGGTGGGGTGGTCCAATCGGCCTGACCTGGCGCTGCTCATGAATGGGTGAGCGGGGTCGCTTTGCTGGCCGGTCACTGGGGCCGGCCTTCTTTTTTACGTATTTAAACAATAATTGATCAAAAGTTGGGCCGGCTTTAACCAACCGACCAGCTGCCTTGAATGTATTTGTTTTCCACGTACCTATCTCTGGTCGTCGTGGTTTGAAAGTGCGTGGTCGTTGTAAGTCCTGAGTACGGCCGGACCGTCCGCCGGAGCTCTCCGGACCGTCCGGTGGGGTCCCAGACCGTCCGCGCCTACGTGCCGGACCGTCCGGGATACGCAGCACGGGTTCCTGCATCTGTCTCCCTGTCTGCGCTTGCCCCCCAGTACTGGAGGCTGTGATGGTCACCTTTAGGGTCTCCCCTCCATCGGGAGTCTTCTCGGCTACCACTTTCCTGCAAGAAACTTTATGATCCTCATCGGCCTTTTTAGAATTGCCGATGATTGCCTCTTTGCCTTTGCCTTTATCGGCCGTGTTTGGCCGAACCAGGACTTTCTTGCCCTCAAAGTCGATCACGTTCATTGGAAAGGGCTCTGTATCCACCTGTATTTCCTGAAATTTCAATCGTCCCTCATTAATGGCCGATTGAATCTGTCGTCGGAATACATTACAATCATTAGTGGCATGAGAAAATGAGTTATGCCACTTGCAGTATGCACGACGTTTTAGCTCGTCGGCGGATGGAACAGTGTGATTTATTTTAATATTGCCATTTTTGAGTAATTCGTCAAATATTTTATCACATTTACCAACATTAAATGTAAACTTAACCTCCTCTTGCCGTTTCTTTTGAACCGGCTGCAAGGAGGAACAAGCCGAAGATTTGGCCTGTTTTGGCCAAACCATTTCAGCAGCATACACCTCTGCTGATTCGTCATCTGAGCTACTTTGGTCGTATTCTACTATATGTACGTTGTGACGCATTGTTTTAGCAGTTTCTTTGCTCTGGCTTTCGCAAGCCAAAGCCCTCTGGTGTAACTGTGCTAGTGTAAAAAATTGGATGCCTTCTAATCTCTCTTTTAAATAATATCGTAGATCGTTAAAGGCTAATCCTACTAGCTGTTTTTCTGCTAAATGAATTTGAAAGCATCGGTTTCTTGTATCGCGGAATCTCCGGATGTAATCATTAACCGATTCGTCTTTTGTCTGTCGCAATGACACTAAATCTACCAAATCCAATTCATAATCACCAGAGAAAAATGATCATGAAATTTTTGTTCTAGATCCCCCCATGATGAAATGGAATTAGGAGGTAAAGTGGCATACCATGCAAACGCGGTTCCTGTTAGCGATAATGAAAATAAACGCACGCGAAATGCCTCTGTGTCTGCCAATTCTCCCAATTGTGCTAAGAACTGGCCTATATGTTCACGCGTGTTTTTCCCTTGATCACCCGAAAATTTCGCGAATTCGGGTATTCTAGTTCCCTGTGGGTACGGGTGGTAATCAAATCGGCTGTCATAAGGTTTCCGATATGATTGCCCCCCAGGGACCATGCTTACTCCGAGCTTATCTCGGAACGCCCCGGCTATTTCTTCCCTTACTATCTCAATGGCAGCCGGTGCGAGACCACCGGCTCTCTGGTCAAACATAGGTGGGGTTGGCTGGATATTAGCATGTTGTCTTTCCCCCCATTGGTTTGAGCTACGTGGTGCATTTCCATTTGCCCTATATGGCTCATAGGTTTGATCGTTTCTTTCCGGCCTTTTAGGTGGGGCCAGAAAGCTTTCCTGGGCTCTGGATTCTGAATTAATGGGCTGGTGCATTGCATAATGTGATGGGAAGTGTTGCTGGGACGGGCGAGGATTCAGGTAATAATCCTCCTCAAAAGACTCATGCGCGGACTGTCCGGATATGTACCCGGACCGTCCGTGGTCATATGCGGACCGTCCGTCATTGTATGCGGACCGTCCGACTGGGTAATTTGGGTTCTGTGTCATATGTGGTGGCTCGGGCGCATATCTAGGTAACTCATTAAAAATAGGCCCGACTGCTGTTGGCCCGGACGGTCCGCGCTCACGTGCGGACGGTCCGGGCATGTGCAGATCGGCTGGTTTGCTGCCGATTTGCGGTTGCTTAGGATATGTGTCCATCGGCATCCCATAAAGGGGTTGTGACTGGTCGTGACAACCTGTAGCCGATGTGTTACGCGCGTTATCTCCTAACTCAACCTCGTGCGAAGGAAAATTTGCGGTACTAGATTTATCAAATGCACGTACTAGTCTCTTAAGATCGCTTTGCATACCCCCTATGATGTTCTGCATTTGTTCACGCTGATCTTCTACATAATTTCTAAGAGATTGCAGATCGTTGGTATTACTTACATTGGGGATATCTGGCGTGGGTTGGAGCGAAGCCGGATCTGTCGCCCGATGTCGGACGACCTTGTTGTTCCTGTCCACTTTGAAGTTGGCCAAGAACTTTGCTTTCGCCTCCTGGATCATCCGCTCCTTGTGCTCCTCAAACTGGAGCTGCTCGTCAGCCGGCAAGGTTTCCCAAGTCGGTTCTATGATGTTGCTTAGAGAAATATCAGAGCTATCCTTTGAACCGGCCATTGAGGGCCGATCTGATGAACTTAGATGTGTTGTCCCCAGCGGAGTCGCCAAAAAGTATGTTGACGCCTTTTCGGAGCGCCAAACACTCAACAAGAACCGTGGCGGTGCCTTCTGCACAGGGGCGGACGGTCCGCGCGCAGGGGCCGGACGGTCCGCGGCCTGGTGCGAGGCGCGGTGGTGCTCTCTGCGCAAGGGCGGACTGTCCGCTGCCTGGGGCCGGACGGTCCGCGGCCTGATGCGCGGCTAGGGCTCCTGCCTGACGGCCGGACGGTCCGCGCCCTGGGGCCGGACGGTCCGCGCGTACGCAGGGACGTCGGAAGATCGCCGACGGCGCCTGGATCTCGCTCCCGGGAGGGACCCCGTCGGGGAGTAGAGATCCTAGGTTGTGTCTAGGCTCGGGTAGACCGACCTAGACTCCTCTAATCGACGTAGAGTCGAGGAGAGGCGGAGAATTTGGGGATTGGAAGACTAAACCTAAACTAGACTAGAACTACTCCTAAGATAAAATGCGAAATAGAAGTTGTATTGATTCGATTGGTGATTACAAATCGGCCGTATACCTCTCTATTTATAGAGGAGGGGGGCTGGACCCTTTACAAACTAATTCCCGAGCTTATCCCGCGATTTTAGCTAACAACCGTAGCACAAAACTCGGAACCCTAATCTGCTCTGCGCACGCGCGGACCGTCCGGCCCACAGGCGCGGACCATCCGGACCGCGGACCGTCCGGCCTCAGGGCCGGACAGTCCGCCGGCTCATTTCTGGTTCGAACAGCAGGAAGACATCAAGCACGGGTTCTCTGTCCCTTACACATCACAACAGTTGATCATCAAGCTTCTCTAGTTCCTTAATTAGTCCAAGCCTCTATGCTCCATACCTATGCGCTATAAACCAAGAGACATTTGGCACACACTATAAGCAGTCACATTATGTTTAGTCAACACTAAACCATAGCTGATCACTTTTTTGATAACCACTCATCACACTTGAACAAGGTGGGCATATGTCAACTACATATATTCATATTAGACCAAGTAATCCACACCCTCCACAGCTCGTTGCAGCAGAGACTAGTGTCCATCGAGCAATTTTTAGTCATATTTTCTTTCCTGTTAGAGTTTTAAGAAAGAAATAAGCAAAAAAGAATATCGCATATACACAGCACAGGGTACCAGCTGGAGGGCTCTGGACACACGGAAATTTCCACGCCCTTTCTTGCAAAGGTGGTATAACTCAGGGGCAAGTAAAGAATAAACGGGTGCATGTGGAGAGTAAAATGCCCAGCACACCACAGCATATATGTACTCGGTGGCACACCCTATAAGCAAAGTGAACAGATAGATGGTGGGGGGAGAGAGTGTGCAGGTGCAGCGCTCCTTTCTTTAAAGCATGCATGCATGAGACTGGCCAACCAAGGGTAGCAGCATACGATAGAACTGAGAGGCATCTTCTATCTTTGACAGCTGGTCAAGAGAGGTTGAATAGGCGCAGGAACAGCTAGTGGCACAGCCAGCATTGCACATGACCACTAAATATGCCATGGCCCAACATGACCCTTCCCCTCACATGCATCTGATCAACCAAGATTGTTGCATGTTCCTCCACCACTCTTATTGAAAGGGGTCTGCTTGCTGGATGGATGGGGCGGCAAGGAATGTTAAACTTCTTTTTTTCCCCCGGACCTTTAGTTTCCAGCTGGGATAAAAAAAGATGAAAAAAAAAGGCCATAGCTTTGCTTCCTAGCACAAGTCATCACCTTCCGATCTGATTCTCACTTCCACGATGCCTGCTAGCTGCCTTTTGTCAAGTAGAGGTATTATTCTACCGTTCATATATAAACTACAGGACCGAAGATGGATTTTTGATCTGTCACTCAAGGGCCGATCTTGACTTGTGCACATGTGTACCAGGGCAGACTTTATGAGCTTGTTTGCCAGTACACTGCACGTTTTCCTCTCCCATGAATACGCTTGCAGCAAGGGTTTCAGTACGCTTGCTGAACATGCTCATCTCCACTCCACACGGATCCTGAAAACTGGAAAAGTAAAATCTCTAGTACTATATAAATAAATAAATACATAAAATAAACCTAAAATAATCAGCAACTAGATTGTGCTACACGCTTGCTTTAGGGTTATGTCTTTCTCTTCTCCTAGACAAAATATGCAAATTCGAGAGACGAACTGTATGTATGTTGTGTTGAAAGGCGGCCGGTCAGTCAGCAAAACCATGATGATGATGCCCAGACACGACATCACACAACAGCGAAATGTGTGGACCTCAACTGGCCTTCTTGGGGTGCATCATCAGTGGTCCATCGAAACGAACCCAGTGTCGCGCATTTTGCTGAGACACATAATGCGCAACAAACTATGACGGCAAACCAAAGGCCCCGCTAGCTGCCGGTCTATTTCAATGCCGATGCTGCTTCATTCAGTCATGACCCCACTCAGTGACATGTCACAGATTAAAACTGTGACGTTCAAATGTGTGTAACTGTTACACTTTTCGTTTACGAAATATATGTTCTCTATCTCTCGTCTCATTGGTTGCAAGCACCAACTTATCTTAGACCATCACATGCGTTTACTTTGTTTGATCTTATGTTTATTTGAGTTGCCCGTATGTGGCATATGACATAAGTGGATGTAAAATAAGTTATTTTAAAATTATTAAGGCCTTGTTCGGTTACATGGGATATAATCCCATCATGGATTTAATCCGGGTATGGATTGGGTGAATCCATATCTCACACCCAATCCCATGGTGGGATTAAATCCATCAACAAATCCATGTGACTTTCAAAGCTAGTTATTCTTTTGATCCATGAATTCTAATGTAAACTTGTGCAATATCTCATGGATTTGTTCCATACCTAATGAGCTATGGATAGAATCCATGTCTTCCATAGTTTAAAAAATTCCCAAACCTTTGGGTTATATTCCATGATGGGTTTAACCGAATAAAAAAAATTAAGTATTCATGGATTATTTTGGGGTATGGATTGAGACATGGATTTAATTCCAATCCATGCTAATCCAGAGCGGGATTGGTGTAAACGAACAAAGCCTAACCTGTATCCATCGGTATGCACAAAATTACCGTATCCAGCCTTCCAGGACGCGTCCAGTCTGTGCGTACACGCGCAGCTATCCAATCAAAACATATTTGACTCCTCCTAGTGTTTCATCCAAGCGGATTTACTAATTAAAAAGGGCAACTGAGTGCAATTTGTTTGAGGGGACTCGATCGTAGAGGATATTCTTAGTGAATCCAGGGGTACGACACATTTTCTATGGAGTATTCTTCGTTGACCAAATATAAGCCCTTCTATCATCAATTATTTATCATTGAACTGGAGTGTAGATAAATTCTGTAGTAAATTAATGAGAGACGGTTGTAATCTCCAGCATATCGTGTCTATAGTCGGGTAAAACACTGTTTTGTACTGCTGTTCAAACTTTACTCCCTGTGAACAATACAGTGTATAGTGTAAAATAGTGTTTTGCATAGCTATATACACGATATTTGCTAGAAATAGCCTAACTAATTAAGTAAAGGGCATTGGCAAGAACACAATACTGCTTCTTCGGTCAGATGAAAAAATATTGTGCGATAAAATATTATGTTAGTTGATATTGGAACATTGTTTTAAATTGGCATTGACATTTTAAAGTGATTTACATGTTTTTTTCATGTAATGCATGAGTACATATATGTGTTTTCATATTTACTTAACACGTTTGTGAGAGTGGTATTGTATGGATTAACCTTAAGTAAGTCACTGATTGTTGGTGTGTAGTTGGTCGAGGCGAAACGTGGTCGGAAGCGAAGATGGAAACTAATTTTCGGTACTAAGTTTAGGGAGAAACTGAGGCGAAAAATGGGTTTCAGGACTAAGTTTAGGTAGGAACTATGGTCCTGAGTCAAATATATGGAGCGGGACATTTCGAACTAAGCACCATTACATATGGTGACTGCGCGCGTCGGATTGGGCTTGACCCACGCGACAACTAGCCTGGCTGGCCTAGAGGCACAGCATACGTGACATGGATGACCCAAGAGGGGAGCAGGCAAGACGAAGCATGTGGAAACCGCAGCGCATACCGAAGGATGAGGTGGATCGACCCGAATTATATTGTACTAGGAGTCTGATCTAGGCTTGTAAATATAGGAGAGAGATGGGACACTAGATTAGATCTAATATATTAGATTAATCTAGAGTTTTTTCAAAGATCTTGAGGAAGAAATGTCTAGTGCTTTTGGAGAGCACTTTATACACATACATATTAGAGACTAAAGTGTTGATTATGCAAAATTAATATGGTAATCTCATTCCTCTCGTTTGTTCCTTTATTTGCATGCCTAGTTTTGATCTTAGATTGAATTGTTATTTTTAATTGTTACTGTTGAATTGATTCATGTAGATCATCGCTAGGGTACCTATTTAGTGGCCTGTAAAATTTAGAATATTAATCTTTTATTTTTAGTGCTTAATTCTGAAATTATATCTTAATTAATTCCCGTCATTTTCTAGAACAACAGTATTGTTTTGTTAATAACTTTATATCTAGAAGTTTGATCAATGTGATTCTAGTTGGGTTAGTTGCGTAACTTTATCTAGTTTATACTATTAAATTTGAGTTATGTACTTCGGTCAACATTGTTTTTACTAATGTAACAGTAATCTGTCCAGGTCTATAAAATGCAGTATTTTGGTTAATTAATTAGGAGATGAGATATTTATTTTAAGCTTCTGCAATCATTCACCCTGCTCTACTTGACTATCCTCGCATCATACGACCATACCTTGGGCGCCAAAGTGACGAAGCCCTTGACGATCGAGACCGTTGCGACGATGGAGCCCCCGACACTCAAAGATGGAGAGATGGCGGAGCCCCTAAAGGCCAGAGATGGGACCCCATTAAGTCAGGGCAAAGGTCATTGGCCCTAGTGTAGAAATTTATAGTTGTTTATATAAACCTAGGACATTTTACTGATGTAAGATTAAACATGTTGCTTGCTCAAGTTCTGAGGTTGGGGCCTACATAGAACAAAGATATTTTTGACTCTGGGTTATTTAAAATGTTGGGGGTCTTCACATAATGAAATTTGTCTATAGTAATTAATTTATTAGAGTTTGTCGTTGGACACTCCTAAAGGTATTTAGAAGGGTTTAGCTCAAAGAGTTCGTCCTCATATACATAGAAGTATTTGGGAGAATTTGAGGACGAAAGCAATAATGCGGTTTCTTTAGGGCCTCCAATTTCGACTATGGCACCACATTTTAGGAGGAAGGATAACGCCTCACAGAGGACCTACCATAAGGTTTTGTCTTCAAGGGGGCGCAAATGCTTCAATCCCGTGGTGGTGCACAAAGCGTGATTTACAATGTGTCCACAGAGACTGAGACATGGCTAGCTATCCCTTAGACGGAGAGGGGTGGGGACGGAGGGACCTTGATTTCTATTCTCCAAGGGGGCCTTAGCAAGGATATTGTTGACTAGCTATCGTAGATGGACTTTGATTTATAGGGCTGCTTTAAGCGATGAAGAGTATGCTTCGATATTACATGACTTTATAGAAGCTGATATTATTAAGGACGAACCTAAAAGTCCCAAATAAAGTGGGGTTATGGGTGACTTCATAGTGTGTGTGAGGTCGGATTGATTTGTTTGGGTAATAAAATTGTGTGTTGTTTTCGTTGCTTGGATATGAAACTTGTGAAGGGTGTTAGCCGGTACTCTTAAGCATTTGAAAAATGGTGCTCTTGCGCTTCTTATCAACAATGTCCCTACGAGGAGTTTCGTGAGCTCAATTATTTGTCCCTAAGTGCCATCATTTGGATCAGTATTTGACCTATTTTCATTCATAATTTACTTCTTGAGTGTATTCGATTTCATTGCACCCATGGGCATCTGTGTTCGATACATTTTGCTCCATTAAGTGCCTTCATTTGAATCAATTTTTGTTTGTGCCCTTAGGCATCTTTGTTTGAATCGGTTTATCAAATTGTTTATGCCCTTAGGCATCTTCATTCAAATCAGTTTTTGTTTGTACCGTTAGATGTCTTTGTTCAAAACAGTTTTCGATTTGCTTGCACCCTTAGGCATCTTCTTTTGAATTGGTTTTCGATTCGTTTGCACCCTTAGGCATCTTCGTTTGAATCGGTTCTTAATTCATTTGCAACCTTAGGCATCTTCATTCAAATCGGTTTTGAATTGTTTTTACCCTTAGGTGTTTTTGTTCAAATTGTTTTTTTGATTCATTTGCACCCTTAAGCGTCTTTGTTCGAATCGATTTTTGATTCATTTGTGCCTTTAGGCGTGTTTGTTTGAATCAGTTTTTGATTTGTTCGCACCATTAGGCATCTTCATTTGCCATAACCTACAAGACTTCATGTCTTTGAGGGTGCAATGACCATTAAATTTTCAAATAATAGGCTCGTGTTTGAGCCATTTGACCTTGGAAAGTTATAATTTGTGGGAATTTGCTTAAACTTGAAATATTGCATGGCTTCGCCTCATTAAAAACATCACTTAAGCTACAATTTCTCGTGAGGAAAACAGTGCGGACCCTAGAGTAAAAAGGAAAATAGAGGCCTCGAAAATTGGATTCAAATTTTATGGAAGCAAGAGAAATAGTTGAGGGGTGATAAGACTTGGGACTGTGTTGCTACGATCTTGTCTACCCTTTGTAGGGGAAGCTGTCCATCGGGCATGCCTTATTGAGGCTATTGAAGTGTCGGGTACCTAGGAATGGGCTACCCAAAGTTAGGCCCATAACCTCTCTCTAGCCCATTTGCTAAGCAAGTCTACGTGGTGGGGCGAATGACCAAGTCCTAGCCGAGCGAGTCTACAAGGCGAGGCGAATGACCAAGTTCTCGTCGAGCAAGTTTGCAGGGCGGGGCAAATGACAAGTCCTCACCGAACGAGTTCACGAAGTGGGGCGAGCAAGTCTCCGCCGAGCAAGTCTGCGAGGTAGGGAGAACGACCAAGTTCTCACCAAGCGGAACCGCAAGTAAGGAACCTAGGCCGACACCGATGGCTCACATCAGCCGCGATAAGACGCATCATCACCAAACCACATACAGGCCTCACTGGGACCTCAACACCGAACTCTCCACAGTGACCCATACACCAGAAAGGACAGGACAACACGACATATCAGGTGTATGCCCACGCATGATAGAAGGTGACGCAAGGGCCATGATGGAAGGTGAAGTCGTACTGAACACGATCCTCGACCTCACTGTGAGCATGCTTTGTGGGACCCATCAGGTACTGGTACGTTGACATTAAACAAGCTATAGGGACTCGAACGCTAGACGGATGAAACAGAGCGTCATACCAAGAGTATAGCGGTGCATGGCCCGCCAGAAGGAGCCATGCCATGTGTGATCATACCCCGAGACTGACCCTAGGGGCTCCGCCACGCACTACCACGTGAAACGCCAGCAGTAGAGCTCTCTCTCTCTCTATCTCTTTCTCTCTACTTACTTGGGGCCTTCCTATGGCAACAACCAAACCCAAAGTTTAGCACTTCTGAAGCTTAATGGATCAAGTTGAGGGAAGGCTTTTGTCAATATCTACAATGCTCGCCCATGTAGGAAGACTACAATGTTTTAACTCAGTTCTTTCCTCTATTCCAACCTATACCATGTGCACATTACAATTACCCAAAACAGTGATAAAATATATTGGCGGAGCTAGGAAACATTTTTCCTGGTGGAGAGGCAACACATGTTATAGTAAAGGCATGCCTCTGGTTGCTTGGAGAAAATGCACTAAACCAAAGCTCAAGGGTGGTATGGGCGTGACGGTGTCATTAACCTTAGAGCTCAAAATACAGCTATGTTAATGAAAAATCTAGGCAAATTCTATAGTATAGGTGACATACCTTGGGTCAACCTAATATGGAATACTCACTACACTAATGGCAAAGTGTTGTATCCAACAAATGAAACAAGATCTTTCTAGTGGAAGCACAAAATTTGGCTAAATGACCTTTACAAAGGAGTTTCAAAATGTATTGTTAGAGATGACATCATTGCACTTTTCTGGTTAGACATCTAGAATGATAAGCTACTACAACAAACGTATCCCAAACTCTTCTCTTATGCCAAGAATAAAAACATCTCAATCTCCAAGTTTACTCATCAAAGTCTTTGGAAAAGCACTTCTATTTACCTCTATCTTCACAAACATATCAAGAATTTCAAGGTCTCAACACAATGCTTATCGTAGAACAAACCCTCAACAATTCAAGAGACCAATGGACTTACATATGAGGGACACACAATTTCATCTCAAAGAAAAAGTATCATCTTTCGTATAGAAATGTGCAAACCTCAGATCACTTGTTTGGATCTGGAAATCCAAGTGCTACAATAAGATAAGAGTTTTTGTCTGGCTACTCCTTATGGGTAGGCTTCACACACACAACATTCTAAGAAAAAACTGTCAGCTTGATAACAATAACATAGTTTGTGTTCTTTGTGATATCAGGAGGGAGGAGACAACTTATCACCTATTTTTTGCTTGTCCATTCTCTCAAAATTGTTGGGCTTTTGGAATTCATTAGCAGTTTCATTGTGATTTCAATGACATAATAAAGAGAGCATGTCACCTGACTTAACAACCTTTCTTCATGGAGCTAATGATCATTGGGGATTAGGCGATCTAGAAGTAATGCAATGGACTCATCTTTGAAGCAAAAGTGCCCTTGCTCTTGTGTCTTGTCTTGGAAAAAACATTCCTTGCTAAGGCTTTTCTTTAAGCTCATAGAATGAACTCTTCTAAGAAATATGCTTTTTGCTTCTTTGTTCAGTCCTTCAGCTAGGCTCTCTTCTCATCTCTCCATGTATATTAAAGTCTATACTATTTTTCTCATGTGATTATTGAAAGTCGCCTAGAGGGGGGGGGTGAATAGGCAAAACCTAAAATTTATAGACTTCAAACACGTACTAAGGCCTGGGTTAGCGTTAGAATTAAATCAGAGTTCAAAAGGTAGTTCTCCTTGCTTAGAGTTGCTCAATCAATGTGGATAACGTTTGGGAGCAAACACAAATCAATATGAGCAAGGGAACTTTAGAGAGAGGAAAGAGGGGAAACAAATCAAGTGGTAATCAACACAAGTGAACGCGGTGATTTGTTTACCGAGGTTCGGTTCCAAAGAACCTAGTCCTCAATGAGGAGGCCACAAAGGCCGGGTCTATTCCAACCCTTTTCCTCTCTCAATCGGTTACACAGACCGGTTGAGGCTTCTCCTTAATCACTTGGGTCACTAAGACCCCACAAGGATCACCACACACTTAGGTGTCTCTTGCTAGCTTTACAAAGCACTTAGAGAAATAGAAAGGAGAAAGCAATCCAAGCAACAAGAGCAACAAAAGAACACAAAACACCCTCTCTCAAGTCACTAAGCAATTGAGTTGATTTGGAGGCCTGGAGAGGATTTGATCTTTGGAATGTGTCTTGGAGTGAATGCTACTGCTCTTGTATTGAATGTGGAGTTCAGAAAACTTGAATGCCATTGAAGGAGGTGGTTGGGGGGTATTTATAGCCTCCAACTACTTCCTACCCGTTGGCTGTTTTGCTATCATTGGGCACACCGGACAGTCCGATGGTGCACCGAACAAGGCACTGTTCATTGTCTAGTGCATGCCATGTCAGCATGCCATTGGGGTTTGGAGCGGTTGACCGATGGAACTCTTTGTCCTGTAGCTGCACCGGACAGTCCGGTGGCACACCAAACATGTCTGGTGCATTCAAACTTCGTAGCCTGACATCTGACTTGCACTGTGCGGTTTTGCAGTCGACCGTTGAGCGCATGTTACTGTTGCTCCATTGGCTCATCGGACATGTCCGGTGAACACCGGACAGTCCAGTGAATTATAGCGGAGCGCGCCCTGGTAAAACCCGAGAGTGGCCAGTTCGAGTGGAGCTTGGCCTGCAGCACACTCTCCAGTCTTTGCTCCAAACTTTGTTGAGTCCCCAACTTAATTTCTTTTTTGGTTTGTGTTGAACCTTATGCACCTGAGAGAAGAGACATCTTGGCAAACTAATTAGTCCACGTGGTTTGTGATGGACGTCAACCACCAAAATCGATTATAGGAAATGATTAAGCCCATTTCCATTTAAATCTCCCCATTTTTTGGTGATTGATGCCAACACAAACCAAATCAAATATAGGGTGTAAAATGTAACTAGTTTGCAATTATGATAGATGTGCATAGGTTACTTAGAATTAAACCAATTTAAAGACTTTACATATATGTCTAAGAATAGACGTGATTGCTTTCTTATATTTAACATTTTGGACCACATTTGCACCACTTGTTTATTTTTGCAAATCTTTTGGAAAACTCTTTTCAAATTCTTTTGCAAATAGCCAAATGTATAAGAATATGATTTCAAGGAGCATTTTTAAGATTTGAAATTCCTCCCCCTATTTCAAATGCTTTTCCTTTGACTAAATAAAAACTCCCCTTAGCTTTCAACAGGGTTTTTGAAATAGATACCAAATGAAATTATACCAATTAAAATTATGAGACTAACTGAAATACCAATTGAAATAATTTCTCCTTTAGTTTTTGAAAATTTTAAAATGGTGGTGCGGTCCTTTTGCTTTGGGCTTAATACTTTCTCCCCCTTTGGCATTAATCGCCAAACACGGAGAACTTGAGAGCCCTTTGACTTCTCCCCCTTTGGGGCCTATTTTCTCCCCATTTGGTAAAGAAATATGAGTGAAGGATTATACCAATTGAGAGTTTATGAGTAAGGCAAAGGATAAATGATACCATCAGAGTTGGAGTGGAAGCCTTGCCTTTGCCGAATACTCCATTTCCCTTTCAATTTAAGACTAATCATAGAGATACACATGAGAGCACATTAGTCTTAGCCTTGGCACACGAAGAATAAGAAATATGCATTTGTACCAAATAAAAGTGACATGATCAAAGGTATATAAATTAGCTATGTGTGCAATGTTTCAATCAAAGTTCCGAGAATCAAGTATATTTAGCTCATTCCTAAGTTTGCTAAAGATCTTTTCATCTAGTGGCTTTGTAAAGATATTAGCTAATTGGTTGTGGGTGCTCACATAAGCAATTTTGATATCCCCCATTTGTTGGTGATCTCTTAGAAAGTGATACAAGATGTCTATGTGTTTGGTGCAGCTGTGTTCAACGGGATTATCCGCCATGCGGATTGCACTCTCATTATCACATATGAGAGGGACTTTGCTCAACTTATAGCCATAGTCCCTAAGGGTTTGCCTCATCCAAAGTAATTGTGCACAACATTGTCCTGTGGCAATATACTCAGCTTCGGCGGTGGATAGAGCTACTGAGTTTTGTTTCTTTGAAGCCCAAGACACTAGGGATCTTCCCAGAAACTGATAAGTCCCTGATGTGCTCTTCCTGTCAATTTTACACCTGGCATAATCGACATCGGAATACCCAATTAAATCAAAGATAGATCCCTTGGGGTACCAAAGCCCAAACTTATGAGTGTAGACTAGATATCTCATAATTCTTTTCATGGCCCTAAGGTGAATTTCCTTAGGATTTTCCTGGAACCTTGCACACATGCATACAGAAAGCATAATGTCCGGTCGTGAAGCACATAAATAGAGTAAAGATCCTATCATCGACCGATATACCTTTTGATCTACGAATTTACCTCCCGTGTCGAGGTCGAGATGCCCATTTGTTCCCATGGGTGTCTTGATGGGTTTGGCATTCTTCATCTCAAACTTCTTAAGTATGTCTTGAATGTACTTAGTTTGGTAGATGAAGGTGCCTTCTTGGAGTTGCTTGATTTGAAATCCAAGGAAATACTTTAACTCCCCCATCATTGACATCTCGAATTTCTGTATCATAATCCTACTAAATTCTTCACAAGTTGACTTGTTAGTAGACCCAAATATGATATCATCAACACAAATTTGGCATATAAACAAGTATTTTGCAATTGTTTTAGTGAAGAGAGTAGGATCAGCTTTTCCAACTTTGAAGCCATTAGTGATAAGAAAGTCTCGCAGGCATTCATACCATGCTCTTGGGGCTTGCTTGAGCTCATAAATCGCCTTTGAGAGCTTATAAACATGGTTAGGATACTCACTATCTTCAAAGCTGGGAGGTTGCTCAACATATACCTCTTCCTTGATAGAGCCATTGAGGAAGGCACTCTTCACGTCCATTTGATATAACTTAAAGCCATGGTAAGTAGCATAGGCAAGTAATATACATATTGACTCAAGCCTAGCTACGGGTGCATAGGTTTCATCAAAATCCAAACCTTCAACTTGTGAATAACCTTTGGCAACAAGTCGGGCTCTGTTCCTAGTCACCACACCATGCTCATCTTGTTTGTTGTGGAATACCCATTTGGTACCTACAACATTTTGGTTAGGACGTGGAACTAAATGTCATACCTCATTCCTCATGAAGTTGTTGAGCTCCTCTTGCATTGCCACCACCCAGTCCAGATCTCTTAGTGTGTCCTCTATCTTGTATGGCTCAATAGAAGACACAAAAGAGTAATGTTCACAAAAATGAGTAACTCGAGATCTAGTGGTTACCCCCTTGTGAATGTCACCAAGTATGGAATTGACGAGGTGATCTCCTTGAATTACTTGGTGGACTCTTGGGTGTGGCGGTCTTTGATCCTGAATCTCTTGATCATCTTCCTTGTCTTGATCATCTTCATCTCCCCCTTTATCAATGTCCTCCTCTTGAGGTGGCTCATCGTCTTGATCTTTGTCTTCTTCTTCTTGAGCCTTATCCTCATCTTGAGTTGGTGGAGATGCTTGCATGGAAGATGATGGTTGATCTTGTGCTTTTGGAGGCTCATTGGATTCTTTTGGACATACATCCCCAATGGACATGTTCCTTAGCGCGACGCATGGAGCCTCTTCATCATCTAGTTCATCAAGATCAACTTGCTCCACTTGGGAGCCATTAGTCTCATAAAACACAATGTCACAAGAAACTTCAACTAATCCAGTGGACTTGTTGAAGACTCTATATGCCCTTGTGTTTGAGTCATAACTAAGTAAAAAGCCTTCTACTGCTTTAGGAGCAAATTTAGAATTTCTACCTCTCTTAATAAGAATAAAACATTTGCTCCCAAAATCTCTAAAATAAGAAACATTGGGCTTTTTACCGGTGAGGAGTTCATACGATGTTTTCTTGAGGATTCGGTGAAGATATAACCGGTTGATGGAGTAGCAGGCGGTATTAATCGCCTCCGCCCAAAACTGATCCAGTGTCTTGTACTCATCAAGCATGGTCCTTGTCATATCCAATAGAGTTCTGTTCTTCCTCTCCACTACACCATTTTGTTGAGGTGTGTAGGGAGAAGAGAACTCATGCTTGATGCCCTCCTCCTCAAGAAATCCTTCAATTTGAGAATTCTTGAACTCCATTCCATTGTCACTTCTAATCTTCTTGATTCTTAATCCGAACTCATTTTGAGCTCGTCTCGAGAATCTTTTTAGGGTCTCGTCTCAAGAATCTTTTTAGGGTCTCTTGGGTTTGGGATTTTTCCTGCAAAAAGAATACCCAAGTGAAGCGAGAATAATCATCCATAATAACAAGACAATACTTACTCCCGTCGATGCTTATGTAAGCGATCAGGCCGAATAGATCCATGTGGAGTAGCTCAAGCGGCCTGTCGGTCGTCATGATGTTCTTATGTAGGTGATGAACTCCAACTTGCTTCCCTGCTTGACAAGCGCTACAAATCCTGTCTTTCTCAAAATGAACATTTGTTAGTCCTAAAATGTGTTCTCCCTTCAGAAGCTTGTGAAGATTCTTCATCCCAACATGGGCAAGTCGGCGATGCCAGAGCCAACCCATATTAGTCTTAGCAATTAAGCAAGTGTCTAGTTCAGCTTTGTTATCATTAAAATCAACTAAATATAGCTGACCATCTAACACTCCCTTAAATGCTATTGAATCATCACTTCTTCTAAAGACAGTAATACCAATATCAGTAAAAAAACAGTTGTAGCCCATTTTACATAATTGAGAAACAAAAAGCAAATTGTAATCTAAAGAATCTACAAGAAAAACATTGGAAATGGAATGGTCAGGAGATATAGCAATTTTACCCAAACCTTTGACCAAACCTTGATTTCCATCCCCGAATGTGATTGCTCTTTGGGGATCATCATTTTTCTCATATGAGGAGAACATTTTTTTCTCCCCTGTCATGTGGTTTGTGCACCCGCTATCGATTATCCAACTTGACCCGCCGGATGCATAAACCTAAAAAACAAATTTAGGCCTTGTTCTTAGGTACCCAAACGGTTTTGGGTCCTTTGACATTAGAAACAAGCACCTTGGGTACCCAAACACAAGTCTTTGGACTCTTGTGTTCACCCCCAACATATTTGGCAACTACTTTGCCTGATTTGTTAGTAAGTACAAAAGATGCATCAAAAGTTTTAAATGAAATGTTATGCTCATTTGATGCATTAGGAATTTTTTTAGGCATTTTGATATGAGTGGAATGCCTAGAGCTAGATGCCTTATTACTATACAAATAAGCATGATGAGAAACAGTATGAGGTTTTTAGCATGAATTTTCCTAATTTTGTGCTCAGGATAGTTCTTAGGATATAAAATGTAACCCTCTCTATCATGAACCATGGGAGCCTTACCTTAACAAAATTAGATAGTTTCTTAGGGGCATTAAGTTTGGCATTGCTTTGGCTCCCTTGTTGGAAACCAATACCATCCTTAATGCCACGACGTCTCCCATTATAAAGCATACTACGAGCAAATTTAAACTTTTCATTTTCAAGCTCATGCTCGACAAATTTAGCATTTAATTTAGCTATGTGATCATTTTGTTCTTTAATTATGGCAAGGTGATCATCAATAGCTTCAACATTAATATCTCCACATCTAGTGCAAATGGTGGACATGCTCAACAGTAGATGTAGGAATATTGCAAACATTCAAGTCTTCTATCTTAGCATTTAGACTAGCATTCTCATTTCTATGACAGGAAATTGAATCATTGCACATATTAAGCTCTTTAGATAAGTTTTCACATTTTTCTACTTCTAGAGCATAAGCATTTTTCAATTTAACAAATTTCTCATTTTCCTTAACGAGCAAGTCCTCTTGGCATTCCAAGAGGTCATCCTTCTCGTTAATGAATTCTATTAATTCATTTATTTTCTTCTTTTGATCTTTAGTAAGGTTGGCAGAAAGAGAAGTTAAATCATCTTTATTATCACTAGAGTTACCCTCATCATTGGATGTAGTATATTTGGGGGTATCTCTAGAATGTACCTTCTTCTTCTTGCCGTCCTTAGCCATTAGACACTTGTGGCCGACGTTGGGGAAGAGGAGTCCCTTGTTGATGGCGATGTTGGTGGCGTCCTCGTTGGAGGAGGAGTTGGTGGAGCTCTCATCGGAGTCCCATTCCCACCCCATGTGTGCTTCGCCACCCTTCTTCTTGTAGTATCTCTTCTTCTCCATCTTCTTCTTCCCTTTCTTATCGTTGTCCCTATCACTATCACTTGTATATGGACATTTAGCAATTAAGTGACCGGACTTACCACACATGTAGCACACCCTCTTGGAACGGGGCTTGTAGTCCTTCCCCTTCCTTTGTTTGAGGATTTATCGAAAGCTCTTAATAATAAGAGCCATCTCCTCGTTGTTGAGCTTGGAGGCATCGATTGGTAGTCTACTTGGTGTAGACTCGTCCTTCTTTTCTTCCATTGCTTTGAATGCAACGGGTTGCACCTCGGGTGTGGAGGTAGCGCCTTGCTCCAAGTTCACAATGTGTTTAGAGTCTTTGATCATTAGTTCAAAGCTCACAAACTTGCCAATCACTTTCTCGGGGGACATCTGTTTGTATCTAGGATCTCCACGGATTAATTGAACTTGAGTAGGATTACGAAAAACGAGAGATCTTAGAATAACCTTGACCATTTCATGGCCATCCCATTTTGGGCTCCCGAGGTTGCGCACTTGGTTGACCATCGTCTTGAGCCGGTTGTACATTGTTTGTGGCTCTTCTCTTTTATTGAGGATGAATCGACTGAGCTCTGCCTCGACCGTCTCGTGCTTGGTGATCTTGGTCACTTCGTTGCCTTCATGCGCCGTTTTGAGTACGTCCCAAATTTCTTTGGCATTTTTCAACCCTTACACCTTATTATACTCCTCTTGACACAAGGAGGCGAGGAGTATAGAAGTTGCTTCGGAGTTAAAATGCCTAATGTCACACCCGATTTTAGAAGGCAAACCGAATGCGAACAATGTACATGCCAGGATCAACAATTCACGTACACAGTAGTTACATAACTGGACATCATCACACAATACTCAAATAATAACATAAAAGGGTAAAAATAGTTGATTACATCATGATGTCCAGGACATCCACATAGTCTTTAACAATTATCAAAGTGCGGAAAAGAAACGTAGATACACACGGCCTACACAGGCAGCCGACTGGGGGTTTGGCGCTAACCCACGCCTAGAACTCATCGTACACTTGGAACTCCTGGAAGTCCTCCATGGCTTCATCTTCACCTGAGCAGTGGTTGCAACGCGGACAACCTGGGGGGTTTGGTGTGTAAAGCAAGGGTGAGTACACATCAACATACTCAGCAAAATGTCTCGTTTAGCTGTAGTGGACTAGCTTTATGTGGAGTTTAGTCAAGCAGTTGCTTTTAGTTGGTCAGGTTATTATTACTAGTAGAAAGCCAGGTTTTAGCATTAACCCATGTTATTAACCCAAAGTACCCTTTCCAAATGGAAAGAATACCACTTACCATTACCATAGTCATAACCAAAATCATCATCCCCATCACCACCTGTAAACCAAACATCTCTGATCAGGTATCTCTAATCAATGGAGCTCCCTTGGCCGCTCATAACCGCGAGCACGGCTGATATATAAGTTTCATAACACTCTGCAGAGGTTGCAAACTTTACCCGCAAGCCGTGATTCCCCCTTGCCTCGGGCCGATCAAACCCTTAAACACTACCAAGGTGAATAGGCAGGGTCTCACTACATAGCCTTTATAAAGATTCTCTGGGGTTGTAGCCGCCCGTTAGGTTTCCTAAATGCACCGCACTCCTCCCCAAGGGGCAAACCAACCTTGGCAGAGCGAGCCGCATACACCGAGCCCCATTAACAGCACGACGACAAAGCGAACTACACCCCAGTTCCTCTAATTACTCAACTAAGGGCGTCCCATTCCACCCTCATGGTTGCATTGTTTTCCCGGGCGGTCATCCAACAAACAGGTCCTTACGGAGAGGCACTCGAGAAACAACTCGAGTCCCCTTAAGGGCCACAAGTACCATCATCATAATCAAAAGGGAAAACAACGTATCATAGATAATTCATCATGTTCATTGATTAATGTGAAGCACTAGCATATAGCTAAACTGAAATAACCCAACCAAAATAGGTAAACAAGGACAAGATAAACAAAAGCTAGTCAATCCTTAGGTATAAACTATGTATATGTGGGGAATGAATTATAAGAATGAGTAGGACATAGGTGGGTCAAGGGACACTTGCCTTCACCAACCAGTTGCTGCTCAAGGTCTTCACCTGCAACTCCTTCGAACTCCGCCAATTGACCGTTATCTATACGAGTTTCAAACATACATTCCACAAATTTTATACAAAAGAACAGTACACCAAACAATAGAATGCAATAAATAAACAGACGTTCGACGCAGGGCTCACACCTACGACTAAGCGAGAAAGAGAAAGTAACGGTCGAGGCTACGGTCGAAGAGCGATCACGTCACACGATTATAAATTAAAATACTCGCCTAAACAGAATGGTATTAATTTTAGCCATTGCGTTAAGCATAGGGTGAAGTCATGTTCCATGTTTAATTATTATGAACGGATAAAGGTAAATTAAATTGTCGTGCGGCGAAACACGCGACAAACACTTAGATTGAATTAAGAAATAAACAACTCGTCGCGCGACGGGGAGCGCAACGAGACTCTTGCATTAATTATAAAGAAATGTTAAGCGTCACGCGATGAAACGCACGACGACATACGTCATCTGAACTGAATTTAAAATGAAACGTCGCGCGACGAAGCACATGACACAGCTCATTAATAAAGACGAATTTTAAAATGAATCGTCGCGTGACGAAGCGCGCGACGCAGCACATCGACTAAACTTAAAATTGAACGTCGCGCAACACAATCGCGCGCGTGAACACATTGCGTGTGCCGGGGGCACGCGAGCGTGGGGTCGCGGGGCGCGAGGCCGCCGGGGCACGGGGCAGGGGAACGAGCAGCCACGGGGTGCGGACGCGGGGGGCGCGGGGCCGAGCCACCGGGGCAGGGGCGCGGGGCGCGGGGCGTGGGGTCGCCGGGCCGTCGGGGCGAGAGGGGGGTGAAGCGCGGGGGGGGGGGCACGGGCCGTCGGGGACGCGGGCGTGTGGGGGTGAGCCACCGAGGGCGTAGGGGCGCGGTGCGGGGGGCCGAGCTGCCGGGGCGCGCGGACGCGCGGGGCCGTAGGGGCCGTCGGGGGGGCGCGCGACGGGGAGCAGGGGCGCACGACGGGGAGAAGAAGGGGGCGCGCAGGGAAGAAGAAAGGGAAAGGGAGAGGGAGAGAGAGAGGGAGAGGGAGAGGGGAGGGGAGCTCACCTTAGGGTCCAAATCCAGCGATCACCGTCTCTAAAACCTAGGGCGCCATGGGGAGAGAGAGAGAGGTGGAGGAGAGGAGGTTGCTGTGCGGGAGAATTGAATAAGGGAAAGAGACCAGGGGAGGGGGGCACGACATAGGGAGGGGCAGGGTGCCAGGGGCGCATGGGCCGAGCTGGGCCGGGTCGGGTCGGGCTAGGTCAGGCTGGGTCGTGTCGTGGGGCAAAGACCCACAACACGCATAGCCACAGATCGGGACTCAATTCATGAAGCAAAATCCGAAACGAGACTAAGCAACACACGCAACTAAACACGACATCAGACAAAAGAAATATGATTCGGCATGATGCAACACCCATGTCAACTTCGGTTTTGTTTACCCACGTTATGGACGCCAGTCGCTATACTGCTTTGAAATTGGGAAGAAGGAGCGAAACAGGAAGAGAAAAGAGAGTAACGCCTGAATTTGGTGAGTAAATAGAAAAAAAATTCTACCCCCAAATTCAGGGAGTTACACCTAATTTGGGCAGCCTCGTCCGAGTCATAGTCCTCGTCGCCCACCTGTGGTTCCTGTGTTCCAAACTCAATAATATCCCAAATGCTTTCGTGGAGTAAGGTTAGATGGTGCCTCATTTTATCACTCCACATACAATAATATTCACCATCAAAATATAGTGGTTTGCCTAGGGGTACCGAAAGTAGAGGAGCGCGCTTTGGAATGCGAGGATAGTGAAGAGGCATCTTACTATACTTCTTACGCTCGTGGTGTTTCGAAGTTGTAGACTCAGCGTCGGATGTGCAAGGTGATGAAGAGTCAATCTCGTAGTAGACCCACCTTCTTCATTTTCTTTTTCTTCTTGTCACCCTTCCTATGTGACTTGATGGAGGAAGAGGATTCCTCCTTGTATTTGTCGTTGGACTCCCTTGATAGAGTCCTTCCCGAGCCTATGGCTTTGTGTCCCATGACAATCTCCCTCTTGGCATGATCTCCAGACATCACTTCGAGTTTGTTAGACTCTTAATGAAGCACTAGCTCTGATACCAATTGAAAGTCGCCTAGAGGAGGGGTGAATAGGCGAAACCTAAAATTTATAGACTTTAAACACGTACTAAGGCCGGGGTTAGTGTTAGAATTAAATCGGAGTTCAAAAGGTAGTTCTCCTTGCCTAGAGTTGCTCAATCAATACGGATAATGTTTGAGAGGAAACTCAAATCAATATGAGCAAGGGAACTTTAGAGAGAGGAAAGAGGGGAAACAAATCAAGTGGTAATCAACACAAGTGAACCCAGTGATTTGTTTACCGAGGTTCGGTTCCAAAGAACATAGTCCCCGTTGAGGAGGCCACAAAGACCGGGTCTATTCCTACCCTTTCCCTCTCTCAATCGGTCACACAGACCGGTCGAGGCTTCTCCTTAATCACTTGGGTCACTAAGACCCCGCAAGGATCACCACACACTTAGGTGTCTCTTGCTCGCTTTACAAAGCACTTAGAGAAATAGAAAGGAGAAATCAATCCAAGCAACAAGAGCAACAAAAGAACACAAAACACCCTCTCTCAAGTCACTGTGCAAATGAGTTGATTTGGAGGCTTGGGGAGGATTTGATCTTTGGAATGTGTCTTGGAGTGAATGCTATTGCTCTTGCATTGAATGTGGAGTTCAGAAAACTTAGATGCCATTGAAGGAGGTGGTTGGGGGGTATTTATAGCCTCCAACTAGTTCCTAGCCTTTGGCTGTTTTTGCTGTCGATGGGCACACCAGACAGTCCGGTGGTGCATCGGACAGGGCACTGTTCACTGTCCGGTGCGTGCCATGTCAGCACGCTGTTTGGGTTTGGAGCGGTTGATCGTTGGAACTCTTTGTCCTGTAGCTGCACCGGACAGTCCGGTGCGTTCTAACTTCACAGCCTGACATCTGACTTGCATTGTGCGCTTTTGTAGTCGACAATTGAGCGTAGGTTACCGTTGCTCCGTTGGCTCACCGGACAGTCTGGTGAATTATAGCGGAGCGCGCCCTGGTAAAACCCGAGAGTGACCAATTCGAGTGGAGCTCGGCCTGGGGCACCAGACACTGTCCGGTGCACATCGACTAAACTAAATTTAGAATGGATTAAACTGAAAATTGAACGTCGCGCAACACAATTGTGGGCGCGTGGGTCCGCCGGCCGTGAGGCGCGCGGACGTGCGGGGCCGCAGGGGCCACTAGGGGGGCACGCGACGGGGAGCAGGGGCACGCGATGAGGAGAAGAAGGGGGCACAGGGAAGTGGAAAGGGGAGGGGGAGAGGGGGAGAGAGAGAGGGAGAGGGGAGGGGAGCTCACCTTGGGGTCCAAATCCGGCGATCACCGTCTCCAAAACCTAGGGCACCACAGGGAGAGAGAGAGAGGTGGAGGAGAGGAGGTTGCTGCGCGGGAGAATTGAATGAGGGAAAGAGACCAAGGGAGGGGGCGCGGCATAGGTAGGGGCAGGGCACCAGGGGTGCGTGGGCCGAGCTGGGCCGGGCCGGGTCGGGCTAGGTTGGGCTGGGTCGGGCTAGGTCGCGTCGCGGGGCAAAGACCCACGACATGCACAGCCACAGATCGGGACTCAATTCACGAAGCAAAATCCGAAACGAGACTAAGTAACACACGCGACTAAACACGACATCAGACAAAAGAAATATGATTCGGCATGATGCAACACCCATGTCAACTTAGGTTTTGTTTACCCACGTTATGGACGCCAGTCGCTATACTGCTTTGAAATTGGGAAGAAGGAGCAAAACGGGAAGAGAAAAGAGAGTAACGCCTGAATTTGGTGAGTAAAAAGAAGAAAAAAGTTTCTACCCCCAAATTCAGGGCGTTACAAACCTATCCCCCTTAAAAGAATCTCGCCCTCGAGATTCAAGGTTGGCCAGCAAAGAGTTCAGGATACTTGGCCATCAGATCGTCTTCATGCTCCCAGGTTGCTTCTTCCTCCGAGTGGTGACTCCATCTGACTTTGCACATTCTGATAGTTTTTCTCCGGGTGACTCTGTCTTCCATCTCAAGAATCTGCGCTGGCTTCTCTATATAGGTCAAGTCCTCCTGGACTTCCAGACCTTCCACTAGCTACTACTCTTCTGGCACACGTAGACACTTCTTCAGCTGGGACATGTGAAAGACATCATGCACTGCGGACAAGCCTTCTGGCAGACTGAGCTGATAGGCCACTTCTCCACGCTTTGCGAGAATCTGATACGGACCAACATAACGGGGTGCTAGCTTGCCTTTAACTCCGAATCTTCTGACTCCTCTGATAGGCAATACTTTCAAATAGACGAAGTCTCCGACTTCGAAACTCAGCTCTCTCCTTCTTGTGTCTGCATAGCTTCGCTGCCTTGATTGTGCTATCTTTAGATTCTCTCGAACCATCTTGATGTTCTCTTCAGCTTCAAGCAATATGTCTGGCCCAAACACTTGCTTTTCCCCAGGCTGATCCCATTGCAACGGAGTTCTACAACTCCTCCCATAAAGCGCCTATTGGGGGTATGCTTCATAGCCGAAGATCCTAAAGGAAGAAAACACCTTTGGAAGATCTTCCCAGAAGCAGCTCCGAAGCTGTCACATATAAAGCTTTGGCACAATGACAGATCTCACGATAAAGGGGCAAACCGACTTAAAGATGAAATGACTTAAAACCCGTGATGTTCTGTGTCATTATTGTAGTTAATTGTAAAGGGCATATATGTAATTATACACAGGCTGCGCCCTGTGCCTATAAATAGGTGAATAGTACCCCTGTACTGTTCACGCAATCTAGTAATTGCTGACGCATTACACAGGAATCATCGCTTTCTGCCAAGGCGAAGTTATAAATATGATGAAATATGTTAATAATGTTATTTGTTTTTAACATATCTCTCTCTAATGTTTTACAATTTATACTTTATTTTACATCATTTTATAAGTTTGATCACGAAGGTATGAACTTCGTAATATTCTGATCATGGCCTTCGTCCGAAGTTCATTAAACCCTTGGGGAGTTAATGCTTCAGCGAATGAAAGGCATTAACATTTAATATTCTGTATTGCCTTGTTCTTAATTTATAGCATTTGAGAACAAGTCCTCAACATTGGCGCCCACCTCCGGTGAACTCACTTCCACTTTTTGAGCTAATGGCTTCGTTCAACAACCAAGCTGGAGCTGCTTCAGCTACGAAGCTGGTGCTCCCGATAACAGGCGGTTCATGCTCAGAGCCAGCCAACAAGAAGCAGAAGAAGGAGGCATAGAGAAGGGTACAACATGTCGGGGTGCAGGGACCCTTCATCAAGTCAAGATGGTCTCACATCCCAATTACCTTCTCCCAAGAGGACTTTCAGCTCAAGGATTATCCTCACAATGATGCTATGGTTATTTCTTGTGTTATCAAAGGATTTTTGGTCCACAATGTTCTAGTCGATACAGGCAGTGCAGCAGATATTATATTTGCTAAGGCCTTCAGACAGATGCAAGAGCCAGAGGATAAGATTCATGATGCTACACACCCTCCTTGTGGCTTCGGAGGAAGATAGATTGTAGCGCTTGGCAAGATCACGATGCTAGTGACCTTCAGATTTGTCAACAACACAAGGACTGAACAAGTTGTGTTTGATATTGTCGACATGGAGTACCCCTACAATGCAATCATTGGTCGTGGGACACTCAATGCTTTTGAAGCAATTCTTCATCCAGCATATCTTTACATGAAGATACCTTCGGATCAAGGAACTATTGCTATTCATGGAAGTCAGGAAGCTGCCAGAAAGGTTGAAGGAAACTGGACAGATTCAAAAGCAATCCATAATATAGATGGAGCCAAAGCTTGTGAGCAGTATAAGTTTAGAAGGGAGAAGGCTGCTTCGGCCGATCAGCCAAAGCCCATGCTTTTATGTGAAGATATAGCAGAGCAGAAGGTGTTGCTGGGATCTCAATTGTCTAAGGAACAGGAGAAAAACCTAACAAGGTTTCTGTTCAACAACAAGGATGTTTTCGCATGGTCCGCCAACGATCTATGTGGTGTCAACAGGGATGTCATTGAACACTCGCTCAATGTTGATCCATCCTTCAGACCCAGAAAGCAGAGGCTTCGGAAGATGTCTGATGACAAAGCCCAAGGTGCTTGGAATGAAGTGAAAAGACTTCTCAGTGCTGGAGTCATCAGAGAAGTAAAATATCCAGAATGGCTAGCTAACACTGTTATGGTGAAGAAGGCCAATGGTAAATGGAGGATGTGCATTGATTTTACTGACCTCAACAAGGCTTGTCCGAAGGATGAGTTTCCATTACCGAGGATAGACTCTCTAGTAGACGCAGCAGCTTCGTCAGAGCTCATGAGTCTACTAGATTGTTATTCAGGCTACCAACAATCTAGATGAAGAAGGAAGATGAGCCAAAAACCAGCTTTATAACCCCCAGTGGAACATATTGTTACCTTCGGATACCTGAGGGGCTCAAGAATGCTGGAGGAAGCTTCAGTAGAATGACGGCCAAAGTCTTTCATTCTCAGATAGGCAGAAATGTGCTAACATATGTTGATGATATCATAGTAAAAAGCATGAAGCAAGAAAATCACATTGCTGATTTGCAGGAAACATTTGCTAACTTCAGGCAAGCTGGCCTGAAGTTGAATCCAGAAAAATGTGTCTTCGGAGTAAAGAAGGGAAAATTCCTTGGTTGTCTGGTTTCGACAAAGGGAATCGAAGCTAATCCGAATAAAATCGAAGCTATTCTTCGGATGGAACCGCCGAGCACAAAGAAGGGGGCTCAACGGCTGACAGGAAGACTGGCATCCTTGAACCGATTCATATCTAGATCAGCAGAGAGGAATTTACCATTCTTTGAAGTGTTGAAGTCAGCCGAAGTCTTTCAATGGGGACCAGCTCAGCAGAAAGCCTTCGAAGAGCTGAAGCAGTATCTGATAGACCTAACGACGCTAACTCCACCCGTGCTAGGGGCTCCTCTGCTGTTGTATGTGGCAGCTTCGCACTCTGCAGTAAGTGCAACACTTGTCCAAGAGAAGCTTGAAGGGCAAACTAAGAAGCAAGCTCCAGTATACTTTGTTTCTGAGGTCCTCAACTTATCAAAGAAAAATTATACAGAGTTGGAGAAGGTGTTATATGCTGTCTTAATGGCCTCCAGGAAGCTTCGGCATTACTTTCAAGCATTCCATATAATTGTTCCTTCATCACAGCCTTTGAAGGATATTATGAGAAACAGAGAAGCTACTGGAAGGATTGGAAAGTGGGCTACGGAACTCAACGAGTTCACCATTGATTATGTACATAGATCCTCGATTCAGTCCTAGGCGTTAGCAGACTTCATCGCTGACTGGACGCCAGGGGCTCAGGAGGAAGAAGCAAGAAAAGATGTCGAAGCCTGGACAGTGTTCTGCGACGGTTCCTAGGGAACCTTCGGGGCAGGCGCAGCTACTGTTTTAGTTGCACCTTCCAAAGTCAGAACATGCTATGCAGTGAAACTTGATTTCAGCTGCGCAAATAATATTGCTGAATACGAAGCCTTGCTTTTGGGGCTTCGGAAGTTAAAGGCAATGGGGGTAAGAATGGCGGTTCTCAAAACAGATTCCCAAGTTATTTCTGGTCATATTGACAAGAGTTGTAAAGCAAGAGATCCGAGGCTTGAAAAATACTTGGATACAGTTCGAAGGCTTGAAGCTTCGTTTGAAGGGTTTTCTGTCAAGAATATCCCACGAGGAGAAAATGAGCATGCTGATCTGCTAGCTAAGTCAGCGGCACAGGGGCTGCCTTTACCTTCGGAAGTATTCTTCGAGACAATAAGAGCACCTTCGGTGGAACTTCTTGAAAGAGCAGTGCTCAATATATCTCATGTTCATAGTGAAGATTGGAGAACTGAGATTATATCCTTTCTCCAGGGCAATTACCTTTCAGATGACGAAGCATATAATAAAAGAATGGAGGCTAGAGCCCGACCATATGTAATGATAGAAGGGGAGCTATACAAACATGGAGTCTGCTCTCCATTGCTTAAATGTTTATCTAGAGCTGAAGGTATAGAATTGATGAAGGAAATACACGCAGACCTGTGTGGATCTCACATCGGATCTAGGCCCTTGCTGGGAAAAATCTTTCGCCAAGGGTTTTATTGGCCGAAGGCAGCTTCAGATGCAGCGGAATTAGTCCAAAAGTGTGAGGGTTGTCAAAAATGTGCAAGAGATCAAAAACAGCCTTCATCCCTGACTCAGTTAATACAGCCCACTTGGTCGTTGCAAAGGTGGGGCCTTGATTTGCTAGGCCCACTTCCACCAGCACAAGGAAATTTAAGATATGTTGTGGTGACGGTAGAATATTTTTCCACAATAACCTTAGTCACTGTTCAGAAATTTTTCTGGCAAAATATTGTTTGTCGCTTGAGAGTGCCGAAGGCCATTACTGTGGACAACGGAACACAGTTTGATGCCGAAGCTTTCAAAGAGTTCTGTGAGCAAATTGGCACAAAGATTCATTTTGCATCAGTCAGGCATCCAGAGTCAAATGGACTTGTTGAAAGAGCTAATGGCATTATAATGACGGGAATAATGAAGTTAATCTTCAATCAGCCCAGGGGAAAGTGGCCAGATGAATTGATCAAAGTGGTGTGGAGCCACAATACAACAATGTCAAGGTCAACAGGCTTTTCACCATTCAAATTACTGTTTGGCGACGAAGCAATAACTCCGGAAGAAGCTAAAGCAGGATCAATAAGAACAGTGGCTTCGGCAGAGGACGAAGCTGATTGTTCTATGGCAAAAGATGCCTTAGAAGGGATCAGGCTTCAGGCTGTAGAGAACATCAATAAATATCAAGCCGAAACAATAAAATGGCGTGACAGAAAAGTTCAATTAAAAAATATCAGGCCAGGTCACTTGGTACTTCGGAGAGTTGCCAACTCAGATACAGTAGGCAAGCTACAGTTGAAATGGGAAGGACCTTTTCTGGTAGTATCTTCGTCAAGACCCGGTTCCTATAGATTAAAGGATATGGACGACAACGACATTCCTAGATCTTGGAACGCCGATGAGCTTCGGCGATATTATGTATAGCTTGATGTAATCTTTTTATTTTTTCCTATGGCACCCTTTTCCTTTTCGAAGGGGGAGAAAGGTTTTTAATGGGGCCATAGCATGTAATTTCCCTTTTTCTTATTTCAGCTCTACAAGAGCAATATCCCCCAAAGATGTAAATGTAAAAACTGAGCTCACACCATCGAGTGCAAAGGAAAAAAGAATAAACAGGGAGAAGCTCGAAAGACGTCCCTAAGGGGATGCAGAGCACGACGAAGCTACAAAAAGTCATTCCTAAGGGAGCGCAGCGTAAGTTTTCTGCTCAAAAGTCGTTCCTAATGGAATGCAGAGCTTACAGCGAAAAGTCAACGCTGATTCCACCGAAATATAAGGCGAAGCGTGAAAATTCAACGCGATACCGCTGAAATAGATGGCGTAGAAGTTCAAAAGACGTTCCTAAGGGAATGCAGAACTTACAGCGAAAAGTCAACGCTGATACACCGAAAAATAAACGGTGAAGCCGAAAAATAAACGGCAAAGAGACTTTGTTTATTCCTAAGGGAATGAAGGCTATGGTTGTTGTTTCGTATATGTATTTGGACATTCATTTGCACAGTACATTACATCATAACATTTGCATTCATAAACATTCATTTAGACATACGTAGGATCATCATTATCATAACACAGACAGTTGCTTCGGTTCTAAAGATCAGGCTTCGGCAAAAGAGAAAAAGAAGCAGTTTTTATGCTTCGCTGTGTACGAAAAGAAGGGAAGGTGTTTTTCGCCTTCGGCTCAAAAATGCTAGTTTTGTTCACACCAAAGCACTTCATACATTTATGGGAAGGTATGAATATATTACAAGCTATAGACAAAGTTCATCAAGTAAAATTTAATTACAAAATTTATTAAAAAAGTTTTTAGAGCTCTTCTACAGTCATCTATTCAAAGCTTCATCAGTACTCGTCGAGCTTTAGCTTCGGCATAGTCATCCATTAAAGCTTCGACGTTATCTTCTTACTCCTCAAGCTTCGGCTTCAGCTTCGTCATCCTACACGAATTAAAGTATTGTAAGCAAAATTCAAGTTCGAATGAAGAGGTAAGCACAAGGTTCGATTTTGTTACTGGCTTAAGATAATTCCGAGCTTCGTCACCAGCTTTTTCTCGTCCACCCTTTGTCCATACCACCTTTATAAATTTATTTGCTATGCTTCAGGCAAGGTTGGGGATACCATCCAGATCTGTTGGTGATAAGCTAAAATTGGGCCTATTGATAATTTTTCTGTGCTCGCAGCCAGATTTCAGGAACGCAGCAGCAGTGCCCCGAGAAGCTACCAGGGCACAGAAATCACCATGTCTAGCAATAACATCATCAAGGTCATCAATTTCACCTTCGATGTGTTCAAAGGCTCCTGGTAAATCTTCAGCCAAAGGAGTAAATTTTTCGCTGCTGGCCCTGACCGAATAGAAGACCTTCTTTAGCCGTTGAACACATTGATTGCCGAATTCCAAACATTTATTTTGAAGGCTTGTTAATGATTTTTGCAAATTTGAAACCTTCTGGACTTCGGCCTCAAATTTTTCATTAAGCTTCTGTTTTTCTTGTTCGAAACTTTCTAACTGGCAGAGAAGCTTCGTATTCAGTTCTGCTATTTTAGCTTCAGCTTCTGCCAATAAGCCTTCAGCCGTCTGAAGCTCGAAGTCTTTCTTTTCAAGAGCAGCAGATTGGTCTTTTATTTTGCCTTCTAAATTCTCGATTATAACCTCGTGTTTTTGTCTTCCAAATCTTGTTGCATTTTTAAAGCTTTGCTCAGCAACATACTCTGTACATAAACAACCTTCGTTAGAAAACATCTTCGTTGTTACAAACGATAAAAAGTTAGAGAAAAGTTGTTTACCTTGAAATTAGAATAAAACAAACTACCGACGATGTGCTGTCGTCGGTAGCGGCTGATGTCTGTTTTGAGCTTCGGAAAACCAATACTCTTTGATAGAGTACCGATAACCTTCGCTCCGGTCTGATCCCGGATACAACCCAGCTTTTCATCATCGATACCACCGAAGAGAAATGCCCCCGGTCGATACCCGCAAGATATGGCATACTCTTTTAACTCTTCTTTTTCGGCCTTTGCCAGCTCTTGCCCAACTAAGTTTTGAAAATTAAAAATTTCATCTTCTGAAGTGTCTTCGGTTATTTCTTTCTTTTTCTTGGGCTCCGGGGCCGAAGTCTCTCTGGTAGCTGCTGCAGCTTCTTCTGCGGCCATGTCTTGCAGTATTTTATCAATATCTACAATTGTGGTTTCTAACTCTATATCTTCGGTTGTGGCAGCTTCGGCAGCTGTAGCCTCCGAAAGTGCAGCTTCGGTAGCCGTTATGTCCTCAATAGCTGGCGCCTTTGGAGCTAAAGCTCTTGGTGGCGTCTTTTCAATGACTTCCATCACTGTAATGATTCTTTGCTTTTTTGGCCTACCTGCCTTCTTCGTTTTTGCGGGCTCCTTGTCCTTCTGAAAAAGCTTCATCAGATGTGACCCTAATGGACTCAGCTTGATAGGCAAGGATTCAGTCATTACCTTTAAAATTTCCTCTATGACGGTGGTAGATGGTGATGCAGCAATTTCATCTTCTTCGCCAATTGCCTTCTGCTCCAGAGCTATAGCCTTTCTCTTCTTCGAAGCATCTGTTTTTGGCTCGGGCTTTGGTTTTTTCTTTTTCAATTGATCTTCATCATCTTTATTCAGAATATCAGCCACTTTTTTCCTTTTTTGCCCTTTGGCACCCTTGTCTAGTCGCTCGTAGTCGGGATATTCAAAGTCAATAGCATCCATTACTCGGTTCAGTCTTTGCTTCGGACGTGTGCCGAAGGCCGCAGTCATCAACTGATCTTCTTTTTGGAGTAATTGCCGAGTATTTCATTGCACATTACTTCGATTGTGTCCAGCCATTCTTGGCAAGGTACTTTGAAATGTCTCTTGAATTTGTAATGGTAAGGCAACCGAACAAGCTCCCCTTCCTTCTTTTTTCCTTCAAGCTTCGGCATGTCCCACTCTTTCATAGTTGGGAACACTCTGAAGGCCAAAAATTCTTGCTCTAAGTCCCTAGTGCCGATGTGCTCCGCAATAACTCTAAATTCAGCCAGAGCAATTTGGGTCGGACCCTTTGGTGTCATGTTGCACGGGGGTCTGGTCTCTCCGAAGATCAATTCCAACAGACTCTGGACCAATTTCTCCTTATCTTCGTCAACTTTGACGTAAAACCACTCGGATTTCCAACCAGCTGGCCACTTGCTACGGTAACTGATCACAGGAAATTTTGTAGTCTTGCGGTAGGCAAAATTGTAGCAGCCAAAGTTTTCATGTAGCCCATCTCCTCTAGCCTTGGTCTGGTAATGAAGCTCGTGCACTCGGCAAAAACCTTCGGCAAATGGTTCCACCCCTTGGCTTCAGAGGGCCCAAATATAAACGCTAAGCCTAACGATAGCGTTAGGAGTTAGCTGATGAAGGTAGATCCCAAACTTCTTCAGCACATCAGCAATCATCTTGTTCAAAGGGAATCTTAAACTAGCTTTAAAGAAACTTTTGAAAACCACTACTTCATCTTTTCCTGGCTTCGGAGTAGTTTCTTCCCCACCAAAGTGAATCAGCTCTTTCTTCGCTTCACTAAAATAGCCCAACTTCATCATCTTAGGCAAATCACCTTCAGAGATGGTAGATTTTCCGAAATCCAGGTGGCTGGGTTTACTCGGCACTGCACTGCTGTAATCATCTTCGGAATCAGTCTCCTCAACATCAGCTCGCTCTGCTTCAGCGACAGGTGCATCCTCCGATGTTACCAGCCTAGACCGCTTCATCGCCTCGGAGATGGGAACAGTCTCAGTAGCTTTGGTTTCATCTCCTTCACGATCAACCCTGGCAGTGGAGCGCACTCTTGCCATTTGATTATGGATTTTTTGAAATTCTTTGAAGTTGTTGACTTTTTTGATTTTTTCGAAGCTCTTCCTCTTCTGACGAAGCAGAATCAGAAGCGGTGCTTCGTTTGAGCACGATGATCAAGCTTCGGCTATGGTTAAATTTTTGGCAGCAAAACAGTGTAATAGCAATGAATGTCGTGGTAACTTCACACCTACCCGTCTATTTATATAGTGCCGCAGGTGGGAAGGTGAATCGTCAAGGTCTTCCACACCGGATAAACAGCCACCTGCACTCGCTGAACGGTGGGCCACAGGGTCCGGAAAGGTGAATCGCTAGGGCGCGTGTAACTGCTGCAAGATGGGGCCACCTCACGCGCGGATTATTTTAATCGTTTCTCGCCAACGAGCTCAGGGAAGGTGTTTTTCGGATCGTCGGCATCCCGAAGCTTAGAAGACTTTTTCACGGATCAAGCTCGTTACTTTTTCACGGATCAAGCTCGTTACGACAAACGATCTAGTACCGCGAAGGGGCTACTGTTGGGGGTATGCTTCATAGCCGAAGATCCTAAAGGAAGAAAACACCTTCGGAAGATCTACCCAGAAGCAGCGCCGAAGCTGTCACATATAAAGCTTTGGCATAATGACAGATCTCACGACGAAGGGGCAAACCGACTTAAAGATGAAATGACTTAAAACTCGTGATGTTCTGTGTCATTATTGTAGTTAATTGTAAAGGGCATATATGTAATTATACACAGGCTGCGCCCTGTGCCTATAAATATGTGAACAGTACCCCTGTATTGTTCACGCAATCTGGTAATTGCTAACGCATTACACTGGAATCATCGCTTTCTACCAAGGCGAAGGTATAAATATGATGAAATATGTTAATAATGTTATTTGATTTTAACATATCTCTCTCTAATGTTTTACAATTTATACTTTATTTTACATCATTTTATAAGTTTGATCACGAAGGTATGACCTTCGTAATATTCTGATCATGGCCTTCGTCCAAAGTTCATTAAACCCTTGGGGAGTTAATGCTTCAGCGGACGAAGGGCATTAACATTTAATATTCTGTGTTGCCTTGTTCTTAATTTATAGCATTTGAGAACAAGTCCCCAACTGCGCCTGAAATGGTGACATCTTCAAGCTGGTCTGGTAGCTGTTGTTATAGGAGAATTCTGCGTAGGGTAACCTCTTGTCCCATCCAGACTGATCTTGCAACGCACAAGCTTTCAACATGTCTTCGAGGATTTGATTGGTTCTTTCAGTCTGACTGTCTGTCTGCGGATGATAAGCTGAACTAAAATTCAGATGTGTACCCAAGGCTTCATGCAACTGCTGCCAGAAATGAGAGGTGAACTGCGTTCCTCTGTATGACACTATCTTCTTTGGCACACCGTGAAGACAAACGATCTGGGACATGTACAACTCTGCCAATACTGCACTGCTGTAGTTGGTCTTGACGGGTATGAAGTGGGCTAACTTGGTTAAGCGGTCCACTACTACCCAAATGGAATCATAGCTGGCTCGAGTGCGAGGCAATCCGACTATGAAGTCCATTCCGATTTCATCCCATTTCCACTGAGGAATTCACAACGGCTGCAACAATCCAGCTGGCCTCTGATGCTCTGCCTTGATTCTTTGACAACTGTCACATATAGCCACATGCTCTGCGATCTCCCTTTTTATTCCGTACCACTAGAATTTCTTCTTTAGATCTTGATACATCTTCTCACTTCCAGGGTGTATAGAATAAGCTGACTCATGAGCTTCCTTGAGGATCAACTCCCGAATGGACTGGACATTGGGAACACACAAACGGTCTTTGAACCATATCACACCTTCTGCATCTTCTCAAAAATCTTTACCTCTTCCTTCCAGAATCAGCTGCCAAATTTCACTGACCTTCTCATCATTCTTCTGTGCTTCTTTGATTCCCTGCTCCAAGGTGGGTTCTAACTCAACTATTACTCCTCGCATACTGTTTAGAAATCCAAGGCTCAACCTGTCAAACTATTTGGCCAACTCATAGGGCATCGGATGAGCGACCATCATATTGACCTGACTTTTCCTGCTCAAAGCATCTGCCACTACGTTCGCTTTGCCTGGATGGTAATGAATCTCCAATTCATAGTCTTTGATCAACTCTAACCATCTTTGTTGCCTCATATTCAGCTCCGACTGAGTGAATATGTACTTCAGACTCTTGTGGTCTGTGTAAACATCACATTTCTGCCCATACAGATAGTGCCTCCATGTCTTCAGTGCATGAACCACTGTTGCCAACTCCAGGTCATGGATTGGGTAATTCTTCTCATGAACCTTCAGCTGTTAGGACGAGTAAGCCACAACTCTTCCCTCTTGCATCAATACGCATCCCAAACCAGTGTAACAAGCATCACAATACACTGAGAAGGGCTTGCGCACATTAGGTAAGACTAAGACAGGTGCTGTAGTCAACTTCTCTTTCAACGCTTCAAAGGCTTCTTGGCATATCTGGGTCCACTTGAACTTAACCTTGTTGCCTAGCAAAGCTATCATCGGTTTCACAATCTTCGAAAACCCTTCAATGAATCGCCGATAATATCCGGCCATTCCAATGAAGCTCTTGATTCCTCGAGCATCTGTTGGCACTTTCTAGTTCAGTATTGTTGGGACCATGCTTCGTCGCCGAAGGTCCTGCAGGAAGAAACAGCTTCGGCTAAAGCTGCTTATACATGATGACCGAAGATACCACTCATGAAGCTTCGGTGTTATAGTATGCCCGAAGACGAAGGATCGAACCGACTTAAAGATAGAATGACCTTTTAGCCCATAAGGGTCTGAGTCATTGTTGTAAACTTTTACAAGGGGCATGATTGTAATTCCTTACAGGTTGTGTCCTGTGTCTATAAATAGTGAACAGTATTCCTTTACTGTTCACGCATTCCTGTAATTGCAAACGCATTGCCCGGAAATTATTATCTGTCAAGGAGAAGGTATAAATGTATTTAAACTCTATGTTTTGACATTTTTACGTTCATATAATAAAATATGTGAATGATGTTACTTATTTCTGATACATCTATCTTTAATGTCTCATGTTTTATATATTATTTCATATTATTTTGTAAGTTTAACCATGAAGATATGACCTTCGTGATTCTTCACTCATGGTCTTCGTCCGAAGTTCATTAAATCCTTGAGGAAATAATGCTTCAGCAGACGAAGGGCATTAATATTTAACATTTTATGTTGCCTTGTTCTTAATTCATAGCATTTGAGAACAAGTCCCCAACATTGGTGCCCACCTCCGGTGAACTCACTTCCACTTTCCTGAGACAATGGCTTCGTTCAAGAACCAAGCTGGAACTGCTTCGGCTCCGAAGCTGATTCTCCCGATAACAGGCGGTTCATGCTCAGAGCCAGCTAACAAGAAACAGAAGAAGGAGGCACAGAGAAGAGTACAACATGTAGGGGTACAAGGACCCTTCATCAAATCAAGATGGTCTCACATCCCAATTACCTTTTCTCAAGAGGATCTTCAGCTCAAGGATTACCCACACAATGATGCCATGGTTATTTCTTGTGTGATCAAAGGATTTCTGGTCCATAATGTTTTGGTTGATACAGGCAGTGCAGCAGATATCATATTTGCTAAGGCCTTCAGACAAATGCAAGAGCCCGAAGACAAGATTCATGATGCTACGCACCCTCTTTGTGGCTTCGGAGGGCGGCAGATTGTAGCACTTGGTAAGATTACCATGCCAGTAACCTTCGGATTCGTCAACAACACAAGGACTGAGCAAATTGTGTTTGACATTGTTGACATGGAGTATCCTTACAATGCTATCATTGGTCGCGGAACACTCAATGCTTTCGAAGCAATTCTTCATCCAGCATATCTTTGCATGAAGATACCTTCGGATCAGGGACCTATTGCTATTTATGGGAGTCAGGAAGCCGCTAGAAAGGCCGAAGGGAATTGGACTGATTCAAAGGCAATCCATAACATAGATGAAGCCAAAGCTTGTGAACAGTACAAGCATAGAAGGGAGAAGGCTGCTTCGGCCGATCAGCCGAAACCCATGCTTTTATGCGAAGATATCGCAGAGCAGAAGGTGCTGCTGGGATCTCAATTGTCTGAGGAACAAGAGAAAACCTTGATAAGATTCTTGTTCAACAACAAAGATGTCTTTGCATGGTCGGCTAATGATCTTTGCGGAGTTAACAGGGATGTTATTGAACATTCGCTTAATGTTGATCCATCCTTCAGACCCAGAAAGCAGAGGCTTCGGAAGATGTCTGATGACAAGGCCGAAGGTGCTCGAAATGAAGTGAAAAAACTTCTCAGTGCTGGAGTTATCAGAGAGGTAAAATACCCAGAATGGCTGGCTAACACTGTTATGGTAAAAAAGGCCAATGATAAATGGAGGATGTGTATCGATTTTACTGATCTCAACAAGGCCTGTCCGAAGGACGAGTTTCCATTGCCAAGGATAGATTCCTTAGTTGATGCAGCAGCTTCATCAGAGCTTATAAGTCTGCTGGACTGTTATTCAGGCTATCATCAAATTTGGATGAAGAAGGAGGATGAGCCAAAGACCAGCTTCATAACCCCTAGTGGAACATATTGTTACCTTCGGATGCCTGAGGGGCTCAAGAATGTTGGAGGAAGCTTCAGCAGAATGACAGCGAAGGTTCTTCAGTCTCAGATAGGCAGAAATGTGTTAACTTATGTTGATGATATCATTGTAAAAAGCACGAAGCAAGAGAATCACGTTACTGACCTCCAGGAAACCTTCGCTAATTTCAGACAGGCCGGTTTAAAGTTGAATCCAGAAAAATGTGTCTTCGGGGTGAAGAAAGGGAAATTTCTTGGCTGCCTAGTTTCAACAAAAGGGATTGAGGCTAATCCAAATAAAATTGAAGCTATCCTTCGAATGGAACCACCCAGTATAAAGAAGGGGGCTCAAAGATTGACAGGAAGACTGGCATCTCTCAACAGATTCATATCTAGATCAGCAGAGAGAAATTTACCATTTTTCGAAGTGCTGAAGTCAGTCGAAGTTTTTCAATGGGGTCCGGTCCAGCAGAGAGCCTTCAAAGAGCTGAAGCAATATTTGATAAACCTAACAACGCTAACTCCACCAACGCCAGGGGCTCCTCTGTTGTTATATGTGGCAGCCTCGCACTCAGCGGTAAGTGCGGCACTTGTCCAAGAGAAGCTTGAAGGGCAAATCAAGAAGCAAGCTCCAATATACTTTGTATCTGAAGTTCTTAGTTTATCAAAGAAAAATTATACAGAATTGGAGAAGGTGCTATATGCTGTTTTGATGGCTTCTAGAAAGCTTCGGCATTATTTCCAAGCATACAATATAATTGTCCCTTCTTAACAACCATTGAAGGACATTATGAGAAATAGAGAAGTTACTGGAAGGATTGGAAAGTGGGCTGCAGAACTTAATGAATTCTGCATTGATTATGTACACAGATCTTCGATTCAGTCCCAGGCGTTAGCTGACTTCATTGCTGACTGGACGCCAGGGGCTCAAGTAGAAGAGGCAAATAAAGATTCCGAAGCATGGACAGTATTCTGCGATGGTTCTTGGGGAACCTTCGGAGCAGGAGCAGCCGCTGTGTTGGTCGCACCCTCCAAAGTTAAAACTTTCTACGCAGCAAGACTTGATTTTAGCTGCACAAATAACATTGCTGAGTACGAAGCTTTACTTTTGGGTCTTCGGAAGTTAAAGGCAATGGGAATCAGAAGGGCGGTTCTTAAAACTGATTCCCAGGTTATCTCTGGTCATATTGACAAGAGTTGTAAGGCAAGAGACCCGAAGCTTGAGAAGTATCTAGATACTGTCCGAAGGATTGAAGCTTCCTTTGAAGGGTTTTCTGTAAAAAATATTCCTCGAGGAGAAAATGAGCATGCTGATTTGCTAGCCAAGTCAGCAGCACAGGGGCTGCCCTTACCTTCGGAAGTATTTTTTGAAACAATAAAAGCACCTTCGGTTGAACTTCTTGAAAGAGCGGTCCTCAACATATCTCCTGTTTATAGTGAAGACTGGAGAACTGAGATCATCTCTTATCTTAAGGGTAATTTCCTTTCAGATGACGAAGCTTATAACAAGAGAATAGAGGCAAGAGCTCGTCCATATGTAATAATAGAAGGGGAGCTGTACAAGCATGGTGTCTGCTCTCCGTTACTCAAATGTTTATCCAGAGCCGAAGGTATAGAATTGATGAAGGAAATACATGCAGGCTTATGTGGATCTCACATTGGATCTAGGCCTTTGCTGGGAAAAGTTTTTCGCCAAGGATTTTATTGGCCAAAAACCGCTTCGGATGCAGCGGAACTAGTCCAAAAGTGCGAAGGTTGTCAGAAATGTGCAAGAGATCAAAAACAACCTTCGTCTCTAACTCAGTTAATACAACCCACTTGGCCGTTGCAAAGGTGGGGCCTTGATTTGTTAGGTCCACTACCACCAGCACAAGGGAATTTAAGATATGTTGTAGTGGCAGTGGAATATTTTTCTAAATGGATTGAGGCAAAGCCTTTAGCCACAATAACTTCGGTTACTGTTCAAAAGTTTTTCTGGCAAAACATTGTTTGTCGCTTCGGAGTGCCGAAGGCTATCACTGTGGACAATGGAACGCAGTTTGACTCCGAAGCTTTCAAAGAATTTTGTGAACAAATTGGCACAAAGATCTATTTTGCGTCAGTTCGACATCCGGAATCGAATGGACTAGTTGAAAGGGCTAATGGCATCATAATGACAGGAATAATGAAGTTAATATTCAATCAGCCAAGGGGAAAGTGGCCAGAAGAATTAATTAAAGTGGTGTGGAGCCACAACACAACAGTATCAAGGTCAACAGGTTTTACACCATTCAAATTGTTGTTTGGTGATGAAGCAATAACCCCAGAAGAGGCTAAGGCAGGATCAATAAGAACAGTGGCTTTGGCGATAGACGAAGCTGATTGTTCTGTGGACAAAGATGCTATAGAAGGGATCAGGCTTCAGGCTGTGGAAAACATCAATAAATACCAAGCCGAAACAATAAAATGGCGCGATAGAAAGGTTCGGTTGAAAAACATTAAGCCAGGACATTTGGTGCTTCGAAGAGTGGCCAACCCAGACACAGTGGGCAAACTACAACTAAAATGGGAAGGCCCCTTTCTGGTAGTATCTTCGTCAAGACCCGGTTCCTACAGATTAAAGGATATGGACGGCAACGACATTCCTAGATCGTGGAATGCGGATGAGCTTCGGCGGTATTATGTGTAACTTGATGTAATCTTTTTTATTTTTTTATTTTTTATTGTTGTTTTACTTTTTCCTTATGGCACCCTTTTCCTTTCCAAAGGGGGAGAAAGGTTTTTAATGGGGCCACAACATGTAATTTTTCTTTTCCTTATTTCAATTCTATAAGAGTGATATCCCCCAAAAATGTAAATGTAAAAGCTGACAACGCACCATCGAGTGCAATGGAAAAAGAAAAGAAGGAGAAGCTCAAAAGTCGTTCCCAAGGGAATGCAGAGCTTACAGCGAAAAATAAACGCTGATTCCGCCGAAAGTAAAAGGCGAAGAAGCTCCTAAGGGAGGCTTACAGCGAAAAATAAACGTTGATTCCGCCGAAAGTAAAAGGCGAAGAAGCTCCTAAGGGAGGCTTACAGCGAAAAGTCAGCGCTGATACACTGAAAAGTAAACGGTGAAGCCGAAAAATAAACGGCAAAAAGATTTGAGTCATTCTCAAGGGAATGAGGGCTATGATTATGGTTTTTGGATGTACATTCAAATAATCATTTGCACAATGCATTACATCATGACATTTGCATTCATAAACATTCATTTAGACATATATAGGATCATCATCATCGTATCATACAGAAAAGGCAGATGCTTCGGCTATGAGGAAAAACTTCGGTGAAAGAGGAAATTTTCATGCTTCGTTGTGTACAAAAAGAAGGGAAGGTGTTTTTCGCCTTCGCCTCAAACGTAAAGTTTTGTTCACAGCAAAGAAGATTGTACACGGATAAAGGAGAAAAGATATATTACAAGGTATGCACAAATTTACATAAGTTTTTTCCACAATTATATTACAAAGATCTCTTCAGAATTTTTTGCAGGAAAGTCTTTTACAGCAACTGTTAAGCTTCAGCCCGTCATTCTTCAGCTTCATCATTCTGCACATATTAAAGCAGAATAAGAAAGGTGCAAATTTCAAGGAGAAGGTGAAAGTAACAAGTATAAGTTTCTCACCGGCTTAAGGTGGCTCCGAGCTTCGTCACCAGCCATTTTTCGCCCGCCATTTACCCAAATCTGAGTCATAAATCTGTTTCCAATACTTCGGGCTAGGCTTGGGATGTCAACCAAATCTGCTGGTGACAAGCAAAAGTTTGGCCTATTTACAATTTTCCATGCGTACAGCCAGCCTTCAGGAAAGCGGTGGCTGTGCCTCGAGAAGCTAGCAGGGCGCAGAAGTCAGCATGCCCAGCAATAACTTCGTCAAGTGCATCAACCTCGCCTTCAATGTATTCTAGGGTGCTGGGCAGGTTCTCAGCTGAAGGTGTAAATATATCAGAGCTGGCTCCAATTGAGTGAAACACATCCTTCAGCCACTGCACGCATCGGCTGCCGAAATTTAAGCATTTCTCCTGAAGCTCCTTCAATGATTTTTGCAAATTTGAATTCTTCTCGATTTCGGTCTTGAGACTTGTTTCGAGGTTCTTCTTTTCCTGCTCAGATTTTTCTAACTTTTTGAGTAATTCATTGTTTAACCTGTTATTTTCGACTTGGGCTTCAGCCAATGAACCTTCCATAGAATGAATGACGAAGTCCTTCTTTTCCAAGGCAGCTTCGTGATCTTTAACTTTGATTTTAAGATCTTGAACAACAGAGTCTTTTTCCTTCAGAGCAGCTTCGTAATTTTTGATTTTGTTTTCTAGATCTTTGATGGTAGCTTCGTTCTTTTCATCCTCAAGATCTTGTTGCATTCTCAGCACTTTACTTAGAAGTATACTCTGCCAAAACAACCTTCGTCAGAAAACAACTTAATTCAAAATAAAAACATATAATAATAAAAAATCGAGGTTTTTTTACCTTGAAATTAGCATAGAGCAAGCTACCGGCGATATGTTGTCGCTGGTATCTGCAGAGGTCCGCTTCTATCTTCGGCAGGCCAACGCTTTTGGAGAAGGTCCTAACAACCTTGGCCTCGGTTCGGTTCCGAAGGCATCTCAGCTTCCCTTCATTGACTCCACCAAATAGTAGAGACCCTGGTTTGTATCCACAGGATATAGCATATTTCTTCAGCTCTTCTTTTTCAGCGTCTGACAACTCTTGTCCAATTATATCTTGAAAATTAAAATCTTCTTTTTCCAAAATGTCTTCAATCTGCTCTTTTCCTTTTTCTGTTGCCGTGTTCACTGTAACCACAACAGTTTCTTCTTCAGCCATTCTCAGAAGCATATTGTCAATATCATCAAGTGTAGTTTCCAGGTTAGGATCTTCGTTGGTCCCGGTTTCGGCCCCGGTGGCTTCGGCTCCGGTGGCTTCGGCTCCGGTGGTTTCGGCTCCGGTGGCTTCGGCTCCTCCGGTTTCGGCTCCGGCGGTTTCGGCTCCGATGGCTGTGGGATCAGCAGTGACAATTTTTGACACCGAGGTCGGTGGCGGTGTCTGATGAATGACATCAGCCACTTGGATAATTCTTCGTTTTTTCAGCTTTGCGGGACTTTCTGCTGTCGAAGCTTCTTTGCCCTACTGAAAAAACTTCGTCAATTCTGGCGCCAGCGGGCTTAGCTTGACAGGCAAAGGTTCAGTCATTGCCTTCAGAATCTCTTCTACTTCGGCAGCAGAAGGTGTCGCAGGAGCTTCCTCCTCCTGGGCCGACGTCTTTGGTTTTGGAGATGCAGGTTTTGGAGGTGCATCTTTTCTTTTCCTTGAAACAGCTACCCTCGGTTCAGGGCTCAGTTTTTCAGAAATTTCTTTTTCCTTTTTGGCCAATTTGGTGCTTTCTTTGTCCAGGGCGCTGGTAATCCTCTTTCTCTTTGGGCCTTCTGCATCTCCGCCCAGTTGCTCGTAATCAGGGTAATCAAAATTCAAAGCATCTAGCACACAATTCAATCTTCGCTTCGGACGAGTGCCGAAGGCTGCAGTCATCAACTGATCTTCTTTCTTAGAGTAATTTCCAAGGATATCATTGCACATAATCTCGATTGTGTCCAGCCACTCTTGGCAGGGCTTTTTAAAGTGTTTTTAAACTTGAAGTAATATGGCAATCGAACAAATTCTCCCTTTTTATTTTCTCCCTCCAACTTCGGCATCTCCCAATCCCTCTTTGTAGGAAACACTTTAAAAGCCAGAAATTCCTGCACCAAGTCTCTAGTGCCAATATGATCTAAAATCACGCGAAATTCAGCCAAAGCAATTTGGCTCGGGCTTCCACTTATCATGTTGCATCGGGGCCTCGTTTCTCCGAAGGTTAGCTCTAGTGGACTCTGGGCCAATTTATCTTCATCTTTATCAACTTTAACATAAAACCACTCAGATTTCCATCCGGCTGGCCATTTGCTTCGGTAGCTTATCACTGGAAACTTCGAAGTTTTGCGATAAGCAAAGTTGTAACATCCAAAATTCTCATGAAGACCATCTGCTTTGGCTTTAGTCTGATAGTGTAGTTCATGGACTCGACAGAAACCTTCACCGAACGGTTCCACTCCCTGGCTACGAAGGGCCCAAATATAAACACTTAATCTAACAATAGCGTTAGGGGTCAGCTGATGAAGGTAAACCCCAAACTTCTTCAACACGTCAGCAATCATCCCATTCAAAGGAAACCTTAATCCTTCTTTAAAGAAGCTTTTGAACACAACCACTTCATTCTTTTCCGGCTTCAGAATAATCTCCTCCCCGCCAAAATGAACCAGCTCCTTTTTTGTTTCAATAAAGTAGCCCAGCTTCACCATTTTTGGAAGATCAGCTTCGGAGATGGTGGACTTTCCAAAGTCCAAATGACTAGGTTTGCTTGGTATCCCACAGTTGTACTCATCTTCGGAACCAACTTCTTCAACATCAGCTTGCGTTGCTTCGGCAGCAGGTGTGTCTTCTGATGAAACCAGCCCGGAACGCCTCATCGCTTCAGAAATCGGAACAGTTTCAACGGCTTCAGTCTCGTCTCCATCACGCTCAACCCTAGCAGTGGAGCATATTCTGGCCATTTGATTTTAAATTTTCTTGAAAAAATTCTTTGGAAGTCAATAACCTTTTTTCCGAAGCTATCCTCGTGACGAAGCACAATCCAAACTGGAGCTTCGTTTGAATGCAAAAATCAAGCTTCGGCTATGGTTAAATTTTTGGCAGCAAAACAGTGCAATAGCAATGAATGTCGTGGTAACTTCACACATACCTGTCTGTTTATATAGTGCTGCAGGTAAGAAGGTGAATCGTCAGGATTTTTTCACCGGGCAAACAGTCACTCGCACCCACTGCACGGTGGGCCGCAAAAACCAAGAAGGTGAACCTGCATGGTAGGACCGCTTCACGCTCGAAAACTGTATCGTTTCTCAGCAACGAGCTCAGGGAAGGTGTTTTTCGGACCTTCGGCTTCCCGAAGCCTAAGAGACTTTTTTCACGGATCAAGCTCGTTACGAAAAACGATCTAGCACCGCGAAGGGGCTACTGTTGGGACCATGCTTCATCGCCGAAGGTCCTGCAGGAAGAAACAGCTTCGGCTAAAGCTGCTTATACATGATGACCGAAGATACCACTCATGAAGCTTCGGTGTTATAGTATGCCCAAAGACGAAGGATCGAACCGACTTAAAGATAGAATGACCTTTTAGCCCATAAGGGTCTGAGTCATTGTTGTAAACTTTTATAAGGGGCATGATTGTAATTCCTTACAGGCTGTGTCCTATGTCTATAAATAGTGAACAGTATTCCTTTACTGTTCACGCATTCCTGTAATTGCAAACGCATTGCCCGGAAATTATTATCTGTCAAGGAGAAGGTATAAATGTATTTAAACTCTATGTTTTGACATTTTTACGTTCATATAATAAAATATGTGAATGATGTTACTTATTTCTGATACATCTATCTTTAATGTCTCATGTTTTATATATTATTTCATATTATTTTGTAAGTTTAATCACGAAGATATGAACTTCGTGATTCTTCACTCATGGTCTTCGTCCGAAGTTCATTAAATCCTTAGGGAAATAATGCTTCAGCGAACGAAGGGCATTAATATTTAACATTTTATGTTGCCTTGTTCTTAATTCATAGCATTTGAGAACAAGTCCCCAACAAGTATGTCTGCCACTTTCTTCGGATCCATAGCCAATCCATCTTTGTTAATTATGTGACCCAAGAACAGGACTTCATTGATCCAGAACTCGCACTTACTCAACTTTGCATACAACTGGTGCTCTCGCAATCTCTGCAATACCATCTTCAAATGATCCACATGCTCCTTCTCACTTTGAGAATATATAAGAATGTCATCAATAAATACCATCACAAACTTGTCAAGATAATCCATGAATACACTGTTCATTAGATTCATGAAGAAGGCTGGTGCATTCATTAGGCCAAAAGACATAACAGTAAACTCATACAACCCATACTTGGTAATGAATGTCGTCTTCGGAATGTCTAAAGGTCGAATCCTGAGCTGGTGATAACCTGACCTCAGATCTATCTTTGAAAACACGCTGGCTCCTCCCAACTGGTCGAACAGATCTTCTATTCTGGGCAAAGGATACTTGTTCTTGATTGTGACTTCATTCAGAGCTCAATAATCGATACACATCCTTCTAGTGCCATCCTTCTTCTCCACGAATAGGACAGGGGCGGCCTAAGGCGAGGTGCTTAGACTTATATAACCTTTCTCTGACAGCTCATCAATCTGCTTCTTAAGTTCAACCAACTCTGGTCCAGATACTCTGTAGGCTCTTTTAGAAATGGGGGCGGTGCCAGGAAGATCTGGTGGCATGCCTGGTAAGTCTTCCGGAAACACATCTAGAAATTCGGACACCACTTTGATAATCTCGAGTGAATCTGGCTCCTTGCTATCAATACCCATCTGATGACAAATTCTTTTCCTTGGCTCAGATGAGTTCAATTCAGCTATCACTTCTTCTCCTAGTGTGGACACCAACTTAATTATCCTTTTATCACAACTGATAACTGCCTGGTACTTATCTAGCCAATTCATCCCTAGGATGACATCTATTCCCTGAGTACCCATTACTATGAGATTAGCAGGAAATGCTATCCCCCTTATTTCCACACTTACATTCAAGCAAATGCTATCGGCTCGAATTCTACCACCGGCTGAGTCAATTTGAATGGGGGTTGACATGGTAGTGATTGGAAGATTATGTGCTTCTACCCATGATGCGGTAATAAATGAATGCGTTGCTCCAGTATCAAATAACACTTCTGCAATATGGGAGTCGACTGGAAACATACCTACTGTCATGTCGGGTGTTTCCTGAACTACTTCAGCCTCCAAGTGATTCAGTCTCCCGTGGTTGTAGCGTGGCTGGGAGCGGTTGCCTACTCCAGGCTGGGGCACATTCTTCTTTATTGGGGCACTAGGGCCTGACTGCTGCTGGGCTGCCTTCTTCGGACATTGCATCACCCAATGGCCTTGCTCTCCACAATGGAAACATGCTCTGCTTCCACCTTGAACTGGTGCTTCTTGACTGTTCTGTTGGTTTGCTGGGGCAGGAAGACGAGGTGCCTGTTGATTCTGCCTCTGGAACTGACCTCCTCCTGACTGATTGTTCTGGCGATTCTGCTGCTGGTGCTGAGGGTACTGCCTTTGAAACTGCTGCTGCTGAGGTGGGCGCTGGTTCTGCCTGAACTGCTGAGGTGGGTTGCCTGAGAAACAAGGGTGATTGCTGCTTCCAGGCTGAGGTCCACTGATCTTACGCTTGTGATCCTCCATCTCTTTGTGCTTCCTCTCTGTCATGATTGCTCTGTTGATCAGGTGCTGAAATGTGGGGAAGGTATGATTCATCAGCTGATACTACAGAGGATCAACTAAGCCTCTTAAGAAGCGATACTGCCTCTTCGCATCTGTGTTGACATCTTTAGGATCTTAGCGGGACAGCTGCAGAAACTTGTCTCGGTACTCACTGACAGACATAGGCCCTTGCTTGAGCGCTAGGAACTCCTCCTTCTTCACTGTCATCAGGCCTGCTGGAGCATGGTACTGACGGAAGCTATTTCTGAATTCTTCCCAGGTGATGGTGTCGGGGTTGGCATGGGTGGTGAGATAGGACTCCCACCAAGACTGAGCTGCTCCTCTCAATAGACGGGGACCATACAGAACTTTCTCCCTGTCGTCGCACTAGGCGGTGAGCAACTTCCGCTCCACAGTGCGCAACCAATCTTTAGCATCCATGGAGTCAGAAGAGTGAGCGAACACTGGGGGATGACCTCTAATGAATTCAGCACGCTTGTCTCTAGGCATCTGAGGCATTTGAGGCTGAGATGGTGGCTGCTGCTGCTGCTGAATGGCGGCCAGAGTCTAACCGATGGCTTGAACTGCCTGAGTCTGCATTAAGAACATCTGCTCGATGGTCATCGGAGGCGGCGGTGGCAGCTACTGATGGGGTGCCTCTTCCTGCGGGGCTGCCTGCTCCTGCTGAGCACGCCTTCCTCCTCTGCGCCTGTTTTCTGACATCTGCAGAATGCAATCATACATCAGAACTGAGCTTGCAACTTGCAGCATAAGAAGAGAGTATAGAATTCTTCCACAACACTGAACAGATGAGCATCTTCACTGATCTCCAACACAGACCAACACAGCTTCTCAGATAAAGAGGAAAGTGGAACAAAAGGGCTTCCCAACTAGGTAACTAATTTTATTAGCATTCAATAGGTAAACCAAAGTGTAGGGGATACCCACACCCTGGCGACAGTCATTACAAAGATCTAAATCCATCATAGTTCATCGTAACAAACATAAAAGGCATAGGATAAGCAAACTACCCTGTCTATCTAAGACTAACTAAGAGTAAGACTAATGCTAAGACTATAACTTCTATATTTTAAGCATTAATTACAAGATCTGACGCTGACGATCTATGGTTCTAAATTTATCTTGGTCCTACAGTCGGGGTTACCATAAGCATGGTGTCCACGCTGAGGTGAGCGGTACGGGTGCTGAGTCCCGACGGAAGCGGGGGAGCCATCCTCCAGGTGACGATGCTCCGCGCGCTCAGCCCGTAGCTGGGCAATCTCAGCACGAGCCCTACTCAGCTCATCTAATGCATGATCTAGCTTCATGTTTAGCACGGCGGCTAGGTTGACTGTGCTGCTCAACCTAGGATTGTCCTCACCGACAGGTGAGACAACCACGCCTCTTGTGCTGCTAGATGGACGGCGGGGGTAATACTTTAGGTTGAGACCATCAGCTACCACACCGAGCACTAAGCAGTAGTGCAAAAGCGCACACCGTGCGACATCTTGCATGGCTGCCTCGGCTGAGTCCCGCTAAGAGATAGAATAGTGCTCCGAGCAGACCTGCACACCTCAGAGACTGTTCTCTAGATGGCGCACCAAGTAGGTCGCCTCCCAACGGTCCGGGTAAACCCCACGACTGTGCTGGAAGACAACACAGTGATACTCGATAGACCAAGTGCGCCGGTCAAGTGCCTGGCGTAACAAGGTGTCGAGCGCATCGTGGAAGTGACACCCGCGAGCGGCGTCGTGAGTGATGGGTCGGGCAACCCATCCTTCCAGCTCTTGCTCCTCTGAAAGGTCGATGCTGTGGCTTGAGCTGCTGTCGCCACCTCCGTCATCTAGGTCTCCTCCAGCAGCCACTCCAGCGGCTGGGGCGCTCAGTGGTGGTGCAGGGGGCGCCTCCAGCGGGAGCACAGGGGAGCAGCTCCTCACAGACTCTATCTCCTGCTGAAGCGAGAAAGAAGAGCCCTGCTGCTCCAGCTCCTGTCGTCTACGCTCCTGCTCCTCGTGCAGGCGGTGGTGCAACCTCTCCAAATGGCTAGACTGACCAGCCACCGGACGGCGAAGCGGGCGCTAAGTGAGACGAGAAGGCAAGAAAGGAATGACTGACTTCCGTGCAGTGTGTCTAAGACGAGCCATCTACAAAAGACACCGTAAGCATAAGAGTGAGAACATAGCTAATATGACCAGCAAGTAAACCATAAAAAATTAGGAATTAGAATAAAACATATTTTTCAGCAAGGTATAATATATAGTAGAACATAGATTTGGTCGATATGACCAACTTTTGAAGGGATACCAAAGTCAAGGTGATAATAGGGGTCTATAATCCTTAGAACGACCATTCTATTCTAGGTTAGCGGTCCTACAGTCAACACGGCTTTGATACCACCTATGTCACACCCGGTTTTAGAAGGCAAACCGAATACGAACCATGTACGTGCCAGGATCAGCAATTCACATACACAGCAGTTACATAACTGGACATCATCACACAGTGGTCAAATAATAACATAAGAGGGTAATAATAGTCGATTACATCATGATGTCTGGGACATCCACATAGTCTTTAACAATAATCAAAGTACGGAAAAGAAACATAGATACACACGGCCTGCACAGACAGCCAACTGGGGGTTTGCTGCTAACCCACACCTAGAACTCATCATACTCTTGGAACTCCTAGAAGTCCTCCTCCACGGCTTCATCTTCACCTGAGCAGTGGTTGCAACGCAGACAACCTGGGGGCGTTTGGTGTGTAAAGCAAGGGTGAGTACACATCAACATACTCAGCAAATGTCCCATTTGGCTGTGGTGGACTAGCTTTATGTGGAGTTTAGTCAAGCAGTTGCTTTTAGTTGGTCAGGTTATTATTACTAGTAGAAAGCCAGGTTTTAGCATTAACCCAAGTTATTAACCTAAAGTACCGTTTTCAAACGGAAAGAATACCACTTACCATTACCATAGTCATAACCAAAATCATCATCCTCATCACCACCTGTAAACCAAACATCTCTGATCAAGTATCTCTAATCAATGGAGCTCCCTTGGCCGCTCATAACCGCGAGCACGGCTGATATATTAGTTTTATAACACTCTGCAGAGGTTGCGCACTTTACCCGCAAGCCGTGATTCCCCCTTGCCTCGGGTCGATCAAACCCTTAAACACTACCAAGGTGAATAGGCAGGGTCTCACTACGTAGCCTTTACAAAGATTCTCTGGGGCTGTAGCCGCCCGTTAGGTTTCCTAAATGCACCGCACTCCTCCCCAAGGGGCGAACCAACCTTGGCAGAGCGAGCCACATACACCGAGCCCCATTAACAGCACGACGGCGAAACGAACAACACCCTAGTTCCTCTAATTACTCAGCTAAGGGTGTCCCATTCCACCCTCATGGTTGCACTGTTTTCCCGGGTGGTCATCCAACGAACAGGTCCTTACATAGAGGCACTCGAGAAACAGCTCGAGTCCCCTTAAGGGCCACAAGTACCATCATCATAATCAAAAGGGAAAACAGCGTATCATAGATAATTCATCATGTTCATTGATTAATGTGAAGCACTAGCATATAGCTAAACTAAAATAACCCAACCAAAATAGGTAAACAAGGACAAGATAAACAAAAGCTAGTCAATCCTTAGGTATAAACTGTGTATATGAGGGGAATGAATTATAAGAATGAGTAGGACATAGGTGGGTCAAGGGACACTTGCCTTCGCCAACCAGCTGCTGCTCAGGGTCTTCACCTGCAACTCCTTCGGACTCCGCCAATTGACCGTTATCTATACGAGTTTCAAACATACATTCCACAAATTTAATACAAAAGAACAGTACACCAAACAATAGAATATAATAAATAAACAGACGTTCGACGCAGGGCTCACACCTACGACTAAGCGAGAAAGAGAAAGTAATGGTCGAGGCTACAGTCGAAGAGCGATCACGTCACACGATTATAAATTAAAATACTCACCTAAACAGAATGGTATTAATTTTAGCCATTGCGTTAAGCATAGGGTGAAGTCATGTTCCATGTTTAATTATTATGAACGGATAAAGGTAAATTAAATTGCCGCGCGGCGAAACGCGCGACACAACACTTAGATTGAATTAAGAAATAAACAACTCGTCGCGCGACGGGGAGCGCAACAAGACTCTTGCATTAATTATAAAGAAATGTTAAGTGTCACGCGATGAAATGCACGACGGCATACGTCATCTGAACTGAATTTAAAATGAAACGTCGCGCGATGAAGCGCATGACACAGCTCATTAATAAAGACGAATTTTAAAATGAATTGTCGCGCGACGAAGCGCGCGACGCAGCACATCGACTAAACTAAATTTAGAATGGATTAAACTGAAAATTGAACGTCGCGCAACACAATCGCGCGCGAACACGTTGCGCGTGCCGGGGGCACGCGAGCGCGGGGTCGCGGGGCGTGCAGGTGCGCGGGGCGCGGGGGCCGCCGGGGCGCGGACGCGGGGGCCGAGCCACCAGGACAGGGGCACGGGGCCGCCGGGCCGTTGGGGCGCGGGGGGCACCGGGGACGCGGGCGCGCGGGGGCGAGTCGCTGGGGGTGTAGGGGCACGGCGGGGGGCCGAGCCACCGGGGCGCGCATGGCCGCAGGGGCCGCCGAGGGGGCGCGCGACGGGGAGCAGGGGGCGCGCGATGGGGAGAAGAAGGGGCGCGCAGGGAAGAAGAAAGGGGAGGAGGAGAGGGAGAGAGAGTGGGAGAGGGGAGGGGAGCTCACCTCGGGGTCCAAATCCGGTGATCACCGTCTCCAAAACCTAGGGCACCACGGGGGGAGAGAGAGAGGTGGAGTGATACGACCACGCCATTAAGCAACACATTACAACCCCAAGTCATACTACATCAATTCAAGTACAACCAACATCATCAGCAACCCCAAGCCTTTGATGGACCAATTACACGTAGCCGAGCTAAGAAGCTACAGCAAGAGGTGCACGCACTACTTTATGAATTTCAATTAAACACTAATGAGAACTTTATGCTACCTAAGTCGTGTATGTTTATATTACTTAGGTTCACCAAAGAGGAAGGACAAAACATATCAAGGACGAGTCATCAAGAAGAGCTATGTCCGAGTCAGTCCAGCGCAACAGAACCGTCCAGAAGAAACAGTCATATCTTTTGATTCCCAAAAGATATGAAGGCCCATAAGTACTTTTTGGAAAGCTCTTGAAGTCTAGTTTCCAATGCTTCTAAAGCCGACTTAATCAAATCTACCAGAAAGGCAGCCGATTATTTTAGTGCTGACTGGTCAGAAGGTCAATAGTCTGCTTGATGACCAACTTTTTGTATTAAACTGCATCATTCTACGAAGTTTCATTTAGCATGCTATATATGGTGAGAAAGCTTATCAAGTTAGCTTTCCAACGCAACCAGTCCCACGTCATTTGGAGATTCTAGGAAAAGGTATTATCAAAATACTGAAGGCTACGCAGAAGTCAAACAGCCACACGGAATTTAGCTCTGCAGATCTCCCGAAGAGGCTCCTTCACATCAGCACGTGAAAATACTTTTGTTTCGTGTTTATACCTCTCTAAGGCTGGTTGTTACTAGTATAAATACCCCCATATGTCTTTGATGTAAGGCAGCTTATGATAATCTAAAACAGAACCCTTTTGTTCAGCTGTGTGCTAACAAATATTGAGAGTGATCTCTACCCCTTTGCTCTTGTGAATTCCTTCGCGGGATTGCAGAAGCGGCAGCTTCATCCGCTCCCAATTGGTGCTCCTACTCCCTCCGAGGTCTCCTCAATTGATTGTAGGCTGTGTTGGTTGGTTCTTTGAGAGTGTGGTTGGGCGAATCCTCGATTCAGGCTGCCGGTTAAAGACGGTGGTTGGCTTCGAGTTTTATTTGTCAGGTTGCACTAGTTATCGCTGCTTGCAGTAAGTTATCTTGGCTTCTTTGAAGCTAGTTATCTGAAGATTGATCCTACGTCGTGAAGATCGGGCATCGTGACGCATCATCTGGTATCAAAGCCTCAGTTGCCACGGTAGGATTCTTTACCCTTAGCTACATATATTTTGTGTTCGTCCTATCCACCAAAAAGCCATAAAATATTTTTGCCATAGCCCTTTGTTTCAATTTGTTGTTCCAGTGAGTTTTGTTAAGTTTCAGTCCATAGAGTCTTTGTTTAGTTGCTGGTCACTCTATCCTTTGTGTTCCCTTTGAGCCTCTTATATATATATGAAAATATCCACAAAAAGAAAAATATGAAAACCCTCATCATTTCCTCTGCGTTAACTTTGATCCTATTTAAGTTATAGCTGCTGGTTGAGTTCTTTGTTAATTATTATAAAGTGTGCAATATCATATCAGATCTCTGTGTTTAGTTCTATAAAAAAAGAAAATCAAAAAAAAAAGAGAAGAAAGAAAAGTACCAAAAACGTGTTGAGCAAGATTGTGAAAGAAAAGTAGAACGATCAGTTTGTTTATGAGCACAAGTGCTAAAAATTCATCAAGTTGTTCAACCAGTTTGCTATTGTCATTTGGTGCAAAATTTTGGTTGGATCTGATTGCAACACTTGCATTTCAATCATACTCCTTGTCTGCATCAAATCTGAAATTTCTTGCGCGTGTGTTTGATCTATTTACATCACTCGTATCTTGTGGTCAACACTAGGCATAAAACTTCTAGTTGGATGGTTATTTAACTTTACAACAACTAGGATTCAGATTGCATTCCTTGTTTATTATTCCCCACCAAGCTCCACATATAAGCCATCGTAATCGGTACTCTGGTCTTGTATTCGCTTAACCATCACTTTCTTGTTACCACCACACATTTTTCTTGCAACCCGCAGGGACCTCATAAGAGCTTTGGTTGGTAAGAGTGGTGAGGTTGTGAGATTCTATATAGCTTCATATTCCATCTATATTTGTTGCCTTGTTGCCACTAATTTTGTAGGAAGATGGATCCCAACGTTGAGATTGAAGAATGTGTCACCCTGATACAATTCAATGAGCTCAAACGAAGCATAGAAGATAAGCAAGATCGGTTGGCACAAGATCTTTAGACACTTATGGCTAAAATCAGAGGTCGACGTCGACTCCCTGATGGTGCAAGAAACCATGATGAAGATGGGGAAGAAGTTGAAGGAAATTATTCTAGAAGAGCAAGTGAACATGGGAGGAGGAATTAAGGTGCTGCACGTGGTAGAGAAAGAGGATGGAATCGAAGAAATGATGACAATGAAGAATCTAAATTTGGGGATGATGATCAGTCCCAACATCACTATGGTCGTCGTCATCATAGAGGCGTCAACCAAGAAGAGAGATTTGGGAAACTTAAGTTTACCATGCCAAAATTTGATGGCAGATCTGATCCTGAAGATTATTTCACATGAGAATTGAAGGTGGAGAAAATCTTCCGCCTACATAATTATTCAGAGGAGAAGAAACTTGCAATGGCATCTCTTGAGTTTGAAGGATATGCTCTGATTTGGTGGGAGCAACTTCTTCGTGATCGTAAAGAAGATGGAGAGGACCCTATTATTACTTGGCAAGAGATGAAGCGAGAAACGAGAATTCGTTTTGTGCCAAAGCATTATCGGCATGATCTTTTTGATAAATTACAGAATTTGAGGCAAGGAAGTTTCTCTGTTGAGGAGTATTATAAGGAGATGGAGAAGGCCATGATTATAGCCAATGTGTATGAAGATGAAGAGCAAACCATTGCACGTTTCATGGCTGGGTTACACCGCAGCATTCAGCGTATTGTTGAGTTTCAGCCGTACCAAAGTCTTATTGATTTGGTACATCAAGCCACCAAAGCTGAACGTCAGCTGCAACAAGATGCTAAGAGCACCAAGCCCTTGTCATATGGTGCACGAACCATGAATGAAGGAAGCAAATCAATCTCAAGGTTTACTGCTGCATCCTCAGCGACAAAAGGTTCAACTGGAGGCTTGCGATCCAATATTCAAGGAAATTCTAGTGGAAAGAACGGTGCTGCTCCAAACACGAGTTATAAACCAGCAGCATCCACTTCAACATCAATGGGTTCAACAGCCAAGAGTAGTGGTATTCAGTGCTTCAAGTGTGGAGGCCGTGGTCATGTCATAAAGGAGTGTCCAAATAATCGTGTGATCCTTGTGACTGATAATGGAGAATATACATCAGCTAGTGAAGAGGAAGCTGAAGCAGGAAATGAAGATGACATTGATAAATCTGAAGAACATACGAGATGTGAATTTGAGCATGGTACTACTCTTGTGGTTACACAAATCTTGAGTGTTCAAATGAAAGAAGCTGAAATTGGACAGCGACATAATCTTTTTCAAACGCGAGCCAAAGTGTAAGACAAAGTAGTAAAGGTGATCATTGATGGAGGGAGCTGCCATAATCTTGCAATTCGTGAGATGGTTGAAAAGCTTGGTTTGAAGTTGCAGCGACACCCTCATCCATATCATGTACAATGGTTGAATGAATTGGGAGATATCAAGATTGGTTATAAGGTGAAAGTTCCGTTCAAGATTGGAGAGTATGTTGACACAGTGGAGTGCGATGTTGCACCCATGTCTGTGTGTCACATGCTGTTAGGAAGACCTTGGCAATATGACCGATATTCTCAGCATTGTGGAAGAACAAATCAATACACGCTAGATCTGAAAGGGAGAAAGTTTGTACTCAAGCCTGTGACCCCTCAACAAATCATGGCTGAACACTTACAAAAGAAAATTGAAATTAGTACAACAAGTAGAGGAGAAGAGCAAAAGAAATTGAGTGCCATCCACAATTCGGTGAGCGAGTGCTACAAGACAAATTCCAAAGATAAAAAGAAGGGAGAGGGAGAACATCTAGTTATGCTAGCCACAAAATCTGAGCTGAGAGAAGTGAGGAACAACCCATATCAAGTGCTCTTTGTACTTATGAATAAAGACGTTTTGATTTCTCCTAACGACATAACATCTCTTCCTAGTGTTGTGGCTGATCTTTTGTAGGACTTTGAAGACGTGTTCCCACAAGAAACACCGGCTGGACTACCTCTAGTTCGAGGGATTGAGCATCAAATCGATCTTATTCTAGGGGCTGCACTTCCTAACCGACCACCATATCGAACTAATCCTGAAGAAACTAAGGAAATACAAAGGCAAGTGCAAGAACTTCTTGATAAAGGTTTTTTTCGTGAAAGCTTAAGCCCTTGTGCTGTTCCTGTGATTTTAGTACCTAAGAAAGATGGATCTTGGAGGATGTGTGTTGATTGTAGAGCTATAAATAATATTACCGTTCGCTATCGCCATCCTATTCCACGGCTAGATGATATGCTTGATGAATTAAGTGGTTCCACAATTTTTACTAAAATTGATTTGAGAAGTGGATACCATCAAATAAGAATGAAAACTGGAGATGAATGGAAGACTGCATTTAAAACAAAATTTGGGTTGTATGAATGGTTAGTGTTGCCCTTTGGGTTAACTAATGCTCCTAGTACTTTTATGAGATTAATGAACCATGTCTTAAGAACTTTCATTGGAAAATTTGTTGTTGTCTACTTCGATGATATTCTAATTTACAGCAAGTCTTTTGATGAACATGTGAAACACATTCGACAAGTTTTAGATGAGCTAAGAAAGGAGAAATTATTTGCTAATCTTGAGAAGTGCAGTTTTTGCACAGACCATGTTGTGTTTCTTGGCTTTGTTGTTTCAGCAAAAGGAATAGAGGTGGATGAATCCAAGGTGAAAGCCATCAAGGATTGGCCAGCTCCAATGAATGTAAGTCAAGTAAGAAGTTTTCATGGTCTTGCTGGTTTTTATAGAAGATTTGTGCGAGATTTCAGTACTATCGCTTCCCCTTTAAATGAATTGACAAAGAAAGGTGTTGAATTTAAATGGGGAAACTCACAAGAAGATGCTTTTCAAGAATTGAAGAAACGTTTGACTGAAGCACCTGTACTTATTCTTCCTGATTTCACTAAAACTTTTGAAGTAGAATGTGATGCTAGTGGGATTGGGATAGGAGGAGTTTTAATGCAACAAGAAAAACCTATAGCATATTTTAGTGAAAAGTTGGGAGGTGCTCAATTAAATTATTCTGTGTATGATAGAGAATTGTATGCTTTGGTCCGAACGCTTGAAACATGGCAGCACTACTTATGGCCAAAAGAGTTTGTTATTCATTCCGATCATGAAGCTTTGAAGTATTTGAAAGGGCAAGCCAAACTAAACCGTCGCCATGCCAAATGGGTTGAGTTTATCAAAACATTTCCATACATTGTGAAATATAAGAAAGGTAAGGACAATGTAGTCGCTGATGCCTTATCTCGAAGGAATGTGTTGTTGAATCAACTAGAGGTAAAAGTTTTGGGTCTTGAAAATTTGAAAGAAATGTATAATGATGATCCTGAATTTTCAGAACCATACATTCATTGTAAAGATGGAAAAGGTTGGGAAAAATATCATATACACGATGGATTTTTGTTTAGAGCTAACAAACTTTGTGTACCAAATTCTTCGGTTAGATTGCTTTTATTGCAGGAGTCACATGGAGGAGGTCTAACAGGTCATTTTGGACAAAAGAAGACTTATGACATGCTCAGTGATAATTTCTATTGGCCCAAGATGAGGACAGACGTCATCAGATTTGTGGAGCGTTGTGTCACCTGTCACAAAGCTAAGTCAAAATTGAACCCTCATGGTTTATATACTCCTTTACCTGCTCCTAAAATTCCTTGGGAAGACATAAGCATGGATTTTGTTTTAGGGCTGCCTAGGACTCAAAAAAAGGGAGATTCTATTTTTGTTGTGGTTGATAGATTTTCAAAAATGGCTCATTTTATTCCATGCAACAAGAGCGACGATGCTTCACATGTTGCCAATTTGTTTTTCAGAGAAATCTTGCGACTACATGGAATGCCTAAGACCATCATATCTGATCGTGATGTGAAGTTCATGAGCTATTTTTGGAAAACATTGTGGGCAAAACTTGGGACTAAACTTTTGTTCTCCACCACATGCCACCCCCAAACTGATGGACAAACTGAAGTGGTGAATCGTACATTATCAATGCTGCTGCGAACAATGGTAAAAAAGAACTTGAAGGATTGGGAGGAATGTTTGCCACACGTGGAGTTTGCTTATAACAGGGCAGTACATTCTACAACTAATTTATGCCCCTTTGAAATTGTATATGGGTTCAAACCTATTGCTCCGATAGATTTGTTGCCCCTTCCATTGCAGGAAAGAACCAATATGGAAGCTTCCAAGTGTGCTGCATACATAAAAAAGATACATGAGAAGACCAAGGAAGCAATTGAGCTCAAAGCAGTGCGTAAGGCTGCAAGCATGAACAAGCATAGGAAGAAAGTGTTATTTGAACCGGGGGACTTGGTTTGGATTCACTTGCGCAAGGAGCATTTTCCTGATCAGCGCAAATCCAAATTGATGCCACGAGGGGATGGTCCATTTCATGTTCTTGCCAAGATCAATGATAATGCATACAAGATAGATCTTCCACCAAGCTATGGCGTGAGCAACACGTTCAATGTTGCTGACCTCTTACCATATACAAGCGAAGACACTTCAGAGTCGAGGACGACTCCTTTTCAAGGGGGGAGGATGATACGACAACGCCATTAAGCAACACATTACAACCCCCAAGTCATACTACATCAACTCAAGTACAACCAACATCATCAGCAACCCAAGCCTTTGATGGACCAATTACACGTAGCCGAGCTAAGAAGCTACAACAAAAGGTGCACGCGCTACTTTATGAATTTCAATTAAACATTAATGAGAACTTTATGCTACCTAAGTCATGTATGTTGATATTACTTAGGTTCACCAAAGAGGAAGGACGAAACATATCAAGGACGAGTCAACAAGAAGAGCTATGTCCGAGTCAGTCCAGCGCAACAGAACCGTCCAGAAGAAACAATCATATCTTTTGATTCTCAAATGCTATGAAGGCCCATAAGTACTTTTTGGAAATCTCTTGAAGTCTAGTTTCCAATGCTTCTAAAGCGAACTTAATCAAATCTACCAGAAAGGCAGCCGACTTACTTTAGTGCTGACTAGTCAGAAGGTCAACAGTCTGCTTGATGACCAAGTTTTCGTATTAAACTGCATCATTCTACGAAGTTTCATTAAGCATGCTATATATGGTGAGAAAGCTTATCAAGTTAGCTTTCCAACACAACCAGTCCCACATCATTTGGAGATTCCTAGGAAACGTTATTATCAAAATACTGAAGGTTGCGCAGAAGTCAAACAGCCACACAGAATTCAGCTCTGCAGATCTCCCGAAGAGGCTCCTTCACATCAGCACGTGAAAATACTTTTGTTTCGTGTTTATACCTCTCTAAGGCTGGTTGTTACTAGTATAAATACCCCTATGTCTATGATGTAAGGCAGCTTATGATAATCTAAAACAGAACCCTTTTGTTCAGCTGTGTGCTAACAAATATTGAGAGTGATCTCTACCCCTTTGCTCTTGTGAATTCCCTCGCGGGATTGCAGAAGCGGCGACTTCATCCACTCCCAATTGGTGGTTCTACTCCCTTCGAGGTCTCCTCGATTGATTGTAGGCTGTGTTGGTTAGTTCTTTGAGAGTGTGGTTGGGCGAATCCTCGATTCAGGCTGCCGGTTAAAGACGGTGGTTGGCTTCGAGTTTTATTTGTCAGGTTGCACTAGTTATCGCTGCTTGCAGCAAGTTATCTTGGCTTCTTTGAAGCTAGTTATCTGAAGATTGATCCTACGTCATGAAGATCGGGCATTGTGACGCATCATGGAGGAGAGGAGGTTGCTGCGCGGGAGAATTGAATAAGGGAAAGAGACCAGGGGAGGGGGGCACGGCATAGGGAGGGGCAGGGCGCCAGGGGCGCGTGGACTGAGCTAGGCCGGCCGGGTCGGGCTAGGTCGGGCTGGGTCACGTCGCGAGGCAAAGACCCACGACACGCACAGCCACAGATCGGAACTCAATTCGCGAAGCAAAATCCGAAACGAGACTAAGCAACACACGCAACTAAACACGACATCAGACAAAAGAAATATGATTCAGCATGATGCAACACCCATGTCAAGTTAGGTTTTGTTTACCCACGTTATGGACGCCAGTCGCTATACAGCTTTGAGATTGGGAAGAAGGAGCGAAACGGGAAGAGAAAAGAGAGTAACGCCTGAATTTGGTGAGTAAAAAGAAGAAAAAATTCTACCCCCAAATTTAGGGCATTACACCTAATTTGGGCGGCCTCGTCCGAGTTGTAGTCCTCGTCGCCCACCTGTGGTTTTCCAAACTCAATAATATCCCAAATGCTTTCGTGGAGTAAGGTTAGATGGTGCCTCATTTTATCACTCCACATACAATAATCTTCACCATCAAAATATGGTGGTTTGCCTAGGGGTACCGAAAGTAGAGGAGCGCACTTTGGAATGCGAGGATAGTGAAAAGGCATCTTACTACACTTCTTACGCTCGTGGCATTTCGAAGTTGTAGACTCGGCGTTGGATGTGCAAGGTGATGAAGAGTTAGTCTCGTAGTAGACCACCTTCTTCATTTCCTTTTTCTTCTTGTCACCCTTCCTATGTGACTTGGTGGAGGAAGAGGATTCCTCCTTGTATTTGTCATTGGACTCCCTTGATAGAGTCCTTCCCGAGCCTATGGCTTTGTGTCCCATGACAATCTCCCTCTTGGCGTGATCTCCAGACATCACTTCGAGTTTGTTAGACTCTTAATGAAGCACTAGCTCCGATACCAATTGAAAGTCGCCTAGAGGGGGGTGAATAGGCAAAACCTAAAATTTATAGACTTTAAACACGTACTAAGGCCGGGGTTAGCGTTAGAATTAAATCGGAGTTCAAAAGGTAGTTCTCCTTGCCTAGAGTTGCTCAATCAATGCAGATAACGTTTGAGAGGAAACTCAAATCAATATGAGCAAGGGAACTTTAGAGAGAGGAAAGAGGGGAAACAAATCAAGTGGTAATCAACACAAGTGAACCCGGTGATTTGTTTACTGAGGTTCGGTTCTAAAGAACATAGTCCCTGTTGAGGAGGCCACAAAGACCAGGTCTATTCCAACCCTTTCCCTCTCTCAATCGGTCACACAGACCGGTTGAAAGGGAAATAGGGTCAAACCTTTTCCTATATGAATTTTGGTGGTTGAATTGCCCAACACAAATTATTGGACTAACTAGTTTGCTCTAGATTATGAGTTCTACAGGTGCCAAAGGTTCAACACAAACCAATATAAAGTACAAGAAAGGGTTCAAATAAAAAGAGCAAAAGACAATCGAAGGCTGCCCTGGTCTGGCGCACCGGACTGTCCGGTGTGCCACCAAACAGTGTCCGGTGCACCAGGGAGATCGACTCTGAACTGCTCAACTTCGGGAATTTGGGGAGCCGCTCCGCTATAATTCACCGGACTGTCCGGTGTGCCAGCGGAGCAACGACTATCTACACCAACGGTCATCTGCAAAGGAACAGTGAAACGCTACAGTGCGCGCTTGCGCGCGCAGAAGTCAGAGCAGGCGTCAGAAGGCATACCGGACAGTGAACAATGACTGTCTGGTGCACCATCGGACTGTCCGGTGGTCCCACATGTCAGAGCTCCAACGGTCGAACCCTAACGGTTGGGTGACGTGGCTGGCACATCGGACTGTCCGGTGCGCCATACGACAAGAGCCATCCCCAACGGCCATTTTGGTGGGTGGGGGCTATAAATACCCCCAACCACCAACACTTCAAGGCATCCAAGTTTTCAGCCAACACATTCAATACAAGAGCTATAGCATTCAATTCAAGACACAATTAGAGTGAATCAAAATCTCTCCAAGTCCCAATTCCACTCAAAGCAATAGTGACTAGAAGAGAGAGTTTTGTCGTGTTCTTTTGAGATCTTGCGCTTGGATCGCTTTTCTTCTTCTTTCTTTCTTGTTCCCAACTCAATTGTAATCAAGGCAAGAGACACCAATTGTGTGGTGGTCCTTGTGGGGACTTAGTGTCCCGATTGATTGAGAAGAGAAGCTCACTCGGTCTAGGTGACCGTTTGAGAGAGGGAAAGGGTTGAAAGAGACCCGGTCTTTGTGACCACCTCAACGGGGAGTAGGTTTGCAAGAACCGAACCTCAGTAAAACAAATCACCGCGTCTCGATCTTCATTTGATTGTGATTTGTTTTCACCCTCTCTTTCGGACTCGATTATATCTCTAACGCTAACCCCGACTTATAGTTGTGCTTAAGTTTATAATTTTCAGATTCCGCCTATTCACCCCCCTCTAGGCGACTTTCACCGGTCGAGGCTTCTCCTTAATCACTTGGGTCACTAAGACCCCGCAAGGATCACCACACACTTAGGTGTCTCTTGCTAGCTTTACAAAGCACTTAGAGAAATAGAAAGGAGAAAGCAATCCAAGCAACAAGAGCAACAAAAGAACACAAAACACCCTCTCTCAAGTCACTGTGCAATTGAGTTGATTTGGAGGCTTAGAGAGGATTTGATCTTTGGAATGTGTCTTGGAGTGAATGCTATTGCTCTTGTATTGAATGTGGAGTTCAGAAAACTTGGATGCCATTGAAGAAGGTGGTTGGGGGGTATTTATAGCCTCCAACCAGTTCCTAGCCGTTGGCTGTTTTTGCTGTCGATGGGCACACCGGACAGTCCGGTGCGTGCCATGTCAGCACGCTGTTGGGGTTTGGAGTGGTTGATCGTTGGAACTCTTTGTCCTGTAGCTGCACCGGACAGTCCGGTGCGTTTTGACTTTGCAGCCTGACATCTGACTTGCACTATGCGCTTTTGTAGTCGACAATTGAGCGTAGGTTACCGTTGCTCCGTTGGCTCACCGGACAGTCTGGTGAATTATAGTGGAGTGCGCCCTGGTAAAACCCGAGAGTGACCAATTCGAGTGGAGCTTGACCTGGGGCACCAAACACTGTCCAGTGCACACCGGACAATGTTCGGTGCGTCACTTGCAGCACACTCTCAAGTCTTTGCTCTAAACTTTGTTGAGTCTCCAACTTAATTTCTTTCTTGGTTTGTGTTGAACCTTATGCACCTGAGATAAGAGACATCTTGGCAAACTAATTAGTCCATGTGGTTTGTGATGGACGTCAACCACCAAAATCGATTATAGGAAATGATTAAACCCATTTCCCTTTCAATTATATATATAAATATGTGCTACAAAAGTTTTGCCTTTCAAAATAGTTTACGTTAACTAATAGTTCACACTAACTATTAGTTCAATAATATATGTAATTTTGTTCTTTGGTATATTGATTGTCTTTTGGTGGCTACAACATTAAAGATTATGAAGCAAAAAGAAGGCTACATGTGCTCTTGAAAATCTAAATCCTACTACCTGATGATGGTCATGTCTCATTCGGATATAGCTATAAATATATGTAACCGCCTAAAGAAACATAATATTTATTATGTCGACAACAAACAATAAATGGAAAAAATCAAGATATTAGAGCTCATTTTTTAGGGATGTTGGAGCATTCAATATAGTAGCATCACTAATGAATTACATGGGTGCACTATTTATGGGTCCATGTAGTTTGGCTATTAAGCTATAGGTTGAGGTTAGGATTTAGGAAAGGTAGGCACAAAGGAGGTGGGGAAGGTTGAAGAAGGAGTTTGCATCGTTGTTGCCATGTGCGTTGATGATATTATACATTTCCACCTGATTGGATGCCTGAGCACGCCGAGCCACGCTCGTGGGAGCTTGGCCGGCCGGGTACGCCAGATTCTATCGTATGCGTAGGCGCACCCAAATAGTCTCAAAATGACTTATTTTGTATCTGCTCATACAGACCATGTCTTCCTTATACAGCCAACCAAACACACGCTTGCACAAAGTCAACGCATGTAGTGGCCTAGGACAAGATGATGCGGGCAACCAATCAAGCCATATACCAATAGGAGCGAATGTGGGATTATGATATAAGGAGACGAACAATTCATCAGTACTATAAGATGACAAAATAACATATGATATATACACACATATACTAATTTCAATGTAGCATAGATAATAAACTAATAAAAGAAATTTGCACTATACAATTGTATATTAATTAACTCTAGCAGCGATCAAATTTTTTTTATAGATGATATATTTAGAGAACAAGAGACTTACATGACTACATCTCTATATAACTTGAATTGGTCTCTATGACTACGAGGATCGACCAAAATTACAAGCTTCAGTTATTAATCTTCACTGCCAATTCCTTCTCAATATAGATGATCATATAACTTCGTAGAAAACCATTTCCCATTTTATTCCGTAGACGTGTTTTGGTAAGTTTTATAGCTGAAAAGGCTCTTTTAGTCGTTACAGTTGAGACTAAAAATGGCCACCACTAATCTTTATAATCTATCAACCATTGGTACATGGAACTTTTACATAGTTTAACAAGGCCTTTTATCAAATCAATAAGTGATGGTAATCTATTTAACTCTGAATGATTGTATACATCAAGCTGATAATGTGGAAGTTGGCATTCTAATTGGGACCTTTTTTATTGGAAAATTAGTAAGATAGTATTTTTCTACTAAAGTGTATATATTTGATATATCAAAAGTGTCACCTTTGGATCCAAACAAGCATAGAACGATAAAAGCTTTGTTACTTGAGAGCTGAAGCGATCTTCTAACTTAGTTAGTTGTTGGTCAACTGCCACATTAAACTCATCTACCTTACAATGATAAAGAGTTATGATGTGATGATAGCCGAAGTCGATAACTTGGACACAAACCAAAGGAGAAGTTATCAAACAACGAAGGTCGAAACCCGCACATCCAAGGATGGAAAAAATACGATATTGTCCTAATATGATTTGTAAATAGTGTGTAAAACTTTGATAAACATTATTGTAATTCTGTACAAAGGCAATTCATCTTCCCTATAAATAGATGAACAATGCCCTACGTAAAGTACTTTTTAAGGGTTATAGCTTCGTGTTGTTTAGCCTTCAAAGAACCTTGGCGCCACCTTGTAATGAGGAGCTGAAGGTATATTTGTAAACTCATCTAACATAATGGAAGATAGAATAAAAATGCTGAGGCAAAAAAGATGAGTTTTCGTACTCCAACGTGCAATGTTATCGCTTTCATTTGTTTTTTCCTTCCGAAGTCCTTCGTCCTTAGCATCAATACTTCAAAAAAATGTAAAGCTAAGGACGAAGGTCCACACTTCTAACTTGTGTTGCCTTGATTTTTAATGTCTTCAGGGGATTGAAATCGAGTACCCAATAAGGGTGTTTGGTTTCTCTTACTAAAGTTTATTCCATATCAAATCAAATGTTTAAATATCAATTATGAGTATTAAATATATGCTTAACTAGACTTAATAAATTTGTCTCACAATTTAGTTTTCATCTGTGTTTAGTTTGGTTGAACCAAACACCCCCCTAAGGTTGTCTCTATCAATCTTACATGTCCACTTTGTAAACAGTACAATGCAAAACAGTGACAACCTAATCAGCTCTCCAACAGCTGAGTTGTCATTTGGATCTTTTTTATTTTAAAGGAATTAGAATTTACTTAATATAATATGCTATTTGGTTTGAAATTTAATATTTCACCATTTTCTAAAGTTTAGATATAAGTATATCTCAAATTCATAAGATGAGAGGTTAAAATTAATTTTATATATCACTAGTCTATGTTTTTACTCTATAACTTATAACATGTTATTCTGTTCGCTCACTATAATAAAAATATAGCACGTAAATATCTCATCATATGGCTAAAACTAGTTTACAAATATATTTTATATAATTCCGAATTAATTTAATTAATCTATGTTTAAATTAGGATTATTAGAACAAAATTCAATTCAGGGTGCACATGGGGCATTATAGTATTTACAAGTGTTTTTTCTGTAATAATATAAATAAGTTGGTTTTTCTATAATAATATTTACGGTCGCATATGAAACCGTATTTTCTTATTTTACTTATAAAAAAGATCTATCTATTAACGGTGTCGGAAAAAAAAAGCGTACGAGTCCCGACAGACAGCCCGCGAGGGGCCGGCCGAGTACCTGAGCTGATCACGAGTCTCTCAGCGAGTGCTGGAGAGCCCACTATGGCCGCCGCCGGCGACCAGCCGGAGACTGTGGAGGTGACGCTGCGCGCCGTCGGCCCGTCCCGTCCAACCACCCTCCGCCTCCCTCCGCTTCTCTCGGTCGGTAAAACTACCACCCTCCTTTAACCTTCGTCTAGGCTGAGTCCCCTCCCTCATGTTGTAATCGTGTCTTATAGGTCGCCGAGCTGCGCGGCTGCATCGCGCGCGAACGCCGTCTAGCAGGCACGGAAGAAGTTCGACTCCGCTTGATCCTGCGGGGGAAGACGCTCCCGCACCAAGACGACAGCCATGTCACTCTCCGCGATGGGGGTGGGTGCCCTAAATCTGAACCCCCTATGTCTTCATTGGCGATGTGTGAGATATGTTCCTAGCATCGCATACTGATTTATTTTCAGTAGTTTTATCTTTTCGTCTATAAAATCCGTGCTGTCTGTTCAATTGAGTTTGTCATGATCCATTTACATGCAGTTCTGTTCATATGAGAGTTTATATATAGAAATGTATATTTTCGTGATTTCTACAGATACTCTTATAGTGGCGGTGGCGCCTAAGCCTCCTGTTAATCATCTTCTTGATGATGACGTTGAGGACGAAGAAGAGGATGAACTGGTACAATTTTCTTGCAGTACTTGCAAAAGCTTTGTAATGTTAGATATCTTTGTGTTCTTCATAAAAGTCCACTTCTCTTTCCATTTCTTTAGAAGTTCAGAATACCACAAACGACAACCTTGTGGAAGAGGAAATTTTTTATGTTTCTTCGAGACAAATTGAGATTGCCTGGTAATGTGCATGCATGGTGCTCATCTATTTTCTGGTAAAATGAAATGGCATTGTGCTGAATGTAATACCTATTCTACTTCTTCAGATATCATTTTGATGGCGCTATTTTCTCTCAGTATGAAAGCATGGATTATCATTGCAATGTGGTTCCTATTGGCACCGATTGCTCAGAAGTACGACATTGGACCTTTATATGTAAGTAACTTCTTTAGTACTCAGAAACTCTAACCAATTTTTATCAGTGATGTACAGTATGCTCATCCTGACAATGAAGTGCATGTAAGCATTTGAAACACATCTAGATAGTTATTGAAGAATTGAACATATCAATTTCTATCTCCAGCCAAGGTTATACTGATATTTTGCTGAACCTTGATGCTACTATTATGTGTAGTAAAATTTTAGGGGTCGGAATGACCAAACTTATGGATTTATTCAACGTTTCAATTCATTGACAAATGCTACTGTTTGCTGTATTCAGATAATTGGTACTGGTTTCTTGATCATACTTATTAATCTCGGAAGACGACAGCAAGGTGATGTTAGGTATGTCATCTTATAACTTCAGTTTGTGTTATTGTTCTGTTGTTGACAGTTAAAGCCTTTTATTATGTTTTGACCAACATTGCATTCTTCTGTACCATGCAATAAATTATGCTTACAACTCAATTGTTTAACATGGATATATGATATGTTATGGTACTTTGCAAACTTTGGTCTTCTTTAGTGTTATTGGCTGGTGTGCTGAATAAAAGCATTACAGCTAAAACGTGTTGCATTCGTTGCAGAAAAATATGTCTTTCCTAAGTGAAAGGCAAAGTTCTCCAACTGCAACAGTAGCTAAAAGGCTGCTTGTACTGCAGCATAAAAGATCTTTTTTCTTTTGGTCAACAGCTGGTTAGTGGCAACAAAATAGTCGCACTGTCAGCTACCAGACTTTGTGACTTTTTGCTAGAATAGCTGTGATTTAGTTTTGGTATATGTTGCCGTATCGTGATGATGTATTGTGAAACTGGAGATAAACTATTCTCCTTTTCATTGGTGCTTGTATTTTTTTCACCAGTGCTACTCATAAGTTGATTTGTTCAGTTCTAGTTTGTCTGGGCCTGTCACCAGTGGCGGAGCTAAAGGGTGGTCCATGTGTCCTAGCCCAAAACCAAGTAAACTATGGGTATTAGGTGTAAAAAATATTATGTATAAACATATTACTTTTAAGCATAAACTTTGTTTTATTTATTTGACGCATCTATGAGGACGAGACAACACATCATAACAAATATGTGAAATTGAGCTCCTAGGCTTGCAATCGCACCAAGACCAAACGTGCACAATGACGCTTTCAAGCAGATCTAGCACGACTATGCATATCACATGTTCTAGCTAGACTTAGCAAGACACGTTGTACATTTTTTGTTGGTGTCAAGTCGCTTAGGCAGAAGAAGGTTGTGCTCACCGTGCAGGTATCATAAAATCTAATCGACAACACCCGATTGATCAATTCTCATACAATTATACATACATGCGCAGTACATACAACAATTTTTTGTTAATTTTTTTATACTTTTTTTTTGAGATGCCAAATAACTTTTATACTTTTTATTTTTAAAATTTAGATGATTGTACGACCTTTTTATTTGACCATATTACATTTAGTAAATTTTTTATTACATGCCTATTTGTCGATTGTTGTACTTATATTGTGAAAAAATAAACTGGACCACCCATCACTAAAATCCTAGCTACGTCACTGCCTGTCACGCTGATAAGCCAAATAGATGTTTCTCTGCTAATAAGAGTCTATGACCCAGACTATCAACTTTTCTTTTGGCAGTGCCAGTGCTTTGCATTCTGAAAAAATAAAAAAAAGGAAGACGGCCATTCAGACACACAGATCTTGTACTAACAAATATAATTGTATTAGTTGATGAAACAGTTTATGACTTCAAAGTTTGAACTTTCTGCTTGTTCTATCCTCCACGCAGTGCATACTCCATATTCAACGAAGATTTTAGGGAGCTGCCAGGAACACTTAATGCAGATCGCATTGATGCAGACATCCGGGCAGGTCAATTTTAAGCCCTTACTGGGCATTGCAGAGATAGGGACCATGGTATGCTGAGATTTGTACAGAAGCATACTGGGCATTGCATTTGTTTGTGCATGGAAAGCAGTGTGGAGATAAAGGCTGTGCCCCTCTAAGGTTAAGGTCAAATAAATTTCTGACCTGTAACTGAAAATGTTGCCTGGTTACAATTGGAAATTACCGTTATACTTTGCGGATCTGTGCTTGTGAAACCAAAAGAGCAGAGTAGCTTAAGACTGGCAACAAAGTGATTTTCTTCCTCATGCAAGTTCTTGTGTCCGCTATGAGCCACAAAGTCCTATATAGCAACTTGCATTTATGAGTTTCATTCAAGTTAATATTGGTACTAAGGTTCTTGCCTTAGAGGTTAATAAGGGCATGTTTGGTTGTCAGTGTATACCAGAACCAGGCTTTGGTTGCCTGCAAAGAGTTTGGACCTGACTCACTAGATGCAAAATGCAAGCACTAGACTGGCTCACCAGAGATGAATTTCATTTCCGATTGTGGCATACTAGGCTCGCATGGTGCAAAGCAGATTTAATAGTGCTATTAACATGTGATTAATAATTTAATATATTAAGCAATTTATTATATTTTAAAGTAGATTAAGATACTGAGACTATTATATTGTAGTTACACAAGCTATGTATTGTAAAATTACATGTTTATGGAATTATGGTGCACCATTAAAATTTTCTAATGATGTATTAACATATAATTAGTGTTTATTAAATGATTTTAACTTATTTAAAAGTAGATTAAGGCTTGAGGCATGACAGGATAAGTGTATAGACGTGATTACATGAAAATATAATGAACTTTAATATCTATTGAGTTTATGCAACAAATATTCATACAAGCAACCAAACAACATTTTTAATAGACTGGACTAGACACATGTAGACAACCCATAAGAGGTTGAATATTCTTAGGCAGGCCAACCAAAACCAGGCTCAATAGAAACGAGCTAGACTCAATCATAGCAACAACCAATTAAGCCCTAAGTCACTTTGGAGAGCTTCAAGCTGCCTCCAGTAGCAACCTATAAACACTCATCTCTAAATATAGAGGATATTTTCTTTCCTATTCCCTACTTCAGCTTATTTAGAGGATATTTTCTTCGACTGCTTATGTTTGACGCTGAAAAGGATGGAAGATTACTTCGACTGCTTATGTTTGACAAGCATGTAGGGCTTTTCTTTTTCACTTCAGTTCATTTCACATAAGGGACTAATCTAATAGACAATACTTTAATTGAATAAGTTCGTTATTCTCCGGAAGAGAGCTCAAGACTATGGGAGTGGACTCATGGGCATGCACATTTTTTTACTGTCGATCTGAAAATTATGTCAAATTAGATATGAGGCTGAAAAGTGAATATTCTAGTGATGGTACGAGCTAATATAGCTGAGATAGAGGAGCGCATATCACAAGGATTTTTCAGAATTAAGAGTATTTCCATGTGCAATGTAACGAGGCGTACTTCAGTTACATGATACCCGTGCCCCCAACATATATGGAAATCCTTACCCGAATTATCGGTGTATTCCCCAAAAAACTGCGGCAATCCTACAGAAGAATCACTGCAAAATTTCTATGCCCCGCACAATGCCACTGGCTCAAAAAAAAAGTTTTAAGGATCTGCCATCATGTAATATTCCCCATTTGAAACGAATCCAGGATTGAAGTTCAAGACCCTCTCGAGTTTTTGTTGATTGAACACTTCAACTTCAACCAAGAAGACGGCGCTGACTGGCCGGTGATCTGAGAGGTTCAGACCGGAGCTCCAATATGATAGTTGTTTGGTACCCTTCCCAAACCAAAGCACACGATCGCACCTGATTCATTGGCAGTACAATGAACAGTTGAGCGTCTTCGAAAGGCCAACCAGTTACTAGAATAGATATAGTAGCTAGAATTCTGACAAGAAATTTTCAAGTTAAAAAACGTGGCAAAATAGACTCTCAAGAATGCTAGAAGAAATCTCAAGTTTAGAAACATGGTTATGATCTGCATGCTTCAACTTGGTATATGTGGATATATGCATGCCTGATATATTTCTAATCTTAACCAGAAATACAGTATAATCAAAGAGACTTAACCATGCTGGAGATCTTTTTTTCTCCTCCTCATTATGAAGCTCGCCAACATATCTGGTTGAATTCCTTTCGTACTTGTAAGTTGGTGGAAAGTTAATCAAGCCTTCCTTCCAACCAACAAAAGTATCCCCACTTATTAGCTCCTTTGTTAGCTGAAGTATATGCAAATAGCAGTCAATTAATTTTCAGAATTCGGAAAAGCCTACCCTATTTGGATTATAGATAGGGCGACGACAAATATGTAAACATGTACTAGGTGAAAGCGTGCAAGAAGATATTTTATTCCGTTAGATTTAGATCCAACGGTATGTCATATTTAGCCCTTAAACTCTTCCACCACCACCTGATGTAGCTTTACAAAAAACCCTTAACAAACTACAATTATATCTAACGTTGGATTTAGATTTAACAGACACAAAAGTCTACTTGCGGGCTTGCACTTAATATCTGTTTGCATATAAGTAGTCGTTGCCGATAGATATAGTATTATCAGACTGTGGAATAGCAGTCAAACCTGATCAGACTTCAAAAGATCATCCCACTTCTTCATACCCACCAGATATCGCACTTCAGAGTCCGGCAGGTCAATGCGGTAGTTAAGATCCCCGAACCAGAAAATCCGACTGCCCCAAAATGAAATTCTGACATGAAATTAATCGCTTGACATAAAAACTTTCATCCAATGAAATCATGCTAAATTGCACTGTCAGTAATTATTTTTAAAAGATGCCATTAGAAATATACTATATGAATCACAAAAATTTACATCTACCATTAAAGAAGCAAACTTTGAAACAGATCATGGGGCCTGTTTGTTTCGGCTTATGGCGGCTTCTGGCCACCAAAAGCTGCTGCGGACTGCCAAACGCTCAGCTTTTCAGCCAGCTTCTATAAAATTCGTTGGGGCAAAAACCATCCAAAATCAACATAAACACATAATCGGTTGAGTCGTTGTAATAGTAGGAATCCGTCATTTTCTAGATCCTGAGCCCTATGAACAATTTTATCTTCCTCCACACGTAATCGTAATGATACTCAGATTCTCCCCACAGCCAGATTCTCCTCACAGCCAGATTTTTAGAAAAGCTGGTCAGAAAAAAGCTGAACCAAACAGACCCATGGCATCTCCTTGTGGTAGAATTTACACCTGAGGGTGTTTAGGATGTTTTTTTTTTGTCTTAGGTTATGGTTTTGTTTTATTTTATTTTATCATGGACGCAAATGTAATCTAATCCATTATTTGTGTGTTGTAAGGGATCTGATCCACCCCCTTCTCCATCTTATAATATACACAACTCTCCTTCGATGTGTTCAACCGAAAAAAATACAAAACAAAAAAACTTATCCTTCACTATTCAATTTTAAATAGTGAGGGATTCTATCCCCCTCAATCTTATCCATTCCACTTGCTCCCAAACAAGCCCGTATGGGGGGCGACGTGCTTGGCTGAGTTGATTACATATTGTGTAAAATTACAGTCCATAGTCAAGTGTGAGGAGGGCGTGGGGGACTTACAATGCATTAGTTAATTTTGGTTAGCTATTAAATTTGGTAACCACTACCACTAGGTCATGAAGGTCACTGAAAGATATACTTGTGTTCACAACAAATCTATATTCTTCTGCTTTACATAATTACATGTAATACAATTTAAGGAACCCAATAGCTTTTCTGAGTTGGGCATGTTTCTCATCTCAGGATTAACTAATTTTCAAAGGAATCAGCATCATGGGGACAAAAGTGGTCTTTACATACTCATGAGAAGGAATCTTTTGTGGACGACCAGCAGCAAACAAGGAAGAAAACCTTGTTCTTTGTAAAATCTCATATACATCAGCATTCCTTTTTTGTTGATCTCCTGATTTATGACCAGATGCAAGATGAGAGCAGACAAAGCACAATCGAGTTTGGAAAAGAGACATGCTGATGGAAATCGATCCCTGCACAAGGAAAAAAAAACAAGATTGACTAGCTAAAATCAGCATCTTCATCCAACTCTGTACATCAACAGACAACATAAATATATATCCTGTAGAGGATTAAGGATGACCTTGTTGCCCATGTAGCCCAAGAGTCCAACCCCAACCGGTGAAACCTCCAGGTTGTTAACATGTCGCCTCAGTTTTCGGGAAACCCATACAGAAACATGTATACCAACCATTTGTTTACTGACAATTCGCACATAATTTGCACGATGCTCGGAAGATTCTCTTTTCCCAAGAGTGGCACAGCCCTCAACGGTGTCATCAAAAGTTGAGTCTTCTTCTGACGCCAAATCAGATAAGCGATCAAGTGAATTTAAAACATCAAGCTTCTCCTGCTGTTCAGACCATAACATGCTAAGATTTCCCGAACTATGATACTGCCTTCTCATCCCAGCATGCAAATTTACATCCTGGAGCTCAAGACCTCGAGGGTTTCCCACAAAGTTGGAGCTAAATAACCCCAAACTCATGACTCGCCTCAAGCCTGTACCTGACACCAAAACCTTTGATGGAGTGTCGAGTGGATATTCTGGCCAGTCCAATGAACTGGTCCCATTGAACCAGCTGCAATGAAGCTCACTCTTGCTAGTTTCCCAATCATTAAGCTGAGTTAAACTTCCTGTCACTCTATCTTCAGGTTTGGATTTCCCATCGCCTGAAGCAACAGGCCTTAGTAATGGCGAGAGCGGAGCACTGTAGCTTTTGCAGATTGTCCTGGTTTGCTGAGAACTGTTAAGTGTTTGGCGGATAAGAGCTTCCCATTTCCGTATTGGTCTACTGTCCTCTGCTCCCAACACATTACCAGCGCTTAGTGGGACAACTTCCTGGAAACTGAACACAAGCCAAGCCATTTAAATAAAATGTCATGAAGCCTTGTTTAGTTGGTCAATGGCCAAAGGTTTCATAGTTTCCGGAGGTACATACCCTAAAACATACAAGTCTGCTGGCTCTTGTGTACAAAGCCACTCATCAAGACAAAGGTCATCACTAGGCACTATTCCAGCAACATTCCATGTACCTATCATCACCCTGGTGGGCGGTGGCAACCTCTATTATTTGAGTGCACCCATGCTTGACATATACCACATTTTACATAGTACAGATGAAATCATAAAAGCCAAACCTCACATCTTTGTTACTGATGTAGTTAACACGTAAACTCTCTGATTTCCTTCTCTGAAGACTTCGCAGAGGAATTGTTTTCTCTCCTACAAAGAGAGAAGACAACTCGAAATCAAGCACATAACAATATCGAACAAATTCCACCACCGGAAAAGTTTTCAAAACCCATGGGCATGAGACATGCATGACAGGATTTGCGTTGTGCTGAAATTATGACCATCAATTGTATCCTGGCTCTTCAGGATTATGTTACCTCAGATATTGTGAATATACAGAAACCACTATCAATTTAATCCTCATTTCTAAACTCTATTTATAGGGTATCAACATATCGGCATAAATCTGAGCTTTGCAGGTTCAAGATAGGGTATTATTTTGCGAAGATGTGTGTTAGTGTGTGTGCTTGGAGATTCTTCTCCCCTTGTACTCTATGTACACTCTATTTTTCTTCATGAAATGACGCACAACTCTCCTGCGTGTTTGAGAAATAATTTTGCAAACCTAAAGCTGCAAGAGAATCATTGTTATGCCACCATTAGGAACAGTATGGTATTTTTCTACAATGTTGTAGCAAGCAAAGCAAACTTTAGCTCCACAAGCACTAGTCAACTAGTTATAATGAATGCAACAATAAACTTACAATACATGCCAGAGCTGTGCTGTTATGTTAAACTTGATTTCCCATTTAAATGGCCGTTTAGCCAAAATAGTCACTATATGGTAGGTGACCCACTGTTAAGCATTTAGGAAAACACTGCTTAAAACGCAGTCAAGCTATAGACATCACTGTAGGCGTTTATGGAAACAATCTTACCTGATGATTTGCTAATCATGTATTTGAGATTTCCATGTATCTCAAAGAAGTTATTATCATCTCCAGAGTTAGTGCCGTCTGAGAAAAGGTGTAAAATTCTAATTTGCGTGAAATTATTGAGGATACAAGCAAAGAAATTTGTAGAGAATACCCATGCAATTCCTCATACCACTATCTTCACTGCCTGTATCAAACTCGTCTTCGCTGAAATCATTTAATTTCGGCCTGATGTTTAGCCATTTTTTCATCACCGTTGAAGACCAAAATGGCTGCAATTTATACCAGGTCAGATAACTCGGCATTATCAAGAGCAGTAAAAGGGAAAAACGATCCATCATAATTCATACAAGCATATACTGAAGCTACCCATTTCTGCAGATTACCTCTGACTGTTTTCTTCTTTGATCTCTCATCATCTTCAAAGCTACAAGGAAGGCTAGGAACAAAACTTCGAACCTCCCTCCATTTCAAAGAAAAGACAGGTCCATATGTTCCAACTATCTACTAGGGGGATATGTTCCAACGAGTTACTAGCGGGGAAGCAGATGCAAGATAAATACATACAGGAAAGATGCAACTAGACAAGGTGGGAGTCGGCATTAAGTCTCCAGCTAGTTCACTGTTACCACTTGTCCTTCAAATTGCAGAATAGCTTTTGCAGCAGTAAGATCCATATTGAATACTCCCACCGCTGTCCACCTTGGTCATGGAGAATATGTGAAGTAGACACCAATATAACAACTGTTGCTTTCTAGCAGAAGAAAATTAAGAAAAGGGTAGATATGCGAAAATTTGAGCACAATTGGTGGACAACATCCAGTGTTTGTCCTGCATGAACTTCTACCAAGTGCACATGGTCCAACAAGACATTACCAAGTGACAGGGACAAGCACAGCATCGTCATACTGTTCAAAGAGATGGACAGGTCCACATATGTAAGGACATACTGGATTTGACGGGCTCTTCACCGTGTTCGAGAAAAAAAATACTGGATTTGATGAATCCAAAGAGCCATTACTTATTAGCACAGACAGCACTCCAGGGCAAACTGTATGACGCAAAAAATTGGTGGAGACAGGCACTATCTGTGGTCCTTGGTTCTGTTCACTTTACTATGGAAATAGAGAGACACTAGGCTCTTGGTTCCGAATCAAAGAACAGGAAGGCCTCTAACCATCTAGGATAGCAAGATAATTCTCAAAGTGAAACAGAGTGGGACAGCTCACATAAGAAGTGGAGGAAGAGCTACATCAGAGTGAAACATTAATGTCAATATGCCATAGAGTGGAGAAGAAGGCAGTGGGACATATAATAAGCAAGGGTTTTGTTGGGGAACTTGAGCACCTTCGACTAGTATAACTGTTAAAATGTAATGGTATCTAGTATTTGAGCGACATAGGACACATCAGGAGTGATAAGCAGACCAAAAATATTTTTCTTCAAAAAAAAAAGCTTCTAGATTGGTGACTGTGTAACACCTTGTCAAGGACCTCCGATCCGAGGGTAACTGGACCGCGACTACGAAGATCGTAGTCGCGTTCCGTGGTCGCCGGCGGGGTTATTCCCCCACGCCGTCGCCCCTTCGCTGTCTGGGTTATGCCCCCAAGACACCGACTTGAGAGAATTGGGAAAGGGGAGATTAGATTGGTGATATATTCTCCATAATTTCCTCATCCAACCAATTACAATATATAGGCCCAAATCTGAACCGCAAGGAGCTAATCACTCCTAAATTCTAGGCAACCAACAAGGCAACTAATCCTGACTTTCTAAACTTATCCACTGCCTGGCTGTTCCAGCGCACGCGCGACGCGTTCAGCGGCGTGGCTAACATCGCGCGCACGCCAGCGGCGCGTATATGTGCGACCGCACATGACATCTCTCCCCTCCTCGAGATTCAGCTCGTCCTCGAGATGAAAGTCCTGGTAGCGGGTTCAGAAATCGTCGAAGTCTTCCCATGTAGCCGAGGTAGCTGGTTCACCGCGCCAATGGACGAGCAGCTGCTGAACGCCGCGCGCCAGACGTGCGTTCACCACTAGGTTAGGTTCGGGCAGCACCGCGCCGTGAAGGATGGTGGGCAGGGTGGGAGGCGTAGCCGCGGCGGCGTGCCGACAAACTTCTTGATCACTCCAATATGAAACACATTATGGAGCCGTGCTCATGGTGGCAACTCCAATCGAACGGCGACGCTATTGACGAGCTCGACGATGCGGTACGGACCGACATAGCGTGGCTTGAGCTTTCCTGTAGTGGTGCGTGGCAGAGAGGCGGCAATGCATTGGCGTAGGCGTAGCAGCACCCACTCACCCACCTGGTAGGTGACCGGCCGATGAAGCCGATCATAGTGGCGCTTCTGCACCTCTTGAGCCTGATGGAGACGTAGCGGACGTCAGCGAGGAAGGACTCCTGGGCCTCCATGTCTAGCGCGACCGCGGCGACGCGCGTGTCCTCAGGCTCATAGGAGCGGATGGTGGGGGGGGGGGGGTCGAGGCCGTAGACCACCCGGAATGGCGTCTCCTGCAGGGAAGAATGGTAGGCGGTGTTGTAGGTAAGCTCCGCCTAGGGGAGCCAACGCAACCATTGCCGAGGGCGATCGCCGGTGAAGCACCTGAGGAACATGATGATGACCCTGTTTGCTGCCTCCGTCTGGCCGTCTGTCTGCGGGTGGAACGTCGACGACATGAGGAGCTTGGTGCCCGAGAGGCGCATGAGCTCGCTCCAAAATGTCGACATGAAGACGGGGTCCCGATCGGAGACGATGGAATGTGGAATCCCGTGGAGGCGGACAATGTCGGTGTAGAAGGCCTGGGCTACTGTTGGGGGTCTTCTTCTCCACAGAAGGTCCTCAAAACAAAGACATCATCGGCAAAGTGGACCTGAAGATTTTCCTCTTTCTGCTAAAGGTCCTCAAGACGAAGACCTCGCTAATTAAAAGCAACTGTGGCAAGTGCCAAAGCTGCCATCAGCTTCGGGTTAGATCAAGCAGAGGATGAAAAGGCCAGATAGACCCTAGTGTTTTAAGTTATGCTTATAAACAAATGTTGAAGGACATGAATGTAATTTTACCTGGGTTGCGTCCCGTGCCTATAAATAGATGAACAGTAGCACTGTACTGTTCACGCTGAATTGTAATAACTCTCTCGCGTCTACACCTTCGAGCAAGCCGAAGGTATAAATGTAATACAAATTCTGTTAATACTTCTATAAATTTTGAGGAATGTTAATATGGATGTATTGATAATCGGCATCCATTATGTTCATATTCATGTATTCTAATTTATTTATGAAATGATGAAGGCATGTCCTTCATGACCTTCGTCCGATGATCACTGAATCCGAGGGGAAACAATGTTTCGGAGGACGAAGGTCTTTTATCTTTAACAATCATGTTGCCTTATTCTTGATTCACAATACTTGAGAACAAGTGACCAAAATTGGCGCCCACCTCTGGTGAACTCACTTCCACGACAGTGACAATGGCTTCGCAAGGAACTCAAACCATGGCACCTTCGGCTACGAAGCTAGTGCTCCCAATCACGGGCGGTTCAAGTACTGAGCCAGCTAACAAGAAGCAGAAGAAAGAGGCACAAAGAAGGGTACATCATGTTGGAGTACAAGGACCCTTCATCAAGTCTAAGTGGTCACACATACCAATCACCTTCTCCCAGGAGGACCTTTAGCTCAAGGATTATCCTCACAATGATGCAATGGTTATATCTTGTGTCATAAAGGGGTTTCTAGTACACAACGTCCTTGTAGACACAAATAGTGCATTAGATATTATCTTTACAATAGCTTTCAGGCAGATGCAAGAGCAGGATGATAAGATACATGATGCAACACATCCCCTCTGTGGCTTCGGAGGAAGGCAGATAGTAGCACTTGGTAAGATAACAATGCCAATTACCTTCGGTTATGTTCACAATACAAGACAGAGCAAGATGTCTTTGACATTGTTGATATGGAATATCCTTACAATACAATCATTGGTCGAGGAACATTAAATGCCTTCAAAGCAATACTTCATCCAGCATATCTATGCATGAAGATACCATCAGACCAAGGTCCCATAGCCGTGCATGGAAGTCAAGAGGCTGCTAGAAGGGCTGAAGGGAACTGGACAGATTCAAAGGCTATCCATAATATAGATGAAGCTGAAGCTCATCAACAGTATAAGCACAAAAGAGATAAGGCTGCCTCAACAGACCAACCGAAGCCTATGCTTCTATGTGAAGACATAGGTGAGCAAAAGGTGTTGCTAGGATCTCAATTGTTTGATGAACAAGAAAAACTCTGTTGAGGTTTCTGTTCAACAAGGATGCCTTCGCTTGGTTAGCCAATGATCTTTATGGTGTCAATAGAGATGTCATCGAGCATTCACTTAATGTAGATCTGGCTATCAGGCCAAGTGTAACACCCTGAATTTGGGGGTATAAAATTTCTTTCTAATGATCACCCAAATTCATGTGTTACTCTTCTCTATCTCACTCTAGTTTCTCTCTCTCTAGTTGTCTCTCTCTCTTTCTCTTTTAATTAGAGCTAGTTGTATTAGTGAGGGATTATTTATTTTATTTTGCCCAAAACATATGAGTCATGGAATGTTGCATCATATTGACCCTAAATATTCTTTGAATTGTTGCACATATTTGATTTGGTTTCAATTTGAAACTTGATTTGAATTTGAATTGAAAACCCTAGGGAAAATAAATAGAAAAGCAATTGGAAATTCCCTGGAAAATGGAAAAGCCATTTTAGCCCAAGACAGCCCATTAAGCCCAGCCCGTGAGCGCGCCCGCGCGCCCTCTATGCCTGACAGGCGGGCCCCGCCTGTCGGCGCAAACCTGAGCGCCCTCTCTCCCTCGCTCTCTCTCTATCGCGTGGGACCGACTTGTCGACGCCGTTGCTCTCGCCCACGCCCGCATTCCCTCTCTCTACACCACCGACCCCACTTGTCAGCGTGTCCCTAACCTCTCGCCCATGATCTCCCCGCCGTGGACACGCACGCCCGCGCGTTCTCCGGCCACGATCAAGCCCCCACGCCCCTTTTGACCCCCGCACCCTGCTCGCCCACCTCCCCCTCTTCCATTTGCGCCCTCTACCTAGCTCTCTCGCTCTCTCTCTCACTCTGCCCACGCAAACCGAGAACCTCCGCCACCGTCCGCCGACGTCCGCCGCCTGTTCCGTGGCCGCCGTTGCGCCTGTGCCCGTCCAGTGCCACGGTGAGCTCCGCCTTGCCGTCAGCTACTCGGGGCACCCTTCGGTGTGCCCTCTCCCTCCCTGTTGCGCCTGGTCCACGCTCACCGGAGCCGTTCTTGCGCACTCGAAGCCCCGCCGCCGTCGACCCGAGGCTCCGCCGCACCCCCACCGTTCTCCAAGCGTCCCGGAGTTCGCACTCGAGGTGAGCAACCTTCCCATGCCCTTAATTCGCCAAGTATCGCCCCAAAGCCCGTGCAATTGCTCGTCGGAGTTGCCCCGCACCGCTGTTAGCCCGCCTCGCCGTGTGCAGCGCCCTCTGCTGCTCCCGCGCTGGTGTGGTGCCCTCGGCTGAGTCCGCCAGAACCCCCTGTGCGCGCCTAGGCCAACGCCCAAGCCTCTGGTGCCCCACCGTGGCCGGTCTGCTCGTCTCCGGCGAGTTCTCGACCCGGGACCGAGCGTCGACGTCGCGTCCATGCCCACCCTTGGCCGTTAGATCCTGGCCGTTCGTCCGAGATCGGACGGTTTAGATTTAACCCGAGCGGATCTAATCCCAGCCCTCCGATCTAGATCTAGCCGCCCTCCTCTCTCCCCCTCACCCGCGTCTCTGCCCCTGGGCCCGGCCGGTCAGCCCGCCCTGACCCGTTGACGCCCTGGCCCCGCTTGTCAGCCGCGCCCGCGCGATCTAATCTCAGCCGTCGGTTTCTGATCCAACGGTTGAGGGAGCCCGATACCCCTTCGCGTGGCTGTTTTGCTTAAGAAACCCCTTAGTTTTAGGAAATCAACCCGCCATCCTCTGTTTTAGCGCATAGGTCCCTAGTTTGTTTTAATTAGACCCCTGGACTTTTATTTAATCACAGATTTAGCCCTAATTTCATATTTCAAACTTCAAAACTTGTTTATTTCATATCTTTTTCATATGAACTCCAAATTTAGTGGTTCAAATTGCAAAATGTTCACCAAGTTATTCTCTGTTCAAATAAAATATGACCAACTGTAATCTGTACACTTTAATTTTTACACTTAGAATATAGAATTAAAGTATATGTTAATTTATTTATTTAATGAAATAAATAAAAGGAGAACCCTAGAAATAAAGAATATTCAATCTTGTGAGATTAGTGTTATGCATTACTTGGATTTATTTTTGGCTTAACCTCTAGGCCTTAATGACATAAAAAAAATTAGGAATGTAATTATCGATAATACTTAAAAGATAATCAAATTTCTAAATGAGAGTAGTTTATCTTATAATTCTAGCTTTCATTTGTTTTAATCACTACTTAACCTTTTTGAGCTATGTTCCAAACATTTAGAGAGTAATCAATTCCCCAATTAGGATTAGTCTATTTTTATAACTTGACCTCATTCCTCTGTACTTAATACTATATCTTTTTGAGTTGTGTGCCAATGCTTATACATGTTTGATGTGATGTTCATTTTTACCTTCCAATGTATTGAATGTATGCTTGCTTTACTTAGACAACGAGCAGCTCGTGGTTCCTGAGTGTGTTGCCGAAGATCCCTCTGAGCAACAACTTGGTGAAGGCAAGTGTCCTTAGACCTATCATGTCCTACTTTACTTTATAATTCACTATCCCGCATTACATTATTGAAACCTAAGGATTGACTAGTTTGTATTTCCCTCACCCTTGTTTACCTTTTTGGGTTAATCATGGTTAGCTTATGCTATCGCTTAAACTTAATCAATGAACATGATGTGATCTTTTATGATACGATGATGTTATCCCGATGGGGTCCTTGTGATTACTTTAGGGGGCTCAGGCTCTTTCCTGAGTGCCTCTCCGTAAGGACCTGTTTGGGGAGTGACAACTCGAGATAACTGTGCAACCATGAGGGTGGAATGGGATGCCCTTAGCTGATTAATTAGAGGAACCAGAGGAGTAGTTGGCTTCGCCGTAGGGCCGTCAATGGGGTCTGGGCACAGTACTTGCTCTGCCGAGGTTGGTTGCAGAGGTTCTTTGATTTGGTTTTGTTAGTCACCCTTCCTTTGGGGAGATGTACTTTGTTTATCAAACTAGAGAAACCTAACGGGCGGCTATGACCTCTAGAAAATCTTTGTAAAGGCTACGTAGTGAGACCCTGCTAGGTCACCTTGGTAGTGATCAATGGGGAGGCTAGAACCCCGGGCAGAATGGGAATCATGGCTTGTGGGTAAAGTGTGCAACCTCTGCAGAGTGTTAGAAACTGGTATATCAGCCGTGCTCGCGGTTATGAGCAGCCTTGGGATCCTCTTCGATTAGAAGAACAATGGTTACTTATACGATGATGATTAACAATGGTGATTATAATCCTGATCTCTGGTATTTCCTCTTAGAGGGAGTGCCTGTAGGTAATAACTGGGTTATTACTAAAACTTGGCTCTACTTATAGTAATAAAACTTGACCAACTAAAAGCAACTGCTTAACTTTAAACTCAACATACAACTAGTCCACTTTAGCCAAACGTGACATTTGCTGAGTACGTTGAAGTGTACTCACCCTTGCTTTACAAACCACCCCACCCCAGGTTGTCCCCACTGTTCTCAGTGCTCAGGAGGTGAAGCTGGCAACATGGATGACTTCGAGGAGTTCCAAGAATATGACAAGTTCTAGTTTACTTTAGTGGCAAACCCCCAGTTAGCTGCCTGTGTGGGCTTATCTTCTACGTTTCGATACTCCACGATTTGATTTAATGTTGAACACTATGTTTATGTAATAGACTCTGTGGATGTCTCAGACATCTTGATGTAACTAAGTACCTTTCCGCTATTTAATTCAAGCATTGTGTGATGATGTCCAATTATGTAATCGCTGTGTATGTGAGTTCTGATCCTGACACGTACATGGTTCGCATTTGGTTTACCTTCCAAAACCGGGTGTGACACCAAGGAAGCAAAAGCTTCAGAAGATGTCCGATGGCAAAGCCAAAGGTACAAGAAACGAAGTCAAAAGGCTTCTGAGTGCCGGAGTAATCAGAGAGGTAACATATCCAGAGTGGCTGGCCAATACTGTGATGTTGAAGAAGGCTAATGGAAAGTGGAGAATGTGCATTGATTTTACAGATCTTAATAAGGCATGTCCGAAGGATGAGTTTCCCTTGCCAAGAATAGACTCCCTTGTGGATGCAGCAGCTACCTCAGAGCCATGAGTCTATTAGACTACTATTCAGGCTACCATCAAATTTGGATGAAGAAAGAAGACGAGCCCAAAACAAGCTTCATAACCCCTAGTGGGACCTACTGCTACCTTCAGATGCCTGAGGGGCTCAAGAATGCTGGAGGAAGCTTCAGCAGGACGACTGCTAAAGTCCTTTGCTCACAAATTGGCAGGAATGTTCTAACATATGTTGATGATATCATAGTCAAACATACCAAGCAAGAAAATCAGATTGCTGATCTATAAGAAACATTTGCCAATTTTAGAAAGGTAGGCCTCAAGCTTAACCCAGAAAAATGTGTTTTTAGAGTGAAGAAGGGGAAATTTCTTGGGTGTCTTGTGTCAACAAAAGGAATTGAGGCTAATCCAAACAAGATAGAAGCTATACTTCGGATGGAGCCACCGAAGTCAAGAAAAGGTGCCCAAAGGCTGACAGGAAGGTTGGCCTCATTGAACAAATTTATTTCAAGATCGGCAGAAAGGAACTTGCCATTCTTTGAAGTATTGAAGTCAGCCGAAGTCTTCCAGTGGGGACCAACTCAGCAAAAGGTTTTCGAAGAGCTGAAGCAATACTTAATAGATCTAACAACATTAACCCCACCTTCGTCAGGAGCCCCATTGCTGCTGTACGTAGCTGCTTCTCACGCTGCAGTTAGCGCAGCGTTGGTGCAAGAAAAACAAGATAGCCAAGCGAAGAAGCAAGTGTCAGTGTACTTCGTCTCTGAAGTACTTAGTCCATCAAATAAAAATTACATAGAGTTGGAGAAGGTACTATATGCTGTATTGATGGCCTTCAGAAAGCTTCGGCGTTATTTCCAGTCATACCATATCATAATACCTTCTTTTCAGCCTCTCAAGGATATAATAAGGAACAGAGAAGCCACGGGAAGAGTTGGAAAATAGGCTGCAGAGCTGAATGAATTCACCATAGATTATGTTCATAGGTCTTCAATCCAATCTCAGGCATTAGCAGACTTTATTGCTGATTGGACGCCAGGGGCTTAGGACGAAGGAAGAACAAAAGATGACGAAGCTTGGACAGTGTTTTGTGATGGGTCATGGGGAACCTTCGGCGCAGGAGCAGCTGCCATTCTAATTTCACCATCTAAGATCAGAACTTGCTACGTAGCTAGGTTGGAGTTCAACTGCACAAATAACATTGTAGAGTATGAAGCTCTCTTGGGGCTTCGAAAACTTAAGGCAATGGGAATAAGGAGGGCAATCGTCAAATCTGATCCACAAGTTATCACAGGCCACATCGATAAAAGAAATAAAGCAAGAGATCCGAAGCTTGAGAAATATCTTGATATAGTCCGAAGAATGGAAGCCTCTTTCGAAGGCTTCTCTATAAACAATATCCCAAGAGGAGAAAATGAACATGCAGACCTATTAGCCAAGTCAGCGGCACAGGGGCTCCCATTACCTTTGAAAGTATTTTTTGAAACAATAAAAGCACCTTCAGTCGAGCTCATGGAGCGAGCAGTGTTTACAATCTCACCAGTGCACAGTGAAGATTAGAGGACTGAGATTGTATCCTTCCTACAAGGCAATTATCCTTCGGACGACGAAGCATATATCAAAAGAATGGAAGCTAGGACAAGGCCTTACGTAACATAGAAGGAGAATTGTATAAACAAGGAGTTTGTTCTCCATTGCTGAAGTGTTTGTCTAGAATCGAAGGTCAGGAGCTAATGAGGAAAATGCATGCAGGGCTATGTGGAGCTCATATCGGATCCAAGCCTCTTCTTGGGAAGGTTTTCAGACAAGGATTTTATTGGCCGAAGGCAGCTTCGGATGCAGCGGATTTAGTTCAAAAATGTGAAAACTGTCAGAAGTGTGCTAGAGACCAAAAACAACCTTCATCTCTAACTCAGCTAATCCAGCCCACCTGGCCATTGCAAAGGTGGGGTCTAGATTTATTAGGCCCACTTCCACCAGCGCAAGGAAATCTAAAATACGTTGTAGTAGCGGTGGAATACTTTTCAAAGTGGATTGAAGCTAAGCCTCTAGCTACAATCACTTCAGCCACGGTTCAAAAGTTTTTCTGGCAGAATATTGTTTGTCGCTTTGGTGTGCCGAAGGCCATTACAGTTGATAACGGAACTCAATTTGATGCCGAAATGTTCAAAGCTTTTTGTGACCAAATCGGTACAAAAATAAATATTGCATCAGTGAGACATCCAGAATCAAATGGACTAGACAAATGCCCGAGGTAGAAGATACCTTCCCGTTGTCTGTGAGGGGATGAAAAAAGGGAAGAGAGGCAGGGGTGGAGGGCGTACCTTTTGAGGTGTAATGCGAAATGACGCTCGTCACGTTTTCACACTGAGGGGACACAGTCATTTAATGTGATGGGATGTCCTAGCCTACCAGCCGACCATTTGTCGCGCGCGTGCACGCGGGATTCGAAACGACCGCTGACTAGTCTGTCTTGGCTTGGAATGGCACGACCCACGCCTCGGTGACTCCGCTTATTCCTATAAATTCGCTCGAGAGGGATGCTTCGGATTTTTACCTAGCCGTTTTCACTTTCCTGCGTTACACGCCATTTTTCCTCCTCCGCGCAAAGGCTCCTCGTCTCCTTGCTTTCTCCAGTAGTCTCCATGACCGAGAAGCCAAACATTCTCCCTTCCCGCGACCCATGGCCCATTTCCTCTATTACCCACGAGGACCTAGAGGCGCTGGTGGATGCCGGGCTGCTTCGCTCCCGCTCCCACAGTCCACAGCCCTAGTGGTATGTGTCGAGCGACGAGCAGGAGCTAGCTCCGCCCGCGGGCTGCATGGTGAGCTTCACCTCGTTCCTTGAGTGGGGATTCAGGGTGCTGGCGAGCCGCTTCATGCGAGCGCTCCCGCATTACTACAGGGTGGAGCTTCACAACTTCAACCCGAACTCCATCGCTCAGACGGCCATCTTCACCACCGTCTGCGAAGGATATTTGGGGATCGAGCCCCATTGGGACCTATGGCTCCACCTATTCTGGTGGAAGGCGTTCTCCCTCCCAAGTGAGGTGAGGAAGGTGTGCCACACTGTCCGAGTCGGCAGCTGCACGCTCCTGCTATGCTCAGATCGAGCGCAGCTATACATCCCTACCACCCTTACCTCGTCGAACAAGGGGTGGTAGAGTCGTTGGTTTTACCTCCGCAATGATGATGGGCGACTATCGGTGTTTACGCACCACGTCGTTTTGGAGCAGAGGAGCGCTGGAGGTGGGGCCTACCTCGAGAGTTCTAGACTCACTTGAAGCCGCTGCTAGATGCCTCGCAGAGGCTTCAGGATCGTGGCCTCACTACAGTCGGGGTCGTCGCTGCGTTCCACTAGCGGAGGGTGCTATCGGTGACCGAGCGTCGGCTCTGCCTCGACGAGATGACGCCTGAGGCTTCCGTGGAGAGCTCCCAGATGGCTTCGGCAGCCCTCCCCACCAACGAACTCCTTTGGCGAGTGAAGGGAACGATGGGGAAGGTGGATTACTCTGTCGTCGTGCCGATGCGCCCCAATCAGGGCTACATGACCTTGGTGAGTCCTTTATTTTTTCCTCTGTTTCCGGTTCTTTCCTTCCCATCTTAATCCTCTTATCTCTTCATTGGGGTTGCGAGGCTTTCGGACCGCCCGACCCCCGGTTCCGAAAATGCAGCCGGTAAGGAGGCGTGTCGGCTAGCGACCGAGGAGAAGAAGAAGAAGGACATGGAGAAGATGCGGGCCTGCAAGAAAATGTTGGCTCGCGATGCGCTGGAGAAGCACCGTAGGGCGCAGGCGAGGGACAAGTGACTGCTTGAAGCCTCTACTAGCACGGAAGACGAAGATGACGACGACGATGATGAGGGGATGGAAGTCAGCTTGGGGTTCAGCCCCGAGGCCAGACTATGGTCTGCACCAGCCTCGGCGGGCCCCTTTGGTGGCACAACCCTATTTGCGCAGGGGCCGACAACGTCCCTGTCTGAGCCACGGGCGTTTGCTGAGCCCGCCTCCGTCCCTACTTCTGTAGAAGAGGTAGGGGCCATGGAGGAGCGGGTCGCTTCCCTCCCCCGGGAGATTGTTGTGGAGCCTGCGGGTATGTAAGTTGATGTCCCCCAGTGGTCACCTGCTATGGGAAATACAGAGGAGGGGCCAGTCACCCATCCCCACGTAGTTGTCCTAGGGCTCGTGGTGGATCCGGCCATCGTCTCGCCTTAGGCACCCGCCTTGGGGCCCATTGAGGAGAGGGCCGCTGCCCCATTGCCGACGTTCGTGGCAGAGTTTCGAGGTCTGAGGAGCCAGAGACCGAGGTCAGTCGTCGTGCCTCGATCCGGGTAGGCTGCTGAACTATGAAAATGATTTTCCTATACGCGAGGTTTCTTCTTTTTTCTGACATTTTGTCTTGCTTCAGCACAAAGCGCCGAGCCCATGTGTCGTCTTTCACCACTACCAAGGCAGTGAAGCGCGATGCTAGATCGTCGGCTGGGGCCTCGTCTCGCCCTCACGCCACCCAGGAGGGCGCTGACATGGTCCAGCCTATCCCTAGGGCACTGGCTGAGCCTGACTTTACCGCGGCCAAGGTAGTTTCCATGGGCCCAGTGCCATCGACGGAGGCCATCTCTGTCTCTTCCGGGGAGGAGACGAAAGTGGGTGATATCGCACCAACCGTAGCATCACCGATACATCCCTGATACCCCCAAAGCTACGCCGAGCTCTGGGGCGGGGGTCATCGAGGAGGTTGGTACCTCAAAGTGGCCTGCGACACCGTTTGAGGAGTATACACGCCATCCCCAATACCCCCGAAGCTACGCTGAGCTCTGGGGCGGGGGTCATCGAGGAGGTTGGTACCTCGAAGTGGCCTGCGACACCGTTTGAGGAGTACATCATCCCACCTCCTATCTTGGGGGTGGCCAGTGACCTTGTTCGCGCTGGGCCGGACCTCTCGTTATGGGGGGGCAACCCTAACGTGGATGTCCATCGATGACAACTCTTACTTCATCCTCGATGACACAGAGGAGCGGGAGATGTGGGCGGAGTACCAGACGATGAATTGGGTAAGAGTGGTGCCTACCTGTGTTAGGAATTTCTTATTCTTCGCGGTGTGATGATGTGAGTTCCTTCCTTTACATGCCCTTGTGGCGAAGCCCATGGCCAAGTCGACCTTTGTTCGCCGCAAATGTGACATCTAGGCCATGCTACAGTGCTATCAGGCCATGCTGCTTCGTGCCAACAAGCAGTTAGTGTTGAGGAGTGCCGAGGTGGCGGACCTGACGTCCTTATGTGCCGAGCTAAAAGACGAGGCTGTGACCGAATGTGGGAAGGTGTTGCCGCTGGAGGAGGTGCGTCGCCTGAAGGCAGAGGCGGCCCTGCAGTAAGAGGAGGTGCGACTGCTGAAGGGAAACCTTCAGGCGGTGGTCGTAGAGTGGGACGATTCTCGTCATCAGGTCGTCGAAGCTTCCATCCACGTCGACTCCCTCTCCAAGCACTTGGAGGCCAAGCGGTCTGAGGGCCGAGCCTTGAGAGTTCGGACAGTAGATAATTGTTAGGGTCTTATTTCATCTGTTTTGACTTTTTCTAATCATGGCTTGATGCTTCTGTCCTTTTTCTAGAGCTCGAGAAGGATCTGGAGACTGCTACCTAGACCTCTCGGACGTTTTCCCAGTCTGTGGACCAGAAGGTGGCCGAGCAAAAGGAGATATCATACATTGTGGCAAAATTCAGCCGAGACCTTGATGTGGCGGACATCCCTTAGGGTGAATCCTCACGGAGCCATATGCAAGCCCTAAGTGGCTATGTACGGAACGAATTCTGCGAGGCCGTTCATCTTGGGGTGAAGTGGGTGCTGGCCGTATTCGCTTCCTACTACGAGATTGATCTCAAGCGGGTGTGCGAGGGCTATGTCCTCCCCAACGAGCCTGACCTTGCTGACACCGAGATGCAGAGGCTTGTTGATGCCGTTGAGGGGCCGTGGTCTTTGCTGGCTCGCCACTTCGATGCTGAGGTGGTTTCGCCCATCCCGTCGCCTACCGCCGTTGTGCCCCCGATGTATCTGATGGTGGCATCCTTCCTCCTCCAACTTCATAGACCCGACCCTTACCCTATGGGGTATAAACCGTATTATGAACTCCTCAGTTCTTTTAAGTTCTGCCTGTTTGCTATGTTATTTTTCCTGCTACTTTGTGCTTGTCGCCCCGTCTTACCGGGGTGTCAGTAATCGAACGCGAGTCACCTTATAGGAAGGGAATAGTGAGTGAGGAAACCGTATCCCTGAGGCATAGGTGTTCCCACGGCTCGACTATCTTTCCTAATCGGGATGTCCGTTGTTCTTGAGGGGTCCGCATTATGACTAGGGCAAGGGTACGAAACATGTTTTTGCGAGAAAAAATGACACAGAGGAGGGGTTCGCCCTTATAGCCCCTGAGGGAGGCTTGGTATTGAAGGCAAGGCCGAGCCTCCCTTGAAAGCTAAACTTTATTAATCATGAGAGTCACAGTACAATTAGGCCTATATTCCTAAGGATAGATGCGACGTAGCTGTTCCATGTTCCATGCGTTGTTGTAGACTTGTCCTTCCTCGTTACAGAGTTTCTACATCCCTGGCCTTACACCTCGGCGATGATGAACGGTACTTCCCAAGGAGGAGTGAGCTTGTGGCGCCCTCAGTTGTCTTGCCGTAACCGAAGTACCATGTCTCCCTCCTGGAATCCCTGAGGTTGGACACGCCTTGCATGGTAGCACCAGAGTGACTGTTGGTACTTGGCCGAATGAAGGAGTGCCATGTCCTGAGCTTCTTCTAGCTGGTCAAGCGAGTCTTCATGGTTGACTTGATTGTTGCATTCGCTGTATGCTCGTAACCTCGGGGAACCGTGTTCTGAGTCCGTGGGTAAGATAGCCTCGGCCCCATAGACTAAGAAGAACGGTGTGAACCCTGTGGCTCGGCTCGGGGTTGTTCTCAAACTCCAAATCATCAAGGGGAGTTTGGCGAGCCATCGTCTGCCAAACTTGTTTATATCGTTGAAGATCCTTGGCTTGAGGCCTTGTAAGATCATGCCGTTGGCACGTTCTACCTGGTCGTTAGTCCTCGGATGGGCCACAGCCGACTAGTCCACATGAATGTGATGGTCGCTGTAGAAGCTCAGGAACTTCTTCCTCGTGAACTAGGTGTCATTGTCCATGATAGTGGAGTAGGGGACCCTGAAGCGATGGATGATGTCTGTGAAGAATGCTACTGCTTGCTCGGATTTGATGCTGGCAAGTGGTTGGACTTTGATCCACTTGGAGAATTTATCGATGGCGACCAGCAGGTGCGTAAAGCCCCTGGGTGCCTTTTGTAGAGGAACGACGAGATCTAACCCCCACACCGCGAAGGGCCAAGTAATCGGGATCGTCTGCAAGGTCTGGGATGGCATGTGCGTCTGTTTTGCGTAGAACTGGCAACCTCGACAGGATCGCATGATCCTGGTGGTGTCGGCGACCATGGTCGACCAGTAGAATCCCTGCCTCAAGGCATAGCCAACGATGGTCTGGGGTGCCATGTGGTGCTCGCAAGCCCCTGAGTGGATCTCGCCCAACAATTCCTGCCCCTGGCTGATGGGTATACACCGCTAGAGGAATCCCAAAGGGCCGCATCGAAACATCTCCTTTTGTTCTCCTAGCAACACAAAAGTTTTTGCCTGCAGGGTGAGGCATCGGGCCTCGGCCTTCCCTAGAGGAAGCTCCCCTCGGAGGAGCTACTCTAGGTATGGCGCCCTCTAGTCCACGGCTAGGGCGACACCATCGTTGTCGTCGTCGATCTGCATGGCCTCTGGCCCATCGGCTGGGGATGCGTCGTCATGGGGGCAGGTTCAGATGCCTCCCTATGTATTACTGAGGGTTTGTAGATGTCCCTAGCGAATATATTTGAGGAAAAAGTGGTTCGTCCTAAGGCTATCTTTGCTAGTTCATCAGCGACCTCGTTGTACCACTACATGACATGGTTAAGCTCCAAGCCGAAGAACTTGTCTTCAAGGCGCCGAACTTCTTCATAGTAGGCTTCCATCCTTGCATTGTGATAGCTCAAATTCTTCATGATCTAGTCAATGACGAGCTAGGAGTCCCCCCCAAACATCAAGGCATATGACTCCTAGTTCGATGGCAATGCAAGTCGTTGACCAAGGCTTCATATTCGGCCATGTTGTTGGACGTGGCGAAGTGGAGCCGTATGATGTACCGTAGATGCACCCCGAGAGGTGAGATGAAGAGCAGTCATGCGCCGGCTCCTATTTTCATTAATGACTTGTTGAAGTACATGGTCCACAACTCGGCTTGAATCAGAGTCGTTGGTAGCTGGGTGTCGGTCCATTCGGGCAGAAAGTCGGCCAGGATCTGGGACTTGTTGTCCTTCCTGGGAGTGAATGAGAGAGCTTCTCCCATGAGTTCGACTGCCCATTTGGCTATCCTGCCATCCCTATTCTTGACGATTCCCCCAGAGGGAAGGATAACATCACCGTCACCGTCACCGGGTGAGACTCGAAGTAGTGACGTAATTTTCGCCGAGCCAAGACCACTGCGTATAATAGCTTCTGGACTTATGGGTAACGTACCTTTATTTCGGACAATACCTCACTGACGAAGTAGACTGGCCTCTGAACCTGCAAGGTATGTCCCTCCTCTTTTCTCTCAACTACGATCGTGACGCTGACCACCTGGGTGGTCGTGGCGACGTAGAGTAAGAGGGGATCCCCATCGGAGGGTGCACCAGAATGGGCGCGTTGGAAAGGAGTTTCTTGAGGTTCCCAAGGGCTTCTTCGGATTCGGGCATCCAAATGAAGCGCTCGATTTTCCTCAAGAATGATATAGGGGCAAGCCCTTCTCGCCGAGGCGTGAGATGAAGCGACTCAGGGCCGCAAGACATCCCATGACTCGTTGAACTTCCTTGACATATTTTATTGGTCCCATGTTTGTGACCACCAAGTCCTTTTTCGGGGTGGCCTCGATTCCTCGTTTCGAGACTATGAACCTAGAAGCATGCCTCGGGGGACCCCATAGACACACTTCTCGGGGTTAAGCCTAACGCTCTTAGCTTAGAGGCAAGCGAAGGCGGTCCCTAGGTCGGCGATGAGGTTGTCGACTTTTCTTGTTTTGACCACTATATCATCTACATAGGCCTCAACCATCGAGCCTACGTGGTCGCCGAACACGTAGTTCATGCAACGTTGATGCGTGGCGCCGATGTTACGCAACCCAAAGGGCATGGTTGTGTAACAGTACATGTCCTGTGGGGTGATGAAAGAAGTCACGAGCTGGTCAGACTCTTTCATCCGGATCTGATGGTAGACTGAGTACGCATCAAGGAAAGAAAGGGTTTCACATCCTGTGGTGGAGTCTATAATCTGAGCGATTCGAGGTAGAGGGTAGGGAACTTTCGGACATGCTTTATTTAACCAGTATAGTCTACACACATTGTCCATCCCCCTTTTTTCCTAACTAATACAGGATTAGCCAACCACTCGGGATGGAACACTTCCTTGATGAGTCCAACTGCCAAAAGCTTGTGGATCTCCTCCCTGATGACCCTGCGCTTCTCCTCATTGAATCCACGTAGGTGCTGCCTCACCGACTTAGAGTTGGCTTGGATGTCCAAGGAGTGCTCGGTGACTTCCCTCGGTATGCACGGCATGTCTAAGGGGCTCCATGCAAATACTTCAGCATTCGCGCAAAGAAAGTCGACGAGTACTGCTTTCTATTTGGGCTCGAGCTGGGAGCCGGTTCACAACACCTTCTCGCCGGAATCGCTGGGATCGAGGAGAATGATCTTTGTTCCTTCGGCCAGCTCAAAGTTGTCAGCATGCTTCTTGGGGTTGGTAACCTCTCCGATGTGGTTCTCCAAGTCGGCAATGAGCGCCTCAGAGTTGACGATCGCCTCAACGTATTTGATGCACTCGACATCGCACTCGTAGGCGTGGCGATATGTTGGGCCGACGGTGATCATGCCTACTGGCCCTAACATCTTCTACTTCAAGTAGGTGTAGTTTGAGACGGCCATAAACTTAGCATAGCATGGCCTCCTGAGCACAGCTTGGTAGGTGCCTCGGGACCCCACCACCTCAAACGTGAGGACCTCCTTCCAGAAGTTAGCACGAGTCCCGAAGCATATGGGCAGCTCGATCTGCCTGAGGGGATGCACCCTCTTGCCAAGGGTGATCCCGTGAAATGGTGCAGCCCCTGGTCCAATCTAGGATCGCCCGACCCCCATGAGCTCCAAGGTATCAACTTAGATGATATTGAGGCTGCTGCCTCCATCCATGAGTACCGTGGTGAGGTGTGTGTTGCCGATGATGGGGTCGACGACGAGCAGGTACCTCCTGGGGTTCAGGATGTAGTCCGGGTGATCATCTTGGTCGAAGGTGATGGAGCGGTCCGACCAATCTAGATAGATTGGTGTTGCTACCTCAACTGAAAAAATCTCTCGTCGTTCCTGCTTTCGCTGTTTTGAAGAAAGGTTGATGGTGTCTCCCCTAAAAATCATGTAGCAATTGTGTATGTTGAGGAAACCATTACCCTTGTCGTCTCCTTCATTACCGGGAGCCTTCTTATTGCCTCCCTCCCCTGAGGGACCGGCCTTGTTGTAAAAGCGTCGGAGCATATCGCATTCACCGAGGGAGTGTTTAACCGGGCCCTTGTGGTAAGGGCACGATTCCTTCAACATTTTGTCAAAGACACCGAGTCCCCCCTGAGGGGCTCGGGATTACGCTTTTTGGCCGCGGCGACAAGCTCGGTGGCGGGGGCCTCGTGTGGACCCTATCATGCCTTCTTCTTCTTGCCCTTCTTTGGGTTGCGTTGGGGAGATGCCTCGGGGGCACCTCCTTTCGCTTTCCGTTGCCCTTGTCCTTGTGGAAGAGGGCCTCGACTGCTTCCTGACCCGAAGTGAACTTTGTGGCGATTGTCCATCAGCTCATTGGCTTTGGTTGGGGTCTTGCGGCCCAGCTCGCTGACCAAATCCCGGCAGGAGGTACCACCAAGGAATGCTCCGATGACGTCGGAGTCGGTGACATTTCGGAGCTCGGTGCGCTGTTTTGGGAATCGGCGAATGTACTCGTGGAGGCTCTCATCCTTCTTTTGCCGGCAGCTTCGGAGATCCTAGGAGTTTCCCAAGCAAACGTAAATGCCCTGGAAATTCCCTTCAAAGACCCTGACTAGGTCCTCCCAATCATGGATCTAGGTTGGCGGGAGGTGCTTGAGTCAGGCTCAGGCGGAGTCAGACAGAAAGAGGGGGAGGTTACAAATGATGAGGTTGTCATCATTTGTTCCCCCAAGTTGACAGGCCAGTCGGTAGTTGGTGAGCCAGAGCTCTGGCTTTGTCTCCCCAGCCACCCCGCCGAGGGTGGTAGCCGTACGTATCGCGATGTCGGTCGTGGTGTCGAATACGCACGCCAAGGCGGTCGTGGACCCCTTGAGATTGGCGGTTGTCCTGGAGGCGATCATGCACCATGGGTGCCCTCTCTCTAGTGGGTGCGGGGTGGACCGAGGCCTCCCTTTCAAAACGAGGGAGTCCCGCTTGGTGACTCGAGACGGGCTCCCAAAGCAGAGAGGCTGAACTATCCGCCTGTTGGACAGCGATGCATTCCAAGAGTTCCCACGCCGTGGACACGGCGTCCTTCAGTGGTAGAGGGCTCCGAAATAATGCAGAGCAAGATTGCTGCTGCTGTGAGGCTTTGACTGGCCCAGTTGAGGGCTGGGGATGCGTCGGCTTCGGTGTCCTCCATGATGTGACGTTGTACGTCACGTGCCTTCGCACGTGCGCCCCGTCATGGGTTTTGCCGACGGCCTCCCTCTCTAGCGCCTGTCACAGCTGCTGTAGCCGTTGTTGTTCCTCCCCAAGCTTGTCATGCAGCTCACAGAGTTGCTGAAGGTGAGCCATGTGGCTCCTAGAAGGGATCTAGGCCCCACCCGGCTCCACCGCTTCCCAAATGCGCAGAGAAGGCTGGTCACCTTCTTGGGGCATGCTAAGATGATTTCCCCTCGTCGGGGATCTCATGGTCGATGTGGAGGCACTCCCGGGTCGAGTCGTAGCTTTCCCGCCGGTGCTGTAACCCTTCGAGCTGTTGGGACAGTAACTCGTCGCATGCATACAGGAACGACAGCATGGACTCAAGATCTCGCAGCCTAGAGAAGTGCAGGCCAAAGCTTGGACCGTCTTCCTCCTCGGAGTCTAGGCACCCTAGGGGAAAGGAAGTCCGGCATACAACCTGGTGACATAGCTGGTGTCGAAGCTTGGCCGAAAGGGGATAGGGTTGAACACTGACGGTTCTCCTCCAGCCCCTGACATGTCCTGCCAAGGAGCGACCGACCCCTCCCGACCCACGAGTGAGAGGTCTTATGCGGCTGGCACATCTCGGCTAACGACGTGGGGAGTTAGCACTTCCCATGCTGGAGAACGGGGCGCCAAGAGAGTAGATGTGGGTAGTGTGGGTGCCACTAATGGTTCCCCAGGTGTGATATTGATGTTGGCCAGTTCCCTTAAAAGGGTGTCTGCGTCGTCGACTAGCCTAGGGATCCCACGAGGACACGGGGTGCCATGGGTAGCGTGATCACCATTGTTCCGTCTCTACCACCTGCTATGAGAAGGACGGCGATGGGTGCTCGGACGTTCTAGAGGGACAGACGGGAGGAGCACCATGTTGTACTCCATGCCGAGCGACATGAACTCTAGGTTCCTGAACCTGATCACTGTTCCAAGCCTGAGCGGGTGATGAAAGCTTGCCATCTAGAGTCTTGATGGGAATTGGGGGTGTTGCATGTGACGGTCCCCTACCTGGCGCACCAACTATCGGTGTTCGGACTAGGGATCCTAACCAACTAGTGAAATGATGCTACGTGCCCAGAATCTAGATGATGTGCAAGTAGACACAAGCAATTTATCCCGGTTCGGGTAATGCAGAGCCCTACTTCCAGCAGAGGGGGATGAAGCTTATATTACTCGCACTAAAGTGCTTGCAGTAGGGATTACAAGTCGAGTGGGAGAGGGGAAGTCTCCAAGTCCCTTAAACTGATTGAGGCAAGTGCCAATACCGAAAGACAGGAAAAACTACCAAGTGTTCGCCTGCCTCCCTAGAGGAGTCATGGACTGCCCTATTTATATGCCTAGGAGGTGTATGGTGTTGAGCCGAGGGCCGTCGCGCTACTGAGGGAGGTGTCTTGGCATCCTATGGGTGACATAACCTGGTACCACGTTGTTGACTTGAATCTACCATTTTTCTGCTGAGGGCCGAGGCTGAGGCTGAGGGGTTGGCCATACGTCTGAGCCCCCAAGGGAGGGGTTGCCCATACTATAGTGGTTGCAACAGGGCCTCGGTATGGGGAAAAGCCTGCTTACGGGATGTGACAACGCTTCTGTGTTGGATGGCATTGGCTGTCCTTTGCTGCGGATATCAAGGTTAGAGTCGAGCTCGGGTGAGGAGGCGGAAGACTTCCTGAGGCGACGGTCGAGTTTTCCCTGACGTGCGCCACAGTTAATGGAGTGGTCGTCTGCAAGATTTGCGGTGGAGCAAGTAGCCGAGGCCTAGCTCGGGCGAGGCAAAGATGAGGAGCATGAAGGATGCTACTATGAGTTCGGAGAGGTCTAGACCATCGTCTCCCAGTTAACAATGGTCGCGGAGGATCGTTGTCGTGATATGGTGTAATTTATTTAGTTATTTTGTACAGAACCTTATTATCTAATAAAGATGAGACATTGATTTTTGTACCATGAGTCATCATATGTGTGAGACTTGATCCTAACACACATTTGAGACGCACCCAAGCCGTCGCTCTGAGAAGTGGCGGCCAAGGTTTTGTACGGGTTTGATTTAATTAGAAGCTTATCTACGCCGTTGAGTTTTGATCCAACGACTCTGATTACACCATACCCCTTTGCCTGACTATTTTGTTAAAGAGACCACGAGGTAATTATAAATAAACCAACCGTCCACGACTGTTGAGAAAACATAACAAATAGGTCCTTTTATTTTGGAGTTACCCCTGGCTTACTGTAAAATAGAGCCGTCGTCCAAAGTTCACTGAGTTACATAAAATTAAATCCGAAAAAATGTTTTCTAGTATAGAAGTTAATATATAAATCTTAGAAAATCCATATGTATCATGTTTAAGTCCGATTTTAGTGGTTCTCGAACCTGCGATCTCGTAGTGACGCATAGAATATTTCTATGCTATTTGTTCTTATGTTTTGGTGTAACGTTATCATATCCATTATTTGTTTATTTGTATGTATTGCTACGAGTAAAAGCGAGGTGACGAGGAATTTGATGCCCAACTTTTGAGGAAGCATCTGGACAGTTGGTTATCGCAAGTATAAGCCAGGTTGCGCCCTTTATCACATTCTTTTACCTAATAATGTTAATGATAGTTTTGTTACCCTACACCTTGCGTACAAATATATTATTGGGTAGTCTTGCTTTGCTCTACCTGGTTTTGAGATTAATATTATATCTAAATTATGATAATGCTTTATCATTATTTTGGCTTAATTATTGTTCACGATAAGATTATTGTGTTAATTGGAATATAAAGCGACCACCCGAGAAAATAGTGCTACCACAAGGGTGGTATGGGACACCCTTGGCTAACTAGTTAGGAAAGCTAGTGGAGGACTACCTTACCCGAAAGGTGAAATGGTGGTATGAGGAGCTACTGGTATAGGGAGGTTCTCGGGTCGATCATGCTGCAATGGCTTTTCGAATGTGAGATTCCTATATTGTCCCCTTTTCAACGAAACCGTAGCGGGTTTTCTGAAGCAAGTGGAATTTTGTAAATGCCTCGTAGTGGATCCCTAGCCATTCATCCTGGGAGTGTCTAAAAGCCTTGCAAACCCTGGCTAGATGATATACATGACTTGTGGGTAAATATGCACAACCTTTGCAGAGTGTAAAATTGTTATATCAGCCGTGCTCACGGTCAAGAGTGGCTCAGACCGTCACATGAGTTATTTATGGAATTAAATTTAAAGTGTTATTTGTATTGCATTGTGGGATTATTCATCATTATGATCAATTATTTAATTGTGTTGGTATTCACTTATACTTAATAATTGCTAATAAAATTTTGACTAACTTATTAAAAGCAATGTTTAGTCTTTACCATCTTTCCTTGGTAAGCCTTACACTACACATGAATCCCCACCGTAAGTGAGCTCATACACATTATTCTCCACACTTACTGAGCGATGATCGTATGTGAGCTCACCCTTGCTATAATCACATTAGGTCAAAAATAGGTACTGTAAGATGAGGAGCATGAAAGATGCTACGATGAGTTCGGAGAGGTTTAGGTCGTCGTCTCTCAGTCAACTATGGTTGTGGAGGATTGTTGTTGCCAAATGGTGTAATTTGTTTAGTTATTTTATACAAAACTTTATTATATAATAAAAATGTGACATTGATTTCTGTATCATAAGTCATCATATGTGTGAGAATTGATCCTGACACATTTGATACGTATCTAGGTTTGCCCTTAAATCTGGGTGTGATAAACTGCGACCTAGTACCTACTATTTGCCACAAGGTCAAATGCAGGCTCAATTAATCGTCCATTCCTAACGAAAATATGGCACCCAACTTAGACAAAATACAGGAATTAAAGTCTAGGACAACAAAGGTAGAGTGTGTCATTAAAAGGAATGATTGGTTTTGTAGGATTATGGGGAGGCTACGCTAGCGAAAAACAAAACTTTCGACCCCATAACACCAAGAACTACTGCAGTTATAGGTCATGGAATTACCACTAGACGCGCAGGGCAGCAGAAGATGTCTCGATGTAGACGAACGCATAGAGTAATGCCGTGCAGTCACCGGCATCCTTCACGTCCTCGTGTGGTTCGTCCTAATGCTCCAGATGCAGCACCTCTGAGGTATCCACACGTACAGGGAGGAAGCGTCGCGTACCGAACTGCTAGATTCGCGACGGTGGCTATGCGAGGCCAGAGGCAAGCGACTGCTCGTTGCTGGTTGTGAATTAGGGTTAACCTAATCGTGCCCTCGACCCTCAATATATAGGCATTATGGTGGGCTTCTGACTCCGAGGCCCACCAGTAACCCTAAAGCTCAGTCTAATTTCGGATCTAATCCGAATTAGGCTTCCTTCCCCTTAAGTGTGTGACCCTATAGGTTCACGTACAAATAGACATGGCCCGAGTACTCTTACTTGGCCCAATAATTGACAGCGGCTTCTATCAAAACATGTCAACTCCTATGCGCACGTAAAGATCATATCAGATGAACCATTGCAACATTACGTATATGTTGTTCCTTTGGTCTCACGATATTTGGTCTAGCTTAAACTGACCTCTCTTTCTTGATACTGTGAATTGGAATCCTTTCAATGGTTAACTCTTAACCCTAGCATGACCATGCATTTCTTGATCCAATCACTCGAGGGGCCCAGAGATATCTCTCTTTCTCAAGAAGAGAGGGACAAATTCCATCTTGACTAACCATGCCTCACAGCATGCTTCCTGACAAACCCAAAACTACCTTTATAACTACCTAGTTATGGAGTAGCGTTTGATAGTCCCTAAGTAGGTCAATCCACATCTTGAGAACATGCGACAATCTCAGGTCTAAGGACACAGTATACATGTTGCAAAAAGAGAACTATATTAAAATATCTCACATTATGTCGGTCCAGCCTCATGTCTGACATGCGCCCACATTATTAGTTCGACATCTCCATGTCCATGACTTGTGAAATGTAGTCATCAACTAATATATGTGCTAGTCATCGACTCTGACCAGGAACATCATTTAGAATAACCATACAAGTAAAGAATCTCACAAACAATTCACATAATGTCTAATCAATACAAGGTGCCTTTCATGGATATTCAATTAAGCAATATATATATCATGGATACAAAGAAATATGCTCATCTCTATGATTATCTCTAGGGCATATTTCTTACAGTCTCCCACTTGCACTAGAGTTAATCTAGAAGATATCTAATACCCATAGATCTCATGTGTACCTCATGCTTAGGTTCTGGAAGAGGTTTTGTCAAAGGATCAACAACATTCAAATCCGTATGTATCTTGCATATCTTTATCTCACCCCGTCTAACGAATTCCTGTATGAGGTGAAATTTCCGCAGTACGTGTTTGCTTTTCTGGTGGTTCCTTGGCTCCTTTGCTTACAGAATTGCCCCATTATTGTCACAGTAGAGGTTCAATGGACCAGAGGCATTAGGAAACACACCAAGCTCGATGAGGAACTTCCTTATCCAAACACCTTCCTTCGCAGATTCAGAAGCTGCAATGTACTCAGCTTCTGTGGTAGAATCAGTCACAGTCTCCTGTTTGGAACTCTTCCAACTAACAGCACCACCATTTATTGTGAACACAAAACCTGATTGTGATTTTAACTCGTCTAGGTCAGTTTGGAAGCTAGCATCGGTGTAACCAGTTACAACGAGCTCCTCCTTACCCCCATATACTAGGAACATATCTTTAGTCCTTCTCAAGTACTTAAGAATGCCTTTTACCGCTATCCAGTGACCCTCACCTAGATCAGCCTGGTACCTACTCGTAGCACTTATAGCGTATGAAACATCTAGGCGTGTACTTATCATGGCATACATGATTGATCCAATTGCTGAGGCGTATGGTACCTTACTCATGTGCTCCCGCTCATTTGCCGTCGCAGGACATTGCTTTTGGCTAAGGTGTGTACCATGTGACATAGGTAAGAACCCTTTCTTGGATTGTTCCATATTGAACCGTTTCAACACCTTGTCAATGTATGTATCTTGACTTAATCCTATAAGCCTCTTTGACCTATCTCTATAGATCCTTATGCCCAAAATATATGCTGGTTCCCCTAAGTCCTTCATAGAAAAACTCCTTTTCAGTGAAGCCTTAATGGACTCCAGCACAGGAATGTCATTCCGAATCAATAATATGTCATCCACATACAAGATCAGAAATACAATAGCGCTCCCACTTTCCTTCTTGTAAACACAAACTTCTTCTTCATCCTGATGAAAACCAAACCCTTTGACCACTCCATCAAAACGAATGTTCCAACTCCGAGATGCTTGCTTCAACCCATAAATGGATTTCTGAAGTTTGCATATCTTTCCAGCATTGATCGGATCGACAAAACCCTCGGGTTGTATCATATACACATCCTCATCAAGGTTTCCATTAAGGAAAGCTGTTTTGACATCCATCTGCCAAATCTCATAATCGAAATATACGGCAATAACTAGAATGATCCAAATAGATTTAAGCATCGCTACTGGCAAGAATGTCTCGTCATAGTGAATTCCTTGAACTTGTCGAAAACCCTTTGCAACAAGTCGAGCCTTATAGATGTTAACATTACCATCCATGTCTTTCTTCTTCTTATAGGTCCATTTGCACTCTATGGGTCTAACACCATCAGGTGGGTCCACCAAGTTCCAAACTTGATTTTCTCCCATGGAATCTATCTCAGATCTCATGGTGACTTGCCATTTCTTAGAATCTAGGTCCATCATCACTTCTGCATATGTTGTAGGTTCATCGTTGTCTAACAACAACACTTCCCCATTGCCCAACAATAGCACTTCTCTACGTGCTTCGCGAAGCCTTGCTAACCTTCGTGGTTGTGGTGGTGTTTCTTTTGCCACAAACGTCTCAATTTGTTCTGCTACATTAGCATCACTTGTTGGATCATGTGACACTGGCTCATCCTTAACTTCTTCAAGATACACCTTTTGTTTACTTTTCTCTCTTTTGAGAAACTCTTTCTGTAAGAACACACCATTCCAGGCAACAAACACTTTGCCCTCTGACCGGTGGTAAAAGTAATATCCCAAAGTTTCCTTTGGATATCCCACGAACATGCACTTGTTTGATTTTGGAGTGAGTTTATCCGACTGAAGTCACTTGACATAAACCTCACAACCCCAAATCTTCAGAAAAGACAAACTAGGAGTCTTCCCAGTCCACATCTCATATGGTGTCTTAACTACGGACTTAGACGGTACCCTATTTAGTGTGAAAGCTGTTGTTTCTAGAACGTATCCCCAAAATGACAAAGGTAGGTCTGACTGGCTCATCATTGATCGAACCATATCCAATAAAGTTTGATTACGTCGCTCAGACACGCCATTCCTCTGAGGCGTTCCAGGCAGCGTAAGCTGCGGAACAATTCCACAACTCTTTAGATGATTGCTAAACTCATGGCTCAAATATTCACCTCTACGATCAGATCGCAGTGCTTTGATTTTCTTGCCACGTTGATTTTCCACTTCATTCTAAAACTCTTTGAACTTTTCTAAAGATTCAGACTTGTGTTTCATTAAGTAGACATACCCATACCTACTAAAATTATCAGTGAAGGTTATGAAGTATTGGAATCCTCCCCTAGCTGTCGTACTCATTGGCCCGCACACATCAGTATGTATGAGTTCCAACAAATCTAATGCCCTCTCAGGTAAACCCATGAAGGGTGCCTTGGTCATCTTGCCAAGTAAGCATGCTTCACATGTCTCGTATGATTCAAAATCAAATGAAGTTAAAAGCCCATCAGAATGAAGCTTCTTCATGCGATTCACACTTATATGACCCAAACGACAGTGCCACACGTAGGTAGGACTTAAATTATTAGGCTGAGGCCTTTTAGCACTAATATCACAGATAGGTGCATCATCAAGATTTAAAATGAACAACCCATTCATAATGGATGCAAAAGCCACAAACATGCCATTCTTAGAGATCACACAACCATTGTTTTCACTCGCAAATGAATAACCATCCTTCATCAAACATGAAGGAGACATAATGTTTCGACTCATACTAGGAACTAGATAACAGTTATTTAACTCCAAAATAAATCCTGATGGGAGGTGGAGTTGCATCGTCCCGACAGTCAACGCAGCAACTCTTGCATTATTGCCTACTCGGAAATCAACTTCTCCTCTTTTCACGCTTCTACTTATCATTCCCTGCATCGAATTGCAAATATGGGCAACCGATCCGGTATCAAATACCCAAGAATTAACATAAGAATCAGCGAGAAAAATTTCTGTAATGTGAATAGAAAGTGTACCTGCTGCGGCTGTACCCTTACCGCCGCGATCCTTAATAGAGGCCAAGTGCTGCTTGCAATTCCTCTTCTAGTGACCAAGTTCTTGGCAATAAAGCAGTCTGCATCAGCAGCTAGCCCAACCTTGGGCTTTTGGTTTGGCTTGGATACTATATCCTTTGCCTTGCCCTTCTTCTTTTGAGATTTACCCTTCTTCTTAAAGTTAGGTTTGTTTTGGACCGCCATCACATGGCCGCTGCTGCCAGCGCTTTTCTTTATGTCACCCTCTGCTGTTTTTAGCATGCCACATAGTTCATTGAGGCCCTTCTCTGCCCCATGCATATGGTAGTTCGTAATGAAGTTTCCCTAGCTGGGCGGAAGAGATGCTAAAATGAAGTCAGTGGCCAACTCTTGGCTTATTGGGAAGCCTAGCTTCTCCAACCTCTGACTGTAACCAACCATCTTGATTATATGTGGCCCAACTGTTGCGCCTTCTGCTAGCTTGCATTCCAGCAAGGCTTTGGACACATTGAACCTTTCAGTCCTAGCCTGAGCCTGGAACATATCCTTGAGCGCCACGATCATACCGTGCGCCTCATGGTTTGTCTTAAACTGCACCTGCAGCTCAGGCTCCATGCAAGCAAGCATCAGGCAACTCACTTCAAGATTAGCATCCATTGCCTTCTTGTAAGCGGTTTTAGCTGCAGCAGTTGCATCTTCACTAGGATCCTCTGGCATTGGGGTGTCTAGAATGTCTTCCTTTTTTTCAGCCCTGAGAACAATTCTCAGGTTACGGATCCAATCCATATAGTTTGTTCCATTTAACTTATCCTTTTCAAGAATTGATCGGAAAGTAAATGTTGGTGTGCTAGGTGCCATTTATCTACAACAAAATAATGCAAAATACTAAGACAAAAATATCCATGACAGAGTAAATCATATTAAACATTTAATAGAGTATACTCCCACTAAAATCAATATCCCTCGGTTGATACTTAGTGATTCCGAACCCACAACTAACAAGTCTACTAGTGAGCTTTAGCATCATCGCTAGAAGACAAGGTAGATCGGTAAGCAACTCCTTGCTAATCATATCATATATATGACTTCCATTGTTGGGTAACATCTCTATGTCTCGGCTCCCAACCTTTTGCCCCAAAGTCCTTAACCATTAAGTTGACTTTGTTTAAGTTAACCAACCCTTTCTGCAGTTCGTATCTGATACAAACCTATCTAGTCAAGGAAAACTGGTGGCACCCTAATTTCATAGACCCACCACCAATTGTACAAGACTTATGATAGTGCAAGGTTTGGAGAGGCATTTAAGATTAAACATTTATGAGGGATCGTCCTACTTATTTCATCGCACGCAATGACATATATGCAACATGAACAAGTAGAACATTAAGAATGGCATTCACACAACAGTTGTGATTCGGTATGGCTTGCTGTCACATGGTGATCCCCATCTCTAATAATCTATCCATCACGATGATCTCCATCTCCATGATATAGGTATGTCATCCTTCAGGTGATGAGTCCTTCAAGACCTATCTAACGTATGCTGGTAAACAAATTACATATACGCTTTGGATCATCACATGTTGACACACATGTCATTACATTAAATTTGGACAATACATATGGCTCCAGCCGTATTGCCCTGGTCACAACACGCAGGTCATGAACAATTCATTAATATGCATCATATACACACAATAGCCATACAGATCACAAGATGTCCTGCAAAAACAGGTTAGACAAACATGTTTCTATATGTTCGCCACTACAGCAGATAGCCACTACAGGATTTCATGCATCGTATGTATGGAAATTCCATTGAAAATCTCATGCGATTGATCAAATCAACCTAAATCCGAGACTTTCGACCCGAAGGAGATTACACTCATGACGTCGATCTGTTACATCAATCTGCTGGTTGTGTATGCAGTTAGCCTCGATGGTGATTCTAGCCAGTAAGGGCAAGTCACACATAACAGAGAAGGACGAACTAATCTCTTTAGTCATATAAGATGTAATCTACTCCAACCCCTTAGAACCAAATGATCTAATCACACCGTGCATCAAGTAGATCCATCTCATGAACCTAGATCCAGACCTAAAACTACGAAGAACCTGCCTCAGATACCACAGTAGGATTAAGGAGAGGCTACGCTAGCGAAAAACAAAATTTTTGACCCCATAACACCAAGAACTACTACGGTTATAGGTCATGGAATTACCACTAGACGCGCAGGGCAGCGAAAGATGTCTCGATGTAGACGAACGCGTCGAGCAGTGTCGTGCAGTCACCGACGTCCGTCACGTCCTCACGTGGTTCGTCCTAGTGCTCTAGATGCAACACCTCTGAGGTATCCACACGTATAGGGAGGAAGCGCTGCATACCGAACTGCTAGATTCGCGACGGCGGCTATGCGAGGGCGAGAGGCGAGCCGCTGCTCGTTTGCTGGTTGCGAATTTGGGTTAACCTAACATCGCCGCTGACCCTCAATATATAGGCGTTATGGTGGGCTTCTGACTCCGAGGCCCATCAGTAACTCTAAAGCCTAGTCTAATTTCGGATCTAATCCGAATTAGGAGTCCTTCCCCTTAAGTGTGTGACCTTATAGGTTCACGTACAAATAGACATGGCTCGAGTACTCTTACTTGGCCTAATAATTGACAGCGGCTTCTAGCAAAACATGTCAACTCCTATATATTGTTTGTGACACCCCAGTGTCACCTAGGGTTTCTTTCAAGTGCTAACCCAAGAACCATCATGTTATGTGAACCAAATTGAGCATGAGCATCAAATTGACTTAAGAATAAAGGATCCACTAAGTTTATACTTAAAAGCATCATGTTCAAAAACAAATGAGTTTCAAAAGGGCAAAATGTTGAAACCCTAATAACAACCCTAATTGAGCTCTATAAGCAAAGTTGAAGAGAAAAGACAAAAGAGTATGAAAAATATAGAATCATGGCTTGGGCCAAATATAAACATTTAAGTATATTTAATAAGCAACAATAAAGATTAAGGAAGCTTGGCCAAAATAATTTAAATAAAACCCCAAGCAAGCTTCTCAAGTGGGGACTCAATAGGGAATTCTGAAATTCAGAATTCTGAATTTCAGACCTTGAGCTAAAGACCAAGCGTGTTCACCTTGATCCCTAGCTCAAATCCTAATGACCCCATTGACAACAACATGTCTAACTAACCCCTCTGTCACATGCCAGAAGATGGAATTGGGACGCGAGCCTTAGACATGACAAAACCCTGGATTTGCCTCGGGTTTGAGCAGAGAGACAGATCGGATTTCTGGGCTCCAAATCTCTGAAACTAGTAGGCAAAATCCTATGACCCCCACACAAGATCGGTAGCTTGTAGGGAGGAGAAGAGGTTTTGTGCACTAACCAAGGCGAGAGCAGGCTCGGATGAATGACCACATGCGCCAGAACTTGCGCAGAACGAACGGGCACACGTGTTCGACCCTGGTCGGCACGCAGGCGGTCGCCCAACCCGCACGCGCGCTCGCCCCAGCGTCCAGTCAAGTCCGCCGCATGCCCTCGCCCTCGGCCGTGCTCGCTCGCGCCTATAAAGCCTCCCTGGGCGTGCCTCACTTCACCCCGTGCTCACCTTCGCTGGCCACACGCCCCTCCTTAGCTCCGGCGAGCTCTTTTCCGCCCGCCATTGCCGCTAGAGCCTCGGCCACCGTGGCCAGCCCACTCCAGTCACTTCCAAGCCGCGCCACCCGCTCGGTTTGCTTCGCCATTAGCTTGTGAAACTTTCCCAGCCCTCGGACCTGGCAAAACATCACCGGAAGGCCAAGATCGCCCTCACCGGAATTTGGCCGCCCGCCCGCGCGCGTAGACCGAGTAATCCGTTGAGCCGTTCTTCAATTCCTCGCGCACACACCCTCCTTGATCCCTGGTGAAGCTCACTGACCCGTTTGATTGGTCAATTGTGCCCTGGATAGGCCGGACTCCTCGCCGCCGACGAGCTCCACCGCCTGTGCACGTGGACCGGTCGACTCCGACCATCCCCAACGGTGACCCGCACATCGCCGTGACCCTCAGGACCTCTCCTACACCCTCGGCCGCCTCACCGGAGCAGTCTCGCCGCCGGTAAGCCCCTCCGCCCTTTCTTCCACCGCGAGTACTGTTTAAATTGGGGGAAGGACCTCGGGTTAGGATTAGAAGAACCCAGGGGGTTTTCTGAATTATCAGCGACTCAATTGAATAGTAGCCCAAGGACTAGTTTGTAAGGAAACTTAAAAACACCTGCCAGGGACCCCGTTGCAAAGTAGTTTTCCATTTAATCATTTCTGTTTAATCTTTTTATGAACAGAAAAATTAGGAAATTCATAACTTGAGAAATACTTAACTAAAAATTGTCAAACCAATTTTGCTGGATTCTAAATATTATGGACTACCAACTAAAAATGCTAAACCCCATGCTTTCTGTTCTAAATTTTAGAGTTTATAATTAAATACAGAAACTGACCAAACCTTGTTTAATTAAGGAAAATTAGTTATGCTTCTGTGCTGAACTTAAGAAAATTTGTAGAGGTTCAAACCCCATTTAAACATTGTTTAAAAATAGTGAGAACTGCAGTATTGAAAAATTTAGTGGGGATATCTATTAAAAGCCATTTTTGCTCAAAACTTAGGAAAATCAGAAAGGCCTTAGAAATTAATGACCAGTGGATGAAATTATTTTTCCTAGTCCACTTAAGTAACAGAGAATCTAGGAAAAATAAAGGGACCCCTAGTCCAGAACAGATTCAAAGTGAAATGTTTTATTTAACATTTTTCCAACTAGAAAATAATTATTGGAGTTATAAAATCAGACCCAAAATTGTTAATAAAAATCCAGTGGACTTGTAACCACCAGAACCACACTACAAAAATAATAAACACCCCACCCCATCATTTTAAGTAGGATAAACAAATAAAATTTGATATTGGGCCATAATTCAAATAAATCATGAGCAAACCAAAAATAGTGCAATAATGGGCAAATAAAATTTTACCAGAAAGGTAATGAAGTAGGCCACCAGAGAAAATTGTAAAACCCAATTGATAGCTGCAAAATACTACCCATTGCCAATACTTCATGAAAAAGGCCATTTAGTTCAAGAAATTACTACCACCCTTCCCTTAAGCAAAAAGATGCCAAATTTCAGAATGATTGCTCTTGTGAAAAGAAGAAGCTAGGAAAAATTAGAAATCTGTTGTTTGATATTTTTCAAATATAGTGGTAGTAGAAAGCACCCCTTTGGCTAGAAACTTTAGAAAATCATGGTAAAATAACTAATAAGTATTAATGGCTAAAACTTTGTGCAAAGTCATGTCATAACATCTAGATACCAGCAAAAATATGTCTTAGAGAATAACCCTCTGTTAAAAAGGAGTTGTAGTTCAAAACACCCCCTCTGCCCTAATATTTGATAATTTTGTACAGAGAGAACCCCTCACTTTTTAAACCCTAAATTTTGAGACAGAGAATTATACACCAATAAGAAGCCACTGTAATTTTTGCAGAATTTTGGAAATTTGTTAAGATATCTTGTAGTTCAAACGCACTCTAAAAACATAAAGGAAATCAAGGGAAAGAAAGGAAATATAAACCTCGCCCCAATAAGTCCAACTTGAAATCTTGACAATTCTCATTAAGACTTAAAAAGAATCCAGTGGAACACCAAAATGAACTTACCACTTAGTTTAACTGAGTGTGATCTAAATTACTAAGTATACCACCAAAAATCTTGTGTAACAAGATTTAACTCTATCTAATTTAAGTGGATCATTCACCATCAAAGTTTAATTGCTAAAGCACATATCATATCATGCATGTATCTTACTCATTGCATTCATTAGATTGTAATCTCGCTGACGAAGAGTATGTGCTCATCCCCGAGCAAGGAATTGTCCAAGAAGAAGACCAGGAGCAAGCTCCCGAGGCTGCCAGCGACGATCTCCCCGCAGCCCCAGCAATTGAAGGCAAGCCCCGGTTTTATGCATATCGTGTTATTATATATATGCTACTTTACTACACTTAATGTTTGTAGGATTGCAATGTGCACTTAAGTGTAGGAGTTGCTTGAAACCTTAGTTGCATGAACTTAGGATTCCTTTTTGAGATGAATACTAGTATGCTAGGTCGAGTAGCTGCTATGCTAATCAGGATCTCGGTAGAAGTCGAGTGATTTTTCTAGCACTCGCGCGAGGTCAGGAATTGAATGTATTCATATTGATAACGGGATCTATGATGGTCTATGGACTTGGATCTAGGGTGGATGCCTTGTCCATAAGACGGGAAAAAGGAATTAAGGGTTAATGTGTGGATACCTGAGTCAAGCGTTTGAACGTACTAAGCACATGTCGGGAAATATGGTAACCGATAAACCTAGTACCTGAGTGAAGCCGGGCACGGACTTTATCCCTCATGCGACCTTAGACTAGGTCTCCCATGCTAGCTATGGTGGGTACAAGTGCGGTCACTGCACGATGGCACCCGGCGTCAGTGGAGCATTGTATGCCAAGGCGGTGAGGCCTGGATGCGAACGGGGAATCGATGGGGACGATTGACATGTGTGGGGTCGGAGTACCCTAACATGTCATGTGTTTAGGTTTACCTTGCAAGGATAAAACTCGATTTGAATCGTCTGCTTCTCGCAGCTAATGAGACTGCTTGACCCCTTGTACTACATTGAGTAAGAAGTGAAATGAGGATCCATGAGACAATTTGTTGATTGCACTAAATGCTTGTTACCATGTATGCTTAGAAGAAGCAAACTTAGTAAAGCTAATGATGTTAAAAATGGAAAAGCTAAAACTTGATTTTAGAAACAGCTAGTGCTTTTGGCAAACCAAACCCCTCAGCCAAACAGCTGCATGGTCTAGAGGTAGAGGAGTAGATTCCTCACACCGGGTAAGTCTAGCTGAGTATTAGTATACTCAGCCTTGCTTGTGGCATAATTTTTGCAGGTATGCTTCAGGATATGGTTGACGGTGTGACTTGGCCTACTACCCTACCACCGGGTTGGACGGTCGAGTGGGATGCTGCTCCGACATGAGAGGAGCATGAGGAGTAGTGGGCTAGGCCTTGCCCATTTCCTCGCTACCGACGACATCGATTATCCGCTGCATTTTATTTTATGAACTCTTATCAGCAACTTGAAAAACTCCGATTCATGTAATAACTCCAGTACTTAATTTGAGGTTTCTTGCTTTATTGTATTTCTTCTGTGACTCACCTTCGAGTGAGATTGTGGAATTTGATCTTGGATAAGTGGCTTTATCAGACTAGATCTGAGGGACGGACGGGTTATTCCGATTTAAGTGTGTTACGACCCTTGAGGTGTGACTTAGGCACTTAAGCTGGAATAATTTGGGTGGTTCCGCCACAGCTGGTATCAGAGCAAATTCCACCACAGAGAAGGACAATAAACCATGAATACCAATTTTCAAAATCTAAAACTTGCCTAGAAACTACTACGAATCGTCAGGACTAGACCGCTAGACCTAGGACGAAAGGCCTTAGGCATAAAGGGAGAAATAGGTGGCTAATTAAGTAGGCCCCGTGGGCCAGTACTTAGACTTTTAAGGATGCCCTAGAAGCACCCTATTATTCGGAGAGGAGACGTTACTTCCAACATGCATGCATTATAAACACAAAAAGGAATTAAAAATTGAGCTAACCTATAAAAACCATCCGGGCTCTTTTATTTTTCTTCCTTCCACCATAATCTTTACCTTTGATACCCTTCCGCAGATGAATTCACCCACCCCCGCTAGTGGAGGAGACACTCGTTTCAGCTCTGACTTCCTTTCTCACGATGGCTTTCCTTCCATCTTGTGGGAAGTGCTTAACTCCGCCGGTTACCCTATGCCCCCTTTGTACACGGTGCAGCTGTATGAGGAGCATCGGGTACCCCGTTGCCGAGTCTGGCTGACTTTGGAGGCTCATCCCCTTCAGCCGGGTTGGTGTTCTCTTGACTCCGAGACGATTGGATTTAGGACGGACGACACCACCGAGGCAGCAGCCATGAAGACTCTGACGACCTTCTGTGGCTACCATCCCCTAGAGATGGTGATGCACCCCTTGAGACTCTTCCCTGCTGAGAAGAAGGATGACCCCATGTGGTGTAACCGTGTGAGCCATGTGAAAGATGTGTGGGCAATGTATCCTGACTTAGTTGGGAGGGTCACTATTCAGTGCATGAGTGCACTGTACCGCCTCTAGGCCCTGTAGAGCGACGCTATGGCATATCTTGCTAACATCGCTCAAACCACCAAGCTCACCCTCAACAGTCGAGAAGATTTTGTGGTCGATTTATCCTCCGAGTTGGTGGAGAAGGATTTGCAAGTGGAAAGGCTGAGCCAGCGCATTACCACCTTGGAGCAGCAGGTGGAGATCCGAGACAACACTATTGATGTCTTGGAGAACTAGCTCCATGATGTGCAGCGGGAACTCGAAGACACTAATGACCACCTAGACATGCACCACTTGGAGATGGAGGCCAATGAGGCCGGAAGCGAGGGAGAAGAGGCTCCCGAGGAGTTAGGACCAACCCCTGGTGCCAATGGGACTACCTCCGCGAGGCCCCCTTCACCCGCATCTAGTGTCGCTTCCACCGCTCAGGGTTGATCAGTCACTATGACACTTTAGGTGGATGGAAAACTATGCAAGCTTAGTTAGTGTCAGATTTTGAACTAGGCTTACGGGTACCTTCCCCTAATTGATGTAACCCTGTGAACTTTTGAAATCTATGGGATGTTTTGTAACCATGTTATCTTCATTTCGAACCTTATATTATGATTATGGCATTTTTCCTTCCATATGAGATAATAGCTTGTCGTTCGAGATTGTGAGATGGGATAACAATGGCGACAATCTCTGTTTTCAGATGGCAGCTAGGCAGCGTCGCGGGCATAACGAGCAGGTTCCCCCACCACCTCCTCCAGCTCCCACAGTGCAGGAGCTGATGGCCTAGTAGAATGAGATTCTACGACAGCTCTTGCAGCGCCAGCCCCACCCTCAGTAGCATGGTGGAGGGCAGCATCAGCGACCTCCGGTAGCGGCAACCTACCAGGAATTCCTGAGCACGCAGCCACCCTTGTTCACCAAGGCAGAGGATCCGTTGGACGCCGACGTGTGGCTCCGCGTTGTTGAGTCCAAGTTTCCCCTCCTCACGGGAGACTGCCTTGATGCTACCAGGACTCGCTTCGCTGCGCAGCAGCTTCACAGATCTGCTCAGACTTGGTGGGATCACTTTCATGCTATGCTCCCCGCTGATCGTGAAGTGTCTTGGGAGGAATTCAAGACTGCTTTCAGAGGGCACCACATCCCAGCTGGCATTCTTGATCACAAGCTGAATGAGTTTTTGGCACTCAATCAAGGAACCCATACGGTGTTGCAGTACGCTCAGGCCTTCAACAACCTATGCCAGTATGCGGGTTACCATGCTGATTCTGATGAGAAGAAGAGAGACCGCTTCCGTAGGGGTCTTAACACCAAGCTGCAGGAACGACTCAACACTGTCCGGGCTGATAGCTTCAATGAGTCGGTCAACCTGGCCATCTCCCAGGAGGACTGTATTGTAGCTCACCGGGCAGAGAAGAAGAGAAAGGCACCAATGGCAGCACCATCCGCTTAGGCCCAGAGGTTCAGGATTGTTTCTCATAATCAGAGTAGGGGTTTCAGCAGCAGGCAGGCAGATGGGTGATCATGCCACCTCAGCAGCAGCAGTCGACACCCAACCGCTTTCTAGCTCCCGCTCCAGGGAACAATCAGCCTCCGCAGCAGCAGCAGCAGTTCCGCCAGGGCAATGGGAACAAGTGCTTCACTTGTGGCAATGTGGGCCACTATGCCAAGAATTGTCCCAGGAACCAGCAAAGGCAGATGCCAGCACCAAATCAAGACAAGGGAAAAAAGCAGAAGGTACAAGTCAGGCAGGGGAAGCTCAACTTCACTACTCTAGAGGAAGTACATGAGGGAGCTCCCATCATGACCGGTATCTTTTCAGTTTATAATCAACCTGCTTTAATTCTGTTTGATTATGGTGCATCTCATAGTTTCATTAGCCAAAAGTTCAGTGCTAAATGTCAACTGCCATTCTCTCACTCAAAAGGGTCATTTATGATAGCCACACCTGGGGGTAAAATTGCAACTAATCAATTAAACCAAAGTGTGCCTATTCAACTGGGAAGCCACATTGTCAAAACTTGTGTTGGGTTTGGAAAATGTGGACATTATTCTGGGAGCTAATTGGATGACCCTGCACCAAGTAGTGCTTGATGTAGCCAGTCGCATCGTGGAAATCAATTCCCCGTTCTGTGGGAACTTCACCTTAATTCTGCCCAGTCAAGGTTCTACTCAGTCATGTACTTTCTCTATGACGGAGTTACCTCTGAAGAAGATTCCAGTGGTCTGTGAGTATGCAGATGTCTTTCCTGATGAATCGCCGGGAATGCCACCAGATCGGGATATTGAATTCGCCATCGAGTTGCAACCGGGAACGACACTAATTTCCAAGAGGCCTTACCGAATGCCACCCGCTGAGTTGGCAGAATTGAAGAAGCAATTGCAGGAGTTTCTGGACAGGGGATTTATTCGCCCAAGTACTTCGCCTTGGGGATGTCCAGCCCTGTTTGTAAAGAAGAAAGATGAAAGCATGAGGCTGTGTATAGATTACCGCCCTCTTAATGCGGTGACTATCAAGAACAAGTATCCTTTGCATCATATTGATGTTCTTTTTGACCAGTTGGTCGGGGCCAAAGTGTTTTCCAAGATAGACCTCCGCTCCGGCTACCATCAGATCAAGATACGAGCAAGCGATATTCCGAAGACGGCTTTCTCAACTAGATATGGGATATATGAATTCTTGGTGATGTCTTTTGGGCTGATGAATGCACCAGCATATTTTATGTATCTTATGAATTCTGTTTTCATGCCTGAATTGGACAAATTCGTAGTGGTTTTCATCGATGACATCTTGGTGTACTCGAAGAACGAAGAAGAACATGCCAGGCATTTGCATGTAGTACTTCAACGTCTGCGAGAGCACCATCTCTATGCCAAATTGTCAAAATGTGATTTTTGGCTAAAGGAGATCAAATTCTTGGGTCACACTATCTCTCAGGCAGGAATAGCTGTTGATCCTGATAAAGTGCAAGAAGAGATGAACTGGAAGCCACCAACGACTGTCCGTCAGATTCAGAGTTTTCTGGGATTAGTAGGTTATTACCGAAGATTTATTCCGGATTTCTCTCGAATTGCAAAACCCATAACTGAGCTGTTGAAGAAAGAAGCCAAGTTTGTTTGGGATCAGAAGTGCGAAGATGCCTTCCATGCATTGAGGCAACATCTGACCACAACACCAGTGTTAGCGCAACCCGACAGCAGCAAGCCTTTTGACGTGTATTGTGATGCCTCTGGCACTGGACTAGGTTGTGTCTTGATGCAAGACAACCGAGTCATTGCTTACGCCTCAAGAGCACTCAAGCCTCATGAGCAGAACTATCCCACTCATGACCTAGAGTTGGCAGTAGTGGTTCATGCATTAAAAATGTGGAGGCATTATTTGATGGGAACCCACTGCAACATCTTCACTGATCATAAGAGCCTTAAGTATATCTTTACTCAGGCTGATCTCAACATGAGGCAGAGAAGATGGCTAGAGCTGATCAAGGACTATGACCTGGAGGTACATTATCACCCAGGAAAAGCCAATGTGGTAGCAGATGCCTTGAGTCGGAAGTTGCAATGCAATTGTATTCTGATGGATTCTCGTATCAACACCTTGTGTGATGAGTTGAGCAAGATGCAGATTGAAGTGATTCCTTCTGGTTCTTTGTCTTACATTTCCATTGAGCCAGCCTTGCAAGACCAGATCATCATGGCCCAGCTCAGTGACAAGGGAGTACAGATTATCAAGGAGAACCTCCATCGGAAGACTGAGAAGTATAAATGTTTCCGCCAAGATGGAAAGGGTGTATTGTGGTTTAAAAGTAGATTGGTGATTCCCAAAGACAAGGACCTCAAGAAGAAAATCTTGGACGAGGCTCATCTCTCCAAATTCTCTATGCATCCGGGAAGCACCAAAATGTACTATGATCTGAAGCCTTTGTATTGGTGGACCAGAATGAAGAGGAAGATAGCCCACTATGTATCAGAATGTGACACCTGTCAAAGGATAAAGGCCAGCCACTTGAAATCAGCTGGAGCTTTGCAACCCCTGTCCATACCTTCGTGGAAATGGGATGACATCAGCATGGATTTCATCGTAGGTCTGCCCAACACCTCTCGACATCATGATTCAATTTGGGTTATTGTGGACCGATTGACGAAAGTGGCACATTTTCTCCCTGTGCACACCACTGATAAGGCTCAAAAGTATGCAGAACTGTACATTGACCGGATCGTGTGTTTGCACGGATTGCCTCGGACCATTATTTCTGACCGAGGAGCCCAATTTGTTGCTAGATTTTGGGAACAACTGCAGGAGTCTTTGGGAACCAAGCTAATCAGAAGTTTAACTTACCACCCATAGACTGATGGTCAGACTGAAAGGGTAAACCAAATTCTTGAAGATATGCTGAGAGCTTGTGTAATCGATTGTGGCAAGAACTGGGATAAGCACGTCTCCTTGATAGAGTTTGCTTATAACAACAGTTATCAATCCAGCCTAAAGATGGCACCCTTCGAAGCTCTTTATGGAAGAAGGTGTAGAACACCACTCAATTGGTCTCAGCCTGGAGAAAGAGAAATTTTCGGACCTAACTTAGTGACTGAAACTGAAAGGAGGGTTAGACTAATCAGGAAGAATCTAGAAGCTGCTCAGGCCAGGCAGAAGAGTTACCATGATAAGAGAAGGAAACCTCTCCAGTTCGAGGTGGGAGATTTCGTTTATCTCAAGGTATCACCCACCAAAGGAGTGCAGAGGTTTGGGATCAAAGGCAAGCTAGCCCCTCGTTACATTGGACCTTATGAGATCATAGAAGCCTGTGGACCCGTGGCATATAAATTGATGTTACCTCCGAAAATGTCTGCCATCCACAATGTGTTCCATGTATCTCAGCTGAAGAAGTGTGTTCGATTGCCGACCGAGATCATAGCAGAACCAGAATTGGAGATAGAGCCAGTTCTATCGTACCAAGAGTACCCTTTCAAGATTCTGGATTGCAAAGAAAGATCAACTCGGGCTAAATCGATCAAGATGTACAAGGTCTAGTGGAGTAATCACTCAGAGGAAGAGGCTACCTGGGAGACTGAGGAATTCTTGCGATTCAACTTTCTGGATTGCCTACCTAAGGAAATTGGTACGTTATCACGCCCAACCCCTCCTCCTGCCTTTCAAATCTAAATTTCAGAAATATAATCTTAAATCAGAATGAAGTAATTATGAAACAAAACTTAATAGGACTTCCTTCTGAAGTTGCAAAGAGAATGACATTCGAAGAACAGTTTACCCTAATAATAAGCACCCACTTCATGTAAGTCTCACCCTTCGCTTCACCCCGGGAGGACTCTAACCCGAATCTCAGGACGAGATTCCTTTAAGGGGGAGAGGCTGTGACACCCCAGTGTCACCTAGGGTTTCTCTCAAGTGCTAACCCAAGAACCATCATGTTATGTGAACCAAATTGAGCATGGGCATCAAATTGACTTAAGAATAAAGGATCCACTAAGTTTATACTTAAAAGCATCATGTCCAAAAACAAATGAGTTTCAAAAGGGCAAAATGTTGAAACCCTAATAACAACCCTAATTGAGCTCTATAAGCAAAGTTGAAGAGAAAAGACAAAAGAGTATGAAAAATATAGAATCATGGCTTGGGCCAAATATAAACATTTAAGTATATTTAATAACCAACAATAAAGATTCAGGAAGCTTGGCCAAAATAATTTAAATAAAACCCCAAGCAAGCTTCTCAAGTAGGGACTCAATAGGGAATTCTGAAATTCAGAATTCTGAATTTCAGACCTTGAGCCAAAGACCACGCGTGTTCACCTTGATCCCTAGCTCAAATCCTAATGACCCCATTGACAAAAACGTGTCTAACTAACCCCTCTATCACATGCCAGAAGATGGCATTGGGACGCAAGCCCTAGACACGACAAAACCCTAGATTTGCCTCGGGTTTGAGTAGAGAGACAGATTGGATTTCCGGGCTCCAAATCTCTGAAACCAGTAGGCAAAATCCTATGACCCCCACACAAGATCGGTAGCTTGTAGGGAGAAGAAGAGGTTTTGTGCACTTACCAAGGTGAGAGTAGGCTCGAATGAATGACCACACGCGCCAGAACTTGAGCAGAACGAACGGGCACACGTGTTCGACCCTAGTCGGCACGCCGACGGTCGAAACCCCCGCGCGCGCTCGCCTTAGTGTTCAGTCAAGTCCGCCGCGCGCCCTCGCCCTCGACCGTGCTCGCCCGCGCCTATAAAGCCTCTCCGGGCGCGCCTCACTTCACCCTGTGCTCACCTTCGCTGGCCAGACGCCCCTCCTTAGCTCCGGCGAGCTCTTTTCCGCCCGCCATTGCCGCTAGAGCCTCGGCCACCGTGGCCAGCCCACTCCAGTCACTTCCAAGCCGCGCCACCCGCTCGGTTTGCTTCGCCATTAGCTTGTGAAACTTTCCCAGCCCTCGGACCCTGGTGAAGCTCGCTGACCCGTTTCATTGGTCAATTGTGCCCTGGATAGGCCGAACTCCTCGCCGCCGACGAGCTCCCCTGCCTGCGCACGTGGACCGGTCGACTCCGACCATTCCTGATGGCGACCCGCACATCGCCGTGACCCTCAAGACCTCCACTACACCCTCGGCCACCTCACCGGAGCAGTCTCGCCGCCGGTAAGCCCCTCCGCCCTTTCTTCCGCCGTGGGTACTATTTAAATTGGGGGAAGGACCTCGGGTTAGGATTAGAAGAACCCGGGGGGTTTTCTGAATTGTCAGCGACTCAATTGAATAGTAGCCCAAGGGCTAGTCTGTAAGGAAACTTAAAAACATCCGCCAGGGACCCCGTTGCAAAGTAGTTTTCCATTTAATCATTTTTGTTTAATCTTTTTATGAATAGAAAACTTAGGAAATTCATAACTTGAGAAATACTTAATCAAAAATTGTCAAACTAATTTTGCTGGATTCTAAATATTATGGACTACCAACTAAAAATGCTAAACCACATACTTTCTGTTCTAAATTTTAGAGTTTAGAATTAAATACAGAAACTGACCAAACCTTGTTTAATTAAGGAAAATTAGTTATGCTTCTGTGTTGAACTTAAGAAAATATGTAGATGTTCAAACCCCATTTAAACACTGTTTAAAATAGTGAGAACCCCAGTATTGAAAACTTTAGTGGGGATATCTATTAAAAGCCATTTTTGCTCAAAACTTAGGAAAATCAGAAAGGCCTTAGAAATTAATGACCAGTGGATGAAATTATTTTTCCTAGTCTACTTAAGTAACAGAAAACCTAGGAAAAATAAAGGGACCCCTAGTTCAGAACAGATTCAAAGTGAAATGTTTTATTTAGCATTTTTCCAACTAGAAAATAATTATTGGAGTTATAAAATCAGTCCCAAAATTGTTAATAAAAATCCAGTGGACTTGTAACCCCTAGAACCACACTACAAAAATAATAAACACCCCAGCCCATCATTTTAAGTAGGATAAACAAATAAAATTTGATATTGGGCCATAATTCAAATAAATCATGAGCAAACCAAAAATAGTTCAATAATGGGTAAATAAAATTTTACCAGAAAGGTAATGAAGTAGGCCACCAGAGAAAATTGTAAAACCCAATTGATAGCTGCAAAATACTACCCATTGCCAATACTTCATGAAAAAGGCTATTTAGTTCAAGAAATTCCTACCACCCTTCCCTTAAGCAAAAAGATGCCAAATTTCAGAATGATTGCTTTTGCGCAAAGAAGAAGCTAGAAAAAAATTAGAAATTTGTTGTTTGATATTTTTCAAATATAGTGGTAGTAGAAAGCACCCCTTTGGCTAGAAACTTTAGAAAATCATGGTAAAATAACTAATAAGTATTAATGACTAAAACTTTGTGCAAAGTCAGGTCATAACATCTAGATGCCAGCAAAAATATGTCTTAGAGAATAACCCTCTGTTAAAAAGGAGTTGTAGTTCAAAACACCCACTCTGCCCTAATATTTGATAATTTTGTACAGAGAGAACCCTCACTTTTTAAACCCTAAATTTTGAGACAGAGAATTATACACCAATAAGAAGCCACTGTAATTTTTGCAAAATTTTTGGAAATTTATTAAGATAACTTGTAGTTCAAACCCACTCTAAAACATAAAGGAAATCAAGGGAAAGAAAGGAAATATAAACCTCGCCCCAATAAGTCCAACTTGAAATCTTGACAATTCTCACTAAGACTTAAAAAGAATTCAGTGGAACACCAAAATGAACTTACCACTTAGTTTAACTGAGTGTGATCTAAATTACTAAGTATACCACCAAAAATCTTGTGTAACAAGATTTAACTCTATCTAATTTAAGTGGATCATTCACCATCAAAGTTTAATTGCTAAAGCACATATCATATCATGCATGTATCTTACTCATTGCATTCATTAGATTGTAATCTCGCTGACGGAGAGTACGTGCTCATCCCCGAGCAAGGAATTGTCCAAGAAGAAGACCAGGAGCAAGCTCCCGAGGCTGCCAGCGAGGATCTCCCCGCAGCCCTAGCAATTGAAGGCAAGCCCCGGTTTATGCATAACCGTGTTATTATATGCTACTTTACTACACTTAATGTTTGTAGGATTGCAATGTGCACTTAAGTGTAGGAGTTGCTTGAAACCTTAGTTGCATGAACTTAGGATTCCTTTTTGAGATGAATACTAGTATGCTAGGTCGAGTAGCTGCTATGCTAATCAGGATCTCGGTAGAAGTCGAGTGATTTTTCTAGCACTCGCGCGAGGTCAGGAATTGAATGTATTCATCTTGATAACGAGATCTATGATGGTCTATGGACTTGGATCTAGGGTGGATGCCTTGTCCATAAGACCGGAAAAAGGAATTAAGGATTAATGTGTGTATACCTGAGTCAAGCGTTTGAACGTACTAAGTACATGTCAGGAAATATGGTAACCGATAAACCTAGTACCTGAGTGAAGCCGGGCACGGACTTTATCCCTCACGCGACTTGAGATTAGGTCTCCCATGCTAGCTATGGTGGGTACAAGTGCGGTCACTACACGGCGGCAGCCGGGGTCAGTGGAGCATTGTATGCCAAGGCGGTGAGGCCTGGACGCGAACGGGGAATCGATGGGGACAGTTGACATGTGTGGGGTCGGAGTACCCTGACATGTCGTGTGTTTAGGTTTACCTTGCAAGGATAAAACTCGATTTGAATCGTCTGCTTCTCGCAGCTAATGAGACTGCTTGACCCCTTGTACTACATTGAGTAAGAAGTGAAATGAGGATCCATGAGACAATTTGTTGATTGCACTAAATGCTTGTTACCATGTATGCTTAGAAGAAGCAAACTTAGTAAAGCTAATGATGTTAAAAATGGAAAAGCTAAAACTTGATTTTAGAAACAACTAGTGCTTTTTGGCAAACCAAACCCCTCAGCCAAACAGCTGCATGGTCTAGAGGTAGAGGAGTAGATTCCTCACACCGAGTAAGTCTAGCTGAGTATTAGTATACTCAGCCTTGCTTGTGGCATAATTTTTGCAGGTACGCTTCAGGATATGGTTGACGGTGTGACTTGGCCTACTACCCTGCCACCGGGTTGAATGGTCGAGTGGGATGCTGCTCCGATAGGAGAGGAGCATGAGGAGTAGTGGGCTAGGCCTTGCCCATTTCCTCGCTACCGACGACATCGATTATCCGCTGCATTTTATTTTATGAACTCTTATCAGCAACTTGAAAAACTCCGATTCATGTAATAACTCCAGTACTTAATTTGAGGTTTCCTGCTTTATTGTATTTCTTCTGTGACTCACCTTCGAGTGAGATTGTGGAATTTGATCCTGGATAAGTGGCTTTATTAGACTAGATCTGAGGGACGGACGGGTTATTCCAATTTAAGTGTGTTACGACCCTTGAGGCGTGACTTAGGCACTTAAGCTGGAATAATTCGGGCGGTTCCGCCACATTGTTGGGAGCCTTCGTCTTCTGAAGGTCCTCAAAAACATGATTAACAATGTTTCCCAAGTGTAATATATGTATAGGAACCTTTGGACTCGGAATGAAGCTATACATAATATGGAAAGCATGGTTGGGATGAAGGTTGAATCAGCTCCGAAGCTATGCGCAAGGAAGCTTCGGCTCAGCAGCAGAAAAAGGAACCAACTTAAAGAGGAAAAGGCTATTTAGCCCTCGATAGATTGTCCTTAAGTCAATAGTGAACATGAAGGGCACGAATGTAATTTTACACAGGCTGCGTCCTGTTCCTATAAATAGATGAACAGTAGCACCGTACTGTTCACGCTGACTTATATTCACTCGTGCGTCACGCTTGGATTTTTGCCTTCTGTCAAGCCGAAGGTACAAATGTAATTCAACATTGTTCATGTTCATTAAGGATGATATAAAAAAGATATATTAACGATGTCATATGGTTGTTCATGTCATTTCTCATGTTTCATATGCTTCTTCTTTCATTAATATATGCTGCTATGATGAAGGTGTAGGATTACGGGGATGCTACACTAGCGCAAAACAAAATTTTCAACCCCATAATACCAAGAACTACTGCGGTTATAGGTCATGGAATTACCACTAGACGCGCAGAGCAGTGGAAAACGTCTCGATGTAGACGAACGCGTCGAGCAGTGTCGTGCAGTCGCCGGCGTCCTTCACGTCCTCGCACGGTTCGTCCAAGTGCTCCAGATGCAGCACCTCCGAGGTATCCACACGTACAGGGAGGAAGCGCCGCGTACCGAACTGCTAGGTTCGCGACGGCGGCTTGGCGAGGGCGAGAGGCGAGCGGCGGCTGCTGGTTTGCAGGTGGCGAATTAGGTTATCTCTTAACCGCGCCCCGCCCCTCATTATATAGGCGTTATGGTGGGCTTCTGACGCCGAGGCCCATCATTAACCCTAAAGCCCAGTCTAATTTCCGATCTAATCCGAATTAGGCTTCCTTCCCCTTAAGTGTGTGACCCTATAGGTTCACGTACAAATAGACATAGCCCGAGTACTCTTACTTGGTCCAATAATTGACAGCGGCCTCTAGCAAGACATCTCAACTCCTATGTGTACGTAAAGATCATATCAGACGAACCATTGCGACATTACGTACATGCTGTTCCCTTTGTCTCACGATATTTGGTCTGGCTCTAAGCTGACCTCTCTTTCTCGATACTGTGAATTGGAATCCTTTCAATGGTTAACTCTTAACCCTAGCACGGCCATGCATTTCTTGATCCAATCACTCGAGGGGCCCAGAGATATCTCTCTCACAAAGAGAGGGACAAATTCCATCTTGACTAACCATGCCTCAAAGCATGCTTCCTGACAAACCCAAAACTACCTTTATAACTACCCAGTTACGGGATAGCGTTTGATAGTCCCTAAGTAAGTCAATTCACATCTTGAGAACATGCGACAATCTCAGGTCTAAGGATACAGTATTCATGTTGCAAGAAGAGAACTATATCACAATATCTCATGTTGGGTCGGTCCAGCCTCATGTCATACATGCGCCCACATTATTAGTTTAACATCTCCATGTTCATGACTTGTGAAATGTAGTCATCAACTAATACATATGCTAGTCATCGACTCTGACTAGGGACATCATTTAGAATAACCATATAAGTAAAGAATCTCACAAACAATTCACATAATTGCTAATCAATACAAGGTGCCTTCCATGGATATTCAATTAAGCAATATATATCATGGATACAAAGAAATATGCTCATCTCTATGATTATCTATAGGGCATATTTCTAACAGTCTCCCACTTGCACTAGAGTTAATCTAGAAGATATCTAATACCCATAGATCTCACGTGTGCCTCATGCTTAGGTTGTGGAAGAGGTTTTGTCAAAGGATCAGCAACATTCAAATCCGTATGTATTTTGCATATCTTTATCTCACCCCGCCTAAAGAATTCTCGTATGAGGTGAAACTTCCGCAGTACGTGTTTGTTTTTCTGGTGGTTCCTTGGCTCCTTAGCTTGCGCAATAGCCCCATTGTTGTCACAGTAGAGGTTCAATGGGCTAGATGCATTAGGAAACACACCAAGCTCGATGAGGAACTTTCTTATCCAAACACCTTCCTTCGCAGATTCAGAAGCTGCAATGTACTCGGCTTCTGTTGTAGAATCAGTCACAGTCTCCTGTTTGGAACTCTTCCAACTAACAGCACCACCATTTATTGTGAACACAAAACCTGATTGCGATTTTAACTCGTCTAGGTCAGTTTGGAAGCTAGCATCGGTGTAACCAGTTACAACGAGCTCCTCCTTACCCCCATATACCAGGAACATATCTTTAGTCCTTCTTAAGTACTTAAGAATGCCTTTTACCGCTGTCCAGTGATCCTCACCTGGATCAGCCTGGTATCTACTCGTAGCACTTATAGCGTATGAAACATCTGGGCGTGTACTTATCATGGCATACATGATTGAACCAATTGCTGAGGCGTATGGTACCTTACTCATGCGCTCCTGCTCATTAGCCGTTGCAGGACATTGCATCTGGCTAAGGTGTTTACCATGTGACATAGGTATGAACCCTTTCTTGGACTGTTCCATGTTGAACCGTTTCAAAACCTTGTTAATGTACGTATCTTGACTTAATCCTATAAGCCTCTTCGACCTATCTCTATAGATCCTTATGCCCAAAATATATGCTGCTTCCCCTAAGTCCTTCATAGAAAAACTCTTTTTCAGTGAAGCCTTGACGGACTCCAGCATAGGAATGTCATTCCCAATCAATAATATGTCATCCACATACAAGATCAGAAATACAACAGCGCTCCCACTTTCCTTCTTGTAAACACAAGCTTCTTCTTCATTCTGATGAAAACCAAGTCGTTTGATCACTTCATCAAAACGAATGTTCCAACTCCAAGATGCTTGCTTCAACCCATAAATGGATTTCTGAAGTTTGCATATCTTTCCAGCATTGATCGGATCGACAAAACCCTCGGGCTGTATCATATACACGTCCTCATCTAGGTTTCCATTAAGGAAAGCTGTTTTGACATCCATCTGCCAAATCTCATAATCGAAATATGCGGCAATAGCTAGAATGATCCGAATAGATTTAAGCATTGCTACTGGCGAGAATGTCTCGTCATAGTCAACTCCTTGAACTTGTCGAAAACCCTTTGCAACAAGTCGAGCCTTATAGATGTGAACATTTCCATCCATTTCTTTCTTCTTCTTATAGATCCATTTGCATTCTATAGGTCTAACACCATCAGGCGGGTCAACCAAGTTCCAAACTTGATTTTCTCCCATGGAATCTATCTCGGATCTCATGGCGACATGCCATTTCTCGGAATCTGGGTCCATCATCGCTTCTGAATATGTTGCAGGTTCGTCGTTGTCTAACAACAACACTTCCCCATTGCCCAACAATAGCACTTCTCCTCGTGCCTCGCGAAGCCTTGCTGACCTTCATGGTTGTGGTGGTGTTTCTCTTGCCATAGATGTTTCAACTTGTTCTACTACATTAGCATCACTTGTTGAATCTTGTCCCACTGGCTCATCCTGAACTTCTTCAAGATACACCTTTTGTTTACTTTTCTCTCTTTTGAGAAACTCTTTCTCTAAGAACACACCGTTCCGGGCGACAAACACTTTTCCTTCTGACCGGTGGTAAAAGTAATATCCTAAAGTTTCCTTTGGATATCCCACGAACATGCACTTGTCTGATTTTGGAGTGAGTTTATCCGACTATAGTCGCTTGACGTAAACCTCACAACCCCAAATCTTCAGAAAAGACAAACTAGGAGTCTTCCCAGTCCACATCTCATATGGTGTCTTAACTACGGACTTAGACGGTACCCTATTTAGTGTGAAAGCTGCTGTTTCTAGAGCGTATCCCCCAAACGACAAAGGTAGGTCCGACTGGCTCATCATTGATCGAACCATATCCAATAAAGTCCGATTACGTCGCTCAGACACGCCATTCCTCTGAGGCGTTCCAGGCGGCGTAAGCTGTGGAACAATTCCACAACTCTTTAGATGATTGCTAAACTCATGACTCAAATATTCACCACCACGATCTGATCGCAGTGCTTTAATTTTCTTGCCACGCTGATTTTCTACTTCATTCTGAAACTCTTTGAACTTTTCTAAGGATTCAGACTTGTGTTTCATTAAGTAGACATACCCATATCTACTAAAATCATCAGTGAAGGTTATGAAGTATTGGAATCCTCCCCTAGCTATCGTACTCATTGGTCCGCACACATCAGTATGTATGAGTTCCAATAAATCTAATGTCCTCTCTGGTAAACCCGTGAAAGGCGCCTTGGTCATCTTACCAAGTAAGCAAGCTTCACATGTCTCATATGATTCAAAATCAAACGAAGTTAAAAGCCCATCAGAATGAAGCTTCTTCATGCGATTCTCACTTATATGACCCAAACGACAGTGCCACATGTAGGTAGGACTTAAATCATTAGGCCGAGGCCTTTTAGCACTAATATTACAGATAGGTGCATCGTCAAGATTTAAAATGAATAACCCATTCATAATGGATGCAAAAGCCACAAACATGCCATTCTTAGAGATCACACAACCATTGTTTTCACTCGCAAATGAATAACCATCCTTCATCAAACATGAAGGAGACATAATGTTTTGACTCATACTAGGAACTAGATAACAATTATTTAACTCCAAAATAAATCCTGATGGGAGGTGGAGTTGCATCGTCCCGACGGTCAACGCAGCAACTCTTGCATTATTGCCTACCTGAAAATCAACTTCTCCTCTTTTCACGCTTCTACTTCTTATCATTCCCTACATCGAATTGCAAATATGGGCAACCGATCCGGTATCAAATACCCAAGAATTAATATAAGAATCAGCAAGAAAAATTTCTGTAATGTGAATAGCTAGTGTACCTGCTGCGGCTGTACCCTTACCGCCGCGATCCTTAATAGAGGCCAAGTACTGCTTGCAATTCCTTTTCCAGTGACCAAGTTCTTTGCAATAAAAGCACTCTGCATCTGCAGCTAGTCCAGCCTTGGGCTTTTGATTTGGCTTGGATACTGTATCCTTTGCCTTGCCCTTCTTCTTTTGAGTTTTACCCTTCTTCTTAAAGTTGGGTTTGTTTTGGACCGCCATCACATGGCCGCTGCTGCCAGCGCTTTTCTTTATGTCCCCCTCTGCAGTTTTCAGCATGCCACATAGTTCATTGAGGCCCCTCTCCGCCCCATGCATATGGTAGTTCGTGATGAAGTTTCCATAGCTAGGCGGAAGAGATGCCAAAATGAAGTCAGTGGCCAACTCTTGGCTTATTGGGAAGCCTAGCTTCTCCAACCTCTGACTGTAACCAACCATTTTGATTACGTGTGGCCCAACTGCTGCGCCTTTTGCTAGCTTGCATTCCAGAAAGGCTTTGGACACATTGAACCTTTCAGTCCTAGCCTGAGTCTGGAACATATCCTTGAGCGCCACGATCATATCGTGTACCTCATGGTTTGTCTCAAACTGCATCTGCAGCTCAGGCTCCATGCAAGCAAGCATTAGGCAACTCACTTCAAGATTAGTATCCATTGCTTTCTTGTAAGCGGTTTTAGCTGCAGCAGTTGCATTTTCACCAGGATCCTCTGGTAGTGGGGTGTCTAGAACGTCTTCCTTTTTTTCAGCCCTGAGAACAATTCTCAGATTATGGATCCAATCCGTATAGTTTGTTCCATTTAACTTATCCTTTTCAAGAATTGATCGCAAAGTAAATGTTGGTGTGCTAGGTGCCATTTATCTACAACAAAATAATGCAAAATACTAAGACAAAAATATCCATGACAGAGTAAATCATATTAAACATTTAATAGTCTACTCCCACTAAAATCAATATCCCTCGATTGATACTTAGTGATTCAGAACCCACAACTAACAATTCTACTAGTGAGCTTTAGCATCACCGCTAGAAGACAAGGTAGATCGGTAAGCAACTCCTTGCTAATCATATCATATATATGACTCCTGTTGTTGGGTGACATCTCTATGTCTCGGCTCCCAACCTTATGCCTCAAAGTCCTTAACCATTAAGCTGACTTTGTTTAAGTTAACCAACCCTTTCTGCAGTTCGTATCCGATACAAACCTATCTAGTCAAGGAAAACTGGTGGCACCCTAATTTCATAGACCCACCACCAATTGTACAAGACTTATGATAGTGCAAGGTTTGGAGAGGCATTAAAGCTTAAACATTTATGAGGGATCGTCCTACTTATAACATCGCACGCAAGGACATATATGCAATATAAACAAGTAGAACAATAAGAATGGCATTCACACAACAGTTGTGATTCGGTATGGCTTGCTGTCACATGGTGATCCCCATCTCCAATAATCTGTCCATCACGATGATCTCCATCTCCATGATATAGGTATGCCATCCTCCAGGTGATGAGTCCTTCAAGACCTATCTAACGTATGCTGGTAAACAAATTACATATACGCTTTGGATCATCACATGTTGACACGCAGGTCATTACATTAAATTTGGACAATACATGTGGCTCCAGCCGTATTGCCCTGGTCACGACACGCAGGTCATGAATAATTTATTAACATGCATCATATACACAATAGCCATACCGATCACAAGATGTCCTGCAAAAACAGGTTAGACAAACACGTTTCTATACGTTCGCCACTTCAGCAGATAGCCACGGCGGTCCCGCTGACCGGTCAGCGGGCGGGGGGTCAAGGGGGGAGCCGCCCCCCGCGGGTCTCAGGGCAGCGCCCTGAAAACCTCACAGGATTCCATGCATCGTATGTATGGAAATTCTACTGGAAATCTCATGCGGTTGATCAAATCAACCCAAATCCGAGACTTTCGACCCGAAGAAGATTACACTCATGACGTTGATCTGTTACGTCAATCTGCTGGTTGTGTACGCAGTTAGCCCCGATGGTGATTCCAGCCGGTAGGGGCAAGTCGCGCATACAACAGAGAAGGACGAACTAATCTCTCCAGTCATATCCGATGTAATCTACTTCAACCCTTTATTACCAATTGATCTAATCAAACCGTGCATCAAGTAGATCCATCTCATGAACCTAGATCCAGACCTAAAACTACGCAGAACCTGCTCTGATACCACTGTAGGATTACGGGGATGCTACACTAGCGCAAAACAAAATTTTCAACCCCATAATACCAAGAACTACTGTGGTTATAGGTCATGGAATTACCACTAGACGCGCAGAGCAGCGGAAGATGTCTCGATGTAGACGAACGCGTCGAGCAGTGCCGTGCAGTCGCCGGCGTCCTTCACGTCCTTGCACGGTTCGTCCAAGTGCTCCAGATGCAGCACCTCCGAGGTATCCACACGTACAGGGAGGAAGCGCCACGTACCGAACTGCTAGGTTCGCGACGGCGGCTTGGCAAGGGCGAGAGGCGAGCGGCGGCTGCTGGTTTGCAGGTGGCGAATTAGGTTATCTCTTAACCGCGCCTCGCCCCTCTTTATATAGGCGTTATGGTGGGATTCTGACGCCGAGGCCCATCATTAACCCTAAAGCCCAGTCTAATTTCGGATCTAATCCGAATTAGGCTTCCTTCCCCTTAAGTGTGTGACCCTATAGGTTCACGTACAAATAGACATAGCCTAAGTACTCTTACTTGGTCCAATAATTGACAGCGGCCTCTAGCAAGACATGTCAACTCCTATGTGTACGTAAAGATCATATCAGACGAACCATTGCGACATTACGTACATGCTGTTCCCTTTGTCTCACGATATTTGGTCTGGCTCTAAGCTGACCTCTCTTTCTCGATACTGTGAATTGGAATCCTTTCAATGGTTAACTCTTAACCCTAGCACGGCCATGCATTTCTTGATCCAATCACTCGAGGGGCCCAGAGATATCTCTCTCACAAAGAGAGGGACAAATTCCATCTTGACTGACCATGCCTCAAAGCATGCTTCCTAACAAACCCAAAACTACCTTTATAACTACCCAGTTACGGGATAGCGTTTGATAGTCCCTAAGTAAGTCAATTCACATCTTGAGAACATGCGACAATCTCAGGTCTAAGGATACAGTATTCATGTTGCAAGAAGAGAACTATATCACAATATCTCACGTTGGGTTGGTCCAGCCTCATGTCATACATGCACCCACATTATTAGTTTAACATCTCCATGTTCATGACTTGTGAAATGTAGTCATCAACTAATACATATGCTAGTCATCGACTCTGACTAGGGACATCATTTAGAATAACCATATAAGTAAAGAATCTCACAAACAATTCACATAATTGCTAATCAATACAAGGTGCCTTCCATGGATATTCAATTAAGCAATATATATATCATGGATACAAAGAAATATGCTCATCTCTATGATTATCTCTAGGGCATATTTCTAACAGAAGGTACGTCCTTCATGACCTTCGTTTGAAGATCATTATATCCTAAGGGAGATAATGCTTCGAAGGACGAAGGACCTTAACTATTAACATTTTGTGTTGCCTTGTTCTTAACCCATAGCATTTGAGAACAAGTCCCCAACATTAGCGCCCACCTCCGGTGAACTCAATAGACCACCTTCGACAAGCTGTGACCTTCGTCATGCCGCCGAAGAAAATTTCTTTAGGGCTAGGCGCTGCACTGCAGCCACTCGATGTCAACCAGGACACATTGCGCGAAGCTTGAACTCAAAAGAGGAAGGCTACAAGTCTGAAACCCTAGGAGGAGGAGCTAGACCAAGAGATAAGGGATCTCGAAGCTATCCATCAGCAGGTCGAAAGGAAGAGAGAGAAGATGCTTCGTCTTTCCGATCTATAGAAGAAGATCGATGAAGCTGCAGAAGAAATACGTCATCTCACTCAAGATGACCAGGACCGAAGATCTCCACAAAGAGAGCTTCATCAAGACAATTCCTACAATGACGATGATTGGTATGAAGATTTCCATCACCAAAATTTTGCTTTTAATGATGCTTCTCCTCTATCAGCAGAACTGCAGGCAACCCCATGGCCCCCATCATACAAGCCACCTCAGCTCCCCATGTAAGATGGGCACTCAGATCCGAAGCAGTTCTTGATGAGTTACGAAGCAACTATATCTTCGTACGAGGGCAATACCACAGTCATGGCAAAGTCCTTCGTCATGGCAGTCCAAAGTGTGGCTCAGACATGGTACTCTTCTCTCCGGCCAGGGACAATCATGTCATGGCAGAAGCTTAAGGACATGCTGGTCACCAGCTTTCAAGGGTTTTAGACGAAGCCAGTCACTGCTCAGGCTTTGTTCCAGTGCACTCAAGACCATGAGGAGTACCTTCAGGCATATGTCCGAAGGTTCTTGTGCCTAAGAGCACAAGCGCCTACGGTGCCTAATGAAATCGTCATTGAGGCCATGATCAAGGGTCTTCAGCTAGGGCCTACAGCTCAATACTTCGACAGAAAACCCCCAGACTATAGAAGTTGCTTCAGAAAATGGATGAGTACATCTGAGTCGACAATGACTTCCGCCAAAGAAGGGAAGAAGCTTACAGATTTTCTGAGATGACTAGGGGCTTCGGAGGAAGAATCCACCCTAGGCATGTCAGATCAATACATAGCTCTTGTCAGAATGATGACAAAGGAGGCCAGTTTCAGAGGACACAACACAGCTCCCAGTCTTTAGGACAGCAGCAAAGCTCCTTCAGACCACCAGCTCAAAGGGGCCGAGGCGGCAGGGGCTTCAGAGGTAGATATGGGGATTAGCCTAGAAAAATCTATTCTTATTCTATGGTGAAGACAAGGGCCACACAACAAGAACATGCCAGATTACCATTCAAAAGAAAAAAGAGATCGCCGAAGCAGAAGCCTGGCAGAATCAGCCGAAGCAGATCCTACATACTGCTTCGTGCCACTCTCCCTACATACCAGAATATGTGGGCAACCAACCTGCAGCTTCTGTCACTTTGGCAAGCCATTCTCAAGCTTCCTAGCCTCAGCTTCCACCGCCACCACCAGTGCAACCTACTTACACCCGAAGCCAGCAGCTAGAAGGGCGCCAACACCCCCAACAACAATGTGACTTCAGGAGGAGTCCGAAGCTCGTACAGTCAACAGCACTGTACCAGAATCAAAGTACATTTATTGAGGAATATCCTACTTTTTAAAGTACTTTTGTCTTTTATATCATTTTACCTTTTTGTATGAAGAATAAGTAATGAAAAATTCAGTTTCAACTTCTTGTAATAAAGCTGCAGATACCTGAATGAAATATATCTTCTTCATAGATTTACGAAGCTCGAGAAACGACCCTTAAAACGAAGCAGATTCCAAAGCTCCAAAGTCGTTCCCAAGGGAATGCAGAGCCTAAATTGACAAAGCTACAAAAAGTCATTCCTAAGGGAGCGCAGCATAAGTTTTTTGCTCAAAAGTCGTTCCTAAGGGAATGCAGAGCCTAAATTGACGAAGCTACAAAAAGTCGTTCCTAAGGGAGCGCATTGTAAGTTTTCTGCTCAAAAGTCGTTCCAAAGGGAATGAAGAGCCAATACCGCCGAAATATAAGGCGAAGAAGTTTAAAAGTCGTTCCTAAGGGGATGCAGAACTTATACCACCAAAATAGAAGGCAAAGAAGTTCAAAAGTCGTTCCTAAGGTGTGGGGGGCAGATATCACCCGGGTCCACCAGAAGGATAAAAGACCTCACAAAGGGCCCGAAGGGCCCCATAATTCATGAGGACATCCCCTGGTGGGCCTGGGAGAGACGACCAGTGAAGCAGATCGACACAAAGCTGGATTGGTGCAAGCCCAGACGGCCCAATGACTTCGAGCAAGTGATCACAACAGAGAACCGACCTTCCCGCGCTGGAGCCCTATACAACGGAACCAAGCGAGGATGGGTCGGCGGAACTATAGGAAGATAGACTCAGTTGGTTCACTATCATTTAGGTGCATACTGTTATCATATCCGCATGCAATGCCCCACGGTCGAATATATAAGGCCTAGGAGGCACCCCTTCAAAACCATCAAACTCACTACTCAGCCATCCACCTCGACTCTCTACGTTTCCCGCACTAGAGAGCTCCCTTGTAACCAGTCATATAAAGCATTCTCGCCAGGACATAGGGTATTACGCGTCTCAAAGCGGCCCGAACCTGTAAACCATTGTTCACTATTTCTCATGCATTCGACATGAACCATTGAGCTACAGTCGGTAACATCGTCCTACTCCTAAAAAGCACCTTGAGGGGCAACCCCGGGTGTGCAGTCGGACCCAAAACACCGACAGCTGGCGCGCCAGGTAGGGGGTGTGTCTCCGACCCAAGCTAGCTCAATGGCCGTCACCTTCCAGCACAAGATCATCCTCCGCCCCGGATCCGTGTTCTGCTTCGGAACTATCTCATCTATAGCGGATGAGGAAGCAACTTTACATCGCATCGCAGATCCGATAAGGACGAAGTCTCCTCCAACAACCTCCGAAAATATCCGGGCAAAGTAGGGAAAAGCGCAACCTCCAGCGCTCCGAAAAAAGATCGCCTTCAGCAAGCGAGGAGCCGAGGGCCCGTGGACCCGGAGAACTCCACTATCTACCTCTCCGACGAAAGAATGGACGCAAATCACAAGGAAGAAAGAAACAAATAAAACCAAGAGGAAGCAAGTTGTCCTTTCTGTGCCTCTGCCCTCAAAGGAGAGCAAAAAGAAGATCACCACGACAGTTGCACCATTCTACCTCGACATCCTCTTCATCGGGAGAGTGGAGTCGCCCGCCGTCTCCGACGACAAGCCGACTGCACCCGGAGAGGAACCTCCTCAACGGGAATCCCGCCGACGAAGGAACCGACGCCGAAATATCCGGCAACATCATGAGGCCGGAGAGCGGGACCTGGAGCAGCCTGTATCGTGAGACGAGGTCTCAGAGATAGGAGAAACTCCGGAGGAACGCGTCTTCAGGGAACGAAGGAATTCCCGATGGCGTGATCGCCGACGGGCTCAGGAACAAGCCGAGCAGCAGACAAGGCAACATCAGGAAAATCCACTCTTCGGGCGCAACCTGAACCCTGACTTCGCTCGAGCCATGAACACGCCGAGTGAAGTTGGAGGGGTGGTGGCTCGGATAGCTGATGGGCTCCCTCGGACTCCCGACGCCGAGGGCTATTGGCGGCTGTTCACCCAGGCAGCCAATCACCTTCTACCTCTCGCTCACCCGCCGAACGATCTACGACACGCCATCAACAGTCGCCGGGACGCGCGGAGCTCCATCAATGCCTCACGTGAACGACGACACGAGAATGAGATCTGCCACCAGGAAGAGTACGACAGGGACCACGGCATCCCAGCCCGGAGTCAGGCTGCCAGGACTGAGTCAGCAACGGCTTCGACAGGCGGAACCACCCGGGGACGGTCGAGGCACCACGACAACCACTCCCCTCCCCGGGACAAACATCATCCCCGACGACAGGAAGACATGTGTGGAGTATCTGTGCTTACTCCACGCCTCAGGGCCATTCGATGGTCTCCTAACTTCAAGGTATCCAATGTCGACAAATATGAACCTAAGCAGGATCCAGGAGGCTGGCTGGCCGTCTACACCACCGTAGCTCGAGCTGCCAGGGCGACCGAGGACGTAATGACCGCATGCTTACCCATTGTCCTCGGGCAAGACGCGCTGCAATGGTTGCGACATCTACCCCGACACTGCATCGACGACTGGAGCGACTTCAGCCGGCGCTTCACCGCCAACTTTCAGTCCCTCTCCGACAAACCGGCGCAACCATGGGACCTCAAATCCATCAAGCGCCGGGGGGACGAAACTCTCCGGTCGTACCTCAAAAGGTTCCAAACCATGAGAAATCGTATCCCCGAGGTCGTGGAGGCAGCAGTGATCGAGGACTTCTACAGAGGATCCAACGACTCGGCCTTCGTCCGGACCATATTACAGAAGGTGCCGTCTACCTCCGAGCAACTGTTCCGGGAAGCCGACCTCTACATCACCGCCGACGAGCGAGCTCAGGACCTCATTGGAGGAACAAAGCCTGCACCAGCAGCACCACGACGCGATATGAACCAACAGCCCGACAAACGCTAGGAGATGAGGCCCCACGAAGAAGTTCACGCCGCCGGACCACCCGCCTCTCGTGCCCGGGGAGGACCTCGAGGAGGCGAACGCACGCTGGACGACATCCTCGACGCTCAGTGCCCGTACCACAAAGACATGCGTCACACCCTTCAGAACTGTAGAGACTTCAAGCACTCCGTCAGGCACGGCCGACCCTTCCAACCTCTACCTCATCCTCCGCCAGGGGGAGGACCAGGAGAAACGTGACAACCCCAGCAACAGGAGGAGGGAGGAGGTGGAGCCTTCCCGCGCGTTGACAGAGAAGTCAACGTCATCTTCGGTGGACACGGATCGCAGGAGAACAAAAGACAACAAAAGCTCAACGATCACCAAATACTAGTGGCGACCGCCGGTCCTCCCGCTCCGTACCGATGGTCGGAACACCCGATCACCTTCACTCGGGTAGATCAATGGCTCAACTTCGACCACCCGGGCAAATACCCGCTCCTCGACCCAGTGATTCGAGAGAGCAGGGTGAAGAAGGTATTAGTGGACGGGGGGAGCAGCATCAACGTCACCTTCCCCCGGACACTCCAAGGCTTGGAGTCCACCTCAAAGAGCTCCACGAGTCAGATACTCCTTTCTTCGGCATCGTGCCGACTGAAGGAGAATACCCGCTGGGCCACATCTACATGCCGGTCACCTTCGGAACCCCGGAGAACTACAGAACCGAGTTCCTAAGGTTCGAAGTGGCAAACTTTGACTGTGGGTACAACGCCATCATCGGGAGGCCTGGATTGGCGAAATTCATGGCCATTCCATATTACACATACATGATATTGAAGATGCCAGGGCCGCAAGGGATCATAACTGTGCGCGCTGACTTCCAAGGCGCTGCAGAATGTTACCGAGTGGCCATCCAGGCGGCCCTCACCACCAAACCATCGACGACTTCTTCTGTGCAGGCAAACTCTAAGCCTGAAGAAGACCTTGCAGTGCCTGCGAACGAAGCTCAAGCCGCGACCTCTATGCGGCCGACTGAAGAAACTAAAAGGATCAACCTCGGGTTCGCTGATGAACGCAAGACCGCCATCATCAGCTCCAGCCTGGACGACAAATAGGAAAGCACGCTCGTCCAGTTCCTGCAAGATAACCGAGACGTATTCGCATGGCAACCTGCGGATATGCCAGGAGTCCCGAGAGAACTGGCCGAGCACAAACTGAAGGTCTACCCCCAGGCGAGGCCTATTCAGCAAAAGTTACGTCGTTTCATGCCCGACAAAAGAGAGGCCATCCGCGCTGAGCTGGCTCGCTTGGTCACAGCTGGATTTATTAGAGAGGTGTTACATCCCGAGTGGTTAGCCAATCCCGTTCTTGTACTCAAAAAGAATAAAGTGGATTGGCGCATGTGCGTCGACTATACGGATCTCAACAAACACTGTCCAAAGGATCCCTTCGGGCTCCCTAGGATAGATTAGGTGGTAGATTCCACCACTGGATGTTCTTTGCTGTCCTTCTTGGATTGCTACTCTGGGTATCACCAGATTAGCCTGGGGAAAGAAGATGAGGAAAAACAACGTTCATCACTCCATTCGATGCTTTCTGCTATACCTCCATGCCGTTCGGCCTCCAAAACGCTGGAGCGACTTATCGGAGAGCTATTCAAACATGCTTAGCCGATCACTGGGCAAGCATGTGGAACCTTATGTGGACGATGTGGTGATCAAAACAGAAAATTTGGAAAATTTCATTGAAGATTTACAGCTGGTTTTCAACAGCCTACGGCGATACCGATGGAAGCTTAATCCCGAAAAATGCGTCTTCGGGGTACCAGCAGGAAAGTTACTAAGGTTTATTGTCAGCCACCAGGGAATTGAAGCCAATCTAGAAAAGATCGAAGCTATCATGAAGATGGAGGCACCAGGATCACAAAAGAAAGTTCAAAGACTTACCGGATGTATGGCAGCCCTGAGCAGATTCATATCCAGGCTAGGAGAAAAAGGCTTACCATTTTGTAAGTTACTCAAGAAGGTGGACAATTTTTAGTGGACTCCAGAAGCACAGGAAGCCCTAGACACATTGAAAAAGTTCTTGACAACACCACCAGTGCTGAAACCGCCACGACGGGCCACGTCGACTCAACCTGCTGAAGATCTGCTGCTGTATATCTCTTGCACGTCTCACGTGGTGAGCACCGCGTTGGTAGTCGAGCGAGTAGAAGAAGGACATGCCTACCTAGTGCAACATCCTGTTTATTTCATCAGTGAAGTTCTGGGTCCCTCGAAGAAAAAATATCCTCAAGTTCAGAAGCTATTATATGCAGTACTTCTAACTGCACGCAAACTACGTCACTACTTCGACGACCACAAAGTCACAGTAGTCACTAGTTTTCCGATAGGGGATATTCTTCACAACAAAGAAGCCATTGGCAGGATAGCCAAGTGGGCTTGCGAGCTGGGGTCTCATGACATTGAATTTCGACCTCGCACTGCCATCAAAACTCAAGCACTGGTTGATTTCGTATCAGAGTGGACTGAACAACAATTACCAGATAACCCAGAAACTGCAGAAGTATGGCGAATGTATTTTGATGGCTCGTTAAAGCTGCAGGGAGCAGGCGCGGGGATCCTCTTTACCGTGCCTGGAGGCGAGCACCTCTGATACGCCCTTTAGTTGTTATTTCCAGCCTCTAACAACGCAGCTGAATATGAAGCTCTGATTCATGGACTGAACATTGCTATATCACTAGGCGTCAAGAGACTGATGGTATATGGAGATTCTCTGGTAGTCATAAGCCAGATAAACAAAGAGTGGGATTGTTCGAGCAATTCAATGGGAAAATACTGCACTACCGTCCGAAAACTAGAAGATAAATTTGAAGGCCTAGAATTTCACCATGTAGAGAGAGATCGAAACACGACAGCTAATGTATTGTCCAAGTTAGGATCCAGTCGGACTCAGGTCCCACCCGGAGTCTTTGTTCAGGAAATACCACACCCAAGCATCTCACTGGATCAGGCAGAAGAATGTATTACCTTGAGCCAGCTAGAGTCAGATTCCGATGACTGGAGGAAGCCGATCATCATATATATAAAGAATGAAGAGGAGCCAGATGACAAAAGTGCAGCTGAGCGCATTGCAAGACAGTCAGCTCACTACACACTCATTGGGGAAACACTATACAGAAGGGGCGCGTCAGGCGTCCTCATGAAATGCATTCTCTCATCTACTGGAAAGCAACTTCTGGATGAGGTCCATGTTGGGCAATGTGGAGTACACGCAGCATCTAGGACACTAGTCGGGAAAGTCTTCAGGTCAGGATTCTACTGGCCAACAGCAAAAAGTACTTGTCAAAACAACAGCATCTACCAGCGCAGCAGTTGCAGACCATACCAGTAACCTGGCTGTTCACATGCTGGGGACTGGATATGGTTGGACCTTTCAAGAAAGCCCAAGGAGGATACACTCATATACTAGTAACAATCGACAAATTCACTAAATGGATAGAGTTCAAACCCATTGCTTCTTTAACTTCAGCTAAGGCCGTGGAATTCATACAAGAGATAATATTCAGATTCGGAATACCGAATAGTACCATAACTGGCCTGTGTTCCAACTTCACAAGTTTAGAGTTCTTCAATTTCTGCGAACAAAAGAGCATCCATATCAAATATGCTTCGGTGGCACACCCAAGAGCCAACGGGCAGGTTGAAAGAGCTAATGGGATGATATTGGAGGCACTTAGGAAAAAAGTCTTCGACAAAAATGAAAAGTTCACAGGAAAGTGGATAAGGGAGTTGCCCTATGTTGTTTGGAGCCTAAGAACTCAACCCAGTCGAGCTCTGCATGGAAATACTCCTTTCTTCATGGTCTACGGTTCAGAGGCAGTACTACCTGCTGATCTCAAATTTGGGGCGCCAAGGTTGATCTTTGAAAACATAGCAGAAGCCGAGGCTACTAGGCTGGAGGATGTTGATGTACTCGAAGAAGAACGGCTGGACACGGTAATTCAATCAGCACGGTACCAACAAACTCTGAGGCGCTATCACGATAAGACCATACGACATCGATCCTTCGCAGTAGGAGATCTCGTCCTCTGCTGAATTCTAACGGGGGAGGGACGGCACAAGTTGTCACCTCTATGGGAAGGACCATTCATAGTAATAGAAGTCACTCGGCCGGGATCATATCGCCTCACTCAGATGGACGACACGGAAATTGGGAACTCATGGAACATAGAACACCTCAGGAAGTTTTACCCCTAGCTGTATTTCAAAAGCTATTGGGACGACAATGTACTCTATAAACTGGGAAATATACCATCAATAGAAAGGCTTCAAGAGCACTCAAATTATTCATTGTTGACTTACATTCTTACTTAACTCGGGGTGACCACTATGCCCTGTCAACGGAGCAATCGGCTTAAGTCGGCGACGACTTAAGACGGTGCAACATGCTCACGCTTACTTAACTCGGGGTGACCACTATGCCCTGTCAACGGAGCAATCGGCTTAAGTCGGCGACAACTTAAGACGGTGCAACATGCTCACGCTTACTTAACTCGGGGTGACCACTATGCCCTGTCAACGGAGCAATCGGCTTAAGTCGGCGACGACTTAAGACGGTGCGACATGCTCACACTTACTTAACTCGGGGTGACCACAATGACTTGTCAACGGAGCAATCGGCTTAAGTCGGCGACGACTTAAGACGGTGCAACATGCTCACGCTTACTTAACTCGGGGTGACCACTATGCCCTATCAACGGAGCAATCGGCTTAAGTCGGCGACGACTTAAGACGGTGCAACATGCTCACGCTTACTTAACTCGGGGTGACCACTATGCCCTGCTAACAGAGCAATCGGCTTAAGTCGGTGATGACTTAAGATGGTACAACATGCTCGAGCTTGCATAACTCCAGGTGGCCACTAAACCACACTAACGGAGCGATCGGTTTGAGTCAATACTAGCTTAAACTGACGCAACACACTCAACGCGCATACAGTTACTCATCCAGGGGCGGCCTCTATGTCCCATGAAGAAGTCTCGAAACCATCACGCCGCATTTTACTTCTACAAATGTAGATACTGCTGAACTCTAAACAGTAGGAAAACAATAGTAACACTCAATACTAAGAAGGTGTCCTCTAACAAAATACCCGAGCGCGTTAACCACACGCTCAAAGCATGCAATGTTTTCTACTTTGCAACATTCTTCTCAGGAGCGACCGACGAAGAAGGGCGACTTGAGGAATCAGGAGTAGCATTCACATCAACCCTTATGTCGTCGGGGACGACCACACCAGGTCTCCTCATCAAGATCCGCCCTGCGCGAATGGCTTTATCCATAGCTCTGTCGCGCTGGGCCCTCAGAGTAGCGAAAGTTTCTTCAGCAACCTTGACAGCCAACTGAGCGGTCTCTAGCTCCTGGGCAATGGATTTCTTGGAAGCACGCAGTTCCTTGATGACAGCATCTTTAGCCGATATCAACTGCCTAAGGCGAATCACGTCATCCAAGGATTCCTGCAGCTTATAACGATGATTGTCTAACTCCTCCCTGGTGAAGCGATGATTCCTCTCCAAGATGGTCAACGAGTTACTAGAGTCACGGTATAGCCTATCAAGATTGTCACGAGAAGCAACAAGGGCATGTTTTTCCTCCTGCAAACAAGAATCAGCTTCTTCAAACGTTAAGCAAGCAATAAGAACATGGCAAAACAAAGCCCGGATTTCACAGGTCACCTTTTCAGAATCGAGCCGAGCGTGGAGAGTAGAGTTCAGCATGTTAGCATCTTTCAGAGAAGCAGAAACCTGGGCCAGCTCAGCCTGGCTTCGGGAGTACTTTTCCTCAAGATCAAAGCACCGCCGGACCAGTTCAGCCTGACTTTGAGAGTGTTTTCCTTCAAGAACAGAATACTGCCGAGCCATATCTGGCAAGAAACAGTCAAGCAAAAGGATTAAAGTAAGAAGCAGTTTAATAAAGTAGCCAAAAGGAAGCAGAAGAGCTCTAACCAGCATTCACCGCCTCTAAGTCAGAAACACGCTGCTGAAGCAGCACTGGATTCCAATGCGCCAGAGACAAAGCTCCTTCTGGAATAGAAGCACCCTGCAACTTCAGCTGACTAGCCATCCCGTCTACCAATGCCTGACATTAAGAACAGATGAGTATAATAACAGCAGTTTACCCGGTGTAAAAGTCAGACTAGGATAAACCACAATACCTGGAGGTTAGAGAAGAATGAGGGGACCCCCAAATCGTGAGAGATCAACTGATGGCTCGGTGAAGGATCACCACCCGGAGCAACTTGCAATGAATCAGCAAGAGCCAATTCAGTGTCATCAGCAGAACCCAAAACTTTGTCACCGGGTACGCTAGCCTCTAAAGCGACTCCTTGACCAAAGGCTTGGGCTACCACCATGCAACCAGAGTGTGGAGGAGAAGACCCTACATGAACATCCATGGAAGTGCAAGAGGGAGAACCCGCTCGGACACCCTCGGGGGCTGGGTCAGAGTTTGCGCTACCCATTCGAGCCAGATCGCCTCCGGCAACACCCTCGGGGGCTGGGTCGCGACTTGCGCTACCCATCCGAGCCGAATCATCCCCGGCAACACCCTCGGGGGTTGGGTGAGCGCCAGCACCATCCTTGAGGGCCGAGTTCTCTGCAGCAGCCACCTCTAAGGCTGAAGGTCCCTCAGTCACATCCATGAGAGCAGGGCAACCCAAGTCAGCTTCCTGACCCTCGAGACCGCGCTCCAAGGTCGATGAGGCACGGGACGCTGCCCGGGATGACCCCAACCCAGCGTCGAACACATCAGCACAAACATCCATCGCGTCACCATCTGCCGGTTCTGATAACAGATCCTCTGGAACCATATCTTCAAGAGTTTGATCAAAGTTCGCCAGAGATAATTCTTGTAGACCAATGAGGGCAGACAAAGCAGGAGAAGGAACACCACTACTTTCCCCACTGGCTATGTAGCGCCGACTGTTCCTCCGAATCAGAGGGATCTCATCTTCTTCTTCCACCTCATCTTCATCAGCAACATGGACAGCACACCCATTGGGGTCGACGTCAGATGGGTCACACCCATTGGGATCAGCTTCAGTAAATTCAGGCGCAGGCACCTCCTCAGCAGCAGGAGCCGAAGGACCAGCATCCTGATCCAAGCTAGACACTCGGCGAAGACGTCTCTTCTTCTTTTTCTGCCCATCAGCAGGAGAAGCAGGCTGATTGGCTCAGCAAGAGCGCTTCGGACGAACATTGTCAGGCCTCTGAATATCCAAGGCTTTACTAGCTTCTGGGAGAGGCACCATCGCCAATATTCCAGCAGGAGCGGCATTAGAAGAATCCTCGGCTAACATGTCAAGCATAGCACTTATCTCTGCATCACTGGGATCCAAAGGCACCTCAAAGTGAACCTGCCGTTCATCATCAGGAATTTCTTCAAGCAAAGCAACCAAAGCATTAACTTCTTCGACAGAGGGTCACACTCTAAGGCCCAAACCGCCATCACCAGCAGGAGGATTTGACACGAAATGGGTAAAGGCCTTGGAAGGAGGCAAGTTCCAGGCCGAGTAGGCAACAGGGGCACCAACATTTGATACCTTGCCTCTAAGTATCATTTCGAGCCGGCTCACCAAGTGCACAATAGGAATTCTTCTATTGGTGACCCGGGTGGAGTCAGCTAGGCCTCGGTACATATAGGCCGGGTATGCCCTGTCCTTCAATGGCTGAATATTCTTGAAAACAAAGTCAGCAACCATAGCCTCTACAGTCAGACCCCTCTCCTTCAACAATCCAACTTCAGCTAGCAGAACTCCTGCCTCAGCCACATCCTGGTCTGTGGGGGATTCGGTCCAGCTTGGAGTGCGAACATCCGACTGTCTCCCTGACCGTGGGGGAGAGAATTTCCGTGATTCTCAACGATAAACCACTCCAAGCGCCATCCTTTAATGCTGTCCTTGAGGGGGATGTCGAGATAATCAGTCTTCCTTCCGCGATGCATTTCCAAGCTCGCATCCCCCACCAACTGATGCTATCCTCCGGCCATCCCAGGGCGACAATGATACAAATATTTCCACAGTCCACAGTGTGGCAGGATGCCAAGAAAAGCCTCACATAAATGAACAAAGATGGAGATTTGCAGAATAGAATTGGGGTTCAGATGGGTCAGATTCAAGTGATAGAAATCAAGAAGACCGCGGAAAAAGGGGGAAATCGGAAGAGCAAGACCGCGGAGAAGAAAAGGAACATAAACAACGGATTCGTGGGTGTCCTCTGTTGGAACAGTGACCCCATGGCAAATTCGCCAAGAACAGAGCTCCTTCGGAGGAAGAACTCCGATGGACACGAGATGGAGAAGATCAGGCTCAGAAACAACAGACATATGGTTACCTACGAAAGGCAACTGGCTATTGGGATCGATGGGGGGAATGACAGCAACGGATGAACTTGATGCTTTCCGCTTGGGTGCCATCTCAATCTTGCTGGCGAGCGGAGCGGAAGCAATATCGCGTGGGCGCAAAGAAGGCTTGGTTGCAGAAAAGCAAGAACTAGGGCACGGAAAGCAGAGGCACGCAACAATGCGGTACATATGGGGTTTTCCCAAACCAGATACCATTTCTAGAAAGCGCCCAGTCAACACCCGGCGGTTATTTTTAAATGCTGGTGTGCCATGTCATCACTCAGCTGCTATTCCTAAAAAAGCTGGCGCGTCGTGTCATCGCTCGGCCGTTATTCCCAAAACGGCCGACGCAACCCGTTCTAACTCGGCTGTTACCTCTAAAACGCCGACGTCACAATCAGTCATTCGACTGTTACCTCTAAAACGCCGACGTCACAATTAGTCATTCGGCTGTTACCTCTAAAACGCTGACGTTGCTGTCAATCACTCGGCTGTTACCTCTAAAACGCTGACACTGCCATTAGTCACTCAGCTGATTACCTCTAAAACACCGAGATCACATCCATCACTCGGCCGCTATCACTAAATCGGTAAGGTAGCTCCAAAGGATTCGGACGTTGCTTCTAAAACGCCGGTATCATTAGTAACCGTTTGACCGTTATCTCTAAAACACCGACACGGTCCGCCATAACTCGGCCGTCATTCTTAAAGCGACGACGGGATTTCAGATGACTCGGCTGCTACCACCAAAGCACCATCATTACAAATAAGGCAATCAGAAATGTGATTCGATGATCACAAATACTCCTCGTGCATTGATAAGATTGGCGAATAGCGAGAAAGCAACATAACACACACAGAAATGGGGCAAAATCACTTTTCATTATAAAGGGAAGCTACAGAACATACAAATCAAACTCGCTATGAGTTGATACTTCCCTACTACTACTACTACTACTGCTACTACTACTACTACTACTACTACTACTACTACTACTACTACTACTACTACTACTACATTACATTCCACTACTCTATACTACTAGCTACTACTACATTATTTTACTAATACTATTTCTACAACTAATCTACACTAACATCTAAAACCAGTGGCATCTAGCCACTGGCCTGGTTGCTGCCCCTGCTGCTGCCCTTGCCGCCGCTGCCGCCGTCGCCGCCGCTGCCCTTGCCGCTGCCGTCACCGCCCCTGCCGCTGCCGTCGCCGCCGTCGCCGTCGCCTCCGTCGTCGTCGCTGTCTCCGCCATCGCCGCCGCTGCCCTCCTCGGACGAGTCCGAGGAGTCCTCCTCGTCCGAGGAGTACTCCGACTCATCCGAGCCCTCGAGCCCGGCGCGCTCGACGGCCCGGATATAGGTTCAGACCTCCACGACAATCCCCTGGGAGTCGTCTGAATCATCAGATGACGCCGGGGAGAGACGGGGGCTGGAGATCCCTTGGACTCGAAGGAGAACTCCTCCTCCGAGTACTCCGTGTCGCCGAAGTCCTCCGAGGGAGGAGTCGGCTCACGTTTGCGCTTGTCACTAGAGCGAGGCGAAGAACCGCTACTTTTCTTACTCTTGCCCATGGTGGAGAGGAAGGAAGAAGAAGAGAGCAAGCAGCAGAGAACAGCAAGAGATGTGAAGAAACCGGAGAAGCAAAGGCACTATTTATAGAAGAAGAAGGCAACCGCTCACCTCCTACCACGGCCACTGAACAGTCGCAAAAATTCAATATGCACTTCAAACCGTCTGAAGACACGTCAGGCGGCTGACGCCATTTCACGCAACACAACACCCATTGGGAATCCAGTCAACTGCGCGGGCAGTATGATTACACCAGCGGTCACATCAAGTTACTACGCAGAAGCAGTTTGCTAAAACACTCAGCGTACCAAGTCGTCCCTTGCCTACACCCATTGGGGGGGGACGCCCAGGAATTATCGGTATATTTTTCAAAACTGTCACATCCGTGCAGTACGTGCAATGAATACTTCAAGACAAAAGTGAGATATCAACAAGGATCAAAGGAAAGCCAAATATAGCCAACAAGGTACAAGTCTAATCGACAGAAGCATTGAAGCAAGAAGTGATAACGAAGACTAGCCAAGGGTCACCTGTCGAATGTCCAATCAGTCACAGATCAAATAAATTGCACTGCCTAGCAAGATATGGGCAGATCACGAACTCGGCCTCAAAGACAAAATATATGCTGACCTCTAAAGCATAATATCAATAACATAGTGCTGACCTCCAAGGCATTTGGCAAGAAGGGAAGAAGATTACTGGTAAAAGGCATAAAATGAAGATCTTCGAGTGGATTATTTTCAAAAATCCACTCGAAGCTCGGGGGCTACACCCATTGGGTGCACCTTCGGCGCACCCAATGAATCATCATCTCAGATCAAGACAATGCTGACCTCTAAAGCATAAGGTAAGATCAATACAAGACTGACCTCAGACAAAGTACAAGTAGAAGATGAAAGTGATCTCTGACAATACCCGAAGTGAAGACCTTCGAGTGGATTGTCTGCAAAAATCCACTCGAAGCTCTGGGGCTACACCCATTGGGTGCACCTTTGGTGCACCCGATGAAGTTCGAAGTCCTACAATACGAAATGCTGACCTCCGAAACGTGAGTCTGAGACAGAACACCGATTTTCGAAGTGACGAAAGCAGAAGGAGACAGTAAGAAATCGTTTTTACCGGATTACCCAGAAAGCACTTCCTGTTACAAGCAAAGACCACAAGCTGGACCTAGGATCTTTGGGCCGATTATTTCAAAATCAACCCAAAGATCAGGGGCTTGTGGGGGACAGATATCCCCCGGGTCCACCAGAAGGATAAAAGACCTCACAAAGGGCCCGAAGGGCCCCATAATTCGTGAGGACATCCCCTAGTGGGCCTGGGAGAGACAACCAGTGAAGCAGATCGACACAAAGTTGGATTGGCGCAAGCCCAGACGGCCCAATGACTTCGAGCAAGTGATCACAACAGAGAACCGACCTTCCCGCGCTAGAGCCCTATACAACGGAACCAAGCGAGGATGGGTCGGCGGAACTATAGGAAGATAGACTCAGTTGGTTCACTATCATTTAGGCGCATATTGTTATCATATCCGCATGCAATGCCCCACGGTCGAATATATAAGGCCTAGGAGGCACCCCTTCAGAATGATCGAACTCACTACTCAGCCATCCACCTTGACTCTCTACGTTTCCCGCACCAGAGATCTCCCTTGTAACCAGTCATATAAAGCATTCTCGCTAGGACGTAGGGTATTACGCGTCTCAAAACGGCCCGAACCTGTAAACCATTGTTCACTATTTCTCGTGCATTTGGCATGAACCATTGAGCTACAGTCGGTAACACCGTCCTACTCCTAAAAAGCATCTTGAGGGGCAACCCCGGGTGTGCGGTCGGACCCAAAACACCGACATAAGGGGATGCAGAAATTATATCACCGAAATAGAAGGTGAAGAAGCTCAAAAGTCGTTCCTAAGGGGATGCAGAGCTTGTGTATTCCAATGTGGGCATGTGGGTGTGTATCTTCGGCATCCTCATCATACTGCATCATATCATCACATTATTTTGCATAACATTACATCATACATCATATCGCATAAACAGCACAAGAATCGAATACGAAGCCAATCTTCAGTAAATGCTTCGTCAAGTTGAAAATGTGCTATGGCACGAAGTAAGCTTTGGGAAATACAGTGTATCTGCCTTGCCATAAGAAGGGATCTCTTTCTTTATGAAGCATGAAAAGAAGGGAATGTGTTTTTTCACCGAAGGCTCAAAAACGGTATGTGTGTAAATTTCATGCATCGCAAAGAAATAAATTACAATAATTTACATATTTGATTCAATATTACATACTTCAAACATTACATAGTTTTGTTACAAAAGAGGTCTAATCTTCCTTCATTTGTTCTACACATCAAGCTTCTCAAAATGATTGTTACAATAAAACCTATTCCACTCTAAGGACTTTTTTGGCAATTTCGTTCAGCAATTTGTTGACGACTTCGTCGACGACGGATTCAGCCATGGTTATGATATCCAATGATTCCTTCATCTCTGGATAAGCTAGGGGATTGTACGGCTCCGGTGGCAGGGATAGTTCAGCTGAAATAGGTAAACACATTAGTTCGAAGCCTTAAAGCATGTACCGAAGCTAGATAATCAAGAAACAGTACCTATACGCCTTTTGCGTTATATAGCTTCTTCAGCTCGCTTTGCTTCTGCCCGGGCGTCGTGGGTGTCTTTTTCGCTCTTTTTTATAATCTCGTGGGCCAGCTCTCGGCCACCATTCACCGAGACATCGATATAAAATTTCCCGCCCATTAAAGTTGCTTCGGCTGAAGGATCCTTCGTATCATCTACGGAGAAGGCAGCTTCGGCCTGGGCCATGGCCTTAACGTGGTCACATCCAACCTTCTCCAGAATAGTTGAAATTCCTTGTGCACCGAAAAACGAGCAAATATCTCTGCGATCGCTCAAAATTTCTTCGAAGGTTTCGACTTCTCCACCTTTCCATTCAATAACACCTTCAGGGTCACCTCGAATGAAGTTTTCTTTGGCAGAATAGGCGCCCACTTTGGCGAAGCTAGTTTTTAACTTCTTTACGCAATCCAAGGATTTTTCAAAACACCTTTTCTTGGATTCGCGAAGTTCTTCAACACTTTTCTCTAGCCTAATTTTCCAATATTCACTAATTTCTTGATTAGCCTGTGCAAGCGCACAGTTCTCTTTAGCTTCGGCCAGCTGTCTCCGAAGGTCTTCAATTTCGATTTTCTGGGCTTCGACCTGAGCTTTGTAATTAGCCTCCTCTTCCTTTACTTTGTTCACCAGTAAAATTAAAATTTCGTCTTTCTCTAGACCTTCGTTTCTCAGTTCAATCACCTCAGACCAAAGGTTGTTAAGAGCCATTGTACAGCTTTCGTCTTCGGCGCTCTTCTGTGCCCTTAAGGCATTACTAAGAATTAGGCCCTGCAAAGAAAAAAAAATTAGTATGACATTAACATATTTTATTTTCCAACTTCAAAGCTAACTTTTATACCTTTATACTGTTGTACACGAGGCTATCAGCGAGATCATCCTTTGACATAACCAAAAGGCCATCTTCCAGCTTCGGAAATCCTATACTTTTAGCTATCTCCCGGCAAACGGATATTTCTTTGTTGTTCGGGAGGCGGTATAGGAAGTCATCTTCGTTACTGCCATTGAACACTAAGGCCCCCTTCGGATATTTTAGTCTTTTGGTGTAGTGTCTGGCTTGTACTATTTCTTCTTCAGATAAATTCTTCCCCGAAGCATGTCAAATGATGTAGTCAACATCTTCGACCGGAGCTTCGGGAGCAGGAGCTTTGGTTTTTTCTGATACAATTTGCCCTGCTGTTTTGTCTTCAGGAGTAGCAGGCTTCATTTCGGTGGGCACTAAAGACCCAGCTTCGGCTTCGGCCTGAACTTTCGTAGCTTCAACGATTTTCTTGGCAGGAGCAGGAGTTAAGGCCTTCGTGGTCTCTATAATAGCGTCTAGTACGCTGGCCATCCTCCTCCTCTTGGGAGTTGCAGCAGGAGTTTTTTGCACCTTCGGCAAATCTGCCTCTACTGGTGGGCTCAGGATTTCTGGCACTTTTATCACTTTCTCCACCTGTAGCTCTTCTGCCTTATCATCTTTAGCTTCGGCTGGCCCGACTGTAGGCACCTTCGGCACTACAGTCAGCTCTTCAGTGCTCTGCGGAGTCGAAGCAGTTTGTCTTGCTTCGGTAGCTGAAGAGGGCCCTTCGCTAAGCTCAGGCACCATGGCCGATTCAATGTATCGTGGCTGGTGGGTCAAGACCTTCAACTTTTTGCCCTTCGGCACAGCAGTAGCGGCCGAAGTGATAATTTTCCTCTTCCTCCCTTGCCTTTGCAGTGGGTAGTGATAGTCAGGGTATACAAAGCCGATGGCATCAAATACTCTATTTAATCTTGTCGGCGTTTCGACCCTGGGGGGTCCCTGGACCGACGAGTAAACTGTCGCTGCGTGTCCCAGCCCAGATGGGTCGGCGCGAGACGGGACACAAAGGGGGGAGAACAATAAGGGAAACCGCGGCCTTCGTGTTGTCCTGCGCCCAGGGTGGATGGATGCGCTTGCAGTAGGGGGTTACAAGCGTTCGCGTGGGAGAGAGAGAGAGAGAGAGAGAGAGCGAGAGACTTATGCGTCGGCCCGTTCTCCCGCGCGGCCAACCTTCTCGTACGAGAGCCCTGGACCTTCCTTTTATAGCGTAAGGAGAGGGTCCAGGTGTACAATGGGGGGTGTAGCAGTGTGCTAACGTGTCTAGCAGAGAGGAGCTAGAGCCCTAAGTACATGCCATCGTGGCAGTCGAAGAGGTTTTGGCACCCTGTTCATGTGATGTCGTGGCCGTCGGAGGGGCGCTGGAGCCCTGCGGAGGTACAGCTGTCGGGGCTGTTGGATCCTTGCTGACGTCTCCTTGCTGACGTAAGGGGCTGGGAGCTGCCGTCGTCATGGAGCGTGCGGGGTGTCATCATTACTTGTTTACTGGGGCGAGCCAGATGGGACGCCGGTCTTGTTCCCCATAGCCTGGGCAAGCTAGGGGCAGAGTAATGATGGCCCCCCTGGCGACATGGCCGGTCCGGACCCGAGTTTGGGCGAGGTGGCGATTCCTCTGAGGTCGAGGCTGAGTCCGAGCCCTGGGGTCGGGCGAGGCGGAGTTCGTCGTCTTCCAGAGCCGAGGCTGAGTCCGAGCCCTGGGGTCGGGCGAGGCGGAGTTCATCGTCTTCCAGAGCTGAGGCTGAGTCCGAGCCCTGGGGTTGGGCGAGGTGGAGTTCGTCATCTTCTAAGTCGCGGTTGAGTCCGAGCCCTGGGGTCGGGCGAGGCGAAGTCCATCTTCCGTGGCCGAGACGGGGGCCGAACCCTGGGGTTGGGCGAGGCGGAGCTTCCTATGTCGCCCGAGGCTGGACTTAGCCGCTGTCGACCTCACTCTGGCGAGTGGCACGGCAGTCGGAGCGGGGCAGGCGGCGCTATTTTCTTGTCAGGTCGGTCAGTGGAGCGGCGAAGTGACTGCGGTCACTTCAGCTCTGCCGACTGAAGAGCGCGCGTCAGGATAAGGTGTCACGCGATCCTTGCATTAAATGCTCCTGCGATATGGTCGGTTGGCGTGGCGATCTGGCCAAGGTTGCTTCTCTGCGAAGACTAGGCCTCGGGCGAGCCGAAGGTGTGTCCGTTGCTTGAGGGGGCCCTCGGGCGAGGCGTGAATCCTCCGGGGTCGGCTGCCTTTGCCCGAGGCTGGGCTCGGGCGAGGCGAGATCGTGTCCCTTGAGCAGACTGAGCCTTGACCTTAATCGTGCCCATCAGGCCTTTGCAACTTTGTGCTGATGGGGGTTACCAGCTGAGATTAGGAGTCTTGGGGGTACCTTTAATTATGGTCCCCAACAGTAGCCCCTGAGCCTCAAAGGGAGTGTTGGCACTCGCTTGGAGGCTTTTGTCGCACTTTTTTGCAAGGGGACCGGCCTTTCTCAGTTGCATTTCGTTCCAGTGGGTGCGCGCGAGCGCACCCGCCAGGTGTAGCCCAGAGGCCTCGGAGGAGTGTTTTGACTCCTTCGAGGTCTTAGTGCCTTTCGTGATGGCTCAGCCGGTTTGGTTGTTCCCTCATGCGAACTGGTCGTTGCCAGGGTGCTTAGTCAGGTCCCAAGTTCTCGGGCTGGTATGTTGACGTTGTCAACGGTTTGGCCGGAGCCGGGTTTGCGAGAGCAGCCCCCGAGCCTCCGCACAGAGCGAGAGGACGGTCAAGGACAGTCTCAGCTTTTTTCATACGCCCCTGCGTCGCCTTTCCGCAAGGAGGAGGGGGGAAAGCGTCATGTTGCCCTCGGAGGGCGCCGAACATGGTGTCTCCAGTGAGTTGCTAACGGGTAATCCGAGTGGACGCCCGTGCCCCATTCGTTAGGGGTCGGCTAGTGGCCCGGAGGCGCGCTCCAAAAGTACCTGTGGGTAATTCGCCGGACCCGGTCCCCTTTTGATGGGGTTCGAGGGCTCGATGCCTCCCTCTGGTGGGATTCCGTTACAAAATCGCTCCCGCTGGTCTTGGAAATGTCCTAGGGTATCTCGGGAGCGTAGCCTGTTCCTTGGTTGTGTATCGAACGTACCCAAAGTCATCCCTCGCTCTGCGTGCTCTGAGGCGGTTGTCGAACCCTTCGGGGGCCAGCCTACGAACCCCTGATCAGTAGTGGGCGCAGAGCCCGAGTGGCCTGAGGCGGCCGTTGAACCCTTCCGAGGGGCCAGCCTTCGAACCTCTGACCAGTAGTGGGCGCGGAGCCCGAGTGCTCTGAGGCGGCTGTTGAACCCTTCTGAGGGGCCAGCCTTCGAACCTCTGATCAGTAGGGGGGCTCGGGGCCCGCTTCCTTCATGGAGAAGGATCCCTTTCGGAGTATCCCCTTTCCCGGTCCCTATAGCAAGAGAGAGAAAGGGGAAGGGAAAAAGGATACAAAATTGAGCGACGTGGTGCACCTTTTTTGACGCGGTCATTATGGCGGAGGTGAAGCATCGCCCGCTTCGCCTGCCAAAGGTGCCGCCTGCCCTGCCGCAGAGTTAATGCGACGGGATGAGTGGTTCGCGGGGCAGCCGTTGTGCGTGCGTGAGCCGTTCGAGGAACGGGCGTTTCGCCTTCGAGTTTTGGGTTTCGCGGCGGGTTCGGGCGGAGCGTTGAACGGGTCTTGCCCGGGTCTTTATATATTCGGAGGAGGGTCTGGTGGTGGTTCTTTACTATGCTACTCGCCTCTGCTTAGGTTTCTGCAAACTGAGGCAATAGCCAGAGAAAGAAAACCCCGCACCTTGTCCGCCCCGCCGCCACCTCCTTCGCTTGGCGATGGCCGACCTGGTAACCATTGTTCCGCCGCGCAACCCATGGCGTTCTTCCACTGTCACGGTGGACGACCGTGAGGCCCTTGTTGCCGATGGCTTGCTGCGCCCCCTCTCTGATGTCCTGCGACCGGAGTGGATGGTCCCTCCGAGCGGGGCTGACCCGAACCCACCGCCGGGATATGTGCTAAGTTTCGTCTCCTTCCATGAGCGGGGGTTTGGTGTGCCAGCAAGCCATTTTATGCGGGCGCTCCTACATCACTATGGGGTGGAGCTGCATAACCTTAGCCCCAACTCCATCGCGCAAGCGGCCATCTTCGCGGCAGTTTGTGAAGGATTTCTGGGGGTTGCTCCCCACTAGGATTTGTGGACTCATCTCTTCTCCGTGGAGCCTTTTGCCTCGGTGACGGGGGAGAAGAGGGTCCGCATGGCAGTGCGGGCTGGTAGCTGCATCCTCCAGTTGAGGCAAGCGCATGCGTAGCAGTACATCCCCGCCATCCTTGCGTCTTCGAACAAGGGGTGGCAGCGCAGGTGGTTTTACCTCCGGAATGACGATGGGAGGCTCCCGTTGTTTTCTCAACGAGTGGTGACCGCCGCCGGCAGCCATTGGCGCTATGGGGCCCCGCGCGAGAGGCAGAAGAATCTTCAGCCCCTTCTGGAGGCCTTGGAGAAGCTGCGAAAGGGAGGGCTCACCGCCGCGGGGGTGGTTGCCGCCATCCATCGCTAGAGGGTGCTCCCCTTAACGGAGCGACGACTGCTACTTTTGGAGATGACGCCGGAGGTCGGCTTGGAGGGTTTGCAGATGTCCTCGGTCCCCCTCTCTGCCGATGACCTCCATAGGCGGGTGGCTGGTATGGTAGGGAAGCTAGACGCCGGCGCCCTCACCCAGCTCCCGATGCGTCCCGAGTGCGGGTGCATGTCCCTGGTGAGTGTCCCCTCCTCCTTCTTTCTTGTGTCGAATTGCCCCTGGTCCTCTCAGCCGAGACCTTTCGTTCATCTCCAGGAGCTGGGGTCTCACAAGCCTTCCCTGCCACCGGTCCCGGAGGACGCGGTGGACCGAGCCGCGCGAAGGGTTGCTGCGGAGAGGAAGAAGGAGAAGAAGGACGCGAAGAAGGCTCGGGCCCGCGAGTGGATGCAGGCTCGGGATGCCTTGGAGAAGCGTCGTCGACGGTAGGAGAGGGACGGGCTCCCGAGGGAGCCATCGCCGGAGACGTCTGATGATGACGACGACGACGATGATGATGAAGACGACGACATGGCCGCCCGCCTTGGCTTCAGCCCGGATCTGAGGCTGGGCCAGGGGTCGTCGAGCCAGCCCCCAGTGGGCCGATGCTGTCGGTATCCGGGGCGGGGGCATCAGGGTCCCGACCCGAAGAACAGGGGCAGGCCGAGGGGGTTTTTGACCCCTTGGCCCAGGTAGCTGAGGTGACCCCGGGGAGTCAGGCTGTCCCGCCTGTGCCCCCAGAGCCATCGTCCGTGCCGACAATAGAGGAGGCCGATCATCGGGTCACCGTGTTCGCGCCTAGGCGGACCGTCCCTTCGGCGCCCGGGGCGCCCGAGGCAGGGATGGCACCGAAGCTGGCAGCGGGGCAAACCTCGGCGGTGCCCGCAGGGGCCGAGGCTCGAGGGGCCTCCCCGCAGGCACGATCGATCGTGGCCCGGAGTGGGTAAGTATCTGAGGATACTTCTATCCCGGCGCCTTCTTCGTGTGTCCTGATCCTGCTTTTTCCCTTTCTTCCCAGCAAACGGAGGCACGGTTCGACTGGTCTAGCTCCCTGAAAAGCCCTTAAGACGGCGCCAGCTTCTGCAGCTGGTGCCGCACCAGGCCTCGGCGGCCGGCTGGCCTCTGCACAAGGTGCCCCCGAGCAGGGGGTTCAGTCGGCACAAGTTGTCGTGGGGCGAGCTCCCGAGGCCGACTCCTCCGTCGAGGCGGCCGTCGTGCCGAGGGAGACTGCTGGCGCAGCTGCGGCCTCGAGCCCACCAGACGCGTTGCCGGCGCTGGCACCGGCTTCTACCGAGGTGGTTGCCGTTCTGGCCGTGGAGCCACCCGTCGCCGCCGACGCTGAGATGGCCGAGGCGTTGCTACTTGATGCCTCGGAGGAGGGGGGCGCAGAACCACGACCCGTCCTGGGGAGCGGCAACCTCGTCCCCGCGCGGCGCAGTCCCGACGGGCAGCGTCAGTCGCTCCGGTTCTAGACCAGTGGGGCTTCGGATCCCCTCTTCATTCTTGACGATGAGCGAGAGGAGTAGTCTTGGGACGGGGTTCGTGAGTGTGTCGAGGCAACGGTGGGGTCGCTTCGGTCGACCTTGGAGGTCCTTTGCAGGGACGTTCCCAAGATCCTCCAGGTAATGATTTCAAGCATACCTTTCACATGATCAAGGCATTCTTCATGACGCCCCGCTTCCTTTCCTCAGGATCTGACGGATCTGAGCGCCGCCAAGTCGTTGTTCATCCGCCGCGAGACCGATGTCTGGGGTTCGTTGCAGTCCCTGAGGGCCACGCTTGCCGGGGCTACCGAGCGCCTCTCCCAACAGAGCGCCAAGGTGGCGGACCTTCGGTTGCTTTGTGTCGATCTGGGAGCAGAGGCAGCGGCGGCATGCGCAGAGGCGCAACAACAGCAGTTGGAGCTTGGCCAGGTCATCGGCGAGTGGGACCAATCTCGGGGCCGGGCCGCCGAGGCTAAAAGCCGAGCTGAGTCTCTTGGAGTCCAGTTAGTCGAGGCGTCTACTCGGGCCAGAGCCCTTGTGGCAGACCTAGCCATGGCCCAAGCCGCATCCTCGGAGCAGAGTGCCCGAGCCGAAGGTATGTCTTGGCTGTTTTAAGATTTTGATTCAGCTTCGTTCCTCAACTCGTGTTTGAAGTCTTCTACCTTGGCTGTTTTTAGAGCTCGAGTCTGCCCTCGATGAGTCCACCAAGGCACTTGCCCAGGCGGCCGAGCAGAGGGAGGCCGACCACGCGGCCATGTCCGAGGCCATCTCGGCATTCTGCCGGGTCTTTGGTTTCGACGACGTCCCCTCGGGAAGCTCCCCTCAGAGTCGCCTGCAGGCCTTGGGTGACCACGCACGTGGCAGACTCCGCGAGGCACTGCATCACGGCGTCAGGCGGGCCTTTGTCGTGCTCGCTTCCCACTACGACGTGGATCTAGAGCAGGTCAGCGAGGGGTATTGCCTTCTCGACGAAGATGAAGCTGCCCTGGCCGAAGTCCAGAGGCTTGACGCGGCCGCCGTGGGCCCAAGTGCGGTGCTGGCGACCACCTTCGAAGCAAAGATCCTCCCGCTTGCGCCGTCGTCCGAGGCCGGGGCGGATCTCGCCGAGGGTGGAGACAAAGCCGAGGGCGCGGCTCCTTCTCCGGGCAACGCCGGATTCTGCCAGAGCAGTTTATTTTGAATGCATATGTGTCTTTTGCGGCTGCCGAGGCCCGAACACTTTATCATCGTAATACAAGGTTGTGTCTCTTTTCCTCCTGTTTTGCGTATCCAGACTCGTTCGTCAGTAGCAGGATTGCTTACCCAAGTAAGAGTTATTTTTCGCGGTAGGCCACGAGTGAGGTATCCGTATCCCAGAGGCGTAGGAGTCCCTCGGCTCGGTCAGCCTTGCCACTTACATGCACTCTTATTCGTTTCTTAGGGTCCTGTTACTAATATAGCCGGGAGACGCGAAAGTTGTTTTGATGGAAGACTTTTTTTCGAGGAAAATTTTGACGCGTAGGGGGTTCCCCCCTTCTAGCCCCCGAGGGAGGGTTGGGCTTTGCCGAGGCAAGGCTGACCCTTCCTTGATGGTTAGACTTCATATGTAAACGAGGTATATGAACGGCTTGAAAACATCTTAAGGGTAGAAGCGACGTAGCTGTCGGATGTTCCAAGCGTTGCTGTAGACCTCGCCTTGACTGTTGGCCAGCTTGTACGTCCCGAGCATCAAAACCTTGGTGATGACGAATGGCCCTTCCCAGGGAGGCGTGAGCTTGTGGCGCTCTCGGGTGTCTTGTCACAGCCGAAGCACCAAGTCTCCCACCTGGAGATCTCGGGACCAAACCCCTCGGGCGTGGTAGCGTCGCAGGGACTGCTGATACCGCGCCGAGTGTAGTAAGGCCATGTCCCGAGCCTCTTCCAGCTGGTCCAGTGAGTCTTCTTGGTTGGTCTGGTTGCGTCGGTCGTCGTAGGCCCTCGTCCTTGGGGAACCGTATTCTAAGTCTGTGGGCAAGATGGCCTCAGCCCCATAGACTAGAAAGAACGGTGTGAAGCCCGTGGCTCGGCTCGACGTTGTCCTCAGGCTCCAGACCACCAAGGGGAGCTCCTTCATCCATCGCCTGCCGAACTTGTTGAGGTCGTTGTAGATCCTCGGCTTGAGTCCTTGCAGAATCATGCCATTGGCATGTTCTACCTGCCCATTCGTCATGGGGTGTGCCACGGCGGCCCAGTTCACCCGGATGTGGTGATCCTCGCAGAAGTCCATGAACTTTCCGCCGGTGAACTGGGTGCCGTTGTCGGTGATGATGGAGTTCGGGACCCTAAAGCGATGGATGATGTTGGTGAAGAATGCCACCGCCTGTTCGGACCTGATGCTGTTTAAGGGTCGGACCTCGATCCACTTGGAGAATTTGTCGATGGCAACCTGTAGGTGCGTGTAGCCCCCGGGTGCCTTCTGCAAGGGACCGACGAGGTCTAGACCCCACATAGCAAACGACCAGGTGATGGGTATTGTTTGCAGAGCCTGAGCGGGTAGATGCGTCTGCCTTGTGTAGAATTGACACCCTTGGCAGGTGCGGACAATTCTAGTGGCGTCGGCCACCGCGGTCGGCCAGTAGAAACCTTGTCAGAAAGCGTTTCCAACAAGGGCTCGAGGCGCTGCGTGATGACCGCAAGCCCCCGAGTGTATTTCTTGTAAGAGCTCCTGGCCTTCGGCGATGGATATGCATCACTGGAGGATGTCGGAGGGGCTGCGGTGGTAGAGCTCCTTCCTGTCACCCAGCAAGACGAATGATTTGGCGCGCCGCGCCAATCGCCGAGCTTCGGCTCGGTCGAGGGGCAGCTCTCCTCGGTGGAGATATTGCAGGTACGGGGTCTGCCAGTCTCGATCAAGCGGGACCCCATTTCGCTATCCCTCGACTCGCAATGCCTCACCCTCGGGCTGGGCTGAGGGCGCCTCGGGTTGGGCCGAGGGCGCCTCGGGCAGAGCTGAGGCCTTCTAAGGCTCGGGCGTGTCGTCGGTCTTGACGGAGGGTTGATGTAGGTCTCAGGAGAAGACGTCCGGGGAAACCGTTGTCCGCCCCGAGGCTATCTTAGCCTGCTCGTCTGCAGTCTTGTTGTATCGTCGAGCGACGTGGTTGAGCTCGAACCCGTAGAACTTGTCCTCCAGCTCGGATATCCAGTGAGTGCTCGGCAACTTCCCTCGGTATGCTAGGCATGTCCGAGGGACTCCACGCAAAAACCTCGGCGTTCGCGCGGAGAATGTCGACGAGCACTGCTTCCTATTTGGGGTCGAGCTCGGAGCCGATCCGGATCTGCTTGGAGGCGTCGTTGCTGGGGTCGAGAGGGACGGACTTAACCGCCTCTGCTGGCTCGAAGTTGCCGGCGTGGCGCTTCGCATCTGGCGCCTCCTTGGAGAGGCTCTCCAGGTCGGCGATGAGGGCCTCAGATTCGGCGAGGGCCTCGGAGTACTCCACACACTCCACGTCGCATTTGTACGCGTGTCGGTACGTGGGGCCGACGGTGATGACCCCGTTGGGGCCCGACATTTTGAGCTTGAGGTAGGTGTAGTTGGGGACGGCCATGAACTTGGCGTAGCATGGCCTCCCCAGTACTGCGTGGTAGGTTCCTCGGAACCTGACCACCTCGAATGTGAGGGTTTCCCTTCGGATGTTGGAGGGAGTCCCGAAGCAGACGGGCAGATCGAGTTGTCCGAGGGGTTGGACGCGTTTCCCGGGGATGTTCCCGTGAAAAGGCGCCGCGCCTGTCCGGATCGAGGACAGATCGATCTGCAGGAGCCCAAGGGTCTCAGCGTAGATGATGTTGAGGCTGCTGCCTCCGTCCATGAGGACCTTGGTGAGCCTGACGTTGCCGATGACGGGGTCGACAACGAGCAGATATTTCCCCAGGCTTGGCACGCGGTCGGGGTGGTCGCCCTGGTCGAAGGTGATGGGCTTGTCGGACCAGTCTAGGTAGACTGGCGCTGCCACCTTTACTGAGCAGACCTCCCGATGCTCTTGCTTGCGGTGCCGAGCCGAGGCGTTCGCCACTTGCCCACCGTAGACCATGAAGCAGTCGTGGACCTCGAGAAACTCCTCTGCCTTGTGATCCTCCTTCTTGTCGTTGTTGTGGGCCCTGCCACCTTCCGCAGGTGGCCCGGCCTTGTGAAAGTGGCGCCGAAGCATGACACACTCCTCAAGGGTGTGCTTGACAGGCCCCTGATGATAGGAGCATGGCTCCTTGAGCATCTTATCGAAGAGATTGGCACCTCCAGGAGGTTTCCGAGGGTTCTTGTACTCAGCGGCGGCAACAAGGTCCGCGTCAGTGGCGTCGCGTTTCACTTGCGACTTCTTCTTATTCTTCTTCTTGGTGCCACGCTGAGCGGACGCCTCAGGGACGTCTTCCGACTGGCGGCCCTGGGGCTGCTTGTCCTTTCGGAAGATGGCCTCAACCGCCTTCTTGCCAGAGGCGAACTTGGTGGCGATGTCCATCAGCTCGCTCGCCCTGGTGGGGGTCTTGCGACCCAGCTTCCTCACCAGGTCACGGCAGGTGGTGCCGGCGAGGAACGCGCCGATGACGTCTGAGTCGGTGACGTTGGGTAGCTCGGTGCGCTGCTTCGAGAATCGCCGGATGTAGTCCCGGAGAGACTCTCCCGGCTGCTGGCAGCAGCTTCGGAGATCCCAGGAGTTCCCAGGGTGCACGTACGTGCCCTGGAAGTTGCCGGCAAAGGCTTGGACCAGGTCGTCCCAGTTGGAGATCTGCCCCGGAGGCAGATGCTCCAGCCAGGCTCGAGCGGTGTCGGAGAGGAACAGGGGGAGGTTGCGGATGATGAGGTTGTCATCGTCCGTTCCACCCAGCTGGCAGGCCAGTCGGTAGTCCGCGAGCCATAGTTCCGGCCTCGTCTCCCCGAGTACTTTGTGATGGTAGTCGGGGTTTGGAACCAGGTCGGGAACGGCGCCCGTCGAATGGCCCGGCTGAAAGCCTGCGGACCGGGTGGTTCGGGTGAGGGGCTCCGATCCTCCCCACTGTCGTAGCGTCCCCCACGCCTGGGGTGGTAGCCTCGGCGCACCCTCTCGTCGAGGTGGGCTCAACGGTTGCAGTGGTGGTGCTCGTTGCCGAGGCGACCCGGGGCCGCAGGCGCCATGTTGCGCGTGCGCCCGGTGTGGACCGAGGCTTCCCGCACGAATCGGGAAGTCGCGGCGTGATGCTCCGAGGGGTACCCCTGCCTTCGGGAGGCAGAGCTTTTGGCCCGTCGGACCGCGGCATCCTCCAGGAGATTCTTAAGCTCTCCCTGGATACGCCGCCCTTCGGTGGTCGATGGTTCCGGCATCACGTGGAGTAGTATTGCTGCTGCAGCCAGGTTCTGGCCGACCCCACTAGAAGCCGGTGGCGGCCTTGCCCTGACGTCGTCGGTAATGCGGTGCAGGATGCCCTGGGGTAGATGGCGCGCTTCTCCGGCCGGAGCTTGGTCTGCCCATTCCTGCCCGGTGTTCCACCGGAACTGCTCAAGTGTTCCTGCTCCCTTGTCGAGCCTGGCCTGCATCTCGCGGATTTGCTCGAGCTGTGCGTCCTGACCCCCCGCAGGGACTGGGACCACAGCTAGCTCCTGAAGGATGTCAACGCGAGGCGCAGGCCTAGGGGGATCGCCGTTTTCCAGCATACCAAGATGGTTGCCTTCGCTGGGACCCCCTAGATCGACGTGGAAACATTCACGACTTGGGCCGCAGTCCTCGTCGCCGAAGCTGCGGCTACCATCGGAACAATCAGAGAGGCAGTAGTCGCATGCGGTCATGAAGTCCCGCATGGCACTGGGGTTACCGAGCCCGGAGAAATCCTAACAAAAGTCGGGCTCGTCATCTTCCTCGGAACCCGAGGGTCCGTAGGTCGAGACGACCATCAGTCTGTCCCAGGGCGACCGCATATGGTACCCCGGAGGGTTGGTACATGCCTCTATGAAGGCTTCCACCGAAGCGAGGTCGCTTGGTGGGTCGAAGCTGAATCCAAAAGGCACGAGATGGGAATCGGTCGGTACCTCTTGGTCGACGGGCGGTGACGAAGTTGCGTCAGGGGCGGACTGCATCGTTGTCTCAGGTACGAGTGTGACGCCCAGCAAGTCCTTCGCGAGCATGCTGGCGTCGTTCGTCTGCTTGGAGTTGGCGTGTTGCGGGGAAACGACGCTCGTCTTCGTCTCAGACGCAAGGTCGAAGCTCGACGTGTCCCCCACTGGGGCGCCGGCGTCGTCGACTTGCTCGACAGTCGACGAGGTGCCGCCTCCTGCTTGGCCATGGTTGCCCCGCCTCCTCCTCCGTCGGTGGGGGAGGCGACGGGACAAACCTGGATGTTGTTCTTCCGCCATGTGGGGAAGACATCGTTGATTCCACCGCCGGCGGGCGGGCTGACGGCCGCCATTGTTGCTGTCGCGCGGCGGAGGAAGGAGTATCATGTCGTAGCTGCCGTCGAGGGACATGAACTCAAGACTCCCAAAACGGAGCATCGTCCCGGGATGGAAAGGTTGCTGGAGACTACCCATCTGGAGCTTGACGAGAAGTTGTTCGTCAACACGCAGCAGGACCCTACCTAGCGCGCCAACTGTCGGCGTTTCGACCCCGGGGGGTCCCTGGACCGACGAGTAAATTGTCGCTGCGTGTCCCAGCCCAGATGGGTCGGCGCGAGACGGGACACAAAGGGGGAGAACAGTAGGGGAAACCGCGGCCTTCGTGTTGTCCTGTGCCTAGGGCGGATGGATGCGCTTGCAGTAGGGGGTTACAAGCGTTCGCGTGGGAGAGAGAGAGAGAGAGCCTTATGCGTCGGCCCGTTCTCCCGCGCGGCCAACCTTCTCGTACGAGAGCCCTGGACCTTCCATTTATAGGCGTAAGGAGAGGGTCCAGGTGTACAATGGGGGGGTGTAGCAGTGTGCTAACGTGTCTAGCAGAGAGGAGCTAGAGCCCTAAGTACATGCCATCGTGGCAATCGGAGAGGTTTTGGCACCCTGTTCATGTGATGTCGTGGCCGTCGGAGGGGCGCTGGAGCCCTGCGGAGGTACAGCTGTCAGGGCTGTCGGATCCTTGCTGACGTCTCCTTGCTGACATAAGGGGCTGGGAGCTGCCGTCGTCATGGAGCGTGTGGGGTGTCATCATTACTTGTTTACTGGGGAGAGCTAGATGGGACGCCGGTCTTGTTCCCCGTAGCCTGGGCTAGCTAGGGGCAGGGTAATGATGGCCCCCTAGCGACGTGCCCGGTCCGGACCCGAGTTTGGGAGTGGTGGCGATTCCTCCGAGGTCGAGGCTGAGTCCGAGCCCTGGGGTCGGGCGAGGCGGAGTTCGTCGTCTTCCGGAGCCGAGGCTGAGTCCGAGCCCTGGGGTCGAGCGAGGAGGAGTTCGTCGACTTTCGGAGCCGAGGCTGAGTCTGAGCCCTGGGGTCGGGCGAGGCAGAGTTCGTCGTCTTCTAGGTCGTGGTTGAGTCCGAGCCCTAGGGTCGGGCGAGGCGAAGTCCATCTTCCGTGGCCGAGACGCGGGCCGAACCCTGGGGTCGGGCGAGGCGGAGCTTCCTATGTCGCCCGAGGCTAGACTTAGCCGCTGTAGACATCACTCTGGCGAGTGGCACGACAGTCGGAGTGGGGCAGGCGGCGCTGTTTTCTTGTTAGGTCGGTCAGTGGAGCGGCGAAGTGACTGCGGTCACTTCGGCTCTGCCGACTGAAGAGCGCGCGTCAGGATAAGGTGTCAGGCGATCCTTGCATTAAATGCTCCTGCGATACGGTCGGTTGGCATGGCGATCTGGCCAAGGTTGCTTCTCTGCGAAGACTGGGCCTCGGGCGAGCCGAAGGTGTGTCCGTTGCTTGAGGGGGCCCTCGGGCCAGGCGTGAATCCTCCGGGGTCGGCTGCCTTTGCCCGAGGCTGGGCTCGGGCGAGGCGAGATCGTGTCCCTTGAGCGGACTGAGCCTTGACCTTAATCGCGCCCATCAGGCCTTTGCAGCTTTGTGCTGATGGGGGTTACCAGCTGAGATTAGGAGTCTTGGGGGTACCCCTAATTATGGTCCCCGACAAATCTTTTCTTCCCTCGGCCCCCGAAGGCTGCGGACAAGGTGTCATCTTCAGCCCTTCTATATACTCCAAGTAGTTCGTCACTGATAGCCTCAATACTTTTCAGCCAATCATCATTTGGCTCATCAAACCGGTCTCTAAACCTGAAGGTATATTTTAATCGAATCAACCCACCTTCAGTTGACTCGGCAGTTTTATCATTCGGCATATCCCCATTTTCCACAAGTGGCCATATTCTATATGCTATGTGCTCTTGAACTATATCCCTTGTGCCAATGAAGGCGCAGACATTGATAAAAGCTTTTTGACATGCTTCATCATTCTGATCGATTTCCACCTTCGGCCTCCGAAGGCCTAAACGAGACCAGATAGGGTGTTGGATGATTTCCCTAATGTCTTCTCTTTCAATCAGATCATTCTTGACATAAAACCATTCTTCCATCCAGGCCCCAGGCCATCTCTTTCGGAATGTGGGAACTGGATGGCTTGCATTGGATCGGGCAACGAATCCGTAACAACCGAAGTTGTTGTGATGCTGCTCTTTCTCGGTGGCTTTCGTCTCGTACAGAAGTTCATGCATGCTGCAAAAATACTTCGCGCTTGGTTCCAACCCTTGACTTCTTATAGCCCAAACAAACAAACCCATTCTGATTATAGCTTCAGGGGTAAGTTGATGAAGAAAGATTTGAAATGTCTTCAGCACTTCAACCAAGAACCTGCTCAATGGAAACCTAAGCCCTGCATTCAAAAAGCTTCGGTAGATAACCACCTCGTTTGCTTCAGGAACAGGAGTAGTGTTGTCCCCTCCAACCCTCACAATAGTCATATCGCGAAAGTATCTTCCTCTCATGGCATCAACGTGACTTTGTTTGATAGTCGATTTTTCAAAGATGGTATGGCTTGGTCGCCACGACCGATCTTCAGAATCTTCGTCTCCACTTTCTGCATCATACTCATCACTATCGTTGGAGTCTTCAAACACATCCGCCAGTATTTCTCTTGTAATTTTTTCTGTGTTCGTCTTTGCCATGGATTCTAAAAACCCAGAAATAAAAGGATCTGTACCTTTCTTCTTTTCATAAAGCTTCTCTTCCTCAGTCATTTTCCTTTCCTCAGTCAGCTTTGTCTCCTCGGTCACTTTCTTCTCCTCAGTCATCTTCTTCTCTCCAATCATCTTCTTCTTTTCAAAATTTGGAGCAAACGTGTCTTTAAACCGAAGCTCTAAAAACTCTAAAATCAGGCAAGAGCTAGTAAGCAAGAGCTAAAAGTTTGAGAAAATAACGCAAACGGCAAAAATAGCGTATCAAATACTGACGCTATGGTTCATATTTATACGCCCAGTGCTTTGCAACCTGGTGGACTCCGTTTGCCATTGACTGTTGCTATTCTAGCAAAGAGAAGGTGTTTTTTCGAACCTTCGGCTTAAGGCCTTCGTTCACGTTACAGTCTAAATTCTTTGTTATAACAAATTAATACTGCGAGGGGCTACTGTTGGGGGCCTTCGTCATCCGAAGGTCCTCAAAAACATGATTAATAATGTTTCCCAAGTGTAATATATGTACAGGAACCTTCAGACTCGGAATGAAGCTATACATAATGTGGAAAGCATGGTTGGGACGAAGGTTGAACCAGCTCCGAAGCTATGCGCAAGGAAGCTTCGGCTCAGTAGTAGAAAAAGGAACCGACTTAAAGAGGAAAAGGCTATTTAGCTCTCGATAGATTGTCCTTAAGTCAATAGTGAACATGAAAGGCACGAATGTAATTTTACACAGGCTGCGTCCTGTGCCTATAAATAGATGAACAGTAGCAACGTACTGTTCATGCTGACTTGTATTCACTCGTGAGTCACGCTTGGATTTTTGCCTTCTATCAAGCCGAAGGTACAAATGTAATTCAATATTGTTCATGTTCATTAAGGATGATATAAAAAAGATATATTAACGATGTCATATGGTTGTTCATGTCATTTCTTATGTTTCATATGCTTCTTCTTTCATTAATATATGCTGCTATGATGAAGGTACGTCCTTCATGACCTTCGTGTGAAGACCATTATATCCTAAGGGAGATAATGCTTCGAAGGACAAAGGACCTTAACCATTAATATTTTGTGTTACTTTGTTGTTAACTCATAGCATTTAAGAACAAGTCCCCAACACCTATGCGCACGTAAAAATCATATCAGACGAACCATTGCAACATTCCGTATATGTTGTTCCCTTTGTCTCACTATATTTGGTCTAGCTCTAAGCTGACCTCTCTTTCTCGATACTGTGAATTGGAATCCTTTAAATGGTTAACTCTTAACCCTAGCACGGACATGCATTTCTTGATCCAATCACTCAAGGGGTCCAGAGATATCTCTCTCTCAAGAAGAGGGACAAATTCCATCTTGACTAACCATGCCTCACAGCACGCTTCCTGACAAACCCAAAACTACCTTTATAACTAACCAATTACGGAGTAGCGTTTGATAGTCCCTAAGAAGGTCAATCCATATCTAGAGAACATGCGACAATCTCAGGTCTAAGGACACATTATACATGTTACAAAAAGAGAACTATATTACAATATCTCACATTAGGTCGGTCCAGCCTCATGTCATACATGCGCCCACATTATTAGTTCGACATCTCCATATACATGACTTGTGAAATGTAGTCATCAACTAATATATGTGCTGGTCATCGACTCTGACTAGGGACATCATTTAGAATAACCATACAAGTAAAGAATCTCACAAACAATTCACATAGTTGCTAATCAATACAAGGTGTCTTTTATGGATATTCAATTAAACAATATATATATATCATGGATACAAAGAAATATGCTCATCTCTATGATTATCTATAGAGCATATTTCTAACAGGTTTTGCCTGTTAGGTTAGGTTAAAGGTGAAGAAGACATACTAAGGGTATTATGTTATCTGCAAACAGCTTTTCCTGTATGGATGACGAAGAATCCTTTCGAAAAAGTAACCCACTACATATGCACGGGATACGTTTCTCGAGCCTGCAATAGCTTTTCACTTTTCTAGATTCCTCAATACACTGTATGTTGCCAAGCATATTTGTGACGGTTTTAACAAGTGCAGCCATAACTAGTTGAGCATACTTAAAAAATGAGTCACCGCTTCATATGTAAAAAAACCCAAGCAGCCCATGAGAAATATGAAACAAATATACCTGGGGTACTACGTACGATGATTCATGACAGGGTGGAAATCCTTGCAGATTCTTGAGTTCATCCTTGTTCGGCAGACACATATTAATGAGATGCGCTATAAGATACAAGCACGAGTTTCAGTATTGCGTGGTCTGTTGAGGTGCAAAAAAAGCCTTGCCATTCTCATTGAGCATTCCAGACATCTATCTGATCATGATCAGACCGACGGTGCAAAGGTTTCCCAGTCCTCTTGTGCAAGGTCCATTTCGTATACATCTGACAGACAGGAACACAAAAGTTGCATAAATTTTGACAGGAAGCAGAAAGGCGGCAAGCAGAGGCCATGTGTGCCATGACAACATTCTTGTACCGCTTGATTAGTTACCTACACTATCTCATCTTGGATCACCGCATGCGTTAACATTATTTGAGATTATGTTTGGTTGCTTGTATGTGTGAACACATGCTGTATGGGTGGATACAAAATAAGACATTTTTATGCTATTAACCTGTATCCACCCATACGCTCAAAATTATTGTATCTGACTGGACAGGGCGGCGCCAGCTTGCGCATAGACGCGTAGCCATCCAATCAGGCTGGTAGACTCTCCGTGCAACCTGTGTCAACACTTTTTCCTCCTGCTCAATCTGTGTCAACCCATGAGAGCATTTAATGATAACAGAAAATTCTCCTCTTCTCCTTTCTCCTCCTGCTCAATCTGTGTCAATACTTGCTCTGGCAGTGTCATACCCAACTCATCTACAGTGAGGCCGTTCAGCTGCATCTACACCTTTTTAGGACATCAAGCTTGATGGCCTGGTTCAAACTTGTTCCCACAAGTGTAGCACAAACCATTTTGCCTCCTATACTCTTTCACCAACCTCTCCTTAGACAACTCAGTTATAGAAACAGATCCTCTACTATCGGATTTGGGCACTAAACTACCAAATCGACCCTGGCTAACTGTCTTGAATGACTTTTGTCGTTGTTTGTCCAAGATACCTTCCTGAATTCGGGCTAACAACGCTGCATGTTCCACAGAAGTTGGCAAATGAGACTTAACTGGTCCTTGGAGCTCTTGCTTCAATCCATTAATAAAATGGGCCACATACAAAGTTTCATCTAGATCATGATTGTGGACAGAAGTTGCATACCGCGCTTCATCAAACGCCTTCTTGTACTCCTCCACCGATCACGACTGCCTAACCTCCAGTAAGGACTGCATAGCCTAACAATACTCCTCCGCGCCAAACTTCAACATCACTGCCTCACAAAACTCCTCCCACGAGCAGGGACCAGACTAAATCTTAAAAATCTAAAAACCACCTGGATGCATTCCCCTCCATGTTTGTAACACCCTGAATTTGGGGGTATAAAATTTCTTCTCTAAATATCTAGCAAATTCAGGTGTTACTTCTTTTCTCACTTCTATAGTTTTTCTTTTCTATTCTCTTTAATAGCATTTTGGGTTAATTATGTGGGAGATGTATTATTTTCTTGAGAATATATAAACCTAGGGTATATGTGAATGTTTGCATCATCCTGAGCCTAGATTATCCATTTTTGTTTGATGCACATGTTTGAAGTATTTGAATTTGAATTGTGGTTGAATTTGATTTGAATTCCATAGAGAAAATAAAAAGAAAAAGCATTTAGAAATTCAGGAAAATAGAAAAAGCCATTTTAGCCCAAGCAGCCCGCTCGGCCCAGCTAGCCGCGCATGCGTCCGCTCTCCCTGATAGGTGGACCCCGCCTGTTAGCGCTAGCCCGCGCCCCCGCGCTCTCACTCCCTCTCACCCTCTGCCCGGTGGGGCCGGTCTGTCAGCACCAGTTTCCTTCTCCCGCGCGCCCGCGCTCTCTCTCTGCCCCGCGGGCCTGACCCGTTAGCGCTGCAAACCGTGCTCTCCGCGCCCTCGCTCTCTCTTGCTGCGCCGTGGGCCCCCTGTCAGCTCCGCCTTCCTCACAAACTGCCATGGACCAGCGCCCACGCACGCCGAGAACTCCAGCCACGTCGCCTGCCCACGCGCCCCAGCTCCCTTTTGAGCACCGCTCGCACCGCTCTCTCCCCAGCCTCATTTCACCAACGCCCACTCTCTCTCGCACTCTGCCGCTGCCGCCAGAGCCCGCCAGAGATCCGCACCCGCTGTGCCAGCCGTCCAAGCCGCCAGGAGCTGCGCCCGGCCTTCCCAAGCACCGTCATGAGGTGAGGAACTCGCTCCTGTGCTCAGTTTCCTTTAATTCTGTAGTAGAATGGCCAATTCGTCCTCGTCGGAGTTTGGCCGCGCCAGCTCATTGCACCCGCGTGGTGTCCGGCCAAATTAGCCTTGCCCTATGCCCTAGTTGTGGCCCATAGCTTTCCCCTTCTTCCGCAAGAAATAGCCTGAGCGTTAGCGCGCCCGATCTCCCCTCCCATGGTCTAGATTCCTTGTAGGAATCACTCGACCCGCCCAGAGCACCCTCTCCACCGTTCTTTCACCTCCGATCCCGTTCTCGCGGCCGAAACCTCACTCGTGAGTTCGCCAGACCCTCACCGCCAATTCCAGCCAACGCCGGTGATCCCAGACCCCTGGAGGCCATCTACTCTATCTCCGGCGACCCCGCCGCCGCAGACGGGAGTGACGCCGGCCAGTGAGCCGTAAGCCCCTGCGCTAGATCCTAACCGTTCATCTTTGATCTACCGGTCTAGATCTCGGGATACTGTTTTGAAAGTCACCTAGAGGGGGGGGAGGGTGAATAGGCGAAACCTGAAATTTATAAACTTAAGCACACACTAAGTCCGAAGAGAGGGGAAAACAAATCAAACAAGAATCAAGGCGAGTAAACACGATGATTTGTTTTACCGAGATTCGGTTCCAAAGAACCTAGTCCCTGTTGAGGAGGTCACAAAGACCGAGTCTATTTCAACCCTTTCCCTCTCTCAAACGGTTACTTAGACCGAGTGAGCCTTCTTCCTTAATCTCACGGGTCATTAAGACCCAGCGAGGACCACCAGACACTTGGTGTCTCTTGCTTCACTTACAAAGCACTTGAGAACAAGAATGGGAAAAGAAAAAGGCCAAGCCAAGCAACAAGAGCAACAAAAGAACACCCTCTCTCTAGTCCCTAATGGAATTGAGTTAATTTGGAGGCTTAGAGAGGATTCAATCTATTTGATGTGTCTTGGAGTGGAGTCTTTTGCTCTTGTATTGAATGAGATGTTTGGAATGCTTGGATGGATATGAATGAGGTGGTTGGGGGTATTTATAGCCCCCAACCACTTCCATAGCCGTTGGTGAAGGCTGTTGGCGATGGGCGCACCAGACAATCTAGTGCGCCACCGGACAGGCACTTTTCCTTGTCCGGTGCGCTGCCACGTCACCCAACCGTTAGGGTTCGGAGCTGGTCGACCGTTGGAGGCTTTGTCTTCTTGCGGCACCAGATAGTCCGATGCCACACCAGACAGTCCGGTGCCCCTCTGACTTTGCTACTCTGACTCTGCCGCGCACTATTCACCGTGGCAGACACTTTTGTAGTCGACCATTGACGCTAGATAACCGTTGCTCCACTGGCTCACTGGACAGTCCAGTGGTACACCGGACAGTCTCGTGAATTATAGCAGAGCGCGCCCTAGAATTCCCGAGAGTGGCTGGTTCAGAGTTGTACGGGCATGGTGCACCGGACACTGTCCGGTAGCACACAGGACAGTCCGGTGCGCCATTTCTAAGCACACTTAAGTCCTTTTGCTCCAATAAAATTGTGTCCCTAACTTGATTTGTTTTTTGGTTTGTGTTGAACCTTATGCACCTATAATACATGAATTCTTGACAAACTAGTTAGTCCATGGGTTTGTGTTGATCATCACCCACCTAAATTAATTATAGGAAATGGTTAAACCAATTTCTCTTTCAATCTCCCCCTTTTTGGTGATTGATGCCAACATAAACCAAAGCAAATATAATGTGCAGAAATGTAACTAGTTTGCATTTATGATGAATGTGCATAGGTTACTTGGAGTTAAACCAATTGAAAGTATCACTAAGAATAAGAGTGAATGGATTGCCTTTCTTTTATTTAACATTTTGGACCACATTTGCACCACTTGTTTTGTTTTTGCAAATCTTTTGGAAATCTATTCAAAAACTTTGTAAGTAGTCAAAGGTATAGAAATATGATTGCAAGAAGCATTTTTTAGATTTGAAATTTCTCCCCCTGTTTCAAATGCTTTTCCTTTGACTATATAAAAGCTCCCCCTGAATGAAATTCTCCCATTAGCTTTCAAGAGGGTTTTGAATTAGATACCAATTTGAAATTCTACTTTCACATATGAGTTGAACATTAGATATCAATTGAAAGTATCCTAATTTGAAATTCTTTCATTCTTACCAATTGAGAAAGTTTCTTCACATACCAATTGAAAATTCATTTTGATCAAGTACGAATTGAAAAACAATTGAAATACTTAATTTTTGGAAAGATACCAATTTGAAAAATATACTAAAATTTGAGCTAAATACTTTCTCCCCCTTTGGCATTAATCGCCAAAAACGGAGAATTTGAGAGCCCTTAGTATTTTCTCCACTTATGGGGCCTAACAATTTCTCCCAAATGGTAAAGTAAATATGAGTGACGAGTCACACCATTGAGAGTTTGTGGAATATCGACAAAGGGTAAATGATACCGTTAGAGTGGAGTGGAAGCGTTGTCTTTGCCAAATACTCCATTTCCCTTTCAATCTAAGACTAATCATAGAGATATACTTGAAAGGACATTAGTCGTAGTCTTGGCACAAGGAGAATAAGAAATATGCATTTGCACCAAATGAAAGAGATATGATCAAAGCTATATAAAAGAGCTATGTGTGCAATGTTTCAATCAAAATTTCGAGAATCAAGTATATTTAGCTCATTCCTAAGCTTGCTAAAGATCTTCTCATCTAGTGGCTTGGTAAAGATATCGGCTAATTGTTTGTGGGTATTAACATAAGCAATTTCGATATCCCCCTTTTGCTGGTGATCTCTCAGAAAGTGATACCAGATGTCTATGTGCTTAGTGCGGCTGTGTTCAACAAGATTATCTGCCATGCGGATTGCACTCTCATTATCACATAGGAGAGGGACTTTGCTCAATTTGTAGCCATAGTCCCCGAGGGTTTGCCTCATCCAAAGTAATTGCGCACAACAATGGCCTGCGGTAATGTACTCGGCTTCGGCGGTGGAAAGAGCTACTGAATTTTGTTCCTTTGAAGCCCATGACACTAGGGATCTTCCCAAGAACTGACAAGTCCCTGATGTGCTCTTTCTATCAGTCTTACATCCAGCCCAATCTGCATCAGAATACCCAATTAGATCAAAGGTAGATCCCTTAGGGTACCAAAGCCCAAACTTAGGAGTGTAAACTAAGTATACCATGATTCTCTTCATGGCCCTAAGGTGAACTTCCTTAGGATATGCCTGAAACCTTGCACACATGCATACAGAAAGCATAATATCCGGTCGAGATGCACATAAATAGAGTAAAGATCCTATCATCGACCGGTATACCTTTTGATCTACAGATTTACCTCCCGTGTCGAGGTCGAGATGCCCATTGGTTCCCATGGGTGTCTTGATAGGTTTGCCATCCTTCATTCCAAACTTCTTAAGTATATCTTGAATGTACTTAGTTTGGCTGATGAAGGTGCCCTCTTGGAGTTGCTTGATTTGAAATCCTAGGAAATACTTCAACTCCCCCATCATCGACATCTCGAATTTCTGTATCATGATCCTACTAAACTCTTCACAAGTTGACTTGTTAGTAGACCTAAATATAATATCATCAACATAAATTTGGCATACAAACAAGTATTTTGCAATAGTCTTAGTAAAGAGAGTAGGATCGACTTTTCTGACTTTGAAGCCATTAGTGATAAGAAAATCTCGCAGGTATTCATACCATGCTCTTGGGGCTTGCTTGAGCCCATAAAGCGCCTTTGAGAGTTTGTAAACATGGTTAGGGTACTCACTATCTTCAAAGCCAGGAGGTTGCTCAACATAGACCTCTCCTTGATAGGTCCATTGAGGAAGGCACTTTTCATGTCCATTTGATAAAGCTTGAAGTCATGGTAAGTATCATAGACAAGTAATATATGAATTGACTCAAGCCTAGCTACGGGTGCATAAGTTTCATCAAAGTCCAAACCTTCGACTTGTGAATAGCCTTTGGCCATAAGTCGGGCTTTGTTCCTTGTCACCACACCATGCTCATCTTGTTTGTTGCGGAATACCCACTTGGCACCTACAATATTTTGGTTAGGACATGGAACTAAATGCCATACCTCATTCCTCGTGAAGTTGTTGAGCTCCTCTTGCATAGCCACCACCCAATCCGGATCTCTTAGTGCATCCTCTACCCTGTATCGTCTTGATCTTCATTTTCATCCTCTTGAGCTTGATCCTCATCTTGAGTGGGTGGAGATGCTTGCATGGAAGATGATGGTTGATCTTGTGCTTGTGGAGGCTATTCGAATTCCTTAGGACACACATCCCCAATGGACATGTTCCTTAGCGCGACACATGGAGCCTCTTCATCATCTAGCTAGGTCATCAAGATCAACTTGCTCCACTTGGGAGCCATTAGTCTCATCAAACACAATGTCACAAGAAACCTCAACTAATCCAGTGGATTTGTTGAAGACTCTATATGCCCTTGTGTTTGAGTCATAACCTAGTAAAAAGCCTTCTACAGCTTTAGGAGCAAATTTAGATTTTCTACCTCTTTTAATAAGAATAAAGCATTTGCTCCCAAAGACTCTAAAATATGAAACATTGGGCTTTTTACTAGTGAGGAGTTCATATGATGTCTTGAGGATTCGGTGAAGGTAGAGCCGGTTGATGGAGTAGCAAGCAGTGTTGATTGCTTCCGCCCAAAACCGTTCTGGTGTCTTGTACTCATCAATCATGGTCCTTGCCATGTTCAGTAGAGTTCTATTCTTTCTCTCCACTATACCATTTTGTTGAGATGTGTAGGGAGAAGAGAACTCATGCTAGCTTGATGCCCTCCTCCTCAAGAAATCCTTCAATTTGAGAATTCTTGAACTCCGTCCCATTGTCGCTTCTTATCTTTTTGATCCTTAATCCAAACTCATTTTGAGCCCGTCTCAAGAATCCTTTTAAGGTATCTTGGGTCTAGGATTTTTCCTGCAAAAAAGAATACCCAAGTGAAGCGAGAATAATCATCAACAATAACTAGACAGTACTTACTCCCGCTGATGCTTATATAAGCTATCGTGCCAAATAGGTCCATGTGGAGTAGCTCAAGTGACCTGTCAGTCGTCATAATGTTCTTGTGTGGATGGTGGTCTCCAACTTGCTTCCCTGCTTGACATGCGCTACAAATCCTGTCTTTCTCAAAACGAACATTTGTTAGTCCTAAAATGTGCTCTCCCTTTAGAAGTTTGTGAAGATTCTTCATTCCAACATGGGCAATTTGCCGATGACAGAGCCAGCCCATATTAGTCTTAGCAATTAAACAAGTGTCTAGTTCAGCTTGATTATCATTAAAATCAACTAAGTATAGCTGACCATCTAGCACTCCCTTAAAAGCTATTGAATCATCACTTCTTCTAAAGACAGTAGCACCAATATCAGTACAAAGACAGTTGTAGCCCATTTTGCATAATTGAGAGACAGAAAGCAAATTGTAGTCTAAAAAATCTACAAAAAAAACATTGGAAATAGAATGGTCAGGAGATATAGCAATTTTACCCAATCCTTTAACCAAACCTTGATTTCCATCCCCGAATGTGATAGCTCGTTGGGGATCTTCATTTTTCTCATAGGAGGAGAACATCCTTTTCTCCCCTGTCATGTGGTTTGTGCACCCGCTATCGATTATCCAACTTGAACCACCGGATGCATAAACCTACAAGACAAATTTAGGCCTTGTTCTTAGGTACTCAAACGGTCTTGGGTCCTTTCACATTAGAAACAAGCACCTTGGGTACCCAAACACAAGTTTGGGAGCTCTTGTGTTTGCCCCCAACATATTTGGCAACTACTTTGCCTGATTTGTTAGTTAAAACATATGAAGCATCAAAAGTCTTAAAGGAAACATTATGTTCATTTGATGCAGCAGAAATTTTCTTTCTAGGCAATTTAACATGAGTGGTATGCCTAGAGCTAGAAGCTTCATTTTTATACATAAATGCATGATGAGAAACAGAATGAGGTTTTCTAGCATGAATTTTCCTAATTTTGTGTTCGGTATAGTTTGCAGGATATAAAATATAACCCTCACTATCCTGAACCATGGGAGCCTTGCCCTTTACAAAGTTAGACAATTTTTTAGGGACATTAAGATTGACATTGCTTTGGTTCCCTTGTTGGAACCCAATGCCATCCTTAATGCCAGGGCGTCTCCCATTACAGAGCATGCTTCTAGCAAATTTAAAATTTTCATTTTCAAGTTCATGCTCGTCAATTTTTGCATCCAATTTAGCTATATGATCATTTTGTTGTTTAATCATGGCAAGTTGATCATCAATAGCTTCAATATTAACATCTCTACATCTAGTACAAATAGCAACATGTTCGACAGTAGATGTAGAGGGTTTGCAAGCATTTAATTCTTCTATCTTAGCATTTAATATGACATTTTCATTTCTAAGACAGGAAATAGAATCATTGCAATCATTCAACTTCACAATCTTAGAAATTAAATTAGCATTCTCAGTTCTAAGACTAGAAATTGAATCATGATAAATGCTAAGCTCCTTAGTTAAGTTTTCACATTTTTCTACTTCCTAAGCATAAGCATTTTTCAACTTAACAATTTTTTTGTTCTATTTAATGAGGAAGTTCTTTTGGCTTTCCAAGAGATCATCCTTTTCATTAATGGATTCTATTAATTCATTTAATTTTTTCTTTTGGTCCATGTTAAGGTTGGCAAAAAGAGCAAGTAAATCATCTTCATTATCGCTAGAGCTACCCTCATCACTAGATGTTGTATATTTAGGGGTGGCTCTAGAGTGTACCTTCTTCTTCTTGCCATCCTTAGCCATGAGACACTTGTGGCCGACATTGAGGAAGAGAAGTCCCTTGTTGATGGCGATGTTGGCAACGTCCTCATCGGAGGAGGAGTCGGTGGAGCTCTCGTCGGATTCCCATTCCCGGCACACATGCGCATCGCCGCCCTTCTTCTTGTAGTATCTCTTCTTTTCTTTCTTCTTCCCTTTCTTGTCTTCGTCCCTGTCACTTTCACTAGAAATTGGATATTTTGCAATAAAATGACCGGACTTACCACACCGGTAGCACACCCTCTTGGAGCGGGACTTGTAGTCCTTCCCCTTCTTTGCTTGAGGATTTGGCGGAAGCTCTTGATGATGAGTGCCATCTCCTCCTTGGAGGCGTCGATTTGAAGCCTACTTGGTGTAGACTCCTTCTTTTCTTCTTCCGTCACTTCGAATGCGATGGGTTGCACCTCAGGTGTGGAGGTGGCGCCTTGCTCCAAGTTGATAATGTGTTTGGGGTCTTTGATCATAAGTTCAAAGCTCACAAACTTGTCAATAACCTCCTTGGAAGACATTAGTTTATATCTAGGATCCCCACATATTAATTGAACTTGAGTAGGATTACAAAATACGAGGGATCTAAGAATAACCTTGACCATCTCATGGTCATCCCATTTGGTGCTCCCGAGGTTGCGCACTTAGTTGACCATCGTCTTGAGCCGGTTGTACATTGCTTGCGGCTCTTCCCTTTGTTGAGGACGAATCGACCGAGTTCACCCTCGATCGTCTCACGCTTGGTGATCTTGGTCACCTCGTCCCCTTCGTGCGCGGTTTTGAGGACGTCCCAAATTTCTTTGGTGCTCTTTAATCCTTGCACCTTGTTATACTCCTCTCGACACAAGGAGGCTTGGGAGTTAAAGTGCCTAATTTGGAAGGCCTCGTCCGATTCGTAGTCCTTGTCCCCCACCTTTGGTGCCTGCGCTCCAAACTCAACAATATCCCAAATGCTTTCATGGAGTGAGGTTAGATGGTGCCTCATTTTATCACTCCACATACAATAATCTTCACCATCGAAATATGATGGTTTGCCTAGGGGTACGGAAAGTAATGAAGCGCACTTTGAAATACGAGGATGGCGTAGGGGCATCTTAGTATACTTCTTTCGCTCATGGCGCTTAGAAGTAGTGGATGAGTCGGAGCTTGATGTGGAGGGTGACGAAGAGTCGGACTCGTAGTAGACCACCTTCTTCATCTTCTTCTTCTTGTCACCTCTCCGATGTGACTTGATGGAGGAAGAGGATTCCTCCTTGTGTTTGTTGCTGGACTCCCTTGAGAGATTCCTCCCCGAGCTTGTGGCCTTTTCGTCGGTCATGATCTCCCTCTTGGCGTGATCTCTAGACATCACTTCGAGTTGGTTAGGCTCTCAATGAAGCACTGGCTCTGATACCAATTGAAAGTCTCCTAGAGGGGGGTGAATAGGTGAAACCTGAAATTTATAAACTTAAGCACACACTAAGGTCGGGGGTTAGCGTTAGAATTAAATTCAAGTCCAAAGAGAGGGGAAAACAAAGCAAACAAGAATCAAGGCGAGCGATCACAATGATTTGTTTTACTGAGGTTCGGTTCCAAAGAACCTAGTCCCCGTTGAGGAGGTCACAAAGACTGGGTCTATTTCAACCCTTTCCCTCTCTCAAACGATCACTTAGACTGAGTGAGCTTTCTTCCTTAATCTCACGGGTCACTAAGACCCCGCAAGGTCCACCACACACTTTGTGTCTCTTGCTTCGCTTACAAAGCACTTGAGAATAAGAATGGGAAAAGAAAAAGGCCAAGCCAAGGAACAAGAGCAACAAAAGAACACAAGAACACCCTCTCTTAAGTCTCTAATGGAATTGAGTTAATTTGGAGGCTTAAAGAGGATTCAATCTATTTGATGTGTCTTAGAGTGGAGTCTTTTGCTCTTGTATTGAATGAGATGTTTGGAATGCTTGGATGGATATGAATGAGGTGGTTGGGGGTATTTATAGCCCCCAACCACTTCCATAGCCGTTGGTGAAGGCTGCTGGTGATGGGCGCACGGGACAGTCTAGTGCACCACCGGACAGGCACTGTTCCTTGTCCGGTGCGCCGCCACATCACCCAATCGTTAGGGTTCGGAGCTGGTCGACTGTTGGAGGCTTTGTCTTCTTGCGGCACCGGACAGTTCAGTGCCACACTGGATAGTCCGGTGCCCCTCTGACTTTCCTACTCTGACTCTGCCATGCACTATTCACCGTGGCAGGCGCTTTTGTAGTCGACCGTTGACGCTGGATAGTCGTTGCTCCGCTGGCTCACCGGAAAGTCCGGTGGTACACTGGAAAGTTTGGTGAATTATAGCAGAGCGCGCCCTGGAATTCACGAGAGTGGCTGGTTTGGAGTTGTACGGGCATGGTGCACCGGACACTGTCCGGTGGCACACCGGAGAGTCCTGTGCGCCATTTCTCAGCACACTCAAGTCCTTTTGCTCCAATAAAATTGTGTCCCTAACTTGATTTCTTTCTTGGTTTGTGTTGAACCTTATGCACCTTTTATACATGAATTCTAGACAAACTAGTTAGTCCATGGGTTTGTGTTGATTATCACCCACCAAAATTAATTTTAGGAAATGGTTAACCCAATTTCCCTTTCACGTTTCGCACGAGCGTGCCCTGCCCCTAGGCCCCATCGGTCAGTCGCCTGCGCCCCTTGCGCTAGGCCCAACTAGTCATTCCCTTCCCCTTCCCCATCACTAACTCCCGTGACCCGCCTATCAGCGCTCAGCCGCGTGCCCACGCGCGCGCTCGCGCTCAGATCTAATCTTAACCGTTGATTTGTGATCGAGCGACCAAGATCACCCGATACCCGTTCGTTTGGAAAACTTGTTAAAAGCCCCCTCAGCGTTTTGGAAATCATCCCACCATCCCTGTGTTTGGTGCAGAACCCTGGGATCTTGCAGAAAGAACCCCGGACTTTAATTTTATGACATAAATAGGCCTAACTTTGTATTTTGAATTCCAAAACTTGTATATTTCATATCTTTTGCATATTAACTCCAAATTGGGTGGTTCAAATTGCAAAATGTTCATAAAACTATTCTCTACCTGTTTAAATTATTATATTTCACTGTCTGCATGTATTAACTTTATGTCTAGGCTATAGGTTAATTTAAAGTGATGGAGTATTTATCAAAAGGAAAATGAAAAGGAAAACACTAATGATAATTAAGTGATGAACTTTGTGAAAGTGATCTCATGTAATTTATGACCCAATCTCTGGAATAACTTTAGTAGGTAACTAATTCATTAAGATAAATGAAGTTTAGTAATATAATCCACTGAGATAGGCAGTACTTGGAGAACTAAAAACCCCTAGGTGTATTAGTCCACCTTAGAACCTAGACTTCTCTATTGTGTTTATACTTTTCTTTTGAACTTGTGTTCACTTAATTGTGCATGTTTGGTGTACTGTTTCTTTGTCACTTTCCAAATGTGTTGAATGAATGATTGCTTTGCGTAGACAACGAGCAGTTCGAGGTTTCCGAGTGTGTTGCAGGAGACTTCCCTGAGCTGAAACTTGGTGAAGGCAAGTGTCCTCTGACCCATTATGTCCTACTTACTTTCTAATTCACTGTCCCACATTAATTAATTGAAACCTAAGGATCGACTAGCTTTCTATTTACCTTGTCCTTGATTACCTTTTGGGTTATTATGGTTAGCTTTATGCTATTGCTTTACTTTAATCAATGAACATGATGAGAACATTTATGATAGGATGATGTTATCTTGATTATGATGACGAACTTGGGATACTTTAGGGGACTCAGGTTGTTTCCTAAGTACATCTCCGTAAGGACCTATTCGTTGAGGGACCACCTGGGATAATAGTACAACCATGAGGGTGGAATGAGAAACCCTTAGCTAATTAATTAGATGAACTTGGGGTGTAGTTGGCTTTGCCGAAGGGCCATCAATGGGGGTCGGGGCATAGTGCTTGCTCTGCTAAGGGTGGGCGCCGAGGTTCATTTGATTTGGTTTTGTTAGTCACCCAACATAGGGAGGAGTACTGTGTTTGTATGATTGGCGAAGCCTAACGAGCAACTACACACTAGGGGAATCTTTATGAAGGCTACGTAGTGAATCCCTAGCCATTCACCTCAGTAGTGAAGAGCGGGTCGGTACAACCCAGGCTGGGAAGACATCACGACTCATGGGTAAAGTGTGCATCCTCTGTAGAGTGTTAGAAACTGGTATATCAGTCGTGCTCACGGTTAAGAGCAGCCTTGGGATCCTCTTTGAATAGAATAACTTTGGATACTTTTATGATGATGGTAACTAGTGATGATTATGACTATGGTTTCTAGTATTTCCTCTTGGAGGGAGTACTTTTGGGTAATAACTTGAGTTTATTACTAAAACTTAGCTTTTCTACTAGTAATAAATACCAGACCAACTAAAAGCAACTGCTTTAACCTTAACCCCACATACAGCTAGTCCACCTTAACCAAACGGGACATTTGCTGAGTACGTTGATGTGTACTCACCCTTGCTTTTAAAAGCCCCCAACCCTAGGTTGTCCCCATTGCAATCAGTGCTCAGGTGAAGATGAAGGCAACATGGAGGACTTCTAGGAGTTTTAGGACTTCGATGAGTTCTAGTCGTGTTTAGTGGCAAACCCCCAGTCAGCTACCTGTGAAGGCCTTATCTTCTATGTTTCTATCCACACTTTGATTACGTTAATGACTATGTTAAATTAATGACTCTATGGATGTCTTGGACATCTTGATGTAATAAAGTACTATTTCCGCTATTATTTTGAGCTATGTGTGATGATTTCCAACTATGTAATCATTGTGTACGTGAGTTTTTGATCCTGGCACGTACATGGTTCGCATTCGGTTTGCCTTCCAAAACCGGGTGTGACTGTAACACCCGGTTTTAAGGAACAAAGCCGGGTGCATCTCATACATGCGCCAAGAAGACAACATATATAATAACAGAGTGTATAGAGATAAATGTCACAATAACATCAGAGTATTTATTACATAGCGGGAGACTTATTACAAAATAAAAGAATAAATATAAAACAAACTAAGGATCGTCGGCGCCAATGTCAACTGAGAAACGCCACCTAGATCAAGTCGAATGCCTCAGTGTTAGGCGGCTCCTCTTCGACCACCTGTTTTTCTCCTGTGGGGGGGTGTGAGACAGCAAGAGTGAGCTCACATACGTTCATAGCTCAACAAGTCGTGGGGAATAATGTGGCATGAACTCACCAAAGGTGGGAGTTCATGTAGTGTAAGGCTGATCAATGAAATAAAGGCTGAAGCTGAGCATTGCTTTTATAAGTTGGTCAAAGTTTTATTAGCAATTACTAAGTGTAAGTAAATACCAAACCTTAATAGTAATAAAGAAAAGTAATAGCAAAATAATCCCAAATGTGATGCAAATGTCAAATTAAATTTAAGTTCCATAATTAATCATGTGAGGGTCCGAGCCGCTCTTGACCGTGAGCACGGCTAGTATACTAGTTTTACACTCTGCAGAGGTTGCGCATCTTTACCCACAAGTCATGTTACCCATCTGCCAAGAGACAGCCAATCCCATACACCTCTACCGAGGAGGCGAGGCAGGGTAACACTACGAGGCCTTTACAATGTTCCACTAGCTTCAGAAATCCCGTTACAGTTTATAGGAAGCTCCAGTGCAGGAATCCCTCGCCTGACCGCCATCACAGCAAAATCAACCCAAGGACCTCCCTACACTGACCACTCCCCTACTGCCCTTGCCCCTTTCGGGTAAGGAAGACCTCCACTAGCTTTCCTAGTTAATCAGCCAAGGGCGTCCCATTAAACCCTTGTGGTAGCACTGTTTTCCCGGGTGGTCGCTCCATGTTCCCATTAATTTAATGATCTTAACATGAACAGTAATAATAACAAGATAATAACAGAATAATCATGAATGTTGTATCTCCATACCCAATCCACATAAAGCAATAGCAGGTACTACCCAAAAATATTTCAGGGGTGAACAAGGTATAAAGATGACCAAAACTGGGTAACATAAAGGATCCCATCAAAATTAACCTATGCAGATCATTAAAATTAATAAGAACATGGCTGGGAAAAGTAAGTGATCAAGGGCACAACTTGCCTTCAATGAGCTCCTGCTCAGCTACTTCTACTTGCTGAACCTCAGAATCCACAGTGGCTTGCTCGTCTACTCGCATCAACACAATACATACATAGTATAGCATAAATTAACATCACATCAAACATGTAAATAAAATATACAGTAAAAATCTACACATTAAAATGAGATCATAGGAACTGGATTCATTAAATTTGGAGTTATAGATTTCAAGTTATGAATTTCCTAAGGTTAAATGTGATTAAAATAGGATTAAATGATAATTTAATTTTCTTACTGCTTTCATGTCAAAACAGAGACACTAAGTGATGGAGAATAAAATTACAAAATTTTAGGAACTGGAATGGACCAATTTGGAGCTCATATGCATTTTCTATGAATTATACAAATTCTGGCATTTAATTAATACTAAAAATCCATTTTTAAATTCATTTCTCTGGTTTTATTTGTTCTCTGGACTAGGCGTCAATTTTCAGAAAGTCCAGGGGCCCTGGCGCAACAATAACCCAGACTCATAACACTGCAGAGGTGGACAGCGGGTTGGTTTTAACTAAATCGAGGGGCCTTTGTGTTAATCTACGCCCGCGAAGGGGTATCGAGCGTTTCTGACCGCCCGATCTGAAATCAGGGGCACGGATTAGATATCCACACCCGCGAACCGGTATACGATTGTAGCCATTAGATCACAGATCCGTGGCCAGTATTTTACGAATCCCGATCAAAGCACGAGCGTTCGATTCAAAATAGACGTACCCGATCCACCCCGTGAACCGGTACGCCCCTGTTCTAATCACAGCCGTCCATTGGCCATCTAACGGCCGAACGGTACCCCCATCTCCTCCTACCACGCGATGGCGGCGCCGTCGCTCCTACGGCCGAGAAGTCCGGCGAGCATGCAATCCGGCCTCCCCACTACTCCAAGTCCAAAATTAACCGGCGCTAGACCCCGAGGATAACCTGGCGAGTGAGGTGAAGGGCGGATTACCTCGATTGGGTTATGAGGAGCAGCTGGCCACGACACGAAGCGGGTTGGTGGAGGCGCTATCGCAGCGACGAGGATTTCCGGTGCCGTGGTGCCTCCACCCGCCACCCGAAGCCCCGCGCGTGTTCGTGGAGGGTTTCCGAGGATTCGAAGCCCCACACCGTTGTTCGGCGATGAGCACATGCGTGGTTCAACGATGGCGGCGATTGAATGGTCGGATGGTGGCGATTTGGTCACGGGGCTCGCGCAAGGAGGATGGGTGAGGGAAGGAGGGAGCAGGGGAGTGCTCCTACTTATCCACCGTGGACTCGGCTCGAGCTGGCCGGAGGTTGCGCAACAACACCGGGATTCCCAGCGCTCGCTCCACCATGGCCGGGTTCTGTTGAGGCGAACGCGCGGAGCGGACTGGGCGAATGACACGGCGGACCCACGGTTCAGAGCAGTGTAGACACGGCGCGTGCACAACTTGGTATGGCTGACCCGCTGGCCCCGCGCGGTAGAGGGCATCGAACGCGCGCGTGCGTGGAGAAGGCGGGTGGTTGCGCGCTTGAGCGGATGACAAGGCGGGCCCGGATGTCAGCGTGTGCGGTGGGGGGTTTGGGCTAGCGCGAGGTGGGCCGAAATGGATGAAGCCAGCCCAATCAAGGTTTTAATCTTTTTCTTTTTATTTTATTTCCTTTCCCTTTTCAAATTCAATTTGAATTCCAATTTTAAGTTCAAAGTGTGTGGTGAATTCATCTTCACATTTTTTTTGTTCAACTACACATAGTATGGTAACTATTTATTTATGTATAATTTTTATTTTGTTTTGTATAGTATTTCCCTCTTTCTATGCTATTTCCAAGTTCCCCAATTTGCACTTTTGGGGTTAAATCCAAATTCTCAACTCGTTACTATCTTATTTTTATTCATATTATTATTGTTTTAAATGCACAAACAAAAATCCAATATGATGCATTTTCTCTTTATTTTAATATCATTGGTTTTAAATAAATCAATCTCAATTATATGTGTTCTCTTTTTATGATGCAAATAGGGCACATGACATGAGGAGACCTCTCCATATTCTTTGTTTACAAAATCGAGTATTACAAATCCTACCCCCCTTAAAAATAATCTCATCCTCGAGATTTAAGAAGATCTAGGGAAAAGGTGGGGAAAATCTATGCGAAGCTCTTCTTCTCTTTCCCAAGTTGCTTCATCTTCACCGTGGTGGCTCCATTTCACTTTGCACATCTTTATTACCTTATTCCTTGTAACTCGAGTCAATGTATCAAGAATCCTGATGGGGTACTCAGCGTAAGTCAAATCCTCTTGAACACTAAGGTCCTCCATTGGTAGTTGCTCCTCAGGTACCCTGAGACATTTCTTCAGCTGAGATACATGAAATACATCATGAACCTCCGCGAGATTATCCGGTAACTCCAATTGATATGCAACCTCTCCCACTCGCTTTAAGATTAAGAAGGGTCCAATAAAGCGAGGGGACAACTTTCCTTTGACTTTGAATCTTCTCATACCCCTGAGTGGTGACACCTTCAAATAGACATAATCTCCCTCCTTAAACTCAAGCAGTCTTCTTCGGGTATCAGCATAGCTCTTCTGCCTTGACTGTGCAGTTCTCAAATTCTCCCTTATTTGTTGGACTTGCTCCTCAGCCTCTTGTATAATCTCTGGTCCAAATAATTGCCTTTCACCAGTTTGATCCCAATACAGTGGAGTCCTGCACTTTCTGCCATATAAGGCCTCAAACGGTGACATCTTCAAACTGGCCTGATAGCTATTATTATATGAGAACTCTGCATACGGTAGACTCTTATCCCAACTACCACCATGTTTAAGAGCACAAGCTCTTAACATATCTTCCAGCACTTGGTTGATCCTCTCAGTCTGCCCATCAGTCTGTGGATGGTAAGCCGAACTAAAATTTAATCTTGTATCCAAGGACTCGTGCAACTTCTTCCAATATCGAGAGGTAAACTATGATCCCCGGTCTGACACAATCTTCTTTGGCACACCATGTAGGCATACAATCCGTGCCATGTACAATTCTACCAACTTGGCTCCTGAATATGTGGTCTTCACTGGAATAAAGTGGGCTACCTTAGTTAGCCTGTCCACAATCACCCATATAGAATCATACCCAGCTGACGTGCGGGGTAATCCAACAATGAAGTCCATGCCAATCTCTTCCCATTTCCACTCAGGTATCTTCAGTGGATGCAGTAGTCCGGCTGGCCTCTGGTGTTCAGCTTTAACTCTTTGGCACACATCGCACATAGCCACATGTGCAGCCACATCTCTCTTTAGTCCATACCACCAATACTTTTGCTTCAAATCCTGATACATCTTGGTACTTCCAGGGTGGATAGAATAAACTGAGTCATGTGCCTCCTTCAATATGGTTTCCCGAAGACTATCAATATCGGGAACACAGATCCGATTCTTGAACCATCATTGTGCCTTGCTCATCCTCTGTGAATTCCGGGCCTCTACCCTCTGTTATCAGATCCTTTATCTCCTGGATTTTAGCATCACCAACCTGACCTTTACGAATTTCTTGCTCCAAGGTAGGTTCCAATTCAATAGTAACTCCTTCTGTAAGTGTAACAATTCCCAGGTTGAGCCTCTCAAAATCTTTTGCTAATTCATCAGGTAGCTGGACAACGAAAGCGGAGTGAACATGCTCCTTCCGACTCAAGGCATCTGCAACCAAATTTGCCTTGCCTGGGTGATAGTGAATTTCCAAATCATAATCCTTAATGAGCTCCAACCAACGGCGTTGCCTAAGGTTGAGATCCTTCTGAGTGAATATGTACTTCAAGCTCTTATGATCCGTGTATACTTGGCACTTAGTTCCCATAATGTAGTGTCTCCAAATCTTAAGTGCATCCACAACTGCTGCCAGCTCCATGTCATGAGTGGGGTAGTTCAATTCATGTTTCCGCAACTGACGAGATGCATAGGCAATCACATATCCTTCTTGCATGAGCACACATCCCAATCCTTGGCCACATGCATCATAATAAATGTCAAATCCCTTCTGTAGATCTGGCATAATCAACACTGGTGGCAACATCAATCTCTCCTTCAATTGATCAAAGCTCTCTTGGCATTTCTCATCCCACTTGAATTCTCTTCCTTTCTCCAAAAGCGAGGTCATAGGCTTGGCAATCTTAGAGAACCCTTCAATAAATCTCCGATAATATCCTACGAGTCCCAAGAAACTCCAAATCTCCGTAACTGTAGTGGGCACTCTCCACTCCATTATCTCCTTCACTTTAGCAGGATCCACTGCTATTCCTCCATTAGAAATAATATGACCAAGGAATGGCACCTTGTCAATCCAAAACTCACACTTGCTGGACTTAGCATAGAGTTGATTATCTCACAGCTTCTGTAGCACCAACCTTAGATGTTGTTCATGATCACTTTCATTCTTAGAATAGATCAGAATATCGTCGATGAACACCACGACGAATCTGTTCAAATACTCCATAAACACCTTGTTCATCAAATTCATGAAATAAGCCGGTGCATTGGTTAATCCAAATGACATAACAGTAAACTCATATAATCCATATCGGGTTGAGAAAGCCGTCTTAGTAATATCTGATGGTCTAATCTTCATCTGATGGTATCCCGATCGGAGATCAATCTTCGAGAATACCCTGGCTCCTCTCATCTGATCAAACAAATCCTCAATACGGGGTAATGGATACTTGTTCTTCACAATGACATCATTAAGTGATCTATAGTCCACACACATCCGTTGCGATCCATCCTTCTTTTGTACAAATAACACCGGTGCTCCCCAAGGTGAGGAACTCGGATGAATGTACCCCGCTTCTTGTAACTCATTTAACTGCTACTTAAGCTCCTTCAGTTCTTCTACCGCCATCCTGTATGGTCGCTTAGAAATAGGGGCAGTTCCAGGTAACAGATCAATCACAAACTCAACTTCCCTATCTGGTGGCATCCCTGGTAACTCCTCTGGAAAGACATCTGGAAAATCTCTAACCACCCAGATGTTATCACCAACGAACTCCTCAGGTATAAAGAACATTGCACGCATGGATGAGGAGGTTACTGCAATATTAACTTGAAATGTTTCTCCTTTAGGACTAGTGAGCTCTATAGTACCTCTACCACATGCTATAATGGCCTTTGCCTTCCTTAACCATGACATACCAAGAATTAGATCTATACTGCTGGCATCTAATATTATAGCAGTAGCTCCAAATTCTCTTCCCAGAATTGATAATGTCAATCTACGTGTCATTTGATTCGCCTCAATAGGCCCTTTAGGTGTGATTACTATCATTGGTTTTCTCATATTTAGCAGGGGTATCTCATTAGTGTTGGCATATCGAGCAGACATGAATGAATGTGTAGCACCAGAATCAAATAATATTGTTGCAGGAAGGGCATTAATGTAAAACATACCGAGTACGATGTCAGCACCATCAGGACTATCATCAACGCTGACTTGATTCACCCTAGCTATAGAATATCCCTTGCCAGGAGTCTGTTGCTTGTTCTTAGCTGGTGTACCAGAATTCCCCATCAGGCAAGCATTAGCATAGTGTCCAATCTGACTGCACTTGAAGCATGTAGGGCCAGTCTTCTGTCCTGTAGACCTCGTCGGGGTGCCAGTGGGAGTAGCCTGACGAGTAGTGGGTGTACGTGGAGACCTCTGTGGAGCATACTAAACTGGGCGTGGTCCTCCTGGACGAGTCGGTGTACCCTGTGGTGAAACGTAGCGGGGACGAACACTGCTGCTACCCTGTCCTTGCGAGATAGCCTTCCTCTTCAAATCACCCAGTTGAACACGCTTGTGTTCAATAGCAAGAGCCTTATCCAATAGCCTCTGAAATGATGGAAAGGTGTGTGCAACCAGTGCATACTGCAAGGGTCCATTAAGTCCTTCAATAAAGTGCTCCTGCTTCCATTCATCCTCAGCAACTTCCTCCAGAGCATATCTCGATAGCTGAATGAATTTGTCTCTGTACTCGCTGACCGACATGTTGCCTTGCTTCAATGACAGAAACTCCTTCTTCTTGATCTTTATCATCCCAGCTGGAATATGGTAGTTCCTGAACTGTGTACTGAACTCTGCCCAAGTATTAGTATCAGTAGCATCATGGGCAGTAGTATAAGAATCCCACCAGTCAGCAGCAGGACCTGTCAGACGACCTGAGGCATAAAGAACTTTCTCCCGGTCTGAGCATTGGGCAATGTTGAGCATCTTCTCAATTGACTTCAACCAATCATCTGCATCAAGTGGATCCGGCGAACTGGCGAAGGTCGGTGGCTTATGACTCATAAACTCCCGGTGCTTATCACGAGGTGGAACTGGTGGTGGTGGTGGAGGCAATGGCACTTGTTGATGTTGCTACTGTTGTTGAAGTTGTTGTTGCAGCTACTGTTGTTGCGCCCTTCTCTCCTGGCATATCTCCTCTCTCTCCTGGCGCAACTCCTGGCGTATATCTTCTCTTTCCTGACGCATCTCCTGGCGTTCTTGCTGCATCTGAGCACACATATCAGCCATAGTGTCCGCCATTTGCCGCATCATCGCCATCTGTGCTGCAATCAGTGGATCAACTCCGCCTGGTGGAGGATTAGGAGGATTCATCCCTGCTGGCTATGGCTGAGGTTGTCTATATATCCTTCGAGTGTGTCGATTAGGAGGCAAATCAATTCCACCACCCCGCCTGGTATTTACCATCTGAGTTAGATACATAAGGTAAGAGAATAGCAGACAAGGCAGTAATTACGAATCATGTTACTTTGGGGGATTTATTAGCTAAGCAGTTTAATGTTTTACCTACCATAGCTAATTTATTACCTTATGCTGGCACATGCTAAGATGTCCATGTATAATATCTCAATCAATCAAAGAAGCAAATCAGACATTGATCATCAGAACAATCAAACAACATTTTTAATAGAGAAAATAATTTTATTTTTTTTTGTCTTAGGTCTCCTATCTCTTAAAAATATCATAGGGTAGGGATTCCAAGGTGTGAAATCCATCTTGTCTCAGAGTAGAAAAGGTAAGAATGATCAGAGTAGAACATTAGAAGGTGAGAAAGGATCAAGATAAGTATAGAGAGATTCAGAGTAAGGTAAGTATAGAATGAATCAGAATGAGATAAGTAGGTAAGGGTTGTCCATTTCTATCTAGGTTTCGTCCTACAGTCAACATTTCCTCTGATACCACTTCTGTAACACCCGGTTTTAAGGAACAAAGCCGGGTGCATCTCATACATGCGCCAAGAAGACAACATATATAATAACAGAGTGTATAGAGATAAATGTCACAATAACATCAGAGTATTTATTACATAGCGGGAGACTTATTACAAAATAAAAGAATAAATATAAAACGAACTAAGGATCGTCGGCGCTAATGTCAACTGAGAAACGCCACCTAGATCAAGTCGAATGCCTCAGTGTTAGGCGGCTCATCTTCTACCACCTGTTCTTCTCCTGTGGGGGGGGTGTGAGACAGTAAGAGTGAGCTCACATACGTTCATAGCTCAACAAGTCGTGGAGAATAATGTGGCATGAACTCACCAAAGGTGGGAGTTCATGTAGTGTAAGGCTGATCAATGAAATAAAGGCTGAAGCTGAGCATTGCTTTTATAAGTTGGTCAAAGTTTTATTAGCAATTACTAAGTGTAAGTAAATACCAAACCTTAATAGTAATAAAGAAAAGTAATAGCAAAATAATCCCAAATGCGATGCAAATGTCAAATTAAATTTAAGTTCCATAATTAATCATGTGAGGGTCCGAGCCGCTCTTGACCGTGAGCACGGCTAGTATACTAGTTTTACACTCTGCAGAGGTTGCACATCTTTACCCACAAGTCATGTTACCCATCTGCCAAGAGACGGCCAATCCCATACACCTCTACCGAGGAGGCGAGGCAGGGTAACACTACGAGGCCTTTACAAAGTTCCACTAGCTTCAGAAATCCCGCTACAGTTTATAGGAAGCTCCAGTGCAGGAATCCCTCGCCTGACCACCATCGCAGCAAAATCAACCCAAGGACCTCCCTACACTGACCACTCCCCTACTGCCCTTGCCCCTTTCGGGTAAGGAAGACCTCCACTAGCTTTCCTAGTTAATCAGCCAAGGGCGTCCCATTAAACCCTTATGGTAGCACTGTTTTCCCGGGTGGTCGCTCCATGTTCCCATTAATTTAATGATCTTAACATGAACAGTAATAATAACAAGATAATAACAGAATAATCATGAATGTTGTATCTCCATACCCAATCCAAATAAAGCAATAGCAGGTACTACCCAAAAATATTTCAGGGGTGAACAAGGTATAAAGATGACCAAAACTGGGTAACATAAAGGATCCCATCAAAATTAACCTATGCAAATCATTAAAATTAATAAGAACATGGCTGGGAAAAGTAAGTGATCAAGGGCACAACTTGCCTTCAATGAGCTCCTGCTCAGCTACTTCTACTTGCTGAACCTCAGAATCCATAGTGGCTTGCTCGTCTACTCGAATCAACACAATACATACATAGTATAGCATAAATTAACATCACATCAAACATGTAAATAAAATATACAGTAAAAAATCTACACATTAAAATGAGATCATAGGAACTGGATTCATTAAATTTGGAGTTATAGATTTCAAGTTATGAATTTCCTAAGGTTAAATGTGATTAAAATAGGATTAAATGATAAGTTAATTTTCTTACTGCTTTCATGTCAAAACAGAGACACTAAGTGATGGAGAATAAAATTACAAAATTTTAGGAACTGGAATGGACCAATTTGGAGCTCATATGCATTTTCTATGAATTATACAAATTCTGGCATTTAATTAATGCTAAAAATCCATTTTTAAATTCATTTCTCTGGTTTTATTTGTTCTCTGGAATAGGCGTCAATTTTCAGAAAGTCCAGGGGCCCTGGCGCAACAATAACCCAGACTCATAACACTGCAGAGGTGGACGGCGGGTTGGTTTTAACTAAATCGAGGGGCCTTTGTGTTAATCTACGCCCGCGAAGGGGTATCGAGCGTTTCTGACCACCCGATCTGAAATCAGGGGCACGGATTAGATCTCCACACCCGCGAACCGGTATACGATTGTAACCGTTAGATCACAGATCCGTGGCCAGTATTTTACGAATTCCCGATCAAAGCACGAGCATTCGATTCAAAATAGACGTACCCGATCCACCCCGTGAACCGGTACGCCCCTGTTCTAATCGCAGCCGTCCATTGGCCATCTAACGGCCGAACGGTACCCCCATCTCCTCGTACCCCGCGACGGCGGCGCCGCCGCTCCTACGGCTGAAAAGTCCGACGAGCATGCAATCCGGCCTCCCCACTACTCCAAGTCCAAAATTAACCGGCGCTAGACCCCGAGGATAACCTGGCGAGTGAGGTGAAGGGAGGATTACCTCGGTTGGGTTACGAGGAGCAGCTAGCCACGACACGAAGCGGGTTGGCGGAGGCGCTGTCGCAGCGACGAGGAATTCCGGTGCCGTGGTGCCTCCACGCGCCACCCGAAGCCCCGCGCGTGTTCATGGAGGGTTTCCGAGGATTCGAAGCCCCACACCGTGGTCCGGCGATGAGCATAGGCATGGTTCAACGATGGCGGCGATGGAATGGTCGGATGGTGGCGATTTGGTCACGGGGCTCGCGCAAGGAGGATGGGTGAGGGAAGGAGGGAGTAGGGGAGTGCTCCTACTTATCCACCGTGGACTCGGCTCGAGCTGGCCGGAGGTCGCGCAACAACACCGGAATTCCCGACGCTCGCTCCGCCATGGCCGGGTTCTGTTGAGGCGAACGCGTGCAGCGGACTGGGCGAATGACACGGCGGACCCACAGTTCAGAGCAGTGTAGACACGGCGCGCGCACAACTTGGTATGGCTGACCCGCTGGCCCCGTGCGGCAGAGGGCATCGAACGCGCGCGCGCGTGGAGAAGGCGGGTGGCTGCGCGCCTGAGCGGATGACAAGGCGGGCCCGGATGTCAGCGCGTGCGGTGGGGGGTTTGGGCTAGCGCGAGGTGGGCCGAAATGGATGAAGCCAGCCCAATCAAGGTTTTAATCTTTTTCTTTTTATTTTCTTTCCTTTCCCTTTTCAAATTCAATTTGAATTCCAATTTTAAGTTCAAAGTGTGTGGTGAATTCATCTTCACATTTTTTTGTTCAACTACACATAGTATGGTAACTATTTATTTATGTATAATTTTTATTTTGTTTTGTATAATATTTCCCTCTTTCTATGCTATTTCCAAGTTCCCCAATTTGCACTTTTGGGGTTAAATCCAAATTCTCAACTCGTTACTATCTTATTTTTATTCATATTATTATTGTTTTAAATGCACAAACAAAAATCCAATATGATGCATTTTCTCTTTATTTTAATATCATTGGTTTTAAATAAATCAATCTCAATTATATGTGTTCTCTTTTTATGATGCAAATAGGGCACATGACATAAGGAGACCTCTCCATATTCTTTGTTTACAAAATCGAGTATTACAGTGACATAAGTAGTATCAAAGCCTTGCTGACTATAGGACCGCTAACCTAGACAAGAATGGTCGCTTTAAGGACTATAGACCCTTACCCTCATCTTGATCCTTGGTATTGTTTCAAAAGTTGGTCATCTCGACCAATTCTATGTTATGTCACTATTTATATACTCACCTTACAAATTTTTTTTTATCTTACTCTGCTTTTGGTTTATTTGCTGGTCATATAGTTCTATTCTCTCTTGTGCTTACTGTAACACCCCTGGTGTTACTAGCACTAAAACTTGAGCATGACATCATATGCATTGACATTTCATTTTGTTGTTACACCTAGATTGCATCCACTAGGTAAAATTTTAAAACAAGTTGTGATGTGGTGACTTGAGGTGTGCTTAACCCTAGGGTAGGGTACTTAACCCTAGGATTAGGGCATGTGGATGACAGTAAGCCAAATTGAGTGAAATCTCAAAAGTCATTGGAAGTACTCAAAAGAGATTAAGAATGATGAATTTGAATGGCACAAAAACCCTAGAGTGCTCAAAAACCTTAGAAGAAACCCTAGAAAACCCTAACTTGTACCCTAGGGGTGAATTCAAATTCTATACACTTTTGGACCAAAATGCAAATATCGAGGTGATAAAACATCAAAAACTAAGTAACTTTTACATTGGAGGATTTTCAAGTAGTGTGGAGAAATTTGGACTTTATTGCAAAAAGACCCAAGAACCCCTAAGTGGCTAACTCTAAATTTTAGTGGAATTGGGTCACCTTTGGAGCTTTGTATCTCTTGATTCATGAAGATTTTGCTCTAAGTCGGTACATCAATTTTGTAGTGCTATGATAGGAGTACAACTTTGATTAAGTGACTAAGTACTAGTGCTGTACAAAAATTGGAGTTAGATGGACTTGAAGCATGGCTATCACGCAGTCCTAAGGTTGAATTCTGATTGTCAGTGACCTGAGCTGAACTTGGAGATCGAATTTGAGCTAGATCCAGTGATTATTTGAGTATGTCACTATAGCAAAATCGAAGTTGGACTATAGACCAACAACTTTGTTACAGATGGAGTAACAAGTTGCCATATAAAAATTGGAGATCAAGGTGATAGTCGCCTAGAGGGGGGGTGAATAGGGCGAAACTGAAATTTACAAATATAAACACAACTACAAGCCGGGTTAGCGTTAGAAATATAAATGAGTCCGCGAGAGAGGGCGCAAAACAAATCGCAAGCAAATGAAGAGTGTGACACACGGATTTGTTTTACCGAGGTTCGGTTCTCGCAAACCTACTCCCCGTTGAGGAGGCCACAAAGGCCGGGTCTCTTTCAACCCTTCCCTCTCTCAAACGGTCCCTCGGACCGAGTGAGCTTCTCTTCTCAAATCAAAGCCGGGAATAAAACTTCCCCGCAAGGGCCACCACACAATTGGTGCCTCTTGCCTTGATTACAATGGAGTTTTGATCACAAGAATAAGTGAGAAAGAAAAGAAGCAATCCAAGCGCAAGAGCTCAAAAGAACACGGCAAATCTCTCTCTCTAATCACTAAAGCCTTGAGTGGAATTGGAGAGGATTTGATCTCTTTGTATGTGTCTAGAATTGAATGCCTAGCTCTTGTAAGTGGTTGAGAAGTGAGAAACTTGGATGCAATGAATGGTGGGGTGGTTGGGGTATTTATAGCCCCAACCACCAAACATGACCGTTGGTGGAGGCTGTCTGTCGTATGGTGCACCGGACAGTCCGGTGCACACCGGACATGTCCGGTGCGACAGCCACGTCACCAAATAGCCGTTGGGTCAACCGTTGGAGCTCTGTCTCTGGGCCCGCCTTGATGTCCGGTGGCGCACCGGACATGCACTGTAGAGTGTCCGGTGCGCCTGCTCCCGCGTGCCTGACGACTGCGCGCTTCTGGCGCGCATTAAATGCGCTTGCAGGTGACCGTTGGCGCGAAGTAGCCGTTGCCCCGAGGTTGCACCGGACAGTCCGGTGTACACCGGACATGTCCGGTGAATTATAGCGGAGCAGCCTTTGCGAATTCCCGAGACTGGCGAGTTCCTGAGCCGCGTCTCAAATGAGCACCGGACACTGTCCGGTGTACATCGGACAGTCCGGTGAATTTTAGTGCGCTGGCTCTGGAAATTTCCCGAGGGCGACGAGTTTGAGCTGAAGTCCTCTGGTGCACCGGACACTGTCCGGTGGCACACCGGACAGTCCGGTGCGCCAGACCAGAGGAGCCTTTGGTTTCTCCTTTGCCCTTTTGTTGAACCCAACACATGGTCATTTTATTGGCTAAGTGTGAACCTTTTGCACCTGTATAACTTATACACTAGAGCAAACTAGTTAGTCCAATATTTGTGTTGGGCAATTCAACCACCAAAATTATTTAGGGACTAGGTGTAAGCCTAATTCCCTTTCAATCTCCCCCTTTTTATTGATTGATGCCAACACAAACCAAAGCAAATATAGAAGTGCATAATTGAACTAGTTTGCATAATGTAAGTGCAAAGGTTGCTTGGAATTGAGCCAATATAAATACTTACATGATGCGCATGGATTGTTTTCTTTGTTTTTGACATATTGGACCATATTTGCACCACAAGTTTTGTTTTTGCAAACTCTTTTGTAAATTCTTTTCAAAGTCCTTTTGCAAGATAGTCAAAGGTAAATGAATAAGATTTTGCAAAGCATTTTCAAGTTTTGAAATTTTCTTCCTTTGTTCCAAATGCTTTTCCTTTGACTAAACAAAACTCCCCCTCAAATAAAGTCTCCTCTTAGTGTTCAAGAGGGTTTTAAGACATGAACATTAGTTTTAAAATTAGGGTGGTGGTGCGGTCCTTTTGCTTTGGACTCATATTTTCTCCCCCTTTGGCATGAATCGCCAAAACGGAATTATTAGAGCCCTACGAAGTACTTTCTCCTCCTTTGGTCATAAAATAAACGAGTGAAGATTATACCAAAGTTGGAGAGATGCTCGGAGTGACGGCGAAGGATGAGTAGTAGAGTGGAGTGGAAGCCTTTGTCTTCGCCGAAGACTCCAATTCCCTTTCAATATACCTATGACTTGGTTTGAGATACACTTGAAAACACATTAGTCATAGCATATATAAAAGAGACATGATCAAAGGTATATTTATGAGCTATGTGTGCAAGTTTAGCAAAAGAAGTTTCTAGAATCAAGAATATTGAGCTCATGCCTAAGTTTGGTAAAAGTTTGTTCATCAAGAGGCTTGGTAAAGATATCGGCTAATTGATCTTTAGTGTTAATGTATGAAATCTCGATATCCCCCTTTTGTTGGTGATCCCTAAGAAAATGATACCGAATGGCTATGTGTTTAGTGCGGCTATGCTCAACGGGATTATCCGCCATGCGGATTGCACTCTCATTATCACATAGAAGGGGAACTTTGGTTAGTTTGTAACCGTAGTCCCGCAGGGTTTGCCTCATCCAAAGCAATTGTGCGCAACAATGGCCTGCGGCAATGTACTCGGCTTCGGCAGTGGAAAGAGCGACCGAATTTTGCTTCTTTGAAGCCCAAGACACCAAGGATCTTCCCAAGAACTGGCAAGTCCCCGATGTGCTCTTCCTATTAATCTTACACCCCGCCCAATCGGCATCCGAATAACCAATCAAATCAAATGTGGATCCCCGAGGGTACCAAAGCCCAAACTTAGGAGTATAAGCCAAATATCTCAAGATTCGTTTTACGGCCGTAAGGTGTGATTCCTTAGGGTCGGCTTGGAATCTTGCACACATGCATACGGAAAGAATAATGTCCGGTCGAGATGCACATAAATACAGCAATGAACCAATCATCGATCGGTATACCTTTTGATCCACGGACTTACCTCCCGTGTCGAGGTCGAGATGCCCATTTGTTCCCATGGGAGTCTTGATGGGCTTGGCATCCTTCATTCCAAACTTGCTTAGAATGTCTTGAGTATACTTTGTTTGGCAAATGAATGTGCCCTCTTGGAGTTGTTTGACATGAAATCCTAGAAAATACTTCAACTCCCCCATCATAGACATCTCGAATTTCTGTGTCATGATCCTACTAAATTCTTCAAATGTAGATTTGTTAGTAGACCCAAATATAATATCATCAACATAAATTTGGCATACAAACAAATCATTATCAAGTGTTTTGGTGAATAAAGTAGGATCGTCTTTGCCGACTTTGAAGCCATTTGCAATAAGGAAATCTCTAAGGCATTCATACCATGCTCTTGGGGCTTGCTTGAGCCCATAAAGCGCCTTAGAGAGCCTATAAACATGGTTAGGGTACTCACTGTCTTCAAAGCCGAGAGGTTGCTCAACATAGACCTCCTCCTTGATTGGTCCATTGAGGAAGGCACTCTTCACGTCCATTTGATAAAGCTTGAAGCCATGGTAAGTAGCATAGGCCAATAATATGCGAATTGACTCAAGCCTAGCTACGGGTGCATAGGTTTCACCAAAATCCAAACCTTCGACTTGTGAATACCCCTTGGCCACGAGTCGAGCTTTGTTCCTTGTCACCACACCATGCTCGTCATGCTTGTTGCGGAAGACCCACTTGGTTCCTACAACATTTTGATTAGGACGTGGAACTAAATGACATACCTCATTCCTTGTGAAATTGTTGAGCTCCTCTTGCATCGCCATCACCCAATCCGAATCTTGAAGTGCTTCCTCTACCCTGTGTGGCTGAATAGAGGAAACAAAAGAGTAATGTTCACAAAAATGTGCAACACGAGATCGAGTAGTTACCCCCTTATGAATGTCGCCGAGGATGGTGTCGACGGGGTGATCTCGTTGTATTGCTTGGTGGACTCTTGGGTGTGGCGGCCTTGGTTGTTCATCCTCCTTGTCTTCATCATTTGCATCTCCCCCTTGATCGTTGCCGTCATTTTGAGGTGGTTCATCTTCTTGATCTTCTTGTTCAACATCTTGAGCCTCATCCTCAATTTGAGTTGGTGGAGATGCTTGCATGGAGGAGGATGGTTGATCTTGTGCATGTGGAGGCTCTTCGAATTCCTTAGGACACACATCCCCAATGGACATGTTCCTTAGCGCTATGCATGGAGCCTGTTCTTCACCTATCTCATCAAGATCAACTTGCTCTACTTGAGAGCCGTTAGTCTCATCAAACACAACATCACAAGAAACTTCAACAAGTCCTGAGGACTTGTTAAAGACTCTATATGCCCTTGTGTTTGAGTCATATCCTAGTAAAAAGCCTTCTACAGTTTTAAGAGCAAATTTAGATTTTCTACCTCTTTTAACAAGTATAAAACATTTGCTACCAAAAACTCTAAAATATTAAATATTTGGCTTTTTACCGGTTAGGAGTTCATAGGATGTCTTCTTGAGGATTCGGTGAAGATATAACCGGTTGATGGCGTAGCAAGCGGTGTTGACCGCTTCGGCCCAAAACCGATCCGGTGTCTTGTACTCATCAAGCATGGTTCTTGCCATGTCCAATAGAGTTCGATTCTTCCTCTCCACTACACCATTTTGTTGTGGAGTGTAGGGAGAAGAGAACTCATGCTTGATGCCCTCCTCCTCAAGGAAGCCTTCAATTTGAGAGTTCTTGAACTCCGTCCCAATGTCGCTTCTAATTTTCTTGATCCTTAAGCCGAACTCATTTTAAGCCCGTCTCAAGAATCCCTTTAAGGTCTCTTGAGTATGAGATTTGTCCTGCAAAAAGAACACCCAAGTGAAGCGAGAATAATCATCCACAATAACTAGACAGTACTTACTCCTGCCGATGCTTATGTAAGCGATCGGGCCGAATAGGTCCATGTGTAGGAGCTCCAGTGGCCTGTCACTAGTCATGATGTTATTGTGTGGATGATGAGTGCCAACTTGCTTCCCGGCTTGGCATGCGCTACAAATCCTGTCTTTCTCAAAATGAACATTGGTTAGTCCTAAAATGTGTTCCCCCTTTAGAAGCTTATGAAGATTCTTCATTCCAACATGGGCTAGTCGGCGGTGCCAGAGCCAACCCAAGTTAGTCTTAGCAACCAAGCAAGTGTCGAGTTCAGCTCTATCAAAATCTACCAAGTATAGCTGACCCTCTAACACTCCATTAAATGCTATTGAATCATCACTTCTTCTAAAGACAGTAACACCTACATCAGTAAATAGACAGTTGTAGCCCATTTGACATAATTGGGATACGGAAAGCAAATTGTAATCTAAAGAATCTACAAGAAAAACATTGGAAATATTATGGTCAGGTGATATAGCAATTTTACCCAATCCTTTGACCAAACCTTGATTTCCATCCCCGAATGTGATAGCTCGTTGGGGATCTTGGTTTTTCTCATATGAGGAGAACATCTTTTTCTCCCCTGTCATGTGGTTTGTGCACCCGCTGTCGAGTATCCAACTTGAACCCCCGGATGCATAAACCTACAAAACAATTTTAGTTCTTGACTTTAGGTACCCAAACGGTTTTGGGTCCTTTAGCATTAGAAACAAGAACTTTGGGTACCCAAACACAAGTCTTTGATCCCTTGTGTTTGCCCCCAACAAATTTGGCAACTACCTTGCCGGATTTGCTAGTAAGCACATAAGAAGCATCAAAAGTTTTAAATGAAATAGCATGATCATTTGATGCATTAGGAGTTTTCTTTCTAGGCAACTTGGCACGGGTTGGTTGCCTAGAACTAGATGTCTCACCCTTATACATAAAAGCATGATTAGGGCCAGAGTGAGACTTCCTAGAATGAATTTTCCTAATTTTGCTCTCAGGATAACCGGCAGGGTATAAAATGTAACCCTCGTTGTCTTGAGGCATGGGAGCCTTGCCCTTAACAAAGTTAGACAAGTTCTTAGGAGGGGCATTAAGTTTGACATTGTCTCCCCTTTGGTAGCCAATGCCATCCTTGATGCCAGGGCGTCTCCCATTATAGAGCATACTTCTAGCAAATTTAAACTTTTCATTTTCTAAGTTATGCTCGGCAATTTTTGCATCTAATAATGCTATATGATCATTTTGTTGTTTAATTAAAGCCATGTGATCATGAATAGCATTGATATCAACATCTCTACATCTAGTACAAATAGAAACATGCTCAACATTAGATGTAGAGGGTTTGCAAGATTTTAGTTCTACAACCTTAGCATGTAACATATCATTCTTAGTTCTAAGGTCGGAAATAATAGTATTGCAAACATCAAAATTTTTAGCCTTAGCAATCAAATTTTCATTTTCTACTCTAAGGCTAGCAAGAGACTCATTCAATTCCTTAATCTTAGCAAGCAAATCATCATTATCATTTCTAAGATTGGGAATTGAATCAATACAAACATGAGAATCAACCTTAGCAATTAATCTAGCATTTTCATTTCTAAGGTTGTTAATGGTCTCATGGCAAGTGCTTAGCTCACTAGACAATTTTTCACATTTTTCTACCTCTAGAGCATAAGCGTTTTTAACCTTAACATGTTTCTTGTTTTCCTTGATTAGGAAATCCTCTTGGGAGTCCAAGAGATCATCCTTTTCATGGATAACACTAATTAGCTCATTTAATTTTTCTTTTTGTTCCATGTTAAGGTTGGCAAAAAGGTTATGCAAATTGTCTTCCTCACCACTAGCATTATCATCACTAGAAGATTCATATTTAGTGGAGGATTTAGATTTAACCTTCTTCCTTTTGCCGTCCTTTGCCATGAGGCACTTGTGGCCGACGTTGGGGAAGAGGAGTCCCATGGTGATGGCGATGTTGGCGGCGTCCTCGTCGGAGGAGGACTCGGTGGAGCTCTCGTCGGAGTCCCATTCCCGGCAAACATGGGCATCGCCGCCCTTATTCTTGTAGTACTTCTTCTTTTCTCTCCTCTTTCCCTTCTTGTCGTCGCCCCTGTCACTGTCACTAGACATAGGACATTTTGCAATAAAATGACCGGGCTTACCACATTTGTAGCACACTTTCTTGGAGCGGGGTTTGTAGTCCTTCCCCCTCCGTTGCTTGAGGATTTGGCGAAAGCTTTTGTTGATTAAAGCCATCTCCTCATTGTTGAGCTTGGAGGCGTCAATTGGTTGTCTACTTGGTGTAGACTCCTCCTTCTTCTCTTCCGTTGCCTTGAAGGCCACCGGTTGCGCCTTGGACGTGGAGGGATCATCAAGCTCGTTGATCTTCTTTGAGCCCTTGATCATACATTCAAAGCTCACAAAATTCCCGATAACTTCCTCGGGGGCCATTAGTGGATATCTAGGATTACCACGAATTAATTGAACTTGAGTAGGGTTAAGGAAAATAAGAGCTCTTAAAATAACCTTAACCACCTCGTGGTCGTCCCACTTTTTGCTCCCGAGGTTGCGCACTTGGTTCACCAAGGTTTTGAGCCGGTTGTACATATCTTGTGGCTCCTCCCCTTGGCGAAGACGAAAGCGACCGAGCTCCCCCTCGATCGTTTCCCGCTTGGTGATCTTGGTGAGTTCATCACCCTCGTGCGCCGTCTTGAGTAGGTCCCAAATCTCCTTTGCATTCTTCAACCCTTGCACTTTGTTGTATTCCTCCTTGCGTAGAGAGGCGAGGAGAATGGTTGTGGCTTGGGAGTTGAAGTGCTCGATTTGGGCCACTTCGTCCGTATCATAATCCTCATCCCCTATTGATGGTACCTGTGCTCCAAACTCAACAACATTCCATATACTTTTGTGGAGTGAGGTTAGATGAAATTTCATTAAATCACTCCACCTAGCATAATCTTCGCCATCAAAAGTTGGCGGTTTACCTAATGGAACGGAAAGTAATGGAGTATGTCTAGATGTGCGGGGATAGTGTAAGGGGATCTTACTAAACATCTTGCGCTCTTGGCGCTTAGAAGTTACGGACGCCGCGTCGGAGCCGGAGGTGGATGTCGATGAAGAATCGGTCTCGTAGTAGACCACCTTCCTCATCCTCTTCTTCTTGTCCCCACTCCGATGCGGCTTGTGGGAAGAAGATTTTTCCTTCTTCTCTTTGTGATGTGAAGAAGATATTTTCTCCTTTCCTTTGGAGGAGTCCTTCTTCTTTTCTTCGTGGTGTGAAGAAGATCTTTTCTCCTTTCCTTTGGAGGAGACCTTCTTCTTCGCCTTCCTGGTGTGATCTCCCGACATCACTTCGAGCGGTTAGGCTCTAATGAAGCACCGGGTTCTGATACCAATTGATAGTCGCCTAGAGGGGGGTGAATAGGGCGAAACTGAAATTTACAAATATAAACACAACTACAAGCCGGGTTAGCGTTAGAAATATAAATGAGTCCGCGAGAGAGGGCGCAAAACAAATCGCAAGCAAATGAAGAGTGTGACACACGGATTTGTTTTACCGAGGTTCGGTTCTCGCAAACCTACTCCCCGTTGAGGAGGCCACAAAGGCCGGGTCTCTTTCAACCCTTCCCTCTCTCAAACGGTCCCTCGGACCGAGTGAGCTTCTCTTCTCAAATCAAAGCCGGGAATAAAACTTCCCCGCAAGGGCCACCACACAATTGGTGCCTCTTGCCTTGATTACAATGGAGTTTTGATCACAAGAATAAGTGAGAAAGAAAAGAAGCAATCCAAGCGCAAGAGCTCAAAAGAACACGGCAAATCTCTCTCTCTAATCACTAAAGCCTTGAGTGGAATTGGAGAGGATTTGATCTCTTTGTATGTGTCTAGAATTGAATGCCTAGCTCTTGTAAGTGGTTGAGAAGTGAGAAACTTGGATGCAATGAATGGTGGGGTGGTTGGGGTATTTATAGCCCCAACCACCAAACATGACCGTTGGTGGAGGCTGTCTGTCGTATGGTGCACCGGACAGTCCGGTGCGACATCCACGTCACCAAATAGCCATTGGGTCAACCGTTGGAGCTCTGTCTCTGGGCCCGCCTTGATGTCCGGTGGCGCACCGGACATGCACTGTAGAGTGTCCGGTGCGCCTGCTCCCGCGTGCCTGACGACTGCGCGCTTCTGGCGCGCATTAAATGCGCCTGCAGGTGACCGTTGGCGCGAAGTAGCCGTTGCCCCGAGGTTGCACCGGACAGTCCGGTGTACACCGGACATGTCCGGTGAATTATAGCGGAGCAGCCTTTGCGAATTCCCGAGACTGGCGAGTTCCTGAGCCGCGTCTCAAATGAGCACCGGACACTGTCCGGTGTACACCGGACAGTCCGGTGAATTTTAGTGCGCTGGCTCTGGAAATTTCCCGAGGGCGACGAGTTTGAGCTGAAGTCCTCTGGTGCACCGGACACTGTCCGGTGGCACACCGGACAGTCCGGTGCGCCAGACCAGAGGAGCCTTTGGTTTCTCCTTTGCCCTTTTGTTGAACCCAACACATGGTCATTTTATTGGCTAAGTGTGAACCTTTTGCACCTGTATAACTTATACACTAGAGCAAACTAGTTAGTCCAATATTTGTGTTGGGCAATTCAACCACCAAAATTATTTAGGGACTAGGTGTAAGCCTAATTCCCTTTCACAAGGCCCTGTGAATATCTCTGTCAAGCACCCTGAATGGAGTTTCCCATTGTACAGTAGACTGAAAAAGATCCCAGGTTCACTGCACTTCGCCTCCGGTGACCCCTCCACGCTGGATTCGCGCCGGCGCTGTGATTCGCGCCCGGTAACGCGTGGATAACTTCACGGGGTGAAAGATCTTTGACAAGGGATGAATATGGGGCACTATGGTCGCTCTGTCACTGTGCCCACTTGCACCGTGATGTGGCCGCGCGAACATCGTCATCGAGCCACCGTTCCTCGCGGTCATGCCACGCCGTCAGCCGTTTCACCATGTTGCAGCAGACCGCAGTAGATAGCTAGTTTATCGCCTAAGTCATTGCCTCAGTGAAAGCCACGACAGCTCGCGCCAGTGAACTCCCTCTCTCCTTGGCCGCCAGCTTCATTTCCCAAATCGGATGCCACCGCTGTTGGCCTCTATAAATTGAGCAATCAACTAACTCCGCTAGGTTGTTACGCACCTAGTGAACCAGCCCTCGTCTCCAATCGTCCACCATAGCCCCTTAATTTGGGATTTCCCCCAATTGGGTTTCCACGCCGCCGTGAACATCTCGCCATGGACCGCAGTCTCTAGGTCTGCTTTTGCCCTCCTTACCCTCGTTTCTGCACCCTTGCACACTAGGGATGCTTGTTGGCCCAACCAATTGAACTAGACCGCGCTAGATTGCCAGGAACACCTCGGGTTGTCCTCGGTTTTCGTCGTCGTCGTGGACAGAGGGATTTCGGGCCAGAATTGTGCAATTGATGGAGGGATTAGGGTCGCCAGGGGTGGAATTAGGTGTCGACCAAGTGAGAAGCCTAGTCATTGCGTATTCCGGCCGATATAGGTTCACCGGAGAATGCTCGTCGCTGTTCACCGTCGTGGACTTAACATGGTAAAGAAATAGAACTCCGATGGCCTTAGTGCAAACGTCAGAGACACGGAGGAATAGTGCTAGGGACTCTTTACTGGATGTTCAAAAGGCTGAGGTCCTCTGTGCAAAGTCGCCAGCGCAGGCACGCGCGGGCGCGTTTCTCCTGTTGATGGGCTGCTCGGGCTGGTTTCAGCCCAATACTGTTCCTAGTTTTCCTTTTTTTCTTTTTCTGCCAGGCTTAAGAAATTTATAGGAAATTCTAGAAAAATGTAAAAAAGTGAGATCAATTTTACTAGACTCATAAATTCCTCTAGTATTTACTAAAAATAGTTCCAAGATTTTTAGTCCCAACCATGAATTATTTAGCATTTAAATATCATATTTTAGAATTATCATATTTAAATGCTAGTCCCAACCATATTTAATTATCATATTTTTGGAGCTACTAATAAAATTCTAAAATTCTAAAAGACTAGGTTTACTATTATTTAGCATTTAAATATTTTTAGTCCCAACCATGAACCTAGTATTTTAGAATTTTAGAATTTTATTAGTAGCTCCAAAAATAGTAAACTTTTTGGGTGAACTTAATATGATAATTAAAACGCTTGGGTAAAGTTTGGCATGTTTTGGACATTGTTTGATCCCAAACCATAACACTAGCTTCCTAAGATATAATTACCAAACCATAATAGAGTACTAACTCAGGAGAACTCTAGTAGCTAGTAGGTATCGTGAAGGAAAGTTGTATTCAAGATACAACTTAGTGTGTTTATATTATAACTGCATATTCATAGCATCACATGAGCATTCATGTATATGTATTGTTATGTATAGAAAACAAAGAAGTGATTGTTGAGGAAGAAGTTGCACCACAAGCTGAGATTCCACCAGGTGAAAACAATTGGCTTCTAGGTCTTTGATTTCTTGGTCTAACTCCTCCTGCGGTGTTGGGCTACTAGGCTTCCTTTTCTAGCTCTGGGCTTCTTTCAGCGAGAGAGTCCCTTGGTGTCTAGTGGCTGCAGGGCAGCCCCTGGCGCTATTGCCTTCTTCGACGGCATGATGAAGGTGAATGCTTGCTGAAGGTGGTCGTTTGAGTTCACCAGAGGTGGGCGCCAATGTTGGTCACTTGTTCTCAAATGCTATGAATCAAGAACTGTAACACCCTAAAATTGGGGGTACAAAATTTCTTTCTAATTATCATCCAAATTCATGTGTTACTCTTCTCTCTCACACTAGGTTTCATCTCTCTCTAGATTCTCTCTCCCTTTTTCCCTTTTAAGTAGAATTAGCTTAGGTTAGGGGGGGTTTAATTATTTATTTTTGCCAAAACACTATGGGTCTTGACATGTTGCATCATGCTGAGTTTATATATTCTTTGAAGTGTTGCACATGTTTGAATTAGTTTGAATTTGAAACCTAATTTGAATTTGGAATTGAAAACCCTAGAGAAAAGAAATAGAAAAGGAATTAGAAAATCCATAGAAAAAGAAAAAGGAAATGCAGCCCAGCCGGTCCAACTCGGCCCAGCTAGACCACGCACCCGCGTCGCTTGACAGGTGGGATCCACCTATCAGTGGCAGCTTCCTCTCCCGCGCGCCCTCCCTCTCTCGCTCTCTGCCCAGTGGGGCCGAGCTGTCGGCGCTGGTTTCTTCGCCCGCGCGCCCCTCCACTCTCTCTGCTTCGCGGGCCCGCTCTGCCAGGCGCTGAGCCGTTGCCCCGCACGTCCCTCTTCTCTCTCTTTGCGCTGTGGGCCTTCCCTGTCAGTTCCGCCCTCCCCGCGCTCGCTGTGGACCGGCGCGTGCGCACTCGCGCATGTCGCCAGAAATCTCGGCCACGACACCCGCCCACGCGCCCCAGCTCCCTTTTTGAGCCCCACCAGCGCCCGCACTCACTCCCTTGCCTCATTTCGCATAGCTCCACCCTCTCTCGCGCTTTGCCCATGCCGCCAGACCTCACCAGAGACTCGCTCCTGCTTCCCCGGCCATCCATCTCGCCGGAGACCGCGCCAAGCCTCCCCGAGCTCCGCCCCAAGGTGAGACACCTATGCCCGCGCTCAGTTTTACCTATTTCGCTCTATGCTCGACCCAATTTTGGCTTCGTTGGTGTTCGACCGTGGCGGTCCGCCGCGCCCGTGCGGTGGCCAGCCAATTCAGTCCGGCCTAATGCCCCGGTGTTAGTCCCTAAGGTACCCCTACCTCTGCTGAAGCTATCCCAGGCCTTAGCGCGCCTCAAGCCCCCTCCCAGTGGCCAGAATCCTTCGTCGAAGTTCCTCCGGTCCACCCGAGACCTTCTCCCCGCAGTTCGCCCCTCTCTGTCCTCGGACTCGTGGCCTTTTCCCCGGCATTGGATTCGCCATGGCATTCTCTCCCTCTCTGCCTATACGGGCGACCCCGGAGCCACCCTAGCACGCGCCTGCTGTAACACCCACTATACCACAACCTAGCAATAACGACTTACTTACAGTCGGTATAAACCGTTATAGCAACGTACTATCAGTCGCTATAGAGTTATACCGACTAATACTTTCTGACGCTGTAAGTGGCGTCGGCATAAACCTATAGCGACAGACATGTTTATACCGACGAACGGTTAGACGTTAAAAAGATATACCGACTAACATATCTATCCCGACGGACAGTCTGTTACAACTTATACCGACACACTGTCTGATGCGATATATGCATTTTTACCGACTAACAATCAAACGCTATTAGAACTTATACCGACACACTGTCTGATGCGATATATGTATTTTTACCGACTACCAATCAAACGCTACGGCTATATGAGCCTAAAAAATATATTACTAGCAATTTCCAATTATCATCAACATCAGATAATAATTGTAGCATTCATACATAGCAATTGTACTGCATTCATACATAGCTCATGTTGACATAGCTCATGTTTTCATTCATGACAATAACAATTGTACTACATTCATACATAAAGTTCACAAGTTTGCTTTTGTTGTAATAAAGATCAAAATAAGCAGCAACAACACTAAGTTTGGCTTGTGAAAGCTCAGAGATACTAGCTAGTACAACCACATGTTGGTTTCACAATTTTAAGTTCACTTGCAAATTTCTCTTTTGGAGAAAATACAAAACAAAATATGTAGCTGCATCCATCCAAAAGAACTTTTGATCTTTCTTCTTGTAGCATCCATAGGCACCACCGCAATCTGCGTGCTATTGTCATCATGGAGTAAACAAGTGACTTACTACCTCTAGGACCTCCCTCCTGACAAAATTAAAACCCAAATCATTAGTAGACTACTTAGAAATCCATTCCAAAATAAACTATAGAATAGATACCACCATTGCTCCATGATTAAGCTAAATATACAATAGTTGAACGCAACAGAACTGCATGATCACAACACCTTGCTGCTGCTTATTGAGCTGCATGAATTTTAGAGAGCAGCTACTCTAATTCCTACAGAAACTTAAGCAAAAATAATGTAGCTGGACACATTCCTGCTGAATTTGGGAACTTAAGGAGCATCATGGAGATGTAAACACCTTCTAACTAGTACCAGCCACATACCTACTAAAATCAAGAATATCTACTGAAATCAGCCACATAGCCAGAAGCAGTCATAACCAAGAATATCTACTGAAATTAGTGGTACAATGTCAATCATATATATACCTGTAGCACTCTGTGATGATTTTGATGTCTTGCTCACCTTTAGCTATATAATCATAGAAACCATTAGTTAGAAAATATGCAATCACCATATATGAAAAAACAACAAAGAGATAGCTTATTACTCTCTTGTATGGCCATGCGATCGACATCCGATCAGCATCACCCATCTCCTCCAAATAACCATATGGGCGAGGTAGAAGGGAATCCCTTTTCAGCACAACATTCACAACAACCTCACAATATTGCTTTCCTAGAGCAACTCCTCCTAGCACTGAGCTTGGATTAGTTGAAATAATTGTTCCCTTAGCCACAGGATGATCTCTCAATATGGCATATAAGATCACATCCTTTCCAATCTGAAGCAAACAATGAAATTATAAGAATATAATAAATGTACAGAACCACTAGCAAATGAGAATTAGAAACTTTGAAGGATGGATGAAAAACTTACAAGTTCAGTGTGAATAGGCAGACTTGCTGGGATAGCTCTAGTGTTGCCTTGACAGGGCTGCACTGCTAGGGACGCATTAGTAGGGTTGCCTTGAGATAGCTGCACTACTGGGGTTGTATTGGTCGTCTTGCTAGAGGGCTGCATTGTTGGGGTACCATTGATAGGGTTGCCTTTAGATGGATGTACTGCAGGGGTAACACTAACATGATTGCTGCCAAGCAAGTTTTCACCCTCATCAAAGATTTCATCCTCCACATAAGCTTCATCTTCATGAAACTGAGCAATATTATGTGTTTGATCAATATGTTGTCCAGACCTCGTGTCCTAAAATAAATATGAGGGTAATAAGTAATAAATATTCCATAGATTTCAAAATGACTCTAAGATGTTCAGCTATTTTACCGGATGGTGTCGTGTATTAGAACCATCATGCGAGATGATTTCCACATCTCTCATTTCATGAGCCATCCTTTGCTCCTGCATTTTCTCCTCCATTTCTGCTATGCGTTGTTCTAGAGCAGCTTTCTCACGTTCAGCCTTTTTGCGGGCTAGGACTTCCATTTGGAGTCTTGTGGGTGTGTAACTTCTCAAGCCCGGGGTACCAATATCTTGGGGAGTTGGTCCTAGACCCAAAACTCGGACACGTCCTCTTGGCTCTTTCTCTCCATAAACAGCAGCAAAAGCATCACCTTCTTGAATTGTTCTTTCCTTCAACTCTGGATGGGCCTCAACATATTCTTTAAGTTTGTTCTACCCAAATTGAGTTGCAAAAGAGAAAGGTTCAGTACCTACCACTATAGGAAACAGTAGCAAATGTGATGCAAAAAACACCTTACAATAAATGTCAAGTTCACAAAAACTTACAATAACTGGTTCAGCAAGTCTTGTTGGAACTCCATTCTTTCTGGTATGTGTTTTGATATAGAGTTCATCTCTTCGAGGAGGGCGTCCTAGTTCCTTAGACTGTAAATTGTTTTAATATTAACAATTGAAAATGAAAAATCATAATGTAAATTCAACAGTCAAATTGCTTCAATACCATTTCATGTCCAGAGCGAGCAAAGCTCTTGCTACCAGATGTATGAAGTACCCCAACCTTTGAACGACTAAATTTGACTTTTTTTGTCTTTCCTTCACATTCAGGAGACACCCAATATTCAGAAAGAAACTTCCAATCCTCATCACTAACCCTTCCACTATGTTTGTTCTTCATGTCCTCTTCTTTTAAATTCTCATTAAAATACTACGCCTTTAGGGTTGACTTAAAATCCTTCCATTTCCTTCCAGCAGTGGTTAAAAACCAGTTAAAGGTAGCATCATCTACATCGAAGATTTTCTGATTCTCCAACCAAAAAAAAATAATCACAACTTGGTCTAATGGTCAGAAACAAATTCAACCTAAGAAATGATAATAATGTACTTGGGCAAATACCTTTAGGTCGGTCCAGACTTCATACTTCTTCTCACCATCCACTAGTCTCCAGTCAACACTGCTAACTGACAACTTCTTTCTCACATGACATCCAATAGCACTAGAAAACTTCCTTGAATTGTTTCCAATAGGTTGACCAAATTCATTCAGTTCTATCTTAATTTTTGCCATCTCAGATCCCCTTGCAAATATGTCCTCCAATTTTGTAATACCCCTTCCTTTTCTCTTCTTTTGTGGACTATGGGATTCTATTAATTTAAACACATTAGTTGTACTATAGCAAGGTGAAAAAGTATATGCAACAACAGAATAATTACCATCATTGTCACACAGAAAATCTCCAATTGAATCACAACCAATATTTGCATCAATCTGCTCATTTGCATTCTCAGATAAATTTCTTTGTGTCCTTGGACGCAAATTATGACCTTCAGTTGCAGCACCACTGGTGTTGTGAGTTCTCTACAAGAATAAAACATGGTGTAAGTACTTTTTCTTGAGAAATGGAAGAAAGATAAGTTTGTTTTTAGCCTAACCGATCTGAAATTATGCACAGCACAAGGTGCTCCAATTAGAATTCATATTGAACCTTTATAATTGGGACTAGGCAAGCATATTAAAATTAGTTCTGCTTGTGATAGAACAGTTTGGAACAGAACAGAACAAAATAGTTTCGAACAGAACAAAACAGTTTGGAACATAACAGAATAGAATCCTATTAGTTCTGCTTGCGGCACCAGCCAGGAAGTTTGGAACAGAATAGAACCCTATCAGTTCTGCTATTTGATGAATTGCATCAGCCAGGAAGCCAGGACAAGAGCGTTTGGAATAGAACAGAATCCTATTTGATGAATTGCATCAGTTCTGCTTCTGCACATGACAGAACAGTTCTGCTTCTGCACAATCTCATTCATCATATCAGCAGGTGCAAAACATGACACCCTTGCTGCATGTGATTCGTTGGTCAACCATGTGTATAGCTCGTCTGAACAAGTGAAGGCGAAGCTTCTTTCGCTTCAGGCAAGTGCAGAGAATGTGCTTGACTGCTTGTGCATCTAGCGACGCTTAACTAGTGTGTGTGTGTTTCCTTCTTGCGCTCACAACCTTCACCACACCTATACATTAAAACAGCCGAAATGGAACGACGCGCTGCTAGAGATGTTTAGAATAGACTACGTCGAGTCATGCAGCCCTTCGCTTAACTAGTAAAAAATCTATACGGCAAATCATTGAAGATCTAGCACTGAGGACCAGAGTGCTAAGTGGATTATCATTGAAGTTAATGAAGATTGCAAAGACATATAACTGAGGACCAGAGTGCTAAGTGGATTTATCTTGTTCTGCTGAGCAGGTTGTCTTGCTCTAGATCAGTACTGGATGTTTCTGGTCATTATTGCTCACAGAGCAGCAGGAAGTTAGCACCAAGAATTTCCTTGCTTTTGTTATCAAGGTTGCCTTTCTGTTCTGGTTCTGGGCACACGTTTCCAGTGACCAAGTCAAAATGGATGAAATGCATATGGGCAAGCATTTACTAATTACAGCCAAAACTTCGGTACCGTGATAATGTGGGGTGGATGAAATTATCTAGGCAAATCGTACTATAAAAACAGAATAATTGGTGCAGCACCATTAGAAACACTCATTTCTGTGTCGCTAAATCATCCATGCTCCCAAGGAGATCAACGACTCTACTCCACTTTTCCAATGTCCTGGAATTAAAGTATTAATCGGAGGCCAACAATCACAGAATACATCATCCTCAATTTGCAGTGAGAGGTCCTGTGAAGACATAGTTCATTTCAGTTTGACAGGAGGTGGGTTTGATAGGAGGTTGGTGAATAATCCCAGCAAACAACCCGAACACAAAGACTCAATTTGACAGGAGGTAGGTGAATGGGGTGGTACGGTGAGCAGGGTAGAGGTCGACAGGAAGAGAAACTCAGTTTGTGCTTCAACCAACCATGGCAAGGCATACAAGCTAACAGGGGAAAAGCCAAGTTCACCCTTGCTGCATATGTGACAGCAAGGCAAACAACCAGTAGGGTACATAGGTTTTACACCTCCTCAAACTCATCCATGGGGTGATAAACTCATGTCATGCACTTCCCCCCTTTCAACACAATCTCTCCATATCTGCTGCACGCTAGAACTACCCAGATAAACCAGTGGGTTGAGATATTTTCAGGGATTTTGGACTGTTCTGAACATCTTCAGTTCAACATACAGGGCCAAGTTCACCACCCTTTTTCTCCCAATTCTATAGAAGGGCATACCATACTCACCACTCCAAACTTGTTTATTAAGTTTGATCTCAACCTCACAGCCTGACAGGGCAACTTCTAAGGCATATAGATCAACTAGTGGGGCATTTTATTGATTAGGAGAAAGATGGACAACATTGATGCAACATTGCATCACGATTTAATAAATAAAACTTGGGATATAAAAATTAAATATATAAACTGGAGCATATAAAAAATACCTTTATCCTTTTCTTAGGTTGCCCCTGGTGCTGCTGCATATCACTCAAAGTTGGGATATTAAGAGCATCTAGTCGTCTTTTGTTGCCTGCAATGGTTGCAAGTCGCTGCATCTCATACATGTTGACCATAGCTTCGTTATGCTTTCTTCTTTCGTTTGCCATTTTTTCTTCTACAGAGAATAAAGAAATTAGCAACTCCTTGAAAAGAAGTACTCAATACATACCAGCTACTTTGCAGAAATGAACAAAAGAACTTACTTTGCAGATTTTGTTTTAGATGTTTTAGGATCAACTAGGTAACCATCTATGTCTCTTCTAACAGCAGGGACAATCCCATTAACAATATCAATAGTCACATTGCCATTTAGATCAACTAGTGGGGCAAAAAACTGATTATCATTATCTATGTGCTCGTTCTCCAAATTATCCAGGTCATACACATCTCTTGCTTTAGATTGAACAACAGTAGCCCACTCAATATCAATTGGATCAGGAACATAGTATACTTGGACCGCTTGTGATGCTAGAATGAAAGGCTCATCTGATAATTTTTCACCTGTATTGAACAAGTGCTTAAAATTGACAGATGTGATACCTAACTGGTCAGTTTCACCCACTTGTTCTGCACACGGTTGTCGACCCAATCACATTTGAAAAGCACGACCGTACCTTTGTGGTTATAGTTTAGTTCAACAATTTCATTGATAATACCAAAATAGGTTTTATTTCGTATTATGACATTATCATTATTACCCCTGTCAAAGCTTGTTGACTCTGCAACTACAACAACCCCACTATTTTGAATAGCTCTACCCTCATCATAGGAGTGTGTGTGGAAATTGAATCCATTTATGGTATAGCTATTATACTTGTGTGGAAATTTTAATCTCGTCTGATGCTTCTTCACACGTTTCTTCCACCTGAATTTGAAATGCTACCATTAAAGTATATGTGAATTCCATCTCAAATAAATTTATTAAGTTTATTTCTTACTTACATGCAACCTAAGCCACTCATGAAAGGATTGATGCTGCATGCGGTTGATATCTCGTTTATTTTGAAGACCAATGGAGGACAGATAGTGAGCATGCTTGCTGCAAAGGTCATTTTATCACTTCAACATGCAAAAGGTAGTGATCATGTGATGAGAAGATATATACTTATATAGATAACTTACTCCAAGTAAGGCCCTATATTGTAATAGTTGAACAAAACATATCTGTGGGCTTGTAGCCATGTCTTGTGGTCTAAAGTAACTATGCATTTTCCAGACAATCCACGACCAATTCTATGGAAGAAAGGAGTTGTACTACAATCTTCATCATTTGCATCTAGATGGTTCAATTGAGACTCGCCATGTAAATAGCGAGCGCAAAATGTAAGGCATTCAGTAAACATAGACCACTCCATTATTGATCCTTCACAATGACTTTTTGTATGAACAGAACCCTTCAATCTCATTAGATACCTATGCACATAAATAAAAGGATCATTGATAACATTATAGCATAGCGTACATGATTTTTATTCGCTATGCTACAATATGCATATGAAAGTACCTCTCTATCGGCCACATGCTTCGAAAATGGGCTGGACCTGCTATTTTTGCTTGAGCGGGAAGATGTACCATCAAGTGTACCATAATATCAAAAAACGAAGGCAGGAATATAGTCTCAAGAAAGCTCAGAGTTTCGGCTATATCAGCCTCAAGACTTTTCATGTCACTTATTCGAATGACTGGTGCAGAAAGTTTCTTGAAAAAATTAGATATACGGATCACTCCAACACTGACTATTGTAGGCAATATTTTTCTAACAGCAAGTGGCAGCAAGTGTTGTAGAATAATGTGGCACTCATGACTCTTAAGTCCAATTATTTTCCTCTCATTGACATGTACATTATGTCGTATATCAGCTGCATAACCATCAGGAAACTTCACCCCTTTTAGTACTTGGCAAAATAATTTCCTCTCGGCAGGACTCATTGAGTAAGGTGCTGGTGGTAAATAAAGTTGGTCTTCTACTTCAATAGGGTGAAGATCACTTCTAATACCTAGGGCCTGAAGGTCCAACCGAGAATTCAAGTTATCCTTTGATTTCCCATCTGTGCCCAGGAATGTATTAATTAAGCTTTCACTCACATTTTTCCCTATGTGCATGATGTCAAAATTATGTCTCAGCAATAAATCTTTCCAGTATGGTAGTTGAAACCAAATAGATCTCCTTTTGAGAATGAGTAATGGTTCCCCTTTCTTGCGTCTCTTGTTTGCCGGTTTCTTTCTAGATGGATCCTTGCCAAAAGTTTGATTAAGATCTTTAGTGCACTCTAAAATTTGTTCTCCAGAAAGCGGAGTAGGTGCTGGCCTAAACTCAGTTTTACCAAATCTATCAATGTCAAACCTAAATGGATGGTCATCAAGCAAGAATCTACGATGATCCATATAGCAATTCTTGCTGCCATTACTAAGTCTAAGTGAACAAGTGTGGTAGTTGCAATCAGGACATGCTGCTTCACCAGATGTGACAGATCCAGATGTGTATCCTAGACCTGGGAAATCAGTAATAGTCCATAATAGTGCAGCTCGCAACTTGAAGAATTCACCCTTTGAAGCATCATAAGTTCTAGCTCCATTGATGAACATATCTAGCAGATCATCAACAAGGGGTTGAAAATAGACATCCATGTCACTACCAGGTCCATTTCGACCAGGAATCAACAAAGAAAGGATAAAATTTGATTGCTTCATGCACATTGAAGGTGGAAAGTTGTACGGAATACAAATACCAGGCCAAACACTATAGCTAACATTCATGGACCTAAATGGATTAAAGCCATCAGTTGCAAATGCAAGGCGAATATTACGGCTATCTGCAGCAAACTCTAGATGTTTGTTGTCAAAGTCCTGCCATAGGGGTGAATCTGCTGGATGTCTAAGTAAACCATCTTTTTTTCGACCTTCAGCATGTCATCGTGTTAGATTTGCTATTTTGGAGGTCAAAAATAACCTTTGGAGCATTTTCTTTATTGGGAAGTATCGAAGAACCTTCTTTGGAACCTTATACACATGTTTCCCATCTAGACTCTTCTTTATTGATTTCCATCGTGAAACCTTACATTTTGGACATGAATTCAGATCTAAATTCTCCTTGCAATAGAGAATGCAATCATTTCGCATGAATGAATACTTATATACCCAATTCCTATGGTTTTCACCAATTTCTTAGCTTCATAAAAAATTTTCGGGAGTGCTGAACCCTCAGGGAGTGCATCATTAAGTAAATCAAGTAGTAAGTTAAAAGATCTATCAGTCCATCCTCCGAGGAGTTTGATGTGGAGTAATCTAATCAGGAAACGTAGCTGCGTATATTTCTTGCAGTTTGGATATAACTCTTTGTTATTTTCTGCAACCAACTTTTGAATAGCAACTAGCTCCTCACAAGGGTCAACAAAAGAGCTTGTATCCTCAAAATCTCCTCTATCGTCTAAACCAGTAGCTAAGTCTCTAAGCAAATCAGAAATGTCATCATCTTCATTAGGTTCTGTTGGGGACTTGTTCTCAAATGCTTCGGATTAAGAACAAGGCAACATAAAAAGTGTTAAATGATAAAGTCCTTTGTCCCTCGAAACATTATTTCCCTTCGGGATATAATGTATTCCGGACGAAGGTCACAAACAACATATCTTCGTAAGCATAATAAACTGTGACGAAGAATTTACATGCAACATAAGAAGTAATATAAACATTTAAATATTATTACAACGTCATTTCTATTTTATTATCATATAAAAATAGAAATGATTCCAGATTACAAGTGTACCTTCGGATTGCAGGAAGGCAAAAGTACAAGGATGACGCAAAGCAAATGCCAAGTCAGCGTGAACAGTACGGGGATACTGTTCATCTATTTATAGACATAGGACACAGCCTGTGAAGAATTACAATTATGCCCCTCATAAAAGTTTACAACATCGACTCAGACCTTTATGGATTAAAAGGTCATTCTATCTCCAAGTCGGTTTGTAATACCGAAGCTTCATGAAGAGGAACCTTCGGTCATCTCCTGGGGACAACTTCAGCCGAAGCTGCTTCTTCCTACAAGACCTTCGGCGCAACGAAGCATGGCCCCAACAGTAGCCCCTTTCGCGGCGCTAGATCGTTTTTCGTAACGAGCTTGATCCGTGAAAAAAGCCTCTTAAGCTTCGGGAAGCCGAAGGTCCAAAAAACACCTTCCCTGAGCTCGTTGCCGAGAAACGATTCAGTTTCCGAGCGCGTGTCAGGCCCACCTTGCAGAGTTACTGTTTGGTCTCTGCGGTCCACCGCGCAGCGAGTGCAATTGACTGTCCGCCTGGTGTAAACATCCTGGTGTTTCGCCTTCTTACCTGCAGCACTATATAAACAGACGGGTAGGTGCGAAGTTACCACAGCATTCATTGCTATTTGCACTGTTTTGCTGCCGAAATTTTTAACCATAGTCGAAGCTTGACTCCTGGAATCGAACGAAGGTCCAATTCGAAGTCTGCTTCGTCAGAAGGAAAAGCTTCGGGAGAAAAAAGTATTCAATTTCCACAAACTCAGAATTAAATGGCCAGAGTACAATCTACTGCCAGGGTTGAGCGTGAAGGAGACGAAGCTGAAGGTTCGGAGACTGTTCCCATCTCCGAAGCAATGCAACGATCCGGACTGGTAACTTCGGAGGAAATCCCCACTGTTGAAGCAGAACAAGCAACTGCAGAAGATGAGATCATTGAAGAAACTGATCCCGAAGATGATTATCGGATTGCCATGCCAAGTAAGCCCAGCCACTTGGACTTCGGAAAGTCGACCGTTTCGAAGGCTGATCTCTCCAAGATGGTAAAGTCAGGTTATTTCAGTGAAAACCAGAAGAAGCTACTTCGCTTCGGGGGAGAACTACCCCAAAGCCAGAGAAGGATGAGATAGTTATTTTCAAGAGCTTTCTAAAGGCTGGGTTAAGATTCCCCTTCATGGAATTATTGCAGATGTATTGAAAAAGTTTGGTATCTACTTTCACCAGTTGACTCCTAACGCTATCGTTAGGCTTAGTGTTTATATCTGGGCCCTCCGAAGCCAGGCGGTGGAACCGTTTGTCGACAGCTTTTGTCGAGTTCATGAGCTACATTACCAGACGAAGGCTAGAAAAGATGGATTACATGATAACTTTGGTTGCTACAATTTTGCCTATCGGAAAACCACAAAGTTTCCTGTTATCAGCTACCGAAGCAAATGGCCGGCAGGTTGGAAGTCAGAGTGGTTTTATGTGAAAGTTGACGAAGACAAAGAGAAGTTGGTACAAAGCCCACTTGAATTGATCTTCGGAGAAACAAGACCGCGATGCCACATGACATTAGAAGGTCCCACCTGGGCTGCACTGGGTGAGTTTAAAATTATTTCAGAGCATATCAGTACTAGGGACCTGGTTCAAGAGTTCTTGGCCTTCAAGGTTTTCCCTACTTTAAAAGAATGGAAAATGCCGAAGCTGGAAGGGGAGAAGAAAGAAGGGGAACTTGTCCGGCTTCCTTACCATTTCAAGTTCAAGAAATACTTTAAAAAACCTTGCCAAGAGTGGCTGGACACAGTTGAAGTAATGTGCAATGAAATTCTTGGGAATTACTCGAAAAAAGAAGATCAGCTAATGACTGCGGCCTTCGGCACCCGTCCGAAGCGAAGACTCAATCGAGTGCTGGACGCCCTGGGTTTTGAGTACCCTGATTATGAAAATCTGAGCAAAGGTGCCGGGGCCAGAAAAGGAAAAGGGGAGCCGAAGCTTTAAATGAAGATGAGAAGGAACCACCAAAAAAGAAGAATGTTCCGAAGAAGAAAATATCATCTCCGAAGCGAAAAGTTTCTGACGAAGAGGGGACACCTGCATCACCCTCTACCACCGACGTGGAGGAAATCTTAAAGGTAATGACTGAACCCCTGCCCGCGAAGCTAAGTCCATTAAGACCTCAACTGACGAAGCTTTTTCGAAAGGTGGAGGAGCCCGAAAAAACGAAGAAGATAACCAAAACAAAGAGACAAAGAATTATTGCAGTGACCGAAGTCATTGACAAGACGCCACCGAGGGCTTCAACTCGAAAAGCGCCAGCGGTTGAGAGCACAACAAATGTCGAAGTCGCACCTTCGGAGGTCGCGGCTACCGAAGCCGCTTCGGCCGAAGGTTTGAACTTGGAAACTACAATTCAAGACATCGACAAAATACTGCTAGACATGGCCGCAGAAGAAGCTACCACTGCTGCCGAAGAAACCATGGCCACAGTGCCTGGGAAGGGAAAGGAAATAGCCGAAGATACTTCGGAGGACGAAGCCTTCATATTTCAAAATTTAGTTGGGCAAGAACTGTCTAAGGCCGAAATAGAAGAGCTTAAAGAATATGCCAAATCTTGCGGATATAAGCCAGGAGCTCTTCTTTTCGGAGGTATTGACGATGAGAAATTGGACTGCATCCGGGATCAAACTGGAGCTAAGGTCATCGGTACTCTATCAAAGAGAATCGGTTTTCCGAAGCTGGAAACGGATATCAGCCGCTACCGACGACAATATATCGTTGGTAGCTTATTTTATTCCAATTTCAAGGTAAACAACTTTTCTCTGACTTTTATTGCTTTCAATAATGTAGACCTGTCTTAACGAAGATTGTTTACGTGCAGAGCATGCTGCTAAGCAAGGCTTTGAAAATGCAGCAAGATCTGGAAGACAAAAAGCATGAGGTTATAATTGAAAACTTAGAGAACAAAATAAAAGAGCAATCAGCTACTATTGAAAAGAAGGACTTCGAACTCCAAACAACTGAAGGCTTATTGGCAGAGACTGAAGCTAAAGTAGCAGAATTGAATATGAAGCTTCTCTACCAATCAAAACAATTTGAACAAGAGAAGCAAGAGCTTAATTCAAAATTCGAGGCCGAAGTCCAAAAAAACTCAGATTTGAAAAAAATCATTGACAAGCCTTCAGGACAAATGTTTGGAATTTAGTAACAACTGTATTCAACAACTAAAAAAGATCTTTTATTCAGTTGGAGCCAGTAGTGGAAAGTTCACTCCTTCAGCTGAAAATTTGCCAAGAACCTTCGAACATATTGAAGCTGAAATTGATGAGCTTGACGAAGTTATAGCCGGGCATGGTGACTTCTGTGCCTGGGTAGCTTCTCGGGGCACTGCTGCAGCATTTCTGAAGGCTGGCTATGATCATGGAAAAATAGTCAACAGGCCCAATTTCACTCTATCTCCATCAATTCTAGACGATATTCCTGACCTCGCCCGAAGCATTTCAAACAGATTTATAAAAATGATATGGACAAAAGGCGGGCGAGAAAAAGCTGGAGACGAAGCTCGAAGTCATCTTGAACCAGTAAGAAATCATACCTTGTGCTTACCTTCTCCTTCAAACTTGATTTTTACTCACAATACCTTGATTCATGTAGGATGACGAAGCTGAAACTGATGCTTAAAGAATATGCCGCCAAAGCTGAAGCCCGGTGAAGATCAGTAGGAGTAGACTGTAGAAAAAACTCAAGAGACTTTTGTAATAACTTTTGTAAATACAGCTAAACTGTTTTTAATGAACTTTGTTCATACCTTGTAATATATCCTTATCCTTCCATTGAGGCGCTTTGATGTGAACGAAATTAGTATTTTGAGCCGAAGGCGAAAAAACACCTTCCCTTCTTTTCGTACACAACGAAGCATAAAAGACCGCTTCTTCTTTTTGCCGAAACCTTTCTTTTCTGTACACAACGAAGCATAAAGACCGCTTCTTCTTTTTGCCGAAACCTTTCTTTTCTGTACACAACGAAGCATAAAGACCGCTTCTTCTTTTTGCCGAAACAACCACTTATGCCATGATGATGATTATCCTATATATGCCTGAATGTTTATGAATGCAAATGCTATGATGTAATGTGATGTGCTAATGAATGTCCAAACACATATCCGAAGGCATACCCTTAGCCATTATTTCCTTTGAAACAATCACACATCAGCTCTGCATTCCCTTAGGAACGACTTTGGAGCTTCTTCGCCTTTTACTTTCGGCGGAATCAGCGTTGACTTTTCGCTGTAAGCTCTGCATTCCCTTAGGAACGTCTTTGGAGCTTCTTCGCCTTCTACTTTCGGCGGAATCAGCGTTGACTTTTCGCTGTAAGCTCTGCATTCCCTTAGGAACGTCTTTGGAGCTTCTTCACTTTTTCAGTTTTCGGCACTCGATGGTGCGCTCTCAGCTTTTACATTTACATTCCTTGGGGGATTTTGCTCTTATAGAACTAAAAAAGGAAATTACATGTGATGGCCCCATTAAAAACCTTTCTCCCCCTTTAGAAAGGAAAAGGGTGCCATGAAAAAGAAAAAACATAAAAAAGTTACATCAAGTTACACATAATATCGCCGAAGCTCATCCGCATTCCAAGATCTTGGAATGTCGTTGCCGTCCATGTCCTTCAATCTGTATGAACCAGGTCTTGACGAAGATGCTACCAAGAAAGGTCCCTCCCATTTCAACTGTAACTTGCCCACTGTGTCTGGGTTGGCCACTCTCCGAAGCACCAAGTGTCCCGGCTCAATATTTTTTAGCCGAACTTTTCTATCTCGCCATTTGACTGTTTCAGCTTGGTATTTATTGATATTCTCCACAGCTTGAAGCCTGATTCCTTCTAAAGCATCTTTTTCCACAAAACAAGCATCTTCGGGACCTGATTCTGTCGAAGCTACTACTCTTATTGATCCAGTTTTAGCTTCTTCCGGAGTTATTGCTTCGTCACCGAATAATAACTTGAATGGAGTAAAGCCTATAGACCTTGATGTTGTTGTATTGTGGCTCCACACCACTTTGGTTAACTGATCTGGCCACATTCCCCTGGGTTGATTGAAGATTAACTTCATTATTCCTGTCATTATAATGCCGTTGGCTCTTTCAACGAGCCCATTTGACTCCGGATGCCTGACTGATGCAAAATGGATCTTCGTACCAATTTGATCACAGAAATTTCTGAAAGCTTCGGAGTCGAACTGTGTTCCATTATCTACAGTGATGGCCTTCGGTACCCCGAAACGACAAACAATATTCTGCCAGAAAAACTTTTGGACAGTGGCCGAAGTTATTGTGGCTAATGGCTTTGCCTCAATCCATTTAGAAAAATACTCCACAGCTACTATAACATATCTTAAATTCCCTTGAGCCGGTGGTAATGGACCTAACAAGTCAAGACCCCACCTTTGCAATGGCCAGATGGGTTGTATGAGCTGTGTTAAAGACGAAGGTTGTTTTTGATCTCTTGCACATTTCTGACAACCTTCGCACTTTTGAACCAATTCTGCTGCATCCGAAGCTGCCTTCGGCCAATAAAACCCTTGTCGGAAAACTTTTCCAAGTAACGGCCTAGATCCAATGTGAGATCCACACAGGCCTGCATGTATTTCTTTCATCAACTTTATACCTTCGGTTCTAGATAAACACTTGAGCAGCGGAGCGCAAACTCCATGCTTATACAACTCCCCTTCTATCATGACATATGGACGAGCTCTTGCCTCTATCCTCCTGTTATAAGCTTCGTTATCTGAAAGGAACTTACCCTGAAGGTAAGAGATGATCTCAGTTCTCCAATCTTCGCTATAAACAGGAGATATGTTGAGGACTGTTCTTTCAAGGAGTTCCACTGAAGGTGCCTTTATTGTTTCGAAAAACACATCCGAAGGTAAAGGCAGCCCCTGTGCTGCTGACTTAGCTAGCAAATCAGCATGCTCATTTTGTCCTCGAGGGATATTTTTGACAGAAAATCCTTCGAAAGAAGCTTCGATTCTTCGGACCGTGTCCAGATATTTTTCAAGCTTCGGATCTTTAGCCTTGCAACTCTTGTCGATATGACCCGAAACAACCTGGGAATCAGTTTTAAGGATGGCCCTTCTGATTCCCATTGCTTTTAATTTCCGAAGGCCCAAAAGCAGGGCTTCGTACTCAGTAATATTGTTTGTACAGCTAAAATCAAGTCTTGCTGCATAACAAGTTTTAACTTTGGATGGTGAGACCAGCACAGCGGCTGCTCCTGCTCCGAAGGTTCCCCAAGAGCCATCACAAAACACTGTCCACACTTCGGCATCCTTATTTGTTTCTTCATCCTGAGCCCCTGGCGTCCAATCGGCAATGAAATCTGCCAACGCTTGAGACTGGATCGAGGATCTATGCACATAATCAATGCAAAATTCATTGAGCTCTGCAGCCCATTTTCCAATCCGTCCAGTAGCTTCTCTATTTCTCATAATATCCTTCAACGGCTGCGAAGAAGGAACGACAATATTGTATGCTTGAAAATAATGCCGAAGCTTCCTGGATGCCATCAAAACGGCATATAATACCTTCTCCAGTTCTGTATAATTTTTCTTTGATACACTAAGGACTTCAGATACAAAGTACACTGGAACCTGCTTCTTGACTTGGCCATCAAGCTTCTCCTGGACAAGTGCTGCACTTACTGCTGAGTGCGAGGCTGCCACATATAACAACAAAGGAGCCCCTGGCGTCGGTGGAGTTAATGTTGTTAAATCTATCAAATATTGCTTTAGCTCTTCGAAGGCTTTTTGTTGGCTTGGTCCCCATTGGAAGACTTCAGCTGACTTCAGCACCTCGAAGAATGGTAAATTTCTTTCCGCTGATCTGGATATGAATCCATTGAGAGATGCCAGCCTCCCTGTCAATCTTTGGGCCCCCTTTCTTGTAGTTGGTGGCTCCATTCGAAGTATAGCTTCAATTTTATTTGGATTAGCCTCAATTCCCTTTGTTGAAACCAAGCATCCAAGAAATTTCCCCTTCTTTACTCCGAAGACACATTTTTCTGGGTTCAGCTTTAAGCCAGCTTGTCTGAAACTGGCGAAGGTCTCCTGCAAATCAGCAATATGATTTTCCTGTTTCGTGCTTTTTACAATGATGTCATCAACATAAGTTAGCACATTTCTGCCTATCTGAGACTGGAGGACCTTCGCAGTCATTCTGCTAAAACTTCCTCTAGCATTTTTGAGTCCCTCAGGCATCCGAAGATAGCAATATGTGCCACTTGGGGTTATGAAGCTAGTCTTCGGCTCATCTTTCTTCTTCATCCAGATTTGGTGATAACCTGAGTAACAGTCTAGCAGACTCATGAGCTCTGAAGAAGCTGCTGCATCAACTAAAGAGTCTATTCTTGGCAATGGGAATTCGTCCTTCGGACAAGCCTTGTTAAGATCTGTAAAATCGATACACATTCTCCACTTGCCATTGGCCTTCTTTACCATAACAGTGTTAGCTAGCCATTCTGGGTACTTTACTTCTCTGATAACTCCTGCACTGAGGAGTCTTTTTACTTCATTACGAGCACCTTCGGCCTTATCATCGGACATTTTCTGAAGCCTCTGCTTTCGGGGTCTGAAGGATGGGTCAACATTGAGCGAGTGTTCAATAACATCCCGATTTACTCCGCAGAGGTCATTAGCTGACCACGCAAAAACATCTTTGTTGTTGAACAAAAACCTTATCAAGGTTTTCTCCTGCTCTTCGGATAATTGAGAGCCCAACAGCACCTTCTGCTCTGCTATGTCCTCACATAAGAGCATGGGCTTCGGCTGATCTGCTGAAGCTGCTTTCTCCCTTCTGAATTTGTACTGTTCACAAACTTCAGCTCCATCTATGTTATGGATTGCTTTGGAGTCAGTCCAGCTTCCTTCGGCCCTTCTAGCAGCTTCCTGGCTTCCATGAATAGCAATAGGCCCTTGGTCCGAAGGTATCTTCATGCAGAGGTAAGCTGGGTGGAGAATTGCTTCGAAGGCATTGAGAGTACCGCGACCAATGATAGCATTGTAAGGATACTCCATGTCAACAATATCAAACACAATTTGCTCAGTCCTTGTGTTGTTAACAAATCCGAAGGTTACTGGCATGGTAATCTTCCCAAGTGCTACAATTTGTCGCCCTCCGAAGCCACAAAGAGGGTGCGTAGCATCATGGATCTTGTCTTCGGGCTCTTGCATTTGTCTGAAGGCCTTAGCAAATATGATATCAGCTGCACTGCCTGTATCAACCAAGACATTGTGAACCAGAAATCCTTTGATAACACAAGAGATAACCATGGCATCGTTGTGTGGGTAATCCTTAAGTTGAAGGTCCTCTTGAGAGAAGGTAATAGGAATATGAGACCATCTTGATTTGATGAAGGGTCCTTGCACCCCAACATGCTGTACCCTTCTCTGTGCTTCCTTCTTCTGCTTCTTGTTGGCTAGCTCTGAACATGAACCGCCCGTTATCGGAAACAGCAGCTTCGGAGCCGAAGCAGCTCCAGCTTGATTGTTGAACGAAGCCATCAGCTCAAAAAAAGGTGGAAGTGAGTTCACCGGAGGTGGGCGCCAATGTTGGGGACTTGTTCTCAAATGCTTCGGATTAAGAACAAGGCAACATAAAAAGTGTTAAATGATAAAGTCCTTCGTCCCTCGAAACATTATTTCCCTTCGGGATATAATGTATTCCGGACGAAGGTCACAAACAACATATCTTCGTAAGCATAATAAACTGTGACGAAGAATTTACATGCAACATAAGAAGTAATATAAACATTTAAATATTATTACAACGTCATTTCTATTTTATTATCATATAAAAATAGAAATGATTCCAGATTACAAGTGTACCTTCGGATTGCAGGAAGGCAAAAGTACAAGGATGACGCAAAGCAAATGCCAAGTCAGCGTGAACAGTACGGGGATACTGTTCATCTATTTATAGACATAGGACACAGCCTGTGAAGAATTACAATTATGCCCCTCATAAAAGTTTACAACATTGACTCAGACCTGTATGGATTAAAAGGTCATTCTATCTCTAAGTCGGTTTGTAATACCGAAGCTTCATGAAGAGGAACCTTCGGTCATCTCCTGGGGACAACTTCAGCCGAAGCTGCTTCTTCCTACAAGACCTTCGGCGCAACGAAGCATGGCCCCAACAGGTTCCTCCATAACCTCATTGTAATCATAGTTTCCATGATTCACAACAGAGCTAGTCTCCCCATGCAAGTTCCATATCGTGTACCCTTTTAGAAACCCATCGCATATTAAGTGCTCACGTATTTCACTTGCCTCTTTCCAAAACGAGTTAACACACTTTCTACAAGGGCATAAAATCTTGTTCCCTACAGCCGAATTTCTAAATGCAAAAGCCAAGAAGCTGTTTACACCTTGTAAATATGTCTTGCCGTGCCTACATGCATCATCATTTTCATTCTTAGGTCAAATTCCATTTAAGCTATAGATATCACATTTATATTTGTGTTATAATGGATTTGTACCTAGCATCATCATTGATCCATGTCTTATCCACCATGGTTTAGGACTACTTCTTAGAAATCAGTGACTGCAATCAAAGTTATAGAAAAATATATTTCAGGTTATCAACTGACAACTCCCTCCTTCCCCACTAATTTACATTTAAACATTGTAGCATAATCAGTGACTGCAATCATAATTTGAAGTTTTAAACATTGTAGACATAAAACTTGCCTGGGATCGGACGGCAGTACCGTAGCCGCGCCGGCGCTTCTCCGCTTGACTCGTTCCAGTGCGGTCGGCCTCGCTCCAGTAGCAGTGGGGTGCCGGCTGGGGACGGATGTTGGCAGGGCGCACAGTTATTGGAGGAGGCTCTAGCAGGGCGCGCGGCTGAGCGGATGAAGCTATCAGGGTGCGCGACAGGGGACGATGGTTGGCGTAGCAGGGCACGCGGCTGGGCCGGGGACGGGACGGCGGACTGCGCTCGCGTGGCCGGGGAGGAGACTGCGCGCGCGCGTGGCTGGGGACGGCGGACTGCGCGCGTGGCTGGCTGGGGACGGCGAACTTCACGCGCGGCTGCGTTGGGGACGGGAGCGCGCGACCGGCTGGGGACAGCGGACTGCGCGCGCGCGGCTGCGTTGGGGACGGGAGCGCGCGGCCGGCCGGCTGGGGAGGAGCCGACGGCGCACGAAGTTGTTTGGTTGGAGAGTGCGCGCGGCCGGCCGGCTGGGGAGGTGACGGCGGTTGGCTGGGGAGGTGACGGCCGGCCTGCTGGGGAGGTGATGGCGCGTGGCGGCTGGTTGTTTTGGCGACGGCTGCCCGGGAAGTAATAGGGTTTTGGGCTTTACGCGCCAACAGGCTGGATAAATTGCAATGTTTTTTATGGCGACTGACAGCGCGATGCTATAGGTATGAATTGCCGACTGACAACGCGACACTATTCACATATAAATATAACGACTAACACTCAATTGGAATTTAGACATATACTGACTCACCATCTGTGGCTATGTATACCGACTAACAATTTGATGCTAATTCTCTATTTATAGCGACGGTCGTTAGACACTAATTTGGTGTTGTGGTATAGTGACCCCAGGTGTTTATATTCCGCTCGACAACGAGTATGGATTTAAGCACGTAATATCGATGGGTAAACAGACGCTAAATTTTAATCATTTTCGTCTATTGCGATTTTAATATTGCATCTGTTTCGTCTGTCGCAAGTTCGACATCATTTTTATCTGTCTAGGCTCTTCCTAAATTTCCGTGCTGTTCGGAACATATTTGTTCTGAAAATCGGTACACCGACGATTATCTTAAAATTCGTCGCTCGCGCGAGTACGAATTCAGAAGCCCGAACCACTTCGACGATTTTTATTCTGAGCAAATTAAATTGAACTCAACGACAAAAGTGTTAATACAAAATTAAATCGGACTACACCCGGAATCCAAGAAAAAAAAGGCGTAGAATTATAAGCTGAGCCGTTTCCTAGTCGAATCTGATATCGTTTAGCTTGATCCGGTAACCTCAGGCTAAAATTGAAACCTGGGTAATTTAATCTAATCCTTACCAGATAAATTCTTTTGTCTGACTTCTACGTAAACCAAAGTTGACAGCAATATCGAAGTTAAAATCAGTTCGATTCGGGCTGTCATTTCTTGCCCAGATCCAAATCTTTAGATATAAATAATGGCTGAAAATTCATCTGACTCCGAAGTATTCATCAAAATAAATCATGTCCAAATATTGTTCTCGATCTTATTTTTTGGCAACCTTTTTATACATCTTTTAGACCCTAATTTTATACCCCAAAATATTTACATTTCGCTTTTGTAAAAAAAGAAAATACGAAAAATTGTCCTCTCTAATATCTCACCACCGCTCTCTTCTTCTGGTATGGATTTTTTTGATGGAGATATTTCCCACCGCTCTCCTTTTGCTGATCTTTTCCCAGCCATTATCCTCCCTTCTTATCTCTTTTGCCTCACGTGTCGCATGTCCCAATGATTGGCCAGCGCCATCCCTCAAGCAGCAGGACACTGGTGCCCCTCACCCCCACGTCTTCTTCTCTAGCCATGGTGAACGTGGCTTTCTGGTGCTCGCCGGTCTCCAGCTTGCCGGATTCCAGCGCCCGGATTTTCTCTGCTCCCATGGCGCGCCCACTGCTTGCTCTAACCGCTCCATCTCTCTCGCGTAGTTTGGTCTGCGCGCCTGCGCCCATGGCCGAGCCTGGTCGTGGTGGTGTCGTGGCTTGGCGACGTCGTGTGCATCGCGATAGCCGTCCTGACCGCAAAGCAGTTCGCGCAATAAAGTTCGTCCGGTCACGATCTCGCTTTGCTCTCCGCATCGCTGTTCGCCGGGTTAGGCCTCATGTTGTCGCGTCCTGTTTCCTGCTCACCAGTGCGCCCTCTCGGCTCGCTCGGCTTTAATCCCCAATCGCGTCGTCGACCACGTCGTTCGCCGTCAAGCCTTACTGCCATTCCTGCTGTGCCTCGCTTCCGATGTGTTCGATTAAATATCGGGCCAAGAATCCAAGATATCGCTCATCCTCACTATGAAATCCTCACGCTCACCATTCTCTATTCGATCTTGTCGTCAAGCTGAAGGCCGTCGTCGCTCAGGCAACTACCAAATCGAGTTGTGATGTGGTGAGCTGATTCGCTATTTTTACTCTCGATTTTATGATCGTAAAATAAGACGCTTTGTATACGTATACGATTAAGTTAGAAATACCAGTAATGCGAGGTGTGCGCTTGGTAATTATGGCTCGATCCGTTATTACGTCGTTAGGTTGTGTGATGTTATGGGGTCGATGATAGAAGTAGAATTCTAGCTGTTGGGCGATGACGGGAAGGACATTGTTCATCGCATGCTTAATGTTTGATGGATAGTCTGAACCGAAATCATCGTCGTTCTCATGAATTTTGTATCGACCAGTGATAGTACACTGGATTCGCTAGTTTTTATTATTAGTTCAAGCCTTAGATTAATTAATTATATTAGTTGCGTCAATTCTCCGGACGGTAGTAACCGTGCGTTGTGGTTGTATTAATTGTTTATTAAAATGCTTCATCATATATAGTGTATTGGTTTATATATATATATATATATATATATATATATATATATATATATATATATATAGATGAGATGTGTAGGTGATGAGTAGGATAGGTTTAGTGTTCTAATTAATTAACTGATAAGTTGTGTTTAGGCTAATTAAATTAAATATGTATTGTTTGTGGTTTCGTGATGTTTACGTTAGGTTCGGTTAACCCAGAGAAGCGTAATTATTGTGCTTAGTCGTATGTCGATAACTCATATTATCGTATAAAATTGTACAAAGCCTCGCCACTAAGTGTTTAATACGCTATCGTATAGCACTATTTAGATTTGTGTTATTCCTGTTTATATGCATTCATGTGCATCGTGCATCTCAATTAGGTACGATAATTGATCGCGTGATGCGGAAGACGAGCCAAGTCGACCTCAAGCGTGGGCTACTCCGCATGGTGATGCTGGTGGACGAACTTAAGGATGGGCAGACTGAACAAGTATCGGAACAAGGGATGGTCGTCAAGTGGACGTCATCTAACAAATACTAACGTAGTGTTTATTCTAGGCAAGCCCCGGTGCATGCAACCCCTTCCTTGTGTTTTTAAATTATTTTTACACACTTTAAGTCTAGTGAATGTGCATTAGGTTTATAGGAGTTGCTTGGAAATCCTTTGATGCATTGCCTTCCTTGATATCCATATCTTTATAGAAACTTCTGATGAAGTATCAAATTATGATTTACAAAAATGCTTATCACTGCTTAGATCTTGTGGATAGAGGTTGTCCTTTGCGTTAATGCCTAGCTCAGGGGTTATCGTGAGGAAGGATGGCTTCTGCTTGCAAGAATATTTTCATTGAGAGCAATGGTGGGATCTTACTATAAAGTTCCCTATAATGCTCTTTTCATCCTAAGGAATACAAACAATCCTAAGGATGGAAGTACTTAAATCGGGACTTAGGCTAGGAACAGGTGATGTTCTACCCAGGTTGATTAAGGATTGGATGCGTATGTAGGCCTGCTGTCCGAGGACCCATTAACTGGTCACATGCCTCATCATGGGTAAGCTTTGCCTCGGGCAGACTAATACCAGAATAAGATAACACGCAATGGGAGTGGAGAGATGGCGAGAATAGCGTGTACCCTCCGTGGCAAGAGGCTGGACGGTGGTGTATCTGTGCTCTCGGTTGGCGTGAACCTGATCTGGTCTTAAGAACCCCGGTGGCGAGTTGACATATGCAAGGGTTAAGTGCTACATATGTCGTATGATTGGAGATTCTCATCTGAGTAGATTCAGATCGCCGTAACTTCGCGGACATGAAGACTTGGTCACTGACCTACAACCTAAGTCAGGATGTGAACCTCATGAATAAAAATGATGTTGTATTGATGAGATGGTGAAATTAGACTAGATGCAAACAGAGTCTATTAATATTTAATCTGGTGTTAAAATATTGAAAGTAAGGACTCACTTTAGTAAGCTATTTCTGCAAAAATAAATAAGTTGATTCTTGCTAATACTTTTCCTTGATTCCTATTTAACCAGCATACCCTTGAGAGTCTTTTCTTTAGTCGGGTAAGTCTTGCTGAGTAATTCCGTACTCAGGGTTTTATTCCCTGTTGTTTTTCAGGTTATAGTTTTGTGCTGCTGATGATGGTGTTAAGTGCCGGTGGGCTCGGCCTTTTTATAGGTTAAAGTAGCTCTCCTATACTTCTTATTGAGGATGGTCACTTGAGCTAGCATATATTTCAAAACTATAAATAATTTATAACAGTTCAAAGTTCCTTTGAACCACTTTTTGTAATCACTCCGATCATGTACATTATAAAACTTGATGTAACTTATAAAATTTGGTAATAAAATTTCCGCTGCAAAATTGTTGGTGTGTGATTTGTGTTTACTTAATACCGTGGTTCTGGTTGTAAGTGGTTTATCCGATGTCCTTGGGCAATCGGACGGATCCTGTTAAGTTATTTGGTGCACATGCATAGCCGTCTGAGGTCTTTGAGACAAGGACAGGTGCATGTGGGCCCAATAACTTGGGAGGTTCTGCCGCAGCTGGTATCGGAGCAGGATTAAGTATATACAGTCACATACGTATTTTCAAAACAAAAGTTTTGGTTTTGAAAAACCTATTTTCAACTAAACACATTGTTTGGTTTTGAAAAACAGTTTAAAAAACTATAATGCTAGCGACATCCTCTGTTAAGCCCTAAACTAAGGACTATCAGGTGGCTTATTTTAAAACCACTAACCCACAACCGGGTGGGTATTGCATACATGTGTATTGTTATTTTTAAGGCCATTCAGTTTTGAATGGATCGACGCTCAGGTAAGGTGAGATGTGAGAGCATGACCGAACAACCGTCGGTCTAGGGAAGAGTATAGAAAGCGCTTGATTATATACATGTTCCACATATGTATATATGAAGGCTGCGATGTGGAGTATTTACTTTTTCGCGAATTCAGTACCCCATGGATGTGTATGGGTATACAGACATGGGAATACTGAGAAGTGTAATGTACTTGTAACAACGCACCTACGCTTAGGTAAGAAGGTGAGTTACCATAATGAGTTGCCCTATGGTTAAAGTGTGGCAACGACGCCTATGCGTGGCTCGGCGCTTAATGAAGAGCTGGCCTCTATATAGAAATATATGGAGTATAAACTGTGATAAACTGTCATGTGTGAACTGCATCATGGGAAATTGGGCTGTGATGGAATTTTCTGCAGGAACACTAACCTCGAAAACGTATGTGTAGTTGACGACTAGCAAAATACCGTGAGAATCGTACGTATGCCACCGGTATAGAACGTTGTTGCCATATTATGTTGGCAAAATCAGTGAGGACGCATAGGACGAGCATGCATCCTGATTGTTGCATCATGTTCGTCACCTATACAACCAAAATGCTTCTCTCATCTTTATTCCAGTAACCAGTGATTGTAATTAATGTGGTGTAATGTTGTATTATGATCCCTAAGGAAATAGTCGTCCTCCATTCTTTCGATAATATGTTTAGGTGTTGTATGTGTTTGCTCTTGTACTTGATGTGACGATAGAAGGTTAGTGACTTGTTTGCCTAAACCCAAATCTAGGCCATGTTCTTAGTTGGTGAACCATGACCAAAGTTCATTTTTCCGTTACCCCTCCTTGACCCAAACTTATACAAATAAATGCTTAGATAATTTCTTCGTTGGACAAAAAGGGTACTTAAGCTTAAAATAAGAATCTCGACTCATATTTCCATCTTAGACCATGTCCTTGACAATTGGTACAAGCTGATGTACCTTATCCAGTTTACCTATTCTTAAGGATCGCCATGTTGCTTTATCAACCTAACCTAGGAAAGGCATGTCCGACCATTTTATTGAACTCGATGCCTTTGGTTTCCTCATATCTATCGAAGGCATACCAACTTAATCTTGTGATTGTTTTCCCTCCGTATCTAATCAGATACTAACCCTTGACCTTGTAATCTCTATGATGGGCATAGAAATATGTTTGGGGCTGAAATAACAGTCTCCCATTGTACTCATTCATCAATAAGTTTAGGTTATGACCATGTTTTGTTCCATTTCATCGGGCCATGATCTATTTGACTCTCTACTTGTAACCATTTTGACAGGTAGAGTCTTTTCATATATTGCCATCCTTGTCAGTCTATTGGTGTCGCGCGAGATTTATTATTGGGTATGTCTGGTATTGGCGTTATGACTAAAATTGGTGATACCGTGACGAAATCGGGGGCCTTCCGTGTGTGCGCACACACGGTTGTGTTGCTCGGCACACACTAGTATCACAGCTGGTAGTCATAATCCATTATGAGATTATATCAATATGTTATCTCTGCACGAATTGTTCTTACCGCGTGAGATTCATTATTGGTGCCAGTTTTGTAATGGTGTCATGGTTAAGGACTTATGGTACCGCGGCGAAACTGAGGGCCTCCTGTGAATGCGCACACAGGATTTTGCTGCTTGGCGCATGCCAGTACCGAGGTCTCTGGTCATGATCCATTGTGGAACTACACTAATGTGTGATCTTCTGTGGACTCCTTCCTTGAAACAATTTCTATGTTGTTTGTCGTGATCAAGCAACATCTATCATCTCTGTTGGATCAAAAGGGGCATACCACTTTTAGGTGTGGTCTCTTTTCTTTTGTTCTTGGTAGTGACTACTCATGCAAGTTCCCTTTACGTCCTTTGTGTAAAGGTGAAGCCTTGGAGCTTTTTAGTGTCGAGGGACAACTGATTAGCTCTCAAAATGGAGATTGGATTTTCCCTGCTATTGAGGTGCAGGAGTTTGTTCATTCGCTCTCTTATTCAATCCATGTATTCCCGAACCAAGTCAGTTCATCCCGCATGGGAGAAATAGATGAACATCCTGACTGAATGGATTTCTATTCAAATACATAATCTCTTGTTAACCAAGGTGAACTCTCGACCATTGGATTGTCGATGGGTAATGAGAAGGCTTACTCAATATCAAAAGTTGTTCAACAAGTTGGTTTTACTTACTTGTAACTGCCCAATGAACAAACATTGAGTTTAGAGATCGTTTTATCGATTTGCCTGAACTCACTTTGGTTCAACCCTTCCTAAGAAATTACTTAAAAAATCAAAATCAAATTAAGTTAAATAGACTGATAGCCACCTAATTCTCGCTCTAGTCCTGCCTCGATCGCCTCACGTGTGCTTTTTCAGCATGTGTGATCAAGTCGAGCCATGCCTATTGCTTGATAAAATGGATTAAACACGAAGTCAATATCTACTGATCCCTTCACTAGTGATTTTTCGAGTCTCTATCATTTTTCTTGGATTTGGATTCCCTGGCTAACCATGAGTTAAGTGTGATGTTATTCGACATCCATCCTCGTCTTATGTGCTAGGAATTGCTATCCATTTGTCCACCGCTTGCTCAACAGACTCAGATAGTACAGTGTCATCAGAAAAGGCAAATTGCACACATGGAACCTTATGTGTTCTTCTGGCAGACATTGTCTCTATTGATGGACATCTCTAGGTTAGCCTGAGGCAATACATGTTACGTCCACTAGTGAAATCACATTCTGAGACACTCGCCTTTGCTTGAAACTGTCTTTGTTATCGCTGATATGGACATGGGTTACATGCTTCTCTATCCTTAGAAGTCTTTCGCTCCGAATCTCGGGGCGAGATTCTTTTAAGGGAGGAGGGTTGTAACACCCCAGGTATTTATATTCCGCTTGACAACGAGTATGGATTTAAGCACGTAATATCGGTGGGTAAACAGACGCTAAATTTTAATCATTTTCGTCTATTGCGATTTTAATATTGCATCTGTTTCGTCTGTCGCAAGTTCGACATCATTTTTATCTGTCTGGGCTCTTCCTAAATTTTCGTGCTGTTCGGAACATATTTGTTTTGAAAATCAGTACGACGACGATTATCTTAAAATTTGTCGCTCGCGCAAGTACGAATTCGGAAGCCCGAACCACTTGGACGATTTTTATTCTGAGCAAATTAAATTGAACTCAGCGACAAAAGTGTTAATACAAAATTAAATCGGACTACACCCAGAATCAAAGAAAAACCAGGTGTAGAATTATAAGCTGAGCCGTTTCCTAGTCGAATCCGATATCGTTTAGCTTGATCCGGTAACCTCAGGATAAAATTCAAACCTGGGTAATTTAATCTAATCCTTACTAGATAAATTCTTTTGTCTGACTTCTACGTAAACCAAAGTTGACTGCAATATCGAAGTTAAAATCAGTTCGATTCAGTCTGTCGTTTCTTGCCTAGATCCAAATCTTCAGATATAAATAATGGATGAAAATTCATGTGACTCCGAAGTATTCATCAAAATAAATCATGTCCAAATATTATTCTCGATCTTATTTTTGTGCAACCTTTTTATACATCTTTTAGACCCTAATTTTATACCCCAAAATATTTACATTTCGCTTTTGTAAAAAAAGAAAATACGAAAAATTCTCCACTCTAATATCTCACCACCGCTCTCTTCTTCTGGTATGGATTTTTTATGGAGATATTTCCCACCGCTCTCCTTTTGCTGGTCTTTAACTAGCCATTATCCTCTCTTCTTATCTCTTTTGCCTCACGTGTTGCATGTCCCAATTATTGGCCAGCGCCATCCCTCAAGCAGCAGGACACTGGTGCCCCTCACCCCATGTCTTCTTCTCTAGCCATGGTGAACGTGGCTTTCTGCTGCTCGCCGGTCTCCAGCTCGCCGGATTCCAGCGCCCGGATTTTCTCTGCTCCCATGGCGCGCCCACTACTTGCTGTATCCGCTCCATCTCTCTCACGTAGTTTGGTCTGCGCGCCTGCGCCCATGGCCGAGCCTGGTCGTGGTGGTGTCGTGGCTTGGCGACGTCATGTACATCGCGACAGCCGTCCTGATCGCAAAGCAATTCGCGCAATAAAGTTCGCCCGGCCTCGACCTCGCTTTGCTCTCCGCATCACTGTTCGCCGGGTCAGGCCTAATGTTGTCGCGTCCTATTTCCTGCTCACCAGTGCGTCCTCTCGGCTCGCTCGGCTTTAATCCCCAATCGCGTCATCGACCTCGTCGTTTGCCGTCAAGCCTTACTGCCATTCCTGTTGTGCCTCGCTTCTGATGTGTTCGATTAAATGTCGGGCCAAGAATCCAAGATGTCGCTCATCCTCGCTATGAAATCCTCACGCTCACCATTCTCTATTCGATCTCGCCGTCAAGCTGAAGGCCGTCGTCGCTCAGGCAACTACCAACTCGAGTTGTGATGTGGTGAGCCGATTCGCTATTTTTACTCTCGATTTTATTATCGTAAAATAAGACGCTTTGTATACGTATACGATTAAGTTAGAAATACCAGTAATGCGAGGTGTGCACTTGGTAATTATGGCTCGATCCGTTATTATGTCGTTAGGTTGTGTGATGTTATGGGGTCGATGATAGAAGTAGATTTCTAGCTATTGGGCAATGACGGGAAGGACATTGTTCATCGCATGCTTAATGTTTGATGGATAGTCTGAACCGAAATCATCGTCGTTCTCATGAATTTTGTATCGACTTGTAATAGTACATTGGATTCGCTAGTTTTTATTATTAGTTCAAGGCTTAGACTAATTAGTTATATTAGTTGCGTCAATTCCCCGGACGGTAGTAACCGTGCGTTGTGGTTGTATTAATTGTTTATTAAAATGCTTCATCATATATAGTGTATTGGTTTATATATATATATATACACACACACACACACACAAATGAGATGTGTAGGTGATGAGTAGGATAGGTTTAGTGTTCTAATTAATTAACTGATAAGTTGTGTTTAGGCTAATTAAATTAAATATGTATTGTTTGTGGTTTCGTGATGTTTACGTTAGGTTCGGTTAATCCAGAGAAGCGTAATTATTGCACTTAGTTGTATGTCGATAACTAATATTATTGTATAAAATTGTACAACGCCTCGCCACTAGGTGTTTAATACGCTATTGTATAGCACTATTTAGATTTGTGCTATTCCTGTTTATATGCATTCATGTGCATCGTGCATCTCAATTAGGTACGATAATTGATCACGTGATGCGGAAGACGAGCCAAGTCGACCTCAAGCGCGGGCTACTCTGCATGGTGATGCTGGTGGACGAACTTAAGGATGGGCAGACTGAACAAGTATCGGAACAAGGGATGGTCGTCAAGTGGACGTCATCTAACAAACACTAACGTAGTGTTTATTCCAGGCAAGCCTTGGTGCATGCAACCCCTTCCTTGTGTTTTTAAATTATTTTTACACACTTTAAGTCTAGTGAATGTGCATTAGGGTTATAGGAGTTGCTTGGAAATCCTTTGATGCATTGCCTTCCTTGATATCCATACCTTTATAGATACTTTTGATGACGTATCAAATTATGATTTACAAAAATGCTTATCCCTGCTTAGATCTTGTGGATAGAGGTTGTCCTTTGCGTTAATGCCTAGCTCAGGGGTTATCCTGAGGAAGGATGGCTTCTGCTTGCAAGAATATTTTCATTGGGAGCAATGGTGGGATCTTACTGTAAAGTTCCCTATAATGCTCTTTTGATCCCAAGGAATACAAACAATCCTAAGGATGGAAGACCTTAAATCGGGACTTGGGCTAGGAACAGGTGATGTTCTACCCAGGTTGATTAAGGATTGGATGCGTATGTAGGCCTGCTAACCGAGGACCCTTTAACTAGTCACATGCCTCATCATGGGTAAGCTTTGCCTCGGGCAGACTAATACCAGAATAAGATAACACGCAATGGGAGTGGAGAGATGGCGAGAGTAGCGTGTACCCTCCGTGACAAGAGGCTGGACGGTGGTGTATCTGTGCTCTCGGTTGGCGTGAACCTGATCTGGTCTTAAGAACCCCGGTGGCGAGTTGACATATGCAAGGGTTAAGTGCTACATATGTCGTGTGATTGGAGATCCTCAGCTAAGTATAATCGATTCGGATCGTCGTAACTTCGCGGACATGAAGACTTGGTCACTGACCTACAACCTATGTCAGGATGTGAACCTCATGAATAAAAATGATGTTGTATTGATGAGATGGTGAAATTAGACCAGATGCAAACATAGTCTATTAATATTTAATCTGGCGTTAAAATATTGAAAGTAAGGACTCACTTTAGTAAGCTATTTCTGCAAAAATAACTAAGTTGATTCTTGCTAAAACTTCTCCTTGATTCCTATTTAACCAGCATACCCTTGAGAGTCTTTTCTTAAGTCGGGAAAGTCTTGCTGAGTAATTCCGTACTCAGGGTTTTATTCCCTGTTGTTTTTCAGGTTATAGTTTTGTGCTGCTGATGATGGTGTTAAGTGCCGGTGGGCTCGGCCTTCTTATCGGTTAAGGTAGCTCTCCTATACTTCTTATTGAGGATGGTCACTTGAGCTAGCATATATTTCAAAACTATAAATAATTTATAACAGTTCAAAGTTCCTTTGAATCACTTTTTGTAATCACTCCGATCATGTACATTATAAAACTTGATGTAACTTATAAAATTTGGTAATAAAATTTCCGCTGCAAAATTTTTGGTGTGTGATTTGTGTTTACTTAATCCCGCGGTTCTGGTTGTAAGTGGTTTATCCGGTGTCCTTGGGCAATCGAACGGATCCTATTAAGTTATTTGGTGCACATGCATAGCCGTCTGAGGTCTTTGAGACAAGGACAGGTGCATGTGGGCCCAATAACTTGGGAGGTTCTGCCACAGCTTGTATTGGAGCAGGATTAAGTATATACGGTCACATACGTATTTTCAAAACAAAAGTTTTGGTTTTGAAAAACCTATTTTCAACTAAACACATTGTTTGGCTTTGAAAAACAGTTTAAAAAAACTATAATGCTAGCGACATCCTCTGTTAAGCCCTAAACTAAGGACTATCAGGTGGCTTATTTGAAAACCACTAACCCACAACAGGGTGGGTATTGCATACATGTGTATTGTTATTTTTAAGGCCATTCAGTTTTGAATGGATCGACGCTCAGGTAAGGTGAGATGTGAGAGCATGACCGAACAACCGTCGGTCTAGGGAAGAGTATAGAAATCGCTTGATTATATACATGTTCCACATATGTATATATGAAGGCTGCGACCACATATGTATATATGAAGGCTGCGATGTGGAGTATTTACTTTTTCGGGAATTCAGTACCCCGTGGATGTGTATGGGTATACAGACATGGTAATACTGAGAAGTGTAATGTACTTGTAACCACGCACCTACGCTTAGGTAAGAAGGTGAGTTATCATAATGAGTTGCCCTATGGTTAAAGTGTGGCAATGACGCCTATGCGTGGCTCGGCGCTTAATGAAGAGCTGGCCTCCATATAGCAATATATGGAGTATAAACTGTGATAAACTGTCATGTGTGAACTGCATCATGGGAAATTGGGCTGTGATGGAATTTTCTGCAGGTACACTAACCTCGAAAACGTATGTGTAGTTGACGACTAGCAAAATACCGTGAGAATCGTACGTATGCCACCGGTATAGAACGCTGTTGCCATATTATGTTGGCAAAATCAGTGAGGACGCATAGGACGAGCATGCATCCTGATTGTTGCATCATGTTTGTCACCTATACACCCAAAATGCTTCTCTCATCTTTATTCCAGTAACCAGTGATTGTAATTAATGTGGTGTAATGTTATATTATGATCCCTAAGGAAATAGTTGTCCTCCATTCTTTCGGTAATATGTTTAGGTGTTGTATGTGTTTGCTCTTGTACTTGATGTGCCGATAGAAGGTTAGTGACTTGTTTGCCTAAACCCAAATCTAGGCCATGTTCTTAGTTGGTGAACCATGACCAAAGTTGATTTTTCCGTTACCCCTCCTTGACCCAAACTTATACAAATAAATGCTTAGATAATTTCTTCGTTGAACAAAAAGGGCACTTAAGCTTAAAATAAGAATCTCGACTCATATTTCCATCTTAGACCATGTCCTTGACAATTGGTACAAGCTGATGTACCTTATCCAGTTTACCTGTTCTTAAGGATCGCCATGTTGCTTTATCAACCTAACCTAGGAAAGGCATGTCCGACCATTTTATTGAACTCGATGCCTTTGGTTTCCTCATATCTATCGAAGGCATACCAACTTAATCTTGTGATTGTTCTCCCTCCGTATCTAATCAGATACTAACCCTTGACCTTGTAATCTCTATGATGGGCATAGAAATATGTTTGGGGCTGAAATAACAGTCTCCCATTGTACTCATTCATCAATAAGTTTAGGTTATGACCATGTTTTGTTCCATTTCATCGGGCCATGATCTATTTGACTCTCTACTTGTAACCATTTTGACATTTCATATATTGCCATCCTTGTCAGTCTATTGGTGTCGCGCGAGATTTATTATTGGGTATGTCTAGTATTGGCGTTATGACTAAAATTGGTGATACCGTGACGAAACCGGGGGCCTTCCGTGTGTGCGCACACACGGTTGTGTTGCTCGGCACACACTAGTATCACAGCTGGTAGTCATAATCCATTATGAGATTATATCAATATGTTATCTCTGCACGAATTGTTCTTACCGCGTGAGATTCATTATTGGTGCCAGTTTTGTAATGGTGTCATGGTTAAGGACTTATGGTACCACGGCGAAACTGAGGGCCTCCTGTGAATGCGCACACAGGATTTTGCTGCTTGGCACATGCCAGTACCGAGGTCTCTGGTCATGATCCATTGTGGAACTACACTAATGTGTGATCTTCTATGGACTCCTTCCTTGAAACAATTTCTATGTTGTTTGTCGTGATCAAGCAACATCTATCATCTCTGTTGGATCAAAAGGGGCATACCACTTTTAGGTGTGGTCTCTTTTCTTTTGATCTTGGTAGTGACTACTCATGCAAGTTCCCTTTACGTCCTTTGTGTAAAGGTGAAGCCTTGGAGCTTTTTAGTGTCGAGGGACAACTGATTAGCTCTCAAAATGGAGATTGGATTTTCCCTGCTATTGAGATGCAGGAGTTTGTTCATTCGCTCTCTTATTCAATCCATGTATTCCCGAACCAAGTCAGTTCATCCCGCATGGGAGAAATAGATGAACAACCTGACTGAATGGATTTCTATTCAAATACATGATCTCTTGTTAACCAAGGTGAACTCTCGACCATTGGATTGTCGATGGGTAATGAGAAGGCTTACTCAATATCAAAAGTAGTTCAACAAGTTGGTTTTACTTACTTGTAACTGCCTAATGAACAAACATTCAGTTTAGAGATCGTTTTATCAATTTTCCTGAACTCACTTTGGTTCAACCCTTCCTAAGAAATTACTTAAAAAAATCAAAATCAAATTAAGTTAAATCGACTGATAGCCACCTAATTCTCGCTCTAGTCCTGCCTCGATCGCCTCACGTGTGCTTTTTCAGCATGTGTGATCAAGTCGAGCCATGCCTAGTGCTTGATAAAATGGATTAGACATGAAGTCAATATCTACTGATCCCTTAACTAGTGATTTTTCAAGTCTCTATCATTTTTCTTGGATTTGGATTCCCTGGCTAACCATGAGTTAAGTGTGATGTTATTCGACATCCATCCTCGTCTTATGTGCTAGGAATTGCTATCTGTCGGCGTCTCGGACCCGGGGGGGTCCCTTGGACCGACCAGTGAAATCGCTGCGTGCCCCTACCCAGATGGGTTGGCACGGGATGGAACACAAGAGGTGGGACAAGCCTTGTCTTATCGTAGTAGGGGTTACAAGTGCGTCGCGTGAGAGAGGGAGAGACATAGATTTCGCCTGCCGCTTCCCTGCGTGAACCCCCCTCAGGGTGGCCCTGGACCTCCCTTTTATAGAGGCAAGGAGAGGATCCAGACGTACAACGGGGGGCGTAGCTATGCGCTAACGGCCGGGGGCAGGGCTGTCCTGGCATTGTCGATGATGCGGCGCCGGATGTATTGGGCCCGATGACAGGCTTCTCCGGCGAGTGTTTGGCCTGCTCACTCCTGTTCGATGTTCTATCGGAGCTGTACAAGCCGGCCTACTTCCCCATTGAACCAGGCCTGCATCTCACGGATTTGCTCGAGCTGTATGTCCTGACCCCCCGCAGGGACTGGGACCACAGCTAGCTCCCGTGGGATGTCAACACGAGATGCGGGCCCAGGGGGATCGTCAACCTCTGGCATACCGAAGTGGTTGCCTTCGTTGTGATCTCCCAGATCGACATGGAAACATTCGCGACTTGGGCCGTAACCCTCATCGTCAAGGTCATGGCCATCAGAACAACCGGAGAGGCAGTGGTCACATGCGGACATGAAGCCCCGCATGGCACCAGGGTCATTGAGGGCAGAGAAATCCCAACCGGAGTCGAGGTCGTCCTCTTCCTCAGAACCCGCCGGTCCGAAGGTTGAGACGGCTGTCAGTCGGTCCCAGGTCGACCACATGTGGTACCTTGGAAGGTTTGGATACGCCTTTACGAAGGCGCTCACCATAGCGGGGTCGCTAGGTGGATCGAAGCTGAACCGAAAAGGTACGGGATGGAAAACGGACGGTACCTCTTGGTTGTTGGACGGTGGTGAAGTCGTGTTGGGGGCGGAGCACACCGTCATCTCAGGTACGAGGGTAACACCCAGCAGGTCCTTTGCAAGGGTGTTGGCGTCATCAGTCTGCTTGGGGTTGACACGTCGCGGGGAAGTGACCCCACCATCGTCTCAGGTGCGAGGACAATGTCCGACATGTCCCCCAGGGGAGTGCCGGCGTCGTCGACTCGCTCTGGTGCGACAGCCGACAAGGTGCTGCCTCCTGTGTGGCCACAGTTGCCTCGTCTCCGCCTCCTCCGATGAGGAGGGTGGCGGGGACGACCGGAGTGCTCCTCTTCTGCCGCGGGGAGATGCTGTCGTAGAGCTCGCTGCCATCGGGCGAGTCGGAGACCGTCATTGTCGTCACGCCGTGGGGGGAGGAGTACCATGTCGTAGCTGCCGTCGAGGGACATGAACTTGAGACTCCCGAAGCGGAGCACCATCCCGGGCTGGAGAGGTTGCGGAAGACTCCCCATCTGGATCTCAACGGGAAGGTGTTCGTTAACACACAGCAGTCCCCTACCTGGCGCGCCAACTGTCGGCGTCTTGGACCCGGGGGGGTCCCTTGGACCGACCAGTGATATCGCTACGTGCCCCTGCCCAGATGGGTTGGCGCGGGATGGAACACAAGAGGTGGGACAAACCTTGTATTATCCTGCACCAGGGGTGCCGCTCGTAGTAGGGGTTATGTGATAGAACCTCCCAAGTCATTAGGCCCACCTACAGTTGTCCTTGTCCAACAGACATTAGACAACCCTGTAGATGTTCCTGAATCACTTGACAAGTTCGGTATCTTTTTCCTTACCTTTCCAGGAACGTTTCACCTGTCTGACAGACAATATGCTCATCGAAGATGCGGAAATGCGGAAGTGATTACATAAACTTACATTTATTTAAAAAGTAAGAGTAAGTTATTTAGTACAGACCAGAGTGTAAAGCGAGTGCTGAAAAGTATTATTACAATACCTGGGAGGCAAAAGCTCCTCCCATTAAGTTTTTTTACATAAAAGTTTTTAAGGAGGACCCGGTCCTCCAGTAGCTTCATTCTTGATTGTCCTCATTTTTCACCACCTTGGTACAAAAACAACAAAAGTTTGTGGTCTCCTCACCTAAAAACAACGGGGGAATAAACCCTGAGTATGGAATTACTCAGCAAGTCTTACCCGACTAAAGAAAAGACTCTCAAGGGTATGCTGGCTTAAGGAAGTCAAGGTAAGGCTTCTCAATAATCAAAGACTCTGTCTTGCAGAAATGCTTACTAAAGTGGATCCTTAAAAAATCCAGTTTTATTGGTCAAGTTAAGTAAACTTACTTATCTCTAGAGTTCTCTCTAACCTAGTTCAAACACTTATCCGGAACTAGCCAAGTTCTTAATTTATCCTTCATCTTCACTGGATTGCTACATGTAGGGCAGTGACCAAGTCTTCATAACCACGAAGGTACGGCGATCCAAATCGATTATACTCAGCTAAGGATCTCCAATCACACGACATATGTAGCACTTAACCCTTGCATATGTCAACCCCCCACCGGGTTTCTTAAGACCAGATCAGGTTCACGCAAACCGAGACCACAGATACACCACCGTCCAGCCTCTTGCCACGGAGGGTACACGCTACTCTCGCCACCGCTCCACGCCCATTTCGTGTTATCTTATTCTGGCCTTAGTCTGCCTGAGGCAAGGCTTACCCATGACGAGGCATGTGACCAGTTAAAGGGTCCTCGATCGTCAAGCCTACATCGACAAGGTCCTTAATCGACTCAGACGGAGACACTACACCGGGACTCTCTTCTCGTGCAAGTCACCCGCCCGGTCTCAGCTTAATCTTTTCAACCCAAAAATTTGGTACCTGGCAGAGGTACATCTTTTCCGATGTTGAATCCATCACGGCCGTGATGGATTCACCATCAAGTTTTATTTTTGAAAACAACCCTCCCACTTTACCAAACATCTTTTGTAAAACAAATCCTTTTGCTTTTCTAGAGCAATACTAAGCATAGTAAAACATTTTTGTAAAAATAGGGTTTCAAGGAAGGTAATCAAGTCCAAGGAAGGTAATGCAAGAATTGTTTTATCAATCAACTCCTATCACCTAATGCAGCAAGCAAGTGAAAAAGATTTTAAAAACATCAAGGGAGGTGGCAAATGCACCGGGGCTTGCCTTTGTTTATGGGTGAGTCAGGCTCAGATCCACAAATATCGAAGTAGAAACAATTCTCAGCCTGAGTGTCCAAAGGTGGTGGTACTTGCTCTTGAGTGGCTTCCACTTCCTCCTCGTGTTCTAATCATAACCATACATATGTGTATAAGAATGAATGCCATGTGATGCTCATGAGGGTGCAAAGATAATATAAACTTATTATCTAAGTCTTGAATACAACTTTCCTTCATGGAACTTCGAGAACTTAGGGTTTCCGGAGTCAGTAAAGGAGTTCATAGGGCAGGGGGGTTTTGGGGTTTGGTGATCAAACAAGGTCCAAATCAATTCATACTCTACCCAAGGCTTCTAAATAATATGGGGAGTTCATATAAAAATTTTGAACATTTTTGGCATTTCTATTAATTCTCTAAAATTCCAGAACTATTTCTTTAAGCCATTTTAAATGCCTTAAAATTCCTTATTTCCTCTAAAATTCATAAAACTATTTTTATTAAATTCTAGGGAAAATAAGAAGGCTAGGAAAATTGGTCTCATATTTTTAGGATTTTTCTGTAATTTTCTACATATTTCTAAAGCTGGACAGAAAAAGAAAAAGGAAAATGTGGAACAGTATTGGGCTGATTCTGGCCCGAACCGGCCCAACCACACAGGAACACGCGCCCGCGCCCGCGCGCTCTAGCAACTTTGCACAGAGGCCCACGTTGAATGAATAATTCCTTAAGCGTCCTTAGCTACTGTTTACCCTCTCTCTGACATTTACAAAAGGGTCCCTGGGTTTTGTTTCTTCTCCAAGGAGCTCCCCGACCGCGGCGCGCTCATTGTTCATCCCTGCCGTGGTTCATACCGGCCATGGCCGGTGATGATTGCTCAAGCTAAATATCGGGGAGGCTTTACCGACCTAAGACGATCTATGAACAACCGTTAATTGGACAGGAACCCCTCTACGAGCCGTCTGCCCACGATTGTGGCGGACACCGAGTTTGTGAGCACATGTTCCCGCCAAACCATGGTCGAATAGAGCAAACGGACGCCACCATGAGCTTCGCAAGCATGCAGAGGTACTAGGACAACACATGGATTGGACAGTGACTTACCAGAGTAAGCTGGCCACGGGCGGGCTGTTTTTGGTGGCGCGACGGACTGATATGGGGGAAATGGCAATTCTCCAGCCAGGGTGGCTAATCAAGGACAGGAATGGTTGCTACAGCTTCGCAATTTGGAGACGAAGGTCAAAGCTTGGTTGATTTGAGAAAAGGGGGCGAGGACGGGGTGAATTTATAGCCGCGGAGAGTCACTGCCGCGGTCACGGTGATAACCATTGCCGGACCGAGCTGGCGATCAGCGATGGCACCGAGCACGGCATTCCCCTAGAGCTTGCCACGTTCAACCACGGCCGTAAGGCAATCAAATCCGTGATGGTGTGGCCGAACAGAGGAGAGCGGCACCGGTGATCGGACATGGCCGGAAGGAGGGATGACCGCGTGGCAGCCAGAGTTAGTGCCCTCCACCGCGGCGGTCTTATCCGAAGTAAAAAGGTCTTCGCGGGGAGATGCTCGCCGCCCGATCATCTCGACCCTGGCGCAAAACGTGGCGCGGTTAGGTCGTCGGCGGTGAGATTTTTCCGCCGCGGCGATCTGACCCTTATCTGCTTCCCCGATGCACTGTACCATGGCGATGAGGTTCAGACGCTCTGACAGATCATTTTGAAGCTTAGTTTTCTATCAATTTTGAATGACAACATAACCCAAGCTCTGCATCAAAGTTGTAATGCTACATACCAGCTACAACTTTGTTATAGCAATCCAAGGTAAATTCCCACTGGATCTTAGTCTAAATGGCTCTTAATGTTGGATCAAAGTCACTGTCCAACTGAAGTTCAGTCTATATTAGCCTGACAGTCCAACTTTGGGCAAGATTATCTTCAAATTTCTCACAAGAACATGGCTTGCAGTCTTAAGCAAACTTGTTATCCATTAATAGGTCTACAAGTTTGATGTGGTACCCCAGGGCAAAAACCCTATATTTTGAAAGATACAAGGCTCCAAAGTTGAGTCCTCAACACTGAATTTCAGACTTAGAACTTAATTGAGGTCCATTTTGCATTTAAGTCCAAAATCCAATATTTGGCTTACAAGTCCACACATTTGTGAACCAAATGACTAAGATACTTATTTGACTTGGTTTTTGCACTTTAGTCCAAAAGTGGACTAATTTTGCACATAGGTCCCTAGGGTTTGGTTTTAGGGTTTTCCAGGGTTTCATTTAGGGTTTCTGGTATCCCAGGGGTCTAAGTGTAATTCTACTTAAGTCTTGGGATCATTTTGTGATTATTGCCCTAAAGCCTTTAGGTTTTCTTCATTTGGGTTAAGTTTTGCCCCCTTTGAGCCTTATTTAGGGTCAGGTTCCCTATCCAGGGTCCTATTTGCAAAACACTAAAAACAATACACTTGTTTGAAATTTTTACCTAGTGAATGCATTCTAGGTATGTCAAACATATGCAATGCCAATGTTTATGATGCCATGCTCAAGTTTTAGTGATAGTAACACCAGGGGTGTTACATCTTTCCCCCCATAAAAGAATCTCGTCCCGAGATTTGAAGTCCTAGGGTGAGTAATGGAAAAGGAAATGTGTCACATCTTTATTTCCTTATTTCTGGTACAAGGCAGGGGTGATGTGGGGGTTCACTCCTTTATTACAGTAACTATATACACTTTACAAATTACATGAGGCTAGAAAGCCTAGGAAATTCTTATCTAAAAAGTCTTGAGTTTCCCATGTAGCCTCTTCTTCAGAATGTTGGTTCCATTGTATCTTATAGAACTTGAGAGTTTTTCTCCGGGTAACCCTGTCCTTTTGATCCAGAACTTGAATAGGATATTCCGAGTATGTTAAATCTGGTTCCAGGACAACATCTGTCGCTTCAATGGTTCGATCGGGAACCCGAAGACACTTCTTTAATTGCGACACATGGAACACATTATGGATAGCAGACAGAATTTCGGGGAGCTGCAGTCGATACGCCACTGGTCCACATTGCTCAAGTACCGGGAATGGACCAATGTATCTGGGTGCAAGTTTCCCTTTAACCCCGAAACGCGATACTCCCTTCATGGGTGAAACTTTCAGGTAGACATAGTCCCCTTCATGAAAATACAAGGCCATTCGCCGCTTGTCTGCATAACCCTTCTGACGGGCTTGTGCTTTCTTCATGTTATGAATAATTTTCTGAACCTTTTCTTCGGCCTCCTTCACTATATCAGGCCTAAAGAAATACCTTTCTCCAGGTTCAGACCAATTTAGCGGAGTTCGACACCGTTGCCCATATAAAGCTTCAAAGGGTGCCATCTTGATACTTTCTTGATAGCTATTATTATATGAAAACTCCGCTAAGGGCAAACATTCATCCCATTTTGGTGAGAAGTCCAGAACACATGCCCGCAGCATATCTTCAAGTATCTGGTTCACTCTCTCAGTCTGTCCACTGGTTTGAGGATGGTAGGCCAAACTATGGAGCAACTTAGTACCCAGGGACTTATGAAGTTCTTCCCAAAATTTGGATACAAATTGGGATCCACGATCTGACACTATAGTCTTTGGAACACCATGCAAACTGAGAATACGGGCAATGTATAACTCCGCATAGGTAATGACGGGATATTTTACTTTGACAGGGAGGAAGTGGGCGATCTTGGTAAGTCAATCAATGATAACCCAAATAGAGTCATACCCTTTTGCGGTCCTGGGCAATCCCACGATAAAGTCCATACTTATATCTTCCCATTTTCATGATGGGATCAGCAAAGATTGTAATGGACCAGCAGTTTTCATGTGTATGGCTTTGACACGTCTGCAAGTGTCACACTTAGCCACATAGCGTGCAATTTCAATTTTCATCTTCGTCCACCAGTAGTGCTGCTTTAGATCATGATACATCTTAGTGCTTCCGGGATGAATAGAATAGCGACTAAGATGCGCTTCATCTAAAATTTGCTGGCGGAGTTCTTCATCCTTTGGCACTACTATGCGGTTATTGAACCATATCACACCTTGATCATCTTCTTTGAAACATTTGGCTGTTCCAGCCCTTATCTTCTCCCATATGTGCTTCATACCCACATTATCCTTTTGAGCATCAATTATCCTTTGCAAGATGAGTGACTCAAGCTTTAGCTGATTCAGGGTCCCTTGTTGGACTATCCCCAGGTTTAGCTTCTCCATCTCTTGACATAAAGTGTTGTCAGAGGTTTTCACCATAAGACAATGGCAGGAAACCTTACGGCTCAGTGCATCTGCCACAACATTGGCTTTGCCTGGGTGATAATGAATTTCTAATTCATAGTCCTTAATAAGCTCAAGCCATCGCCTTTGCCTCATATTCAATTCTGACTGGGTGAAGATATACTTCAAGCTTTTATGATCTGTATATATGTGACAGATATTTCCGAGCAGATAGTGACGCCAAATTTTCAGGGCATGAACCACAGCAGCTAGCTCTAGGTCATGAGTTGGGTAATGCTCCTCATGTCAGCGCAACTGCCTTGAAGCATATGCAATTACTCGGCCCTAATGCATTAATACACAGCCGAGTCCTGTTGGGGACTTGTTCTCAAATGCTTCGGATTAAGAACAAGGCAACATAAAAAGTGTTAAATGATAAAGTCCTTCGTCCCTTGAAACATTATTTCCCTTCGGGATATAATGTGTTCTGGACGAAGGTCACAAACAACATATCTTCGTAAGCACAATAAATTATGACGAAGAACTTACATGCAACATAAAAGGTAATATAAACATTTAAATATTATCACAACATCATTTCTATTTTATTATCATATAAAAATAGAAATGATTTCAGATTACAAGTGTACCTTCGAATTGCAGGAAGGCAAAAGTACAAGGATGACGGAAAGCAAATGCCAAGTCAGCGTGAACAGTATGGGGGTACTGTTCATCTATTTATAGACACAGGACACAGCTTGTGAAGAATTACAATTATGCCCCCCATAAAAGTTTACAACATTGACTCAGACCTTTATGGATTAAAAGGTCATTCTATCTCTAAGTCGGTTTGTAATTCCGAAGCTTCATGAAGAGGAACCTTCGGTCATCTCCTGAGGACAACTTCAGCCGAAGCTGCTTCTTTCTACAAGACCTTCGGCGCAACGAAGCATGGCCCCAACAGTAGCCCCTTTCGCGGCGCTAGATCGTTTTTCGTAACGAGCTTGATCCGTGAAAAAAGCCTCCTATGCTTCGGGAAGCCGAAGGTCCAAAAAACACCTTCCCTGAGCTCGTTGCCGAGAAACGATTCAGTTTCCGAGCGCGTGTCAGGCCCACCTTGCAAAGTTACTGTTTGGTCTCTGCGGTCCACCGCGCAGCGAGTGCAAGTGACTGTCCGCCTGGTGTAAAAATCCTGGCGTTTCGCCTTCTTACCTGCAGCACTATATAAACAGACGGGTAGGTGTGAAGTTACCACAACATTCATTGCTATTTGCACTGTTTTGCTGCCAAAATTTTTAACCATAGCCGAAGCTTGACTCTCGGAATCGAACGAAGGTCCAACTCGAAGTCTGCTTCGTCAGAAGGAAAGGCTTCGGGAGAAAAAAGTATTCAATTTCCACAAACTCAGAATTAAATGGCCAGAGTACGATCTACCGCCAGGGTTGAGCGTGAAGGAGACGAAGCTGAAGGTTTGGAGACTGTTCCCATCTCCGAAGCAATGCAACGATCCGGACTGGTAACTTCGGAGGAAATTCCCACTGTTGAAGCAGAACAAGCAACTGCCGAAGCAGAAGATGAGAATATTGAAGAAACTGATCCCGAAGATGATTATCGCATTGCCATGCCAAGTAAGCCCAGCCACTTGGACTTCGGAAAGTCGACCGTTTCGAAGGCTGATCTCTCCAAGATGGTAAAGTCAGGTTATTTCAATGAAAGTCAGAAGAAGCTACTTCGCTTCGGGGGAGAAGAAACTACCCCGAAGCCAGAGAAGAATGAAATAGTCATTTTCAAGAGCTTTCTAAAAGTTGGGTTGAGATTCCCCCTTCATGGGATTATTGCAGATGTATTGAAGAAGTTTGGTATCTACTTTCATCAGTTGACTCCTAACGCTATCGTTAGGCTTAGTGTTTATATCTGGGCCCTCCGAAGCCAGGCGGTGGAGCCGTTTGCCGACAGCTTTTGTCGAGTTCATGAGCTGCATTACCAAACGAAGGCTAGAAAAGATGGATTACATGATAACTTTGGTTGCTACAATTTTTCCTATCGGAAAACCACAAAGTTTCCTGTTATTAGCTACCGAAGCAAATGGCCGGCAGGCTGGAAGTCAGAGTGGTTTTATGTGAAGGTTGACAAAGACAAAGAGAAGTTGGTACAAAGCCCACTTGAATTGATCTTCGGAGAAACAAGACCGCGATGCCACATGACATTAGAAGGTCCCACCTGGGCTGCACTGGGTGAGTTTAAAATTATTTCAGAGCATATCGGTACTAGGGACCTGGTTCAAGAGTTCTTGGCCTTCAGGGTTTTCCCTACTTTAAAAGAATGGGAAATGCCGAAGTTAGAGGGGGAGAAAAAAGAAGGAGAACTTGTGCGGTTACCTTACTATTACAAGTTTAAGAAATACTTTAAAAAACCTTGCCAAGAATGGCTGGACACAGTTGAAATAATGTGCAATGAAATTCTTGGTAATTACTCGAAAAAAGAAGATCAATTGATGACTGCGGCCTTCGGCACCCGTCCGAAGCGAAGGCTGAATCAAGTGCTGGACGCCCTGGGTTTCGAATACCCTGACTATGAAAATCTGAACAAAGGTGCCGGGGTCCAAAAAAGGAAAAGGGGAGCCGAAGCTTTAAATGAAGATGAGGAAGAACCACCAAAAAAGAAGAATATTCCAAAGAAGAAAATATCATCTCCAAAGCAAAAAGTATCTGACGAAGAGGAGACTCCGGCATCACGCTCTGCCACTGACGTGGAAGAGATTTTAAAGGTAATGACTGAACCCCTGCCTGCGAAGCTAAGTCCATTGGGGCCTCAACTGACAAAGTTTTTTCAGAAGGAAAAGGAGCCTGAAAAATCGTAGAAAACAACTAAAACAAAGAGACAAAGAATCATCGCAGTGACAGAAGTCATTGACAAGACACCACCGAGGGCTTCAGCTCAAAAGATACCAGCGGCTGAAGAAATAACAAATATTGAAATCCCACCTTCGGAGGTCGCGGCTGCCGAAGCTACCTCGCCTGAAGGTTTGAACATGGAAAGCACAATTGAACATATCGACAAAATACTGCTAGACATGGCCGCAGAAGAAGTTGCTGCTGCCACCGAAGAGACCATGGCCGCAGTATCTGGGAAAGGAAAGAAAATTGTTGACGAAGCTTCAGAGGACGAAGCTTTCATGTTCCAAAATTTGGTTGGAGAAGAATTGTCAAAAACCGAAATAGAAGAACTTAAAGAGTATGCCAAATCCTGCGGATATAAACCAGGAGCACTCCTCTTTGGGGGTATCAACGATGAAAAATTGGACTGCATCTGGGATCAAACTGGAGCTAAGGTCATCGGTACTCTATCAAAGAGTATCGGTTTTCCGAAGCTGGAAACGGATATCAGCCGCTACCGACGACAACATATCGTTGGTAGCTTATTTTATTCCAATTTCAAGGTAAACAACTTTTCTCTGACTTTTATTGTTTTTAATAATGAAAATGTTTCTAACGAAGGTTGCTTATGTGCAGAGCATGCTACTGAGCAAAGCTTTGAGAATGCAGCAAGATTTAGAGGATAAGAAACACGAAGTTATAATTGAAAACTTAGAGAGCAAAATAAAAGAGCAATCAGCTACTATTGAAAAGGACTTCGAACTCCAAACAACTGAAGGCTTATTGGCAGAGACTGAAGCTAAAGTAGTAGAATTGAATACGAAGCTTCTCTGCCAATCAAAACAATTTGAACAAGAGAAGCAAGAGCTTAATTCAAAATTTGAGGCCGAAGTCCAAAAAAACTCAGATTTGAAAAAATCATTGACAAGCCTTCAGGACAAATGTTTGGAATTTAGTAACAACTGTATTCAACAATTAAAAAAGATCTTTTATTCAGTTGGAGCCAACAGTGGAAAGTTCACTCCTTCAGCTGAAAATTTGCCAAGAACCTTCGAACATATTGAAGCTGAAATTGATGAGCTTGACGAAGTTATAGCCGGGCACGGTGACTTCTGTGCCTGGGTAGCTTCTCGGGGCACTGCTGCAGCATTTCTGAAGGCTGGCTGTGATCATGGAAAAATCGTCAACAGGCCCAATTTCACTCTATCTCCATCAATTCTAGACAATATTCCTGACCTCGCCCGAAGCATTTCAAACAGATTTATAAAAATGATATGGACAAAAGGCGGGCGAGAAAAAGCTGGAGACGAAGCTCGAAGTCATCTTGAACCAGTAAGAAATCATACCTTGTGCTTACCTTCTCCTTCAAACTTGATTTTTACTCATAATACCTTGATTCATGTAGGATGACGAAGCTGAAACTGATGCTTAAAGAATATGCCGCCGAAACTGAAGCCCGGTGAAGATCAGTAGGAGTAGACTGTAAAAAAAACTCAAGAGACTTTTGTAATAACTTCTGTAAATATAGCTAAACTGTTCTTAATGAACTTTGTTAATACCTTGTAATATATCCTTACCCTTCCATTGAGGCGCTTTGATGTGGACGAAATTAGTATTTTGAGCCGAAGGCGAAAAAACACCTTCCCTTCTTTTCGTACACAACGAAGCATAAAAGACCGCTTCTTCTTTTTGCCGAAACCTTTCTTTTTTGTACACAACGAAGCATAAAAGACCGCTTCTTCTTTTTGCCGAAACCTTTCTTTTTTGTACGCGAAGAAGTTCTTCTCTTATGCCGAAACAACTACTTATGTCATGATGATGATTATCCTATATATGCCTGAATGAATGTTTATGAATGCAAATGCTATGATGTAATGTGACGTGCGAATTAATATCGAAACACATATCCGAAGCCATACCCTCAGCCATTATTTCCTTAGAAACAATCACACATCAGCTCTGCATTCCCTTAGGAACGACTTTGGAGCTTCTTCGCCTTTTACTTTCGGCGGAATCAGCGTTGATTTTTCGCTGTAAGCTCTGCATTCCCTTAGGAACGTCTTTGGAGCTTCTTCGCCTTTTACTTTCGGCGGAATCAGCGTTGATTTTTCACTGTAAGCTCTGCATTCCCTTAGGAACAACTTTGGAGCTTCTTCGCCTTTTACTGTTTTCGGCACTCGATGGTGCGTTCTCAGCTTTTACATTTACATTCCTTGGGGGATTTTGCTCTTATAGAACTAAAAAGGAAATTACATATGATGGCCCCATTAAAAACCTTTCTCCCCCTTTAGAAAGGAAAAGGGTGCCATGAAAAAAGAAAAAACATAAAAAAGTTACATCAAATTACACATAATATCGCCGAAGCTCATCCGCATTCCAAGATCTTGGAATGTCGTTGCCGTCCATATCCTTCAATCTGTATGAACCAGGTCTTGACGAAGATGCTACTAAGAAAGGCCCCTCCCATTTCAACTGTAACTTGCCCACTGTGTCTGGGTTGGCCACTCTCCGAAGCACCAAGTGTCCCGGCTCAATATTCTTTAACCGAACTTTTCTATCTCGCCATTTGACTGTTTCGGCTTGGTATTTATTGATATTCTCGACAGCTTGAAGCCTGATCCCTTCTAAAGCATCTTTTTCCACAAAGCAAGCATCTTCAGGACCTGATTCTGTCGAAGCTACTACTCTTATTGATCCAGTTTTAGCTTCTTCCGGAGTTATTGCTTCGTCACCGAATAACGAATAATAACTTGAATGGAGTAAAGCCTGTAGACCTTGATGTTGTTGTATTGTGGCTCCACACCACTTTGGTTAACTGATCTGGCCACTTTCCCCTGGGTTGATTGAAGATTAACTTCATTATTCCTGTCATTATGATGCCGTTGGCTCTTTCAACGAGCCCATTTGACTCCGGATGCCTGACTGATGCAAAATGGATCTTCGTACCAATTTGATCACAGAAATTTCTGAAAGCTTCGGAGTCGAATTGTGTTCCATTATCTACAGTGATGGCCTTCGGTACCCCGAAACGACAAACAATATTCTGCCAGAAAAACTTTTGGACAGTGGCCGAAGTTATTGTGGCTAATGGTTTTGCCTCAATCCATTAAGAAAAATACTCCACAGCCACTATAACATATCTTAAATTCCCTTGAGCCGGTGGTAATGGACCTAACAAGTCAAGGCCCCACCTTTGCAATGGCCAGATGGGTTGTATGAGCTGTGTTAAAGACGAAGGTTGTTTTTGATCTCTTGCACATTTCTGACAGCCTTCGCACTTTTGAACTAATTCCGCTGCATCCGAAGCTGCCTTCGGCCAATAAAACCCTTGGCGGAAAACTTTTCCAAGTAACGGCCTAGATCCAATATGAGATCCACACAGGCCTGCATGTATTTCTTTCATCAACTCTATACCTTCGGCTCTAGATAAACACTTGAGTAGCGGAGCACAAACTCCATGCTTGTACAATTCCCCTTCTATCATGACATATGGACGAGCTCTTGCCTCTATCCTCCTGTTATAAGCTTCGTCATCTGAAAGGAACTTACCCTGAAGGTAAGAGATGATCTCAGTTCTCCAATCTTCGCTATAAACAGGAGATATGTTGAGGACTGCTCTTTCAAGGAGTTCCACTGAAGGTGCCTTTATTGTTTCGAAAAACACATCCGAAGGTAAAGGCAGCCCCTGTGCTGCTGACTTAGCTAGCAAATCAGCATGCTCATTTTGTCCTCGAGGGATATTTTTGACAGAAAATCCTTCGAAGGAAGCTTCGATTCTTCGGACCGTGTCCAGATATTTTTCAAGCTTCGGATCTTTAGCCTTGCAACTCTTGTCGATATGACCCGAAACAACCTGGGAATCAGTTTTAAGGATGGCCCTTCTGATTCCCATTGCTTTTAATTTCCGAAGGCCCAAAAGCAGGGCTTCGTACTCAGTAATATTGTTTGTACAGCTAAAATAGAGTCTTGCCGCATAACAAGTTTTGACTTTGGAAGGTGAGACCAACACAGCGGCTGCTCCTGCTCCGAAGGTTCCCCAGGACCCATCGCAGAACACTGTCCACACTTCGGCATCTTTATTTGCTTCTTCATCCTGAGCCCCTGGCGTCCAATCGGCAATGAAATCTGCCAACGCTTGAGACTGGATCGAGGATCTATGCACATAATCAATGCAAAATTCATTGAGCTCTGCAGCCCATTTTCCAATCCGTCCAGTAGCTTCTCTATTTCTCATAATATCCTTCAACGGTTGCGAAGAAGGAACAATAATATTGTATGCTTGAAAATAATGCCGAAGCTTCCTGGATGCCATCAAAACAGCATATAATACCTTCTCCAATTCTGTATAGTTTTTCTTTGACACACTAAGGACTTCAGATACAAAATACACTGGAACCTGTTTCTTGACTTGGCCATCGAGCTTCTCCTGAACAAGTGCTGCACTTACTGCCGAGTGCGAAGCTGCCACGTATAACAACAAAGGAGCCCCTGGCGTTGGTGGAGTTAATGTTGTTAAATCTATCAAATATTGCTTCAGCTCTTCAAAGGCTTTTTGTTGATTTGATCCCCATTGAAAGACTTCGGCTGATTTCAGCACTTCGAAGAATGGTAAATTTCTTTCTGCTGATCTAGATATGAATCTATTGAGAGATGCCAGCCTCCCTGTCAATCTTTGGGCCCCCTTTCTTGTAGTTGGTGGCTCCATTCGAAGTATAGCTTCAATTTTACTTGGATTAGCTTCAATTCCCTTTGTTGAAACCAAGCATCCAAGAAATTTCCCCTTCTTTACTCCGAAGACACATTTTTCTGGATTCAGCTTTAAGCCAGCTTGTCTGAAACTGGCAAAGGTCTCCTGCAAATCAGCAATATGATTTTCCTGTTTCGTGCTTTTTACAATGATGTCATCAACATAAGTTAGCACATTCCTGCCTATCTGAGACTGGAGGACCTTCGCAGTCATTTTGCTAAAACTTCCTCCAGCATTTTTGAGTCCCTCAGGCATCCGAAGATAGCAATATGTGCCACTTGGGGTTATGAAGCTAGTCTTCGGCTCATCTTCCTTCTTCATCCAGATTTGGTGATAGCCTGAGTAACAGTCTAGCAGACTCATGAGCTCTGAAGAAGCTGCTGCATCAACTAAAGAGTCTATTCTTGGCAATGGGAATTCGTCCTTCGGACAAGCCTTGTTGAGATCTGTAAAATCGATACACATTCTCCACTTGCCATTGGCCTTCTTTACCATAACAGTGTTAGCTAGCCATTCTGGGTACTTTACTTCTCTGATAACTCATGCACTGAGGAGTCTTTTAACTTCATTACGAGCACCTTCGGCCTTATCATCAGACATTTTCCGAAGCCTCTGCTTTCTGGGTCTGAAGGATGGGTCAACATTGAGCGAATGTTCGATAACATCCCGATTTACTCCGCAGAGGTCATTAGCTGACCATGCAAAAACATCTTTGTTGTTGAACAAAAACCTTATCAAGGTTTTCTCCTGGTCTTCGGATAATTGAGAGCCCAACAGCACCTTCTGCTCTACTATGTCCTCACATAAGAGCATGGGCTTCGGCTGATCTGCTGAAGCTGCTTTCTCCCTTCTGAATTTGTACTCTTCACAAGCTTCAGCTCCATCTATGTTATGGATTGCTTTGGAGTCAGTCCAGCTTCCTTCGGCCCTTCTGGCAGCTTCCTGACTTCCATGAATAGCGATGGGTCCTTGATCCGAAGGTATCTTCATGCAAAGATAGGCAGGATGAAGGATTGCTTCGAAAGCATTGAGGGTGCCACGACCAATAATTGCATTGTAAGGGTATTCCATGTCAACAATGTCAAACACAACTTGCTCAGTTCTAGTGTTGTTGATGAACCCGAAGGTCACTGACATGGTGATCTTGCCCAGCGCTACAATCTATCTTCCTCCGAAGCCACAGAGAGGGTGTGTAGCATCATGAATCTTATCTTCTGGCTCTTGCATTTGCCTGAAGGCCTTAGCAAATATGATATCAGCTGCACTGCCTGTATCAACCAAGACATTGTGAACCAGAAATCCTTTGATAACACAAGAGATAACCATGGCATCGTTGTGTGGGTAATCCTTGAGTTGAAGGTCTTCTTGGGAGAAGGTAATAGGAATGTGAGACCATCTCGACTTGATGAAGGGTCCTTGCACCCCAACATGCTGTACCCTTCTCTGTGCTTCCTTCTTCTGCTTCTTGTTGGCTGGCTCTGAACATGAACCGCCTGTTATCGGGAACAGCAGCTTCGGAACCGAAGCAGCTCCAGCTTGATCATTGAACGAAGCCATCAGCTCAAAAAAGTGGAAGTGAGTTCACCGGAGGTGGGCGCCAATGTTGGGGACTTGTTCTCAAATGCTTCGGATTAAGAACAAGGCAACATAAAAAGTGTTAAATGATAAAGTCCTTCGTCCCTTGAAACATTATTTCCCTTCGGGATATAATGTGTTCCGGACGAAGGTCACAAACAACATATCTTCGTAAGCACAATAAATTATGACGAAGAACTTACATGCAACATAAAAGGTAATATAAACATTTAAATATTATCACATCATCATTTCTATTTTATTATCATATAAAAATAGAAATGATTTCAGATTACAAGTGTACCTTCGAATTGCAGGAAGGCAAAAGTACAAGGATGACGGAAAGCAAATGCCAAGTCAGCGTGAACAGTATGGGGGTACTGTTCATCTATTTATAGACACAGGACACAGCCTGTGAAGAATTACAATTATGCCCCCCATAAAAGTTTAAAACATTGACTCAGACCTTTATGGATTAAAAGGTCATTCTATCTCTAAGTCGGTTTGTAATTCCGAAGCTTCATGAAGAGGAAACTTCGGTCATCTCCTGAGGACAACTTCAGCCGAAGCTGCTTCTTTCTACAAGACCTTCGGCGCAACGAAGCATGGCCCCAACAAGTCCACTGCCTGACGCATCACAATATACATCAAAAGGCTTGGTGATGTCCGGTTGAGCCAATACCGGAGCAGTGGTTAATAATGTCTTCAATTTCTCAAAGGCTTCATTACACTTAGAAGACCAATTGAATTTAATGTCATTCTTCAATAAACTTATGATTGGCTTCACAAGCTTAGAAAAATCTGGTATGAATCTGCAATAATATCCAGCTAGTCCAAGAAAACTCCGAACTTGGTGAACAGTGGTTGGGGGTTTCCACTCCAGAATATCCTTGACTTTGCTAGGATCTACCGCAATTCCCTTGGCAGATAACACGTGCCCCAAAAATTGAATTTCCTCCAGCCAGAATGCGCACTTGCTGAACTTGGCATACAACTGATGTTCCCTCAAGCGCGTCAATACAATCCGCAAATGTTGAGCATGCTCCTCTTCATTTTTAGAATATATCAAGATATCGTCGATGAAGACCACCACGAACTTGTCCAACTCAGGCATAAACACCGAGTTCATCAAATAAGTGAAATGGGCAGGAGCATTTGTTAGTCCAAAGGACATTACCAAATATTCAAATAAACCATACCGCGTAGTAAACACGGTCTTCGGTATATCCTCGGGTCGAATACGGATTTGGTGATAGCCCGACCTGAGGTCAATCTTGGAGAATACCCTCGCCCCGGTCAGTTGATCAAATAAAATGTCAATCCTCGGAAGAGGGTACTTGTTCTTGATGGTGACCTCATTCAGGGGTCGATAATCCACGCACATTCGTAAGGTTTGATCCTTCTTCTTAACAAAAATGGCGGGGCAACCCCATGGAGACGAGCTTGGCCGGATGAATCCCTTATTCAGTAGATCTTGTAATTGAATCTTCAATTCCGCTAACTCATTAGGAGGCATACGGTACGATCTTCGGGAAATGGGAGCCGTACCGGGCTTTAACTCAATTACAAATTCTACATCTCTCTCAGGGGGCAGTCCAGGCAAATCTTCCGGAAATACATCTGGAAACTCACATTCTACCGGAATATCCTTGATCTCCGGTACAATGGCTTCATATATTCTACCAGAAGCTTTGGCTGGATTGGTTACGGGGATGGACAAAAGAATCTCTTCTTGATTATAGCTCAACCTGACGGTTCTCAGTTCAGTGTTGAGGATTGCCTTGTGTTGGGTTAACCAATTCATACCTAAAATCACATCTATATCCTGGCCTTTTAGAACAATCATGTTAGCAGGAAAGTTCCGTCCGGCCATTGTTATTGGCACTTGATAGGCCACTTCTCTAGTAAAAATGTGTCCCCCAGGTGAATGATTTTTAAACCCCTCTTTTGATTCATGGTATAAAATGTGATGTTGCTCCACAAATGTCTTGCTAATAAATGTATGCGAATCACCAGAATCAAAAAGAATATTTGCAGGGTGACTGGCCACGAGAAACGTACCCATCATCACCGGTTCACCTTCCGGTGTAGTGGCCACTTGAGTATAGTATATCCGCCTCGTCTTCTTCGTATTCGTCCCCACATTATTTCCCTTGGGCTGAGCTGATTTCCCAGATCCTTGCTGAGCATTTGATTGATTCTGCTTGGGATATGGGCAATCTTTGATGAAATGTCTAGACTTGCCACAATTAAAACACCCGGTTGAGGAGCTGGGCAAAGCAGGGAATCGAGTGCCCGGGGCACCCGGCTGACTTGGGGTAGTGGGGGCATTGTTGGGACGAATGATGATTGGCTGCTTGAAAGGGAATGAGGGCGGTCGAGAAAAGAGCGATTTTGGCTAGAAGGCCGGATCACTAACCGTTGCCTTTTAGCCTGGCCCTGATTAGACTTCTCACCTCCAAATCCCTTGTTCTTCCCGGAACCTGCATATTTTGCTTCAACAGATAGGGCTGTGCTGATAGCCTTTCCATACGTGAGATCTATGCAGGTGGCCATTTTTCTCTGCAATCGATCATTCAGACCTCTCATAAAGCAATTCTTCTTCTTGGAATCAGTATTCACCTGATCGATTATGTATTGTGACAGGTGATTAAACTTATTGAGATACTGATTGACAGTATCTCCCCCTTGTTTTAGCTTCATGAACTCTTCTTGCTTCATATACAGAACACCTTCGGGTATATAGTGCTCGCGGAAGGCCACTTTAAATTCTTCCCAAGTTACTTGATGGTTGGCAGGTTGAATAGCCACAAAATTTCCCCACCAGGTGCTGGCAGGGCCGCGCAGTTGTTGCACTGCAAACAATGGCTTCTGTGTCTCTGAACAGCGGAGAAGACCAAATTTTTGCTCAATGACCCGTATCCATTCATCAGCTTCCAACGGGTCCTCAGCCTTGACAAATAGTGGTGGACGGGTTTCAGAGAAATCCAGATATGTGGTTTCACAGGGGCCTTGCTGATAACCCCTTCCTCCCTGCTGCTGGAATTGTTGGCCCGCCATTTCTCTCAAAAAGCGGGTATTGTCTGCAGTTGTGTTCACCAAGGCGGCAATCGCCTCGGCCAATGTGGGAGGAACCGGAGGTGGATTTGGGGTAACATCCCTCCCCCCAGAAGTTCCTGCTGCATCCTGTCCTCGAGTCCTAGTAGGCATCTGAGGCAAAGAACATTTGAAATAAATATAATATGCCAGAGAAACCTCCCATTTTACATTACTATCAAAAGTAATGATACAGACTCGATGTTATACAACAGGATACATTACCCATTATACAATAGTTCAACCTATTATACAACATACTACTTCTATTTCTACACAACACTACTACTCCTGCTTCTGGTTGCTTTTGGCAGCTTCATCGTCAGGTGTGGGAGACCATTCATCGACCAGCCTCATAGAAGGAGGGGGCCTAAAAAGGTCTAACTCACCACCAAGCGCTTCTCCCGCATTATGCGAGGGTCTGGCTTCTGACCTGACAGGGTCCGCAGGGACATGTGGGTGTAATTGCGAATACAGTACATGAACTTCCTCATGTAAAGTATTGCAATATGCCAGCAAGTTGTCAATAGCAGTGCTAAGTTCTTTGACTCGTGCTCGAGCCTTCGCTTCCTTAGCCCAAGCTACTGAACGAGACTGTACCGCCCAATCAAGCGCCAAATCTCGATCAGCTAGTTGATCTTGCAGGGTGCGGATGTAACTTCTTAATTCATTTATTCGGTCACCATCCGCAACCCATAAATTGGTCCTGCGTTGTAACTCTGTTTGAAGTTGATTCACGCGGGCTTCGAGATCTCCAATTGGATCGTTGCTCCCGCTACTGCTATCTTGCTCCCATGGGGCAAGTTGGTGTCGAGGTACACCGATAGGCCCAGTGTGCTTTCGCGCCGTTTTCCTTGAACGCGGTGACATTTTCTAAGGGGGAAATTTATTAGTACAATTCTTAGCATGATGCATGAATAATTACAGAATCAACCTTAGTTGATTCAACCTTCCATACATTGCACTCTTCCTATCTGGTCTTTGAAATAAACTCTTCAGGGATAATTAGATGAGAAGAGAAGAAATTTTCTAGATAAGTCTAAGAAAATCTTTTGAAAATGCTACATAATATCTGCAAAGAAGGGCTACGCTCCTGTAAGGAAAATGGACCCCGGGCCATTTGGCCAATTGAGTTTTGGTGTTTGATGAACAACACAATCCGTGAACTAATAAGTTTTCTAGTGTTTGTGTTTGTAGTTCACAGGATGCGAAGAGAATTGGACCAAGGCAATGAGGATGCAACACCTTAAAAGAAGACATAAAAAGATGCATAGGAGTCCAATACTCAAGAACAAAGAAGCCCGAAGAAATCAGCGAAGAAATCCAAGATGAAGGCTATCAGCCAGCGCCTGGTGGCGCACCGGACATTGGTGTCCGGTGTGCACCGGACTGTCCGGTGAGGCACCGGACAGTCTGCGCAGAGAGGCCGCAGGCAAGCGCTCTCTGGCTGTAGCACCGGACTGTCCGGTGTGCACCGGACTGTCCGGTGTGCCAACGGGCAGACGGCAACGGTCGGATCCAACAGTCGACTGCTACAGGCGCCAACGGTCGGCTGACGTGGCGTGCACCGGACATCTACTGTGCAGTGTCCGGTGGTGCACCGGACTGTCCGGTGCACCCGACGACAGAAAGTTGCTGCTTTCTGTCCAACGGCTAGTTTGGGGTGTGGAGGCTATAAATACCACCCCAACCGGCCATTCTCAGGTGTGAGAGCCTAAGCAACATACCAAGACACATAGTGCATATTTCCAAGTGCTCAAACACCCAAGTGCTTAATAGAATCACTCGGTGATTAGCGTAGGTGCTTTGCGAAGTGCTTAGGTTAGTTAGACCGCTTTAGCGCTTGCTCTAGGTGAATCCTAGTTAGTTGAGTGAGTTTTGTAAAACCACACAACCCCTCGGCTCTTGCGTGAGTCGTTATAATTGTACCGAGTGGGGCGAAAGTCTTGCGAGACCGTGACAACCGCGTTTGTGTCACGGCCGCCACCGTGTACCGGAGGGAACGAGGCCCACGGCGTTTCGGCCGGAAGCTCGATAGTGGAGACGGCGGGGAGCGTCCAAGAGGAGCCGGAAGCGGAGCACCACTTGCGCGTGGAGAAGGCCCGCGGCTCTCTACGGAGTTACTCGACCGTGGTGCTTGGCCCTCGCGTGGGCTTCCCTTTGCGTAGGGGCACCAACGAGGATTAGTCAGGACCTTGCGTGGTTCCGGATACCTCGGTAAAAACACCGGCGTTATCCACAAGAGTTTGCTTCTCTACTTAGCTCTTTACATTCCGCATTTATATTAAGCATTTAAGTTTCAATCTTGTAGTCATACTTATTTAGTATAGACTGAAACTTAGCCTTTTGCGGTAGAGATAGCAACACTTAGACAAAACCTAGTTTGCACATTCTAGTTTTGATTATTTGCATAGGTTTTGCTCTAGGGATTTAATTGTGGCCTAGTTTAGTAAAAGTTTTAGAAGTCCTAATTCACCCCCCCCCCCCTCTTAGGCGTCACCCATTTCCTACAAGTGGTATCAGAGCCGGTTTGGCTCATTTGAAACGCTTTAGCTTCATCGCTAAAAGAGCCGACGCTTTTTAGAGGAAGGGATGGATACCCATATGCCACCACACTTCGACGGCACTAACTTCCCATATTATAGTGCTAGAATGGCTTGTTACCTAGAGGCCGTTGATCTAGGTGTTTGGAGAGTCACTCGTGACGGGATGAAACCCCTCAAGAATCCCGAGAAACCCACCACGAGTGAGGAAAAAGAAATTCATTTAAATTCTAGAGCCAAAAATTGCTTGTATGAATCTCTTAGCATGGATATTTTCAATCAAGTATTTACCCTGAAAACTGCTAATGAGATTTGGCTAAAATTGCATGAGCTCCATGACGGCACATCCAATGTCCGTGAGCAAAAACATTGCCTAGTCTTAAATGAGTATAATTCTTTTGCTATGAAAGATGATGAGCTTGTTAGAGACATGTATTCTCGTTTAAATCTAATTATCAATGAGCTCAATTCAATTGGCATTAATAAGCTAGGTGATGCGGACATTGTGAGGAAGATTATCTCCCTGCTACCACAACAAAGATATGGGAGCATCATCACCATCCTTCATAACATGGAGGACTTAAGCAACATGACCCCGACCATTGTGATTGGGAAAATCGCGGCCTTTGAGATGTCGCGAAAAATGAGTCGGGGAGAGGAGCCAACTTCCTCAAGGCCATATGCTTTTGCATGTGATGAAAGGAAGGGCAAAAAGAAGGCTCCCACTCCAAGTTCCTCAAGTGAAGAAGAGGAAGAAGAAGAAAGTGATGATGATGAAGATAATCAACCATGCACATCATCCTCCGAGGACGAAGAAACAATCCGACGCATCGGAAAGGTAATGAGGATGATCCGCAAGATTAATCTAATGGGTGTGCCCCTGTAGGTCGAGGATCTTCTCTTTAACATTGACAGGAAAAAGCAAAGGAAGCGAGGATGCTTCGCATGTGGGGAGAAGGGCCACTTCAGGGACAACTGTCCAAATATGGCCAAGCCCAAAAAGGAGAGGAGCAAAGGCAAGGCGCTAACAAGTGTTAGAACTTGGGATGATTCTTCAAGTGAAGATGAACCTCCAAGGACGCGCAGCCACCGGTCCTCGTCACGATCATCACGGTCATCACACAAATGCCTTATGGCAAGAGGTAACAAAAGCATTCCATCCTCTAGTGATGAAAGTAGTAGTGATGATGAAGGTGAGGGAAAGCCCTCTCTAGATGAGCTTGCGGAAGCCGTAAAATTTTTCCAGGATGTTTGCACTAAGCAAAAAGCTCAACTTAAAACTTTGAAAAATAAGTTGGTTAGCTCTCAAAATGATTACAAAGGTTTGCTAGAAAAATTTGAAACTTTTGCAAACTTAAATAGTGAGCTGTCAACTAAAATTGAGCTATTAGAATCTAGTGCTCCATCCACTGCTACCGATGATAGCCTCATTAAAAAGAATGAAAAACTCAAGGCTAAGTTAGCTAGCTCCCAAGAAGCCATTGAAAATTTGCTAGAGAAAATGGAAATTCTTAGCATACACAATAATGAGCTAACTACTAAGCTAGAAAACATTGGTAGCACCCCAGCAGCATCTTTAGTTGAAATACCTGAAATAATTAAGAAAGATGCTTCTACTTCTTGCTTTGATTCAATTGATGATTCTAACCCCTGCAACCAAGTCGTTGTTGAGAATATTGTTGTAGAGACATGTTCGGATGAGGTTGCAAAGGAAAATGAACAATTAAAGCAAGAAGTGGCTCGCCTTGGCAAGGCTTTGTATGACAAGAAAGGCAAAGCCAAACAAATCCGACCTCCACAGGATAACACCACTGCGGGAGTGAACAAGCCTGTGGAGGGAGAAACTGTGATTTGTAGGCTATGCCACAAGGAAGGCCACAAGTCTTTCCAATGCAAGGCGATGACCGGGGATAAACAAAGGCAAAAGCTCAAGCAAAAGCCATCAAGCAAAATCTCCAACACCTACATCAAAAAGGTGAACAAAAAGGATGCTACACCATATTTGATCAAGAAGAAAAAGAATGGAAAGGTGATAGCAATCAAGGCCAACAAGCAAGCCAACAAAGGAAAAGGGGCCAAACGCATCTGGGTGCCAAAAGAGATAATTTCAACCATGAAAAGCACCAAGAAGGTTTGGATCCCGAAAGGGATGTGAGTGGACCAAAGGTCTTCTGGAAATTTGGAGACTTGGCTATTGGGATGTATATCATGGGATACATCATATTGGATCAAGGTTATTGCCAAGTGGGTTAGTGAAAACTTTGGACCCAAATTTCCCACCCATGACTTAGGTAACTAGTTTTATTGTATTTCTCTTGTTTTTAGATATGCGTATCTATTTTACCTTGTATCTAGTTTACCTTTCTTGCCTAGTATTACATTTGTTATGTACTTTTGTTTAAAATCATGCATACTAGGTAAATCATATGGTAGGATTGCTTGTTCTTAATTCATACACTTAAGCAAACATACATGGCTTAAAATGTTTATTTAAGCACGGCACATAGCTTTTATATCACTCCATAGTAAATGATGCATCAATTGAAAATTTTTTTTTTCTACAAAGTGTATCATTTAACTTATATGTGCCAAAGTTTGGATTATGAATAATTTGCCGCTCTTGATATCAAATCATAGTGCATGTCTCCTACAAGTATTCAAAACTTGTATGCACACCTTCAGGGGGAGGTTACTCTATAATCTAATACTTTGAGACTAACACCTTTTCAAGTCTATTTCATGTGATAGTCTCATTGTAAGGAAAATAAAGTCCCCGGAGAAAGACAACAATCTTCCACTGCAAAATCTCTAAGAACTCTCATGTCTCTCAAGCTCACCATTGACTTTCAATTGGTATCTTTTGGGACTACATTCAGTATCAATTACATGTCTTCTCCAATATTTGATTAGACTATATTTCATATCATATGCTTCCATGTTGCTAAAAATGCATAAGTAGTTAACTCATATTTTGTTACCTATGCATAAGGGAAGTTAGTCTTTTCAAATCATGTCTTGCTCCTCTAATTTTCACATGCTTTTTTCCTAAGTAGAGGATATCTGTCAAGAGGAGTATTTCTTCATCTCTAAAGGGGGAGAAAAACTCTTTCTAAAGGAGACAACTCATTTAGGGGGAGTAATCTTTTGAGGACTCCTTCAAGTGGTATCATTCACATAGTTTAATTTTAATTTAATATCCTTCTAGTGATATCATTTGATACAATTCTTGATGAGGGCAAGCTTTTATTTACTTCCTACATGCTTTTAATGTCTTCCTTTTCGGTGGTTGATGCCAAAGGGGGAGAAGTTTAGGGACCAAAGCAATGAAAACTATATCAAACACCAAACACCACCAATTTAAAATTTTATATCTACAAATGGCTTTTCAAGTGGTTTTGGTTATTTGGTCCAAAAATAGGAAGTAAGTGAATTATGGAGTTAGGGGGAGGCTTAAGTCCATAATATCACATTGTGGGGACAATCATGCATCTTAGCAAGTAGATTGCATATTTTCATTCAAATACTTGTATTATTTGCTTGCTTTGGTTGTGTTGTCATCAATCACCAAAAAGGGGGAGATTGTAAGGAAAATGGACCCCGGGCCATTTGGCCAATTGTGTTTTGGTGTTTGATGAACAACACAATCCGTGAACTAATAAGTTTTCTAGTGTTTGTGTTTGTAGTTCACAGGATGCGAAGAGAATTGGACCAAGGCAATGAGGATGCAACACCTCAAAAGAAGACATAAAAAGATGCATAGGAGTCCAATACTCAAGAACAAAGAAGCCCGAAGAAATCAGCGAAGAAATCCAAGATGAAGGCTATCAGCCAGCGCCTGGTGGCGCACCGGACATTGGTGTCCGGTGTGCACCAGACTGTCCGGTGAGGCACCGGACAGTCTGCGCAGAGAGGCCGCAGGCAGGCGCTCTCTGGCTGTAGCACCGGACTGTCCGGTGTGCACCGGACTGTCCGGTGTGCCAACGGGCAGACGGCAACGGTCGGATCCAACGGTCGACTGCTACAGGCGCCAACGGTCGGCTGACGTGGCGTGCACCGGACATCTACTGTGCAGTGTTCGGTGGTGCACCGGACTGTCCGGTGCACCCGACGACAGAAAGCTGCTGCTTTCTGTCCAACGGCTAGTTTGGGGTGTGGAGGCTATAAATACCACCCCAACCGGCCATTCTCAGGTGTGAGAGCCTAAGCAACATACCAAGACACATAGTGCATATTTCCAAGTGCTCAAACACCCAAGTGCTTAATAGAATCACTCGGTGATTAGCGTAGGTGCTTTGCGAAGTGCTTAGGTTAGTTAGACCGCTTTAGCGCTTGCTCTAGGTGAATCCTAGTTAGTTGAGTGAGTTTTGTAAAACCACACAACCCCTCGGCTCTTGCGTGAGTCGTTATAATTGTACCGAGTGGGGCGAAAGTCTTGCGAGACCGTGACAACCGCGTTTGTGTCACGGCCGCCACCGTATACCGGAGGGAACGAGGCCCGTGGCGTTTCGGCCGGAAGCTCGATAGTGGAGACGGTGGGGAGCGTCCAAGAGGAGCCGGAAGCGGAGCACCACTTGCGCGTGGAGAAGGCCCGCGGCTCTCTACGGAGTTACTCGACCGTGGTGCTTGGCCCTCGCGTGGGCTTCCCTTTGCGTAGGGGCACCAACGAGGATTAGTCGGGACCTTGCGTGGTTCCGGATACCTCGGTAAAAACACCGGCGTTATCCACGAGAGTTTGCTTCTCTACTTAGCTCTTTACATTCCGCATTTATATTAAGCATTTAAGTTTCAATCTTGTAGTCATACTTATTTAGTATAGACTGAAACTTAGCCTTTTGCGGTAGAGATAGCAACACTTAGACAAAACCTAGTTTGCACATTCTAGTTTTGATTATTTCCATAGGTTTTGCTCTAGGGATTTAATTGTGGCCTAGTTTAGTAAAAGTTTTAGAAGTCCTAATTCACCCCCCCTCTTAGGCGTCACCCGTTTCCTACAGCTCCGATACCAGCTGTGACGGAACCACCCAAGTCATTAGGCCCACCTATAGTTGTCCTTGTCCAACAGACATTAGACAACCCTGTAGATGTTCCTGAATCACTTGACAAGTTCGGTATCTTTTTCCTTACCTTTCCAGGAACGTTTCACCCGTCTGACAGACAGTATGCTCATCGGAGATGCGGAAATGCGGAAGTGATTACATAAACTTACATTTATTTAAAAAGTAAGAGTAAGTTATTTAGTACAGACCAAAGTGTAAAGCGAGTGCTGAAAAGTATTATTACAATACCTGGGAGGCAAAAGCTCCTCCCATTAAGTTTTTTTACATAAAAGTTTTTAAGGAGGACCCGGTCCTCCAGTAGCTTCATTCTTGATTGTCCTCATTTTTCACCACCTTGGTACAAAAACAACAAAAGTTTGTGGTCTCCTCACCTAAAAACAACGGGGGAATAAACCCTGAGTATGGAATTACGCAACAAGTCTTACCTGACTAAAGAAAAGACTCTCAAGGGTATGCTGGCTTAAGGAAGTCAAGGTAAGGCTTCTCAATAATCAAAGACTCTGTCTTGCAGAAATGCTTACTAAAGTGGATCCTTAAAAAATCCAGTTTTATTGGTCAAGTTAAGTAAACTTACTTATCTCTAGAGTTCTCTCTAACCTAGTTCAAACACTTATCCGGAACTAGCCAAGTTCTTAATTTATCCTTCATCTTCACTGGATTGCTACGTGTAGGGCAGTGACCAAGTCTTCATAACCGTGAAGGTACGGCGATCCGAATCGATTATACTCAGCTGAGGATCTCCAATCACATGACATATGTAGCACTTAACCCTTGCATATGTCAACCCGTCACCGGGTTTCTTAAGACCAGATCAGGTTCACGCAAACCGAGAGCACAGATACACCACCGTCCAGCCTCTTGCCACGGAGGGTACACGCTACTCTCGCCACCGCTCCACGCCCATTTCGTGTTATCTTATTCTGGCCTTAGTCTGCCCGAGGCAAGGCTTACCCATGACGAGGCATGTGACCAGTTAAAGGGTCCTCGATCATCAAGCCTACATCGACAAGGTCCTTAATCGACTCAGACGAAGACACTACACCGAGACTCTCTTCTCGTGCAAGTCACCCGCCCGGTCTCAGCTTAATCTTTTCAACCCAAAAATTTGGTACCTGGCAGAGGTACATCTTTTCCGATGTTGAATCCATCACGGCCGTGATGGATTCACCATCAAGTTTTATTTTTGAAAACAACCCTCCCACTTTGCCAAACATCTTTTGTAAAACAAATCCTTTTGCTTTTCTAGAGCAATACTAAGCATAGTAAAACCTTTTTGTAAAAACAGGGTTTCAAGGAAGGTAATCAAGTCCAAGGAAGGTAATGCAAGAATTGTTTTATCAATCAACTCCTATCACCTAATGCAGCAAGCGAGTGAAAAAGATTTTAAAAACATCAAGGGAGGTGGCAAATGCATCGGGGCTTGCCTTTGTTTATGGGTGAGTCAGGCTCAGATCCACAAATATCGAAGTAGAAACAATTCTCAGCCTGAGTGTCCAAAGGTGGTGGTACTTGCTCTTCAGTGGCTTCCACTTCCTCCTCATGTTCTAATCATAACCATACATATGTGTATAAGAATGAATGCCATGTGATGCTCATGATGGTGCAAAGATAATATAAACTTATTATCTAAGTCTTGAATACAACTTTCCTTCACGGAACTCTGAGAACTTAGGGTTTCCGGAGTCAGTAAAGGAGTTCATAGGGCAGGGGGGGTTTTGGGGTTTGGTGATCAAACAAGGTCCAAATCAATTCATACTCTACCCAAGGCTTCTAAATAATATGGGGAGTTCATATAAAAATTTTGAACATTTTTGGCATTTCTATTAATTCTCTAAAATTCCAGAACTATTTCTTTAAGCCATTTTAAATGCCTTAAAATTCCTTATTTCGTCTAAAATTCATAAAACTATTTTTATTAAATTCTAGGGAAAATAAGAAGGCTAGGAAAATTGGTCTAATATTTTTAGGATTTTTCTGTAATTTTCTACATATTTCTAAATCTGGATAGAAAAATAAAAAGGAAAATGTGGAACAGTATTGGGCTGATTCTGGCCCGAACCGGCCCAACCACACAGGAAACGCGCGCCCGCGCCCGCGCGCTCTGGCAACTTTGCACAGAGGCCCACGTTGAATGAATAATTCCTTAAGCGTCCTTAGCTATTGTTTACCCTCTCTCTGACATTTACAAAAGGGTCCCTGGGGTTTTGTTTCTTCTCCAAGGAGCTCCCCGACCGCGGCGCGCTCATTGTTCATCCCTGTCGTGGTTTATACCGGCCATGGCCGGCGATGATTGCTCAAGCTAACTATCGGGGAGGCTTTACCGACCTAAGACGATCTATGAACAACCGTTAATTGGACAGGAACCCCTCTAGGAGCCATCTGCCCACGATCGTGGCGGACACCGAGTTTGTGAGCACATGTTCCCGCCAAACCATGGTCGAATAGAGCAAACGGACGCCACCGTGAGCTTCGCAAGCATGCAGAGGCACTAGGACAACACATGGATTGGACAGTGACTTACCAGAGTAAGCTGGCCACGGGCGGGCTGTTTTGGGTGGCGCGGCGGACTGATTTGGGGGAAAATGGCAATTCTCCGGCCAGGGTGGCTAATCGAGGACAGGAATGGTTGCTACAGCTTCGCAATTTGGAGACGAAGGTCAGAGCTTGGTTGATTTGAGAAAGGGGGGCGAGGACGGGGTGAATTTATTGCCGCGGAGAGTCACTGCCTCGGTCACGGTGATGACCATTGCCGGACCAAGCTGGCGATCAGCGATGGCACCGAGCACGGCATTCCCCTAGAGCTTGCCACGTTCAACCACGGCCGTAAGGCAATCAAATCCGTGATGACGTGGCCGAACAGAGGAGAGCGACGCCGGTGATTGGACATGGCCGGAAGGAGGGATGACCGCGTGGCAGCCGGAGTTAGTGCCCTCCACCGCGGCGGTCTTATCCAGAGTAAAAAGGTCTTCGCGGGGAGATTCTCGCCGCCCAATCATCTCGACCCCGGCGCAAATCATGGCGCGGTTAGGTCGTCGGCGGTGAGATTTTTCTGCCGCGGCGATCTGACCCTTATCTGCTTCCCCGATGCACTGTACCATGGCGATGAGGTTCAGACGCTCTGACAGATCATTTTGAAGCTTAGTTTTCTCTCAATTTTGAATGACAACATAACCCAAGCTCTGCATCAAAGTTGTAATGCTACATCCCAGCTACAACTTTGTTATAGCAATCCAAGGTAAATTCCCACTGGATCTTAGTCTAAATGGCTCTTAATGTTGGATCAAAGGTACTGTCCAACTGAAGTTCAGTCTATATTAGCCTGACAGTCCAACTTTGGGCAAGATTATCTTCAAATTTCTCACAAGAACATGGCTTGCACTCTTAAGAAAACTTGTTATCCATTAATAGGTCTACAAGTTTGATGTGGTACCCCAGGGCAAAATCCCTATATTTTGAAAGATACAAGGCTCCAAAATTGAGTCCTCAACACTGAATTTCAGACTTAGAACTTAATTGAGGTCCATTTTGCATTTAAGTCCAAAATCCAATATTTGGCTTACAAGTCCACACATTTGTGAACCAAATGACTTAAGATACTTGTTTGACTTGGTTTTTGCACTTTAGTCCAAAAGTGGACTAATTTTGCACATAGGTCCCTAGGGTTTGGTTTTAGGGTTTTCCAGGGTTTCATTTAGGGTTTCTGGTATCCCAGGGGTCTAAGTGTAATTCTACTTAAGTCTTGGGATCATTTTGTGATTATTCCCCTAAAGCCTTTAGGTTTTCTTCATTTGGGTTAAGTTTTGCCCCCTTTGAGCCTTATTTAGGGTCAGGTTCCCTATCCAGGGTCCTATTTGCAAAACACTAAAAACAATACACTTGTTTGAAATTTTTACCTAGTGAATGCATTCTAGGTATGTCAAACATATGCAATGCCAATGTTTATGATGCCATGCTCAAGTTTTAGTGACAGTAACACCAGGGGTGTTACAGGTTACAAGCGCGTCGCGTGAGAGAGGGAGAGACACAGAGTTCGTCCGCCGCTTCCCTCGCGCGAACCCCCCTCAAGGTGGCCCTGGTCCTCCCTTTTATAGAGGCAAGGAGAGGATCCAGACGTACAACGGGGGGCGTAGCTATGCGCTAACATGTCCGGCAGTGGAGTGCCTAAGCCCTGTGTACATGCCAACGTGGCCGTTGGGGGAGAGCTTGGGCCCTGTACATGTGATGGCGTGGCCGCCAGAGGAGCACCTGAGTCCTGTAGGAGCACAGCTGGCAGCACGGTGAGGATCCTGCTGACGTCTCCTTGCTGTCGTTAGGGGCTGAGAGCCACCGGCGTCATGGTGCACGCGGGGCACCATCATTACCCTTCGCCGGGGTAAGCCAGATGGGACGCCGGTCTTGTTCCTTGTAGCCTGAGCAGGCTAGGAATAGGGAAATGATGCATCCCCTATTAGTGCAATTGGTCCGAGCCCAGGGTCGGTAGAGGCGGAGACTTCTCTTAAGGACGAGGCTGGGTTCGGGCGAGGACGCGATTCCTCCCTAGACCGAGGTCAAGGCCGAGTCCGGGGGTCGGGCGAGGCAGAGACCTCCTCTCGAGGCCGGAGCCTGAGGTCGAGCGAGGCGGAAACCACCTCCCGAGGCCGGAGCATGAGGTCGGGCGAGGCGGAGCTTCCTGTTGCGCCCGAGGCTGAACTCGGTGGTTGATCGTGACTTGTTGTCAGTCGTTGCCGGGGTGGCTGACACGGCAGTCAGAGCGGAGCGAGCGGCGCTATTTTCCTGTCATGTCAGACAGCAAAAAAGAGGGGCGAAGTGACTGCGGTCACTTCGGCCTGCCCGACTGAGGCGCGTGTGTCAGGATACGGCGTCAGGCATCCCCTGCATTTAATGCGCCTACGAAGCGGTCGGTTGGTGAGGCGGTCTGGCCAAGGTTACTTCACAACGAAGCCTGCCCGAGCTAGGCCTCGGGTGTCGGTGTTTTGGGTCCGACCGCACACCTGGGGTTGCCCCTCGAGGTGTTTTTAGAAGTAGGACGGTGTCGCCGACTGTAGCTAAATGGTTCGTGCCAGATGCACGAGGGACAATGGACAGTGTTTACAGGTTTGGGCCGCTGAGAGATGCGTAACACCCTATATCCTGGTGAGGATGCTTTGTGTAATGGGTTACAAGGTGGTTCTCTGAAGCGAGAACATGGAGGGTTGAGGTGGATGGCTGAATAGTGAGATCGATCGTTCTGAAGGGGTGCCCCCAGGGCCTTATATATTCGACCGTGGGGCAATACATGTGGATATGATAACAACGTGCACCTAAAGGATAGTGAACTGTTTGAGTCTATCTTCCTATGATTCTGGCGACCTATCCTCGCCTGGTTCCGCTGCATGGGGCTCCAGCGCGGGAAAGTCGGATCTTCTGTTGTGGTTTCTTGCTCAACGCTGTGGGGCCATCCGGGCTTGCACCGATCCGGCCTTACGTCGATCTGCTTTACTGATTGTCCCTCCCCAGGCCCATGAAGGAATGACCTTACGATTTATTGGGCCCTTGGGCCTTTCGTGAGGTCTTTTACCCTTCCAGTGGACCTGGGGGATATCTGTCCCCCACAAGCCCCTGATCTTTGGGTTGATTTTGAGGTAATCAGCCCAAAGATCCTAGGCCTAGCTTGTAGGTAATTTGGAGAAAGACAATTTCTTACTGTCTCCTTCTGCTGTGATCACTCGTACACTGGAGCTTTGTTTCATGCTTGTGCCTTAGAAGTCGACATTTCATATTGTAGGACCCTGAACTTCATTGGGTGCACCGGAGGTGCACCCAATGGGTGTAGCCCCCGAGCATCGAGTAGATTTTAGAAGATAATCTACTCGAAGGTCTTCATCAAAAATTATTTTTATTTTCTTCTCGTACTTTGGTTGAGGGCCAGCCTTGTCTTTTAATCTTGTCTTATGCCTTAGAAGTCGGCACTATCTTGGCTTGAAATGGTGATCCATGGGGTGCACCGAAGGTGCACCCAATGGGTGTAGCCCCCGAGCTTTGAGTGGATTTTTGAAAACAATCCTCTCAAAGGTCTTTACTTCATGTCCTTTTGCCGAGAGTCATATTTTCTCTTTTTTTTGAATGCCTTAGGAGTCGGCATTATGTCATCCATATTATGCTTTAGAGGTCAGCATTATGTCATCAGTATTATGCATCCGAGGTCAGCATGTATTTTGTCTTTTGCAGCCGAGTTCATGATCCGCCCATATCTTGCTAGGTGGTGCAACTTATTTGCTCTGCGACTGATTGGACATTTGATGGACGGTCCCTGGTTAGTCTTCACGTCGCTTCCATCGGTCAGATTTTGTACTTCACCGGCTATATTTGGCTTTCCTTTGATCCTTACTGATATCTCATTTTTGTCTTGAGGTGTTCATTGCACGCCCTGCACGGATGTGACAGTTTTTGAAAAATATACTGATAATTCCTGGGCGTCCCCCCCAATGGGTGTGGGTAAGGGACGGCTTGGTACGCTGAGCGTTTTAGCCGGCTACTTCTGAGTAGTAATGTAATGTGACGGCGGGCGTAATCATATCCTCCGCGCTGTTGACTGAAGTCCCAATGGGTGTTGCATTGCGTGAAACGGCGTCAGCCACGCGTCTTCAGACGGGTTGAAGTGTGTATTGAATGCTTCGCGACTGTACAGTGACCGCGGTTGGAGGTGAGCGGTTGCCTTCTTCTTCTATAAATAGTGCCTTTGCCTCTCTAGCTTTTTCACATCTCTTGCTGTTCTCCACTGCTTGCTTTCTTCCTCTCCTTGCATTTCCGCCATGGGCAAGAAACGCAAGCGCGAGCTGACTCCTCCGTCTGAGGACTTTGGTGACTCGGAATACTTAGAGGAGGAGTTCTCCGCTGAGTCCGAGGGGTCTCCGGCTCCCATCCCTCTGCATGAGTCGTCTAACGATTCAGACGACACCCAGGGGCTCGCCGTGGAGGTCTGGACTTACATTCGGGCTGTCGAGCGCTCCGGGCTCGCGGGCTCGGATGAGTCGGAGTACTCCTCGGACGAGGAGGACTCGTCTGAGGAGGACGGTGGCAGTGATGGCGATGGCGACGACGACGACGACGACGACGATGATGGAGGCGATGGCGGCGACGACGACGGTGATGGCGGCGACGACGACGGTGATGGCGGCGACGGCGGCAGCAGGGGCGGCAACGACAGCAGCAGGGGCAGCAGCGGCGACGGCGGCAGGGGCGGCAAAGGTGGCAGCAGCAGGGGCAGCAACAAGGCCAGTGGCTAAATGCCACTAGTTTTTAAATATTAGTATAGATTAGAAGTAGTATATTGAAATAATGTAGTAGTATTAGTAATGTAGAGTAGTATAGTGTAGCGTAGTAGTAGTAGTAGTAGTAGTAGTAGTAGTAGTAGTAGTAGTAGTAGTAGTAGTAGTAGTAGTAGTAGTAGTAGTAGTAGCAGTAGTAGTAGTAGTAGCAGTAGGGAAGTATTAACTCATAATAAGTTGATTTGTAAGTATTGTTACTTCCCTTAATGAAGAATGGCTTTGTCTCCTTTGGTACCAATTATTTTGCTTCGTAGTAAGTCGAGCTCTTATTTGTGGAGTTGATTCATTCGGAGTTGTAACTGAATAACTCGAGCATCGTATCGCTGCTTTAGGGGTGATGGCCGAGATTATTACTGTAGATATTTACGCATTTGAATTAGAGTCCGAGTGATGATGAAACCATGCCAGCATCGGAATAACTGTTGACCACGTCGACGCTCTTAGATGCGACAACCGAGTGACCTGTAACAACGTCAGCGTTTTTTAGAGATAACCGCCGAGCGACTGAGGACATCGTCGGCGCTTTAGAGATAGCTGCCGAGCGACTAAAGATATCGTCGGCGCTTTAGAGATAGCTGCCGAGCGACTGAAGATATCGTCAGCACTTTAGAGATAAATGTCGAGCGACTGGTGATAAAGTCAGCGTCTTAGAAATAACAGCCGAGTTAAAACGGGCCGTGTCGGCCACTTTGAGGATAGTAGCCGAGTGATGATGTGGCACACCGGGGTTTTAGAAGTAGCCGCCGGGTGACGACGTGGCACGCCGGTGTTTTAGAAGTAACTGTCGGGTGCTGACTAGGCGCTTTTGGAGACGGTATCTGACTCGAGAATATCCCGCATATACTGCGCTTTCAGCCGCCTCTGCTTTCGGTGCCCTAGTTCTTGCTTTCCTGCCTCCAAATCCTCTCTGCAATTCTGCTCTCGCTCTGTTCGCCAGTAGAGTTGAGATGGCGCCCAAGAGAAAGGCCTCGAGTTCATCCGCTGCGGTAATTCCCCCCATCGACCCCAACAGCCAGTTGCCTTTCGCAGGTAACCACATGTCTGTTGTCTCCGAGCCTGACCTCCTCCACCTCGTGTCCATCGGGGTTCTTCCCCCGAGGGAGCTTTGTTCTTGGCGGATTTGTCATGGGGTCACTGTCCCGACAGAGGATACCCATGAATCCGTGATTTACGTTCCTTTTCTTCTCCGCGGTCTCGCTCTCCCCATTTCTCCCTTTTTCCGTGGCCTCCTTGATTTTTATCGCCTTAACTTGACCCACCTGAATCCCAATTCTATTCTTCAAATTTCTATTTACGTTCATTTGTGCGAAGCTTTTCTTGGTGTGCTGCCACATTTTGGGTTGTGGAAGTACTTGTATCACTGCCGCCCTGGAATGGCCGGGGGTCAGCATCAGCTGGTTGGGGGTGCTAGTTTGGAGATGCGCCGTGGGAGGAAGACTGAGTATCTTGAAATCCCTCTCAAAGACAGTATCAAGGGATGGCGCTTGGAATGGTTTATTGTTGAGAACCATGGTGTGACGGAACCTCCCAAGTAATTAGGCCCACCTACAATTGTCCTTGTCCAACGGACCTCAGACAACCCTATAGGTGCCCCTGAACTACTTGACAAGCTCGGTATCTTTCCTTACCTTTCTAGGAACGTCTCACCCGTCTTGCAGACATTACAGAACATCGGAGATAAAGAAATGCGGAAGCGATTACATAAGCTTACATTTATTTAAAAGTAAGATCACGTTGTTTATTACAGACCAGAACTATATAACGAGTGCAGAATATTATTATTACACATACCAAGGGAGGCAAAAACTCCTCCCGACAGTTATTACACAAGAAGTCTTAATGGAGGATCCTTTCCTCCCGCACCTCACTCTTGCTTTTCTTCATTAGGAACCACCTTGGTACAGAAGCAACAGAAATCTGCTGCTTCCTCACCTAAAAACAACAAGGGGATAAACCCTGAGTATGGAATTACTCAGCAAGTCTTACCCGACTAAGGAAAAGACTCTCAAGGGTATGCTGGATAAGTAGGGATCAAGGAGAGGCTTTAGCAAAAATCAACTTAGATACCTTTGCAGAAATAGCTTACTAAGGTGAGTCCTTACTTTCAATCTTTTAACGCCATGTTAAGTATTAATAGACTCTGTTTGCCTCTAGTCTAATTTCATCATTTCATCAGTACAACATTATTTTTATCCATGCTGTTCACATCCTGACTTAGGTTGCAGGGAAGTGACCAAGTCTTCATAACCGCGAAGGTACGGCGATCCGAATCGATTATACTCAGCTGAGGATCTCCAATCACACGACATATGTAGCACTTAACCCTTGCATATGTCAACCCGCCACCGAGGTTCTTAAGACCAGATCAGGTTCACGCAAACCGAGAGCACAGATACACCACCGTCCAGCCTCTTGCCACGGTGGGTACACGCTACTCCCGCCACCGCTCCACGCCCATTTCGTGTTATCTTATTCTGGCCTTAGTCTGCCCGAGGCAAGGCTTACCCATGACAAGGCATGTGACCAGTTAAAGGGTCCTCGATCATCACGCCTACATACACATTCAATCCTTAATCAACCTGGGTAGAACATCACCTGTTCCTAACCCAAGTTTCGATTTAAGTACTTCCATCCTTAGGATTGTTTCTGTTCCTTAGGATGAAAAGAGCATCACAGGGAACTTTGCAGTAAGATCCCACCACGCTCTTAATGAAAGTATTCTTGCAGGTAGAAGTCATCTTTCCTCAGGATAACCCCTGAGCTAGGCAGTATAGCAAAAGACAACCTCTATCCACAAGATCTAAGCAGGGCTAAGCATTTTTGTAAATCAATTTTGATACTTCACCAGAAGTATCCATAAAGGTGTGGATATCAAGGAAAGCAATGCATCAAAGGGTTCCAAGCAATTCCTATGAACCTAATGCACATTTCACTTCACTTTAAGAGTGCGAAAAGTATTTAAAAACAAAAGGAAAGGGGTTGCATGCACCGGGGCTTGCCTTTGTCAACAGGTGAGTCTGGCTCGGATCCGCAAATATCAAAGTAGAAGCAGTTGCCTGCTTGAGAATCCGAGGGTGGTGGTGTCCTTTCTTCGGTGATTTCCACTTCTTCTTCACGTTCTAATCATAACCATACATATGTATAAGAATGGATGCCATGGGATGCTCATGAGGGTGCAAAGATAATATAAACTTATTATCTAAGTCTTGAGTACAACTTTCCTTCACGGTACTCCGAGAACTTAGGGTTTCCGGAGTTAGTAAAGGAGTTCATAGGGCAGGGGGGGTGTTTTGGGGTTTGGTGATCAAACAAGGTCCAAATCACCCCAAATTTTACCCAAGGCTTCTAAATAATATAAGGAGCTCATATAAAAATTTTGAGCATTTTTGGGATTACCATTTATCTTTTAAAAATCCAGAATTATTTCTTTAAGCTATTTTTAATGCCCTAAAATTCCTTATTTCGTCTAAAAATCACAAAACTATTTTTATTAAATTCTAGGGAAAATAATGAACCTAGGAAAATTGGTTTCACAATTTTAGGATTTTTCTACATTTTATAACAAATTTCCCAAGTTCTTCTGAAAAAGAAAAAGAAAAAGACTCAACAGTGTTGGGCCCAAACTGGCCTAAGCGGCCCAAGTCCACGCAGAAGCGTGCGCGCGCCCGCGCTGGCGGTTTTGCAGAACAGCCCTTGCGTTTTCGTATAACAGCGAACGAGTTCTTTCACTGTTTCTATGTATCACTGACAGTTTGCAGATAAGCCCTTAAGTTTCTATTCCTTCGCAGACCGAGGTCCACGACGGCGCTCCGCACGGCAGAGCTCCGGCGAGCATCTGCACTGGCCGATTAAGGCAACGACCGGCGCTCCCGAGCGGCGGACATCACATCGGACCTACCCCGAGTGTTTCCCCTAACCTAATTGCACAAATGGTGAGCTATCAAGCTCTGTCCGCGTGAACCGAATGGGTGGCGGACAGTTGAGTGCGTTCTCGGTGATTGGTGAGCCCGCAGTCCATATTGGTGGTTCGGCAAGCATCGTAGACATGTGAGAAAGCTTAAACGAGGGAGAGGGAGGGTTGGACTGACCGGGAAGGGAGCTGGCCGCGTTGAGGTCGGTTTCGGGTGGCGGAAACTCGAATTGGGGGAAATGAGCAATTCTCTGGCTATGGGGGCTAATTGGAAGCGGGAGTGGTGGCTATGGCTTCGGTATGACCTAGCGCAGCTGGCCGGGGGCTCAATTTATAGGCAGAGCGAGCGGTGGCCGTGAATTTTGGACGAGACACACGGCGGTCGGCAGTGAGGAAGAACGGCGGGGCAGTGAACACGTGTTCACCGCCGTGGCAGTAACTCCGGTGGTCGACGGGGAGTTTAGAGGGGGTCACGGCGATGCGATGGCGCGGTTAGGACACGAGGTGGCCAACGGCGATGGCACGACGACGGTGAGCACTTTACCCGCGGGCGGTGAGCCAGGGGAGATGAACTACGGCTAGCCGGAGTGGCTTCCAGGTCACTAGCGGCGATGATCTTTTGACCCCGCGACATTATCAACTTACCCCGAGCATGAATCATGACGCCGATGATGCGAATCACGGCGGGGGGGTCACCGGCGGTGGGTCAGTCGCGCTGGTGATCTGATCAATAGCAGATCACTGTACCATCGGAGGCTTATTCAGTGTGTCTGACAGAGCATTTTCCAAGCAACCTTTCACCAGATTTTTCATAAGAACTTCATCATCTTTCTGTAGCAAAGTTGCAGAACTATAATCCATCTATAACTTTGCTACAATGTGGTCTCACAAGAAGTCAATGGATCCCATTCAAAATCGAGCTCAAAGTTCTTCTCATAACATTGTTACTCTGAATTTCAAACCTCAAGCAGTATGACAGTCCAACTTTAGGCTCAATTATCTCTAGATTTTTCTTAACAAGTGAGCTTACCACCTTAAGCAAAGTTGTTCTTCTATAATCAGGTTACAATTTTGATGTGGTGACCTAATATGAATTCTCATTATTTTGAAAGCTACACAGCCCCAAAGTTGGGCCTATAACCCTGATTTCAGACATAGCATATGAATCAAAATTGGGGTCCTTTTTGCAAATGAGTCCAAAACTTAGGGTTTGGCTTTCAAGTCCACATATTTGTGAACCAAATGACTTAAAATACTTATTTAACTTGGTTTTTGCACTTTAGCCCAAAAGTGGACTAATTTTGCACATAGGTCCCTAGGGTTTGGGTTTAGGGTTTTCCAGGGTTCTAATTGAGATTTTTGGTATCCCAGGGGTATAAATGTGACTCAACTTTGTTTTTGGGGACATTTTATGGCTCTTTCCCTAAAGTCTTTAGGTTTTCTCATCTTGGGTTAGGTCTTACCTCTTTAATCCCTATTTAGGGTTAAGTTTCCTATCCAAGGTTCTATTTGCAAAAACACTTAAACAATACAACTTGTTTGAAAATTTTGCCTAGTGAATGCACTCTAGGTGTGTCAAACATATGCAATGCCCATGCTTATGATGCCATGCTCAAGTTTTAGTTACAGTAACACCAGGGGTGTTACATCCTTTCCCCCATAAAAGAATCTCGTCCCGAGATTTAAAGTCCTAGGGTGAGTAATGGAAAAGGAAATGTGTCACATTTTTATTCCCTTATTTCTGGTACAAGGCAGGGGTGGTGTGGGGGTTCACTCCTCTATTGCAATAGCCATATACACTTTACAAATTACATGAGGCTAGAAAGCCTGGGAAATTTTTATTCAAGAAATTTTGAGTTTCCCACGTAGCCTCTTCCTCAGCATGTTGGTTCCATTGTATCTTGTAGAACTTGAGAGTCTTTTTCCGGGTAACCCTGTCCTTTTGATCCAGAACCCGAATAGGATGTTCCGAGTATGTTAAATCTGGTTCCAGGACAACATCTGTCACTTCAATGGTTCGATCGGGAACCCGAAGACACTTCTTCAATTGCGACACATGGAACACATTATGGATAGCAGACAGAATTTCGGGGAGTTGCAGTCGATATGCCACTGGTCCACATTGCTCAAGTACCGGAAATGGACCAATATACCTGGGTGCAAGTTTCCCTTTAACCCCGAAACGCGATACACCCTTCATTGGTGAAACTTTCAAGTAGACATAATCGCCTACCAGAAAGCATAAGGGTTGTCGTCGTCGGTCTGCGTAACTCTTTTGTCGAGTCTGAGCTTTCTTCATATTATGAATAATTTTCTGAACCTTTTCTTCGACCTCTTTCACCATATTAGGCCTAAAGAAGTACCTTTCTCCAGGTTCAGACCAATTTAGCGGAGTTCGACACCGTCGCCCATATAAAGCTTCAAAAGGTGCCATCTTGATACTTTCTTGATAACTGTTATTGTATGAAAACTCCGCTAAGGGCAAACATTCATCCCATTTCTGTGAGAAGTCCAGAACACATGCCCGCAGCATGTCCTCAAGTATTTGATTGACCCTCTCAGTCTGTCCACTTGTTTGAGGATGATAGGCCGAACTGTGGAGCAATTTGGTACCCAAGGATTTATGAAGTTCTTCTCAAAACTTGGATACGAATTGAGGTCCACGATCCGACACTATAGTTTTTGGAATACCATGCAAACTGAGAATACGGCCAATATATAATGCTGCATAAGTGGCCACTGTATATTTGGCCCTGACGGGTAAGAAGTGGGCAATCTTTGTGAGTCGATCAACGATAACCCAAATAGAATCATACCCATTGGCTGTCCTGGGCAGTCCCACAATAAAGTCCATACTTATGTCTTCCCATTTCCATGTTAGGATTGGCAAAGATTGTAATGGACTAGCAGTTTTCATGTGTATGGCCTTGACACATCTGCAAGTGTCACACTTAGCCACATAGCGTGCAATTTCGATCTTCATCTTTGTCCACCAGTAATGTTGCTTTAAGTCTTGGTACATCTTAGTGCTTTCGGGATGAATAGAATAACGACTAAGATGTGCTTCATCAAGAATTTGCTGGCGGAGTTCTTCGTTCTTTGGCACTACTATGCGGTTTTTAAACCATAACACACCTTGATCGTCTTCTTTGAAACATTTGGCTACTCCAGCCCTTATCTTCTCTCGTATGTGCTTCATACCCAGATTATCCTTTTGAGCATCAATTATCCTTTGCAAAATTATTGACTCAAGCTTTAACTGATTCAGAGTCCCTTGTTGGATTATCCCTAGGTTTAACTTTTCCATCTCTTGACACAAAGTGTTGTCAGAGGTCTTCACCACAAGACAGTGGCAGGAAGCCTTACGGCTTAGTGCATCTGCCACCACATTGGCTTTGCATGGGTGATAATGGATCTCCAGTTCATAGTCCTTAATAAGCTCAAGCCATCGTCTTTGCCTCATATTTAATTCTGACTGGGTGAAGATGTACTTCAAGCTTTTATGATCTGTATATATATGACAGATATTTCCCAGCAGATAGTGACGCCAAATTTTCAGGGCATGAACCACAGCAGCTAGCTCCAGATCATGAGTTGGGTAATGCTCCTCATGTCTGCGCAACTGCCTTGAAGCATATGCAATTACTCAGCACTCTTGCATTAATACACAGCCGAGTCCACTGCCAGACGCATCACAATATACATCAAAAGGCTTAGTGATGTCCGGTTGAGCTAATACCGGAGCAGTGGTTAATAATGTCTTCAATTGCTCAAAGGCTTCATTACACTTAGAAGACCAATTGAACTTAATGTCATTCTTCAATAAACTTGTGATTGGCTTCACAAGCTTAGAAAAATCTGGTATGAATCTGCGATAATATCCAGCGAGTCCAAGAAAACTCCGGACTTGGTGAACAGTGGTTGGGGGTTTCCACTCCAGAATATCTTTGACTTTGCTAGGATCTACCGCAATTCCTTTGGCCGATAACACGTGCCCCAAAAATTGAATTTCCTCCAGCCAGAACGCGCACTTGCTGAACTTGGCATACAGCTGATGTTCCCTCAGACGCGTCAATACAATCCGTAGATGCTGAGCATGCTCCTCTTCATTTTTAGAATATATCAAGATATCGTCGATGAAGACCACCACGAATTTGTCCAACTCGGGCATGAACACCGAGTTCATCAAATAGGTGAAGTGGGCAGGAGCATTTGTGAGCCCGAAAGACATTACCAGGTATTCAAACAATCCGTACCGCGTAGTAAACACGGTCTTCGGTATATCCTCGGGCCGAATACGGATTTGATGATAGCCCGACCTGAGATCAATTTTGGAAAATACCCTCGCCCCAGTCAGTTGATCAAATAAGATGTCGATCCTTGGAAGAGGGTACCTATTCTTGATGGTGACCTCATTCAGGGGTCGATAATCCACGCACATTCGCAAGGTTTGATCCTTCTTCTTAACAAAAATGGCGGGGCAACCCCATGGAGACAAGCTTGGCCGGATGAATCCCTTATTCAGTAGATCTTGTAATTGAATCTTCAATTCCGCCAACTCATTAGGGGGCCTACGGTACGATCTTCGGGAGATGGGAGCCGTACCGGGCTTTAGCTCAATTACAAATTCTACATCTCTTTCAGGGGGCAGTCCAGGCAAATCTTCCAGAATTACATCTGGAAACTCACATACTACCGGAATGTTCTTGATCTCTGGTACAATGGCTTCATATATTCGACCAGAAGCTTTGGCTGGATTGGTTACGGGGAGAGACAAAAGAATCTCTTCTTGATTATAGCTCAACCTGACGGTTCTGAGTTTAGTGTTGAGAATTGCCTTGTGTTGGGTTAACCAATTCATACCCAAAATTACATCTATATCCTGGCCTTTCAGAACAATCATGTTAGCTAGAAAGTTCCGTCCGGCCATTGTTACTGGCACTTCATAGGCCACTTCTCGAGTAAAAATATGTCCCCCAGGTGAATGAATTTTAAATCCCTCTTTTGATTCATGGCATGCAATGTGATGTTGCTCCACAAATTTCTTGCTAATGAATGTATGCGAAGCACCAGAATCAAAAAGAATAATTGCAGGGTGACTGGCCACGGAAAACGTACCCATCATCACCGGTTCTCCTTCCGGTGTAGTGGCCACTTGTGTGTAGTATACACGCCCCATCTTCTTTGTATTTTCCCCACAAGATTTCCTTTGGGCTGAGCTGATTTCCCAGATCCTTGCGGAGCATTTGATTGATTTTGCTTAGGATATGGGCAGTCTTTGATGAAATGTCCCGACTTGCCACAATTGAAACACCCGGTTGAAGAGCTGGGCAAAGCAGGGAATCGAGTGCCCGGGGCACCCGGCTGATTTGGGGGAGTGGGGGTATTGTTGGGGCGAATAATGATTGGCTGTTTGAAAGGGAATGAGGGTGGTCAAGAAAAAGTGTGATTTTGGCTAGAAGGCCGGATCACAAACCATTGCCTCTTCGCCTGGCCCTGATTATGCCTCTCACCACCGAATCCCTTGTTCTTCCCAGAATTTGCGTATTTTGCTTCCACAGATAAGGATGTGCTGACAGCCTTTCCATACGTGAGATCTATACATGTGGCCATCTTTCTCTACAACCGGTCATTTAGACCCCTCATAAAGCAGTTCTTTTTCTTTAAATCAGTATTCACCTGGTCGATGGCATACTACGACAGGTGATTAAACTTGTTGAGATACTGATTGACGGTATCTCCTCCTTGTTTCAGCTTCATGAATTCTTCTTGTTTCATATGCAGCACACCTTCGGGTATGTAGTGCTCACAAAAGGCTGCTTTAAATTCTTCCCAGGTGATTTGATGGTTGACAGGTTGAATAGCCACAAAATTTCCCCACCAGGTACTGGCGAGGCCACGTAGTTGTTGTGCTACCAATAATGGCTTCTGCGTTTCTGAACAACGGAGAAGACCAAACTTTTGTTCAATAACCCGTATCCACTCATCGGCTTCCAACGGGTCCTCTGCCTTGACGAATAGGGGTGGACGGGTTTCAGAGAAGTCCAGATAGGTGGTTTCACGGGGGCCTTGCTGATAACCCCTTCCTGCCTACTGCTGGAATTGCTGTTGACCCGCCATTTCCCTAAGAAAGCGGGTATTGTCTGCGGTGGCATTTACTGTTGGGGACTTGTTCTCAAATGCTAAGAGTTAAGAACAAGGCAACATAAAAAGTGTTAAGTGTTAAAGTCCTTCGTCCTCCAAAACATTATATCCCTTCGGGAGATAATGAGTTTCGGACGAAGGTTACGAAAGACGTACCTTCGTAAGCATGATATTAAGTGACGAAGGATTCATATAAAGTATGAGGTATAAAATAAACATTTAAATATTATCACGGAATCATTTCTATTTTATTATCATGGACGAATAGAAAGGACTTCAAATTACAAATGTACCTTCGGTCCTGAGAGAGGCAAGAGTACAAGCGTGACGCAAAAGCAAATGCCAAATCAGCGTGAACAGTACGGGAATACTGTTCATCTATTTATAGGCGTGGGACACAGCCCATAAAATTACATTCATGCCCTTTACATTTGCTAATGACTTATGGGAATCTATCAAGGCCTAAGTAGTCTTTTCATCTTTAGGTCGGTTCCCCGTTCTGCTACTGCGACGAAGCTTTCTTGCGCATAGCTTCGGCTGCACACCATCCTTCGTACAACATGGCAATCAGCCCGTCCTTTATTTCAATCCCCCTTCGTCTGGCTTGGACTTCGTCCTGACCGTACTCCATGTTCATAATCTGAGTCCGAAAATACCTGTTCATATAATTCACTTGGAAAACATTGTCAAATCTTGTTTTTGAGGACCTTCGGAGGACGAAGGCCCCCAACAGTAGCCCCTCGCAATATTAATTTGTTAGTGATAAATTCAGATTGCGATATGGACGAAGGCCTTAAGCCGAAGGTCCGAAAAAACACCTTCCCTTTGCTAGAATAGCAACATTCACTGACAAGTGGGGTCTTTCGATTTTCAACGCACTGGGCGTATAAATAAGATCATACCGCAAACTTATTTGGTACGCTCACTTGCCATCTGCTTCCGCTCACTAAATTTTTAGCTCTTGCACACTAAGATTTGCTGATCTTTTGGTTTTGAAGCTTCGGCTTTGAAAACAGTTTTTTAGTGTTTCCGAAGATGTCTGAAGATAAGAAGGTCGCTGCTGAGATGAAGCTGAGCCTCGACGAAGAGAAGAACTTGGGGTTCCTTATAGCGATGGCGAAGACCAATACGGAAAAAATCACCAAGGAGATTCTGGAAGGTTTGTCTGAAGATACTGGTGACAACGACAGTTATGATGTAGAAAGCGGTGGGGGAGAATCTGAAGATCGACCATGGCGGCCAAGTCACACGGTTTTCGGGAAAACCACTATTAAGCAGAGTCATATTGACAATATGAGGGGGAGATATTTTCGAGATATATCTATTGTGAGGGCTGATGCTGGAGAAAAGACTTCACCCACCCCCGAAGAAGATGAGGTCGTGATTTTCCGAAGCTTTCTCAAGGCTGGGCTTCGGTTCCCCCTAAGCAGCTTTGATGTCGAAGTCCTGAAGACATTTCAGATCTACCTTCATCAAATTACTCCCGAAGCTATCATAAGAATGGGAATCTTTGTCTGGGCTGTGAAAAGCCAAGGTTTAGAACCAAATGCTAAAAGCTTTTGCAAAATTCATGAGTTGATATATGAGACGAAGCCCTAGGGGAAAGAACAATATCACAACAACTTTGGTTGTTACAACTTCGGTGCTCGCTCCGGGTCAAGCTGCCCTGTGCCAACCTTTCGGAAAAGGTGGCCCGGAGCCTGGATGACAGAATGGTTCTATGTAAAGAATGACTTGACAGCGCAAGAAGATGTTAAGAGTATCATTATGCGCCCCATCTGGCAACGCTTCGGACTCCGAAAGCCGAAGATTGAGATGGATGAGGCGGTCGAAGAATGCCAAAGAGCCTTCGGAGTAATCTGCTCTTTTATTAGGACAAGGGATCTGGTCCAAGAGCATATTGCCTTCAGGGTGTGGCCACTTGCAGGAAAATGGGAAATGCCGAAGGAGACCATCAAAGAGTCTGACGAAGGTGGACTAATCAGACTAAAATACACATTCAAATACGGGGATAAGTTTGTTGAACCTAATGACGACTGGTTAAAAAGCATTGAAACATTAAGTGACGAACTGCTTGGGGTATATTCAAAGGCCGAGAACACTGCATTGTCGGCAGCCTTCGGAGGCCGAAAGAAGAAGAGGCTCAACCAGGTATTTGATGCAATCGGGTTTGTCTACCCTGACTACCATTATCCGGTGCCGGGCCACAAAAGAAAAAATACTTCTCCTGCAACAGAAGTTGCCACAAGTGCTTCTAGTGAGCCAGCGCCGCAAAGAAAAAAGATGAAGGTGCTCACCCATCGGGCACGTTTTATTGAGCCGACTACACTGCCTGAATTTATCGGTGAAGTCTCTTTGGACACTGAAACTACAGAGCCAGCTCCAGTGCCGAAGATTGAAGAAAAAACTGAAGCACCTTCAGCAGAGAAGGCAGAAAAACCGAGAATTGAAGGACCAAAAATATTGGAAATCTTAAGTCCTTCAGCAAGTGTTGAGACAATAAAAAATCAAAAGGGGCCACCAGTGACTCCGAAAAGAAAAAGAATGGTTAACGTGCTAGATGTTTTGGAAACAATTAAGTCTTCAAACATAACTCCAAAGAAGACTGCTGAACTTGCTGAAGTGTCTACTGAAGCTTTAGCTGCTGAAGCTTCGAAGCAACAACCTGAAGCTGAAGCTGGGCCTTCAGAGCCCACCAAGGAACAATATTTGGAAACCGAAGAAAAAATAAAAATGTCAGAACCAATTTTGGTTGAAGAAATTGAGACTGCCGCCCCCGAAGCTTCTTCCAACATATACGATTATATCGTGCGACATGCTTCGGGGAAGAAATTATCTGAAGAAGAAATCTATGAAGCCAATCACTATGCCAGAGAATTAAAATATCCGAAGGGGGCACTAGTGTTCAATGGAACAAACGAAGATGACTTCCTATACTGTCTCCCTGACAACAAAGAATTATCTGTCTGCCGGGAGATGGCTAGGAGTATAGGGTTTCCGAAGCTCGAAGCTGGATTATGTGCTATGACGAAGGAGGATCTCGCGGACAGTCTTGCGTACAATAGCCTAAAGGTATGAGAATTGGACGCTTAGAAATTTTATAATTCGTAACCCATTCTTTTATTCTTATACCAACTTTTTTACATATAGGGTTTAATTCTAAGCAACGCATTGAGAGCACAAAAGAATGCCGAAGATGAGAGTTATGAAATTGCGTTCAACAACCTACGGTCAGAAGTTATTAAACTTAGAAACGAAGCTCTGGAAAAGGATAAGATTTTGCTTACATTGGTGGACAAGGTAAAAAAGGACGAAGCTGCCTCAAAGGTCCAGGCCGAAGCCCAAAAACGTGAGATTAAAGATCTTCAGAAACAGCTAGCTAGAGCTAAAGAGGAACGTGTGCTTGAAGAAACAAAACGAGAGCTTAGTGATCAATTGGCCAATCATTTAGAGATAAGTGTTAAGGAGCTTCGTGCATCCCAGAGAATGTGCTATGTTAAATCTATAGAATGCGTCAAAAAGATAAAATCCAGCTTCGCCAGCGTTGGCGCATTCTCTAGTGAAGAGAATTTCTCAAGAGGTAACCCCGAAGGTCCAATGGAATGGATCAGTCACGAAGCAGAAGCCTTCGAAGAAATTCTGAACAGTCGCGGAGACATTTGCGCCTTCTCGGGTGCCAGGGGGGTTGCTACTATGCTGGAGAAAAAAGGCTGCGATCATATTAAGCTTCTTGCGCAATCCGAAGCCACCTTATCCGCTGAAGATATTAAAGACCCCTCGTCCGAAGCTAGCCAGGTTGGTGGAAAATTTTTCACCGACGTCTGGGACAATGGTGGCCGAGAAATGGCCCAGGAAATTATTCGAAGAAGCGAGCAAGGTATCCATGATGCTAGGGAAGTAGCCAAGGCCGCTGAAAAAAGCGCAGAGCCCAAAAGCCAAATAGGTACCAACTAGTGGTTTTTAGGTCTGTTGCAATTTTTGATTTTCGAACTTGCTTATGGTTTGTAATAGTAACATAGACATATATTCTCTTCCCTCAGAACCTGCTGGATCGTCTGCTGACCCTCACACGAAAGGGGATGACGAAATTAAACAAATGGCCGAAGCTATCATGGATAAAGTTGTTGAACAACTTCTAAATGAGGCTGCCGAACTAGTACTAAGAGAAGACTAGATGTTATTAGAAAAAACATTTGAAGTGTAATCTATGTAATATTTTGTACATTTGAATGTAATAAACAAGTCTCTTTTCATTATTCAATTCTTTACGATGCATGAAATTCTACATACATACCATTTTTGAGCCTTCGGCGAAAAAACACCTTCCCTTCTTTTCATGCTTCGTGAAGAAGACATTCTCCTTTAATACTATTCTGATGAAGCACGTCCACGCTTCGTGAAAATATTCTCCGAAGCTGTACAATTTCGATATTACTCTGATGAAGCACGTCCATGCTTCGTGAAAACATTCTCCGAAGCTGTATTCCGGAGATCAACATTGTATTCCCTCGTGACTTGCACGATTTTCACTTTCTGAAAGCGTCCTTTCAAAGATTGATACTGTGTCCTCTTCTTTTGCCATATGCAACATGATGTATGATGCTTATGCTATGCAAAATGATGTGATGATGCTATGTTATGTAGATGACATTTGTTCCGAAGATACACACATATCCCCGTAAAACACAAAATATCTTTGCATCAGCGCTGACTTTTCGCTGTAAGCTCTGCATTCCCTTAGGAACGTCTTTGGAGCTTCTTCGCCTTTTACTTAGGCGGTATCAGCGTTGACTTTTCGCTGTAAGCTCTGCATTCCCTTAGGAACGTCTTTGGAGCAGAAAACTTACACTGCGCTCCCTTTGGAACGGCTTTTTGTGACTTCAGTAACTTACTCTGCGTTCCTTAGAACGACTTTTTGTTGCTTCGAAGGATTTTTAATAATTCGAAGGTCCTCCTCATTATCGCAAATTTTTTCTCGTGGCTAACAACGAAACTATTACATGAAAACTGAAATGTTCTTTATTACACAGAAAATAGAACTAAATGGAAAAGACTGCTATCAAGGTAGGATATTTGTCAATAAATGTGCTTCGACTCTGGCACAGTGCTATTGACTGTGCGAGCTTCAGATTGTTCTCTGAGATCCCTTTGGTGTGGAATATATTGGCTCCCTTCCGGCTGTTGGCCTTGCTGCAGCGGTGGTGGAGGCGGGGGCTGTTGCCATGAAGCTTGAGGTTGACTCGCTGAAGCTACAGAAACTGCAGGGTGGTTGCCCACGTATTCTGGGATGTAAGGCTGATGGTACGAAGCAGTATGCATGACCTGCTTCGGCTGAAGTTGTTGCGCTGCAGCTTCGGCTATCTCCTTTTGCTTCTGGATGGTAACATGGCACATCCTGGTGGTGTGGCCCTTGTTTTCACCACAGAATAAGCAAAATACTCTCCTTGGTTGATCTCCAAATCTTCCGCCGAAGCCCCTGGCGCCTCTGCCTCTTGGAGCTGGTGGCCGGAAGAAATTTTGCTGTTGCCCCGAAGCCTGTGAGGAGCACTGCGGCCTGTTCTGCTGACTCCCCTTATCATCATTTTGAGTAGAGTTGTGGATGGACCTGACATGCCTCGGATAGAATCTTCCTCCGAAGCCCCTGGTCATTTCAGAAAATCTGAAGGCCTCCTCCCTTCTTTGGCGAAAATCATTGTCGGCGCGAATGTACTCGTCCATCTTCTGGAGCAGCTTCTCCAAAGTCTGAGGAGGCTTCCTAGCAAAGTATTGAGCTGAAGGTCCAGGACGAAGCCCCTTGATCATGGCTTCGATGACAATTTCATTGGGCACCGTTGGTGCCTGCGCCCTCAAACGCAAGAACCTTCTGACATACGCCTGAAGGTATTCTTCATGATCCTGAGTGCACTGGAACAAGGCTTGAGCAGTGACCGGCTTCATCTGAAACCCTTGAAAACTGGTTAACAACATGTCCTTCAGCTTTTGCCATGAAGTGATCGTTCCTGGTCGAAGGGAGGAATACTAGGTCTGAGCAACATTCCTGACAGCCATAACAAAAGACTTTGCCATGACTGCAGCATTGCCACCATACGAAGATACTATTGCTTCGTAGCTCATCAAAAACTGCTTCGGGTCTGAATGACCATCGAACATGGGAAGCTGGGGCGGCTTGTAGGACGGAGGCCAAGGTGTAGCCTGCAGCTCAGCGGACAGGGGAGAAGCATCATCGAAAACAAAATTTCCATGATGGAAATTGTCATACCAGTCATCTTCGTTGAAGAAGCCCTCCTTATGAAGGTCTTTTTGTTGAGGCCTTCTGTTCTGCTCATCGTGAGTAAGATGGCGAACTTCTTCAGAAGCTTCGTCTATCTGCCTTTGTAGCTCAGCTAGCCTGGCCATATTTTCCTTCTTCCTCTGCACCTGTTGATGAAGCATCTCCATATCCCTGATCTCTTGGTCTAGCTCATCCTCCTGAAGCGTCGGGTTGATGGCCTTCCTCTTCTGGCTTCGGGCCTCCCGAAGAGAGACAGTCTCCTGGTTGGGGTCCAGCGGTTGCAGAGCTGCAGCCCCAGTCGCTGAAGCTTTCTTCGGCGCCATAGCGAGGGTCCCGAAGTTGTTCAAAAAACTCAAAGTGGAAGTGAGTTCACCGGAGGTGGGCGCCAATGTTGGGGACTTGTTCTCAAATGCTAAGAGTTAAGAACAAGGCAACATAAAAAGTGTTAAGTGTTAAAGTCCTTCGTCCTCCAAAACATTATATCCCTTCGGGAGATAATGAGTTTCGGACGAAGGTTACGAAAGACGTACCTTCGTAAGCATGATATTAAGTGACGAAGGATTCATATAAAGTATGAGGTATAAAATAAACATTTAAATATTATCACGGAATCATTTCTATTTTATTATCATGGACGAATAGAAATGACTTCAAATTACAAATGTACCTTCGGTCCTGAGAGAGGCAAGAGTACAAGCGTGACGCAAAAGCAAATGCCAAATCAGCGTGAACAGTACGGGAATACTGTTCATCTATTTATAAGCGTGGGACACAGCCCATAAAATTACATTCATGCCCTTTACATTTGCTAATGACTTATGGGAATCTATCAAGGCCTAAGTAGTCTTTTCATCTTTAGGTCGGTTCCCCGTTCTGCTACTGCGACGAAGCTTTCTTGCGCATAGCTTCGGCTGCGCACCATCCTTCGTACAACATGGCAATCAGCCCGTCCTTTATTTCAATCCCCCTTCGTCTGGCTTGGACTTCGTCCTGACTGTACTCCATGTTCATAATCTGAGTCCGAAAATACCTGTTCATATAATTCACTTGGAAAACATTGTCAAATCTTGTTTTTGAGGACCTTCGGAGGACGAAGGCCCCCAACATTTACCAAGGCGACAATCGCCTCGGCCAATGTGGGAGGAACCGGAGGTGGGTTTGGGGTAGCATCCCTTCCCCCAGAAGTTCCTGCTGCGTCCTGTCCTCGAGTCCTGGTCGGCATCTGAGGCAAAGAACATTTGAAGTAAACATAATATGCCAGAGAAACCTTCCATTTTACATTACTATAAAAAGTAATGATACAGACTCGATATTACATAACAGGACACATTACCCATTATACAAAAGTTCAACCTATTATACAACTTACTATTTCTACTTTTACAACTACACTACTACTCCTGCTTTTGATTGTTCTTGGTAGCTTCATCGTCAGGGGTGGGAGACCATACGTCGACCAGCCTCAAAGAAGGAGGAGGCCTAAAAAGGTCTAACTCCCCACCAAGCACTTCTCCCGCAATATGCGAGGTTCCGGCTTCAGACCTGACGGGATCCGCAGGGACATTTGGGTGTAATTGCGAATACAGTACATGAACTTCTTCATGTAAAGTATTGCAATATACCTACAAGTTGTCAATAGCAACGCTAAGTTCGTTGACTCGTGCTCGAGCCTTCGCTTCCTTAGCTAAAGCTACCGAACGAGACTGCACTGCCCAATCGAGTGCCAAATCTCGGTCAGCTAGTTGATCTTGCAGGGTGCGGATGTAACTTCTTAAATCATTTATTCGGTCACCGTCCGCAACCCATAGATTAGTCCTGCGTTGCAACTCCGCTTGAAGTTGATTCACGCGCGCTTCGAGATCACCAATAGGATATTGCTCCCACTACTGCTGTCTTGCTCTCGTGGGGCAAGTTGATGCCGAGGCACACCGATGGGTCCAGTATGCTTACGTGCCGTTTTCCTTGTACGTGGCGGCATTTGCTAAGGGGGAAAATTTATTAGTACAATTCTTAGCATGATGCATGAATAAGTACAGAATCAACCTTAGTTGATTCAACCTTCTATACATTGCACTCTTTCTATCTGGTCTTCGAAATAAACTCTTCAGAAATACTTAGGTAAGAAGAGAAGCAATTTTCTAGGTAAGTCTTAGAAAATTCTTTTGAAGATGTCACAATAGTATCTGTCAAGAAGGGCTACGCTCCGATACCAGCTGTGACGGAACCTCCCAAGTAATTAGGCCCACCTACAGTTGTCCTTGTCCAACGGACCTCAGACAACCCTATAGGTGCCCCTGAACTACTTGACAAGCTCGGTATCTTTCCTTACCTTTCCAGGAACGTCTCACCCGTCTTGCAGACATTACAGAACATCGGAGATAAAGAAATGCGGAAGCGATTACATAAGCTTACATTTATTTAAAAGTAAGATCACGTTGTTTATTACAGACCTGAACTATATAAAGAGTGCAGAATATTATTATTACACATACCAAGGGAGGCAAAAACTCCTCCCGACAGTTATTACACAAGAAGTCTTAATGGAGGATCCTTTCCTCCCGCACTTCACTCTTGCTTTTCTTCATTAGGAACCACCTTGGTACAGAAGCAACAGAAATCTGCTGCTTCCTCACCTAAAAACAACAAGGGGATAAACCCTGAGTATGGAATTACTCAGCATGTCTTACCCGACTAAGGAAAAGACTCTCAAGGGTATGCTGGATAAGTAGGGATCAAGGAGAGGCTTTAGCAAAAATCAACTTAGATACCTTTGCAGAAATAGCTTACTAAGGTGAGTCCTTACTTTCAATCTTTTAACACCATGTTAAGTATTAATAGACTCTGTTTGCCTCTAGTCTAATTTCATCATTTCATCAGTACAACATTATTTTTATCCATGCTGTTCACATCCTGACTTAGGTTGCAGGGAAGTGACCAAGTCTTCATAACCGCGAAGGTACGGCGATCCGAATCGATTATACTCAGCTGAGGATCTCCAATCACACGACATATGTAGCACTTAACCCTTGCATATGTCAACCCGCCACCGGGGTTCTTAAGACCAGATCAGGTTCACGCAAACCGAGAGCACAGATACACCACCGTCCAGCCTCTTGCCACGGTGGGTACACGCTACTCCCGCCACCGCTCCATGCCCATTTCGTGTTATCTTATTCTGGCCTTAGTCTGCCTGAGGCAAGGCTTACCCATGACGAGGCATGTGACTAGTTAAAGGGTCCTCGATCAGCACGCCTACATACACATTCAATCCTTAATCAACCTGGGTAGAACATCACCTGTTCCTAACCCAAGTTTCGATTTAAGTACTTCCATCCTTAGGATTGTTTCTGTTCCTTAGGATGAAAAGAGCATCACAGGGAACTTTGCAGTAAGATCCCACCACGCTCTTAATGAAAGTATTCTTGCAGGTAGAAGTCATCTTTCCTCAGGATAACCCCTGAGCTAGGCAGTATAGCAAAAGACAACCTCTATCCACAAGATCTAAGCAGGGCTAAGCATTTTTGTAAATCAATTTTGATACTTCACCAGAAGTATCCATAAAAGGTGTGGATATCAAGGAAAGCAATGCATCAAAGGGTTCCAAGCAATTCCTATGAACCTAATGCACATTTCACTTGACTTTAAGAGTGCGAAAAGTATTTAAAAACACAAGGAAAGGGGTTGCATGCACCGCGGCTTGCCTTTGTCAATAGGTGAGTCTGGCTCGGATCCGCAAATATCAAAGTAGAAGCAGTTGCCTGCTTGAGAATCCGAGGGTGGTGGTGTCCTTTCTTCGGTGATTTCCACTTCTTCTTCACGTTCTAATCATAACCATACATATGTATAAGAATGGATGCCATGGGATGCTCATGAGGGTGCAAAGATAATATAAACTTATTATCTAAGTCTTGAGTACAACTTTCCTTCACGATACTCCGAGAACTTAGGGTTTCCGGAGTCAGTAAAGGAGTTCACAGGGCAGGGGGGTGTTTTGGGGTTTGGTGATCAAACAAGGTCCAAATCACCCCAAATTCTACCCAAGGCTTCTAAATAATATAAGGAGCTCATATAAAAATTTTGAGCATTTTTGGGATTACAATTTATCTTTTAAGAATCCAGAATTATTTCTTTAAGCTATTTTTAATGCCCTAAAATTCCTTATTTCCTCTAAAAATCACAAAACTATTTTAATTAAATTCTAGGGAAAATAATGAACCTAGGAAAATTGGTTTCACAATTTTAGGATTTTTCTACATTTTATAACAAATTTCCCAAGTTCTTCTGAAAAAGAAAAAGAAAAAGACTCAACAGTGTTGGGCCCAAACTGGCCTAAGCGGCCCAAGTCCACGAAGAAGCGTGCGCGCGCCCGCGCCCGCGCTGGCGGTTTTGCAGAATTATTTTGGGATTACAATTTATCTTTTAAGAATCCAGAATTATTTCTTTAAGCTATTTTTAATGCCCTAAAATTCCTTATTTCCTCTAAAAATCACAAAACTATTTTTATTAAATTCTAGGGAAAATAATGAACCTAGGAAAATTGGTTTCACAATTTTAGGATTTTTCTACATTTTATAACAAATTTCCCAAGTTCTTCTGAAAAAGAAAAAGAAAAAGACTCAACAGTGTTGGGCCCAAACTGGCCTAAGCGGCCCAAGTCCACGCAGAAGCGTGCGCGCGCCCGCGCTGGCGGTTTTGCAGAACGGCCCTTGCGTTTTTGTCTAACAGCGAACGAGTTCTTTCACTGTTTCTATGTATCACTGACAGTTTGCAGATAAGCCCTTAAGTTTCTATTCCTTCGTAGACCGAGGTCCACGACGGCGCTCCGCACGGCAGAGCTCCGGCGAGCATCTGCACTGGCCGATTAAGGCGACGACCGGCGCTCCCGAGCGGCGGACATCACATCGGACCTACCCCGAGTGTTTTCCCCGTGATTGGTGAGCCCTCAGTCCATATTGGTGGTTCGGCAAGCATCGTAGACATGTGAGAAAGCTTAAATGAGGGAGAGGGAGGTTTGGACTGACCGGGAAGGGAGCTGGCCGCGTTAAGGTCGGTTTCGGGTGGCGGAAACTCGAATTGGGGGAAATGAGCAATTCTCTGGCTATGGGGGCTAATTGGAAGCGGGAGTGGTGGCTATGGCTTCGGTATGACCTAGCGCAGCTGGCCGGGGGCTCAATTTATAGGCAGAGCGAGCGGTGGCCGCGAATTTTGGACGAGACACATGGCGGTCGGCAGTGAGGAAGAACGGTGGTGCAGTGAACACGTGTTCACCGCCGTGGCAGTAACTCCGGTGGTCGACGGGGAGTTTAGAGGGTGTCACGGCGATGCGATGGCGCGGTTAGGACACGCGGTGGCCAACGGCGATGGCACGACGACGGTGAGCACTTTACCCGCGGGCGGTGAGCCAGGGGAGATGAACTACGGCTAGCCGGAGTGGCTTCCAGGTCACTGGCGGCGATGATCTTTTGACCCCGCGACGTTATCAACTTACCCCGAGCGTGAATCATGATGCCGACGACGCGAATCATGGCGGGGGGGTCACCGGCGGTCGGTCAGTCGCGCTGGCGATCTGATCAATAGCAGATCACTGTACCATCGGAGGCTTATTCAGTGTGTGTGACAGAGCATTTTCCAAGCAACCTTTCACCAGATTTTTCATAAGAACTTCATCATCTTTTTGTAGCAAAGTTGCAGAACTATAATCCATCTATAACTTTGCTACAATGTGCTCTCACAAGAAGTCACTGGATCCCATTCAAAATCGAGCTCAAAGTTCTTCTCATAACACTGTTACTGTGAATTTCAAACCTCAAGCAGTTTGACAGTCCAACTTCAGGCTCAATTATCTCTAGATTTTTCTTAACAAGTGAGCTTACCACCTTAAGCAAAGTTGTTCTTCTATAATCAGGTTACAATTTTGATGTGGTGACCTAATATGAATTCTCATTATTTTGAAAGCTACACAGCCCCAAAGTTGGGCCTATAACCCTGATTTCAGACTTAGCATATGAATCAAAATTGGGGTCCTTTTTGCAAATGAGTCCGAAACTTAGGGTTTGGCTTTCAATTCCACATATTTGTGAACCAAATGACTTAAAATACTTATTTAACTTGGTTTTTGCACTTTAGCCCAAAAGTGGACTAATTTTGCACATAGGTCCCTAGGGTTTGGGTTTAGGGTTTTCCAGGGTTCTAATTGAGATTTTTGGTATCCCAGGGGTATAAATGTGACTCAACTTTGTTTTTGGGGACATTTTATGACTCTTTCCCTAAAGTCTTTAGGATTTCTCATCTTGGGTTAGGTCTTACTCCTTTAATCCCTATTTAGGGTTAAGTTTCCTATCCAAGGTTCTATTTGCAAAAACACTTAAACAATACAACTTGTTTGAAAATTTTGCCTATTGAATGCACTCTAGGTGTGTCAAACATATGCAATGCCCATGCTTATGATGCCATGCTCAAGTTTTAGTTACAGTAACACCAGGGGTGTTACACATGGAAATTCTCTCCCCCCACGATCGGGAAGACAGCCGGATGTTCGCACTTCGAGTTGGACTGAGTCTCCCACGGATCAGGAGGTAGCTGAGGCGAGGGCTTTGCTAGCTGAAGTTTGACTGCTGAAAGAAAGGGGTCTGACTGTTGAGGCTGTGGTTGCTGATTTTGTTTTCAAGAATATTCAGCCGTTGAAGGACAGGGCATACCTGGCTTATATGTACCGAGGTCTGGCTGACTCAACTCGGGTTACCAAAAGGAGAATTCCCTCTGTAGACTTGGTGAACCGACTTGAGATGATTCTTAGAGGCAATGTATCAAATACTGGTGCCCCAGTGGCATACTCAGCATGGAACCTGCCTCCTCCCAAGGCCTTCACTTTTTTTGTGTCGAATCCACCTGTCGCTGATTGCGGTTTGGGCCTTAGAGTGCGACCCTCTGCCGAAGAAGTTAACACTTTGGTTGCCTCACTCGGGGAAATTCCTGATGACGAACGGCAAGTCCACTTTGAGGTGCCTTTGGATCCTAGTGATGCAGAAATAAGTGCTATGCTTGATTTGCTGGCTGAGGACTCTCCTGATGCTGCTCCTGCCGGGACATTGGTGGTGGCGCCTCTCCCAGAAGCTAGTACGATTTTGGATATTCAGAAGCCTGCCAGTGCTCGCCCGAGACGCCCTTGCCGAGCCAATCAACTTGATCCTTCTGCTGACGAGCAGAAAAAGAAAAAGAGACGTCTTCGGCAAGTATCTAGTTTGGATCAGGGCGCTGGTCCTTCGGTTCCTACTGCTGAGGAGGTTCCCGTGCCTGATTTTACTGACGCCGACCCCAATGGGTGTGCTCCATCTGCTGCTGATCCCAATGGGTGTGCCCCATCCGATGTTGATCCCAATGGGTGTGTTGCTTATGTTGTTGATGAAAACAACAGGGAGGAAGAAGATGAGGTCCCTCTGACTCGGAAGAACAGTCGATAGTATATTGCCAGTGGGGAGAGTAGTGGAGTTCCTTCTCCTGCTCTGTCAGCCCTCGTTGGTCTACAGGAGTTATCTCTGGCAAACTTTGATCAGACTCTAGAGGATATGGTTCCAGAGGACCTTTTATCAGAGCCAGCGGATGATGGTGTGATGGAGGTTTGTGCTGATGTGCTCGATGCTGGGTTGAGGTCATCCCGCGCCTCATCGACCTTAGAGCGCGGTCTTGAGGGTCAGGAGACTGACTTGGATCATCTCGGTCCCATGGAAGTAACTGAGGGGCTTTCAGCCTTAGAGGCGGCTACTGCAGAGAACCTGGCCCTCAAGGATGGTGTTGACGCTTACCTAGCCCCCGAGGGTGTTGCCGAGGGTGACTTGGCTCGGGTGGGAAGTGCAGGCCATTGCCCAGCCCCCGAGGGTACTGCCGGAGATGATCCGGCTCACGTGGGTAGCGCAAACTATGACCCAGCCCCCGAGGGTGTCCGAGCGGGGTCTCCCTCTTGTACTTCCATGGACGTTCATGCGGGATCGCCTCCGCACTCCGGCTGCATGGTGGTAGCTCAAGCTTTGGACCAGGGAGTCGCTTTAGAGGGCAGCATCCCCGCTGGCCAAGTTTTGAGCTCTGTTGATGGCACGAGTTGGTTCCTGCTGGTTTGTTGCAAGCTGCTTCGGGTGGCGACCTTACGCCCGGTCGTCAATTGATCTCTAATGATTTGGGAGTCCCTTCGTTCTTCTCCAATCTCCAGGTACTGTGATATATTCTGTCCTGACTTTTGTACCGTATGAACTGCTGTCATTACATTCGTCTGTTCTCCTTATCAGGCTCTGGTGGACGGGATGGCTAGCCAGCTAAGGTTGCAGGGTGCTTCTGTTCCAGAAGGAGCTTTGTCTCTTGCACGTTGGAATCCGGTGTTACTTCAACAGCGTGTCTTTGACTTGGAGGCGACCAATGCTGGTTAGTGCTTTTCTGCTTCTCTTTGTCTCCATTATTGAACTGCCTTACATTCTGACCCTTTTTGTTTGATTGTCTCCTGCTAGATATGACTCGGCAAATTTCCACTCTTGAAGAAAAACATTCTCGAGATCAGGTCGAACTGGTCCAGCGGTGCTCTGATTTTGAAGAAAAGTATTCTCAAAGCCAGACTGAACTCTTCCCTTCGCAATCAGCTTGATTCTGAAAAGGTGACTTATGAAACTGTGCCCTGCATTGCTGTGTTCCTATTGCTTGTTTGATGTATGAAAGGAGTTGATTCTTGTTTGCAGGAAGAAAAACGTGTCCTTGCTGTGTCTCACGACAATCTTGACAGACTGTATCGCGACTCTAGCAATTCGTTCACCATTTTGGAGAGGAGTCATCGCTTCTCCATGGAGGAGTTAGATAATCTTCGCTGTAGGCTGCAGGAATCCACGGATGACATGATCCGTCTCAGGCAGTTGATATCGGCTAAGGATGCTACTATCAAAGAACTTCGTGCTTCCAAGAAATCCATCGCCCAGGTGCTAGAAACCGCTCAATTGGCTGCCAAGGTTGCTGAAGAAACTTCCATTACTCTGAGAGCCCAGCGCGACAGAGCCATGGATAAGGCCATTCGGGCGGGACAAATCTTGATGAGGAGACCTGGTGTAGTTGTTCCTGAAGATATAAGGGCTGACGTGAATGCTGCTCCTGATTACTCAAGTCGCCCTTCCTCGTCGGTTGCTCCTGAGAAAGACATCGCAAAATAGAGAAATATTTTGCGTGCTTTGAGCGCGCGGTTAGCACGGTCATATATTTGTTAGAGGACACCAGTTTAGCATTTGAATGATATTGCTACCCTCCTATTGTTTTAGAATTCAACAGTACATAAATTTGCAGTAGTAAAAGGTTGTGTGATGGTTTTGAAACTTGTTTATGGGATATAGAAGTCATCCCTATATGAGTAGTCGTAAGCACGTCAGATCGCCTTAAATCACTGCTGACTTAAGTTGATTGCTTCTGTTTATAGGGCATAGTTGTAACACCCCTGGTGTTACTATAACTAAAACTTGAGCATGGCATCATAAGCATTGGCATTACATATGTTTGACACACCTAGAGTGCATTCACTAGGCAAAAATTTCAAACAAGTTGTATTGTTTTAATGTTTTTGCAAATAGAACCCTGGTTAAAGGACTTAACCCTAAATAGTGGTTAAAGGGGTAAAACTTAACCCAAGTTAAGAAAACCTAAAGACTTTAGGGTAAAAGTCATAAGATGACTCTAAGAACAAACTTGAATTCCTTTTATACCCCTGAGAAACCAGGAACCCTAATCAGAACCCTGGGAAAACCCTAAAACCAAACCCTAGGGGCTTATGTGCAAAATTAGCCCACTTTTGGGCTAAAGTGCAAAAACCAAGCCAAATAGGTTTCTTAAGTCCTTTGGTTCACAAATATGTGGACTTGAAAGCCAAACCCAAGGTTTTGGACTTAAATGCAAAATGGACCTCATGTGAGTTTTATTCTAAGTCTGAAAATCAGAGAATGGGCTCAACTTTGGGGCTTTGTAACTTACAAAGTATAGGGTTTTTGCCCTAGGGCATCACATCAAAGTTGTAGAACAATGAAAGGAGAGCAATTTTGCTTAAGGATGCAAGCCATGATCTTGTGAGAAAAAGGGAGATAATCATGCTAGAACTTTGGCTGTTAGGCTGTTTTGATCTGAAATTCAGATTAGCAGAGGACTGACATCAACTTCCAGCTCAAATCTAAGCATGATCCAGTGCTCAACTCAGCTTGATCCCTATAATCGAATTATAGCTGGTTAGTAGCTCTTCAACTTTTCTATAGATCACTTGATAAGTTGCCATTTAAAATTAAGAGAAAACGTGACCTAAACTTGCTCTGTCAGTCCAATAGAATGACCATCGCCATGGTACAGTGACTGGTATACTGAAGAAGATCCTATCCTTGCTCGTCGCCGATAGCCGTCGCCGTTGATCGCTGCTCGTCATGATTCGTGCTCAGTGGTCATCAGATAAGCACAGCCGGTAAGAATCCTTGCCGCCGGTGAGTTGTAAGCCACTCCGGCCAGCTGTAGTGCTTTTCTCCCCCTTGCTCTCCGCTCGGGGATAAGGATTTCACCGCCGTTGAGCCATCACCGGCGTCCGCCGTGTGGCTCTACCTTTACACCTTGTCGCCGTGACTCTTCGGGGCAGTCCCATCGTCACCGGAGTAACTGCCACGACTGTGGACACGAATCCACCGCGCCCATGGTCTTCTTCACCTCCGACCACCGCGTGTCTCGTCCGAAATTCACTGGCCACCACCTTGTCCTCCTATAAATTGAGCCTACGACCAGCTCCGTAGGATCATCAGCTAACCAGCCACCGCCAATTAGCCACCATCGTTCGTCAGAGCTCGAGAATTTCGCGTTCGCCCCAAACCCGATTTCCGCCACCGTGAAGTCGAGCTCACCGTCGCCAGCCCCTTTCCGGTCAGTCCCCGTCCCCTGCTTTCTTGTTTAAGCACTTACATAGCTCCGTGATGCTTATCAAATCATCAATTTGAACTGAGTGACCACCCATCACCGGGAACGCGTGGTTCTTGGGTTCGTCCGCGCGGTTACCGTGGCCAGACCAAATTAGCTCGTCATTTTTGAAATTAACTTAGGGGAAATGATCAGTGGGGGTTTAATCCGGTGTATGTCGCTCGGGAGCGCTGGTCATGGCCCCGTTCGGCCGGTCTGATTGCCCGCCGGAGCGCGGCGGTGCGCGAGCGCCGTCGTGGACTTCCAATTGCGAATTGGATGAAACGCAGGGGTCTTTTTGTAATGGTCAGTGACTTGGTTAAACAGTGACATGACCTGTTCTCAGTTACCCAGAAGCGCGAGGGTCGTTCTGCAAAACCACCAGGACGCGGGCGCGCGAGGGCGTGTTTTACCGTGGGCTTGGGCCGTTTGGGCCAGAATCGGCCCAGTCCTATTCAATCCTTTTTCTTTTTCTTTTTCCAGCAGAGCCAAAATAATTATAGAAAAATGTAGAAAAATGCTAAAATACTAAACCCAAAACCACCCCCCCCTGCTCCATGAACTCCTTTACTGACTCCGGAAACCCTAGGTTCTCGGAGTACCGTGAAGGAAAGTTGTACTCAAGACTTAGATAATAAGTTTATATTAGCTTTGCATCCTCATGAGCATCCCATGACATCCATTCTTATGCATGTATATGGTTATATTAGAGCACGAAGAAGAAGAAGAAGTCTCTGAAGAAGGGATACCACCATCCTCAGATCCTCAAACAGGCAATTGCTTTTATTTCGATATTTGTGGAACCGAGGAGGACTCACCTGATAACAAAGGCAAGCCCCGGTGCATGCAACCCTTTTCCTTGTGTTTTTAAATACTTTTCGCACACTTAAGTCTAGTGAAATGTGCATTAGGTTCATAGGAGTTACTTGAAACCCTTTGATGCATTGCTTTCCTTGATATCCATACCTTTATAGATACTTCTGTGAAGTATCAAAATTATGATTTACAAAAATGCTTAGCCTTGCTTAGATCTTGTGGATAGAGGTTGTCCTTAATTTAACTCGAGAAAGGACGGCTTCTACCTGCAAGAATATTTTCATTTGGAGCAATGGTGGGATCTTACTGCAAAGTTCCCTGTGATGCTCTTTCATCCTAAGGAACAGACACAATCCTAAGGATGGAAATACGTAAATTGAGACTTGGGGTAGGAACAGGTGATGTTCTACCCAGGTTGGTTAAGGATTAACGCGTATGTAGGCGTGCTGACCGAGGACCCTTTAACTGGTCACATGCCTCGCCATGGGTAAGCCTTGCCTCGGGCAGACTAAGGCCGGAATAAGATAACACGAAATGGGAGTGGAGCGGTGGCGAGAGTAGCGTGTACCCTCCGTGGCAAGAGGCTGGACGGTGGTGTATCTGTGCTCTCGGTTTGCGTGAACCTGATCCGGTCTTAAGAACCCCGGTGGCGGGTTGACATATGCAAGGGTTAAGTGCTACATATGTCGTGTGATTGGAGATCCTCAGCTGAGTATAATCGATTCGGATCGCCGTACCTTCGCGGTTATAAAGACTTGGTCACTTCCCTGCAACCTAAAGTCAGGACGTGAACACTATGGATAAAAATGATGTTGTCTTGATGTGATGTGAAATTAGACTAGATGCAAATAGAGTCTATTAATACCTAATATGGCGTTAAAAGATTGAAAGTAAGGACTCACTTTAGTAAGCTACTTCCGCAAAAGTATAAGTTGATTTTTGGTAAAGCCTCTCCTTGATTCCTATTTATCCAGCATACCCTTGAGAGTCTTTTCCTTAGTCGGGTAAGACTTGCTGAGTAATTCCATACTCAGGGTTTATCCCTTCGTTGTTTTTAGGTGAGGAAGTAGCAGACTTTTGCTGCTTATGTGCCAAGGTGGTACCCAATGAAGAAAAACAAGACTGAAGTGCGGGAGGACTCGGTCCTCCACATAGGATCTTTCGCTTATAGCTTTTCGGGAGATGTTTGTGCCTCCCTTGGTTTGTATAATATTACTTCTATGCACTCACTTTTAGTCTGGTCTGTAATCAAATAACTCGAGCTTGCTTTTGAAATAAATGTAAGTTTATGTAATTCGCTTCCACATTTCTTTATCTCCGATGATCGGTAATGTCTGCAAGACGGGTGAAACGTTCCTGGTAAGGTAAGGAAAGATACCGAACTTATCAAGTAGTTCAGGGGCACCTACAGGGTTGTCTGAAGTCCGTTGGGCAAGGACAACTGTAGGTGGGCCTAATTACTTGAGAGGTTCTGCCACAGCTGGTATCGGAGCGTAGCCCTTCTTTGCAGATATTATGAGGCATCTTCAAAAGGATTTTCGAAAATCTTACCTAAAAACTCTTTTCTCTTCTTACCTAAGTACTCTGAAGAGTTTATCTTAAAGACCAGATAGGAAGAGTGCAAGGTATAGAAGGTTGAATCAACTAAGGTTGATTCTGTACTTATTCATGCATCATGCTAAGAATTATACTAATAACATTTTCCCCCTTAGAAAGATGCCGCCACGCACAAGGCTAACGGCACGTAAGTCAACGGGACCAATTGGAGTACCCCGGCATCAACTAGCCCCTCGGCACGAAAATAGTAGCAGCGGGAGTAATGACCCCATAGGAGACCTGGAAGCCGAAGTGAGTCGACTTCAAGCAACGCTGCAACACAGGACCAATACTTGGATCGCAGACGGAGATAGAATCAATGAACTACGAAGGGACATCCGTCACCTGCAGGATCAGCTTGCTGATCGAGACTTAGCACTTGACTGGGCAGTACAGTCTCATATGCTGGCATGTGCTAAGGAAGCGAGGGCTCAGGCCCGAATTAAAGAACTTAGCTCAGCTGTCGACAACCTGCAGGTCTACTGCAATACGTTGCATGAGGAAGTCCATATACTATACTCACAACTACACCCTAGTGAGCCTGCACACTCTGCTGAGGCGGAAGCCGGACCCTCTCACGTTGCGGGACGCGCGCTGGGTGGGGAGTTAGATCTTTTTGAACCCCCTCCTTCTTTGAGGTTGGTTGACGTCTGGACTCCCACACCTGGCGATGAGGCCGCCAAAAGTAACGGAAAGCAGGACTAATGGGGTAATAAAAGTAGAGTAGTGTATTGTAGGGTGTACTGTTGTATAATAGGTTAAACTTTTGTAAAATGGGTAATGTATCCTGTTATGTAATATCGAGTCTGTATCATTACTCTTTATAGTAATGTAAAATGGAAGGTTTTCTTTGGCACATTATGTTTATTCAAATGTTCTTGCCTCAGATGCCGACCAGGACTCGCGGACAGGACGCAGCCGGAACTTCTGGGGGTCGGGATGTCACCCCAAATCCACCTCCGGTTCCACCCACGCTAGCCGAGGCAATTGCTGCCTTGGTGAATGCCACCGCAGACAATACCCGCTTCCTTAGGGAAATGGCGGGTCAGCAGCAGTTCCAGCAACAGGCAAGAAGAGGTTGTCAGCAAGGTCCTCGTGAAACTACTTATCTGGATTTCTCCGAAACTCGTCCACCTCTATTTACCAAAGCAGAAGACCCGCTAGAAGCCGACGAGTGGATACGAGTTATTGAACAAAAGTTTGGCCTTCTTCGTTGTTCTGAAACACAGAAGCCATTGTTCGCGGCACAGCAACTACATGGCCCTGCCAGTACTTGGTGGGGAAATTTTGTGGCTATCCAACCTGACAACCATCAAATCACTTGGGAAGAATTTAAAGCAGCCTTCCGCGAACACTACTTACCTGAAGGAGTGCTGCATATGAAACAAGAGGAGTTTATGAAGCTGAGACAAGGAGGAGATACCATTAATCAGTATCTTAACAAGTTTAATCACCTGTCACAGTATGCCATTGATCAGGTGAATACTGATTTGAAGAAAAGGAACTGTTTTATGAGAGGTCTAAATGACCGGGTGCAGCGAAAAATGGCCACATGTATTGATCTCACTTATGGAAAGGCTGTCAGTACAGCCTTATCTGTGGAGGCAAAATATGCAAGTTCTGGGAAGAATAAGGGATTCAGTGGTGAGAGGCCTAATCAGGGCCTGGCAAAGAGGCAACGGTTCGTCATCCGGCCTTCTAGCCAAAACCGTACTTTTTCTCGTCCACCAGCATTCCCTTTCAAACAACCCATTATTATTCGGCCCAATAATACTTCCACTTCCCCAAATCAGCCGGGTGCCCCAGGCACTCGATTCCCTACCTTGCCCAGCTCTTCAACTGGGTGTTTCAACTGCGGCAAGTCGGGACATTTTATCAAGGACTGCCCGTACCCCAAGCAAAATCAATCCATTGCTCAGCAAGGAACTGGGAAGTCTGCTCAGCCCAAGGGAAATGTTGTGGGGAAAAATACCAAGAAAACGGGGCGTGTATACTACACTCAGGTGGGCACTACACCGGAGGGAGAGCCGGTGATGATGGGTACGTTTCCCGTGGCCAGTCACCCTGCAATTATTCTTTTTGATTCTGGTGCTTCGCATACCTTCATTAGCAAGAAATTTGTGGAGCAACATCACATTGCATGTCATGAATCAAAAGAGGGATTTAAAATTCATTCACCTGGGGGACATATTTTTACTAGAGAAGTGGCCTATGAAGTGCCAGTAACAATGGCCGGACGGAACTTTCCTGCTAACATGATTGCTCTGAAAGGCCAGGATATAGATGTAATTTTGGGTATGAATTGGTTAACCCAACACAAGGCAATTCTCAACACTGAACTCAGAACCGTCAGGTTGAGCTATAATCAGGAAGAAATTCTTTTGTCTCTCCCCAAAACCAATCCAGCCAAAGCTTCTGGTAGAATATTTGAAGCCATTGTACCGGAGATCAAGAACATTCCGGTAGTATGTGAGTTTCCAGATGTATTTCCGGAAGATTTGCCTGGACTACCCCCTGAAAGAGATGTAGAATTCGTAATTGAGCTAAAGCCCGGTACGGCTCCCATCTCCCGAAGATCGTACCGTATGCCCCCTAATGAGTTGGCAGAATTGAAGATTCAATTACAAGATCTACTGAATAAGGGATTTATCCGGCCAAGCTCGTCCCCATGGGGTTGCCCCGCCATCTTTGTGAAGAAGAAGGATCAAACCTTGCGAATGTGCGTGGATTATCGACCCCTAAATGAGGTCACCATTAAGAATAAGTACCCTCTTCCAAGGATCGACATCTTATTTGATCAACTGACTGGGGCGAGGGTATTTTCTAAAGTTGATCTCAGGTCGGGCTATCATCAAATCCGTATTCGGCCCGAGGATATACCGAAGACCGCATTTACTACGCGGTATGGATTGTTTGAATACTTGGTAATGTCTTTCGGGCTCACAAATGCTCCTGCCCACTTCACCTATTTGATGAACTCGGTGTTCATGCCCGAGTTGGACAAGTTCGTCGTGGTCTTCATCGACGATATTTTAATATACTCTAAAAATGAAGAGGAGCATGCTCAGCATTTACGGATTGTATTGACGTGCCTAAGAGAACATCAGCTGTATGCCAAGTTCAGCAAGTGCGCGTTCTGGCTAGAGGAAATTCAATTTTTGGGGCACGTGTTATCAGCTAAAGGAATTGCGGTAGATCCTAGCAAGGTCAAAGATATTCTGGAATGGAAACCCCCAACCACTGTTCACCAAGTCCGGAGTTTTCTTGGACTAGCTGGGTATTATCGCAGATTCATACCCGATTTTTCTAAGCTTGTGAAGCCAATCACAAGTTTATTGAAAAATGATATTAAGTTCAATTGGTCTTCTAAGTGTAATGAAGCCTTTGAGAAATTGAAGACATTATTAACCACTGCTCCGGTATTGGCTCAACCGGACATCACTAAGCCTTTTGATGTATATTGTGATGCGTCAGGTAGTGGACTCGGCTGTGTGCTGATGCAAGAGGGCCGAGTAATTGCGTATGCTTCAAGGCAGTTACGCCGACATGAGGAGCATTATCCAACACATGATCTAGAGCTAGCTGCTGTGGTTCATGCCCTGAAAATATGGCGTCACTATCTGCTGGGAAATATCTGTCATATATATACAGATCATAAAAGTTTGAAGTACATCTTTACCCAGTCAGAGTTAAATATGAGGCAAAGACGATGGCTTGAGCTCATTAAAGACTATGAACTGGAGATCCATTATCACCCAGGCAAAGCCAATGTGGTGGCAGATGCATTGAGTCGTAAGACTTCCTGCCACTGTCTTATGGTAAAGACCTCCGAGAACACTTTATGTCAAGAAATGGAGAAGCTAAACCTGGGGATAATCCAACAAGGGACTCTGAATCAACTAAAGCTTGAGTCAATCATTTTGCAAAGGATAATTGATGCTCAAAAGGGTAATCTGGGTATGAAGCACATACGAGAGAAGATAAGGGCTGGAGTAGCCAAGTGTTTCAAGGAAGACGATCAAGGTGTGATATGGTTTAAAGACCGCATAGTAGTACCAAAGAACGAAGAGCTCCGCCAGCAAATTCTGGATGAAGCACATCTTAGTCGTTATTCTATTCATCCTGGAAGCACTAAGATGTACCAAGATTTAAAGCAACATTACTGGTGGACCAAGATGAAGATTGAAATTGCACGCTATGTGGCTAGATGTGACACTTGCAGACGTGTCAAGGCCATACACATGAAAACTGCTGGTCCATTGCAATCTTTACCAATCCCAACATGGAAATGGGAAGACATCAGCATGGACTTTATTGTGGGACTGCCCAGGACGGCCAAAGGGTATGATTCTATTTAGGTTATCGTTGATCGACTCACAAAAATTGCCCACTTCTTACCCGTCAGGGCCAAATATACGGTAGCCACTTATGCAGCATTGTATATCAGCCGTATTCTCAGTTTGCATGGTATTCCAAAAACCATAGTGTCGGATCGTGGACCTCAATTCGTATCCAAGTTTTGGGAAGAACTTCATAAATCCTTGGGTACCAAATTGCTCCACAGTTCGGCCTATCATCCTCAAACCAGTGGACAGACTGAGAGAGTGAATCAAATCCTCAAGGATATGCTGCGGGCATGTGTTCTGGACTTCTCGCAAAAATGGGATGAATGTTTGCCCCTAGCGGAGTTTTCATACAATAACAGTTATCAGGAAAGTATCAAGATGGCACCTTTTGAAGCTTTATATGGGCAACGGTGTCGAACTCCGCTAAATTGGTCTGAACCTGGAGAAAGATACTTTTTTAGGCCCGATATGGTGAAAGAGGTCGAAGAAAAGGTTCAGAAAATTATTCATAATATGAAGGAAGCTCAGACTCAACAAAAGAGTTATGCAGACCGACGACGACAACCCTTATGTTTTCTGGTAGACGATTATGTCTACTTGAAAGTTTCACCAATGAAGGGTGTATCGCGTTTCGGGGTTAAAGGGAAGCTTGCACCCAGATACATTGGTCCATTCCTGGTGCTTGAACAATGTGGACCAGTGGCGTACCGACTCCAACTACCCGAAACATTGTCTGCTGTGCATAATGTGTTCCACGTGTCACAATTGAAGAAGTGTCTTCGGGTTCCCGATCGAACCATTGAAGTGGCTGATGTTGTCCTGGAACCAGATTTAACATACTCGGAACATCCCATTCGAGTTCTGGATCAAAAGGACAGGGTTACCCGGAGAAAGACTCTCAAGTTTTATAAGATACAGTGGAACCAGCATTCGGAAGAAGAGGCTACGTGGGAAACTCAAGACTTCTTGAATAAGAATTTCCCAGGCTTTCTAGCCTCATGTAACTTGTAAAGTGTATATAGTTATGACAATAAAGGAATGAACCCCACACCACCCTGCCTTGTACCAGAAATAAGGAAATAAAAATGTGACACATTTCCTTTTCCATTACTCACCCTAGGACTTTAAATCTCGGGACGAGATTCTTTTATGGGGGGAAGGATGTAACACCCCTGGTGTTACTATAACTAAAACTTGAGCATGGCATCATAAGCATTGGCATTACATATGTTTGACACACCTAGAGTGCATTCACTAGGCAAAAATTTCAAACAAGTTGTATTGTTTTAATGTTTTTGCAAATAGAACCCTGGTTAAAGGACTTAACCCTAAATAGTGGTTAAAGGGGTAAAACTTAACCCAAGTTAAGAAAACCTAAAGACTTTAGGGTAAAAGTCATAAGATGACTCTAAGAACAAACTTGAATTCCTTTTATACCCCTGAGAAACCAGGAACCCTAATCAGAACCCTGGGAAAACCCTAAAACCAAACCCTAGGGGCTTATGTGCAAAATTAGCCCACTTTTGGGCTAAAGTGCAAAAACCAAGCCAAATAGGTTTCTTAAGTCCTTTGGTTCACAAATATGTGGACTTGAAAGCCAAACCCAAGGTTTTGGACTTAAATGCAAAATGGACCTCATGTGAGTTTTATTCTAAGTCTGAAAATCAGAGAATGGGCTCAACTTTGGGGCTTTGTAACTTACAAAGTATAGGGTTTTTGCCCTAGGGCATCACATCAAAGTTGTAGAACAATGAAAGGAGAGCAATTTTGCTTAAGGATGCAAGCCATGATCTTGTGAGAAAAAGGGAGATAATCATGCTAGAACTTTGGCTGTCAGGCTGTTTTGATCTGAAATTCAGATTAGCAGAGGACTGACATCAACTTCCAGCTCAAATCTAAGCATGATCCAGTGCTCAACTCAGCTTGATCCCTATAATCGAATTATAGCTGGTTAGTAGCTCTTCAACTTTTCTATAGATCACTTGATAAGTTGCCATTTAAAATTAAGAGAAAACGTGACCTAAACTTGCTCTGTCAGTCCAATAGAATGACCATCGCCATGGTACAGTGACTGGTATACTGAAGAAGATCCTATCCTTGCTCGTCGCCGGTAGCCGTCGCCGTTGATCGCTGCTCGTCATGATTCGTGCTCAGTGGTCATCAGATAAGCACAGCCGGTAAGAATCCTTGCCGCCGGTGAGCTGTAAGCCACTCCGGCCAGCTGTAGTGCTTTTCTCCCCCTTGCTCTCCGCTCGGGGATAAGGATTTCACCGCCGTTGAGCCATCACCGGCGTCCGCCGTGTGGCTCTACCTTTACACCTTGTCGTCGTGACTCTTCGGGGCAGTCCCATCGTCACCGGAGTAACTGCCACGACTGTGGACACGAATCCACCGCGCCCATGGTCTTCTTCACCTCCGACCACCGCGTGTCTCGTCCGAAATTCACTAGCCACCACCTTGTCCTCCTATAAATTGAGCCTGCGACCAGCTCCGTAGGATCATCAGCTTACCAGCCACCACCAATTAGCCACCATCGTTCGTCAGAGCTCGAGAATTTTGCGTTCGCCCCAAACCCGATTTCCGCCACAGTGAAGTCGAGCTCACCGTCGCCAGCCCCTTTCCGGTCAGTCCCCGTCCCCTGCTTTCTTGTTTAAGCACTTACATAGCTTCGTGATGCTTATCAAATCATCAATTTGAACTGAGTGACCACCCATCACCGGGAACGCGTGGTTCTTGGGTTCGTCCGCGCGGTTACCGTGGCCAGACCAAATTAGCTCGTCATTTTTGAAATTAACTTAGGGGAAATGATCAGTGGGGGTTTAATCCGGTGTATGTCGCTCGGGAGCGCCGGTCATGGCCCCGTTCGGCCGGTCTGATTGCTCGCCGGAGCGCGGCGGTGCGCGAGCGCCGTCGTGGACTTCCAATTGCGAATTGGATGAAACGCAGGGGTCTTTTTGTAATGGTCAGTGACTTGGTTAAACAGTGACATGACCTGTTCTCAGTTACCCAGAAGCGCGAGGGTCGTTCTGCAAAACCACCAGGACGCGGGCGCGCGAGGGCGTGTTTTACCGTGGGCTTCGGCCGTTTGGGCCAGAATCGGCCCAGTCCTATTCAATCCTTTTTCTTTTTCTTTTTCCAGCAGAGCCAAAATAATTATAGAAAAATGTAGAAAAATGCTAAAATTGTGAAACTAATTTTCCTAGGTTTGTTATTTTCTCTAGTATTTAGTAAAAATAGTTTTGTGATTTTTAATGGAAATAAGAAATTTTAGAGTATTTAAAGTAGATACAAGTATTAGTTATGGATTTTTAGAAAATAAATGGTAAGTCCAAAAATGCCCAAACTTTTTATGGGCACTTAAACCAATATTTAGAAGCCTTGGGTAGAATTTGGGTTGATTTGGACCTTGTTTGATCACTAAACCCAAAACCACCCCCCCTGCTCCATGAACTCCTTTACCTACTCCGGAAACCCTAGGTTCTCGGAGTACCGTGAAGGAAAGTTGTACTCAAGACTTAGATAATAAGTTTATATTAGCTTTGCATCCTCATGAGCATCCCATGACATCCATTCTTATGCATGTATATGGTTATATTAGAGCACGAAGAAGAAGAAGAAGTCTCTGAAGAAGGGATACCACCATCCTCAGATCCTCAAACAGGCAATTGCTTTTATTTCGATATTTGTGGAACCGAGGAGGACTCACCTGATAACAAAGGCAAGCCCCGGTGCATGCAACCCTTTTCCTTGTGTTTTTAAATACTTTTCGCACACTTAAGTCTAGTGAAATGTGCATTAGGTTCATAGGAGTTACTTGAAACCCTTTGATGCATTGCTTTCCTTGATATCCATACCTTTATAGATACTTCTGTGAAGTATCAAAATTATGATTTACAAAAATGCTTAGCCTTGCTTAGATCTTGTGGATAGAGGTTGTCCTTAATTTAACTCGAGAAAGGACGGCTTCTACCTGCAAGAATATTTTCATTTGGAGCAATGGTGGGATCTTACTGCAAAGTTCCCTGTGATGCTCTTTCATCCTAAGGAACAGACACAATCCTAAGGATGGAAATACGTAAATTGAGACTTGGGGTAGGAACAGGTGATGTTCTACCCAGGTTGGTTAAGGATTAACGCGTATGTAGGCGTGCTGACCGAGGACCCTTTAACTGGTCACATGCCTCGCCATGGGTAAGCCTTGCCTCGGGCAGACTAAGGCCGGAATAAGATAACACGAAATGGGAGTGGAGCGGTGGCGAGAGTAGCGTGTACCCTCCGTGGCAAGAGGCTGGACGGTGGTGTATCTGTGCTCTCGGTTTGCGTGAACCTGATCTGGTCTTAAGAACCCCGGTGGCGGGTTGACATATGCAAGGGTTAAGTGCTACATATGTCGTGTGATTGGAGATCCTCAGCTGAGTATAATCGATTCGGATCGCCGTACCTTCGCGGTTATGAAGACTTGGTCACTTCCCTGCAACCAAAAGTCAGGACGTGAACACTATGGATAAAAATGATGTTGTCTTGATGTGATGTGAAATTAGACTAGATGCAAATAGAGTCTATTAATACCTAATATGGCGTTAAAAGATTGAAAGTAAGGACTCACTTTAGTAAGCTACTTCCGCAAAAGTATAAGTTGATTTTTGGTAAAGCCTCTCCTTGATTCCTATTTATCCAGCATACCCTTGAGAGTCTTTTCCTTAGTCGGGTAAGACTTGCTGAGTAATTCCATACTCAGGGTTTATCCCTTCGTTGTTTTTAGGTGAGGAAGTAGCAGACTTTTGCTGCTTCTGTGCCAAGGTGGTACCCAATGAAGAAAAACAAGACTGAAGTGCGGGAGGACTCGGTCCTCCACATAGGATCTTTCGCTTATAGCTTTTCGGGAGATGTTTGTGCCTCCCTTGGTTTGTATAATATTACTTCTCTGCACTCACTTTTAGTCTGGTCTGTAATCAAAAAACTCGAGCTTGCTTTTGAAATAAATGTAAGTTTATGTAATTCGCTTCCGCATTTCTTTATCTCCGATGATCGGTAATATCTGCAAGACGGGTGAAACGTTCCTGGTAAGGTAAGGAAAGATACCGAACTTATCAAGTAGTTCAGGGGCACCTACAGGGTTGTCTGAAGTCCGTTGGGCAAGGACAACTGTAGGTGGGCCTAATTACTTGAGAGGTTCTGCCACAATAGTGGTCACCCCGAGTTACGTAAGCGTGAGCATGTTGCACCGTCTTAAGTCTTTGCCGACTTAAGCCGATTGCTCCATTAGCAGGGCATAGTGGTCACCCCGAGTTAAGTAAGCGTGAGCATGTTGCACCGTCTTAAGTCTTTGCCGACTTAAGCCGATTGCTCCATTAGCAGGGCATAGTGGTCACCCCGAGTTAAGTAAGCGTGAGCATGTTGCACCGTCTTAAGTCTTTGCCGACTTAAGCCGATTGCTCCGTTAGCAAGGCATAGTGGTCACCCCGAGTTAAGTAAGCGTGAGCATGTTGCACCGTCTTAAGTCTTTGCCGACTTAAGCCGATTGCTCCGTTAGCAGGGCATAGTGGTCACCCCGAGTTAAGTAAGGGTGCTAGTCAATCATGAACAAATTGAGTATCTTTGAAGCCTTCTTTATTGATGACATATCTCCCGTTTTACAGAGTACATTGTCGTCCCGATAGCCTTTGAAATTCAGCTAGGGGTAAAACTTCCTGAGGTGTTCTATATTCCTGGAGTTCCCAATTTCTGTGCTGTCCATCTGAGTTAGACGATACGATCCTGGCCGAGTGACTTCTGCTACTATGAATGGTCCTTCCCATAAGGGCGACAACTTGTGCCGTCCCTCCCCCGTTAGAATTCGGCGGAGGACGAGATCTCCCACTGAGAAGGATCGTTGTCGCACGGCCTTGTCGTGATAGCGTCTCAGAGTCTACTGGTACCGTGCTGATTGAATTACTGCATTTAGCCGTTCTTCTTCGAGTACATCAATGTCCTCCAGCCTAGTAGCTTCGTCTTCTGCTATACTTTCGAAGACCAACATCGGCGCCCCGAACTTGAGATCGGTGGGTAATAATGCCTCTGACCCATAGACCATGAAGAAAGGAGTGTTTCCATGTAGAGCTCGGCTAGGTTGGGTTCTTAGGCTCCAAACGACGTAGGGCAATTCCCTTATCCACTTTCCTGCGAACTTTTCATTCTTTTTGAAGACCCTTTTCCTGAGTGCCTCCAGTATCATCCCGTTAGCTCGCTCAACCTGCCCGTTGGCCCTCGGGTGTGCTACCGAAGCATACTTGATCTGAATGCCCTTTTGCTCGCAGAAATCGAAGAATTCTGAACTTGTGAAGTTGGATCCTAAGTCAGTTATGATATTGTTTGGTATTCCGAATCTGAATATTATGTCTTGTATGAATTCCACCGCCTTAGCCGAGGTTAAAGAAGCAATGGGTTTGAACTCTATCCATTTAGTGAATTTATCGATTGCTACCAGTACATGAGTGTATCCTCCTTGAGTTTTTTTGAAAGGTCCAATCATATCCAGTCCCCAGCATGCGAAGGGCCAAGTTACTGGTATGGTCTGCAATTGCTGTGCTGGTAGATGTTGTTGCTTTGACAAGTACTGGCAAGCTTCGCACCTCTGAACTAACTCAGTTGCATCGCTTTTCGCTGTTGGCCAATAGAATCCTGACCAGAAGACCTTCCCGACTAGTGTCTTAGATGCTGCGTGTATTCCGCATTGCCCAGCATGGACCTCATCCAGAAGTTGCTTCCCAGTAGATGAGAGAATGCACTTCATGAGGACGCCTGATGCACCCCTTCTATATAATGTTTCCCTAATGAGTGTGTAGTGGGCTGAATGTCTGGCGATGCGCTCGGCTACATTCTTGTCATCTGGTTCCTCTTCATTCTTTATATATCTGATGATCGGCCTTCTCCAGTCATCAGAGTCTGACTCTAGTTGATTCACGATATTACACTCTTCTGCCTGAACCGTTGAGATGCTTGGTTGTGGTATTTCTTGTACAAAAACTCCGGGTGGGACCTGAGTTCGACTGGATCCTAGCTTGGACAATACATCGGCTGCCGTGTTTCGATCTCTCTCTACATGATGAAATTCTAGGCCTTCAAATTTATCTTCTATTTTCCGGACGGCAGTGCAGTATTTTCCCATTGAATCATTCGAACAATCCCATTCTTTATTTGTCTAACTTATGACCACCAGAGAATCTCCGTATACCATTAATCTCTTGATGCCTAATGATATGGTGATGTTTAGTCCATGGATCAGAGCTTCATACTCGGCTGCGTTGTTAGAGGCTAGAAATAACAACTGGAGGGCATATTTGAGGTGTTCGCCTCCAGGTGCGATGAAGAGAATTCCCGCGCCTGCTCCCTGCAGCTTCAACGAGCCGTCAAAATACATCCGCCATACTTCTGCAGTCTCTTGGTTCTCTGGTACTTGTTGTTCAGTCCATTCCGATACGAAGTCAACCAATGCTTGGGTTTTAATGGCAGTACGAGGTCGAAATTCGATGTCATGAGATCCCAGTTCACAGGCTCACTTGGCTATTCGGCTAATGGCTTCCTTGTTGTGAAGAATATCCACTATCGGAAAACCGGTGACTACTATGACTTTGTGGTCATCAAAGTAGTGACGTAGCTTGCGGGCACTTAGAAGTACTGCGTATAATAGCTTCTGCACTTGAGGATACTTTTTCTTCGAGGGACCCAGAACTTCACTGATGAAATAAACAGGATGTTGCACAGGGTAGGCATGTCCTTCTTCTGCTTGCTCAACTACAAACGCGGTGCTTACCACGTGAGTCGTGCAAGAAATCTACAGCAGCAGATCTTCAGCTAGTTGAGTCGATGTGGCTCGCCGTGGTGGTTTCAGTACTGGTGGGGTTGTCAAGAATTTATTCAGTGCGTCTAAGGCTTCCTGCGCTTCTGAACTCCACTGAAACTTGTCCACCTTCTTGAGTAGCTTGTAAAACGGTAAACCTTTTTCTCCCAGCCTGGATATAAATCTGCTCAGGGCTGCCATACATCCGGTAAGTCGCTGAACCTTCTTTTGTGATTGTGGAGCTTCCATTTTCATGATAGCTTTAATCTTTTCTGGATTAGCCTCAATTCCCCGCTGGCTGACAATAAATCCGAGTAACTTTCCTGCTAGGACCCCAAAAACACATTTTTCGGGGTTAAGCTTCCACCGATACCGCCGTAGACTGTTGAAAACCAGCTGCAAGTCTTCGATGAAGTTTTCCGAGTTCTCCGTTTTGATTACCACATCATCTACATAGGCTTCGACACGCTTGCCCCAGTGATCGGCTAAGCATGTTTGAATGGCTCTCTGATACGTCGCCCCAGCGTTTTTGAGGCCAAACGGCATGGAGGTATAGCAGAAAGCTCCGAAGGGAGTGATGAACGCTGTCTTTTCCTCGTCTTCCTTTGCCAGACTGATCTGATGGTATCTGGAATAGCAATCCAGGAAAGACAGCACAGAACATCCAGCGGTGGAGTCTACCACCGATCTATCCTTAGGAGCCCAAAGGGATCCTTTGGACAATGTTTGTTGAGATCAGTATAGTCGATGCACATGCGCCAATCCACTTTATTCTTTTTGAGTACAAGAACAGGGTTGGCCAGCCACTCGGGATGTAACACCTTTCTAATAAACCCAGCCGCGACCAAGCGGGCCAGCTCAGCGCGAATGGCCTCTCTCTTGTCGGGCGTGAAACGACGTAGTTTTTGCCGGATCGGCCTTGCCTGGGGATAGACCTTCAATTTTGCTCGGCCAGTTCTCTCGGGACTCCCGGCATATCCGTAGGTTGCCATACGAATACGTCTCGGTTGTCTTGCAGGAACCGGACGAGCGCGCCTTCCTATTTATCGTCCAGGCTGGAGCTGATGATGGCAGTTTTGCGCTCATTAGCGAATCCAAGGTTGATTCTTTTGGTTTCCTCAGTCGACCGCATAGAGGTCGCGGCTTGAGCTTCGTTCGCCGGTGCCATAAGGTCTTCCTCAGGCTTAGAGTTCGCCTGCGCTGAAGAAGTCGCCGATGGTTTGATGGTGAGGGCCGCTTGGATGGCCACTCGGAAACATTCTGCGGTGCCTTGGAGGTCAGCACGCACAGTTATGATTCCTTGTGGTCCCGGCATCTTCAATATCATGTACGTGTAATGCGGAATGGCCATGAATTTTGCCAATCCCGGCCTCCCGATGATGGCATTGTACCCGCAGTCAAAATTTGCCACCTCGAACCTCAGGAACTCGGTTCTATAGTTCTCTGGAGTTCCGAAGGTGACGGGCATGTAGATGTGGCCCAGCGGGTATTCCCCTTCAGTCGACACGATGCCGAAGAAAGGCGTGTCTGACTCGTGGAGCTCTTTGAGGTGAACTACCAAGCCTTGGAGCGTCCGAGGGAAGGTGACGTTGATGCTGCTCCCCCCGTCCACTAACACCTTCTTCACCCTGCTTTCTCGGATCACCGGATCGACGAGGAGCGGGTATTTGCCTGGGTGGTCGAAGTTGAGCCATTGGTCTGCCCAAGTGAAGGTGATCGGGTGCTCCGACCATCGGTACGGAGCGGGAGGACCGGTGGTTGCCACCAGTATCTGGCGATCGTTGAGCTTTTGCTGTCTTTTGCTCTCCTGCGACCCGTGTCCGCCGAAGATGACGTTGACCTCCCTGTCGACGCGCGGGAAAGCTCCTCCTCCTCCCTCCTCCTGCTGCTGGGGTTGTCGTGGTTTTTTTGGTCCTCCCCTCGGCGGAGGAGGAGGTAGAGGTTGGAAGGGTCGGCCGTGCCCGACGGAGTGCTTGAAGTCCCGGCAGTTCCGAAGAGTGTGGCGCATGTCCTTGTGGTACGGGCACTGGGCGTCGAGGATGTCGTCCAGCGTGCGCTCGCCTCCGCGAGGTCCTCCCCGGGCGCAAGAGGCAGGTGGTCCGGCGGCGTGCACCTCTTCACGCGGTCTCTTCTCCCAGCGTTTGTCAGGTTGCTGGTTCGCGTCGTGTCGTGGTGCTGCCGGTGCGGGCTTCGCTCCCCCGATGAGGTCCTGGGCTTGCTCGTCGGCGGTGATGTAGAGGTCGGCCTCCCGGAATAGCTCCTTAGAGGTAGTTGGCGCCTTCTGCAATATGGCTCGGACGAAGGCCGAGTCATTGGATCCTCTGTAGAAGTCCTTGATCACGGCTGCCTTCGTGACCTCGGGGATACGATTTCTCATGGTCTGGAACCTTTTGAGGTACGACCGGAGAGTTTCGTCCCCCCGGCGCTTGATGGATTTGAGGTCCCATGGTTGCGCCGGTTTGTCGGAGAGGGACTGAAAATTGGCGGTGAAGCGTCGACTGAAGTCGCTCCAGTCGTCGATGCAGTGTCAAGGTAGATGTCGTAGCCATTGCAGTGCATCTTGCCCGAGGACAATGGGTAAGTACGCAGTCATCACGTCTTCGGATGCTCAAGCGGCTCGAGCGGCGGTGGTGTAGACGGCTAGCCAGCCTCCTGGATCCTGCTTAGGTTCATACTTGTGACATTAGATACCTTGAAATTAGGGGGCCACTGAATGGCCCTAAGGCGCGGAGTAAGGGCGGACACTCCACATGTGTCCTCCTGTCGTCGGGGATGATGTCTGTCCCGGGGAGGGGAGTAGTTGTTGTGGTTCCTCGACCATCCCCGGGTAGTTCTGCCAGTCGAGGCCGTCGTTGATTCGTCTCTAGTGGCTTGACTCCGAGTTGGGATGCCATGATCCCTATCGTACTCTTCCCGGCGGCGGATCTCGTTCTCATGCCGTCGTTCACGCGAAGCGTTGATGGAGCTCCGTGCGCCTCGACGACTGTTGATGGCGTGTCACAAATCGTTCGGCGGGTGAGCGAGAGGTAGAAGATGGTTGGCTGCTTGGGTGAACAGGCGTCGATAGCCCTCGGTGTCGGGAGTCCGAGGGAGTCCATCAGCTATCCGAGCTAGTACTCCTCCGACTTCACTCGACGTGTTCATGGCTCGGGCGAAGTCGGGGTTCAGGTTGTGACCGAAGAGTGGATTTTCCCGGTGCTGCCTTGTGTCTTGCTCGGCTTGTTCCTGAGCTCGTCGACGATCACGCCGTCAGGAGTTCCTTCGTTCTCTGAAGACGCGTTCTTCCGGAGTTTCTCCCATCTCCGAGACCTCGTCTCGCGAGACAGGCTGCTCCGGATCCCGTTCTCCGGCTTGGTGATGTCGCCGGATGTTTCGGCGCCGATTTCTTCATCGACGGGACTCCCGCTGAGGTGGTTCTTCCCCAGGCGCGGTCGACTCGTCGTCGGAGACGGGAGGCGACTCCACTCTCCCGATGAAAAGAACGTCGGGGTAGAATGGCGCGGCTGTCATGGCGATCTTCTTTCGGAGAGCTGGATGTTGCGCTTCTCCGGTATTTTCGGAGTTTGTTGGAGGAGACTTCTTTCTCGGCAGATCTGCAACGCGGTGTAGAGTTCCCTCTTCGTCTGCTATGGACGAGATCGTTCCAAAGCAAAACATGGACCCGGGACGGAAGGTGATCTTGTTGTGGAAGGTGATGGCCATTGAGCTAGCTTAGATCGTCGACACACCCCCTATCTGGCGCGCCAGCTGTCGGTGTTTTGGGTCCGACCGCACACCTGGGGTTGCCCCTCGAGGTGTTTTTAGAAGTAGGACGGTGTCGCCGACTGTAGCTAAATGGTTCGTGCCAGATGCACGAGGGACAATGGACAGTGTTTATAGGTTCGGGCCGCTGAGAGATGCGTAACACCCTACGTCCTGGTGAGGATGCTTTGTGTAATGGGTTACAAGGTGGTTCTCTGAAGCGAGAACGTGGAGGGTTGAGGTGGATGGCTGAATAGTGAGATCGATCGTTCTGAAGGGGTGCCCCCCGGCCTTATATATTCGACCGTGGGGCAATACATGTGGATATGATAACAACATGCACCTAAAGGATAGTGAACTGTTTGAGTCTATCTTCCTATGATTCTACCGACCTATCCTCGCCTGGTTCCACTGCATGGGGCTCCAGCGCGGGAAAGTCGGATCTTCTGTTGTGGTTTCTTGCTCAACGTTGTGGGGCCATCCAGGCTTGCACCGATCCGGGCTTACGTCTATCTGCTTTACTGATTGTCCCTCCCCAGGCCCATGAAGGAATGACCTTACGATTTATTGGGCCCTTGGGCCTTTCGTGAGGTCTTTTACCCTTCCAATGGACCCGGGGGATATCTGTCCCCCACATCGGGAGAGCCGAGGGGGCGCCCGCTGCCTGAGGAGGCCCTCGGGCAAGGCGTGAACTCGTCTCGGATTATGGTTCCAACCCGAGGCTGGGCTCGGGTGAGATTGCGTCCCTCGGGTAGACGAAGTCTTGGCTTGAACCGCACCCGTCAGTTGGTCTGAGGGTGTTTACCAGCCATGATTAGGAGCGTTGGGGGTACCCTTAATTATGGTACCCGACAGTAGCCCCCGAGCCTCGAAGGGAGTGATGGTACTCGCTTGGAGGCTTTTGCCGCGTTTTCGGTGAGGGGACCGGCCTTTCTTGGTTTTTGCCTTGTTCTGGTGGGTGCGCGCGAGCACACCCGCCGGGTGTAGCCCCCGAAGCCTCGGAGGAGTGGTTTGACTCCTCTGAGGTCTGAATGCTTTTTGTGGTGCTTCGGCCGGTCTTATCGTTCCCTCATGCGGCCCGGCCGTAGCCCGGGTGCGTGGTTGGGTTCCAAGTTATCAAGCTGGTTTGTTGACACTATCAACAGTTTTGGCTGTAGCCGGGTGCGAGAGCAGCCCCCGAGCCTCTGCACGGAGCGAGAGGACGATCAAGGACTTTCCCGACTTTTATTATACGCCCCTGTGTCACCTTTCTGCAAGGAGGGGGGAAGCGCTACGTTGCCCAAGGAGGGTGCCGAACATGGTGTTTCCAGTGAGCTGCTAACGGATGATCCGAGTGGACGCCCGTGCCCCGTTCGTTAGGGGTCGGCTGGTGTCCTAGAGGCGCGCTCCAAAAGTACCTGCGGGTGATTCGCCAAACCCAGACCCCTTCGACAGGGTCCGAAGGCTCGATGCCTCGCTCCGGTGGGATTCCGTTACAAATCGTTCCTGTCGGTCTCGGAAATGTCCTAGGGTACCTCGGGAGCATTTCCTGAGCCTCGGCTATGTATCGAACGTACCCAGAGTCATCCCTCACTCTGTGTGCTATGGGGCGACTGTCGAACCCTTCCGAGGGGCCAGCCTACGAACCCCTGATCAGTAGTGGGCATGGAGCCCGGGCGCTCTGGGGCGGCTGTCGGATCCTTCCGAGGAGCCAGCCTTCGAACCCCTGATCAGTAATGGGCTTGAAGTCCAAGTGCTCTGGGGCGGCTGTCGAAACCCTTCCTAGGGGCCAGCCTTCGAACCCCTGATCAGTAGGAGGGCTCGGGGCCCGCTTCCTCCGCCGAGAAGGATCATTTCCACAACGTCCCCTTTCCTGGTCCCTGTGGCAAGAGAGAGAGAGAGGAGGAAGGGAAGGATATGAATTTAAATAAGGTGGTGCACCTTTTTTGAGGCGGTCATCATGGCGGAGGTGAAACGTCGCCCGCTTCGCCTGCCAAAGGTGTCGCTTGCCCTACCGCGAAGTTAATGCGACGGGACAGGTGGTTCGCAGGGCAGCCATTGTGCATGCGCGAGTCGTTCGAGGAACGGGCGTTTCGTCTTTGAGTTTGAACTTCGCGGCGGGTTCGGGCGAAGTGTTGAACTGGTCTTGCCCGGGCCTTTATATACCTGGAAGAGGGACCGGTTGTAGTTCTTTACTCTGCTGCTCGCCTCCTGCTTTGGTTTTCGCAACCTAAGGGAATAGCCAGAGAAATAAAACCGCGTACCTTGTCCGCTCAGCCACCACCCCCTTCGTTTAGCGATGGCCGACCGGGTGACCGTCGTTCCGCCACGCGACCCGTGGCCTTTTTCCATCGTCACAGTGGACGATCTAGAGGCCCTTGTCGCTGATGGTTTGCTCCATCCCCTCTCCGGTGACCCGCAGCCGCAGTGGATGGTCCCTCCGAGCGGGGCTGACCCGACCCCGCCGCCGGGGTATGTGCTGAGCTTCGTCTCCTTCCATGAGCGGGGGTTCGGAGTGCCAGCAAGCCGTTTCATGCGGGCGCTCCTGCATTACTACGAAGTGGAGCTGCACAACTTCAACCCCAACTCCATTGCGCAAGCGGCCATCTTCGCGGCGGTTTGTGAAGGCTTTTTGGGGATTGACCCCCACTGGGATCTGTGGACCCATCTCTTCTCCGTGGAGCTTTTTGCCTTAACGACGGGGGAGAAGAAGGTTCGTATGGCGGTGCGGGCCGACGGCTGCACCCTCCAGTTGAGGCAGGCGCATGCGCAGCAGTACATCCCTGCCATCCTTGTGTCTTCGAACAAGGGGTGGCAGCGCCGGTGGTTTTACCTCTGGAATGACGATGGAAGGCTCCTGTCATTTTCGCAATGAGTGGTGACTGCTCTCGGTAGCAATTGGCTCTATGGGGCCACGCGCGAGAAACAGGAGAAACTCCAGCCCCTTCTGGAGGCCTTGCAGGAGTTACAAGATGGGGGGCTCACCGCCGCGGGGGTGGTCGCCGCCATCCATCGCTGGAGGGTGCTTCCCTTGGCAGAGCGGCGGTTGCCGCTTTCAGAGATGATGTCGGGGGTCGACTTGGAGGGTTCACAGATGTCCTCGGTCCCCCTCTCTGCCGATGACCTTCGCAGGCGGGTAGTGGGCACGGTGGGGAGGCTGGATGCTGGCGCCCTTACCCAGCCCTTGATGCGTCCTGAGCGTGGGTGCGTGTCCTTGGTGAGTGTCCGCTCCTTCTCCTATCTTGTGTTAGGTTGCCTTTGATTCTCTTAGTTGGGATTTCCGCTCGTCTCCAGGAGTTGGGGTGTTACAAGCCTTCCCTGCCACAGGTCCCGGAGGACGCGCTGGACCGAGCCGCGCGGAGGGTCGCTGCGGAGAAGAAGAAGGAGAAGAAGGACGTGAAAAAGGCTCGGGTCGCAAGCAGATGCGGGCTCGGGACGCCTTGGAGAGGCGCCATCGGAGGCAGGAGAGGGACAGGCTCCCGAGGGAGCCGTCGCCGGAGACGCCTGACGACGATGATGACGACGATGATGATGAAGACGACGACAAGGCGGCCCGCCTTGGCCTCAGCCCGGATCTGAGGCTGCGCCAGGGGTCGTCGAGCCAGCCCCCGAGTGGGCTAGCGCCGTTGGTATCTGGGGCCGGGACATCAGGGTCCCGGTCCGAAGAGCAGGGGCAGGCTGAGGGGGTACTTGACCCCTTGGCCGAGGTAGTTGAGGTGACCCCGGGGAGTCAGGCTGACCCGCCTGTCCCCCGAGAGCAGTCGCCCGTGTCGGCCGTACAGTAGGTTGATCCTCGGGTCGTCGTGACGTCGCATGGGCAGGCCGTCCCTTCGGCGCCCCGGGCGCCCGAAGTGGGAACGGCGCTGAAGCCGGCAGCGGGGCGAACCTCGGCGGCGCCTGCAGGGACCAAGGCCCGAGGGGCCTCCCTGCAGGCACGATTGGCCTTGGTCCGGAGCGGGTAAGTATCTGAGGATACCTATGTCCTGGCTCCTTCCTCGTGTGTCCTGATCCTGCTTTACCTTTTCCTCCTAGCAAACGGAGGCACGGTTCGGCCGGTCTGGCTCCAAGGAAGGCCCTTAAGACGGTGCCAGCTTCTGCAACCAGTGCCGCACCGCGCCACGCCGGTCTGCCGGCCTCCGCACAAGATGCCCCCAAGCGGGGGGCCCAGGCGGCACGAGTTGCCATGGGGCGAGCTCCCCAGGCTGACCCCTCTGTCGAGGCGGCCGTCGTGCCAGGGGAGACTGCTGGCGCGGCTGCAGCCTTGAGCCCACTTGACGTGTTGTCGGCGCCAGCACCAGCTTCTGCCGAGGCTGTTGCCGTTCTGCCCGTGGAGCCACCCGTCGTTGCTGATGCTGAGATGGTTGAGGTGTCGCTGCTCGAGGTCGGTGATCAGAAGCCCGCCTCCTTAGCCGAGGGGGTGCCCGATGCGTCGACTGCAGGGGGTCCCGACGCCTTGGAGGAGGGGGGTGCAGAACCGCGGCCTGTCTTGGGGAGCGGCGCCCTCATCCCCGCGCGGCGCGATCCTAATGAGCGGCGCGGGCAGGCGCTCTGGTTCTGGACCCGCGGCGCCCCGAAACCCCTCTTCGTCCTTGACGATGAGCGGGAGGAGCAGTCTCGGGATGAGCTCCGTGAGTATGCCGAGGCAGCGATGGGGTCGCTTCGGTCGACCATGGAGATCCTTTCCAGGGACTTCCCAGGATCCTCCAGGTAAGGATTTCAGGCATACCTTTCGCGTGACTAGGGCATTCTTTGTGACGCCCTACTTCCCTTCCTCAGAATCTAACGGATCTGAGCACCGCCAAGTCGTCGTTCATTCGCCGTGAGGCCGACGTCTGGGGTTCGCTGTGGTTCCTGAGGGCCGCTGTTGGGGGCCTTTGGCTTCCGAAGGTCCTCAAAAGTATGATTTGACAATGTTTTCTGAGTGAAACATGTGAACAGGTATCTTCGGAGTCAGGTTGCGGGTATACAAGAGCATGGTTAAGACGAAGCTTGGCTGGGATGGAAAGCGACCACGACGTAGGATAAGACGATCACGAGGCTATGTGCAGAAAAGCTTCGGCATGATGGCAGAAAAGAGGAACCGACTTAAAGATGAAAAGCCAAATTAAACCTCGAAGAATTGCTATAGAGTTATTGATATATGTAAAGGGCATCAATGTAATTTTACATGGGCTGCGTCCCGTGCCTATAAATAGATGAACAGTACTCCCGCACTGTTCAGGCTGACTTGGCATACGATTTTTGCATCACGTCTGTACCTTTACTTTTCATCAATCTGAAGGTACATTTATAATTTGTCTTTATGAATTTGATAATAAAAATAAGTTGATGATAATATTCGTGTCATTATTCATGTTTCATATATGCGTTCTTTTTTACCATCTATCGATCTTATGAAGGTCTTTTCTTTCGTAACCTTCGTCCAAAATTCATTATATCCGAAAGGGCATAATGTTTATAAGTACGAAGGAATTTAACATTTAACACTTTTTATGTTGCCTTGTTCTTAACTCTTAGCATTTGAGAACAAGTCCCCAACAGCCGCGCTTACCGAGGCTACCGAACGCCTCGCCCAACGGAGCACCAAGGCGGTGGACCTTTAGTTGCTCTGTGATGAGCTGGGGGCGGAGGCAGCGGCGGCACGCGCAGAGGCGCAGCAGCGGCAGCTGGAGCTTGGCCAGGTCATCGGCGAGCGGGACCAATCTCGAAACCAGGCCGCCGAGGCTGAAAGTCGGGCTGAGGCCCTTGGGGGCCAGCTAGCTGAGGTGTCTGCTCGGGCTGGAGCCCTTGAGGAGGACCTGGCCGCGGCCGTCGGGTCTGCCCAGTCCGCCCAAGCCGCAGCCTCGAAGCAGCATGCCCGGGCTGAAGCTATGTTTTGGCCGCTTTGTGACTTCGATCTTCATTCTTCAACTCGTGTCTAAAGAATTCTGTTTGGCTGTTTGCAGAGTTCGAGTCAGCCCTCAACGAGTCCGCCAAGGCACTTGCCCGGGCGGCTGAGCGGAAGGAGGCCGACCGCGTGGCCATGTCTGAAGCTATCTCGGCCTTCTGCCAGGTCTTTGGTCTTGACAACGTCCCCTCGGGAAGCTCCCCCCAGAGTCGCCTGCAGGCCTTGGGCGGCCAAGTGCGCAGCAGACTCCACGAGGCACTGGATCACGGCTTTAGGTGGGCCTTCACCGTGATCGCTTCCCACTACGATGTGGATCTGGAGCGGGTCAGCGAGGGGTACTATCTACCCGACGAAGATGAAGCTGCCCTGGCTGAGGTTCAGAGGCTTGACGCGACCGTCGCGGGCCCAAGCGTGGTGCTGGCGTCCTCCTTCGAGGTGGAGATCCTTCCGCTTGCGTCGCCGTCCAAGGCCAGGGTGGATCTCGCCGAGGGTGGAGACGACGCTGAGGGTGGAGACGAAGCCGAGGGTGCCGCTCCTCCCCCGGGCGATGCCTGATTCTACCAGAGCAGTTTGTTTGGAACATGCATGTGTCTTTCGCGGCCGCCGAGGCCTAAACACTTTGTCGTCGTGTTATAAAGCTGCGTTTCTTTTCCTCTTGTTTTGTCAGTAGCAGAATTGCTTATCCGAGTAAGAGTTATTTTTCGTGGAAGGTGACGAGTGAGGTATCCGTATCCCGGAGGCGTAGGAGTCCCTCGGCTCGGTCGGCCTTGCCGCTTACATGCGCTCTTATTCGTTTTGCGGGGTTCTGTTACCGATATAGTCGGGAAACACGAAAGTCGTTTTGGTGGAAACTTTTTCGAGGAAAATTTTGACGCAGAGGGGGTTCCCCCCTTCTAGCCCCCGAGGGAGGGTCGGGCTTTGCCGAGGCAAGGCTGACCCTTCCTTGACAGTTAGACTCTATTTGTGTATGTAAGGAGAATGAGGTATATGAACGACTTGAAAACATCTTAAGGGTAAAAGCGACGTAGCTGTTGGATGTTCCAAGCGTTGTTGTAGACCTCGCCTTGGTCGTTGGCCAGCTTGTAGGTTCTGGGCTTCAAGATCTTGGCGATGATGAAGGGCCCTTCCCAGGGAGGAGTGAGCTTGTGGCACCCTCGGGCGTCCTATCGCAGGTGAAGCACCAAGTCTCCCACTTGGAAGCCTCGGGACCGAACGCTTCGGGCGTGGTAGCGCCGTAGCGACTGCTGGTACCGTGCCGAATGTAGTAAGGCAACGTCCCGTGCCTCCTCGAGTTGGTCCAGCGAGTCTTCTCGGCTGGTCTGGTTGCTTCGGTCGTCGTACACCTTGGTCCTTGGGGACCCGTATTCTAAGTCCGTGGGGAGGACGGCCTCGGCCCCATAGACTAGAAAGAAAGGCGTAAAACCCGTGGCGCGGCTCGGCGTCGTCCTCAGACTCCAGACTACCGAGGGTAGCTCTTTCATCCACTGCTTGCCGAACTTGTTGAGGTCGTTGTAGATCCTTGGTTTGAGCCCCTGCAAAATCATACCGTTGGCACGCTCCACCTGCCCATTCGTCATGGGATGAGCTACGGCGGCCCAGTCCACATGGATGTGGTGGTCGTCGCAGAAGTCCAGGAACTTTTTCCGGTGAACTCCGTGCCATTGTCGGTGATGATTGAGTTTGGGACCCCGAATCGATGGATGATGTTGGTAAAAAACGCCACCGCCTGCTCGGACCTGATGCTGGTCAAGGGTCGGACCTCGATCCACTTGGATAATTTGTCGATGGCGGCCAGAAGGTGTGAGCAGCCCCCGGGTGCATTCTGCAAGGGACCGACGAGGTCTAGACCCCACACAGCAAATGGCTAGGTGATGGGTATCGTCTGCAAGGCCTGAGCGGGCAGATGCGTCTGCTTTGCGTAAAATTGACACCCCCGGCAAGAGCGCATAATCCTAGTGGCGTTGGCCACCGCGGTTGGCCAGTAGAAACCTTATCAGAAGGCATTCCCCCACGAGGGCTCGAGGTGCTGCATGGTGGCCGCAAGCCCCCGAGTGTATTTCTTGCAATAGCTCTTGTCCTTGGGCGATAGATATGCATCGTTGGAGGATGCCCGAGGGGCTGTGGTGATATAGATCTTTTTCATCACCTAGCAAGACGAATGACTTGGCGCGCCGAGCCAGCCGCTGAGCTTTGGTCTTGTCGATGGGAAGCTCTCCTCGGAGGAGATATTCCAGGTACGGGGTCTGCCAGTTCGGATCTGGCGTGACCCCATTATGTTCCTCCTCGACGGGCAAGGCCTCTTCCTCGATGGCCGAGGGTGCCTCGGGTCCGGTTGAGGGTACCTCGGGCTCGGCCGAGGGTACCTCAGGCTGGGCTGAGGCTTCCTCAGGCTCGGGCGTGTCGTTGATCTTGAAGGATGGTTTATGTAGGTCTCTGGAGAAGACGTCCAGGGGAACCGTCGTTCGCCCCGAGGCTATTTTCGCCAGCTCGTCCGCAGTCTCGTTGTACCGTCGGGCGATGTGGTTGAGCTCCAGCCCATAGAACTTGTTTTCCAGGCGCCGGACTTTGTCGCAGTAGGCTTCCATCCTCCGGTCACGGCAGTGGGAGTTCTTCATGACTTGGTCGTTGATAAGCTGCGAGTTGCTTCGAGCGTCGAGGCGTCGGACCCCTAGCTCGATGGCAATGCGTAGCCCGTTAACCAGTGCCTCGTACTCGGCCACGTTGTTTGATGCCGGAAAATGGAGGCGAATGACGTAGCGGAGATGCTTTCCAAGGGGTGAAACGAAGAGCAGGCCAGCGCCTGCTCCTGTTTTCATGAGTGACCCATCGAAGTACATGGTCCAGAGCTCGGGCTGGATTGGAGTTGTCGGTAACTGGGTGTCAGTCCACTCAGCCAGGAAGTCTACCAAGACCTAGGATTTTATGGCCTTCCGAGGAGCGAACGATAGCGTTTCGCCCATAAGCTCCACCGCGCACTTTGCTATCCTACTTGAGGCCTCGCGGCACTGGATGATCTCCCCTAGGGGAAGGATGACACCACATTCACCGAATGAGACTCGAAGTAGTGTCGCAACTTTCGCTGTGTCAGGATCACTGCGTAGAGCAGCTTCTGGATCTGTGGGTAGCGGACTTTGGTCTCGGAAAGCACTTCGCTGATGAAGTAGACTGGCCTCTGGACGGGCAGTGCATGCCCTTCTTCTCATCTCTCGACTATGATCGCAGCGCTGACCACCTGAGTAGTCGCGGCTACGTAGATCAAGAGGGCTTCTCCTGCGGTGGGGGGGCACCAGGATGGGTGTGTTCATAAAGAGCGCCTTAAGGTTTCCGAGGGCTTCCTCGGCCTTGGGGGTCCAAGTGAAGCACTCGGCCTTCCTTAAGAGGCAGTACAGAGGCAAGCCTTTCTCGCCAAGGCGTGAGATGAATCGGCTCAGAACCACAAGGCATCCCATGACCCTCTGTACTCCTTTCAAATCTTTGATCGGTCCCATGTTGGTGATGGCCACGATTTTCTCTGGGTTGGCCTCGATGCCCCACTCGGAGACGATGAATCCAAGGAGCATGCCTCGGGGGACTCCAAAGACACACTTCTCGGGATTGAGTTTCATGCCTTTCGCTCTCAGGCACTTCAATGTCGTTTCAAGGTCAGAGAGGAGGTCGGAGGCTCTCTTTGTCTTGACAACGATGTCGTCGACGTAAGCCTTGACCGTTCTGCCGATGTGTTCTCCGAACACGTGGTTCATGCACCTCTAGTAAGTGGCGCCTGCATTGCTTAACCCAAATGACATTGTAGTGTAACAGTACATGCCAAAAGGTGTGATGAAAGAAGTCGCGAGCTGGTCGGACTCTTTCATCTTGATTTGGTGATAGCCTGAGTAGGCATCGAGGAATGACAGGGTTTCGCACCCAGCAGTGGAGTCCACGATTTGATCGATGCGAGGTAGAGGGTAGGGAACTTTTGGACATGCTTTGTTTAGACCAGTGTAGTCTACACACATCCTCCATTTCCCATCCTTCTTCCTTATAAGAACAGGGTTAGCTAACCATTCGGGATGGAATACCTCTGTTGGGGGTATGCTTCGTAGCTGAAGATCCTAAAGAAATAAACACCTTCGGCAGATCCTCTCCAAAACAGCGCCAAAGCTATCAACCATAAAGCTTCGGTACAGTGACGTGTCTCAAGACGAAGGTATGAACCGATTTAAAGATGAAATGACTTAAAGACCCATGATATTCTGTGTTATTATTATAGTTCGTTGTAGAGGGTATAAATGTAATTATATACAGGCTGTGAACTGTGCCTATAAATAGGTGAACAGTACCCCTGTACTGTTCACGTGCTCTCCTGTAATCACGCATTTGGCATTTGTTTTTGCTTCACACTGGTATTTTTGCTTTTCTTCAAGCCGAAGGTACATTTGTAATCAGTTATCATTTTTTACAATAATGAAATAGAAATGAGTTAATAATGATAATCACGTGTTCAAATTATTTTACATATTTTTTACCCTTCTTCATTATTTGTTGTGTTTATGAAGGTATAACCTTCATAACCTTCGTCCGGAATCCATTATATCCCGAGGGAAATAATGCTTCGAAGGACGAAGGACCCTGATATTTGACAATTTCTATGTTGCCTTGTTCTTGATTCGTAGAATTTGAGAACAAGTCCCCAACATTGGCGCCCACCTCCGGTGAACTCACTTCCACTTTTTTGAGCTGATGGCTTCGATCAAGAATCAAGCTGGAACTGCTTCAGCCCCGAAGCTGGTTCTCCCGATAACAGGCGGTTCGTGCTCAGAGCCGGCCAACAAGAAACAGAAGAAGGAGGCACAGAGAAGAGTACAACATGTAGGGGTACAAGGACCCTTCATCAAATCAAGATGGTCTCACATCCCAATTACCTTTTCTCAAGAGGATCTTCAGCTCAAGGATTACCCACACAATGATGCTATGGTTATCTCTTGTGTGATCAAAGGATTTCTGGTCCATAATGTTTTGGTTGATACAGGCAGTGCAGCAGATATCATATTTGCTAAGGCCTTAAGACAAATGCAAGAGCTCGAAGACAAGATTCATGATACTACGCACCCTCTTTGTGGCTTCGAAGGGCGACAGATTGTAGCGCTTGGTAAGATTACCATGCCAGTGACCTTCGGATTCGTCAACAACACAAGGACTGAGCAAATTGTGTTTGACATTGTTGACATGGAGTATCCTTACAATGCTATCATTGGTCGCGGAACACTCAATGCTTTCGAAGCAATTCTTCATCCAGCATATCTTTGCATGAAGATACCTTCGGATCAGGGACCTATTGCTATTCATGGGAGTCAGGAAGCCGCCAGAAAGGCCGAGGGGAATTGGACTGATTCAAAGGCAATCCACAACATAGATGAAGCCGAAGCTTGTGAGTAGTACAAGCATAGAAGGGAGAAGGCTGCTTCGGCCGATCAGCCTAAACCCATGCTTTTATGCAAAGATATCGCAGAGCAGAAGGTGCAATAGGGATGTTATTGAACATACGCTCATTGTTGATCCATCCTTCATACCCAGAAAGCAGAGGCTTCAGAAGATGTCTGATGACAAGGCCAAAGGTGCTCGAAATGAAGTGAAAAGACTTCTCAGTGCCGGAGTTATCAGAGAGGTAAAATACCCAGAATGGCTGGCTAACACTGTTATGGTAAAAAAGGCCAATGGTAAATGGAGGATGTGTATCGATTTTACTGATCTCAACAAGGCCTGTCCGAAGGACGAGTTTCCATTGCCAAGGATAGATTCCCTAGTTGATGCAGCAGCTTCATCAGAGCTTATGAGTCTGCTGGATTGTTATTCAGGCTATCATCAAATTTGGATGAAGAAGGAGGATGAGCCGAAGACTAGCTTCATAACCCCTAGTGGAACATATTGTCACCTTCGGATGCCTGAGGGGCTCAAGAATGCTGGAGGAAGCTTCAGCAGAATGACAGCGAAGGTTCTTCAATCTCAGATAGGCAGAAATGTGCTAACTTATGTTGATGATATCATTGTAAAAAGCATGAAGCAAGATAATCACATTACTGATCTGCAGGAAACCTTCGCTAATTTTAGACAGGCCGGTTTAAAGTTGAATCCAGAAAAATGTGTCTTCGGGGTGAAGAAAGGGAAATTTCTTGGCTGCCTAGTTTCAACAAAGGGGATTGAGGTTAATCCAAATAAAATCGAAGCTATCCTTCGAATGGAACCACCAAGTACAAAGAAGGGGGCTCAAAGATTGACAATAAGACTGGCATCTCTCAACAGATTCATATCTAGATCAGCAGAGAGAAATTTACCATTTTTCGAAGTGCTGAAGTCAGCCGAAGTTTTTCAATGGGGGCCGGTCCAGCAGAGAGCCTTCGAAGAGCTGAAGCAATATTTGATCGACCTAACAACGCTAACTCCACCAACGCCAGGGGCTCCTCTGTTGTTATATGTGGCAGCCTCGCACTCAGCGGTAAGTGCGGCACTTGTCCAAGAGAAGCTTGAAGGGCAAGTCAAGAAGCAAGCTCCAATATACTTTGTATCTAAAGTTCTTAGTTTATCAAAGAAAAATTATACAGAATTGGAGAAGGTGCTATATGTTGTTTTGATGGCTTCTAGAAAGCTTCGGCATTATTTCCAAGCATACAATATAATTGTCCCTTCTTCACAACCATTGAAGGATATTATGAGAAATAGAGAAGCTACTGGAAGGATTGGAAAGTGGGCTGCGGAACTTAATGAATTCTGCATTGATTATGTACACATATCTTCGATTCAGTCCCAGGCATTAGCTGACTTCATTGCTGACTGGACGCCAGGGGCTCAGGTAGAAGAGGCAAGTAAAGATGCCGAAGCATGGACAGTATTCTGCGATGGTTCTTGGGGAACCTTCGGAGCAGGAGAAGCCGCTGTGTTGGTCGCGCCCTCCAAATTTAAAACTTGCTACGCAGCAAGACTTGATTTTAGCTGCACAAATAACATTGCTGAGTACGAAGCTTTACTTTTGGGTCTTCGGAAGTTAAAGGCAATGGGAATCAGAAGGGCGGTTCTTAAAACTGATTCCCAAGTTATCTCTGGTCATATTGACAAGAGTTGTAAGGCAAGAGACCCGAAGCTTGAGAAGTATTTAGATACGGTCCGAAGGATTGAAGCTTCCTTTGAAGGGTTTTCTGTAAAAAATATTCCTCGAGGAGAAAATGAACATGCTGATTTGCTAGCCAAGTCAGCAGCATAGGGACTGCCTTTACCTTCGGAAGTATTTTTTGAAACAATAAAAGCACCTTCGGTTGAACTTCTTGAAAGAGCGGTCCTCAATATATCTCCTGTTTATAGTGAAGACTGGAGAACTGAGATCATCTCTTACCTTAAGGGTAATTTCCTTTCAGATGACGAAGCTTATAACAAGAGAATAGAGGCAAGAGCTCGTCCATATGTAATAATAGAAGGGGAGTTGTACAAGCATGGGGTCTGCTCTCCATTACTCAAATGTTTATCCAGAGCCGAAGGTATAGAATTGATGAAGGAAATACATGCAGGCCTGTGTGGATCTCACATTGGATCTAGGCCTTTGCTGGGAAAAGTTTTTCGCCAAGGATTTTATTGGCCAAAAGCAGCTTCGGATGCAGCGGAATTAGTCTAAAAGTGCGAAGGTTGTCAAAAATGTGCAAGAGATCAAAAACAACCTTTGTCCCTAACCCAGTTAATATAACCCACTTGGCCATTGCAAAGGTGGGGTCTTGATTTGTTAGGTCCGCTACCACCAGCACAAGGCAACTTAAGATATGTTGTAGTGGCAATGGAATATTTTTCTAAATGGATTGAGGCAAAGCCTTTAGCCACAATAACTTCGGTTACTGTTCAAAAGTTTTTCTGGCAAAGCATTGTTTGTCGCTTCGGAGTGCCGAAGGCCATCACTGTGGACAATGGAACGCAGTTTGATTCCGAAGCCTTCAAAGAATTTTGTGAACAAATTGGCACAAAGATCCATTTTGCATCAGTTCGACATCCGGAATCAAATGGACTAGTTGAAAGGGCTAATGGCATCATAATGACAGGAATAATGAAGTTAATATTCAATCAGCCAAGGGGAAAGTGGCCAGATGAATTAATCAAAGTGGTGTGGAGCCACAACACAACAGTGTCAAGGTCAACAGGTTTTACACCATTCAAATTGCTGTTTGGTGATGAAGCAATAACTCCAGAAGAGGCTAAGGCAGGGTCAATAAGAACAGTGGCTTCGGCGAAAGACGAAGCTGATTGTTCTGTGGACAAAGATGCTATAGAAGAGATCAGGCTTCAGGCTGTAGAAAACATCAATAAATACCAAGGTGAAACAATAAAATGGTGTGATAGAAAGGTTCGGTTGAAGAACATTAAGCCAGGACATTTGGTGCTTCGAAGGGTGGCCAACCCAGACACAGCGGGCAAATTATAGCTGAAGTGGGAAGGACCTTTTCTGGTAGTATCTTCGTCAAGACCTGGTTCCTACAGGTTGAAGGATATGGACGACAACGACATTCCTAGATCAGGGAATGCGGACGAGCTTTGGCGATATTATGTTTAGATTGATGTAATTTTTTCTATTCTTTTTTGTGGCACCCTTTTCCTTTCCAAAGGGGGAGAAAGGTTTTTAATGGGACCACAACATGTAATTTTTCTTTTCCTTATTTCAATTCTATAAGAGTGATATCCCCTAAAGATGTAAATGTAAAAGCTGACAACGCACCATCGAGTGCAATGGAAAAAGAAAAGAAAACAGAGAGAAGCTCAAAAGTCGTTCCCAAGGGAATGCAGAGCTTACAGCGAAAAATAAACGCTGATTCCGCCGAAAGTAAAAGGCGAAGAAGCTCCTAAGGGAGGCTTACAGCGAAAAATAAACGCTGATTCCGCCGAAAGTAAAAGGCGAAGAAGCTCCTAAGGGAGGCTTACAACGAAAAATAAACGCTGATTCCACCGAAAGTAAAAGGCGAAGAAGCTCCTAAGGGAGGCTTACAGTGAAAAGTCAGCGCCGATACACCGAAAAATAAACGGTGAAGCCGAAAAATAAGCGACAAAGAAGGTTTGAGTCATTCTCAAAGGAATATGGCTTCGAATATGTATTTGAACATTCATTTGCACGACACATTACATCATGACATTTGCATTCATAAACATTCACTTAGACATACATAGGATCATCATCAGCATAACGTACAAATGTGCTTCGGTCCTAAAAGGAAGGCAATTTTATGCTTCGCTGTGTATGCAAAGAAGGGAAGGTGTTTTTCGCCTATGGCTCAAAAGTATTAATTTCGTCCACACCAAAGCATTTCATACATGGACGGAAAAGTAAGATTATATTACAAAGTAAAACTCAGATTATATCATATTTTATACAAGTTATTACAGGAGTTTTTGAGCTACTTTTGTAAGATTATTCAAGCTTCGACACTATCTCTGGAGCTTCATTCTTCTACTCTGCAGCTGCAGCTTCGGCCTGGTCAATCTGTACGAAAGTATTACAAGCCGAATTCAAAAATTCAAAGGAAAAGGTAAGCATAAGGTATGATTTTGTTACCAGCTTGAGGTGACTCTGAGCTTCATCGCCAGCTTTGCTCTGACCACCCTTTGTCCATACTAACTTTATAAATCTGTTTGCAATACTTCGAGCCAGATTCGGAACATCATCTAAGTCTGCCGTTGACAGGCTGAAGTTGGGTCTATTAACAATCTTGCCGTGTTCACAGGCAGACTTCAAAAAAGCAACAGCTGTGCCCCGAGAAGCTGCCAGGGCACAGAAGTCGCTATGCCCAGCTATAACTTCATCAAGATCATTAATTTCACCTTCAATATGCTCGAAGGCACCAGGCAGGTCTTCAGCCGAAGGAGTAAACTCTACACTACTGGCTCCGGCAAAATGGAACACTTGCTTTAGCTGATGAATGCATCGAGTGCAGAACTCCAAACACTTATTTTGAAGATTTTTCAGAGATTCTTTCAGTTCCAAGTTTCTTTGAGTTTCGTCTTCAAGCCTTGCATCAAGCTTTAGTTTCTCTTGTTCAAAAATTTCTGACTGGGAAAGAAGCTTCGAATTTAATTCTGTTATTTTTGCTTCAGCATCCACTAATAAACCTTCGGCTGTTTGTAGCTCGAGGTCTTTCTTCTCAATGGCAGCAGATTGCTCCTTTATTTTGTTTTCTAAATTTTCAATTATAATTTCTTGCCTTTTATCCTCTAAATCTTGTTGCATTTTTAATGCCTTGCTCAAAAGCATGCTCTGTGGACAAATAGCCTTCGTTAGAAAATATTTTCGTACCACAAGTAATAAGAGTTAGACACAAAATGTTTACCTTGAAATTAGAATAGAATAAACTGCTGACAATATGTTGTCGACGGTAGCGGCTGATATCCGCTTCAAGCTTCGGGAAGCCGATACTCTTCGATAAAGTACCGACAACCTTCGCACCGGTTTGGTCTCGTATACAGCCTAACCCTTCATCATCAATACCACCAAAGAGAAGCGCCCCCGGCCGATATCCACAAGATAGAGCATACTCTTTTAATTCCTCTCTTTTAGCTTCAGTCAGCTCCTGGCCAACTAGGTTTCGGAAGTCAAAAGTTTCATCTTCCGAGGTATCTTCGGTTATTCCTCCTTTCTCGGGTTTGGCAGCCGTGGTCTCTTCGGTGCCTGCAGCAGTTTCTTCAGCGGCCATGTTTAGCAGCATTTTATCTATATCAGCGGCTACGCTCTCTAAATTAATACCTTCGGAGTTAGCATCTTTGGCTCCGGCCTCTTCTACGGCAGCCTCCGAAGGTACAGCTTCAGTATCTGTCATGATTTCAATTGCTGGCATCTTCAGAGTTGGAGCTCTTGGTGGTGTTGTTTCAATCACTTCGGTCACGGTAACAATCCTTTGTCTTTTTGGCCTAGATGCCTTTGCCTGTGCGGGTTCCTTTTCATTATGGAAAAGCTTCGTCAGATGAAGCCCCAATGGACTTAGTTTGACAGGCAAAGTTTCAGTCATTACCTTTAGAATTTCCTCTATTTCAGCATCAGAAGATGTCGCAGAAGCCTTTTCTTCTTCATGAATTGATTTTTGTTCCGGGATTGATTCCTTTCTTTTCTTCGAAGTTAACACTTTCGATTCAAATTTTTCTTTCTTCTTTTTTGATTGATCTTCGTCGTCTTTGATCAAAGCGCCAGCTACTCTTTTCCTTTTCTGCCCTTCAGCACCCTTGTCGAGTCGCTCATAATCAGGATATTCAAAACCTATAGCATCAAGCACTCTGTTTAGCCTTCGTTTCGGCCAGGTGCCGAAGGCTACTGTCATCAATTGATCCTCCTTTTTAGAATAGTTCCCAAGAATTTCAGTGCACATTATTTCGATTGTTTCGAGCCATTCTTGGCAGGGTGCTTTGAAATATTTCTTGAATTTATAGTGGTAGGGCAGTCGGACAAGCTCCCCCTATTTCTTCTCTTTTTCAAGCTTCGGCATAGCCCATTCCTTCATAGTTGGAAATATTTTGTAAGCCAGAAATTCCTGCACTAAATCTCTAGTGCCAATGTGCTCTGCATTAATCCTAAATTCAGCCAACGCAGTTTGGGTTGGACCTTCTGGTGTCATATTGCATTGGGGTCTGGTTTCTTCGAAGATCAGTTCAAGCGGACTCTGGACCAGCTTCTCCTTGTCATCATCAACTTTGACGTATAACCATTCCGATTTCCAGCCTGCCGGCCACTTGCTTTGGTAGCTGATCACAAGAAATTTTGTAGTTTTCCGATAGGCAAAATTGTAACAACCAAAATTTTCATGTAACCCATCCTTTCTGGCCTTGATTTGGTAATGTAGCTCGTGCACCCAGCCGAAACCTTCGGCAAACGGTTCCACCCCCTGGCTTTCGAGAGCCCAAATATAAACACTAAGCCTAACAATAGCGTTAGGAGTTAGTTGATGAAAATGGATCCCAAACTTCTTTAGCACATCGGCAATCATCCTATTCAAAGGAAATCTCAAACCAGCCTTGAGGAAACTCTTGAAAATCACTATTTCATCTTTCTGTGGCTTCGGAGTAGTTTCTTCTCCACCGAAGCGAATCAGCCCTTTCTTATCTTCGCTAAAGTAGCCTGACTTCACCATCTTAGGAAAATCAGCTTTGGAGATGGTTGACTTTCCGAAGTCCAGGTGGCTAGGCTTGCTCGGCACTGCAATATTGTAATCATCTTCAGAATCGATCTCTTCAATATCTGCTTGCTCTGCTTCAACAGTAGGGACGTCTTCCGGTGTTACCAACCCAGATCGCTTCATTGCTTCCGAGATAGGAACAGTTTCCGCAGCTTCGGTTTCGTCTCCCTCGCGATCGACTCTTGCAGTAGAGCGAACTCTGGCCATTTGATTATGACTTGAAATTTTTTCTGAATTGGTTTTTTTGTCTTTTCCGAAGCTCTTACACTTGCGCCGAAGCAGATTTTGTATGAGCGCAATAATCAAGCTTCGGCTATGACTAAAAATTTGGCAGCAAAACAGTACAATAGCAATGAATGCTATGGTAACTTCACACCTACCCGTCTGTTTATATAGTGCTGCAGGTGGGAAGGTGAATCGGCAAGGTCTCCAACACCGAACAAACAGTCACCCGCCCTCACTGAACGGTGGGCCACATAGCTCGAGAAGGTGAATCGCTGGCAAGAGTGTGATCGGTGCAAGATGGATCGCGCGTCCGACGATTATTTTAATCGTTTCTCGCCAACGAGCTCAAGGAAGATGTTTTCTGGATCTTCGGCATCCCGAAGCTTAGAAGATTTTTCACGGATCAAGCTCGTTACGAAAAACGATCTAGCGCCGCGAAGGGGCTACTGTTGGGGGTATGCTTCGTAGCCGAAGATCCTAAAGAAATAAACACCTTCGGCAGATCCTCTCCAAAACAGCGCCGAAGCTATCAACCATAAAGCTTCGGTACAGTGACGTGTCTCAAGACGAAGGGGTGAACCGACTTAAAGATGAAATGACTTAAAGACCCATGATATTCTGTGTTATTATTATAGTTCGTTGTAGAGGGTATAAATGTAATTATATACAGGCTGTGAACTGTGCCTATAAATAGGTGAACAGTACCCTTTACTGTTCACGTGCTCTCCTGTAATCACGCATTGGGCATTTGTTTTTGCTTCACGCTGGTATTTTTGCTTTTCTTCAAGCCGAATGTACATTTGTAATCAGTTATCATTTTTTACAATAATGAAATAGAAATGAGTTAATAATGATAATCACGTGTTCAAATTATTTTACATATTTTTTACCCTTCTTCATTATTTGTTGTGTTTATGAAGGTATAACCTTCATAACCTTCGTCCGGAATCCATTATATCCCGAGGGAAATAATGCTTCGAAGGACGAAGGACCCTGATATTTGATAATTTCTATGTTGCCTTGTTCTTGATTCATAGCATTTGAGAACAAGTCCCCAACAACCTCTTTGATAAACCCTGTCGCGAGTAGCTTGTGGATCTTCTCGCCTATGGCCCTGCGCTTTTCTTCGTCAGAACGGCGTAGGGTTTGCTTCACGGGTCGGGCTCCAGCTCTGATGTCCAGTGAGTGCTCGGCGACATCCCTTGGTATGCCGGGCATGCCCGAGGGACTCCACGCAAAGACTTCGGCGTTTGCGCGGAGAAAGTCGACGAGCACTGCTTCCTATTTGGGGTCGAGCTCGGAGCCGATCCGAACTTTCTTGCTGGCGTCGTTGCTGGGGTCGAGAGAGACGGACTTGACCGTCTCAACTGGTTCGAAGTTGTCAGCGTGCCGCTTCGCGTCGGGCGCCTCCTTGGAGAGGCGTTCCAGGTCGGTGATGAGGGCCTCGGACTCGGCGAGAGACTCGGCGTACTCCACGCACTCCACGTCGCATTCGTATGCGTGGCGGTACGTGGATCCGACGGTGATGATCCCATTCGGGCCCAGCATCTTGAGCTTGAGGTAGGTGTAGTTGGGGACGACCATGAACTTGGCGTAGCATGGTCTTCCCAACACCGCATGGTAGGTTCCTCGGAACCTGACGACCTCAAAGGTGAGAGCTTCCTTTCGGAAGTTAGAGGGAGTTCCGAAGCGTATGGGTAAGTCGATCCGTCCGAGGGGTAGGATTCGCTTCCCGAGCGCGATCCCGTGGAAGGGTGCCGCACCGGCCCAGACTTCGGACCGATCAACCCCTAAGAGTTCCAGGGTCTCGGCGTAGATGATGTTAAGGCTGCTGCCTCCGTCCATGAGAACCTTGGAGAGCCTAACGTTGCCGATGATCGGATCGACGATGAGCGGGTACCTTCCTGGGCTTGGCACGAAGTCGGGGTGGTCACCTTGGTCGAAGGTGATAGGCTTGTCGGACCAGTCTAGGTAGACTTGCGCCGCCACCTTCACCAAGCAGACTTCCCGGCGCTCCCGCTTGCGGTGCCGAGCCGAGGCGTTTGCCGCCTGCCCGCCGTTGATCATGAAGAAGTTATGGACTTCTGGGAACCCCTCTTCCTTGCCGCCCTCCTTCTTGTCATTGTCATGGCCCTTGCCGTCCTCCGTCGGCGGCCCGGTCTTATGGAAGTAGCGCCGGAGCATGACACATTCTTCGAGGGTGTGCTTGACGGGCCCCTGGTGATAGGGGCACAGCTCTTTGAGCATCTTGTCGAACGCATCTGCCCCTCCAGGAGGTTCATGAGGGTTCCTGTGCTTGGCCGCAGCGACGAGATTCATGTCTGCAGCGTCGCGCTTCGCTCGTGACTTGTTTTTAGCCTTCTTCTTCGTGCCCCGCTGGGCGGATGCCTCAGGGGCATCTGTCTTCGGCTCTCCCTGAGGCTGCTTGTCCTTTCGGATGATGGCTTCGACCACCTCTTGACCCGAGGCGAACTTAGTGGCGATGTCCATCAGTTCGCTCGCACGGGTGGGATTCTTGCGCCCCAGTTTGCTCACCATGTCTCGACAAGTGGTGTCGGCAAGGAAAGCCCCGATGACATCCGAGTCGGTAACGTTGGGCAGATCGGTGCGCTGCTTTGAAAACCGCCGGATGTACTCTCGGAGGGACTCCCCTGGCTGCTGGCGGCAGCTTCGGAGGTCCCACGAGTTCCCAGGGCGCACGTACGTGCCTTGGAAGTTTCCCGCGAAAGCTTTGACCAGATCGTCCCAGTCGGAGATCTGCGCAGGAGGCAGATGCTCCAGCCAGGCTTGGGCAGCGTCGGAGAGAAAAAGGGGTAGATTACGGATGATGAGGTTGTCATCATCCGCCCCTCCCAACTGGCATGCCAGTTGGTAGTCTGTGAGCCACAGCTCCGGCCTCGTCTCCCCCGAGTACTTGGTGATGGTAGTCAGGGCTCGGAAACGAACAGGGAACGACGCTCGTCGTATGGCCCGGCTAAAGACTCGCGGACCGGGTGGTTCGGGCGAAGGACTGCGATCCTCCTCACTATTGCAGCATCCCCCACGCCTGGGATGGTAGCCTCGGTGCACCTTCTCGTCGAGGCAGGCTCGATGGTCGAGATGGTGGTGCTCGTTGCCAAGGCGTTCCTGGGCGGCGGGCGCCTCGTCCCGCTTATGCTCGGGGTGGACCGAGGCTTCCCGAATGCGCCAGGAGGACACCGCGTGATGCTCCGAGGGGTCAGCTCGCCTGTGGGAGGCGGAGCTCTCGCCTCGTCGAACGGCGGCGCCTTCTAGGAGATTCTTGAGTTTGCCCTGGACACGCCGTCCCTCGGTGGTGGATGGCTCCGGCATGGCTCGAAGCAGCATCACCGCTGCAGCTAGGTCCTGGCCGGACCCGCTGACGGCCGGGGGCATCGCTGTCCTGGCATTGTCGACGATGCGGCGCCGGATGTCTTGGGCCCGATGACAGGCTTCTCCGGCGAGTGTTCGGCCTGCCCACTCCTGTTCGATGTTCTGTCGGAGCTGTACAAGCCGGCCTGCTTCCCCGTCGACCCGGGCCTGCATCTCACGGATTTGCTCGAGCTGTATGTCCTGACCCCCCGCAGGGACTGGGACCATAGCTAGCTCCCACGGGATGTCAACGCGAGATGCGGGCCCAGGGGGATCGTCAACCTCTGGCATACCGAGGTGGTTGCCTTCGTTGTGATCTCCCAGATCGACGTGGAAACATTCGCGACTTGGGCCATAACCCTCATCATCAAGGTCATGGCCATCGTCAGAACAACCGGAGAGGCAGTGGTCACATGCGGACATGAAGCCCCGCATGGCACCGGGGTCATTGAGGGCAGAGAAATCCCAACCGGAGTCGGGGTCTTCCTCTTCCTCAGAACCCACCGGTCCGAAGGTTGAGACGGCTGTCAGTCGGTCCCAGGTCGACCACATGTGGTACATTGGAAGGTTTAGATACGCCTTTACGAAGGCGCTCACCATAGCGGGGTCGCTAGGTGGATCGAAGCTGAACCGAAAAGGTACGGGATGGAAAATGGACGGTACCTCTTGGTTGTTGGACGGTGGTGAAGTCGTGTCGGGGGCGGAGCACACCGTCATCTCAAGTACGAGGGTAACGCCCAGTAGGTCCTTTACGAGGGTGTTGGCGTCATCAGTCTGCTTGGGGCTGACACGTCGCCGGGAAGTGACACACGCCGTCCTCTCAGGTGCGAGGACAATGTCCGACATGTCCCCCGGGGAGTGTCGGCTTCGTCGACTCGCTCTGGTGCGACAGCCGACAAGGTGCCGCCTCCTGCGTGGCCACGGTTTCCTTGTCTTCGCCTCCTCCGACGAGAAGGGTGGCGGGGACGACTGGAGTGCTCCTCTTCTGCCGCGGGGAGATGCTGTCGTAGAGCTCGCCGCCGCCGGGCGAGTCCGAGACCGTCGTTGTCGTCACGCCGCGGGGGGAGGAGTACCATGTCGTAGCTGCCGTCGAGGGACATGAACTCGAGACTCCTGAAGCGGAGCACCGTCCCGGTCTGGAGAGGTTGCAGAAGACTCCCCATCTAGATCTCAACGGGAAGGTGTTCATTAATGAAAGTCGCCTAGAGGGGGGGGGTGAATAGGGTGAATCTGAAATTTAACAACTTAAACACAACTACAAGTCGGGTTAGCATTAGAAATAGAAATGAGTCCGAGAGAGAGGGCGTAAAACAAATCGCGGGCGAATAAAGAGTGAGACACGTGGATTTGTTTTCTGAGGTTCGGTTCTCGCAAACCTACTCCCCGTTGAGGAGGCCACAAAGGCCGGGTCTATCTCAACCCTTTCCCTCTCTCAAACGGTCCCTCGGACCGAGTGAGCTTCTCTTCTCAAATCAACCGGGAACAAAACTTCCCCGCAAGGACCACCACACAATTGGTGTCTCTTGCCTCGGTTACAATTGAGTTTTGATCACAAGAACAAATGAGAAAGAAAGAAGCAATCCAAGCGCAAGAGCTCAAAAGAACACAACAAATCTCTCTCTCTAATCACTAAGGCTTTGTGTGGAATTGGAGAGGATTTGATCACTTGGGTGTGTCTAGAATTGAACGCTAGAGCTCTTGTAAGGTGTAGAAGTGTGAAAACTTGGATGCCATTGAATGTGGGGTGCTTGGGGTATTTATAGCCCCAACCACCAAACTAGCCGTTGCGGTGGAGGCTGTCTGTCGCATGGTGCACCGGACAGTCCGGTGCACACCAGACATGTCCAGTGCGCCAGCCACGTCACCCGACCGTTAGGGTTCTGACCGTTGGAGCTCTGACTGTTGGGCCTGCCTGGATGTCCGGTGGCGCACCGGACATGCACTGTAGAGTGTCCGGTGCGCCAACTTGCGCATGCTTGACTTCTGCGCGCTCTGGCGCGCATTTAATGCGCCTGCAGGTGACCGTTGGCGCCAAAGTAGTCGTTGATCCGCTATCACACCGGACAGTCCGGTGTACACCGGACATGTCCGGTGAATTATAGCGGACTAGCCGTTGTGGATTCTCGAAGCTGGCGAGTTCAGAGTCGCGCCCCCTTGGAGCACCGGACACTGTCCGGTGTACACCGGACAGTCCGGTGAATTATAGCGCGACGGCTTTGAGATTTCCCAAAGGTGCGAAGTTCAGCTTGGAGTCCCCTGCTGCACCGGACACTGTCCGGTGGAGCACCGGACACTCTCCGGTGGCACACCGAACAGTCTGGTGTGCCCGACCAGGGTGCCTTCGGTTGTCCCTTTGCTCCTTTGTTTGAACCCTTTCTCTTGATCTTTTTATTGGCTTATTGTGAACCTTTGGTACCTGTAGAACTTATAAACTTGGGCAAGCTAGTTAGTCCAATTATTTGTGTTGGGCAATTCAACCACCAAAATCAAATTAGGAATATAGGTGTAAGCCTAATTCCCTTTCAATCTCCCCCTTTTTGGTGATTGATGCCAACACAAACCAAAGCAAATATAGAAGTGCATAATTTAAACTAGTTTGCATATGCAAGTGCAAAGGTTACTTCGAATTGAGCCAATAAATATTACTTACTAGATATGCATGGATTGATTCTTTATTTTTAACATTTTGGACCACGCTTGCACCACATGTTTTGTTTTTGCAAATTCTTTTTGTAAATCCTTTTCAAGGTCCTTTTGCAAATAGTCAAAGGTGAATGAATAAGATTTTGCTAAGCATTTTCAAGTTTTGAAATTTTCTCCTCTTGATTCAAATGCTTTTCCTTTGACTAAACAAAACTCCCCCTCAATAAATTCTCCTCTTAGTGTTCAAGAGGGTTTTAAGATATCAATTTTGAAAATACTACTTGCTCCCCCTTTTGAACACAATAAGATACCAATTTGAAATTTACCAATTGAAAATCATATTAAAATTAGGGTGGTGGTGCGGTCCTTTTGCTTTGGGCTCATACTTTCTCCCCCTTTGGCATGAATCGCCAAAAACGGATACTTTGAGTGAGATATAAGCCCTTTACTAACTATTTTCTCTCTGTTGGGGTCGTGCTTCGGTGCGCCGAAGGTCTCACACGAAGAAGCAGCTTCGGCTGGAGTCGTCTCCAAGAGATGGCCGAAGGTTCCTTTTCATGGAGCTTCGGCGTTTTAAACCGACATAGAGATAGAATGACCTTTTTATTCATATAGGTCTGAGTCAATGTTGTAAGCATTTGTAAGGGGCATAATTGTAATTTGTCACAGGCTGCGACCTGTGCCTATAAATAGATGAACAGTACCTCTGTACTGTTCACGCGAACCTGTCATTTGCCTTCGCATCACACTTGTATTCCTGCCTTCCTCAGGACCGAAGGTACATTTGTCATTTATATTCGTTCGTATTAATAGAAATGGAAATGATTCTATGTTAACATTTGAATATCCATTTTATATCTCATGGTTTATATGAATGCTTCACCCTATGTTATTATGCTCACGAAGGTGCGTCCTTCGTAACCTTCGTCTGAAATTCCTTATGTCCCGAAGGGATATAATGAAGTGGAGGACGAAGGACCTTAATATTTAACATTTTCTGTGTTGCCTTGTTCTTAACTCTTAGCATTTGAGAACAAGCCCCCAACATTGGCGCCCACCTCCGGTGAACTCACTTCCACTCTTCTGAGCTGATGGCTTCGTTCAACAATCAAGCTGGAGCTGCTTCGGCTTCGAAGCTGGTGCTCCCGATAACAGGCGGTTCTTGCTCAGAGCCGGCTAACAAGAAGCAGAAGAAAGAGGCTCAGAGAAGGGTGCAGCATGTTGGAGTACAGGGACCCTTCATCAAGTCAAAATGGTCTCATATTCCAATTACCTTCTCTCAGGAAGACCTTCAGCTTAAGGATTATCCTCACAATGATGCTATGGTTATTTCTTGCGTGATCAAAGGATTTCTGGTCCACAATGTCCTAGTTGATACAGGCAGTGCAGCTGACATTATATTTGCTAAAGCCTTCAGACAAATGCAGGAGCCCGAAGACAAGATTCATGATGCTACGCACCCTCTTTGTGGCTTCGGAGGGCGGCAGATTGTGGCACTTGGGAAGATTACCATGCCGGTAACCTTCGGATTTGTCAACAACACAAGGACTGAGCAAATTGTGTTTGATATTGTTGACATGGAGTATCCTTACAATGCTATCATTGGTCGTGGAACTCTTAATGCCTTCGAAGCAATTCTTCACCCAGCTTATCTCTGCATGAAGATACCTTCGGATCAAGGACCTATTGCTATTCATGGAAGTCAGGAAGCGGCTAGAAGGGCCGAAGGAAGCTGGACTGACTCCAAGGCAATCCATAACATAGATGGGGCTGAAGCTTGTGAACAGTATAAATTCAGGAGGGAGAAGGCAGCTTCAGCAGATCAGCCGAAGCCCATGTTATTGTGCGAAGATATAGCAGAGTAGAAGGTGTTGTTGGGCTCCCAATTATCTGAAGATCAGGAGAAAACCTTGATAAGGTTTTTATTCAACAACAAAGATGTCTTTGCATGGTCAGCTAATGATCTCTGTGGAGTAAATCGGGATGTTATTGAACATTCGCTTAATGTTGATCCATCCTTCAGACCCCGAAAGCAGAGGCTTCGGAAAATGTCTGATGATAAGGCCGAAGGGGCTCGTAATGAAGTAAAAAGACTCCTCAGTGCAGGAGTTATCAGAGAAGTGAAGTACCCAGAGTGGCTAGCTAACACTGTTATGGTGAAGAAGGCCAATGGCAAGTGGAGAATGTGTATTGATTTCACAGATCTCAACAAGGCTTGTCCGAAGGATGAATTTCCGCTGCCAAGGATAGATTCTTTAGTTGATGCAGCAGCTTCTTCGGAGCTCATGAGTCTCCTGGACTGCTACTCAGGCTATCATCAAATCTGGATGAAGAAGGAAGATGAGCCGAAGACTAGCTTCATAACTCCAAGTGGTACATATTGCTATCTTCGGATGCCTGAGGGGCTCAAGAATGCTGGAGGGAGTTTCAGCAGAATGACTGCGAAGGTTCTCCAATCTCAGATAGGCAGAAATGTGCTGACTTATGTCGATGACATCATTGTAAAAAGCACGAAGCAAGAAAATCATATTGCTGATTTGCAGGAGACCTTCGCCAGCTTCAGACAGGCTGGTCTGAAGCTAAATCCAGAGAAATGCGTCTTCGGAGTGAAGAAGGGCAAATTTCTTGGATGCTTGGTTTCAACAAAGGGAATCGAAGCTAATCCAAATAAAATCGAAGCTATACTTCGAATGGAGCCACCAACCACAAGAAAGGGGGCCCAAAGATTGACAGGAAGGCTGGCATCTCTCAACAGATTTATATCCAGATCAGCAGAAAGAAACTTACCATTCTTCGAGGTGCTGAAGTCAGCTGAAGTCTTTCAATGGGGCCCAAGTCAACAAAAAGCCTTCGAAGAGCTGAAGCAATATTTAATAGATCTCACAACATTAACTCCACCAACGCCAGGGGCTCCTCTGTTGTTGTATGTGGCAGCTTCGCACTCAGCGGTAAGTGCGGCACTTGTTCAGGAGAAGTTTGATGGACAAGTTAAGAAGCAGGTCCCAGTATATTTTGTGTCTGAGGTCCTCAGTGTCTCAAAGAAAAATTATACAGAGTTGGAGAAGGTGTTGTATGCCGTTTTAATGGCATCCAGGAAGCTTCGGCATTACTTTCAGGCATTCAACATTATTGTTCCTTCTTCGCAGCCGTTGAAGGACATCATGAGGAATAGAGAAGCTACTGGGCGTATTGGAAAATGGGCTGCGGAACTCAATGAATTTTACATTGATTATGTGCATAGATCCTCAATTCAGTCTCAAGCATTGGCAGATTTCATTGCCGACTGGACGCCAGGGGCTCAGGACGAAGAAGCAAATAAAGATGCCGAAGCATGGACAGTGTTTTGTGATGGCTCTTGGGGAACCTCCGGAGCAGGTGCAGCTGCTGTGTTGGTCTCTCCGTCCAAGGTTAAAACTTGCTATGCAGCAAGACTTGACTTCAGCTGCACAAATAATATCGCTGAGTACGAAGCTTTGCTCCTGGGTCTTCGGAAACTAAGGGCAATGGGGATCAGAAGGGCAATTCTTAAAACTGATTCCCAGGTTGTTTCGGGTCATGTTGATAAAAGTTGCAAGGCTAAGGACCCGAAGCTTGAAAAATACCTAGACACGGTCCGAAGGATCGAAGCTTCCTTCGAAGGATTTTCTGTTAAGAATATCCCTCGAGGACAAAATGAGCATGCTGATTTATTAGCCAAGTCTGCAGCACAGGGGCTGCCGCTACCTTCGGACGTGTTCTTCGAAACAATAAAGGCACCTTCAGTGGAGCTACTTGAAAGAGCAGTCCTTAACATTTCTCCTGTCTACAGTGAAGATTGGAGAACAGAAATAATCTCTTACCTTCAGGGAAACTTTCTATCAGATGACGAAGCTTATAATAAGAGGATAGAGGCAAGAGCTCGTCCCTATGTCATGATAGAAGGGGAGTTATACAAACATGGAGTTTGTGCCCCGCTGCTCAAGTGCTTGTCTAGGGCCGAAGGTATAGAGTTGATGAAGGAGATACATGCAGGCTTGTGCGGATCCCACATTGGATCCAGGCCGTTACTTGGAAAAGTGTTCCGCCAAGGATTTTATTGGCCGAAGGCAGCTTCGGATGCAGCGGAGTTAGTCCAAAAGTGCGAAGGTTGTCAAAAATGTGCAAGAGATCAAAAACAACCTTCGTCATTAACACAGCTGATACAACCCATCTGGCCATTGCAAAGGTGGGGCCTTGACTTGTTGGGTCCATTGCCACCGGCCCAAGGCAACCTAAAATATGTTATAGTAGCTGTGGAATATTTTTCCAAGTGGATTGAGGCGAAGCCATTAGCCACAATAACTTCGGCCACTGTCCAAAAATTTTTCTGGCAGAATATTGTCTGTCGCTTCGGAGTGCCGAAGGCTATCACTGTAGATAATGGAACACAGTTCGACTCCGAAGATTTCAGAAATTTTTGTGATCAAATTGGCACGAAGATCCATTTTGCATCAGTCAGGCATCCGGAGTCGAATGGGCTTGTTGAAAGGGCCAACGGCATCATAATGACAGGGATAATGAAGCTAATTTTTAATCAACCAAGGGGAAAATGGCCAGATCAGTTGACCAAAGTGGTGTGGAGCCACAATACCACAACATCAAGGTCTACAGGCTTTACCCCATTCAAGTTATTATTTGGAGACGAAGCAATAACTCCAGAAGAAGCTAAAGCTGGATCAATAAGAGTGGTAGCTTCGGCAGAATCAGGTGCCGAAGATACTTGCCTTGTGGAAAAAGATGCCTTAGAAGGGATCAGGCTTCAGGCCGTGGAAAATATCAACAAATACCAGGCTGAAACAATCAAATGGCGAGATAGAAAAGTCCGGCTAAAAAATATTGAGCCAGGACATTTCGTGCTTCGAAGAGTGGCCAACCCGGATACAGTGGGCAAGTTGCAACTGAAATGGGAAGGGCCTTTCTTAGTAGCATCTTCGTCAAGGCCTGGTTCGTACAGACTAAAGGACATGGATGGCAATGAAATTCCAAGATCTTGGAATGCGGATGAGCTTCGGCGGTTCTATGTATAACTTGATGTAATTTTATCTTTTCTTTTCTTTTTTATGGCACCCTTTTCCTTTCTAAAGGGGGAGAAAGGTTTTTAATGGGGCCATCATATGTAATTTTCCTTTTTAGTTTTATAAGAGCAAAATCCCCCAAAAGATGTAAATGTAAAAGCTGAGAGCGCACCATCGAGTGCCGAAACTGAAAAAGAGAAAGAAAAAGCTCCGAAGACGTCCCTAAGGGGATGCAGAGCTTACAGCGAAAAGTCAACGCTGATTCCGCCGAAAGTAAAAGGCGAAGAAGCTCCAAAGACGTTCCCAAGGGAATGCAGAGCTTATACCGTCTAAGTAAAAGACGAAGAAGCTCCAAAGTCGTCCCTAAGGGGATGCAGAGCTTACAGCGAAAAGTCAACGCTGATATTGCCTAAGTGAAAGGCGAAGAAGCTCCAAAGTCGTTCCTAAGGGAATGCAGAGCTAGTGTGTGGTTGTTTCTAAGTAATGGCTGACAATGTGGCTTCGGACATATGCTTCGGACATTCATTCGCGCATTGCATTACATCATAACATTTGCATGCATAAGCATTCATTCATAGCATCTGTGTACCAAAGTGGTTGCTTCGGCAGAAGGGAGAATTGGCTTTTTATGAATCGTTGTGTAAAAGAAAAGTTTTGGAGAAGAGGTTTTTATGATTCGTTATGCTATGTTATGTACGAAAGAGAAAAGCTTCGTTGCTCAGCTTCGTTGTATACAAAAGAGAATTGGTCTTTTATGCTTCGTTGTGTACGAAAAGAAGGGAAGGTGTTTTTTCGCCTTCGGCTCAAAATACTGATTTCGTCCACACCAAAGCGCCTCAAGCGAAGGGTAAGAATATATTACAAGGTATGTACAAGGTTCCTTGAAGACAGTCTAATTGTATTTACAAGAATTGTTACAAAAATATCCTGAGTTTTTCTATAGCATATTTCTACTGATCCTCATTAAGTTTCAGCTTCGGCAACAGCTTCGGCGACATAACTTAGGCGTCATCTTCACCTTCGTCATCCTACATAAATCAAGGAATTATAAGTAAAAATCAAGAGCAAAGGAAAAGGTAACTCCGAAGTATCATTTCTTACTGGTTCAAGATGACTTCGTGCTTCGTCTCCAGCTTTCTCCCGCCCGCCTTTTGTCCATATCATTTTTATAAATCTATTGGAGATACTTCGGGCGAGGTCAGGCATATCATCCAGGATTGATGGAGATAAGGTGAAGTTGGGCCTGTTGACAATTTTTCCGTGTTCGCAGCCGGCCTTCAGAAATGCAGCAGCGGTACCCCGAGAAGCCACCCAGGCACAGAAGTCACCATGCCCAGCTATGACTTCGTCGAGCTCGTCAATCTCCCCCTCAATATGTTCGAAGGTCTTCGGCAGATCTTCAGCTGAGGGGGTGAATTTTTCACTACTGGCTCCAACTGAGTAAAAAATCTTTCTTAGTCGTTCAATGCACTTGTTGCTAAATTTCAAGCAGTTTTCTTGAAGATTTGTCAGTAGTTTTCTCAAATCTGAATTTTGCTGAGCTTCGACTTCAAGTTTTGCAGTAAGATCTTGTTTTTCTCGTTCGAATTGCTCAGATTGGCGGAGAAGCTTCGTATTCAGTTCTGATATTTTTGCTTCAGCTTCCGCCAATAAACCTTCGGTTGCCTGGAGCTCAAAGTTCTTTTTCTCGAAAGCATCTGATTGCTCCTTTATTTTGTTTTCCAAATTTCCAATTATAACTTCATGCTTTTTATCTTCAAGATCTTGTTGCATTTGCAAGGCTTTGCTCAGCAGCATACTCTGTACGAACACAACCTTCGTCAGACATGTTTTTATTAGAAGCGACAAAAGTTAGGTGGCAAGTTGTTCACCTTGAAGTTGGAGTAAAATAAACTACCAACGACATGTTGTCGTCGGTAGCGGCTGATGTCTGACTCTAGCTTCGGAAAACCGATACTCTTTGATAGAGTACCGATTACCTTAGCACCAGTCTGGTCTCGAATGCAGCCTAGTTTTTCATCATCTACACCTCCAAATAGGAGGGCACCTGACTTGTAGCCGCAGGATTTGGCATATTCTTTAAGTTCTTCTATTTCGTCCTTTGTCAGTTTTTGCCCAATTAAATTCTGAAAGGAGTAAGCTTCGTCATCCGAAGTATCTTCGGCTATTTCTTTTCCTTTTTCAGGCACTGTGGCCATGGATTTTTCAGTAGCAGCACCGGCTTCTTCTGCATCTATGTCTTCCAAAATTTTGTTAATATCCTCAATGGTTGTTTCTAAATTAACCTCTTCGGCTGTAGCGGCTTCGCTAGCCGCGACCTCCGAAGGGGCGACTTCAATGTTCTTGGTGCCTTCGGCAGCTGCTGTTTTCTGAACTGAAGCTCTTGGAGGTGTCTTATCGATAACTTCAGTTACCGCAATGATTCTTTGCCGTTTGGGTTTGCTCATCTTCGCCTGATCCGGCTCGTCCACCTTTTGAAAAAGCTTCGTCAGTTGGAGCCCTAATGGACTTAGCTTCGTGGGCATAGGTTCAGTCATTACCTTTAAAATTTCTTCCACGTCGCTGGTAGAAGGCGGTGTGGGGGTCCTCTCTTCTTCGGATATTTTCCGTTTCGGACTTGATATTTTCCTTTTCTTCGGGATTTTCTTCTCTGCTGCTGGTTGCTCTTCATCCTTTGTCAGAATTTCAGTTACTCTTTTCCTTTTGAGGCCCTCGGCACCCTTGTTCAACTGCTCGTAGTCTGGGTACTCGAAGCCCAGGGCATCAAATACTCGGTTCAGCCTTCGCTTTGGTCGGGTGCCGAAGGCCGCTGTCATTAATTGATCCTCCTTTTTGGAGTAATTCCCCAAGATTTCATTGCACATTGTCTCAACTGTGTCTAACCACTCTTTGCAGGGTCCCTTAAAGTACTTCTTGAATTTAAAGTGATAGGGCAGACGGACCAGCTCCCCCTTCTTCTTTTCTCCCTTCAGCTTCGGCATTTCCCACTCTTTTAAAGTAGGGAAAACTCTGAATGCCAAAAATTCCTGAACTAGATCCCTGGTGCCAATATGTTTTGAAATGATTTCAAATTCACCCAGAGCGGCCCAGGTAGGACCCTTTAAATCGCCGATGCGGCAGCGTGGCCTCGTCTCTCCGAAGATTAATTCCAGAGGGCTTTGTACCAATTTTTCTCTGTCTTCGTCAACTTTTACGTAGAACCACTCAGACTTCCAGCCTGCAGGCCATTTGCTTCGGTAGCTGATGACAGGACACTTTGTTGTCTTTCGGTAGGCAAAATTATAGCAGCCGAAATTATCATGTAGTCCATCTTTTCTGGCCTTTGTTTGGTAATGTAATTCGTGAACTCGGCAGAAGCTGTCGGCAAACGGTTCCACAGCTTGGCTTCGGAGGGCCCAGATATAAACATTGAGCCTAACGATGGCGTTAGGAGTCAATTGATGAAAATAGATACCAAACCTCCTCAATATCTCTGCAATAATATTGTGTAGAGGAAATCTCAGCCCAGCCTTTAAAAAGCTTTTGAAAATAACAATCTCATCCTTCCCTGGCTTCGGGGTGGTTTCTTCTCCCCCGAAGCGGAGTAGCTTCTTCTGATCTTCATTGAAATAACCCGCTTTCACCATCTTCGAAAGATCAGCTTTTGAAACAGTTGATTTTCCAAAATCCAGGTGACTGGGCTTGCTGGGCGTAGCAATGTGGTAGTCATCTTCGGAGTCAGTCCCATCAATGTTTTCTTCTTCTTCGGCTGTTGTCGGGTTTGCTTCGGCAGCAGGTCTTTCTTCCGCAGTCACTAGACCGGAGCGCTGCATCGCTTCGGAGATCGGCATAGTGTCCGAACCTTCGGCTTCGTCTCCCTCACGTGCAACTTTCGCAGTAGATCGCACTCGTGCCATGTGATTCTGAGTTTGGGGAAGTCAGAAACTTTTTTCTTTTTTCTTTTCTCTTTTCTCCGAAGCTCTCCTTTCTGACGAAGCAAGCGTCGAGACGGACCTTCGTTCGATTTTGAGAGTCAAGCTTCGGCTATCGTGGAAAATTTTGTCAGCAAAACAGTGCAAATAGCAATGAATGCTGTGGTAACTTCACACCTACCCGTTTGTTTATATAGTACTGCAGGTAAGAAGGCGAAGCGGCAAGATTTTTACACCAGACGGGCGGTCACTCGTACTCGCTGTGCAGTGGACCGCAAAGATCAAACAGTAACTCTGCAAGGTGGGCCTGGCACGTGCTCGGAAACCGGATCGTTTCTCCGCAACGAGCTCAGGGAAGGTGTTTTTTGGACCTTCGGCTTCCCGAAGCTGAAGAGGTTTTTTTTCACGGGTCAAGCTCGTTACGAAAAACGATCTAGCACCGCGAAAGGGGCTACTGTTGGGGTCGTGCTTCGGTGCGCCGAAGGTCTCACACGAAGAAGCAGCTTCGGCTGGAGTCGTCTCCAAGAGATGGCCGAAGGTTCCTTTTCATGGAGCTTCGGCGTTTTAAACCGACATAGAGATAGAATGACCTTTTTATTCATATAGGTCTGAGTCAATGTTGTAAGCATTTGTAAGGGGCATAATTGTAATTTGTCACAGGCTGCGACCTGTGCCTATAAATAGATGAACAGTACCTTTGTACTGTTCACGCGAACCTGTCATTTGCCTTCGCATCACACTTGTATTCCTGCCTTCCTCAGGACCGAAGGTACATTTGTCATTTATATTCGTTCGTATTAATAGAAATGGAAATGATTCTATGTTAACATTTGAATATCCATTTTATATCTCATGGTTTATATGAATGCTTCACCCTATGTTATTATGCTCACGAAGGTGCGTCCTTCGTAACCTTCGTCCGAAATTCCTTATGTCCCGAAGGGATATAATGAAGTGGAGGACGAAGGACCTTAATATTTAACATTTTCTGTGTTGCCTTGTTCTTAACTCTTAGCATTTGAGAACAAGCCCCCAACACTCTCCTTTGGCAAATAAAACATATGAGTGAAGATTATACCGGAGATGGAGAGTGATGCGGAGCGACGGCGAAGGATGAGTAGTGGAGTGGAGTGCAAGCCTTTGTCTTCGCCGAAGACTCCAATTCCCTTTCAATACACCTATGACTTGGTTTGAAATTCACTTGAAAACACATTAGTCATAGCATATATAAAAGAGACATGATCAAAGGTATACTTATGAGCTATGTGTGCAAATTAGCAAAAGAAATTCCTAGAATCAAGAATATTGAGCTCATGCTTAAGTTTGGTAAAAGTTTGTTCATCTAGTGGCTTGGTAAAGATATCGGCTAATTGATCTTTAGAGTTAATGTATGCAATCTCGATATCCCCCTTTTGTTGGTGATCCCTAAGAAAATGATACCGAATGGCTATGTGTTTAGTGCGGCTATGCTCAACGGGATTATCCGCCATGCGGATTGCACTCTCATTATCACATAGAAGAGGAGCTTTGGTTAATTTGTAACCATAGTCCCGCAGGGTTTGCCTCATCCAAAGCAATTGCGCGCAACAATGTCCTGCTGCAATGTACTCAGCTTCGGCGGTAGAAAGAGCGACCGAATTTTGCTTCTTTGAAGCCCAAGACACCAAGGATCTTCCCAAGAACTGGCAAGTCCCCGATGTGCTCTTCCTATTAATCTTACACCCCGCCCAATCGGCATCGGAATAACCAATCAAATCAAATGTGGATCCCCGAGGGTACCAAAGCCCAAACTTAGGAGTATAAGCCAAATATCTCAAGATTCGTTTTACGGCCGTAAGGTGAGATTCCTTAGGGTCGGCTTGGAATCTTGCACACATGCATACGGAAAGCATAATGTCCGGTAGAGATGCACATAAATAGAGTAATGAACCTATCATCGACCGGTATACCTTTTGATCGACGGATATACCTCCTGTGTCGAGGTCGAGATGCCCATTTGTTCCCATGGGTGTCTTGATGGGCTTGGCATCCTTCATTCCAAACTTGTTTAGAATGTCTTGAGTATACTTCGTTTGACAAATGAAGGTGCACTCTTGGAGTTGCTTTACTTGAAATCCCAAGAAATACTTTAACTCCCCCATCATAGACATCTCGAATTTTTGTGTCATGATCCTACTAAATTCTTCACATGTAGATTCGTTAGTAGACCCAAATATAATATCATCAACATAAATTTGGCATACAAACAAATCATTGTCAAGAGTTTTAGTAAATAAAGTAGGATTGGCCTTGCCGACTTTGAAGCCATTTGCAATAAGGAAATCTCTAAGGCATTCATACCATGCTCTTGGGGCTTGCTTGAGCCCATAAAGAGCCTTAGAGAGCCTATAGACATGGTTAGGGTACTCACTGTCTTCAAAGCCGGGAGGTTGCTCAACGTAGACCTCTTCCTTGATTGGTCCATTGAGGAAGGCACTCTTCACGTCCATTTGGTAAAGCTTGAAGCCATGGTAAGTAGCATAGGCTAATAATATACGAATTGATTCAAGCCTAGCTACGGGTGCATAGGTTTCACCAAAATACAAACCTTTGACTTAGGAGTATCCCTTGGCCACAAGTCGAGCTTTGTTCCTTGTCACTACACCATGCTCATCTTGCTTGTTGCGGAAGACCCACTTGGTTCCTACAACATTTTGGTTAGGACGTGGAACTAAATGCCATACCTCGTTCCTAGTGAAGTTGTTGAGCTCCTCTTGCATCGCCATCACCCAATCCGAATCTTGGAGTGCTTCCTCTACCCTGTGTGGTTTAATAGAGGAAACAAAAGAGTAATGCTCACAGAAATGTGCAACACGAGATCTAGTGGTTACCCCCTTATGAATGTCGCCGAGGATGGTGTCGACGGGGTGATCTTGTTGGATTGCTTGGTGGACTCTTGGGTGTGGCGGCCTTGGTTCTTCATCCTCCTTGTCTTGATCATTTGCGTCTCCCCCTTGATCATTGCCGTCATCTTGAGGTGGCTCATCATTTTGATTTTCTCCTTCATCAACTTGAGCCTCGTCCTCATTTTGAGTTGGTGGAGAAGCTTGCGTGGAGGAGGATGGTTGATCTTGTGCATTTGGAGGCTCTTTGGATTCCTTAGGACACATGTCCCCAATGGACATGTTCCTTAGCGCGATGCACGGAGCCTCTTCATTACCTATCTCATCAAGATCAACTTGCTCTACTTGAGAGCCGTTAGTCTCATCAAACACAACGTCACAAGAAACTTCAACTAGTCCTGAGGACTTGTTAAAGACTCTATATGCCCTTGTGTTTGAATCATATCCTAGTAAAAAGCCTTCTACAGTCTTAGGAGCAAATTTAGATTTTCTACCACTTTTAATAAGAATAAAGCATTTGCTACCAAAGACTCTAAAATATGAAATGTTGGGCTTTTTACTGGTTAGGAGTTCATAGGATGTCTTCTTGAGGATTCGGTGTAGATATAACCGGTTGATGGCGTAGCAGGCGGTGTTGACCGCTTCGGCCCAAAACCGATCCGGTGTCTTGTACTCATCAAGCATGGTCCTTGCCATGTCCAATAGAGTTCGATTCTTCCTCTCCACTACACCATTTTGTTGTGGCGTGTAGGGAGAAGAGAACTCATGCTTGATGCCCTCCTCCTCAAGGAAGCCTTCAATTTGTGAATTCTTGAACTCCGTCCTGTTGTCGCTTCGAATTTTCTTGATCCTTAGTCCGAACTCATTTTGAGCCCGTCTCAAGAATCCCTTTAAAGTCTCTTGGGTTTGTGATTTTTCCTGCAAAAAGAACACCCAAGTGAAGCGAGAATAGTCACCCACAATAACTAGACAGTACTTACTCCCGCCGATGCTTATGTAAGCAATCGGGCCGAATAGATCCATGTGTAGGAGCTCTAGTGGCCTGTCAGTCGTCATGATGTTCTTGTGTGGATAATGAACCCCAACTTGCTTCCCAGCTTGGCATGCGCTACAAATCCTGTCTTTCTCAAAATGAACATTTGTTAATCCTAAAATGTGCTCTCCCTTTAGAAGCTTATGAAGATTCTTCATCCCAACATGGGCTAGTCGGCGGTGCCAGAGCCAACCCATGTTAGTCTTAGCAATTAAGCAAGTGTCGAGTTCAGCTCTATCAAAATCTACCAAGTATAGCTGACCCTCTAACACTCCCTTAAAAGCTGTTGAATCATCACTTCTTCTAAAGACAGTGACACCTACATCAGTAAATAGACAGTTGTAGCCCATTTGACATAATTGCGAAACGGAAAGCAAATTGTAATCTAAAGAATCTACAAGAAAAACATTGGAAATGGAATGGTCAGGAGATATAGCTATTTTACCCAATCCTTTGACCAAACCTTGGTTTCCATCCCCGAATGTGATAGCTCGTTGGGGATCTTGATTTTTCTCGTAGGAGGAGAACATCTTCTTCTCCCCTGTCATGTGGTTTGTGCACCCGCTATCGATGATCCAACTTGAGCCCCCGGATGCATAAACCTACAAAACAAATTTAGTTCTTGACTTTAGGTACCCAAACGGTTTTGGGTCCTTTGGCATTAGACACAAGAACTTTGGGTACCCAAACACAAGTCTTTGACCCATTGTGTTTGCCCCCAACAAACTTGGCAACTACCTTGCCGGATTTGTTAGTCAAAACATAGGATGCATCAAAAGTTTTAAATGAAATATCATGATCATTTGATGCATTAGGAGTTTTCTTCTTAGGCAACTTAGCACGGGTTGGTTGCCTAGAGCTAGATGTCTCACCCTTATACATAAAAGCATGATTAGGGCCAGAGTGAGACATCCTAGAATGAATTCTCCTAATTTTGCTCTCGGGATAACCGGCAGGGTACAAAATGTAACCCTCGTTATCCTGAGGCATGGGAGCCTTGCCCTTAACAAAATTAGACAATCTTTTAGGAGGGGCATTAAGTTTGACATTGTCTCCCCTTTGGAAGCCAATGCCATCCTTGATGCCAGGGCGTCTCCCACTATAGAGCATACTTCTCGCAAATTTAAACTTTTCATTTTCTAAGTTATGCTCGGCAATTTTAGCATCTAGTTTAGCTATATGATCATTTTGTTGTTTAATTAAAGCCATATGATCATGAATAGCATTAACATCAATATCTCTACATCTAGTACAAATAGTAACATGCTCAACGATAGATGTAGAGGGTTTGCAAGATTTTAATTCTACAACCTTAGCATGCAATATATCATTCTCACTTCTAAGGTTAGAAATAGTAACATTGCAAATATCAAAATCTTTAGCCTTAGCAATTAATTTTTCATTTTCATTTCTAAGGCTAGCAAGAGTAACATTCAATTCTTCAATCTTAGCAAGTAAATCAACATTATCATCTCTAGGATTGCGAATTGAAACATTACAAACATGAGAATCAACCTTAGTAATTAATTTGGCATTTTCATTTCTAAGGTTGTCAATAGTCTCATGGCAGGTGCTTAGCTCACTAGACAGTTTTTCACATTTTTCTACTTCTAGAGCATAAGCATTTTTAACCTTAACATGCTTCTTATTTTCCTTGATTAGGAAGTCCTCTTGGGAGTCCAAGAGTTCATCCTTCTCATGGATGGCACTAATTAGTTTATTTAATTTTTCTTTTTGTTGCATGTTTAGGTTGGCAAAAAGGGTACGCAAATTATCCTCCTCGTCACTAGCATTATCATCACTAGAGGATTCATATTTAGTGGAGGATTTGGATTTAACCTTCTTCCTTTTGCCGTCCTTTGCCATGAGGCACTTGTGGCCGACGTTGGGGAAGAGAAGTCCCTTGGTGACGGCGATGTTGGCGGCGTTCTCGTCGGAGGAGGAATCGGTGGAGCTCTCGTCGGAGTCCCACTCGCGGCACACATGGGCATCGCCGCCCTTCCTCTTGTGATATCTCTTCTTCTCCTTTCTTCTCCCCTCCTTGTCGTTGTCCCTGTCACTATCACTTGATAATGGACATTTAGCAATAAAGTGACCGGGCTTACCACACTTGTAGCAAACCTTCTTGGAACGGGATTTGTAATCCTTCCCCTTCCGTTGCTTGAGGATTTGGCGAAAGCTTTTGATGATTAAAGTCGTCTCCTCATTGTCGAGCTTGGAGGCATCAATGGGTTGTCTACTTGATGTAGACTCCTCCTTCTTTTCCTCCATCGCCTTGAATGCCACCGGTTGTGCTTCGGGCGTGGAGGAGGTGCCTTGCTCGATGATTTTCTTTGAGCCCTTAATCATTAGCTCAAAGCTCACAAATTTTCCTATAACCTCCTCGGGAGACATTAGCTTATATCTAGGATCACCTCAAATTAATTGAACTTGCGTAGGGTTAAGAAATACGAGGGATCTAAGAATAACCTTGACCATCTCATGGTCATCCCATTTTTCGCTCCCGAGGTTGCGCACTTGATTCACCAAGGTCTTCAAGCGGTTGTACATGTCTTACGGATCTTCCCCTTGGTGAAGCATGAAGCGACCGAGCTCCCCCTCGATCGTCTCCCGCTTGGTGATCTTTGTCACCTCGTCTCCCTCATGCGCGGTCTTGAGTACGTCCCAAATTTCCTTCGCACTCTTTAGCCCTTGCACCTTATTATACTCCTCTCGACTTAGAGAGGCGAGGAGTATAGTGGTTGCTTGGGAGTTAAAGTGGTGGATTTGGGCCACCTCGTCTGAGTCGTAGTCTTCATCCCCTACGGATGGTACCTGTACACCAAACTCAACAACATTCCATATGCTTGTGTGGAGTGAGGTTAGATGATGCCTCATTTTGTCACTCCACATATTATAATCTTCACCGTCAAAAACCGGTGGTTTGCCCAATGGAACGGAGAGTAAAGGAGTACGCTTTGAAATGTGGGGGTAGCATAGGGGGATCTTACTATACTTCTTGCGCTCTTGGCGCTTAGAAGTTACGGACGGCGCATCGGAGTCGGAGGTCGATGGTGATGAAGAGTCGGTCTCGTAGTAGACCACTTTCCTCATCCTCTTGTGCTTGTCGCCTCTTCGATGCGACTTGTGGGAAGAGGATTTCTTCTCCTTCCCCTTCCCTTTGTTGGAGGAGTTTTTCTTCTCCTTCCTCTTGTTGCGGGACTCTTCCGATGAAGTCGACCCGTGGCTTGTAGTGGGCTTGTCGCCGGTCTCCATCTCCTTCTTGGCGTGATCTCCGGACATCACTTCGAGCGGTTAGGCTCTAATGAAGCACCGGGCTCCGATACCAATTGAAAGTCGCCTAGAGGGGGGTGAATAGGGCGAATCTAAAATTTAACAACTTAAACACAACTAGAAGCCGGGTTAGCGTTAGAAATAGAAATGAGTCCGAGAGAGAGGGCGTAAAACAAATCGCGGGCGAATAAAGAGTGAGACACGTGGATTTGTTTTACCGAGGTTCGGTTCTCGCAAACCTACTCCCCGTTGAGGAGGCCACAAAGGCCGGGTCTATCTCAACCCTTTCCCTCTCTCAAACGATCCCTCGGACCGAGTGAGCTTCTCTTCTCAAATCAACCGGGAACAAACCTTCCCCGCAAGGACCACCACACAATTGGTGTCTCTTGCCTCGGTTACAATTGAGTTTTGATCATAAGAACAAATGAGAAAGAAAGAAGCAATCCAAGCGCAAGAGCTCAAAAGAACACAACAAATATCTCTCTCTAATCACTAAGGCTTTGTGTGGAATTGTAGAGGATTTGATCACTTGGGTGTGTCTAGAATTGAATGCTAGAGCTCTTGTAAGGTGTAGAAGTGTGAAAACTTGGATGCCATTGAATGTGGGGTGGTTGGGGTATTTATAGCCCCAACCACCAAACTAGCCGTTGGGGTGGAGGCTGTCTGTCGCATGGTGCATCGGACAGTCCGGTGCACACCGGACATGTCCGGTGCACCAGCCACGTCACCCGACCGTTAGGGTTCTGACCGTTGGAGCTCTGACTGCTGGGCCTGCCTGGATGTCCGGTGGCGCACCGGACATGCACTGTAGAGTGTCTGATGCGCCAACTTGCGCGTGCCTGACTTTTGCGCGCTCTGGCACGCATTTAATGCGCCTGCAGGTGACCGTTGGCGCCGAAGTAGCCGTTGATCCGCTATCACACCGGACAGTCTGGTGTACACCGGACATGTCCGGTGAATTATAGCGGACTAGCCGTTGTGGATTCCCGAAGCTGGCGAGTTCAGAGTCGCGTCCCCTTGGAGCACCGGACACTGTCCGGTGTACACCGGACAGTCCGGTGAATTATAGCGTGGCTGCTCTGAGATTTCCCGAAGGTGCGAAGTTCAGCTTGGAGTCCCCTGGTGCACCGGACACAGTCCGGTGCGCCCGACCAGGGTGCCTTCGGTTGTCCCTTTGCTCCTTTGTTTGAACCCTTTCTCTTGATCTTTTTATTGGCTTATTGTGAACCTTTGGTACCTGTAGAACTTATAAACTTGGGCAAGCTAGTTAGTCCAATTATTTGTGTTGGGCAATTCAACCACCAAAATCAAATTAGGAATATAGGTGTAAGCCTAATTCCCTTTCAGTTAACACGCAGCAGTCCCCTACCTGGCGCACCAACTGTCGGCGTCTCGGACCCGGGGGGTCCCTTGGACCGACCAGTGAAATCGTTGCGTGCCCCTGCCCAGATGGGTTGGCGCGGGATGGAACACAAGAGGTGGGACAAGCCTTGTATTATCCTGCACCAGGGGTGCCGCTCGTAGTAGGGGTTACAAGCGCGTCACGTGAGAGAGGGAGAGACATAGAGTTCGTCCTCCGCTTCCCTCGCGCGAACCCCCCTCAGGGTGGCCCTGGACCTCCCTTTTATAGAGGCAAGGAGAGGATCCAGACGTACAACGGGAGGCGTAGCTATGCGCTAACGTGTCCGGCAGTGGAGTGCCTAAGCCCTGTGTACATGCCAACGTGGCCGTTAGGGGAGAGCTTGGGCCCTGTACATGTGATGGCGTGGCCGCCGGAGGAGCGCCTGAGTCTTGTAGGAGCACAGCTGGCAGCGCGGCGAGGATCCTGCTGACGTCTCCTTGCTGTCATAAGGGGCTGAGAGCCACTGGCGTCATGGTGCACGTGGGGCACCATCATTACCCGTCGCCGGGGTAAGCCAGATGGGACGCCGGTCTTGTTCCTTGTAGCCTGAGCAGGCTAAGAATAGGGAAATGATGCATCCCCTATTAGCGCGGTCAGTCCGAGCCCAGGGTCGGTCGAGGCGGAGACTTCTCTTGAGGCCGAGGCCGGGGTCGAGCGAGGACGCGATTCCTCCCGAGACCGGGGTCGAGGCTGAGTCCAGGGGTCGGGCGAGGCGGAGACCTCCTCCCGAGGCCGGAGCCTGAGGTCGGGCGAGGCAGAAACCTCCTCCCGAGGCTGGAGCATGAGGTCGGGTGAGGCGGAGCTTCCTGGTGCGCCCGAGGCTGAACTCGGTGGTTGATCGTGACTTGTTGTCAGTCGTTGCCAGGGTGGCTGACACGGCAATCGGAGCGGAGCGAGCGGCGCTGTTTTCCTGTCATGTCAGACTGTAAAAAAGAGGGGCAAAGTGACTGTGGTCACTTCGGCCTGCCTGACTGAGGCGCGTGTGTCAGGATACGGCGTCAGGCATCCCCTGCATTTAATGCGCCTGCGAAGCGGTCGGTTGGTGAGGCGGTCTGGCCAAGGTTGCTTCACAACGAAGCCTGCCCGAGCTAGGCCTCGGGAGAGTAGAGGGGGCGCCCACTGTCTGAGGAGGCCCTCGGGCAAGGCGTGAACTCGTCTAGGATTACGGTTCCAACCTGAGGCTGGGCTCGGGTGAGATCGCGTCCCTCGGGTAGACGAAGTCTTGGCTTGAACCGCACCCGTCAGTTGGTCTGAGGGTGTATACCAGCCATGATTAGGATCGTTGGGGGTACCCCTAATTATGGTACCCGACACTATCCATTTGTCCACCGCTTGCTCAACAGACTCATATAGTACAGTGTCATCAGAAAAGGCAAATTGCACAGATGGAACCTTATGTGTTCTTCTGGCAGACATTGTCTCTATTGATGGACATCTCTAGGTTAGCCTGAGGCAATACATGTTATGTCCACTAGTGAAATCACATTCTGAGACACTCGCCTTTGCTTGAAACTGTCTTTGTTATCGCTGATATGGACATGGGTTACATGCTTCTCTACCCTTAGAAGTCTTTCGCTCCGAATCTCGAGGCGAGATTATTTAAGGGGGGAGGGCTGTAACACCCCAGGTGTTTATATTCCGCTCGACAACGAGTATGGATTTAAGCACGTAATATCGGTGGGTAAACAGACGCTAAATTTTAATCATTTTCGTCTATTGCGATTTTAATATTGCATCTGTTTCGTCTGTCGCAAGTTCGACATCATTTTTATCTGTCTAGGCTCTTCCTAAATTTTCGTGCTGTTCGGAACATATTTGTTCTGAAAATCGGTACGCCGACGATTATCTTAAAATTCGTAGCTCGCGCGAGTACGAATTCGGAAGCCCGAACCACTTGGAGGATTTTTATTCTGAGCAAATTAAATTGAACTCAGCAACAAAAGTGTTAATACAAAATTAAATCGGACTACACCCGGAATCCAAGAAAAACCAGGCGTAGAATTATAAGCTGAGCCGTTTCCTAGTTGAATCCGATATCGTTTAGCTTGATCCGGTAACCTCAGGCTAAAATTCAAACCTGGGTAATTTAATCTAATTCTTACTAGATAAATTCTTTTGTCTGACTTCTACGTAAACCAAAGTTGACTGCAATATCGAAGTTAAAATCAGTTCGATTCGGGCTGTCGTTTCATGCCTAGATCCAAATCTTCAGATATAAATAATGGGTGAAAATTCATCTGACTTCGAAGTATTCATCAAAATAAATCATGTCCAAATATTGTTCTCGATCTTATTTTGTGCAACCTTTTTATACATCTTTTAGACCCTAATTTTATACCCCAAAATATTTACATTTCGCTTTTGTAAAAAAAGAAAATACGAAACATTCTCCTCTCTAATATCTCACCACCGCTCTCTTCTTCTGGTATGGATTTTTTTACGGAGATATTTCCCACCGCTCTCCTTTTGCTGATCTTATCCCAGCCATTATCCTCCCTTCTTATCTCTTTTGCCTCACGTGTCACATGTCCCAATTATTGGCCAGCGCCATCCCTCAAGAAGCATGACACTGGTGCCCCTCACCCCCACGTCTTCTTCTCTAGCCATGGTGAACGTGGCTTTCTGGTGCTCGCCGGTCTCCAGCTCGCCGGATTCCAGCGCCTGGATTTCTCTGCTCCCATGGCGCGCCCACTGCTTGCTCTATCCGCTCCATCTATCTCGCGTAGTTTGGTCTGCGCGCTTGCGCCCATGGCCGAGCCTGGTCGTGGTGGTGTCGTGGCTTGGCGACGTCGTGTGCATCGTGACAGCCGTCCTGACCGCAAAGCAGTTCACGCAATAAAGTTCGCCCGGCCGTGACCTCGCTTTGCTCTCCGCATCGCTGTTCGCCGGGTCAGGCCTCATGTTGTCGCGTCCAGTTTCCTGCTTGCCAGTGCGCCCTCTTGGCTCGCTCGGCTTTAATCCTCAATCGCGTCGTCGACCTCATCGTTTGCCGTCAAGCCTTACTGCCATTCCTACTGTGCCTTGCTTTCGATGTGTTCGATTAAATGTCAGGCCAAGAATCCAAGATGTCGCTCATCCTCGCTATGATATCCTCACGCTCACCATTCTCTATTCGATCTCGTCGTCAAGCTGAAGGCCGTCGTCGCTCAGGCAACTACCAAATCGAGTTGTGATGTGGTGAGCCGATTCGCTATTTTTACTCTCGATTTTATGATCGTAAAATAAGACTCTTTGTATACGTATACGATTAAGTTAGAAATACCAGTAATGCGAGGTGTGCGCTTGGTAATTATGGCTCGATCCGTTATTATGTCGTTAGGTTGTGTGATGTTATGGGGTCGATGATAGAAGTAGAATTCTAGCTGTTGGGCGATGACGGGAAGGACATTGTTCATCGCATGCTTAATGTTTGATGGATAGTCTGAACTGAAATCATCATTGTTCTCTTGAATTTTGTATCGACTAGTAATAGTACACTGGATTCGCTAGTTTTTATTATTAGTTCAAGGCTTAGATTAATTAGTTATATTAGTTGCGTCAATTCTCTGGACGGTAGTAACCGTGCGTTGTGGTTGTATTAATTGTTTATTAAAATGCTTCATCATATATAGTGTATTGGTTTATATATATATATATATATATATATATATATATATATAGATGAGCTGTGTAGGTGATGAGTAGGATAGGTTTAGTGTTCTAATTAATTAACTGATAAGTTGTGTTTAGGCTAATCAAATTAAATATGTATTGTTTGTGGTTTCGTGATGTTTACGTTAGGTTCGGTTAATCCAGAGAAGCGTAATTATTGCATTTAGTCGTATGTCGATAACTAATATTATCGTATAAAATTGTACAATGCCTCGCCACTAGATGTTTAATACGCTATCGTATAGCACTATTTAGATTTGTGCTATTCCTGTTTATATGCATTCATGTGCATCGTGCATCTCAATTAGGTACGATAATTGATCGCGTGATGCGGAAGACGAGCCAAGTCGACCTCAAGCGCGGGCTACTCTGCATGGTGATGCTGGTGGACGAACTTAGGATGGGCAGACCGAACAAGTATCGGAACAAGGGATGGTCGTCAAGTGGACGTCATCTAACAAACACTAACGTAGTGTTTATTCCAGGCAAGCCCCGGTGCATGCAACCCCTTCCTTGTGTTTTTAAATTATTTTTAGACACTTTAAGTCTAGTGAATATGCATTAGGTTTATAGGAGTTGCTTGGAAATCCTTTTGTGCATCCTTGATATCCATACCTTTATAGATACTTCTGATGAAGTATCAAATTATGATTTACAAAAATGCTTATCCCTGCTTAGATCTTGTGGATAGAGGTTGTCCTTTGCGTTAATGCCTAGCTAAGGGGTTATCCTGAGGAAGGATGGCTTCTGCTTGCAAGAATATTTTCATTGAGAGCAATGGTGGGATCTTACTGTAAAGTTCCCTATAATGCTCTTTTCATCCTAAGGAATACAAATAATCCTAAGGATGGAAGTACTTAAATCGGGACTTGGGCTAGGAACAGGTGATGTTCTACCCAGGTTGATTAAGGATTGGATGCGTATGTAGGCCTGCTGACCGAGGACCCTTTAACTGGTCACATGCCTCATCATGGGTAAGCTTTGCCTCGGGCAGACTAATACCAGAATAAGATAACACGCAATGGGAGTGGAGAGATGGCGAGAGTAGCGTGTACCCTCTGTGGCAAGAGGCTGGACGGTGGTGTATCTGTGCTCTCGGTTGGCGTGAACCTGATCTGGTCTTAAGAACCCCCGTGGCGAGTTGACATATGCAAGGTTAAGTGCTACATATGTCGTGTGATTGGAGATCCTCAGCTGAGTATAATCGATTCGGATCGCCATAACTTCGCGGACATGAAGACTTGGTCACTGACCTACAACCTAAGTCAGGATGTGAACCTCATGAATAAAAATGATGTTGTATTGATGAGATGGTGAAATTAGACCAGATGCAAACAGAGTCTATTAATATTTAATCTGGCGTTAAAATATTGAAAGTAAGGACTCACTTTAGTAAGCTATTTCTGCAAAAATAACTAAGTTGATTCTTGCTAAAACTTTTCCTTAATTCCTATTTAACCAGCATACCCTTGAGAGTCTTTTCTTTAGTCGGGTAAGTCTTGCTGAATAATTCCATACTCAGGGTTTTATTCCTTGTTGTTTTTCAGGTTATAGTTTTGTGATGCTGATGATGGTGTTAAGTGCCGGTGGGCTCGGCCTTCTTATAGGTTAAAGTAGCTCTCCTATACTTCTTATTGAGGATGGTCACTTGAGCTAGCATATATTTGAAAACTATAAATAATTTATAACAGTTCAAAGTTCCTTTGAATCACTTTTTGTAATCACTCCGATCATGTACATTATAAAACTTGATGTAACTTATAAAATTTGGTAATAAAATTTCCGCTGCAAAATTGTTGGTGTGTGATTTGTGTTTACTTAATCTCGCGGTTCTGGTTGTAAATGGTTGTCCTTGGGCAATCGGACGGATCCTGTTAAGTTATTTGGTGCACATGCATAGCCGTCTGAGGTCTTTGAGACAAGGACAGGTGCATGTGGGCCCAATAACTTGGGAGGTTCTGCCACACCTGCCCCAACTTTCACGACCTCACCGCCACGGAGAGGAGCAGCGCCGCCCGCAGCCGTTCAGCCCTCCCCGGTTTGATCTCCTCCGTCCGATCTTGATCGCACGACCCAGATCGTGGATACCGCTTCACGCACGCGTGCCTGCGCCCCTAGCCTGCCTGTCAGCGCCCGTGTCCCCTGGCGCTGGGCCCGCTCGGTCAGTGCGCTCTCCCCCTCGGTCACTGACGCCCCCTGGCCCACCTATCAGCGCTCGCCCGCCCACGCGCGCCCTCGGCCACAGATCTAATCTCGACAGTCGGTTTCTGATCTAAAGGTTGGAATCACCCGATACCCCTTCGCGCGGTAGTTTTATTAAAAAGACCCTCGGTTTGTTTAGAATCAACCCGCCATCCATGGTTTTCGCGCGCAGGCCCCTATAATCTTGCAGATTGAACCCTGGACTTTTAAATATTCAAAGAAGTAGACCTAATTTTATATTTTGAATTCCCAAACTTGTTTATTTTATATCTTTTGCATATGAACTCCAAATTTAGTGATTCAAATTGCAAAATGTTCAAAGGATTATTCTCTGTTCGAATAAAAAGTTTCATGTTCTGTGTGCACATCCTAATTTTTATGGTTAATTATGAACTAGTATATGTGTAGGTTTATTTATTTAATAAAATAAATAAAAGGAAAATCGTAGAGATTAAAGTGTATTTAATCTTGTGAAGATTAATATTGTGTATAACATGAATTTATCTCTGGTTTAACTTCTATGGTTCATTAAAAGGAATTAAACTAGATTATGTAATCATGGACAACCCTTAGAGAATAATCAATTCCTAAATGGAAATAGTGCATGTTATACTTTGATCTCATTCTTACTTCTTTAATATTGTGCCTTTTTGAGATGTATTCCAATGTTTGTATGTGTTTTGTGTGGTGTTCATTTGTACTTTCCAAATGTATTGAATGCATGCTCGCTTTATTTAGACAACGAGCAGACCGAGGTTCCCGAGTGTGTTGCTGGAGACCTCCCTAAGCAACAACCTAGTGAAGGCAAATGTCCTTTGACCTATTATGTCCTACGTACTTTATAATTCATTGTCCCGCATTACTTTATGAAACCTAAGGATTGACTAGTTTGTATTTACCTTATCCTTGTTTACCTTTTTGGGTTATCATAGTTAGCTTTATGCTATCACTTTAACTTAATTAATGAACATGATGTGACTATTTATGATACGATACTGTTATCCCAATGATGATATTGTGATACCTTAGGAGGCTCAGGCCTTTTTCCTGAGTACCTCTCCATAAGGACTTGTTCATGGAGTGACCACCCAGGATAACAGTACAACCTTGAGGGTGGAATGGGATGCCCTTAGCTGAATAATTAGATGAACCTGAGGTGTAGTTGGCTTTGCCTGAGGGCCGTCAATGGGGGCCGAGGCTTAGTGCTCGCTCTACCAAGGGAGGGTGCAAAGGTTCATTCGATTTGGTTTTGTTAGTCACCCACCTTGGGGAGGTGTACTGTGTTTGTACGACTGGCGAAACCTAACGAGCAGTTGTGCACCAAGGGAGTCTTTTTAAAGGCTACGTAGTGAAACCTTGCCAACTCACCTTGGTAGTGTTTGAGGGTTTGATCGACCCGAGGCAGAAAGGGATCACGACTTGTGGGTAAAGTGTACAACCTATGCAGAGTGTTAGAAACTGGTATATCAGCCGAGCTCACGGTTAAGAGTAGCCTTGGGATCCTCTTTGATTAGAAGAATTCTATTTACTTTTATGATGATGGTTAAGAATGATAATATAAATCTGATCTCTGGTATTTCCTCTTTGAGGGAGTACTTGTGGGTAAAAACTGGGTTTATTACTAAAACTTGGCTCTACTAATAATAATAAGTACTTGACCAACTAAAAGCAACTGCTTAACCTTAACCCCACATACAGCTAGTCCACTTTAGCTAAACGGGACATTTGCTGAGTACGTTGATGTGTACTCACCCTTGCTTTACACACCACCCCCACCCTAGGTTGATGTGTACTTAACCTTTACCAGTACGTTGAAAAGTATGTTGATGTGTACTTTAGCCAAACAATGGTTATGTATTAGACTCTGTGGATGTCTTAGACATCTTGATGTAACTAAAGTACCTTTCCGCTATTTATTTCGAGCATTGTGTGATGATGTCCAATTATGTAATCGTTGTGTACGTGAGTTTCTGATCCTGGCACGTACATGGTTCGCATTCGGTTTGCCTTCCAAAACTAGGTGTGACAAGAACAAGGCAACTCAATTGTTAAGACCTTCATCCTTCGAAGCATTATCTCCCCTTGGATATAATGATCTTCAGATGAAGGTCATGAAGGACATGCCTTCATCATTCATGAGAACAAGAATACATAGAGATAGTGAATGTAATCCATCGGCTCATGCACATATATATTTCATAAAGCACGCATGAACATCAACGGAATTTATATTACATTGATACCTTCGGCTTGGTCGAAGGTGTTAATGACAGGGCGATTACAATTTAGTGAGAATAGTACGGTGCTACTGTTCATCTATTTATAGGCACGGGACGCAACCCGAGTAAAAGTACATTTGTGTCCTCAACATTTATTCACAACTATAATATAAATCATTAGGGACTGGCTAGTCTTTTTCCTTTCGGGTCAGCATCATGTTTGGTTTTCATCATCATTTTAAGACGAAGTTGTTACTCCTCAACTATAGCTTCAGCATTTATTCTTATCATCTTCGAGCTATATCTTCGTCTTGTATATCTTTGCCATGGGAGAGAACTTCCATCCTGAAGCCGAAGCTCCCTGTAGTATTCCATGTGTAATACCAAATATTGGGAGGAATAGATTGTACAGGAATTGGGAAAATATAAAAGGTTTATTTGACTACTTGTGTTAATTTTCTCATTTTTGCATCAATTATATTAAATAAAGAAAATAGTGCATTATGTTAGAGTTTAATTGTTTATGCATTTAATAATAATAATAATATTAATAAGAATACATTAATAATGAGAAGGAGGTTTAACCTAATTTGAATTCTAGGATTTGAAAAAAATGAATTAGATAAGAAAAGAGGAGAAAAAGGAAAACCCTATATGCAATATGAAGAAAAATATATAAATAAATGTGCCTTTTCATATTGGTATCTTTGGTTTGAATATTTAATCTAAAGTACAAATTCACAACAAAGATTTGAATTCAAATTTGTGATTCAAAAATAAAAAGGGAAGAAAACAGAAAAGAAAAGAAAAAGAAAAGGAAAATCGGAAACGCTTCATGGGCCAGAACCTCCAAACTGGCCCAATTCTTGTCACACCCGGATTTAAAGGATAAAGCCAGGTGTGTCTCATATGTGTGCCAAGGAAGAACAACACATATAATAACAGAGTGCATAGAGATAAATGTCATAAATATCATAAATGTACTTATTACATAGAGGAAGTCTTACAAAATAAATGATAAATATAAAAACGAACTAATTATTATTTCCCTGGCGCCACAAAGCTGAATGGGAGACGCCACCTAGATCAAGTCGAACTCCTCGTTATGCGGCTCCTCTTCGACCACCTGTTCTTCTCCTGTGGGGGTGTGAAGCAGCAAGGGTGAGCTCACATATGTTCATCGCTCAACAAGTTGTGGGGAATAATGTGCATGAACTCACCAAAGGTGGGAGTTCATGTGGAGTGTAAGGCTGATCAATAAATAATGGTTATAGCTAAGCATTGCTTTTATAAGTTGGTCAAAATTTTATTAGCAGCTACTAACTGCAAGTAAGTACCAACCCATAGTAATAGTAAATAAATGTAATAATAAATAATCCCAATGCGATGCAAATGACAAATTGAATTTAATTCCATAAATTAATCATGTGAGTGTCCGAGCTGCTCATGACCATGAGCACGGCTAGTATACCAGTTTTACACTCTGCAGAGGTTGCACATCTTTACCCACAAGTCGTGTTATCCATTTGCCATGCGGTTGATCGGACACCATACACCTCTACCAAGGAAGTGAGGCAGGGTTCCACTATGAGGCCTTTACAAAGTTCCACTAGCTTCGAAAAACCCGCTACAGTTTATAGGAAGCTCCAATGCAGGGATCCCTCACCTGACCGCCATCGTAGCAAAATCAACCCAAGGACCTCCCCACACTGACCACTCCCCTACTGCCCTTGCCCCTATCGAGTAAGGTAGTCCTCCACTAGCTTTCCTAGTTAGTCAGACAAGGGCATTCCATACCACCCTTGTGGTAGCACGGTTTTCCTGGGTGGTTCTCGATGTTCCAATTAACTTAATGATCTTGTAATGAACAATAATAATAAACTGATAATAAAAGTGTAATCATGAATCATGTATATCTCCATACCCAAAACCACATAGAGCAATAGCTGGTACTACCCAAAAATTCAGTGGTAAAACAAGGTATAAAGATAACCAAACTAGGGTAACATATTGGGTCCTATCAAAATTAGCCTGTGCAGATCATTATGGTTAACAAGAACATGACTGGGTAAAATGAAGTGATCAAGGGCACAACTTGCCTTTAACGAGCTCCTGCTCAGTAGTCTCCACCTGCTAAACCCCTAGATCCTCTGTGGCTTGCTCGTCTACTCACATAAATACAAACATACATAGTATAACAAAAATTAACATCACACCAAACAATATAACAGAATGCATGATAATATTCTACACTGCGTAACGAGATCGTAGGGACAAGAATCACTAAATTTGGAGCTACGGTTATAAGTTATGAATTTCTAAAGTTATTAAGTACTTGGAATAGCATAACTCATGTGAATAATTTTAGTTCAAGTTTCATGGCCAAACAAAGTTACTAAGTGATAAACAATATTAAAACAAAATTAATGCTACTGGAATCGGTCAAATTGGAGTTAAAATGAATTTAATATGAATTATACAAGTTTCTGGAATTACTTTTGCATTAAAAATCAATTCCCATAATCAATTCTCTATTTTTACTATTCTCTGGACTGCACGCCAATTTCTGTAAAGTACAGGGGCCTCTGCGCAAGTATTCCCAAGACTCAAAACTACATTTGCATGGACGACAGGTTGATAACACAAAACCCCAGGGACTCTTACGAAAATCTGACAGGGCGAAAGGGTATCCATGGTGTGGCGGAACCACCCAAATTATTCCAGCTTAAGTGCCTGAGTCACGCCATGGAGGCAGCAACACACTTAAATCGGAATAACCCGTCAGGTCCTCGGATCTAGTCCGATAAAGCTACTTACCAAGGATCGAATACCACTAGCTCACTCGAAGGTGAGGCACACAGAAATACAATAAAGCATAATACCACAAATTTAAGAAGTATTAGTAGTGATTACATTATCGGAGTTTTAGAAATAGTAACCATAATTTTTAATGCAGTGGAAATAACTAATGGAGAAAACCGAGTAACATGGCGAAGCCTGGCCACGCTACTCCTCCTGGTCCTCTCCTGCGGAAGCAGTAACCCACTCGACCATCTATCCCGGTGCCAGGGATGAAGGCCAAGTCACACCATCAACCAAATCAAGGAGGTACCTGCAAAAATTATGCCACAAGCAAGGCTGAGTATACTAATACTCAGCTAGACTTACCCGGTGTGAGGAGTCTACTCCTCTACCTCTAGACCATGAAGCTGTTTGGATGATGGGTTTGGTTTGCCAAAACCACTAGCTGAGTCTAAAAACAGTTTTAGTTTTTCCAGTTCTAGCATATTTAATTAAGCTAGGTTTGCTCCTTTCTAAGCATACATGGTAACAATCATTTAGTGCAATCAACATCTTTTGCTAGTATCCTCATTTCCACTTATTACTCAATGTAGTACAATGGATCAAGCAGTCTCATTAGCTGCAAGAAGCATACGATTCGAATCGTGTTTTAACCTTGCAAGATAAACCTAAACACACGACATGTAGGGGCACTCCGTCCCCACACATATCAACTGTCCCCATCGATCCCCCGTTCGCGACCAGGGCTCACGCCTTGGCATACAATGCTCCATTGACCCCGACTGCCGCCGTGCAGTGACCGCACTTGTACCCACCATATCCGGAATGGGAGACCACATCTCAGGACGAGTGAGGAGGAAAGTCCGCGCCGGGCTTCACTCAGGTACTAGGCTTACCGGTTACCATATTTCCTGACATGTATTTAGTACGTTCAAACACTTAACACAAGTATCCGCACGTTAATCCTTATTCCAGTTTCATCTCGTAGACAGCGCATCCCCATGGATCCGTGTCCACAGACCATCATCATTCTGTTATAAAAATGGATACAACCAATTCCTGACCTCTCACAAGTGCTAGAAAAATCACTCGACTTCTACCGAGATCCTAATTTAGCATAGCAGCTACTCGACCTAGCATACTAGTATCCATCTCAAAAATGAATCCTGAGTTTATGCAACTAGAATTTCAGGCAACTCCTACACTTAAGTGCACATTACAAACCTACAAACATCAGGTGTAGTAAAATAGCATATATATATATAAACGGTTATGCATAAAACCGAGGATTGCATGGAATTCAACACTGGTAGTGTTTGCTAGATGACACTCGCTTGGCGAGCATCCACTGGTTAAGTCCATCCTTCTTTAGGTCATCCACCATCTGCATCTTGTGGTTGGCACCACATCACTTGCACGATCACCATCTCTCGGTACTAAATGAGATGCAGGATGCACATGTATGAATATGGTGAAATATATCACAAGACAATGCCAAAATAGACGGTAGCGAAATAAACACTAAATAGTGAGACATCAGGAACAATCACACACACTAGTTCTAGCTATCCATACGTCATCGAGCACAACAGGTCAACATTACTGGAAAGACGACGAACATTTCCTATATTTAACCAACACAACCACGACATCACGAGTACAAGCATTTACCATGTTCACTTTACTCGTTCATTGGCTACTTATTTTTAAACTACTTAAGTACACACATATTCTCTATAACTAATATGTTTAGACAGACTTAGATAGAAAGGGATAGTCATTCAATCGGGTTTTACAATTATTCACAATATTCTCATGCAAGCACACCCCAAGAAAACACACAGAAAGCGATGGCCTAATCATACTGCTTCTTATACTAGTCTAATGAGGTTGGTTATTTAGCAATATTAGATTTGCCACACAAGTATTAAAAATGGTAACATCTCATTTATTGTGTTTCTTATCCATATAACGACACTTGCTAAAATAACATTGATTGAAGCTGATTACTTCCTAGACTTCAACAATTTAATTTACTACTTAGAGAGACGTAGACTAGTTACTTACATATAACCTGTTGGGGGCCTTCATCCTCCGAAGGTCCTCAAAAACATGATTTGACAATGTTTTCCAAGTGGATTATGTGAGCAGGTATCTTCGGACTCAGAATTATGAACATGAAGTACGGTCAGAACGAAGCCTGAACCAGACGAAGGGGGATTAAAATGGAGGACGGGCTGATTACCAAGCTCCACGAAGGATGGTGCACAGCCGAAGCTGTGCGCAGGGAAGCTTCGTCGCGATAGCAGAGAGGGGAACCGACTTAAAGATGAAAAGACTACTTGGGCCTTGACAGATTTCCATAAGTCATTGGCAAATGTAATGGACATGAATGTAATTTTACGAGGGCTGCGTCCCGCGTCTATAAATAGATGAACAGTACTCCCGTACTGTTCACGCTGATCTGGCATTTACTTTTGCGTCATCCGTGTACTTTTGTCTTTCTGCAATCCGAAGGTACACTTGTAATTTGAAGTCATTTCTATTGATATACGATAATATAATAGAAATGACATGATAATAAAGTTTAAATGTTTATATTACTTTTAATGTTGCTCATGAGTCCTTCGTCACAACTTATCGCACTTACGAAGGTATATTATTTGTGACCTTCGTCCGGAGTACATTATATCCTGAAGGGAAATAATGTTTCGAGGGACGAAGGACCTCATCATTTAACACTTTTTATGTTGCCTTGTTCTTAATCCGAAGCATTTGAGAACAAGTCACCAACATTGGCGCCCACCTCCGGTGAACTCACTTCCATTTCGAGTTTTTCGAACACCTTCGGAAGCTATAGACCCTCGCTATGGTGCCGAAGAAAGCTTCAGCGACTGGGGCTGCAGCACTGCAACCGCTGGACCCCAACCAGGAGACCGTCTCTCTTCGGGAGGCCCGAAGCCAGAAGAGGAAGGCCGTCAGCCCGACGCTTCAGGAGGATGAACTAGACCAAGAGATCAGGGATATGGAGATGCTTCATCAATAGGTGCAGAGGAAAAAAGAAAAGATGGCCAGGTTAGCTGAGCTGCAAAGGCAGATAGACGAAGCTTCTGAAGAAGTCCGTCATCTTACCCACGATGAGCAGAACCGAAGGCCTCAACAAAAAGACCTTCGTCAGGAGGGCTTCTTCAACGAAGATGACTGGTATGACAATTTCCATCATGGAAATTTTGTTTTCGATGATGCCTCTCCTCTGTCCGCTGAGCTGCAGGCTACACCCTGGCCTCCGTCCTATAAGCCACCCCAGCTTCCCATGTTCGACGGCCACTCAGACCCGAAGCAGTTCTTGATGAGCTACGAAGCAACAGTGTCTTCGTATGGTGGCAATGCCGCAGTCATGGCAAAGTCTTTCGTTATGGCCGTTAGGAGTGTTGCTCAGACCTGGTATTCCTCCCTTCGACCAGGAACGATCACTTCATGGCAGAAGCTGAAGGATATGTTGTTAACCAGCTTTCAAGGATTTCAGACGAAGCCGGTCACTGCTCAAGCCTTGTTCCAGTGCACTCAGGATCATGAAGAATACCTTCAGGCGTATGTCAGAAGGTTCTTGCGTTTGAGGGCGCAGGCACCAACGGTGCCCAATGAAATTGTCATCGAAGCCATGATCAAGGGGCTTCATCCTGGACCTGCAGCTCAATACTTTGCTAGGAAGCCTCCTCAGACTCTGGAGAAGCTGCTCCAAAAGATGGACGAGTACATTCGTGCCGATAATGACTTTCGTCAAAGAAGGGAGGAGGCCTTCAGATTTTCTGAAATGACCAGGGGCTTCGGAGGAAGATTCTATCCGAGGCATGTCAGGTCCATCCACAACTCCACTCAAAATGATGATAAGGGGAGTCAGCAGAACAGACCGCAGAGCTCCTCACAGGCTTCGGGGCAACAGCAAACTTTCTTCCGGCCACCAGCTCCAAGAGGCAGAGGCGCCAGGGGCTTCGGCGGAAGATTTGGAGATCAACCAAGGAGGGTATTTTGCTTATTCTGTGGTGAAAACAAGGGCCATACCACCAGGATGTGCCATGTTACCATCCAGAAACAAAAGGAGCTAGCAGAAGCTGCAGCGCAACAGGGCCAGCCGAAGCAGGTCATGCATACTGCTTCGTACCATCAGCCTTACATCCCGGAATACGTGGGCAACCACCCTGCAGTTTCCGTAGCTTCGGCGAGTCAACCTCAAGCTTCATGGCAACAGCCCCCACCCCCACCTCCGCTGCAACAAGGCCAACAGCCAGAAGGGAGCCAATATGTTCCGCACCAAAGGGATCTCAGAGAGCAATCTGAAGCTCGCACAGTCAATAGTACTGTGCCAGAGTCGAAGCACATTTATTGACAAATATCCTACTTTGATATCAGTCTTTTCCGTTTAGTTCTATTTTCTGTGTAATAAAGAACATTTCAGTTTTCATGTAATAGTTTCGTGGTTGGTTATCAGGAAAACCTATCTTCTCCACAGGCTTAAGTTGCTGAAGCTTAAAAATTTGCGGTAACAAGGAGGACCTTCGAATTATTAAAAATCCTTCGAAGCAACAAAAAGTCTTTCTGAGGAACGCAGAGTAAGTTGCCGAAGTTACAAAAAGCCGTTCCAAAGGGAGCGCAGTGTAAGTTTTTTGCTCCAAAGACGTTCCTAAGGGAATGCAGAGCATACAGCGAAAAGTCAACGCTGATACCGCCTAAAGTAAAAGGCGAAGAAGCTCCAAAGACGTTCCTAAGGGAATGCAGAGCTTACAGCGAAAAGTCAACGCTGATACCGCCTAAGTAAAAGGCGAAGAAGCTCCAAAGACGTTCCTAAGGGAATGCAGAGCTTACAAATATATTTTGTGTGTATCTTCGGAACAAACGTCATTTGCATAACATAACATCATCACATCATTTTGCATAGCATAAGCATCATACATCATGTTGCATATGACAAAAGAAGGGGACACAGTATCAACCTTCGAAAGGACGCTTTGAGAAAGTGCAAATTGTGTAAAGTCACGAGGGAATACAATGATAATCTTCGGAATACAGCTTCGGAGAATGTTTTCACGAAGCATGGATGTGATTCATCAGAATAGTTTTAACGGAGAATGTCTTCTTCACGAAGCATGAAAAGAAGGGAAGGTGTTTTTTCGCCGAAGGCTCAAAAATGGTATGTATGTAGAATTTCATGCATCGTAAAGAATTGAATAATGAAAAGAGACTTGTATATTACATTCAAATGTACAAATTATTACATAGATCACACTTCAAATGTTTTTTCTAATAACACCTAGTCTTCTCTTAATACTACTTCGGCAGCCTCATTTAGAAGTTGTTCAACAACTTTATCCATGATAGCTTCGACCATTTCTTTGATTTCGTCATCCTCTTTTGTGTGAGGGTCAACAGACGATCCAGCAGGTTCTGAGGGAAGAGAATATTTTTGCATTACTATTACAAACCGCGAGCAAAGTTTGAAATAAAAATTACAACACAATAAGAGAGACTAATTAATACCTATTTGCCCTTCGGCAACTTCTGTCACTTTCCTAGCATCATGGATGCCTTTTTCACTCCTTTGAATAATTTCTTGCGCCATTTCTCGGCCGCCGTTGTCCCAGACATCAGTAAAGAATTTGCCACCAACCATGCTTGCTTCGGCCGAGGGGTCTTTGATGTCTTCGGAGGATAAGGTAGCTTCGGACTGAGCTAAAGATTTTACATGTTCACAACCTTTCTTCTCCAAGACAGTAGCAACTCCCCTAGCGCCCGAAAAAGCGCAGATGTCACCGCGGCTACTCAGGATTTCCTCGAAGGCCTCTGCTTCGTGACTGATCCATTCTATTGGACCTTCGGGATTGCCTCTTGAGAAATTCTCTTCACTGGAAAATGCGCCCACGCTGGCGAAGCTGGTTTTAATTTTCTTTACGCATTCCATGGATTTTTCGTAGCATTTTTTCTTAGAAGACCGAAGCTCTTCCACGGTTGCTTCCAAATGATCAGCCCATTAGTCGCTGCATTCCCGTCTTGTTTCTTCAAGTATGCGTTCTTCTTTCGCCCGGGCCAATTGCTTCTGAAGATCTTTAATTTCGCGTCTCTGAGCTTCGGCCTGAACCTTTGCAGCAGCTTCGTCCTTTTTTATTTTGTCTACTAATGTAAGCAGAATTTTATCTTTTTCTAGAGCTTCGTTTCTCAGTTTAATAACTTCTGAGCGTAAATTGTTGAACGCAATTTCATAGCTCTCATCTTCGGCACTCTTTTGTGCTCTTAATGCGTTGCTTAGGATTAAGCCCTATACGAAAAAGAATCCATATAAGAATAAAAGAATGAATTATGTATTAAAAATTTTTTCAAGCGTCTAATTCCCATACCTTTAGGCTATTGTACGCAAGACTGTCCGCGAGATCCTCCTTTGTCATAGCACATAATCCAGCTTCGAGCTTCGGGAACCCCATACTTCTAGCCATCTCTCGGCAGACAGATAGTTCTTTATTATCAGGAAGGCAGTACAGGAAGTCATCTTCATTTGTCCCATTAAACACTACTGCCCCCTTCGGATATTTTAGCTCTCTGGCATAGTAGTTGGCTTCGTAAGTCTCTTCTTCAGATAATTTCTTCCCCGAAGCATGTCGTACGATGTAATCGCATATGCTGGAAGGAGCTTCGGGGGCGGCAGTGTCAATTTCTTCAACCAAATTTGGTTCTGATATTTTTGTTTCCAAAGATTGTTCCTTGGTGGGCTCTGAAGGCCCAGCTTCAGCTTCAGGTTGTTGCTTCGAAGCTTCAGCAACTACAGCTTCGGTAGACACTTCAGCAACTTCAATAGTCTTCTTTGGAGTTGTGCTTGAAGACTTAATTGTCTCCAAAACATCCAGCACGTTCACCATTCTTTTTCTTTTCGGGGTCACCGACGGGCCCTTTTGATTTTTTATTGTTTCGACATTTGCTGAAGGACTTAAGATTTCCGATATTTTTGGCTCTTCAATCTTCGGTTTCTCTGCTTTTTCTGCTGAAGGCGCTTCAGTCTTTTCTTCCATCTTCGGCACTGGAGCTGGTTCTGTAGCTTCAGAGGCCAAAGAGACTTCACCAATAAATTCTGGCACTGTGGCCGGCTCAATAAAACGCGCTCGGTGGGTGAGCACCTTTATCTTTTTCCTTTGCGGCGCTGGCTCGCTAGTGGCACTTGTGGTTGCTTCTGTCGCAGGAGAAGTATTTTTTCTTTTGCGACCCAATACCGGATAGTGATAGTCAGGGTAGATAAACCCGACTGCGTCAAATACCCGGTTGAGCCTTTTCTTCTTTCGGCCTCCGAAGGCTGCTGATAACGCAGTGTTCTCGGCCTTCGAATATGCCCCAAGCAGTTCGTCACTTAATGTTTCAATGCTTTTCAACCAGTCGTCATCAGGTTCAACAAACTTATCCCCGTATTTGAATGTGTATTTCAGTCTGACTAGTCCGCCTTCGTCGGACTCTTTGATGGTCTCCTTCGGCATTTCCCACTTTCCTGCAAGTGGCCACACCCTGAAGGCAATATGCTCTTGGACCAAGTCCCTTGTCCCAATGAAAGAGCAGATTACGCCGAAGGCTCTTTGGCATTCCTCGGCTGCTTCATCCATTTCAACCTTCGGCCTTCGAAGTCCGAAGCGTTGCCAGATGGGGCGCATAATAATACTCTTAACATCTTCCTGCGCTGTTAAGTCATTCTTTACATAGAACCACTCTGTCATCCAGGCTCCGGGCCACCTCTTTCGAAAGGTTGGCACAGGGCGGCTTGACCCGGAGCGGGCACCGAAGCTGTAACACCCAAAGTTGTTGTGATATTGTTCTTTCCCCCAGGGCTTCGTCTCATATAACAACTCATGAATGTTGCAAAAGCTTTTAGCATCTGGTTCTAAACCTTGGCTTCTCGCAGCCCAGACAAACATCCCCATTCTTATGATAGCTTCGGGAGTAATTTGATGAAGGTAGACTTGAAATGTTTTCAGGACTTCAACAACAAAGTTGCTTAGGGGGAATCGAAGCCCAGCCTTGAGAAAGCTTCGGAAGATTACGACTTCATCTTCTTCGGGGGTGGGAGAAGTCTTTTCTCCAGCATCAGCCCTTACAATAGATATATCTCGAAAATACCGCCCCCTCATATTATCAATATGACTCTGCTTAATAGTGGTTTTCCCGAAAACCGTGTGACTTGGCCGCCATGGTTGATCTTCGGACTCTTCCCCACCACTTTCTACATCGTAAATGTCGCTGTCACCAGTATCTTCGGACAAACCTTCAAGAATCTCTTTGGTGATTTTCTCCGTATTGGTCTCCGCCATCGCTATAAGGAATCCCAAGTTCTTCTCTTCGTCGAGACTCAGCTTCATCTCAGCAGGGATCTTCTTACCTTCAGACATCTTCGGAAACGCTAAAAAACTGTTTTCAAGGTCGAAGCTTTAAAATCAAAAAGATCAGCAAATCTTAGTGCACAAGAGCTAAAAATTTAGTGGGCGGAAGCAGATGGCAAGTGTGCGTACCAAATAAGTTTGCGGTATGATCTTATTTATACCCCTAGGGCGTTGAAAAATGAAAGACCCCGCTTGTCAGTGAATGTTGCTATTCTAGCAAAGGGAAGGTGTTTTTTCGGACCTTCGGCTCAAGGCCTTCGTCCATATCGCAATCTGAATTTATCATTAACAAATTAATATTGCGAGGGGCTACTGTTGGGGGCCTTCGTCCTCCGAAGGTCCTCAAAAACATGATTTGACAATGTTTTCCAAGTGGATTATGTGAGCAGGTATCTTCGGACTCAGAATTATGAACATGAAGTACGGTCAGGACGAAGCCTGAACCAGACGAAGGGGGATTAAAATGGAGGACGGGCTGATTACCAAGCTCCACGAAGGATGGTGCACAGCCGAAGCTGTGCGCAGGGAAGCTTCGTCGCGATAGCAGAGAGGGGAACCGACTTAAAGATGAAAAGACTACTTGGGCCTTGACAGATTTCCATAAGTCATTGGCAAATGTAATGGACATGAATGTAATTTTACGAGGGTTGCGTCCCGCGTCTATAAATAGATGAACAGTACTCCCGTACTGTTCACGCTGATCTGGCATTTACTTTTGCGTCATCCGTGTACTTTTGTCTTTCTGCAATCCGAAGGTACACTTGTAATTTGAAGTCATTCCTATTGATATACGATAATATAATAGAAATGACATGATAATAAAGTTTAAATGTTTATATTACTTTTAATGTTGCTCATGAGTCCTTCGTCACAACTTATCGCACTTACGAAGGTATATTATTTGTGACCTTCGTCCGGAGTACATTATATCCTGAAGGGAAATAATGTTTCGAGGGACGAAGGACCTCATCATTTAACACTTTTTATGTTGCCTTGTTCTTAATCCGAAGCATTTGAGAACAAGTCACCAACATAACCCAATTATATTAATCACTATCATTGTTACTCATATTCACTTAAAACCAAAACAAGCAAGCAGTCACTCAAGACAAACACAATAGATTAGAGTAATTAATCACAATCAACCAGACTAAGACAGCAGCACAACATTTACTTGTTTCAGTCGTAACTCACAAGATATTCATCTAAAAATAGTGATCAAATTCTTTTTGGAAAGTCTAAGAAATTCTCTACAACTTTGGTATTGTCATCTCAAGGTGATTAGACACTTAACAAGGTTAAATAGTGATAAACGACAGCTCTGTTCAGATTTGGACAGATTCAGACTTGTGACTTCAAAAATTCATAACTAGAGATTCATGTATCCAAACAAAGTGATCCTAGACTTTCTGGAAAGATAATGAAATTATCTATAAATCATTTATGAACATCTCAGGTTGATTTAACATGTATCAAGTGTAAAAGACACTAGAAGGCTTTGCTGTCCAGAACTGGACAGATTCAGTCTTCCTACTTAAAACATCTATAACTTGAGCTTTATACCACCAAAAAGGATGCTCTAAGAATTTTTGGAAAGCTTAGTAAAACCACTACCTAACGTTTATAATTACCAAGAAGTGATTCTATGTTTAACTAAATCAAACAATATAGTTTTCGAAATCTGTTCTGACAGTGGACAGAATACAGCAATCATCTTATAAAATTTATAACTCTTTAACTATCAGGCCTATGGTTATGAAATTTTAACACAAGCAAGATAAGAAAAGCATCTACAACTTTCTTATAGTGGACAAGGACTGATTTTAATCTAAACATAAGCAAACAATGCGATTTCTGAAATCTGTATAGAAATTGGACAGATTCAGTTACTAAACTTGTGAAAAGCATAACTTCTAAACGATCGGACTTATGGCTGTCAAATTTTAACACATGTAAGGTAATAAAGTTATATACAACTTTTCTATATGGTTTTTTCTACAGAAAACATGATTTAGTTCATTAAACAAATAGCACGACGAAAACAGTGCGTGCAGCCCAAAACAACAATTAATAAATTTCAGCTCCTATTTACTTCAAGAATTGCCATGTTCTAGAGACTTGAATTATTCTAACACTTTACCATTTGTTAGAGTTAAAACTATCAAATAAGAACCAATGAGTAGACTTACTAATTTTAACCAAGTTATTTCGGGCGCTAGAATTATCATACACAATCAACAACGCGTCTACCACAATAATCGTACCCGGTACATATATGTTTATCGATACGCCCTTTATACACTAATTTACATTTTAACTTAGACATCACATGAACACTACTACTTTTCATCCACGACCATAACCAGCTCGCAACCACCATGCATTTACTTCCCAATTCGTGAACAGATACATGTTTATCATATGAACAGAGCATTTCAATAATTATCCTAAAACAAACTAACTTCATTACACAACTTGTATTACGATCATACTTGACCACCCGATGTGTCTACTCGAAATCGTGGGCACAACCGTACACTATATGCAAAGCGTAATTGTAACGAACACATAATGCGCATCGACTCGACTTATAAACATAGAGGAAGCGATGACTAATTTGGCATGTCACCACCTCTCTAATAAGCCAAGACAATTTCTACCTACAACGACCAAACATTCATGTCGAGCACACCTTATTTTACCCTGTCTCGCATACAACCATATTGTTGCGCGCACTCGAGACAATACCGTTTAACTTAACGCAATCACTACTACAACGCATTTCGGCACACACAATCATCCACCGATTCGCCCCTCGCATAAATTAGACAGAGATTTTTAATTCTTATCGCCACATCAGACAAGCACAACTCGACTACCCTCCAATTTTTCCTACGCAACCATGCCACCTTTTTCACATACATTCTTCTCTCATGAAAACTCTGATCTACACATTTTCATATCCACGCACATAATTACAAGCGCATCCTAGACATTGATCTCCTCCTTAAAATTAAATTGAGAGACATGCACACATACTTCAATATGGAATTTCGCAATCCAAACCTGAACTTACTTCTCACTTCGCCACTACACCACCTTTTAGTCACATGACCATCATGAGCATCCTTCACACGATTATACTACAGCAACCTAAACATCGTGTTACATAATACATACATCTTTCCTCGTCGCGAGTATAACCTTATTACGGCATATACCCGCACACCTCAATCAAATAATTTACGCAACCACTACTATAATACACCACGTCACACACACACATACGAGTCCCCAAATTACGCACGAGACATCAACCGCACAAGTGACTCCAAAAGGACCAAACATACTCCTCATTCGCATCGACTATCACAATCACCGATCACATGAATAAAACCCATACCCTTTTCACATAACATCTATCGATGTATTCCCCAAAACATGATCCGCATTTATTTATTTATTTATTTAAACTTAGTCTTCGCATCAAACAACGCATCGCATATAATCCTATCAAAATATAAAAACATCCAAGTTCTTTTCTACTTTATTTTCTTCTCTACACGCTTCCATTCATACAATTATATTTTTCCCACACATATTCACACATGCACATCATCGACCAAATAAGTAAATAAAACAAATCGCGAATCACTCAAGGCGAACAACCTGGCCGAAATTCGATTGGAGTTGTGCATGCATCCACGGTTTAGGTGCTTCACCGAATCATGCATCGAGTGAGGCGCAGTGGCAACATCTAGCTATGATTAACAACACCTAGTGGTTCAAACAATTTATCAAGCACGTGAGATCCAAAAACAGTGGGGTACTAGTGAGGGGCTCACCAAGGGTTTCAACAACAACGCACAGGCGCTGCGCAGATCGAGCAAAGAACACGATGCGGAGGGGATCCGGGGCTTGCTGCTGCGTGCAAGGTCTCGGCTCAGGGAGAAGCGCGGGTACAAGGCCGCCGTGGGGGTCGACGTTGTCCTAGTGCGTGACTGGGAACTTGACCAGCAGGAGGTCGCCGGATCTGGGCACCAAGGAGGAGCAGGGAAGGCGCCATTGGAGATGCAGCACCATGGACAAGGGAAGCTCAACTTGCTGCTAGAATAGAGAAAGGGGAGGGCGACGGAGTACCAACCAGGGATGGAACGACCAAGGAACCAGCAGGGAGAGGACGCTGGCTCGACGGTGCCGACCCCTGTGAGCTTCAAGCCAAAGCATCGCGGCCATGGGGAGGGAAGCGAGGAGCAGCTACTGTTGTGCTCGACATGAGAAGATGGGGAGGCAGCGATGGAGAGACTGGCAGCCACCATGGACAGGGCTTGAGGGAGGCACTAGGATGGGCAGCGAGAGGGAATCGGACTACTGGGGGTTCGCAGGGGCGCCATGGGAGGAGCTCGGAGCCGATGCCCTAACGGGCGTTGACAACCGTGAAGGCACGAGCAGGGGCGCGCACCGGCCATGGGGAGCTCCTGCTCAGCGCCAATGTGAAGGAGAGGCCAAGCTGGAGGGGAAGCTGCAGGGGAGGGGGTGGCGCCATGGGGAAGGCCCCTGCCTGGCAAGCGTGAGGGGCCTAGCGGCTAGGAAATGGTAGAGGAGGAGTCGCTAGTGGCTGTCACAGGGAAGAAGAAAACTCTATGGGAGAGACGGCTGGGAGAAAAAAAAAGAGTGGCGACTAGGGGTGAGAATGAAAAATGCTCCAAGTGCAAGAGAGGGGCACTTCTATTTATAGACATGTGCTAGGGTTAGGGTTTTAAATGGGCCAAACGGGCTGGACTGGACTTGGCCCAAAATCCTAAACCGGCTGCACTAATTATTTTCATTTTATTTTATGGTGTTCGAGTAAGCACGGATTATCAATAATTTCAACTGCTAATTATTTGAACACTAATTATTAGCCTCGTACGTAATTCGGTCTGATAACGTGCACGAACTGGATTATGAAATCGAGTGCGTTCTAAACGTGATGTTCTATTTTGGTTTTCGGAACAGAGTTCCAAAATAGGTAGCGATTAACTTGGCTCGGTTGTTTTTCTTTTGTCGGAGAAGGCGAATCGTGACATTTTAAAATCACTACCGATGTTGATTCTTTTGAATTTGAGTTGGACACAGAGATATTGAGCTGGAATTAATTAGAGGACGACATACTGAGTATTCCGTTTGAGAGTACAGATTTGGATTAAATTTTTGGACAGAGATCGGAGGTCGAGGAATCAGACTCGGACATAGATCGACTAGCAACTGTTGAGAGTTTGATTAAATGAGCTTTAGATGAGATTTATAAGTCCAGAATGATTTTCGAGTTTGCATTCATTCTGAGAAATAAAAGTTTTAACAGGCTCCAAATTTGGCCTTTCTCGAGATCGAAGAAATTCAAAAATTGGTGAAACCTTCATAAGTAACTTGATAAAAGGAGATAGATGTGATCGAGAAATAGAATTTTTTACCGAGCATCTGAGATTAGGATAAATCTCCCGACATAACACGAAATAGACACCTAGAGTGTCACAGCCTTCCCCCTTAAAAGAATCTCGTCCCGAGATTCGAATGAGGATCTTTAAGGGTAGAGAGGCATGTAACTCCCATGTTGAAGGTAGATATGATATTCATGAGATGGTATTTGGAAAGGACACAGAAGATAGATTATGACAGAACATCGTGGCATATTGAGACAAAATGCAACGATCACTTTGATAGAACGTTCACAAAAGATAACACATTGGAATAGTTTCATAATGGATCTTGACTATTAACCGCAATACCAGCACGTGCCGAGTAGCTCAACCATGTGTGCACCGATAGGAGGCTCTCCGTTTCATCATGGCACCATCAGTCGTTAGTCATAACACCATTACCAAACGTAACCAATAAGAAATCGACATAGCATAGATAGATGGAGCCTATGAGAATATGGCTCAGAAAATATGACTGAAGTTGAAGCAAGGACTGCTGGCAAAAGAGCATCACATGAGAATTTTCTTCAACTCAGAGAACTATTTTATGATCATCATAGAGATTATTAGGCCAGAGATTAGTATAAGACGGGATATGATGAGGAAGTAATCATGGGATCAAGATTGGCAAACTACTGAGACATGAGAGAACTAGAGACAACAGCAAAATCCATTGAACCGAATGGATACGCTGTTTAGAGATACAGTTGATAAAACAAGCTCATGATTCTCGGGGAAAAGAGTATGAGGATGATTAGAACGTGAGATTTAGGTAAATCAACATCTGATATTTGAGAACAGGTTATAGCAGATAACTAGATAACAGGGCAGAATCAATGAAGGACCCAGAGATTCGGATGATAAAGCCACAACATGATTCACAAAGGTAAAGATTTACTAGATCTAGGTGAAAAGAGAGGTCATCAACCTAGATGGCTTCTAGGTTGAGCAGAGGAGAATTTAATGAGGATTTTGGACAAGGTTTCCAAAAAGGATTTGAGGCTAGACATGGTCTGCATGAACAGACAATAAACCATTTTTTACATAAACAAGTGCACAAGGAAGCTTTAGGTTGAACTAGCGGTCCAGCTATGGGGTTCTATAAGCTATGCAGGTGTAAATTCAAGGGTAAAACACACAATGGTTAGAAAATACCAACTCAAGCATGAATTTTTTAAGAGGTTTCACTTGCTAAACTCAAGGTTGCTTGGAGGGGGGTCTTTCCATGAGCAGAACATACAACATTTTTTTTGCAAAAAGGGTTGGACAATTACAATACCACCTAGATAGCAAGACAAGTGAAACACATAACATGACCTAACAAGACTTAACAATCTGACACGAGGTAAGGCATTTCTTATAGTTCCTAACATAGCAGTGCATCACATTATTCACAAGTTCTTATTATTGGAATAAAGGTGAGAGAAGCATGTTGATGCACAAGAGACAATTATAATGCGACAATCATGATGCATGCTCATTCTAGACGTTTTCTCAGACCTAACTAATTTTTCGGGTGCTTCTACATCATCCTTATTAATAGTAGTAGTAGCCTTTATGGCCTAAATAAATAGCCATCTAGCTACCCATCTATCTCCTAAGGCTTCACATTCTAGGTTTAGCCTTATCGTCCTGACATCTATCCAAATTTAGTTTCTAAGCAAGTTTTACTTTAGAAAAAGGTTGGAAATCATGACTTATTGACTTCTCTGTAATGATATTCGCTCTGATACCAGCTGTCGCGAAACCACCCAAATTATTCTAGCTTAAGTGCCTGAGTCACGCCTTGGAGGTAGCAACACACTTAAATTGGAATAACCCGTCAGTCCCTCGGATCTAGTCCGATAAAGCCACTTACCAAGGATCGAATACCACTAGCTCACTCGAAGGTGAGGCATAGAGAAATACAATAAAGCATAATACCACAAATTTAAGAAGTATCAGTAGTGATTACATTATTGGAGTTTTAGAAATAGTAACCATAATTTTAAATGTAGCGGAAATAACTAACGGAGAAAACCGAGTAACATGGTGAAGCCTGGCCACGCTACTCCTCCTGGTCCTCTCCTGCGGAAGTAGTAACCCACTCGACCGTCTATCCCGGTGGCAGGGATGAAGGCCAAGTCACACCATCAACCAAATCAAGGAGGTACTTGCAAAAATTATGCCACAAGCAAGGCTAAGTATACTAATACTCATCTAGACTTACCTGGTGTGAGGAGTCTACTCCTCTACCTCTAGACCATGAAGTTGTTTGGCTGAGGGGTTTGGCTTGCCAAAAGCACTAGCTAAGTCTAAAAACAGTTTTAGCTTTTCCAGTTCTAGCATATTTAATTAAGCTAGGTTTGCTCCTTTCTAAGCATACATGGTAATAATCATTTAGTGCAATCAACATCCTTTGCCAGTATCCTCATTTCCACTTATTACTCAATGCAGTATAATGGATCAAGCAGTCTCATTAGCTACGAGAAGCAGATGATTCGAATCAAGTTTTAACCTTGAAAGGTAAACCTAAACACACGACATGTAGGGGCACTTCATCCCCACGCATATCAACCGTCCCCATCGATCCCACGTTCACGGCCAGGGCTCACCGCCTTGGCATACAATGCTCCACTGACCCCGGCTGCCGCCGTGCAGTGACCACACTTGTACCCACCATATCCGGAATGGGAGACCATGTCTCAGGATGAGTGAGGAGGAAAGTCCACGTCTGGCTTCACTCAGGTACTAGGCTTACATGTTACCATATTTCACGACATGTGTTTAGTACGTTCAAACGATTAACACAGGTATCCGCACGTTAATCCTTATTCCAATTTCATCTCGTAGACAGCGCATCCCCATGGATCTGTGTCCATTGACCACCATCATTCTGTTATAAAAAATGGATACAACCAATTCCTGACCTCGCGCGAGTGCTAGAAAAATCACTCGACTTCTACCGAGATCCTGATTTAGCATAGCAGCTACTCGACCTAGCATACTAATATCCATCTCAAAAAGGAATCCTGAGTTTATGCAACTAGGGTTTCAGGCAACTCCTACACTTAAGTGCACATTACAAACCTACAAACAATAAGTGTAGTAAAATAGCATATATAAACGGTTATGCATAAAACCGGGGCTTGCCTAGAATTCAACACTGGTAGTGTTTGCTAGATGACACTCGCTTGGCAAACATCCACTAGTTAAGTCCATCCTTCTTTGGGTCATCCACCATCTGCATCTTGTGGTTGGCACCACATCACTTGCACGATCATCATCTCTCGGTACTAAATGAGATGCAGGATGCACATGTATGAATATGGTGAAATATATCACAAGACAATGCCAAAATAGACGGTACCGAACTAAACACTAAATAGCGAGACATCGAGAACAATCACACACACTAGAGCTAGCTATCCATACGTCATTGGACACAACAAGTCAACATTACTGGAAAGACGACGAACATTTCCTATATTTAACCAACACAACCACGACATCACGAGTACAAGCATTTACCATGTTCACTTTACTCGTTCATTGGCTACTTATTATTAAACTACTTAAGTACACACATGTTCTCTATGACTTATATGTTTAGACAGACCTAGATAGAAAGGGATAGTCATTCAATCAGGGTTTTACAATTATTCACAATATTCTCATGCAAACACACCCCATGCAAACACATAGAAAGCGATGGCCTAATCATACTGCTTCTTATACTAGTCTAATGAGGTTTATTATTTAGCAATATTAGATTTGCCACGCAAGTATTACAAATGGTAACATCTCGTTTATTGTTTTTCTTATCCATATAACGACACTTGCTAAAATAACGTTGATTGAAGCTGATTACTTCCTAGACTTCAACAATTTAATTTACTACTTGGAGAGACATAGACTAGTTACTTACATATAACCCAATTATATTAGTCACTATAATTGTTACTCATATTCACTTAAAACCAAAACAAGCAAGCTGTCACTCAAGACAAACACAATAGGGTAGAGTAATTAATCACAATCAAAAACCGGTGCAGTGGTCAACAATACCTTTAGTTGCTCAAAGGCCTCGTTACACTTAGAGGAACAGTCAAACTTAGTATTTCTTCAATAACCCGATAATGGGTTTAACAATTTTGGAGAAATCCGGAATAAATTTGTAGTTATAACCAGCCAATCCAAGGAAACTTCAAACTTGATGCACTGTAATGGGTGATTTCCATTCCAGACTATCCTTGACTTCGCTAGGATCGACCGCAATCCCTTTGGCAGACAAAACATGTCCAAGAAATTGGATTTCCTCCAACCAGAATGCACATTTGCTAAATTTGGCATAAAGCTAATGTTCCCTTAAGCACGTTAACACAATCCGTAAGTGTCTTGCATGCTCCTCCTCATTCTTGGAATTGATCAGAATGTCGTCAATGAAGACCACCACAAACTTGTCTAATTCGGGCATGAACACCAAATTCATCAAGTATGTGAAGTGGGCTGGAGCATTTGTTAATCCAAAAGACATAACCAAATATTCAAATAACCCATACCGAGTGGTGAATGCAGTCTTGGGTATATCCTCATGTCGAATTCGAATATGATGATAGCCCGATCTGAGATCAATTTTAGAAAACACCCGGGCTCCAGTGAGTTGATCGAATAAAATATCGATTTGAGGGAGAGGATAATTGTTCTTAATAGTAACTTTATTGAGGGGTCTATAGTCCACGCACATTCGAAGAGTCTGATTCTTCTTCTTGACAAAAATTGCTGGACATCCCCACGGCGATGAACTTGGTCTAATGAACCCTTTGTCCAACAAGTCTTGTAATTGTGTCTTGAGTTCCGCCAGTTCATTTGATGGCATACGATATGACCTTCTGGAAATAGGAGTCGTACCGGGCTTCAATTCGATCACAAATTCCAAGTCCCTTTCCGGAGGTAACCCGAGCAAGTCTTCGGGAAATACATCCGGAAATTCACAAACCACCGGAATATCCTGGATTTCTTGTACTATGGCCTCAAAAACTTGTCCAGATGCTTTTACTGGGACAGCTACAGGGAGGGACAATTGGACTTATTCATGACCATAACTCAATTTAATGGTCCTTTGATCTGCATTGATGATGGCCTTATTCTGGGCTAACCAGTTCATGCCTAGAATTACATCTATATCTTGTCCTTTTATAACAATCATGTTTGTAGGGAACTCACATCCGGCCAAGGTTACGGGTACGTGGAAGACTACTTCCTTAGTAAATATTTGACCCCCAGGTGAGTAAATAATAAATCTCTCCCTTGATTCAATGCTATGTATGCAATGCTTCTCCACAAAAGTCTTGCTCATAAAGGTATGTGATGCACCCGAATCAAAAAGGATAACTGCTGGGTGATTGGCAACAAGAAACGTACCCATCATCACTGGTTCTCCTTCTGGTGTAGTCGCCACCTAGGTATAATAAACTCGTCCAGTTTTCGTCATATTTTTCCCACTGGAGGGTTGACCATGTTTCCCTTTCCTTGATTTGTGTTCCTAGAAATATGTTGAAAATTTGATTTGTTCTGCTTCGGATAGGGGCAGTCTTTGTTGAAATGACCAGACTCTCCATAATTAAAGCAGCCACTTGAGGAACTAGGAAGGGCAGGGAAACGAGCACCAGGGGCACTCGGCTGATTATTCTAGGTGGGACAGGAGTGGGACGGATGAACATGGGTTGTCTGAAGGGATATGTGGGTGGACGAGGAGAAGAACGATTTGGGTTCAAGGGACGGATTACCAACCTTGTCCACTTTTAAGAACCCTGAGATGGTCCTTCACCCGCATATCTTTTTGGCTTTCCTTGTCCTGAATTTTTGGCTTCAATAGCCAGTGTTGTGCTGACAACCCTGCTATACGTGAGATCCAGACACGTAGCCATTTTGCGCTGGAGTCTGTCATTCAACCCTCTCATGAAGCAATTTTTCTTTTCAGATCAGTGTCCACTTAGTCAATAGCATATTGGGAGAGGTGATTAAACTTGTTGAGGTATTGCATCACGGAATCTCCCCCTTCCTTCGGACGTATGAACTCCTCCAGCTTCATCTATAGCACCCCTTCCGGAACGTAATGTTCCCTAAATGCCTGTTTGAAATCTTCCCACGTGACCTGATGTCCTGCAGGCTGAATGGCTGAAAAATTTACCCACCAAATGCTGGCAGGGCCTCTCAATTGCTGGGCGGCAAATAATGCTTCTGCGTTTCCGTACATCAGATTAGCCCAAACTTTTGTTCCATAACCCGCACCCATTCATCCGCTCCCAGTTGTTCTTCTGCCTTAACAAAGAGCGGTGGACGGGTTTCAGAGAACTCTAAATAAGTGGTGTTTCGTGGTCCTTGAGGTTGACCTCTTCATCTGTGTTGCTGAAATTGATTTCCCGCCAATTCACGCAGGAAACACGTGTTGTCGGCGGTAGCGTTGTCTAAGGCAGCGATATCCTCAGCCAGTGTAGGAGGTACAGGTGGCGGGTTGGGAGTTTCCTCCCCGCCGTGGGAAGTTCCCGTCCCATCATGAGCACGAGTTCGTGATGGCATCTGAGGAAGAAAAATATCCTGAATTATTACATGCCAAACATACACCATCTTTATTACATTGTGCTGAACTATAATAATTATACATACTCAGTAGTACAACTCGACTTCCTTATTTATTTGCATAAGGACATTACTTAAACTAAACTACTCTAATTCTCTTCGTCCTTAGCCACTCCACTGTGCTCCTCGGGAGAACGTTCATCTGCAAGGTTCATGTAAGGAGGGGCTCCAAAAAGGTCCAACTCCCAATCAGGTCGTCCATTAGCTGTTCTAGATGGTCTGGCTCCCATTGCTGCAACTTCTGGTGGCACGTTCGGATTCAGTCGGTCGTACAACATGTGCACCTCTTCAAGCAGGGTGTTACAATACACTTGCAGATTTTCCAAGGATGAGCTTAGTTCCGCTACCTAGGCTAGAGCCTTGGCCTCACAATCCCTGGCGAAAGAGCGCAAATTTACGGCTCAGTCAATGGTCATGTCGCGTTCTGCAATTTCCAGCTGCAAGCATTGAACTTCCACTGACAGTTCAGCAATGCGGCGGCTATCTTGCGCATGCTCCCTACTCCTGTGGCGTAGCTCTGACATGAGTCGCGCCACCCTAGCCTCCAGATCTCCTATTGGGTCGTTGCTTCCACTGCTGCTCCCCTCATGTCTAGGAGCCAGCTGATGCCAGGGTACACCATGAGGTTCGGTTGCTATGCACTGGGTGGTCTTGGTTCGCGCCATATCTCCATAAGAGGGGAAATTTTATTTAGTGTAGTTTAAACATGATGCATGCATAACCTAATAATCATGGAATCAACTTTTCGTTGATCCCCTATTTCCTATGCATACTATTATTTAGCACTATGTTACCCGTCTTCAAAAGGTAAGTTACTACCAGAATGTGGTAAGATAAGAATGAAAGAATGTTTCAAGGTAAGTATTTAAAAATTCTTTTGAAGTACTACGTAATGTCCGAAGAGATGGGCTTCGCTCTGATACCAGCTGTCACAGAACCTCCCCAGGTATTAGGCCCACCTACAGATGTCCTTTTCCTAAGGACCTCAGACAATCATGCAGGTGCGCGCAATCACTCAGCAAGTTCGGTTACCTATACCTTCATCATACCACCCAATAGTGCTTCACCCATCACACAGACATTACACACATAATCGGAGAAAAAAATAAGCAAAAGGATTACAATAATATAATTTACATTCATACCAAATAGAGAGAGAGTGTTTATTACATAACGGGTGTTCGAGTGCAACACTTAATATTACATAACTGGGAGGCAAAACACCCTCCTGCCGACAAACTTAGTGATCTTCCTCCTGCTTTGGCACCACCTTAGACCAGAAACAGCAAAACTCGGCTATTTCATCACCTACAACAACATGGGTTCGAAAACCCTAAGTACGGAGTGTACTTTCGCAAGTCTTACCGGATAAAGGAAAAAGACTTCTCAAGGATATGCTGGCTTATGGGAATCAAGGTAAAGTTGATCAAGAATCAAATACTCTGTTTGCAGAAAAGCTTACTAATAGTGGATCCTTAAAAATCCATTTTTATAATCAGGTTAAGTAATTACCTACATCTAGAGTTCTTTCTATCCTAGATCAAACACTTGTCCTACACTAGCCGTCTTTTATCATCCCTTCAGTTCACTGGATTGCTATGTGTAGGGCAGTGATCAAGTCTTCATGTCCGAGAAGTAACGGCGATCTGAATCGATTAATACCCAACTAGGGATCTCCAACCACACGACATATGTAGCATTTAACCCTTGCATATGTCAACTCGCCACCGGGTTTCTCAAGACCAGAATAGGTTCACGCTAACCGAGAGCACAGATACACCATCGTCTAGCCTCTTGCCACGGAGGGTACACGCTACTCTCGCCATCTCTCCACTCCCATTGCGTGGTGGCCTTTCTAGTATTGGTCCGACCGAGGCAATGCTTACCCATGATGAGGCATGTGGCTAGTTAAAAGGTCCTCAATCATCAAGCCTGCATCGATTTGGTCCTTAATCGACTCAGACAGAGACACTACACCGAGACTTCCTTCTCATGCAAGTCACCCGTCCGGTCTCATCTTTATCATTTACAACCCAAAGTTTGGTACCTAACAAAGGTACATCTTTTCAGATGTTGAACCCATCATGGCCATGATGGATTCACCATCATAAGTCTTTTCTTTGTAAAATTCCCATCCCATATGAAGCATCACCTTTTGTTTAAAACAAAACATTTTGTTTTCTAGAGCAAAGCTAAGCATCATAAAACTTTAAGCAAATCAGGTAACAAGGAATGGTAATCAGTTCCAAGGAGAGGAATGCAGCAATTGTTTAGCACACAACTCCTTTTACCTAATGCATCATGTAAGGTGATAAAGATTTTAAAACAACAAGGAAAGGGATAATGCACCGGGGCTTGCCTTGTGTTGCAGGAAGTTCTAGGTCTGTTCAACAAATGTCAAAATAGAAGTTGTTCTCGACTGGAGGATTCTTAGCTTGGGGAACAACTTCTTCTTCAACTACAGCCTCTTCCTCGTTTTCTATACATAACAGTACATATACTTGAATGCTTATGTGATGCTATGTGTAACACCCCTGGTGTTACTGTTACTAAAACTTGAGCATAACATCATAAGCATGGGCATATCATGTGTTTGTCACACCTAGAGTGCATTCACTAGGCAAAAATTTCAAACAAGTTGTATTGATATGACATTTTGTGAATAAAACCCTAGAGTAGGGTACCTAACCCTAAACTGGACTTGAAAGAGAAAACAAGGCTTAAATAGGAGAAAACTTCAAAACTCAATTGAAATAACCATATAATGTCACCATGAATAGACATACATGGTATTCAAACCCTAGAATCCCCAAAAACCCTAAAAAGAACCCTGGAAAACCTTAGACTTAAACCCTAGGGGGGCTAAGTGCAAAATTAGTGCAATTTTGGACTAAAGTGCAAAAACCATGAAAATAGGGTATCTTAACTCATATGATTCACATGTGAGTGGATTTGCAACTTAAACCCTAAGTTTTGGGCCTATTTGCAAAAAAGTCCTATTTGAACTCTATTGGGATTAAGTCTGAAATTCAGAAAATTGGCTCAACTTTGAAGCTTTGTAACTTCCAAATTATGAGGAGTTTGCCCTAGGTCACCACATCAAGTTTGTAGAGCTACAAAGGGGGAACAATTTTGCTATAGAGATCAAGTCTTGGTACTATGGAAAGTTTTGAGAAAATTGGACTCCAAGTTGACCTGTTAGGCTGTCTTAAGTCTGAAATCAGACTGACAGTGGCCTAGAACTAGGTTTGTGAGCCATTTTGAGCTAGATCTGTTGCTCGATTGATGGTTGTTGCTATAGCAAAATTGAACATGGATTATAGAGCTATAACTTTGATGCAGATGAATTATGTGGATGTCACATAAAAATTGGAGAAAAGTTGCCTTGAATCTGCTCTATCAGACCGACTGAATGCACTTCGCGATGGTACAGTAGCCAAAAGATCCGCGGATTCAGTGAGCTGGCCGCCGGTGACCCCTTCGCTGGGATTAGTGCTGCTCGCCGTGATTCATGCGTACGGGCTATGGATTGAGTTCGCCGGCGAAAAGATCTCGTCGTGGATATGGTCGGGGTACTGTGGCCGGCCTGTCACCGTACCCACTTGCGCCGCGATGTGGCCGCACGACCGTCGCCGTGATGATCGTCGTTCATCGGTGTCCGCCATGCTACTAGCCATGCTACCATCCGGCTGTAGATCACTAAAGCTAGCCTCGTTGTCACCGGAGACTTAACGCAGTAAATGCCACGTTGAGTGGCCTTTGGTGACTCCTCTCGTTTCTTACCGATAGCCATCCGCCGCTCAAATTCGTCGTACTCACGGTCGATCTTTATAAATTGATGCCTCAGTGAGCTCCGTTAGATTATCCCCAAGCCAAAGCACTCACCCTCATCTCCAATCGTTCACCAGAGACTTTGAATTTCTCATTGCCCCCAATCTCTGTTTCCGCCACCGTAGAAGCACCTCGCCGTGGCTAGCCTGTTCCAGGTATGCTCATACCCCCTGCATCCTTGTTTTAGCTTCCTTAGGTTCCCTGGATACTCCCTGACCAGTCTAATTGAGCTAGGATCCCATAGATTGTCGGGAACGCGTTCTGTTGGCTGTTGTCCATACGGTCACCATGGTTAGGGCGTTTCAGTACGCCATTAGTGAAATTAGTTTAGGGGAAACTTCGGTTAAGGCTTGAATTAGGTGCCAGTCGATGGAGAGCGCCGGTCTTTGCGTGATCCGGCCAGTCTAGACTCGCCGGTGCTCAGGTCTCCGCCGTGCGACGTTGGGGACTTGGTGCTGTGAAGAATTAAAAGTTCAGGGGGGTTTCTGTAAGGTGTCAGTGACTCTAGAAACAGTGCTGCGAACCCGCCTTCAATTATTCATAATGTTCGGGACCTATTTGCAAAGTCTACGTGGGCGCGCGCGCGGTCACGCTTCTGCCTGTAGTGGGCTGATTTGGGCCGCTTTCAGTCCAATACTATTCATAGTTTTTCTTTTTCTTTTTCTGCCAGAGCTAAAGAAATTCTAGAAAATTGTAGAAAAATGATAAAAAAATACCAAACCAATTTTGCTGGGCTTCTAATTTCCTATAGAATTTAATAAAAATAGTTTCATGATTTTTAGTCTAAAAGGGAAATTATAGAGTATTTAAAACAACCTAAGACCATGCTTCTGGATTTTTAGAGAATAAATAATAAATCCAAAATTCACTAAATTTTTAGGGTAAACTTTAAATAATATTTAGAAGCCTTGGGTAGTGTTTGGTATAATTTGGACCATGTTTGATACTTAGAACCCAAAACCCTAGCCCCTGCCCTATGAACTTCACTATTGATTCCGGAAACCCTAAGTTCTCAGAGATCCGTGAAGGAAAGTTGTATTCAAGACCTTAGATAATAAACTTTTACTGTCTTTGCACTACATGAGCATTATTATTATACTTGGCTATATTTAGAAAACGAAGAGGAAGTAGGGGTTGAAGAGACCAGGACTTCATCACCACCACCACCTGAGGAACATCAGGCAGGCAACTGTTTCTATTTTGATATCTGTAGAAGAGAGCCTAATTCACCAATAACACAAGGCAAGCCCCGGTGCATTTGCCCCCTACTTGTTCCTTTTAAAAGTTATCTCACTTGCTTGATGCATTAGATAATAGGAGTTGTGTGTTAAACCAATTCCTGCATTTCCTTCCTTGGATTGGATTACTTCTCCTTAAATCCCTGTTTTACAAAAGGTTTTTCTTATGCTTAGCTTTGCTCTAGAAAAACAAAATGTTTTGTTTTCACAAAAAGATGATGCTGCAAAGTGGGAGGGATGTTTTCGAAAATAAACTTGATGGTGGATCCATCATGGCCATGATGGGTTCAACATCGGAAAAGATGTACCTCTACCAGGTACCAAACTTTGGGTTTGAAAAGATAAAGTGGAGACCGAGCCGGTGACTTGCACGAGAAGAGAGTCTCGGTGTAGTGTCTCCGTCTGAGTCGATTAAGGACCGTGCCGATGTAGGCTTGATGACCGAGGACCCTTTAACTGGTCACATGCCTCGTCATGGGTAAGCTTTCCCTCGGGCAGACTAATACCAGAATAAGATAACACGCAATGGGAGTGGAGAGATGGCGAGAGTAGCGTGTACCCTCCGTGGCAAGAGGCTGGACGGTGGTGTATCTGTACTCTCGGTTGGCGTGAACCTGATCTAGTCTTAAGAACCCCGATGGCGAGTTGACATATGCAAGGGTTAAGTGCTACATATGTCGTGTGATTGGAGATCCTCAGCTGAGTATAATCAATTCGGATCGCCGTAACTTCGCGGATATGAAGACTTGGTCACTGACCTATACATAGAAATCTAGTAAAGATGAAGGGTTGTTAAGAAATTGGCTAGTGCATGTCAAGTGATTGAACTAGGGTAGAAAGAACTCTAGTTGCAGGAAATTTTACTTAACTTGATAAATAAAACTGGATTTTTAAGGATCCACTTTTAGTAAGCATTTCTGCAAACAGAATCATTGATTATTGATAAGCCTTACCTTGACTCCCTTAAAGCCAGCATATCCTTGAGAGTCCTTTACTTTGTTAGATAAGTCTTGCGAAAGTACACTTCGTACTCAGGGCTTTGTCCCATGTTGTTTTAGGTGAAGAAGCGGCAAACTTTTGTTGCTTCTGTTCAAAGGTGGTACCCAAAGAAGAGCACTAAGACTAAAGCTGCGGGAGGAAAGGTCCTCCGTTAAAAACTTTTTACTACTTATTTGGGAGGGGTTTTTGCCTCCCATGTTTTGTAATAATAATACTCAGCACTCATATATTTTGTTCTGGTCTGTAACTATATGACTCTGTCTTACTTTCCAATAAAAGTAAGTTATTGTAACTACTTCCGCACTTTTGAATCTCCGATGTATCGTAATGTCTGCGTGATGGGTAAAACGCTCTTGGGAAAGGTAAAGAAAGTAGATATCGAACTTGTCAAGTCATTTAGGGGCACCTGCAGGGTTGTCTGAGGTCCGTTGGACAAGGACAACTGTAGGTGGGCCTAATGACTTGAGAGGTTTCGTCACACTATGAATATGCAGTTACAAAATAGAACCATACTAAGTTGTATCTTGAATACAACTTTCCTTCACGGTACACATTCGCCACTAGGGTTTCCTAAATTAGTATTTTATTAGTATTAGGCAATTAAACCCTAGGAGGTTAGTTCATTGGGTTTGGGGACCAAACAATGTCTAAATCATTTCAAACTTCACCCAAGGACTTTAATCATCAAACTAAGCTTACCCAAAAAGTTTTATTATTTTTGGAGCTACTAAATTAATTCTAAAATTCTAAAAGGCCAGGTTTAGGCATCTTTAAATGCTAAATAATTCCAGGTTTGGACTAAATGTGGCGGAACCGCCCAAATTATTCCAACTTAAGTGCCTAAGTCCCGCCTTAGAGGCTAGACCACACTTAAATAGGAATAACACGTCAGTCCCTCGGATCTAGTCCGACGAGGCCACTAACAGGATCAAGTACCACGTACTCACTCGATGGTGAGGCACAGAGCAAATACAATAAAGCATAAAACCATACATTGGGGAGTAATAAATTTATTACATCATCATCGGAGTTTTAGCAAAAGTAGTCATCATTGTTCGGAATGCAGCGGAATAAAACTAGCGATAAATAATAAGAGGGATGGGGAAGCCTGTCCCATCACTCCTCATGCTCCTCCTCTGCCGAGGCAGGGTCCCACTCGACTGTCCAACCCGGTGGCAAGGTGGACGGCCAAGTCACTCCAGCAACCATGTCCTCCAGAGAACCTATAAAATTATGCCACAAGCAAGGCTAAGTATACTAATACTCAGCTAGACTTACCTGGTGTGAGTCTACTCCTCTACCTCTAGACATGCATCTTTTTGGCTGAGGGGTTTGATTGCCAAAAGCACTAGCTAAGTTTATAAATCAAGTTTTAGCTTTGTCAAGTTTTAGTGTGACTCTCTTAAGACTAAATGTATACCTATCTAATCATACATGGTATCGAACATTTAGCAATCAACAACCTTTGCCAATTCATCACCTTTCCACTTGTTACTCAATGTAGCAGCATGGATCAAGCAGTCTCAGTAGCTGCGAGAAGCAGACGATTCGAATCGAGTTTTTATCCTTGCAAGGTAAACCTAAACACATGACGTGGTGAGGCACTCCGTCCCCACACACATCAACCGTCCCCATCGATTCCCTGGCAACAGATCAGGGCTCACCGCCTTGGCGTACAATGCCTCACTGACCCCGACTGCCGTCGTGCAGTGACCGCACTTGTACCCACCATAACCGGAATGGGAGACCATGTCTCAGGTCGCGTGAGGGGCAAAGTCTGCGGGCAGGCTCACTAAGGTACTAGGCTTACCGATTTACCATATTTCTCGGCATGTGCTTAGTACGTTCAAACGCTTGACACACGGTACCACACCTTAATCCTTATTCCAATTTCCGTCCCATTAGACAACGCATCCCCATGGATCGTTGTCCACAGACCATCATCATTCCGATATAAAAATGGATACAATCAATTCCTGACCTCGCGCGAGTGCTAGAAAAATCACTCGACTTCTACCGAGATCCCTAATTAGTAAAGCAGCTACTCGACCTAGCATACTAGTATTCATCTCAACAGGATTCCTGAGTACATGCAACTAGGGTTTCAATCAACTCCTACACTTAAGTGCACAATACAAGCCTACAAACAATAAGTGTAGTAAAATAGCATATAGAACAGGTTATGCATAAAACCGGGGTTGCCTTCCAAAGTTGGGGCAGGCAGATCCTCTAGGGCAGGTTCTGGTGCTGGATCCGGGGCTACCTCCTGAGCAACTCCTTGCTCCAGCACGAGGACGTACTCTCCGTCAGCGAGGTTGCAATCTATCGAATGCAAGGAATGAGAATATGTATGCCATGATTATGCAGGATTTAGTAATCATTATACTAAGGGAAGAAAAACTAAGTTAGTTAGTAACTTAGAGTTTTCTGGTTATACGGGGCTCTTAGTGGTTTATGCTTACCAATTTAGGTTTGGGTTTTGGTCTAGGGTTAAACACAGTGGATTGAAACTTGGATTTCCCTTAGATGTTTTAGTAGGCATTTTAAGGGGTTTTGCTGGTTGGGTTAGGGTAACATTAATCTCCACTATTAATTCCCCTTTTTCATCTTCTAATTGTGAATTCTAGTGTGGGTTTGAACTACAATAGTGATTTAATTTTTTTCCAAAAAGTCTGTAAAAATTACAGTGGGTTTCTATTTGTCACTGTAGTTTGTCCTATAAATTTGAGGTGGATACTAATTCAGATACTACTTGTGCAAAATTAACAAAGACAAGTTTTAAAAGGGCATTTTACACTATAGCTATGATTTAATTGAGGTTTCTATACCAAATTTTATTTTTGTCCAGATACATAGGTGATATTAGGCCTCTGTGTCAAAAATCACAGAAAAAGGCCTACTGGGTATTTAGTTGTGGATTTCTAAAGTTTTATGCCAAAAAGGTGCTTATAACTAACTTGTTATTTGAAAAATATCAAACAACAGATTCCATATTTTTCCTAGGTTCATAATAACAAAATATTAGTTATCCCAAGGTTTGGGGTGTTTTCTCCTCAGGGTTATTTTTCTAGGGTTTTTCTAAGGTTTCCTTGTTTTTCTAAATAAAAAGGTATCTCCTTTCTTTTGCACTGAACAAGGGTATAATAAATTTTTAAACTACCTTTATTATTTTCTCTAACTGAATAAGGGAGCTAATTTTTAAACTACCTTTATTATTTTCTCTAACTGAATAAAAAGGTATCTCCTTTCTTTTGCACTAAACAAGGGTATAAATAAAAAGGACTATACTGAATAAGGGAGCTAACAAAAATATGGGTGCTTCCTGGTTCTTATTTTAAACTACCTTTATTATTTTCTCTAACTTTAGGCTAAAAATGATTTAATTGGTAAACTCTACCTTAACTTGGTGTACAGAGGGGTTTATTATTTTTAAATAGGTTAGGAAGTGAGTAAGTACTTCTCTAAATTATCTTAATCCCAGTCTAATAGTGTAGCTATTTTTCCTTATTTCTTTTAGCTTTTGACCAGTTAATCATTTAAATCAAAACTTTAAAGTTTTCTGTAACACTTAGGGGTTTTATATTTTTCTAAGTAGTTTACATTGTTTAGGATCTGGCAAAATTGGTTTGACTTGATTTGGGTAAACCAAACTGAAGTTATGAATTTTTCAAGTTCTGTTTGGATTTAAAATCAGAATATTTAAAAGGTTTCCTGGAAACTACTTTGCATCAAAGACCTTGGGTTCTTACTAAACTAATTCCTTCAGTTATACCCTTGTGCCACTATTCCCATGAGTCACTGACAGCGCACAAAACCCCCTGCCCTTTTCTTCTTCTTCCCCGCGGTCCCTCCCCTTATGTAAACAGTAATCATGGAAAGTAAAAGGATGGCGCGGCTCACCGGCGGCGGGAGAGGTCCGGCGAGGGGCGGGGTTGGCTTCGGGAGGTTCTAGCGGTCACAGCGATGTACGGCTCGACGGTGGTGGTGGCCGAAATCGACCGGACCACATGCGCAGGCGGGGGAACTCGCCGGCGGTGAGTACTCCGGCCTAACCACGGTGATCTAGTTCAATTAAACGGCACGATGAGCTCCACGGGATGACGTAGAGGCTATGCGTGCAGGGAATCGGAAAATGGTGCAGAGACTTACCCGGTCTACGTTCACCGACGATCGGGTGAAGTCCGGCGACCGTGGACTGGCTTCTCCGGTGAGGCAAAGTCCGATTCCAAGCTTGGGGAGCTTCATCGAGGCATGCACTGTCTACTCCAAGGGTCGGGCGCGGCTGGGAGAGGCTCTGTTGGCCGGTCTACGGTGGCGGGGGTTCGAGTGGCCGCGGGCACGCCATGCGGGGGGCAAAGCCGGTGATCTGGTGCTCCGGTGAGGTCGAGCGTGCGCGGAGGGGTACGGTCGATGTCTCTGGGGGCTTTATAGGCGCGGGCATGGGCAGCGGCACCGGCTCGGCTTTGGGGCGATGCGGGGCACGCGGGGGCGCGCGTCGGGCGTGCTTTGGCGAGCTCATAGCGCGACGAACACGTGTGTGTTTGCTTCTGCCATGGTTCAACGGCCGATTGGAGCACTTTAGCTTGAAGATCTTGGCAAAACCACTGTATACGATCTCTTCCCTGCACCGTATCCTACCTTTTTGATGTGTGCCCCATGTCAAGATACGGTCGGGGTAGGGAGAGATAGGGGTGGGAAGTTGGCTATGTCAGAGCTGTCCAACCGGGGCAAAACTGGTGCCAAGTCATGTCAAACGACCTAGGGTTGGGTTCAAACTTTTCCAGGGTATTCTAGAGGTATTTTGGCGCCACTTTGTGAATTGGGTCAAATGGTTTTGAAGTTTGAATGAGGGTGAACATGTTTGATCTTTGAAAAAGGGTTGGTTTTAGACTTAGAAGAATTCTGATTTTTCTTTTGTGCTCAACCCTTTTGTGAGCCTTTTGGGGTTTTTCTGAAATCTTTTTGGGGTCACTTTCTTACTATTATTTGTAGGGTATCATGTGTACTACAACTTTTATAATTGGCCCTAGCCATGATCATGGGGTTTTCATAGCCTTTTGATCATACTTACTTCTAGTGCTCCACTTGCTCAAAGGGCTTTGGATTAGGGTTTGGGAAATTCTCCTCCTCATATGTGCATGACAAACCAAGGTATAACTTTTAAGATGGGTTACACTTATTTAGGATCTTGATTTCCATGTTTGAAGTTCTTCACTCAAGTTAAGTCACATGTGATGATGAGCTTTCCTTATGTAGTCCTTAGTGGAAATCCCAAGTAACACCTGGGGTGTTACAGCCCTCCCCCCTTAAAGGAATCTCGTCCCGAGATTTTAGGTAGAGTCCTTTTGGAGGGGTGCCATGAAGGTGCGCTGGCGGGTTGCTCCTTCCTTTGTCCAAATTTCTCTTGTTAACTGCTCTTCGAATGTCATCCTCTTTGCAACTTCAGAAGGAAGTCCTTCTCACGTTATTTTCCAAACTTATTATACCTTTAACAACTAAGCTTTTCTTATGTTTAGATTCAAAGGGCAGGTGGGGGTGGGGTTTTGGGTTACATACCGACTCCCTTGGGCAGAAAGTCGGGGAAGCGAGAGCGTAGAAAATCCTCAGTCTCCCATGTAGCTTCTTCTACTGAATGGTGACTCCACTAAACCTTATACATTCTAATCGACCTTGCCCGCGTTGATCTCTCCTTCTGATCCAATACCTTGATGGGGTGCTCTTGATAAGACAAGTCTGGTTCTATCTCAATTTCTGGTTCAGGTAGCACTTCCGTGGGTAAGCGGACACATTTCCGTAGCTGAGATATATGGAACACATCATGAACTGCTGACATGTGGGGTGGCAACTTCAATTGATATGCTATCGGTCCACAAATTTCCTTAATCTCATAGGGTCCAATGTAGCGAGGAGCTAACTTGCCCTTGATTCCAAATCTCTGGACATCTTTTGTGGGTGACACTTTAAGATAAACATGATCTCCCACTTCAAACTGCAAAGGCTTCCTTCTCTTGTCATGATAGCTCTTTTGCCTGGCCTGGGCAGCTTCTAGGTTTTTCTTAATAACCCTGACCTTTTCCTCTGCTTCAAGTACCAAGTTTGGTCCAAAAATTTCCCTTTCTCCTGCTTGAGACCAATTCAGCGGGGTCCTACACCTTCTCCCATATAAGGCTTCAAAAGGTGCCATCTTCAAACTGGACTGGTAGCTGTTATTATAAGAGAACTCTGCCAAGGAAAGACACTTGTCCCAATCCTTTCCATAGTGTAGCACACATGCCCTCAACATGTCTTCCAAAATATGATTTACCCTTTCTATCTGGCCATCTGTTTGAGGATGGTATGCTGAGCTTCTTATTACGTGGGTTCCAAGTGACTCCTGCAATTGCTCCCAAAATCGTGCCACAAATGGTGCTCCTCTGTCCGATACTATAGTCCTTGTAATTCCATGCAAGCGAACTATCTGGTCAATGTAAATTTCAGCATACTTTTTCGTCCTGTGGGTGGTGTGTACTGGCAAGAAATGAGCTGTCTTGGTCAATCTGTCCACAATGACCCAAATGGAATCATGGTGCCGGGAGGTATTGGGCAATCCTACAATAAAATCCATGCAAATGTCCTCCCATTTCCAAGATGGTATGGGAAGGGGTTGCAAAGGGCCTGCTACCTTCAAATGACTGGCCTTGATTCTTTAGCAGGTGTCGCATTCAGATATATACTTGGCAATTTCCCTCTTCATTCTGGTCCACCAGTACAAGGATTTAAGGTCATGGTACATCTTATTGCTGCCGGGGTGCATGGAGAATTTTGAAAGGTGAGCTTCATCCAATATCTTCTTTCTAAGCTCAGGGTCCTTGGGAACAACTAATCAGCCTCCAAACCATAGGATTCCCTTGCTGTCCTGACGGAAGCATTTGTATTTTTCTGCCTTTAGTTTGATCATTTCCTTAATGACTTGAACACCCTTGTCACCAATTTGTGCCATGACTATTTGCTCTTGTAAGGTGGGTTCCACTGAAATATAACTCAGAGCACCAGAGGAAACAACTTCCATTTTCAACTTGCACAACTCATCACATAGAGTGGTGATTCTAGCATCCATGTTCATACAATTACACTGGGCCTTCCTACTTAAAGCATCTGCCACAACATTGGACTTGCCAGGATGGTAATGCACCTCCAAATCATAGTCCTTGATTAGCTTTAACCATCTCCTCTGTCTCATATTAAGATTAGCCTGAGTGAAAATGTACTTGAGACTCTTATGATCAGTGTAAATGTTACAGTGAGCTCCCATCAAGTAATGTCTCCATATCTTGAGAGCATGAACCACAGCTGCTAACTCTAGATCATGTGTGGGGTAGTTCTGCTCATGGGGTCTGAGTGCTCGGGAGGCATAAGCAATGACTCGGTTGTCCTGCATTAAGACACATCCCAATCCCATACCGGAAGCATCGCAATAAACTTCAAAGGGCTTGGTATTGTCAGGTTGAGCTAGCACTGGTGCTATTGTCAAATGCTGCCTTAGTGTATGAGAAGCATCCTCACACTTCTGGCTCCAATCATACTTGACTCCCTTCTTCAACAGCTTAGTCATTGGCTTGGCAATTCTAGAGAAATCCGGAATAAATCGTTGATAATACCCAGCCAATCCCAGAAAACTCCGAATCTGTCTCACTGTGGTAGGAGGTTTCCAATCCATTACTTCTTGTACCTTCTCAGGATCAACTGATATCCCATCTTGAGAAATTGTGTGACCCAAAAATTTAATTTCCCTCAGCCAGAATTTACATTTGGACAATTTGGCATACAACTGATGGTCACACAGTCTCTAAAGTACAGTATGCAAATGTTTAGTGTGCTCGGCTTCATTCTTGGAATAGACCAGAATATCATCAATGAAAACCACCACAAATTTGTCCAGCTCTGGCATGAATACTGAGTTCATCAGGTACATGAAATAAGACAGGGCATTGGTTAGCCCAAAAGACATCACCAAAAACTCATAGAGCCCATATCTGGTGGAGAAAGCCATCTTCGGAATATCACTGGCACGGATCTTGATTTTATGGTAGCCCAAGCGAAGGTCTATCTTGGAGAACACTTTGGCTCCCACCAACTGATCAAACAAAACATCAATGCGGGGCAGTGGGAATTTGTTCTTGATGGTTACCGCATTGAGAGGGCGGTAATCAACACACATCCTCAAACTCTCATCCTTTTTCTTCACAAATAGGGCTGGACATCCCCAAGGTGAAGTACTTGGGCGAATGAACCCCTTGTCCAACAACTCTTGTAGTTGCTTTTTCAGTTCTGCCAATTCCGCTGGAGGCATCCTATAAGGTCTCTTGGATATAGGAGCAGTCCCAGGCTGCAATTCAATCGCGAACTCGATGTCTCTGTTAGGTGGCATCCCTGGCAATTCATCCAAAAAAACATCTGGGTAGTCACAGACTACGGAGATCTTCTCTACAGGTGACTCTATCATGGTGAAGGCACAGGAACGGGTACATCCCTGGTCGGGTAGGTACAAGGTGATCTCGCCATCCAGTGGGGAGTGGATTTCTATGGCTCTGGCTGCGACATCAATCACCGCGTGGTGTCGTGATAACCAATCAGTCCCCAGGATGATATCCACGCTATCCAATCCCATTATCAAGAGAGTAGTTTTAAATATGAAACTACCCAACTTTATGGGTACGTGTCTATTGATCTGATAGGTGGCAACCCTGCCTCCGGGTGTAGAAATTGTGATACCCCCATTGGTGTGGTGAAAAGGTAACTGACACTTAGCACTAAATTTGGTACTGATAAAACTGTGTGATGCACCAGAATCAAAAAAAATAATTGTGGGATAATTCAAAACTGAAAAGATACCAGTCAAGACGGGTGCTCCCTCTGAAATATCAGCCATGGTGGTGAAGTTCAGCCTACCCTGCCTCACTTGCATCTTCTGTCTCTTGCCTTGATTCTGGTTGGCATTCTGTCCCTGCCTCTGCTGATTTCTGGGGCAATTCTTGGCATAATGCCCAGTGTTACCACAAGTGAAACACTTGTTGTCATTGGCCTGGCGGTACTGATGCTGCTGTGGCTGATTGTTCCTCTAAACTGGAAACTGGTTGCAGTTGGGTGCCTGCTGCTGCTGTGGCCGGATCACCCAACGTCCTTGCTGCTGCTGAGGTCCTCTACTCTGAGTGTTAGATACGATCCTGAAGCGTTGTGGCTGAGCTAAAGGTCCTGCCACAGGGGTCTTCCTCTTCTTTTCTGCCTGACGAGCTGTGATACAGTCCTCCTGAGAAATGGCCATGTTGACTAACTCATTATAGCTGTTGGCCCTAACTGTGTTGAGATGGTCACGGAGCTTAGTGCTGAGCGCCCTCCTGAACCTGTCCCTCTTCTTCTCATCGGTGTCTGCATGATATCCGGCATACTGGCACAGGTCATTGAAGGCCTGAGCATACTGTAACACTGTCCGGTTTCCCTGAGTGAGTGTCAGAAACTCATTGAGCTTGCGGTCCATAATGCCTGCTGGTATATGGTGCCCCCTAAAAGCTGCCTTGAACTCTCTCCAATCCACTTCATGGTCAACTGGTTGCATAGCAAGGTAGTGGTCCCACCACGTCCGCGCGGGTCCGCGAAGCTGCTGGGTGGCGAACCTAACCTTAGTCACCTCTGAACAAACTCAATTGAGTAGTGGGAATTTGGATTCCACTACCCTAAGCCATACATCAGCATCAAGTGGATCATCTGCCCTGGTGAACAACGGTGGCTGAGTACTGAGGAACTCCTGATAAGTGGCTGTCGCGGGGTGACGCTGATGATCACCACCACCATAATGCTGAGGTGGTGGGTGTCGCTGAGCTAACTGCCGCAAGATCTCGTTCTGTTGAGCCATCAGCTCCTGCAGAGTAGGAGGCGGTGGCGGTGGTGGAGGAATGCGCTCGTTTTGTCCACGACGCGCTCTTCCTGCCATCTGAAAAATTATGCATATTCCCAACATTACATTTCCGAGGCCCAAAATTAAATCGTGGTGAAAGGGTCACAGGGATGAAACCAATATATGCTTGCATAATTATGAAAGATTCCACAGGGCATAAACTTTTCTTCTTAAATTAAAACTAGCACCATTCATCAACCACATTTCCAAAAGAGTTTGCCATGATTACATTAGTAACTCAAAAGACTCAACTCTACCTAGCCTAGTACCCCAAGGGTGCAAAAGCTAAGCTAGCTTCGAGGAGTTCTACCGTCATAGACTTCTAACTCTATCTCTGCGACCTAGTGAGCAAACGAGGCAACGCTCGACTCGGGAGAAGGTGGCCTCCCCGAGCCAGCAGTGTCCAAGCTGGAGGCAGGCTCCTCTCCTCCCTCGATATCGACATCCTCGTTGGCCTCCATGCCCTGGATCTCCTGGTGGTGCATGTCCAGATGCTGGTTAGCCTCCGCATGCTACTGCTGAGTGTTGATAAGCTGATCCTCGAGAACCTCGATGGTGTTCTCCCTGGTTCCCACTAGCTCCTCAAGCTCGTGGATCTCATCTGACAACTGCTCCACTTGTAGATCTTTTTCCACCATCTCAATGGATAGGTCAACCACAAGTTCCTCTCTGTTATCCAAAGTGATCTTGGTCGCCTCCAACAAAGCCATCAGATAGGACATTGCTTCTCCACGCATCACTTGCAGACGATACAGGGCATTCATGCATCGCACCGTCAAGTGAGCAGTCTGGCCTGGGTAGATAACCCAAATATCCTTGGCATGCTCCACTCGATCCTTCCACATTGGGTCATCCTCCTTTTCCGCAGGGAACAAACCAATGGGGTGAGTGGACAGCTCCAAGGGGTGGAACCCGCAGAAGGTAGTCAGTTCGTGGAGAGCAATCGCCTCGATGGTATCCTCAGCCCGATATCCAAAAGACTCAGATTCCAACGAACGCCACCTTGGCTGCAGGGGATGAGGCTCCAGGGTCATCCTCACCCTACAGCGGGGCACTCGGTGCTTGTCGAACAGCCGCACCGCGTACTGGGAAGGTGTCGTGTAACCAGCTCCCTGAAGTACCTCCCATAAAATACGGGGAAAGCCCTCTCGTGCTAGCCCGTCAGTGTGGGACTGTGCATTGCCTGTGGCGGAACCACCCGAATTATTCTAGCTTAAGTGCCTAAGTCACGCCTCAGGGGCCGCAACACACTTAAATCAGAATAACCCGTTAGTTCCTCAGATCTAGTCTGATAGAGCCACTTAACCAGGATCAAATTCCACAATCTCACTCGAAGGTGAGTCACAGAAGAAATACAATAAAACAGGAAACCTCAAATTAAGTACTGAATTATTACATAGATCGGAGTTTTTCAAGTAGCAAATAAGAGTTCACGAAATAAAATGCAGCGGATAATCGATGTCGTCGGTATCGAGGAAATGGGCAAGGCCTAGCCCACTACTCCTCATGCTCCTCTCATGCCGGAGCAACATCCCACTCGACCGTTAAACCCGGTGGCAGGGTGGTAGGCCAAGTCACACCGTTAACCATCTCCTGAATCGTACCTGCAAAAATTATGCCACAAGCAAGGCTGAGTATACTAATACTCAGCTAGACTTACCCGTTGTGAGGAATCTACTCCTCTACCTCTAGACTATGCAACTATTTGGCTGAGGGGTTTGGTTTGCCAAAAGCACTAGCTGTTTCTAAAATCCATTTTTAACTTCTCAAATTCTAGCATCATTACTTTAGCTATATTTGCTCCTTCTAAGCATACATGGTAACAAGCATTTAGTTCAATCAACAAATTGTCTCATGTAACCTCATTTCACTTTTTACTCGATGTAGTACAAGGGGTCAAGCAGTCTCATTAGCTGCGAGAAGCAGACGATTCGAATCGAGTTTTTATCCTTGCAAGGTAAACCTAAACACACGACATGTCAGGGCACTCTGTCCCCACACATGTCAACCGTCCCCATCGATTCTCGTTCGCGTCCAGGCCTCACCGCCTTGGCATACAATGCTCCACTGACCCCGGCTGCCGCCGTGCAGTGACCGCACTTGTACCCACCATAGCTAGCATGGGAGACCCAGTCTCAGGTCGCATGAGGGATAAAGTCTGCGCCCGGCTTCACTCAGGTACTAGGTTTATCGGTTACCATATTTCCCGACATGTGCTTAGTACGTTCAAAAGCTTGACTCTGGTATCCACACATTAATCCTTAATTCCTTTTTCCCGTCTCATGGACAAGGCATCCTCCTTGGATCCAAGTCCATAGACTAACATAGATCCCATTACCAAGATGAATACAATCAATTACTGACCTCGCGCGAGTGCTAGAAAAATCACTCGACTTCTACTGAGATCCTGATTAGCAAGCAGCTATTCGACCTAGCATATTAGTATTCATCTCAAAAAGGAATCCTAAGTTCATGCATCTAGAGGTTTCAAGCAACTCCTACACTTAAGTGCACATTACAAACCTACAAACATTAAGTGTAGTAGAATAGCATATATAAACAGTTATGCATAAAACCGGGGCTTGCCTTCAATAGCTGGGGCTGCGGGGAGATCCTCGATAGCAGCATCGGGAGCTTGCTCCTGGTCTTCCTCTTGGACAGATCCTTGCTCGGGGATGAGCATGTACTCTCCGTCAACTAGATTGCAATCTAATGAATGCAATGCGTAAGATATATGCAGGATATGATATGTGCATCAGTAATTTAAACTTTTGATGGTGTATGATCTACTTGAGTTAGATAGAACTAAATCTTGCTTATACGAGATTTTTGGTGGTATACTTGGTGAATTAAGTGGTAGGTTTATTCTTGGGGTTCCACTGAATTCTTTTTAAGGTCTTTAGTGAGAATTGCCAAGAACTCAAGTTGGACTTATTGGAGTTAGGTTTATTTCTCCTTTCTTTTTTTTTTATTCTCTTTAAGTTTTTGGAGTGGGTTTGAACTACAAGTCACCTTAATAAATTTCCACAAATTCTGCAAAAATTAGAGTGGCTTGCTACTGGTGTATAATTCACTGTCTCAAAATTTGGGGTTCAAAAAGTGAATATTTTTCTTTGGATAAAATTACCAAATTTTAGGGCAGAAGGGGTGATTTGAACTACAACTATCATTTAATAGTAGGTAATTCTTTAAGACTTATTTTTCCAGGCATTTAGAGGCTATAACATGACTTGGTACAAATTTCTAGCCATTAATACTTATTAGCCATTTTATTAGGATTTTCTAAAGTTTCTAGCCGAAGGGGTGCTTTCTACTACCACTATATATGAAAAATATCAAACGACAGATTTCTGATTTTTCCTAGCATCTTCTTTGCGCAAGAGCAATCATTCTGAAGTTTGGCATCTTTTTGCTTAAGGGAAGGGGTAGCGTGCATTATTTGGATTAAATGGCCTTTCTTACAAAATATTGACAATAAGTATTATTTTGCATCCTTCCAATGGGTTTGTATTTTTCTCTGGTGGCCTATCTCATTATTGGTCTAGCAAAATTTTATTTACCCATTATTGCATTATTGTGGGGTTCTCATAATTTAATTGAACTATGGCTCATTATCTTGTTTTATTTATTTACCCTACATAACATGATGGGCTGGGGTGTTTATTATTTTTGCAGTGGGGTTTTGGTGGTTACAAGTCCACTGGATTTTTATTATTAATTTTGGGTCTGGTTTTATAATTTTAATAATTGATTTTTAGTTAGAATAATGCTAAATAAAACATTTCTCTTTGAATCTGATCTAGACTAGAGGTTCCTTTAATTTTCCTAGGTTCTTTGTTACTTAAGCAAACTAGGAAAATTAATTTCTTCCATTGGTCATTAATTTCTAAGGCCTTTCTGATTTTCCTAAGGTTTGGGCAGAAATGGCTTTTAATGGATATTTACACTAAATTTTTCAATACTGGGTTCTCACTATTTTTAAACAGTGTTCACAAGGGGTTTGAACATCTACAAATTTTCTTAGGTTCAACACAGGAATATAACTAATTTTCCTTAATTAAACAAGGTTTGGTCAGTTTCTGTATTTAATTTTTAACTCCAAAAATTATAACAAAAAGCATAGGGTTCAGTATTTTTAGTTGATAATTCACAATATTTAGAATTTAGTAAAATTGGTTTGATAACTTTTGGTTAAGTATTCATCAAGTTATGAATTTTCTAAGTTCTCTGTTTATTAAAAAGATTAAACAGAAATGATTAAATGGAAAACTACTTTGCAACGGGGTCCCTGGCAGGTGTTTTAAGTTTTCCTTACAGACTAGTCCCTGGGCTACTATTCAATTGAGTCACTGACATCTCTGAAAACCCCCTGGATTCATCTTATCCTAACCCGAGGTCCTTCCCCCAAATTAAACAGTACCCGCGGCGGAAGAAAGGGCGGAGGGGCTTACCGGCGACGAGATTGCTCCGGTGAGGTGGCCGAGGGTGTAGGGGAGGTCCTAAGGGTCACGGCGATGTGCGGGTCGCCGTCGGGGATGGTCCGAGTCGGCCGGTCCGCGTGCGCAGGCGGGGGAGCTCGTCGGCGGCGAGGAGTCCAGCCTACCCAGGGCACAATTGACCGATCAAACGGGTCAGAGAGCTTCACCAGGGGTCAAGGAAGGTGTGTGCGCGAGGAATTGAAGAATGGCTCACCGGAGAGCTGGGTCCACGCGTGCAGGCGGGCGGCCGAATTCCGGTGAGGTCGATCTTCGCCCTCCGGTGAAGTTCTGCCAGGTCCGAGGGCTTGGAAAGCTTCACGGGCCAATGGCGAAGCTAACCGAAGCGCTGGCACGACTTGGGGGTGACTGGAGTGGGTTGGCCACGGTGGCCGAAGCTCTGGCGGCAATGGCGGGCGGAAAAGAGCTTGCCGGAGCTAAGGAGGGGCGTTGGGCCGGCGATGGTTTGCACGGGGTGAAGTGAGGCGTGCCTGGGAAGGCTTTATAGGCGCGGGCGAGCACGGCCGAGGGCGGGGCTCTGACAAGCGCTCGGGGTGTGCGCGGCGAACGCCAGTGCGCGCTCTGGCGCCTGGCACAGCGTCGAGCACGAGGCAGCGCAGAGAGAGGTCAAGTTCAAGCGCGAATTGGCTCCAAATCTTTGAGATTTTGGCCATAATCCCGTTGAGATATCTCTTCCTCTCAGGTCCCTTTGTCGTTTATTTGTGGAGGCTAGCAGGTTTGGTTGACTGGATTAGGAGATAGACAGGGAAGAAATCTGGTTTGTCTCACTGACTCACACAGGGAGAAGATCTCTAGTTTGACATGTCCGAGGCACGTGTCCCAATGCCATCTTCTGGCACAAGACAGAGAGGTTAGTTATGCACGTTTTTGTTAATGGGGCTATTAGGATTTGAGTTAGGGATCAAGGTGAACACGCTTGATCTTTGGCTCAAGGTCTGAAATTCAGAATTCTGAATTTCAGAATTCCCTAATGAACTCCCACTTGAGAGGCTTGTTTAGGGTTTTATTTAAATTGTTTTGGCCAAGCTTACATAATCTTTGTTGTTGCTTATTTAGTATACTTTAATGTTTATAATTGGCCCAAGTCATGATTTTATATTTTTCATACCCTTTTCCCCTTTCTCTTGAAATTTGTTTATAGGGTTCAATTAGGGTTTTTATTGGGGTTGCACATTTTTGCCTTTTTGAAAAACCCATTTGTTTTGAACATGATACTTTTAAGTATAGGCTTAGTGGGTCTTTTATTCTTAAGTGAATTTGATGTTCATGCTCAAATTGGTTCACATAAAATGATGGTTCTTGGGCTAGCATTTTTGAGAAAAACCCTAGGTGACACTGGGGTGTCACAGCCTTCCCCCCCTTAAAGGAATCTCGTCCCGAGATTCGGGTCAGAGTCCTCCCGGGGTGAAGCGAAGGGTGAGACTTATAGGAAGTGGATGCTCTTATTATTAGGGCAACTTGCTCTTTGAATGTCATTCTCTTTGCAACTTCAGAAGGAAGTCCTTTTTGAATCTTGTTTTATGGTTACTTCATTCTGATTAAGATCATATTTCTGAATTTTAGATTCGAAGGGCAGGAGGAGGGGTTGGGTGTGATTATGTACTAGATTCCTTAGGTAGGCAATCGGGGAAGTTGGATCTCAAGAATTCCTCGGTCTCCCAAGTAGCTTCTTCCTCTGAGTGATTACTCCACTGGACCTTGTACATTTTGATCGATTTAGCCCGAGTTGATCTTTCTTTGCAAAACAGAACCTTGGAAGGGTACTCTTGTTACGATAGATCTGGTTCTATCTCCAATTCTGGCTCTGCTATGATCTCGGTCGGCAATCGAACACACTTCTTCAACTGAGATACATGGAACACACTGTGAATAGCAGACATTTTTGAAGGTAACTTTAGCTTATATGCCACGGGTCCACAGGTTTCTATGATCTCATAAGGTCCAATGTAACGAGGGGCTAGCTTGCCTTTGATTCCAAACCTCTGCACTCCCTTGGTGGGTGATACCTTGAGATACAGAAATCTCCCACCTTGAATTGGAGAGGTTTCCTTCTTTTATCATGGTAACTCTTCTGCCTGGCCTGAGCAGCTTCTAGATTCTTCCTAATTAGTTTGACCTTCTTTTCGGCTTCAGTCACTAAGTCAGGTCCGAAAACTTTTCTCTCTCTAGGCTGAGACCAATTGAGTGGTGTCCTGCACCTTCTTCCATAGAGAGCTTCGAAGGGTGCCATCCTGAGGCTGGATTGATAACTGTTGTTATAAGCAAACTCTGCCAAAGAGAGGTGCTTATCCCAGTTCTTGCCACAACCGATTGCACAAGCTCTCAGCATATCTTCTAGAATTTGGTTTACCCTTTCCGTCTGACCATCAGTCTGTGGGTGGTAAGCTGAACTCCTGATTAGCTTGGTCCCCAAAGATTCCTGCAACTGTTCCCAAAATTTGGCAACAAATTGGGCTCCTTGGTCAGAAACAATGGTCCGAGGTAATCCGTGCAAACACATGATCCGGTCAATGTACAACTCTACATGCTTTTGAGCCTTATCAGTGGTGTGCACAGGGAGAAAATGTGCCACTTTCGTTAGTCGGTCCACAATAACCCAAATCGAATCATGATGACGAGAGGTGTTGGGCAGACCCACGATGAAATCCATGCTGATGTCGTCCCATTTCCACGAAGGTATAGATAGGGGTTGCAAAGCTCTAGCTGATTTCAAGTGGCTTGCCTTTATCCTCTGACAGGTGTCACATTCCGATACATACTGGGCTATCTCCCTCTTCTTTCTGGTCCACCAATACAAAGGCTTCAGATCATGGTACATTTTGGTGCTTCCCGGAAGCATAGAGAATTTGGAGAGATGAGCCTCGTCCAAAATTTTCTTCTTGAGGTCCTTGTTTTAGGAATCACCAATCTGCCTTTGAACCATAATACACCCTTTTCATCTTGGCGGAAACATTTATACTTCTCAACCTTCTGATGGAGATTCTCCTTGATAATCTGCACTCCCTTGTCATTGAGCTAGGCCATGATGATCTGATCTTGCAAGGCTGGCTCAACATAAATGTGAGACAGAGCACCAGAAGGAATCACTTCAATTTGCATCTTGCTCAACTCATCACACAAGGTGTTAATGCGAGAATCCATCAGAATACAATTGCACTGCAACTTCCGACTCAAGGCATCTGCTACCACATTGGCTTTCCCTGGGTGATAATGTACCTCCAGGTCATAATCCTTGATCAGCTCCAGCCATCTTCTCTGCCTCATGTTGAGATCAGCCTGAGTAAAGATGTACTTAAGGCTCTTATGATCAGTGAAGATGTTGCAGTGGGTTCCCATTAAGTAGTGCCTCCACATTTTAAATGCATGAACCACTGCTGCCAACTCGAGGTCATGAGTGGGGTAATTTTGCTCATGAGGCCTGAGTGCTCTTGAGGCGTAAGCAATGACTCGGTTGTCTTGCATTAAGACACAACCTAGTCCAGTGCTAGAGGCATCACAATACACATCAAAAGGCTTGCTGTTGTCGGGTTGCGCCAACACTGGTGCTGTGGTCAGATGCTTCCTTAATGCATGGAAGGCATCTTTGCACTTCTGACTCCAAACAAACTTGGATTCTTTCTTCAGCAGCTCAGTTATAGGCTTCGCAATTCGAGAGAAATCCAGAATAAATCTTCGGTAATAACCAGCCAATCCCAGAAAACTCCGAATCTGACGGACAGTCGTTGGTGGCTTCCAGTTCATCACCTCTTGCACCTTATCAGGATCAACAGCTATTCCAGCCTGAGAGATAGTGTGACCCAAGAATTTGATTTCCTTTAGCCAAAATCACACTTGGACAACTTTGCATAAAGGTGGTGCTCTCGCAGATGTTGAAGCACTACATGCAAATGCCCGACATGTTCTTCTTCGTTCTTAGAGTACACCAAGATATCATCGATGAACACCACTACGAACTTGTCCAATTCAGGCATGAAAACAGAATTCATCAGATACATGAAATATGCTGGTGCATTAGTCAGCCCGAAAGACATCACCAAGAATTCATATAGCCCATATCTGGTTGAGAATGCCGTCTTCGGAATATCGCTTGCTTGTATCTTCATCTGATGGTAGCCGGAGCGAAGGTCTATTTTGGAAAAACACCTTGGCCTCGACCAACTGGTCAAAAAGAACATCAATACGAGGCAAAGGATACTTGTTATTGATAGTTACCGCATTAAGAGGGCGGTAATCTATACACAGCCTCAAGCTTTCATCCTTCTTCTTCACAAATAGTGCTGGACATCCCCAAGGCGAAGTACTTGGGTGAATAAATCCCTTATCCACAACTCCTGCAATTGCTTCTTCAATTCTGCCAACTCAGCGGGTGGCATTCGGTAAGGCCTCTTAGAAATTGGTGTCGTTCCCGGTTGCAACTCGATGGTAAATTCAATATCCCGGTCGGGTGGCATTCCTGGCAATTCATCAGGAAAGACATCTACATACTCACAGACCACTGGGATCTTCTTTAGAGGTAACTCCGTCATAGAGAAAGCACATGACTGAGTAGAACCCTAACTGGGCAGAATTAAGGTGAAGTTCCCACAGAACGGAGAATTGATTTCCACGGCATGGCTGGCTACATCAAGCACAACTTGGTGCAGGGTCATCCAATTAGCTCCCAGAATAATGTCCACATTTTCCAACCCCAAAACAAGAAGGGTGGTTTTGATAATGTGGCTTCCCAGTTGAATAGGCACACTTTGGTTTAATTGATTAGTTGAAATTTTACCCCCAGGTGTGACTATCATAAATGACCCTTTTGAGTGAGAGAATGGTAGTTCACATTTAGCACTGAACTTCTGGCTAATGAAACTATGAGATGCACCAGAATCAAATAGAATTAAAGCAGGTTGATTATAAACTGAAAAGATACCGGTCATGATGGGAGCTCCCTCAGGTACTTCCTCCAGGGTAGTGAAGTTGAGCTTCCCTTGCTTAACCTGTACCTTCTGCTTTCTTCCCTTGTCTTGATTTGGTGCTGGCACCTGCCTTTGCTGGTTCCTAGGACAATTCTTGGCATAGTGGCCCACATTGCCACAAGTGAAACATTTGTTCCCATTACCCTGGCGGAACTGCTGCTGCTGCGGAGGCTGATTGTTTCTTGGAGCGGGAGCTGGAAAGCGGTTGGGTGCCGGCTGCTGCTGCTGAGGTGGCCTGATCACCCATCTGCCTGCCTGTTGCTGAAAACCCCTGCTCTGATTGTGAGAAACAATCCTGAACCTCTGGGCCTGGGTGGATGGTGCTGCCATTGGTGCCTTTCTCTTCTTCTCTGCCCGGTGAGCTACAATGCAATCCTCCTGGGAGATGGCCAGGTTGACCAACTCATTGAAGCTATCAGCCCGGACAGTGTTGAGTCGTTCCCGCAACTTGGTGTTAAGACCCCTACGGAAGCGGTCTCTCTTCTTCTCATCAGTATCAGCATGGTAACCTACATACTGACATAGGTCGTTGAAGGCCTGCGCATACAACAGTACCGTGCGGGTTCCTTGATTAAGTGCCAGAAACTCATTTAGCTTGCGATCAAGAATGCCAGCTGGGATGTGGTGCCCTCTGAAAGCAGTCTTGAATTCCTCCCAAGACACTTCATGATCAGCGGGAAGCATAGCACGGAAGTGGTCCCACCAAGTCCGAGCAGATCCGCGAAGCAGCTGCGCGGCGAAGCGAGTCTTGGTAGCATCAGGGCAGTCTCCCGTGACGAGGGGAAACTTGGACTCAACGACGTGGAGCCATACATCGACATCCAATGGATCCCCTGCCTTGGTGAACAAGGGTGGTTGCGTGCTCAGGAACTCCTGGTAGGTTGCCACTGCCAGAGGTCGCTGAGGCTGGCCTCCACCATGCTACTGAGGTTGGGGCTGGCGCTGCAAGAGCTGTCGCAAAATCTCATTCGCTGGGCCATCAGCTCCTACATTGTGGGAGCTGGAGGAGGTGGCGGGGGAACCTGCTCGTTATGCCCGCGACGCTGCCTAGCCGCCATCTGAAAACAGAGATTATCGCCATTGTTATCCCAACTCACAATTCCGAACGACAAGATATTATCTCATATGGAAGGAAAAATGCCATAATCATAATATTAGGTTCGAAATGAAGATAACATGGTTACAAACAACCCACATATTTCAAAAGTTCACAGGGTTACATCAATCAGGGGAAAATACCCGTAAGCCTAGTCCAAAATCTGACATTAACTAAGCTCACATAGGTTTCTATCCGCCCGAAAGAGTCAAAGTGACTAATCAACCCTGCGCGGTGGAAGCGACACTAGATACGGGTGAAGGAGGCATCACGAAGGTAGTCCCATTGGCACCAGGGGCTGGTCCTAGCTCCTCGGGAGCCTCTTCTCCCTCGCTTCCGGCTTCATTGGCCTCCATCTCCAAGTGATGCATGTCCAAGTGGTCATTTGCTTCTTCGAGTTCCCTCTGCACATCGTGGAGCTGGTTTTCCAAGACATCAATAGTGTTGTCTCGGATCTCCACCTGCTGCTCCAAGGTGGTAATGCGCTGGCTCAGCCTTTCCACCTGTAGATCCTTCTCCACTAACTCGGAGGATAAATCGACCACAAAATCTTCTCGACTGTCGAGAGTGAGCTTGGTGGTTTGAGCGATGTTAGCAAGGTGTGCCATAGCGTCGCTCTGAAGGGCCTGAAGGCGGTACAGCGCACTCATGCACTGAACGGTGACCCTCCCAACCAAGTCAGGATACATTGCCCACACATCCTTCACATGGCTCACGCGGTTACACCACATGGGGTCATCCTTCTTCTCAGTAGGGAAGAGTCCCAAGGGGTGCATCACCATCTCTAGGGGATGATAGCCACAGAAAGTCGTCAGAGTCTTCATGGCTGCCGCTTCAATGGTGTCGTCCGTCCTGAATCCAACTATTTCGGAATCAAGAGAACGCCAACCCGGCTGAAGGGGATGAGCCTCCAAAGTCAGCCAGACCTGACAACGAGGTACCCGATGCTCCTCATACAACTGCACCGTGTACAAAGGGGGCGTAGGGTAACCGGCGGAGTTAAGCACTTCTCACAAGATGGAAGGAAAGCCATCGCGAGAAAGGAAGTCAGAACTGAAATGGGTGTCTCCTCCACTGGCGGGGGTGGGTGAATTCATCTACGGAAGGGTATCAAGGGTAAAGATTATGGTGGAAGGAATAAAATAAAAGAGCCTGAATGGGTTTAAAAGGAAGTGGGTTAGCTCAAGTTTTAATTCCCTTTTGTGTTTATAATGCATGCATGCTAGAAATAACGTCTCCTCTCCAGATAATAGGGTGCTCTTAGGGCATCCTTAAAAAGTCTAAGTACTGGCCCATGGGGCCTACTTATCTAGCCACCTATTTCTCCCTCTATGCCTAAGGCCTTTCGTCCTAGGTCTAGCGGTCTAGTCCTAACGATTCTTAGCAGTTTCTAGGCAAGTTTTAAATTTTGAAAATGGGATTCATGGTTTATTGTCCTTCTCTGTGGTGAAATTTGCTCCAATACCAGCTGTGGCGGAACCACCCGAATTATTCCAGCTTAAGTGCCTAAGTCACGCCTCAGGGGCCGCAACACACTTAAATCGGAATAACCCGTTAGTTCCTCAGATATAGTCTGATAGAGCCACTTAACCAGGATCGAATTCCACAATCTCACTCGAAGGTGAGTCACAGAAGAAATACAATAAAACCGGAAATCTCAAATTAGGTACTGAATTATTACATAGATCGGAGTTTTTCAAGTAGCAAATAAGAGTTCACGAAATAAAATGCAGTGGATAATTGATGTCGTCGGTATCGAGGAAATGGGCAAGGCCTAGCCCACTACTCCTCATGCTCCTCTCCTGCCGGAGCAACATCCCACTCGACCGTCCAACCCGGTGGCAGGGTGGTAGGCCAAGTCACACCGTCAACCATCTCCTGAATCGTACCTGCAAAAATTATGCCACAAGCAAGGCTGAGTATACTAATACTCAGCTAGACTTACCCGGTGTGAGGAATCTACTCCTCTACCTCTAGACTATGCAGGTGTTTGGCTGAGGGGTTTGGTTTGCCAAAAGCACTAGCTGTTTCTAAAATCCATTTTTAACTTTTCAAATTCTAGCATCATTACTTTAGCTATATTTGCACCTTCTAAGCATACATGGTAACAAGCATTTAGTTCAATCAACAAATTGTCTCATGTAACCTCATTTCACTTTTTACTCGATGTAGTACAAGGGGTCAAGCAGTCTCATTAGCTGCGAGAAGCAGACGATTCGAATCGAGTTTTTATCCTTACAAGGTAAACCTAAACACACGACATGTCAGGGCACTCTGTCCCCACACATGTCAACCGTCCCCATCGATTCCCCGTTCGCGTCCAGGCCTCACCGCCTTGGCATACAATGCTCCACTGACCCTGGCTGCCGCCGTGCAGTGACCGCACTTGTACCCACCATAGCTAGCATGGGAGACCCAGTCTCAGGTCGCATGAGGGATAAAGTTCGCGCCTGGCTTCACTCAGGTACTAAGTTTATCGGTTACCATATTTCCCGACATGTGCTTAGTACGTTCAAAAGCTTGACTCAGGTATCCACACATTAATCCTTAATTCCTTTTTCCCGTCTCATGGACAAGGCATCCTCCCTGGATCCAAGTCCATAGACTAACATAGATCCCATTATCAAGATGAATACTATCAATTCCTGACCTCGCGCGAGTGCTAGAAAAAATCACTCGACTTCTACCGAGATCCTGATTAGCAAGCAGCTATTCGACCTAGCATACTAGTATTCATCTCAAAAAGGAATCCTAAGTTCATGCATCTAGAGGTTTCAAGCAACTCCTACACTTAAGTGCATATTACAAACCTACAAACATTAAGTGTAGTAAAATAGCATATATAAACGGTTATGCATAAACCGGGGCTTGCCTTCAATAGATGGGGCTGCGGGGAGATCCTCGATAGCAGCCTCGGGAGCTTGCTCCTGGTCTTCGTCTTGGACAGATCCTTGCTCGGGGATGAGCATGTACTCTCCGTCAACTAGATTGCAATCTAATGAATGCAATGCATAAGATATATGCAGAATATGATATCTGCATCAGTAATTTAAACTTTTGATGGTGTATGATCTACTTGAGTTAGATAGAACTAAATCTTGCTTATACGAGATTTTTGGTGGTATACTTGGTGAATTAAGTGGTAGGTTTATTCTTGGAGTTCCACTGAATTCTTTTTAAGGTCTTTAGTGAGAATTGCCAAGAACTCAAGTTGGACTTATTGGAGTGAGGTTTATTTCTCCTTTCTTTTTCTTTATCCTCTTTAAGTTTTTGGAGTGGGTTTGAACTATAAGTCACCTTAATAAATTTCCACAAATCCTGCAAAAATTAAAGTGGATTGCTACTGGTGTGTAATTCTCTGTCTCAAAATTTGGGGTTCAAAAAGTGAATATTTTTCTCTGGACAAAATTACCAAATTTTAGGGTAGAAGGGGTGATTTGAACTACAACTATCATTTAATAGTAGGTAATTCTTTAAGACTTATTTTTGCTGGCATTTAGGGGCTATAACATGACTTGGTACAAATTTCTAGCCATTAATACTTATTAGTCATTTTATTAGGATTTTCTAAAGTTTTTAGCCAAAGGGGTGCTTTCTACTACCACTATATTTGAAAAATATCAAACAACAAATTTCTGATTTTTCCTAGCTTCTTCTTTGCGCAAGAGCAATCATTCTGAAGTTTGGCATCTTTTTGCTTAAGGGAAGGGGTGATGTGCATTATTTGGATTAAATAGCCTTTCTTACAAAATATTGACAATAGGTATTATTTTGCATCCTTCCAATGGGTTTGTATTTTTCTCTGGTGGCCTATCTTATTATTGGTCTAGCAAAATTTTATTTACCCATTATTGCATTATTGTGGGGTTCTCATAATTTAATTGAACTATGGCTCATTATCTTGTTTTATTTATTTACCCTACTTAAAATAATGGGCTGGGATGTTTATTATTTTTGCAGTGGGGTTTTGGTGGTTACAAGTCCACTGGATTTTTATTATCAATTTTAGGTCTGGTTTTATAATTTTAATAATTGATTTCTAGTTAGAATAATGCTAAATAAAACATTTCTCCTTGAATCTGATCTAGACTAGAGGTTCCTTTATTTTTCCTAGGTTCTTTGTTACTTAAGCAAACTAGGAAAAATAATTTCCTCCATTGGTCATTAATTTCTAAGGCCTTTCTAATTTTCATAAGGTTTGGGCAGAAATGGCTTTTAATTGATATTTACACTAAATTTTTCAATACTAGGGTTCTCACTATTTTTAAACAGTGTTCACAAGGGGTTTGAACATCTACAAATTTTCTTAGGTTCAACACAGGAATATAACTAATTTTCCTTAATTAAACAAGGTTTGGTCAATTTCTGTATTTAATTTTTAACTCCAAAAATTAGAACAAAAAGCATAGGGTTCAGTATTTTTAATTGATAGTTCATAATATTTAGAATTTAGCAAAATTGGTTTGATAACTTTTGGTTAAGTATTCATCAAGTTATGAATTTTCTAAGTTCTCTGTTTATTAAAAAGATTAAACAGAAATGATTAAATGGAAAACTACTTTGCAACGGGGTCCCTGGCGGGTGTTTTAAGTTTTCCTTATAGACTAGTCCCTGGGCTACTATTCAATTGAGTCACTGACATCTCAGAAAACCCCCTGGATTCTTCTAATCCTAACCTGAGGTCCTTCCCCCAAATTAAACAGTACCTGCGGTGGAAGAAAGGGCGGAGGGGCTTACCGGCGACGAGATTGCTCCGGTGAGGTGGCCGAGGGTGTAGGGGAGGTCTTGAGGGTCACGGCGATGTGCGGGTCGCCGTCTGGGATGGTCGGAGTCGGCCGGTCCGCGTGCACAGGCAGGGGAGCTCGTCGGCGGCGAGGAGTCCGGCCTACCCAGGGCACAATTGACCGATCAAACGGGTCAGAGAGCTTCACCAGGGGTCAAGGAAGGTGTGTGCTTGAGCAATTGAAGAATGGCTCACCGGAGAGCTGGGTCCACGCGTGCTGGCGGGCGGCTGAAGTCCGGTGAGGTCGATCTTCGCCCTCCGATGAAGTTTTGCTAGGTCCGAGGGCTTGGAAAGCTTCACAGGCCAATGGCGAAGCTAACCGAAGCGCTGGCGCGACTTGGGGGTGACTAGAGTGGGCTGGCCACGGTGGCCGAAGCTCTGGCGGCAATGGCGGGCGGAAAAGAGCTCGCCGGAGCTAAGGAGGGGCGTTGGGCCGACGATGGTGAGCACGGGGTGAAGTGAGGCGCGCCTGGGAAGGCTTTATAGGCGCGGGCGAGCACGGCCGAGGGTGGGGCTCTGACAAGCGCTCGAGGCGTGCGCGGCGAACGCCAGTGCGCGCTCTGGCACCTGGCACAGCGTCGAGCACGAGGCAGCGCAGAGAGAGGTCGAGTTCAAGCGCGGATTGGCTCCAAATCTTTGAGATTTTGGCCATAATCCTGTTGAGATATCTCTTCCTCTCAGGTCCCTTTGTCGTTTATGTGTGGAGGCTAGCAGGTTTGGTTGACTGGATTAGGAGATAGAGAGGGAAGAAATCTAGTTTGTCTCACTGCTGCACACAGGGAGAAGATCTCTTGTTTGACGTGTCTGAGGCACGCGTCCCAATGCCATCTTCTGGCAAAGACAGAGAGGTTAGTTATGCATGTTTTTGTTAATGGGGCCATTAGGATTTGAGTTAGGGATCAAGGTGAACACGCTTGATCTTTGGCTCAAGGTCTGAAATTCAGAATTCTGAATTTCAGAATTCCCTAATGAACTCCCACTTGAGAGGCTTGTTTAGGGTTTTATTTAAATTGTTTTGGCCAAGCTTCCATAATCTTTGTTGTTGCTTATTTAGTATACTTTAATGTTTATAATTGGCCCAAGTCATGATTTTATATTTTTCATACCCTTTTCCCCTTTCTCTTGAAATTTGTTTATAGGGTTCAATTAGGGTTTTTATTGGGGTTGCACATTTTTTGCCTTTTTGAAAAACCCATTTGTTTTGAACATGATACTTTTAAGTATAGGCTTAGTGGGTCTTTTATTCTTAAGTGAATTTGATGTTCATGCTCAAATTGGTTCACATAAAATGATGGTTCTTGGGCTAGCATTTTTGAGAAAAACCCTAGGTGACACTGGGGTGTCACATTGCCTTCGCCCGAGGATCCGTGAGAAGTCATCTGTGTACGGTTAAGCGTAAGTAAAAGAAAAAGAATTATAAAATAGAAAGGGATAGCAACTCAGCCTCCCTATAACTACGACAATGGTACTGGGGTACTTAATTTGTCATCATTACGTATTAAAGTCCTTACCCAATTATTAAATAGTTTAATTAAGGATGCATGCATGCTCGTCCAGAACGACCTCACATCAACTTAGAGGGAATAGGAAGGAATTCCCATCCTTTATAGTAGCCTGTAGGGCTTACTCAATTAGCCACCTAGCTACCCCTCTATCATCCTAAGGCTTCGCGTCCTAGGTCTATCCTGATCGTCCTACGATCTATCCAACATTTGTTTCTATCAAGTTTTATTTTGAAAAAGGATGGTATTTATAGCTTATTGATTCCTCTGTGTTGGTACGAGCTCCGATACCAGCTGTGGCGGAACCGCCCGAATTATTCCAACTTAAGTGCCTAAGTCCCGCCTTAGAGGCTAGACCACACTTAAATAGGAATAACACGTCAGTCCCTCGGATCTAGTCCGACGAGGCCACTAACAGGATCAAGTACCACGTACTCACTCGATGGTGAGGCACAGAGCAATTACAATAAAGCATAAAACCATACATTGGGGAGTAATAAATTTATTACATCATCATCGGAGTTTTAGCAAAAGTAGTCATCATTGTTCGGAATGCAGCGGAATAAAACTAGCGATAAATAATCAGAGGGATGGGGAAGCCTGTCCCATCACTCCTCATGCTCCTCCTCTGCCGAGGCAGGGTCCCACTCGACTGTCCAACCCGGTGGCAAGATGGACGGCCAAGTCACTCCAGCAACCATGTCCTCCAGAGAACCTATAAAATTATGCCACAAGCAAGGCTGAGTATACTAATACTCAGCTAGACTTACCCGGAGTGAGGAGTCTACTCCTCTACCTCTAGACATGCAGCTTTTTGGCTGAGGGGTTTGATTGCCAAAAGCACTAGCTGAGTTTATAAATCAAGTTTTAGCTTTGTCAAGTTTTAGTGTGACTCTCTTAAGACTAAATGTATACCTATCTAATCATACAAGGTATCAAACATTTAGCAATCAACAACCTTTGCTAATTCACCACCTTTCCACTTGTTACTCAATGTAGCAGCATGGATCAAGCAGTCTCATTAGCTGCGAGAAGCAGACGATTCGAATCGAGCTTTTATCCTTGCAAGGTAAACCTAAACACACGACGTGGCGAGGCACTCCGTCCCCACACACATCAACCGTCCCCATCGATTCCCTGGCAACAGATCAGGGCTCACCGCCTTGGCGTACAATGCCTCACTGACCCCGACTGCCGTTGTGCAGTGACCGCACTTGTACCCACCATAACCAGAATGGGAGACCACGTCTCAAGTCACGTGAGTGGCAAAATCTGCGGGTAGGTTCACTTAGGTACTAGGCTTACCGATTTACCATATTTCTTGGCATGTGCTTAGTACGTTCAAACACTTGACACACGGTACCACACCTTAATCCTTATTCCAATTTCTGTCCTGTTAGACAACGCATCCCCATGGATCGTTGTCCACAGACCATCATCATTCCGATATAAAAATGGATACAATCAATTCCTGACCTTGCGCGAGTGCTAGAAAAATCACTCGACTTCTACCGAGATCCCTAATTAGTAAAGCAGCTACTCGACCTAGCATACTAGTATTCATCTCAACAGGATTCCTGAGTACATGCAACTAGGGTTTCAATCAACTCCTACACTTAAGTGCACAATACAAGCCTACAAACAATAAGTGTAGTAAAATAGCATATAGAACAGGTTATGCATAAAACCGGGGCTGGCCTTCCAAAGTTGGGGCAGGCAGATCCTCTGGGGCAGGTTCTGGTGCTGGATCCGGGGCTACCTCCTGAGCAACTCCTTGCTCCGGCACGAGGACGTACTCTCCGTTAGCGAGGTTGCAATCTATTGAATGCAAGGAATGAGAATATGTATGCCATGATTATGCAGGATTTAGTAATCATTATACTAAGGGAAGAAAAACTAAGTTAGTTAGTAACTTAGAGTTTCCTGGTTATACGGGGCTCTTAGTGGTTTATGCTTACCAATTTAGGTTTGGGTTTTGGTCTAGGGTTAAACACAGTGGATTGAAACTTGGATTTCCCTTAGATGTTTTAGTAGGCATTTTAAGGGGTTTTGCTGGTTGGGTTAGGGTAACATTAATCTCCACTATTAATTCCCCTTTTTCATCTTCTAATTGTGAATTCTAGTGTGGGTTTGAACTACAATAGTGATTTAATTTTTTTCCAAAAATTTTGTAAAAATTACAGTGGGTTTCTATTTGTCACTGTAGTTTGTCCTATAAATTTGAGGTGGATACTAATTCAGATACTACTTGTGCAAAATTAACAAAGACAAGTTTTAAAAGGGCATTTTACACTATAGCTATGATTTAATTGAGGTTTCTGTACCAAATTTTATTTTTGTCCAGATACATAGGTGATATTAGGCCTCTGTGTCAAAAATCACAGAAAACGGCCTACTGGGTATTTAGTTGTGGATTTCTAAAGTTTTATGCCAAAAAGGTGCTTATAACTAACTTGTTATTTGAAAAATATCAAACAATAGATTCCATATTTTTCCTAGGTTCATACAAGGTTTGGGGTGTTTTCTCCTTAGGGTTATTTTTCTAGGGTTTTTCTAAGGTTTCCTTGTTTTTCTAAATGAAAAGGTATCTCCTTTCTTTTGCACTGAACAAGGGTATAATAAATTTTTCTAGTGGATTATACTGAATAAGGGAGCTAACAAAAATGTGGGTGCTTCCTGGTTCTTAATTTAAACTACCTTTATTATTTTCTCTAACTTTAGGCTAAAAATGATTTAATTGGTAAACTCTACCTTAACTTGGTGTACAAAGGGGTTTATTATTTTTAAACAGGTTAGGAAGTGAGTAAGTACTTCTCTAAATTTTTTTAATCCCAGTCTAATAGTGTAGCTATTTTTCCTTATTTCTTTTAGCTTTTGACCAGTTAATCATTTAAATCAAACTTTAAAGTTTTCTGTAACACTTAGGGGTTTTATATTTTTTCTAAGTAGTTTACATTGTTTAGGATCTGGCAAAATTGGTTTGACTTGATTTGGGTAAACCAAACTGAAGTTATGAATTTTTTAAGTTCTGTTTGGATTTAAAATCAGAATATTTAAAAGGTTTCCTGGAAAACTACTTTGCATCGAAGACCCTGGGTTCTTACTAAACTAATTCCTTCAGTTATACCCTTGCGCCACTATTCCCCTGGTCACTGACAGCGCACAAAACCTCCTGCCCTTTTCTTCTTCTTCCCCGCGGTCCCTCCCCTTAAGTAAACAGTAACCGTGGAAAGGAAAAGGATGGCGCGGCTCACCGGCGGCGGGAGAGGTCCGGCGAGGGGCGGGGTTGGCTTCGGGAGGTTCTGGCGGTCACAGCGATGTACGGCTCGACGGCGGTGGTGGCCGGAATCGACCGGACAACGTGCGCAGGCGGGGGAACTCGCCGGCGGTGAGTACTCCGGCCTAACCACGGTGATCTAGTTCAATTAAACGGCACGATGAGCTCCACAGGATGACGTAGAGGCTATGCGCGCAGGGAATTGGAAAATGGTGCAGAGACTTACTAGGTCTACGTTCACCGGCGATCGGGTGAAGTCCGGCGACCGTGGACTGCCTTCTCCGGTGAGGCAAAGTCCGATTCCTTGCTTGGGGAGCTTCACTGAGGCATTCACGGTCTACTCCGAGGGTCGGGCGTGGCTGGGAGAGGCTCTGCTGGCCGGTCTACGGTGGCAGGGGTTCGGGTGGCCGCGGGCACGTCGTGCACGGGGCAAAGCCGGTGATCTGGTGCTCTGGTGAGGTCGAGCGTGCGCGGAGGGGTACGGTCGAAGTCTCTGGGGGCTTTATAGGTGTGGGTGGGGGCAGTGGCGCCGGCTCGGCTTTGGCGCGATGGGGGGCACGCGGGGGTGCGCGTCGGGCGTGCTCTGGCGAGCTCAGAGCGCGACGAACACGTGTGTGTTTGCTTCTGCCATGGTTCAACGGCCGATTGGAGCACTTTAGCGTGAAGATCTTGGCAAAACCACTGTATACGATCTCTTCCCTGCACCGTATCCTACCTTTTTGATGTGTGCCCCAAGCCAAGATACGGTTGGGGTAGGGAGAGATAGGGGTGGGAAGTTGGCTATGTCAGAGCTGTCCAACCGGGGCAAAACTGGTGCCAAGTCATGTCAAACGACCTAGGGTTGGGTTCAAACTTTTCCAGGGCATTCTAGAGGTATTTTGGCGCCACTTTGTCAATTGGGTCAAATGGTTTTGAAGTTTGAATGAGGGTGAACATGTTTGATCTTTGAAAAAGGGTTGGTTTTAGACTTAGAAGAATTCTGATTTTGCTTTTGTGCTCAACCCTTTTGTGAGCCTTTTGGGATTTTTCTGAAATCTTTTTGGGTCACTTTCTTACTATTATTTGTAGGGTATCATGTGTACTACAACTTTTATAATTGGCCCTAGCCATGATCATGGGGTTTTCATAGCCTTTTGATCATACTTACTTCTAGTGCTCCACTTGCTCAAAGGGCTTTGGATTAGGGTTTGGGAAATTCTCCTCCTCATATGTGCATGACAAACCAAGGTATAACTTTTAAGATGGGTTACACTTATTTAGGATCTTGATTTCCAAGTTTGAAGTTCTTCACTCAAGTTAAGTCACATGTGATGATGAGCTTTCCTTGTGTAGTCCTTAGTGGAAATCCCAAGTAACACCTGGGGTGTTACACTAAAAATCTTGGAACTATTTTTATTAAATTCTAGATGATTTTAGGAGTCTAGCAAAATTGGTCCCATAATTTTACCATTTTCTAGTATTTTCTACAATTTTCCAAGTCTAGAAATAAAAAGAAAAGGAAAAAGAAGGAACAGTACTAGGCTCATTCCAGCCCGAACCAGCCCATGACCAGGTAAAACGCGCCAACGAACGCGCCCACGCTGGCGACTTTGCGCAGAGGCCCCTGGTCATTTGAATAACTGGTAATGAGCCCACTATACTATTCACGTGTTTCTCTGACATTTGCACAACACCCCTCGCACTTCTATTTCTTCACGGTCCTCGGTCCACGACGGAACCGCGTCGAGCACATGGCCGGAGTCACGATTTTCTGGCGATGGCAACTGGTACTGGAGACAATAAGCCTACGGACATCATGCACAAGCCTACCTGAGCAAAAGCCCTCACTCAATTGGATGGGTTCGACCCAAATTGATGCTTGTTCATGGTCATGGCGGCGCAAGGGCTCTAGTGAGCGTGTTCCGAGCAACTAAACGCAGTAGGGTCTAAGTTGAAGCTTGGGTGAGTTTCATGGATTCACCAGAGGTCGAGTACACGCACTAATTTGGACCGAGCGGGGGTGGAAGAGTGAGTCGACGTGAGCATGCTCTCGGAGGTGTTCCACGACGGCGAGATGGTGTTCTTGATACCAGAACACGGTAGCGCTCAATCGGTTGGGCCGATGAGCAATGTTAACAGTTAAGGATGCTAAAACATGGCACATAAAGGGATGAACGGACCTGAGATCGGCTGGCCATGGCGAGATGCCTCACGGCGGCGAGTTTGGCTAATTTGGGGGAAAACCAAATTCGTGGTCTATGGTGGCTAATCGGAGGCAAGAGTTGGTGTCCTGGCTTCGTAACAGGCTAACGGAGCAGGCCGCACACTCAATTTATAGCGTCTGCAAGTGGTGGCTCCAAATTTGAGAAAGGCAAGCTAGTGGACGGAGCAAAGATGAGTCACCGGAGTTGCTTATCGTGGCATTCACTAGGCAAAGGGTTTACGGTGGTCACGGCTTAGTCTTCACGGCCCACGACGATGTGGTGAAACGTCTTAAGGCGTGTCATGATCGAGATAAATGGCAGGCACAACGACAGCGATCGCGTGGCCACGTCGCTGGTCAAGTGGGTACGGCGACAGAGCAGGAACAGTACCCTAAGTTCATCCTCCGCTCGAGATCTTTCACCTCACGTAGATATCCGTGCACCACTGGGCACGAATCACAGCGCCGGCGTGGATCGTGGCACGGGTTCATCTGCGGCGAGATGCCCTGAACCTGGATTCTTGTTACAGTTCACTGTACCATCGCAATTCCATTCAGTCGTTCTTACAGAGCAAGTTCAGGAGCTCTTTTCTCAAATTTTTATGTAACAACCCACTAATCCGTCTGTAGCAAAGTTGTTCTCCTACAAACCAGCTTTGATTTTGTTATAGCAACCTTGATCAAACATCCATTGGATCCTATTCAAAATCGATCTCAAAGTTCATCTCAATTCACTGACAGTCGAATTTCAGCTTCAGTGGTGACTGACAGCCCAACTTTAGGTCCATTTATCTCCACTTTCCATACAGCACCAAGGCTTAGTCACTTAATAAAACTTGAACTACTAACATAGCTCTATCATTTTGTTGTAATGACTTGGGGCAGGATCTCCATGGATTAAGAAATACAAGGTCCCAAAGTGAGCCCAATCACACTGATTTTAGAGTTAACCATAGGGGTGCCCTTGGGAATTTTTACAAAATACTCTAATTTGTTCCACATCACTTCAAAATCTTCTAATGTAAAAGTTGTTTAGTTTTTTATACTCTACCACTTTGATATAGACACTTTGGTCCAAAAGTGCATACAAATCAAAATCACCTTATAGGGCATAGATTAGTGTTTCCAGGGCTCTTATTAGGGTTTTGAGTGTTCTAGGGTTTGTGTGCCACTCAAATCCATCAAGTTTAGTCTCCTATGAACATTTCCACTAATTTTTAGGTAGTACTCAATTTGGTATCACACACACCCATATACCTCAATCCCATGGTTAAGTACCTTGCTCTAGGGTTAGGAAGCACTACAAGTCATCACATCACAACTTGTTTTTGAAGTTTTAGCCTAGTGGATGCATTCTAGGTGTAACAAACATAATGACATGTCAATGCATATGATGCCATGCTCAAGTTTTAGTTCTTGTAACACCAGGGGTGTTACACAGACCAACAAGAGTCTTTTGTGCGCACTTTGTCCCCACTCATGCGCACCCGAGAAAACATCCCGGTCAGTCACCCATCCCAAATTACTCCAAGCCAAGCACGCTTAACTTGGAGGTTCTTTCGAGATAGGCTTCCGAAAAAGAAGATGCACCTTGTTGGTATGGATACTCTATTAATTCTATTAAGCCTTGGGCTAGGATATCCCCATCCCAAGGGCCAGAATATCACAACAACTCTAGCGATGGATCTTGGGAGGGCTCAGGGTGTGCTTGATTACCCATGCCTGAGGGTAGGCCGACATTCCTTCTAGGACTATGGCTCCTTCCGAAGGTTCCCAAGTCTTCCTCTCTCTCCTTTTATAGAGACCGCAAGGCCCTCTAGAATCTAGGGCTCTTTAGCTCCCACGAGTTGAACTAGGCTAGATGAGGCGGGGCTCTTGGATCTATAGGGCTCTATGTTGTTTGTCGATGACCAAGTAGGCCTCAATTGACTTCTAGACGTGCTCGTCCTTGACTTGCTTCAAGGCTTTCATGGCAATGATCTCACGACTTTCTAAGGTAGCTAACAAGGGCTTCAGCTGTGTTGAGATTCACATGGAGCTAGTAGTTGCGCCTCTCTGCATCCTCTGCTCGGGCAATCATCTAACGGTGGTGCCGAGCCAAGAGATGATACTATGCATCCAAGGTAAGCAGGTATGTAGTGAGGTACACGACTGTAGGGTCATCCTCCAGCTACTGTTGCCCTTCTAAGGCACGTGTCCTAGCTATCCAAACGGAATGGTCTCTTTGAAAGGGCAAAAAGAATCTGAGCGGGGTGTCAGCCACTTCCTTCTCATAGATTTGACATATGGCCTATTGGTCACTTGTTTTCGATTGATGTATGGTAATCAGGTATGTTTTTGATTGCACGTATCCTCGCCAAAGCCTGAATGCTGGTAATCGTCGGGAAACCGAGCGCAACGCCGCCCACAAGCTCGCCGAGCCTCGGCCACTACGGTATGACCACGCTAGCCCCTCTCCGCCCACTTCACCATTAGCTTCCCTAGAGGCTAGTGAAGCACACCAAAGCCTGGGCATTCGGTTTTTTTTTAAACTTCGGTTTGGTTTTTCAGTTTTAAAAAACTTCGGTTTTCTAGACATTAGAAAACGATCGGTTTTCTTGAAAATGAAAAACCGAGAAGTTCGGTTTCGGTTTTTTACTTTGGTTTTTCAGTAAAAACCGAATACCAAACTTATACTCATGACAACACATACAACAAGTTTATATGATAAATTACACATAATTTTAAAAATTGAAAATTATATGGGTACAAATATTTAGAGATATATCATACATCACAAATAAATAAGTGAATAATAATTTAATTGCTTCACACATATAGTTCACATAATCGAATAGTCAAATTTTAGAATTGATAAAGTTTGGTAATTCGGTTTTTTGGTATTTCGGTTTGGTATACGGTGAAAACCGATTACGATACCGAAAACCATATTTTTTAGATTCAAAAACCGAAACTGAACCGAACTACCGAAAAAACCAAAATTTCGGTTCGGTACGGTTCGGTTCGGTTTTTGGTTTATGGTAAAAAAGTGCCCACCCCTAAATGCTACTTCGTCGAAGACGCCAAATCACCTCACTGGACTTCCTCCACCCACAGGTGTTCGTGGTCTAGATAATCCAGCAAGCCATTCTTCGATTCCTTGCACAATCACTCCCTAGCACCTAGTGAAGCTTCCCGTGTGGTTTAATTGAACTCTACTGCCATGGTATGGCCGGTACAGGCACCGCTGACGAGCATCGCTGCCTAAGCTCATGGCCAGACCAACTCCGGTCACCTCCAACATCGATCCATACATCGACATAACTACCAGAGGCTCCCTAATCTCACTCGACCCTTCGCTGGAGCTCTACCCTCATAGGTAAGCCGCCCCGCCGTATTTTTCACCATGGTTATTCTTTACCCCAGCCAAGGACCGCAGGTTAGATGTTAGAAAAACATACGGGGTTAAGTGTTAAGGTCTAGACATAGCTGAATAGTGTACCAGGGACTGATGCATAAGAAAAAAGGGAAGCAAACCAGGGACATGTGAAAAGAATGTTTTTTTCTTTTTTCTTTTTGAATATATACTTCATTTAATCAGCAGCAAACTTTAGAAATGTATAACTTGAACAGAATTTATCCAAATTTGTTCAAACCAATTTTGTTAGGTTCTGGACAATGTAAACTTTAGAACAAAAATAGAAAACCCACTAGTCCAGTACTATTTCTCAAATTTTGGATTTTATTTAGGATATAAGTTAATATGCAAAAATAGAAGTAAAATAGTAGAACTAAAGTACTATGGCTAAGAAAAATTTAGCAGATACCTACTCAACAGTAAGGCCATACAAAAATATTATGCACCCTAGTTTCCCTAATTAAGTAGAGTACATAAAAAGAATTAGGTTTCTGCCCATTTCTTTAGAAAATAAAATCAGAGCCTAAGAATGTGAACCAGCAGACCAACCTATTTTTCTTATAATAATTAAACAACAAGGTTTTAAGGAAAATTATACAAAGGGCATAGTTCCATAAGTAAATATGTTTCTCGTGCCCTATGAGAGATTTAGAGAAAACTTTAGAAAATCATACAACACATTCCCTGTAGAGAAAAATCTCCAACTTTAGGAATGATTACTCTTGTGCGAAGAAAAGATTAGGAAAAATACTAAATCTGTTGTTTGAGATCCAAATTTTTCCAATGGATTTTCATTTTCCCAATGAAAATTAGTTCATTTTTCCTTCGGAAAATAGGACCCCCTTGGGAAAATGGAGTTCCCAAACTATCTCTAACATCCAAATCTGTGAGTGGTTTTTCTTGAATACAAACACACCAAGAGAATCCTTCTAGCAAGTTATATTTCCAAAACCCTACTATATATGAATTCACCACATCAGTAGTCTACTAACACATATAATTATAATAGTTATCACTATAAAATTATTCACATTAGGCCATCTTGAGAGCACCTAGAGGGGGGTGAATAGGTGATCCTATAAAAACACTAAATGGCACAAACTTGGTTTATGAAATGTTAGTGGAATCAAAACCAAGGTGCTATGTCTAGAGAGAAAGAGATGACTTCTTCACTTAATTGCTCTTCACAAGGTGAGTATTAAACTTAGAGCAATTATCAAGTGAGTAGAAGAAGAGAGAATCACACATGAATAACAATAGATGACACAGTGATTTTATCCCGTGGTTCGGCCAAGTAGAACACTTGTCTACTTCCATGTTGTGGCGTCCCAATGGATGAGGGTTGCACTCAACCCCTTTCAAGCGATCCAATGGTCCACTTGAATACCACGGTTTTCTTACGTATAGCAGATGTTTCCCTTGTGAGGAATCTCTACAAGTTGGAGTCTCTCACCCTTACAATATTGATCACAGCGAAAACCACAAGAGTAAGGGAGGGAATAGAAACACAAGCAAGAGCTAGAGTCGCAGCAACGACACGCACACAAGTCAAGAAACGAGCACACAAACACAGCGAAGCGAGTTCACAACTCAACAAGTGCTCAAATCTCAAACACAATGATTCTGATGCGTGCTTGCAGAGCCTAGGCATCTTAGGATGTTCAATGGAGGCTTGGTATGTTGCTCCATCTGCCTAGGGGCCCCTTTTATAGCCCCAACGCAGCTAGGAGCCGTTGGAGCTCCATTTGATAGGCAATTCTTGCCTTCTCTCCGTTGGCGCACCGGACAGTCCGGTGCACCACTGGACATGAACAGTGCATGATTTCTTTCCTTGTTTGGAGAATCCGACCGTTGAACCCTCGGTTCCCTTGGCACACCAGACACTGTCCGGTGCACACCGGACGGTCCGGTGCTGCCTAGTGACCATTGGCTCTGGCCACGCGTCGCCTATTGATTGCGCGCCGATCGCGCTGCCGACCGTTGTTGCGGACGCTGTTGGCTCACCGGACAGTCCGGTGAATTTTAGCTGCAGCATCCTCAGCGATTTCCGAGAGCAGCGAGTTCGTCGTTGGGCCAGCCTAAGCACCAGACAGTGTCCGGTGCATATCGAACAGTGTCTGGTGCACCCACAGCTGGTGCAATACTGGTTGTTTCAGCTGAACTCTTTTTGCACCTTTTGGACTTGACTTAATTTAGTTCCTATCACTTTGCTGAACATTTGTTAGTTCTCACCAAGTGTGTTGTGCATCTAATCACCAAAACAATATGGAAATGGCCGAAGGGCACATTTCCCTTTCAATCTCCCCCTTTTGGTGATTTATGCCAACACATTAAAAAAACAACTTATTTTTAACTAACATATCTAGAAGAGCTCAAAACGCAAATTTATGTCAAATTGAAGACCAATAGGATTATTAGAGAATTTGGCATATTTGGATCACTTATGCCACCACTTGGTTTCTTTTCACAAAACAAATTCTTTTTCCTATTTCTTAAGTCCAACACACTTGTTTTGGCAAATCGAGAGATCTTTCAAGAGTAAATTTGATCAAATGCCAAAAACTCCCCCTTTTCCCATAATCGAAATTCTCCCCCATAAGAGAACAATTTTTGCAATAAGAGGGTTTTGATCAAACACAAAGATTTTAACTCTACAATTTTTGAAATTCACAAGTGGTAGGCTTATCCATTTGCGTTGGCCTTAATTTCTCCCCTTTGGCATTAAGCACCAAAACAGGTGAACTTTTGGCCCTTTAACCCCATTGCCTCACCAAAATGTCTACCAAAAGACAATGAGAGCACAAAGAACTTAGGACAAGATACATTGATATCGGAATGCAGTGGAAGCCCTTTCTTTGTCCAAGTTCACTTTTCCCTTTCAATGCAACTTTGAGACTATATCAAGAGTACTCAACAAACAAGTTAGTCTCAAAGGAGTCAAGTTGTAGCACATCCTCCCCCTAAACATGTGCATCATTTGCATAAGGACTTGTGTTTGGGGAAGACTTGTACAACTTGAATATCAAAAATAAGCAATTAAAGACATTAATGCTTAAAGTAACATGATCAAAGGCATAGAACACATGTATGCTATGGATCAATCCATGTTGCGCGAATCTAAGACATTTAGCTCACTACGCAACCTGCAAAACCATTTCTCATCTAAAGGCTTGGTGAAGATATCGGCTAGCTGGTTCTCGGTGCTAATATGGTAAATATCGATATCTCCCCTTTGTTGGTGATCTCTCAAAAAGTGATACCAGATGTCTATGTGCTTAGTGTGGCTGTGTTTTTTGATAGGACAGCAGGGGACGAGCCCTACTGAAATTTTATTAAAATTTTAAAATGACAGAGTTAGAAGCATACAGGAAAAGTAGATTACAAATTACAAAATTACAAAAAAGGTAAAAATTGACAAGATCTACTGCCACTGCTGAAGCCATTCGGGAATTGTCGAATCAGAACGTCCTTTAGCTCTAAGCATGACCAGATGTAATTCTTTTGCAAACTCATTTTTACAATGCTGCACTGTTGGGTCCTTATCCTGAAAAAGCCACGCATTACGGCATTTCCAAATGCTCCAGGTCATGAGAATGACAATTTCCATAGAGAAGGGAACGTTGAGCTGCTGCATTAGATTTACTGCAGCGTCCACAGGATTAGCAATTCTTGGGGGTGTCATACCAATAGAGTTCCAGCAAGCCTTAGCGAAATTAAATTTGAGGAAAAGATGATAAAGGGTTTCCTCCTTTTGCCAGATGCAATTCTCACAAGTGTAAGACTCTAGATTCATGTTTTTCCTCTTCAGCATATCCCTTGTATTGAGTCTGTTCTTTAGCCAAAGCCAAAAAAAGACCTTATGTTTTGGTTAACACTTGTTTTTCCAAAGCAATCTGAAGATCTGATGAACCTGAGCCTGACCCATCAAATGTCTATAAGTTTTCTTTGTAGAAAAATTATCGGCTCCCCAAATGAGTTTCCAAGCATCATTTGTGTTGGCCACCATGATTTGGCCCCAGGTTGCGTGTAATTCAAGAAATTGATCATATGCTTGTACCGACAGAGGTAGCTGAAAAATTTCAATAAGTTGTTCCTTTTGGATAGCTTCTTTGACGGTAAGTTACAGTAAGTTTGCTGTTGCAAGCAAAGGAAAATAACTCAGGATATTGATGAGCCGGGGTGCCCCTATTCCACATATCTTCCCAGAAAAGAATGGTTCTTCCATCCCCGATAGTTGGGGCAGCCAGACCCTTGTAATCTTGGACCAGAGTAAGCAAGCTTTTCCACCAAAAGGAGCCAATTTTTGAGCAACCAGGGAGCCTGTCTGTCCTGTAATAGTTACTCCAAATCAGGTTTACCCAGGGAATATCATGATTGTTGAAAAACTTGTGCAAAAACTTTAGAAGCAGGGCTTTATTGTGTGTCTCTAATCTTACCACTCCTACGCCCCCATTTTTTTAGTCTGTGTAATCATACTCCAAGCAGCCAGAGCAGGTTTCTTCGAATTGACGTCATTTCCTCTCCAAAGACAGTGTTTCCGATAAGAATCAATCTTCTTGACCGTGGTAACCGGAATTTTCAGTGTGCACATCAAAAAGGTCGGGAGAGCTGAGAACACCGAATTAACAAGCTCAAGCCTGCCAGCCTGGGAAAGGAGAGCAGAGGTGCATGATAATCTCTTTTCAATCCTATGAATGAGCGGTAAAAAGTGGCAGATTTTAGGCTTTGACAGACCAAGCGGAACACCAAGATAGGTAAAGGGCATTGAACCTATCTGACAGTTGAGGGTTCTGGCGAGGATCTCCAATTTAGCGGGACTGACATTGATGGGGTACATACTTGATTTATTGTAGTTCACCTTCAACCCTGTCGAAGTTGCAAAAGAGTTCAGAACGGCTCTGAGAAAAAATAGTTGCCTAGGACAAGCTTCCATTATCAGTAGTGTGTCATCCGCGTATTGAACTATCGGAAAATCTTGACCACAATTCTCGGCCAGGGGTAACTTGAGAAGGTCTTGCTGTCGCGCTTTATTAATGATGCTCTGTAACAGATCCGCCGCGAGGACAAAAAGAAGAGGCGAGAGGGGATCCCCCTGCCTAACCCCACGCTTGCAATGAAAGGTTTTCCCTGAGACACCATTAAGAAGGACTTATGACGTGCCAGACCGAAGAATATCCCTAATCCAGCTCATCCATCTGGGTCCAAAGCCTCTATGCAACAATACCTGAAGAATTAGCTCATGCTTGAGAGAATCAAAGGCCTTTTCAAAATCCAATTTGAGCACAATAATCTCTTTTTTTGAAGCATGGCAAAGATGAATATATTCAAATGCCCAGGCCAGGCAGTCCTGAATGGTTCTTCCTTTGATGAAGCCATATTGATTTTTGTGAACAAGGGAAGTCATCACTGTTTGTAACCGATTAGCCAATAGCTTAGTGATGATTTTCATACTATTATTCAGAAGCGAAATAGGTCTGAAATCACCCACTAAACTAGCATTATCCTTCTTCGGAATCAGGACAATATAAGAACCATTGATGCTTCGAAGGCAAACATTCCCGTGGTAAAATTGGTCACATAAGTCATAGAAGTCCTGAGAAATAATCGGCCAGCATTTTTTGATAAAGTTGGTATTAAACCCATCAGGACCCGGGGATTTATCAGAAGGAAGGGTCGCAACAATACTATCAATTTCTTGCTTTGAAAAAGGCTCATCTAACCAATGCAAGTCACTGCGGAAAAGCAACAAACTAGGGAGATCAAAAACATTATCCACAAAATCGGAGGATCCCAAGCGACATTTGAAGACATTCCAAAGAAGGTTAGCTTTGAGATCATGCTCTGAAAAGGTTGAGCCACTGTCATCTGAGAGCAACGCGATTGAATTGCGGCCATGCTTTACCGTTGCATGAGCATGAAAGAATCTGGAGCAGATATCTCCATCCATAACCCATTTGATGGAAGCCCGTTGCTCCCAATAAATTTTTTGAAGCTGAAGCAACTCAGCAGCCTTGAGTTGCAATAACTCGCGAAAATTCCATTCTTCAATCAAAAGGTCACGATGCTCTTCAATAATATCAATGAATTCAATAATCAACTTAATTTGTCTCACGGTTTTGTCAATTTTTGGCAGTGACCGCTGCCACTCTTTTAGGATCTTTCTGGTGAACTTGAATTTTGCTGATAAATTCTTCGCTTTGTCCAAAAGGCTTGGCAGACCAGTCCATGAATTTTGAAAAACTGCCATAAACTCGTCAAATTGCAACCAGAAGTTTTCAAATCTAAAAATCTTGGGCTTAGGGACCTTTGACTTGAAAGAAATCAGGCAGGGCACATGATCAGAAATATCCCTGGGCAGCGTTGTTGCGAGCGTGTCAGGGTAACAGACCGACCATTCTTGAGACATGAAAAACCAATCGAGTCTCTGAAGAAGGGGCTCCCTTTGCTTGTTCGACCAAGTAAAGGAGAGGCCGTGGAGAGGGATTTCCAATAGGTCAAGCTGACTGATTGCCTCGTTAAAATTCAGCATCAAGTTAATGTCTCCCCCAGCGAAATTTCTATTTTTAGGCCTACGCATAAGGTTAAAGTCCCCAACAATCAACCAGCGCTTTTTCGAGGGCATATTAATATTGGAGAACCAGTGAAGGAATTCAATCTTCCCATTCGGGGAATAGGGCGCATAAACGTTGGTGATAATCCAGGATTCATCCGACGAAATAGCAGAAAAATCAACCGAGAGAGCATACTCATTTTGAAAGATAACACTGCCATCCAGCTTCGAGCTATTCTAGACAGTAATGAAACCCCCCGAGTTTCCGATCGAAGGGACAAAAGCAAACTCATCAAAAGAATTGGGACAAAACCTTCTTAGGTCAGCCCTATCAAAAGAATCCTTCTTTGTCTCCTGCAAGCAGATGATATCGCAATTGGATTCCCTAATCATGCAATGAATACCATTCCCCTTAGCCACCGCTTTAATACCTCTGACATTAAAACTTAAAACAGACCAGTCGGAATAATTAATAGCATTGCGGCTATTCATCAAAAGGGTCAAGTTCGATGATGAGAAGGGGCCCAAACCAAATTACTGGGAGGGCAAAAGTGTATCTGCTAAGACAAAACACAGCACAACCAGAAACCACCAAGTTCTTGTACACAATAAGCAGATAGAAACGCCAGGGCCGAGACAGCTAAAAAGCCTGGCGAAGATGCGACCTGCAAAATAAACCCACCCGAAGCAGAATTAACATATCAAATGTCATCATCAGAAGAGTCTTGTTTCTTGTTCCCCTTATCTTTTTTCCCTGACTTGTTGGAGCCAACACAGCCAGGCGGGTTCTTCTTTTTCTTCAGGGCTTTGTCAGCCAACTCAGCTTCTGACAGATTGCAAAAGCGCTCACCTAAGCGCCTGATAGTTTTAGCTGAAAGTGAGGGGGGACCCTCAAACTTGTGCTGACACATCAAGCAGTTCTTCTTTTGGCAGGAACCCTGTCTGAATCCAGCCCGGGCGTCACGGAGCCTCTTGCTTCTCCTCAGGTCAGATTCCACAACAGCGAATTTTGGCTTGGAGGGGGCCGGGTCTGAGGGGACAGAGGTGTCATCAGAAGATTCTTTAGAAATGACCGAGTCAAGAAACTTGTCATCAGGACACTTCCTGGGGATGACAAAAGGGTGCGTCTCAATCTCAGGCTCCAACAAAGCTAAAAAAAATCTGAAGATAGGAATTTTTTTGACCAACTAAAGGAATCTTCATGCATCAAGTTGGATAAGAAAAAAGGCGCCCATTTCTTTGGAACCTGCACCGAGGTCGCCAAGCTATCAGTCAGGGCAAAGTATCTCGCCCAGATCCTGTAGAATTGCGCATTCCTTTTCCTTTCTATGTGGCTCAGCCAAACAGGATCCGGTTGCCAGTCGTGCGAAAACATAAAATTCAACCTCACGTTATTGTGCCCAATATCATTATGTCCCACCGGCTGAGCATCAGGAATAGCGATATCCCCAAGCACAAGAGGGACATCCTGGATAGGTGGGCCGTCAACCTCCTGGGGCCCAATCAAAGGGAGGCCACCCAAGGCAAGGGGGGCAGGGGCATTAAAGTTGGGCACCGGCCCCACAGCCACCAGATCCTCAGGGATCTGCCCATTCTGAATCTACCCATTCTGCAGCAAGGCACCATGAATGTGACCAGAAGAACTATCTGAAGACAGATCCGAATGGGGGTTGCTGACTTGTTGCTCGTCAGGTAGCTGGTCCAGAAGGGGCTGCTGAGGCTGCTGAACAGGAGGAACATTAACAATCCATTGGTCCCAATCACCTTGAATGTTGTCTGCAGGCTGAGCTTGAACATTGTCCTCTGGCGGGAGATTAAGATCCCAGCCCACCGCCGGCACAGGTTGACCCAAACCAAAAAACTCAAAAGGGAGCTGCTGACCATCCTCCGGGGCCACTGGCACCGGGTCCTCATCTTGGGGCTGGCCCCCCAGTAAAGTTTGCTGGATGATCTCGCACTGCATCGTCCATGAGTCCCCAATAAAGCCATCAGCATCTAAAAAAACAATGAACTATGGGACCTCTTCCAGGGACGTGACCCGCACCCTGAGCAAAGTCCTATAAATATTGCGTCTGTCCTCTTCCCACAAGATCAATCTGCCAAACGAGCCAATAGCCGCCTGCAAGTAATCTGAAGAACGGTAGTCTAGAGGGAATCCCAACAACATGAGCCAGCATTCCCGATTAAAGTAAAGGGCTCTGTGATTCCAAGCATCATTATGCCGCTGAGCAGTGAATGAAGCATCTAGGTACTGTTGCGGGCCGAGCAGAACAAGATTGTCTCTTTCAAGAATGCTGCTAAACTGAACCAAAACCTGACCCAGGTGTGACCGCTGAATATCACGCACCCCAAGCCTTCTGTGCTCCACAAGATATTCTCTAACCACATCCCTCACCGCCGGGAAAGTAATCTCATGGTCAGGTAAAGGTTGAATGTTGATGATAGCCCAGTCCTCATGCAATGGCGGGAGGCGCCGAGAAACTGACCTGGCCATAATCTCCCGGTGAAGGACCACCGAAGCGCTGAAGCCCGGCGGGAGAAAGGGTTCAGGATCAACGCGCCTAAACGCCATCGGAGTAGGAAACGAGGATCGCCAACTAGTAGACGAAGACGAAGCAGGTTGGGGTTTTGGTGAGGAGACGCCCAGAGAAAGCGTCAGGGACTGAAGGGGTGTCGATTCAGATTTTTTTAATACCTCCCAGGCGAACTCCTCGAAGCAGCTGAATAAGGGCGGTCCACCGATCAGAGACGCAGCCGGTGAGCGAAACCAAGTATTGTGATCAGGAGAATTTTGGTTTCCCACCAAGAAGGCTCGACTCCCAAAGGCAGGGAACAAAGCCAGAGGAGAACCGAAGGAAGTATTCTTGCCGGGACAAAAAATATCCAAGTGTCCCCGGCCCTTACAGAAATGACAGCTTAAAGTCTGTGAGCCCGGCAGCCCAACAGGCCCGCGAGCACGCACGGGACGCCATTGCAGGTTGCGGGGGCGAGACCGGCTGGAATTCAAAATTTGAAATTTAGAACGGTTATGGAATCCACCACCGGGGGCAACACCAGAAGGATAAGGGTCCAAGAACCGAGGAAGACCAGTCCTCCTCAAAGTGGAAGAAGGCCACGATTCCGAAGCCGGAGGGATCAAACGGTTGAAAACGGAAACTCTGTAGCGAGGCCGAGGACCAGCACGAAGCCGCCAGCTATTATGAGCCCGAGCAAGATTAGTGAAAGGAGGGCCCAAACGATTGAAAACCGAAGATCCAGTCCGAGCCGCATGTTGAGAACCACCAGGCGACCTGATAGAGTTTTGAATCGGAACAGCGTTGGCACCGGTGAGAGGGAGCTTAACAACATCCGCATATGAAGGAATTTTCCTGCCCCGGACCTTCCACCAGGAGGCAGCTTTCTCATCCAAAAAAAGCCTGAATTCATGCTTCCAATTAGGTCCACCACGATTCCAAAGGTTGAAGAAGGCCCTAAACTCCTTACGATCAATGGAACCCGAGTTATAAATATGAAAACCCACCGCCATCGAAGAGACCAAAAACCGAAAAACCCGGTCAGCCAGCTGATGCACCTCAAAATCCGCGGCGAGCCCACCAAGGGCAGCCTGAAGAAGATGACCGACCGAGACCAAATTCAACTTGAAGATGCATCTGCCAAAGGAGACCACCAACCAGAAGGATGACCGCTGACCGGGGCGGGCAGGACAAACCAAAGCACCCAGGGCATCCCAGAGGGAGTCCGCGAATGCCAGGCCTGGCCGAAAGTCCAGGAGAGAGAAGTCCATGGTAGAAAAACGAGAAGACCGGGGAGGGAGGGAGGACCGAGAGGCAGGAGAACCTGAGCTAGGGGCCGACGAGGGCCGCCGAGACCCCCACCATCGCCCGCCGGCCGGGCATGCCTTTCATTACAAGGTTGCTGTTTGCAGCCTGCAATATACCTGACGAATTTCGGTAGGGACCTAGTGTGGCTGTGTTCAACAGGATTATCCGCTAAGAGGATTGCACTCTCATTATCACATAGGAGTGGGACTTTGCTCAGATTGTAGCCAAAGTCCTTGAGGGTTTGCCTCATCCAAAGTAGTTGCGCGCAACACTGTCCTGCGGCAACATATTCGGCCTCAGCGGTGGATAGGGCAACGAAAGTTTGTTTCTTAGAGCTCTAGGACACCAGAGACCTTCCCAGAAACTGACAAGTCCCTGATGTGCTCTTCCTATCAACCTTGCACCTGGCATAGTCAGAATCAAAGTATCCGACTAAGTCAAAGGTAGACCCCTTTGGATACCAGATCCCGAAGCAAGGTGTAGAAACCAAATATCTAAGAATTCGCTTAACGGCCACAAGGTGACACTCCTTGGGGTCGGATTGAAATCTAGCACACATGCATACACATAGCATAATATTCGGTCTACTAGCACAAAGATAAAGCAAAGGTTCTATCAGAGACCGGTATGCCTTTTGGTCAACGGACTTACCTCCTTTGTTGAGGTCCAGATGTTCGTCTGTTCCCATCGGTGTCATTGCGGGCTTTGCATCCTTCATCTCAAACCTCTTGAGCAAATCTTGAGTATACTTTGTTTGAGAGATGAAGGTTCCTTCCTTTAGTTGCTTCACTTGAAATCCAAGGAAGTAGTTCAACTCACCCATCATTGACATTTCAAATTTCTGCATCATCACCCTATTAAACTCCTAACAAGACTTTTGATTAGTAGAACTAAATATAATGTCATCAACATATATTTGACATATGAAAAGATCACCATTACAAGTTTTAGTGAAGAGTGGGATCAGCTTTCCCAACCTTGAAAGCATTAGAAATAAGGATATCTCTAAGGCATTCATACCATGCTCCTGGGGCTTGCTTAAGTCCATAGAGCGCCTTAGAGAGCTTGTAGACATGGTCGGGATACCTGTCATCCTCAAAGCTAGGGGGTTGTTCCACATACACTTCCTCCTTGATTGGTCCATTAATGAAGGCGCTCTTCATGTCCATTTGAAACAACTTAAAAGAGTGGTGAGAAGCATAGGCCAATAATATTCGAATTGATTCTAGACTAGCTACAGGAGCAAAAGTCTCCTCAAAATCCAAACCTGTGACTTGGACATAACCTTTTGCCACAAGTCGAGCCTTGTTTCTTGTCACCACACCATGTTCATCTTGCTTGTTGTGGAACACCCACTTGGTTCCCACAACATTTTTGCTTCGGACGTGGCACCAGGCTCCAAACTTCATTTCTCTTGAAGTTGTTGAGCTCTTCCTGCATGGCCAACACCTAGTTCAGATCTTGCACGGCTTCTTCTACCTGAAAGGCTCAATAGAAGAAACAAACGAGTAATGCTCACAAAAATTAGCTAAATGTGAGCGAGTGGTTACTCCCTTGCAGATATCACACAGAATCTGATCCATTGGATGATTTCTTTGAATAGTTGACCGGACTTGAGTTGCAGGAACTTGTGATGCTTCTTCCTCCTTATCGTGTTCTTCATGTTCTCCCCCTTGATCCAGCCCTTCATCTAGAGGTACCTGTTCCTCATCTTGAGTTGGGGGATGCACCAATGCAGAGGAAGAAGGTTGATCTTGCTCTTGTTGTTCCTGCGGTCACACATCACCTATTGCCATTGTTTGCATTGCAGCCGTCGGAACCTCATCCTCATCTACATCATCAAGATCAACTTGCTCTTTTGGAGAGCCATTAGTTTCATCAAATACAATGTTGCTAGAGACTTCAACTAATCCTGATGACTTGTTGAAGACCCTATACGCCTTTGTATTTCAGTCATAACCTAGTAAAAACCCTTCTATAGCTTTGGGAGCAAACTTCGAATGCCTACCTTTCTTTACCAAGATGTAGCATTTGCTCCCAAATACACGAAAATAGGAAACATTGGGTTTGTTACCGGTTAGCAGTTTGTATGATGTCTTCTTGAGGAGGCGATGCAGATAGAGCCAGTTTATGGCATGGCAGGCTGTATTCACAGCTTCCGACCAAACCCGCTTAGGCGTCTTGTATTCTTGAAGTATTGTCCAATTAGTGTCCTATTCTTCCTTTCTACCACACCATTTTGTTGTGGTGTGTAGGGAGCGGAGAACTCGTGCTTGATGCCTTCCTCCTCAAGATATTCTTTGACTTGAAGGTTCTTGAACTCAGATCCATTATCGCTCCTTATCTTTTTCACATTTAGCTCAAATTCATTTTGAGCTCTCCTTAAGAAGCGCCTTAGAGTTCCTTGGGTTTCAGATTTGTCCTGCAAAAAGAAAACCCAAGTTAAGCGGGAAAAATCATCAACAATGACAAGACAATACTTACTTCCCCCGATACTAAGATAAGCAACGTGGCCCGAAGAGATCCATATGTAGGAGTTCCAGTGGTCTTGATGTTGACATCACGTTCTTGCTTTGATGATTACTTCCCACTTGCTTCTCTGCCTGGCATGCTACACAAGGTCTGTCTTTCTCAAAACAGACATCGGTTAGTCCTAACACATGTTCTCCCTTTAGAAGTTTATGAAGGTTCTTCATCCCAACATGTGCTAGACGATGGTGCTAAAGCCAACCCATATTAGTCTTAGCGATTAAGCATGCATCTAGATCGGCATTCTCATTTGAGAAATCAACTAAGTAGAGCTTGTCGTCTAATACACCCTTAAAAGCTAATGAACCATCACTTCTTCTAAAGGCAGATACATCAATATTTGTAAATAAGCAATTATAACCCATATGACATAATTGACAGACAACAAATTGTACCCGAGCGATTCTACTAGAAACACATTTGAAATCGAATGCTCGGTTGTGATGGCTATTTTGCCTAAGCCCTTAACCTTGCCTTGGTTCCCATCTCCAAAGATGATAGTGTCTTGGGAATCCCTGTTCTTGACATAGGAGGTGAACATTTTCTTCTCCCCCGTCATGTGGTTTGTGCATCCGCTATCAATAATCTAGCTTGAGCCCTCGGATGCATAAACCTACAAGATAATTAAGCTTGGGTTTTAGGTACCCAACTCTTGTTGGGTCCTACAAGGTTAGTCACAACAGACATTGGAACCCAGATGCAAGTTTTGTCTCTCTTGCACTTAGGTTCCAAACTTCTAGCAACTACTTTCTCGTTTTGCACATAAGAACAAATGAAGCATCACATGTTTGATAGAGCATAGTTGGTCCAGTTGATGCTCTCCTAGGCGCATGAGAAGCAACGTGATGACGCCTAGGTTTATTCCTACCATGAGCATATGAAGAGCTAGATGCAAACATGGCATGAGAATTAAATGCAGCATCATGACGAGTAGGAAAAACAACATGATTATAACACTTATCATGATGAGCAGCACTAGATATATTCTTGACGTGAGCATAAAGATAAGCATGGTTCTTTTGGTCATTTGAAGAATAAGAGCTACTAGCCATAGTAGCCTTTCCTTTCTCCTTGTTGAGATTGGAAGTCCTTTGGCTTGTTAAGTTCTTGGTCTCCTTTTGGAAACCAAGTCCATCCTTAATAGAGGGGTGTCTACCAATGGTGTAGGCATCCCTGACAAATTTTAGTTTCTCATAATTATCCTTGCAAGTCTTAAGTTGAGCATTAAGACTTGCAACATCATTATTTAACTTAAGAATAGTAGAGGTATGTTCATTACAAGCATCAATGTTAAAATCTTTGCACCTATTGCAGATAACAACATGCTCTATAGATGAACTAGCAAAATTTACTTCCTCTAACTTAGAATTTAAATCAACATTTAAATTCTTAAGCTTAGAGATAGAGTCATTGCAAGCAGACAACTCAGAAGTCAATAGTTCATTTTTCTTAATTTCTAGAGCAAGAGATTTGTAATGCCTAAAAAAATTGTAACAGGAAAAGATAATGGGATAAATACATAAATATACTGCTATGCTAGAATTTTGAGGATTTCTTGATCTTCTTTGCTTTGTGCATAATCGACTAAAGGGAATGAAGTAGTCAAATGGCGAATAAATAAATAGTAATATCAAGAGCTTGGTAGTTTAAAAAAAATCAAGTCTTGAAGCTAAAGTTCAAATTTAAAACTACGAAACAATAAGTAAAAGAAACACTTCCAATCTATTTATTATAATTTTATAATTAGAACACTCTTTATAAATATTTGGATCAAAATAAAGATGAATCATAAGGAAGACTTTATACTAAATTTCTCCTAAACTAAATAAGTAATGTGTGAGTCAATCCCTTATGAATTATACATATAGAAGCATTCATTTAGGTGAAGAATTAGCCAATAAGTAAATAAAATATATCATAAATTCATGATGAGGTCCTTTGTTTGCTGCAATTAACTGGTGTTTGAATTTCAAAGCAAATTTGAACTCAAATCTATGGAAAATAGAGAAAACAAGGAATAGAAATGAACAGAAGAAAAGGAAAATAGTTCTCCGCTGCTGGGCCAATTTCAGCCTCCCTTGGCCCATTCCACTTTTACCTGCGGCCATCACTCCTGCGTCCTCCTATTTTTCTCTGGTGTATGGCACGTGGGTCCCATTCGTCGGTCATAGTCCACGCACTTGGTCGTCCCCTTCCTGTGCTCTCGGGGGAGGCCGCAACGAACTTGTCCGTATCCCGCGCATAGCTCAGACTCGTTCTCCACTGCGCCAGGATCGCGTACCAGGTGCCGATATAAACAGACCATCCTCTTGTTCCTCCTCCCCTCCTTCCATGCCCAGCCGTGCACCTGTCGTAGATAGCAGAGAGAGAGATCGTGATGTGAGGGAGAGGAGGGGTAGCGCCGTAATGGGCGGAATCGGGGAGCACCGTCGGTTGAGCTCAAACCCATGGACAGGGAGCCTCGTCAGGATCCTTAGAGACTTCCGCGTGGACTTCTCGGTCGGGGAAATCGCCTTGGCTCGATGGAATTGCTCTCAGACATGGATTCATCGACGTTGTGCCGCATAGCTCTGCTTGCAGGGTGGTTACCCCAGGGACCGATAAGACCATCACCGTATCCCTGTTTCGTCTTTCTCGTTGCAATGTCATTCGGTGGTTCGCGGTTAGGTAGTGGACGTCGGCTGAGGGCCCACTCCGGCGACAGCGCCGCCATGGGTGTCTCCGCGCCGCCGTCTGGTGTTACCGTGGGGAAGAATACCTGGGGGCCGTCAACTACCTGGTGAACGGCTGGGATTGGATTACCAGTATGCTGTCGCTCAATAAGATCTCGGTCGTCCATCCAGATTTGGTCGGTGGAGATTAGATGACGTGTTACCCCTTCGCCCAATTTAATCTAGGGCGTCGATCTGGTGATGTGTGAGTGGGATAAGGTTCAGTTTATTTAAAATAGCGGACCGTTAGATCTAGATCCAAGGGCTTTCGTAGCATACCGGTTCATAATAACGCAGATCTAATCTTGACCATCCGATCTAGATCGGACTGCTAGGATCACAAGATAACGCTTCGTCGAGGTAAAATGGTAAATTAGTCCCTAAACTTCATAGGAATAAACCCGCCGTCCTGTGAGGGTAAACTGAGTCTAGGAAATTTTACCCTGGAAACCCTGAGCTTCTCTGTATTAGTGCGCCCAGTCCAGGAAGTTAAGAAATCAAATAAATGGATTTAGAAAATGATTTTTAATGTTTAAATAATTGCTAGAGTTTGTATAAACCATAGAAAATTCATATTAGGTCCAAATTAGTCCATTCCAATTTCTATAATTCTATAATATTATTGTTTATCTCACAGTACCTCTGTTTTGTCATGAAAACATAAATAAAATGGATTTTCTAATTAATCCTATATTAAACACATAAAACCCTCGAAAATTCATAACTTCCTCATTTTAATTCCAAATTGATTCATTCCAGTAGCATTAATTTTGTTTAAGTAGTGTTTATCACCTAGTACCTTTATCTAACCATAAAAAAAAATTTGATTTAAAATTATTCACATGAATTACTCTATTCTAGGTACTTAATAACTACATAAAATCATAACTTGGTAACCGCAACTCCGAATTGATCCGTTCAAGTTGTGTTAGTCTCGTAGAAACGCGTAGATCATTATTATTCAGTTTGTACTTATGTTTGGTGTGATGTTAATTTTATCTATACCATGTTTGTTTGTATTGCTACGACTAGCGCGAGGTCGCGTGTCATCTGAAAAGCAAGTTGGTACCTGGATTCTCAAGTGCCAGGCAAGTTGTGCCCTTGATTCACTTTTGTTACCCAATAATGTTCTTTATAATCATTTACCATGCATAGGCTTAATTTTGATGGGACCCGATAGGTTACCCTAGATTGTTTATCCCATTACCTTGTTTACCCCTGAATCACATGGGTAGTTATGCTATTGCTTTACATGGTTTTGGGTTAATATTTTATTATATCCATGTTCCAGTTATTTTGTTATTCTATTTATGTTCATGTCAAGATCGTTATATTATTGTTAATTGGAACATGGAGCTTAACTTGAGAAACACGTGCCACCACAAGGGAGGAATGGGACCCCTTGGCTGACTAATTAGGAAAGCTAGTGGAAGACTACCTTACCCGAAAGGGGCAAGGGCAGTAGGGGAGTGGTCAGTGTAGGGAGGTCCTTGGATGATTTTGCTGCGATGGTGGTCAGACAAGAACCCTGCATTGGAACTTCCTATAAACTGTAGCGGGTTTTCAGAAGCTAGTGGAACTTTGTAAAGGCCTCGTAGTGGATCCCTAGCCATTCACCTCGGTAGTGTCTAAGGGCCTAGCTAACCCTGGCGACATGGGAAACACGACTTGTGGGTAAAGGGTACAACCTCTGCAGAGTGTAAAACTGGTATACTAGCCGAGCTCACGGTCATGAGCGGCTCAGGACTCTCCGATAATTAAATTATGGAACCTAAACTCAATTTGTCATTTGCATTTGCATGGGTTTACTATTAATTTTGTTCTTTATTATTATTTAAGGTTTGGTATTCACTTACACTTAGTAACTGCTAATAAAATTTTGACCAACTTATAAAAGCAATGCTCAACTTTAACCTCTATTGTTGATCAGCCTTACACTTCATGAACTCCCACCTTTGTGAGTTCATGTCACATTATTCCCCACAACTTGTTGAGCGATGAACATGTGTGAGCTCACCCTTGCTGTCTCACACCCCCCCACAGGAGAAGAACAGGTGGTTCAGGAGGAGCCACAAGGCGAGGAGTATGATCTGATCTAGGTGGCGTTTCTCAGTCGGCATTAGCGCCAATGATCCTTAGTTCGTTTTATATTTATCTTTATTTTGTAATAAGTCTTCCGCTATGTAATAAATACTCTGATGTTATTGACATTTATCTCTATACACTCTGTTATTATATGTGTTGTCTTCTTGGCGCATGTATGAGATGCACCCGGCTTTGTTCCTTTAAAACCGGGTGTTACAAGATTTTTGAACATTAATGAATTTATCATGTTCCTCATAAAGAATATCTTCTTGCTTTTCTAGAAGCCTGTCTTTTTCATTAAGAGCATCAATCAATTCATTTATTTTATCTACCTTAGATCTATCTAATCCTTTAAATAGATCACTATAATCTACTTCATCGTGAGAAGATTCTTCATCACTAGAAGAAGTGTACTTAGGTGTATCTCGTGTACATACCTTCTTCTCCTTAGCCATAAGGCACGTGAGGCGTTCGTTGGGGAAGAGGAAGGACTAGTTGAAGGCTGAGGCAGCTAGTCCTTCATCATCAGAGTCGGATGAAGAACAGTCGGAGTCCCATTCTTTTCCAATGTGCGCCTCACCCTTTGCCTTCCTATAGTTCTTCCTTTCCTTCTTCCCTTTATTTTCTTGTGTCTGGTCATTGTCATTATTAGGACATTGTGCTATAAAATGACCAGACTTACCGCACTTGAAGCAGGAGCGCTTTCCCTTAGACTTGCGCTTGTTGGGATATTCCTTGCGTCCCTTTAAAGTAGTCTTGAAACGCTTGATTATAAGCGCCATTTCGTTCTCGTTGAGTTCGGTAGCCTCCACTTGTGCTACCTTGCCAGGTAGTGCCTCCTTGCTACTCGTTGCTTTGAGAGCAACGGGCTGCGGCTCGTAGAGAGGGAGCGGTCCGTTTGCAGCATTGTCCATGTATCTTGCTTCCTTCACCATCATGCGCCCGCTTACAAATTTTCCAAGAATTTCCTCGGGCGTCATCTTGGTATACCTAGGATTCTCACGGATAAGATTCACAAGATGGGGATCAATAACGGTAAAAGACCTTAGCATGAGTTAGACGATGTCATGATCCATCCATTTTGTACTCCCATAGCTTCGAATCTTGTTGACCAGGGTCTTGAGCTTGTTGTAAGTTTGAGTTGGCTCTTCTCCCCTTATCATGGCGAATCTCCCCAGCTCGCCTTCCACCAGTTCCATCTTGGTAATTATGGTGGCATCATTACTCTCATGAGAGATCTTGAGGGTATACCATATTTGCTTGGCATTATCTAAGCCGCTCACTTTGTTGTATTCATCCCTACATAGAGATGCTAGCAACACAGTAGTAGCTTGGTCATTTTTATGTATTTGCTCATTAATAAATATAGGATTGTCAGTGCTATCAAAATGCATTCCATTTTCAACAATTTCCCAAATACTTGGATGGAGAGAAAATAAGTGATTGCGCATTTTATGACTCCAAAATGAATAGTCTTCTCCATCAAAGTGTGGGGGTTTTCTGAGTGGAATAGATAATAAATGAGCATTTGAATTATAAGGGGTGCGAGAATAATCAAAGGAATAGTTTTGATTAACTGTTTTCTTTTTTGACAAAGAGTTTTCGTCGTCATCATCCCTTGGTGAAGAGGAGGAGGCGTCGTTGTCGTAGTAGATGATCTTCTTTATGCGCCTCTTCTTCTTCCCATCCCTCTTTTTGTGACTTGAGCCTGAGTCAGTGGGCTTGTCGCCTTTTGGCTCGTCGACATAGAGGGTCTCCTTCTCCTTATCGTTGATCACCATCCCCTTACCTTTAGGATCCATCTCTTCGGGCAGTTACTCCCTTAATGAAGAGTACGGCTCCGATACCAATTGAGAGAACCTAGAGGGGGTGAATAGGTGATCCTGTAAAAATCAACCCTAAATGGCACAAACTTGGTTTATGAAATGTTAGTGAAATCAAAACCAAGGTGCTATGTCTAGAGAGAAAGAGATGACTACTTCACTTAATTGCTCTTCACAAGGTGAGTATTAAACTTAGAACAATTATCAAGTGAGTAGAAGTAGAGAGAACCGCACACGAATAACAACATATGACACAGCGATTTTATCTCGTGGTTCGGCCAAGTAGAATACTTTCCTACTTCCATGTTGTGTTGTCCTAATGGACGAGGGTTGCACTCAACCCCTTTCAAGTAATCTAATGGTCCACTTGAATACCATGGTTTTCTTCCTTATAGCAGATGTTTCTCTTGTGAGGAATCTCCACAAGTTGGAGTCTCTCACCCTTACAATATCGATCACAGTGAAAACCACAAGAGTAAGGGAGGGAATAGAAACACAAGCAAGAGCTAGAGTCGCAGCAATGACACGCACACAAGTCAAGAAACGAGCACACAAACACAACGAAGCAAGTTCACAACTCAACAAGTGCTCAAATCTCAAACACAATGATCCGGATGCGTGCTTGCGAAGTCTAGGCATCTTAGGATGTTCAATGGAGACTTGGTATGTTGCTCCATGTGCCTAGGGGCCCCTTTTATAGCCCAAGGCAGCTAGGAGCGGTTGGAGCTCCATTTGGTAGGCAATTCTTGCCTTCTGTCCATTGGTGCACTGGATAGTCCGGTGCACCACCGGACATGAACAGTGCATGATTTCTTTCCTTGTTTGGCGAAGCCGACCGTTGAACCCTCGGTTCTCTTGGTACGCTAGACACTGTCCGGTGCACACCGGACAGTCTGGTGCTGCCTAGTGATCGTTGGCTCTAGCCACGCGTCGCCCATTGATTGTGCGCCAATCACGTTGCCAAGTGTTGGTGCGGACGCTGTTGGCTCACCGGACAGTCCAGTTAATTTTAGCCGCAACATCCACGGCGATTCCCGAGAGCAGCGAGTTCGTTGTTGGGCCAGCCTAAGCACCGGACTGTCCGGTGCACACCGGACAATGTTCAGTGCATCCGCAGCTCGTGCAATACTGGTTGTTTCAGCTAAACTTTTTTTGCTCCTTTTGGACTTGACTTAATTTAGTTCCTGTCACTTTGCTGAACATTCGTTAGTTCTCACCAAGTGTGTTGTGCATCTAATCACCAAAACAATATGGAAATGGCCCAAGGGCACATTTCCCTTTCACATCTCCATTCCCTATCACATCTCTTATTTCATCCCCTATTTCAAAGTTCACTCTATGTAACACCTCAAATCCATCAATTAAAATAATACATTAATAGTCATTTAAAGATTTAGTAGATAGTAAAGTAAAAATTTTAAATCAAGTGTTTGATCTTGTTTACCTTTTTAGAATGATTTTTGGTTGCTCATAATTGATTAATGATTGTATTCATAAAATTTCTTTTATAAGAAAACCCAATTAATTAATATAAAAATATTGGTCCAAAAATAAATATTTTCGTTATAAATAATTTTGGTATAATTATTATGATTTTTTTGAAATATTTTAAAAATATATTTAATTATATTTTTATGGTATATCAAAATAAAAGAAAAAAAGATTTTGAAACCCTAATCGACCAGGCCGAAATTGGCTCATTTGCAGCCTGACCGGCCGCCTCCCCCACTTCTCTCCTCTCCCTCTCTTACAGGTGGGCCCCACCTGTGCCTCCTCCTCTCCTAGCCGCCGCTCGAGTATGGGCGTGCCCGAACACACGCGGGTGCATGCCTGTGCACGGTGCCATCGCCATCCTGACTCGGCTCGGCCGCTCGCCTCCCTGTCCTGACTCAGCCGACCACCGCTCGCCTTCCTCTCCCCGGGACTAGAAACGACTTCCCTTTCCCTTCCCCTTCCCCACTCTCTCCCCCATTCACTCTGAGAAACGTCCGGCACCATTAATGGCGGCCGTCGGCTCTCCCTCTGCCTCCACGGCGCCCTCCCTACTCCCTCTCCCTATAAAACCCGACCCTGAGCTCATGGAATCGGCCTCCCTTGCCGTCGAGCTCGCCTTCTCCCTCAACCACCCCCTCTCCTCTCCCCCTCGCTTGACGCCGCCGCTGGAGCCTGACGTCGCCGGAGCTCACCTTCGACCGCGCCCGTGCCCTGTCCCCGGCCGCGACATGTCGTGCCGTCCTCGGTCGCGCCCTGTCCCTAGCCGCGCCCTGTCCCTCACCATGACCGAACCCCCTTCGTTGATCGCAAGGTTGAAAATAACCTGGATTTTTATTAAAATTTTAAAAGTCATATTTGAATTAATTCATGATTTATATAATTATTTGTTTGAATTTATGAATATTGTGATTTGGAAATCCAAGTGTATGTATGCGATGAATTAGTATATTATTATATGTTGTATGGTGTATGCTAATTGTCTATAGTTATTCTGTAATTTGTGGTTAGAAAGAAAAATGACAAGGTTTGGTAGACCATGTGTTAGTGATGAAAACATTTGATGGGTAATTTCTCAATTAACTTTGTTTTTAATGAATTTTACAATTTGTTAAGAAGTTTAAACTGATAGGTTCATATACTTAATTTAGATCTACTAAATAAATAATCAAAACTTTATTAATGTAAGGGTAATATAAGTAGTACCAATGTTCATAATAATTCAAACATTGTTGTCCAATCAGTGGTTTAATTTATTAATGAAATTATTTGACCTCAGTTTATTAAGATGACATTTTCTTTTAGAAAGAAAAGATAAAACTAAAAATAGACATACGTTTACGGTAGAGATAATTGATTAATAATTAATTTATTTCCATGGAATTGGTTAAATCATTTCATCTAAGCTATGTTATGTAAAATACTTTTGTAGTCGAAATTCCATGTAACTTTCACTAGTGACAATCCAAAGTAGCGCTTATATTTTATGTCATAGCCAATGGATATCAATACGAGTAGAATAATAAAATGATTACAAATTAAGTTTTATTCTACATATTTTTATAAGTATGGTTTGTTCGGTATATGTCTATTCATATAATGGTGTATGTTTATTTATGTAATGGTGTATGTTATTCATGTAATGATGTATGTTTATTTATTTGGTGAATATTTTCTTTTGTATGTACGATATGTGAATCTATATTAGAAGCTGAATTCATGGTAGAAAACCAAAATACGTTTGAAGACGATCCTCAGGACACCTTTGAGCAAGACAAGTGGATTTTCCCTCTGTATTTCTGTTTGTACCCAAATAATGCATATAATAATGTTAACTTTTGGATATTTGCATAAATTTGATGGGATTTGCCTAAATAGGATTTCCTAGAAATACAACCCTATTCCTTGATTACCCTGGGATAAATACTATGCTTAGCAATTTGTGCTACTACTCAACTTGATAATTATGATGTCACTCTTTAATGATACTATTGTTCCGGAAATGAGATTTGTATTATAATGCTAACCCGATGGTTAAACAAGATCATTTCATATTAAATGGAACATAGAGTGACCACATATGATAACAATGCAACCACGAGTGCTATCATGGCTCTGGCTTTGGTAAATAGCTTTATAGACTTAGTGCTTAGCAACCCTACCTAAAAGATGCGCAAGAGGGGGCAACGGTGGTTTGGTGGCAGCTCATGTTAACATGGGTGGTAGTCTTGGCTAAGTTACCTCGCCGAGAGGGCCATCAATACTGTCGTGGAAATCTTAGCGGGTGGCTTTCTACTAAGGATATTTTGTGAAAGCCTCATAATGGATCCCTAGCCATTCACCTCGGTAGTGTTTACGGGTCCATAATACCCAGGCTAGATGGGATACATGGCTTGTGGGTAAAGTTGTACCACCTCTGTAGAGTGTAAAACCGATATGTCAGCTGTGCTCACGGTTAAGAGCAACCTGAACCCTCACATGATAACTGAACTTAAAGATGGAGAATAAATCATGATTCAATGATTTATAAATGGTTTGCTTAAGTGGTTTCACTTAAGTGTTTTGATATAATCATATGCTTATGATTAATTGGGATATTTTTGGATACATTTATAGTTAGTAAGATAGGCGTTGTTAATAAAATATTGACCAACTAAAATGCTTACCACTTATCCATAGCCTACCTTGTTAACCTTGCATAACTCCTCCCACTTGCTAAGCCCCCACCATAAGTGAGCTCACCCCTTGCTAATCTTTTGATCAGAAGCTGATGAGGAAGACTGTGATGATGGTGATGACGAGTATCGAGTTTAGCGATGGGCGAGTCATCTTCCTATGGAAGATTGCCCATGTTATACCTGCTTTACTTCGATGATGATACTATTTGAGACTTTTATGTCTGGATGATGTAATAAAGTTATTATACTCTCTTTACGCCTTTATTGCATTGTCTTTTGATATATTACATTTGTGACGTCAACATATGTGTGGAAAATGGATCATGTCACACATATGCTATGCATTCGGTTTTGCACCTAAAACAAGGTGTGATAGAAGTGGTATCAGAACTATACTGACTCTAGGTCATTAGACAAATTAGAAATGGAAAGCCCAGTCTATTCAAAATATGCTTATTTTGCTCTTACAAATTTATTTTAATCTTGCCTCTTTAAAAATTCAATTAAGGTGACACTTTCTCTTGTAGATGGTGCGCACTCTCTAGACCACCTGTGTGAACACCAACTATATCCCTCTGCTACGGTAGACTCCTTTCTACCTAGTGGTATTAGAGAAAGTTCCTGTGGAGCTTCACCACCTTCATGTGCAGAATGGAGTGATCTTCGAAGACAGTTCTGAGGAGATTTTGGCAACACCCACCCCGTTGTCAGAGTCTGATACCTTTGATGTGGGAGCTTCATCTTCAGCGCACTTATACCAGTATCTCAAGCCCCGACTCCTAAAGGTGATGACCCGGATGATTCCAACGATGATGAAGACGACAATGAAGAAGAAGAAAACAATGATAACATAGAGGATGCTAACATTGAGCAAGAAGACAACTTTGTTGGATTGTGGCCTGTCGCAAAACATTACACTTCAGTGTTTGAGACATGACACTTTCCAAACTTGTTGCAGGATGTGCTGCATGCGTTGGGAACCTACGTTCGACCTATATATTACACAAGGCAAGTGTCTGAGCCTCCTTAGGCTTGTTACTACATCACTCGTGTGCATATCAGAGTGTTGGATGCAGGAGGTAGAGGTTTCAGGACTCTATCATCTCATGAGTCTCTGACGCCACTATCCACCTACGCTGCTTCGGTCAGCAATGCTGCTCGGAGAGCTTTGTGGTCCCTCAGCCATACCCATCGGTAGTAGCTACATGACACGACATACATGCACCTTCCCCTACGTCCTCCTGGAGAAAGCCAGACAAGTGTTGTTCTAGGTGAAGCTGAAGAAGATCGCCTCAACACCCTTATAGGTGTGGTGGCAGGTCTTAACACTGACCTGGATAGTGCTACCCTGGATCTCTCGAGAGTACACGAAGAACTTGAAGACGCACATGCAAGAATTTCAGCCCTCGAAGCTCAGCTCGAAGAAAGAAATCCGCCTTGTGACACCCCAGTGTCACCTAGGGTTTCTCTCAAGTGCTAACAACCATCATCTTATGTGAACCAAATTTAAGTATGAACATCAAATTGACTTAAGAATAAAGGATCCACCAAGCCTATACTTAAAAGTATCATGTTCAAAACAAATGGGTTTTTCAATAAGGCAAAATGTGCAACCCCAACAAAAACCCTAATTGAGCCCTATGAGCAAAATTCAAGAGAATGGGGAAAAGGGTATGAAAAATTTAGAATCATGGCTTGGGCCAATTATAAACATTGAAGTATATTTAATAAGCAACAATAAAAGATTGAGGAAGCTTGACCAAAATAATTCAAATAAAACCCCAAGCAAGCTTCTCATGTGGGGACTCAATAGGAAATTCTGAATTTCAGAATTCTGAATTTCAGACCTTGAGCCAAAGATCAAGCGTGTTCACCTTGATCCCTAACTCAAATCCTAATGGCCCCATTAACAAAAACGTGCCTAACTAACCCCTCTGTCGCATGCTAGAAGATGGCATTGGGACGCGAGCCCTAGACACAACAAAACCCTGGATTTGCCTTGGATTTGAGCAGGGAGACAAACCGGATTTCGGGGCTCCATATCTCTGCAACCAGTAGGCAAAATCCTATGACCCCCACACAAGATCGGTAGCTTGTAGGGAGGAGAAGAGGTTTTGTGCACTGACCAAGGCGAGAGCAGGCTCGGATGAGTGACCACAACGTGCCAGAACTTGGGCAGAACGCACGAGCACACGTGTTCGACCCTGGTCGGCACGCCGGCGCTCGCCCAACCCGCGCGCGCGCTCGCCCCGGCGTTCGGTCAAGTCCGCTGCGCACCCTTGCCCTCGGTCGTGCCCGCCCGCGCCTATAAAGCCTCCTCGGGCGCACCTCACTTCACCCTGCGCTCACCATCACCGGCCAGCCACCCCTCCTTAGCTCCGGCGAGCTCCTTTCCGCCCGCCATTGCCGCCAGAGCTTCGGCCACCGTGGCCAGCCCACTCCAGTCGCCCCCAAGTCGCGCCAGTGCTTCAGTTAGCTCCGCCATAGGCCCGTGAAGCTCTCCAAGCCCTCGAACCCGGCAGAACTTCACCGGAAGCCCGAGATCAACCTCGCCAAACTTCGGTCGCCCGCCTGCACGCGTGGACCGAGCTCTCTGGTGAGCCCTTCTTCAATTCCTCGCGCGCACACCTTCCTTGATCCCTGGTGAAGCTCTCTGACATGTTTGATTGGTCGATTTTTCCCTGGATAGGCCGGACTCCTCGCCGCCGACGAGCTCCCCCACCTGCGCACGCGGACCAGCCAACTCCGACCATCCCCGACGGCAACCCGAACATCGTCGTGACCGTCAGGACCTCCCCTACACCCTCGGCCACCTCACCGGAGCAATCTCGCCGCCGGTAAGCCCCTCCGCCCTTTCTTCCGCCGTGGGTACTGTTTAAATTGGGGAAAGGACCTCGGGTTAGGATTAGAAGAACCTAGGGGGTTTTCTGTAATGTCAGTGACTCATTTGAATAGTAGCCCAGGGACCAATCTGTGAGGAAAACTTAAAACACCCGCCAGGGACCCCGTTGCAAAGTAGTTTTCCATTTAATCAATTCTATTTAATCTTTTTAATAAACAGAGAACTTAGAAAATTCATAACTTGATGAATTCTTAAGCAAAAGTTGTCAAACTAATTTTGCTAGACCTGAATAATATGAGCTATCATTTAAAAATAATGAACTCTATGCTTTCTGTTCTAATTTTTAGAGTTTAAAATTAAAAACAGAAACTGACCAAACCTTGTTTACTTAAGGGAAATTAGTTTTGCTTCTGTGTTGGACCTAAGAAAATTTGTAGATGTTCAACCCTCATTTAAGCACTGTTTAAAAATAGTAAGAACCCCAGTATTGAAAAATATAGTGTAGATGTCCATTAAAAGCCATTTCTGTCCAAAACTTAGGAAAATTAGAAAGGCATTAGAAATTAATGAACAGTGAGTAAAATTATTTTTCCTAGTTTACTTAAGTAACAGAGAACCTAAGAAAAATAAAGGGACCTCTAGTCCAAATCAGTTTTAAAGTGAAATGTGTTATTTAGCATTATTCCAACTAGAAATTAATTATTAGAATTACAAAACCAGACCCAAAATTGATAATAAAAATCCAGTGGACTTATAACCACCAAAAGCCCACTGCACAAATAATGAACACCCCAACCCATCATTTTAAGTAGGGAAAATAAATGTAATATGATAATGAGTCATTTTCCAAATAAATCATGAAAAACCCATAATAATGCAATAATGGGCAAATAAAATTTTACTAGGTCAATAATGAGATAGGCCACCAGAGAAAAATGCAAACCCATTAAAAAGATGCAAAATAATACCTATTGCTAATATTTTATAAGAAAGGCCATTTAATCCAATTAATGCATACCACCCCTTCCCTTAAGCAAAAAGATGTCAAACTTCAAAATGATTGCTCTTGCACAAAATCGAAGCTAAGAAAAATCAGAAGTCTGTTTTTTGATATTTTTCAAATACAGTGGTAGCAGAAAGCACCCCTTTGGCAAGAAACTTTGGAAAATCGTAATAAAATGGCTATTAAGTATTAATGGCTAGAAATTTGTACCAAGTCATGTTATAGCCTCCAAATGCCAGCAAAAATAAGTATTAAGGAATTACCTACTATTAAATGATAGTTGTAGTTCAAATCACCCCTTCTGCCCTAAAATTTGGTAATTTTGTTCAGAGAAACATATTCACTTTTTGAACCCCAAATTTTGAGACAGAGAATTACAAACCAGTAACAAGCCACTATAATTTTTGTAGAATTTTTGGAAATTTATTAAGACAACTTGTAGTTCAAACCCACTCCAAAAACTTAAAGAGAATAAAGAAAAAGAAGGGAGAGTTAAATCTCACTCCAATAAGTCCAACTTGAATTCTTGTCCATTCTCACTAAGGCTTTAAAAAGAATTCAGTGGAACCCCAATAATAAACCTACCACTTACCTTAGCTAAGTTTGATCCAATTTACCAACTATACCACCCAAAAGTCTCACATAAGTAAGGTTTAACTCTATCTAACTTAAGTAGACCATACACCATCAAAAGTTGAAATTACTAAAGCACATATCATATCATGCATATATCTTACGCATTGCATTCATTAGATTGTAATCTCGCCGACGGAGAGTACGTGCTCATCCCCGAGCAAGGAACTGTCCAAGAGGAGGACCAAGAGCAAGCTTCCGAGGCTGCTATCGAGGATCTCCCTGCAGCCCCAGCTATTGAAGGCAAGCCCCGGTTTATATGCATAACCGTATTATTATATGCTACTTTACTGCACTTAATGTTTGTAGGTTTGTAATGTGCACCTAAGTGTAGGAGTTGCTTGAAACCTCTAGATGCATGAACTTAGGATTCCTTTTTGAGATGAATACTAGTATGCTAGGTCGAGTAGCTGCTTGCTAATCAGGATCTCGGTAGAAGTCGAGTGATTTTTCTAGCACTCGTGCGAGGACAGGAATTGATTGTATTCATCTTGATAACGGGATCTATATTAGTCTATGGACTTGGATCCAGGGAGGATGCCTTGTCCATGAGACGGGAAAAAGGAATTAAGGATTGATGTGTGGATACCAGAGTCAAGCGTTTGAACGTTCTAAGCACATGCCGGGAAAATGGTAACCGGTAAACCTAGTACCTGAGTGAAGCCGAGCGCGGACTTTATCCCTCATGCGACCTGAGACTGGGTCTCCCATGCTAGCTATGGTGGGTACAAGTGCGGTCAATGCACGGTGGCAGCCGGGGTCAGTGGAGCATTGTATGCCAAAACGGTGAGGCCTGGACGCGAACGGGGAATCGATGGGGACGGTTGTCATGTGCGGGGTCGGAGTACCCTGACATGCCGTGTGTTTAGGTTTACCTTGCAAGGTTAAAAAAACTCGATTCGAATCGTCTGCTTCTCTCAGCTAATGAGACTGCTTGACCCCTTGTACTGCATCGAGTAAGATGTGAAATGAGGTTACATAAGACAATTTGTTGATTGAACTAAATGCTTGTCACCATGTATGCTTAGAAGGAGCAAACCTAGCTAAGATAATGATGTTAGAATTTGAAAAGCTAAGAATTGATTTTAGAAACAGCTAGTGCTTTTGGCAAACCAATCCCCTCAGCCAAACACCTGCATAGTCTAGAGGTAGAGGAGTAGACTCCTCACACCGGGTAAGTCTAGCTGAGTATTAGTATACTCAGCCTTGCTTGTGGCATAATTTTTGCAGGTACCATTCAGGAAATGGTTGATGGTGTGACTTGGCCTACCACCCTGCCACCGGGTTGGATGGTCGAGTGGGATGCTGCTCCGACAGGAGAGGAGCACGAGGAGTAGTGGGCTAGGCCTTGCCCATTACCTCATTACCGACGACATCGATTATCCGCTGCATTTTATTTCGTGAACTCTTATTTGCTACTCAAAACTCCGATCTATGTAATAATTCAGCACTTAATTTGAGGTTTCCTGTTTTATTGTATTTCTTCTGTGACTCACCTTCGAGTGAGATTGTGGAATTTGATCCTGGTTAAGTGGCTCTATTAAACTAGATCTGAGGGACTGACGGGTTATTCCGATTTAAGTGTGTTACGGCCCCTGAGGCGTGACTTAGGCACTTAAGCTGGAATAATTCGGGTGGTTCCGCCACAGCTGGTATCAGAGCAAATTCCACCACAGAGAAGGACAATAAACCATGAATACCATTTTCAAAAACTAAAACTTGCCTAGAAACTGCTACGGATCGTCATGACTAGACCGCTAGACCTAGGACGAAAGGCCTTAGGCATAGAGGGAGGGATAGGTGGCTAATTGATTAGGCCCCATGGGCCAGTACTTAGACTTTTTTTGTTTGGATGCCCTAAGAGAACCCTATTGTTGGAGAGGAGACGTTACCTTTTAGCATGCATGCATTATAAACACAAAAGGGAATTAAAACTTGAGCTAACCCACTTCCTTTAAAACCATTCGGGCCCTCTTTCTCTTTTTTTCCTTCCACCATAATCTTTACCTTTGATTCCCTTCCGCAGATGAATTCACCCACCCCCGCCAGTGGAGGAGACACTCGTTTCAGTTCTGACTTCCTTTCTCGCGATGGCTTTCCTTCCATCTTGTGGGAAGTGCTTAACTCCACCGGTTACCCTACGCCCCCTTTGTACACAGTGCAGTTGTATGAGGAGCATCGGGTACCTCGTTGTCGGGTCTGGCTGACTTTGGAGGCTCATCCCCTTTAGCCGGGTTGGCGTTCTCTTGATTCCGAGACAATTGGACTCAGGACGGACGACACCGTTGAAGCGGCAGCCATGAAGACTCTGACGACTTTCTGTGGCTACCATCCTCTGGAGATGGTGATGCACCCCTTGGGACTCTTCCCTGATGAGAAGGACGACCCCATGTGGTGTAACCGCGTGAGCCATGTGAAGGACGTGTGGGCAATGTATCCTGACTTGGTTGGGAGGGTCACCGTTCAGTGCATGAGTGCGCTGTACCACCTTCAGGCCCTTCAGAGCGACGCTATGGCACACCTTGCTAACATCGCTCAAACCACCAAACTCAGCCTCGATAGTCGGGAAGATTTTGTGGTCGATTTATCCTCCGAGTTAGTGGAAAAGGATCTGCAGGTGGAAAGGCTGAACCAGCGCATTACCACCTTGGAGCGGTAGGTGGAGATCCGAGACAACACTATTGATGTCTTGGAGAACCAGCTTCACGATGTGCAGAGGGAACTCGAAGAAGCGAATGACCACCTGGACATGCACCACTTGGAGATGGAGGCCAATGAAGCCAGAAGCGAGGGAGAAGAGGCTCCCGAGGAGCTAGGACCAGCCCCTGGTGCCAATGGGACTACCTCTGCGATGCCTCCTTCACCCGTATCCAGTGTCGCTTCCACCGCTCAGGGTTAAGCAGTCACTTCGACACTTTTAGGCGGATAGAAACCTATGCGAGCTTAGTTAATGTCAGATTTTGGACTAGGCTTACGGGTACCTTCCCCTGATTGATGTAACCCTGTGAACTTTTGAAATCTGTGGGATGTTTATCACCATGTTATCTTCATTTCGAACCTAATATTATGATTATGGCATTTTTTCCTTCCATATGAGATGATATCTTGCCGTTCGAAACTGTGAGTTGGGATAACAATGGCGGCAATCTCTGTTTTCAGATGGCAGCTAGGCAGCGTCGTGGGCATAACGAGCAGGTTCCCCCGCCACCTCCTCCAACTCCCACAGTGCAGGAGCTGATGACCCAGCAGAACAAGATTCTGTGACAGCTCTTGCAGCGCCAGCCCCACCCTCAGCAGCATGGTGGAGGCCAGCATCAGCGACCTCCGGCAGCGGCAACCTACCAGGAGTTTCTGAGTACGCAGCCACCCTTGTTCACCAAGGCAGAGGATCTGTTGGACGCCGACGTGTGGCTCCGTGTCGTTGAGTCCAAGTTTCCCCTCCTCACAGGAGACTGTCCTGATGCTACCAAGACTCGCTTCGCCGCGCAGCAGCTTTGCGGATCTGCTCGAACTTGGTGGGACCACTTCCGTGCTATGCTCCCTGCCGATCGTGAAGTGTCTTGGGAGGAATTCAAGACTGCTTTCAGAGGGCACCACATCCCAGCTGGCATTCTTGATCACAAGCTGAATGAGTTTCTGGCGCTTAATCAAGGAACCCGCACGGTACTGCAGTATGCGCAAGCCTTCAACGACCTGTGCCAGTATGCAGGGTACCATGTTGATTCTGATGAGAAGAAGAGAGACCGCTTCCGCAGGGGTCTTAACACCAAGCTGCGGGAACGACTCAACACTGTCCGGGCTGATAGCTTCAATGAGTTGGTCAACCTGGCCATCTCCTAGGAGGATTGCATTGTAGCTCTCCGGGCAGAGAAGAAGAGAAAGGCACCAATGGTAGCACCATCCGCTCAGGCCCGGAGGTTCCGAATTGTTTATCACAATCAGAGCAGGGGTTTCTAGCAGCAGGCAGGCAGATGGGTGATCAGGCCACCTCAGCAGCAGCAGCCGGCACCCAACCGCTTTCCAACTACCGCTCCAAGGAACAATCAGCCTCCGCAGCAGCAGCAGTTTTACCAGGGCAATGGAAACAAGTGTTTCACTTGTGGCAATGTGGGCCACTATGCCAAGAATTGTCCCAGGAACCAGCAGAGGCAGATGCTAGCACCAAATCAAGACAAGGGAAGAAAGCAGAAGGTACAAGTCAGGCAAGGGAAGCTCAACTTCACTACTTTGGAGGAAGTACCTGAGGGAGCTCCTATCATGACTGGTATCTTTTCAGTTTATAATCAACCTGCTTTAATTCTGTTTGATTCTAGTGCATCTCATAGTTTCATTAGCCAGAAGTTCAGTGCTAAATATGAACTGCCATTCTCTCACTCAAAAAGGTCATTCATGATAGTCACACCTGGGGGTAAAATTTCAACTAATCAATTAAACCAAAGTGTGCCTATTCAACTAGGAAGCCACATTGTCAAAACCACTCTTCTTGTGTTGGGTTTAGAAAATGTGGACATTATTCTGGGAGCTAATTGGATGACCTTGCACCAAGTTGTGCTTGATGTAGCCAGCCGTACAGTGGAAATCAATTCTCTGTTCTGTGGGAACTTCACCTTAATTCTGCCCAGTCAGGGTTCTACTCAGTCATGTGCTTTCTCTATGACGGAGTTACCTCTGAAGAAGATCCCAGTGGTCTGCGAGTATGCAGATGTCTTTCCTGATGAATTGCCAGGAATGCCACCCGACCGTGATATTGAATTTGCCATCGAGTTGCAACCGGGAACGGCACCAATTTCCAAGAGGCCCTACCGAATGCCACCCGCTGAGTTGGCAGAATTGAAGAAGCAATTGCAGGAGTTGCTGGATAAGGGATTTATTCGCCCAAGTACTTCACCTTGGGGATGTCCAGCACTGTTTGTGAAGAAGAAGGATGAAAGCTTGAGGCTGTGTATAGATTACCGCCCTCTTAATGTGGTAACTATCAAGAACAAGTATCCTTTGCCTCGTATTGATGTTCTTTTTGACCAGTTGGTCGGGGCCAAGGTGTTTTCCAAAATAGACCTTCGCTCCGGCTACCATCAGATCAAGATACGAGCAAGCAATATTCCAAAGACGGCATTCTCAACCAGATATGGGTTATATGAATTTTTGGTGATGTCATTCGGGCTGACAAATGCACCAGCATATTTCATGTATCTGATGAATTCTGTTTTCATGCCTGAATTGGATAAATTCGTAGTGGTGTTCATCGATGATATTTTGGTGTACTCGAAGAACGAAGAAGAACATGCCGGGCATTTGCATGTAGTGCTTCAACGTCTGCGAGAGCACCACCTTTATGCCAAGTTGTCCAAGTGTGATTTTTGGCTAAAGGAAATCAAATTCTTGGGTCACACTATCTCTCAGGCAGGAATAGCTGTTGATCCTGATAAAATGCAGGAGGTGATGAACTGGAAGCCACCAACGACTGTCCGTCAGATTCGGAGTTTTCTGGAATTAGCTGGTTATTACCGAAGATTTATTCTGGATTTCTCTCGAATTGCGAAGCCTATAACTGAGTTGCTGAAGAAAGAAGCCAAGTTTGTTTGGAGTCCGAAGTGCGAAGATGCCTTCCATGCATTAAGGCAGCATCTGACCACAGCACCAGTGTTAGCGCAACCCGACAACAACAAGCCTTTTGATGTATATTGTGATGCCTCTGGCACTGGACTAGGTTGTGTCTTAATGCAAGACAACCGAGTCATTGCTTATGCCTCAAGAGCACTCAGGCCTCATGAGCAAAATTATCCCACTCATGACCTCGAGTTGGCAGCAGTGGTTCATGCATTAAAAATGTGGAGGCACTATTTAATGGGAACCCACTGCAACATCTTCACTGATCATAAGAGCCTTAAGTACATCTTTACTCAGGCTGATCTCAACATGAGGCAGAGAAGATGGCTAGAGCTGATCAAGGATTATGACCTGGAGGTACATTATCACCCAGGAAAAGCCAATGTGGTAGCAGATGCCTTGAGTCAGAAGTTGCAATGCAATTGTGTTCTGATGGATTCTCGCATCAACACCTTGTGTGATGAGTTGAGCAAGATGCAAATTGAAGTGATTCCTTCTGGTGCTCTATCTCACCTTTCTGTCGAGCCAGCCTTGCAAGACCAGATCATCATGGCCCATCTCAGTGACAAGGGAGTACAGATTATCAAGAAGAACCTCCATCAGAAGGTTGAGAAGTATAATTGTTTTCGCCAAGATGAAAAGGGTGTGTTATGGTTCAAAAGCAGATTGGTGATTCCTATAAACCAGGACCTCAAGAGGAAAATCTTGGATGAGGCTAATCTCTCCAAATTCTCTATGCATCCGGGAAGCACCAAAATGTACCATGATCTGAAACCTTTGTATTGGTGGACCAGAATGAAGAGGGAGATAGCCCAGTATGTATCGGAATGTGACACCTGTCAGAGGGTAAAGGCAAGCCACTTGAAATCAGCTAGAGCTTTGCAACCCCTATCTATACCTTCATGGAAATGGGATGACATCAGTATGGATTTCATTGTGGGTCTCCCAACACCTCTCGTCATCATGATTCGATTTGGGTAATTGTGGACCGACTGAAGAAAGTGGCACATTTTCTTCCTGTGCACACCACTGATAAGGCTCAAAAGTATGCAGAGTTGTACATTGACCGGATCGTGTGTTTGCACCGATTACCTCGGACCATTGTTTCTGACCGAGGAGCCCAATTTGTTGCCAGATTTTGGGAACAACTGCAGGAGTCTTTGGGAACCAAGCTAATCAGAAGTTCAGCTTACCACCCACAGACTGATGGTCAGACGGAAAGGGTAAACCAAATTCTGGAAGATATGCTGAGAGCTTGTGCGATCGATTGTGGCAAGAACTGGGATAAGTACCTCTCCTTGGCAGAGTTTGCTTATAACAACAGTTATCAATCCAGCCTAAAGATGGCACCCTTCGAAGCTCTCTATGGAAGAAGGTGCAGGACACCACTCAATTGGTCTCAACCTAGAGAGAGAGGAGTTTTTGGACCTGACTTAGTGACTGAAGCCGAAAGGAAGGTCAAACTAATCAGGAAGAATCTAGAAGCTGCTCAGGCCAGGAAGAGTTACCATGATAGAAGAAGGAAACCTCTCCAATTCGTGGTGCGAGATTTTGTGTACCTCAAGGTATCACCCACCAAGGGAGTGCAAAGGTTTGGAATTAAAGGCAAGCTAGCCCCTCGTTACATTGGACCTTATGAGATCATCGAAGCATGTGGACTCGTGGCATATAAGTTGAAGTTGCCTTCAAAAATGTCTGCCATTCACAGTGTGTTCCATGTATCTCAGCTGAAGAAGTGTGTTCGATTGCCGACCGAGATCATAGCAGAACCAGAATTGGAGATAGAACTAGATCTATCATACCAAGAGTACCCTTCCAAGGTTCTGGATTGCAAAGAAAGATCAACTCGGGCTAAATCGATCAAGATGTACAAGGTCTAGTGGAGTAATCACTCAGAGGAAGAAGCTACTTGGGAAACTAAGGAATTCTGGAGATCCAACTTCCCCGATTGCCTACCTAAAGATGCTGGTACGTAATCACACCCAACCCCTCCTCCTGCCCTTCGAATCTAAATTTCAAAGATATAATCTTAAATCAGGATGAAGTAATCATGAAACAAATTTAAGAAGGACTTCCTTCTAAAGTTGCCAAGAGAATGACATTCGAAGAGCAGTTTGCTCTAATAATAATAACAATAATCACCCGCTTCCTATAAGTCTCACCCTTCGCTTCACCCCAGAAGGACTCTGGCCTGAATCTCAGGACGAAATTCCTTTAAGGGGGGAAGGCTGTGACACCCTAGTGTCACCTAGGGTTTCTCTCAAGTGCTAACCCATGAGCCATCATCTTATGTGAACCAAATTTAAGTATGAACATCAAGTTGACTTAAGAATAAAGGATCCACCAAGCCTATACTTAAAAGTATCATGTTCAAAACAAATGGGTTTTTCAATAAGGCAAAATGTGCAACCCCAACAAAAACCCTAATTGAGCCCTATGAGCAAAATTCAAGAGAATGGGGAAAAGGGTATGAAAAATTTAGAATCATGGCTTGGGCCAATTATAAACATTGAAGTATATTTAATAAGCAACAATAAAAGATTGAGGAAGCTTGACCAAAATAATTCAAATAAAACCCCAAGCAAGCTTCTCATGTGGGGACTCAATAGGAAATTCTGAATTTCAGACCTTGAGCCAAAGATCAAGCGTGTTCACCTTGATCCCTAACTCAAATCCTAATGGCCCCATTAACAAAAACGTGCCTAACTAACCCCTCTATCGTATGTCAGAAGATGGCATTGGGACACGAGCCCTAGACATGACAAAACCCTGGATTTGCCTCGGATTTGAGCAGGGAGACAAACCGGATTTCTGGGCTCCATATCTCTGCAACCAGTAGGCAAAATCCTATGACCCCCACACAAGATCGGTAGCTTGTAGGGAGGAGAAGAGGTTTTGTGCACTGACCAAGGCGAGAGCAGGCTCGGATGAGTGACCACACGCGCTAGAACTTGGGCAGAACGCACGAGCACACGTGTTCGACCCTGGTCGGCAAGCCGGCGCTCGCCCAACCCGCGCGCGCGCTCGCCCTGGCGTTCGGTCAAGTCCGCCGCGTGCCCTTGCCCTCGGTCGTGCCCGCCCGCGCCTATAAAGCCTCCCCGGGCGCGCCTCACTTCACCCCGCGCTCACCATCACCGGCCAGCCACCCCTCCTTAGCTCCAGCGAGCTCCTTTCCGCCCGCCATTGCCGCCAGAGCTTCGGCCACCGTGGCCAGCCCACTCTAGTCGCCCCCAAGTCGCGCTAGTGCTTCAGTTAGCTCCGCCATAGGCCCGTGAAGCTCTCCAAGCCCGTGAAGCTCTCCAACCCCGCAGAACTTCACCGGAAGCCCGAGATCATCCTCGCCGGACTTCGGTCGCCCGCCTGCACGCGTGGACCGAGCTCTCCGGTGAGCCCTTCTTCAATTCCTCGCGCGCACACCTTCCTTGATCCCTGGTGAAGCTCTCTGACCCGTTTGATTGGTCGATTTTGCCCTGGATAGGCCGGACTCCTCGCCGCCGATGAGCTCCCCCGCCCGCGCACGCGGACCGGCCAACTCCGACCATCCCCGACGGCGACCCGCACTTCGTCGTGACCATCAGGATCTCCCCTACACCCTCGGCCACCTCACCGGAGCAATCTCGCCGCCGGTAAGCCCCTCCGCCCTTTCTTCCGCCGCGGGTACTATTTAAATTGGGGAAAGGACCTCGGGTTAGGATTAGAAGAACCTAGGGGGTTTTCTACAATGTCAGTGACTCATTTGAATAGTAGCCCAGGGACTAATCTGTGAGGAAAACTTAAAACACCCGCCAGAGACCCCGTTGCAAAGTAGTTTTCCATTTAATCAATTCTGTTTAATCTTTTTAATAAACAGAGAACTTAGAAAATTCATAACTTGATGAATTCTTAAGCAAAAGTTGTCAAACTAATTTTGCTAGACCCTGAATAATATGAGCTATCATTTAAAAATAATGAACCTTATGCTTTCTGTTCTAATTTTTAGAGTTTAAAATTAAAAATAGAAACTAACCAAACCTTGTTTAATTAAGGGAAATTAGTTTTGCTTCTATGCTGAACCTAAGAAAATTTGTAGATGTTCAACTCTCATTTAAGCACTGTTTAAAAATAGTAAGAACCCCAGTATTGAAAAATATAGTGTAGATGTCCATTAAAAGCCATTTCTGCCCAAAACTTAGGAAAATCAGAAAGGCATTAGAAATTAATGAACAGTGAGTAAAATTATTTTTCCTAGTTTACTTAAGTAACAGAGAACCTAAGAAAAATAAAGGAACCTCTAGTCCAGATCAGTTTTAAAGTGAAATGTGTTATTTAGCATTATTCCAACTAGAAATCAATTATTAGAATTACAAAACCAGACCCAAAATTGATAATAAAAATCCAGTGGACCTATAACCACGAGAACCCCACTGCAAAAATAATGAACACCCCAGCCCATCATTTTAAGTAGGGAAAATAAATGTAATATGATAATGAGTCATTTTCCAAATAAATCATGAAAACCCGTAATAATGCAATAATGGGCAAATAAAATTTTGCTAGGTCAATAATGAGATAGGCCACCAGAGAAAATGCAAACCCATTAAAAAGATGCAAAATAATACCTATTGCTAATATTTTATAAGAAAGGCCATTTAATCCAATTAATGCATACCACCCCTTCCCTTAAGCAAAAAAATACCAAACTTCAGAATGATTGCTCTTGCACAAAATAGAAGCTAAGAAAAATCAGAAGTCTATTGTTTGATATTTTTCAAATACAGTGGTAGTAGAAAGCACCCCTTTGGCTAGAAACTTTAGAAAATCCTAATAAAATGGCTAATAAGTATTAATGGCTAGAAATTTGTACCAAGTCATGTTATAGCCTCCAAATACCAGCAAAAATAAGTCTTAAGGAATTACCTACTATTAAATGATAGTTGTAGTTCAAATCACCCCTTCTGCCCTAAAATTTGGTAATTTTGTCCAGAGAAAAATATTCACTTTTTGAACCCCAAATTTTGAGACAAAGAATTACATACCAGTAACAAGTCACTGTAATTTTTGCAGAATTTTTGGAAATTTATTAAGACAACTTGTAGTTCAAACCCACTCCAAAAACTTAAAGAGAATAAAGAAAAAGAAGGGAGAATTAAATCTCACTCCAATAAGTCCAACTTGAATTCTTGTCCATTCTCACTAAGGCTTTAAAAAGAATTCAGTGGAACCCCAATAATAAACCTACCACTTAACTTAGCTAAGTTTGATCCAATTTACCAAGTATACCACCCAAAAGTCTCACATAAGTAAGGTTTAACTCTATCTAACTTAAGTAGACCATACACCATCAAAAGTTGAAATTACTAAAGCACATATCATATCATGCATATATCTTACCCGTTGCATTCATTAGATTGTAATCTCGTCGACGGAGAGTACGTGCTCATCCCCGAGCAAGGAACTGTCCAAGAGGAGGACCAGGAGCAAGCTTCCGAGGCTGCTATCGAGGATCTCCCTATAGCGCCAGCTATTGAAGGCAAGCCCCGGTTTATATGCATAACCGTATTATTATATGCTACTTTACACTTAATGTTTGTAGGTTTGTAATGTGCACTTAAGTGTAGGAGTTGCTTGAAACCTCTAGATGCATGAACTTAGGATTCCTTTTTGAGATGAATACTAGTATGCTAGGTCGAGTAGCTGCTTGCTAATCAGGATCTCGGTAGAAGTCGAGTGATTTTTCTAGCACTCACGCGAGGTCAGGAATTGATTGTATTCATCTTGATAATGGGATCTATATTATTCTATGGACTTGGATCTAGGGAGGATGCCTTGTCCATGAGACGGGAAAAAGGAATTAAGGATTAATGTGTGGATACCTGAGTCAAGCGTTTGAACGTACTAAGCACATGCCAGGAAAAATGGTAACCGGTAAACCTAGTACCTGAGTGTAGCCGGGCGCGGACTTTATCCCTCATGCGACCTGAGACTGGGTCTCCCATGCTAGCTATGGTGGGTACAAGTGCGGTCACTGCACGACGGCAGCCGGGGTCAGTGGAGCATTGTATGCCAAGGCGGTGAGGCCTTGACGCGAACGGGGAATCGATGGGGACGGTTGTCATGTGCGGGGTCGGATTACCCTGACATGCCGTGTGTTTAGGTTTACCTTGCAAGGTTAAAAAAACTCGATTCGAATCGTCTGCTTCTCACAGCTAATGAGACTGCTTGACCCCTTGTACTGCATCGAGTAAGAAGTGAAATGAGGTTACATAAGACAATTTGTTGATTGAACTAAATGCTTGTCACCATGTATGCTTAGAAGGAGCAAACCTAGCTAAGATAATGATGTTAGAATTTGAAAAGCTAAGAATTGATTTTAGAAACAGCTAGTGCTTTTGGCAAACCAAACCCCTCAGCCAAACAGCTGCATAGTCTAGAGGTAGAGGAGTAGACTCCTCACACCAGGTAAGTCTAGCTGAGTATTAGTATACTCAGCCTTGCTTTTGGCATAATTTTTGCAGGTACCATTCAGGAAATGGTTGATGGTGTGACTTGGCCTACCACCCTGCCACCGGGTTGGACGGTCGAGTGGGATGCTGCTCCAACAGGAGAGGAGCACGAGGAGTAGTGGGCTAGGCCTTGCCCATTACCTCATTACCGACGACATCGATTATCGGCTGCATTTTATTTCGTGAACTCTTATTTGCTACTCAAAACTCCGATCTATGTAATAATTTAGCACTTAATTTGAGGTTTCCTGTTTTATTGTATTTCTTCTGTGACTCACCTTCGAGTGAGATTGTGGAATTTGATCCTGGTTAAGTGGCTCTATCAGACTAGATCTGAGGGACTGACGGGTTATTCCGATTTAAGTGTGTTACGGCCCCTGAGGCGTGACTTAGGCACTTAAGCTGGAATAATTCGGGTGGTTCTGCCACACGCCTGAAGCCCAAGTCTCTGCCATAGCGGTGTCCCCGCCCCACAAGAAGATTCGCTATGGAGCCCAAGATCTATTACCAGGCTACTCTAGAGTTTTATAAGTCATGATGTAATAAGTTCAATTTTGTGTTAGACGACAAAACTCTATGATATTATTATTATAATAACAACCATGTGATGGTGATGTTTGCATAATGTTTGGTTTGGATTTTTCGCTTGAGTGCAATGATCTTATGGAATGATGGCCATAAGAAAATTTAAAATTAACAAATAAGCTTAACTTTAGTTAAAAGCTATTCCCCTAGAATCTTTCTCTACTCTTCACTTATCTAAGAAGTGCACTTTCTAACCAACCAGATGGTGAACACCCGCTTAGGTCCTAGACAGACACAAAATCAACGTACTGGTCAACAATTGCCACCACCACCACCCAACCCAACAATGGAGCAGTTTATTGCCGCACAGATGCAACTTCTCCAAGGCCTCACTGCTTCAGTACACCAAATCCAACAGAACCAACAAAATCCCCAACATCAGAATGCACCCCAAGCTCAGGACAAGCACATAGATTTTATGAGCCATCACCCACCCGCTTTTCTCATTCGGTCGATCCCTTGGATACCGATGACTGGCTTAAGGTCATAGGAAAGAAGCTGGACATTATACAATGCAATGACCGAGAGAAGGTCTTGTATGCTTCTAGAAGACTTGAAGGCGTCGCGTCCGACTGGTGGGATGCCTTCACTGCGGCATAAGCAAATGTTGATGCTATAACCTGGCAGGAATTTTAGGAGAACTTTCGTGCTAAATTTATTCCCTCGGGAATAATGAAACTTAAGAAGAAGGAATTCTTATCCCTCACTCAAGGAGATATGTGCGTTAGTGAATACCGAGATCGTTTCACCCAACTTTCTCGCTATGCACCGGAAGAAGTTGACATAGATGAGAAGCGCCAAGAGCAGTTCTTAGAAGGATTGATCAGACCTTTAAACTATCAGCTACAAAGCCATAGGTTCCCGAATTTCCAGACTCTACTTAATAAGGCGATTGGCCTAGAAAGCAAAAGAAGGGAATTGTCAGACCATAAGCGAAAATTTCAGGACAGTCCAGCGGGAATACCCGACAAAACAACTCTCAAGGTTCTCAGTTTCGCTCTGGAAATCAGAGTGGAAATAATAATTATCAAATGCAACGCTCTGGACAAAAAGGACAGAGAAGCAACCACTATAAGAACCTATAGAGGAACAGCTCTCAGACCGATCAAAGGTCAAGTGGTTATCAGAAGAATCATCAAGGAAGCGCCATGAACACACCGGCTAAAAATAATAGCACAACTACCCCAGTTCAACCTAGTTGATGTTTCAAGTGTGGAGAAATTGGTCATTATGCCAACAACTGCCCAAAGCGCAACCCATAGACACCCCAGAGGAACAACAATCAAAGAGTTGATCATAATATACATGCTCGTGGTACTACACTGAACAAGACTCCGTAGAACTAGAGTAAGGGAAGAATAAACCATGTGACTGTAGAAACAGTTCTAGAGGATGCCGACGTGGTGTATGGTATGTTCCTTATTAACTTCATACCTGCATCAGTTTTATTTGATTCTGGAGCATCTCACTCTTTCGTAACAAAGTCATTTGTGGAAAAGCATAATATACCAAACTATCCTTTGAAGAGGAAACTATTAATTAGATCACCAGGAAGTAAACTTAGAGCCACTCACTCATGCCCTCAAACTAAGCTTGAGATTAGAGGAATAAGCTTTCTAGTACAGCTGATAATGTTGGAATCAAGTGGAATCGATGTAATGCTTGGAATAGATTATCTAACCAAATATGATGGAGTAATATATTGTGCTAAGAGAATGGTTACATTAACCAGTCCGCAAGGAGAAAGCATTGAAGTCAATGTTAACATGCCAGCAGAAGCAGAAGCCATGATAAATCAGTTGGAGGAGAAATCTATGGAACACATCAAAATAGTATGTGAATATCTAGACATATTTCCGGAAGAATTACCAAGTATGCCACCTGATCGTGATATAGAGTTCTCTATTATTACCCGGAACCGCACCTATTTCAAAAAGACCTTATAGAATGGATGTCAAAGATTTAGTTGAACTAAAGAAACAAATAGAGGAATTACTAGAAAAAGGTTTTACTCGCCCAAGTTTGTCTCCTTGGGGAGCCCCAGTTCTATTTGTGAACAAGAAAGATGGTTCGAGAAAAATGTGTGTCGATTATAGAAGTTTGAATGAAGTAACAATTGAGAACAAATACTCGTTACCTCGGATTGAAGATTTGTTTGATCAGATGAGAGGAGCTAAGATATTCTCAAAAATAGATCTAAGATCAGGTTACCATCAGTTGAAGATTCGAATTGAAGATGTACCTAAGACAGCTTTTACTACAAGATATGGATTATATGAGTTTTTGGTCATGTCATTTGGATTAACCAATGCACCTGCTTACTTTATGAACTTGATGAATAAAGTATTCATGGAGTATCTTGACTAGTTTGTGGTTGTATTCATCAACGATATACTGGTATACTCTTAGAATGAAGAAACACATGAAGATCATCTAAGACTAATTATGCAAAAGCTTTGTGACAATCAGTTGCATGCAAAGTTCTCAAAGTGTGATTTTGGCTAAAGGAAGTCGCTTTCCTAGGACATATTATCACAGATGGAGGAATCAAGGTAGACCCCGATAAAATAAGTGAAATGTTAAATTGGAAGCAACCAACAGATGTATCCAAGATCAGAAGTTTCCTTGGATTAACAGGATACTACAGAAGATTCATCGAAGGCTTCTCCAAGATAGTGAAACCCCTTACTTCAGAGCTGGAGAAAGGTAAAGAGTTTAAATGGGATGAAGCATGTCAGAAATATTTTGAAGAGTTAAAGCAAAAGTTAACCACTGCACCAGTCTTAGTAATGTCTGATATTCATAAAGATTTTGATGTGTATTGTGATGCATCGCATCTAGGACTTGTATGTGTGTTAATGCAGGAAGGAAAAGTAATAGCTTATGCCTCAAGGCAGTTGAGGAAGCATGAAAAGAATTACCCGACACATGATTTGGAATTAGCTGATGTAGTGCACGCTTTGAAGATTTGGAGGCACTACATGATTGGAAACAAGTGCAAAATCTTCACGGATCACAAAAGTTTGAAGTACATATTCACTCAGAAAGAACTCAACCTAAGACAACGAAGATGGCTTGAGTTAATCAAAGATTATGATTTGGTTATACAATATCATCCAGGAAAAGCAATTGTAGTGGTAGACGCTTTAAGCCGTAAAGGTCAAGTGAACAATATTGCTACTTATTTGATACCTCAAGAGTTATGTTGGGACATGGAACAACTTAATCTTAGTATGCTTAATAATATAAAAGCAATAGTTATGGAAGTAGAATCTACTTTGGAACAAGAGATTCGTAAAGGACATGAATCCGATGAGAAAATCAAGGAAATTAACACACAGATTAATTTGGGAAAGACCCCTGATTTTACAAAAGATGAACAAGGTACAGTTTGGTTTAAAATAAGGTTCTCTTATAACAATAGTTACCAAGCAAGTTTAAAGATGACACCTTTCAAAGCACTTTATGGAAGGAAATGCATAACACCATTATATTGGAATCAAACTAGAGAAAGTCAAGTATTTGGGCCACAAATTTCTAAGAAGTAGAAAAGCAAGTGCAGATTATTAGAGAGAATTTGAGAACGACACAGTCAAGGCAGAAAAGCTATGCTGACAATAGAAGAAGAGAATTAATCTTTGAAGTGGGAGACTTCGTGTATCTTAAGGTTTCCCAATGAGAGGAATGAGAAGATTTAAAGTTAAAGGTAAATTATCTCCCCGTTATATTGGTCCATTTAAAATTGTGGAAAGGAAAGGAGAAGTAGCATATCAGTTGGAACTACCCAACAGTTTATCGAACGTGCATGACGTATTTCATGTGTTACAACTCAAAAAATGCTTAAGAGTTCCTGAAGAACAGTTACCTATGAAAGAACTAAATGTTAATGAGGACTTGACTTATTCTGAGTGTCCGATCAGAATTTTGGAAACATCTCATAGAATTACTCGGAGTAGAGTTATCAATATGTGCAAAGTTCAGTGGAGTCATCATTCGGAAGATGAGACCACTTGAGAAAGAGAAGATGAACTCAGAATAGAATTTCCCCAGCTATTTTTAGAAGTTCCTTAATTTCGAGGGCAAGATTCTTTTTAGGGGGTAGGTTTTGTAATAACTCAAATCCATCAATTAAAATAATACATTAATAGTCATTTAAAGATTTAGTAGATAGTAAAGTAAAAATTTTAAATCAAGTGTTTGACCTTTTTTATCTTTTTAGAATGATTTTTGGTTGTTCATAATTGATTAATGATTATATTCATAAAATTTCTTTTATAAGAAAACCTAATTAATTAATATAAAAACATTGGTCCAAAAATAAATATTTTCATTATAAATAATTTTAGTATAATTATGATTTTTTTGAAATATTTAGAAATATATTTATTTATATTTTTATGGGATATCAAAATAAAAGAAAAGAAAAAGATTTTGAAACCCTTATCGGCCAGGCCGAAACCGGCCCATTTGCAGCCCAACCAGTCGCCTCCCCCACTCCCCTCCTCTCCCTCTCTTACAGGTGGGCCCCACCTGCGCCTCCTCCTCTCCCAGGCGCTGCTCGGGGCATGGGCGTGCCTGGACGCGCGCGGGCGCGTGCCTATGCACGGCGCTGCTGCCGTCCCGGCTCGACCCGGCCACTCGCCTCCCCGCCCCAGCTCGACCACCGGCCGCTCGCCTTCCTCTCCCCGAGACCGGAGACGGCCACCCTTTCCCTTCCCCACTCTCCCCCATTCACTTCGAGAAATGGCCAGCCCCATTAATGACGGCCGCTGGCTCTCCCTCTCCTTCCCCGATGCCATCCCTCCTCCCTCTCCCTATAAAACTTGACCCCGAGCCTATGGAATTGGCCTCCCTTGCCGCCGAGCTCGCCTTCTCCTCAACCGCGCCCTCTCCTCTCTCCCTTGCTTGACGTCGCCGCTGGAGCCTGAGTCGCCGTCGTCGGAGCTCACCGGAGCTCGTCGTCGACCACGCCCGTGCCCTGTCCCCTGCCACACCACGCCGCGCTGTCCTCGGCCGCGCCCCACCTCACCGCCGACCGTGCCCCACCTCACCGTGACCGAACCCCCTCCGTTCATTGCAAGGGTGAAGACAACCCGATTTTTATTAAATTTTTAAGTCATATTTGAATTAGTTCATGATTTCTGTAATTATTTGTTTGAATTTGTGAATATTATGATTTGGAAATCATGTGTATGTAAACAATTGATTTTATGTGTATGCGATGAATTAGTATATTATTATTTGTCATATGGTGTATGCTAATTGTCTACAATTATTCTGTAATTGTGTTTAGAAAGAAAGATGACAAGGTTTGGTAGACCACGTGTTATTTATGAAAACACTAGATAAGTAATTTCACAATTAACTTTGTTTATAATAAATTTTAGAATTTGTTAAGAAGTTTTTACTCATAGGTTCATATACTTAATTTAGATATACTAAATAAATTAATAGATTTTATTAATGTAAGGGTAATATAAGTAGTACTAGTGTTCATAATAATTCAAATATTGTAGTCCAATCAGTGGTTTAATTTATTATTGAAATTATTTGACCTCTGGTTATTAAGATGATATTTTCCTTTAGAAAGAAAAGATAAAACTAAAAATATACATACGTTTATGGTAGAGATAATTGATTAATAATTAATTTATTTCTGTGGAATTGTTTAAATCATTTCATCTAAGCTATGTTATGTAAAATACTTTTGTAGTCGAAATTCTATATAACTTTCACTAGTGACAATCAAAAGTAGCACTTATATTTTATGTCGTAGCAAATGGATGTCAACACGAGTAGACTAATAAAATGATTACGAATTAAGTTTTATTCTAGATATTTTATAAGTATGGTTTGTTTGGTATATGTCTATTCATGTAATGGTGTATGTTTATTCATGTAATGGTGTATGTTATTCATGTAATGATGTATGTTTATTTATTTGGTGAATATTTTCTTTTGTATGTACGATATGCGAATCTATATTAAAAGTTGAATTTGTGGTAGAAGACCAAAATACATTTGAAGACGATCCGCAGGATGCCTTTGAGCAAGGCAAGTGGATTCTCCCTCTGCATTTCTGTTTGTACCAAATAAAGCATATAATAATGTTTACATTTGGATATTTGCATAAATTTGATGGGATTTTCCTAAATAGGATTTCCTAGAAATACAACCCTATTCCTTGATTAACCTGGGATAAATACTATGCTTAACAATTTGTGCTACTGCTCAACTTGATAATTATGATGTCACTCTTTAATGATACTATTGTTTCGGAAATGAGATTTGTATTATAATGCTAACCCGATGGTTAAACAAGATCATTTCATATTAAATGGAATATAGAGTGACCACCCAGGATAACAGTGTAACCACGAGTGCTATCATGGCTCTGGCATTGGTAAATAGTTTTATAGACTTAGTGCTTAGCAACCCTACCGAAAAGATGCGCAAGAGGGGGCAACAGTGGTTTGGTGGGAGCTCATGTTAACATGTGGTGGTAGTCTTGGCTAAGTTACCTGGCCTAGAGGGCCATCAATACTGACGTGGAAAACTTAGTGGTGGCTTTGTACTAAGAATATTTTGTGAAAGCCTCATAATAGATCCCTAGCCATTCACCTCGACAGTGCTTACGTGTCCGTACAACCTAGGCTAGATGGGATATATGGCTTGTGGGTAAAGTTGCAGAATGTAAAATTGATATGTCAGCCGTGCTCACGGTTAAGAGCAACTTGGACCCTCATATGATAACTGAACTTAAAGATGGAGAATAAATCGTGATCCGATTATTTATAAATGGTTTCCTTAAGTGGTTTCACTTAAGTGTTTTTGATATAATCATATGCTTATGATTAATTGGGATATTTTGAGATAAACTTACAGTTAGTAAGATATATGTTGTTAATAAAATATTGACCAACTAAAATGCTAACCGCTTGTCCATAGCCTACCTTGTAAATCTTGCATAACTTCTCCCACTTACTAAGCCCTCACCATAAATGAGCTCACCCTTTGCTAATATTTTGATCAGAAGCTGATGAGGAAGATTGTGACGATGGTGATGACGAGTACTGAGTCTAGCGGTGCGTCAGTCATCTTCATGTGGAAGATTGCCCATGCTATATCCATCGTACTTGGATGATGATACTATTTGAGATTTTTATATCTGGATGATGTAATAAAGTTATTATACTCTCTTTACGTCTTTATTGCATTGTCTTTTAATATATTACACTTGTGACATCAACGTATGTGTGAAAAATGGATTCTCGCACACATATGCTATGCATTCGGTTTTGCCACTAGGACTGGGTGTGACACTCTACAACACAACAACAAACAATGCCATCTACGGTTCCATGCCTCCTATTTTACATAATTCACTGAAGAAAGTCATAGTAAACCACATTAGTCACTACGATACTCTCTTTGTTCGCGTTTATAATTCACTTAACTTTTCGACATCAAATTTGACCGACTCCTCTTATTAAAAAAATCCAAAAAATCGTAATATTCAAAGTCATATTTAAGACAATTTAAGCGTATGTGATACTACCTCCGTTTCACAAATGACATCGTTGACTTTTTCGAAAAATTTTACCACTCGTATTATTCATTATTTATTTAAAAATATAAAATTTTAAATAAAGCACAAATTACTTAAGATAAAACAAATCACAAAAATAGATAATAAGTTATTATTATTCTTGAATAAGACAAATGGTCAAAGTTTTTTCTTAAAAAGTCAATAGTGCCATATATTTATAAACGGAAGCATATCTAATTTTATTCTCTCGGAACATCAAGAGTATTCTTCTAATAGTATCCTTTATATTAAAAGGTCAAACAAAGCTTTCATCAAACGGGAAATTTAGAAAAAAGGATTTGCCATCGTAATTATGGAATTCGTAAGAGTAGCGGCGTCAATGGCTAATGTCATTGTTTTGCCCAAGCCCAAATCGCACGCGACTAGCCTGGCAAACCACAGAAATAAAGTAATTAATAGTAGTAATAATAATACAAAGAAAAAAAAGAAACTGGCGTGGAATTAGCCCACGGACAGGACAGTAGCATTTAATCGGGATGAATCCCTTGGTGGCGTCCGCAGCGTCCACCCAACCACTCCTCTCCTCCCCGGTCCTCCTCCCCGGTCCTCCTCCCCTTCCTCGGCAGATCCGCCGCCGCCCGTTCCCATGGGCCAGTGCCTCTCCGCCCCGCGCCACCGCAAGCCCCCGCCCCTGCCTCTGTCGCCCGCGCTGTCCGTTCCGCCGCAGATCCTCTCATCCATCGCCGACGCCGTCGGGGAGGATCACACCGCCGACCTCCCTGAGGAGCTCCTCGCCCTCGTCTTCGGTCTTCTCGGCTCCGGCGACCGCAAGCGATGTTCCCTCGTGTGCCGCCGCTGGCTAGTCGTAGAGGCCGCCTCCCGCTTCCGCCTCGCGCTCGACGCCAGGGCATCGCCGCTCGCCGACTCCGCCCTCCCCCGCCTCCTCGCGCGCTTCCCCGCCGTCTCCAAGCTCGCGCTCAAGTGCGACCGCCGCGCCGAGAGCGTGGGCGACCCGGCCCTCGCGCAAGTTGCGGACCGCCTCGGCCCGGGCCTTCGGCGCCTCAAGCTCCGCTCCCTGCGTGCGGTCACCGACGATGGGGTCGCCGCGCTCGCCGCCGCGGCCGCCAACCTACGCAAGCTCTCCGTCGGATCCTGCGACTTCGGGGCCAAGGGAATCGAGGCTGTCCTCCGCTCGTGCCTCCACCTCGAGGAGCTTTCCGTCAAGCGCCTCCGTGGCCTCGCTGAGTCAGAGCCCATCTCCGTCTCCAGCCCACGCCTTCAATCTCTATCGCTTAAGGAGCTGTACAACGGCCAGTGCTTCTCCTGTTTGATCACTCAGTCGCCAAACCTCAAAACCCTCAAGATTATCAGATGCTCGGGTAACTGGGACATCGTGCTCCAGGACGTTCCAAGGGATTCTCTCCTAGCCGAGCTCCATCTCGAGAAGTTGCAGGTCAGTGATTGGGGTGTAGCTGCCTTATATGGGCTCGAGGTACTCTACCTTGCCAAGGCACCTGAGGTCACTGATATCGGATTAGCTGAGCTTGCTGCTAAGTCGCCACGCCTCCGCAAGCTGCATGTTGATGGTTGGAAAGCAAACAGGATTGGTGACCGGGGGCTTGCTGCTGTTGCACAGAAATGTTCCAGCTTGCAGGAACTGGTCCTCATTGGTGTGAATTTGACATCATTCAGTCTTGAGTTGATTGCAACGAACTGCCCCACCTTAGAGCGGCTTGCACTGTGTGGGTCCGACACGTTTGGTGATGCAGAGATGTCATGTGTCGCCTCTAAATGTGCTGCTTTGCGTAAGCTGTGCATCAAGGCATGTCCAGTGTCTGATGCAGGAATGAATAAGCTTGCTGAAGGCTGCCCACGCCTTGTCAAGGTTAAGGTGAAGAAGTGCCGTCGGGTGACCTCTGAGTGTGCTGAGCACCTCCGGGCTAGCAGGAATGGAGCTCTTGCTGTGAATTTTGACACACCTGGTGGAGCTGGTGAGTTGCAGGATGGTCGGAGTGTGGATGAGAGTGGTGCGCTAGACAATGCCGGCAGTGATGTGTTGCCCGAGGATTTGGATGATCGGATAGGACCAGACCTTTCGAGTGGAAGCAGTGGCAGGCCATCAAGATGGAAAGCACTGATGGGTGCTTTGATGTTGAGGAGCTTTTCTGTTTCCATATTTCAAAGGCAACCGCGTGGAGCCTGCTCTACAAGTCATGAGTCATGAAAATTGGATGACATGGTTATTCCTTGAGCCTTTAGATTCTTTTATATTTGTATGTTCAATTAATTGGTGCTGTTATTTGTTGTATCGCTGTTTGTCGTTGTGGATGGTACCATGCTTGTCATTCTGATTTCAGTTAAAGAATTTAGATATATTGCTAGACTTGTCAGTTGGAGCATACTTATTATTAATTGTCCTAGCAACAGGGATTCATGCGATTGCATGCTGTAATCTTCTTAGAAACAATTGTTTGGGCTGAAAAATATGATGTGGAAACAAGACTATCAGATCATTTCAAAAGTGTGATTTTTTTGGATATTACTGTCCATTGTTGAAAATTCTTTTGTGCTTATGACATAAGTACCACTATGCTTATGTATCAACTGTTATACATGCAAAGAAACTCCAGATAGGAAATTTTGAGGGCGGAAATATTTTTTGTGCCACTTGTTCTTTGTCTGTGTTCAGAAGTTACATTGACATCTATTTTCTTTCCATTCATAAACTATTGATTATGGGAGAAATGACCTTGGATATGAAGTCAAATTACCTTGTTATTCCATTCTCCATACACATCGTAGATTCAGAGGGGATGTCTACTTTTAGCGCAACTAGAACAGGGTTATTAATTAAATCATAGTAGCGCAGTAAGATGCAAAAACGGGAAACATGAGAGGAGTAAAAATTTGATCTGCAGACACTAAAGTGGGCATGCTTGTGTGTTCATTTTTACAGATTTGGTTGTATTCTCTTTTGTAGTCAGTGTGACATCAATGTAAGGAAGCATTTGGAATTTCGGATGATATGTGGAATATCAATAACTTTGCCTATGTCTTGCATGTTAGTGAAATTTATTAGATGCTGTTAAGCAGTTTCAATTCAATAGATTCAGCAGGTGGATTCAACTGATAGGTTTTATTTTTCTGTTTATTCTCTAACACATGAGTTTATTCGTTGTGAACTACATTCAGTAGATCTTCATTCAGTCTGAAATCTTGTTCTGTTGTTGGCTGAGATCTGCATATAACATATACAATAACCTGAACTCGGATGGTCTGAGAAATAATCATGGTGTTGCCACAGTCTGTTTAACATCACCGTCAAGCTTATCTGTATTCCATTTTGTTTGAGGTTTGATTGCCCCTCTTCTCTTTTCCTACATAGTATAACCGTGTTCTTTTGCACTTGTAAATGTTTTTCTGTCAGACTATTCTGTTCCACTGACTTGGTTGACATGGACCTGAATGGTTTTCTGAACTTTGACCCATTTCATTTGTGCTTGTGCTCCTTTTTGTCATGACGTCTTACACACGGTGTCGGAACAAAAGGGTCTTGTCGATCTTGCATGTAGAATGTTCAATGAGGTGGATCACGGGCAGTGGTTGGCATAATTTTCCTCTCCGGAAGTTTGGCCATTTCGCACGCCACTCACCGTCAGTTGACTTTGAAGCTGACCAGTAGGAGGCCCCACTTCCCTGCTCCTTCAACTAAGTGGTGCTTGATTACGTTCAAGTTATGGACATGGTGGTTTTGAGAATGTGATTAAGGTTGTTGCTGACGGAAGAGCATCCTTAGTTAATATCTATCTTTGTGCCTGTCACTGCTTCCAGTTGGCTATGTGTCACTACTCACTATTAGGCCATGTTTGGAAGCATCCAGTTTTTAAAAATTTGTTTATAGAAATTGAGGTGGTTTCAAACATACCAGTTTATAAAAGTTAGATTCTTAGTTTGTTAAAAATCAAGAAGCTGGTCTCTCCTAGCTAAAAGATAAAAATTGGTTTTTTAAAAACTGGGTTGCTTCGAAACATGGCCTTAATTAGCTTGCAGTGCAGCAATTGTGGACGGCGATGAGCTGTATAGTGCAGGTTCCAACTATATTATCCCCTTTTCAGTATCACGGAAATTTAGAACTTTTGCTCAGTTTCAAAACGTCAATTCACTTCGTATCTTATGAACTACAAAATACAAACACACGAAAAACTGATTATATTCTTCATCAAACACCAAAATCACTTCGTATCTTGTGAACTACAAAACACAAACACATGAAAAACTGAGTATATTCTTCATCAAACACCAAAATTTCTTAGACAAATAGGCTAGGATCTATTTTCCTTGTAATCTTTCCTTTTTTGTGATTGATGACAACACAACCAAAGCAAGCGAATATTAAATACCAAATTGAAATATCCACTCTACTTGCTGTTGATGCATGTGCATAAGCAAGATGAATGAGATAGCAAATTGACATAAATGAGGCAATTTAGAAATTAAGCACACTCTTGCATATGCAACTAGTCCTCTATTATGGACTAAAGCCTCCTCCTAACTCCATAATCCACATACTTCCTATCTAGGACTGAAACCAAACATAAGAGTAACCACATGAAAGATTATGAACCAAACGAAAGGTCATAGAAAATTTAAATGGGTGGTATTTGGTATTTGATAACTTTGGTTTTCTTTGTTCCACAAAATTCTTCCCCTTTAGAATCAAACATCGAAAAGGAAGATATAATAAATCATATATGGAGTAATAAAAGACTTGCCCTCTAAAATGAATTTCTCCCCTTAAAAGAAAGTTCTCCCCATTTGGAAAAGAAATCCCCCTTTAGGCCTTGTTCGGTTTGAGGGGGATTCGAGGGGATTAAATCTCCTCCTATACAAATTTGTATAGGAGGGGATTTAATCCCCTTCAATCTCCCTCAATCCACTCCTAACCAAACAAGCCCTTAATGAAAAAGACATACTCATCCTGTCGGAAAACCCTCTACTTAGGAAAAGCATATGAAAACAAGAGGAAACAAGACATGATTAAATAAACTAACTCCCTCAAACTATGCGTTGGTAAATAATAGAGGATATTCTAGAGATACCAAATGAAACATTTAACAACATATACATATATGGCTCCTGTTTCCTAGTGCACCAGACAGTCCGCCGGGTGACATCGGATTGTCCGGTGTGTCATCGGACAGTCCGCTGTGCTCAGCCGGATGTTCTACGAGTGCCTACACTTTCTTCAAGTCTTGGACTTTGCTTGATACTTGTTGATCTTCACTTATGATCTTCATAATGTCTTATTTTGTTCAAGTCACTTTTAGCATCCTATGAACTATAAATACAAACACTAGCAAATACATTAGTCCACAGATTATGTTGATCATCAACCACCAAAATCATTTATTCAAATGACCCGAGGTCCATTTTCCTTACAGGGGGCATACGATGTGAAATTGATATAGCCTATTTAAATATTAGAGAAGACTTGTAAATGATACCAATCAAAAGATTTGGATGATGATTAATGGCATTCTTGTAATGGAAGCATTTTGTCTTTCTCCGGGACTCCATTTTCCTTCATTAAGACTACTACACACATATTAGACTTGCAAAGCAGTGTTAGTATCAAAAACTTGGATTACATAGTAACCTCCCCTTAAAAGTGTGCATACAAGTTTTGAATACTTGTAGGAGACATGTACTTTAACTTTGAGATCAAGAGAACAAATTATGTATAATCCGGACTTTGGTACATATAATTCAAAATGATACCAATTGAAGTATATTGCTTAAAAAATGCAACGATGTCATCCATTTAGTAATTTTAATTAAGCTATGTGTTGTGCTTAGCTAAATATTTTAAACCACGTAGATTTGCTCAAATATATGAAATTGAAATCGATCAATCCAACAACCATATGACGTACCTAGTATGCATGTAATTCAATTGAAACTAAAACACTAATTGAAGAGACATGAATAATACTCAATTGAAACACATAACAATTGAAAAGCAACTACTTGGGATGAATAGTAAACTAGATACAAGAAAATAGATACGCATATCTAAAAATAAGGAAATACAATAAATCTAGTTACCTTAGTCATGGGTAGTGAATTTGGGTCTAAAGTATTCACTGACCCACTTGGCAATAGATTTGATATGATACAATGCATCCCACGATATACATCCTATTTTTGCTAAGTCTCCAAATTCTCCAAAGTCCTTCGGACTCCTCACTCCCCGCTCGGGACCCAAACCTTGGTGCTTTTTATGATTGATATAATCTCCGTAGACACACAGATGTGTTTGGCTCTCTTTTCCTTGTTAGCTTGCTTGTTGGCCTTCATGAATATCACTTTTCCATTATTTTTCTTCTTGATTAAGTATGCTGTAGCCGCCTTCTTATCCACCTTGTTGATGTAGGTGTTGGAGATCTTGCATGTTGGTTGTTTCTTTTTATCTCTCCCTATCTTCGTCTTGTATTGGTAAGACTTGTGCCATTCCTTATGACACAACCAACAAACCATAGTTTCATCCTTGTAGTGGTGTTATCCTAAGAATGTCAGGTTTGTTTGGCTTTGTCTTTCTTGTCATACAAAGCCTTACCGAGGCAAGCCACTTCTTGCCTCAATAGCTCATTCTCCATTGCAATCTCATCGAAACAAGTTTCTACAACAACATTCTTAACCACAACTTGATTGCAAGGGTTAGAGTTAACATCAATCAAATCCATGAAGAAGTAGAAGCATCCTTTTTTTAATGATTTTAGGAATTTCAATTAAAGATGCTCCTAGGGCATTACTGATGCTCTCTAGCTTGGTAGTTAGCTCATTGTTGTATGCTAAGAATTTCTATTTTATCTAGCAAATTTTAAATAACATCTTGAGAGCAAGCTAACTTAGCCTTAAGTTTTTCATTCTTTTTAATCAAACTATTATCGATAGTTGAGGATGTAGCTTTAGATTCTAATTGCTCAATTTTAGTTGTTAGCTCACAATTCAAATTTGCGAATGTTTCAATTTTTTCTAGAAAGCATTTATAGTCATTTTTAAAGCTAAGCAACTTAGATTTTAGCACTTTTAATTGAGCCTTTTGTTTAGTGCAAACATCCTTAAAAAAACTTAACGACATGCGCAATTTCATCTACGGGGGGCTTATCTTCATCATCGCTATCGCTATCACTAGAGGATGGGATACTTGTGTTACCTCTCGCCATAGGGCATCTGTGTGATGAGTGTGAAGAGCGTGATGATGAGCAATTGCTGTGAGTCCTTGGAGGTTCATCTTCACTTGAATAATCATCCCAAGTCCTTACACTCGTAAGTGTCTTGCCTTTGCTCCTCCTCTTTTTGGGTTCGACCGTATTTGGGCAATTATCTCAGAAGTGGTCCTTCTCCCCACATGTGAAGCATCCACTCTTTCTTTGCTTTTTTCTATCAATGTTAAAGAGAAGATCCTCTACCTGTAGGGACACACCCATTAGATTAGTCTTAGAAATCATCCTCATTACCTTTTCGACGCGTCAGAACGTTTTTTCGTCCTCGGAGGATGATGTAGAGGCTTGATCATCATCATCTTCATATTCCTCATGTTCATTTGAGGAACTTGAGCTAGGAGCCTTCTGAATGGAACACAGACGCCTAAGAAAGGGGATGAATTAGGAATTCTAAAATTCTCGCTAATCTAGGCCACAAATAAATCCCTAGAACAAAACCTATGCACTAAACAAGAATGTGCAAAGTAGGTTATGTCTAAGTGTTGATATCTCTACCCTAAAAGGAGTTATGCAACCTATGTTCCAATCATATATATTCCAAACTACGAATACTAAAGATTGCAACTTAACTAGTGAATGTTAATGCGGAAGCCAAAGACAAAGGTAGAGATACTCCCATGGATGCGCTAGTATTTTTACCGAGGAAACTGGAAACACGCAAGGTCTCTAGTAAACATCGTTGGTGCCTCTATGCAAAGGGTAGCCCACGCGAGGCCAAGCACCATGGTCGAGTAACTCTGTAGAGAGCCGTGGGGCTTCTCCACACGCAAGTGATGCTCCACTTTTGGCTCCTCTCTGATGCTCCCCGCTATCGGTACCGATTGACACGTGGTCAAGAGGGCCCAAACACTAGGGAAAGAGGGTATTCAGGTGCTCAACAAAATAGTAGGCAAGGAACTGTAGCGTCTTGTTCAGTATGTCCCATCAATGTATAGTGCGGGAATATTTTAAGGTAACCAGGTAGGTAGTTGTGCTCTGCTAAGTTTAATTATGCCCCGGTTACCTGCTACAGCCCTAGAATATTCCCCCTCACGGGGTTACTATAGCGATGTTAGGTACAACTTGATCAAATGTACAGTAAATCCTACCCCATGGAGAGGCTTACAAATGGCCCCAAGAGACAGTAGAGCGTGGCCTGGGCCCCACCGTTGGGCGGCTCAGTCCTCGCCCGCGCATGGCACCCTTCGCCTTATGGTGCTAGGTCTTTGATCTTGCCAAGGCTATGGCTTGGAACTATTCGAGCCGACGGGGTCGCCTTCACGAAGCCATAAGGAGTCCCCGCCTTATACAGTAGACCCCTTCGCTTTAATGCCTTTGGTGGTTCTGGGCGAAGACCTCGACCTCGATATCGGTCGACGTACCCTTCGCTTGTTTTATCTACGCTAGCACCTGTCCAATTGATGTTCAAAGAAAACTGATCAAGGGGGGGACGACCTTCGCTCCAACACTAGCCCTCCGAGGGGTCGGTTCAACTTGGTGAGCTAGTCCTGAAGTTTTTTCGGGAGATGGCCGAAATACTGCCCTCGTCAGGTTGAAGTGGTCCTAGGGCGATGAATTTTGAAATGTGACCGTTCAAAGGTGACGTTTTACTATGAGGCTGTTGGTTTCTCGAGGCACCTTTTCGTGTCTATAAAAGCCATTCCCGGCCACGGCTGACAAACTTTTACACGCTGGCCTACAGAAACCTTGGCTTCTCCACCTGAGCAAACTGTTGCGTGCTTTCCATTTTCTCGCCGCCGGTGAACTGGCCCGTGTGAAGCAAACCGCCCGCCACCGTAGACGGTACGTTATGTCGTCTTCTTCTTTATCACCGTCTGCCACGACTGCGTCGTCGAACGCATCGTCGTCGGAGAAGACAGTTAGTGATTCAGCGGCTGTTGGGGGCCTTCTTCTTCCTAAGGTCCTAAAATGTGATTGACCATATGTTTTCAGTATGACATGAATTATTACAGGGGGGCTTCGGCTTCGGGATGAAGGTCTTCTCTCGTGACAGAGTGAAGATATAACCCGAAGGTGATAAGAATGGACGACGAAGCTATAGCCGAAGAGCTTCGGCTTGACGTGATGATGAAGACCAAGTATGATGAGAACCAAAAAGGGACAAAGACTATCCAATCCTTAATGATTCGTGTTATGGTTATAGATGAATGTCAAGGGCATAAATGTACGTTTACTCGGGCTGCGTCCTGTGCCTATAAGTAGATGAATAGTAACACCGTACTGTTCACGCTGATTTGTAATCATTCTCTCACGTCTCCACCTTCGAGCAAGCCGAAGGTATCGATGTAATATGAATTCTGTTAATATTCATACATGTTTTATAGAATGCAAATATGAATGAATTAACGAGATGCAATTGTTGTCTTCATCCTTTTGCATTCTTATTTATATATTAAATGATGAAGGTATGTCCTTCTTGTCCTCTGTCTGATGAGCATTATATCCATGTGGAGATTATGGTTCAAAATACGAATGTCCGTAATAATTAACAATTGTGTTGTCTTGTTCTTGATTCACAACATTTGAGAACAAGTGACCAACATCGGCGGTAGTGGAGTTGTTACTCGGGCGTACTGTGGAGTTTGGGACATCGAGGATCTACTCGGGCCGTGTGTAAGAGATGCAGCATTTGAGGTATTTTTGGGACGATGTGGGGGGGGGGGGGGCGCTCCGGGAGTCGAAGAGGTCCCAGAGCCAGAGGGGGATTTGGTTGTCTTTGAGGCATTTTTCACTGTCAGACTTTTCTTGCCTGCACATCAGTTTGTCGTCGAAGTGTTGCGACGCTTCGAAGTTCAGATTCATCAGCTTACGTCGAACGCTATGGTGGCACTGGCGAAGTTTGTGTGGGCAACTACTTCGTACAACAGGGAGCCCTCGGTCAAGGTCTTCGCCAAGAACTATTGTCTCCATTGGATGAAGAAGGTTATTGGTGGCAAGATTACATAGTTTGGTACATGCACTTTCACGCTAAGGATTGGGAAGGCTTCGAGTGAGGCTATGGAGCTCGTGCCATGCGCCAAGAATAAATGGAGGAACTAGTGGGATTTTTTGTTTTACGTGACGTTGGTGGACACCGAGGGGGTTCTCGGGCTGCCTCCATCTATTTTGTGCTTGCACTGCTATATCGTGTTCCCGCAGTTTAAGCTCAAAAAGGGGGATAAAAGAGAGGATGCCCTTTAGCATGAGGCTAAGACGAGTAGCGATCACGACTTGGTGGAAGATTTCATTGCATGTGGGGTGTGGCCACTTGTGCATGGCTGGGATTTGGGTGCGGTAAAGCTGCGCCAGATGCAATTTTTGGATAACCGGATAGTGCTAAGACTCGTCTTCGCTATCGAGCTATGGGGGCAGGATGCGACTACCTTTGTTAAGGAAGTAGAATCGGAGGTGGTGAGAATTGTTGGAAAGTACTCGGCCACGATAGAGATGACAAGAATCTAGGATATATGTGGTTCAAATGTCAGGTTGAACCGTGTGTTTGAGCTGAATGGCCTTCACTATGGCCCTTATCTTGAGGAGGGTCCCGCTTGAGTCAGGGATGAACGATGTAAGAAAAAGGTGGCGACGTGAGTAGACGAAGGTTGCTTGAAGGGGAAGGCTTTGATTACGACAATGAGGAGGAAGAGAAAAGTTGAAGTTAAGGTGAAAGGTACGATGAAGACATTCGGGGTAGCGGGGGCCTCAAAGGGTTTTGTTGAGTTAGTGGAGACGTGTGCTGAGCCTGGGGAGGTCATGACTTCGCTCGTCCTTCGGAAATCATCTTTGTGAATGATGAAGGTGATCGGGGGTGAGTGGCATAAAAAGACCCTATCCCCCTTGCCTCCAGCGAAGATTATTTTACGTCTCGTTTGGCTCGAGATTTTAAAATTTTTCGTTATGGGAGAAACATTGGTGCTATTATAACAACACTGATGGAAAAGGACTGCCACGAATCTGCGCAGCAGAAGTGGAAGGCGACGCTACGGCTAGTGGACCCATGACGCGATGTAAAGGCACCGCGTCCCAGCGCAAAGGGCTCCACCGCTGTTGCTGCGATGCCTTCGCCTGTAGCGCCTACAGTGGCTGCCAGGAGGATGCCCTTGCCTACGGGGGCTGATGAGGCGACGGGGGTGAAGGGGGCTGAAGTTGGTCAAGCTAGCCGGGAGACATCTGTGGACGAGTACTTGATTGAAGATGTGGGCATGTTCGACGCTCATATGGGGCTGCCGGCTGGTGGTGAGTGTGTTTACTGCCATGTAGGTTTTTTATGATGGTATGTGTTCTTCTATTGGTCTATTTTCGGGTGCAAGGGCTGGGTCTAGGCAGATGGTGGTGGTGTCGGCATAGCCAGTTGAAGAGAGGACCCAGGCGAAGACTGTGATGCGACTTTGCTAGACCCATGGGCGCGATTCTACTCTGCTGTTGACAGGGGTGAAGAGGTCATCAGCGTGTCTGCGACTAAGGGTGTGGCGAGAACTGTCACACGACAACTGTGTTACATGAGTGTAACATTCATGATGTTAAGCATTCTCATACATTTCATATGCATCATGAAAGCATCATCATAAGCATAATTTATCATTCACCACTTATATCAGAATCTTGAATCGTTTGTTGTTGGTGTGAAGTGATTTCATGCTTGAATTAATAGAAAGCCTATCACTACTACAATTTGGCTCTATACAAGCGGTAGGTTTTTTACATCCCAGGCGGTTCGGCTAGAAAACCGCCTAGGATGTCCCAGGCTATTTGGACCACCTGTGATGTGTTCGTATCACAAGCGGTCCGAAATAAAAACTGCTTGTGGTGCTCGATTCGTTTCACAAACGGTCCAAAATAAAAAAACCGCCTGTGATGCACAATTCGTATCACAGGCGGTTCTCAATTAGACCCGATTGTGATTTGATTACCATATTAATATTTTTTAACAAAAATATGCCAAATTCAATTTAAATGAATTTTAATAGCGCACACATATAACTAGAGAGATTTTAAATTAATTGGTAACCGCAATGCATAGTCGATCGTACATGCTAAATACAATTTGATTCATACAATTTTTCATGAACTACCATTTTCCGCATGTATGGCTTTAAGTTCTTATCAATTTTCTTTTCCACACGCTTGATTCTCTCTGGATCGTTAAAGACGGACATCTCTTCATACTTATTGTATTCCTCATATCCGTCTCCCACATTCTCAACTCCAACAATTTTTTGCTTTCTAGAAATAACTACATGCATCTTCTCATCTACTGGATAGAGTACATAGAACACTTGTGCAACACATTTAGCAAGAACCCACGGGTCATCTTTATATCCTACTTTCTCTAAGTCTACTAGTGTGAGTCCGTAGTTATCCACTGTCACCCCCATGGGATGTTGTACCCATTGGCACTTAAATAAGGGTATTTTTATGCTTGGGCCATAATCAAGTTCCCATATTTCTTCTATGAATCCAAAATATGTGGTCTTCTGTCCCTGAGGTCAAAAGCATCGATACGAACACCACTATTTTACGCAACACTTTTCATGTCTTTTGATTTAGTGTAGAATGTGTACCCATTGATGTCATATACTTGCCATGATGTCACTAAACACGATGGTCCAGAAGCCAAATTCTTCATTGTTTTCTCTTCCAAAGAGTCTCCAAATGGGATGTTTTTGTCCATTAACCATTCGCTGAAACGATGTTTGTGCTCCCTCATGATCCAGCCCTCTGTGCGGTTCTGATTTTCTTTACGAAGCTCATCCAGGTGTTCCTCTATGTAAGGCTCGACTATCGCGATATGTTGTAGTACACTACCATGAGCACAATGTACTAGCTTGTAATCCTCAACGCGAAAAGTTTTCCTGCCCATTCTCCCTCTCCCACATAGTTTACCCTCATGTTTATGTATAGGCACACCTATCATTGTTCCATCTCTGATGTAATCTATACAGCTCTCAATCACTTCTTCCGTAGTGTATCCCTCCATGATTGAACCCTCTGGGTGAGCGCGATTTCGCACATAACCTTTTAATACTCCCAGGTATCGCTCCAACTGAAACATATGATGTAAATATAGTGGCCCTAATATTTTTATCTGATCCACGAGATATATGATTAGGTGTACTTGCATATCAAAAAATGATGGAGGAAAACACATTTCAAGCTTGCACATAGTCTCGATGATGTATGCCTTCAGATAGTCCAAGTCTTCTAAAGCTATTACTTTTTGTGACACCGCATTGAAAAAGTAACACAAACGTGTGATGACAACTTTGACATGCTCTGTTTCGAGGGCTCTTACCGCAATTGGGAGGAACACCGTCATCATCACATGGTAGTCATGAGAGTTGTAGCCAAATAGAGACAAGTCTTTCATCCTAACTAGTTTGCTGATATTAGATGAGAAACCTGTGTGCACTTTGACCCCACGCAAACATTTGCAAATTTTTGTTTTCTCCTCAACTGACAAGTTGTAGCTAGCTGGGGGAGGTAAGGCTTCCCTTTGCCACTATCCACTGGATGAAGTTCTGATCTGATTTAAAGATCTACTAGGTCATTGCGTGATTTAAGTTCATCCTTTGTCTTACTCAGCATGCCCAGCAAGGTTCTAATGATGCTGTCAGAAACATTCTTTGTTACATGCATCAAATCAATGCTGTGGCAAATTTCCATATCCTTCCAGCATGGGAGGTACTTGAAAAAAATTCATTGCTTCTTGAAAGTTGTATAAGTTGAAGGGTCAGTTCTCTTTCTCTTTTCTCCTTTGTTTTTCCCTTACCGAATACAACATGAATGTTCTTTACAATTTCAAAAACAAGTTTCCCACTATAAGGCTTTGGTGCACCTTCACTTTCCAGTTCATTGTTAAATTCCTCTTTCATCTTTCGGTACTTATGCTGCTTCATCAAGAACCGTCTGTGTCCCATGAACACCAACTTCTTGGATGATTTAAGGTACAAGGAAGCAGTTCCATCCACACACACTACACAACCATTCTTTCCTTTATTGTTTTGCCCTGATAGTGTGGCGCCACCGGGAGAATCATGGATGGTAACAAATATAATTGCTCTTAAGTTGAAATACTCATGGCAATACTTATCCCATATTCGAACTCCTTCATTCCAGAGTTTTGTCATATCTTCCATAAGAGGTTCCAGGAACACATCAATATCAACACCAGCTGCTTTCGGACCTTGAATAAGAATAGTCAACATAATGTACTTTCTTTTGTGACACAGCCATGACAGAAGGTTGTACATCGTTAAAGTCACATGCCAGGTGCTCTGTACACTTATTTTTGCACTAAATGGATTCATTCCGTCTGTACCCAAAGCAAATCTTACATTTCTAGTTTCTTTGGCAAACTCAGGATACATAAGATCGAATTTTTTCTATTGTGATGCATAATTAGGGTGTCGAATCTGTTTGTTATTCTGCTTGCGATTTTCAGTATGCCAACGCATAAGCTCAGCCTCCCTAGGATTTGAGAACAAACGTTTCAAGCGATCAATTACTGGGATCTTTGACTTCTTTTTTCCATCCATGTCATCAAAAGTGTCATCGTCACTTTCAGGTCCAATCGTGGATTTCTTGTTTTTATTTTTCTTCGGGAATTTTTTTACACACTCTTGATTGTAGCTCTTCTTGTATCGACTGACATTGCAAACTGGGCATGTTGTTGCGTTCTCAAAATCGCCACGATACAGAATACAATGGTTCGGACATGCATTAATTTTTTGCACACCTAGAGATATGGGAGATATAAGCTTCTTCGCTTTATAAGTGCTTGTTGGTAGTTTGTTGGGTTTTGGTAGTAATTGGGACAGAAAATTCAAAAGATCTGTGAAGCTAGTATCAGACCATTCGGCGCTAGCCTTCAACTTAAGAAGTTCTAGAACTATACGCAGTGTAGTAAACTCTTTGTCACAACCCTTTGATTCATCATAGAAAGGTTCTTTTGAGGCACTTTCCAGTCCCTCCATTTTAGGTAGCCCTTTCTGTGATCCCACAGAACTCAACATTTCTGTTTTCATATGGCGCAACATCTCTTCGCAATCAAATTCTTTAAAATCTTGATTGACATCCATAGAATCCACTTTACCATGCACTTTATCTAAAATTTTGACAGCTCTCTCGTCATTACCAGACACTTCACACGGATCCAACTCACCATGTTCTGTCCATATCATGTAATTGTTTTTAAACCCTCTTTTCAGCAGATGTGATTGGATTACTCCTGTATCTCTTCAAGCTACCTTATTATCACAATCGATGCACGGACATAATATCTCCTTACTCTTTCGCACATTCGCGTGCTTGTTGGCCGCTTCAATTCTCAAATTTCGAATGTACGACGGATGTGGTCTTGGCACATTGTACATCCAACCTCGGTCCATTAGCTATCCCTATATTGATTAACGTCAATAAAATCATTAATTAATTGAATTCATCCCTAAAACATGAAAAAATAAATGTACATGAAAGTGAAACAAGATCATATTGAGAGATACCTTGCGGAGAGACAAATCTCTAAATACAATCTTTAATTTAGCTCAACTAGAAATCCAAATCTTGAAAATCCTAGCACATGAACTACAAAAATATTTAAAATATCCCTAATTAATTGAAATTAATCCCTAAATCATGAACGAATTGATGTGCATGAAAATGAAACAAGATTGCAGCAATAGGTACCTTGAGGTGAGACAACTCTATGAAGAGTCTTTAAATTAGATCAACTATAAGTCCAAATCTTGGAATTCCTAAGTTTTTCTTCAACTCCGGTTTAAATTACAAAATTGAGGCAAAAAATCGCATCAAAATGAGAAAGAAAACAAACGGAGATCATATATATGCATAAACTATTGAAATCAATCAATAAACTCAAAAACAAAACCTTCTCCCCGTAGATCTCAAAAAATCACATGCTGCCGCTAAAGTGCTGTGACTGTTCTGGGAGATAGGGTTCTGGAACCCGTGGGCTAGTCCTTTTATACTGTACACACATCACAGGCAGATTTCTAGAAAAAACGCTTGTGTTATATAACTTCACAAGCGCTTTTTTATTCCGACCGCCTGTGAAGTTAATCTATCACAGACGGTCAGAATAAAAAAGCGCTTGTGATGTTATATATCACAAGCGGTTTTTCTAAAAATCCGCCTGTGTTTGTTTACAATATAAAAGGGCTTGCTGGTTCCAGCAGGAACCCTAACTCTCGGGGCTGACACACTTGCGCCGCCAGGCTGATCAACTGCGCCATCCCCGTCCTCGAGCTGAGCACCGGCCACGCCGTCCCCAAGCCCAAGCGTTTCCGTCCCCGAGCCCGAGGCCGAGCGCCGCCGTCCCCGAGCCCAAGCGCCGAGCGCCACCGTCCTCGAGCCCAAGCACCGCTGTCCGCGAGCCCGAGTGCCGAGCGCTGCCGTCCCCGAGCCCGAGCGCTGCCATCCCCGAGCTCCTCGTGTATGTTGTCTTCATTCCTTGTTACTGCATATATGTCTACATCACCTGTGACGATTGCTTGCTCCTCCTCGTACTCATCCATTTCCTTCACAACCTTTCCCTCACATGAGAGAAAATGCTCAGAACCACTTCCCTCAGATAACTCAGCTGACAGGGCGCTGTTGCAGTGGCGAGGCTAGAGTAAATTTGACGAGAATGCAATTGCTTCATGGGTGCATAAACATCATATATGGAGAAAATTTGTGCATTATAATTGATTCTATATTTTTAGGGGGTACATTTGTACCCCTAAAATGAACCTAGCTTCGCCCATGCGCTGTTGCCTGCCTGTTGGGTTGAAATATTCAAATAATGCAAAAAAAACCTTCGTTGATCATTCTTTTTTATCTATCTAGTTGTGTTTGAGTGGTTTAATGACAGCGATAGATTATTATGACTAACGTGTGTGCTTTGCAGAGATAAAATAAGTTGGCTCATTATGATGATGATTGATTGGACATATATGGATTTCATGCCCCCGGGTGATAATGTTCAATTTTGGTTTTTAAATGATGAGAGAGAAGGCTAAGGATTGGCTAGTTCCAGGTTTTGATGGGGGGTAGATAGACATGTAATTAGCATTTGAATCTTTTCTTTTTCTTTTGGTCATACCATAGAGTAGAACATGGATGGATACCTTGAACTAGGTAAGTCTGATGCACATTTGTGAAATCTAGTACTAAATAACTCTATGGAAGCCCGAAATAAGTTTGAGATCAAATCAAATTCAAAGAGTGATTGAAATAGACAATTAGGTAGTGTTGTTGGTGCATCACACGTGTTCGGTGAGGCACTAAATACGTGCCATTGGATAGTAGTAGTGTCCTGATACACAGAATCAACATTGATGTGTTTGATGTGTCCCTGCTCCCCTATATTTAAATGGTAAAAAGCTAAAATAATGCACAAATTTGAATACGAACCATAGTTGTTGGCTCCAAATCACATTCATACCCACATGGCCAATAGAACACAAATGTCTTTGATTTTATACTCTATACTTAATTTGAAGTATTCAGTTGCCATGTACGCCAGGCCATTTATAGTAACCAGATTTGTTTACATTTAGGTGTGGTAATGACCTCTATATTTTACAATATAAAATTTAAGAACTCTAATAAGGAGCAGCAACTAATAATAAGCTAGCAGCTGCTAGCTTAGGTTAACTTTGCACCATCATCATCATGCACTCTTTATTGATGGAACCCCCTTATCGAGCACTGAGTAACGATCAACCCGACTAATCGCGACTAATCGCCGACTAGTCGGACGATCTGAAAACAATGATCTAGGATATATGTATATCCTCGGTCGACCCCCTTATTGATGGAACCAGCTGTGCACTAGGTACCTACTAGGATGGATGTGTTCTGCACCGGTGCGTCTAACATAGTTAATGAAGCGCGGCCAAACTTGAATGGCAGACAACGAGCAGCTCCGGTGAAGGCAGCGGGGAGGAGGATAGTTCTAGTGATAACAACCCTTTTCCTCCTATACCTCCAAGGAAGAAAAAAACTTCAGATGAGCTTGATGCCGACTATATTCCCAACGATGAAGAGGTAAATAGAAATATGCCTAATAACTTAAATTTTATAGCATCTAAAATAATGTTCATATATGAAAGGCCATTAATTGTTTCAATATATATATTTCAAATGAAGAGAAGAAAGAGGATGCATGTTCTACATGAAACACGGAGGATGCTCCGATGCCTGAATCATCCGTTTCACAGAAGCGGAAACGAGGGCGACGGGGTCCCAATCAGTTGAAAGAAGGTGCAGTTATGTACGTAACAAAACTAAATGCAGAGGGGTTTCCTGAAGAACCACTTGTCGTGGTTACAAAGTTTCAAAATTCCTGCGGGTCTACTATTAGAGATATAGTGCCAAGCACACTTCAGAAATGGAAGGATTTAGATGAAGACACCCGCAATAAGCTATGGGCTAAGATGTCTGAGTCATTCAAGGTTCCAAAAGGCACAGAGGATGCAGTAAGGAAGTCGATGCTCTCTGCTATGGCAAGATGTTTCATGGGTGGAAGACCGAGATGAATAGGGATTTTGTTAAGAAGAATAGGGTTCCTCCACCCAAGAAAATGGGGAAAATCACTCAAGCTCAGTGGGAGGAATTTGTTTGTCAGAAGACCGAACTGAAGGCCAAAGAACTGGGCGAAACTAATTCTTAGAGAGCGAAGATGAACAAACACCCCATCGCCTGGGGTCAACTTGATATCACCATAAAATTGTGCAGTGGAACAGGGTAATCGAGGAAGCTATAACTAACGGCACTTTGGACCCAATATTAAAAGATATCGATGAACGATCTATTCGTTGGATCTTAGGTTGGGCAGGTTTGACTGAGGACGACAAACTTTTGCATCTAGAATTGGTAGGCGAAGTTTCGACAAAAATTCAAGAATATACAGAAAAGAGAAAGAAGGGCGAATTTAAGCCTCGGAGGGAGAATGACATACTAACCGCAGCACTAGGCAATCCTGAACACACTGGACGAGCTCGGGGAATCTCTTCTAAAATTTCCTGGAGAGAGGCATTTCCAGAGTATGTGGCCTCATATAGGAAACACGAGAAGTCAAAAAGGACCCTTGAAGAGACTATTGATGAAAGGGTACTAAAGGCTATTAATGATATGATGAAGAAAATGAAGAAAACAGGATGCATATCATGTGAACTCAAGCCAGGCCACATGAGTCCACCTCTAGTCCCTAGCAGCGTAGGATCTGTGCAAGACTTCGGACCGGGCACCAAGTACCCTTTAGACGATATTGTTGAGGACAAGCCTTGCAGTCTTCATATTCCAATCAATCAATCTGGGACAAAAACAAAATAGGCTGCTACTGGTTTGGTAAAACCAGGACTTGTTAACTACCAGGATAATCCTGTCCTGCCACACTATGCTGTGGTCCAAGTTATAGAGATCACAGACAGTGGTTGTGAAGATTGGGAGATAGACTTTCCAGTTGAGGGGATCATAACTTTGCAGGAGGCAATGAACGAGATGGTCCTTCGGCATCGACGCGACATTAAGTTAGGTGATGAGCCGATCTTAAGCCGTCTACCGCGTCATAAGTCACCAACGCCGATTTCAACACCAATGCAACACAAAGATAGTTCGATCATTCCATACCCCATGGTGCAGGAAAATATAACACTGGCCTCCCCAAAAACCGTTGAAACAATCATATCACCTCTTGCGAAGGAACTCGACAAGGGGGACGTAGACAAAATTGTTCCTCAGAATGTCAATGCGGACATCAGAAAGGAAGCAAAGGTTGACACCAATGTTGAAGGGCCAATTACTTCAAAGAAAATTCATCAGCGAATCGCCACTGACAATGTCAAGAAACCGTTAGAAGCTCTGACACGCTACTTGGAAAAAATGAAGAGAGTTATGATAGATCAATCAAAAGCGGAATGAGCATCTCGTGGAGTACGCACATGGTCCCAAATAGACAATTTCGAAGTATGGGAAGAAGATGGAATGATTCATACTCGAGAATCATTACATCTTAAAATCGATATCCCGATATACAAGAAGGAGGATGTTCCTCCTAAATTTGTGAATGGGAGGCCGTTCTTGACGATGGTGCAACTTTCTAAGTTGTCGACTCCTGAGATTAGAATGCATGAGTGGTACATGGTGGCTAGCAACAAATACAAACTCGAGGACTTCACATTTGTTGTGCCAGAAGATGTATTTTGGAGCAAAGATAATATAGATCCTGTGCGGCATTTATTCTTTGACGATCTGTGGTTGTTGTACCACCGACAAAGGATGGAAACCAACTACTTAACCCTCTTTTGCTTGTAAGTACCTCTAAACTTTCATATTTGTTAGTTTTGTACACGCACACATAAATGAGAGTCTAACAATTAATACTTTTTACACGTAGGATGCAATACATGCATGATAAGAAGAAATAACTTAAGACAGGGTTTCTTGACCCATTGATGATATCCCAAGCTCGCTACAAAGAAGTTGTTCGGAGACATGGAGAATAATACAAAGACTTGGATGATGATGAATTTGAGAAAGCCGTCAAACAGAATCAGAGAAAGAAAATGAAGGTAATGGCGGCATACATTGGACGAGCCATATGTAATCATGTACAACATGGCAAGGACTTAATAATAGCTCCGCACCACTTTAAGTAAGTTCTCGACATGGTTTTTGTCGGTGTTTTGGGTCCGACCGCACACCCGGGGTTGCCCCTCAAGGTGTTTTAGGAGTAGGACGGTGTTGACAACTGTAGCAAAATGGTTCGTGCAGATCGCACGAGGGACAGCGGACGAGGTTTACAGGTTCGGGCCGCTTAGAGATGCGTAACACCCTACGTCCTGGTGAGTATGCTTGGTGAATGTGGTTACAAGAGAGCTCTCTAGATTGAGAATACAGAGAGTTGATGTGGGTGGCTAAGTAAAGGGTCGATCGTTCTGAAGGGGTGCCCCCTAGGCCTTATATACTCGACCGTGGGGCAGTACACGTGGATAAGATAGCAACAAGTAGCCAAAAGATAGTGAACCTCTTGAGATTATCCCTACGTAACCCTTGCCGACTTATCCTCGCGTAGCTTCGTTGCATGGAGGCTCCAGCGCGGGAAAGTCGGATCTCTGTTGCGGTCATTCGCTCGATGCTGTGGGCCGTCCGGGCTTGTACCAATCTGGCCTCATGTCATTCTGCTTCGCTGGTTGTTTCTCCCTAGGCCCACGAAAGAATGACCTTACGATTTATTGGGCCCTTGGGCCTTTCGTGAGGTCCTTTACTCTTTTAGTGGACCCGGGGGATATCTATCCCCCACAGTTTTGGACTACAAATTATGGCAATCGTGATCTTAACATGTGTTTTCGTCTATGTCTATATAGTGACCACTACATTTGTAACATGATCTTTCCAAAGCATGGTAAAGGCATGGTCTTCGACTCACTGAGAATGGAAAAGGATGCGTATAATGACTTCTTGAAGATTTTAGAGAAGGATGATTATTGCACACTTGTACTTACAACTTAACAAATGTATTCTTAATCTCACAATGCTATTCTTATATGCAGCGCATACCGTTTTTATTGGAAAGATCTTGGCGGCGAACATCCAGAGGACAAGCCTAATTTATCAATATCATTATTTCCATTTGGTGACAAATAATCTCCGGGTACTGTCCTGTGCGGTTATTATGTATGCGAATGGTGTCGTGTCACCTTCCATTACATGGTCAATCATGAGGATGTAAGTTCGCTATCATTGTCTATGTTGCAATTTTTATATTATATTGTTGCTCATCACATTACTCTTAGCACCGCTTGCTTTTTGCTTTCATTACAGGTTCCTAAATCTAAGATCAATGCTGAATGGCTAGAAAGAGATATAGTTACCGTTGGCGTGGCTAAGGTTGTAAAAGACTTGCTTTACTTTATGCGCCGTGAAGTTCTTCATCAATAAGGGCTATTCCACAATAAAAATGGAAATTTGCAACACCTCCCAGAACTAAGTTTGTACACGCTAGCACATAGTGTTTAGATCTTTAGTTTGGTTAACATGTTATGTGAAAGTGGTACTTCAGATGATGTTGAGATGTATATGGAACTTGAGATGTGTATCTTATTGTGGTTTGGTGCTAATACTAGTACTGTTATCGTTCTGTGAATGTGATTTGTGATGTGTATAAATCTGATGTATGAATCTGGAATCTGTATATTGATTTGTTATGAATATCATCTGGTGATCGGGATTCATATACATCATCTAGATGTAATCTGTATATTAATTCTGTATATGAATCTGGAATCTGCATATGAATCTGGAATTTGTATATTAAAATACAGTCAGACCTATATTTAAAACCGCATGTGGTATGTGTCTAACACAAGCGGCTAGGACTAAAAACCGCTTGTGATGTGTGTCTATCGCAAGCGGTTCCATTAGCCGGAACCGCCTGTGATGTGTGTCTATCACAAGCGATTTTAGATTGACCGCCTGAGATGTTGTTTAACATCACAGGCGGTGCACCATAAGCAGTTCCTGGAACCGCCTGTGTAGAGGATAACTGGACCGCCTGCGTAGAGGTTTGCTGTAGCAGTGTATGTTCTAGAATCTTAGATTATTAAGGAGTACTTGTGTGTATAGGTAAACCAAGTTGAATGAATTTAGATGTTGTTTTGGTTAGTTTTCAACCCTGATTTCATGTGACGATATCTTCTAAACTTGTATGTGACGTCATTTGACATATTTTGACACGGTTAGACGATCAGTTTCCACTGATTTGCGCAGCCCTGACAAACCCAAGTTTGAAAGCCATTAGTTTAAAATCCACCAGCCTAATCACCTTAGACCCTATAACAAAGTTGTAGCTGGTAGAGAGTGGAGCAATTCGTTTACAGTAGCCTGCGCTTGCCACATGCTGTGCGCGCGGACGCGTGGAGCGCAAGTTCTAGGCTTGTATCGCATTGTCCCCGCGCGTGGGCAAGCGCAGCAGCCATGCCCGCTCCATTTCGACTGAGCACTTAGTTGCTCTCGCCTCCCTCAGCACTCCTTTGCGCCCTCTCGCTTGCCCTTGCACTCTCTTCCTCCACTCCGATGCCACGTCGCCATGGACGCCAGTGGATAAACTCTGCGGCCGCATGCCTCCTTCCTCTTCCGTGCGAGCCTCGACCATCGTCGTCTTCCTCAAGCTTTCTCGACCGACATGTGTGCTTCCCTGGAGCACGAGCACGTCGACAACCCTGATGTCGACGTCACCGCGCCCTGGTTCGTGCCGGTGTGCATGAACGGCATGCCTCCGTCCACCATCCATCCAACCAAGGTCGCCGTCGAGTTCATCTTCGTCGATTGTGCCTCCTCGCCGTGCTCTCCTCGACACCGGTAAGCCGCCGACCGAGCCGCTCACCCTCTCCCTTTCTCTCTCTATTCTGGGAAAGGAGACAAGGGCAGCGAGCGAGAATAGGGAAAAACCTGAGGGGTTTTCTGCAAACCATCATAGACACAAGGGAATAGTGTCCGAGGACCTAAAAGTAGGATCCGCGTTTGGTTAAAACTCGAGGGGCTAACATGCAAAATGGTTTTCCTTTTCTCTTTTCTTTCTTTCGGTTTAAACCGCAGAAAGCCTTGGAAAATTAATTACCTCGAGTTTTAGAGCACAAAAATTAGCGAAATAAATTTTGTGGTACTCCTCTGTAATGGATCTATGGTTTAAAAATGTTGCATGTCGAGTTTCTAATAATTTTTTGTATGGTTTGGATTTAAACAAGGAAACCAAAATTTCTTCTAAAAAATTTATTGACTAGAATAATGGTCAGAAAAATATGATTCTAATTTTTTCATGTTCCTCCTAAGATTATCTATATGTGATAATTATATTACGGGTATGTTCTGCTGAAAGAATGATTTTTGTGAATTAAAAAGTGAAGTTGCTGATTTCTTAGAAATTAGGAAATAAATAGCAAAGTCTCTCGTATTTTATCACCTCTCAATAAAATATTAGCCACTCGTTGTATAGAAATTTATGAGTTATAGTTTAAAACAGAAAGGCTGTTTTCTTTAGAAAATCATGGAAAATATATTTATAGTGAAAATGTTTGTGCAAATTTTTGTGTCATGTTATTGTGCTAAGTAAAGCATGGGAAAATTATGATAACGGCTGTTTGGCTAGTTTGGTAATACAAAGTAGGTTAAGATGCTTTCTATCCTATTTATTGTTATTTTTGTGCAGTAAAAAATAATAGTCCAAGTAGGTTGATATTTCTGTGGTAGAGTATGGTAGATAAACCCTGCTCACTGTAATTTTTGTAGTATTTTTAGAGAAGTATAATTAATGGTCACTATGTAAGTCCAATTAAATAGAGTATATGGATTTAAGTAATTGTAGGTAATTCTTGGTTTAGTCATGATTAAGACTTGATTTATTAAGAAAATACTTGCTGTTATGATAGCCCAACTTATTTGGTAAGTTCTAATCACTAAGTGAACAACTCTTAAAACTAAGTGAAGTATATATAATGTGTGTGCACTTGTATACGTAGTGTGATAATTAGGACCAACCAAGAAAAGACAGGCTACATGTTATTGGACGATGTAGACTATCTTGTAGAACCAATTTATAGTAACCTATGAAAAGTAAACCTTAAAGAATGTTTCAAACCACATGCACCCATAAGCATCATACATCTCTAGCATTAAGCATCACCTATCCTCATACTACATTCGTGCATCATACATGATCGTAGGAGGAAGTACCAGTAGGGATTGTCAAGGAGCTACAGGGAATTCTCGTGGAAGAGGGTGAACAAAAAGTCGAAGCTTAGGAGTGTCCTGATCACCGCTCTAGTTCCTTCGAGAAAGGCGAGCCCCGACATCTAATTCCCTATATATTGCAGTAATTTAATTTATTCACTACGTGCCTATGTTGTTGCATTAGGTGTAGGAATTATTTGGAAACAATTGTTGCATATTGTTGGGGACTTGTTCTCAAATGCTATGAATTAAGAATAAGACAACACACAAGAAAAATGTTAAATGTTAATGTCCTTCGTCCTTCGAAGCATTATTTTCCTTAGGATATAATGATCTTCGGACGAAGGTTATGAAGAACATACCTTCATAAACACGACATGTGTAATCAGAGGATCAAGGTTGTGAAACATAAGACAACAACATAAATAATTACATAGTATCGAAATATGAATATTTATTGTTAAATAATCATGAATACATGAAAGTTAAACTAAATTACATTTGTACCTTGAGCTTGACCGAATACGAACATACAGATGCTATGCGAAAGCGTGAACAGTACGGGGGTACTGTTCACCTATTTATAGGCACAGGGTATAGCCTATGTGAATTTACATTCATGTCCTCTACAAATGATTATAATTATTACACAGTTTATCATGGGCCGATTGGTCATCTCATCTTTAAGTCGGTGCATTTTGAAATATACTATGAAGCTTCCTAACTGGTAGCTTCGGCATTGTTCCTGTTCTGGCCTTCCGAAGGTGTTTCTTCTCACAGGACCTTCGGCGACGAAGTAGACCCCCAACAGTAGCCCCTTCACGGTGCCAGATCGTTTTTCGTAATGAGCTCGACCCGTGAAAAATTCTTTTATGCTTCGAAATGCTGAAGGTCCGAAAAACACCTTCCCTGAGCTCGTTGCCGAGAAACGATTTAAATATTCTGAGTGTAAGGCGATCCCACCATACAACGAGTACATTCGATCTGGTGATTCATCTCCTCGCACAGTATGGTCCACCGTTCAGTGGGTGCGGGCAGCTGTTCAGCGGGTGCGATCGTCTGGTTGATTTACCTTCCCACCTGCAGCATTATATATATAGTGTTGGGGATTTGTTCTCAAATGTTATGAATTAAGAACAAGGCAACACGGAAATTGTTAAACGTTAAAGCCCTTCGTCCTCTGAAACATTATTTCCCTTTGGATATAATGAGTTTCGGACGAAGGTTATGAAGGATACACCTTCATCAGTATAACAAATAATGAAAAAGGGGATTCATATAAAGTATGAGAAATAACATAAATACTTAAATATCATCAAAAGCTCATATCTATTTTTATTATTGCAAAGATGACAACAAATTACAGATGTACCTTCGGTTTGAAGGAAAGCAAAAGTACAAGCGTGACGCAAAAATGAATGTCCGGTCAGCGTGAACAGTACGGGAGTACTGTTCACCTATTTATAGGCATGGGTCGCAGCCCATAAAATTACATCCAGGTCCTTTGCTTTTGATAATAACTCTAGTAATCCATCGAGGTCTAGATAGTCTTTTCCTCTTTAAGTCGGTTCCCTTTTTTCTACCATCATGCCGAAGCTTCCTTGCGCACAGCTTCGGCTCTGTTCGGTCCTTCGTTCTCTTTGTGTTTCTTCATACAACAATTTTGACTTATCCGAAGGGTTCATGTCCGAAGGTACCTGTTCATGTATTATACTCCAAAAAACATTGTTAAATCTTGTTTTTGAGGACCTTCGAAAGCCGAAGGCCCCCAACAGCAGCCCCTCGCAATATTAATTTGTTACGATAATAAATTCAAATTGCGATATGGACGAAGGCCCTAAGCCGAAGGTCCGAAAAAACACCTTCCCTTTGCTAGAATAGCAACAGCCACTGACAAGCGGGCCCTCCAGCGCACAATACACCAGGCGTATAAATAAGAGCGTACCATGAGCTCATTTGGCACGCTTTCTTGCCATCTGCCTTGCCTGCTCAAACAGCTCTTTGCTTAGACACACTTGACCAGATTTTTTAAATTTTGAAGCTTCGGTTTGAGAGCACTTTTCTCAGCTCTTTCGAAGATGTCTAAGGATAAGAAGGCTACCGCTGAAACGAAGCTGAGCCTTTCTGAAGAGATGAATCTTGGCTTTATTGAATCGATGGCGAGGACAAATGCGGAGAAGATTGCTAGGGAGACTCTGGAAGGTTTGTCTGAAGATACCAGTGACAGTGACAACTATGATGTGGAGAGCGGCGGGGAAGACTCCGAAGATCGACCCTGGAGGCCAAGCCATGCAGTTTTTGGAAAATCAATTATTAAACAAAGCCATCTTGACAACATGAGGGGGAAATACTTTCGGGATATGTCTGTTGTGAGGGCTGACGATGGAGAAAAAACTTGTCCTACCCCAGAGGAGAATGAAGTCGTGACCTTTCGGAGCTTTTTAAAGGCTGGGCTTCGACTTCCTCTTAGTAGCTTCGTAGTCGAGGTTTTGAAGATATTTCAGATCTACCTTCACCAGATTACCCCCGAAGCTATTGTAAGAATGGGAATCTTCGTGTGGGCTTTAAGGAGTCAAGGCTTGGAGCCAAATGCAAAAAGTTTCTGCAGCATGCATGAATTGTTATACGAGACGAAGCCCTAGGGTAAGGAACAGTATCACAATAATTTTGGTTGCTATAGTTTTATTGCTCGTTCTGGCTCAAGCTCGCCTGTACCTACTTTTCGGAAGAGATGGCCCGGAGACTGGACAAAAGAGTGGTTTTATGTAAAAAATAATTTAATGGAACGAGAAGACATCAAAGATATAATCATGCGCCCTATCTGGCAACGCTTCAGGCTCCATAAACCGAAGGTAGAAATTGACGAAGCGGCCGAAGAATGCCGCAAGGCTTTCGGCTTAGTCTGCTCTTTCATTGGGACAAGGGATTTTGTTCAAGAGCACGTGGCCTACAGGATATGGCCGCTGCTAGCCGACTGGGAGATGCCGAAAGAGTCCATCAGCAATCCCCACGAAGGTGGTCTAGTTCGGCTGAAATATACCTTTAGATTCAGAGACCAGTTTATCGAGCCAGACGACGACTGGCTGAAAAGCGTCGAAGCTACAAGTGATGATCTGCTTGGGCTGTATTCCAGAGCAGAAGACAACGCATTATCTGCGGCCTTCGGGAACCATCAAAAGAAGAGGTTGAACAGAGTTTTTGATGCCGTTGGGTTCATGTATCCCGACTATTGTTACCCGCCCCGGGGACAAAAAAGGAAAAGTGAAGATTCCGGGAAAGATGATGTTCCTGCGCCGAAGAGGAAAAGAGTGAAAATCCTTGCTCACCGACCGCGCTATATTGAACCGGCCGAAGTGCCTGATTTTGGCGGTGAGACCTCTTATGCTACTGAAAGCAAAAAACCAATACCTGTGCAGAAAGCTGAAGAGCTGTCTGCAACACCGAAATCTGAAAGAACTGAAGAGTCGAAAGCTAAAGGGACAAAAATACCACAGATTTTAAGCCCTTCGGCAGAAGTTGGAGTGCCACAAGTTCCGAAGGGTCCAGCTGTAACCCCCAAAAGGAAAAGGATGGTTAATGTTTTGGATGTACTAGAGACAATAAAGTCTTCAAGCTCTACACCAAAAAAAGTTGCCGAAGCTCAAAAAGCACAAATTGAAACAACAGCCTCTGGAGGCGAAACTACAAAGCACGAGGCTGAAATCAAAACTAGACCTTCAGAGTCTACCAAAGAAAAATTCTTGGAAACCGAAGGAGAAGGTAAAAAGGAGACTTTAAAACAAATTCTGTCGGAAAAAACTCCTTCTTCAATTCCTAAATCATTCTCCAAATTGCCTGATTATATTGTGCGACATGCTTCAGGCAAAATACTATCTAAAGGAGAAAAACGAGAAGCCCATCACTGTGCCTAGAGATTAAAATATCCGAAAGGGGCATTGATATTCAATGGTAGCGGAGAAGAGGACTTCTTGTATTGTCTCCCAGACAGCAAGGAGATCTCTGTCTGCCGGGAGATGGCAAGAAGCTTCGGATTCCCCACCTTGGAAGATGGGCTTTCAGTTTTGTCAAAAGATGAATTGGCCGATAGCTTAGCATATAACAACTTAAAGGTGAGAAACTAAACTTTTTTCATGGTTAAAAATTTGTGTGCTTATTTCTTAATATCACATTCCTTTTGCAGGGCCTTATTCTTAGCAACGCCCTAAGAGCGCAGAAAAACGCTGAAGACCAGGGATGCACCATGGCATTGAATAACCTTCGTTCCGAGGTGATTGAGCTAAGGAACGAAGGTCTTGAAAAAGACAAAATTTTACATTCATTGCTTAATAAAATAAAAGAGGACGAAGCTGCTTCCAAGGCTCAAGCTGAAGCCCAGAAATGCAAAATTGAAAGTCTTCAGAAACAGCTGGCTGAGGCAAACCTAAGGTGTGCAACTGCCGAAGCTAACCTTGAAGTCAGCGACTACTTGAAGAATCATTGGGAGAAAACAACTGTAGAGCTTCAGTCTTCAAAAGAAAAATGTTATGAAAAATCCATGAAATGTGTGGAAACAATTAAGAGTAGCTTCACGAGTGCCGGTGCATTTTTGAATGAAAGCAACTTCGTACTGGGAGATCCCGAAGGTCCAATCGACTGGATCAACGGCGAGGCCGAGGCTTTTGAAGAAATTTTGAGCGGCCGTGGGGACATATGCGCCTTCTCGGGTGCTAGGGGGATAGCCACTATTTTGGAGAGAAGAGGCTGCGATCATGTGAAATCCTTGGCGCAAACCGAGGCCGCCTTAACTACTGAAGATGTAAAAGACCCCTCGGCCGAAGCGAGCTTGGTTGGTGGAAAATTTTTCACCGACATCTGGGAAAATGGCGGTCAGGAGATGGCTCAAGAAATCATAAGGAGAAGTGAAAAAGGTATTCATGATGCCAGAAAAGTGGCAGAGGCTGCTGAGAAAAGTGCGGATCTCGAGAGGCGAATAGGTATTGATTACTAACTTTTTGACTTTATGTTGTAATTTTATGACTTCGGACTTATTTACACTTTGCAATACAGCCTTACAAACTCCTCTCCCAGAGTCCGACGAGCCATTGGCAGACCCCAAAGCAAAGGGGGATGACGAGATTAGAAAAATGGCCGAAGCTATTATGGATAAAGTTGTTGATCAACTACTAAACGAAGCTGCAGAAGTAGTTTTACAAGAAGATTAGCTATTATTGTAAAGCCATTTGGAATGTGATATTTGCTGGACAATATGTATAATATTTTGTAATTTTGAATGTAATATATAAACTGTTTATGATTCAACTCTTTACGATGCATGAAACTTTACGTACATACCGTTTTTGAGCCTTCAGCGAAAAAACACCTTCCCTTCTTTTCATGCTTCGTAAAGAATATCCATATTCCATGAAAATATTACGGTTTCCGGAAAACATCTATGCCTTGTGAACAATAGATCTCCTTTTCATATCAAAGTGACGAAGCTGTATTTCTTAAAAACCTATTTTGCGCCTTGGCACTTCTTCGAAACGATCTCCGAAGCTCAATAATGTAGGTCAACATTGTGTACCTTTCCAAAGATCCATATTGCACCCCCTTCTTGTGCTATTGATGCAATATGATGTATGATGCTATGCTATGCACGCGATGTAATGATGAAATGATATGCAAAGTGAAATTCGCGCCGAAGGCTTACACACATTCCCCAGCGGAACACACAATCTTTTGGTAATTTTTTGGTAAATCAGCGTTGACTTTTCGCTATAAGCCTCCCTTAGGAGCTTCTTCGCCTTCTATTTCAGCAGTATCAGTGTTTATTTTTCGTTGTAAGCCTCCCTTAGGAGCTTCTTTGCCTTCTATTTCAGCGGTATCAGCGTTTATTTTTCGCTGTAAGCTTTGCATTCCCTTTGGAACGACTTTTGAGCAGAAAACTTACGCTGTGTTCCCTTTAGAACGACTTTTGTTGCTTCGACAATAATTTGTAATGCATTCCTTCATCAAAACCTTTATTCATCAATGTTTGAAGAAGATATATTCATCATAATAATGACAAAGCTATTACAGGAAATTGAAAACAACATAAGGAATGAATTTTCAATGCTTGTTCTTTATTGAAAGGGTGAATGATGACAAATGTAAAGGCTGTTTCTGAGGTAGGATATATTTTAGTAGATGTGCTTTGATTTTGGCACAGTACTATTAACTGTGCGAGCTTCGGACTGCTCCCTGAAGTCTCTCTGCTAGTGACTGTGCTGGCTCCCTTCTGGCTGCTGGCCTTGGGGATAAGCGGGTTGCATTGGTGGTGGAGGTGGAAGCTGTTGCCAAGATGCCTGAGGTTGGCTTGCTGAAGCAACAGAAACTGCAGGATGGTTGCCCACATATTCTGGAATGTATGGTGAGTGGTACGAAGCAGTATGCATAACTTGCTTCGGCTGACTCTGTTGGGCTGCAGCTTCTGCTATCTCCTTCTGTTTTTGAATGGTGACATGGCACATCCTGGTGGTATGGCCCTTGTCCTCTCCACAGAATAGGCTGTAAATTTTCCTAGGCTGATTCCCAAACCTTCCTCCGAAGCCCCTAGCGCCTCTGCCCCTTAGAGCTGGGGCCGAGGATAGCTCTGTTGCTGCCCTGAAGCCTGAGAGGAATGCTGCGGCCCTTGTAGCTGACTTCCCCTATCGTCATTCTGAATAGAATGGATAGACCTAACGTGCCTAGGGTGGACTCCCCCTCCAAAGCCCCTAGTCATTTCGGAGAACCTATAAGCTTACTCACTCCTTTGCCGAAAGTCATTGTCTGCTCTGATATATTCATCCATCTTCTGAAGTAGCTTCTCCAGGGTCTGAGGGGGTTTCCTGGCGAAGTATTGGGCTGTAGGTCCTGGCCGAAGCCCCTTAATCATGGCCTCAATAACAATCTCATTAGGCACCGTTGGGGCCTGTGCCCTTAGTCGTAAAAACCTTCGGACATACGCCTGAAGGTATTCTTCATGATCCTGAGTGCACTGGAACAAAGCTTGAGCGGTGACCGGTTTTGTCTGAAACCCTTGAAAGCTGGTAATAAGCATATCCTTCAGCTTTTGCCATGATGTGATTGTTCCTGGCCGAAGAGAAGAGTACCAGGTCTGGGCAACATTTTTGACTGCCATGATGAAGGATTTCGCCATGACTGCAGTGTTGCCACCATATGAAGATATGGTTGCTTCGTAGCTCATCAGAAATTGCTTCGGGTCTGAGTGTCCGTCATACATTGGGAGCTGGGGTGGTTTGTAAGATGGGGGCCAAGGTGTAGCCTGCAGTTCAGCTGACAGAGGAGAAGCATCGTCAAAAGCAAAATTTCCATGATGGAAATCATCATACCAGTCATCCTCGTTGACGAAGCCCTCTTGGTGAAGCTCTCTGTACTGGGGCCTCCGGTTCTGTTCATCTTGCGTGAGATGACGAACCTCTTCAGAGGCTTCGTCTATCTACCTTTGCAGGTCAGCTAGCCGAGCCATCTTTTCTTTCTTCCTTTGCACTTGTTGATGCAGCATCTCCATATTCCTGATTTCTTGGTCCAAATCGTCCTCATGAAGCATTGGACTGGTGGCCTTCCTCTTCTTGCTTCAGGCTTCCCGAAGGGAAAGAGTCTCCTGGTTCGGGTCTAGTGGCTGCAGAGCAGCAGCCCCTGTTGCTGAAACTTTCTTTGGCGGCATGACGAAGGTCGATGTTTGCCGAATGGTGGTCAAAAAGGGTTCACCGATGGTGGGCGCCAATGTTGGGGACTTGTTCTCAAATGCTATGAATTAAGAACAAGGCAACATGGAAATTGTTAAACGTTAAAGCCCTTCGTCCTCCGAAACATTATTTCCCTTTGGATATAATGAGTTTCGGACGAAGGTTATGAAGGATACACCTTCATCAGTATAACAAATAATGAAAAAGGGGATTCATATAAAGTATGAGAAATAACATAAATACTTAAATATCATCAAAAGCTCATATCTATTTTTATTATTGTAAAGATGACAACAAATTACAGATGTACCTTCGGTTTGAAGGAAAGCAAAAGTACAAGCGTGACGCAAAAATGAATGTCCAGTCAGTGTGAACAGTACGGGAGTACTGTTCACCTATTTATAGGCATGAGTCGCAGCCCATAAAATTACATCTAGGTCCTTTGCTTTTGATAATAACTCTATAGTAATCCATCGAGGTCTAGATAGTCTTTTCCTCTTTAAGTCGGTTCCCTTTTTTCTACCATCATGCGAAGCTTCCTTGTGCACAGCTTCGGCTCTGTTCCGTCCTTCGTTCTCTTTGTGTTTCTTCATACAACAATTTTGACTTATCCGAAGGGTTCATGTCTGAAGGTACCTGTTCATGTATTATACTCCAAAAAACATTGTTAAATCTTGTTTTTGAGGACCTTCGAAAGCCGAAGGCCCCCAACATATAGACGGGTAGGTGTGAAGTTACCACAACATTTACTACTATTGCACTGTTGTGCTGCCGAAAAATTTGACCATAGCCGAAGCTTATTCACCGTATTCCAAATCAAAGCTTCGTCACAAGAGGGAGCTTCGGCAAAGATAAAAAGTATTCATTTTCGTCAAAACGCAAGAAATTCAGCATCAAATGGCCAGGGTTCGCTCAACAGCTAGGGTTACATGCGACGAAGAGGAGGCCGAAGCTGCTGAAACTGCCCGGATCTCCGAAGTAATGAGGCAGTCGGGACTGGTTATGCCAGAGGGTACTACTGACGAAGGTGCACCTGCTGCCAAAGCCGAGCAGGCAGATATTGAAGAAGGTGATGCTGACGAGGAAGATATAGATTATTCCACCGTGCCATCTAAGCCCAGCCACTTGGATTTTGGGAAGTCGACTGTCTCCGAAGCTGATATGCTGATGATGACAAAATTAGGCTACTTCGGGGAAGCCGAGAAGAAGCTAATTCGCTTTGGCGGGGAAGAGACCACTCCGAAGCCAGAAAACGATGAGGTGGTAGTCTTCAGAAGCTTCTTTAAAGCAGGATTAAGGTTTCCACTGCATGGGATGATTGCAGATGTTTTGGAAAATTTCGAAGTTTATCTTCATCAGCTGACTCCTAACACTATCGTTAGGCTCAGCGTCTTTATCTAGGCTCTCCGAAGCCAAGGAGCGGAGCCGCTTGCTGAAGCCTTCTGTCGGGTACATGAACTTCACTATTAGACGAAGGCTAGAGAAGATGGACTGCACGAGAACTTCGGCTGCTATAATTTTGTTTATCGCAAAGACATGAAGACACCGGTGGTTAGCTACCGCACCAAATGGCCGACTGGTTGGAAAACTGAATGGTTTTATGTTAAGATTGATGAGAAAAAGGAGAAGCTAGTTCAGAGCCCGCTGGAGCTAACCTTCGGGTTGACTAGGCCTCAGTGCAACATGACGCCAGGGACATCATGCCCATATGCTGTGGGTGAATTTAGAGTTGTGTCTGAGCATATTGGTACTAGGGATTTAGTTCAGGAATACTTAGCCAATAGGGTATTCCCAACGTTAAAGGAATGGGGTATGCCGAAGCTTAAAGGAGAGAAGAAAAAGAATGAACTCGTTTGGTTGCCCTATCATTTTAAGTTCAAGAAACACTTCAAAGAACCCTGCCATGAATGGTTGGATACAATTGAAGTTATGTGCAATGAAATTTTGGGCAATTATATGAAAAAAGAAGATCAACTGATGACAGCAGCCTTCGGCACCCGGCCGAAACGAAGGTTAAACCGAGTAATGGACGCTTTGAAATTTGAATACCTAGACTACGAAAGGTTAAGCAAAGGTGCCAAAGGGCCAAAACGAAAAAGGGTTGTCAGTATTATACAAAGACAAGCTGCCAGGATGATAAAAAAGGATGAAAATTTGGCAAAAAAGAAAAAATCTAGTCCTGAGCCAAAGGTGGCTGTGTCGAAGAAAAGAAAGGCTCCAGCTTCGAAGCCGAAAGCTGATTTAGAAGAAGAAGCTCCCTCAACACCTTCTATCACTAACGCAGAAGAAATTTTAAAGGTAATGACTGAATCTCTACCTAATAAGCTAAGTCCGCTGGGACCAGAACTGATGAAGCTTTTACAGAAGAAGAAGAAGCCTTCGGCTGCCGAGAAGCCTGCTGAACCAAAAAAGCGAAGAATAATTACTGTCATTGAGGCTATTGAAGAAACACCGCCATCGGCCTCAGCGCCGAAAACAGCAGCAGCTGAAGCTTCTACTTCCGAAGCTGCAGCAGCCGAAGCCACAGATTTGGAAAACACACTTAATGATATTGATGAAATGATTTTGAATATGGCTGAGGGAGAAACTGCTGCAGCTGTTGAGGAAACCCCGGCCGCAGTGCCTGAAAAAGGGGAGAAGATGCCTGGAAAAGAGAAGGAGCCTGCCGAAGATACTTCGAAAGAAGAAAATTTCAATTTTCAAAACATAATTGGGCAAAAATTATCAGAGGCTAAAAAAGAAGAGCTGAGGGACTTGAGAGCACCTAGAGGGGGGGGGGTGAATAGGTGATCCTGTAAAACTTGAAACTTAAGCCACAAAAACTTGGTTAAGTGTTAGCACAATAATCGCCAAGTGGCTAGAGAGGAGTCTCAACAAAACACAATAACCACAAAGATATCAATCACAGAGATGGCACGATGGTTATACCGTGGTTCGGCCAAGACCAACGCTTGCCTACTCCACGTTGTGGCGTCCCAACGGATGAGGGTTGCAATCAACCCCTCTCAAGCGGTCCAAAGACCCACTTGAATACCACGGTGTTTTGCTTTGCTTTTCTTAATCCCGTTTGCGAGGAATCTCCACAACTTGGAGCCTCTCGCCCTTACACTTGAAGTTCACAAAGAAGCACAGAGTAAGGGAGGGATGAGCAACGCACACAAGACACAAAATCAGAATGTCAACACGCACACAAGTCGCAACAAGAGCTCGCAACACAACCCGACGAGTTCACAACTCAACAAGAGCTCTAGATGCTATCACGAAGAAACAAATGTGTGGAATCAAAGTCTTGGTGCTTAGGAATGATTTTAGTATACTTGGTGTGCTCCTCCATGCGCCTAGGGGTCCCTTTTATAGCCCCAAGGCAGCTAGGAGCCGTTGAGAGCATTCCAGGAAGGCTGATCTTGCCTTCTGTCGCCTGGCGCACCGGACACTGTCCGGTGCGGATTTCTTTCCTTCTATGGCGCAGTCGACCGTTGCTGATTGAGAGCTCTTGGCGCACCGGACACTGTCCAGTGCACACCGGACAGTCTGGTGCCCCAATGTGACCGTTGGCTCGGCAACGCATCACGCGCGGAATCCTCGGCCGACCGTTGCCCCGGTTGACCGTTGGCTCACCGGACAGTCCAGCGCACCACCGGACAGTCCGGTGAATTTTAGCCGTACGCCGTTAATCAACTCCCGAGAGCAACGAGTTCGCCTGTGAACGGCTCACCGGACAGTCCGGTGCACCACCGGACAGTCCGGTCATTTATAGCCATACACCGCCGTTGAAGTCCCGAGAGCAGCCTGTTCGCCAGAGCCAGCCTGGCGCACCGGACACTGTCCGGTGCACCACCGGACACTGTCCGGTGCACCCAGACCAAGCAGACTTCGGCAGAACATAGCCATCTCATTTCCAATTCAATCTTTCCTGTTTCCAGCACTTAGACACAATACATTAGTCCATAAAACAATGTACTAAGTCTAGAAACATACCTTTTGACTTGATTTGCACTTTGTCCACCATATTGCATAGATCAACACAAAAGCACTTGCGTTGGCACTCAATCACCAAAATACTTAGAAATGGCCCAAGGGCACATTTCCCTTTCAATCTCCCCCTTTTTGGTGATTTATGCCAACACAACATAAAGCAACTAGAACAAGTGCAATATCAATGGAAATGAAAACCAAAAGTTTGTTTTGAATCAAATTTTGCATATATGGATCACTCTTTGCCACCACTTGGTTTGTTTTTTGCAAATCAAACTCAAATTTCTATCTCTAAGTCAAACACACTTGTTAAAACATAAAAAGAGTCATTCCAAGAGAAATTGATTCAAGATTCAAAAACTCCCCCTTTTTCCCATAATCAACACTTCTCCCCACAAGAAGCCAACTTTTGACAAGGGAGATAATAAAAGAGTTTTGACAAACCAAAAACTCTATTCTACTATTTTCAAAAACTCTCAAGTGGTAGCTGATCCATTTATTGCTTTGGCCTTTATTTCCCCCCCCCTTTGGCATCAAGCACCAAAACGGGATCAATCTTGGCCCCAGAACCCCATTGCCTCACCAAAATCTTCAATAAGAATACAAAGGCAATAAGAGTACATGAGATGAACTTGGAATAAGTTACCCTCTCATCGGAGTGCAGTGGAAGTCTTTCATGGTCCAAGTCCACCTTTTCCCTTTCAAAACTCCTTTGAGACTAAAACAAGCAAACTCAAGCACACGGTTAGTCTCAAAGGGTCAAGTTGTAGCACATCTCCCCTTAAATATGTGCATCACTTGCAAGAGGACTTGTGAGGTCCAGGGAGTGTTTGTACAACTTGAGCACCACAAGTAAGCAACAAAATGCATAAGAAACATGATCAAAGGCATAAACACATGTATGCTATGAATCAATCCAAGTTCCACGAATCTAGGACATTTAGCTCACTACGCAGCCTGCAAAAGGTCTTCTAATCTAAAGGCTTGGTGAAGATATCGGCTAGCTGGTTCTCGGTGCTAACATGAAACACTTCGATATCTCCCTTTTGCTGGTGGTCTCTCAAAAAGTGATGCCGGATGTCAATGTGCTTTGTGCGGCTGTGCTCAACAGGATTTTCCGCTATTCGGATAGCACTCTCATTATCACATAGGAGTGGGACTTTGCTCAGATTGTAGCCAAAGTCCCGGAGGGTTTGCCTCATCCAAAGTAGTTGCGCGCAACACTATCCTGCGGCAACATACTCGGCCTCAGCGGTGGATAGGGCAACGGAAGTTTGTTTCTTAGAGTTCCACGACACTAGGGACCTTCCTAAGAATTGGCACGTCCCTGATGTACTCTTCCTATCGACCTTACATCCAGCATAGTCGGAATCTGAATATCGAATCAAGTCAAAGTTAGACCCCTTTGGATACCAGATCCCGAAGCAAGGCGTAGCGACTAAATATCTAAGAATTCGCTTCACGGCCACCAAGTGACACTCCCTTGGATCGGATTGAAATCTAGCACACATGCATACGCTAAGCATAATATCCGGTCTACTAGCACATAAATAAAGTAAAGACCCTATCATTGACCGGTATGCTTTTTGATCAACGGACTTACCTCCTTTGTTGAGGTCGGTGTGTCCGTCGGTTCCCATTGGCGTCTTTGCGGGCTTGGCGTCCTTCATCCCAAACTGCTTTAGCAAGTCTTGCGTGTACTTCGTTTGGGAGATGAAGGTGCCATCCTTGAGTTGCTTCACTTGGAACCCAAGGAAGTAGTTCAACTCGCCCATCATCGACATCTCGAATTTCTGCGTCATCACCCTGCTAAACTCTTCACAAGACTTTTGGTTAGTAGAACCAAATATTATGTCATCGACATAAATTTGGCACACAAAAAGATCGCCATCGCAAGTCTTAGTGAAAAGAGTTGGATCGGCTTTCCCAACCTTGAAAGCATTAGCAATTAGAAAGTCTATAAGGCATTCATACCATGCTCTTGGGGCTTGCTTAAGTCCATAGAGCGCCTTAGAGAGCTTACACACGTGGTCGGGGTATCGTTCATCCTCGAAGCCAGGGGGTTGCTCCACGTACACCTCCTCCTTGATCGGCCCGTTGAGGAAAGCGCTCTTCACATCCATTTGGTACAACCTGAAAGAATGGTGAGCGGCATATGCTAGCAAGATACGAATGGACTTTAGCCTAGCCACAGGAGCAAAAGTCTCCTCAAAGTCCAAACCTACGACTTGGGCATAACCTTTTGCCACAAGTCGAGCCTTGTTCCTCGTCACCATCCCGTGCTCGTCCTGTTTGTTGCAGAACACCCACTTGGTTCCCACAACGTTTTGCTTGGGGCGAGGCACCAGTGTCCAAACTTCATTGCACTTGAAGTTGTTGAGTTCCTCCTGCATGGCCAACACCCAGTCCGGATCTAGCAAGGCCTCTTCCACCCTGAAAGGCTCAATAGAAGAGACAAAGGAGTAATGCTCACAAAAATTAACTAATCTAGAACGAGTAGTTACTCCCTTGCTAATATCACCCAAAATTTGGTCGACGGGATGATTCCTTTGAATCGTCGCTCAAACTTGGGTTGGAGGTGCCTAAGGTGCTTCTTCCTCTTCAACTTGAACATCCTGTGCTCCCCCTTGATCATGCGCCTCCACTTGAGGTACCTGTTCATCATCTTGGGTTGGGGGATGCACCATTGTTGAGGAAGAAGGTTGATCTTGCTCCAAATGTTCCTGAGGCCGCACATCTCCAATCGCCATGGTGTGTACCGCGGCCGTTGGAACGTCTTCTTCATCTACATCATCAAGATCAACAACTTGCTCTCTTGGAGAGCCATTAGTCTCATCAAATACAACGTCGCTAGAGACTTCAACCAAACCCGATGATTTGTTGAAGACCCTATACGCCTTTGTATTTGAGTCATAACCTAATAAAAACCCTTCTACAGCTTTGGGAGCAAATTTAGAAGTTCTACCTTTCTTCACAAGAATATAACACTTGCTCCCAAATACACGAAAATAATACACATTGGGTTTGTTACCAGTTAGCAGCTCATACGAAGTCTTTTTGAGGAGGCGGTGAAGGTAGACCTGGTTGATGGCGTGGCAAGCCGTGTTCACGGCTTCCGACCAAAAGCGCTCAGGGGTCTTGAACTCTCCAAGCATAGTCCTCGCCATATCGATGAGCGTCCTGTTCTTCCTCTCTACCACACAATTTTGTTGTGGTGTGTAGGGAGCGGAGAACTCGTGCTTGATCCCCTCCTCCTTAAGGAACTCCTCCACTTGAAGGTTCTTGAACTCGGACCTGTTGTCGCTCCTTATCTTCTTCACCTTGAGCTCAAACTCATTTTGAGCTCTCCTGAGGAAGCGCTTGAGGGTCCCTTGGGTTTCAGATTTATCCTGCAAAAAGAATACCCAAGTGAAGCGGGAAAAATCATCAACTATAACAAGACCATACTTACTTCCTCCTATACTTAGATAGGCGACGGGTCCGAAGAGGTCCATATGAAGCATCTCCAAGGGTCTTGATGTGGTCATCACATTTTTGGTGTGATGAGAGCCTCCCACCTGTTTCCCTGCTTGACAAGCTGCACAAGGTCTATCTTTTTCGAAATGTACGTTAGTTAGACCTATCACGTGATCTCCCTTTAGAAGCTTGTGGAGGTTCTTCATCCCCACATGTGCTAAGCGGCGATGCCACAGCCAGCCCATGCAAGTCTTAACAATTAAGCATGCATCTAGACCGGCCTCTTCTTTTGCAAAATCAACCAAATAAAGTTTGCCGTCTAGTACACCCTTAAAAGCTAGTGAACCATCACACCTTCTAAAGACAGACACATCTACATTTGTGAATAGACAATTATATCCCATATTGCATAATTGACTAACAGATAACAAATTATATCCAAGCGACTCAACTAAAAACACATTAGAAATAGAGTGCTCGGATGAAATAGCAATTTTACCTAACCCTTTTACCTTGCCTTGGTTCCCATCACCGAATATTATTGAATCTTGGGGATCCTTGTTCTTGACGTAGGAAGAGAACATCCTCTTTTCCCCTGTCATGTGGTTTGTGCATCCGCTGTCGATAATCCAGCTTGTACCCCCGGATGCATAAACCTGCAAGGCAAATTTAGGCTTGGGTCTTAGGTACCCAACTCTTGTTGGGTCCTACAAGGTTAGTCACAATTGTCTTAGGGACCCAAATGCAAGTTTTATCGCCCTTGCATCTTGCCCCTAACTTCCTAGCAGTCACCTTCTTATTCTTTCTACAAATGGCAAATGACGCATTGCAAGCATGATATATTGTAGAAGGTTCATTAACTTTCCTAGGAATATTAACAACATTTCTCCTAGGCATATTATGAACAGCATTTCTCCTAGCAACATTTCTATCATGCATAACATGGGAACTAGAAGCAGTCATAGCATGAAAATCAAAAGCATCATAAGCATTACAACACCTATAAGCATTTCTAGATTGTCTCCTATCATGGTACATAAAAGCATGGTTCTTTTTAGTACTACTAGCCATAGGGTCCTTCCCTTTCTCCTTGGCGGAGATGGGAGCCTTATGACTTGTCAAGTTCTTGGCTTCCCTCTTGAAGCCAAGTCCATCCTTAATTGAGGGGTGTCTACCAATCGTGTAGGCATCCCTTGCAAATTTTAGCTTGTCAAATTCACTTTTGCTAGTCTTAAGTTGGGCATTAAGACTAGCCAATTCATCATTCAATTTTGAAATTGAAACTAGGTGTTCACTACAAGCATCAATGTCAAAATCTTTACACCTATTGCAAATCCTAACATGTTCTACACAAGAGTTAGATTTACTTGCTACTTCTAGTTTAGCATTTAAATCATCATTTACACCTTTTAAGGTAGAAATGGTTTCATGACAAGTAGATAGTTCACAAGAAAGCATTTCATTCCTTTTAACTTCTAGAGCAAGTGAATTTTGTGCACTAACAAATTTATCATGCTCTTCATATAAAAGGTCTTCTTGTTTCTCTAAGAATCTATCCTTTTCATTCAAGGCATCAATTAACTCATTAATTTTGCCAATTTTAATTCTATCTAAACCTTTAAATAAACTAGAATAGTCTATTTCATCATCATCACTAGAATCATCATCACTTGAAGAAGTATAAGTGGTATCCCGAGTGCATACCTTCTTCTCCTTCGCCATGAGGCACGTGTGATGCTCATTTGGGAAGAGGGATGACTTGTTGAAGGCGGTGGCGGCGAGTCCTTCATTGTCGGAGTCGAAAGAGGAGCAATCCGAATCCCACTCCTTTCCGATATGTGCCTCGCCCTTGGCCTTCTTGTAATTCTTTTTCTTCTCCCTTTTGTTCCCTTTTTCCTGGTCACTTTCATTATCGGGACAGTTAGCAATAAAATGACCAATCTTACCACATTTGAAGCATGAGCGCTTCCCCTTTGTCTTGGTCTTGCTTGGCTGTCCCTTGCGACCCTTTAGCGCCGTCTTGAAGCGCTTGATGATGAGGGCCATCTCTTCATCATTGAGCCTGGCCGCCTCAACTTGCGCCACCTTGCTAGGTAGCGCCTCCTTGCTCCTCGTTGCCTTGAGAGCAATGGGTTGAGGCTCATGGATTGGACCGTTCAACGCGTCGTCCACGTACCTCGCCTCCTTGATCATCATTCGCCCGCTTACGAACTTTCCAAAGACTTCTTCGGGCGACATCTTGGTGTACCTAGGATTTTCACGAATATTGTTCACCAAATGTGGATCAAGTACAGTGAAGGACCTTAGCATTAGGCGGACGACGCCGTGGTCCGTCCATCGCGTGCTTCCGTAGCTCCTTATTTTGTTGATGAGGGTCTTGAGCCGGTTGTATGTTTGGGTTGGCTCCTCGCCCCTTATCATTGCGAATCGTCCAAGCTCGCCCTCCACCAACTCCATCTTGGTGAGCAAGGTGACGTCGTTCCCCTCATGAGAGATCTTGAGGGTGTCCCAGATCTGCTTGGCATTGTCCAAGCCGCTCACTTTATGGTACTCGTCCCTGCACAAGGAGGCTAACAACACAGTAGTAGCTTGTGCATTTTTATGAATCTGTTCATTAATAAATATAGGACTATCCGAGCTATCAAACTTCATTCCATTCTCAACAATCTCCCATATGCTTGGATGGAGAGAAAACAAGTGACTACGCATTTTGTGGCTCCAAAATCCGTAGTCCTCCCCATCAAAGTGTGGAGGCTTGCCGAGAGGAATGGAAAGTAAATGTGAATTTGAGCTAAGCGGAATACGAGAGTAATCAAATGAAAAGTTCGAATTAACCGTCGTTCGTTTCTCGTAGTCGTAGTCGTCCTTTTGGGAAGAAGTGGACTCATCGCTGTCGTCGTAGTAGATGATCTCCTTGATGCGTCTCGTCTTCTTCTTCCCATCTTTGCGTTTGTGGCCCGACCCCGAGTCGGTAGGCTTGTCATCCTTCGGCTCGTTGACGAAGGACTCCTTCTCCTTATCGTTGATCACGATTCCCTTCCCCTTAGGATCCATCTCTTCGGGCGATTAGTCCCTTTGTGAAGAGAACGGCCCCGATACCAATTGAGAGCACCTAGAGGGGGGGGTGAATAGGTGATCCTGTAAAACTTGAAACTTAAGCCACAAAAACTTGGTTAAGTGTTAGCACAATAATCGCCAAGTGGCTAAAGAGGAGTCTCAACAAAACACAATAACCACAAAGATATCAATCACAGAGATGGCACGGTAGTTATCCCGTGGTTCGGCCAAGACCAACGCTTGCCTACTCCACGTTGTGGCGTCCCAACGGACGAGGGTTGCAATCAACCCCTCTCAAGCAGTTCAAAGACCCACTTGAATACCACGGTGTTTTGCTTTGCTTTTCTTAATCCCGTTTGCGAGGAATCTCCACAACTTGGAGCCTCTCGCCCTTACACTTGAAGTTCACAAAGAAGCACGGAGTAAGGGAGGGATGAGCAACGCACACAAGACACAAAATCAGAATGTCAACACGCACACAAGTCGCAACAAGAGCTCGCAACACAACCCGATGAGTTCACAACTCAACAAGAGCTCTAGATGCTATCACGAAGAAACAAATGTGTGGAATCGAAGTCTTGGTGTTTAGGAATGCTTTTAGTATACTTGGTGTGCTCCTCCATGCGCCTAGGGGTCCCTTTTATAGCCCCAAGGCAGCTAGGAGCCGTTGAGAGCATTCCAGGAAGGCTGATCTTGCCTTCTGTCGCCTGGCGCACCGGACAGTCCGGTGCACCACCGGACACTGTTCGGTGCGGATTTCTTTCCTTCTATGGCGCAGTCGACCGTTGCTGATTGAGAGTCGTTGGCGCACCGGACACTGTCAGGTGCACACCGGACAGTCCGGTGCCCCAATGTGACCGTTGGCTCGGCCACGCGTCACGCGCGGAATCCTTGGCCGACCGTTGCCCCGGCTGACCGTTGGCTCACCGGACAGTCCGGTGCACCACCGGACAGTCCGGTGAATTTTAGCCGTACGCCGTTAATCAACTCCCGAGAGCGATGAGTTCGCTTGTGAATGGCTCACCGGACAGTCCGATGCACCATCGGACAGTCCAGTGATTTATAGCCGTACACCGCCATCGAAGTCCCGAGAGCAGCCTGTTCGCCAGAGCCAGCCTGGCGCACCGGACAGTCCGGTGCACCCAGACCGAGCAGACTTCGGCAGAACATAGCCATCTCATTTCCAATTCAATCTTTCCTGTTTCCAGCACTTAGACACAATACATTAGTCCATAAAACAATGTACTAAGTCTAGAAACATACCTTTTGACTTGATTTGCACTTTGTCCACCATATTGCATAGACCAACACAAAAGCACTTGCGTTGGCACTCAATCACCAAAATACTTAGAAATGGCCCAAGGGCACATTTCCCTTTTAGGACTATGCCATATCGTGTGGGTACCAGCCAGGGGCACTGCTCTTCGGTGGTATTGCCGAAGAGAGTTTGGGATGCCTTTGGGACCGAGTTGGGGCGAAGGCTGTCAGCACTTTATTGAAAAGTGTTGGTTTCCCGAAGCTCGAAGCTGATCTCAGCAGATACCGGTGACATCATATCGCCGGTAGCATGTTTTATTCTCACTTTAAGGTAAAATTTTTCCCTTAACTTTTTTTGTTTTGATATGAAGATGTTTTCTGATGAAGGTTATTTTGTCAGAGCTTACTGCTAAGCAAGGCCTTGTGGATGCAACAAGACCTCGAGGACAAGAAAAACAAAGTTATAATTGAGGGTTTAGAGAAGAAGATTAAAGATCATGAAGCTGCCCTAGAAAAGAAAGACTTCGTGCTTCAAACAATGGAAGGTTCACTGGTAGAAGCTCAAGCCGAGATCGCCAGATTAAACAGTGAACTTTCCCTACAGTCAAAAAGCTTTGAGCAAGAGAAGAAAGATTTCAAAACAAAACTCGAAGCCGAGGCTGAAAAAAGTTCAAATCTACAGGAATCACTAAAGGATCTTCAGGAAAAATGCTTAGCCTTCGGCACACGATGCATTCAACGGCTGAAACAAGTCTTTAACTCAGTTGGGGCCAGCTCTGAAAAGTTTAAACCTTCAGTTGAAGACTTGCCAGGCACATTTGATTATATTGAAGGTGAAGTTGATGCTCTCGACGAAGTTATAGCTGAACATGGTGACTTTTGTGCCTTGCTAGCTTCTCGAGGCACAGCTGTCGCTTTCATGAAGGCTAGCTGTACACATGGAAATATTGTAAACAGACCAAACTTTAGTGTGTCACCAGCAAACTTGGATGACATCCCCGACCTTGCCCGAAGCATCGGAAACAGATTCGTTACTCAAATCTGGGCAAAGGGCGAGCGAAACTTGGCTGGTGATGAAGCTCGAAGTCACCTTAAACCGGTAATAAACTCATACCTTGTGCTTACCTTTTCCTTGAAACTAGATTTTACCTTATAATCCTTTGATATGTACAGGATGACGAAGCCGAGGAGCATTGAGCCAAAGCCTAGCAGACGATCTGAAGCTTAGCAGATGATGATGAAGCTGAAAACCTAGCTGTGAAAAAACTCTAGAAAAACTCCTGTATTATCCTTTGTAAAGAATATTATAATTTGAAAATCAGATTCTACTCTGTAAATTTGTTGTTGGGGGCCTTCGGCTTCCGAAGCTCCTCAAAAACATGATTTGACAATATTTTCCGAGTGAAACATGTGAACAGGTATCTTTGGAGTCAGGTTGCGGGTGTACAAGAGCATGGTTAAGACGAAGCTTGACTGGGGTGGAAAGCGATCACGACGAAAGATAAGACGATCATGAAGCTACGTGCAGAAAAGCTTCAGCATGACGAAGGGAAAAGAGAAACCGACATAAGGATGAAAAGTCAAGTTAAACCTCGAAGGATTGCCATAAAGTTATTATCAAATGTAAAGGGCATCAATGTAATTTTACACGGGCTGCGTCCCGTGCCTATAAATAGATGAACAGCACTCCCGTACTGTTCACGCTGACTTGACATACGCTTTTTCACATTACGTCTGCATCCTTACTTTCCAACAATCCGAAGCATTTGAGAACAAGTCTCCAACATTGGCTCCCACCTCCGGTGAACTCACGCCCATTTTCTGAAGTTTTGAACACCTTCGGCAAGCGTCACCTTCGACATGCCGCCTAAAAAAGCTTCAGCGACAGGGGCTGCCACTCTGCAGCCGCTGGAACCCAATCAAGATGTCGTTTCTCTTAGGGAGGCCCGAAGCCAGAAGAGGAAGGTCACCAGTCCAACGCCTCCGGAGGACGACTTGGATCAAGAAATCCAAAATTTAGAGATGATCAATCAACAGGTCCAACGGAAGAAGGAGAAGATGACTCGTCTAGCTGATCTTCAAAGGCAGATAGACGAAGCCTCTGAAGAGCTTCGACATCTTGCTCAAGATGACCAAAACCAAAGGCCCCCGCGCAGAGAGCTTCATCAAGAGGGCTTCTACAACGAGGGCGACTGGTATGAAGATTTCCATCACGGAAATTTTGCTTTTGATGATGCTTCTCCCTTGTCAATAGAACTGCAGGCTATTCCTTGGCCACAGTCTTACAAGCCGCCCCAGCTCCCCATGTACGACGGTCATTCAGACCCGAAACAATTCTTGATGAGCTATGAGGCAACTATATCTTCGTACGGTGGCAACACGGCGGTCATGGCAAAGTCCTTCGTCATGGCTGTCAGGAGCGTTGCACAAACTTGGTACTCCTCCCTTAGGCCAGGGACAATCACCTCATGGCAAAAGTTGAAGGATATGTTGATAACCAGCTTCCAAGGGTTTCAGACGAAGCCAGTCACTGCTCAAGCTTTATTCCAGTGCACCCAGGATCACGAAGAATACCTTCAGGCATATGTCCGAAGGTTCCTACGTCTGAGGGCACAGGCACCAACAGTGCCCAATGAAATTGTCATTGAGGCCATGATCAAGGGGCTTCGGCCAGGACCTGCAGCTCAGTTTTTTGCCAGGAAGCCACCTCAAACTTTGGAGAAGCTGCTCTAGAAGATGGACGAGTATATTCGAGCTGACAATGATTTTCGCCAAAGAAGGGAGGAAGCTTTAAGGTTCTCTGAAATGGCCAGGGGCTTCAGAGGAAGAATTTATCCGAGGCACGTCAGGTCAATTCACAATTCTACCCAAAGTGATGACAAAGGCAGTCAACAACAAAGGCCACAGTGCTCCTCGCAAGCTTCGGGGCAACAGCAAAGCTCTTTCCGGCCGCCAGCGCCAAGGGGTAGAGGCAACAGGGGCTTCAAGGGAAGATTTGGAGATCAACCAAGAAAAATTTATTGCCTGTTCTATGGTGAAGGCAAGGGTCATACCACCAGGATGTGCCATGTTACCATCCAGAAGCAAAAGGAGTTAGCAGAGGCTGCAGCGCAACAGAACCAGTCGAAGCAGGTCATGCATACTGCTTCGTATCATTCGCCTTACATTCCAGAATATGTAGGCAATCACCCTGCAGCTTCTGTTGCTTCGACAAGCCAACCCCAAGCTTCCTGGCAACAGCTTCCACCACCACCACCAATACAACGTGGACCGCAGCCAGAAGGGAGCCAGCACTCTCACCCCCAGAGGGACCTCAGGGAGGAGTCCGAAGCTCGCACAGTCAATAGCACTGTGCCAGAGTCGAAGCATATTTACTGACAAAATATCCTACCTCGACAGCAGCTTTTTGCATTCAGTTTTACTTTCTTTGTAGTAAAGAACAATTGTGGGAAGTTTAAGTGTCTTTTATCGTTTTTTCAAATTCTTGTAACAGTTTAGCTTATCATCATAATCAAAATATATCTTCTCCATAGGCTTGAGTTACTGAAGCACAAGAATTTATGGTGGCACGGAGAACTTTCAAATTATCAAAAACTTGTTCTAAGGAACACACTGTAACTTCTTCGAAGTAGTAAAAAGTCGTTCCTAGAGGAGCGCAGTGTAAGTTTTCTGCTCAAAAGTCGTTCCGAAGGGAATGCAGAGCTTACAGCGAAAAATAAACACTGATTCCGCTGAAAGTAAAAGGCGAAGAAGCTCCTAAGGGAGGCTTACAGCGAAAAATAAACGTTGATTCCGCTGAAAGTAAAAGGCGAAGAAGCTCCTAAGGGAGGCTTACAGCGAAAAGTCAGCGCTGAGATAAAAAGATTGTGTGCCCTATTGCAGAGATGTGCGTATCTTCGGCATAAATATCATTTTGCATAGCATAACATCATCACATCATTTTGCATAACATAAGCATCATACATCATATTGCATGTAGAACAAGAAGGGGACATAGTATTGATTTTCGAAGAATGTTTTGGAAAAAGAGAAAATCGTGCTAAAGCACAAGATAAATTGAGAAGAAGTATAGCTTCGTCAGAGAGGCAACATAAAACTTTTTTATAGCTTCGAAGAATGTTTTCACGAAGCTTGGATATTCTTCATCAGAGAAGTATGGAAATTCTTGTAATACATAAAAGATTTTCTACACGAAGCATGAAAAGAAGGGAAGGTGTTTTTTCGCCGAAGGCTCAAAAAACGGTATGTATGCAAAATTTCATGCATCGTAAAGAATTGAACCATAAATAGATTATATATTACATTCAAAGTTACAAAGTTTTACACACGTCATGTTCCAAGTATTTTTACAATAGCACTTAATCTTCCCTAAGAACTACTTCTGTAGCTTCGTTTAGTAGCTGATTGACAACTTTGTCCATGATGGCTTCGGTCATTTGTCTAATTTCGTCGTCCCCCTTCGGGGGGGGGGGGGGGGATCCGGAGCTGCCTCAGCAGGTTCTAAGGGAGGAGAGGACACGACTATATTACTATTACAAAACCACGAATGAAGTTTAAAATCAAAAATCACAACAGAATAAAAACCACTAATTAATACCTATTTGCCCTTCGGGCCCTGTGCTTTTTTCAGCAGTCTCCGCTACCTTCCTAGCGTCATGGATGCCTTTTTCGCTTCTCTGAATGATTTTTTGAGCCATTTCTCGGCTGCCATTGTCCCAAATGTCGGTGAAAAATTTTCCACCGACCTGGCTTGCTTCGGCTGAAGGGTCTTTGATATCTTCAGAGGATAAAGCAGCTTCAGACTGTGCCAAAGATTTCACATGCTCGCACCCTTTCTTCTCCAAAATAGTAACAATTCCTCTGGCGCCCGAAAAAGCACAAATGTCCCCGCGACTATTCAAGATTTCCTCGAAGGCCTCAGCTTCGTGACTGATCCATTCAATCGGGCCTTCTGGACTCCCTCTTGTGAAATTTTCTTCACTAGAAAATGCGCCGACGCTGGCGAAGCTAGATTTTATCTTTTTAACACACTCTATGGATTTATCATAGCACCTTTTCTTCGAAGCACGAAGCTCTTCAACATTTACTTCCAAATGATTTTCCCATTGATCACTTAGTTCTCGTTTTGTTTCTTCAAGAATGCGTCTTCTTTGGCTCGGGCTAGTTGTTTCCGAAGATCTTCGATTTCCTGCTTCTGAGCTTCGGTTTGAATTTTAGAATTAGCTTCGTTTTCCTTTATCTTATCCACTAATGTAACCAGGATTTTGTCCTTTTCCAAGGCTTCGTTTCTTAGTCTGATAACCTCTGTCCGAAGGTTGTTAAGAGCAATAGTGCAGCTCTCATCTTCAGCATTCTTTTGTGCCCTTAAGGCATTGCTAAGTATTAAGCCCTATTCAAACGAATGAATGGATTAACATAAGAACAAAAGACTAATTTAAAATTCATAAATTTCAAAATTTACAATTTTTGTACCTTTAGACTATTATATGCAAGGCTATCTGCAAGATCCTCCTTCGTCATGGCGCAAAGGCCAGCTTCAAGCTTCGGGAACCCCATGCTCCTAGCCATCTCTCGGCAGACAGACAATTCTTTATTGTCTAGGAGACAGTATAGGAAGTCATCTTTGTCTGTTCCATTGAACACTACGGCCCCCTTCGGATACTTCAGTTCTCGAGCATAGTGATTAGCTTCAAAAACCTCTTCTTCAGATAGTTTCTTCCCCGAAGCATGTCGCACAATATAATCATGTATTTTGGAAAATGCTTCGGGGACGCCAGTGTCAATTTCTTCAATCAAAATTGGCTCTATCATTTTTATTTTTTCGGTTTCCAAAGTTGCCTTTGTCAATTTTCTTTCTTCAGCTTTCAAAGGTTTTACCCTGATGGGCTCTGAGGGCCCAGCTTTAGTTTCAAATTGTTGCTTCAAAGCTTCAGCAACAAAGGCTTCAGTAGACACTTCAGAAGCTTCAACAGATTTCTTCGGAGTTATGCTCGAAGATTTAATTGTTTCTAAAACATCCAGCACATTAACCATCCTTTTTCTTTTCGGGGTCGCTGCTGGCCCCTTCTGGATTTTTGCTGTTGGACTTAAAATTTCTAATGTTTTTGCTTTTTTAGTCCTTGGTTTTTCTGTTTTCTCTGTTGCTGGTACTTCGGCTATTTCCTCGGTTTTTGCCACCGGAGTTGCTTCTCTGGCTTCAGTGGCCGAAGAGGCCTCACCAATAAACTCAGGCACTGTGGCCGGCTCAATATAACGTGGAGGGTGTGTGAGTACCTTTACCTTTTTCCTCTTCGGCGCCGGTTCGCTAGGAGCAGCTGAAGCAATTTCCTTTGCAGGAGAAGTATTTTTCCTTTTTTGGCCTCGCACCGGGTAATGGTAGTCGGGGTAGATAAACCCAATTGCATCAAATACACGGTTAAGCCTCTTCTTCTTTCGACCTCCGAAGGCCGCTGATAGTGCAGTATCTTTGGCTTTCGAGTATACCCCAAGCAATTCGTCACTTATAGCCTCAATACTCTTCAGCCAGTCATCATCTGGTTCAACAAACTTATCTCCGTATTTGAATGTGTATTTTAGCCTAACTAGCCCGCCTTCGTCAGGTTTCTTGACGGTCTCCTTCGGCATTTCCCACTTTTCTACAAGTGGCCAAACTCTGAAGGCAATATGCTCTTGGACCAAATCCCTTGTACTAATAAAAGAGCAGACTACGCCGAAGGCTCTCTGGCATTCTTCGGCTGCTTCATCCATCTCCACCTTCGGCTTTCGGAGGCCGAAGCGTTGCCAGATAGGGCGCACAATGATACCTTTGATATCTTCACGTGATTTCAGGTCATTTTTCACGTAAAACCATTCTGTCATCCAGTCACCGGGCCACCTCTTTCGAAAAGTTGGCACAGGGCAGCTTGACCCCGACCGAGCGCCGAAGCTATAGCAGCCAAAGTTGTTGTGATACTGCTCTTTGCCCCAGAGTTTTGTCTCATACAACAGCTCGCGTATGTTACAGAAGCTTTTTGCGTTAGGTTCCAAACCTTGGCTTCTTGCGGCCCACACAAAGATGTTCATCCTTATGATTGGTTCGGGGATAAGTTGGTGAAGGTAGATTTCGAATGTCTTCAATACTTCCACGACAAAACTACTCAAGGGAAATCGTAATCCAGCTTTCAAGAAGCTTCGGAATATCACGACCTCATTTTCCTCGGGAGTTGGACAAGTCTTCTCTCCTTCGTCATCCCTCACAACGGACAAGTCCCGAAAGTATCTCCCTCTCATATTGACAAGATGGTTTTCCTTAATGCTGGACATACCAAAAACTGCATGGCTTGGTCGCCAGGGTCGATCTTCGGAATCTTCACCACCACTATCCACATCGTAACTTTCACTGTCGCCAGTATCTTAAGATAAACCCTCCAAAATCTCTCTGGTAATCTTCTCTGTATTAGTCTTCGACATTGATTCAAGAAAACCCAGGTGCATTTCCTCAGAAAGACTTAGCTTCGAACCACCAACGACTTTCTTATCCTCAGGCATCTTCGAAAATGCTGACAAAACACACTCGAAACCAAACTTAAAAATCTAAAACCGAGCAAGTGCTGTTGCGTGCAGGCTAAAAATTTTTGGGTGAGTAAAAGCGGATGGCAAGAGAGCGTGCCAAATAAACTTGTGGTGAGCTCTTATTTATACACCTAGTGTGTCGGAAACTGGAGGGCCCCGTCTGTCAATGACTGCTGCTGTTCTAGCAGAAGGAAAGTGTTTTTTTGGACCTTCGGCTCAAAGCCTTCGTCCATGTCGCAATATGAATTTATCATTGCAGTAAATTTATATTGCGAGGGGCTACTGTTGGGGGCCTTCGGCTTCCGAAGCTCCTCAAAAACATGATTTGACAATATTTTCTGAGTGAAACATGTGAATAGGTATCTTCGGAGTCAGGTTGCGGGTGTACAAGAGCATGGTTAAGACGAAGCTTGACTGGGGTGGAAAGCGATCACGACGAAAGATAAGACGATCACGAAGCTACGTGCAGAAAAGCTTCGGCATGACGAAGGGAAAAGAGAAACCGACTTAAGGATAAAAAGTCAAGTTAAACCTCGAAGGATTGCCATAAAGTTATTATCAAATGTAAAGGGCATCAATGTAATTTTACACGGGCTGCGTCCCGTGCCTATAAATAGATGAACAGCACTCCCGTACTGTTCACGCTGACTTGGCATACGCTTTTTCACATTACGTCTGCATCCTTACTTTCCAACAATCCGAAGCATTTGAGAACAAGTCTCCAACATTTGTCCATACCTTGTAATATATTTTTACCTTTTCGTCAATGTGTGAACTACTTTGATGTGGACGAAACTTGTATTTTTTGAGCCGAAGGCGAAAAACACCTTCCCTTCTTTTCGTATGCAACAAAGCATAAATCTGCTTCCGAAGCCGTATTCTTAGAGCCAAAGCAACTGTCTATCTGTATGATATGATGATGATGATCCTATGTATGTCTAAATGAATGTTTATGAATGCAATGTATGATGTAATGTATCATGCCAATGAATGCCCAAACACACACATTCGAAGCTTCATCCATAACCTTCATTCCCCTAGGAATGACTGAAATCTCTTTGCCGTTTATTTTTTGGCTGCACCGCTTATTTTTCGGTGTAAGTTCTGCATCCCCTTAGGAACGTCTTTTGAACTTCTTCGCCTTCTATTTCGGTGGTATTTGCGTTGACTTTTCGTGCTTCGCCTTATATTTCGGCGGTATTTGGCTCTGCATTCCCTTAGGAACGACTTTTGAGCAGAAAACTTACGCTGTGCTCCCTTAGGAACGGCTTTTTGTAGCTTCATCGTGCTCTACATCCCCTTAGGGACGACTTTAGAGCTTCTCCCTGTTTTTCTCTCTCTCAACACTCGATGGTGCATGCTCAGATTTTACATTTTGCATATTTTTTGGGGGATTTTGCTCTCGTAGAGCTAAATAAGAAAGGAAAAATTACAAACTATGGCCCCATTAAAAACCTTTCTCCCCCTTTGGAAAGGAAAAGGGTGCTATAAGAAAAATGAAAAAGATTACATCAATTTATACATAATATCGTCGAAGCTCATCCGCATTCCAGGATCTAGGAATGTCGTTGCCATCCATGTCCTTTAACCTGTAAGAACCAAGTCTTGACAAAGATACTACCAGAAAGGGTCCTTCCCACTTCAGCTAAAGCTTGCCTACTGTGTCAGGGTTGGCTACTCTCCGAAGCACCAAGTGTCCTGGCTTAATGTCTTTCAATCGAACTTTTCTATCGCGCCATTTTATTGTTTCAGCTTGATATTTGTTGATATTTTCCACAGCCTGAAGTCTGGTCCCTTCTATAGTATCTTTTGTCACAGAATAATTAACTTCATCTTCGGCCGAAGCTACTGTTCTTATTGACCCTGCTTTAGCCTCTTCGGGGGTTATGGCTTCATCACCGAACAATAACTTAAATGGTGTAAAACCTGTTGATCTTGATATAGTTGTATTGTGGCTCCACACCACTTTAACCAACTCATCTGGCCACATTCCTCTAGGCTGATTGAAGATTAACTTTATTATTCCTGTCATTATAATACCATTTGCCCTTTAAACTAGTCCGTTTGATTCTGGGTGCCTGACTGATGCAAAATGAATTTTTGTGCCGATCTGATCGCAGAAATCTTTGAAAGTTTCAGCATCAAACTGCGTTCCATTGTCCACAGTTATAGCCTTCGGCACACCGAAGCAACAAACTATATTCTGCGAGAAGAATTTTTGGACTATAGCCGAAGTTATTGTAGCCAAAGGCTTCGCTTCGATCCATTTAGAAAAATATTCTACTGTCACCACAACATATCTCAAGTTGCCCTATGCTGGTGGAAGTGGGCCTAGTAGATCCAGGCCCCATCTTTGCAACGGCCAAGTTGGTTGTATTAGCTGAGTCAAAGACGAAGGTTGTTTCTGATTTCTTGCACATTTTTGGCAATTTTCACACTTTTGAACCAAATTTGCTGCGTCCGAAGCTGCCTTCGGCCAATAGAATCCTTGTCGGAAAACCTTTCCCAGAAGAGGTCTAGACCCAATATGAGATCCACACAATCCTGCATGTATTTCCTTCATCAGTTCTATACCTCAGTTCTGGATAAGCACTTGAGAAGTGGGGCACAAACCCCATGTTTATATAATTTCCCTTCTATTATGACATATGGTCTTGTTCTTGTTTCCATTCTTTTGTTATAAACCTCATCATCCGAGAGATGATTACCTTGGAGGAAAGATATAATCTCAATCCTCCAATCTTCACTATGGACAGGAGATATTGTGAGCACTGCTCTTTCGAGGAGTTCTACCGAAGGTGCTCTTATTGTCTCAAAAAACACTTCCGAAGGTAGGGGAAGCCCCTGTGCTGCTGACTTGGCTAGCAGATCAGCATGCTCATTTTCCCCTCTTGGAATATTCTTAACAGAAAATCCTTCAAAAGAAGCCTCAAGCCTTCAAACTGTGTCCAGGTATCTCTCAAGCTTCGGATCTCTTGCCTTGCAACTCTTGTCAACATGTCCAGAAATAACTTGAGAGTCGGTTTTGAGGACTGCCCTTCTTATTCCCGTTGCCTTTAACTTTCGAAGTCCCAAAAGTAATGCTTTGTATTTAGCAATATTATTTATACAACTAAAACCAAGCCTTGCTGCATAGCATGTTCTGACTTTGGAAGGTGCAACTAAGACAGCAGCCGCACCTAGACCGAAGGTTCCCCAGGAACCGTTGTAGAACACTGTCCAGGCTTTGGCATCTTTATTTGCTTCTTCTTCCTGAGCCCCTGGCGTCCAATCAACAATGAAGTCTGCTAACGCTTGGGACTGAATTGAGGATCTATGGACATAGTCAACAGTGAATTCGTTAAGCTCCACAACCCACTTTCCAATCCTTCCAGTAGCTTCTCTATTTCTCATAATATCCTTCAGAGGCTGTGATGAAGGAACAATTATGTGGTATGCTTGAAAATAGTGCCGAAGTTTCCTGGAGGCCATGTCACACCCGGCTTTAAGGAACAAAGCCAGGTGCATCTCATACATGCGCCAAGAAGACAACATATATAATAACAGAATGTATCGAGATAAATGTCACAATATAATCAGAGTATTTATTACATAGCGGAAGACTTATTACAAAATAAAATAATAAATATAAAACGAACTAAGGATCGTTGGCGCCAAAGTCAACTGAGAAACGCCACCTAGATCAGATCAAACTCCTCGCCTTGTGGCTCCTCCTGAACCACCTGCACTTGTCCTGTGGGGGGGAGTGAGACAGCAAGGGTGAGCTCACACATGTTCATCGCTCAACAAGTTGTGGGGAATAATGTGACATGAACTCACAAAGGTGGGAGTTCATGTGATGTGTAAGGCTAATCAATGACAGGGGTTAAAGCTGAGCATTGCTTTTAAGTAGTTGGTCAAACTTTTATTAGCAGTTACTAAGTGTAGGTGAATACCAAACCATAATAAAATAATAGAACAAAATTAATAACAAATCCCATGCAAATGCAAATGAAAAATTGAGTTTAGGTTCCATAATTTAATCATCGGAGAGTCCAGAGCCGCTCATGACCGTGAGCTCGGCTAGTATACCAGTTTTACACTCTACAGAGGTTGTACCCTTTACCCACAAGTCGTGTTTCCCATGTCGCCAGGGTTAGCTAGGCCCTTAGACACTACCGACGTGAATGGCTAGGGATCCACTACGAGGCCTTTACAAAGTTCCACTAGCTTCCGAAAACCCGCTACAGTTTATAGGAAGTTCCAATGCAGGGTTCTTGTCTGACCGCCATCGCAGCAAAATCAACCAAGGACCTCCCTACACTGACCACTCCCCTACTACCCTTACCCCTTTCGGGTAAGGTAGTCTTCCACTAGCTTTCCTAATTAGTCAGCCAAGGGGTCCCATTCCTCCCTTGTGGTGGCACGTGTTTTTCAAGTTAAGCTCCATGTTCCAATTAACAATAATATAATGATCTTGACATGAACATAAATAGAATAACAAAATAACTAGAACATGGATATAATGAAATATTAACCCAAGACCATGTAAGCAATAGCATAACTACCCATATGATTCAGGGGTAAACAGGATAAATAGACTAGGGAAACCTATTGGGTCCCAGCAAAATTAAACCTATGCATGGTAAATGATTATAAAGAACATTATTGGGTAACAAAAGTGAATCAAGGGCACAACTTGCCTGGCACTTGAGATTCCAGTTACCAGGGTGATTCTTCAGATCCTCGTAACCGCACTTCTAGTCGTAGCAATACAAACAAACATGGTATAGATAAAATTAACATCACACCAAACATAAGTACAAACTGCGTAATAATAATCTATGCGAAGCTACGAGATCGTAGAAACAAGAACCACTAAATTCGGAGCTTCGATTATTAAGTTATGAATTTCTGAAGTTATTTAATACCTAGAATAGAGTTATTCATGTGGATAATTTTAAACCAAGTTTCAAGGTTAGACAAAGATACCAGGTGATAAACGATATTTAAACAAAATAAATGCCACTGGAATGAATCAATTTGGAGTTATATATTTTAAGTTATGAATTTCTGAAGGTTTTATGTGTTTTGTACAAGATTAAATAGGATAAAAATTTTATTGCAACATTCATGTCAAAACAGTGGTACTATGTGATAAACAATAATATTATAGAATTATAGAAATTGGAATGGGTCAATTTGAAGTTCATATGAATTTTATATGAATTAAACAAACTCTAGCCATAAAAAAATAGATTTCTAATTCCTTTTCCTGGATTTCCTACTTACTGGACTGGACATACTAATTTTAGAAAGTGCAGGGATCCCTGTGTAAATGTTTCCAAGACCCAGACGCCTACGCTGTGTATGGTGGGTTAATTCCTATGAAGCACAGGGGCTCTTTAGTAAGATGTACCCGCGAAGGGGTATGCAAGGACCCGAGCCGATGGATTAGAAAACAAGGGCTAGGATTAGATCTTGCCCACCCAAACCAGCACGCGAACTCAGCCATTGGATTGAGGATCTACGACCCTGCGACACTCACGATCCGATCCCGTCTGATTTGATCGAACGGTTCAAATTAGTCGTAACCCCACATTCAATCCCGACCGCAAACCCTAAGATCGACGGCCCACGCTAGTTCAAATCTAAACCGTCCGCTGGCCGATCAATGGTCCAAGGGCATCTCTCTCATCTCCCCAACCCATGCGTGCATCCAGGGACAACGGTGAACAGGCACAGCGGCGGCGCCATGATCGGGTGATAGCCCGCACACCCGAATGCTCCATTTCCTAATCAAACGATGCTACACGAAATTAGGAACATGGGTTAGCAGTGGAGATGGTTCTCACCGGGATTCGCAGAGTAATTCCTCCTGGCCACGACTCAAGGCGGAGCCGCGACCATCCATAGCTTCGGCGAGAAATTGGTCCTACTCCGGCCACCCACGCTGCACATCAACGCGTTGCGGACGAGCGGCAAGCTCCAGCTCCCACGACACCCAACGGCGAATCACCCCACTGTTCTCTCTCTTCTCTCGATTGCTCCCTGACGGTCCACCCAGGTGATTCCCGCGCTTGATGACGCGACAAGAGCATGCGGTGTGGACGAAGGATGGTCCCAGGCTCCATGGTTAGTTCGATGGTGTAGTTCCTGCCTGGTGGGGAATCGGCCACGTGGTTGGAGTAGCCACTAGCACTTGGCGACAATGGAGCTTTCCCTCTCTCGGTCGCTTGAATACGACAGCGCTCACTCGTTGGCTCTCACTGGTCGGCCGATACGGCGCACCTGGCTTGGGGACAGTGGCAGCCGCGGACTCGGTATGGATGGGGGCGAGACGGCGAGCGTAGGGTCGCGGCGGAGGGGTCCAGCCACCGGAGGAAGCTCGCCAGGGAGGGCTGCCGAGCCGACCTGTCAGGGAGTCATCTGCTGAGGGGATGAACGGCGTCTGCAGCACTGGGAAATATGGCCGGGTAGGGAGCGGCCTTGGTATTTAGGGTCGAGGCCATGGGACTCGCATAGGAACGCTTGCACATGGGTTGTTGCGAGATCGGCGCGTGCGGCGATGGACTCGGCACTCGGCTGCATTCTGTTGGAGGTGATAGAACTGACCATAGGAGCCCACACGTCAGTGACCAATGGATGCAGTTGTGGCTACGCTCAGGCAGGTGGGAGCCGACCAAGCAGTCCCGAGCAGCAGCAACGGGGTAAGAAAGAAAAAAAATAAAGACAAGGAATGTTGGGCCGATGAAGCTCCATTTGGCCCAACCGGTGTAGGACAGAGGGCAGGGACCCGAGATGAGGGAAGGTTGGCCCAAGTCTGGATGGTGATCTTTTCTTCTTTTTATTTTATTTCCTGTTTTCTATTTCAATTCAAATCCAGGATTGAATTCTAGATTTTTTTTGAGTTAGATGCACAAACAAACTCAACATGATGCAGGTATAGTTTATATTAATTAATTTATTCATTTATTCATGCAAAGAAAAAAACGATCCAATTATGCAACCCACACAATATTTTTCCCATAAGTTACTTCCTTTTAACTATTTTTTTAAGGAGTGCATTTGTATCTAGTTCATAAAGAGAATAATAAATAGATAAAAGTCCTCCTTGTGTTTATGGTTCCAAGCTTTTAATTTTATTTATTTTTTTCTAGACTAACATTTAAAAATGTGGAATCTCATATTAAAATACCTTTTAACCCTAAATCTTATAAAGAAATATTTATAACTCTTAGAATAGGATTTTGGGCGTTACAAATCCTACCCCCCTTAACAGAAATCTCGTCCTCGAGATTTAGGAAGGACTAGGGAAAAGATGGGGAAAATCTATGCGAAGCTCTTCTTCTCTTTCTCATGTTGCTTCATCTTCGCCATGATGGCTCTATTGAACTTTGCACATCTTTATCACTTTATTCCTTGTAACTCGAGACAATGTATCAGAAATCTTGACAGGATACTCCGTGTAAGTCAAATCACTCCAAACACTGAACTCTTCCATTGGTAACTGTTCCTTAGGGACACAGAGACACTTTTTAAGTTGAGACACATAAAATACATTGTGCACATCAGATAGATTATCAGGTAGCTCGAGTTGATAGGCCATCTCTCCAACTTGCCTAAAAAAACTCCAAAGGGTCCAATAAAGCGAGGGAACAATTTGCCCTTAACCTTAAATCTCCTCATTCCACGAAGTGGTGACATCTTGAGGTACACATGATCACCTTCCTCAAATTCCAGTGGTCTCCCTCTATTATCAGCATAGCTCCTTTATCTGGTCTGAGCTACCCTTAAATTCTCCCGAATTATACGGACTTGTTCTTCTGCCTCTTGAATAAGTTCAGGTCCAAAGAATTGTCTTCCTCTAATCTGGTCCAAAATAGAGGAGTCCTGCATTTCCTGTCATACAGAGTCTCGAACGGTGACATCTCCAGACTGGCCTGGTAACTATTATTATATGAGAACTCAACACAAGGTAGATGTTGCGACTGTCTCTCGACAGCAAGGAGATCCAACACGGGTGAATGGTGATGGCAACAGGGCGCTCGCGCGTGATGGCAAAAGCTCTGTTAATCTGGCCTCTCACGGGCATTGTGCGGGGGTATTTATAGGTATCCGAGTGCACGGCGCCTTGCGTTAAGGACGCATGTGCCCTCAGGTACCTAGTTTATCCCCAGAATATTCCCATAAAGCGGGGTTACAAGCTGTAATTACAAGTACACCTTTACAAATTAGGCCCGTAACACAAACGCGGCCACGCAGGGCCCGTTACAATGGGCCTGATCTCATGTGGGCCTCGGAGCTGACCGAGGCCGCGCCGTGGGGAGGCGTTGCCGCAGGCCTTCGTCTGGTGCCGAATCGAGCGAAGGGTCTCCATGTTGTCTCTGGTGCCGATGAAGCGAAGGGTGTCCCTGCCTGCTTTGTCTGTCAGGGCAGGGGCTAAGCGGTGGAGACTTCGGGCGAAGGGTGGCGTTTCTGCCTTCGCTCCAACATTTGCCCTCCGAGGGACCAGTTCGACAAAGTCACCTGGTGCCGAAGACGTCGCTAGATGGCGGAGACGCTGCCCTCGCTCGAAGTGGTTCCGCGGGGGTTTTTGATGTGACCGTTGATGGACATCGTACTGTTGGACTGCGGGTTTTCCGAAGCGTCGCGCCCTGTGGGATTGCGGGTTTCCCGAGGAGCCGCGCCCTGCCTATAAAGGGGGGCGGGGGACGGCGCTGTTTGCACTTTGCCTTCCGCGCTCCGTGAAAACCCTAGCCGCCCGCCGTCTTTCTGCTCCTCTTCTTCTACTGCTCCCTTTGCTCGTCGGAGATCTGGCTCGAGTGAAGCAAACCGCCCACCGCCGCCGACGGTACGTAGCAATGCCATCCTCTTCTTCTTCCGCTGACGCCACGCCGCCGGCCGCCGCCTCGTCTGAGGAGACGTTGAGTAGCGTGATGGTGGAGGAGCTGCGCGCCGGCGACTCTGTTGATTTTGGTGTGCCACGGATGACGTCGGCCCGCGTCGAAGAGATGCAGCGCTTGGGCTACTTTGGCGGCGGAGTCGCTCGTGCTCCGGGGACGGAGGAAGTCCCCGAGCCGGAGGGTGAGTTGGTTGTTTTCGAGGCGTTCTTCGTCGCCGGTCTCCGCTTGCCTGCGCACCGGTTTGTTGGCGAAGTCCTGCGTAGATTCAACGTTCAAATTCATCAGCTGACACCGAACGCCGTGGTGGCGCTGGCGAAGTATGTCTGGGCGACGACTTCGTACGGTGGACAGCCGTCGGTTGAAGTTTTTGCGAAGAATTACTACTTGCATTGGCAGAAGAGGGTGATTGAGGACGGAGTTGCCCAGTTTGGGTCGTGTACATTCACGCCGAAGACCGGCAAGACCACAATGCCAGTAGTGGAGTTGGTTCCGTGCGCCCGCAACAAGTGGGGCAATTGGAATGAATTTTGGTTTTACGTTGATGAGGCTACTGTCGAAGGCCATGAAGGACTCCCCGTGTCTGAGATGTGCTCTCACTATTACTCTGCGTATCCGCCTTTTGAAGTGGCAGAAGAGGATGCAGACGAAGGGGCCCTTCGGTGTGCCGCCGGCCAGAGCAGTGGTCGTGATTTAGTTGAAGAGTTTGTGGCGTACGGGGTCTGGCCCTTGGCGCACGGCTGGACGCTGGGCGAAGTGTGCCCTCGTCAGATGCCTTTTCACGGAGGAAGGGTGGTGCGAAGTCCTGCCTTTGCACTGAACTTGCGAAACCGTGACCCGGCCGCCTTTGTGCGTGATGCGGAGGACTTGGCGGTGCGGCTCGTGGGGCGGTACGTGGCGAGGACGGAAGGCCAGCGCAGCTTTGATATTCGCGGGTCAAATGAACGTTTGAACAGGGTCTTCGAGTTAAATCAATTGCCGTACGACGGCTACCCTGGTCAAGACGAAGCGGACCGCCGTGGGAAGAAGCCGGCGGTGGAGACTGGAGGCGACCCTGCGCTGACGGCCGCCCCCTCCTCAAAAAAGAGAAATTAGGTACTGCGATGGGAGGAATCGGGGTGTCTGATAGTTTTGCTAGAGAGTTAATGAGGACGTGTGCGGCCCCGGGGGAGAGGATGTCTTCGCCCGAGCTCCGGGAGTCTTCGGCTCGGATGCTGAGGGTTACCGGGGGCTGCTGGCCTAGAAATGTTCCTGTCCCCTGCGCGGCTGAGGAAGACTGTTTTACATCTCGTATGGCTCGTCAGTGGAGAGTTTTTCCTTACGGGCGAAATGTCGGTGCTGTTGTGTGGGCAGTGATGGACAAGGATCGCCAAGGGGCGGCGCAAAAATGCCAGGCGACCGTCAGGATTCACGAGGCCCGGCCGAAAAGGCAGCGGGGGACGGCGAAGGCTGCGGCCTCTAGCGGAGGCAAGCCGCCGCTGCCGGCGAAGGCGGGCGCCTCTGCACCCAGCAAGGCGCCGGAGACAACGGCGGGCGCCGGAGTCTCCAAGCTGACGAAGGTGGCGCCGCCGGCCAGCGGAGTGGCGGAGGCTTCGAAGGCGGCCCGAACGTTGCCGCCGCCGGGCAAACGCGTTGCCGACTTCGGCACGGACATTAGTGTGGACGATTATCTTGGGGGTAAGTCACCCGGCCGCTTTTTTTTTTGATCGTTGATGCGTTGCAGGGTCGGACGAAGGCCGGCTTGCTATAGCTGTGCCTGCCGGGGCAATCGCGACGGCTGCGCTGTCGTCGAAGGCGAGGGGCGGGACCCTTGGCGCCGGAGGCGAGGTGTCGGCCCTCGCGTTGGTCAGAGACGAGGCTGGCGCGGCGACCCGCCGGCTGAAAGGAGTGACGGAGGCGCTGAGTCAGGCGACGGAGGCGCTGAGTCAGGTCCGCGGAGTTTTTTTTTTTTTTTTTTTTTTTTACGGCCAAGGCCTTACGTGTGCTCTGCAGGTGGCTGACTTCACCAGCCGTACTGCGTCGGGGGCACTTACGGCAGCCTTATCTGCCGAAGTCGAGGGACTTCGGACGCAACATGCTGACGCTGTCCGTGAGAAGTCTGCCTCCGACAGCAAGTGTCGTAAACTGGCGGACAAGGTGGCCGCCCTGGAGGAGGAAAAGGCTGACCTCCGGCGCCAGCTGGCGGGGGAGAGGAGGGAGACCAACGAGGCCATCGCCAAGGAGCAGGCCGCGCAGGCGGAGGCTAGGCTGGCACGGGCGGAAGCCAATCTTGCCAAGGATCTCGCCGAAGACCTGCGGGGGCGGCTCACCGCTCTGGAGAGCCGCGCGAAGGGGGCCGAAGCCGCGGTGCGAACGGAGGCCGAACGGACGCGCACACAGCTTATGGCCACATATCGCGAGCTGGGTGCGCGGACCGGTGACTTCGTGGTGCCGGAGCGAGAGGCCGGGCTTCGCTGTTTGGAATGGGTGCAAGAGGAGCTGCGGGAGCTGCCCGCCGTCCTGGGGGGATTAATGTCGTTCGCCTCCCTGGTCACCTGCGAGGGGGCGATGAACGCACTCTCTCGCGAAGGGTGCCGGCACTATGAGGCCTTCGACCAGGCAGATGAAGATTTTGGGCGAGACATCTATAAGGTCGAAGACCCCGTGGTGAAGGAGTCCGCCGGCGCCCTCTATGACCGGATGTGGGGTCTGTATGGTGGTGAAGTGGTCAGGGAGCGGGCCGAGGCTGCGAGGGCTCAGGTAACGTTGTCGTTTGTTCTGCGTTTGCTGAATGTGGTCTGTGCGTGTGTTTGCTGACTTTTTGTATGTTTTGTTTTAGGCGGAGCGAGGCGAGCGGGTGGACGACTTCGGAGCACTGAACGACGCCCTGCCTGACCCGGAGCCGACCCCGGAGACCATGGAGGACGCACCAGGCGCCCCCACATCTGCTGCGACAGTGGAAGACCTGCCCCTGAAGGTGGCCGAAGGCGCTCCCGATGCCCTCGCAGCAGCTGCGCCGACCGTCGAAGATCCGGCGGCGGAGGCGGTGGAAACAATGGCGGAGGTGGCAGCGGAGCCAACGGCGGAGGCCCCCGCAGCGTCAGGGCCCTCGCAGGTGGCATAGTGGTTGTTTAGGGTTGAGGATTTTTGGATGTTGTACTGAATTTTGGTTGCTGCGCAGGTTCAAGATTTTGGGCCTGCGCACGCAACCGCTGCTACTGAGTTTTTGGCGGCTTCGACCGCGGAAGGTGGTAATGAATATAGTGGGTCTGCATCTGAGTTTTTGGATTTTGCCGACTCCGGGAGCTCGGTTGAGTGGATTGAGGAGTCGTCGGAGGAGAATTTGGATTATTTTGCGGCTTTGGACGTGGCTGCGGCGGAGGCTTCGCCACACGCCGCGGACGCGTCGGACGTGCCAGGCCCCGGCACTGGGCGCCGTCGACGAAGGGCGGTTGCAAAACGTAGGGTTAGCGCGGAGGAGCGGGCTCTGCTTCGTGTGAGTGGGGCTGGTCGGCAGGAACTGTTGTCCCTGCCGACCGCCGAGGGTGTAGGTGAAGGGGAACTGCGAAGGCTTTTTGCGGGTGAGGAGCTCAGGATAATGCTATTTAATTATAGGGAGATGGGAATTATTCCTAAGGTTGAGCCGATGTAGAGTGTGGTGCCCTCGCTTGTGTACGTCGAGGCTTGTATGGTGGAATTGTGTGCCCTCGCGTGCATGTGTGTGTGCGAAGGCGTTTTGTACTTACTGATTTGTTTTGCTGCGCTGTGTTGGCTTGATTATAGTTGGTCTTGGTGTGGATGGTTTGATGTTGTCGTTTCGGCCGTTGTTGTGCTAGTCCAGGTGTACCCTTAGGTGTCTTCTGCATAGATAGTCTTCGGTTTTTTCGCACTTGTTGTGCTGATCCGGCTGCGCTTTTAAGCGACTTCTGCACGGATAGCCTTCGCGATAGACTCAGATTTTTTCCGCACTTGTTGTGCTAATCCGGCTGCACCCTTAGGCGACTTTTGCGCGGATAGTCTTCGCGATAGACTTAGATTTTTTCCGCACTTGTTGTGCTAATCCGGCTGCACCCTTAGGCGACTTTTGCGCGGATAGTCTTCGCGATAGACTTAGATTTTTTTCGCACTTGTTGTGCTAATCCGGCTGCACCCTTAGGCGACTTTTGCGCGGATAGTCTTCGCGATAGACTTAGATTTTTTTCGCACTTGTTGTGCTAATCCGGCTGCACCCTTAGGCGACTTTTGCGCGGATAGTCTTCGCGATAGACTTAGATTTTTTTCGCACTTGTTGTGCTAATCCGGCTGCACCCTTAGGCGACTTTTGCGCGGATAGTCTTCGCGATAGACTTAGATTTTTTTTCGCACTTGTTGTGCTAATCCGGCTGCACCCTTAGGCGACTTTTGCGCGGATAGTCTTCGCGATAGACTTAGATTTTTTTCGCACTTGGTGTGCTAATCCGGCTGCACCCTTAGGCGACTTTTGCGCGGATTTGTCGCACGCGAGGGTAGCTAGCGCTTAGCCTCGCGGTGACCTCGTGGTGGTCGAATGTCGAAGACCGTCATCGCGGTCTTTTTCGACGCATGTCTTCTTGCGGGGGATTTTTTACGCATATATTACATGGCTCCGCCTCGATCCATTTGGTGAAGTACTCGACCGCGACGAAGGCGAACTTAAGGTTCCCCTGAGCGGTGGGCAAGGGTCCAACAATGTCGAGACCCCAGCGCTGGAGAGGCCATGTGTGGGCGATCAGCTTTGTATACTGCGAAGGGCCACCTGACCGAGGAGAGAACTTCTGGCAGGCTTCGCAGGACCGAGTGACCCGATTCGCAGCGCAAATCATTGCGGGCCAGTAAAAACCCTAGCGGATCACCTTAGCAGCTAGGGCCCTCGGCCCCGCGTGCGAGCCGCACGTGCCACTGTGGACTTCACGTAGAATCTGCATGCCTTCGGCCTCGGTGACGCACTTAAGCATTGGTTGACTGACCCCTTTTTTATAGAGTTGGCCTTCAATCAGAGCGAAGTCTCGGCTTCGATGTCTGAGGCGCTTGGCCTCACTGATGTCGGCTGGGTGATAATACCCCTGCAGGAACAGGGTTATGGGTGCGCGCCAGTCTTCGGTCATGATGAGGTTGACTGTACGGTGGCCTTCGCTGTCATTGGTTATTTGGAGCCCTTCGGGGCTCCGGACTGCTGGTGTGCCGATGACGTGGAAGAACACGTCGGAGGGCAGAGTGTCGCCCCTGGCCGCGGCCTTGGCCAATGCGTCGGCCTCCTCGTTCTTGGCCCGGTCCACATGCTGCACGGTGAACCCCTTGAACGCAATAAGGGGAGCGAGGAGTCGGGGCTCGTGAGGGTGGCCAGCTCCGTTAAGTACTGTTTTAATGAGGCGAAGGCCGCTGCTTGCTCCGGCCCCCAAGCGAAGTCTTTTGCGCCGCGGAGAGTTTTGAGGAAAGGAAGACTTCGCTCGGCCGACCTGGAAATGAATCTGTTGAGAGCGGCCAATCTGCCTGTCAGACGCTGGACATCCCTGGTGGACTGCGGAGGCGACATGTCGATGATGGCCTGGATCTTGGTTGGGTTGGCCTCGATGCCGCGGTGCGACACCAGGTAGCCCAATATCTTGCCCTGGCGAACACCGAAAACGCACTTTTCCGGGTTTAAGCGGAGTCGTGCGTCTCGCATGTTTGCGAATGTCTCGGCCAGGTCGGCGAGATGGTCCTCCTTATTTTTGCTGGCGACGACGATGTCGTCCACATATGTAAATATATTTCTGCCGACCTGCCCTTCGAGTACTGTTTTGGTGAGTCTGGAGAAGGTGGACCCGGCATTCTTGAGACCCTCCGGCATTCTGACGAAGCAATAAGTGCCGAAGGGTGTTATAAAGCTGGTGCTGGCCTTGTCTTCCTCCTTCATGTATATCTGGTGATAGCCGGAGAAGCAGTCGAGGAGAGACAGGACCTCGCATCCGGCCGCGCTATCGACTATTTTGTCGATCCGTGGCAACGGGAAATTGTCTTTTGGGCAGGCCTTATTGAGACAGGTGAAGTCTATGCACATCCGCCATTTCCCGCTTTTTTTCTGCACCATTACAACATTGGAGAGCCATGTGGGGTAAGCCACTGGCTCAATGAATTTAGCCTCTAGGAGGCGGTGCACCTCCGCCTTGGCGGCCTCTGTCTTTTCATCGGACATTTTGTGAAGCTTTTGCTTTCTTGGTCGCACCGAGGGGTCGATTCCCAAACTGTGCTCGATTATGGATCGGCTGACTCCGACCAGGTCGAGGGCGGACCAGGCGAAGACATCTTTATTCTTGGCCAGGCAGCAGAGGAGCTTCTCTTCTTCATGCGAAGTAAGGTCTTCGCTGATAATGACTGTCTGCTTGGGCGTGGCCTGATCGAGGGGGACAATCTTGGTCCCATCCTGACTCTGCAACTGAGCCCTGTCGTGCTGCTTGTCAGTTGGGCTGGCGGGCGTAGGGACCTCGCACTGTGTCGTGAGACAGTGCACGTTCCTCTGCCCGGGCACGAAGTCCCGCTCTATGTTGCGCGCTGTTTGCTGGTCACCGCGGACTGTAATTACGCCTAGCGGGCCTGGTATCTTCATGCACAAATACAGTCCGTGGATGGCAGCTTCAAACTTATTGATGGAGCCCCGTCCCATGATGGCGTTGTATGGATATACCATATCCACAATGTCAAAAGTCACTTGCTCACTTCGGGCATTGGGTGCTACACCGAAGGAGAGGGGCAACTCTATTTTGCCGACGGGGAAGGTGCCTTTGCCGCCGAAGCCATACAACGGGTTGTCCGAAGGCTTAAGCAGGCTGTGGCTGATGCCCATGCGATCGAAGGCGTGGAGGAAGATGATGTCTGCCTGGCTGCCGTTGTCAACGAGGACCTTGTGTAGGTCCCAGCCTGCCACGCTGCAATTGATGACCATGGCATCGCAGTGGGGGGCGCTGCGCAAATCGACGTCCCGTGCGTCGAAGGTGAGCGGTACGTGGGACCACTTTGTCTGTACAACTGGGCCTGTGACGGCTACATGGTTTATGCTGCGGTAGTGGTCCCGCTTCTGCCGCTTGGTGTCGAAGTCGGTGCTGGACCCCCCAGTTATCATATGAATGACTCCGCGATAAGGTTGATCGGCGAAGTCCTCCTGCTTTGGGGCGTTGGGGATGTTTTGTTGTTGCTGGTGTGGTGGTGGAGGCGGAGGATGTACGATTTGTACTTCCTGATGATGTTGGTAAGCGTGGTGCGGTGGATGCGGGGCGGGAGCGTGGATATATGGTGGAGGGGGTGGCTGGTAGTTATGCGCGACAATTCTGGGGTTGTCGGCTGGCTGCGCCCTCGCCATTCTGTCTCTGGTGGCCTTCACTTCGGGGCAGTCTTTGGTTGGGTGGGCGCAGTCTTCGCCATGGAAAAGGCAGTAAAATCGGCGCGGTGGAGGGGGTGGCTGCGCACGCCCTCGGCCCCTGCCGCGAGTTCCACTTCCGCGGCCCTGGGGGGGATATTCCTGGCGGCGAAGGGGGTTAGCGGCCGGCTGCTGGTTGGCAATGTTGTGCACTTGCGGCTGACCGCGGCCATCTCGACCGGAGTCTGGTTGCGGAGTTCTTGTCCACGTGCGGCTGGACTGTGGAGCGTCTTTTGGCTTCCGCTGGGACTCAATCTTGCGCTGGTGGAGCTCCTCGGATCTGGCATACTTTTCAAACAGCTGGTACAACTCTTGGAGGTTCTTCGGCGGGTCTCTGATGCAGTGGCTGTACAGGACGCCAGCGCGAAGACCACTGATAGCATAGTGGATGGCAATCTGGTCATCGACTGAGGGTAGCTGTGACTTGAGTGTGAGGAATTTGCGGTAATATTCCCTCAGGGTCTCCCTCTCTAGCTGCTTGCAGAGCGAGAGCTCGGCCAGGGCGTCGGTGTCCGGGCTGTACCCTTGGAAGTTGAGGAGGAACTTGTCCCGGAGACTTCTCCAGGAATCGATGGACAGCGGAGGCAACCTGGTGAACCAGGTGAGCGCGGGGCCCTCGAGGGCGATGATGAAGGACTTCGCCATTGTGGCGTCGTCCCCCCCGGACGATGCGACGGCGACCTGGTAACTCATTATGTATTGAGCCGGGTCGGTGCTGCCGTTGTACTTGGGGTAGGTCCCAGCCCGGAAGTTAGCTGGCCACGGCGTCACTTGCAGGTGAGGCGCCAGGGGACTTCGCTCATCGAGATAATTGACCCCTTGGAATGGCGCGGCGTGCGGGAAAGTGAAGTCGCGCTGGGGTAAACGCGGGTCCTCCGGTTGCGCGCGGTGTTGCAGGGGTGGCTCATGCTGCAGGCCGGGGTGGCCTTCGCGCGTGTCTTCGTTTTGTGCGCGCTGCTGGAGGGATGACTCGTGCTGCGGGCCGAGGTGGCCTTCGCGCTGCATCAGCGCGATCTCCCGCTCGAGTTCCTGGGCCTTGTGCTCTTCGTCGCGTATCATCTGTCGCACTTTGGCGAGTGCGGACACACGCTGGCGCTTGGCCTCCAATATCTCCTTCTGCCTCTGGAGGTTGCGGTTCTTGAGGCGCAGAGCGCGCAGCTGTAGCTGTTCTTCTGCGGAGATGCCGAGGACCTCACCGTCCTCGGCGAGGTCCGCGCCCTCCGGTGGTGCGAAGCCTGAGGGAGGTGCGAAGCCTGGGGGAGGTGCGAAGCCTGAGGGAGGTGCGAAGCCTGAGGGTTGTCCCTCAGGGTCGCAGGTGCGGAGGGTGTCGTCTTCAGTGGCCTCCAGGATCTAGGAATGTCGTTGCCATCCATGTCCTTTAACCTGTAAGAACCAAGTCTTGACAAAGATACTACCAGAAAGGGTCCTTCCCACTTCAGCTAAAGCTTGCCTACTGTGTCAGGGTTGGCTACTCTCCGAAGCACCAAGTGTCCTGGCTTAATGTCTTTCAATCGAACTTTTCTATCGCGCCATTTTATTGTTTCAGCTTGATATTTGTTGATATTTTCCACAGCCTGAAGTCTGGTCCCTTCTATAGTATCTTTTGTCACAGAATAATTAACTTCATCTTCGGCCGAAGCTACTGTTCTTATTGACCCCGCTTTAGCCTCTTCGGGGGTTATGGCTTCATCACCGAACAATAACTTAAATGGTGTAAAACTTGTTGATCTTGATATAGTTGTATTGTGGCTCCACACCACTTTAACCAACTCATCTGGCCACATTCCTCTAGGCTGATTGAAGATTAACTTTATTATTCCTGTCATTATAATACCATTTGCCCTTTAAACTAGTCCGTTTGATTCTGGGTGCCTGACTGATGCAAAATAAATTTTTGTGCCGATCTGATCGCAGAAATCTTTGAAAGTTTCAGCATCAAACTGCGTTCCATTGTCCACAGTTATAGCCTTCGGCACACCGAAGCAACAAACTATATTCTGCGAGAAGAATTTTTGGACTATAGCCGAAGTTATTGTAGCCAAAGGCTTCGCTTCGATCCATTTAGAAAAATATTCTACTGTCACCACAACATATCTCAAGTTGCCCTATGCTGGTGGAAGTGGGCCTAGTAGATCCAGGCCCCATCTTTGCAACGGCCAAGTTGGTTGTATTAGCTGAGTCAAAGACGAAGGTTGTTTCTGATTTCTTGCACATTTTTGGCAATTTTCACACTTTTGAACCAAATTTGCTGCGTCCGAAGCTGCCTTCGGCCAATAGAATCCTTGTCGGAAAACCTTTCCCAGAAGAGGTCTAGACCCAATATGAGATCCACACAATCCTGCATGTATTTCCTTCATCAGTTCTATACCTCAGTTCTGGATAAGCACTTGAGAAGTGGGGCACAAACCCCATGTTTATATAATTTCCCTTCTATTATGACATATGGTCTTGTTCTTGTTTCCATTCTTTTGTTATAAACCTCATCATCCGAGAGATGATTACCTTGGAGGAAAGATATAATCTCAATCCTCCAATCTTCACTATGGACAGGAGATATTGTGAGCACTGCTCTTTCGAGGAGTTCTACCGAAGGTGCTCTTATTGTCTCAAAAAACACTTCCGAAGGTAGGGGAAGCCCCTGTGCTGCTGACTTGGCTAGCAGATCAGCATGCTCATTTTCCCCTCTTGGAATATTCTTAACAGAAAATCCTTCAAAAGAAGCCTCAAGCCTTCAAACTGTGTCCAGGTATCTCTCAAGCTTCGGATCTCTTGCCTTGCAACTCTTGTCAACATGTCCAGAAATAACTTGAGAGTCGGTTTTGAGGACTGCCCTTCTTATTCCCGTTGCCTTTAACTTTCGAAGTCCCAAAAGTAATGCTTCGTATTTAGCAATATTATTTATACAACTAAAACCAAGCCTTGCTGCATAGCATGTTCTGACTTTGGAAGGTGCAACTAAGACAGCAGCCGCACCTAGACCGAAGGTTCCCCAGGAACCGTTGTAGAACACTGTCCAGGCTTTGACATCTTTATTTGCTTCTTCTTCCTGAGCCCCTGGCGTCCAATCAACAATGAAGTCTGCTAACGCTTGGGACTGAATTGAGGATCTATGGACATAGTCAACAGTGAATTCGTTAAGCTCCACAACCCACTTTCCAATCCTTCCAGTAGCTTCTCTATTTCTCATAATATCCTTCAGAGGCTGTGATGAAGGAACAATTATGTGGTATGCTTGAAAATAGTGCCGAAGTTTCCTGGAGGCCATGTCACACCCGGCTTTAAGGAACAAAGCCAGGTGCATCTCATACATGCGCCAAGAAGACAACATATATAAGAACAGAATGTATCGAGATAAATGTCACAATATAATCAGAGTATTTATTACATAGCGGAAGACTTATTACAAAATAAAATAATAAATATAAAACGAACTAAGGATCGTTGGCGCCAAAGTCAACTGAGAAACGCCACCTAGATCAGATCAAACTCCTCGCCTTGTGGCTCCTCCTGAACCACCTGCACTTGTCCTGTGGGGGGGAGTGAGACAGCAAGGGTGAGCTCACACATGTTCATCGCTCAACAAGTTGTGGGGAATAATGTGACATGAACTCACAAAGGTGGGAGTTCATGTGATGTGTAAGGCTAATCAATGACAGGGGTTAAAGCTGAGCATTGCTTTTAAGTAGTTGGTCAAACTTTTATTAGCAGTTACTAAGTGTAGGTGAATACCAAACCATAATAAAATAATAGAACAAAATTAATAACAAATCCCATGCAAATGCAAATGACAAATTGAGTTTAGGTTCCATAATTTAATCATCGGAGAGTCCAGAGCCGCTCATGACCGTGAGCTCGGCTAGTATACCAGTTTTACACTCTACAGAGGTTGTACCCTTTACCCACAAGTCGTGTTTCCCATGTCGCCAGGGTTAGCTAGGCCCTTAGACACTACCGACGTGAATGGCTAGGGATCCACTACGAGGCCTTTACAAAGTTCCACTAGCTTCCGAAAACCCGCTACAGTTTATAGGAAGTTCCAATGCAGGGTTCTTGTCTGACCGCCATCGCAGCAAAATCAACCAAGGACCTCCCTACACTGACCACTCCCCTACTACCCTTACCCCTTTCGGGTAAGGTAGTCTTCCACTAGCTTTCCTAATTAGTCAGCCAAGGGGTCCCATTCCTCCCTTGTGGTGGCACGTGTTTTTCAAGTTAAGCTCCATGTTCCAATTAACAATAATATAATGATCTTGACATGAACATAAATAGAATAACAAAATAACTGGAACATGGATATAATGAAATATTAACCCAAGACCATGTAAGCAATAGCATAACTACCCATATGATTCAGGGGTAAACAGGATAATTAGACTAGGGAAACCTATTGGGTCCCAGCAAAATTAAACCTATGCATGGTAAATGATTATAAAGAACATTATTGGGTAACAAAAGTGAATCAAGGGCACAACTTGCCTGGCACTTGAGATTCCAGTTACCAGGGTGATTCTTCAGATCCTCGTAACCGCACTTCTAGTCGTAGCAATACAAACAAACATGGTATAGATAAAATTAACATCACACCAAACATAAGTACAAACTGCGTAATAATAATCTATGCGAAGCTACGAGATCGTAGAAACAAGAACCACTAAATTCGGAGCTTCGATTATTAAGTTATGAATTTCTGAAGTTATTTAATACCTAGAATAGAGTTATTCATGTGGATAATTTTAAACCAAGTTTCAAGGTTAGACAAAGATACCAGGTGATAAACGATATTTAAACAAAATAAATGCCACTGGAATGAATCAATTTGGAGTTATATATTTTAAGTTATGAATTTCTGAAGGTTTTATGTGTTTTGTACAAGATTAAATAGGATAAAAATTTTATTGCAACATTCATGTCAAAACAGTGGTACTATGTGATAAACAATAATATTATAGAATTATAGAAATTGGAATGGGTCAATTTGAAGTTCATATGAATTTTATATGAATTAAACAAACTCTAGCCATAAAAAAATAGATTTCTAATTCCTTTTCCTGGATTTCCTACTTACTGGACTGGACATACTAATTTTAGAAAGTGCAGGGATCCCTGTGTAAATGTTTCCAAGACCCAGACACCTACGCTGTGTATGGTGGGTTAATTCCTATGAAGCACAGGGGCTCTTTAGTAAGATGTACCCGCGAAGGGGTATGCAAGGACCCGAGCCGATGGATTAGAAAACAAGGGCTAGGATTAGATCTTGCCCACCCAAACCAGCACGCGAACTCAGCCATTGGATTGAGGATCTACGACCCTGCGACACTCACGATCCGATCCCGTCTGATTTGATCGAACGGTTCAAATTAGTCGTAACCCCACATTCAATCCCGACCGCAAACCCTAAGATCGACGGCCCATGCTAGTTCAAATCTAAACCGTCCGCTGGCCGATCAATGGTCCAAGGGCATCTCTCTCATCTCCCCAACCCGTGCGTGCATCCAGGGACAACGGTGAACAGGCACAGCGGCGGCGCCATGATCGGGTGATAGCCCGCACACCCGAATGCTCCATTTCCTAATCAAACGATGCTACACGAAATTAGGAACATGGGTTAGCAGTGGAGATGGTTCTCACCGGGATTCGCAGAGTAATTCCTCCTGGCCACGACTCAAGGCGGAGCCGCGACCATCCATAGCTTCGGCGAGAAATTGGTCCTACTCCGGCCACCCACGCTGCACATCAACGCGTTGCGGACGAGCGGCAAGCTCCAGCTCCCACGACACCCGACGGCGAATCACCCCGCTGTTCTCTCTCTTCTCTCGATTGCTCCCTGACGGTCCGCCCAGGTGATTCCCGCGCTTGATGACGCGACAAGAGCATGCGGTGTGGACGAAGGATGGTCCCAGGCTCCATGGTTAGTTCGATGGTGTAGTTCCTGCCTGGTGGGGAATCGGCCACGTGGTTGGAGTAGCCACTAGCACTTGGCGACAATGGAGCTTTCCCTCTCTCGGTCGCTTGAATACGACAGCGCTCACTCGTTGGCTCTCACTGGTCGGCCGATACGGCGCACCTGGCTTGGGGACAGTGGCAGCCGCGGACTCGGTATGGATGGGGGCGAGACGGCGAGCGTAGGGTCGCGGCGGAGGGGTCCAGCCACCGGAGGAAGCTCGCCAGGGAGGGCTGCCGAGCCGACCTGTCAGGGAGTCATCTGCTGAGGGGATGAACGGCGTCTGCAGCACTGGGAAATATGGCCGGGTAGGGAGCGGCCTTGGTATTTAGGGTCGAGGCCATGGGACTCGCATAGGAACGCCTGCACATGGGTTGTTGCGAGATCGGCGCGTGCGGCGATGGACTCGGCACTCGGCTGCATTCTGTTGGAGGTGATAGAACTGACCATAGGAGCCCACACATCAGTGACCAATGGATGCAGTTGTGGCTACGCTCAGGCAGGTGGGAGCCGACCAAGCAGTCCCGAGCAGCAGCAACGGGGTAAGAAAGAAAAAAAATAAAGACAAGGAATGTTGGGCCGATGAAGCTCCATTTGGCCCAACCGGTGTAGGACAGAGGGCAGGGACCCGAGATGAGGGAAGGTTGGCCCAAGTCTGGATGGTGATCTTTTCTTCTTTTTATTTTATTTCCTGTTTTCTATTTCAATTCAAATCCAGGATTGAATTCCAGATTTTTTTTTGAGTTAGATGCACAAACAAACTCAACATGATGCAGGTATAGTTTATATTAATTAATTTATTCATTTATTCATGCAAAGAAAAAAACGATCCAATTATGCAACCCACACAATATTTTTCCCATAAGTTACTTCCTTTTAACTATTTTTTTAAGGAGTGCATTTGTATCTAGTTCATAAAGAGAATAATAAATAGATAAAAGTCCTCCTTGTGTTTATGGTTCCAAGCTTTTAATTTTATTTATTTTTTTCTAGACTAACATTTAAAAATGTGGAATCTCATATTAAAATACCTTTTAACCCTAAATCTTATAAAGAAATATTTATAACTCTTAGAATAGGATTTTGGGCGTTACAAATCCTACCCCCCTTAACAGAAATCTCGTCCTCGAGATTTAGGAAGGACTAGGGAAAAGATGGGGAAAATCTATGCGAAGCTCTTCTTCTCTTTCTCATGTTGCTTCATCTTCGCCATGATGGCTCTATTGAACTTTGCACATCTTTATCACTTTATTCCTTGTAACTCGAGACAATGTATCAGAAATCTTGACAGGATACTCCGTGTAAGTCAAATCACTCCAAACACTGAACTCTTCCATTGGTAACTGTTCCTTAGGGACACAGAGACACTTTTTAAGTTGAGACACATAAAATACATTGTGCACATCAGATAGATTATCAGGTAGCTCGAGTTGATAGGCCATCTCTCCAACTTGCCTAAAAAACTCCAAAGGGTCCAATAAAGCGAGGGAACAATTTGCCCTTAACCTTAAATCTCCTCATTCCACGAAGTGGTGACATCTTGAGGTACACATGATCACCTTCCTCAAATTCCAGTGGTCTCCCTCTATTATCAGCATAGCTCCTTTATCTGGTCTGAGCTAGCCTTAAATTCTCCCGAATTATACGGACTTGTTCTTCTGCCTCTTGAATAAGTTCAGGTCCAAAGAATTGTCTTCCTCTAATCTGGTCCAAAATAGAGGAGTCCTGCATTTCCTGTCATACAGAGTCTCGAACGGTGACATCTCCAGACTGGCCTGGTAACTATTATTATATGAGAACTCAACACGAGGTAGATGTTGCGACTGTCTCTCGACAGCAAGGAGATCCAACACGGGTGAATGGTGATGGCAACAGGGCGCTCGCGCGTGATGGCAAAAGCTCTGTTAATCTGGCCTCTCACGGGCACTGTGCGGGGGTATTTATAGGTATCCGAGTGCACGGCGCCTTGCGTTAAGGACGCATGTGCCCTCAGGTACCTAGTTTATCCCCAGAATATTCCCATAAAGCGGGGTTACAAGCTGTAATTACAAGTACACCTTTACAAATTAGGCCCGTAACACAAACGCGGCCACGCAGGGCCCGTTACAATGGGCCTGATCTCATGTGGGCCTCGGAGCTGACCGAGGCCGCGCCGTGGGGAGGCGTTGCCGCAGGCCTTCGTCTGGTGCCGAATCGAGCGAAGGGTCTCCATGTTGTCTCTGGTGCCGATGAAGCGAAGGGTGTCCCTGCCTGCTTTGTCTGTCAGGGCAGGGGCTAAGCGGTGGAGACTTCGGGCGAAGGGTGGCGTTTCTGCCTTCGCTCCAACAGTAGACTCTTGTCCCAACTACTACCATGCTGAAGGGCACAAGCTCTCAACATGTCCTCCGATACTTGATTAGTCCTTTTAGTTTATCTGTCAGTTTGAGGTAGGCCGAACTAAAATTCAACTTCGCATCCGTATTCTCATGAAAACTTTTCCAAAATCTGGGGGTAAACTGTGATGCTCTATCCAAAATGATCTTCTTAGGTACACCGTGTAGAGACATAATCCAAACCATATATAACTCTACCAATTGAGATACCTTATAAGTCGTCTTGACCGGAATGAAATGAGCCACTTTGGTCGGTCTATCCACAATAACTCATATAGAACCATATCCTTTCGAGGTGCGAGGCAATCCAGTAATGAAATCCATGCTAATCTCTTCCCACTTCCATTCGGGTATCTTTAATGGGTACAGTAGTCCAGCTGGTCTCTGGTGTTCAGCCTTAACTCTTTGACACGCATTGCACATAGCCACATGTGCAGCCACATCTCTCTTTAATCCATACCACCAATATTTATGCTTCAAATCTTGATACATCTTAGTACTACCAGGATGAATAGAATAATCCAAGTTATGGGCTTCTTTTAAAATAGTCTCATGAAGGCTTTCAATCTCAGGAACACATATCCGATCCTCGAACCATACGGTGCCTTGCTCATCCTCCGTGAATTCCGGACCTCATCCTTCAGTAACCAGATCCTTAATCTCTTGTATTTTAGCATCACCAATCTGCCCTTTGTGAATTTCTTGCTCCAAATTAGGTTCCACATCAATAGTAACTCCTTCAGTGTGAACAACTATCCCCAGGTTAAGTCTCCTGAAATCCTCAACAATCTCATCGGGTAGCTAGGCAACAACAGCTGAATAAACATGCTCCTTTCGACTCAAGGCATCTGCAACCAAACTTGCCTTGCCCGGGTGATAGTGAGTCTCCAAATCATAATCCTTAATAAGCTCCAACCGACGGCGTTGCCTAAGGTTGAAATCCTTCTGAGTGAATATATACTTCAAACTCTTATGATCCGTGTACACTTGGCACCTAGTTCCCATAATATAACGTCTCCAAATCTTAAGTGCATGCACAACGGCTGCCAGTTCTAAGTCATGAGTGGGGTAGTTCAATTCATGTTTCCATAACTGACGAGACACCTAGGAAATTGTGAGTCCATCTTGCATAAGTACACATCCCAAGCCTTGGCCACATGCATCACAATAAACGTCAAATTCTTTCTGTAGATCTGGCATAACCAACACAGGGGCGACATCAATCTCAACTTCAATTGGTTAAAACTATCATGGTACCTCTTGTCCCACTTAAACTCTCTTTCCTTCTCTAGAAGTGAGGTGATAGACTTAGCAATCTTAGAAAATCCTTCAATAAATCTCTGATAATATCCTGTAAGTCCCAAGAAACTCTGGATCTCAGTAACTATAGTGGGTATGCTCCACACCACTATCTCTTTGACTTTAGCAGGATCCACTAATATCCCTCCATTATAAATGATATGTCCAAGGAATGGCACCTCGTCAATCCAGAACTTGCACTTACTGTACTTGGCGTAGAGTTGATTATCTCGTAGCTTCTGTAGCACCAATCTCAGATATTCCTCATGATCACTATCACTCTTGAAATAAAATAAAAATATCGTCGATGAAACCACGACAAATCTGTCCAGATCATGAGCACCTTATTCTTTAGATCCATAAAATAGGCTGGTGCATTGGTTGATCCAAACAACATAACAGTGAACTCATATAATCCATATCGAGTCGAGAAATCCGTCTTGGGAATATCCTATGGCCTAATCTTCATTTGATGGTAACCCGATCAGAGATCAATCTTCGAGAATACCCTTGCACCTCTCATCTGAATAAATCCTCAATGTGAGGTAATGGACACTTGTCCTCCATAGTGACATCGTTAAGGGACCTATAATCCACGCACATCCCTTGCGATCCTTCTTTCTTCTATACAAATAGAACTGGCGCTCCACAAGGTGAAGAATTTGAACTAATGTACCCAGCCTCTTGTAACTCCGTTAATTGCTTCTAAAGTTCCTTTAGTTCTTCTACGAACGTCCTGTATGGCCGTTTAGAAATAGGAGCAGTCCCAGGTAAGAGATCAATGACAAACTCAACTTCCCTATATGGTGGCATCTCTGGTAACTCATCTAGGAAGGCATCCGAAAAATCTCTAACCACACGGATGTTGACACCAACAAACTTCCCATCTACTAAGAATGTCGCTAGTCTGGTGGCGGTAGTTACTGCAATTTCAACTTCAAATCTTTCTCCTTTGGAACTGGTGAGTTCTACGGTTCTCTTAGCACAGTGTATAAACTGCCTTTGCCTTTCTTAACCATGACATACCAAGGATCACATCTATAGTGCTCTCTTCTAACACTATAGGGGTAGCCCATCAGGGTTAGAAACACAAGGTAATAAAGCAAGGATTGTAGACAAGGCAAGTAATTACGAGGAATGTTACTGCGGTGATTTATTAGCTAAGTAGATTAGTGTGTTATCCACTAATGCTAATACATTACCTTATGGTGGTACATGCTAAGATGCCCAAGTATAACGTTCCAATCAATCAAAGAAGCAAATCAAGCAGTTATCATCAGAACAATCAACCAACATTTTTTTAATAGAGAAAATACTTTTAATTTTGTCTTAGGTTCCCTATCTCTTAAAAAGATCATAGTTGTAGGATTCCAAGGTGTGAAATCCATCATGTCTTAGAGTTGAAAAGATAAGAGTAATCAGAGTATGACAGCAAAAGGTGAGACAGAATCAAGATAGGATGAGTATAGAAAGAATCAGAGTAAGATAAGTAGGTAAGGGTGTTGTCCATTTCTATCTAGGTTTCGTCCTACAGTCAACATTTCCTCTGATACCACTTCTGTCACACCCGGCTTTAAGGAACAAAGCCAGGTGCATCTCATACATGCGCCAAGAAGACAACATATATAATAACAGAATGTATCGAGATAAATGTCACAATATAATCAGAGTATTAATTACATAGCGGAAGACTTATTACAAAATAAAATAATAAATATAAAACGAACTAAGGATCGTTGGCGCCAAAGTCAACTGAGAAACGCCACCTAGATCAGATCAAACTCCTCGCCTTGTGGCTCCTCCTGAACCACCTGCACTTGTCCTGTGGGGGAGGGGGTGTGAGACAGCAAGGGTGAGCTCACACATGTTCATCGCTCAACAAGTTGTGGGGAATAATGTGACATGAACTCACAAAGGTGGGAGTTCATGTGATGTGTAAGGCTAATCAATGACAGGGGTTAAAGCTGAGCATTGCTTTTAAGTAGTTGGTCAAACTTTTATTAGCAGTTACTAAGCGTAGGTGAATACCAAACCATAATAAAATAATAGAACAAAATTAATAACAAATCCCATGCAAATGCAAATGACAAATTGAGTTTAGGTTCCATAATTTAATCATCGGAGAGTCCTGAGCCGCTCATGACCGTGAGCTCGGCTAGTATACCAGTTTTACACTCTGCAGAGGTTGTACCCTTTACCCACAAGTCGTGTTTCCCATGTCGCCAGGGTTAGCTAGGCCCTTAGACACTACCGAGGTGAATGGCTAGGGATCCACTACGAGGCCTTTTCAAAGTTCCACTAGCTTCCGAAAACCCGCTATAGTTTATAGGAAGTTCCAATGCAGGGTTCTTGTCTGACCGCCATCGCAGCAAAATCAACCAAGGACCTCCCTACACTGACCACTCCCCTACTGCCCTTGCCCCTTTCGGGTAAGGTAGTCTTCCACTAGCTTTCCTAATTAGTCAGCCAAGGGGTCCCATTCCTCCCTTGTGGTGGCACGTGTTTTTCAAGTTAAGCTCCATGTTCCAATTAACAATAATATAATGATCTTGACATGAACATAAATAGAATAACAAAATAACTGGAACATGGATATAATGATATATTAACCCAAGACCATGTAAGCAATAGCATAACTACCCATATGATTCAGGGGTAAATAGGATAAACAGACTAGGGAAACCTATTGGGTCCTAGCAAAATTAAACCTATGCATGGTAAATGATTATAAAGAACATTATTGGGTAACAAAAGTGAATCAGGGGCACAACTTGCCTGGCACTTGAGATTCCAGTTACCAGGGTGATTCTTCAGATCCTCGTAACCGCACTTCTAGTCGTAGCAATACAAACAAACATGGTATAGATAAAATTAACATCACACCAAACATAAGTACAAACTGCGTAATAATAATCTGTGCGAAGCTACGAGATCGTAGAAACAAGAACCACTAAATTCGGAGCTTCGATTATTAAGTTATGAATTTCTGAAGTTATTTAATACCTAGAATAGAGTTATTCATGTGGATAATTTTAAACCAAGTTTCAAGGTTAGACAAAGATACCAGGTGATAAACGATATTTAAACAAAATAAATGCCACTGGAATGAATCAATTTGGAGTTATATATTTTAAGTTATGAATTTCTGAAGGTTTTATGTGTTTTGTACAAGATTAAATAGGATAAAAATTTTATTGCAACATTCATGTCAAAACAGTGGTACTATGTGATAAACAATAATATTATAGAATTATAGAAATTGGAATGGGTCAATTTGAAGTTCATATGAATTTTATATGAATTAAACAAACTCTAGCCATAAAAAAAATAGATTTCTAATTCCTTTTCCTGGATTTCCTACTTACTGGACCGGACATACTAATTTTAGAAAGTGCAGGGATCCCTGTGTAAATGTTTCCAAGACCCAGACGCCTACGCTGTGTATGGCAGGTTAATTCCTATGAAGCACAGGGGCTCTTTAGTAAGATGTACCCGCGAAGGGGTATGCAAGGACCCGAGCCAATGGATTAGAAAACAAGGGCTAGGATTAGATCTTGCCCACCCAAACCAGCACGCGAACTCAGCCATTGGATTGAGGATCTACGACCCTGCGACACTCACGATCCGATCCCGTCTGATCTGATCGAACGGTTCAAATTAGTCGTAACCCCACATTCAATCCCGACCGCAACCCCTAAGATCGACGGCCCACGCTAGTTCAAATCTAAACCGTCCGCTGGCCGATCAATGGTCCAAGGGCATCTCTCTCATCTCCCCAACCCGTGCGTGCATCCAAGGACAACGGTGAACAGGCACAGCGGCGGCGCCATGGTCGGGTGATAGCCCGCACACCCGAATGCTCCATTTCCTAATCAAACGATGCTACACGAAATTAGGAACATGGGTTAGCAGTGGAGATGGTTCTCACCGGGATTCGCAGAGTAATTCCTCCTGGCCACGACTCAAGGCGGAGCCGCGACCATCCATAGCTTCGGCGAGAAATTGGTCCTACTCCGGCCACCCACGCTGCACATCAACGCGTTGCGGAAGAGCGGCAAGCTCCAGCTCCCACGACACCCGACGGCGAATCACCCCGCTGTTCTCTCTCTTCTCTCGATTGCTCCCTGACGGTCCGCCCAGGTGATTCCCGCGCTTGATGACGCGACAAGAGCATGCGGTGTGGACGAAGGATGGTCCCAGGCTCCATGGTTAGTTTGATGGTGTAGTTCCTGCCTGGTGGGGAATCGGCCACGCGGTTGGAGTAGCCACTGGCACTTGGCGACAACGGAGCTTTCTCTCTCTCGGTCGCTTGAATACGACAGCGCTCACTCGTTGGCTCTCACTGGTCGGCCGATACGGCGCACCTGGCTTGGGGACAGTGGCAGCCGTGGACTCAGTATGGATGGGGGCGAGACGACGAGCGCAGGGTCGCGGCGGAGGGGTCCAGCCACCGGAGGAAGCTCGCCAGGGAGGGCTGCCGAGCCGACCTGTCAGGGAGTCATCTGCTGAGGGGATGAACGGCGTCTGCAGCACTGGGAAATATGGCCGGGTAGGGAGCGGCCTTGGTATTTAGGGTCGAGGCCATGGGACTCGCATAGGAACGCCTGCACATGGGTTGTTGCGAGATCGGCGCGTGCGGCGATGGACTCGGCACTCGGCTGCATTCTGTTGGAGGTGATAGAACTGACCATAGGAGCCCACACGTCAGTGACCAATGGATGCAGTTGTGGCTACGCTCAGGCAGGTGGGAGCCGACCAAGCAGTCCCGAGTGGCAGCAACGGGGTAAGAAAGAAAAAAAATAAAGACAAGGAATGTTGGGCCAATGAAGCTCCATTTGGCCCAACCGGTGTAGGACAGAGGGCAGGGACCCGAGATGAGGGAAGGTTGGCCCAAGTCTGGATGGTGATCTTTTCTTTTTTTATTTTATTTCCTGTTTTCTATTTCAATTCAAATCCAGGTTTGAATTCTAGATTTTTTTTGAGTTAGATGCACAAACAAACTCCAACATGATGCAGGTATAGTTTATATTAATTAATTTATTCATGCAAAGAAAAAAAACGATCCAATTATGCAACCCACACAATATTTTTCCCATAAGTTACTTCCTTTTAACTATTTTTTTAAGGAGTGCATTTGTATCTAGTTCATAAAGAGGATAATAAATAGATAAAAGTCCTCCTTGTGTTTATGGTTCCAAGCTTTTAATTTTATTTATTTTTTTCCAGACTAACATTTAAAAATGTGGAATCTCATATTAAAATAACTTTTAACCCTAAATCTTATAAAGAAATATTTATAACTCTTAGAATAGGATTTTGGGCGTTACAGGCCATTAACACAGCATACAACACCTTCTCCAACTCTGTATAGTTTTTCTTTGATAAACTTAGAACTTCGGAGACAAAGTATACTGGGGCTTGCTTTTTAATTTGTCCTTCAAGCTTCTCCTGTACAAGCATCGCACTCACTGCAGAGTACGAAGCTGCCACATACTCTAGTAACGGAGCCCCTGGCGCCGGTGGAGTTAATGTTGTTAGGTCAATCAAGTATTGCTTCAGCTCTTCGAAGGCCTTCAGTTGAGCTGGGCCCCATTGAAAAACTTCGGCTGACTTTAGTATTTCAAAGAATGGCAAATTTCTTTCTGCTAATCTAGATATGAATCTATTTAATGATGCCAGTCTTCCTATCAGCCGTTGGGCCCCTTCTTTGTGCTTAGTGGTTCCATCTGAAGGATAGCTTCGATCTTGCTTGGGTTAGCTTCAATCCCCTTCGTTGAAACTAGACAACCAAGGAACTTACCCTTCTTCACTCCAAAGACACATTTTTCTGGATTTAATTTTAGGCTAGCTTGCCTAAAATTAGCAAATGTTTCTTGTAGATCAGTAATGTGATTTTCTTGCTTCGTACTTTTTACTATGATGTCATCAACGTATGTTAGCACATTTCTGCCTATCTGGGAATGAAGGACCTTGGTTGTCATTCTGCTGAAGCTTCCTCCAGCATTCTTGAGCCCCTCAGGCATCCGAAGATAGCAATAGGTTCCACTGGGAGTTATGAAGCTAGTCTTTGGCTCATCCTCCTTCTTCATCCATATTTGATGATATCCTGAGTAGTAGTCCAACAGACTCATAAGCTCTGAAGAAGCTACTACATCTACAAGAGAGTCTATTCTTGGTAATGGAAATTCGTCCTTTGGACAGGCCTTGTTAAAATCTGTGAAGTCAATACACATTCTCCATTTGCCGTTGGACTTCTTCACCATGACAGTATTGGCTAGCCACTCTGGATATTTTACTTCTCTGATGACCCCAGCACTGAGAAGTATTTTTACTTCATTTCGAGCACCTTCGGCTTTATCATCAGACATTTTCCGAAGTCTTTGCTTTCTTGGCCTGAAGGATGGGTTGACATTGAGTGAATGTTCAATGACGTCTCTGTTGACACCGCAAAGGTCATTGGCTGACCAAGCAAAGACATCTTTGTTGTTGAATAAAAACCTTATCAAAGTTTTCTCCTGCTGTTCAGATAGTTGAGACCCCAACAGTACCTTCTGCTCTGCTATGTCTTCACATAGAAGCATGGGTTTCGGCTGATCAGCCGAAGCAGCCTTCTCTTCTGTACTTGTACTATTCACAAGCTTCGACTTCATCTATATTGTGGATTGCTTTTGAATCTGTCCAACTTCCTTCGGCCTTTCTGGCAGCCTCTTGACTTCCATGAATAGCAATGGGCCCTTGTTTCGAAGGTATCTTCGTGCATAGGTATGCTGGGTGAAGTATTGCTTCGAAAGCATTGAGTGTCCCACGACCAATGATTGCATTGTAGGGGTACTCCATGTCAACAATGTCAAAAACAACCTGTTCAGTCCTTGTATTGTGAACAAAGCCGAAGGTAACTGGCATTGTGATTTTGCCAAGTGCTACGATCTGTCTTCCTCCAAAGCCACATAGGAGATGTGTAGCATCGTGAATCTTATCTTCTGGCTCTTACATTTGTCTGAAGGCCTTAGCAAATATGATATCCGCGACACTGCATGTATCAACCAGAACATTGTGAACCAAAAAACCCTTGATGACGCAAGATATGACCATAGCATCATTGTGAGGATAATCCTTGAGCTGAAGGTCCTCCTGGGAGAAGGTCATTGGGATGTGAGACCATTTTGACTTGATGAAAGGTCCCTACACCCCAACATGCTGCACCCTTCTCTGTGCTTCCTTTTTCTACTTCTTGTTAGTCGGCTCTGAACTTGAGCCGCCTGTTATCAGGAGCACAAGCTTCGTAGCCGAAGGTGCTTCAGCTTGGTTGTTGAATGAAGCCATCAGCTTAACAGTGGAAGTGAGTTCACCAGAGGTGGGCGCCAATGTTGGGGACATGTTCTCAAATGCTATGAATTAAGAACAAGGCAACACACAAGAAAAATGTTAAATGTTAATGTCCTTCGTCCTTCAAAGCATTATTTCCCTTAGGATATAATGATCTTCGGACGAACGTTATGAAGAACATACCTTCATAAACACGACATGTGTAATCAGAGGATGAAGGTTGTGAAACATAAGACACCAACATAAATAATTACATAGTATCGAAATATGAACATTTATTATTAAATAATCATGAATACATGAAAGTTAAACTAAATTACATTTGTACCTTGAGCTTGACCAAATACGAAGATACAGATGCGATGCGAAAGCGTGAACAGTACGGGGGTACTGTTCACCTATTATAGGCACAGGGCGCAGCCTAGGTGAATTTACATTCATGTCCTCTACAAATGATTACAATTATTACACAATTTATCATGGGCCGATTGGTCATCTCATCTTTAAGTCGGTGCATTTTGAAATATACTACGAAGCTTCCTGACTCTTAGCTTCGGCATTGTTCCTGTTCTGGCCTTCCGAAGGTGTTTCTTCTCACAGGACCTTCGGCGACAAAGCAGACCCCAACACATATATCCTGGACTATCTTGTTTACCCTGTCCTTGCCACTTAGTTAATTTAAGTATGATTAAAATTCTTAGACCTGCTTAGATGGTAGAAGTCGGGTGATTTCCTATCACCTGCGAGATATATGTGGTTACCTTATGCTTGGTTGGGATATAGTCATCGGGTGATATGCATGGTAGTGCAAATGTTAAATTTGAGATCGGGAAGATTCTTATGGGCATAATGTAGGCCATAGCGATTCCGCCTGTTTCAATTAAGGACTCTACCGTTGTCATCCCTTAAGTCATGTTGGCCAGACAATTTGTTCCGACCGTGAAGCCAGAATACTATTGCAGCCGGATTCGACCTCATGGTGCACTTAGAGGTGTGGGTGAGGAGTGACAGAGACACGATAAGATGACCCATGGTATATGGTACGCCCCGATCCTCTAGTAGTCGAGCGGTCCCTGGGTATGGTGATCCCTGTGGAATTCGCGATGTGCAGCAAGGCTGCTACTAGAATGAGTATGGTCGTGATTGTATCTCACGAAGTACTGTGAGTACTATTTGTGTTAGGAGTATCCTGCCAGCTAGTCAGTAAACGATTTGTAACACCCCTGGTCTGGTCTTAGGAACCCCGGTGGCGAGTTGACATATGCAAGCGTTAAGTGCTACATATGTCGTGTGATTGGAGATCCTCAACTGAGTATAATCAATTCGGATCGCCATAACTTCACGGATATGAAGACTTGGTCACTGACTTACACGTAGCAATCCAGTGAAGATGAAGGGTTCATAAGAAATTGGCTAGTATACATCAAGTGATTGAACTAGGGTAGAAAGAACTCGAGATGCAGGTAACTTTTCTTAACCTGACAAGTAAAACTGGATTTTAAGGATCCACTATTAGTAAGCATTTCTGCAAACAGAGTCTTTGATTATTGATGAGCCATACCTTGATTCCCAAAGGCCAGCATATCCTTGAGAGTCTTTTACTTTGACGGGTAAGTCTTGCGAAAGTACACTTCATACTCAGGGCTTTGTCCCATGTTGTTTTAGGTGAGGAAGCGGCAAATTTTTGCTGCTTTTGTTCAAAGGTGGTGCCCAAAGAAGAAAACCAGGAGTGAAGCAGCGGGAGGAAGGGTCCTCCATTAAGAAAAACTTTGTACTGTTATCGGGAGGGGTTTTTGCCTCCCAGTGATGTAATAATAATACTTCAGCAGCCCTATATTTTAACTCTGGTCTGTAATAAATACTACTCTTTCTTACTTTTCAATAAAGTAAGTTATTGTAACTGCTTCCGCATTTTCGTACCTTCGATGTATTGTAATGTCTGCGTGACGTGTGAAACGCTCTTGGGCATGGTAAGGAAATCAGATACCGAACTTGTCAAGTGATCAGGGGCACCTGCAGGGTTTTCTAAGGTCCGTTGGACAAGGACAACTGCAGGTGGGCCTAATGATTTGGGAAGTTCTGTCACACGATTCAAATCGCCATCACTTCTGGATAGTGAGCACTTGACTTGAGCTATCTCATCGTAGTAAGAACTATGATTTCCATGTGAATGATGCTATGGATTAAGAATGATGATACTCATGATTAAAATCAAGGGTTGGGTTCATCTTGTTTGGTTAATCTCAAATAGTCTTCCTTAACTTGATTCTTCACTAAAGATATAATTTGACTTATAGTTCTGTAGCGGAATAGGTATTAATACTGAACTGCTAAAATTTGATAAATGAACTTGGTACCCCTTTTAAGTTGTTAATAATTCATTAACTCATGTTACTCTTATAAAGCAAAGAACCAACCCCAGATACGACTTTGCATAATCCTTGGAGTCTTTTACTTTATTATTTCCTAGTTTTGGATGGGTCAGTCTAGCTGAGTACATTCCAGTACTTAGGGTTCTATTCCCAATGTTGTTGGAGATGGCTAGTTGTTTTATGGATACTGTGAGCACTGCTTATACCCTGCTACGGGGGATGACTAGGCCATGGGTATGGCTTCTCCATTCTCCTCTCATGCTTTTGGTGAGTTGACATGACCCTAATGTTGGCACTATATTTTTGAAAACCCTGCATGTGTTGTGGGTGCTACTTGAATAATTACTTTCGCTAAAACTGATCACTATGGTGATTGCTACTTTCTATGTCATTTGGGCCTTCCTCTCCACTAAGTTGTAATAACTCTACACACTCCGATCTATTTCAAATCCTGTGGAATGTTGTTTCATGTGATGCAGTGAATGTTAATTTATTACGATCTTGGTTACGAAGGAAAAGTTTGAGATCCTTCGTGATTTCATTAGACCCCTGGGTTTATATGGGTTCAAGTGTGGGAAAGCACTGTCGTTCTGATGGTTTTCATACTTGATCTCTTATAAATCTGGCCGAGTCACCGCAGCTGGTATCAGAGAAAAATTAGCATGTTACTGTTCTTGTGGACATTTCAAACAAAATTAATTTGGTTTTTCAAAACTAAGTATGTGCCAACTGTCAACCCTTAAGCCCATATATGGACTCTAGGTGGCTTAGTAAGTACTAACTCTGGGGGTTTCTTGCATCATGTTTTATTCCATTAATTTTATTAGATGGTTAGTATAATATGGCGTCACCTCATTGCCAAGGTAAGAAAGGTAAGTGTAGGACCATGCAGACCGGGACTAGTCTACTGCCCTCATGTGTGGGCCACCACACATGTTGTGTAGGGACTAGTAGAAGTAATTCCAGCAATAAATGAAAGGTAGTTAATAACTTGCTTTACTTTTAAAATTTAATTGTTGCATCATGGGGATGGGCTAGAATGAACTTTTCTGCAGGTACACTAACTATGAAATGAATAGTTCGTGTAGTCACGTACTAATGAGTGAATGAGTATTCCACCGCTTATGACGTTAGTATAAATAGGTTGTGAGGTAGTAAGTTACGTGCATGCATCATGGCATTAAAAATCATTCTGATCATTTATTGCATTATCTCCCCCTTGGAAGTATGGATAGAGGTTTTGTTTACTTCATTAGATAACTAAAACTCTTTCCCAAATTCTCACGAGAGTATAACCTTGTAACAGATGGCCCATCGCAGGATCACCACCGTAAGTCCACAGAAGGAAATGTTCCTTGTCACTAGATTGTTGCGAGTGTTTCCCGCCGCCATAGCAGTTTTCTTTCGGAGTACGGTTTGCCCACCCTATTGTGGCACGTTCTCTTCGCTTTGGGGTATTCCGAGGGAGAGGAATCATGTTACTTCCGGGAGAGGAGACCACACTCTAATGGGGAAGGTATCTAGGTGTCAGCAGTGGTGAAGCCTAGGGGTGAAGATTCAGCTATGGGTGGCTGGCACTTTGGATGTTGAGGTCGCACACCCAAGGAAGGGGTAGGCAGAGCAGCATACAAGATACTTTAGGACTTCATGGACTGTTTTCCTAGAGAGATTGTTACCGTCATACCTAGGATCTTTCCTAGGGGTGATCCTTTCAACCCTAAGTGGGACCAGCCTGAGGGTAGAGCTCTGATAGGAGGTGACAGTGAGCAGCAGTACAGTGACACTGTAGCCTCCAGTTCTATGTTTGCAGTTATGCAACTGTATAACAGCTCTGAGCGCAACTTGGAGATGGTCAATGGCTCTCTTGCCATGGCTTAGAATGAGTTGCACCGGACTCGAGAGGCACATGTTGTAGAGATAGCTCAAGTCTAGATAGAGTTAGCCCAGGTTACCATAGATAAGGATGAGGCAATTCAGGTTAGGGATGTGGAAGTACTTGACAATGTGTTGTGGATTGGCAAATGCTAGGACTACCAGGCATGGTAGTAGAGATCATCAGGGAGAGGAATGCAACCTGGTCTGAGATAACCTAGCTTAGGGAAACACAGGTCAATCTGATGCAGCAGCTCAACAATGTAAAGGCTTGGAATGCTAACCTGCATGAAGAGGTCCTTCAGTTGCATGGCCAGCTAAACCCAGTTAACCTTCCAGAACGTGAGGAAGCAGATGCAGCCGTAGCAGACGACGGAGGGGCAGTCTCTAAGGTCAACAGTACACAGAATTAGTCAGTTAGCCGTCGTTAGATGCTAGACTAATTTCTTTTGGTTAACATTCCTAGGAGTAGGAACATGACATATGGTGTAAGGCCTATAATGTCATGGCTTCTGACGTGTGTTTGTGAAGACACTCTTTTGGTTGGTATGTGTATGCGGGCAAAAACATTTGGCTTGTATGTGCATTTTATATTATGAAGTATGTGATTAAAGTGTTGTGTGTGCTTGGAATGCGATTCTTGCCTTTATGATTTTCACATGAAGTTTTCTTCTATGAGATCTTACATGGCATGGTTTTCTTCTTTCACATAAAGTTACGACATATCTCACCACCTACCCATAATAATAATGTGTAGATGGTGACTACTCGCCATATCAACCTGGGAGCCGCTAGAACTTCTGGTGGTGGTAACCAGGAGGGTACTCAAGAAGTACCTCTTCCTCCACCTCCACCATCCACATCCGAGCAGCTTTTCACCCAATTTCTGGGAGCTCAAAGGAATATGGAGAACTTGCAACGAAACATGGAAGTAGAGATTCACAACATTGCTGATAACACTCGCCATGGGCAACCTTAGGACGCACATGGAGTCAATCAGTATAGCAGTTTCAAGGATTTCATGGACACCAGATCGCCTATATTCAAGAAGGCAACAAAACCTTTAGAGGCAGATGAGTGGATTATCAATATGGAGTAGAAGTTCATTTTCTAAGACTGACGAAAGATCTCAAGATAGAGTACGCAACACATTAGTTGCAAGGACCCACAGGGATGTGGTGGTCTCATTACCGCACCGCCTACCCTGAAAATGCTCCCGTCGCTTGGCAACAGTTCACTGCAGCTTTTAGAGGAAGCTATATTCTTCCTGGTCTAATGGCAATGAAGGTGTTAGAATTCATGGGATTAACTTAGGACACCCAGCCAATGACAAAGTATCTACATGCTTTGAATAGCTTGTCTCGAGAAGCGCCTGATTATGTGGACACGGAGGCCAAAAAGATTGTTAGTTTCAAGAGGGGTTTATGCCCAAAGATGATGAATAGTATGGGAATCTCCTCTCGTACATCTTTCAATGATTTCGTCAATGATTGTTTGACTCAGGAGAACAACAACAATCTCTACACTGTATCAAAAGGGCGTAAGAGAACATTGGAATCTAGAATGTCGCAGCCCAGAACCACAGTGATGGCTCGACCAAATTTTAGGTCAGTGCTACCAGGACCAAGATTTTGCCCTCCTCCTCCAAAGAAGACCCAACAGCAGGGATTAAGGGGTCAGAAAAATTTTAAAGTGGCTTTACCTCGTGCAAAGTCTGGACACAGAAGCTCAACTAGAAGTACCACCCAAGTCAAAGGACCATGCTATAACTATGGATAGACGGGACACTTTGTTAAGTTCTGCCCTCGTCCTAAGAAGAAAAATGATGTTTATCCTGCTCGTGTGCATCTCACCACAATAGATGAGGCCGCTGATGGAGAACCAGTTATGGCTGGTACATTTCTTGTGAACAATCATCCTGCAGTTGTATTGTTTCATTCTGGATCTTCTCATTCTTTTATGAGTACTGATTTTGCTCATCAATTTAACCAATCATCAGTAGAAGTGGGACACAAGTACTGGATAAGTTCAGCTGGGGCTGAAGTATTCACCAATCATGTAGTCTGAGGGGCAACCCTTAGAATTGAAGGAAGAGTTTTTCAAACCTAATTGATAGTTATGCCAGAATTGTTCTTGGATGTAATCATGGGAATGAAATGGATGAGGAATTGGGATGCCATCCTTGACACCGCAAACCGAACCTTTTCACTTAGGGAGCCACGGGGCATCGAAATGTTTCGGGTAACCTTACCTCGTCGCCTCGTGTTGACTAGTGTATCTTTTGCAACCAAAGTGACTACCATAAAAGAAATCCCAGTAGTTTGTGAATTTTCTGATGTTTTCCCTGAAGACTTACTGGGACTTCCACCTAAGCGAGATGTGGAGGTCGCCATAGAATTGGTACCTGGCACCGCACCAATCTCTCGAAGACCCTATAAAATGCTGCCCAATGAACTGGCAGAATTGAAAGTCCAACTAAAGGAATTATTAGATAAATATTTGATTAGACCTAGCACATTGAAATGGGGTAATCCGACTTTATTTGTAAAGAAGGATCAATCCATGTGAATGTGCATAGATTAATGCCCCCTCAATGCGGTAACTATCAAGAACAAATACCCCTTGCCTCGTATTGACATTCTATTTGATCAACTAGCCAAGGCTAAGATATTTTATAAGATTGATCTTAGATTGGGATACCATCAAATCAGAATCAGACCCCAGGATATTCCAAAGACCGCGTTTTCCACCAGATACATGTTATATGAGTATCTTGTCATGTCTTTCGGCTTGACAAATGCTCCTGCCTACTTTATATATTTGATGAACTTAGTATTTATGCCCAAACTAGACCGCTTTGTCATGGTGTTCATTGACAACATACAGGTCTACTCTGAGAGAAAAAAGGAACATGAAGAGCACTTGAGAATTGTGCTGATTAGACTCAGGGAACACAAGTTGTATGTCAAATTTAGCAAGTGTGAGTTTTGGCTAAAGGAAGTGCAATTTTGGGGCACATTTTGTCAGAAAAGGGAATTTCTGTGGATCCGAGTAAAGTTCAGCAAGTGATGGAATGGATGGCACCTACCTCATTCACAGAAGTTAAAAGTTTCTTAGGATTCTCTAGATACTATTGTCATTTCATACCGGATTTCTCAAAAATTGCAAAACCCATGACCCGATTGTTGGAGAAGGATCATAAGTTTGCTCGGACAGAAGAGTGTGAAACAACTTTTCATACTTTACGAACATTGTTAACCACCGCGCTTGTCTTGGCTCAACCGAATATTGAGAAACCCTTTGATGTGTTTTATGATGCATCAGGGATTAGACTTGGTTGTGTTCTCATACAAGAAGACAAAGTAATTGCTTATGCTTCATGCCAATTAAGGAAACATGAGATCAACTATCCAACACATGATTTGGAACTCACTGCAGTTGTTCATGCATTAAAAATTTGGAGACATTATTTGCTAGGAAATGTGTGCAACATCTTCATCGATCACAAAATCCTAAAGTATATCTTCATTCAACCAGAGCATAATATGAGACAGCGCAGATGGCTCAAATTGATCAAGGATTACAATCTACAAGTACATTATGATCCAGGTAAGGCTAACATTGTGGCTGACGCATTGAGTCATAAGTCACATTGCCACAACTTTCAACCCCTCTTAGAAGACGGATTTAACTTGCTACATCTAGTAGTGTTATTAAACATCCAAATTCTTTGTTCACTAGAAGATCAAATTATCTAGAAACAACAACCCGACAAGGGTATATCACATATAAAGGAAAATATGAAGAGTGAACTCGATAGCCGCTTCAAACTTGATGAAAGAGGAGTATTGTGGTTCAATAATCGTCTTGTTGTACCTAAGGATCAAGAGTTTAGAACCAAGATTCTGGATGAAGCTCATCAGTCCAAACTATCGATTCATCTGGGTAGTAGCAAGATGTACCGTGATCTGAAATCAAAGTTTTGGTGGAAGGAGATTGTAGCTATTGGGGACTTGTTCTCAAGTGCTATGAATTAAGAACAAGGCAACACAAAATGTTAAATGTTAATGCCCTTCGTCCTTCGAAGCATTATTTCCCTTAGGATATAATGATCTTCAGACGAAGGTCATGAAGGACATACCTTCATCATCGTGGTATAAACTAATAAGAGGAGAAGCATATGAAATGCAGGAGATAACATGAACAATTATATAACATTATCAATTCGTTCTCATTATATTATCATGGTAAAATAGAAACAAAATTAAATTACATATGTACCTTCGGCTTGACAGAAGGTAAAAGTACAAGTGTGACGCACGAGCAAGTACCAGTCAGTGTGAGCAGTACAGGGGAACTGTTCATCTATTTATAGGCATAGAACGCAGCCTGTGAGAAATTACATTCCTGCCCTTTACATTTATTGTTAACTAATAGACAATTCTATGAGGACTAGATAGCCTTTTCCCCTTTTAAGTCGGTTCCTTTCTATGCCATTTAGCCGAAGCTCCCCTGCATGTAGCTTCGGAGCCACTCCAACCTTCGTCACGATCATGCTTTTTACGTCGTACATGCTTTTAGCCCGAGTCCGAAGGTACCTGTTCACATGTCACACTTGAAGATTTTGTTAAATCATATTTTTGAGGACCTTCGGAGGACGAAGGTCCCCAACAGTAGCCCCTCGTAGTATTAATTTGTTTAAGATAACAAATTCAGACTGCACATGGACGAAGGCCTTAAGCCGAAGGTCCAAAAAAACACCTTCCCTTTGCTAGAATAGCAACAGTCAATGACAAACGGGGCCCCCCAATTTGGAGCGTGCCGAGGTATAAATAAGAACTCGTATCAACCTCATTTGGTACGCTGCTTGTGCCACTTGCTTTATTTTGTCAATTTTCATAGCTCTTGCTCACTAACGCTTGCTAGTTTTTTCAAGCTTTTTGAGCTTCGGTTAGAAAGACACATTTTCGTCATCTCTGAAGGAAAAGATGTCTCAAGACAAGAAAGTTGCTGCTGAGACAAAGCCTGCTGAAGAGGAGAAGCTTTTTGAAGAGAAGAAGGCTGTGAATCCTTACATTGCTGAATTTATTGAGTCAATGGAAAAATCAAATACAGAGAAGATTACTAAGGAGATATTGGAGGGCCTATCTAAAGATACTGGTGACAGTGACAGTTATGATGCGGAAAGTGGGGGCGAAGATTCTGAGGATCGACCCTGGAGACCAAGCCATACAATTTTTGGTAAATCTACCATCAAGCAAAGTCATCTTGAAAACATGAGGGGAAGGTACTTTCGGGATATTTCTATTGTGAGAGCTGCCGGAGACAACAATGTCTCGGCCCCCGAGGGAAATGAAGTTGTGGTTTTCCGAAGCTTCTTCAAAGCTGGGCTTCAGTTTCCGCTGAGCAAGTTTGTAGTTGAAGTGTTGAAAACCTACCAAGTTTTCCTTCACTAGTTGACTCCCGAAGCCATATTGAGGATGTGAATCTTCGTCTGGGCAGCAAGAAGCCAAGGGATAGAACCAAATGCGAAGTGCTTCTGTAGTATGCACGAACTTTTGTTTGAGACGAAAGCCATGGGGAAAGAACAGTATCATAACAACTTCGGTTGTTTTGGGTTTATCGCCCGTCCCAACGCTAGTCACCCTGTGCTGACATTTCGGAAGAGATGGCCCGGAAATTGGATGGAAGAATGGTTTTATGTGAAGAACGACTTGTCAGCGAGGGAGGACATCAAAGATGTTATCATGCGCCCCATATGGTCCCGCTTCGGCCTTCTAAGGCCGAAGGTTGAAATTGATGAAGCCGCTGAAGCGTGCCAAAAGGCGTATAGTATTGTCTGCTTCTTCATTGGTACCAGAGATTTAATTCAAGAACATATAGCATTCAGAGTATGGCCGCTTGCAGAGAGCTGGGAAATGCCGAAAGAAACTTTTACCAAGTCTAGCAAAGGTGAACTGGTCCGGCTGAAATATACATTCAGATATGGGGATAAATTCGATGAACCAAACGATGATTGGTTGAAATGCATCGAAGTTACAAGTGATGAACTACTTGGATAATACTCCAAGGCTGAAGATAATGCACTGTCTACTGTAACACCCCTGGTGTTACTGTTACTAAAATTTGAGCATAACATCATAAGCATGGGCATCTCATATGTCTGTCACACCTAGAGTGCATTCACTAGGAAAAAATTTCAAGCAAGTTGTATTGATATGACATTTTGCAAATAAAACCCTAAAGTAGGGAACTCAACCCTAGATTGGGTGTAATAGAGCAAACAAGGCTTAAACAAGTGAAAACTCTAAAGCTCAATTAAAATATTCATAAAATGTTACTAAGAATGGACCTAAATTACATCCAAACCCCTGAAATGTCAAAAAACCCTAAAAAAGAGGACCCTGGAAAGCCCTAAACCTAAACCCTAGGGGGCTAAGTGCAAAATTAGTGCACTTTTGGACTAAAGTGCAAAACCATGGTAATAAGGTGTCTTAAGTCATATGGTTCACAATTATGAAAATTTGCAACCTAAACCCTGAGTTTTGGACCTATTTGCAAAAAAGGCCCTATTTGAGTTCTAAGGTTAAGTCTGAAACCAATGGTATTGGCCCCACTTTGAAGCCCTATATCTCCCAAATTATGGGGATTTTGTTCTATGTCACCACATCAAGTTGGTAGAGCTATTATGGGAGAATAACTTTGATGCAGACAGTCACTCTAGCTGTTATACAAAAATTGGAGAAAAACAAGCCCAAAGTTGCTATGTCAGACTTGTATCCAGTAACTGAAGCTAAACCTGAAGACAGAAATGGTCACCGTGATATGGGACCAATTTGAGCGCGCCATATTTTTGAATTCGTTTGATTTTAACCCAAGAATCCTATAGTAAGTTTGTAGACTGATGTTTAGTGAACAAATTTTATTAAGGAAGGTTGCTCTGTTCTTAACAAGAATTAGGAGTTATAGAGGGTAGAAGGTGGTTGGTTCAGAAGAACACTGAAGATCAAACCCTGACAAATATCTGATGAACGCGATAAGATCAATGGCACTGTGGAATTGGATGAGGTCGGATGAATCGATGGGGAATTGATCCAGGTTGGATAACTTCAAACGTGGCGCGATTCTATGAACCCAGTCGAGCGTGGCCGGAGTTAGTCACCGTCGGCCACCGTGACTCAGTTAATTTTCGCCGCGGTGTCATCCATGCCTCGATCTCCCTCACTGTATCTCTTCCCTACTTGGTAAGCATGCGCTAACAAAGTTATCCGTGGCCGGAGATAGTTAGCCGGGCCGCCGTGGCTATAAATAGCACCGGGATCCACGGCGAGGTATGCACACCTCCACCCAGTGAGTTAATCAAAGTCCAAATTCACATTGTCTCTGCCTCCTCCTCCCAAATTGAATGTGCATGGTGAAACTACAGTCTCTTACGGTCGTGTAGCCCCAATTCCACCTCTCAATTTCACCCGAGCACGTCGCGACGCCAATTTCCCCCAAATTGAATCGCCGCGCCGCCGTGGATAGCCTTTCCATGGCCAGCCCACTCTGGTAAGGCTCTGTACCTCTCGAATGTTGTTTCAGTAGCTCTGTATGCTCGTGATGCTTGTCGAGGCAACCGTTTGGTCAATTCGGCCATGATTGAACGGGAACGCGAGCTTGATGTCTCGGTTTCCGCCGTGCACATGGGTAGACCATTCTCGAAATGTTCAAGCCGAAATTAACGAGTGTTCCTGAGTCACCTTGGGTTGGTTATGCCTCCCCTGTAGCTAGACTAGGCAGCCATCGCTGGCCATGGCCCGTATGGGCCACGTCAGTGATGACCAGCGAGCGCGCCGTGGTCAGGGACCTATTTGGAGAAGAAACAAAGTTCTGAGGACCTCGGTACATTTGTCAGTGAGACAATAAATAGTGGCCGAGGGTTCTTAGCGCATTTTGCAGGTCATCAGGGGCCTTTGTGTAAAGACTACGCGTGGGCGCGCGCGCGGGCGTGTCCCGGTTTCCTGTGCAGACTGGGCCGGCTGGGCTAGTTTAGGTCCAACACTGTTCATTCCTTTTCCTTTTCTTTTTCTACCAGAGCTAAATAAATTCTATAAAATTGTAGGAAAATGGTAAAAATACCAAACCAATTTTGATAGATTCCTAATTTCCTATAGATATTAATGAAAATAGTTTCATGATTTTTAATCCAAATAGGAAATTATAAAGTAGTTAAAACAGGTTAAAATCTTGTTTCTGGATTTTTAGAAAATAGAAAATGATTCCAAAAATCGCCAAACTTTTTGGATGACCCTTATATATTATTTAGAAGCTTTGGATAGAGTTTGTAACGCCCCGAATTTTGCAGTTGAATTTTTTCTTTTCTTTACTCGCCAAATTCGGGCGTTACCTTTTCTTTTTCTTTTTCCCTCGCTAAACCTTGACCTTTTCCAAAGTTAGCGGGATTCGGTTTGGAATTCCCGTGTAAGAAAAACTCTAAAGATACTTTGTGTTGTTTGATGCACCATGCCGAACCTTGCATTTTTTGATTGTTTGAAAGTGCAAACGCATTCATCTAAAAGATCGGATTTCGAGAATAAGCGGAAAACCTTTTCTTTCTTTCTTTTTCTTTCTCTCTCTCCTCTTTTTCTCTCTCTCCCGCGCCGTGGGCCGACCCCGGCCGGCCCAAGCCCCTGCGCGCGCCCCCCTCTTGGGCCTTGGCAAGGCCCAGCCGCCCCCCCCCTCTCTCCCTTTTTCCCTTAACCCTCTCCCTCTCCCTCTCATTTTCTCTCTCTCTCCCTAAGCCGCCGCCGCCCTAACCCCTGCCCTAAGCCGCCGCCGCCCCCTGCCGCCGGCCGCCCCTCGCCGTCGTTCCCCGACGCCGGTGAGCCCCCCTCCCCCTCCTCCCTCTCCTCCCTCCCCTCTCCTCTCCTCTCCCCCTCCCTGCCCGGCCAAGGCCTGGCCGCCCCTGGCCGCGCCGGCCACCCCCCAGCCCCGCCGTGGCCGCTGGCCGGCCGCTGCCGCGCCGCCCGGCCGCCTGGCCGCGCCCTGGCCGGCCCCGGCCGCGCCCAGCCGCGCCCTGGCCCGCCCCCTGCTCGGCCCCAGCCGGCCGCTGGCCGCCCGCTCGGCCGCCCAGCCCGACCCCCCCCCGCGCCCGCCTGGCCGCCGGTTCAACCGGCCGGCTCGGCCGCCCCGGCCCCCAGCTCGGCCGCCCTCCCCCGCGCGTCCGCCCAGCTCGGCCGCCCAGCCCAGGGCCGGTTCAACCGCCCTAGGGCCGGTTCAACCGCCCCCCCTCTGTTTTTTTTTATTTTTTTTATTTTATTTTATTTACTTTCTGTGATCATAATTACTTTATTTTAGGTAGGCTAATCATTGTTCATGCTATGGAGAATAGGAAGTTTAATTTAAAATTCCGTTATGCTATTGATTCACGTAGTTAATTGTTTATCCTGTGCAATGTTGATCAACTTAAAATGATTAGGTTTCCATTAGTATATATATATAACAGAATTCTTTTGTTAAGAATCAATTGTAACTAATCATTAGTGCATAAACTTTAAACCCCCCTGCGAGACCCTTTCCCGTTTCTTTCTAACCATAACAAATGCGATATCGAATGTCATACTTGATGCATATTCACTTTATTTGTTCCCTTGAATGGTGTACTGTTCTTTTGTATTAAACATGTGGATGGATGTATGTATGTTTGCAATCGCATAGAGAACGATCCGGTCGAAGAGCCCGAGGAATTTGCAGGAGAAGCCCCTGAGCAGCAGCCGGTTGGTGGAGGCAAGTGTCCTTTGACCTATCTCTGTCCTATTCATTCTTTAATTCACCTCCCGCATTACACATTTATACCTAAGGATTGACTAGCTTTTGTTATCCATGTCCTTGTTTACCTATTTGGGTCGGATTATTACTGCTTAGTTTGATGCTATTGCTCAACTCTAATCAATGAACATGATGTGATTATCTATGATACGCTGTGTTCCCCTTCTTATTTATGATCATACTTGTGGCATTTAAGGGGACTCGAGCGGTTTCTCGAGTGCCTCTCCGTAAGGACCTGTTCAATGGATGACCGCCCGGGAAAACAGTGCAACCATGAGGGTGGAATGGGACGCCCTTAGCTGAATAATTAGAGGAACCGGGGTGTAGTTCGCTTAGCCGTTGTGCCGTCAATGGGGCTCGGTGTATGCGGCTCGCTCTGCCAAGGTTGATTTGTCCCTTGGGGAGGAGTGCGGTACATTTAGGAAACCTAACGGGTGGCTACAGCCCCGGGGAATCTTTGTAAAGGCTACGTAGTGAGACCCTGCCTATTCACCTTGGTAGTGTTTAAGGGTTTGATCAGCCCGAGGCAAGAGGGAATCACGGCTTGTGGGTAAAGTGCGCAACCTCTGCAGAGTGTTATGAAACTGATATATCAGCCGTGCTCGCGGTTATGAGCGGCCAAGGGAGCTCCAGAGATTAGTGATACTTGATCAGTGATACTTTGGTACAGGTGGCAATGAGATTGATGGTTCTGACTATGATTATGGTATTGGTAAGTGGTATTCTTTCCGTTTGGAAAGGATACATTGGGCTAATAACTTGGGTTAATGTTAAAACCTGGCTCTCTACTAGTAAGTAATAACCTGACCAACTAAAAGCAACTGCTTGACTTATCCCCACATAAAGCTAGTCCACTACAGCCAAACAGGATGCTTGCTGAGTATGTTGATGTGTACTCACCCTTGCTCTACACACCAAACCCCCCCAGGTTGTCAGCATTGCAACCACTGCTCAGGAGAAGATGAAGCTGTGGAAGGAGACTTCCAGGAGTTCCAAGACTACGACGAGTTCTAGGCGTGGGTTAGCGGCAACCCCCAGTCGGCTGCCTGTGAAGGCCGTGTTATCTACGTTTCTTTTCCGCACTTTGATTTATTGTAAGAACTATATGGACGTCTCAGACGTATGATGTAATCGACTATTATTTCCCTTTTTAATACTATTTGAGCACTGTGTGATGATGTCCATGTTATGTAACTGCTGTGTACGTGAATAACTGATCCTGGCACGTACATGGTTCGCATTCGGTTTGCCTTCTAAAAACCGGGTGTGACAGCCGGCTGGGCTAGTTTAGGTCCAACACTGTTCATTCCTTTTCCTTTTCTTTTTCTACCAGAGCTAAATAAATTCTAGAAAATTGTAGGAAAATGGTAAAAATACCAAACCAATTTTGATAGATTCCTAATTTCCTATAGATATTAATGAAAATAGTTTCATGATTTTTAATCCAAATAGGAAATTATAAAGTAGTTAAAACAGGTTAAAATCTTGTTTCTGGATTTTTAGAAAATAGAAAATGATTCCAAAAATCGCCAAACTTTTTGGATGACCCTTATATATTATTTAGAAGCTTTGGATAGAGTTTGGTATGATTTGGACCTTGTTTGATACTTAGAACCTAAAACCCTACCCCCTGCCCTGTGAACTTCACTGTTGACTCCGGAAACCCTAAGTTCTCGGATGATCCGTGAAGGAAAATTGTATTCAAGACTTTAGATAATAAACTTTTATTATCCTTGCACTCTCATAAGCATTACATGGGCATTCATTATTATGTGTGGTTATATTTAGAAAACGAAGAAGAAGTAGAAGAAGAGAAGACTCCACCACCACCACCTGAGGAACATCAGGCGGGCAACTGCTTTTATTTTGATATCTGCAGATCTGAGCCTGACTCACTAGTAAAACAAGGCAAGCCCCGGTGCATTTGCCACCTCCTTGTTCCTTTTAAAAATCTTTCTCACTTACTTGATGCATTAGGTGATAGGAGTTGTGTGCTAACTCTTGCTGCATCTCCTTCCTTGGATTACTTCCTAACCCCTATTTTACAAAAGGTTTTCTTATGCTTAACTTTGCTTTAGCAAAACAAAATGTTTTGTTTTCTCAAAAATGATGTTGCAAAGTGGGAGGGCTGTTTTCAAAAATAAAACTTGATGGAGGATCCATCATGGCCATGATGGGTTCAACATCGGAAAAGATGTACCTCTGCCAGGTACCAAATTTTGGGGTTTGAAATAATTAAGTTGAGACCGGGCGGGTGACTTGCACGAGAAGAGAGTCTCGGTGTAGTGTCTCCGTCTGAGTCGATTAAGGACCGTCTCGATGTAGGCTTGATGACCAAGGACCCTTTAACTGGTCACATGCCTCGTCATGGGTAAGCTTTGCCTCGGGCAGACTAATGCCAGAATAAGATACCACGCAATGGGAGTGGAGAGATGGCGAGAGTAGCATGTACCCTCCGTGGCAAGAGGCTGGACGGTGGTGTATCTATGCTCTCGGTTGGCGTGAACCTGATCTGGTCTTAAGAACCCTGGTAGCGAGTTGACATATGCAAGGGTTAAGTGCTACATATGTCGTGTGATTGGAGATCCTCAGCTGAGTATAATCGATTCGGATCGCCGTACCTTCGCGGTTATGAATACTTGGTCACTGCCCTATACGTAGAACTCCAGTAAAAATAAAGGGTTGTTAAGAAATTGGCTAGTGCAGGTCAAGTGATTGAACTAGGGTAGAATGAACTCTAGTTACAGGTAATTTTACTTAACCGGACAAATAAAACTGGATTTTTAAGGATCCACTCTTAGTAAGCATTTCTGCAAACAGAGTTATTGACTATTGTTAAGCCTTACCTTGACTCCCTGAAAGCCAGCATACCCTTGAGATTCTTTTCTTTAGTCGGGTAAGACTTGCTAAGTAATCCTATACTCAGGGCTTTGTCCCATGTTGTTTTTAGGTGAGGAAGCAACCAACTTTTGTTGCTTCTGTTCAAAGGTGGTACCAAAGGAAGAGCACCAGGAGTGAAGCTGCGGGAGGAAAGGATCCTCCATAAAACTTTTGTTTAAAACTTATCAGGAGGGGTTTTTGCCTCCCATGGTTTGTAATAATAATACTCTGCACTCGTATATTATATTCTGTGTAAATATTTAAATCTGTCTTACTTTTAAATAAAGGTAAGTTAATGTAACTGCTTTCGCATTTTCGTATCTCCGATGCTTGTAATGTCTGCGTGACGGGTGAAGCGCTCTTGGGAAAGGTAAGAAAAGTAGATACCGAACTTGTCAAATGATTCAGGGGCACCTGCAGGGTTGTTTGAGGTCCGTTGGACAAGGACAACTATAGGTGGGCCTAATGACTTGGGAGGTTCCGTCACATCTATAGCCTTCAGAGGTGGGGGAAAAAGAGAATAAACAGAGTTTTTGACGCCATTGGCTTTGTCTACCCCGACTACCACTACCCGGTGCGTGGGCAAGGGAAGAAGAGGAAAGCTGCTACTCTGGCCACCCCGGTTGAACCTGAGCCGAAGGCTGCGAGCAAAAAGATGAAGGTACTTACCCACCAGCCACGCTATATTGAACCGGCCGTGGTTCCTGAGTTTGGCGGGGAGGCATCTTCGGCTGCTAAATCAAGAGAATCTGCTCTGATGCAGAAGGCTGTAGAACCGGCTACAATGCTGAAGGCACTTTCAGTTGAGCCAGTTGAAACTAAGGTTGACAAAGATAAGGCTGACAGGCAAACAACCGAAGAGGTGAAAAAGATGCCAGGGATTTTAAGTCCTTCGACAGAAGCCACAGCGCTGAAGGCACAAAAGAGTTCTATCGTAACTCTTAGGACAAGGATGATGGTAAATGTATTAGATGTTTTGGAAACAACCAATTCCATAGGCCCTGCTCCCAAAGGGAACGTTGCTGAAGCTATCAGAACGCAATCCAAGGCTGATACTAAGCAAATAGAAGTCGAGACTACACCAACCCAGGCTGAAGCCGAGGCAGAGCCCATAGTGCCTACTAAGACGAAGCTTGCCGCCATCGAGCAGAAGGCCAAAGAAATAACTCTAGATATTAATATAACTTTTGGGAAGAGTGCGGCCAAAGAGGCCGAATCCCTTGCCCCCGAAGCACTCTCTGAAGATCTTGATTATATCATTCGACATGCTTTGGGAAAGAGATTATCCGAAGAATAAATTTTTGAAGCTAAACACTATGCGCGAGAACTAAAGTATCTGAAGGGGGCCTTGGTGTTTAATGGTACGGACGAAGATGATTTCCTGTACTGCCTCCCAGACAACAAAGAATTATCTGTCTGCTGGGAGATGGCCAGAAGTATGGGTTTTCCAAAGCTTGAAGCTGGCCTCTGTGCCATGACGAAGGATGATCTAGCAGATAGTCTTGCGTACAACAGTCTGAAGGTACTGAAGTTGTGAATTTTGAAGCTTATGGAATATGGAATGGAGTCGTTTTACTCTTATGTTAATCCTTTTTACCTTTCTTGCAGGGCTTAATACTTAGCAACGCCCTAAGGGCGCAAAAGAATGCTGAAGATGAGAGCTACACTATAGCTCTCAACAACCTTCGAACAGAGGTTATCAGACTGAGGAACGAAGCCACAGAGAAAGACAAGATTCTACTTTCATTGGTGGACAAGGTAAAAGAAGATGAAGCTAGTTTCAAGGATCAAGCTAAAATTCAAAAGAATGAGATTGAAGACCTTTGGAAGCAACTGGCTGAGGCCAAAGAAAAATGTGGTCTCGCAGAGGCCAACCGAGGTATTAGTGAATATTGGAGAAATTATTTAGAAAAAACAGTCAAAGAACTCCGCGCATCCAAAGAACGATGCTTCGAAAAATCCCTAGGCTGCGTGGAGAAGATAAAGGCTAGCTTCGCTAACGTGGGTGCCTATTCCAATGAAGGTAACTTTATCCAAGGCGACCCCGAAGGTGTTATAGAATGGATAAACGGAGAGGCCGAAGCTTTTGAAGAAATTTTGAAAGATCGCGGGGATGTCTGCGCATTTTCTGGTGCGAGAGGAGTTTCAGCTATCTTGGAGAAGGCGGGTTGCGAACATGTCAAAACCCTGGCCCAGGCCGAAGCTGCCTTCTCCATGGATGTCACGAAGGATCCCTCAGCCGAAGCAAGCTTAATGGGCGGAAAATTTTATACTGACATCTGGGCAAATGGCGGCCGAGAAATGGCTCACGAAATAATGAAGAAAAGCGAGAAAGACATCCATGAGGCCCAAGTTCAAGCTAAGCAAGCTGAAGAAGCTGCAGAGCACGAGAGGCGCATAGGTATTGTTTCGTGGCATCTAGCTTCGGCATTTGTTTTAGTGACTTCGAACTGATTAATTTTTTCTACTGCAGCTGAACTATCTCCTCCACCGCAACCGTTCGACCCCCTGGCTGACCCGGAAATGAAGGAAGCAATAGATATCATTAATCTGGCCGAATCTATTGTTGACAAAGTTGTTAACAAGTTGCTAAATGAAGTTGCGGAGAAGGTCCTGAAAGAAGACTAGTACTTGTTTGTAAAAACATTTGTAGATGATCAATGTATCTTTGCTGTATCAGTATCAAGACTGTAATATTCGATGTGCATGTTTTTTAATCTAATATGTAAATTATTTGTAATTTAGTTCTTTGCAATGCATGAAACTTTATATACATACCGCTTTTAAGCCTTTGGCGAAAAAACACCTTCCCTTCTTTTCATGCTTCGTAAAGAAGAAAATTCGTGCTTCATAAAAATATCCTTGCTTCGTAAAAACATTCTATCTTTGTAAACAAAGGATCCCTTCTTTTGCATTAGAGCTTACGAAGCTGTATTTCTCAGCTTGCTTTGTGCCTTAGTACGTTTTCATTTTTTATAATGCAGTCTCCGAGGATCGACTTCGTATTCAATTCGTGTCATCGGTGCAATATGATGTATGATGTGATGTTATGCGGGATGATGTGATGATATGATGCAAAAGATGATGCTAATGCCGAAGATACACACCCACACACCCACACTAGAACACACCATCTCTACGTCCCCTTAGGAACGATCAGAATCTCTTTGTCGTTTATTTTTCGGCTTCACTGTTTATTTTTGGGTGTAAGTTCTGCATCCCCTTAGGAACGTCTTTTGAACTTCTTCGCCTTCTATTTTGGCGGTATTTCTTTTTGTTGACTTTTCGCGCTTTGCCTTATATTTCGGCGGTATTTTTTGTGTTGACTTTTCGCGCTTCGCCTTATATTTCGACGGTATTTGGCTCTGCATTCCCTTAGAAAACGACTTTTGAGCAAAAAACTTACACTGCGCTCCTTTGGAATTACTTTTGGTGGCTTCGGCAAGACTTATGATGCGCTCCCTTAGGAACGACTTTTTGTGCTTCGACAATTTTTGAGCTTCGTAAATCTGTGAAGAGGATATATTTCATTTTAATAGAAGCGAAACTATTACAAAGAATTAAATCTAGATTTGCACTACTTGTCCCTTATTAAAAAACAAATTGGCATAGAATAAAAAAGTGTTTCAGAAAGTAGGATATCTCTTAATAGATGTGCTTTGACTCCAGCATAGTACTATTGACTGTGCGAGCTTCAGATTCCTCCCTGAAATCCCGCTGCTGTTGGGTGTGTTGGCGCCCTTCTGGCTACTGACCCCATGAATAGATAGGTTGTAGTGGTGGCGGAGGTGGAAGCTATGGCCAAGAAGCCTGTGGCTGACTAGCCGAAGCAACAGAAGCTGCAGAATGATTACCCACATATTCTGGTATGTAAGGTGAGTGGCACGAAGCAGTGTGCAAGACCTGCTTCGGTTGATTCTGCCGAGCTTCGGCTTCTGCAATCTCCTTCTGCTTTTGGATGGTGATTTGGCACATTCTTGTAGTATGGCCCTTGTCTTCACCACAAAATAAGCAGTAGATCTTCCTGGGCTAATCCCCATATCTTCCTCCGAAGCCCCTGGCGCCTCTGCCTCTTGGAGCTGGCGGCCGGAAAGAGCTTTGTTGCTGCCCCAAAGATTGTGAGGTATACTATGGCCTCTGCAGCTGACTTCCTTTGTCATCATTCTGAGTGGAGTTATGAATTGACCTGACATGTCTCGGGTGGATTCTTCCTCCGAAGCCCCTGGTCATCTCAGAGAATCTGTAAGCTTCCTCCCTTCTTTGGCGGAAGTCATTGTCAGCCCGGATGTACTCATCCATCTTTTGAAGCAGCTTCTCTAGAGTTTGTGGGGGCTTCCTGGCAAAATATTGTGCGGTAGGTCCTGGGTGAAGACCTTTGATCATGGCCTCAATGACAATCTCATTAGGCACCGTAGGCGCTTGTGCCCTCAATCGCAAGAACCTTCGTACATATGCTTGAAGGTACTCTTTGTGGTCTTGTGTGCATTGGAACAGAGCCTGAGCTGTGACCGGCTTCGTTTGAAAGCCTTGGAAACTGGTCACCAGCATGTCCTTAAGCTTCTGCCATGATGTGATAGTCCCTGGCTGAAGAGAAGAATACCATGTTTGGGCTACATTCCGGACTACCATGACGAAGGACTTCGCCATGACTGTAGTATTGCCCCCATAGGAAGATATAGTTGCTTCGTAGCTCATCAGAAACTGCTTTGGATCTGAATGCCCATCATACATGGGAAGCTGAGGTGGCTTGTATGTCGGGGGCCATGGGGTAGCCTGCAGTTCTGCTGCCAAGGGAGAAGCATCATCAAAAGTAAAGGTGTCATGATTAAAATCATCATACCACCCATCTTCGTTGAATAAGCCTTCTTGACGAAGTTCCCTGTGTTGGGGCCTTCGATCTTGTTCATCTTGAACAAGATGGCGCACTTCTTCAGTAGCTTCGTCGATCCTCCTTTGAAGATCAGCTAGCCGCGCCATCTTCTCCTTCTTCCTTTGTACTTGTTGATAAATAATTTCCATGTCCCTGATCTCTTGGTCCAACTCCTCCTCCTGGATTGTTGGACTAGTGGCTTTCCTCTTCTGGCTTCGCGCCTCTCGAAGAGAAAGAGTTTCCTGGTTTGGGTCCAGCGGCTGCAGTGCAGTAGTCCCTGGTGCTGAAGCTTTCTTCGGCGGCATGACGAAGGTCAGTGCTTGCTGAAGGTGGTCGAAAGAGTTCACCGGAGGTGGGCGCCAATGTTGGGGACTTGTTCTCAAGTGCTATGAATTAAGAACAAGGCAACACAAAATGTTAAATTTTAATGCCCTTCGTCCTTCGAAGCATTATTTCCCTTAGGATATAATGATCTTCAGACGAAGGTCATGAAGGACATACCTTCATCATCGTGGTATAAACTAATAAGAGGAGAAGCATATGAAATGCAGGAGATAACATGAACAATTATATAACATTATCAATTTGTTCTCATTATATTATCATGGTAAAATAGAAACAAAATTAAATTACCTATGTACCTTCGGCTTGACAGAAGGTAAAAGTACAAGTGTGACGCACGAGCAAGTACCAGTCAGTGTGAACAGTACAGGGGAACTGTTCATCTATTTATAGGCATAGAACGCAGCCTGTGAGAAATTACATTCCTGCCCTTTACATTTATTGTTAACTAATAGACAATTCTATGAGGACTAGATAGCCTTTTCCCCTTTTAAGTCGGTTCCTTTCTATGCCATTTAGCCGAAGCTCCCCTGCATGTAGCTTCGGAGCCACTCCAACCTTCGTCACGATCATGCTTTTTACGTCGTACATGCTTTTAGCCCGAGTCCGAAGGTACCTGTTCACATGTCACACTTGAAGATTTTGTTAAATCACGTTTTTGAGGGCCTTCAGAGGATGAAGGCCCCCAACAGCAGCATATGTTGCAAGATGTGACAATTGTTGTAGAGTCAAGGCTATTCACATGAAGCCAACAGGTTTATTGCAATCAATGTCTGTGCCTAAGTGGAAATGGGAAGAAATAAGTATGGATTTCATTACGGGACTTCCTGTTACACAAAAGGGCAAAGATTCAATTTGGGTAATCATGGATCGACTCAGCAAATCAACTCATTTTATACCCATCAAAACTACTTATCGATCACCAAAGTATGCAGGTATTTATAATGTAGAAACTATTCATTTACATGGGATACCCAAAACTATTGTGTCGGATCGAGGGACACAATTCACCGCTCATTTTTGGGAGCACATGCAGAGAGGTTTAGGAACAAAGCTTGTGCATAGTTCAGCATACCACCCTCAAACTTCGGGACAGATCGAAAGGTTAAATCAAATCCTTGAAGATATGCTAAGAGCTTATGTACTATCGTCGAAGGGATCGTGGGAATCATGGCTACCATTAGCTGAGTTTTCCTACAACAATAGCTTCCAAAGAAGCATCAAGATGGCTCCATTCGAAGCATTATATGGGAGAAGATGCAGGACATGACTAAATTGGGTAGAAGCTGAAGAGTGGAAATTCTATGGGAATGACTTAATCACTGAAGCTGAAGAGAAAGTTTGAGTCATTCGCTAGAATATGGAAACCACACAACATCACCAAAAAAGTTATGATGATCAAAGACGAAGACCACTTACGTTTCAAGTCGGAGACTTTGTGTATTTAAAGGTATCACCAATGTAAGGCATACAAAGATTCAAGGTCTAGGAGAAGCTTGCACCAAGATATGTAGGTCCTTACCAGATTGTTGAACGAAAAGGGGAAGTGGCTTACAAAATTCAGTTGCCAGAGGACATGAGCACTATTTTTCCAGTATTCCACATATCTCAACTAAAGAAATATCTTAGAGTAACTGAAGAAAGAGTGGAAGCCAAATATCCGAAGATTGGACCAGACTTAGTTTATCAAGAGCAACCTATCAAGATTTTGGACACTAAGGACCGGATCACAAGGAATAGCACGGTTAAAATGTACAAGGTGTTGTGGAGTCACCACGATGAGCATGACACAACATGGGATACTGATGCCTACTTACGAGAAGTTTACCCCGATTTTTACCAAAAATGATTAGTAATCCTAAATCTCGGGGCGAGGATTGTGACACCCCTGCTGTTAAGCATGCTCATACATTTCATATGCATCATTTATCATTCACCACTTATATCAAAATCTTGAATTATTTGTTGTTGGTGTGAAGTGATTTCATGCTTGAGTTAATAGAAAGCCTATGTTCTAGAATCTTAGATTATTAAGGAGTACTTGTGTGTATAGATAAACCAACTTGAAGAAATTTAAATGTTGTTTTGGTTAGTTTTCAACCCTGATTTCATGTGATGATATCTTCTTAACTTGTATGTGATATGTGTGGCTTAGTAAATGTTTTGCTTAATAAGTAAGGATATTGCTAAGAACCATAACCAAAGGAGTGAGTATCTAACTCCATAAAGCTACTAAGTAGATGGATTCAAACTATAAAAGAAATGAAGTTCAACAGTAATAAAGGATGGGAGAATTGTGTCGAACACCAGTAGAGAGGGGAGCAATTCGTCTATAGTAGCCAATGCTTGGGGGCCTTCTATCCTTGTGCTATGCATGCGGACGCGTGGAGCGCGAGCTCTGGGCTCGCAGCGCGTTGTCCCCGCGCGTGGGCAAGCGCGGTAGCCACGCCCGCTCCACTTCGACTGAGCACTTAGTCGCTCTCGCCTCCCTCAGCTCTCCTTTGCACCCTCTCGCTTGCCCTGGCTCTCTCTTCTTCCTCCACTCCGAGGCCACATCGCCATGGACACCGGTGGATAAACTCCGCGGCCACACACCTCCGTCCTCTTCCGTGCGAGCCTTGACCACTATCATCTTCCTTAAGCTTTTCTGAGCGACGTGCGTGCTTCCCTGGAGCATGAGCACGCCGGCAACCCCGACGTTGACGTCATCGCGCCTCGGACCGTGCCGGTGTGCGTGGCTGGCACGCCTCCTTCCACCATCTATCCAACCGAGGTCGCCGTCGAGTTCGTCTTTGTCGGTCGCGCCCCCTTGCCTCCTCGTCGTGCTCGCTTCGGCACCTGTAAGGTGCCGACCGAGCCGCTCTCCCTCTCCCTTTCTCTCTCTATTCTAGGAAAGGAGACAAGGGTAGCGGGCGAGAATAGGAAAAACCCGAGGGGTTTTGTGCAAACCGTCATAGACTCACGGGAATAGTGTCTGAGGACCTAAAAGTAGGATCTGTGTTTGGTTAAAACCTGAGGGGCTAACATTCAAAATGGCTACCATTTTCTCTTTTCTTTCTTTCAGTTTAACACGCAGAAAGCCTTGGCAAATTCATAACTCGAGTTTTAGAGCAGAAAATTAGTGAAATAAATTTTGTGGTACTCCTCTCTAATGGATCTATGATTTAAAAATGTTGCATGTCAATTTTCTAATAGTTTGATGTATGGTTTGGATTTAAACAAGGAAACTGAGTTTTCTTCTAAAAAATTTTAGTGACTGGAATAATGGTCAGAAAATTATGATTATAATTTTGTTAGGTTCCTCCAAATATTATCTGTTTGTGATAATTATATTAGGGGTATGTTCTACTGAAAGAATGACTTTTATTAATTAAAAAGTGAAGTTGCTGATTTTTTAGAAATTAGGAAATAAATAGCAAACTCTCTCGTATTTGTGTGAAAAGTTTTGTGAGCATGACTTATGTAGTTTGTCAGCTCTCAATAAAATATTAAATTTATGAGTTATGGTTTATAAACAGAAAATTATGTTTTCTTTAGAAAATCATGGAAAAATTTTATATTGATAACGTCTGTGCAAATTTTGTGTCATTATATTGTGCTAAGTAAAGCATGGGAAAATTATGATAATGGCTGTTTGGCTAGTTTGATAACACAAAATAGTTTAAAATGCTTTCTATCATGTTTATTGTTATTTTTGTGTAGTAAAAAATAATTGTCCAAGTAGGTTGATATTTCTATGGTAGAGTATGGTAGATAAATCCTGCTCACTGTAATTTTGTAGTATTTTTTTGGAGAAGTCTAATTAATGGTCACTATGTAAGTCCAACTAATAGAGTATAAGGATTTAAGTAATTGTAGGTAATTCTTTGTTTAGTCATGTTAAGACTTGATTTATTAAGGAAATACTTGCGGTTATGATAGCCCAACTTATTTGGTAAGTTATTCTCACTAAATGATGAACAACTCTTAAAACTAAGTAAAGTATATTGAATGTGTGTGTGCACTTGTATACGTAGTGTGATTTGGAATAGGAGTATACTTGTCAACCCTGGTAGGTAAGAATTCCTTGTAGTGTAAATGGTGATGGACTGTATGATTTCTTAAAACGATAATAAGGACCAATAGAGAAAATATGGAAAACATGTTTTTGGACGATGTAGACTATGTTGTAGAACCAATTTGTAGTAACGTCTGAAAAGTAAACCTTAAATAATGTTGCAAACCACATGCACCCATAAGCAACAGACATCTCTTGCATTAAGCATCACATGTCCTCATACTGCATCCATGCATCATACAGGATCACAGGAGGAAGTTCCAGTAGGCATTGTTGAGGAGCTACAGGGAATTCTCGTGGAAGAGGGTGAACCAGAAGCCGAAGCAAAGGAATGTCCTGTTCACCGCCCCAGTTCCTTCGAGAAAGGCGAGCCCCGACATCTAATTCCCTATATTTTGCAGTAATTTAAATTATTCTCTACCTTCCTATGTTTGTTGCATTAGATGTAGGAGTTATATGGAAATAGTTGTTGCATATATCCTTGACTACCTTGTTTACACTATCCTTGCCACCTGGTTAATTTAAGTACACTTAAAGATACTTAGGCCTGCTTAGACGGTAGAAGTCGGGTGATTTCCTCTCACCTATGAGATATAGGTGGTTACCTTATGCTTGGTTGGGATAAAGTCATCAGTTGATATCCATGGTAGTTGAAGGTTAAATTTGAGACCGGGCGGAGTCTTATGGGCATAATGTAGCCATAGTGATACTGCCTGTGTCGATTAAGGACCGTACCATTGTCGTCCCTCGAGTCATGTTGAATTTGTGCCTGAACACTTAGCTAGCCAGATAAATTGTTCTGACTGTGGAGCCAAAATACTATTCCAGCCAGATTCGACCTCGCGGTGCACCTAGTGGTGTGGTTGAGGAGTGACTGGGACATGGCGAGATGACCCATGGTGTATGTTACGCCCTGACCCTCTGGTAGTCGGGCGGTCCCTAGGTATGGTGACCCCTATGGAATCCACGATGTGAAGCAAGGCTGCTACTAGAATGAGTATGGTGGTGATTGTATCTCATGAAGTACTGTGGGTATAATATGTGTTAGGAGTACCCCGCCAGCTGGTCAGAAAACGATTCGAATCGCCATCGCTTCTGGATAGTGAGCACTTGACTTGAGCTATCTCATCGTAGTAAGAACTATGATTTCCATGAGAATGGTGATATGGATTAAGAATGATGATACTCATGATTAAAATCAAGGGTTGGGTTCATCTTGTTTGGTTAATCTCAAATAGTCTTCCTTAACTTGATTCTTCACTAAAGATATAATTAGACTTATAGTGAATTTGGCGATAAACAACTAGAGAAATCAGGTGCAAACCTAGTTTTGTAGCGGAATAGGTATTAATACTGAACTGCTAAAAGTGGATAAATGAACTTGGTACCCCTTTTAAGTTATTAATAACTTCGTTAACTCATGTTACTCTTATAAAGCAAAGAGCCAACCCCAGATACAGATTTGCATAATCCTTGGAGTATTTTACTTTCTTATTTCCTGGTTTTGGATGGGTCAGTCTAGTTGAATACATTCCAGTACTGAGGGTTTTATTCCCAATGTTGTTGGAGATGGCCAGATGTTCTATGGATGCTGTGAGCACTGCTTATACCCGGCTAAGGGAGATGTCTAGGCCATGGGCATGGCTTCTCCATTATCCTCTCATGCTTTTGGTTGGTTGACATAACCCTAATGTTGGCATTGTATTTTGAAAACCCCGCACATGTTGTGGGTGCTACTTTAAAAATTGCTTCCGCTAAAACTGATCAATATAGTGATTACTACTTTTTATGTCATTTGGGCCTTCATGCAGACTAAGTCATAATGACTTTATGCACTCCGATCTATTTCAAATCCTTTAGAATGTTGTATCACGTGATGCAGTGAATGTTAATTTATTACTGATAAAATTGGAGTGCCTGATCTTTTGGTGAGGTGGATAATTTCGATTTGGTGGAGCAGGTGACTCTCGTGATCTGACTACGAACAAACATGTCGTGGCGCCTTAGCAATCACAAAACCAAGTCCAAATGGTTATTGACCTTGCTGGTGGCAAAATCAAGCTGAACACGAAGTTCTATTCCTACGAGCAATCAAAGACACAAGCAAGAACAAGATGTAGGTAAAACTAATAACAATCACTCACAAGTTGGGGTTCACTAGGCTATCCATAGGTGGCTATTGAGCACAACTACAGTACATGAAGTTTGCACAATGGCTAAAACTATCAAAGAAAACCCAACTCTAGGAGGGGCACATCCCTTGGTTAAATAGAGAGGAGGAGGTGGGCGCCTAGCCTTCCCACAAGGCAGAAAATTAGGCACCCAATCAGCCAATCAATCTCCTGCCCACAAGGCAGGGAATAGGCACCCAATCAGTAATGGCATCTCATTGATCCCCATTCCTTATTTAGGTGGAGCAGCACCTTCTTGATTATTTCTTTCCAGACTAAAAGATAGATAGGTGGCGCAGCACCTAGACTTTATTCTAGGCAGATTCATCATGAGAATAGATGGTGCATGCACTTTAGGAAACTTCTGGTCCTTCATTCTTTAGAATCATCACGAAGTTAATTCACGTGCACAAGCTCGAGTGAGTGGTCCTGGTGGTGCATGTGCTAGTTCAGTTGGAGTAGCTATTCCTTTGTTGGGGTTGATGTCCTCATCATCCTCCCCTTCTTGAATCGAAGTCGTCCTCCACGGCAACTCCTCATCCTCGCCCGCATATGGTTTTAAATCTACAACATTAAAACTAGAGGAAACACCATATTCCATAGGTAGGTCAAGTACATAAGCATTATCATTATTTTTTTAACACCTTGAATGGACCAACAGCACGTGGCATCAGCTTAGACCTGCGTAAAGTAGGAAAGCGATCCTTGCGCAAATGCAACCAGACCAAATCACCCGGTTCAAAAGTAACAAGTTTACGTCCTTTGCTACCAACAACTCGATTTTTAGTATTAGTGTGCGCGAGTTCTAATGTGTCTGCTAATGGATATCCAACATGTGTTTAACACATGCAACAACATCTACATGTGGGGCACCCAAAGGATCAAGGATCAGCAAGTCTATTGCATCCGTGGAATCTAACCATAGACAATCTGGAAAGGTCACATTTTTGTGGAGGATTGTGTAGCACAATTGTAAGCAAACTCTACATGTGGCAAGAAATCCTCCCAAAGTTTTAGGTTCTTGTCTAATATAACCCTAAGCATGGTAGATAAGGTCCTGTTCACAACCTCAGTTTGCCCATCTGTTTGTGGGTGACAAGTGGTGCTGAAAAGCAATTTAGTGCCTAGTTTATTCCAAAGGGATCTCCAAAAATGACTTAGGAACTTAGCATCGCGATCAGAGACTATTGTATGAGGAACACCATGTAAATGAATAATCTCATGGAAGAACAATTCAGCAATGCTGCTAGCATCATCAATTTTATGACATGGTATGAAGTGAGCCATTTTAAAGAATCGATCAACAACCACAAAGATAGTATCCCTCCCCTTCTTAGTTCTAGGTAAGCCTAAAACAAAATCCTTAGAAATATCGATCCAAGGAGAAGTGGGACAAGTAAAGGCATAAACAAACCGTGGTTGTTTTAGGTGCTCAATGCCGCGAATGGGAGGAAGACCTGATGGTAACTCCTTCGAAACACATTGGCATAGTCCTACAAAAGCTTAGTAACAGTAGGGGGTATATCCATAGATGACAAATCATCTAGTGAAAACAACATATGAGAGCACACAAGCACATAGCAAGGCAGATTATCGACACGTACGTCATCAAAATCAGATTTAGTGGTAAGCAAAACAGGAGCTTCCGGGTTAATTTCATTTAGTATGGGTGGTTGTTGGTGTTGTTGTTTAGCTCTAGCTATGTCAGATTTTACAATCTATTCAGGGGTCATTGGATGAAGAATTATTTTCTTGCCCTTAAACATCAAAGAGTAATGGTTTGTGTGACCATGATGTAAGCTATTCATATCAAATTGCTAAGGCCTACCGAGTAGAAGTGAACAAACTTCCATTGGAACAATATCGCAATCAGCATAATCATGATAGGACCCCATACAGAAATGAACACGTACCGAGCATGTTACCTTGAGTTTACCGCCCTGGTTAAGCCATTGAATATGGTAGGGGTGTGAGTGTGGACGTGTGGGAAGAGACAACTTCTCCACCAGCTTCGTGCTTACCAAGTTGTTGCAGCTGCCACCGTCAATAATGATGCGAATGGAATGTTCTTGCACAACACCTTTGGTATGGAACAAGGTGTGGCGCTGGTGCTGCTCAGGTTGTGCATCCTGCATGCTGAGTACGCGTTGCACGACAAGGCTCTCATACTTGTCAGCATTCGTGGCATCCACATGTTCATCTTGGGTTCCTGCAACGTCAGTGGCAAGCATAGCATATATGGTTTCTTCAGAATCACTAGCTGAAGAATACTCACCATTGTCACGTATATTTAGTGTGTGCTTGTTGGGGTAGTCCCGTATTATGTGACCAAACCCTTTATAGCGATGACATTGAATATCCTTGGTGCGTCCAGCGAAAGAAGCACCCTTTGTTGCTGGAGGTGACACTGGACTTTTTGCTATGGCCTTGTCACGCGGAGTGCTGGTAGATGGCAATGTCGCTGCTAGTGGTGCCACGGCGACAGGCTTGGAGTGGAACGATGTGGTGCGACCTACAGAAGAGTTAGCTTGTGTCCTCGCATGTCATCCCTGCACTTCACGTTTAGCTTTACAAGCAAGATGAAATTAATGAGTAATATTATTGTACTCCTTATAATCAAGCACATCCTGAATTTCACGGTTTAAACCACCCAAAAGGCATGCCATAGCTACATCATTGTTCTCAATTAAAGCACAACGAAGCATACCAATTTGCAGCTCCTGATAGTACTCTTCAATAGAGTTTGTGCCTTGTTTTAAACTCTGTAGTTTATTAAGCAATTCGCAAGCATAGTATGAGGGAACAAATCTATGGCGTATAAGGACTTTTAAAGCATCCCAAGTGGTAGGGATTTCAGTGGGATGTGTGTTGCAATGTTCGTACCACCAAATAGAAGCAAAATGGGTAAACTCACTAGTAGCAGCTCTAACTTTATGGTTTGTAGGAAAAGCATGACATGCAAATTTTTGTTCAACAGCAAGTTCCCACTCAAGATACGCATTATGATTATATGTACCATTGAATTCAGGTATAGTGAGTTTAATCTTTGAGGAAAAATCAATCTGGTTACGTACCACACGATGAGGTCCGTGCTGGCAACGATGGGGTTGATCATCATACTCAGTGTCGCCACCATAATCAGTGTCACCCTATAGATCACCAAGTTGCTGGGACAACTCCTCCAGCCGTGTCATGATGGTGTCTGTAACACCCATGGTGTTACTGGCACTAAAACTTGAGCATGGCATCATATGCTTTGACATTTTATTTTGTATGTTACACCTAGAATGCATCCACTAGGTAAAACTTCAAAACAAGTGTGATGTGGTGACTTGAAGTGTTCTTAACCCTAGGGTAGGGTACTTAACCCTGAGATTAGGGCATATGGGTAATGTGAAGCCAAATAGAGTTGTACCTCAAAAGCCATTGGAAATATTCACAAGAGATTAAGTTTGATGGATTTGAGTGGCACAAAAACCCTAAAGCACCCAAAACCCTAAAAGGAACCCTAGAAACCCTAATTTGTGCCCTATATGATGATTTCAAATTCTATACACTTTTGGACCAAAGTGTATATATCAAAGTTGTAGAACATAAAAACCAAGCAACTTTTACCTTGAAGGATTTTCAAGTAGTGTGGAACAATTTGGACTTAATTGCAAAAAGTCCCAAGAACACCCATGTGGTTAACTCTGAAATTTCAGTGTAATTAAGCCATGTTTGAGGCCTTATATTTCTTATATGAGGATTTTGCCCTAGGTCAATATAGCAAACTTGTAGAGCTATGTTAGGGGTACAAGTTTGATTAAGTGACTAAGCATTGGTGTTGTACAGAAATTGGAGATAAATGGACTTAAAGTCAGGCTATCATTCAACCCTGAATCTGAATTCTCACTGACAGTGACCTCGGACGAACTTTGGAAGTGATTTTGAGTAGGATCCAGGGAGTGTTTAATTATGGTTGCTATGGCAAAATCAAAGCTGGTTTATAGAGCAACAACTTTGGTGCCGATGGATCAATAACTCTCCACATGAAAAATGGAGAATGGAGCTTCTCAATCTGCTCTGTCAGGCGCACTGGAGGAATTCGCATGGTACAGTAACCTAATGAAGATCGCCAGATTCAGTGCACTGCCACTGGTGATCTCCGCGCCGTAATCCTCACCGGCGTCATGATTCATGTGCCTTGGCGTGCGGATAACGTTCGACGGTGAAAAGATCGTGCACATGGATGATCTTGGGGCACTGTTTGGCCCTATCGCTGTACCCACTTGCACCGGCAATGTCGCCGTGCGACCGTCACCGCCGTGCCGTCGTTTCTCGCCGTTACGCCACGCTCTGATTGTTTCACCATGTCGTCGCAAGTCGTGAAGGTTAGCCAGTGATACCCGTAAGTCCTTGTCCTGTAAATGCCACGATAGCGTTCGCTGGTGACTCACCTCTCTCTCTAGCCGCCAGCTTTCCTCTTCAAAATTTGGAGCCACCGTTGGCGGGGGCTATAAATTGAGTGCACACACGATTCTGTTATCTTATCATGAATCCAGAGCACCCACTCCCGCCTCTGATTAGCCACCATAGCGCCCTAATTTTGTTCTTCCCCCAAATCGGCCGTCTGCGCCACCGTGTGTCGCCCCACCGCGGCCAGCCATCTCTAGGTCTGCTCTCTCCCTCCTGATTTGTGCTTCGGCACTCTCGTGTGCTTGTGTAGCTCGTCGGCTTGGCCAATTTGGCTATATCACGCTAGAACGTCGAGAACACGTCGGGAAAGTGGCTAGCTCCGCTGTGTACGTGGACCGAACTCTAGAATGGTATTTAGGTTAAATTAGTGACTCCCAGTGCAGCACCGAGGTTAGAATTAGGTGTAGACCGAATTGGAGCACAGATTGTTGCGTATTCCGGCCGGTACGAGTTCGCTAGAGAGCGCGCACGCCGTCGTCCACCGTCGAGGACTTGGTTTTGCGAAGGAAAGAAAGGAGAGGGGCTTAAGTGCGATTGTTAGTGAGACAGGGAATAATGCGTAGGGATTCTTTACTGGTTCTTCGAATAGCTGGGGACCTCTACGTAAGATGGCCAACGCGAGTGCGCGCGGGCGCGGGTTTCCCCTGTTGGTGGGCCAGTTTGGGCTGGATTCAGCCCAATACTATTCATTCTTTTCCTTTTTCTTTTTTCTGCCAGACTTAGAAATTTATAGGAAATTCTAGAAAAATGGTAAAATTATAGGACCAGTTTTGCTAGACTCCTAAATTCATCTAGTATTTAATAAAAATAGTTCCAAGATTTTTAGTTCAAACTTGGAACTGTTTAGTATTTAAAGATGCCTAAATCTATCCTTTTAGAATTTTAGAATTTATTTGGTAGCTCCAAAAATAATAAAATTTTTGGGGTAAGCTTAGTTTGAGGATTTAAGTCCATGAGTAAAGTTTTTCATGCTTTGGACATTGTTTGATCCCAAACCCAAGACACTAGCTTACTAAGGTATAATTGCCTAACCCTAATAGAATACCAGCTCCAGAAACTCTAGTGACTCAGGTGTACCGTGAAGGAAAGTTGTATTCAAGGTACAACTTAGTGTGTTTCTATTATAACTGCATATTCATAGCATCACATAAGCATTCATGTATATGTATAGAAAATGAAGAAGAAGTGGTAGTCGAAGAAGTTGCCCCGCAAGCTGAAATTCCACCTGTCGAGAACAACTTCTACTTCGATATCTGTGGGACAGACCCTGAGCCTCCTACAACACAAGGCAAGCCCCGATGCATTTACCCTTTCCTTGTTATTTCAAACTCTTTATCACGTGAAATGATGCAATAGGTGATAGGAGTTGAGTGACAAACAATTGCTGCATTTCCTTCCTTGGAACTGATCACCATTCCTTTATACCTGTTTTACTTAAAAGTTTTCTGATGCTTAGTCTTACCTAAGAAAACAAAATGTTTTGTTTTAAACAAAGATGATGCTTCATTTGGGATGCGAAGTTTTCAAAGAAAAGACTTGATGGTGAATCCATCATGGCCATGATGGGTTCAACATCGGAAAAGATGTACCTCTGCCAGGTACCAAACTTTGGGTTGTAACTAATAAAGACGAGACCGGGCAGGTGACTTACATGAGAAGGAAGTCTCAGTGTAGTGTCTCCGTATGAGTTGATTAAGGACCGTGTCGATGTAGGCTTGCTGGTTGAGGACCTTTTAACTGGCCACATGCCTCGTCATTAGTAAGCTTTGCCTCGGTCGGACCAATACCAGAAAGGCCACCACACAATGGGAGTGGAGAGATGGAAAGAGTAGCGTGTACCCTCCATGGCAAGAGGCTAGACGGTGGTGTATCTGTGCTCTCGGTTGGCGTAAACCTGTTCTGGTCTTAGGAAACCCGGTGACGAGTTGACATATGCAAGGGTTAAGTGCTACATATGTCGTGTGGATGGAGATCCCCAGCTGGGTATTAATCGATTTGAATCGTCGTTACTTCTCGAACATGAAGACTTGGACACTGCCCTACACGTAGCAATCCAGTAAAGTGAAAGGTGGATAAAAGACAGCTAGCATAGGCTAAGTGCCTGAACTAGGATAGAAAGAACTCTAGATACAGGTAATGACTTAACCAGATAATAAAACTGGATTTTTAAGGATCCACTGTTAGTAAGAATTTCTGCAAACAGAGTCCTTGATTCTTGATCAGCTTTACCTTGAATTCCATAAGCCAGCATATCCTTGAGAAGTCTTTTTCCTTTGTCGGGTAAGACTTGCGAAAGTACACTCCGTACTAAGGGTTTTCGAACACATGTCGTTGTAGGTGATGAAACAGTTGAGTTTTGCTGTCTCTGCTCAAAGGTGGTGCCAAAGGAGGAGGCTAATCAGTAAACTTATGGATGGGAGGATATTTTACCTCCCTGGTATGTAATAATATGTTATGCACTCAGACACCCAGTATTGTAATAAATACTCTATCTATATTTTATGAATGTAAATTAAGTTATTGTAATCCGTTTCTGCTCATTCTTTACTCGGACTCTGTGTGTAATGTCTACGTGATGGGTGAAGCGCTCTTCGGCAATATGATGATGATACAGATGACCGAACTTGTCGAGTGATTATGTGCATCTATAGGGTTGTCCGAGGTCCTTAGGACAAGGACATCTATAGGTGGGCCTAATACCTTGGGAGGTTCCGTGACAGCTGGTATCGGAGCGAAGCCCGTCTTTTCAGACATTAGTAGTACTTCAAAAGAATTTTTAAATACTTACCTTAAAATATTCTTTCATTTTTATCTTACCACTTTCTGGTAGTCACTTTTTAAAACCGGGTAACAGAGTGCAATATATGTAAGGAAGTAGGGGATCGACGAAAGATTGATCCCATAATTATTAGGTTATGCATGCATCATGTTTTAAACTATACTAATAAGTCTTTCCCGTCTTATGGAGATATGGCGCGCACTAAAACTACCCAGCGCAAATCAACTGGACCCCATGGTGTGCCTCGACATCAGCTGGCCTCTAGGCTTGAAGGAAGTAGTAGTGGAAGCAATGGCCCTATCGGGGAGTTGGAGGCTAGTGTGGAGCAACTTAGGTCTGAGCTACACCACGGATGCGGGGAGCATGCACGCGATAGTCACCGCATTGCTGAACTATCAGCTGAAGTTAATCGCCTGTAGTATGAAATTATGGAACGCAATACGACCATTGACTAGGCCGTAAACTCACGCTCTTTTGCTTGGGATTGCGAAGCTAAAGCTCTAGCTCATGTAGCAGAACTTAGCGCATCCCTAGAAAACCTGCAAGCATACTACAACACCTTGCATGAAGAGGTGCACGTGCTGTATGACCGGCTGCACCCGAACGTGCCACCAGAAGTGGTAGCAATGGGAGCTAGACCATCTGGAATAGCAAATGGAGGATCTGATGGGGGGATTGACCTTTTTGGAGCCCCTCCTTCCATGAATCTTGCAGATGAACGGTCTCCTAAAGCAGGCAGCGGAACAGCTATGGACGAAGAGGATTAGAGTAGTATAGTTTAAGTAATGTACTTATGTAAAATAAGTAAGGAAGTCAAGTTGTATAATGAAGTATGTATAATTATTACTGTTCCGCAATGTAATAAAGATGGTGTGTTGGCATGTAATAATTTGGGATGTTTTCTTCCTCAGATGCCATTGCGAACCCGTGCTCATGATGGGGCAGGTACATCCCGCGGCGGGGAGGACACTCCCAATCCACCACTTATACCTCCTACCCTGGCCAAGGCTATCGCTGTCTTGGTGAACACCACCGCTGACAACACACGCTTTCTGCGCGAAATGGCGGGAAACCAATTTCAACAACACGGATGGAGAGGTCAACCACAAGGACCACATGACACCACATATCTGGAGTTCTTCGAAACTCGTCCACCGCTCTTTGTTAAGGAGGAGGAACCCCTGGAGGCTAATGAATGGGTGCGGGTGATGGAACAAAAATTCGGGCTAATCCGATGCACCGAGATATAGAAGCCCCTATTTGCCGCTCAGCAGTTAAGAGGCCCCGCCAGCACTTGGTGGGCAAACTTTTCTTCCATCCAGCCTATGGGACATCAAGTCACTTGGGAAGAGTTCAAACTGGCATTTAGGGAACATTATGTTCCGGAAGGAGTGCTACAAATGAATAATCACTTAGTTGAATAGAAAACTTTTCTATTACTTCTTTTCTAAAATAATTCTTGGTTTTCACAAATTCAGTCCTCAATTTTCAACACTCAGGTATAATTTGAGATATCAGAATTTACTATTTTATTTTTTTCATATATTTATTTTATTATTATTTTTTTCATACAAATTTTGGGCCTTACAAATCCTACCCATTTAACAGAAATCTCGTCCTCGAGATTTGTAAGAAAAGGGATATAGAAGGATTGGTTTGTAATTCGACTTTTAATCTATAAGTGGTTCAAAAATTTAGAGTCTCACATTTTTATTGCTAATAATGGGTGATTAGGAGACCATAGGTATCCAACTATTTATTATGTAGGATATAAGCTGGACAGGTTGAGGCAGGAAAAATTATGGCAAAGAAAAGACTTCGTACGAAATGTTTAAGTCTTCATTCGCTTTGACTGTTATATCCTCTCTTGTCGAGATTAGTAAATAAAAGGGAAGCCGAAGGTCTTGTTTAGAGTTTGGCTTTTGGTTTCTAATTAGTTCAAAAATCCATAATATATTTTTATACTAATTGGTAGATTTTTTTTGACTAATTAGTAAGTGACTAGGATAGCATGGGCACATTATAATCATGTTTCTTGATATTAGCAACGGAAGTTGAGGTAGGAAAGATCAATGCAAGTATAAGAAATAAAGATTTTGGCAAGGGGAGACTCCATCATGGATAATGGATCTTGATTCCTTTGAACATCTGGCTTGAATCTTATCCTCCCTTGATTTGATGAGGTTGATCTCTTCCCTCTTTGGTCTTGGTCTCATTGGTTCGACATTAGTGTATATTATCGAAGTTTGGGGAGTATGGTTAAGATAGACATGGATAAGATAGACTACATGATGTAGGTCAAATGTTTGTTTGATGTTAGGTGAGGATAGACAGATTATGCCATCCATCATGACTCTATTGGTTGGTTTAGCTCTTCTACTCACGGTTTGAGTTGGCTTAATGCAGTAACTTAGGTTTAAGTGCATGAGGGGAGAACAAGGTTTATAGGAGTAGGATCTAGTTTATTTCACTAGTGTTAACTTGTTAAGTGACCCACATTAGATTGAATAAGATCTCGATTAGTATAAGTTGAGGGGGTCATGTCAAATTCTAGTTGGGTGGCTTTGTGTTAGGTCGAACTTGAAAAAGAAAAATGATGCATATCACTAGGAACCTGTAGGTCAAGCTGGTAGATTAGAATCTCACTCTATTTTTTTAATAGATATATTAAGAAATTTATCAAGAATGTGTAGGTCATGGGTATTTGACTGAGTTGATCTAAAGCACCAATTTAGGTTTAAAACCCATTTATAGGAATATGGTCTACTCTATGTTGCCAGTATTAAATAACTTGTTTAAGTAACTTCCTTTAGATCATATTAGATTAAGTAGGGTCTAGATTAGATTAGATATAACTAGATAAGACTAGTTTAAGTTAGATAGATCTACTAGGTTAGGATAAATATTATTAGGATTCTTTTGATATAGGATAGATTATATGGTGTAAGTAAATCAGAATCTCTGTTAGGTTAAAACATATTTATAGGAGTTGAGTCTCATTTATTTCATCAGTGTTATCCTTCTCGTTAGGCAACTTATATTAGATTAGCTCAACTTTAGCCTTCGTTAGGCTAGATCTATGTAGGTATGACTAGCTTCGACTAGATAAGATCTAATTAATTTGGGTTAGATCATGATCATGGTTGGATAAGTCATGTGGTTTTAGTCACACAAATATAACTTAGATCTGATATCATTATTTTGGATTCGACCCTGGTTGTTACTTTAGGATGAGGTAAGTAAAGTGGCTAAGATAAGATGAATATGTCAAGGTAAGATGAATCTATTAAGATAAGAGAGAATCTTTTAAGCTAAGATGGATCTATTAAGATAAGAGAGAGTCTTCTAAGATAAGATAGATCCATTAGGCTTGATATATTCTAGTGGGGGTATTCATAGTTTGGATAGTCATATTATGATTTTTTTATTTATCTTTATTCCTATATGCATATGTAGATGTAATTGTGGACATTACTCCACAACTCATCACACTTAATCAAAAATCCAAATCAGACATGTATCACAAGAACAAACATTCAGGCATACAAATATTTATGAAAATAATTTTGATTTTGTTTCTAAGAGTAGGTCTCCTAGTCCTAAAGGTCACTTTAGGCATAGGATTTCAAAGTGTGAAATCCACATTTGTCTTTAGAAGGAAAAGGTAAGAATAATCAGAGTAGAGCGGAAATATATGAGAAAAGATTAAGAAAAGTCTAGAAAGAATTAGAGTAGCAAAGGTAAGTAGACAATGGTTATCCAGTTCTATCTAGGTTTCGTCCTACAGTCAACATTCCTCTGATACCACTTCTGTCACACCCGGGTTTTAGGGACCCGCGCATGAACATAAACACCAGGTGTGCTGGAACCAAGTCTCACACATATGATGAATAGTGGTATAGAAACGAATGTCACAACTTTATTATATAATAGGAGTTCTATACAAAATAAATAAATAATTACATCGAACGGAGACAACAATCCAGCAACCCAAAGTTGACTGGGAGACGACGACCTAGACCTCTCATGAACACATCGCAGCATCCACGATGCGCCTCATCCTGTGGTACCTATCCTTGACCTGTGGGGGTGTGATTCAACAAGGGTGAGCTCACATACGTTCATAGCTCAACAAGTTGTGGGGAATAATGTGCATGAACTCGCCAAAGGTGGGAGCTCATGTGAAGTGTAAGGCTTACCAAAGATAATGGTTAAAGCTAAGCATTGCTTTTAAAGTTGGTCAAAATTTTATTAGCAATTACTAAGTTTAAGTAGATACCAAACCATAATGATAAATAAACAAAAATAATAACAAATACCATGCAATGCAAATGACAAATTGAATTTAGTTCCATAATTTAATCATGCGAGAGTCCTAAGCTGCTCTTGACCGTGAGCTAGGCTAGTATACCGGTTTTACACTCTGCAGAGGTTGTACCCTATACCCACAAGTTGTGTATCCCATGTCGCCAGGGTTAGCTAGACCCTTAGACACTACTGAGGTGAATGGTTAGGGATCCACTATGAGGCCTTTACAAAGTTCCACTAGCTTCCGAAAACCCGCTACAGTTTATGGAAAGAGCACTTGCAAGAATTCCTCGTCTGACCGCCATCGTAGCAAAATCAACCCAAGAACCTCCCTGCATGCAACTCCCCTACTGCCCTTGCCCCTTTCGGGTTAGGTAGTCTTCCACTAGCTTTCCTAATTAGTCAGCCAAGGGCGTGTCACACCCAGATTTAAGGGACAAAGCCGGGTGCATCTCATATATGCGCCAAAGAAGACAACACATAGAATAACAGAGTGTATAGAGATAAATGTCATAATATAATCAGAGTACTTATTACATAGCGGAAGTCTTACAAAATAAATATAAAACGAACTAAAGTCCATCCTTGGCGCCATAAAGTCAACTAGGAGACGCCACCTAGATTAGATCAAACTCCTCGCTGTGTGGCTCCTCTTGAACCACCTCTTCTTCTCCTGTGGGGGGGTGAGAGACAGCAAGGGTGAGCTCACACATGTTCATCGCTCAACAAGTTGTGGGGAATAATGTGTATGAACTCGCCAAAGGTGGGAGTTCATGTGAAGTGTAAGGCTGATAAACAAAATAAAGGTTGAAGCTGAGCATTGCTTTTATAAGTTGGTCAAAATTTTATTAGTAGTTACTAAGTGTAAGTAAGTACCAAACCTTAGTAATAATAAAAAGAAGTAATAATAAAGTAATCCCAATGCGATGCAAATAACAAATTGAATTTAATTCCATAAATTAATCATGTGAGTGTCTGAGTCGCTCATGACCGTGAGCATGGCTAGTATACCAGTTTTACACTCTGTAGAGGTTATACCCTGTACCCACAAGTTGTGTATCCCATGTCGCTAGGGTTTGCAAGGCCCTTAGACACTACCGAGGTGAAAGGAGAATGGCTAGGGATCCACTACGAGGCCTTTACAAAGTTCCACTAGCTTCCGAAAACCCGCTACAGTTTATGGGAAGAGCACTTGCAAGAATCCCTCGTCTGACCGCCATCGCAGCAAAATCAACCTGAAAACCTCCCTGCATGCAACTCCCCTACTGCCCTTTCCCCTTTTAGGTAAGGTAGTCTTCCACTAGCTTTCCTAATTAGTTAGCCAAGGGGTCCCATTCCTTCCTTGTGGTGGCACTGTTTTCCCGGGTGGTTCTCCATGTTCCCATTAACATAATGATCTTATCATGAACAGTAAATAATAAACTGATAACAAAAGTGTGAACATGAGTAATGTATATCTCTATACCCAAAACCACATAAAGCAATAGCATATACTACCCAAAATTTCAGTGGTAAAACAAGGTATAAAGATAGCCAAAACTAGGGTAACCTATTGGATCCTATCAAATTAACCTATGCAGATCATTATGATTAATAAGAACATAATTGGGTAAAAAGGAAGTGATCAAGGGCACAACTTGCCTTCAATGAGCTCCTGCTCAACAACTTCTATCTGCTGGGCACCAGGATCCTCAGATTCTCGTGACCTCACTAATAGTCATAGAAATACAAACAAACATGGTATATATAAAATTAACATCATACCAAACATAAGAACCAATTGCATAATAATGAACTACGCGTTGTTACGAGATCATAGGAACCAGAATCATTAAATTTGGAGTTATATTTATTTAGTTATAAATTTCCAAAGTTATTAAGTACTTGGAATAGGATAACCCATGTGAATAATTTTAGTTCAAGTTTCATGGCTAAACAAAGTTACTAAGTGATAAACAATATTAAAACAAAATTAATGCCACTAGAATGAATTAATTTGGAGTTAAAATGAATTTTACATGAATTATACAAGTTTCTGGAATTATTTTTCTATTAAAAATCATTTTCTAATATTATTTCTCTGGTTTTCGCCCTCACTAGATTGCGCGTCAATTTCCGTAAAGTACAGGGGCTGGTAGGTAAGTTTTCCTAGAACTAGGCTAACCATGTCTGTGGACAGCGGGTTGATTACGGAAAATACTAGGGTTTCTTTTAGAAAGTGCACGCAGCGAAGAGGTATGGATTTGTTCTGACCGTTGGATCTGGGGTCAACGCTTAAGATTAGATCTGGTCTTTAATGAATTGGTACGCAACCGAGAGCCCTCTGATGCAGGTTTAACGCCCCAGATTTAAAAATCCCCAGATTGAATGCCACCCGGACGATCCCCATTCAATGGCACAGATCTAATCTACTTCAATTCGGAACACCAGATCAAATCAGTGCCATTGCTTAGCTGTCCGACAGCCAGGATCTTTTCCCACTTCCTTACCCTCTCACTGCGCCAGCTAGTCGCCGGAGCAGTCACTAGCCACGGTGGCGCCATCATTGACCGCGATGATTCCTCACCTAACCCTGAAGGTCGTGCCCATGTGTGGCCCCAACACGGTGCGTAGTTCACTACGACTCTAATCGTAAGCTCAATTTCACTAATTGAACCCCAGGTGCTCCAGTCTCTGCGATGGTGCGGTCCCCAGATGTTGGAGCAATCACGACAACAAATTCTCGGACCTCATGGTCTCCACACGGTCACGAGCGAGCGCGATAAGATACTATGAGCGATTCAAACAAGATGGGGGAGTTCTTGCCGCACAGGAGGTGGTCAGTTGTCCCGGCGGCGAAGCTTGTTTCCGTGGCTCTCTTCCCCAACTTCGATGGCCGATTCGCCCACCACGGCTGACTTCCAACGCTAGGTCCCGCGCGGTTGCGATCCCTGCTTACTAGCAATACCTGCGAATACCAATTGTGGCCTGAGCGACAAACACTAAGGCGAATCGCAATGGCGGCGGCTAGGTCGTCGCGACCCTTTTTTCCCCGGTTCTACAACGATGGTGGTTGGGTTACGAGGAATAGAGGGGAACCGATCCTAGGCCTATGGCTTTATAGCCTCAGGGAGTCGGTCCATGGTGTCCGCAACCACCTCCGCGATCGGCACAGGCGCTCTGAGCTCCGCGAATTCGAGCGCGCGTGGGTAGGAGACGGACTTACGATGCGGGCCCATGACTTAGTGATAAGAAGCCAGCGCGTGCGGTGGAGAGGAGCTAGTGGTGATAGTGACTGACGCGTGGGGTCTCGTTGTCGGCGCTCGGGTCTTTCTCCACCAAGCGCGCATGGGAGACTGGGTGATGGGTCCCGCGCGCTAGTCCACATCCAATGCTAGGTGGGTGCGCGATTCCCTGATGGGCCGAGCGAGGTTGAGTTGGCCCAGTTAGGTTAAATTCCTCTTCTTTTCTTTTCTTTTGTTTGTTTTTCCTTTTTATTTCAAATCTAAAATTTGAATTCAAATCTTGTAGCGAATTTGTACCCAAATCAAATATTTAAATTGAACATACTAGTGTGGGATAAATTTTATTTTGTATTTTATAGTATTTCTTCTCTTTTCTCAATTCTAGAATTCCCCTTTTGACATTACAAATTTAAAATTCAAAACCAAGATAAAGTTTAGGAATTCAAATTTTTAATACATACTCAAAATCAGTTATGAAGCAATAGATATATATTTGTTTTAATTGATTTATATGTTTGGTAGAAGTTTGAAATATGCAAAACATTCATATTGTTTTCTTTCTTTTTAGAAAAATAGTATTTTGAATGTGGGATAAGAAGTAAAAGTTACTTTAAAATTAAAAATACATGTAAATAAATGCTTATGGTGGATCATTTAATGATATGCATAATCATTTAGTTGAACAGAAAACTTTTCTACTACTTCTTTTCTAAAATAATTCTTGCTTTTCAAAATTCAGTCCTCAATTTTCAACTCTCAAGTATAATTTGAGATATCTGAATTTACTATTTTATTTCTTCATATATTTATTTTATCATTATTTTTTTATACAAATTTTTGGGCCTTACAATACTACCCCCATTAACAGAAATCTCGTCCTCGAGATTTGTAAGAAAAGAGTGTATAACCATATTGTCTCAGAACATATGCACAAACAAAAATCTCAGCATGATGCATAATTTATTAGCAACACATGGGGTCAATTAGACCTTATTATTATTCCTCATAAAATAGTATCATACCAACTATTAACTAAAGTAATATTTAGGTCTTACAAATAGTAATAGATATATATATTTATGTATATTGGTGGAGTTGGTGGTTGTGGTGGAGGTAGTGGGCGTTGTTGTTGTTGTCTTTCCAACCGTGCTTCCCTTATTGCTTGTCGTATCTCCAGTCAGTCCTGACATATTTCCTGGCGTTCTTGCCTTATCTGATTTTGCATTTTGGTAACCATGTTTGCCATTTGTTGTATTACCATCATTTGGGCGGCAACCACTTGATCGATTCCAACCGGTGGAGGATCTGGAGGATTCATTTTTGTTTACTGTTGCCTGATAATCTTCCCTTCCTGGTATTTTCCATGAGAGTTAGAAGCATATGGTAGGATAGTTTTGCAATGAAAAGTACTTGGTATTCAGAATGAATAGGCTAGTAGCTGGTTATGATCTGAAGATTCTTTGGCAGGGCTTAATCTTGGTTTTATGTCCAGATTGGGGCAACTAGTAGTATAAGGTGAATATCCAAATGTAGGATAGAATTTTGTCGAGATGAGATAGTCTACATGATGTCGGTCAAAAACTTGTTTGACATTTGGTGGGGACAGATAGATTATGCAATCCATCATGACTCTATTGGTTGGGTTAGCTCTTCTGCTCATAGTTGAGTTGGTCAACACCTAGCTATTAGGGTCTAATCTCTTCTTCGTGTATCACTAATCTGTTTAAGTAGACCACATTAGATTAGATCACAATAGATTCCAGAATCCTATTTAAGAATACCATTTAGTTGAGCATATCTAGCTGACTTTATCTTTATGAAATTCTAGTATTTTTTATCTCAGTGGAACTTCCAATTAGTATATATTTTTATACACCTAAAATTTTTCATGTTTTAGCTATTTGTGAGTGTAGAGAAGGTTTGGGGCAAAAGAAAGTTAGATAAGTAAGACTTTTATTCCAGATGGTGGATCTTGATTCATTTGAAGATCTGTTTCTACTCATATTCTTCATTGCCGAAGTTAACCTTCTTCTTGGGTCTGTTTTAGGGACCATCGGTTGTGGTGTTAGATGCCATTATCTGAGCTAGGATAACAATTGTGGGTATATGAGGTAGGTAGGTTAAATAGAGTTTTACTTTGCTTTTGGGATAAATGGGTTAGGCAACCATAACATAGGTTAGGTCGTGGTTTCACGGACAAGTTGGTGTAAGACACCAATTTAGGTTTTAAAACCCATTTATATGAATATGGTCTAATATATGTTACCGGTATTAACTAATTTGTTTAAGCAACTTCCTTTAGATTAGATCATATTAGATTAGGTAGGGTCTAGACTAGATTAGACAAGTTTAAGTTAGATAGATCTACCAGGGTAGGATATATATTATTAACATATGTTAGAATCTTTTGAGATATGATGGATCATATGATGTAGGTAAGTCAGAATCTCTGTTAGGTTAAAACAGACGGGTGTTGGGGCAAAGGCAAAGACGCTACCCTTCGCTCGATGCCTTCGTCGATTCGTTACACCATCGAAGACCGCGCCCGAACGAGCCGAGGGCTCCCGCCGGATGAAGACCGGTGCGGTCGGCCTTCATCCCCTCCAATGCAAGACAAAGGCAGGGCTCCGTCGGAGTCCGCTCATCCCACGTCCTCATTGCGTCCGGAGGCCCATGTGGGATTCGGCCCATTATAACGGGCCCCGCACGGACAAGCATGTTATGGGCCTCATCTGTAATAGCCTTTTCTGTAATGACGGTCTATAACCTCCCCTTGTGGGAATATTCTGAGGATAGTCCGGGTACCTGAGGGCATAAACATCCTTGTCAGGGGACGATGGGCACTCAGGTGTTTATAAATACCCCCGTACAGTGCCCTCTCGTGGCCAGATTAACAGAGCAATCGCTATTTCCCGTTGAACCTTGCAAATACTCTTTTCGCTTTCCCATTGGATCTACTTGCCCAAAAAAGCAAGTACCAACATTTGGCGCCCACCGTTCGTGCTACGAACAAACAACCCGCGATGGCACCCAAGCGAGCTAGTTCGAAGGCAGCCCCATCCATCGACGAAGCAGCGAAGGCAGCGCTGCTGGCTAAGAAAAAAGGCAAGGCCCTTGCGGACAACACCCATCAAGCAGCCTCCGAAGACGAAGATGTCAGCAAACGACAACGTCAAGAGAACACCACCCCCGAAGGCACCCTACGCACTTGCAGCTCCAGAGGAGTACCGCAAGCACCCCCTCCAGGCTTCGCTCCACCAGAGGGCGAAGACGCAATAAAAGACGGTGAAGTCATCGGCATATCAGCCGAAGACCAGCTACAGCTGTGGGCCCTGCGCCTCAAGAACCACAACCTCCAAAAACAGAGAGACATCCTCGAGGCCAAGTGCCAACGTGTCACCGTGCAGGCAAAGGTGCGCCAGATGATACAAGACGAGTAGAGAGCTTGGGAGCTCGAGCAAGAAATCACGCTCATGCAGAGCAAAGGCCAGCATGATCTGCGGCATGGATCGCCCCTCCAACAGTGCGTCCCAGCCAGAGACCTATTCATACCTCAGTGCGTGCCCTTCGTCCCGCATGTCACATCATTCCAAGGGATCCACTACCTTGATGAGAGAAGCCCCCTAGCTCCGCAACTCCAAGTGTCACCTTGGCCTGCCAACTTCAGGGCAGGGACCTACCCCAAGTACAACGGCAGCACTGACCCGGCACAATACATCATGAGCTACCAAGTCGTCGTCGCATCGTCCGGAGGGGATGACGCCACAATGGCCAAATCTTTCATCATCGTGCTCGAGGGTCCGGACCTGACCTGGTACACCAGGTTGCCACCACTGTCCATCGACTCCTAGAAAGGACTCCGGGACAAGTTTCTGCTCAACTTCCAAGGGTACCGACCCGATACTGACGCCTTGGCCGAGCTGTCACTCTGCAAGCAGCAAGAGAAGGAAACCCTTCGGGAGTACTACCGAAAGTTCCTCACTCTCAAGTCACAACTGCCATCCGTCGACAACCACATCACGATCCATTACGCCATCAGTGGCCTTCGGGCCAGCGTCTTATACAGTCACTGCATCAGGGACCCACCCAAAAACCTCAAAGAGCTATATCAGCTATTCGAGAAGTACGCCAGATCCGAAGAGCTACATCAGCGAAAGGTCAAATCTCAGAGAAAGCCTAAGGACCCTCCGTAGTCCAGCAGAACCTGGACCAGGCCCTCGCAGCCAGACTCCAGATGGGACAACCGCAGTCAGCAGTAGGTGCATAACATAGCCAACTAGCACCCCACAGGGGAGGCTGCTCGCCGTCAGGAATATCCCCCCCAGGGCCGCGATAATGGCATCAGAGGGTGGGGCCGGGGACGGGCGCAGCAGCCACGCAGATTTTACTGCTTGTTTCATGGCGAGGACTGCGCACACCCAACAAGAGATTGCCCGGAAACGAAGGCCACCAGGGACAGGATGTCTCGAGCACAGCCAGCCGATAACCAAAGAGTCGTCGCGCACACATACCACCACCACCAACAACAACCATACAATAACAACCACGCCCAGCATCCACCCAACCATGTGTACCAACACCGCTAGGAAGTGCAAGTCCTACCACCCCTGCCTCCACCTCCGCGTCACCCAAATCCACACCACCAAAACCACCCCTAACCACCAAAGCAGGAAGACTTCACCGAGCAGCCATATCACGGAGTCATCCACATGATCACCGGAGGGTCCAGCGTCGACTTCGAAACGAAGCGGCAGAAGAGGGATCATTACCGGAGCGTCAACCACGTCGCTCTCACTGGCCCAGTGGTACAAACGAGGTGGTTACATGTGCCACTAACCTTCGACACTAGAGATGTTGATCTGTGCAGCGCACCCCACGTCGATGCCATGGTGATCAACTACAGCATAGCAGGCTGGGACCTACACAAAGTCCTGGTTGACAACGGCAGCCAAGCTGACATCATCTTCCTACACGCCTTCGACCGGATGGGTATCAGCCACAGCTTACTAAAGCCTTTGGGTAACCCCTTGTATGGCTTCGGCGGCAAGGGCACCTTCCCCGTCGGCAAGATAGAACTACCCCTATCATTCGACGCAGCACCCAACGCAAGAAGTGAGCAGGTCACCTTCGACATCGTCGACATGGTTTACCCATACAACGCCATAATGGGCCGGGGCTCCATCAATAAATATGAAGTGGCCATTCACGGACTTTACCTTTGCATGAAAATTCTGGGTCCGCAAGGCGTGATAACAGTTTATGGTAACTAGCAGACTGCACACAATATTGAAAGAGACTTCGTTCTAGGCCAATGGAACATACACTGCCTCACAGCACAACGTGAAGCCTTAGAAGCGACCCGCCCAGTCGCCGACGAAACAGTAAAGGCGCAGCTATAGAGCAACAACGAAACAAAGGCAGTACCCCTCGATCCAGCAACACCTAAGCAAACGGTCGTAATAAGAGAAGACCTGACCCCGTGGGACGAGGAAAAACTCATCTCCTGTCTCTCCCGCAACAAGGACGTCTTCGCTTGGTCCGCCCTCCACCTGGTCGGAGTTAGTCGCAACATCATTGAGCACGGTCTGGGCATCGACCCTTCGGTGCGCCCAAAAGAGCAACGACTGCGCAAAATGTCCAATGAAAAGACAGAAGCCACCAAAGCCGAGGTGCACCGCCTGCTGGAAGCCAACTTCATCGAACCAATTGCCTATCCCACATGGCTCGCCAATGTGGTCATGGTGCAGAAGAAAAGCGGCAAGTGGCGCATGTGCATCGACTTCACCAGCCTCAATAAGGCCTATCCCAAGGACAACTTCCCGCTGCCACGAATCGACAAAATAGTCGATAGCGCAGCCGGATGCAAAGTCATGTCCCTCCTCGACTGCTTCTCCGACTACCACCAAATATACATGAAAGAGGAAGACAAGGCTAGCACCAGCTTCATCACACCCTTCGGCACATATTGTTTCATCAGGATGCTAGAGGGACTCAAGAACGCCGGGTCAACCTTCTCTCCCCTCACCAAGAAGGTGCTCGAGAACCAAGTGGGCTGCAACATTTTCACATACGTTGATGACATCGTTGTCGCGAGCAAAAATAAAGATCACCTGGCCAACTTCGCAGAGACGTTCGCTAACATGCGGGACGCACGACTTCGTCTCAACCCCGAGAAGTGCGTTTTCGGAGTTCGCCAAGGAAAAATACTTGGCTACCTGGTGTCGCACCGAGGGATCAAGGCCAACCCAACAAAGATCCAAGCAATCATCAACATGACACCCCCGCAGTCAGCCAGGGATGTCCAACGGCTCACAAGCAGACTGGCCGCCTTGAACAGATTCATTTCCAGGTCCACAGAGCGAAGCCTACCCTTTCTCAAGACACTGCGCGGCGCAAAAGACTTAGCGTGGGGACCAGAACAAGCAGCAGCCTTCGAGTCACTTAAGCAACACCTGTCAGACTTGGCAACTCTTGCCAGCCCCGACCCTTTGCTGCCTCTCCTACTCTACATTGCAGCCTCATCATGTGCAGTCAGCGCAGCACTAGTCCAGGAGCAAGACAGAGAGGGCACGACCCAACAATGCCCAGTCTACTATGTCTCCGAAGTCCTCACGACCTCCAAGTGCAACATGACTGAACTAGAAAAAATTTCATACGCAGTTGTCATGGCATCGCGCAAGCTATGCCACTACTTTGAGGCATTCAAGGTGCGGATCACCTCGGACAGAGGTTTGGGAGAACTGTTCAGAAACCCGGAGGCGTCCATCCGAATCACCAAATGGGCAGCCGAACTCTCCGGGTACCACGTCACCTTTGAACCCAGGATAGCGATCAAGTCACAGGTCCTAGCAGGCTTCATCGTTGACTGGACAGGGCCAACATGGCAGCAAGAAGAGTCCCCAGAGAAGGTGTGGACCATCCACTGCGACGGCGCGTGGTGCCATGCGGGGGCAGGCGCAGCGGCTATTATCATGTCACTTGCAGGCGTCATGTACAGATAGGCAGCACGCCTTAGCTTTGCCTTGGAGTCTGATAGATGCACCAACAATATAGCAGAATATAAAGTCGTCATCTTGGGCCTTCACAAACTGCGAGCACTCGGCGTCACCACATGCATAGCCATGATAGATTCCAAAGTAGTTGTCGGCCAGGTCGAAAAAGAATACTCAGCAAAAGACCTCGCGCTCATGCAATATCTCACAGCTGTCCGCAATCTCGAGAAACAATTCAAGGGCTTCACCCTATAGCATGTGGATCGCGCCAGGAACGAAGAGGCCGACGCATTGGCTAAGGTAGCAGCCAAAGGCGAGGTCTTGCCCTCCGACGTGTTCTACCACGTCATCGGCACACCAGCTGTCCGCAACCCAGAAGGTTTACAAATAACTAATGACGCCGACGGCCATCGCATTGTCAACCTCATCATGGCTGAAGATTGGCGGGCCCCAATAACTTTGTATCTGCAAGGCCATTACCATCCAAGTGATATCAATGAGGCCAAATGCCTGAAGCACCGAAGCTGGGACATCGCACTACTTGGGGGTTAGCTGTACAAGAAGGGGATCAGTCAGCCCATGCTAAAATGTGTGACTGAAACCGAAGGCATTCAAATCCTACGTGAAGTCCACAGCGGAACTTGTGGCTTCCACTCAGGACCCAGGGCCCTCGCCGCCAAGGTGATTCGTCAAGGATTTTACTGGCCCGCAATAATCTGCACTGTGAATCGAGTCGTGAGGTCTTGCGAAGCATGCCAAAAGTTTTCCCCTCGCTCAAGCAACCCTTCGCAATTTACCAAGCTAATCGCCCATACATGGCCACTTAAACGCTGGGGGCTGGATATTGTCGGACCTCTGCCTATGGCTCAAGGGAACCTCAAATTCACCTTCGTTGCTGTTGAATACTTCACCAAGTGGATCGAGGCCAAAGCAGTATCCACCATAACGTCGAAGACCGCCCAAAATTCTTCTGGCAAAACATTGTCTACCACTTCAGAGTGTCGTCCGAACTCATAGTCGACAATGGCAAATAGTTTGACAGCCAAGACTTCAGGGATTTCTGTTTCTCCATTGGCACCAAGCCTGTCTTCGCCTCTGTATACCACCCGCAATTCAACGGTGTCGTTGAGCGCGCCAACAGCAAGATCTTCACTGCCATCAAGAAAAGACTTCTCGACGACAAAAAGGGCAAATGGACCGACCAACTACCTAAAGTGGTATGGGCCCTAAACATGGCAGAATGCCGGGCAACTGGATTCACACCATTTCGTCTATTGTATGGATCCGAGGCCATGACGCCGCAATAGATAAAGCATGGGTCGCCCCGAACAAGCACATCAGCAGTCCCCGACGTCGACGAACCAACATCCAAAGACCTCATCGACGGAGACTGCGTCCTCGCCCTACAGGCCCTCAACAAATACCAGGCTCAAACCAAGGCCTAGCGTGACAACGCGATCATCCCAAGAGAGTTCAACAAAGGAGACCTCATACTCGTCCGGACCACCCAGACAGAATCACGGGGCAAGCTTGAGCCGAAGTAGGAGGGTCCATTCATCATCAAGTCGAAGGAATCCCCCAGCGCGTATAGGCTAGTAACGCCTACCGGCAAAGACTTAGAGCACTCCTGGAACATTGACAACCTCCGAAAGTTTTTCGATTAAACCTCAGAGCCCACGCGCCCTTGTAATGCAGCAAACAATGTTATTCTGGCCCGCACTCTTTTCCTCCCGGGGGGTGAGGTTTTTAACAAGGCGAAGCCATGTAATATACCAGCAAAAGCCCCCGCAAAAACAAAAACTCAGGTGCAACATGTCGAAAAAGACCACACTCCGACGGTCTTCGGCATTCGACCAATTCTAGGTCACCACGACAGGCAGCGTAGACTACCCTCGCGTGCGACACACTCCGTGCAAAGGTCACCTAAGGGTGCAGCCGGACAAAACAAGTGCGCCAATCGAAGTCTTTTTATCAAAAAGACACTCCGTGCAAAAGTCGCCTAAGGGTGCAGCCGGAATAGCACAACAAGTGCGCCAATCGAAGTCTTTTCATGAAAAATACACTCTGTGCAAAAGTCGCCTAAGGGTGCATCCGAAACAACACAGGCGCGTCCTCGAAATCTCTTATGAAAAAGACACTCCGCACAAAAGCCGCCTAAGGGCGCAGCCGGATAAGCACAAGTGCACGACAACTAGTCTCACTCAAAGATGGCCAGCAGGCCACATACACATTAAAATACAAGTTACAGTTACATACACTCACCCAGCCAGATAAGCACAAGTTGTAGTTACAATACAAGTCTCACTCAGCGAGGGCACCGCATTCTACATCGGCTCAACCTTTGGGATGATGCCTGCATCCCTATAATTGAACAACATTATTTTCAATTCCTCACCCTTAAAAAGATTCCACAGATCCACCTCACCAATGCTCGTCCCAATCGGCAAAGACAACAACTCTCGTTTACCAAACCGATCTACTCGCAGACGGTCCCGCTCCATCCCCATACAACGACGTCCACCACTTCATGAAACCTCGCCCACGCTATGCTTCGACACCACTCTTCGTCGCTAGCACTTGGTCCTCGCACTAGGGAGATCAGACACTTCGCCAACCTCCACCCGCGGCGAGGACTCCACCGCGGCCACATCTAACGCAGCAAAATAATCCAAGTCTTCATATGAAGACTCCTCGGTCCAGGAAAACAGACTCTCAAACTCACCATCAGATGAAAAGGACCTAGACCAAGAACTAGACAAATTAGTATCATTAGCAACAGTTACTTGCGCAGGCCCATACGTCGAAACCTGCGTAGCAACCGAGTTTTCAGTATCACAAAAAACAAAACCCTACATCCTATAGCCCTAGCCCCTACCCCGCCACCTGCGAAGGGCCGGCCGACGCTGCAGGGTCTTGGCAGATGGTTCACCCGTCACCACCGAAGTGTCCTCACCAGTCGACGCAGCGGCCGGCACAGGGTCATCACCGGCACAGGTCGGCGTGGGGGTCAACATGGGGCCTTCACCAACATCGGTCGGCGGTGCCAGCTTCCCCTCAGTCCCTTCCTTCGCACCCGACGCTTCGGGCAGCGCGCTCTCCAAGTCCCCAAAGTCTTCGACCTCCTCATCATGCACCATCTACAGAAATACCATATTCAACAAAAACCGCATACAAATACACATATACGGATATACCCATACAAACAACCACATACCAGCTCCATCGCCCGGTCGGACCTCTCGCAGACGGTATCGCGGCCGTCAGGGCCCCACATTCTATCATAGAGTGCCCCGGCCAATCGCTTCAGCACCAGGTCCTCAACCTGGAAGATCCCGCGTTCGAAGTCTTCGACCGACCAGTCAAATACTTCGAAGTGCCTGCACCCCTCATGGGACAAGGCATTCACGGCCCCTTCGCAGGTGGTTAGCGAGGCGAAGGACATGAGGCCCGTCACAATTGTTGGGAGCACCTCCAACTCCTCCTGCAGCCATCCAAGGAAGCGAAGGACCACCTCCTTACCAGACGCGTCAAAGGGAGCGGTCCACGCACTAAGCTGCCGGTACGCGTCCGCGAGCAGTGCATGCATTCGATTGACCTCTGCGTGGGTAGAGACCTCCATTTTGTCTAGGCAGCAGCGTAGGCTGCTGTGGCTTGTTTCCGCCTCCTCAGCACGCTGGCGGGCAAGGTTGGCCTCCGCACGCGCAAGTTTGGCCTCGGCACATGCAGCCTGCGCCTCAGCACAGGCCATGTTTGCATCCTTCTTCTCCGCTGCCAGTTGACGGCTGAGGTCCTCCTTCTCGGCCTCTGCAGCTGCCAGCTTCTCCACCAGCCTACGGCTCTTGTTTTCCGCAGCTGACTTGTCTCGCACAGCTTCTATATGCTGCGTCCAGAGGCGCTCAATCCTGCCCTCGAGTCGTTGCCTCTCAGCAGCGAACTCCAAGGTCAGAGCGCCTAATGCGACATGATCAGCGAAGGCAGCCGCCTGCCATAACAAGTCCATCAAATTCACAATCACATAAACACAACAAACTGACGAAGTCCAAGACAACTTACATGCTTCAGCTGCTGAGCAACAAAGCCCACCACATCTTTAGCGGCGGTGGCCGAAGTAATCTCGCCGCTGGCGCAAAACTTGGACCATGGGTCCTGCGAAGCACCATTTGCCTCAGCTGCCGCCGCGGTCGGCGCGGCCGTCACCGGAGCCGGGGCAACAGCCAATCGCCCATCATCCGACCCTGCATCACAATCTTGTCCACAACCTAGACTCCGTAAAAAAACTCACCAGCAAGTCCCCGCCCTATGTGGGCATTGAACATCATGATGCCAACCACACCGTAGTCATCCACACAAATGTCCATGGAAGGGTCGGCCCCACCCGCCTCCGCCTCGGTAGCACGCAGCGGAGACGGTGGCCCCCGCTCCTATGTGGGCTCCGCAGAAGGTTTGCTCGAGCCGGGAGCAATGGCCCTCGCACCTGATGTAGGTTTGCTGGGGCCAGGGGCAGCAGGCTTCGCAGCCAGCGGTGGCTTGCTGCTGCCGGGGGTAGTGGACTTCATGATCCCCGCGCCTTCTTCACCTCGCGACTAGGGTCCTCGACCCTAGTGAACGCCCGATGCTTCCGTGTCGCATCTTGGTGATCCTTATCCATCACTGCTGATACAACACTAGCAATATTTCGTCCATAAGGAAAAGTCTTCATCTCATGAGCTAAGCGAGACGTAAACATGTCCTCGCCGGCCACCCGGGGGATCAGAACATTCCTCGGCCAGTAACCTCCAGCATCCGTGTCGAAGATTCCCAGAGCTCGGGTGAAGACATCCTTCCCCCGGGGGCCGCACAAGTTACCATTAAATCCACAGCAAAGCAATCGAAGACCCCCAACCCCTCAACTGCAGTACCTAGTTTTCTCTTTTTAATGACCGGCATAGCTCCCCGTGATGGGCCTTCCTCAACCGCAGCCGCTGCCTTTTTTCCCTGGCGATCGACAGTAGTAACAGCGTTGTCTCCCGGGTAACCGCCATGTGGCAGCCGGTTCAACTCAAAGACATGGTTCAGACGAACATTGGATCCACGAATATCCCAACTTTGCAAAGCCTCCGTCCTCGGCACATACCACCCCACAATCCTCACCGCCCCATCCTCTACTTCACGCACAAACGCGACTGGGTTCCGGCCGCGCAAATCCAAAGCGAAGGCAGGACTTCGCACTAACTGCCTGCCCAAGGTAGGCATCTGGCGAGGGCACACTTCGCCAATCACCCAGCCATGCGCCAAGGTCCACACTCCATAACTGATGAACTCCTCAACTAGATCACGCCCGCTACTCATGCGGGCAGCATACCGGGGGGCCCCTTCGTCCTCATCGTCCTCCGCCACCTCAAACGGTGGGAATGCCACGTAACAGTGGGAGCACATGACGGCCACAGGGAGCCCTGGGAGGTCTTCGACTTCCCCTCCCGAGACATAAAACGAATAGTCCCAGTAGTTGCCCCACTTGTTTCGAGCGCAGGGGACTATTTCCACGACTTCCACCGAGGTCTTTCCGGTTCTTGGCGTGAAGGTGCACGATCCAAATTATGCAATCTCATCTCCAATTTTCCTCTTTTGTTAGTGCAGACAATAGTTTTTGGCAAAGACCTCCACGGACGGCTGACCGCCGTAAGAAGTCACTGCCCAGGCATACTTCGCTAAGGCAACCACGTTGTTGGGTGTCATCTGGTGGACCTGGACGTCGAACCTCCGCAGGACCTCCGCCACGAAACGATGCGTCGGTAGGCGAAGGCCGGCGATAAAGAATGCCTCGAACACAACTAATTCGCCCTCAGGCTCAGGAATCTCCTCAGCGCCCAGGACGTGCCCAACACTGTCACCAAAGTACCCCAGCTGCTGCTTCTCCTGCACGCGAATCGAGGAAATCCTCAAGGTGCAGAACTCCACCATGTGGCTCGGCTGCAACTCCATCGCCGCCAAATCGCTCTGGGTGTCCTCGAGCGATAGATCGGTAGATGACGCGCTCGCAGCAGATGAGGAAGAAGACATTACTACGTACCGTTGGCGGCGGCGCGCGGTCTGCTTGACGCGGGCCAGATCTTCGAAGCAGAAAAACAAGGAGGGCAGGCGAGCGGTTTGAAAAAAGTTAGGGTTTTCCAGCGCACGCAAGGGTAAGAAACAGCCCCGGCCACGCCGCCTTTTATAGAAAGGACGGGGCGCTTTAGGAAACATGCAGTCCAACAGTGCCACGTCCATCAACGGTCACCTCAAAAACCCCTACAGGACCACTTTGAGCGAGGGCAGCGTCTCCACCATCTAGCGACGTCTTCGGCACCAGATGACTTAGTCGAACTGGTCCCTCAGAGGGCAAATGTTGGGGCGAAGGCGAAGACGCTACCCTTCGCTCGATGCCTTCGTCGAATCGCTACACCATCGAAGACCGCGCCCGAACGAGCCGAGGGCGCCCGTCGGATGAAGACCGGTGTGGTCGGCCTTCGTCCCCTCCAATGCAAGACGAAGGCAGGGCTCCATTGGAGTCCGCTCATCCCACGTCCTCATCGCGTCCGGAGGCCCATGTGGGATTCGGCCCATTATAATGGGCCCCGCACGGACAAGCATGTTACGGGCCTCATCTGTAATAGCCTTTTCTATAATGACGGTCTGTAACCTCCCCTTGTGGGAATATTCTGAGGATAGTCCAGGTACCCGAGGGCATAAACGTCCTTGTCAGGGGACGGTGGGCACTCGGGTGCCTATAAATACCCCCGTATAGTGCCCTCTCATGGCCAGATTAACAGAGAAATCTCTATTTTCCGTTGAACCTTGCAAATACTCTTTCCGCTTTCCCGTTTGATCTACTTGCCCAGAAAAGCAAGTACCAACAACGGGTTATGCAACTATCGGGTGGTTAAGGCAGCTGCATATGACCAGGTTGGACTAAGACTCCAATTTAGGTTAAAACGTATTTATAAGAGTAGGATCCAATCTTATTTTACCAGTATTATCTAACATGTTTGTCCATTAGATTAGATCTGATCTGATTAGATGTGATCATAATTAAATTGGTGTAATCAGATTATACTAGATGGGATCTACTTAATTTATTTTGGAATAGATCATGTTTGTTACACTATTATGAAATAACCAAAGTGGTGGGGATAAGTATGCTTATTAGGACAAGGTGAGTCTCTAAGAATAAGATAGCATCTTTTGAGATTAGTTAGATCTATTGGGATAAGATGAAAATCTTTTCGAGATGAGTTGAATCTATTAAGGTAAGAGAGTATCTTTTAAGATAAGATGGATCTATTAAGATAAGAGAGAGTCTTTTAAGATAAGAGGGATCTATGTAAAATAGTTACACTTTAATGGAGGATAACCTAAGTTGTTTAGTTATCTCATGAATTTTATTTATTTATATTTATGCCTATACGTATATGTAGATGTAATTGTGGACGTTACTCCATGACTTATCACACTCAATCAAAGATCCAAATCAAACAAGCATCATAAGAACAAACACTCAAGTGTATAGGTACCTATAAAAATAGTTTTGTTTTTGTTCCTAAGAGTAGGTCTCCTATTCCTAAAGATCACTTTAGGCACAGGATTTCAAAAGTGTGAAATCCACATTTGTCTTTAGAAGGAAAAGGTAAGAATAATCAGAGTAAAGCAGAAATAGATGATAAAAGATAAAGGAAAGTTTAGAAAGAATCAGAGTAAGGTAAGTAGGTAAGGGTTTGTCCAGTTCTATCTAGGTTTCTTCCTACAGTCAACATTCCTCTGATACTACTTCTGTCACACCCGAATTTAAGGGACAAAGCCGGGTGCATCTCATATATGCGCCAAAGAAGACAACACATATAATAATAGAGTGTATAGAGATAAATGTCACAATATAATCAGAGTACTTATTACATAGCGGAAGTCTTACAAAATAAATATAAAATGAACTAAAGTCTATCCTTGGCGCCATAAAGTCAACTAGGAGACGCCACCTAGATCAGATCAAACTCCTCGCTGTGTGGCTCCTCTTGAACCACTTGTTCTTCTCCTTTGGGCGGGTGTGAGACAGCAAGGGTGAGATCTGAAAGTTCCCTATGACCGGGAACAGGATCTGGATGTCGCCTAGAGGGGGTGAATAGGCGAATAATAATTATCACTTTTTAACTGGAAATTCTTACTCTACTCGAAGGCTGGATCGCAGTGGAATGAAAGACCCTTTGAGTAGGTTGCATCGGAATTGAAGTTCCTGTCTTGAAATACCCTGCATTTCGAAGATAGCTTGTACCACATATAAATATTAAAGTGCAAGTATAACCAACAAATAAGACAGAGAAACAGCACACATCATAGAGCAGAGCACACAGACATAGGAATTTATCCTGAGGTTCGGGCAAGCCTGAAATGCTTGCCTAGTCCTCGTTGGAGTTATCCACACCTTGGCTTGGAGTCTATTTCAACTCCTTCCTCCGTTTGCTCAGATCTGTGAGTGCGACAAATAGAGCCTTCCACTTTGTTGATATCAGTTACAACGATGCCGTGGATGCTTACAATCTTCTCGACAACACTCTGGCAGTGTAACAATGCGCTCAAGATATTGCTCTAGCTCTCAGCAGCACTTCCCCTCTCTCTAAAGGCTTATAACTTCACCTCTACACAAACTAGAGAGATACACGAGAGAGGGAGAGAGAGAATTGATTCAAATGATGTATGCACTTGTTGGCTGCACTTGTCTTTGTTGGAGGCGCCTAGGGGTCCCTTTTATAGTCCCAAGGGGCCTAGGGGCCGTTGGAATTCCATTTGGAAGGCTATTCTTGCCTTCTGTCGAGTGGTGCACCGGACAGTCCGGTGCACCACCGGACAGGTCCTGTAGCTGTCTAGTGCGCGATCTCCTTCCATACAGGGCGCATCCGACCATTGCCCCTCTGGGCCCGTTGGCGCACCGGACAGTCCGGTGCACCAAGCCGACCGTTGGAGTGGGCCACGTGTCACGCGTTGATCGCGCAGATGACCTTTGCCGCTGGCGCCATTGGCTCACCGGACAGTCCAGTGAATTATAGCCACGTCGCCCATCTCTTTTCCTGAGAGCGCCTGGTTGACGCCGAGCCAGCCTAGGGCACCGGACACTGTCCGGTGCGCCAGGCCAGAACAGTTGTTGGCTATACATAGCCAACTCTTCTTTAATTCAAATCTTCTCTGCTTGGCTCTGTTTCTAGCACTTAGATAAACATGTTAGTACTCAAAAACAATTCACTAAGTCTAGAAACACACCTTGTTATTGTTTTGCACTTCTTTAGCATTTGGCACGATTGAGATTGATGTTGGACTCTTAAACCATCAAGTCAACTTGACTTGATCTAGATTGACATATCTGAGTTCCAACACCATTGCTCCTTTTTCTAGTGGCCTTGTTCACTTCTTTGAGCTTGATCTTGAGCCTTATGACTTACACCACATAATTGTAGATGTTCCCTCATTGGTTGTAAGTCATGTCCTTATGTAGTGATCCTTGATGCACCATAACTCTTCTCGACTCGATCAACCTTCACTTCGCAAGTCTTCTTCTTCACCCCTGGCTTTGGGTTCTTGGTCTCCTTGACCTTCTCCCATGCACTCGGTACCTCGAAGCTCTTCTTGCCTCCATCCTTGGCTTGATCAGTTGTCTCTGAGTTACACACATGGAGTCTCACTTAAGCAATGTCCATCTTACTTGTAGTGTCCATTATCTATAGATAATCTAGTCTTTGGACCATCACACTTGTTCACTTGTGTTGAACCCTATTAGCTTTGTATTAAGCACCTGTTCAACACTTAGCACACTTGTTAGTCTTTTAATTGGGTTGTCATCCAAACACCAAAACCCACAAGAGAGCTTTCAATCTCCCCCTTTTTGGTGATTGATGGCAACACAATTAAAGCTTACACAATAATAAGATTTGATGCACAAATTTTGAATTCTAAGTTTATAGAATGCTCCCCCTAAATATGTGCTTACATTAATATCTTAACTTTGGCCTTAAATGCCAAAATGCACATACTTAGGCTGTCACACCCGGTTTTTAGAAGGTAAACCGAATGCGAACCATGTACGTGCCAGGATCAGTTATTCACATACACAGCAGTTACATAACATGGACATCATCACACAGTGCTCAAATAGTATTAAAAGGGGAAATAATAGTCGATTACATCATACGTCTGAGACGTCCATATAGTTCTTACAATAAATCAAAGTGTGGAAAAGAAACGTAGATAACACGGCCTTCACAGGCAGCCGACTGGGGGTTGCCGCTAACCCACACCTAGAACTCGTCGTAGTCTTGGAACTCCTGGAAGTCTCCTTCCACAGCTTCATCTTCTCCTGAGCAGTGGTTGCAATGCTGACAACCTGGGGGGGGGGGGTTTGGTGTGTAGAGCAAGGGTGAGTACACATCAACATACTCAGCAAGTATCCTGTTTGGCTGTAGTGGACTAGCTTTATGTGGGGATAAGTCAAGCAGTTGCTTTTAGTTGGTCAGGTTATTACTTACTAGTAGAGAGCCAGGTTTTAACATTAACCCAAGTTATTAGCCCAATGTATCCTTTCCAAACGGAAAGAATACCACTTACCAATACCATAATCATAATCAGAACCATCAATCTCATTGCCACCTGTACCAAAGTATCTCTGATCAAGTATCACTAATCTTTGATCAAGTATCACAAATCTCTGGAGCTCCCTTGGCCGCTCATAACCGTGAGCACGGCTGATATATCAGTTTCATAACACTCTGTAGAGGTTGTGCACTTTACCCATAAGCCGTGATTCCCTCTCTAGCCCGGGCTTGCAAGACCCTTATTCACTCCCAAGGTGAATGGCTAGGGATTCACTACGAAGCCTTTACAAAGATTCCCCGGGGCTGTAGCCACCCGTTAGGTTTCCTAAATGTACCGCACTCCTCCCCAAGGGACAAATCAACCTTGGCAGAGCGAGCCGCATACACCGAGCCCCATTGACGGCACGACGGCTAAGCGATCTACACCCCAGTTCCTCCAATTATTCAGCTAAGGGCGTCCCATTCCACCCTCATGGTTGCACTGTTTTCCCGGGCGGTCATCCATTGAACAGGTCCTTACGGAGAGGCACTCGAGAAACCGCTCGAGTCCCCTTGAAGGTCACAAATATAATCATAAATAAGAAGGGAAAACAGCGTATCATAGATAATCACATCATGTTCATTGATTAGAGTTGAGCAATAGCATCAAACTAAGCAGTAATAATCCGACCCAAATAGGTAAACAAGGACATGGATAACAAAAGCTAGTCAATCCTTAGGCATAAATGTGTAATGCGGGAGGTGAATTAAAGAATGAATAGGACAGAGATAGGTCAAAGGACACTTGCCTCCACCAACCGACTGCTGCTCAGGGGCTTCTCCTGCAAATTCCTTGGGCTCTTCGACCGGATCGTTCTCTATGCGATTGCAAGCATACATACATCCATATATTTAATACAAAAGAACAGTACACCATACAAGGGAACAAGTAAAGTGAATATGCATCAAGTATGACATTCGATATCGCATTTGTTATGGTTAGAAAGAAACGGGGAAAGGTCTCGCAGGGGGTTAAAGCTTATGCACTAATGATTAGTTACAATTTGTTCTTAACAAAAGAATTCTGTTATATGCACTAATGGAAACCTAGTCATTTTTAGTTGATCAACATTGAACGAGATAAACAATTAATTACATGAATCAACTAGCGTAACGGAATTCTAAATTGAGCTTCCTATTTCAATAGCATGAACAGTGATTAGCCTACCTAAAATAAAATAGCTATGATAACAGAAAGTAAAACAAAATAAATAAAATAAAAAAAATAAAATAAAAAAAGGGGGAGGGGCGGTTGAACCGGCCAGGGGGCGGTTGAACCGGCCCGGGGCAGGGGCGGGGGCGGCCAAGCCGACGGCGGGCGGCCGAGCTGGCGCGGGGGGGGGGGGGGGAGGGGGGCGGGCGGTTGAACCGGCCCGGGGGGCGGTTGAACCGGCGGCTGGGCCGGCGGGCGCGCAGGGGCGGGGGCGCGGCCAGGCGGGCGGCCAGGGCGCGGCCGGGGCCGGCTGGGGGCGCGGCCGAGGGCGGCTGGGCCGGCTGCCAGGGTGGCCAGGGGCGCGGCCAGGCGGCCAGGCGCGGCCAGGGGCGCGCGGCCAGGCGGCCGGGGGGCGCGGCCAGGGAGAGAGGAGGGGAGAGGGGAGAGGGAGGGAGGAGGGGGGAGGGGGGGAGGGGGGCTCACCGGGGACGGGCGAGCGACGGCGAGGGGCGGCGGTTGGGCCGGCGGCCAGGGGGCGGCCGAGCTGGGGGCAGGGGGCGGCGGCGGCTAGGGTGGGGAGAGGGAGAATGGGAGGGAGAGAGAGAGGGAGTTGGGGGGAAAAGGGGAGGGGGTGGGGGCGGTTGGGCCGGCTAGGCCCAAGAGGGGCGCGCGGGGGCGGCTGGGCCGACCGGGGGGGGCGGCTGGGCCGGCCAGGGACAGCCCACGGCGCGGGAGAGAAAAAAGGGAGGAGAGAGAGAAAGAAAAAGAAGAAGAAAGAAAAGGTTTCCCTCATTTTCGAAATCCGATCTCCCTAGATGAATGCATTTGCACTTTCAAGCAATCAAAGAATGCATAGCTCGGCATGGTGCATCAAACAACATAAAGCAATTTAGGGTTTTTCTTTACACGGGAATTCCAAACCGAATCCCGCTAAAACTTTGGAAAAGGTCAAGGTCTAGCGAGGGGAAAAAGAAAAGGTAACGCCCGAATTTGGCGAGTGAAGGAAAGAAAAAAATCAACTGCAAAATTCGGGGCGTTACAAACCTATCCCCCTTAAAAGAATCTCGCCCTCGAGATTCAGGGCTGGCTAGCAAAGAGCTCTGGGTACTTAGCCATCAGATCATCTTCACGCTCCCAGGTTGCTTCTTCCTCAGAGTGATGATTCCATCTGACTTTGCACATTCTGATGGTCTTCCTTCGGGTGACTCTATCTGCAATCTCAAGGATCTGAGCTGGCTTCTCAACGTAGGTCAAGTCCTCCTGGACTTCAAGACCTTCCACTGGCAACTGCTCTTCTGGCACACGCAAACACTTCTTCAACTGAGACACATGAAAGACATCATGCACAGCTGACAAATTCTCTGGCAGACTGAGCTGATAGGCCACTTCTCCACGCTTTGAGAGGATCTGGTACGGACCAATGTAGCGGGGTGCTAGCTTGCCTTTCACTCCGAATCTTCTGACTCCTCTGATCGGTGACACTTTCAGATAGACAAAGTCTCCGACTTCAAAACTCAGCTCTCTTCTTCTTGTGTCTGCATAGCTTCACTGCCTTGATTGCGCTATCTTCAGATTCTCTCGGACCATCTTGATGTTCTCTTCGGCTTCAAGCAAAATATCTGGTCCAAACACTTGCTTCTCTCCAGGCTGATCCCATTGCAACGGAGTTCTACAACTCCTTCCATAAAGCGCTTGAAATGGTGACATCTTCAAACTGGCCTGGTAACTGTTGTTATAGGAAAACTCTGCATAGGGCAATCGCTTATCCCATCCGGACTGATCTTGCAACGCACAGGCTCTCAACATGTCTTCAAGAATTTGATTGGTCCTTTCGGTCTGGCCATCTGTCTGCGGGTGATAAGCTGAACTGAAATTTAGATGTGTGCCCAAGGCTTCATGCAACTGCTGCCAGAAATGAGAGGTGAACTGCGTTCCTCTGTCTGACACTATCTTCTTTGGCACACCATGAAGACAAACGATCCGAGACATGTACAACTCTGCCAATACTGCGCTGTTGTAGCTGGTCTTGACAGGTATGAAGTGGGCTGACTTGGTCAAACGGTCCACTACTACCCAAATAGAATCGTAGCCGGCTCGAGTGCGAGGCAATCCGACTACGAAATCCATACCGATTTCATCCCATTTCCACTGAGGGATCTGCAACGGTTGCAACAATCCAGCAGGTCTCTGGTGTTCTGCCTTAATTCTTCGACAACTATCGCACATAGCCACATGCTCTGCGATTTCCCTCTTCATTCCATACCACCAGAATTTCTTCTTCAGATCCTGATACATCTTCTCACTGCCAGGGTGAATCGAATAAGCTGTCTCATGGGCTTCCTTGAGAATCAACTCCCGAATAGACTGGACATTGGGAACGCACAAGCGGTCTTTGAACCATACCACACCTTCAGCATCTTCTCGAAAATCTTTGCCTTTGCCTTCCGAAATCAGTCGCCAGATCTCACTGATCTTCTCATCATTCTTCTGCGCTTCTTTGATTTCGCGCTCCAAGGTAGGTTCCAATTCAACTGTGACTCCTCGCGAATTGTTCAGAAATCCGAGACTCAACCTGTCAAACTCCTTGGCCAACTCATAAGGCATCGGACGAGCGACCATCAGATTGACTTGACTCTTTCTGCTCAAAGCATCTGCCACTACGTTTGCTTTGCCTGGATGGTAATGAATCTCCAACTCATAATCTTTGATCAACTCTAACCATCTTCGTTGCCTCATGTTCAATTCTGACTGAGTGAATATGTACTTCAGACTCTTGTGGTCTGTGTAAACATCGCATTTCTGTCCATACAGATAGTGCCTCCATGTCTTCAGTGCGTGAACCACTGTTGCCAATTCTAGATCATGGATTGGGTAGTTCTTCTCATGAACCTTCAGCTGTCGGGACGAGTAAGCCACAACTCTTCCCTCTTGCATCAATACGCATCCCAAACCTGTGTAACAAGCATCACAATACACAGAGAAGGGCTTGTGCACATCAGGTAAGACTAGGACAGGCGCTGTTGTCAACTTCTCTTTCAGCGCTTTGAAGGCCTCTTGACATTTCTGGGTCCACTTGAACTCAACCTTGTTGCCTAGCAACGCTGTCATTGGTTTCGCAATCTTCGAAAACCCTTCAATGAATCGCCGATAATATCCGGCCATTCCAATAAAGCTCTTGATTCCTCGAGCATCCGTTGGCGCTTTCCAGTTCAGAATGTCTGCCACTTTCTTCGGATCCACAGCCAATCCTTCCTTGTTGATTATGTTACCCAAGAACAGGACTTCACTGATCCAGAACTCACACTTGCTCAACTTTGCATACAACTGGTGCTCTCGCAATCTCTGCAATACCATCCTCAAATGATCTGCATGCTCTTCTTCACTTTGAGGATAAACCAGAATGTCATCAATGAATACCACCACAAACTTATCAAGATAATCCATGAATACACTGTTCATCAGATTCATGAAGAACGCTGGTGCATTGGTCAAACCAAAAGACATCACTGTGAACTCATACAAACCATACTTGGTAATGAATGCCGTCTTCGGAATGTCCGAAGGTCGGATCCTGAGCTGATGATAACCTGATCTCAGATCAATCTTGGAGAACACACTGGCTCCTCTCAACTGGTCGAACAGATCTTCTATTCTGGGCAAAGGATACTTGTTCTTGATCGTGACTTCATTCAAAGCTCGATAATCGATACACATCCTCTTGGTGCCATCTTTCTTTTCCACAAACAAGACAGGGGCGGCCCAAGGCGAGGTGCTTGGTCGGATGTAACCTTTCTCTGACAGCTCATCAATCTGCTTCTTAAGCTCAACCAACTCTGGTCCGGATATTCTGTAAGCTCTCTTATAGATGGGGGTGATTCCAGGAAGAAGCTCTATGGCAAACTCAACTTTTCGCTCTGGTGGCATACCCGGTAACTCCTTGGGAAACACATCTGGAAACTCAGACACAGTCTTGATCTTCTTAATTGGGTCTGCTTCACTGCTATCGACAGCCATCTGATAACAACTTCCTTTCTTCGGCTCAGGCGGGACTAACTCGGTCACCACTTCCTCTCCTAGTGGGGACACCAACTTGATTGTCCTTTTATCACAACTGATAACTGCCTGATACTTATCTAGCCAATTCATCCCTAGGATGACATCTATTCCCTGAGTACCCATTACTATAAGGTTAGCGGGAAACGCTATCCCCCTTATTTCCACACATACATTCAAACAGATGCTATCAGCTCGAATTCTACCACCGGCTGAGTCAATTTGAATGGGGGTTGACATGGTAGTAATTAGAAGATTATGTGCTTCTACCCATGATGCAGTAATAAAAGAATGCGTTGCTCCAGTATCAAATAACACTTCTGCAATATGGGAGTCGACTGGGAACATACCTACTATCATGCCGGGGGTCTCCTGAACTGCTTCAGCCTCCAAGTGATTCAATCTTCCATGATTATAGCGCGGTTGAGAGCGGTTGCCTGCTCCAGGCTGGGACTCATTCTGCTTTGCTGGGGCATTGGGGCCTGACTGCTGCTGGGCTGCCTTCTTCGGACATTGCATCACCTAGTGGCCTTGCTCTCCACAGTGGAAACATGCCCTGTTTCCAACCTGAGCTGGTGCTGCCTGACTGCTCTGCTGAGTTGCGGGGGCAGGAAGACGAGGTGCCTGCTGACTCTGCCTCTAAAACTGACCTCCTCCTGACTGATTGCTCTGATGATTCTGGTACTGATGCTGAGGATACTGCCTTTGGAACTGCTGATACTGCTGACGCTGCTGATACTGCTGAGGTGGACGCTGGTTCTGCCTGAACTGCTGAGGTTGATTGCCTGAGAAACGAGGACGGCTGCTGCTTCCAGGCTGGGGTCCACTGATCTTGCGCTTACGATCCTCCATCTCCTTACGCTTCCTTTCTGTCATGATTGCTCTGTCAATCAAGTGCTGGAATGTCGGGAAGGTATGATTCATCAGTTGGTACTGCAGGGGGTCGACCAAGCCTCTCAGAAAACGGTACCGTCGCTTGGCGTTAGTGTTGACATCTTCGGGAGCATAGCGGGACAACTGCAGAAACCTGTCCCGGTACTCACTGACTGACATTGGCCCTTGCTTAAGGGCCAGGAACTCCTCCTTCTTCACTGTCATCAGACCTGCAGGCACATGGTACTGACGAAAGCTATCTCTGAACTCTTCCCAGGTGATGGCATCGGGGTTGGCATGGGTGGCGAGATAAGACTCCCACCATGATTGGGCTGCTCCTCTCAACAGACGGGGACCATACAAGACTTTCTCCCTGTCATCACACTGAGCGGTATGCAACTCCCGCTCCACAGTGCGCAGCCAATCTTCAGCATCCATGGGGTCAGAAGAGTGAGCGAACGTTGGGGATGATCTCTCATGAATTCAGCACGCTTGTCTCTGGGCATCTCAGGCATCTGAGGCTGGGGTGGTGCTTGCTGCTGTTGCTGCTGCTGCTGCTGAATGGCGGCCAGAGTCTGACCGATGGCCTGAACTGCCTGAGTCTGCATCAGAAACATCTGCTCGATCGACATCGGGGGCGGGGGGTGGCAGCTGCTGTTGCTGGGGCGCCTCATCCTGCGGAGCGGCTTGCTCCTGCTGAGCACGCCTTCCTCCTCTGCGCCTGTTCTCTGACATCTGCAGAACGCAACCACACATCAGAACTGATCTGGCAAATCTTGAAGCATAAGAAAAGAGTATAGAATTCTCCAACAGCACTGAACAGATGAGCATCTTCACTGATCTCCAACACAGACCACACAGCTTCTCAGATAAAGAGGAAAGTAGAATAAAGGGTTTCCCAACTATATAACTAACTCCATTAACATAATAGGTAAGCCAAAATGCAGGGGATACCCACACTCTGGTGACAATCATTACAAAGATCCAAACCAAACATAGTTCATCATGACAAACATAAATGCACAGGATATAGCAAACTACCCTGTCTAACTAAGACTAACTAAAAGCGGGACTAACGCTAAGACTGAAGCTTCTATGTATATATATTTTGTATTAATTACAGGATCCAACTCTAACGATCTATGGTTCTAGATTTATCTTGGTCTTGCAGTCGGGATTGACATAAGACTGGAGTCCACGCCGAGGTGAGCGGTACGGGTGCTGAGTCCCGACGGGAGCGGGGGAACCATCATCCAAGTGACGACGTTCCGCGCGCTCAGCCCGCAGCAGGGCGATCTCAGCACGAGCCCTACTCAGCTCGTCTAATGCATGGTCCAGCTCCGTGTTTAGCACGGCGGCTAGGTTGACTGTGCTGCTCAACCTAGGATTATCCTCACCAGCAGGTGAAACAATCACGCCTCCTGTGCTGCCAGATGGACGGCGGGGGTAATACTTCAGGTCGAGACCGTCAGCTACCCCACCGAGAACCCAGCAGTAGTGCGAAAGCGCACGCCGTGCAGCATCCTGCATGGCTGCCTCACCTGAGTCCTGCTCAGAGATAGAATAGTGCTCTGAGCAAGCCTCCGCACCCTGGAGACTGTTCTCCGGACGGCGCACCAAGCAGGTCGCCTCCCAGCGGTCCGGGTAGACCCCGCGACTATGCTGGTAGACCACACAGCGATACTCGATGGACCAAGTACGCCGGTCAAGTGCCCGACGTAGCAGGGTGTCGAGCGCGTCGTGGAAGTGACACCCGCGAGCAGCGTCACGAGTGATGGGTCGAGCAACCCATCCTTCCGGCTCATGGTCAGCAGAGAAGTCGATGTCGTGGCTCAAGCTGTCGTCGCCATCTCCGTCGTCTGGGTCTCCTCCAGCAGCTACTCCAAAAGCTGGGGCGCCCAGTGGTGGTGCAGGGGGCGCCTCCAGAGGAAGCACAGGAGAGCAGCTCCTCACAGACTCTATCTCCTGTTGGAGCGAGAAAGAAGAGCCCTGCTGCTCCTGTTGTCGACGTTCCTGCTCCTCATGCAGGCGGTGGTGCAGTCTCTCCAAGTGGCTGGACTGTCCGGCCACGGGACGGCGAAGCGGACGCTCAGCAAGGCGGGAGGGTAAGAAGGGGATGACGGACTTTCGTGCAGTGTGTCTAAGTCGAGCCATCTACAAAAGACATCGCAAGCAAAAGAGTGAGAACAGAATTAATATGACCAGCAAGTAATGAATCATAAATAAATGAAGGATCAGAATAAAACATAATTTTCAGCAAGGTATAATATATAGTAGAACATAGGTTCGGTCGGTATGACCAACTTTTGAAGGGATATCAAAGTCAAGGCAGTGACAGAGGTCTATAATCCTTAGAACGACCATTCTACTCTAGGTTAGCGGTCCTACAGTCAGCACGGCTTTGATACCACTTATGTCACACCCGGTTTTTAGAAGGTAAACCGAATGCGAACCATGTACGTGCCAGGATCAGTTATTCACGTACACAGCAGTTACATAACATGGACATCATCACACAGTGCTCAAATAGTATTAAAAGGGGAAATAATAGTCGATTACATCATACGTCTGAGACGTCCATATAGTTCTTACAATAAATCAAAGTACGGAAAAGAAACGTAGATAACACGGCCTTCACAGGCAGCCGACTGGGGGTTGCCGCTAACCCACACCTAGAACTCGTCGTAGTCTTGGAACTCCTGGAAGTCTCCTTCCACAGCTTCATCTTCTCCTGAGCAGTGGTTGCAATGCTGACAACCTGGGGGGGGGGGTTTGGTGTGTAGAGCAAGGGTGAGTACACATCAACATACTCAGCAAGTATCCTGTTTGGCTGTAGTGGACTAGCTTTATGTGGGGATAAGTCAAGCAGTTGCTTTTAGTTGGTCAGGTTATTACTTACTAGTAGAGAGCCAGGTTTTAACATTAACCCAAGTTATTAGCCCAATGTATCCTTTCCAAACGGAAAGAATACCACTTACCAATACCATAATCATAATCAGAACCATCAATCTCATTGCCACCTGTACCAAAGTATCTCTGATCAAGTATCACTAATCTCTGATCAAGTATCACTAATCTCTGGAGCTCCCTTGGCCGCTCATAACCGTGAGCACGGCTGATATATCAGTTTGATAACACTCTGCAGAGGTTGTGCACTTTACCCATAAGCCGTGATTCCCTCTCTAGCCCGGGCTTGCAAGACCCTTATTCACTCCCAAGGTGAATGGCTAGGGATTCACTACGAAGCCTTTACAAAGATTCCCCGGGGCTGTAGCCACCCGTTAGGTTTCCTAAATGTACCGCACTCCTCCCCAAGGGACAAATCAACCTTGGCAGAGCGAGCCGCATACACCGAGCCCCATTGACGGCACGACGGCTAAGCGATCTACACCCCGGTTCCTCCAATTATTCAGCTAAGGGCGTCCCATTCCACCCTCATGGTTGCACTGTTTTCCCGGGCGGTCATCCATTGAACAGGTCCTTACGGAGAGGCACTCGAGAAACCGCTCGAGTCCCCTTGAAGGTCACAAATATAATCATAAATAAGAAGGGAAAACAGCGTATCATAGATAATCACATCATGTTCATTGATTAGAGTTGAGCAATAGCATCAAACTAAGCAGTAATAATCCGACCCAAATAGGTAAACAAGGACATGGATAACAAAAGCTAGTCAATCCTTAGGCATAAATGTGTAATGCGGGAGGTGAATTAAAGAATGAATAGGACAGAGATAGGTCAAAGGACACTTGCCTCCACCAACCGACTGCTGCTCAGGGGCTTCTCCTGCAAATTCCTCAGGCTCTTCGACCGGATCGTTCTCTATGCGATTGCAAGCATACATACATCCATATATTTAATACAAAAGAACAGTACACCATACAAGGGAACAAGTAAAGTGAATATGCATCAAGTATGACATTCGATATCGCATTTGTTATGGTTAGAAAGAAACGGGGAAAGGTCTCGCAGGGGGTTAAAGCTTATGCACTAATGATTAGTTACAATTTGTTCTTAACAAAAGAATTCTGTTATATGCACTAATGGAAACCTAGTCATTTTTAGTTGATCAACATTGAACGAGATAAACAATTAATTACATGAATCAACTAGCGTAACGGAATTCTAAAATGAGCTTCCTATTTCAATAGCATGAACAGTGATTAGCCTACCTAAAATAAAATAGCTATGATAACAGAAAGTAAAACAAAATAAATAAAAAAAAATAAAATAAAAAAGGGGGAGGGGCGGTTGAACCAGCCAGGGGGCGGTTGAACCGGCCCGGGGCAGGGGCGGGGGCGGCCAAGCCGACGACGGGCGGCCGAGCTGGCGCGGGGGGGGGGGGCGGTTGAACCGGCGGCTGGGCCGGCAGGCGCGCAGGGGCGGGGGCGCGGCCAGGCGGGCGGCCAGGGCGCGGCCGGGGCCGGCTGGGGGCGCGGCTGGGGGGCGGCCGAGGGCGGCTGGGCCGGCTGCCAGGGTGGCCAGGGGCGCGGCCAGGCGGCCGGGGGGGCGGCCAGGCGGCCAGGCGCGGCCAGGGGCGCGGCCAGGCGGCCGGGGGGCGCGGCCAGGGAGAGAGGAGGGGAGAGGGGAGAGGGAGGGAGGAGGGGGGAGGGGGGAGGGGGGCTCACCGGGGACGGGCGAGCGACGGCGAGGGGCGGCGGTTGGGCCGGCGGCCAGGGGGCGGCCGAGCTGGGGGCAGGGGGCGGCGGCGGCTAGGGTGGGGAGAGGGAGAATGGGAGGGAGAGAGAGAGGGAGTTGGGGGGAAAAGGGGAGGGGGTGGGGGCGGTTGGGCCGGCTAGGCCCAAGAGGGGCGCGCGGGGGCGGCTGGGCCGGCCGGGGGGGCGGCTGGGCCGGCCAGGGACAGCCCACGGCGCGGGAGAGAAAAAAGGGAGGAGAGAGAGAAAGAAAAAGAAGAAGAAAGAAAAGGTTTCCCTCATTTTCGAAATCCGATCTCCCTAGATGAATGCATTTGCACTTTCAAGCAATCAAAGAATGCATAGCTCGGCATGGTGCATCAAACAACATAAAGCAATTTAGGGTTTTTCTTTACACGGGAATTCCAAACCGAATCCTGCTAAAACTTTGGAAAAGGTCAAGGTCTAGCGAGGGGAAAAAGAAAAAGAAAAGGTAACGCCCGAATTTGGCGAGTGAAGAAAAGAAAAAAATCAACTGCAAAATTTGGGGCGTTACATAGGCTAATTCGAAGCATTGCTACACCTTAGCACCTGTGGGATGCATTGTGTCAAGAATCAAACCGTGATGCATATAACACACAAATGCACAGAATCAGAGTTAAACACCAGTTAAATGGATATACCACAGGGATATCAACCTACCACCATTCACCATTAAGATACCAATTTAAAGCGCTAGAACCACATGAATATCTATCACAGGATAAACACAGTAGATACCAATTGATTCATATCAACAGAAGCACTAATTATGCATTATCACCATATAATACAACAAGAAGCATATGATTAGTATTATCAACAAACTAACACATTCTTCCCTAAGATCATAGGAACACAAGGAAACCCCTTTGAGTCCTCTAGCACACACAAAAATTAATCTTCACCCTCTTCATACTTAAGATAAGTTTTCCTCTCAGGTCGAGGTAAGCTTTAATGCACAAATTCTCCCCCTTTGACATCAAACACCAAAACCATATTCAAGCAAGAACATAGGATGATGTCAAGGGACAGCAGGGTAAAACACAACACACTAACATTACTCCCCTTTACACATTAAACATGTGCAACACAAGCATTGGAGAAAAATTAAGGTACAAATATGCAAAAAGGTCAATACTTCCTTTTGTACCTTTACCATTGTTATGGTGTACTTTACATCTAAGTAGGCGGAGTTGCTTTTGTCATCAGTTTAAGATTTCCATCTTGAAAGTTTTATCTCTAGGGGGCTCCTTCACACTTGTGCCTGATCCTTTATACTGACCAATTACTCAACTTATGGAGGTACCCAAGTCCTGATTGCTCCATTTCTTCCTCATCTTCCCTTTTTCCACCTTGAGACTATATAGGATCACTCAAGAAACAGTTAGTCTCAAAAGACACAAGTTATGTTTTCTCCACCTAAAGTTGTGCATCAAGTATTTGAATGACTTGCACCTTGCACATTCTAGCGTCCTCAGAACTAGAGGGGGTCACAACATACCTTGGTCTAGGCTTAATATATCAATTGCATCACAAAAAGATACCAATTGAATAGATGACATAATACAACTTATGACTAGTGGAAACAATGCACGCCTCAAGATATATAATATTTTAAGAGCAATGTAGGCACGCTTCATACATGATGATCATTGCAACACATATACCAATTGAAAAACGACAAGATCATGCATATAAAGCACAATGTCTAAGCACACCATGATTAAGAAGTATTTTCTTAGGTACACCAAAGGAAACAACATTTTAAAGCATAAAGCACCTAAGCCAAGAACTACAAATTGAAAGGCAGGAACATAGCTATGATCACAATCAACGGAACATCAAGATATTCAAGGAAATTGCATAGTTCCATTCTCCATACCTTTGCCTTTTACCTAAATGCCATGAGATCTGTTCTTTTAGGTAGAGTGGAGTGAGAGCACCTATTATCACCAATTGAGGGCTCCTATTGCTCATGCACCTCATAGCTCGAGAGGGTGCATTAGAGACACAACATGGATTTCTTGTTTTGGTATACACAGAGTACCAAGACAAAGTAATCATGTGAACATAGACTAAACAAAACTATCATGCTTGCACATGGGTTAATACATAATCATTAAAAACCACACAACATGATTTACAAAAAGATACAGTTTTAGCCACATACACCAAGAGAGTTAATCATGGTAGATATATCAAATGAAAAGCTACCCATTAAAAGATTTAAGAGATATAACCTATAAAGTACACAGTCATGATTGAGCAAGCATGATTATGATCTTGGAAATCATTGATCATTAATTGAAAGATATTCAACACAAGCAATCTCAAAAAACATAACTACTCCAAGGATAGGTATAGCACGACAATCCAGTATAAAAGCAATACTGATTAGAAATAATGCACTTAAGATACACGGGTACCGTCCTTTGGAGAGCAAGTTGCAGATTCTCATCAATGTCCTTTGCTTGATTCACCAATAATGATTAAGGACCTCTACAACTTATTTAACTCGAGATGAACATGGGATTAGTATTGCACAATAATTCAACCTTGGGTCAATAAATAGACAATAAAATTGACAACTTAAGCATAAAGTTTGAATTAACCATCTTGTTGGGGGCCTTCAGCTTCCGAAGGTCCTCAAAAACATGATTTGACAATGTTTTCCAAGTGAAATATGTGCAGGTACCTTCGGACATCGGGTCACGAGTATACAAGAGTATGGTCAAGACGAAGCTTGAGTAGGACGGAAGGCGATCGTGACGAAGGAAAAGATGATCACGAAGCTGTGCGCAGAAAAAGCTTCGGTGTGACAACAGAAAAGGGGAACCGACTTATATGATGAAAAGCCAAGTTAGACCTCGAAGAATCACTATAGAGTTATTGATAAATGTAAAGGGCATTAATGTAATTTTCCACGGGCTGCGTCCTGTGCCTATAAATACCCGTACTGTTCATGCTGATTTGGCATTTGCTTTTCGCATCACGCCTGTACCTTTAATCTTCGTCAATCCGAAGGTACATTTGTAATTTGTTATTATGATTCTGATAATGCAAAATAAAAATAAGTTGATGATAATATCTGTATTATTACTCATATTTCATATATGTATTCTTCTTCATCGTCTATCGGACTTACGAAGGTCTCTTCATTCATAACCTTCGTCCGGAATTCATTATATCCGAAGGGACATAATGTCTTGAAGGACGAAGGACTTTAACATTTAATACTTTTTATGTTGCCTTGTTCTTAACTCTTAGCATTTGAGAACATGTCTCCAACATTGGCGCCCACCTCCGGTGAACTCACGTCCATTTTTTGAGTTTTGAACATCTTCGGCAAGCATCACCTTCGTCATGCCGCCGAGGAAAGCTTCAGCCACAGGGGTTGCCACTCTGCAGCCGTTGGATCCCAATCAGGATGTCCTTTCTCTCAGGGAGGCCCGAAGCCAGAAGAGGAAGGCCACCAGTCCAACGCCTCCGGAGGACGACTTGGATCAAGAAATCTAAAACTTGGAGATGCTCCATCAACAGGTCCAACGGAAGAAGGAAAAGATGGCTCGTCTAGCTGACCTACAAAGGCAGATAGACGAAGCCTCTGAAGAACTTCGTCATCTTGCTCAAGATGACCAGAACCGAAGGCCTCCGCGCAGAGAGCTTCATCAAGAGGGCTTCTACAACGAGGACGACTGGTATGAAGATTTCCATCATGGAAATTTTGCTTTTGATGATTCTTCTCCTCTGTCAACAGAACTGCAGGCTACACCTTGGCCACAGTCTTACAAACCACCCCAGCTCCCCATGTACAATGGTCATTCAGACCCGAAGCAATTCTTGATGAGCTATGAGGCAACCATATCTTCGTATGGTGGCAACACGGCGGTCATGGCAAAGTCTTTCGTCATGGCTGTCAGGAGTGTTGCACAAACCTGGTACTCCTCTCTTCGGCCAGGGACAATCACCTCATGGCAAAAGCTGAAGGACATGTTGATAACCAGCTTCCAAGGGTTTCAAACGAAGCCAGTCACTGCTCAAGCTTTATTCTAGTGCACCCAGGACCACGAAGAATACCTTCAGGCGTATGTCCGAAGGTTCCTGTGTCTGAGGGCACAGGCACCAACAGTGCCCAATGAAATTGTCATTGAGGCCATGATCAAGGGGCTTCGGCCTGGACCTTCAGCTCAGTACTTTGCCAGAAAGCCTCCTCAAACTTTGGAGAAGCTGCTCTAGAAGATGGACGAGTATATTCGAGCTGACAATGATTTTCGCCAAAGAAGGGAGGAAGCATTCAGGTTCTCTGAAATGACCAGGGGCTTCGGAGGAAGATTCCATCCGAGGCACGTCAGGTCAATTCACAACTCTACTCAAAGTGATGACAGAGGGAATCAACAGCAAAGTCCACAGTGCTCCTCGCAAGCTTCGGGGCAGCAGCAAAGCTCTTTCCGGCCGCCAGCGCCAAGGGGCAGAGGCGCCAGGGGCTTCGGGGGAAGATTTGGGGATCAGCCAAGAAAAATTTATTGCCTATTCTGTGGTGAAGATAAGGGCCACACCACCAGGATGTGCCATGTTACCATCCAGAAGCAAAAGGAAATAGCAGAAGCTGCAGCACAACAGAGTCAGCCGAAGCAAGTCATGCATACTACTTCGTACCATTCGCCTTACATTCCAGAATATGTAGGCAATCACCCTGTAGCTTCTGTTGCTTCGGCAAGTCAACCCCAAGCATCTTGGCAACAGCTTCCACCACCACCAACAATTCAACGAGGTCAGCAACCAGAAGGGAGTCAGCACACTCACCTTCAGCGGGATTTCAGAGAGGAGTCTGAAGCTCGCACAGTCAATAGCATTGTGCCGGAATCGAAGCATATTTACTGACAAATATCCTACTTCGGCAGCGGCTTTTCGCATTTTCGCATTTCAGTCTTACTTTCTTTTTAATAAGGAACAATGGTGGGAAGTTTAAGTGCTTTTTATCGTTTTTTAATCTCTTGTAATAGTTTCGTTCTCTACCATAATAAAAAAATATGTCTTCTCCATAGGCTTAAGTTGCCGAAGCATAAGAATTTATGGTGGCAAAGGAGGACCTTCGAATTATCAAAAATTTGTTCTAAGGAATACAGTGAAATTTCCTCGAAGCAGCAAAAAGTCGTTCCTAAGGGAGCGCAGCATAAGTTTTCTGCTCAAAAGTCGTTCTGAAGGGAATGCAGAGCTTACAGCGAAAAATAAACGCTGATTCCGCTGAAAGTAAAAGGTGAAGAAGCTCCTAAGTGAGGCTTACAGCGAAAAATAAACGCTGATTCCGCTGAAAGTAAAAGGCGAAGAAGCTCCTAAGGGAGGCTTACTGTGGCAGAACAGCCCGAATTATTCCAACTTAAGTGCCTAAGTCCCACCTTAGAGGCTAGACCACACTTAAGTAGGAATAAAACGTCAGTCCCTCAGATCTAATCCGATAAAGCCACTTACCAGGATCAAATACCACTAGCTCACTCGAAGGTGAGGCACAGAGAAATACAATAAAGCATAATACCACAAATTTAATAAGTATCATTAGTGATTACATTATCGGAGTTTCAGAAATAATAATCATAAATTTTAATGTAGCGGAAATAACTAACGGAGAAAACCGAGTAACATGGCGAAGCCTGGCCACGCTACTCCTCCTGGTCCTCTCCTGCAGAAGTAGTAACCCACTCGACCGTCTATCCCGGTGGCAGGGATGGAGGCCAAGTCACACCATCAACCAATTCAACCTAAGGAGTAAATGCAAAAATTATGCCACAAGCAAGGCTGAGTATACTAATACTCAGCTAGACTTACCCGGTGTGAGGAGTCTACTCCTCTACCTCTAGATATGCAGTTGTTTAGCTGTGGGGTTTGGTTGCCAAAAGCACTAGCTAAGTTTCTAAATCAAGTTTTAACTTTGTCAAGTTTAAGTGTGACTCTCTTAAGGCTAAATGTGTACTATCTACTCATACATGGTATCAAACATATTTAGCAATCAACAACTTGTGTCAACTCATCATCTTTCCACTTGTTACTCAATGTAGTACAATGGATCAAGCAGTCTCATTAGCTGCGAGAAGCAGACGATTCGAATCGAGTTTTTATCCTTGCAAGGTAAACCTAAACACACGACATGGCGAGGCACTCCGTCCCCACACACATCAACCGTCCCCATCGATTCCCTGGCAGCAGATCAGGGCTCACCGCCTTGGCGTACAATGCCTCACTGACCCCGATTGTCGTCGTGCAGTGACCGCACTTGTACCCACCATAACCGGAATGGGAGACCACGTCTCAGGTCGCGTGAGGGGTAAAGTCCACTGGCAGGTTCAATCAGGTACTAGGCTTACCGATTTACCATATTTCTCGGTATGTGCTTAGTACATTCAAACGCTTGACACAGGTATCCGCACGTTAATCCTTATTCCAATTTTCATCTCGTAGACCACGCATCCCCATGGACCCGTGTCCACAGACCATCACCATTCTGTTATCAAAGTGGATACAAATAATTCCTGACCTCGCGCGAGTGCTAGAAAAATCCCTCGACTTCTATGATGTCCCTAATTAGTAAAGCAGCTACTCGACCTAGCATACTAGTATTCATCTCAATAGGATTCCTGAGATCATGCAACTAGGGTTTAAATCAACTCCTCCACTTAAGTGCACAATACAAGCCTACAAACATTAAGTGTAGTAAAATATCATATAGAACAGGTTATGCATAAAACCAGAGCTTGCCTTTAATTTAACACTTAGGTAGTGTTTGCTGGGGTGGCACTCGCTTGGCTAGCATCCACTGGTTAAGTCCATCATTCTTCAGGTCGTCCACCAACTGCATCCTGTGGGTGGCACCACATTACTCGCACGATCGTCATCTCTCGGTCCTAATGAGATGCAGGATGCACATGTATGATTATAATGAAAAATATCACAAGATATTTTAAGTACACGCTAGCGAATTAAACACTAAGTAGTGAGACATCACAAGCAACCACACACACTAGCTTTAGCTAACTACATATCATGGAGCGCACAACGTCAACACCACAAAAAGACGACAAACATTTTGTATATTTACGCGACACAACTATGACATCACAAGTACGCATTTTATTTATCTTGATACGACTTTTCATTAGTTCTCCTATTGATCGCGCAAAAGCATTACCGACCACACAAATCCAACCAAGGCAACGTAAGTTTGAGTACGACATAGACATCAATAACTACGGAACTCCTATCCACACTCAACTACAGCAGGCAAGCACATTGATCATGGACACATGTTAACATAAGTTTAGATATCACAAATCTAAGTTCGTTAAGTGCTAATTAAGCATTTTTAGCCAAAAGGGTGAACTCAACCATCAAATGGGCACATGCAGATTTTTGGACAGCAATACAGCAGTTACTTGTTTTAATCATAACTTTTCAAATATTAATCCAAAAATAGCAAACTAGGACTTTCTGGAAAGCTTAACAAGTGAACTATAACTTTGGTATTTTCACCTCAACCTGATTCAATACATAGCAAGGTCAAAAAGTGCAATCACAGCAGCTCTATCCAGATTTGGACAGATTCAGACTTGCAACTTCAAAAATTCACAACTGAAGATTCAGACATCCAAACAAATTGATCCTAGACTTTCTGGAAAGCTAATTAAATGTTCTACAAATTATTTATAAACATCTCAAAGTGGTTTAATATGCAATTTAGGATAGATTCAGTTACTGAATTTGTGAACAGCATAACACCTAAACTGTCAGACCTATGGCTGTCAAATTTTAACACCAGCAAGATAATAAAGTTATCTACCACTTTTCTATAGCACATATCTACAGAAAACACAATTTAGTTCATCAAATATACAGCACAACTAAAACAGCGCGTGCAGTCCAAAACAGCAATCAATAAATTTCAGCTCCTATATAATTCAAGAATTGTCGCGTTCGAGAGACTTGAATTACTCTAACGCTTTATCATTTGTTAGAGTTAAATTAATCAAATGAGAACTAACAAGTAGACTCACAAATTTTCATCGCGCGCTAGAACTAACATACACATTCAATCAACGCATTCACCACAATCATCAATTTCGGCATACATGTATATTAAAGCGCTTTTCACCCACTAGTTCGTATTTTAGTTTAGACACCACATGAGCACTACAGATTTTTACCCGCGATCGTAACCATGCGCATTTAGACTATAACAAGCAAATCATCGTGACTATGAGCTTAACCAAAGCCATCTAGCAAGTTGGTTAACCAAGCAACAACCTAGGCCGCTATACATCATACACATCGGTTTGCCTATTATTACCACAATCCGAGACACAACATACATATCACACTCACTTACACAACCGACTCCTACTTACATGAGTTGGCTAACACAACATAAAACTTAGCAAACCATTTTAGACATTGTGACTCAAACATGGGTGGGAGCAGGTTAATTAATGTTTCTTAACCTTTTCTCAACTTAAACTGGACAACACACAAGTCACTTAAAACACCATATTTTAGGAGGTCTAACATAGAGACATTAAAACATGGCATAAAACTCCATAAGACTTACACTGGCTACTGAAGGACCTACAGCACCCATGTGCATATGTTATCGAACTGTTCTTCAATTTTAGCAAGGATTGACTCATGAACGCTACTTGTCTCCAATAATCATTGGGCTGCGATAACGCTCATATAAGACTTCTAATCGATCAACAACACATTTATTTATCCAATGGGTATGGAATGTAATGATTGATAAAGTGAAACATCACATTGCCATACAACAAAAATTATGACAACACCGATAGATGCTATCCACTAATTGCTTTAAGGAATTAAACTTACTTCTCGCTTTGCCACTACAACCCCCTTTAGTCACATGACCATCGGGAGCATCCTTCACACGATTGTACAATAACAACCTAAACGTCTGGTCACTCAATACATACATCTTTCCTCGTCGCGAGTATAACCACATTATGGCATATACCCGCACACCTCAAATAAACACCTTACGCCACCATTACCATAATACACCACAGCACACCCACCCATACGTGTACTAATTAAATCTTCACATAACTTGTATTTTCAGACCTACTCATCACATAAAACAAGCACGTTACATTTGTTTACCCAAAACATGAATGCGACCTTGCCACTGCATATCACCAAAACATTTTATACCCACATATAGTCAAACACCAATTTACACCACATCGACCAAAACGTAATTCGACAAACTACAAATCGCATACATCAACAACCTCTTGTTCTCCAATCGCAAACGCGATCCTACCAATGCGTAATACCGAAACATATTACACACATCCACATATATACATGCATTGCCCGACATCAACCAAAGCACATGTATTATTATAAATCAATCAACCTGAACGGGATCGGAGTTGAGTTGTGCAAGCACGTGGTTCACCCGACCGGTCTTGTATCGAACACGCGTGCGCGATGAATGGCAATCGACGGCTAGGTGCGATTAGACACACATAACCGTTCAACAATTTTTATCGAGCACAAAATACGATAGCAGCAAGGGCAGTGGGGTTTTTCTCACCACGGGTTTCGACGACATCGCGGAGGGGACTGTGCAGCGAGCACGAGAGCGACGACACGCGACGAGGGAAGTGGAGAACGAATGGGAGGGCTGCTGCAGCGCGCGACTTGCTGCGCGTTTTGTCGAACACCCGGCGGGCACCACGACGAACAGCGAGGAAGGGGGATCGCCGCTGGAATTTCTGGGCGTCCATGGGAGTCGAATAGGGAGCTGCACGGCTGGGAAAACAGGGGCGCCAGAGGGAGCTCGCGCAGCGTCCATTGCAGGGGGTGGAGCTCGTGCCCATGGGAGGGAATATGGCAGGGAGGGCGCTAGAAAACAGGGAAGGGCGCCATGGCTGTTGGAGGCGCCTGCTCCAAGGGAGTGGAGGTCGGCCATGGCTGCTAGTGGCCGAGCGAGCAGAGCGAGAGGGAAAAAAGGAGCAGCGGCGTCGTGCCATGGGAGGGAGCTGCTGCTCGCCATGCTGCAAGGACACCGGGTTGGGGAGGTTGAGCGCAGGGAGACCAGGGAGGAGGGCGCCTTTGGAGGAAGGGAGCCGAGCTCCCTGCGCTGGGGAAGAAGGCCCCTTGCTGCGCGTGGGGGAAGAAGCCAGGGAGATGGAGCCGCTGCTGCTCCATGCGCCTGTGAACGGAGAGGAGGGAGGCTGCAGGGAACCTGGACGCCATGGGATTCCTTGCTGCGGGAGGTGCCGAGCTCCATGGGAGAAGAAGGCTCCCTGCTTGCTTCGTGGGGAAGAAAAAAAAATGGCTGGCGGCTGCGGGAAGTGTAGGGGTGGGAATGCAAAATGAACAAGGGCAAGGGAAGGGGTCCATATTTATAGACATGTGCTAGGGTTAGGGTTTCAAATGGGCCTATTGGGCTGGAATAGGCTGGCCCAAAACGCTAAATCGGGCCGCGCTAATTTATTTCCATTTTATTTTATGGTGTTTTGATTAAACACGGATTATCGGATCGCTAATTATTTCCCGGAATACAAACGCTCCCGTGGAATTCGCCTCTACGAAGAACAGAGCGAAAAAGATTTCGGAAAATCGGGCGATTAACCCGGCCGAGAGTTTGATTTGACTTTTGCTCAGAAATAATTCCCTACACATGATTTGAAAATAAATCGCCTTGAGATACGGCTGGCTTTCAGATTTTTGATTGAAGGAGACAAACCGCGACATTTAAAAATCGTCGCCGATGTTGATTTTTCAAATCGGATTGGATACCGAGATATTAAGACGAATCAGATAAGAATTTATTTGAGGACAACCCATTGGAGATTCCGCTTTGAAATTTTCTCGCGCACTATTTTAGAAATAAATGTTTCTCTCAAATTTTGATCGGCTTTGGATTTTTAGTCGGAGAAGGCGAATCGTGACATTTTAAAATCGCTGTCGGAGTGGGTTTTGAATTCGGTTTACACACAAAGATACTAGGCTGAGTCGAGTAAGAATTTATTAGAGGACGATATACTGAGTATTCCATCTGAGTGTATGGACCCAGATTAAAATAGTCGGACATCGATCGAGGTTCGAGGAATTAGACTCGGGCTCAGATCAGATAATAGTCGTCGAGAGTTTGATTTAAAGAGCTTCAGATGAGATTTAAAATTCGAGAATGATCTTCGAGTCTGCATGAGTTTCGAGAATTAAAAGTTTTAACACGCTCCAAAGTTGGCTGTTTCTCGCGATCGATTAACTCTGAATTCGGTGAACTTCCGAGAGAAAGCCTGATAAACAGAGATAGGCACGATCGAGAAATAGAAATTTTTACTGAGCATCCGAGATTAGGATTAATCTCCCGACATAACACGAAACTGACACCTGGGGTGTCACAGCCTTCCCCCCTTAAAAAGAATCTCGTCCCGAGATTCGAATGAGGATCTTCAAGGGTGGAGAAGCATGTAACTCCCAGGCTGAAGATAGGTGCAAATTCATGAGATAGGATTTGACAAGATAATGAAGATAGATTTGGATAGAACATCGCGGCATGTTGAGACAAAATGCAGCGATCACTCTAAGAGAATATCCACAAAAGATAGCACATCAATATAGTCTCATAATGGATCACGACTATTAACCGCGATACCAGCGCGTGCCGAGCAGCTCAACCATGTGTGCACCATAGTAGGCTCTCGGTGTCGTCACGGCACCATCGGCCATTAGTCATGACACCATTACCAAACGTAACCAATGAGAATTCCACATAGCATAAATAGATGGAGCCCATGAGAGTATGGCTCAGAAAATAAGAATGTGATCAGAGTTGAAGCAGAGATTGCTGGCAGAAAGAGCATCACATGAGAATTTTCTTCAACTCAGAGAACTATTTCTTGACAATCATGGAGATTATCAGATCAGATATTAGCACGAGATTTGATATGAGGATGAACCGACCATGAGATCAAAATAGATTGTTGAGCTTTTAGAGACATGAGAGAACCAAGGACAACAATCAAATCCATTGAACCAAATGGATATGCTATTTAGAGATAAGTTGATAAAATGACGTCATGATCCTTAGAGAAGGGGTATGAGAATGATCAGAAATGAGAGATTTAGGCAAGATCAACATCCGATACTTGAGAACAGGTTATAGCAGATAACCAGATAACAGGGCAGAATTATTAAGGGATCCAGAGATTCAGATGATAAAGCCACAACATGATTCACAAGGAAAGAGATCATCAGATCCATGCGAAAGGAGAGGTAGGCAACAAGATCAGCTGGATGATCAACAGGAATGCTATGAAGTTTTAGGGGCAAGGATTTATGGAAAGAAACATGGCTTGGATGCGGTTTGCGCTACTAGACACCAAAGAAATTTTTTTGACACAACAAGTGCACAAGGAGACTTAGGTTGGTCTAACGGTTAAGTTGTGGGTGTTTATAAGTTGTGCAGGTGCAATTTCAAGTGTAAAACACACAAGGGCTAGAAACATCAAAACAAGCACGTGATTTGATTTTTTTTAAAGGTTTCACTAGGGAACCACTAGATTATTTGGGGAAGGGGGTCTTTTCATAAGCAGGACAGACAACATTTTTTTTGGTTAGAGGCAAAATGGACTGAACAACTATCGTACCTTCTAGAAAGCAAGGCAAGAGAAACACATATCATGGCCTAGTCAAGATTTACCAATCCGACACAAGGTAAAGCATTTCTTATAGTTCCTAACGTAGCAGTACATCACATTATTCACATGTTATTATTGGAATAAAGGTGAGAGAAGCATATTGAGGCACAAGAGACAATTATAATGCGACAATCATGATGCATGCTCATTCTAGTCGTCTTCTCAGACCTAACTAATTTTTCGGACGCTTCTACAGCATCCTGCTAGTAGCAATAGTAGCCTTTATGGCCTATATACATAGCCACCTAGCTACCCATCTATTTCCTAAGGCTTCACGTCTTAGATCTATCCTTATCGTCCTAACGGTCTATCCAACATTGGTTTCTAGCAAGTTTTACTTTAGGAAAGGTTGGTAATCATGACTTATTGACTTCTCTGTACTGGTATTCGCTCCGATACCAGCTGTCGCAGAACCGCCCGAATTATTCCAACTTAAGTCCCTAAGTCCCACCTTAGAGGCTAGACCACACTTAAGTAGGAATAAAACGTCAGTCCCTCGGATCTAATCCGATAAAGCCACTTACCAGGATCGAATACCACTAGCTCACTCGAAGGTGAGGCACAGAGAAATACAATAAAGCATAATACCACAAATTTAATAAGTATCATTAGTGATTACATTATCAGAGTTTCAGAAATAATAATCATAAATTTTAATGCAGCGGAAATAACTAACGGAGAAAACCGAGTAACATGGCGAAGCCTGGCCACGCTACTCCTCCTGGTCCTCTTTTGTGGAAGTAGTAACCCACTCGACCGTCTATCCCGGTGGCAGGGATGGAGGCCAAGTCACACCATCAACCAATTCAACCTAAGGAGTACCTGCAAAAATTATGCCACAAGCAAGCCTGAGTATACTAATACTCAGCTAGACTTACCCGGTGTGAGGAGTCTACTCCTCTACCTCTAGACATGCAGCTGTTTGGCTGTGGGGTTTGGTTGCCAAAAGCACTAGCTGAGTTTCTAAATCAAGTTTTAACTTTGTCAAGTTTAAGTGTGACTCTCTTAAGGCTAAATATGTACTATCTACTCATACATGGTATCAAACATATTTAGCAATAAACAACTTGTGTCAACTCATCATCTTTCCACTTGTTACTCAATGCAGTACAATGGATCAAGCAGTCTCATTAGCTGCGAGAAGCAGACGATTCGAATCGAGTTTTTATCCTTGCAAGGTAAACCTAAACACACGATGTGGCGAGGCACTGCGTCCCCACACACATCAACCGTCCCCATCGATTCCCTGGCAGCAGATCAGGGCTCACCGCCTTGGCGTACAATGCCTCACTGACCCCGACTGTCGTCGTGCAGTGACCGCACTTGTACCCACCATAACCGGAATGGGAGACCACGTCTCAGGTTGCGTGAGGGGTAAAGTCCACTGGCAGGTTCAATCAGGTACTAGGCTTACCGATTTACCATATGTCTCGGTATGTGCTTAGTACATTCAAACGCTTGACACAGGTATCCGCACGTTAATCCTTATTCCAATTTTCATCTCGTAGGCCACGCGTCCCCATGGACCCGTGTCCACAGACCATCACCATTCTGTTATCAAAGTGGATACAAACAATTCCTGACCTCGTGCGAGTGCTAGAAAAATCACTCGACTTCTACCAATATCCCTAATTAGTAAAGCAGCTACTCGACCTAGCATACTAGTATTCATCTCAATAGGATTCCTGAGATCATGCAACTAGGGTTTAAATCAACTCCTACACTTAAGTGCACAATACAAGCCTACAAACATTAAGTGTAGTAAAATATCATATAGAACAGGTTATGCATAAAACCGGGGCTTGCCTTTAATTTAACACTTAGGTAGTGTTTGCTGGGGTGGCACTCGCTTGGCGAGCATCCACTGGTTAAATCCATCATTCTTCAGGTCGTCCACCAACTGCATCCTGTGGGTGGCACCACATTACTCGCACGATCGTCATCTCTCGGTCCTAATGAGATGCAGGATGCACATGTATGATTATAATGAAAAATATCACAAGATATTTTAAGTACACGCTAGCGAATTAAACACTAAGTAGCGAGACATCACAAGCAACCACACACACTAGCGTTAGCTAACTACATATCATGGAGCGCACAACGTCAACACCACAAAAAGACGACAAACATTTTGTATATTTACGCGACACAACTATGACATCACAAGTACGCACATTTTATTTATCTTGATACGGCTTTTCATTAGTTCTCCTATTGATCGCGCAAAAGCATTACCGACCACACAAATCCAACCAAGGCAACGTAAGTTTGAGTACGACATAGACATCAATAACTACGGAACTCCTATCCACACTCAACTACAGCAGGCAAGCACATTGATCATGGACACATGTTAACTTAAGTTTAGACATCACAAATCTAAGTTCGTTAAGTGCTAATTAAGCATTTTTAGCCAAAAGGGTGAACTCAACCATCAAATGGGCACATACAGATTTTTGGACAGCAATACAGCAGTTACTTGTTTTAATCATAACTTTTCAAATATTAATCCAAAAATAGCAAACTAGGACTTTCTGGAAAGCTTAAAAAGTGAAATATAACTTTGGTATTTTCACCTCAACCTGATTCAATACATAGCAAGGTCAAAAAGTGCAATCACAGCAGCTCTGTCCAGATTTGGACAGATTCAGACTTGCAACTTCAAAAATTCACAACTGAAGATTCAGACATCCAAAAAAATTGATCCTAGACTTTCTGGAAAGCTAATTAAATGTTCTACAAATTATTTATAAACATCTCAAAGTGGTTTAATACGCAATTTAGGATAAAACACATTAGAAGGCTTTGCTGCCCAGAATTGGACAGATTCAGTCTTCAGACTTTAAACATCCATAACTTAATCTTCAGATCACCAAAAATAGTGATCCAAGACTTTTTCGAAAGCTTGGAAATTGCACTACATAACTTTTATAATCACCAAGAAGTTATTCTGTGCTTAACTGAATCAAAGAACGCAGCTTTCAAAATCTGTTCTGACGGTGTACAGAACACAGCAACCAAGTTGTAAAATTCATAACTCTTAAAATGTCTGGCTTTTAGTTATGAAATTTTAACACAAGCAAGATAATAAAAGCACCTACAACTTTCTTATAATGACCATGAACAGATTATAATATTAAATTGAACAAACAATACAGTTTCTGAAATCTGTACAGAATTTGGACAGATTAAGTTACTGAATTTGTGAACAGCATAACTCCTAAACTGTCAGACCTATGGCTGTCAAATTTTAACACCAGCAAGATAATAAAGTTATCTACCACTTTTCTATAGCACATATCTACAGAAAACACAATTTAGTTCATCAAACATACAGCACAACTAAAACAGCGCGTGCAGTCCAAAACATTAATCAATAAATTTCAGCTCCTATATAATTCAAGAATTGCCGCGTTCGAGAGACTTGAATTACTCTAACGCTTTACCATTTGTTAGAGTTAAATTAATCAAATGAGAACTAACAAGTAGACTCACAAATTTTCATCGCGCGCTAGAACTAACATACACATTCAATCAACGCATTCACCACAATCATCAATTTCGGCATACATGTATATTAAAGCGCTTTTCACCCACTAGTTCGTATTTTAGTTTAGACACCACATGAGCACTACAGATTTTTACCCGCGATCGTAACCATGCGCATTTAGACTATAACAAGCAAATCATCGTGACTATGAGCTTAACCAAAGCCATCTAGCAAGTTGGTTAACCAAGCAACAACCTAGGCCGCTATACATCATACACATCGGTTTGCCTATTATTACCACAATCCGAGACACAACATACATATCACACTCACTTACACAACCGACTCCTACTTACATGAGTTGGCTAACACAGCATAAAACTTAGCAAACCATTTTAGACATTGCGACTCAAACATGGGTGGGAGCAGGTTAATTAATGTTTCTTAACCTTTTCTCAACTTAAACTGGACAACACACAAGTCACTTAAAACACCATATTTTAGGAGGTCTAACATAGAGACATTAAAACATGGCATAAAACTCCATAAGACTTACACTGGCTACTGAAGGACCTACAGCACCCATGTGCATATGTTATCGAACTGTTCTTCAATTTTAGCAACGATTGACTCATGAACGCTACTCGTCTCCAATAATCATTGGGCTGCGATAACGCTCATATAAGACTTCTAATCGATCAACAACACATTTATTTATCCAATGGGTATGGAATGTAATTATTGATAAAGTGAAACATCACATTGCCATACAACAAAAATTATGACAACACCGATAGATGCTATCCACTAATTGCTTTAAGGAATTAAACTTACTTCTCGCTTTGCCACTACAACCCCCTTTAGTCACATGACCATCGGGAGCATCCTTCACACGATTGTACAATAACAACCTAAACGTCGGGTCACTCAATACATACATCTTTCCTCGTCGCGAGTATAACCACATTACGGCATATACCCGCACACCTCAAATAAACACCTTACGCCACCATTACCATAATACACCACAGCACACCCACCCATACGTGTACTAATTAAATCTTCACATAACTTGTATTTTCAGACCTACTCATCACATAAAACAAGCACGTTACATTTGTTTACCCAAAACGTGAATGCGACCTTGCCACTGCATATCACCAAAACATTTTATACCCACATATAGTCAAACACCAATTTACACCACATCGACCAAAACGTAATTCGACAAACTACAAATCACACACATCAACAACCTCTTGTTCTCCAATCGCAAACACGATCCTACCAATGCGTAATACCAAAACATATTACACACATCCACATATATACATGCATTGCCCGACATCAACCAAAGCACATGTATTATTATAAATCAATCAACCTGAACGGGATCGGAGTTAAGTTGTGCAAGCACGTGGTTCACCCGACCGGTCTTGTATCGAACACGCGTGCGCGATGAATGGCAATTGACGGCTAGCTGCGATTAGACACACATAACCGTTCAACAATTTTTACCGAGCACAAAATACGATAGCAGCAAGGGCAGTGGGGTTTTTCTCACCACGGGTTTCGACGGCATCGCGGAGGGGACTGTGCAGCGAGCACGAGAGCGACGACACACGACGAGGGAAGTGGAGAACGAATGGGAGGGCTGCTGCAGCGCGCGACTTGCTGCGCGTTTTGTCGAACACCCGGCGGGCACCACGACGAACAGTGAGGAAGGGGGATCGCCGCTGGAATTTCTAGGCGTCCATGGGAGTCGAATAGGGAGCTGCACGACTGGGAAAACAGGGGCGCCAGAGGGAGCTCGCGCAGCGTCCATTGCAGGGGGTGGAGCTCGCGCCCATGGGAGGGAACATGGCAGGAAGGGCGCTAGAAAACAGGGAAGGGCGCCATGGCTGTTGGAGGCGCCTGCTCCAAGGGAGTGGAGGTCGGCCATGGCTGCTGGTGGTCGAGCGAGCAGAGCGAGAGGGAAAAAAAGGAGCAGCGGCGTCGTGCCATGGGAGGGAGCTGCTGCTCGCCATGCTGCAAGGACAAAGGGTTGGGGAGGTTGAGCGCAGGGAGACCAGGGAGGAGGGTGCCATTGGAGGAAGGGAGCCGAGCTCCCTGCGCTGGGGAAGAAGGCCCCTTGCTGCGCGTGGGGGAAGAAGCCAGGGAGATGGAGCCGCTGCTGCTCCATGCGCCTGTGAACGGAGAGGAGGGAGGCTGCAGGGAACCTGGACGCCATGGGATTCCTTGCTGCGGGAGGTGCCGAGCTCCATGGGAGAAGAAGGCTCCCTGCTTGCTTCGTGGGGAAGAAAAAAAATGGCTGGCGGCTGCGGGAAGTGTAGGGGTGGGAATGCAAAATGACCAAGGGCAAGGGAAGGGGTCCATATTTATAGACATGTGCTAGGGTTAGGGTTTCAAATGGGCCTATTGGGCTGGAATAGGCTGGCCCAAAACGCTAAATCGGGCCACGCTAATTTATTTCCATTTTATTTTATGGTTTTTTGATTAAACACGGATTATCGGATCACTAATTATTTCCCGGAATATAAACGCTCCCGCGGAATTCGCCTCTACGAAGAACAGAGCGAAAAAGATTTCGGAAAATCGGGCAATTAACCCGGTCGAGAGTTTGATTTGACTTTTGCTCGGAAATAATTCCCTACACGTGATTTGAAAATAAATCGCCTTGAGATACGGCCGGCTTTCGGATTTTTGATTGAAGGAGACAAACCGCGACATTTAAAAATCGTCGCCGATGTTGATTTTTTAAATCGGATTGGATACCGAGATATTAAGACGAATCAGATAAGAATTTATTTGAGGACAACCCATTGGAGATTCCGCTTTGAAATTTTCTCGCGCACTATTTTAGAAATAAATTTTTCTCTCAAATTTTGATCGGCTTTGGATTTTTAGTCGGAGAAGGCGAATCGTGACATTTTAAAATCGCTGTCAGAGTGGGTTTTGAATTCGGTTTAGACACAAAGATACTAGGCTGAGTCGAGTAAGAATTTATTAGAGGACGATATACTGAGTATTCCGTCTGAGAGTACGGACCCGGATTAAAATAGTCGGACATCGATCGAGGTTCGTGAAATTAGACTCGGGCTCAGATCAGATAATAGTCGTCGAGAGTTTGATTTAAAGAGCTTCAGATGAGATTTAAAATTCGAGAATGATCTTCGAGTCTGCATGAGTTTCGAGAATTAAAAGTTTTAACACGCTCCAAAGTTGGCTGTTTCTCGCGATCGATTAACTCTGAATTCGGTGAACTTCCGAGAGAAAGCCTAATAAACAGAGATAGGCACGATCGAGAAATAGAAATTTTTACTGAGCATCCGAGATTAGTATTAATCTCCCGACATAACACGAAACTGACACCTAGGGTGTCACACTTACAGCGAAAAATAAACGTTGATTCTGCTGAAAGTAAAAGGCGAAGAAGCTCCTAAGGGAGGCTTACAGCGAAAAATAAACGCTGATTCCGCTGAAGTAAAAGGCGAAGAAGCTCCTAAGGGAGGCTTACAGTAAAAAATAAATGTCGACCTTCGGTAAATATCATTTTGCATAACATCACATCATTACATCATTTGCATAGCATAACATCATACATCATAGTGCATCAACAACGCAAGAAGGGGGGTCTCAATATTGATATTCGAAGATCGTTTTGAAGAAATAGTGACACGGTACAAACAATAGCCATTGAAGAGTTATATCTTCGTCAAACTCTGAGATGGAAAGATTTATTGATTATTGATTTTACGAGGATTGGCTACTGATTTTATGAGAAACGGATATTATTTACGAAGCATGAAAAGAAGGGAAGGTGTTTTTCGCCGAAGGCTCAAAAACAGTATGTATATAATGTTTCATGCATCGTAAAGAATAGAACTATAAACTACTAATATATTACATCCTAAGTTACACAATATTACACATGATTCTCAACAAAGATTACATTCTAAATGTTTTTGCAACAGCATCTAATCTTCCCTTAAGACTACTTCTGCAGCTTCGTTTAGAAGCTGATCAACAACTCTATCCATGACGGCTTCGGCCATTTGTCTAATTTCGTCATCCCCTTCGTGTGGGGGCCCGCAGATGACTCAGCAGGTTCTGAGGGAAGAGTAGATATGGATTTATTACTATTACAAACCATGAACAAGTTCGAAAACAAAAAATTACAACAAAGAGTCAAAAACCACTAGTTAATACCTATTTGCCCTTCGGGCTCTACGCTTTTCTCAGCGGCCTCTGCTACTTTTCTAGCATCATGAATGCCTTTCTCAATCTTTTGAATAATTTCTTGGGCCATTTCCCGGCCACCATTGTCCCAGATGTCGGTGAAAAATTTTCCACCAACCATGCTTGCTTCGGCCGAGGGGGTCTTTTATATCTTCGGAGGATAAGGCAGTTTCGGATTGTGCCAAAGATTTTACATGTTCACAGCCTTTCCTCTCCAAAATGGTAGCAATCCCCCTGGCACCCGAAAAGGCACATATGTCTCCACGGCTATTCAAAATTTCCTCAAAGGCCTCAGCTTCGTGATTGATCCATTCAATCGGGCCTTCGGGGTTACCCCTTGTGAAGTTTTCCTCGCTCGAGAATGCGCCAACGCTGGCGAAGCTAGTTTTTATTTTCTTAACGCATTCTATAGATTTGTCATAGCACCTTTTCTTGGATGCACGAAGCTCTTCAACGTTTCTTTCTAAATGATTTGCCCATTGATCGCTAAGTTCTCGTTTCGTTTCTTCAAGTATGCGTTCTTCTTTAGCTCGGGCTAACTGTTTCCGAAGATCTTCGATTTTGTGCTTCTGAGCTTCAGCTTGAGCTTTAGAAGTAGCTTTGTCTTCCTTTATCTTATCCACCAATGTAAGCAGAATTTTGTCTTTTTCCAAGGCTTTGTTTCTTAGCTTGATAACCTCTGTTCGAAGGTTATTGAGAGCAATAGTGCAGCTCTCATCTTCAGCATTCTTTTGTGCCCTTAAGGCATTGCTGAGTATTAAGCCCTATACAAAAGAATGAATGGATTAACATAAGAACAAAAGACATTCAAAATTTATAAACTTCAAAATTCACAATTTTTTGTACCTTCAGGCTATTGTATGCAAGGCTATCCGCAAGATCGTCCTTCTTCATGGCGTAGAGGCCAGCTTCGAGCTTCGGGAACCCCATACTTCTAGCCATCTCTCGGCAGACGGATAATTCTTTGTTATCTGGGAGACAGTATAAGAAGTCATCTTCGTCTGTGCCATTGAATACTAAGGCCCCTTTTGGATACTTCAGTTCTCAGGCATAGTGATTAGCTTCAAAAATCTCTTCTTCAGATAATCTTTTTCCCGAAGCAGGTCGTACAATATAATCGAGGGCTTTGGAGGATGCTTCGGGGGCAGCAGTGCTAGTTTCTTCAACCAAAATTGGCTCTGCCATTTTTGTTTCTTCAGCTTCCAAGGATTTTACCTTGGTGGGCTCTAAAGGCCCAGCTTCAGTTTTAGATTGTTGCTTTGAAGCTTCGGCAACAAAGGCTTCAGTATGCACTTCAGAAGTTTCAACAATTTTCTTCGGAGTTGTGCTTGAAGACTTAATTGTCTCCAAAACATCCAGCACATTAACCATCCTTTTTCTTTTCGGGGTCACTACTGGACCCTTTTGGCTTTTTGCTGCCTCAATTTTTGCTGAAGGACTTAAAATTTCTGATGGCTTTGTTTCTTCAGTCCTCGGTTCTTCTGTTTTTTCTGTTGCTGGCACTTCGGCCAGCTCTTCGATTTTTGGTAGTGGAGTTGGTTCTTTAGCTTCGGTGGCCGAAGGGTTCTCACCAATAAACTCAGGCACTATGGCCGGTTCAATATAATGTGGCCGGTGTGTGAGAACCTTTACCTTTTTTCTCTTCGGCGCCGGCTCACTAGGAGCGGCTGAAGCAGTTTCCTTTGCAGATGATGTATTCTTTCTTTTTTGACCCCGCATTGGATAATGGTAGTCGGGGTAAACAAACCCAATTGCATCAAATATTCGGTTGAGTCTCTTCTTCTTTCGGCCTCCGAAGGCCGCTGATAATGCAGTATCTTTGGCCTTTGAGTATACCCCCAAGCAATTCGTCACTTATGGCCTCAATACTTTTCAACCAGTCATCGTCTGGTTCAACGAACTTATCTCCGTATTTGAATGTGTATTTTAGCCTGACTAGTCCACCTTCGTCAGTTTCTTTAATGGTCTCCTCCAGCATTTCCCACTTTTCCACAAGTGGCCATACTCTGAAAGCAATGTGTTCTTGGACCAAATCCCTTGTCCCAATAAAAGAGCAAATAACGCCGAAGGCTCTCTGGCATTCTTCGGCTGCTTCATTCATTTCCACCTTCAGTTTCCGGAGGCCGAAGCGTTGCCAGATAGGGCACATAATGATATCTTTAATATCTTCCCGAGATTTCAAGTCATTTTTCACATAAAACCATTCCGTCATCCAGTCGCTGGGCCACCTCTTTCGAAAGGTTGGCACAGGGCAGCTTGACCCAGACTGAGCGCCGAAGCTGTAGCAGCCAAAATTGTTATGATACTGTTCTTTACCCCAGGGTTTTGTCTCGTACAATAGCTCATGTATGTTGCAGAAGCTTTTTGCATTAGGTTCCAAACCTTGGCTCCTCACGGCCCACACAAAGATGTTCATCCTTATGATTGCTTCGGGGGTAAGTTGGTGAAGGTAGATTTCAAATATCTTCAGAATTTCCATGACAAAACTGCTCAAGGGAAATCACAGTCCAGCCTTTAAGAAGCTTCGGAATATCACGACTTCATTTTCCTCGGGAGTCGGACAAGTCTTCTCTCCTTCATCAGCCCTCACAACAGACAAGTCCCGAAAATATCTGCCCCTCATATTGACAAGATGATTTTCTTTAATACTGGATTTACCAAAAACCGCATGGCTTGGTCGCCAAGGTCGATCTTCGGAATCTTCACCACCACTATCCACATCATAACTGTCACTGTCACCAGTATCTTCAGATAAACCCTCCAAAATCTCCCTAGTAATCTTCTCTGTATTAGTCTTTGATATTGATTCAAGAAAGCCCAGATGCATCTCCTCAGAAAGGCTTAGCTTTGAACCACCAACAGCCTTCTTATCTTCAGACATCTTCGCAAACGCTGAGAAAGTGCTCTCTAAACCGAAGCTTAAAAATCTAAAAAGCCAAGCAAGTGTTGTGGCGCGTAGGCTAAAAGTTGGGTGAGTAAAAGCAGATGGCAAGGGAGCGTGCCAAATAAACTGGTGGTGAGCTCTTATTTATACACCTAGTGCGTTGAAAACTGGAGGGTCCCGCTTGTCAAAGACTATTGCTATTCTAACAAAGGGAAGGTGTTTTTTCGGACCTTCGGCTTAAAGCCTTCGTCCATGTTGCAATATGAATTTATCATTCCAGCAAATTAATATTGCGAGGGCCTATTGTTGGGGGCCTTCGGCTTCCGAAGGTCCTCAAAAACATGATTTGACAATGTTTTCCAAGTGAAATATGTGCAGGTACCTTCGGACATCGGGTCACGAGTATACAAGAGTATGGTCAAGACGAATCTTGAGTAGGACGGAAGGCGATCGTGATGAAGGAAAAGATGATCACGAAGCTATGCGCAGAAAAAGCTTCGGTGTGACAGCAGAAAAGGGGAACCGACTTATATGATGAAAAGCCAAGATAGACCTCGAAGAATCACTATGGAGTTATTGATAAATGTAACGGGCATTAATGTAATTTTCCACGGGCTGCGTCCTGTGCCTATAAATAGATGAACAGTACTCCCGTACTGTTCATGCTGATTTGGCATTTGCTTTTCACATCACGCCTGTACCGTTACTCTTCGTCAATCCGAAGGTACATTTGTAATTTGTTATTATGATTCTGATAATGCAAAATAAAAATAAGTTGATGATAATATCTGTATTATTACTCATATTTCATATATGTATTCTTCTTCATCGTCTATCGGACTTATGAAGGTCTCTTCATTCATAACCTTCATCTGGAATTCATTATATCTGAAGGGACATAATGTCTTGAAGGACGAAGGACTTTAACATTTAATACTTTTTATGTTGCCTTGTTCTTAACTCTTAGCATTCGAGAACAAGTCTCCAACACATCTTAAGCTCTCCCAGTGTCTTCAATCGATCTCGAGGCACCTGCGTGGTCTAGTTGGCATAGTTTGGTACCCATCTCAGGATGGGTCCATAACGTTCATCTAAAAGAGCCTTTAGTACCCAAATGGCAATTGTGCTAGTTCTAGGTGATCTCATTACTGATCTAGCACAAGTGTATGATTTGGGTCTCCTAAGCGAATAAGATTGATATAAATTTACTTGCTTAGGAACCTTACCCATCTTACATACCTTAGGTAGATGACCATGCTCACCACACATGTAGCAGAAGCGTCGCTCAACCTGACATGATACTTGTTGTTTGTCTTTTTTCTTAGTGAGGGTCATCTTGGAGGGTGCACGTCTTTGATTCTTCATGAGCGGACATGAAGTGATCATATGGTCCTTATCGTTGCATCCAAAACATCTCCTGATTCCTTCATCCTTGTCTTTGTGTGGACAAGACGCAATGAAGTGACCTAATTCCTTGCACTTGAAGCACCTCCTTTTTCCTCTTCCCTTTTTGCTCTTGGATGACATAGAGAGATGATCAGTGCAAACAACATGACTAATTGAATTTTTATCTTTTTCCTTGTTCATGTTGATTTCTTCATTTATTGCTTTAGGAACATCCTTCTTATGGAGTTTAACACTTGCTGCGGTTTCTCCCGTCTTAAGCTTCTTCACCACACGTCCGTGGATATCTTGAGGAGGTTGAGCAATGCGTCTTCTCCTTAGTTGCTTTGCTTTCTTGTTCCTTTCTTTATTGACGAGCAACATTTCTTTTGATCCTGCAGCTTGATGCTCATTAAAAAATTGGCTTTCTTTCGAGCAACAGGGGTTAGCACATGGTGATATATTATCTAAATGTGCACGTGTGCAAGAATGAGGTTCACATGAATTTAAGTTCGCAACTACAACCTCATGAGCAACATCAAGCATGATATGGTCATCAACTAATTCATTATGAGAATAAAATAGCATATTTTTCACTTAGAGCAAGTTTTTCTAAATTTATCATTTCTACTTGACTCTTAAGCATAGAATTCTCAGTTTTAAGTTGAGCAACATCAGATAGTACATCATGATTATTTCTTTGCTCAAATAAAACAGATTCATACCATTGGACCAAATTATCATGAGAGCACTTTAGCTCCTCATGTTCTTTGGTCATCTTCTCTAGGTTATCATTGGTTTTGATGAGAGTCTCCTCTAGCCTAAGAAGTGTCTCGCCTCGTTCCTTGTTCCTCCTCAACAGTTTAACCAAGAGCACTTTGTCTTCTTTGTTGAGATGGGTGTAGAACCGGCGAATCTCCTCTTCTTTCACATCGTCTATCTCATTTTCCTTGTCATTATTTTTAGTGGAAGCAATACAGGAAAATGTACCTTATGGTGATGAAGACTCATCCTCTTATTCCTCCTCATCATCGCTTTCATCTCCACTATCATGGTTAGCAATAAGACATTTATAACTGGTGGAAGACACACCTGTAAGTGAGGTGGATTCATCGTTTGGTTGCCATCGTTTTTCTTCTCCCTTTGAAAGGTTAGTACAACAAGCAACATAGGGAGTAGAAGTAGTACAATTGGACTCAGAATATTTTATTTTAATTCTAGTCCATATATCGTGAGCATCGACAAGAACATCACTATTACTACCTATAACAGCAAAATAAGCATCTTTGCTAAGGGAATTGACTAGGATGTCATAGGCTTGATAATTTTGACGCAAACATCTTAGATCATGCTCAGATGGATTTTTCATATCAATATTAATGGGCAAAACACTAGCATCAAATACTTGCTCTACTTCAGGACCTAAACTCCTAAAAGTATTATATAAATGAAAAGACCAGGATGCATAGTTAGAGCCATCAGAATTAAGAAGTTCTACAGTTACCTCTTGTGACAACATCGTCATCTCTGGACGGCTAAGCCCTCACTGGAGAGGCCTAGCTCTGATACCAATTGAAAGTTCCCTGTGCCCAGGAATAGGATCTGGATGTCGCCTAGAGGGGGTGAATAGGCGAATAATAATTATCACTTTTTAAATGGAAATTCTTACTCTACTTGAAGGCTAGATCGCAGTGGGATGAAAGACCCTTTGAGTAGGTTGCAACGGAATTGAAGTTCCTGTATTGAAATACCCTGCACTTCGAAGACAGCTTGTACCACATATAAATATTAAAGTGCAAGTATAACCAACAAATAAGATAGAGAAACAGCACACAGCACAGAGCAGAGCACACAGACATAGGGATTTATCTCGAGGTTCGGCCAAGCCTAAAATGCTTGCCTAGTTCTCGTTGGAGTTAGCCACACCTTGGCTTAGAGTCTATTTCAACTCCTTCCTCCGTTTGCTCAGATCTGTCAGTGCGACAGATAGAGCCTTCCACTATGTTGATATCAGTTACAACGATGCCATGGATGCTTACAATCTTCTCAACAGCACTCCGACAGTGTAACAATGTGCTCAAGATATTGCTCTAGCTCTCAGCAGCACTTCCCCTCTCTCTAAAGGCTTATAACTTCGCCTCTACACAAACTAGAGAGATACACAAGAGAGGGAGAGAGAGAATTGATTCAAATGATGTATGCACTTGTTGGCTGCACTTGTCTTTGTTGGAGGCGCCTAGGGGTCCCTTTTATAGTCCCAAGGGGCCTAGGGGCCGTTGGAATTCCATTTGGAAGGCTATTCTTGCCTTCTATCGAGTGGTGCACCGGACAGTCTGGTGCACCACCGGACAGGTCCTATAGCTGTCTGGTGCGCGATCTTCTTCCATATAGGGCGCATCCGACCGTTGCCCCTCTAGGCCTGTTGGCGCACTGGACAGTCCGGTGCACCAAGCCGACCGTTGGAGTGGGCCACGTGTCACGCGTTGATCGCATGGACGACCGTTGCCGCTGGCGCCGTTGGCTCACCGGACAGTCAGATGAATTATAGCCATGTCGCCCATCTCTTTTCCCGAGAGCGCCTGGTTGACACCGAGCCAGCCTGGGGCACCGGACACTGTCCGGTGCGCCACCGGAAAGTCCGGTGCGCCACCGGAAAGTCCGGTGCGCCAGGCCAGAACTATTGTTGGCTGTATATAGCCAACTCTTCTTTAATTCAAATCTTCTCTGCTTGGCTCTGTTTCTAGCACTTAGATAAACATGTTAGTACTCAAAAACAATTCACTAAGTCTAGAAACACACCTTGTTATTGTTTTGCACTTCTTGAGCATTTGGCATGATTGAGATTGATGTTGGACTCTTAAACCATCAAGTCAACTTGACTTGATCTAGATTGACATATCTGAGTTCCAACACCACTGCTCCTTTTTCTAGTGACCTTGTTCACTTCTTTGAGCTTGATCTTGAGCCTTATGACTTACACCACATAATTGTAGATGTTCCCTCATTGGTTGTAGGTCATGTCCTTATGTAGTGATCCTTGATGCACATAACTCTTCTCGACTCGATCAACCTTGACTTTGCAAGTCTTCTTCTTCACCCCTGGCTTTGGGTTCCTGGTCTCCATGACCTTCTCCAGTGCACTCGGTACCTTGAAGCTCTTCTTGCCTCCATCCTTGGCTTGATCAGTTGTCTCTGAGTTACGCACATCGAGTCTCACTTAAGCAATGTCCATCTTACTTGTAGTGTTCATTATCTATAGATAATCTAGTCTTTGGACCATCACACTTGTTCACTTGTGTTAAACCCTATTAGCTTTGTATTAAGCACCTGTTCAACACTTAGCACACTTGTTAGTCTTTTAATTGGGTTGTCATCCAAACACCAAAACCCACAAGAGAGCTTTCAAGCTCACACATGTTCATCGCTCAATAAGTTGTGGGGAATAATGTGTATGAACTCACCAAAGGTGGGAGTTCATGTGAAGTGTAAGGCTGATCAACAAAATAAAGGTTGAAGCTGAGCATTGCTTTTATGAGTTGGTCAAAATTTTATTAGTAGTTACTAAGTGTAAGTAAATACCAAACCTTAGTAATAATAAATAGAAGTAATAATAAAGTAATCCCAATGCGATGCAAATGAGAAATTGAATTTAATTCCATAAATTAATCATGTGAGTGCCCGAGTCGCTCATGACCGTGAGCACGACTAGTATACTAGTTTTACACTCTACAGAGGTTATACCCTGTACCCACAAGTCATGTATCCCATGTCACCAGGGTTTGCAAGGCCCTTAGACACTACCGAGGTGAATGACTAGGGATCCACTATAAGGCTTTTACAAAGTTCCACTAGCTTCCAAAAACCCGCTACAGTTTATGGGAAGAGCACTTGCAAGAATCCCTCGTCTGACCGCCATCGCAGCAAAATCAACCCGAGAACCTCCCTGCATGCAACTCCCCTACTGCCCTTGCCCCTTTCGGGTAAGGTAGTCTTCCACTAGCTTTCCAAATTAGTTAGCCAAGGGGTCCCATTCATCCCTTGTGGTGGCACTGTTTTCCCGGGTGGTTCTCCATGTTCCCATTAACATAATGATCTTTCATGAACAGTAAATAATAAACTGATAACAAAAGTGTGAACATGAGTAATGTATATCTCTATACCCAAAATCACATAAAGCAATAGCATATACTACCCAAAAATTGAGTGGTAAAATAAGGTATAAAGATAGCCAAAACTAGGGTAACCTATTGGATCCCATCAAATTAACCTATGCAGATCATCATGATTATAAGAACATAACTGGATAAAAAGGAAGTGATCAAGGGCACAACTTGCCTTCAATGAACTCCTGCTCAGCAACTTCTATCTGCTGGGCACCAGGATCCTCAAATTCTCGTGACCTTACTGCTAGTCGTAGCAATACAAACAAACATAGTATAGACAAAATTAACATCACACCCAAACATAATAACCAATTGTATAATAATGAACTACGTGTTGCTACGAGATCATAGGAACCAGAATCATTAAATTTGGAGTTATATTTATTTAGTTATAAATTTCTGAAGTTATTAAGTACTTGGAATAGCATAACTCATGTGAATAATTTTAGTTCAAGTTTCGTGGCTAAACAAAGTTACTAAGTGATAAACAATATTACAACAAAATTAATGCCACTAGAATGAATTAATTTGGAGTTAAAATGAATTTTACATGAATTATACAAGTTCCTGGAATTATTTTTGTATTAAAAATCATTTTCTAATATTATTTCTCTAGTTTCCGCCCTCACTGGATTGCGCGTCAATTTCCGTAAAGTACAAGGGCTGGCGGGTAAGTTTTCCTAGACTCAGGCTAACCATGTCTGTGGATAGCGGGTTGATTACGGAAAAGACTTGGGTTTCTTTTAGAAAGTGCACGCAGCGAAGAGGTATGGATCTGTTCCGACCGTTGGATCTAGGGTCAGCGCTTAGGATTAGATCTAGTCTTTAATGAATCGGTATGCAACCGAGAGCCCTCTGATGCACGTGTAACGCCCTAGATTTAAAAATCCCCAGATCAAATGCCACCCGCACGATCCCCATTCAATGGCACAGATCTAATCTACTTCAATCTAGAACACCAGATCAAATCAGTGGCATTGCCTAGCTGCCCGATGGCCAGGATCTTTTCCCACTTCCTTACCCTCTCACTGCGCCAGCCAGTCGCCGGAGCAGTCACCAGCCACGGCAGTGCCATCGTTGACCGTGATGATTCCTCGCCTAACCCTGAAGGTCGTGCCCATGTCTGGCCCCAAAACGGTGTGTAGTTCACTACAACTCTAATCGTAAGCTCAATTTCACTAATTGAACCCCAAGCGCTCCAGTCTATGTGATGGTGCGGTCCCCAGATGTTGGAGCAATCACGGCAACAAATTCCTAGCCCCCATGGTCTCCACATGGTCACGAGCGAGCGCGATAAGATACTATGAGAGATTCGAATAAGATGGAGGAGTTCTTACCGCACAGGAGGTGGTCAGTGGTCTCGGCGGTGAAGCTTGTTTTCGTGGCTCTCTTCCCCTACTCCGACAGCCGATTTCCCCACCACGACTGACTTCCAATGCTAGGTCCCGCACGTTTGTGATCCCTGCTTATTGGCAATACCCGCGACCACCAATTGCGGCCTGAGTGACGAACACCAAGGCAAATCACAATGGCGGCGGCTAGGTCATCATGACCCTTTCCCCCCGGTTCTACAGCGATGGTGGTTGGGTTACGAGGAATAGAGGAGAACCGGTCCTAGGCCTACGACTTTATAGACTCGGGGAGTCGGTCCATGGTGTCCGCAACCACCTCCGTGATCGGCACAGGCGCTCCGAGCTCCACGGATTCGAGCGCGTGTGGGTAGGAGACGGACTGACGATGTGGGCCCACAACTCAGTGATAAGAAGCCAACGCGTGCGGTGGAGAGGAGCGAGTGCTGATAGTGACTGACGTGTGGGGTCTCGTTGTCGACACCCGGGTCTTTCTCCACCAAGGACGCATGGGAGACTGGGTGACGGGTCCCGCACGCCAGTCCACATCCACTGTTGGGTGGGTGCGTGATTCCCTGATGGGCCGAGCGAGGTTGAGTTGGCCCAGTTAGGTTAAATCCCTCTTCTTTTTTATTCTTTTGTTTGTTTTTCCTTTTTATTTCAAATCTTGCAGCGAATTTGTACTCAAATTAAATATTCAAATTAAACATACCAGTGTGGGATAAATTTATATTTTTATAAATTTTATTTTGTATTTTATAGTATTTCTTCTCTTTTCTCAATTCTGGAATTCCCTTTTTGACATTACAAATTTAAAATTCAAAACCAAGATAAAGTTTAGGAATTCAAATTTTTAATACATACTCAAAATCAGTTATGAAGCAATAGATATATATTTATCTTAATTGATTTATTTTTTTGGTAGATGTTTGAAATATGCAAAACATTCATATTGTTTTCTTTCTTTTTAGAAAAATAGTATTTTGAATGTGGGATAAGAAGTAAAAGTAACTTTAATATTAAATATTCATGTAAATAAATGCTTATGGTGCATCATTTAATGATATGCATAATCATTTAGTTCAATAGAAAACTTTTCTATTACTTCTTTTCTAAAATAATTCTTGGTTTCAAAATTCAGTCCTCAATTTTTAACTCTCAAGTATAATTTGAGATATCTGAATTTACTATTTTATTTCTTCATATATTTATTTTATTATTATTTTTTATACAAATTTTTGGGCCTTATAGGGCGTACCATTCCACCCTTGTGGTGGCACATGTTTCTCAAGTTAAGCTCCATGTTCCAATTAAAATAATATAATGATCTTGACATGAACATAAATAAAATAACAGAATAATTGGAAGATGGACATAATGTAGTATTAATCCCAAAACCATATAGAGCAATAGCAAAACTACCCAAATGATTCATGGGTAAACAAGGTAAAAGATAATCAGACTAGGGTGACCTATTGGGTCCCATCAAAATTAAGCCAATGCATGCTAGAATGATTATATAGAACATTATTGGGTAAGTAAATGTGAACAAGGGCACAACTTGCCTGGCACTTGAGATTCCAGGTACCAGGGTGATTCTTTAGATCCTCGTGTCCGCACTACTTGCCGTAGCAATACAAACAAACATGGTATAGACAAAATTAACATCACACCAAACATAAGAACAAACTACATAATAATGATCTACGCGTTGCTACGAGATCGTGGGTTCGAGAACCAGTAAAATAGGGGTTATGGTCATCAAGTTATGATGTGATTAAATGATTAACACTAGGTTCTATGTTTATTTTATAATTCCAGAGAAAAGATAACCTAAAGTAGTAATTAATTCAACTTTAATCTAAATTATAAATTGACCATAGATCATATTTTAGTAGATTATAATGATAAGCAGATTAACAAGACTAACCAACATAAGTTAAATAAAGATCTAATTATAAAAGAATGAGATATGGTACAATAAATGTTGTTATTGCATAGTAAATATGCATATGAAGCTAGCACAACTGGAACGGTTTAATTTGGAGTTAAAATGAGAAAGCTATAAATTTCCAAAGGTTTTATGTATTTGATACAAGATTAATTAAGAGATTAATTTTAATGTGGCTTTCATGACCAAAACAGTGGCACTAGATGATAAACAATAATCTTACAAAATTATAGAAACTGGAATGGGTCAATTTGGACTTTAAATGAATTTTCTAGGAATTTTACAAGTTTCTACAATTAATTTCATACTAAAAATCATTTTCCTTTATCATTTATTCCTTTTTACTGACTTCTGGACTGCACGCGTAAAAACAGAATAGTTCAAGGGTAATCTCGCAATAGCTCCTAGATTCAAAACCCATCTACGTGGACCGCGGGTTGATTCGCTAATTTTCGGAGGGCTCTTTAGAAAAAATGGTCGCTGCGAAGGGGTATTGGACCAATCCGGTTGCTGATTCCTATCCCGAATTAGATCTAGGCTATTACGAATCGGTACCCACCACTGGCCACCGGATTTCAATCGAATGGTTGAGATTTTATGAATGGAAATCTAATCTTAAGCGTAGATCTGGCAATCGAGGGCCAGGATCATCCATAGATGAATCGGTATGCCGGCTGAATCACGGTCGTTGCTGAATGGATCCATGGTCAAGGCTTCACTTCTTTTCCTTTCAATCTAGAGAGTTCATCATAAAACTAACGATCCATGCTCATCTTCAACCTCACACACACCTATCACATTCTCTCAGCTAGCAGACCATGGTCGCGAGGAACCCTTCCCCCAGTCGGCAACCTCGACGGTGATACCCAACAGCGAAGAACATGTCAAGGATCCTGCACCGCATTCCGTGACAACCTCCTAGAATATGGCGCTTAGTATGCGAGTCAGGAACACAGAAAAGCAATGCACCGGTGGTCGGGGATGGCTTTCGGAGGTACTTGACAACAGCGCCCAATCTCGCATGAGCGGTCGCCAGACCACTAGCAAGCCCCGGTAGCGCTTCTTCTAGCGAGTACTACAGCGGCTAGTGCACGAGTTCTCTCTCTCTCTCGCACGGGCCAACGACGCATCTCCCTCTCTCTCGCGAGCAACAGCGCCCGCATATATGATCCGCGAGCAGCACACGCAGGCGCGGCATGCACGGGGACCGTTGGCGACCAAAGGAAGTGCGTGGGCAAGCGACAAATCCAGCCAGCGGGTCCCATGAGGTTGACCGATTAGCGCTAGCAGGTTGTTAGCTTCACCCACGTAGCGGGATTTGTGCGAGGAAGACAACTAGGTGAGGGAGGGCCCACAGGCAGAGGAACGTGGGAGCGGCAAGCTGCGGCTCACGCGGTGATGAGATGAGAGGTTGCGCTATGGGACCCACCTGGTGGCGAGATGTGGTGTGTGTGGGCAGCTAGGGTTTGGCGCAGTGGAACATGGCTGCGCAAGCTGAGGGAACGTGGGTTGGCGGGGTGAATCCGAAGATGGGCTGAATGGAGGGAATAGAGGCCCACTAGGCCGAAAACTGCTTTCTTTTTTTATTCTTTTATCCTTTCCAAATTCAAAACTTCAACTCTAAAAGAAATTCTTTTTGTGGCAAATTTGTCCTTGGGTTAGATATTAAATTTGCCAATATGAATTTTTATTAATAAGTTTTATTTTGTATTTTATAGTATTTCTCTCCTTTTATTCTATTTATTCAAAGTAGGTATTAAATCCTCATTTTGAATGTTGATTTATTTATGTCACCAAATGCACACACACAATAAAACTCCAACATGATGCAATAGATATATGGTTATTTTAATTATTTTATTTGTTTGGTAGAAATATGACACACACTCATATTGTTTTCTTTCTTTTTAGATAAATACTATTTTAAATGTGGGATAAGAAATAAAAGTTACTTTAAAATTAAATATTCTTGTAAATAAATGCTTATGGTGCATCATTTAATGATATGCATAATCACTTAGTTGAATAGAAAACTTTTCTATCACTTCTTTTCTAAAATAATTCTTGGTTTTCAAAAATTCAGTCCTCAATTTTCAACACTCAGGTATAATTTAAGATATCAGAATTTACTATTTTATTTCTTCATATATTTATTTTATTATTTTTTTCATACAAATTTTGGGCCTTACACCAAGCAACTTCTACATTGGAGGATTTTCAAGTAGTGTGGAACAATTTGGACTTAATTGCAAAAAGTCCCAAGAACACCCATGTGGATAACTCTAAAATTTCAGTGTAATTAGGCCAAGTTTGAGGCCTTATATTTCTTAATCTATGAGGATTTTGCCCTAGGTCAATATAGCAAACTTGTAGAGCTATGTTAGGGGTACAAGTTTGATTAAGTGACTGAGCATTGGTGTTGTACAGAAATTGGAGATAAATGGACTTAAAGTCGGGCTGTCAGTCAACCCTGAATCTGAATTCTGACTGACAGTGACCTAGGACGAACTTTGGAAGCGATTTTGAGTAGGATCCAAGGAGTGTTTGATTATGGTTGCTATAGCAAAATCAAAGCTGGTTTATAGAGCAACAGCTTTGGTGCAGATGGATCAATAGCTCTCCACATGAAAAATGGAGAATGGAGCTTCTCAATCTGCTCTGTCAGGCACCCTAAAGGGAATTTGCAAGGTACAGTAACCTGACGAAGATCGACAGGTTCAGTGCACCACCACCGGTGATATCCACACTGTGATCCTCATTGATGTCGCGATTCATGTGCCTTGGCGTGCGGATAACGGTCGACGGTGAAAAGATTGTGCACATGGATGATCTTGGGGCACTGTTTGGCCCTATCGCCGTACCCACTTGCACCGGCAATGTGGTTGTGCGATCGTCGCCGTCGTGCCACTATTTCTCGCGGTTACGCCACGGTCTCGGCCGTTTCACCACGTCGTCGCAAGCCATGAAGGTTAGCCAGTGACAGTCGTAAGTCCTTGTCCTGTAAATGCCATGATAGTGTTCGCTGGTGACTCACCTCTCTCTCCGGCCGCCAGCTTTCCTCTTCAAAATTCGGAGCCACCGTTGGCGGGGGATATAAATTGAGTGCACAGACGGTTCCATTATCTTATCATGAATCTAGAGCACCCACTCCTACCTTTGTTTAGCCACCGTAGCGCCCTAATTCCGTTCTTCCCCCAAATCGGTTGTCTGCGCCACCGTGTGTCGCCCCGCCGCGGCCAACCATCTCCAAGTCGGCTCTCGCCCTCCTGGTCCGTGTTTCGGCACTCTCGTGTGCTTGTGTTACTCGTCAGCTCGGCCAATTTGGCTATATCACGCTAGAACATCGGGAACACGTCAGGAAAGTCGCTAGCTCCGCGGTTTACGTGGACCGAACTCTAGAATGGTGTTTAGGTTAAATTAGTGACTCCCAGTGGATCGCCGAGGTTAGAATTAGGTGTAGACCGATTTGGGGCATGGATTGTTGCGTATTCCGGCCGGTACGAGTTTGCCGGAGAGCGCGCACGCAGTCGTCCACCGTCGGGGAGATGGTTTTCAAAGGAAAAAAAGGAGAGGGGCTTAAGTGCGATTGTCAGTGAGATAGGGAATAGTGCGTACGGATTATTTACTGGTTCTTCGAATAGCCGGAGACCTCTGCGCAAGATGGCCAACGCGGGCATGCGCGGGCGCGGGTTTCCCCTTTTGGTGGGCCGGTTTGGGCTGGATTCAGCCCAGCACTATTCATTCTTTTTCTTTTTCTTTTTTTGTCAGACTTAGAAATTTATAGGAAATTCTAGAAAAATGGTAAAATTATAGGACTAATTTTGCTAGACTCCTAAATTCATCTAGTATTTAATAAAAATAGTTCCAAGATTTTTAGTTCAAACCTGGAATTGTTTAGTATTTAAAAATGCCTAAATCTAGCCTTTTAGAATTTTAGAATTTATTTGGTAGCCCCAAAAATAATAAACCTTTTTGGGTAAGCTTAGTTTGAGGATTTAAGTCCTTGAGTAAAGTTTGTCATGCTTTGGATATTGTTTGATCCCAAATCCGAGACACTAGCTTACTAAGGTATAATTGCCTAACCCTAATAGAATACTAGCTCCAAAAACTCTAGTGACTCAAGTGTACCATGAAGGAAAGTTGTATTCAAGATACAACTTAGAGTGTTTCTATTATAACTGCATATTCATAGCATCACATAAGCATTCATGTATATGTATTGTTATGTATAGAAAACAAAGAAGTGGTAGTCGAAGAAGAAGTTGCCCCGCAAGCTGAAATTCCACCTGTCGAGAACAACTTCTACTTTGATATCTGTGGGACAGACCCTGAGCCTCCTACAACACAAGGCAAGCCCCGGTGAATTTACACTTTCCTTGTTATTTCAAACTCTTTATCACTTGAAATGATGCATTAGGTGATAGCAGTTGAGTGATAAACAATTGCTGCATTTCCTTCCTTGGAACTGATCACCATTCCTTGATACCTGTTTTACTTAAAAGTTTTCTGATGCTTAGTCTTGCCTTAGAAAACAAAATGTTTTGTTTTAAACAAAGATGATGCTTCATTTGTGATGGGAAGTTTTCAAAGAAAAGACTTGATGGTGAATCCATCATGGCCATGATGGGTTCAACATCAGAAAAGATGTACCTCTGCCAGGTACCAAACTTTGGGTTGTAACTGATAAAGATGAAACCGGGCGGGTGACTTGCACGAGAAGGAAGTTTCGGTGTAGTGTCTCCGTCTGAGTCGATTAAGGACCTTGTTGATGTAGGCTTGCTGATCGAGGACCTTTTAACTGGTCACATGCCATGTCATGGGTAAGCTTTGCCTCGGTCGGACCAATACCAGAAAGGCCACCACGCAATGGGAGTGGAGAGATGGCTGTAACACCCTAGGTGTTACTTTACGTAAACAGCGAATATGGACGTAAGCACGAGATATTAATAAGAATTACAGTCTCTCTGTCTTAATCTGTTTCGTCTGTCGCGAGTTCGACATCGTTTTTATTTATCCAGGCCTTTCCTAAATTTTCGTGATGTTCGGAACATAGTTGTTCCGAAAATCGGTGCGTCCGGTGATTATTTAAAATTCATCGCTCGCGCGAATACGAATTCAGAAGCTCGCTCTTACGATAAAACCCAGGCAAATTAATTTGAACTCAGTGACAAAAGTTTTAATGTAAAATTAAATCAGACCACACTCGGAATCCAAAAAAACCAGGCATAGGGTTGTTTATTGAATTATTCTCCGATCGAATATTCGGATAGCAAACGAAATTCGTTTAGGTTCAACTAAATCAAACGTCAACTAAAATATCGAATCCGATATCGTCTGGTTTAATCCGTCTACATCTCGCTCCCGTGACGATACTGACATCGTCTCCAGAGGGATTCTGATTTCGATGCCATGTTCGGCTCGCGTAGTTCAAAAATTTATTTATTTCATATAGTGTCGAGTCTGGTGCTGGTTGAAAATTAATCGATTAAGGCGAATTAGAAATGTCACCTAATTATTTCGCTCTTGTTCGAGCAATCTCTACAAACTCTGTAGCGATAATATTAAGGGTGGACTGTTTAGAATAAATCAAATTTGAACTAAATGAGACCAGAACAACGGCTAGCCGATTCAGTTTTCTATTCCAGGATCCGAGAAAAATAATATCCTATCCTAACAGCATTTTGATCCAATCTGTTTGCATCTTACCCAGATCTGAATCCCTACACACGGATATGTATGTATTCTTTTGTAGAAGAAAAAAAAGAAAAGAAATAGGATCTAGTACTAACCATGATCAAACTCACACCAAGCTAATGACCATGCACACACTAATCAATAGGCTAATGGCTGCATGTGACGGGAAAAATCAAAAAAAAATCTTTTCATCTCTATCTCACCGCTTGAGCATCTGTGCTCCTTATCTTCTACCGTTTTCCATTCTTATCACTCCACCGGGCCGCATGGCTCTTCCTAGCCCCTTGTTGGATCACCGCTGTCCGCTGGTGCTTGCCCAGCACCTCTCTGCTCCCTTTGTTCCTAGCGCGTCGACTTGTAGCTTGTCGATGATGATGCTTAGGCTGGTCGTCCCTGCTCCTAGCTCGCCAGCGCTCGACCTCCATCTCTAGCTCGCGCCAACAGCCATGTTCCTAGTGCTCACCTAGTCAGCCATGGAGTTTTTTCTATATTTCTCTGGTCGCCAGGTCTTAGGCACCAAACCCCGTCTCCCTCTTTATTCCTTGCTCGGCCATGTACAGCAGCTCCTTGAACGCGTGCGCCCTCTGAGCATCTCATTCCTTTGCCGGTCGTCGATCTCCTATTTGTCATGGTCACCACGTCGACTGTCCCTATCTAAGCCAACCCGGCTCGCCGGCACGCGAGCCTGTCCACGTCGCCAGTAGCTCGGTCTCTACGTATGTCTTCCTCAATATCTCGACACCGAAACTCCATCGAATCTGTATATGTGTGGAATAATAGAGTGGATGGAGAAGGCAGTGAAGTCCACGTGGTGCTCACCACGTGCTCGACGTAATAGCAGAACTGGAAATCGTACATGTGCTCGTGGCCTTCGAGATGGATTAAATTATTGGTGAGCTGTCGTCGCCCCCGCTTTTCGTTTTAATGTTTCTCGTCAGTTTGGTATACTTGCGCTGTTAACGTGGGCCAGTGACGTGCGTGTAAATCGCAGTAGTGAATTAGTGCCAGAGTAAAATTTGATCGGGTATAATAGTGAAGTATCATACGTCGCTCGTCACGTATTTGGTGTTATGCGCGGACCGAGAAGTGTGGTCGATTTCGTAGGTTCAAGTAGGATTTTAGTATGGCAAGCTGATTTGTTATTTCTATTAGCTGAATTGATAGATAAATTGAATAAATTTGAATGATGCGAAATAAAATTAAAATAATTTTTTGTAAGCGATGTGGTATAATTAACAATGTAAAGGATAAGTTTAGCATTTATTTAATTTATATGTAATTCAAATTAATCTAGAAACATGATTTAAAAGATTAGTTAAATTGTTCCCGCACATACTATAACTCTGGGTGTCCAATAATAGGAGTCTAAATATTGTTAGACTCTCGATGTTATGCTTTAGCTAAGGATAACATAGCGTGTATTCATATTTATTGCTGCTTGATGTTTGAGTTAGATCCGTTTAAGCTAGAGAGGTGTGCTGGTTGTACTTAGTAATATCTCAACATCTAAGGATTGCTTTTAATTGTTATTATGTGTCTCGCCACTAGGTATTTAATTCACTATCGTGTAGCAATAATTAGGCTTGTGCTATTCCTATTTATATTTATACATGTGCATTATACATATCATTTAGGTACGTTAAGTGATCACGTGATGTGGAGGACCAGAGTTGTGTCAACCACAAGATGCCCTTAAGCGTGAGCTTCTTCGCAAGGTGATGCTGGTGGATCAACCTGAAGGTGGACAGACTGAACGAGTGCCAAGACAAAGGATGGTCGTCAAGTAATCATCGTCTAACAAACACTAATATAGTGTTATTCCAGGCAAGCCCTAGTGCATGCAACTCCTTCTTTGTGTTTTTAAATAATTTTTACACACTTTAAGTCTAGCGAAATGTGCATTAGGTTTATAGGAGTTGCTTGGAAACCCTTTGATGCATTGGCTACCTTGAAATACATTCCTTTTATAGATACTTCTGGTGAAGTATCAAACATGCTTTACAAAAATGCTTAGCCCTGCCTAGAGGTAAATCTGGCGGATAGAGTTTTCCTTTGCACTAATGCCTAGCTCAGGTTTATCCTGAGGAAGGATGGCTTCTACCTACAAGAATATTTTCATTTGGAGCATGGTGGGATCTTACTGCAAAGTTCCCTATAATGCTCTTTTCATCCTTAGGAACACAAAACAATCCTAAGGGTGGAAGTACTTAACTCGAGACTTGGGCTAGGAACAGGTGATGCTCCACCCAGATTAATTAAGGATTGGATGCGTATGTAGGCTTGTATGATCAAGGACTATCTTAACTAGCCACATGCCCTGGATATGGGACAAGGTAAGCTTGAACCCGGCTATTTCATACGTGAAAAGACAACCGCGCACTGGGCATGGGAGATTGTGGGAGTAGTGTGTAACCTCCTAGCTAGAGGCTGGACGGAGGAGTACTGTGCTCCTGGGTAGCGTGGACCGGTTCACGTTGTGGAGGATATGTGGGAATGGTTGACATATGCAAGGGTTAAGTGCTACATATGTCATGTGGTTAGAGATCCTCAGCTGAGTAAATCGATTTAGATTGCCATTATATCCCCGGACAGTGGAGACTTGATCACTGACCTGCAACCTTGGTCAGGATGTAAACATTATGAATAAAAATGATGTTGTACTGATGAGATGGTGAAATTAGACTAGATGCAACCAGAGTCTATTAATATTTAATCTGGCGTTAAAATATTGAAAGTAAGGACTTACTTTAGTAAGCTATTTCTGCAAAAGTATCTAAGTTAATTCTTGCTAAAAGCCTCTCCTTGATTCCTAAATCCAGCATACCCTTGAGAGTCTTTTCTTTAGTCGGGTAAGTCTTGCTGAGTACTTGTGTACTTAGGGTTTTATTCCCATTGTTGCTGCAGGTTACGAGTCACTTTGATTGTGAATGGTGTTAAGCGTCGGTGGGCACGGCCTTCTTATAAGTCTAAGTTCTTCTTCTATATTTCTTATTGAGGATTGTCACTGAGCTAGCATATATTTCAAACTTATAAATAATTTATAACATTTCAAAGTTTATTCTTTAAACCACTTTTGTAACCACTCCGATAAATATAATATAAATTTGTTGTAACTTGTAAAATTTGGTAATAAGATTTCTGCTGCAAAATTTTTGGTGTGTGATTTGTGTTTACTTAATCTCACGATCTTGGTTATTAGTGGTTTATCCGGTGTCCTTGGGGCACTCGAACGGATTCTGTTAAGTTATCTAGTGCACATGCATAGCAGTCTGAGGTCTTCGAGACAAGGGCAGGTGCATGTGGGCCCAATAACTTGGGAGGTTCTGCCATAGCTGGTATCGGAGCAAGATTAAGTATAATACGGTCACAAACGTATTTTAAAAACAAAGTTTTGGTTTTATAAAACCTATTTTCAGCTAAACACATTGTTTGGTTTTGAAAAACTACATATTTGAAAACTATAATGCTAGCGACATCCTCTATTAAGCCCTAAGTTAAGGACTATCAGGTGGCTTATTTAAAAACCACTAACCCACAACCGAGGGTATTGCATACATGTGTATTGTTATTTTTAAGGTCATTCAGTTTTGAACGGATCGACGCTCATGTAAGGTGACATGTGAGAGCATGACCGAACAACCGTCGGTCTAGGGGAGAGTATAAAAAGCGCTTGACTATATACATGTTCTACATATGTATATACGAAAGTTGCGATGTGGAGTAGCTACTTTTCTGGGATTCAGTACCCCATGTGTGTTTATGGGTTTACAGAGATGGGAATACTGAGAATTGTAATGTACTTATAACGACGCACCTACGCTCAGGTAAGAAGGTGAGTTACCATAATGAGTTTCCCTATGGTTAAAGTGTGGCAACGGCGCCTATACATGGCTCGACGCTTAATGAAGAGCTGGCCTCCATATAGCAATATATGGAGTATAAACTGTCATGTGTGGATCTTGCATCATGGGAAATTGGGTTGTGATGGAATTTTCTGCAGGTACACTAACCTCGAAAACGTATGTGTAGCTGACGACTAGCAAAATATCAAGAGAGTCTTAAGTATGCCACCGCTACATAACGTTATTGCCACATTACGTTGGCAAAACTTGTGAGGACGTATAGGATGAGCATGCATTCTGATTGTTGCATCATGTTTGTCACCTATACACCCAAAATGCTTCTCTCGTCTTTATTCCAATTGCTGATGCTTGTAAATGATGTGGTGTCTTAGAGATATGTGTTTAGATGGCTTCTAGCTTTCCATAATTTGACCATTAGTGCAAATTGTGTTGCTCTTGTACTTGATGTGTCGATAGAATGTTTGTTGTAACACCCCTAGTGTTATTGCCACTAAAACTTGATCATGACATCATAAGCATTGGCATATCATGTGCGTCACACCTAGAATGCATTCACTAGGCAAAAATTTCAAACAAGTTGTGTGGATATGACTGATTGTGGGTAAAACCCTAGAATAGGGTACTTAACCCTAAACTAGACTCAGAAGAGTAAACAAAGCTTAACTAAGAGAAAACTTTAAAACTTAGTTGAAATGATCATAAAATATCATCATGGATGGACTTAAGTAGCATCTAAACCCTAGAAGCACCAAAAACCCTAAATAGACCCCTGGAAAACCCTGGAATGAAACCCTAGGGGGTTATATGCAAAATGTGCACATATTTGGACCTAAGTGCAAAAACCATGAAATTAGGTTATCTCAAGTCATATGGCTCACATGTATGTGGATTTTCAAATTAAACCTTGAGATTTGGACTTATTTGCAAAAAGCCCCACTTAAACTCTATTGAGTTAAGTCTGAATTTCAGTGAACTGGCTCAAATTTGAAGCCCTATATCTTCTAAATTATGAAGATTTTGCCCTAGGTCAACACATAAAGTTTGTAAAGTTATGTAAGGAGAACAACTTTGCTATAGGGATTAAACCATGGTCTTATGAAAAATTTGGAGAAAAATGTGCCCAAAGTCGAGCTGTTAGACTTCCTTAAGTCTGAATTCAGGCTGACAGTGGAATTGCATGAACTTAGGGCTCAATTCTAAGCAAGATCCCGTGACTTTTTGTGGGTGCACAATGTAGCAAGATTGTAGCTGGTTTATTAGGTTATAACTTTGATACAGAGAGTTGATTCAGTCATTACATGAAATCTGGAGCAAATCGATGACAACCTTGGTCTATGAGGCTAACTAAAGAACAATCCGATGGTACAGTAACCGGATAGGCTAAGGTTCGGATCCCCTCGCCGCCGATGAGTTGTGCGCTCGGATTCGTGCTCGCCGTTGGTGATTCACGCTCGGATCAGTTGGATAACACTGGGGGTCCGTAAATATCGCGTCGAGGATACACTCCGGCCACTACAAGAGCATGTCACGGCCGCTGTGGATAAGTTCACTGGAGTTAGCCATCTACCGCTCGGATGACACGTGCCTAGACGTAGTACTTCGTCATAGTGACTCGCTCTAGCACGTCTGGTCATCGCCGGTGAGGTTGCCACGGTAAATGCCACTAATCCCGAGCGTTAGTAACCCCTTTCATCTCCGGCCGCCAGCGTGCCATCGTGAAATTGGACGCCACTGCTATTGAAGCCTATAAATTGTCACCCCGCCTACTCTGCAATGTAATTGTGCATCCAGTAAACCAGCTCTCACCTCTGATTGTCCATCAGAGCTCTCCAATTTGGGGTTTCCCCCAAACTTGCTTTCCGCCACCGTGAAAGAGGCCTCGCCGTGGCCAGCTCGTCTCGGTTCTGTTCATGCCCATCGTCCTCTTGTTTTAGCACCCTTGCTTGCTCCTGATACTCGCTGACCCATCCGATTTAGCTAAGAGGCCCTAGATCACCGGGAACGCGCTTGGTTGTCCGTTGTGCCCGCTGTCACCGTGGACAGAGCGTGTTAGAGCCTTTTTGGTGAAATTGAGTGAGGGGAAATGATTAAGAGGGGTCCAAATTGGTGTCTGTCGCACGGGAGCACCGATCGTTGTGGGAATCAGTTGGTATAGGCTCGCCAGAGCTCGGCCCAGCGCCGTTCGCCGTCGTGGACTACGAGCTATGAAGAGATAAAAGTGCAAGGACTTATTCGCAGATGTTAGTGACCTAGTTAAATAGTGCGCAGGATTCTTGTTTAGATATTCAAACCCCAGAGGGCTTCAGTGTAAAACCGCCCCACGGGTGCGGGCGCGCGTGGATTCTCCCCTACTGTAGACCGGTTGGGCTGAATTCAGCCCAACACTATTCACTACTTTTCCTTTTCTTTTTCTGCCTGAGTTAAAGAATTTCTATAAAACTATAGAAAAATGCTAAAAATACTAGACCAATTTTGCTAGACTCCTAATTTTCTATAGTATTTAATAAAAAATAGTTTCATGATTTTTAGTTCCAATAGGGAATTTTGGGACATTTAAAATAGCCAAAAACCATACTTCTGGAATTTTAGAGAATAGTTAATAATTCCAAAATTCACCAAACTTTTTAAATAAGCTTTAAATATTATTTAGAAACCTTGGGTAAAGTTTGGTATAATTTGGACCATGTTTGATACTTAGAACCCAAAACCCTACCCCCTTGCTCTATGAACTTCACTATAGACTCCGAAAACCCTAGTTTCTCAGAGATCCGTGAAGGAAAGTTATATTCAAGACATTAGATAATAAACTTGTATTATCTTTGCATCTTCATGAGCATTCATGATTATACATGGCTATGTATAGAAAACGAAGAAGAGATAGAGGTTGAAGAAGCCAGGACTACACCACCACCTGAAGAACCTCAGGCAGGAAACTGTTTTTATTTTGATATCTGCAGAACAGAGCCTGATTTACCTACCACACAAGGCAAGCCGCGGTGCATTTGCCACCCCTTGTTTTTTTTAAAATCTTTCTCACTTACTTGATGCATAAGGTGATAGGAGTTGTGTGCTAAACCAGTTGCTGCATGTCCTTCCTTGGATTTGATTACTTCTCCTTAATCCCTTGATTTACAAAAGGTTTTTCTTATGCTTAGCTTTGCTTTAGAAAAACAAAATGTGTTGTTTTCACAAAAGATGATGCTTCGAAGTGGGTGGGTGAAAGTTCCCTTTGCCCGGGAACAGGATCTGGATGTCGCCTAGAGGGGGGTGAATAGGCGAATAAAAATTATCACTTTAAAACTTAAATCTTACTCTACTCGAAGACAAGATCGCAGTGGAGTGAAGAACCCTTCGAGTAGGTTGCAGCTGTTGGGGACTTGTTCTCAAATGCTTTGAATTAAGAACAAGGCAACATAGAAAATGTTAATCGGAAAAGTCCTTCGTCCTTCGAAGCATTATTTCCCTTAGGATATAATGATTTTCGGACGAAGGTTATGAGGGATATACCTTCATAAATACACTATACAGTGACGAAGGATGAATCATAAGGAATATGAAGGATAACATAGACAATTGTATATTATTATTAACTTATTTTTGCATTATTATTACGTAGAAACAGAAATAACATCGAATTACAAATGTACCTTCAGCTTGAAGGAGATGAAAGTACAAGCGTGACGCAAAAGTGAATGCCAGAATCCGCGTGAACAGTACGGGGGTACTGTTCACCTATTTATAGGCACGGGACACAGCCCATACAAAATTACATTCATGCCCTTTACACTTGGTAGTAATTCTATAGTAATCCACCGAGGTCCGAATAGCCTTTTCATCTTTAAGTCGGTTTCTTTTTCCGCTATCACGCTGAAGCTTTCCCGCTCACATCTTCGGCGTTGTATCAACCTTCGTATTACTTGGACTTCTCCTACTGTGATATCGACTCGAGTCCGAAGATACCTGTTCACACATTATACTCCAGAAACACTGTTAAATCCTGTTTTTGAGGACCTTCGGATGCCGAAGGCCCCCAACAGTAGCCCCTCGCAATATTAATTTGTTAAAATAATAAATTTAGATTGTGACATGGACGAAGGCTTTAAGCCGAAGGTCCGAAAAACACCTTCCCTTTGCTAGAATAGCAACATTCACTGACAAGCGGGGTCTTTCAATTTTCAACGCACTGGGCGTATAAATAAGATCATACCGCAAACTCATTTGGTACGCTCTCTTGCCATCTGCTCCCGCTCACTCAATTTTTAGCTCTTGCGCACCAAGATTTGCTTAGCTTTTTAAGTTTTTAAGCTTCGGCGTTGAAAACAGTTTTTTAGTGGTTCCGAAGATGTCTGAAGATAAGAAGGCTGCTCCCGAGATGAAGCTGAGTCTTTCTGAAGAGAAGAACCTGGGGTTTCTTATAGCAATGTCGAAGACCAACACAGAAAAAATCACCAAAGAGATTTTAGAAGGTTTGTCTGAAGATACTGATGACAGCGACAGTTATGACGTGGATAGTGGTGGTGAAGACTCCGAAGATCGCCCCTGGCGACCAAGCCATTCAGTTTTTGGCAAATCAGGTATCAAAGAAAATCATCTTGTCAACATGAGGGGAAGATACTTCCGGGATTTATCCATTGTGAGGGTTGACGAAGGAGAGAAAACTTGCCCGACCCCTGAGGAAAATGAAGTCGTAGTGTTCCGAAGCTTTTTGAAAGCTGGACTACGGTTTCCCCTGAGCAGCTTTGTCGTAGAAGTACTGAAAATGTTTGAAATCTATCTTCATCAACTTACCCCCGAAGCAATTATAAGGCTGAATATCTTCGTGTGGGCCGTGAGAAGCCAAGGTCTGGAACCTGATGCGAAAAGTTTCTGCAACATACACGAATTATCATACGAGACAAAACCCTGGGGTAAGGAACAGTATCACAATAATTTTGGCTGCTACAGTTTCATTTCTTGGTCTGGGTCAAGTTGTCCCGTACCAACCTTTCGGAAGAGATGGCCCGGCGACTGGATGACATAATGGTTTTATGTGAAGAATGACCTGGCAGTACGGGAAGATATTAAATGTATAATTATGCGCCCTATTTGGCAAAGCTTCGGCCTGCGTAAGTCGAAGGTTGAAATGAATGATGCTGCCGAAGAATGCCGGAGAGCCTTCGGAGTTATTTGTTCTTTTATTGGAACAAGAGATTTGGTACAAGAACATATTGCCTTCAGAGTATGGCCGCTCGCGGAGAAATGGGAAATGCCGCAAGAAACCATAAAGGAGGCCGACGAAGGTGGACTTATCAGGCTGAAGTATACTTTCAAGTTCGGAGATAAATTCGTTGAGCCAGATGATGACTGGTTAAAGAGTATTGAAAATTTAAGTGATGAACTGCTTGGGGCTTATTCGAAAGACGAAGATACTGCACTGTCAGCAGCCTTCGGAGGCCGAAAAAAGAAAAGGCTGAATCGGGTGTTTGATGCAATCGGGTTCGTCTACCCTGACTATCGTTATCCCATTCGAGGGCAGAAAAGAAAAAACACAACCTCTGCGAAAGAAGAAGCTGCAACTGCTCCTAGCGAGCCAGAACCGAAAAGAAAGAGGATAAAGGTCCTCACACATCGGCCACGCTATATTGAACCAGCTTCGTTGCCTGAGTTCACCGGAGAAACTTCTTCGGCCACCAAAGCTGAAAAGCCAACCAAACCAACCTTGCTGCCAGAAGTCGCAGAAATGGCCGAAGCGCCAACAAAGATGGAATTGGAAGAACCAAAGATTTTGTTACCAGAAACCAAAGAGATGGCCGAAGCGCCATCCACAGAAAAAATGGAAGAAGTGAAAAAACCAACCGAGGAAAAAACATCAGAAGTTTTGAGTCCTGCAGCAAATGTTGAGACAGTAAAAAATCAAAAGGTGTCAGCAGTGACTCCGAAAAGAAAGAGAATGGCTAATGTGCTAGATGTTCTGGAAACAATTAAATCTTCAAGCACACCTCTGAAGAAGACTGTTGCCATTCCCGAAGCGAAAACTGAAATTTCTGATACTAAAGCTCCAGAGCAAGAAACTGAAGCCGAAGCTGGGTCCTCAGAGGCCACGAAGATAAAATCCTTGGAAACCGAGGAAGAAAAAATAACAGAGCCAACTTTTGTTGAAGAAATCAGTGCTGCTGCCCTCGAAGCATCCCCCAAAGTCCCTGATTATATTGTTCGACATGCTTCGGGGAAAAAGTTGTCTGAAAAAGAAAAGCAAGAGGCCCAGTTTTACGCCCAAAAACTAAAATATCCAAAGGGGGCGTTGATATTCAATGGCAGTGGAGAAGAAGACTTTTTGTATTGTCTCCCTGACAGCAAGGAGATTTCTGTCTGTCGGGAGATGAGCAAAAGCTTCGGATTCCCAACACTAGAAGACGGGCTCTCGGTGCTGTCGAAGAACGATCTGGCCGACAGCCTGGCATATAATAGCTTAAAGGTGCAACAAATGGGATCTTTGTATTTTTTGTTGAGACCAAAATTTTTCGTTTGCTTAAATCTATTGACGCACACATATTTTTCTTTGCAGGGCCTGATACTTAGCAATGCCCTTAGGGCCCAGAAAGATGCTGAAGACGAAGGGTGTGCTATAGCCTTGAGCAACCTTCGTTCCGAAGTAATTGAACTGAGGAACGAAGGTCTCGAAAAAGATAAAATATTACATTCATTAATAAATAGAATAAAAGAAGACGAAGCTACTTTTAAAGGTCAAGCTGAAGCTCAGAAGCGCGAAATTGAAGATCTTCGAAAACAACTGGCCAGAGCCAAAGAGGAACGCATGCTTGAAGAAACGAAGCGAGAACTCAGCGACCAATGGGCAAATCATTTAGAGGGAACTGTTGAAGAGCTTCGTTCATCCAAGAAAAGATGTTATAACAAATCTATAGAGTGTGTTAAGAAGTTGAAAGCTAGCTTCGCCAGCGTCGGCGCATTCTCGAGCGAAGAAAACTTTACAAGAGGCAACCCCGAAGGTCCCATCGAATGGATCGATCACGAAGCTGAGGCCTTCGAGGAAATTTTAAATAACCGCGGAGATATATGTGCTTTCTCGGGTGCCAGAGGAATTGCCACCATTTTAGAGAAAAAAGGCTGCGAGCATGTAAAGATTTTAGCGCAATCCGAGGCTGCTTTGTCCTTTGAAGATGCAAGAGATCCTTCGGCCGAAGCTAGCATGGTTGGTGGAAAATTTTTCACCGGTGTCTGGGATAATGGTGGCCGAGAAATGGCTCGAGAAATTATCCAGAAAAGCGAGAAGGGCATTAACGACGCTAGAGAAGTAGCTAAGGCCGCTGACAAAAGCTCAGAGCCCGAAGGGCAAATAGGTATTAGCTAATGGTTTTTATTGTGTTGTAATTTTTGGTTTTAAACTTCGTTCGCAATTTGTAATAGCAATGTGGCCGTATCCTGTCCTCCTTCAGATCCTACTAAAGCGTCTCCGGGCCCTCACCCGAAAGGAGACGAGGAAATTAAAAAGATGGCTGAAGCTATCATGGATGAAGTTGTTAACCGACTCCTGAACGAAGCTGCAGAAGTTGTTTTGAGAGAAGATTAAGCACTATTGTAAAAACTGCTGGAATGAAATATGTGTAACATTTTGTAACCCTGAATGTAATGTACCTATTTTTACTGCTCAATTCTTTACGATGCATGAAATTTTACATACGTATCGTTTTTGAGTCTTTTACGAAAAAACACCTTCCCTTCTTTTCATGCTTCGTGAAGAAGAATTTTCATTTATCGCAACAATACCCATAGTGTTCTGATGAAGAACATCCAAACTTCGTGAAAATATTTTCCGAAGCTACATTCCGAAGATCAATATTGTATCCCCTTCTTGTGCCATATGCAGAATGATGTATGATGCTTATGCTATGCAAAATGATGTGATGATGTTATGCTATGAGAAAAGGTATTCGTTCCGAAGCTACACACACATCCCTGCAATAAAATACATAATCTTTTTTGAATCAGCGTTGACTTTTCGCTGTAAGCCTCCCTTAGGAGCTTCTTCGCCTTTTACTTCAGCGGAATCAGCGTTGACTTTTCGCTGTAAGCTCTGCATTCCCTTAGGAACGACTTTGGAGCTTCTTCGCCTTTTACTTTCGGCGGAATCAGTGTTGACTTTTCGCTGTAAGCTCTGCATTCCCTTAGGAACGACTTTGGAGCTTCTTCGCCTTTTACTTTCGGCGGAATCAGCGTTGACTTTTCGCTGTAAGCTCTGCATTCCCTTAGGAACGACTTTGGAGCAAAAAACTTACACTACGCTCCTTTTGGAACGACTTTTTGTTGCTTCGAAGAATTTAATAATCCGAAGGTCCTCCTTGCTATTGCAAATTTTCAAGCTGCGACAATTTAAGCCTGTGTAGAAGATATGTTTTCCTTGTGGCAAACAACAAAACTATCACTTGAAATTTAAAAAGTGTCCTTTATTACACGGAAAATAAAACTGAATGGAAAAGACTGCTGTCAAGGTAGGATATTTGTCAATAGATGTGCTTTGACTCTGGCACAGTGCTATTGACTGTGCGAGCTTCGGATTGTTCTCTGAAGTCCCTTTGATGTGGAGCATATTGGCCCCCTTCTGGCTGTTGACCTTGTTGCAGCGGTGGTGGAGGCGGAGGTTGTTGCCAGGAAGCTTGGGGTTGACTCGCCGAAGCAACAGAAACTGCAGGGTGATTGCCTACGTATTCTGGGATGTAAGGCGAATGGTACGAAGCAGTATGCATGACCTGCTTCGGCTGAGCTTGTTGTGCTGCAGCTTCGGCTATCTCCTTTTGCTTCTGGATGGTAACATGGCACATCCTGGTGGTATGGCCCTTGTTTTCACCACAGAACAAGCAAAATATTCTCCTTGGTTGATCTCCAAATCTTCCGCCGAAGCCCCTGGCGCCTCTGCCTCTTGGAGCTGGTGGCCGGAAGAAGCTTTGCTGTTGCCCCGAAGCCTGTGAGGAGCACTGCGGTCTGTGCTGCTGACTCCCCTTATCATCATTTTGAGTAGAGTTGTGAATTGACCTGACGTGCCTCGGATAGAATCTTCCTCCGAAGCCCCTGGTCATTTCAGAAAACCTGAAAGCCTCCTCCCTTCTTTGGCGAAAATCATTGTCGGCACGAATATACTCGTCCATCTTCTGAAGCAGCTTCTCCAAAGTTTGAGGAGGCTTCCTAGCAAAGTACTGAGCTGTAGGTCTAGGCCGAAATCCCTTGATCATGGCCTCAATGACAATTTCGTTGGGCACCGTTGGTGCCTGTGCCCTCAAACGCAAGAACCTTCTGACATACGCCTGAAGGTATTCTTCGTGATCCTGAGTGCACTGGAACAGGGCCTGAGCAGTGATCGGCTTCGTCTGAAACCCTTGGAAGCTGGTTAACAACATGTCCTTCAGTTTTTGCCATGAAGTGATCGTTCCTGGTCGAAGGGAGGAATACCAGGTTTGAGCAACACTCCTGACAGCCATAACAAAAGACTTTGCCATGACTGCAGCATTGCCACCATACTAAGATACTGTTGCTTCGTAGCTCATCAAAAACTGCTTCGGGTCTGAATGGCCGTCGAATATGGGAAGCTGGGGCGGCTTGTAGGACGAAGGCCAAGGTGTAGCCTGCAGCTCAGCGGACAAAGGAGAAGCATCATCAAAAACAAAATTTCCATGATGGAAATTGTCATACCAGTCATCTTCGTTGAGGAAACCCTCCTGATGAAGGTTTTGGTTCTGAGGCCTTCGGTTCTGCTCATCGTGAGTAAGATGGCGAACTTCTTCAGAAGCTTCGTCTATCTGCCTTTGCAGTTCAGCTAGCCTGGCCATCTTTTCCTTCTTCCTCTGCACCTGTTGATGAAGCATCTCCATGTCTCTGATCTCTTGGTCTAGCTCATCCTCTTGCGGTGTCGGGCTGACAGCCTTCCTCTTCTGGCTTCGGGCCTCCCGAAGAGAGAGAGTCTCCTGATTGGGGTCCAGCGGTTGCAGAGCTGCAGCCCCAGTTGCTGAAGCTTTCTTCGGCGCCATAGCGAAGGTTTATGATCGCCGAAGGTGTTAAAAAACTCAAAGGGTGGTAGTGAGTTCACCGGAGGTGGGCGCCAATGTTGGGGACTTGTTCTCAAATGCTTTGAATTAAGAACAAGGCAACATAGAAAATGTTAATCGGAAAAGTCCTTCGTCCTTCGAAGCATTATTTCCCTTAGGATATAATGATTTTCGGACGAAGGTTATGAGGGATATACCTTCATAAATACACTATACAGTGACGAAGGATGAATCATAAGGAATATGAAGGATAACATAGACAATTGTATATTATTATTAACTTATTTTTGCATTATTATTACGTAGAAACAGAAATAACATCGAATTACAAATGTACCTTCAGCTTGAAGGAGATGAAAGTACAAGTGTGACGCAAAAGTGAATGCCAGAATCCGCGTGAACAGTACGGGGGTACTGTTCACCTATTTATAGGCACGGGACACAGCCCATACAAAATTACATTCATGCCCTTTACACTTGGTAGTAATTCTATAGTAATCCACCGAGGTCCGAATAGCCTTTTCATCTTTAAGTCGGTTTCTTTTTCCGCTATCACGCCGAAGTTTTCCCGCTCACATCTTCGACGTTGTATCAACCTTCGTATTACTTGGACTTCTCCTACTGTGATATCGACTCGAGTCCGAAGATACCTGTTCACACATTATACTCCAGAAACACTGTTAAATCCTGTTTTTGAGGACCTTCGGATGCCGAAGGCCCCCAACAGCAGCGGAATTGAAGTTCCTGTCTTAAGAATATCCTGCACTTCAAAGAAAGCTAGTACCACAAGTAAGCAGTGAAGTGCAGAAGTAAGAACTGAATAAGACAAAGAATCAGCACAAAACACAAAGCAGAGCACGTGGACACAGGAATTTATCCCGAGGTTCGGTCAAGCCTGAAATGCTTGCCTAGTCCTCGTTGGAGTTAGCCATACCTGGGCTTGGAGTCTATTTCAACTCCTTCCTCTGTTTGCTCAGATCTGTCAGTCAGACAGATAGAGCCTTCCACTATGTTGAGGTAGTTACAACAGAGCCTCGGCTGCTTACAATCTTCTTGACAGCACTCTGGCAGAGTGACAATATGCTCAAGACTATGCTCTAGCTCTTAGCAGCACTTCTCCACTCTCTAGAGGCTTATAGCTTTGCCTTTACACAAACTAGAGAGATATACACGAGAGGGAGAGAGAGAATTGATCCGAGTGATGTCTACACTTGTTGGCTGCACTTCACACGCTGTTGGAGGCGCCTAGGAGTCCCTTTTATAGGCCCAAGGGGCCTAGGAGCCGTTGAAATCCCATTTGGAAGGCAATAATTGCTTTCAGTCGGGTGGCGCATCGTACAGTCCGGTGCACCACCGGACACTGTCCGGTGCCCGATTTCCTTCCAAAATTGGCGCAGTCGACCGTTGCAGTCTTGGAGCCATTGGCACACCAGACACTGTCCGGTGCACACCGGACAGTCCGGTGCCTCCATCTGACTGTTGGCTCGGCCACGCGTCACGCGCGGATTGCGTGGCCCACCGTTGGCCCAGCCGACCGTTGGCTCACCAGACAGTCCGGTGCACCACCGGACAGTCCGGTGAATTATAGCCGTACATCGCCAGACTTCTCCCGAGAGCGGCCTGTTCACCAGAGTTCAGCCTGGCGCACCGGACACTGTCCGGTGCACCACCGGACAGTCCGATGTGCCAAACTGAGCTGAGTTTTGGCTGTACACAGCCAAGCCTTTTGCATCTCCTTTCTCTTCTTCTTTACTCTGTTTCTAACACTTAGACAAATACGTTAGTACACAAAAACCAATGTACTAAGTCTAGAAACATACCTTCTCTTGGATTTTCACCTCTCTATCATTTGACATGCTTAAGATTGATGTTGGACTTCATAAATCATCAAGTCAGCTTAACTTGATTTAGACTAACATTTCTGAACTCCAACATCCTACAAAGGTCACATAGAATATCTCCAAACTAGGAACAACCCAAACTAAAAATCAAAGTGCACTTAGCTCTTTTGGGCTGCTTCCAGTTCTGATTTTGACATTTGCTCTCTTTCTAGTGACCTTGTTCTCCTTCTCAGAGCTTGATCTTGAGCCTTATGACTTACACCACATAACCATAGATGTTCCCTCATTGGTTGTAAGTCACGTCCTTATGTAGTGATCCTTGATGTGCCATAGCTCTTCTCAACTCGATCACCCTTGACTTTGTAAGTCCTCTTCTTCACCCTTGGCTTTGGGTTCCTCAGCCTCTTTGACCTTCTCCCGTGTACTTGGTACCTCGAAGCTCTTCTTGCCTCCATCCTTGGCTTGATCAGTTGTCTCCGAGCTACGCACCCGAGTCTCACTTTGCAATGTCCATCTTACTTGTGATGCCCATTTTCTATCCATCATCTAGTCCTTGGACCATCACACTTGTTCACTTGTGTTGAACCCTGTTAGCTTTACACTAAGCACCTGTTCAACACTTAGCACACTTGTTAGTCCTTTAATTGAGTTGTCATCCAAACACCAAAACCCACAAGAGAGCTTTCAATCTCCCCCTTTTTGGTGATTGATGGCAACACAATTAAAGCTTACATAAGAGTGAAAGTTAAATCACAAATTTTGAGCTCTAAGATTATAGAATGCTCCCCTTAAATATGTGCTTACATTAAAATCTTAGCTTTGGCCTTAAATGCCAAAATGCACATACTTAGGCTAAATCGAAGCATTGCTACACCTTAGCACCTGTGGGATGCATTGTGTCAAGGATTAAACCAAGATGCGTATAACACACACTTGCACAGAATCAGAGTTAAACACCATTCAATTGAGTGGATATATCACAGGAATATCAACCTACTACTATTCATCATTACGATACCAATTTAAACTGAGATACCAATTTAAAGCAATTTTAAAGCACCATTAATCTTAAAGCACCATTAATCTTAAAGGACCATTACCCATATGAATATCTATTACAGAATGAACACAATAGATGCCAATTAATTCATAGCAGTGGAAAAACTAGTCCATATGATGCAACACGTAATACTGCAAGAAGCATATGATAAGAATTATCAATAACACAATAACACACTAACAAAGCTCAAACTAACACATCACCCCTTAGGATAAGCTTTCCTCTCAGGTTGAGATAAGCTTTCATGCATAAATTCTCCCCCTTTGACATCAAACACCAAAAACCATACTCAAGCAAGAACATAGGATGATGTCAAGGGACAGCAGGGTGTTAAGGAGGAAAAACACACTATCAAAACTCCCCCTTATTCATTAAACATATGCACCAGAGGTCTTAAGATACATTTACGCAAAATATCAGTACTTCCTTTTGTACCTTTACCATGTTGTGATGTACTTCCCATCTTGAAAGTATTAATCTCTCGGGAGCTTCTCCACATTTGTGCCTGATCCTTTATCCTAACCTTTTCTTGTTGCTAAGACACCAAGCTTAGAGCAAGTTATAGTATTGGCACAAGATGAAGCTTCTATTCTAGTGATTATCAAAAGATGTCAATTGAAGCAAACTATCACGGCTACCAATTGAAAGGTCATTTATTATCATAGCTCCATGATATTTAAGGATAAGCATCTAGTATCACCAAATATTATAGAGCATGAGCAATCTAAAAATATGCAATTACTCACGACTTAAGATACCAATTTCTTGACTTACAGAGGTACCCAAGTCCTGATTGCTCCATTTCTTGCTCATCTTCTCTTTTCCACCTTGAGACTATACGAGATCGCTCAAGAACCAATTAATCTCAAAATACACACGTTATGTGTGCTCCCCCTAGACTTGTGCATCAAGTATTTGAATAACTTGCACTTTGCACATTCTAGCTTTCTTAGAACTAGAGGGGATCACAACATCTCTTGGTCAAGGCGTACTCTATCAATTTCATCACAAAGATATACCAATTGAATACCAAATGAAAGGTTGACTTAATACAATAATGCATGCCTCAAGGAGTATGACATTTTACAAGCAACCTAGGCATGCTCCATACATGATAATCATTTCACCATATAAGCCAATTGAAAACGAAAAGATCAAGCAAATAAAGCACAATGTCTAATCACATCAAAAAAAATTTCTTAGGTACACCAAGAGAAACAACATTTTAAGGCACAAGTCACTTAAGCCAAAATACTACCAATGAAACGCAAGAACATAGCTATGATCACAATCAATGGAACTTCAAGATATTTAATGAAATTGCATAGTTCCATTTTCCATACCTTTGCCTTTCACCTGTATGGCCATGAGAGCACCAGTTATTACCACACGTTCCCTATTGTTTATGCACTTCATAGCTCGAGAGGGTGCATTAGAGGCATAACACATAGTGCCAAAATAGGGTAATCATGTGAACATGGACTAAACAAGATGTCATGTTTGCACACATAGGTTACTCATTACACACGTATAGCATGATTTTAAAAAAAACAGGTTTATCCATGAACACATAAAGGATTAATCATGGTAAATATTTCAAATGATAAGCTACTTAATGAATGATTCAAAAGATATGACTTAGAGAGCACCCAGTCATGATTAAGCAAACATGAATGTGATCTTTGAAATCATGAATCAAGGTTCAACACGAGCAAAAAGCGTAACTACTACAAGGACAGATAGCACGACAATCAACTTTTAAGAGTAATACTGATAATGCACTTAAGAAGCACAGGTACCGTCCTTTGTAGAGCCAGATGCGCAATCAAGGTCCTTTGCTTGATTCACCAATAATGATTAAAGACCTCTACAACTTATTTCACTTGAGATGAACATGGGATTAGTGTCTCACAATAATTCAACCTTGGGTCAATGAATAAACACCAAAATAGTTAACAGCTTAAGCATAGAGTTTGAGATAACCATCTTAAGCTCTCCCATGGTCTCCAGTCCATCTCAAGGCACCTGCATGGTCTAGTTAGCATAGTTTGGTACCCACCTTGGGATGGGTCCATGACGTTCAATTAAAAGTGCCTTTGGTACCCAAATAGTCTTTGTGCTAGTTCTAGGTGATCTCGTTATAGATCTAGCACAAGTGTATGATTTGGGTCTCCTAAGCGAATGATATTGAGACAAATTCACTTGCCTAGGAACCTTACCTTTATTACATACCTTGGATAGATGACCCTGCTCACCACACTTGTAGCAGAAACGTCGCTCAACCTGACATGACGCTTGCTGTTTGTCATTTTTCTTGGTGAGAGTCATCTTGGAGAATGCACATCTTTGATTCTTCATGATCGGACATGAAGTGATCGTGTGGTCCTTGTTGTTGCATCCAAAACATCTCCTTATCCCTTCGTCCTTGTCTTTGTATGGACAAGATGCGATGAGGTGGCCTAATGCTTTGCATTTGAAGCATCTCCTTTTCCTCTTCTCCTTTTGCTTTTGGATGACATAGAGAGATTATTAGTGTAAACAACATGACTAATTAAATCGTTACCTTTCTCTTGTCTCATGTTGATTTCTTCAATTATTGCTTTAGGAACATCTTTTTTAAGGAGTTTGACCCTTGCTGCGGTTTCTCCTTCCTCAAGCTTCTTCACCACGTTTTCGCAGATATCTTGAGGAAGTTGAGCATGGCGTCTTCTCCTTAATTGTCTTTGTTTCTTGTTCCCAAGGAAATTCCTTTTTGACCCTACAACTTGTTGCTCATTCAAACATTCGATTCCTTTTGAGCGACAGGGGTTAGCACATGATGATATATTATCTCGATGTGTACTTGTGCAAGAATGAGGTTCACATGACTTTAAGTTTGTAATTACAACCTCATGAGCAACTTCAAGCATGATATGTCTATCCAAGAGATTATCATGATAACAAGACAATAAATCATATTTTTTAGTTAGAGCAAGTTTATCATGACTTAACAATTCTACTTGCCTCTCAAGCATGGCATTTTCCATTTTAAGTTGAGCAACACAAGATAAAGCATCATCATTATTTCTTTGCTCAAATAAAATTGAATCATACTGTTGGACCAAATCATCATGAGAGCACTTTAGCTTCTCATGTTCTTTGGTCATCTTCTCCAGGCTATTGTTTGTTTTGATGAGAGTCTCCTCTAGCCTGAGAAGCGTCTCGCCTTGTTCCTTGTTCCTTCTCAACAGCTTAACCAAGAACGCTTTGTCCTCTTTGTTGAGATGGATTTAGAAACAACGAATCTCCTCTTCTTCCACATCGTCGGTCTCATTTTCCCTGTCATTGATGTCAGTGGAAGCAATACAAGAAAATGCACCTTGTGGTGATGAAGATTCATCCTCGCTATCATCCTCATATTCCTCCTCATCATGGCTTTCGTCTCCACCATCATTGTTAGCAATAAAACATTTATTACTAGTGGAGAACAAACCTGTCGACGAGGTGGATTCATCGTTTGATGCCCAACACTTTTCTTCTCCCTTTGAAGGGTTAGTATCACAAGTAATATAGGGATAGGAGCATTACAATTTGCCACAGAGTATTTTCCTTTAATTCTATTCCATAAATCATGAGCATTAACAAATAAATCACTATCACTACTCATGATGGCAAAATAAGCACTTCTAGAAAGAGAGTCAACTAAGATGTTACAAGCACGGTGATTGAGAGATAAACATCATAGTTCAGCATTAGAAGGATTTTTACTAATATCAGAGGGAAAAATACTTCTACTAAAGATCTGTCTCAGATCAGGATCAACATGCATGAAAGCATTATAAATAGAGACAGACCAAGATTTGTAATTAGAACCATCGCCTAAAAGAAGTTATACAGTTACCTCTTGTGATGACATCGTCATCTCCGGACGACTAAGTCCACACTAGAGAGGCCTAGCTCTGATACCAATTGACAGTTCCCTTTGCCCGGGAACAGGATCTGGATGTCGCCTAGAGGGGGGTGAATAGGCGAATAAAAATTATCACTTTAAAACTTAAATCTTACTCTACTCGAAGACAGGATCGCAGTGGAGTGAAGAACCCTTCGAGTAGGTTGCAGCGGAATTGAAGTTCCTGTCTTAAGAATATCCTGCACTTCAAAGAAAGCTAGTACCACAAGTAAGCAGTGAAGTGCAGAAGTAAGAACTGAATAAGACAAAGAATCAGCACAAAACACAGAGCAGAGCATGTGAACACAGGAATTTATCCCGAGGTTCGGTCAAGCCTGAAATGCTTTCCTAGTCCTCGTTGGAGTTAGCCACACCTGGGCTTGGAGTCTATTTCAACTCCTTCCTCCATTTGCTCAGATCTGTCAGTCAGACAGATAGAGCCTTCCACTATGTTGAGGTAGTTACAACAGAGCCGCGGCTGCTTACAATCTTCTTGACAGCACTCCGGCAGAGTAACAATATGCTCAAGACTAAGCTCTAGCTCTTAGCAGCACTTCTCCACTCTCTAGAGGCTTATAGCTTTGCCTTTACACAAACTAGAGAGATATACACGAGAGGGAGAGAGAGAATTGATCCGAGTGATGTCTACACTTGTTGGCTGCACTTCACACGCAGTTGGAGGCGCCTAGGAGTCCCTTTTATAGGCCCAAGGGGCCTAGGAGCCGTTGAAATCCCATTTGGAAGGCAATACTTGCTTTCAGTCGGGTGGCGCACCGGACAGTCCGGTGCCCGATTTCCTTCCAAAATTGGCGCAGTCGACCGTTGCAGTCTTGGAGCCGTTGGCGCACCGGACACTGTCCGGTGCACACCGGACAGTCCGGTGCCTCCATCTGACCGTTGGCTCGGCCACGCGTCACGCGCGGATTGCGCAGCCGACCGTTGGCCCAGCCAACCGTTGGCTCACCGGACAGTCCGGTGAATTATAGTCGTACATCGCCAGACTTCTCCCGAGAGCGGCCTGTTCACCAGAGTTCAGCCTGGCGCACCGGACACTGTCTGGTGTGCCAGACTGAGCTGGGTTTTGGCTGTACACAGCCAATCCTTTTGCATCTCTTTTCTCTTCTTCTTTACTCTGTTTCTAACACTTAGACAAATACGTTAGTACACAAAAACCAATGTACTAAGTCTAGAAACATACCTTCTCTTGGATTTTCACCTCTCTATCATTTGACATGCTTAAGATTGATGTTGGACTTCATAAATCATCAAGTCAGCTTAACTTGATTTAGACTAACATTTCTGAGCTCCAACATCCTGCAAAGGTCACATAGAATATCTCCAAACTAGGAACAACCTAAACTAAAAATCAAAGTGCACTTAGCTCTTTTGGGCTGCTTCCAGTTCTGATTTTGACATTTGCTCTCTTTCTAGTGACCTTGTTCTCCTTCTCAGAGCTTGATCTTGAGCCTTATGACTTACACCACATAACCATAGATGTTCCCTCATTGGTTGTAAGTCACGTCCTTATGTAGTGATCCTTGATGTGCCATAGCTCTTCTCAACTCGATCACCCTTGACTTTGCAAGTCATCTTCTTCACGCTTGGCTTTGGGTTCCTCAGCCTCTTTGACCTTCTCCCGTGCACTTGGTACCTCGAAGCTCTTCTTGCCTCCATCCTTCGCTTGATCAGTTGTCTCCGAGCTACGCACCCGAGTCTCACTTTGCAATGTCCATCTTACTTGTGATGCCCATTTTCTATCCATCATCTAGTCCTTGGACCATCACACTTGTTCACTTGTGTTGAACCCTGTTAGCTTTACACTAAGCACCTGTTCAACACTTAGCACACTTGTTAGTCCTTTAGTTGAGTTGTCATCCAAACACCAAAACCCACAAGAGAGCTTTCAGTGGGAGGCTTTCAAAAATAAAACTTGATGGTGGATCCATCATGGCCATGATGGGTTCAACATCAGAAAAGATGTACCTCTACCAGGTACCAAACTTTGGGTTTGAAATGATAAAGCTGAGACCGGGCGGGTGACTTGCACGAGAAGAGAGTCTCAGTGTAGTGTCTCCGTCTGAGTCGATTAAGGACCTTCTCGATGTAGGCCTGCTGACCGAGGACCCTTTAACTGGTCACATGCCTCGTCATGGGTAAGCTTTGCCTCGGGCAGACTAATACTAGAATAAGATAACATGCAATGGGAGTGGAGAGATGGCGAGAGTAGCATGTACCATCCGTGGCAAGAGGTTGGACGGTGGTGTATCTTTACTCTCGGTTGGTGTGAACCTGATCTGGTCTTAAGAACCCCGATGGCGAGTTGACATATGCAAGGGTTAAGTGCTACATATGTCATGTGATTGGAGATCCTCAGCTGAGTATAATCGATTCGGATCGCCGTAACTTCGCGGATATGCATGAAGACTTGGTCACTGACTTACACGTAGCAATCCAGTGAAGATGAAGGGTTGATAAGAAATTGGCTAGTATAGATCAAGTGATTGAACTAGGGTAGAAAGAACTCTAGATGTAGGTAACTTTACTTAACCTAACAAGTAAAACTGGATTTTTAAGGACCCACTATTAGTAAGCATTTCTGCAAATAGAGTCTTTGATTATTGATAAGCCATACCTTGATTCCCAAAGGCCAGCATATCCTTGAGAGTCTTTTACTTTGACGGGTAAGTATTGCGAAAGTACACTTCGTACTCAGGGCTTTGTCCCATGTTGTTTTAGGTGAGGAAGCGGCTGCTTTTGTTCAAAGGTGGTGCCCAAAGAAGAAAACCAGGAGTGAAGCTGCGGGAGGAAGGGTCCTCCGTTAAGAAAAACTTTGTACTGTTATCGGGAGGGGTTTTTGCCTCCTAGTGATGTAATAATAATACTTCAGCACTCCTATATTTTAGCTCTGGTCTATAATAAATACTACTCTTTCTTACTTTTCAATAAAGTAAGTTATTGTAACTGTTTTCGCATTTTCGTACCTCCGATGTATTGTAATGTCTGCGTAACGGGTGAAACGCTCTTGGGCATGGTAAGGAAATCAGATACCGAACTTGTCAAGTGATCAGGGGCACCTATAGGGTTATCTGAAGTCCGTTGGACAAGGACAACAGTAGGTGGGCCTAATGACTTGGGAAGTTCCATCACAGCTAGTATCGGAGCGAAGCCCATCTCTGTAGATGTTATAAGACATTTTCAAAAAGAATTTTCAAAGACTTATCTTGAAAATTTCTTTTCTTCTTATCTAACCACTTTCTGAAGTACTTATTTTAAAGACCAGATAATAGAGTGCACTGTATAGAAGGTTGTGAATCAACTAAGATTGGTTATGTAATTATGCATGCATCATGATAAAAACGATATTAATAAGGTTTTCCCCCTCATGGAGATATGCTGCCGCGCACAAGGAAAACCGCGCGCAAGTCTACCGGGCCAATTGGCGTACCTCGCCATCAACTAGCTCCAAGGCATGAGGACAGTAGTAGTGGTAGCAATGATCCCATTAGAGATTTGGAAGCTCAGGTAGAATAGCTTTGAACGGAACTCCATTACAGGAACAATGTGTGGGTTGAGGATGGTCAGCGGATAAACGAGTTAAGAACTGACATCCGACACATGCAAGGCCAACTTGCTGAACGAGATTTAGCGCTCGATTGGGCTGTTAACTCCCATTCACTTGCTTGGGCTAAGGAAGCCAAAGCTCGAGCGCGCGTGGAGGAGCTTAGCACAGCCGTGGACAACTTGCAGGTGTACTATAATACGCTACATGAGGAGGTTCATGTATTATATTCACAACTGCACCCTAACGTACCTGTGGGTCCTGTCGGAATGGGAGCCAGACCTTCTGGAGTAGCGGGAGAAGCACTTGGTGGTGAACTGGACCTTTTCAGGCCTCCTCCCTCTATGAAGTTGGTTGATGAATGGTCTCCTACGCCCGACAGTGAAGCTACCAAAAGTGATAAGAAGCTAGAATAGTGTAGTATATAAATAGTGTTAATGTATAATAGGTAATGTAATCCTGTTGTAAATTCGAGTCTCTATCATTGCCCTTTTAAGTAATGTAAAATGGATGGTTTTCTTTGGCATATTATATTTTTCCAAATGTTCTTTGCCTCAGATGTTGTCCAAGACTCGTGCACAGGATAGTGTAGGAACCTCCCGTGGGAGGGAAGCAACTCCTAACCCACCCCCAGTACCTCCAACATTAGCTGAGGCCATCGCTGCCTTAGTTAATGCTATGGCCGACAACACCCGCTTTCTTCGGGAAATGGTGGGACAGCAGATGCAAAAGCAAGGCGGGCGAGTGTATCCGCAAGGACCCCACGAAACTTCATATTTGGATTTCTTAGAAACGTGTCCCCCGCTATTTGTCAAGGCTGAAGATCCTCTTGAAGCAGATGAGTGGATCCGGGTTATCGAACAAAAGTTTGGGCTTCTCCGATGCACGAAGACTCAAAAGCCCTTATTTGCGGCACAGCAGATGCGAGGCCCTGCCAGCACCTAGTGGGGAAATTATGTGGCTATCCAACCTGCTGGTCATCAAATTACTTGGGACGAATTCAAACTGGCGATTTTGGAGCACTATATTCCTGAAGGGGTGCTCCATATGAAATAGGAAGAATTTATGAAGCTCAAACAAGGTGGAGACACTATCACGCAATATCTCAACAAGTTCAACCACCTGTCCCAGTATGCCATCGATCAGGTCAACACTGACCTGAAGAAGAAAAATTGTTTGATGAGGGGCCTCAATGACCAGTTGCAGCGAAAAATGGCCACCTGCCTCGACCTTACTTATAGCCAGGCTGTCAGCACAGCACTATCAGTCAAAGACAAATATGCAGGCCCAGGAAAATCAAAGGGCTATGGAGGCGACAGGCCCAATCAGGGGCCTGAGAAGAGACAAAGGTTGGTGATCCGACCTTTTAATCAGAATCGTTCTTCACCGCGTCCACCCTCCTACCCTTTTAAGCAACTAGTTTTTATCCGTCCTACCACTGCCCCCACCTCAACAAGTCAGCCGAGTGCCCCTGGTACTTGTTTCCCCGCTCTCCCAAGCTCTTCAACAGGCTGCTTTAATTGTGGAAACTCCCGGCATTTTATCAAGGACTATCCATACCCGAAGCAGAACAGACTAAATAATCAGCAGAGTTCAGGGAGTTCCGCTCAAGGCAAGGGAAATGCGGCGAACAATACCGCGGGCAAAAATATGAAGAAAACTAGGTGGATTTATTATACGCAAGTGGCCACAACGCCGGAAGGAGAACCGATTATGATGGGTACGTTTCTCGTGGCCAATCACCCTACAGTTATTCTTTTTGATTCTGACGCTTCACATACATTCATAAGCAAGAAGTTTGTGGAGCAACATTGCATTCCATATAATGAATCAAGGGAAGGGTTTATAATTCATTCGCCCAGGGGACAAATATTCACTAAAGAAGTGGCTTTCCATGTGCCTATAACATTGGCTGAACGAGACTTTCCTACCAACATGATTGTTATAAAAGGCCAAGATATAGATGTAATTCTGAGCATGAATTGGTTAGCCCAACATAAAGCTATCCTCAACACTGATCGGAGAACCATCAGGTTGAGTTATGGCTAGGAAGAGGTTCTCTTGTCCATTCTTGTAGCTACTACGGCTAGATCATTTGGTAGAGTATATGAAGCCATCATACCGGAGATCCAAGATATTCCGGTAGTATGTGAATTCTAGGACATCTTTCCATAAGAATTTCCTAGATTGCCTCAAGAGAGAGATGTAGAATTTGTGATTGAGTTGAAGACCGGTACGGCTCCTATTTCTAGAAGGTCGTACCAAATGCCTCCGAATGAATTGGCAGAGCTCAAGACCTAATTACAAGATCTACTAGAAAAAGGATTTATCCGGCCAAGCTCATCACCATGGGGTTGTCCAGCCATCTTTGTCAAGAAGAAGGACCAAACACTTCGAATGTGCGTGGATTATAGACCCCTTAATGAGGTCACAATCAAGAATAAGTACCCTCTTCCTCGGATTGACATTCTATTTGATCAACTTACCGGAGCTCAGGTATTTTCCAAGATTGACCTCAGGTCGGGTTATCATCAGATCCGTATCTGACCCGAAGATATACCAAAGACCGCATTCACTATGCGGTATGGGTTATTTGAATATCTGGTTATGTCTTTCAGACTAACAAATTCTCCTACCCACTTTACATATCTTATGAACTCGGTATTCATGCCTGAGTTGGATAAATTCGTGGTGGTATTCATTGATGATATCTTGATATATTCTAAGAATGAAGAGGAGCATGCTCGGCATTTGCGGATCATATTAACGCGCTTAAGAGAACACCAATTATATGCTAAGTTCAGTAAGTGCGCATTCTGGCTGGAGGAGATCCAATTTCTGGGACATGTATTATCTGCCAAGGGGATTGCTGTGGATCCCAGCAAAGTCAAGGATATTTTGGAATGGAAACCACCAACAACAGTGCATCAAGTCCGAATTTTCCATGGACTGGCTGGTTATTACCACCGATTCATTCCAGATTTTTCCAAGCTTGTGAAACCAATCACAAGTTTATAGAAGAATGATACCAAATTTAATTGGTCTTCAAAATGTAATAAAGCCTTTGAGCAGCTGAAAGTATTATTGACCACTGCTTCGGTATTAGCTCAATCGAATATTGAAAAGCCCTTTGATGTGTATTGTGACGCATCAGGTAGTGGTCTAGGCTGTGTTCTAATGCAAGAGGGCCGAGTAATAGCTTATGCTTCAAGGCAGTTGCGCCGGCATGAGGAACATTATCCAACTCATGACCTAGAGTTAGCCGCTGTCGTTCATGCCCTAAAAATCTGGCGTCATTATCTGCTGGGGAATATCTGTCATGTCTATACAGATCATAAAAGTTTGAAGTACATCTTCACCCAGTCAGAGCTTAATATGAGACAAAGGAGATGGCTTGAGCTTATTAAGGATTATGAACTGGAGATTCACTATCACCCAGGCAAGGCTAATGTAGTGGCAGATGCGTTAAGTCGCAAGGCATCTTGCCATTGTCTAACAATGAAGACTTCTGACATTACGTTATGCCAAGAAATGGAGAAGTTGAACCTAGGAATGATTCAACATGGAACTTCAAATCACTTGAAGCTTGAGTCCGTCCTCCTGCAAAGAATAATTGACGCACAAAGAAATGATGAGGGAATGAAACACATTCATGAGAAAATAGAGGCCGGTAAAGCCAACTGCTTCAGAAGAGATGATCAAGGTATTGTATGGTTTAACAACCGCATAGTTGTGCCTAAGAATAATGAGATCCACCAGCAAATTTTAGATGAAGCACATCTTAGTTGCTATTCTATTCATCCCGGAAGCACTAAGATGTATCATGATCTAAAACAACATTATTGGTGGACAAAGATGAAGATTAAAATTGCACGCTATATGGCGAGGTGTGACACTTGCAGACGTATCAAGGCCATACATATGAAGACTGCTGGTCCGTTGCAATCTTTACCTATACCAACATGGAAATGGGAAGATATTAGCATGGACTTTATTATGGGATTGCCCAGGATAGCAAAAGGATATGATTCTATTCGGGTTATAGTTGATCGACTTACCAAGATAGCCCATTTTCTGCCAGTCAAGACAGATCACCCGGTTGCTGTCTATGCCCAATTATACATTGCTTGTATTCTTAGTCTGCATGGGGTTCCAAAGACTATAGTGTCGGATCGTGGACCGCAATTTGTAGCCAAGTTTTGGGAAGCACTTCATAAATCCCTGGGTACCAAGTTGCTTCACAGTTCGGTCTACCATCCCCAAACCAGTGGGCAGACTGAGAGGGTAAATCAAATACTTGAAGATATGTTGCGAGCATGTGTTTTGGAATTCTCACAGAAATGGGATGATTGTTTACCATTAGCGGAGTTCTCATACAATAATAGCTATTAAGAAAGCATCAAAATGGCACCCTTTGAAGCTTTGTACGGGCGACGGTGTCGTACTCCGTTAAACTGGTCTGAACCAGGTGAAAGATGTTTCTTTAGGCCTGATATGGTAAAGGAAACAGAAGAAAAGGTTTGATGAATAATTCATAATTTGATAGAAGCCCAATCTCACCAAAAGAGTTATGCAGACAAGCGACGACAACCCTTGTACTTTCAAGTTGAAGATTATGTCTACCTGAAAGTTTTGCCAATGAAGGGTGTATCACATTTCGGGGTAAAGGGGAAGCTTGCACCCTGGTATATTGGTCCTTTTCCTATCCTTGAAAGATATGGACCAGTGGCATACCGACTCCAGTTACCCGAAACATTGTCTGATGTACATAATGTGTTCCACGTGTCTCAATTGAAGAATTGTCTTCGGGTTCCCGATCGAACCATTGAAGTAACAGATATTGCCTTAGAACCAGACTTGACATATTCTAAACACCCTATTCGAGTCTTGGATCAAAAGGATAGGATTACCCGAAGGAAAACTCTCAAGTTTTACAAGATACTGTGGAACCAACACACGGAAGATGAGGCTACATGGGAAACTCAAGACCTTTTAGAAAAGAATTTCCTAGGCTTTTTAGACTCATGTAATTTGTGAGATATGTACATTTGTTGTAATAATAGGAATGAACCCTATACCACCCCTGCCTTGTACCAAAAATAAGGAAATAAAAGTATGACACGTTTCCTTTTCCATTACTTGCCCTAGGACTTTTAATCTCGGGACGAGATTCTTTTATGGGGGGGAAGGATGTAACACCCCTGGTGTTACTGCCACTAAAACTTGAGCATGACATCATAAGCATTATCATATCATGTGTGTCACACCTAGAATGCATTCACTAGGCAAAAAATTCAAACAAGTTGTGTGGATATGACTGGTTGTGGGTAAAACCCTAGAATAGGGTACTTAACCCTAAACTGGACTTTGAAGAGTAAACAAAGCTTAACTAAGAGAAAACTTCAAAACTTAGTTGAAATGATCATAAAATATCATCATGGATGGACTTAAGTAGCATCCAAACCCTAGAAGCACCAAAAACCCTAAATGGACCCCTAGAAAATCCTGGAATGAAACCCTAGGGGGTTATATGCAAAATGTGCACATTTTTGGACCTAAGTGCAAAAACCAAGAAATTAGGTTATCTTAAGTCATATGGCTCACATGTATGTGGATTTGCAAATTAAACCTTGAGATTTGGCTGATTTGCAAAAAGCCCCACTTAAACTCTATTGAGTTAAGTCTAAATTTCAGTGAATTGGCTCAACTTTGAAGCCCTATATCTTCTAAATTATGAAGATTTTGCCCTAGGTCAACGCATCAAGTTTGTAAAGCTATGTAAGGAGAACAACTTTGCTATAGGGATTAAACCATGGTCTTATGAAAAATTTGGAGAAAAATGTGCCCAAAGTCGAGCTGTTAGACTGCCTTAAGTCTGAATTTAGGCTGATAGTGGAATTGCATGAACTTAGGGCTCAATTCTAAGCAAGATCCCGTGACTTTTTGTGGGTGCACAATGTAGCAAGATTGTAGCTGGTTTATTAGGATATAACTTTGATACAGAGAGTTGATTCAGTCATTACATGAAATCTGGAGCAAATCGATGCTAAACTTGGTCTGTCAGGCTAACTGAAGAACAATCCGATGGTACAGTAACCGGATAGGCTCAGGTTCGGATCCCCTCGCCGCTGACAAGCTGTGCGCTCGGATTCGTGCTTGCCGTTGGTGATTCACGCTCGGATCAGTTGGATAACACCGGGGGGTCCGTAAATATCGCGTTGAGCGGCCACTATTCTACTCCGACCACCGTACACGAGCATGTCACGGCCGCTGTGGATAAGTTCACCGGAGTTAGCCGTCTAGCACTTGGATGACACGTGTCTAGACGCAGTACTTTGTCATAGTGACTCGCTCTAGCACGTTTGGTCATCACCGGTGAGGTTGCCACAGTAAATGCCACTAATCCCGAGCGTTAGTAACCCCTTTCATCTCCGGCCGCGAGCGCGCCTTTGTGAAATTGGACGCCACCGCTGTTGGAGCCTATAAATTGCCGCCCCCGCCTGCTCTGCTATGTAATTGTGCATCCAGTAAACCAGCTCTCACCTCTGATCGTCCACCAGAGCTCTCCAATTTGGGGTTTCCCCCAAACTTGCTTTCCGCCACCATGAAAGAGGCCTCGCCGTGGCCAGCTCGTCTCAGGTCCGTTCATGCCCATCGTCCTCTTGTTTTAGCACCCTTTCTTGCTCCTGATACTCGCTGACCCATCCGATTTAGCTAAGAGGCCGTACATCACCGGGAATGCGCTTGGTTGTCCGTTGTGCCCGCTGTCACCGTGGACAGAGCGTGTTGGAGCCTTTTTGGTGAAATTGAGTGAGGGGGAAATGATTAAGAGGGGTCCAATTTGGTGTCTGTCGCACGGGAGCACCGATCGTTGCGGGAATCGGCCGGTATAGGCTCGCCGAAGCTCGGCCTAGCGCTGTTCGCCGTTGTGGACTACGAGCTTTGAAGAGATAGAAGTGCAAGGACTTATTCGCAAATGTCAGTGACCCAGTTAAATAGTGCGCATGATTCTTGTTTAGATATTCAAACCCCGGAGGGCTTCGGTGTAAAACTGCCCCGCGGGCGCGGGCGCGCGTGGATTCTCCCCTACTGTAGATCAGTTGGGCTGAATTCAGCCCAACACTATTCACTGCTTTTCCTTTTCTTTTTCTACCTGAGTTAAAGAATTTCTAGAAAAATGTAGAAAAATGCTAAAAATACCAGACAAATTTTGCTAGACTTCTAATTTTCTATAGTATTTAATAAAAATAGTTTCTTCATTTTTAGTTCCAATAGGGAATTTTGGGACATTTAAAATAGCCAAAAACCATACTTCTGGAATTTTAGAGAATAGTTAATAATTCCAAAATTCACCAAACTTTTTTAATAAGCTTTAAATATTATTTAGAAACCTTGGGTAAAGTTTGGTATAATTTGGACCATGTTTGATACTTAGAACCCAAAACCCTAGCCCCCTTGCTCTATGAACTTCACTATAGACTCCGAAAACCCTAGTTTCTCGGAGATCCGTGAAGGAAAGTTATATTCAAGACATTAGATAATAAACTTGTATTATCTTTGCATCTTCATGAGCATTACATGAGCATTCATGATTATACATGGCTATGTATAGAAAATGAAGAAGAGATAGAGGTTGAAAAAGCCAGGACTACACCACCACCTGAAGAACCTTAGGCAGGAAACTGTTTTTATTTTGATATCTGCGGAACAGAGCCTGATTCACCTATCACACAAGGCAAGCCCCGGTGCATTTGCCACCCCTTGTTATTTTAAAATCTTTCTCACTTACTTGATGCATTAGGTGATAGGAGTTGTGTGCTAAACCAGTTGCTGCATGTCCTTCCTTGGATTTGATTACTTCTCCTTAATCCCCTGATTTACAAAAGGTTTTTCTTATGCTTAGCTTTGCTTTAGAAAAACAAAATGTGTTGTTTTCACAAAAGATGATGCTTCAAAGTGGGTGGGAGGTTTTCAAAAATAAAACTTGATGGTGGATCCATCATGGCCATGATGGGTTCAACTTCGGAAAAGATGTACCTCTGCCAGGTACCAAACTTTGGGTTTGAAATGATAAAGTTGAGACCGGGCGGGTGACTTGCACGAGAAGAGAGTCTCGGTGTAGTGTCTTCGTCTGAGTTGATTAAGGGCCTTCTCGATGTAGGCCTGCTGACCGAGGACCCTTTAACTGGTCACATGCCTCGTCATGGGTAAGCTTTGCCTCGAGCAGACTAATACCAGAATAAGATAACACGCAATGGGAGTGGAGAGATGGCAAGAGTAGCATGTACCCTCCGTGGCAAGAGGCTGGACGGTGGTGTATCTGTACTCTCGGTTGGCGTGAACCTGATCTGGTCTTAAGAACCCCGGTGGTGAGTTGACATATGCAAGGGTTAAGTGCTACATATCTCGTGTGATTGCAGATCCTCAGCTGAGTATAATCGATTCGGATCCCCGTAACTTTGCGGATATGAAGACTTGGTCACTGACTTACAAGTAGCAATCTAGTGAAGATGAAGGGTTGATAAGAAATTGGCTAAGGGTAGAAAGAACTGTAGATGTAGATAACTTTACTTAACCTGACAAGTAAAACTGGATTTTTGAGGATCCATTATTAGTAAGCATTTCTGCAAACAGAGTCTTTGATTATTGATAAGCCATACCTTGATTCCCAAAGGCCAGCATATCCTTGAGAGTCTTTTACTTTGACGGGAAAGTCTTGCGAAAGTACACTTCGTACTTAGGGCTTTGTCCCATGTTGTTTTAGGTGAGGAAGTGGCAAATTTTTGCTGCTTTTGTTCAAAGGTGGTGCCCAAAGAAGAAAACGAGGAGTGAAGTTGCGGGAGGAAGGGTCCTCCGTTAAGAAAAACTTTGTACTATTATCGGGAGGGGGTTTTGCCTCCCAATGATGTAATAATAATACTTCAACACTCCTATATTTTAACTCTGGTCTGTAATAAATACTACTCTTTCTTACTTTTCAATAAACTAAGTTATTGTAACTGCTTCCGTATTTTCGTACCTCCGATGTATTGTAATGTCTGCGTGACGGGTGAAACGCTCTTGGGCATGGTAAGGAAATCAGATACCAAACTTGTCAAGTGATCAGGGGCACCTGCAGGGTTGTCTGAGGTCCGTTGGACAAGGACAACTGTAGGTGGTCCTAATGACTTGGGAAGTTCCATCACATTTGTGACCTGTTTGCCTAAACCCAAAACTAGGTCATGTTCTTATTTAGGTAATTATGACCCAAAGTTGATTTTTCCGTTATCCCTCCATGACCACACACATACAAATAAATGCTTAGATAATTTCTTTCTTGGACATAAAGTGTACTTAGGCTTAAAGCTAGGATCTCGAGTCCATGTTCTTGGCAATTAACTTGTAACCCCCTTAGTTGTCATATTTCCATCTTAAATCATGCCCTTGTTCGATTGGCACAAGCTGATGTCCCTTATCCAGTTTGCCTATTCTTAAGGATCGCTATGTTGCTTTATTAATCTAACCTAGGAAAGGAATACCCCAATCATTTTCTTGAAATTGATGCCTTTGGTTTCCCCATACCTATCGAAGGCATACCAACTTAATCCTTGACCTTGTAATCTCTATGATGGGCATAGAAAGATGCTTGGGGCTGAAATAACAGTCTCCCATCATACTCCTTTCATCAAGTTTAGGTTATGGCCATGCCTTGTTCATTTCATCTGGCCATGATCTATTTGGCTCTATACTTGTAACCATTCTTACAGGTGGAGTATCTCTTTGTATATTTGTCACCCTTGCCCAATCCATTGGTGTCACACAAGATTTCTTATTGGTTACATCTAGTAATGGTGTTATGACTAAAATCGATGGTGCCGTGACGAAACCGAGGGCCTCATGTGGGTATACACACAAGGTTGCGCTACTTGGCACGCGCTGGTATCACCATTAGTGGTCATAATCCATTCTAAGATTATATCAATATGTTATCTCTGCACAGATTGTTCTTACCACGTGAGATTCATTGTTGGTGTCAGTTCGGTAATGGTGTCACGATTAACGACTTATGGTGCCGCAGCGAAACTAAGAGCCCCTTGTGAATGTACACGCAAGGTTCTACTGCTTGGCGCATGCTGGTATCGAGGTCTCTAGTCATGATCCATTATGGAATTACACTGATGTGTTATCTTCCATGGACCTTCCTTGAAACGATTTCGGTGTTGTTTGTCGAAGTGACCAAGCAACATCTATCATGACTGTTGGAACAAAAGAGCATACCACTTTGATGTGTTCTTTAACGAGTTTTCTACTAATTCATAAGTCTCCATCGAGATCGGAACCTATTTGTGTCTAATCATGTGATAATAATCACTCCTCTCTTGTGTGTTCTCATTTTCCTTGACCTTGGTGGTGACTGCACACATGAAACCTTATGTGTTCCTTTGGCAGCCATCGTCTCTACTAATGGACATCTCTAAATTAGCTTAAGAAGATACATGTTATGTCCACTAGAGAAAGCAACATTCTGAGACACTCGCCTTGCTTGGAACTGTCTTATGATTATCGCTGATATGGACAAGGGTTACATGCTTCTCTACTCTTAAAAGTCTTTCGCTCTGAATCTTGGGACGAGATTCTTTTAAGGGGGGAGGGCTGTAACACCCCAGGTGTTACTGTACGTAAAGAGTGAATATGGACGTAAGCATGAGATATTAATAAGAATAACAGTCTCTCTGTCTTAATCTGTTTCATCTGTCGCGAGTTCGACATTGTTTTTATTTATCCGGGCTTTTCCTAAATTTTTGTGATGTTCGGAACATAGTTGTTCCAAAAATCGGTGCGTCTGGTGATTATTTAAAATTCATCGCTCGCGCGAATACGAATTCGGAAGCTCGACCTACTCTCACGACTTTTATCCCGGGCAAATTAATTTGAACTCGGTGACAAAAGTTTTAATGTAAAATTAAATCAGACCACACTCGGAATCTAAGAAAACCCAGGCGTAGGGTTGTTAATTGAATTATTCTCCGACCGAATATTCGGATAGCAAGCGAAATTCGTTTAGGTTCAACTAAATCAAACGTGGACTAAAATATCGAATCCGATATCGTCTAGTTTAATCTGTCTACATCTTGCTCCTTTGACGATGCTGACATCGTCTCCGGAGGGATTCTGATTTCGATGCCGCGTTCGGCTCGCGTAGTTCAAAAATTTATTTATTTCATATAGTGTCGAGTCTAGTGCCGGTTGAAAATTAATCGATTAAGGCGAATTAGAAATGTCACCTAATTATTTCGCTCTTGTTTGAGCGATCTCTACGAACTCTGTAGCGATAATATTAAGGGTGGATTGTTTAGAATAAATCAAATTTGAACTAAATGAGACCAGAACAACGGCTAGCCGATTCAGTTTCCTATTCTAGGACCCGAGAAAAATAAGGGGGTGTTTGGTTGCTCCTGCTAAAGTTTAGCCCGGGTCACATCAAGCGTTTAACTTTTAAATAGGAGTATGAAATATAGACCTAACCAACTGGACTAGATTCGTCTCGTCTTTTAATCTTCGGCTGACAAATTAGTTTTATAATCCGACTACATTTAATACCAGGAACGGAGGTTCAAACATTCGATGGGACAGGGGCTAAATTTTAGCGGGGTGTAACCAAACACCCCCTAATATCGTATCCTAACAGCATTTTGATCTAATCTGTTTGCATCTTACCCATATCCGAATCCCTACACACGGATATGTATGTATTCTTTTGTAGAAGAAAAAAAAAGAAATAGAGGCTAGTACTAACCATGATCAAACTCACGCCATGCTAATGACCATACACACACTAATCAATAGGCTAATGGCTACATTTGACGGGAAAAATCAAAAAAATCTTTTCATCTATATCTCACCGCTTGAGCATATGTGCTCCTTATCTTCTACCGAAGATATTTTTTCCATTCCTATCTCTCCACCGGGCCGCATGGCTCTTCCTAGCCTCCTCGTTGGATCACCGCTGGTGCTTGCCCAGCACCTCTCTGCTCCCTTCATTCCTAGCGCGTCGACTTGGAGCTTGCCGATGATGCTTAGGCTGGTCGTCCCTGCTCCCAGCTCGCCAGCGCTCCGCCTCCAGCTCAGCTCGTGCCAACAGCCGTGTTTTTACTGCTCACCTGGTCGGCCATGGAGTTTTTTCTATATTTCTCTGGTCGCCGGGTCTTGGGCACCAAACCCTGTCTCCCTCTTTATTCCTTGCTTGGCCATGTACAGCAGCTCCTTGAACGCGCGCGCCCTCCGAGCATCTCGTTCCTATGCCGGTCGTCGATCTCCTATTCGCCATGGTCACCATGTCGACTATCCCTATCTAAGCTAACCCGGCTCGCCGGTCTCCCTCAGCATCTCGACACCGGAACTCCATCCTGTCTATATGTGTGTGGAAGAACGGAGTGGATGGAGAAGGCAGTGAAGTCCGTGTGGTGCTCACCACATGCTCGACTTAATAGCGGAATTGGAAATTGTACCTGTGCTCATGGCCTTCGAGACAGATTAAATTATTAGTGAGCTTTCGCCCCCGCTTTTCGTTTTATTGTTTCTCGTTAGTTTGGTATACTTGCGCTGTTAACGTGGGCCGATGACGTGCGTGTAAATCACAGTAGTGAATTAGTGCCAGAGTAAAATTTGATTGGGTAGAATAGTGAAGTCTAGTACGTCGCTCGTCACATATTTGGTGTTATGCGCGGACCGGGAAGCGTCATCGATTTTGTAGGTTCAAGTAGGATTTTAGTATGGCAAGCTAATTTGTTATTCCTATTAGCTGAATTGTTAGATAAATTGAATAAATTTGAATGGTGCGAAATAAAATTAAAATAGTTCTTTGTAAGCGATGTGGTATAATTAATAATGTAAAGGATAAGTTTAGCATTTATTTAATTTATATGTAATTCAAATTAATCTAGAAACATGATTTAAAAGAGTAGTTAAATTGTTCCTGCACATACTATAACTCTGGGTGTCCAATAATAGGAGTCTAAATATTGTTAGACTCTCGATGTTATGCTTTAGCTAAGGATAACATAGCATGTATTTATATTCATTGCTGCTTGATGTTTGAGTTAGATCCGTTTAAGCTAGAGAAGTGTGCTGGTTGTACTTTGTAATATCTCAACATCTAAGGATTGCTTTTAATTGTTATTATGTGCCTCGCTACCAGGTATTTAATTCACTATCGTGTAGCAATAATTAGGCTTGTGCTATTCCTATTTATATTTATTCATGTGCATTATGCATATCATTTAGGTACGTTAAGTGATCACGTGATGTGGAGGATTAGAGTTGTGTCGACCACAAGATGCCCTTAAGCGTGAGCTTCTTCGCAAGGTCATGCTGGTGGATCAACTTGAAGGTGGACAGACTGAACGAGTGCCAAGACAAAGGATGGTCGTCAAGTAATCGTCGTCTAACAAACACTAACATAGTGTTATTCCAGGCAAGCCCCGGTGCATGCAACCCCTTCCTAGTGTTTTTAAATAATTTTTACACACTTTAAGTCTAGCGAAATGTGCATTAGGTTTATAAGAGTTGATTGGAAACCCTTTGATGCATTGGCTACCTTGAAATCCATTCCTTTTATAGATACTTCTGGTAAAGTATCAAACATGCTTTACAAAATTGCTTAGCCCTGCCTAGAGGTAAATCTTGCAGATAGAGTTTGTTCTTTGCACTAATGCCTAGCTCAGGTTTATCCTGAGGAAGGATGGCTTCTACCTGCAAGAATATTTTCATTGGGAGCATGGTGGGATCTTACTGCAAAGTTCCCTATAATGCTCTTTTCATCCTTAGGAACACAAAACAATCCTAGGGGTGGAAGTACTTAACTCGAGACTTGGGCTAGGAACAGGTGATGCTCCACCCAGGTTAATTAAGGATTGGATGTGTATGTAGGCCTGTATGATCAAGGACTACCTTAACTAGCCACATGCCCTGGATATGGGACAGGGTAAGCTTGAACCCAGCTATTCCATACATGAAAAGACAACCGTGCACTGGGCATGGGAGATGGTGGGAGTAGCGTGTACCCTCCTGGCTAGAGGCTGGACGGAGGAGTACTGTGCTCCCGGGTAGCGCGGACCGGTTCACGTTGTGGAGGATCTGTGGGAATGGTTGACATATGCAAGGGTTAAGTGCTACATATTTCATGTGGTTAGAGATCCTTAGCTAAGTAAATTGATTTGTATCGCCGTTATATCCTCGGACAGTGGAGACTTGATCACTGACCTGCAACCTTGGTCAGGATGTAAACATTATGAATAAAAATGATGTTGTATTGATGAGATGGTGAAATTAGACTAGATGCAACCAGAGTCTACTAATATTTAATCTGGCGTTAAAATATTGAAAGTAAGGACTCACTTTAGTAAGCTATTTCTGCAAAAGTATCTAAGTTGATTCTTACTAAAAGCCTCTCCTTGATTCCTAAATCCAGCATACCCTTGAGAGTCTTTTCTTTAGTCGGGTAAGTCTTGCTGAGTACTTGCGTACTTAGGGCTTTATTCCCATTGTTGCTGTAGGTTACGAGTCACTTTGATTGTGAATGGTGTTAAGCGCCGGTGGGCACGACCTTCTTATAAGTCTAAGTTCTTCTTCTATATTTCTTATTGAGGATTGTCACTGAGCTAGCATGTGTTTCAAACTTATAAATAATTTATAACATTTCAAAGTTTATTCTTTAAACCACTTTTGTAACCACTCCGATAAATATAATGTAAATTTGTTGTAACTTGTAAAATTTGGTAATAAGATTTCCGCTGCAAAATTTTTGGTGTGTGATTTGTGTTTACTCAATCTCGCGATCTTGGTTGTTAGTGGTTTATCCGGTATCCTTGGGGCACTCGGACGGATCCTGTTAAGTTATCTGATGCACATGCATAGCAGTATGAGGTCTTTAAGACAAGGGCAGGTGCATGTGGGCCTAATAACTTGGGAGGTTCTGCCACAATGGCGAGAGTAGCATGTACCCTCTATGGCAAGAGGCTGGACGGTGGTGTATCTGTGCTCTCGGTTGGCGTGAACCCGTTTTGGTCTTGAGAAATCCGGTGGGGAGTTGACATATGCAAGGGTTAAGTGCTACATATGTCATGTGGTTGGAGATCCCCAGCTGGGTATTAATCGATTCGGATCGCTGTTACTTCTCGGACATGAAGACTTGGTCACTGCCCTACACATAGCAATCCAGTAAAGTGAAAGGTGGATAAAAGACGGCTAGCATAGGCTAAGTGCCTGAACTAGGATAGAAAGAACTCTAGATATAGGTAATGACTTAACCTGATAATAAAATTGGATTTTTAAGGATCCACTGTTAGTAAGCATTTCTGCAAACAGAGTCCTTGGTTCTTGATCAGCTTTACCTTGAACCCTATAAGCCAGCATATCCTTGAGAAGTCTTTTTCCTTTGCCGAATAAGACATGTAAAAGTACACTCCGTACTCAAGGTTTTCGAACACATGTTGTCGTAAGTGATGAAACAGCTGAGTTTTGTTGTTTCTGCTCGAAGGTGGTGCCAAAGGAGGAGGCTAATCAGTAAACTTGTGGATGGGAGGATATTTTACCTCCCTGGTATGTAATAATATGTTATGCACTCAGACACCCAGTATTGTAATAAATACTCTATCTATATTTTATGAATGTAAATTAAGTTATTGTAATCCGTTTCCGCTCATTCTTTACTCCGACTATGTATGTAATGTTTGCGTGATGGGTGAAGCGCTCTTGGGCGATATGATGATGATACAGATGATCGAACTTGTCGAGTGATTATGTGCATCTACAGGGTTGTCCGAGGTCTTTAGGACAAGGACATCTGTAGGTTGGCCTAATACCTTGGGAGGTTCCGTGACAGCGTCGAGGGTGGTGTTGGTGGTGGCTTGGGCTGTTCGTAATTCCTGGAGCCCCGTACTAGCTTTGATTTGTGCTGTTTCAAGCGGGCAAAGGCACTCGTTGGTGATGTGAATGTCTTCAGTGAGGCCATCAAGTTGCAGGCACATTTGTTGCTCAAAATGTTGTATTATGCCACGAGGGGACTGTGGCATGGTGTTCATCCCCTGTAACCCCCGTGGGTCCTACCGTAGTTAGTGCAAAGACAAGAGAACAAGGAACAAAATAATATGTCCTACAACTAGTTGAATGGGTTGTGTAACTGGGCACTCAACTAAACATCGTTATCAAGGTCTTACTCGTTCTTACCATGTCCATAGGGGTGACCTACAAACAGCGGTGCAACCATGAAGCTTTTATAGAGCGATTGCCAAAGGACACAACCTGCACGTTGTAGATATTTGTGAAGCTATAGGAAGGCTGCACTTTAGAGCAAGGATTAGCACAATCAATCAGCAAATGTAAAGTTGAATAAGGGTGCAAACACATAGCTAATGCTGCTGAAACCAAGTAAAACCGAACAAAACAAGGCAAGGTGGGGGCGTGTAAGGGAGGTGTGTAAAAGGTGGAGAAGGTGTACCAAAACCCCAACTGGAAAAAGTGGCGCCCAAGATGGCTTCCCAAAATGCCTGGGCGCACCAAATCCCAAAATGAGGAAACAAGGGTTGCTTTCCAAAATCAAATGGCCTGAATTGGAAAGCTTGGGCGCACCAAATATGGAGGTGCCGCTTGCCAAAAACAAAAAGTGCTGGACAAGGAAATGGGCGCACCCGAATCCGAGAACAAGGAAAGAAGGAGGGGGTCTATAAGGTAAAGTGGGCTATTTGCCAAAAACAAAGATGGTAGGCACCCAAATCTGATTGCAGGTTCGGCTTGCCAAACACAACAATGCTGATTAAGGAATTGGGGTGCGCTAATTTCTGGTTGCCTTCTTTCACTTTCCTTCTTTCTTCTTCTTTTTTTATTTTTTGTACCTTGCCTTTTTCTGTCTTTCGTTGTTTCTTTCCTTCCTTTTTTTGACAACCAAATCCGACGCCCCAAAGTGATCCAATCAGCAAGGCTAACAACGTGCCAATGAAACCAGCAGGGAGGAAAAAAGATGTGGTTCGTATGAACGAAAAAGAATGGTGGTGAATGACAGACATGGGATGTATGAACGAAAAAACGGTGGTGATAACGGAACTACGAGGCAACCAGCAACACTTGATGCAAATGCACACAAATTCAAAAATACAAGATTACTGAAAGAAAATGCAAGGCCAAATGGTTCTACGACAAGGTTCTAGCCTAAATTTTTTTTGTAGCTATTCTGGTGGACGTTGGGACAATAAACACTCTCAAACTAAAGGAATAAAACTCGATAACACTCACCCAGCAACCTGAAAATTTGATACCACTTGATAGAACTAGAGTGCCCGATCTTTCGGTGAGGTGGATAATTTCAATTTGGTGGAGGAGGTGACTCTCGCGATCCGAATACGAACGAATAGGTCATGGTGCCTTAGCAATAGCAGAACCAACTCCAAATGGTTATTGACCTTACTGGTGACAAAAATCAACCTGAACACGAAGTTCTATTCCTACGAGTAATCAAAGAAATAAGCAAGAACAAGATGTAGGTAAAACTGAATATCAATCACTCATGAGTTGGGGTTCACTAGGCTGTCCACAGATGGCCGTTGAGCACAATTGCAGTATAGGAAGTTTGCACGATGGCTAAAACTATCAAAGAAAACCCAACTCTAGGAGGGGACGCAACCCCTGGTTAAATAGAGAGGAGGAGGTGGGCGTCTAGCCTCCCCACAAGGCAAAAAATTAGGCACCCAATCAATCAATCAATCTCCTGCCACAAGGCAGAGAATAGGCAACCAATTAGCCATGGCATCTCCTTGATCCACATTCCTTATTTAGATGGCGCAACACCTTCTTGATTTTTTCTTTCCAAACTAAAAGAAAGATAGGTGTCACAACACCTAGACTTTATTCTGGGCAGATTCATCATGAGAATAGATGGTGCATGTAGTTTAGGAAACTTCTAGTCCTTCATTCTTTAAAATCATCATGAAGTTTAATTCATGTGCACGAGCACGAGTGAGTGGTCCTGGTGGCGCCTGTGCTGGTTCAGTTGGAGTAGCCATTCCTTTGTTGGGGTTGATGTCCTCATCAATTACGATCTTGGTTGTGAAGGAAAGTTTGAGATAATTCATGATTTTGTTAGACCCCTGGGTATATATGGGTTCAAGTGTTTGAAATCACTGTCGGGCACATGGTTTTCATACTTGATCTCTTATAAATCTGGTCGAGTCACCGCAGTGTGTTTTTTACTGAGGTCTATGCAATTGGTAGGCTGCAGTCTTCGTCGATCAAGTGGCATCCGGGGCGCTGGTGGACGTTGCGACCTCGTAGCTGCATTCTGGGAGGAAACGGTTGGAGGACAAGATAGAGCGCCTTTGGATGCAAAATACTAAAGCCATCAGGGACAAGTATGTGGCTGAGAACAAAAGTCGGAACCTTTTGGAGAAGGTTGGCTTACTTGAGAAAGAGAATGAGGGGCTCAGTTGCTAGCTGAGCGAGGAGAAAGATGCCACAAACTAGGCAAATACTAAGGCCCAGGCTACCCAGGCGGTGGCCCAAGCTGCCCAGAAGCGAGCTGCTGAACTAGAGCTAGAGATGAAGAGCAAGCGCTTACCACAAGTGGGTGGAAGCTGCCACACAGGCTGGCATGGACATGGCACATACAGTTTTTGTTGACGCATATCTTGATCTGGGTGTGGAGACAGCCCCCTTCGACAAGTTGGGGGGAGGTGTGTGTAACGCCCCAAATTTTAGAGTTGAATTTTTTCTTTCTCCAGCTCATCAAATTCGGCCGTTACCTTTCCTATTTTTTATTTTCTTCTCATTATGCCTCGTTCTTTTTCAAAATTCTAACGAGAGTTAACTCGATATCTTGTGTAAGTAAACCCTAGAAATATTTTCTTTAGTTGTTGCATCATGATGAGCCACGCATCTTTTTCCTTTTGTGTGTATTTGCTTGGCTTCCGTAAGGAATGCATTTAGTAGGAAGTTAGAGATAAAATGGATAATAGGAAAAATAAGAAGAAAATAGAAAAGGAAAATCTCTCCCTCTCTCCTTTTGGCCCACTCGCGGCCTGCTTCCCCCCTTCCCCCTCTCTCCCCTTTCAGCACTCTTGGGCCGGCGTCCCGCCGCGGCCCAGCTGAGCCCCCCCCCCCCCCCCCCCCGCGCACGACGGCCCAACCTAGCACGGCCTGCCCCGGCCAGCTGGCCAGCGCGGCCTAGCTCCAGCGCCCGGCCCCTTCCCCCCTCGCTTTCGGCCTACTAGGCGGCCCAGCCGCCAACGTGTGGGCGTGGCGCGCTCACCCGGCCGGTGCGGGCAGGGCGGTTGCCCAGCTGCCGCCATCCAGTGGGGCCCGCCTATAAGTTTCCCAAATCGCCCCCTGTTCATCTCCCTTCTCCCTCCCACATCGCCCAGCGCCTTCTCTCTCCTCCCCATCGCTCTTGCTGCCCGGAACCGCTGCCGTCGCGCCCGTCCGCTTGGTCCCGTTCCACAGTGAGCCCCGCCTCTGTCTCTCCCCCCGCCCACCCCTCTTCTTCCTTGGGCCCGGCGGCCATGGCGCTCACCTGGCTCGGCGCAGCGGCCTCGACACAGCCCAGTGGCCATGGCGCTTTCCCGGCTCGGCGCAGCGGCCCCGGCGTGCCCTGTCCCGGCTCGCCACCCCATGCCCACGGCGCGACCTTGAGCTCGGCCCGGCATGCCCATGGCACGCGGCCTTGAGCTCGTCCAGCGCGCGGTGCCTCGGCATGGCGCCCAGCGCGGCTGCTCGCTCGCAGCGTGGCCCCTGCTCTGGCGCACGCAGCCCCCTCACGTCCGGCGTGGCGTGGTTCCCTAGCCTCGGCCAGGTGCGCGCGGGCCCCGGTGAGGCCCGTCCTGCTCATGGCGCCCCCGGCGAGGCTCGCCGTACCCGTGGCCCGGCCATGGCGCGCGTCCCGCTTAGCTCAGCCCCAGCGCGGCTGCTCGCGGTGGGCCCCGGCGAGGCCACGGCTCGCAGTGCGGCCTCTGCCCGGCGCAGCCGGCCATGGTGTGGCGCGCCCCCTGGCCCGGCGTGGTCCCCTGCTGCCTGGCGCGGCCTGGCTCGCGGCCCTGGCGCGTGGCCAACGCCCCCGGTACGGCGTGGCTCACGGCCAGTGCCCCCGGCGCGGCGTGGCTCACGGCCAGCGCCCTAGCACATAATGTCGCGCGGCTAACCCGCTTGCGCTGCCCGCGCAGCTAGCTCGCCTACGGCGTGAGCACGGCTAGCGTGGCGGCTTGCTCGCTCACCCATACGACGCATAACGACACACTTGTTTTATTTTCCTTTTTGTGCGTAATGTCGCGCGGCGACTCCATGCACCACTTAAAATTGCTCGTACTAATTAAATTATGTCAGGAAGCGACATGTTAACTAAGCGTGGAATTAATTGTGATTATATGATAACTTTATTTACACCTACATTAAATGTCTGTTAGTATAACTACATTAAATTAAGTGGTTAAGTTCCTTCTTTCACTTAGCATGAGTATAATGAGTTATCGATTGTAATAATGGTTATGTTATTCTTACTTACTTCTCGTACGGTCGTAAGCGGTAGCCATATGTCGGGTGTATGATTATTGGATTCATCTCTTTGTATGGTGCATTGTTTACTTTCTGATTTGAGATGTGACTGTATGGTTGTGCTCGCATAGATAACGGTCCGGTTGCGGAGTCCGAAGAGATCGCAGGAGAAGACCTTGAGCAGCAGTTGGTTGGTGGAGGCAAGTGTCCCTTGACCCACTTATGTCCTATACATTCCTTAATTCACTTTCTGCATTTACACAGTTTATACCTAAGGATTGACTAGCTTTTGTTATTCATGTCCTTGCTTACCTATTTGGATTAGATTATTCTGGTTTAGCTTCATGCTAGTGCTTCACATTAATCAATGAACATGATGAGATTTATCAATGATACAATGTTTCCCTTCTTTATTATGATGATATACTTGTGGCATTTAAGGGGACTCGAGCGTTTTCTCGAGTGCCTCTCCGTAAGGACCTATTCATTGGTTGACCGCCCGAGAAAACAATGCAGCCATGAGGGTGGAATGGGACGCCCTTAGCTTCATAATTAGAGGAACCGGGGTGTAGTTCGCTTCGCCGTCGTGCCATTAATGGGGCTCGGTGTATGCGGCTTGCTCTGCCAAGGTTGGTTTGCCCCATGGGGAGGAGTGTGGCACATTTAGGAAACCTAACGAGTAGCTACAGCCCCGAGGAATCTTTGTAAAGGCTACGTAGTGAAACCCTGCTGGGTCACCTTGGTAGTGATCAATGGAGAGTCATGATCTCCGGGCAGAAAGGGAATCACGACTTGTGGGTAAAGTGCGCAACCTCTGCAGAGTGTTATGAAAACTGATATATCAGTCATGCTCGCGGTTATGAGCGGCCAAGGGAGCTCCATTGATTAGAGATACTTGATCAGAGATGTTCGGATTACAGGTGGTGATGAGAATGATGGTTTTGGTATTGACTATGGTAATGGTAAGTGGTATTCTTTCCGTTTGGAAAGGGTACTTTTGGGTTTACAACTTGGGTTAATACTAAAATCTGGCTCTCTCTACTAGTAATAATAATCTGACCAACTAAAAGCAACTGCTTGACTTACCCCCACATAAAGCTAGTCTACTACAGCCAAACAGGACATTTGCTAAGTATGTTGATGTGTACTCACCCTTGCTCTACACACCAAACCCCCCCCTTTCCCAGGTTGTCCACGTTGCAACCACTGCTCAGGAGAAGATGAAGCCGTGGAGGAAGACTTCCAGGAGTTTTGAGATTATGACCAGTTTTAGGCGTGGGTTAGCGGCAATCCCAGTCGGCTGCCTGTGAAGGCCGCGTGTATCTACCTTTCGTTTTCGCACTTTGATTATTGTTAAAGACTATGTGGATGTCTCAGACATTATGATGTAATTGACTATTATTACCCTTTTTATGTTATTACTTGAGCACTGTGTGATGATATCCAGTTATGTAACTGTTGTGTACGTGAATTGCTGATTCTGGCACGTACATGGTTCGCATTCGATTTGCCTTCTAAAACCGGGTGTGACAGTGTGGACCCGCTTCCTCAGCTAGTTGCAAGAGGAGTTGGAGTACCTCCCGTCTTGCGATGGGCCTCATGTCTTATGCCTCCCTCGTAACCTACAAAGGGGCAGCGAATGCCTTGTCCTATGAGGGTTGTAGGCACTTCAAAGTCTTTGACCAGAATAATGAGGACTTCGACTAGGGAGTGTTCTAGGTAAAAGACGCTGTGCTGAAGCGTTCTCCCGAGGCGCTGTAAGACCGGATGTGGGGTCCCCACAATCGTGGAGTTGTCCGAGAGAGTGCTGGTCGGGCACTGGCGCAGGTGAACGATTGTTCTCTTGTTGAAGGAGGATGCTTTTTGTCTGATTTCTAATGCTTTAATACGTTGTTTTCATAGGCTCTAAGGAACGAAGAGATTGAGGACCTCGCTGGCTTGGAAATCTCAATGGCTACACAAGATGCTGGTGCAGAGGTGGATACGGAAGAGCAGTCATCGCATGCGAGGGTTGGTGGTACCGACCTTGGAGCGATGGGGACCTCGCAACTGTCTACCACTGAGCTGGTGTAAAATAGGAGTAGGCCTATTGTGACAATAATTTTGATGTTTGTTAATACTTAAAGTCGGCTGCAGCGTAGGTTTCGGTGACTTGTCTTGCACAGGCAAATTTTGGCTTCTTGGACAAGGGGAAAGAAATTGTTAGGGCTGCTGAATGTGTTACACCATTGACTTGTCAAATTCCAACGAGGTTTAGGGACGAGGGCTCTGAATTTGACTCATGGTTGTCGGGTACTGAAGGATGGTTGAGCTCATTTGCGAAGATGGATGGAGAGTCCTTGGAAGAGGACTTGGATTCTTTTGTTGTGTTATATGTTTCCATGGTGGAATCTAGAATGGAGGAGTCTTTGTCCAGGGCCCCGACGACTATGGTGGAAAGCAAAAGGAGAAGAGTGGGTGTACCAAAACGAAGGCTGGGGAGTGCTGGTGCATCACCAAGAGGAGGCGAGGGCTCCCGAAGGCGTCGCCATATGGTACTTGGAGGACCTCGCCCAAAGGACTCGCTTCGCAAGGTGCTTTGTATGTCGCCCGTGTGCACTCAAGAAAGGGAGATGGTGCAGTCATAAGAGGGGCCTCACCGGATTGTTCTTGTGCCAACAACCGAGCAAGGTTTTAAAGAATGGGACCTTAGGGCATTTTTTGAAGGCAAAGAGCTTAGGCTTATGTTGTTTAATTTTTGAGAGGCTGTTTTAATCCAAAAGGTAGAGCCTTTGTAATCTTTAGAAGATTTGTATTGTCGTGGCTCGGCGAGTTTGAGTGAAACGCTGCCCTCGCCCCCTTCGCCGAGGGACGACTATGCGGGTCTTCGGTTTTTGAATGTATTCAACCATTTTTCTTTTTCTGTGCCTGCTAGCTTGTTTTGTTTTTCCTGTGAATATCCGGCTGCACCCTTAGGCGACTTTTTGTTCAAATGAGTGATGCGTCTGTGGACGACTTTGCACCCTTGGTTGACTCACTTCTTGTGCATATTTGGCTGCACCCTTAGGCGGCTTTTTCCTCGGATAGCTAGTGCGTCTATTGGACGACTTTGCACACTTAGGTGACTTCACACACTTTTTGTGTGTATCCAGCTGCACCCTTAGGCGACCCCCATCGCCAGCACTACTGCTGTGTGGTTCAAATTTCAGAATCGGCATCATCATCCTCCCACGCGTCTCTCTCCCAGGCTTCAATCTTCAACTGCTCCTGCTGATTTTTTCCTCCTACCGGTTCCATCCGTCTCTGCACTTCTTCACCGTGTAGATGTCGCGGCTGGCTACTACGGCATGTGCACTTCTTCCTCTGCCTGCTCCACTCCATGGCCATCGCAGCCCCATCTCCTCCCTCTCCTCTTCCCAGTCATAGCTGCTTCTCTCTGCTTCCCTACTCACGCCGCGGCTTCCTGCGCTTAGCCTCCAGCTTCCCTGCACGCGTCGGTTGCTAGGTCGTCTTCTCCACCTCTCCCATGGCGCTCTGTCGCCGTGTCCCTGGCCCCCAACTCGGATTTCCCTCGTCGTCGCCTCTTCGTGCTGGCCGACCAGCCCGCCATCGTGGAACACACCCCTGCTCCTTGTTCCCGGCTCTCTGCTCTGGTTTTCATCTCTTCGCGTTGGTATTGATGTTCAAGCGCTCGCCCAGTCCCTGCCCCTCCAAGTTGCCGAGGCCCTTCCTCGGTCGTGCTCGTCTTGATTATGGCGGCGTTGTCCGTGGCCAGCTCCAAATCATGCTGGCGAGCTTCTTCCCCAGCGTTGTCTGTTGCCGGTCACCTTCTGCTCCCTGTGCGCAGCTTCCAGCTCGCTGGCGCTGTCCCTCCCGCGCGAGCTCAGCGCCCTCCCTAGCCGTGCCGAGCTCCTTGCACGCAGCCATGTGCTCCTCTGCTCGGCCTTGTCATCGTCTTCTTCCTTGCGTGACCTGTCGATGCTCCCTCCCTAGCTGCATCTATAGTCGTCCAGCATGTCAGCTGTCGTGGCTCGCCTCACCGGCTGTAGTCTCCAATCTTTGCCTCGACGTCGTCATTCCTTGTACTCAACACGGGGTTCGCCATTGTTCTTTGCTACTACATTGGCTCGTCGTGGCCTGGTCAAGTTTTCCTCAGCGTCATGTCGGTCGTGCAGATCTTTTCATCGCCTGAGGACCTCGCCATCGTCCCACCCGCTCTCGTTGTTGTGAAGACTATTCAGCATCCCTTGGTCTCGATGGTCAGTTGATCTGCATAGGTGGTGGTTTGGTTAAGAGTGGAGTTTGATAGAAGCAGAAAATGAAGTTTGTGTGAGGCTCGCCTGGTGCTCGACGAAACGCCTCACCCACGAAAGCATCATCGTTTTCGGAAACCTTCGCATCGATTGGTAATAATGTGATGGCTCGCTACTCCTATTAATTAATCTAATGGATTGGATAATATAATATTCGCAATGATTCTCTTGTATGTCATATAGTAATGTGATAGAGTCTAATATTGTTAAATCGATGCCTCATGTGATGTGTCCAGTATACTGCTTCCTTGATGCTTACGCAAAATCTTGTTGATTAAGAAATTAATTAACTTGTTGTCATCCTTAGTCTGATTATTTGGTGTCCGAAGTTAGTAAATCGAGATATTATAATTAGTTTGTAGGATATGCAAGTGAGTCTAGAAAATAGTTTAGAAAACTAGTTAAGTTAGTTTTAAGTATGGTTATGGCCGATTGTGGTTAGCACCATCGACCTATATCTTATGCATCTTAATTTATAAAGTGGAAACGTATGTCTAGTGTAATTGGATTGATCTGATGTTGTGGTGTGATTCAATTAAAAATACTCTACCTGCTAAGTCATAAAATAATGTGATATCGATATCTAGTATTTTCGTACTAGATTTGTGATGTCTTGCTATAGGTGTTTAATTCGCTATCGCGTAGCACTATATAGGTTTATGATATTCCTGTCTATATGCATTCATGTGCATACTGCATTTCATTCAGGTACGTTTATTGACTACGTGATATGGAGGACCAAAGTTGAGTCAACCACAAGATATCGCTACGCGTGAGCTTTTCTGCATGGTGATACTGATGGACCAACCTGAAGATGGATAGACAAAGCAAGTATCGGAACAAAGGCTGATCGTCAAGTGATCGACGTCTAACAAACACTAACCTAGTGTTTATTCCAGGCAAGCCCCGGTGCATGCAACCCCTTCCTTGTGTTTTTAAATTTTTTTTACACACTTTAAGTCTAGTGAATGTGCATTAGGTTTATAGGAGTTGCTTGGAAACCCTTTGATGCATTGGCTACCTTGAAATCCATTCCTTTTATAGATACTTCTGGTGAAGTATCAAAATATGATTTACAAAAAATGCTTAGCCCTGCTTATAAGCAGATAGAGGTTGTCCTTTGCACTTATGTCTAGCTCAGGTTTATCCTGAGGAAGGATGGCTCCTACCTGCAAGAATATTTTCATTGGGAGCATGGTGGGATCTTACTGCAAAGTTCCCTATAATGCTCTTTTCATCCTTAGGAACACAAAACAATCCTAAGGGTGGAAGTACTTAACTCGAGACTTGGGCTAGGAACAGGTGATGCTCCACCCAGGTTAATTAAGGATTGGATGCGTATGTAGGCCTGTATGATCAAGGACTATATTAACTGGCCACATGCCCTGGAAATGGGACAGGGTAAGCTTGAACCCGGCTATTCCATACGTGAAAAGACAACCGCACACTGGGCGTGGGAGATGGTGGGAGTAGCATGTACCCTCCTGGCTGGAGGCTGGATAGAGGAGTACTGTGCTCCCGGGTAGTGCGGACCGGTTCACGTTGTGGAGGATCTGTGGGAGCAGTTGACATATGCAAGGGTTAAGTGCTACATATGTCATGTGGTTAGAGATCCTCAGCTGAGTAAATCAATTCGGATCGCCGTTATATCCCCGGACAGTGGAGACTTGATCACTGACCTGCAACTTAAGTCAGGATGTAAACATTATGAGTAAAAATGATGTTGTATTGATGAGATGGTGAAATTAGACTAGGTGCAACCAGAGTCTATTAATATTTAATCTGGCGTTAAAATATTGAAAGTAAGGACTCACTTTAGTAAGCTATTTCTGCAAAAGTATCTAAGTTGATTCTTGATAAAAGCCTCTCCTTGATTCCTAAATCCAGCATACCCTTGAGAGTCTTTTCTTTAGTCAGGTAAGTCTTGCTGAGTAATTGTGTACTCATGGTTTTATTCCCTGTTGTTTTTCAGGTTATAACTTTGTGCTGCTGTTGATGATGTTAAGTGTCGGTGGGCTCGGCCTTCTTATGAGTCTAAGTAATTCTTCTATACTTCTTATTGAGGATTGTCACTTAAGCTAGCATATACTTCAAACTTACAAAAAGTTTTGCAATATTTCAAAGTGAAATTCTTTTATAACTACTCAGATTTTATAACTTGTAGAATTTGGTAATAGATTTCCGCTGTAAAAATGTTGGTGTGTGATTTGTTTTACTTAATCCTGCGGTCCTGGTTGTGAGTGGTTTATCCAGGGTCCTTGGGACACTCGGACTGATCCTGTTAAGTTATCTGGTGCACCTGCATAGCAGTCTGAGGTCTTTGAGACAAGGACAAGTGCATACGGGCCCGATAACTTGGGAGGTTCTGCCACAGCATGTACGCAGGTTGACATGCGAATGCATCCTGATTATCTTGCAGGACCTAGACGAGCGTGATTTCCTATTTGTCATCAAGGCTGGAGCTGATGATGGCAGTCTTGCGTTCATCAGAGAATCCCAAATTAATCCTTTTAGTTTCTTCGGTCGGCCGCATAGAGGTCGCGGCCTGAGCTTTGTTCGAAGGGATTGTGAGACTTTCTTCCTCTAGTCTGTTGTTCGCCTGTGTGGGAAGGGCTACCGGGGGCTCGGCGTGAGAGCTATTTGGATGGCGCCCCGAAAGCATTATGCAGTGCCTTGGAAGTCGGCGCGCACGGTGATAATCCCTTAAGGTCCCGGCATCTTCAGTATCATGTACGGGTAATGCGGAATAGCCATGAATTTTGCCGGTCCTATTCTTTCGATGATGACGTTGTACCCACAGTTAAAGCATGCCACCTCGAACCTTAGGAACTCGGTTCTGTAGTTCTCTAGGGTTCCAAAGGTGACAGACAGGTAGATGTGTCGGAGCGGGTACTCCCCTTTAGTCGGTACAATGCTGAAGAAGGGAGTATCCGACTCAGTGAGGTCTTCGATAGCGACCCCCTAGGGCCTAGAGCGTTCGGGGGAAGGTGGCGTTGATGCTGCTTCCCCCGTCCACCAATACTTTCTTTACCCGGCTTTCTTGGATCACCGGATCAACGAGTAGCAGGTACTTGCCGGGGTGATAAAAATTAAGCCATTGGTCAGCTCGGCTGAAGGTTATCGCGTGCTCTGACCACCGGTAAGGGGTTGGAGCACTGGTTGTGGCTACCAGAACCTGTCGGTCGTTGATCTTTTCTTGCCTCCTGTTTTCTTGTGCCCCATGACCTCCGAAGATAATGTTGACCTCCCTGTCAACACGCAGGAAAGCTCCACCCATCCCCTCTTCCTACTGTTGAGGCTGCCTGGGCTCGCCAGGCTCTCCTCGTGCGGGGGAGGTGGTAGTGGATGGAATGTTTGGCCATGCCCGATGGAATGTTTGAAGTCTCTTCAGTTCCGCAGGGTGTGGCACATGTCCTTGTGGTATGGACACTGGGAGTCGAGGATTTCATCCAGTGTCTGTACTCCTCCTCGGGTTGCGCCATGGGCCCAAGCGCCAGGCGGCTCGGCGGCGTGCACCTCCTCGCGAGGCCTCTTCTCCTAGTGCTTGTCCGACTGTTGGTTCGCATCCCACCATGGCACGGGTGGCACGGATTTTGAGCCCCTGATGTGGTCCTAGTCCCATTCATCCACGGTGATGTAAATGTCCGCCTCCCGTAATAATTGTTTGAAGGTGGCTGGCGCTTTTTGGAGTATGGCTCAAACAAAGGCCGAGTCGTTGGATCCCCGGTAGAAATCTTCAATTACGGCTGTCTCAGCTATTTCAGGGATGCGATTCCTCATTGTTTGAAACCTTTTGAGGAATGAACGGAGGGTCTCATTGTTCTAGCGCCTAATGGATTTGAGGTCCCATGATTGCATCAGCTTGTCAGAGAGAGACTGGAAATTCGCGATGAACCGGCGACTGAAGTCGCTCCAATCATCGATGCAGTGTTGAGGTAGATGTCGGAGCCACTGCAGCGCGTCTTGCCCTAGGACAATGGACAAGTACACCGTCATGACGTCCTCCATTGCCCCAGCAGCCCGAGCGGCGGTCGTGTAGACGACCAACCAGCCGCTCGGGTCCTGCTTAGGCTCGTACTTGTCGATGTTGGAGACCTTGAAGTTGGGAGGCCACTGGATGGCCCCGAGATGAGGAATGAGGGCGAAAACTCCACACGTTTCCTCCTGCCGATGTTCGTGTCGTTGGTCCTAGGGAGGGGAGTCGGTAGTAGGTCGTCTCGACCGTCCTTGGAATGGGCCACTGGTTGAGGCTGTCGTCGACTCAACTCGGGTGGCACGACTTTGTGCTGGTACGTCGTGATCCCGATCGTATTTCTCACGACGCCTTATCTCATTTTCATGCTGTCGGTCACGCAAAGCATTGATGGAGCTTCATGCGTCCCATCGGCTGTTGATGGCGTGACGCGGGTCGTTCGCAGGATGAGCGAGGGGTAGAAGGTGATTAGCTGACTGAGTAAGCAGTCGCCTGTAGCCTTTCGCATCTAGGGTTCACGAGAGACCATCAGCTATCTGTGCCAGTACTCCTCCGACTTCACTCTGTGTGTTCAGTGCTCAAGCAAAATCAGGGTAGAGGTTTCAAGCGAGGAGAGGGTTCTCTCACCGAAGCATGGCGTCTTGTTCGGCTAGCTCTCGCTCTCGATCTTGAGCTTGTAGACGATCACAGCGGCATGAGTTACGCCTTTCTTAGTGCACTCGTTCGTCGAGAGTTTCTCCCACCTCCGAGGCTTCGTCCCGGGACACGGGCTGCGCCGGATCCCGTTCCCCGGCTTCATGATGTCGTCGCATGTTCTGGCGTCTGTTTCTCCATCGCTGGGCATCACACTGGGGAGGTTCCTCCCCTTGCATGGTGGGTTCATCATCAGAGATGGGCGCTGACTCCAATCTCCCCTGGATGAAGAGGATGTCAGGGTACAAAGGAGCCGGCGCGACAGTGTTCTTCTTCCCGTCCTACTTTTAGGGCAGAGGTATCGGAAAGGTAGCTCGATGTGTTCTCATTCCCTGACTCAGGACATTTATTTCCCTCTTCCGGGTGATCCATGTTCACTTCTTAGTGGGCAAGGTGGGCAACGGAGTTTTTCGGTTAAGCGAAACCCTAACTGCCCGGTCTTTCTTCTCCTAAGGGCTCCCGAACCTTGGTCCGCAAGGGATCATCTTCCCTCAAGCTGTGGGTGGGAGCACTGTCCGCAGTCTTGCTCTGGCTTCCCTTGAGATTTCCAAGGAAGGCTTCTTCTCGGGTGGATCCGCTATACGATGTAGAATTCTTTCTTCGTTCGCTATGCATGAGATGGTTCCAAAGCGGAACATAGCTCCTGGGCAAAGAGTGATATTGTTCTTGAAGGTGATGGCCATTGAGCTAGCTTTGATCAACGACACATCCCCTACCTGGCGCGCTAGCTGTCGGTGTCTAGTGTCCGACCGCACACCCAGGGATACCCTCGCGGTGCTTTTGGGTAGGACGGTGTTGTTGATTGTAGCTCGATGGTTCGTGCTAGGAGCACGAGAGAGAGAGAGGTGATTTTCTGCAGGTTCGGGCTGCTTTAAGAGGCGTAATACCCTACTTCCTAGGGTGGCTCTATATGTGTGGTGTGTTACAAGTGGCGTCTCCTGAATGGAGAAGGGCTGATGGGATGAAAATGATGGGGCTCTGTCACACCCAGTTTTAGAAGGCAAACCGAATGCGAACCATGTACGTGCCAGGATCAGCAATTCACGTACACAGCAGTTACATAACATGGACATCATCACACAGTGCTCAAATAGTATTAAAAGGGGAATAATAGTCGATTACATCATATGTCTGAGACATCCACATAGTCTTTACAATAATCAAAGTGCGGAAAAGAAACATAGATAAACGCAGCCTTCACAGGCAGCCGACTGGGGGTTGCCGCTAACCCACGCCTAGAACTCATCATAATCTTGGAACTCCTGAAAGTTTCCTTCCATGGATTCATCTTCTCCTGAGCAGTGGTTGCAATGCTGACACCCTGGGGATGGGGGGTTTGGTGTGTAGAGCAAGGGTGAGTACACATCAACATACTCAGCAAGTGTCCTGTTTGGCTGTAGTGGACTAGCTTTATGTAGGGGTAAGTCAAGCAGTTGCTTTTAGTTGTTCAGATTATTATTACTAGTAGAGAAAGCCAAGTTTTAGAATTAACCAACGTTATTAACCCAACTGTACTCCTTTCCAAACGGAAAGAGTACCACTTACCATTACCAGAGTCAATACCAAGAACCATCAATCTCATTGCCACCTGCAATCCGAACATCTCTGATCAAGTACCACTAATCACTGGAGCTCCCTTGGTCGCTCATAACCGCGAGCACGGCTGATATATCAGTTTTCAAACACTCTGCAGAGGTTGCGCACTTTACCCACAAGCCGTGATTTCCCTTTCTGCCCGGAGATCATGAGTCTCCATTGATCACTACCAAGGTGACCCAGCAGGGTATCACTACGTAGCCTTTACAAAGATTCCCCGGGGCTATAGCCGCCCGTTAGGTTTCCTAAATGTACCGCACTCCTCCCCAAGGGACAAATCAACCTTGGCAGAGCGAGCCGCATACATCGAGCCCCATTGACGGCACGACGGCTAAGCGAACTACACCTCGGTTCCTCCAATTATTCAGCTAAGGGCGTCCCACTCCACCCTCATGGTTGCACTGTTTTCCCGGGCGGTCATCCAACGAACTGGTCCTTACGGAGAGGCACTCGAGAAACCGCTCGAGCCCCCTTGATTACCACAAGTATATCATCATAAATAAGAAGGAAAATAGCGTATCATAGAAAAATCTCATCATGTTCATTGATTAATGTTAAGCACTCGCATAAAGCTAAACCATAATAATCCAACCCAAATAGGTAAACAAGGACATGGATAACAAAAGCTAGTCAATCCTTAGGTATAACTGTGAAATACGGGAGGTGAATTAAAGAATATATAGGACAGAGATAGGTCAAGGGACACTTGCCTCCACCAACCGACTGCTGCTCAGGGGCTTCTCCTGCGAGTTCTTCGGGCTCCTCAACCAGATCGTTCTCTATGCGAGTGCAAACGTACATACATCCATACATTTAATACAAAAGAACAGTACACCATACAATAGAATGCAGTAAATAAACAGACGTTCCACGCGGGCTCGCAATTACCGTTAAGAGAGAAAGAGAAAAAGGCAGTCGAGAAACGATCATGTTACATTATTATAAATTAAACCACTCACTTAATAGAAGGGAATTAATTTGGACAATACGTTTAGCATGAAGTAAAGTCATGTTTCATGTTTAATCATTATAAGCAGATGAAGATAAATTAAAAGGATCGTCGCGCGGCGAGACGTGCGACATAACACTTTAAATTAAATTAAGAAATCGACGACTCGTCGCGCGACAGAGCGCACAACGATACGCTTGCATTAATTATAAAGAGACGTTAAGCGTCGCGCGACAAAACGCACGACGGCATACGTCAACAGAGCCGAGTTTAAAGTGGAACGTCGCGCGATTGTACGCGCGACGTCACATATTAAACAACCTGAAATTAAGATGGATTGTCGCGCGACGAAGCGCGCGACGTAGCACATTAATAGAATCTGAAATTAAACAAATTCGTCGCGTGAGGAAGCGTGCGACGCAGCACGCTAACTAACGGAGTTTGAAATTAATTAAAAACCAAGAATAATCACCGCGCGCGTGGGGTTGCGCACGCGGGAACGCGTTGGGGGTAAACAGGGGAGCGCGAGGCCGCGCCGAGGCCACGCGAGCTGCGCCGGGGGCCGGGACGCCGCGCGTAGGGGCCGAAGGCCGCGCGCAGGGGGCTGAGGTCGCGCGCATGGGGCAGCGCGCCGGGGGGGCGGGAACGCCGCGCTGGGGGCAGGGGACCGCGCCGGGGGCCGGGTCCGCGCGCCGGAGGCCGGAAACCGCGTTGGGGGCCGGGACCGCGCCGGGGCCAGGGAGGGAGCAGGGGCAAGCACCGCCGCGGGGAGGGGCAGGGGCGAGCGCCGCCATAGGGGAGCAGGGGCGCGCCGCGCCGGGGAGGGGCAGGGGCGGGCCACCGTCGGGGCGAGCAGGGGTGGGGTCGCACTGAGGCGCAGGGGCGCGCGCGCAGGGAAGAAGGGGAGGGCGCGCGCAGGGAAGAGAAGGGGAGGGAGAGGGAGAGAGAGAGAGAGGAGAACGGAGGGGAGGGGAGCTCACCTCGGGGATCCAACTCCGGCGATCACCGTCTCCAAAACCTAGGGCACCACGGGAGAGAGAGAGAGAGGTTGCTGCGCGGGAGAAATCAAATGAGGCAAATGGATCTAGGGAAGGGGCGCGCATGGGGTGGGCAGAGGTGCCAGATGCGCGTGGGCCGGACCGGGCCGGGCTAGGTTGGGTCACATCGCGGATCGAAACCCACGACACGCACGACCATTAAACGGACTCCAATCGTGAACCGAAAACCGAGACGGAACGAGACGAACACGCAATATCAAACAAAGAAATGTGTTTCGGCATGATGCAGCACCCATGACACTTAGGTTTTGTTTATACATGACACGGACACCTGTCACTATACTGGTTTTGAAATTGGGAAGAAGGAGCGAAACGGGAAGAGAAAAGAGAGTAACGCTCGAATTTGGTGAGTGAAAAGAGGAAAAAAATTCTACCCCCAAATTCAGGGTGTTACAGGCTCCCCCTAGGCCTTATATACAGGACCGTGGGATACTCTTTACGTACATGATGATCACGTTCTTCTAGTATATCTCCTAATTAATAGCGAACTGACTTGGCTTATTTTACGGAAAACCCGTCGACTCCATCCCGATCTATCCCGACATTTGAGGGCACCGGGCGCGGGGAAACAGACGGTTCCTTGAGATTGTACGTAATCCAACGGACGATCTGGGCACGAGCCCACTGCCTTCTTGGGTCGGCCCATTTCACTTGCGGTTTTTGTCCGGCCCACGACGAGAAGACCCTAGGGGGCAACTGGTCTGTGGCCCCATGCAAGGGTCTTTCGCCTTCTAGTGGACCCGGGGGATATCTGTCCCCCACAGTTTCACCTCGGGTGTGGAGGTCGCACCTTGCTCCAAGTTGACAATATGTTTGGAGTCTTTGATCATAAGTTCAAAGGTCACAAACTTGCCGATCACCTCCTCAGGAGACATCTGTTTATATCTAGGATCTCCATGGATTAGTTGCACTTGAGTGGGGTTACGAAAGACAAGAGATCTTAGAATAACCTTGACCATTTCATGGTCATCCCACTTGGTGCTCCCGAGGTTGTGGACTTGGTTGACCATCGTCTTGAGCCAGGTGTACATTGCTTGTGGCTCTTCTCCTTTGTTGAGGATGAATCGATCGAGTTCTCCCTCAATCCTTTTGCGCTTGGTGATTTTGGACACCTCATCTCCTTCGTGCGCCATCTTGATGACGTACCAAATTTCTTTAGCACTCCTCAACCTTTGCACCTTGTTGTACTCCTCTCAACACAAGGAAGCGAGCAGTATAGAGGTGGCTTGGGAATTGAAGTGCCTTATTTGGGTGGCCTCATCGGAATCGGAATCCTCGTCGCCTACCTATGGTGCCTATGCTCCAAACTCAATAATATCCCAAATACTTTCATGGAGTGATGTTAGATGGTGTTGGTCACTTGTTCTCAAATGCTATGAATTAAGAACAAGGCAACGCAAATTTTAATAATTAAAGACCTTCGTCCTTCGAAGCATTATCTCCCTCGGGATATAATGATCTTCGGACGAAGGTTATGAAGGACATACCTTCATCATCTCAACATATAATAATGAAATCATAAACATATGAAACATGGAAGAGAACATGAATAATCATGTTAAATCTTATTTATATTTTCATAATCATAAACAGACATCAATGGTATTGAATTACACTTGTACCTTCGTCTTGATAGAAGGTGAAAATCCAAGAGTGACGTGCGAGTGATTACAAGTCAACGTGAACAGTACGGTGCTACTGTTCATCTATTTATAGGCACAGGACGCAACCTGTGTAAAATTACATACATGCCCTTGACATTTACTATTGACTAAGGGATAATCCATCAAGGTCTAGACAGCCTTTTCCCCTCTAAGTCGGTTTCATTTTCCACCACCAAGCCGAAGCTTCTCCATTCGTAGCTTCAGAACTAGATCATCCTTCTCACAAACCGTGCCTTTCATATCGTGTACACCTTCATCCCAAGGCCGAAGGTCCCTGTAAATATATTATACTTGGAAAACATGTTAGTTGTGTTTTGAGGACCTTCGGAAGACGAAGGCCCCCAACAGTAGCCCCTCGCAGTATTAATTTGTTCGAGTAACAACAAATTCAGACTGCGATGTGAACGAAGGACTTAAGCCGAAGGTCAAAAAAATAACTTCCCTTCGCTAGAATAGCGAAAATCAATGACAAATGGGGCCCGCCAAATTGCAATGCACTAGGTGTATAAATAGAAGCCCACAGCGGTGGCATTTGCTGCGCCATTTCTGTTCCTCATGTTATTTTCACAAATTTTTAATTTCATCGCCCTCAGCTTTTGCATGATTTTCAATCTTTGTGAGATACTGGAATTTTAAAGAAATGTCCGAGGAGAAGAAGGTGTCTGAGTTGCCGAAGGTGTCTAAAATGTCGAAGATGTCTGAAATGACGAAGGTGGCCGAGGAGAAGAAAACTGTGGACCTTTTCATTGCTGGGTTTTTCGAATCCATGGCGAAAACCAATACAGAGAAAATCACAAAAGAGATAATGGCAGATTTATCTGAAGATTCTGATGACAGTGATGAGTTTGATGTGGAAAGTGGAGATGAAGATTCTGAGGACCGGCCATGGCGACCAAGCCATACCATCTTCGGAAAATCAACTATCAAGCAAAGCCAAGTTGACGCCATGAGGGGTAGGTACTTCCGTGATATGTCTATTGTGAGGATTGGAGGAGACAGCACCACCCCTGCTCCTGAAGAAAATGAAGTTGTTGTTTACCGAAGCTTTATGAAGGTACGCCTTTGGTTCCCATTGAGTAAATTTGTGGTTGAAGTGTTGAAGATATTCTAGATATTTCTTCATCAAATTACTCCTGAAGCTATAGAGAAAGACAAAAATTCTACTTTCATTGGTGGATAAAGCAAAGGAAGACGAAGCAAAATTTAAAATTCAAACTGAAGCATATAAAGCCGAAGCTGAAGATCTTCGAAGAAAGCTTGCCAAAGCCAATGAAAACTGCGCTCGCACAGGCTAGCCAAGAGATTAGTGAATATTGGAAGAATAAGCTAGAGAAAAATGTTGAAGAACTTCACGAATCCAAGGAAAGATGCTTTGAAAAATCCTTGGATTGTGTGAAGAAATTAAAAACTAGCTTTTCCAAAGTGGGTGCTTATTCTTCCAAGGAAAATTTTATTCGAGGCAACCCTGAAGGCGTTATCGAATGGATAGACGGGGAAGCCGAAGCTTTCAAGGAAATCCTAAGCGATCGCGGGGACATTTGTGCTTTCTCCGGTGCCCAAGGGATCGCGGCTATCCTAGAGAAGGCTGGTTGCGATCATGTTAAAGCTGCTGCCTAAGCTGAAGCTGCCTTCTCCATAGACAACATAAAGGACTCCTCGGCCAAAGCTACTTCACTGGGCGGAAAATTTTATTCTGATATCTGGTTGAACGGTGGCCGAGAATTGGCCAATGAAATAATAAAGAAAAATGAAAAAGATACCCATGAAGCCCGATAAGAAGCTAAGCGAGCTGAAGAAGCTGCTGAACGCGAAAGTGCATAGGTATTGTTTTTGAATTTTAGCTTCGGCACTTAATTTTTGGCTTCAAACTAATAGTTTACCTACTACAGCTGAGCTATCACCATTTCCGGAGCTGTACAATCCCCTGGCTGATCCAGAGATGAAGGAAGCACTGGATATAATGAGTGTTGCCAACTCCATTATTGACGAAGTTGTCGACAAACTGGTACATGAAGCTGCTGATAAAGTTCTCAAGGAAGATTAGGTTTTTATTGTAATAAAACTATGTATCATTTGATGTATGGAACAATGAATCGAACATATAAACTGTTGTAATATATTTCTTTGTGATGCATGAAATTTACGTACATACCGTTTTTTGAGCCTTCGGCGAGAAAACACATCTGTTGGGGACTTGTTCTCAAATGCTTCGGATTAAGAACAAGGCAACATAAAAAGTGTTAAATGTTAAGGCCCTTCGTCCTCCCAAACATTATTCCCCTTCGGGGATAAAGAGTTCCGGACGAAGGCCACAAAAAACATACCTTCGTAGATTCAACAAGTAGTAACGAAGGATTCATATGAAACATGAATTGTAAATCATAGAATCATTTCTATTTTATTAACATAGAAAAATAGAAATGATTACAAATTACAAATGTACCTTCGGTCCTGAGAGAAGGTAAAAGTACAAGCGTGACGCAAATGCCAATGCCCGGTCAGCGTGAACAGTACGGGAGTACTGTTCATCTATTTATAGACGCGGGACGCAGCCCACATAAAATTACATCCATGTCCATTACATTTGTTAATGGCCTACGGAAATCAGTCAAGGCCCACGTAGTCTTTTCATCTTTAAGTCGGTTCCCCCCTCAGCTATTGCGCCGAAGCTCCCCTGCGCACAGCTTCGGCTGCACTCGTCCTTCGTCTGGTTCAGGCTTCGTCCTGGCCGTGCTTCGTATTCATAATTCTGAATCCGAGAATACCTGTTCACATAATCCACTTGGAAAACATTGTCAAATCATGTTTTTGAGGACCTTCGGAGGACGAAGGCCCCCAACAGTAGCCCCTCGCAATATTAATTTGTTAATAATAAATTCAGATTGCGATATGGACGAAGGCCTTGAGCCGAAGGTCCGAAAAAACACCTTCCCTTTGCTAGAATAGCAACCTTCACTGACAAGCGGGACCTTTCAATTTTCAACGCCCTGGGCGTATAAATAAGATCGCACCGCAAACTCATTTGGTACGCGCACTTGCCATCTGCTTCGGCCCACTAAAAATTTTTAGCTCTTGTGCATTAAGATTGGTGACCTTTTTGAGTTTGAAGCTTCGGCCCCGAAAACAGCTTTTTAGGTTTTTTAGCATTTCCGAAGATGTCAGAAGGCAAGAAGATCCCTGCGGATACGAAGCTGAGCCTCGAGGAAGAGAAGAATCTGGGGTTCCTGATTGCAATGGCGGAGACCAATACAGAGAAAATTACCAAGGAGATTCTCGAAGGTTTGTCCGAAGATACTGGTGACAGCGACAGCTATGATGTAGAAAGTGGCGGGGAGGAGGCCGAAGATCGTCCATGGCGGCCAAGTCACACGGTTTTCGGGAAAACTACTATTAAGCAGAGCCATATTGATAATATGAGGGGGCGATATTTTCGAGATGTGTCTATTGTGAGGGCTGATGCTGGAGAAAAAACTTCTCCCACCCCCGAAGAAGATGAAGTTGTGATTTTCCGAAGCTTTCTCAAGGCTGGGCTTCGATTCCCCCTGAGCAACTTTGTTGTCGGGGTACTGAAAACATTTCAAGTCTACCTTCATCAACTTACTCCCGAAGCTATCATAAGAATGGGGATATTTGTCTGGGCTGTGAGGAGCCAAGGTTTGGATCCAAACGCTAAAAGCTTCTGCAACATTCATGAGTTATTATACGAAACAAAGCCCTGGGGAAAAGAACAATACCACAACAATTTTGGGTGTTATAGCTTCGGCGCCCGCTCCGGGTCAAGCTACCCTGTGCCGACCTTTCGGAAGAGGTGGCCCGGAGCCTGGATGACTGAATGGTTTTATGTGAAAAATGATCTAACAGCGCAAGATAATGTCAAAAGTATCATCATGCACCCAATTTGGCAACGCTTCGGACTTCGAAGGCCGAAGGTTGAAATGGATGAGGCAGCCGAAGAATGCCAAAGAGCCTTCGGCGCAGTCTGCTCCTTCATTGGGACAAGGGACTTGGTCCAGGAGCACATTGCCTTCAGGGTATGGCCACTTGCAGAAAAGTGGGAAATGCCGAAAGAAACCATTAAAGAGTCCGACGAAGGCGGACTAGTTAGACTAAAATACACATTCAAGTATGCAGATAAATTTGTGGAACCTGATGACGACTGGCTGAAAAGCATTGAAACTTTAAGTGATGAATTACTTGGGGCCTACTCGAAGGCTGAGAACACTGCATTATCAGCAGCCTTCGGAGGTCGAAAAAAGAAAAGGCTCAACCGGGTATTCGACGCAGTCGGGTTTGTCTACCCCGATTATCATTATCCGGTACTGAATCGCAAAAGGAAAAATGCTTCTCCTGCAACAGAGGCTACTACAAGTGCCACTATTGAACCAGCACCTCAAAGGAAAAAGATGAAGGTGCTCACCCATCGGACACGTTTTATTGAGCCGGCCACAGTGCCCGAATTCATTGGTGAAGCTTCTTTGGCCTCTGAAGCTATAGAACCAGCTCCAGTGCTGAAGACAGAAGAAAAAACTGAAGCGCCTTCAGCGATAGAAAAATCGAAGACTGAAGGGCTAAAAACATCAGAAATCTTAAGTCCTTCAGCAAACACTGAATCAACAAAAAATCGAAAGGGCTCATTGGTGACTCCAAGAAGAAAAAGAATGGTGAATGTACTGGATGTCTTGGAGACAATTAAGTCTTCAAGCACGACTCCAAAAAAGAATGTTGAAGTTGCCGAAGCTTCTACTGAAACTTCGAAACGACAAGCTGAAGCTCCGACACAACAAGCCGAAGCTTCGACACAACAAGCCGAAGCTTCTACTGAAGCTGGGCCTTCAGAGCCCTACAAGGAGCAACCTTTGGAAGCCGAAGCAATAAAAATATCAGAACCAGTTGTAGTTGAAGAAGTTGACACTGCCATCCCCGAAGCTCCTGCCAGCATATGCGATTACATTATACGACACGCTTCGGGGAAGAAACTATCTGCAGAAGAAACTTATGAAGCCAATCATTATGCGAAAGAGCTGAAATATCCGAAGGGGGCAGTAGTATTCAATGGGACAAATGAAGACGACTTCCTATACTGCCTGCCTGATAATAAGGAACTATCTGTCTGCCGAGAGATGGCCAGGAGTATAGGCTTCCCGAAGCTCGAAGTTGGATTAAGCGCCATGACGAAAGAGGATCTCGCAGACAGTCTTGCATATAATAGCCTGAAGGTTTGGGAATTAGACTTTTTGAAAAATCCTTACAATACTTAATTCATTCCTTTATTCTTATATAGACTCTCTCTTTTATAGGGTTTAATCCTGAGCAACGCATTGAGAGCACAAAAAAGTGCCGAAGATGAGAGTTATGAGATTGCGTTCAACAATTTGCGCTCCGAAGTTATCAAATTGAGAAACGAAGCTCTAGAAAAGGATAAAATTCTTCTTACGCTGATAGACAAAGTAAAAAAGGATGAAGCTGCTTCAAAAACCCAGGCCGAAGCCCACAAGCGTGAAATTAAAGATCTTCAGAAACAGCTGACTAGAGCTAGAGAGGAGCGCGTCCTTGAGGAAACAAAACGAGAACTCAGTGATCATATGGTCAACAAATTGGAGTTAAGAGTTAAAGAGCTTCGTACATCTCAGGGAAAATGTTATGTCAAATCTATAGAATGTGTGAATAAAATTAAAACCAGCTTTGCCAGCGTGGGCGCCTTCTCCAGCGAAGAGAATTTCTCTCGAGGCAATCCCGAAGGTCCACTGGAATGGATTAGTCACGAAGCAGAGGCCTTCGAGGAGATCCTGAGCAGTCGTGGCGATATCTGCGCTTTTTCGGGCGCCAGAGGAATTGCTTCTGTCTTAGAGAAGAAAGGTTGCGATCATGTAAAATTTCTAGCTCAGTCCGAAGCTGCCTTATCTTCCGAAGACATCAAGGACCCCTCGGCCGAAGCAAGCGTGGTTGGCGGCAAATTTTTTACGGATATCTGGAACGACGGCGGCCGAGGAATGGCGCAAGAGATCATCCAAAGGAGCGAAAAAGGCATCCACGATGCTAGAAAAGTGGCGGAAGCTGCTGAAAAAAGTACGGAGCCCGAAAGGCAATTAGGTATTAATTAGTTGTTCTTATTGTGTTGTAATTTTTGTTTCAAACTCTGCACATAGTTTGTAATAGTGATGAAGAAATGTTCTCTTCCCTCAGAAGCTGCTGGGTCGACTGCCGACCCCCACACAAAAGGAGATGAAGAAATCAAACAAATGGCCGAAGCTATCATGGACAAAGTTGTTGATCAACTTTTAAATGAAGCCGCCGAAGCAGTATTAAGAGAAGACTAGATGCTATTTAGAAAAACAGTTAAAGTGTGATCTATGTAACATTTTGTACATTTGAATGTAATATACAAGTTTCTTTCCATTATTCAATTCTTTACGATGCATGAAACTTTAAATACATACCATTTTTGAGCCTTCGGCGAAAAAACACCTTCCCTTCTTTTCATGCTTCGTGAAGAAGACATTCTTCGTTAAAATTATTCTGATGAATCACATCCATGCTTCGTGAAATCAATATCCGAAGCTGTATTCCGAAGCTATACAATTTCGATGTCACTTTCTCAAAGCATCCTTTCGAAGGTTGAGAGTGTCACCTTCTTTTGCCAAATGCAATATGATGTATGATGCTTATGCTATGCAAAATGATGTGATGATGTTATGCCATGCATGTGACATTTGTTCCGAAGATACACATAAAATATATTCGTAAGCTCTGCATTCCCTTAGGAACGTCTTTGGAGCTTCTTCGTCTTTTACTTAGACGATCTCAGCGTTGACTTTTCGCTGTAAGCCTCCCTTAGGAGCTTCTTCGCCCTTTACTTAGGCGGTATCAGCGTTGACTTTTCGCTGTAAGCCTCCCTTAGGAGCTTCTTCGCCTTTTACTTAGGCGGTATCAGCGTTGACTTTTCGCTGTAGGCTCTGCATTCCTTTAGGAACGACTTCTGAGCAGAAAACTTATACTGCGCTCCCTTTGGAACGACTTTTTGTGACTTCACAAACTTACTCTGCGTTCCTTAGAACGACTTTCTGTTACTCCGAAGGATTTTTAATTCGAAGGTCCTCCTTGGTAACGGAAAAAATTTTAAGCTTCAGCAACTTAAGCTTGTGGAGCAAATAGATCTTCCTCGTGGAAAACAACGAAATTATTACATGAAAACTATCAATGTTTTTTGCTTCACAGAAAATAAAACTGAATAGGAAAGACTGCTATCAAAGGTAGGATATGTGTCAATAAATGTGCTTCGACTCTGGCACAGTGCTGTTGACTGTGCGAGCTTCGGACTGCTCTCTGAAGTCCCTCTGATGTGGAGCGTATTGACTCCCTTCTGGCTGTTGACCTTGCTGCAATGGAGGTGGGGGCGGAAGCTATTGCCAGGAAGCTTGAGGTTGACTTGCCGAAGCTACAGAAGCTGTAGGGTGGTTGTCTATGTATTGTGGAATATAAGGCGGATGATGCGAAGCAGTATGCATGACCTGCTTCGGCTGAGCTTGTTGAGATGCAGCTTCGGCAATTTCCTTTTGCTTCTGGATTGTAATATGGCACGACCTAGTGGTATGGCCCTTGCCTTCTCCACAGAACAAGCAAAACAGTCTCCTTGGCTGATCTCCGAATCTTCCGCCGAAGCCCCTGGCGCCTCTGCCTCTTGGAGCTGGTGGCCGGAAGGAAGTTTGTTGTTGCCCCGAAGCCTGTGAGGAGCACTGCGGTCTGTTCTGCTGACTCCCCTTATCATCATTCTGAGTGTTGTGGATGGACCGGACATGCCTCGGGTAGTATCTCCCTCCGAAGCCCCTGGTCATTTCAGAAAATCTGAAGGCCTCCTCCCTTCTTTGGCGAAAGTCATTGTCAGCCCGAATGTACTCATCCATCTTTTGGAGCAGTTTCTCCAAGGTCTGAGGAGGCTTCCGAGCAAAGTATTGATCTGCAGGTCCAGGACGAAGCCCCTTAATCATGGCTTCGATAACAATTTCATTGGGCACCGTTGGTGCCTGCGCCCTCAATCGTAAGAACCTTCGGACATACGCCTGAAGGTATTCTTCGTGATCCTGAACACACTGGAACAAGGCTTGAGCTGTGACCGGCTTTGTCTGAAATCCTTGAAAGCTGGTCAGTAACATGTCCTTCAGCTTCTGCCATGAAGTGATTGTTCCTGGGCGAAGGGAGGAATACCAGGTCTGAGCAACATTCCTGACGGCCATAACGAAAGACTTCGCCATGACTGCAGCATTGCCCCCGTACGAAGACACTGTTGCTTCGTAGCTCATCAAGAATTGCTTCGGGTCGGAGTGGCCGTCAAACATGGGAAGCTGAGGTGGCTTATAGGATGGAGGCCAAGGTGTAGCCTGCAGCTCAGCGGACAGAGGAGAAGCATCATCAAAAACAAAATTTCCCTGATGGAAATTGTCATACCAGTCATCTTCGTTGACGAAGCCCTCCTGATGAAGGTCTTTCTGATGAGGCCTTCTGTTCTGCTCATCGTGAGTAAGATGGCGAACTTCCTCAGAGGCTTCGTCTATTTGCCTCTGCAACTCAGCTAGGCGGGCCATCTTCTCCTTCTTCCTCTGCACTTGTTGATGTAGCATCTCCATATCCCTGATTTCTTGGTCTAGCTCTTCTTCCTCGAGCGTCGGGCTGACGGCCTTTCTCTTCTGGCTTCGGGCCTCCCGAAGAGAGACGGTCTCCTGGTTGTGGTCCAGCGGTTGCAGTGCTGAAGCCCCAATCGCTGAAGCTTTCTTCGGCGCCATAGCGAAGGTCTATAGCTTCCGAAGGTGTTCAAAAAAGCTCGAAGTGGAAGTGAGTTCACCGGAGGTGGGCGCCAATGTTGGGGACTTGTTCTCAAATGCTTCGGATTAAGAACAAGGCAACATAAAAAGTGTTAAATGTTAAGGCCCTTCGTCCTCCCAAACATTATTCCCCTTCGGGGATAAAGAGTTCCGGACGAAGGCCACAAAAAACATACCTTCGTAGATTCAACAAGTAGTAACGAAGGATTCATATGAAACATGAATTGTAAATCATAGAATCATTTCTATTTTATTAACACAGAAAAATAGAAATGATTACAAATTACAAATGTACCTTCGGTCCTGAGAGAAGGTAAAAGTACAAGCGTGACGCAAATGCCAATGCCCGGTCAGCGTGAACAGTATGGGAGTACTGTTCATCTATTTATAGACGCGGGACGCAGCCCACATAAAATTACATCCATGTCCATTACATTTGTTAATGGCCTACGGAAATCAGTCAAGGCCCACGTAGTCTTTTCATCTTTAAGTCGGTTCCCCCCTCAGCTATTGCGCCGAAGCTCCCCTGCGCACAGCTTCGGCTGCACTCGTCCTTCGTCTGGTTCAGGCTTCGTCCTGGCCGTGCTTCGTATTCATAATTCTGAATCCGAGAATACCTGTTCACATAATCCACTTGGAAAACATTGTCAAATCATGTTTTTGAGGACCTTCGGAGGACGAAGGCCCCCAACAACATCCCTTCTTTTCATGCTTCGTAAAGAAAGAAGCCCCTTCTAGGGCATATTTGATAGAATTGTCACCCAAAGTTTTCTTCGTGCCTTAGCATATTTTCATTCAACGAAGTGTTACCGAAGATTTGCTTCGTGCTTTAGCATATTTTCATTCAACAAAATGTTGTCGAAGATTGCTTCGTATTCGATCTTTCTATCGATGCGATATGATGTATGATGTGATGCTATGCTAAATGGTGTGATGATGTAATGCAATGTGATGATGATATTTGAACACCCACATGTACGCCCACACTGGAACACTGAAGACTCTGCATCCCCTAAGGGATGACTTTTGAGTCTTTAACCTCTGCATCCCCTTAGGAACGACTTTTAAGCTTCTTCACCTTCTATTTCGGTGGTATAAGTTTTGCATCCCCTTAGGAACGTCTTTCGAACTTCTTTGCCTTATATTTCGATGGTATTTGGCTCTGCATTCCCTTTGGAACAACTTTTGAGCAAAAAACTTACTCTACATTCCCTTAAGAACGACTTTTTGCAGCTTCGTCAATTTTTGGCTCTGCATTCCCTTAGGAACGACTTTTGAGCAGAAAGCTTACTCTGCGCTCCCTTAGGAATGACTTTTGTAGTTTCAGAATTTTGCTTTCTTAAGAACAATTTTTGTAGCTTCGGAACTTTTATCCGCTTCCTTAAAAGCAATCTTTCGAGCTTCGGAGATCTATGAGGAAGGCATATTTTTCTCATTTATGGCGGTACAATTATTACAAGCAACCGAAATTAAGTCCATTACTTGTTTCTCAAAAAATAAAATGCATAAAAGGTAAAGATACATCAAAAGTAGAATATCCGTCAGTATATATGCTTCGATTCTGGTACAGTGCTATTGACTGTACGAGTTTCATACTGCTCCTGGATGTCACGCTGCTGCTGAGCGTGCTGGTGCCCTTCTGGCTGCTGGCTTTGGGTGTGGGTAGGTGGCAATGGTGGTGGTAATGGGAGCTGAGGCCAGGAGGCTTGTGAATGACTTGCCGAAGCAACAAAAGCTACAGGTTGATTACCCACGTATTCTGGTATATAGGGAGAGTAGCACGAAGTAGTGTGTAAGACCTGCTTCGGCTGATTCTGCCGCGCCTCTGCTTCGACAATCTCCTTCTGCTTCTGAATGGTGACCTGGCATGTTCTTGTAGTGTGGCCCTTGTCTTCACCACAAAATAAACAATAGAGCTTTCTAGGCTGATCCCCATACCTTCCTCCGAAGCCCCTGCTGCCTCTGCCCCTTGGGGCTGGTGGCCTGAAAGAGCTTTGTTGTTGCCCTGAGGATTGTGAGCTATGCTATCGCCTTTGAAGCTGGCTTCCTCTGTCATCACTCTGCCTGGAGTTGTGGATTGATCTGACATGCCAAGGGTGGATTCTTCCTCCAAATCCCCTAGTCATCTCAAAAAACCTATAAGCTTCTTCCCTTCTCTGGCAGAAATCATTATCAGCCCGGATGTACTCATCCATCTTCTAAAGAAGCTTCTCCAGGGTCTGAGGGGGTTTCCTAGCAAAGTACTGAGCCGTAGGTCCTGGCCGAAGCCCTTTGATCATGGCCTCAATGACAATTTCATTAGGCACTATGGGTGCTTGTGCTCTGAGACGCAAGAACCTTCGAACATACGCCTGAAGGTATTCCTCATGGTCTTGTGTGCACTAGAACAAAGCCTGGACAGTAACTGGCTTCGTCTGAAACCCTTGAAAGCTAGTGATCAGCATGTCCTTCAGCTTCTACCATGATGTGATTGTTCCTGGCTGAAGGGAAGATGTAACGCCCCGAATTTTGCAGTTGAATTTTTTCTTTTCTTTACTCGCCAAAATTCGGGCGTTACCTTTTCCTTTTCTTTTTCCCCTCGCTAAACCTTGACCTTTTCCAAAAGTCTTAGCGGGATTCGGTGCGGATTTCCCGTGTAAAGAAAAACTCTGAAATACTTTATGATTTGATGCACCATGCCGAACCTTGCATTTTTGATTGCTTTGAAAGTGCAATTGCATTCATGTGGAAAGATCGGATTTCGAAAACAGGAAACAATCTTTCTCTCTCTTTCTCTCTCTTTCTCTCTCCTCTTTCTCTCTCTCTCCCGCGCCCTGGGCCGACCCCGGCCGGCCCAGCCGCCCCTGGCGCCCCCTCTTGGGCCCAAAGATGGCCCAGCCGCCCCCCATCCCCCCCCCCTCTTTTTTTCTTTTTTTCCCAAAATCCCCTCTCCCTCTCCCTCATTCTCTCCCTCTCTCTTCCCACCGCCGCCCCTGCCCTAAGCCGCCCCTACCCTAGGCCGTCGCCGTCCCTGGCCGCCCTCGCCGTCGGCCACCACCACCACCACCCCCCCCCCCCCCCCCCGCCGGTGAGCTCCCCTCCCCCTCCTCCCTCTCCTCCCTCCCCTCTCCTCTCCCCACCCCCGCGCGCCCCCTGGCCACGCCGGCCACCGCCCCCCAGCCCGCCGTGGCCGCTGGCCGGCCCTCGGCCGCGCCCAGCCGGCCCCGGCCACCGCTGGCCCGCCCCGGCCGCCCCCCCCCCCAGCCGCGCCCGCCTGGCCGCTGGCCGGCCCCAGCCGGCCGCTGCCGCCCCCCAGCCCGCGCCCCGGCCGCCCGCCTGGCCCCCTGGCCGCGCCCCCCGCCCAGGGCCGGTTCAGCCGCCTGGCCGCCGGTTCAACCGGCCGGCTTGGCCGGCCCCCGCCCCAGCCCAGCCACCCGACCGCCCCAGCTCGGCCGCCGCCCAGGGCCGGTTCAACCGCCCCTAGGGCCGGTTCAACCGCCCCCCCCCCCTCTGTTTTTTATTTTTTTTATTTTATTTTATTTACTTTCTGTGATCATAATTACTGTATTTTAAGTAGACTAATCATTGTTCATGCTATGGAAAATAGGAAGGTTAATTTAAAATTCCGTTATGCTATTGATTCACGTAGTTAGTTGTTTATCCCGTGCAATGTTGATCAACTAAAAATGATTAGGTTCCCATTTGTACATATATATAACAGAATTCTTTTGCTAAGAACCAATTGTAACTAATCATTAGTGCATAAGATTTAAACCCCCGCGAGACCCTTTCCCATTTCTTTCTAACCATAACAAATGCGATGTCAAATATCATACTTGATGCACACTCGCTTTACTTGTTCTCTTGTATGGTGTACTGTTCTTTTGTATTAAATATGTGGATGTATGTATGTTTGCGATCGCATAGAGAACGATCCGGTCGAAGAGCCCGAGGAATTCGCAGGAGAAGCCCCTAAGCAGCAGTCGGTTGGTGGAGGCAAGTGTCCTTTGACCTATTTCTGTCCTATTCATTCTTTAATTCACCTCCCGCGTTACACATTTATACCTAAGGATTGACTAGCTTTTGTTATCCATGTCCTTGTTTACCTATTTGGGTCGGATTATTACTGCTTAGTCTGATGCTATTGCTCAACTCTAATCAATGAACATGATGTGATTATCTATGATACGCTGTTTTCCCTTCTTATTTATGATTATATGTGTGACCTTTAAGGGGACTCGAGCGGTTTCTCGAGTGCCTCTCCGTAAGGACCTGTTCAATGGATGACCGCCCGGGAAAACAGTGCAACCATGAGGGTGGAATGGGACGCCCTTAGCTGAATAATTGGAGGAACCGGGGTGTAGTTCGCTTAGCCGTTGTGCCGTCAATGGGGCTCGGTGTATGCGGCTCGCTCTGCCAAGGTTGATTTGTCCCTTGGGGAGGAGTGCGGTACATTTAGGAAACCTAACGGGTGGCTACAGCCCCGGGGAATCTTTGTAAAGGCTACGTAGTGAGACCCTGCCTATTCACCTTGGTAGTGTTTAAGGGTTTGATCAGCCCGAGGCAAGTGGGAATCACGGCTTGTGGGTAAAGTGCGCAACCTCTGCAGAGTGTTATGAAACTGATATATCAGCCGTGCTCGCGGTTATGAGCGGCCAAGGGAGCTCCAGAGATTAGTGATACTTGATCAGAGATACTTTGGTACAGGTGGCAATGAGATTGATGATTCTGATTATGATTATGGTAATGGTAAGTGGTATTCTTTCCGTTTGGAAAGGATACATTGGGCTAATAACTTGGGTTAATGTTAAAACCTGGCTTTCTACTAGTAAGTAATAACCTGACCAACTAAAAGCAACTGCTTGACTTATCCCCACATAAAGCTAGTCCACTACAGCCAAACAGGACTTGCTGAGTATGTTGATGTGTACTCACCCTTGCTCTACACACCAAATCCCCCCCCAGGTTGTCAGCATTGCAACCACTGCTCAGGAGAAGATGAAGCTGTGGAAGGAGACTTCCAGGAGTTTCAAGACTACGACGAGTTCTAGGCGTGGGTTAGCGGCAACCCCCAGTCGGCTGCCTGTGAAGGCCGTGTTATCTACGTTTCTTTTCCGCACTTTGATTTATTGTAAGAACTATATGGACGTCTCAGACGTATGATGTAATCGACTATTATTTCCCCTTTTAATACTATTTGAGCACTGTGTGATGATGTCCATGTTATGTAACTGCTGTGTACGTGAATAACTGATCCTGGCACGTACATGGTTCGCATTCGGTTTGCCTTCTAAAACCGGGTGTGACATAAGTGGTATCAAAGCCAGGTTGACTGTAGGACCGCTAACCTAGAGTAGAATGGTCGTTCTAAGGATTATAGACCTCTGTCACTGCCTTGACTTTGGTATCCCTTCAAAAGTTGGTCATACTGACCAAACCTATGTTCTACTATATATTATACCTTGCTGAAAATTATGTTTTATTCTGATCATTTATTTATGATTCATTACTTGCTGGTCATATTAATTCTGTTCTCACCCTTTTGCTTGCGATGTCTTTTGTAGATGGCTCGTCTTAGACACACTGCACGAAAGTCCGTCATCCCCTTCTTACCCTCCCGCCTTGCTGAGCGTCCGCTTCGCCGTCCCGTGGCCGGACAGTCCAGCCACTTGGAGAGACTGCACCACCGCCTGCATGAGGAGCAGGAACGTCGACGACAGGAGCAGCAGGGCTCTTCCTTCTCGCTCCAGCAGGAGATAGAGTCTGTGAGGAGCTGCTCTCCTGTGCTTCCCCTGGAGGCGCCCCCTGCACCACCACTGGGCGTCCCAGCTTCTGGAGTAGCTGTTGGAGGAGATCCAGACGACGGAGGTGGCGACGACAGCTCGAGCCACGACACCGACCTCGACCTCTCTAGCCATGAGCCGGAAGGATGGGTTGCTCGACCCATCACTCGCGACGCTGCTCGCGGGTGTCACTTCCACGACGCGCTCGACACCCTGCTACGTCGGGCACTTGACCGGCGTACTTGGTCCATCGAGTATCGCTGTGTGGTCTACCAGCATAGTCGCGGGGTCTACCCGGACCGCTGGGAGGCGACCTGCTTGGTGCGCCGTCCGGAGAACAGTCTCCAGGGCGCGGAGGCTTGCTCAGAGCACTATTCTATCTCTGAGCGGGACTCAGCTGAGGCAGCCATGCAGGATGCTGCACGGCGTGCGCTTTCGCACTACTGCTCGGTTCTCGGTGGGGTAGCTGACGGTCTCGACTTGAAGTATTACCCCCGCCGTCCATCTGGCAGCACAGGAGGCGTGATTGTTTCACCTGCTGGTGAGGACAATCCTAGGTTGAGCAGCACAGTCAACCTAGCCGTCGTGCTAAACACGGAGCTGGACCATGCATTAGACGAGCTGAGTAGGGCTCGTGCTGAGATCGCCCTGCTGCGGGCTGAGCGCGCGGAACGTCGTCACTTGGATGATGGTTCCCCCGCTCCCGTCGGGACTCAGCACCCGTACCGCTCACCTCGGCGTGGACTCCAGTCTTATGGCAATCCCGACTGCAAGACCAAGATAAATCTAGAACCATAGCTCGTTAGAGTTGGATCTTGTAATTAATACGAAATATATATATATAGAAGCTTCAGTCTTAGCGTTAGTCTCGGTCTTAGTTAGTCTTAGTTAGACAGGGTAGTTTGCTATATCCTGTGCATTTATGCTTGTCATGATGAACTATGTTTGGTTTGGATCTTTGTAATGACTGTCACCAGAGTGTGGGTATCCCCTGCATTTTGGTTTACATATTATGTTAATGGAGTTAGTTATATAGTTGGGAAAAACCTTTATTCCACTTTCCTCTTTATCTGAGAAGCTGTGTGGTCTGTGTTGGAGATCAGTGAGGATGCTCATCTGTTCAGTGCTGTTGGAGAATTCTATACTCTTTTCTTATGCTGCAAGATTTGCCAGATCAGTTCTGATGTGTGGTCGCATTCTGCAGATGTCAGAGAACAGGCGCAGAGGAGGAAGGCGTGCTCAGCAGGAGCAAGCCGCCCCGCAGGATGAGGTGCCCCAGCAGCAGCACCTGCCACCCCCGCCCCCGATGTCGATCGAGCAGATGTTTCTGATGCAGACTCAGGCAGTTCAAGCCATCGGTCAGACTCTGGCCGCCATTCAGCAGCAGCAGCAGCAACAGCAGCAGGCACCACCCCAGCCTCAGGTGCCTCAGATGCCTAGAGACAAGCGTGCTGAATTCATGAGAGGTCATCCCCCAACGTTCGCTCATTCTTCTGACCCCATGGATGCTGAAGATTGGCTGCGCACTGTGGAGCGGGAGTTGCATACCGCTCAGTGTGATGACAGGGAGAAAGTCTTGTATGGTCCCCGTCTGTTGAGAGGAGCAGCCCAATCATGGTGGGAGTCTTACCTCGCCACCCATGCCAACCCCGATGCCATCACCTGGGAAGAGTTCAGAGGTAGCTTTCGTCAGTACCATGTGCCTGCAGGTCTGATGACAGTGAAGAAGGAGGAGTTCCTGGCCCTTAAGCAAGGGTCATCATCTGTCAGTGAGTATCGAGACAGGTTTCTGCAGTTGTCTCGCTATGCTCCTGAAGATGTCAACACTGACGCCAAGCGGCAATACCGTTTCTTGAGAGGCTTGGTCGACCCCCTGCAGTATCAGTTGATGAATCATACCTTCCCGACATTCCAGCACCTGATTGACAGAGCAATCATGACAGAAAGAAAGCGTAAGGAGATGGAAGATCGTAAGCGCAAGATCAGTGGACCCCAGCCTGGAAGCAGCAGCCGTCCTCGTTTTTCAGGCAATCAACCTCAGCAGTTCAGGCAGAATCAGCGTCCACCTCAGCAGCATCAGCAGCGTCAGCAGTATCAGCAGTTCCAAAGGCAGTATCCTCAGCATCAGTACCAGAACCGTCAGAGCAATCAGTCAGGAGGTCAGTTTCAGAGGCAGAATCAGCAGACACCTCGTCTTCCTGCCCCAGCAAGCCAGCAGAACAATCAGGCAGCACCAGCTCAGGTTGGAAACAGAGCATGTTTCCACTGTGGAGAGCAAGGCCACTGGGTGATGCAATGTCCGAAGAAGGCAGCCCAGCAGCAGTCAGGCCCCAATGCCCCAGCGAAGCAGAATGCGTCTCAGTCTGGAGCAGGCAACCGCCCTCAGCAGCGCTATAATCACGGAAGATTGAATCACTTGGAGGCTGAAGCAGTTCAGGAGACCCCCGGCATGACAGTAGGTATGTTCCCAGTCGACTCCCATATTGCAGAAGTGTTATTTGATACTGGAGCAACGCATTCTTTTATTACTGCATCATGGGTAGAAGCACATAATCTTCCAATTACTGCCATGTCAACCCCCATTCAAATTGACTCAGCCGGTGGTAGAATTCGAGCTGATAGCATATGTTTGAATATAAGTGTGGAAATAAGGGGGATAGCGTTTCCCGCTAACCTTATAGTAATGGGTACTCAGGGGATAGATGTCATCCTAGGGATGAATTGGCTAGATAAGTATCAGGCAGTTATCAGTTGTGATAAGAGGACAATCAAGTTGGTGTCCCCATTAGGAGAGGAAGTGGTGACCGAGTTAGTCCCGCCTGAGCCAAAGAAAGGAGGTTGTTATCAGATGGCCGTCGATAGCAGTGAAGCAGACCCAATTGAGAGTATCAAGGTTGTGTCTGAATTCCCAGATGTGTTTCCAAAGGATTTACCGGGTATGCCACCAGAGCGGAAAGTTGAATTCGCTATAGAGCTTCTTCCTGGAACCGCCCCTATCTTTAAGAGAGCTTACAGAATATCTAGACCAGAGTTGGTTGAGCTTAAGAAGCAGATTGATGAGCTGTCAGAGAAAGGTTACATCCGGCCAAGCACCTCGCCTTGGGCCGCCCCTGTCCTGTTTGTGGAGAAGAAAGATGGCACCAAGAGGATGTGTATCGATTATCGAGCTTTGAATGAAGTCACGATCAAGAACAAGTATCCCTTGCCCAGAATAGAAGATCTGTTCGACCAGTTAAGAGGAGCCAGTGTGTTCTCCAAGATTGATCTGAGGTCAGGTTATCATCAGCTTAGGATCCGCCCTTCGGACATTCCGAAGACGGCATTCATTACCAAGTATGGTTTGTATGAGTTCACAGTGATGTCTTTTGGTTTGACCAATGCACCAGCGTTCTTTATGAACTTGATGAACAGTGTATTCATGGACTATCTCGACAAGTTTGTGGTGGTATTCATTGATGACATTCTGATTTATTCTCAAAGTGAAGAAGAGCATGCAAATCATTTGAGGATGGTATTGCAGAGATTGCGAGAGCACCAGTTGTATGCAAAGTTGAGCAAGTGTGAGTTCTGGATCAGTGAAGTCCTGTTCTTGGGTCACATAATCAACAAAGAAGGATTGGCTGTGGATCCGAAGAAAGTGGCAGACATTCTGAACTGGAAAGCGCCAACGGATGCTCGAGGAATCAAGAGCTTCATTGGAATGGCCGGGTATTATCGGCGATTCATTGAAGGGTTTTCGAAGATTGCGAAACCAATGACAGCGTTGCTAGGCAACAAGGTTGAGTTCAAGTGGACCCAGAAATGTCAAGAGGCCTTCGAAGCGCTGAAAGAGAAGTTGACAACAGCGCCTGTCCTAGTCTTGCCTGATGTGCACAAGCCCTTCTCTGTGTACTGTGATGCTTGTTACACAGGTTTGGGATGCGTGTTGATGCAAGAGGGAAGAGTTGTGGCTTACTCGTCCCGACAGCTGAAGGTTCATGAGAAGAATTACCCAATCCATGATCTAGAGTTGGCAGCAGTGGTTCACGCACTGAAGACATGGAGGCACTATCTGTATGGACAGAAATGCGATGTTTACACAGATCACAAGAGTCTGAAGTACATATTCACTCAGTCAGAATTGAATATGAGGCAAAGAAGATGGTTAGAATTGATCAAAGACTATGAGTTGGAGATTCATTACCATCCAGGCAAAGCAAACGTAGTGGCAGATGCTTTGAGCAGAAAGAGTCAAGTCAATCTGATGGTCGCTCGTCCGATGCCTTATGAGTTGGCCAAGGAGTTCGACAGGTTGAGTCTCGGATTTCTGAACAATTCGCGAGGAGTCACAGTTGAATTGGAACCTACCTTGGAGCGAGAAATCAAAGAGGCGCAGAAGAATGATGAGAAGATCAGTGAGATTCGGCGACTGATTCTAGATGGCAGAGGCAAAGATTTTCGAGAAGATGCAGAAGGCGTGATATGGTTCAAACACCGCCTGTGTGTTCCCAATGTCCAGTCCATTCGGGAGTTGATTCTCAGGGAAGCTCATGAGACAGCTTATTCGATTCACCCTGGCAGTGAGAAGATGTATCAGGATCTGAAGAAGAAATTCTGGTGGTATGGAATGAAGAGGGAAATCGCAGAGCATGTGGCTATGTGCGATAGTTGCCGAAGAATTAAGGCAGAGCACCAGAGACCTGCTGGACTGTTGCAACCGTTGCAGATCCCTCAGTGGAAATGGGATGAAATTGGTATGGATTTCATAGTCGGATTGCCTCGCACTCGAGCCGGCTACGATTCTATTTGGGTAGTAGTGGACCGTTTGACCAAGTCAGCCCACTTCATACCAGTCAAGACCAGCTACAACAGTGCAGTATTGGCAGAGTTGTATATGTCTCGGATCGTTTGTCTTCATGGTGTGCCAAAGAAGATAGTGTCAGACAGAGGAACGCAGTTCACCTCTCATTTCTGGCAGCAGCTGCATGAAGCCTTGGGCACACATCTGAATTTCAGTTCAGCATATCATCCGCAGACAGATGGTCAGACTGAAAGAACCAATCAAATTCTTGAAGACATGTTGAGAGCCTGTGCGTTGCAAGATCAGTCCGGATGGGACAAGCGATTGCCTTATGCAGAGTTTTCCTATAACAACAGTTACCAGGCCAGTTTGAAGATGTCACCATTTCAAGCGCTTTATGGAAGGAGTTGTAGAACTCCGTTGCAATGGGATCAGCCTGGAGAGAAGCAAGTGTTTGGGCCAGATATTTTGCTTGAAGCTGAAGAGAACATCAAGATGGTTCGAGAGAATCTGAAGATAGCGCAATCGAGGCAGCGAAGCTATGCAGACACAAGAAGAAGAGAGCTGAGTTTTGAAGTCGGAGACTTTGTCTATCTGAAAGTGTCACCGATCAGAGGAGTCAGAAGGTTCGGAATCAAAGGCAAGCTAGCACCCCGCTACATTGGTCCGTATCAGATTCTTGCAAAGCGTGGAGAAGTGGCCTATCAGCTCAGCCTGCCAGAGAATTTGTCAGCTGTGCATGATGTCTTTCATGTGTCTCAGTTGAAGAAATGCTTGCATGTGCCAGAAGAGCAGTTGCCAGTGGAAGGTCTGGAAGTCCAGGAGGACTTGACCTATGTTGAGAAGCCAGCTCAGATTCTTGAGGTTGCAGACAGAGTCACCCGAAGGAAGACCATCAGAATGTGCAAAGTCAGATGGAGTCACCACTCTGAGGAAGAAGCAACCTGGGAGCGTGAAGATGATTTGATGGCCAAGTACCCAGAGCTCTTTGCTAGCCAGCCCTGAATCTCGAGGGCGAGATTCTTTTAAGGGGGATAGGTTTGTAACGCCCCGAATTTTGCAGTTGAATTTTTTCTTTTCTTTACTCGCCAAAATTCGGGCGTTACCTTTTCCTTTTCTTTTTCCCCTCGCTAAACCTTGACCTTTTCCAAAAGTCTTAGCGGGATTCGGTGCGGATTTCCCGTGTAAAGAAAAACTCTGAAATACTTTATGATTTGATGCACCATGCCGAACCTTGCATTTTTGATTGCTTTGAAAGTGCAATTGCATTCATGTGGAAAGATCGGATTTCGAAAACAGGAAACAATCTTTCTCTCTCTTTCTCTCTCTTTCTCTCTCCTCTTTCTCTCTCTCTCCCGCGCCCTGGGCCGACCCCGGCCGGCCCAGCCGCCCCTGGCGCCCCCTCTTGGGCCCAAAGATGGCCCAGCCGCCCCCCATCCCCCCCCCTCTTTTTTTCTTTTTTTCCCAAAATCCCCTCTCCCTCTCCCTCATTCTCTCCCTCTCTCTTCCCACCGCCGCCCCTGCCCTAAGCCGCCCCTACCCTAGGCCGCCGCCGTCCCTGGCCGCCCTCGCCGTCGGCCACCACCACCACCACCCCCCCCCCCCCCCCGCCGGTGAGCTCCCCTCCCCCTCCTCCCTCTCCTCCCTCCCCTCTCCTCTCCCCACCCCCGCGCGCCCCCTGGCCACGCCGGCCACCGCACCCCAGCCCGCCGTGGCCGCTGGCCGGCCCTCGGCCGCGCCCAGCCCGCCCCGGCCGCCGCTGGCCCGCCCCGGCCGCCCCCCCCCCAGCCGCGCCCGCCTGGCCGCTGGCCGGCCCCAGCCGGCCGCTGCCGCCCCCTAGCCCGCGCCCCGGCCGCCCGCCTGGCCCCCTGGCCGCGCCCCCCGCCCAGGGCCGGTTCAGCCGCCTGGCCGCCGGTTCAACCGGCCGGCTCGGCCGGCCCCCGCCCCAGCCCAGCCACCCGACCGCCCCAGCTCGGCCGCCGCCCAGGGCCGGTTCAACCGCCCCCCCCCCCTCTGTTTTTTATTTTTTTTATTTTATTTTATTTACTTTCTGTGATCATAATTACTGTATTTTAAGTAGACTAATCATTGTTCATGCTATGGAAAATAGGAAGGTTAATTTAAAATTCCGTTATGCTATTGATTCACGTAGTTAGTTGTTTATCCCGTGCAATGTTGATCAACTAAAAATGATTAGGTTCCCATTTGTACATATATATAACAGAATTCTTTTGCTAAGAACCAATTGTAACTAATCATTAGTGCATAAGATTTAAACCCCCGCGAGACCCTTTCCCATTTCTTTCTAACCATAACAAATGCGATGTCAAATATCATACTTGATGCACACTCGCTTTACTTGTTCTCTTGTATGGTGTACTGTTCTTTTGTATTAAATATGTGGATGTATGTATGTTTGCGATCGCATAGAGAACGATCCGGTCGAAGAGCCCGAGGAATTCGCAGGAGAAGCCCCTGAGCAGCAGTCGGTTGGTGGAGGCAAGTGTCCTTTGACCTATTTCTGTCCTATTCATTCTTTAATTCACCTCCCGCGTTACACATTTATACCTAAGGATTGACTAGCTTTTGTTATCCATGTCCTTGTTTACCTATTTGGGTCGGATTATTACTGCTTAGTCTGATGCTATTGCTCAACTCTAATCAATGAACATGATGTGATTATCTATGATACGCTGTTTTCCCTTCTTATTTATGATTATATGTGTGACCTTTAAGGGGACTCGAGCGGTTTCTCGAGTGCCTCTCCGTAAGGACCTGTTCAATGGATGACCGCCCGGGAAAACAGTGCAACCATGAGGGTGGAATGGGACGCCCTTAGCTGAATAATTGGAGGAACCGGGGTGTAGTTCGCTTAGCCGTTGTGCCGTCAATGGGGCTCGGTGTATGCGGCTCGCTCTGCCAAGGTTGATTTGTCCCTTGGGGAGGAGTGCGGTACATTTAGGAAACCTAACGGGTGGCTACAGCCCCGGGGAATCTTTGTAAAGGCTACGTAGTGAGACCCTGCCTATTCACCTTGGTAGTGTTTAAGGGTTTGATTAGCCCGAGGCAAGTGGGAATCACGGCTTGTGGGTAAAGTGCGCAACCTCTGCAGAGTGTTATGAAACTGATATATCAGCCGTGCTCGCGGTTATGAGCGGCCAAGGGAGCTCCAGAGATTAGTGATACTTGATCAGAGATACTTTGGTACAGGTGGCAATGAGATTGATGATTCTGATTATGATTATGGTAATGGTAAGTGGTATTCTTTCCGTTTGGAAAGGATACATTGGGCTAATAACTTGGGTTAATGTTAAAACCTGGCTTTCTACTAGTAAGTAATAACCTGACCAACTAAAAGCAACTGCTTGACTTATCCCCACATAAAGCTAATCCACTACAGCCAAACAGGACTTGCTGAGTATGTTGATGTGTACTCACCCTTGCTCTACACACCAAATCCCCCCCCAGGTTGTCAGCATTGCAACCACTGCTCAGGAGAAGATGAAGCTGTGGAAGGAGACTTCCAGGAGTTTCAAGACTACGACGAGTTCTAGGCGTGGGTTAGCGGCAACCCCCAGTCGGCTGCCTGTGAAGGCCGTGTTATCTACGTTTCTTTTCCGCACTTTGATTTATTGTAAGAACTATATGGACGTCTCAGACGTATGATGTAATCGACTATTATTTCCCCTTTTAATACTATTTGAGCACTGTGTGATGATGTCCATGTTATGTAACTGCTGTGTACGTGAATAACTGATCCTGGCACGTACATGGTTCGCATTCGGTTTGCCTTCTAAAACCGGGTGTGACAGAAGAGTACAAAGTTTGTGCAACATTTTTGACTGCCATGACGAAGGATTTCGCCATGACTGCAGTGTTGTCCCCATATGAAGATATGGTTGCTTCGTAACTCATTAAAAACTGCTTCGGATCTGAGTGCCCATCATACATAGGGAGCTGGGTGGCTTGTATGATGGGGGCCATGGTGTAGCCTGCAGTTCTGCTGACAGAGGAGAAGCATCATCAAAAGCAAAATTTCCATGATGGAAATCATGGTACCATTCATCATCGTTGTAGGAATTGTCTTGACGAAGCTCTCTATGTTGAGGTCTTCGGTCCTGGTCATCTTGTGTGAGATGACGCATTTCCTCAGCGGCCTCATCAATCTTTTTCTGAAGATCGGCAAGATGAAGCATCTTCTCCTTCTTCCTCTGGACCTATTGATGAATGGCTTCGAGGTCCCTGATTTCTTGGTCCAGCTCCTCCTTCTGAGGTGTTGGACTTGCAGCCTTCCTTTTTTGGCTTCTAGCTTCACGTAGTGTTTCTTGGTTGACGTCCAGTTGCTGCAGTGCAGCCCCTAGCGCTGAAGACTTCTTCGGTGGCATGATGAAGGTCAAAGTTTGTCGAAGGTGGTCAAGTGAGTTTACCGGAGGTGAGCGCCAATGTTGGTCACTTGTTCTCAAATGCTATGAATTAAGAACAAGGCAATGCAAATGTTAATAATTAAAGACCTTCGTCCTTCGAAGCATTATCTCCCTCGGGATATAATGATCTTCAGACAAAGGTTATGAAGGACATACCTTCATCATCTCAACATATAATAATGAAATCATAAACATATGAAACATGGAAGAGAACATGAATAATCATGTTAAATCTTATTTATATTTTCATAATCATAAACAGACATCAATGATATTGAATTACACTTGTACCTTCGTCTTGATAGAAGGTGAAAATCCGAGAGTGACGTGCGAGTGATTACAAGTCAACGTGAATAGTACGGTGCTACTGTTCATCTATTTATAGGCACAAGATGCAGCCTGTGTAAAATTACATACATGCCCTTGACATTTACTATTGACAAAGGGATAATCCATCAAGGTCTAGACAGCCTTTTCCCCTTTAAGTCGGTTTCATTTTCCACCACCAAGCCGAAGCTTCTCCATTCGTAGCTTCGGAACTAGATCATCCTTGTCCCAAACTGTGCCTTTCATATCGTGTACACCTTCATCCCAAGGCCGAAGGTCCCTGTGAATATATTATACTTGGAAAACATGTTAGTTGTGTTTTTTAGGACCTTCGGAAGACGAAGGCCCCCAACAGATGGTGCCTCATTTTGTCACTCCACATACAATAATCTTCACCATCAAAATATGGTGGTTTGCCTAAGGGAACAGACAGTAAAGGAGTGTGTTTGGAAATGCGAGGATAGCGAAGAGGCATCTTACTATACTTCTTACGCTCTCGGCGCTTTGAAGATGTGGACTCGGTGCCGAAGGTTGAAGGTGAAGAAGAGTCGGTCTCGTATTAGACCACCTTCTTCTTCTTCTTTTTCTTCTTTTCACCCTTCCTATGTGACTTGATGGAGCCGGCAGATTATTCCTTGTGCTCCTTATGCTTGTCACCGGCCTCCTTTGACAGAGTCCTTTTTTGTTCTTCTTTTTCGAAGATCCGGGCTTTCCCCGGTGACCATCTCCCTTTTGGCGTGTTCTCCCGACATCACTTCGAGTTCTTAGACTCTAATGAAGCACTAGGCTCTGATACCAATTGAAAGTCGCCTAAAGGGAGGTGAATAGGTGAAACCTGAAATTTATAAACTTTGAATACGCACTTTACCCGGTGTTAGGGTTAGAAATGAATAATGGTGAATTCGGAGTGCGGAAGATTATTCCTTTTGCTATGAGTTTCTCATTCAATGCGGATAACTTTGGCAGCAAACTCAAAACAATGTGAGCAAGAGAACTTTAGAGAGAGAGGAGAGGGAAGAAACAAATCTGTCGGGGACCATAATTAGGGGTACCCTCAAGGCTCCTAATTCTCAGCTGGTAACCCCCATCAGCACAAAGCTACAAAGGCCTGATGGGTGCGATTAAGTCAGGGATCAGTCCATTCAAGGGACTCGATCACGCCTCACCCGAGCCTAGCCTCGAACAAGGGCAGCCGACCCCGGAGGATTTCCGTCTCGCCCGAGGCCCCCCTTCAGCGGCGAACATGTTTCCGGCTCGCCCGAGGCCCTGCCTTCGCCAAGAAGCAACCCTAACCAAATCGCCGCACCAACCGACCAAATCGCAGGAGCATTTAATGCAAAGGTGGCCTGACACCTTTATCCTAACGCACGCCCCCCAGCCGGTAGAGCCGAAGTGACCGCCGTCACTTCGCCGCTCCACTGACCGGCCTGACAGAAGGACAGCACCGCCTGCGCCACTCCGACTGCGGTGCCACTTGACAGAGTGAGACTGACAGGCAGTCAGGCCCGGCCAAAGGCACCATAGGAAGCTCCGCTCCGCCCGACCTAGGGCTCAGACTCGGGCTAAATCCCAGAAGACGGCGAACTCCGCCCGACCCAAGGCTCGGACTCGGGCTAAGTCCCAGAAGACGGCGAACTCCGCCCGACCCAGGGCTCGGACTCGGGCTAAGTCCCGGAAGACGGCGAACTCCGCCCGACCCAGGGCTCGGACTTGGGCTAAGTCTCGGAAGACGGCGAACTCCGCCCGACCCAGGGCTCGGACTCGGGCTAAGTCCCGGAAGACGGCGAACTCCGCCCGACCCAGGGCTCGGACTCGGGCTAAGTCCCGGAAGACGGCGAACTCCGCCCGACCCAGGGCTCGGACTCGAGCTAAGTCCCAGAAGACGACGATCTCCGCCTCGCCCGACCCAGGGCTCGGACTTGGGCTCGGCCCCAGAAGGCGACGAACTCCGCTTCGCCCGACCCCAGGGCTCGGACTCCACCCCGGCACCAGCCGGCGATCTCCGCCTCGCCCGAACCTGGGGCTCGGACCCGACCTCGGCCACGGAAGACAGACTCGACCTCGGCTTCGGAGGAGCTTCCACATCGCCCAACCTAGGGCGTAGACTAGCCACGTCAACAGGAGGCGCCATCATCACCCTACCCCGAGCTGACTCGGGTCGCAGGGAACAAGACCGGCGTCCCATCTGGCTCGCCCCGCCAGATAGGCAATGATGGCGCCCTGCATACTCTGTGACGACGGCGGCTCTCAGCCCCCTTACGGAAGCAAGAGGACGTCAGCAAGGATTCAACCGCTCCGATAGCTGTCCCTCCGCCAGGCTCCATCGCTCCTCCGACGGCCACGACATCACACCAGCTGGGTGCCAAAATCTCTCCGGCTGCCACAACGGCATGTACTCAGGGCGCTAGCTCTCCTCCGCTAGACACGTAGCACTCTGCTACAACCCCCATTGTACACCTGGATCCTCTCCTTGCGCCTATAAAAGGGAGGACCAGGGCCCTCTTAGAGAAGGTTGGCCGCGCGGGGACGAGGACGAGACACGCGCTCGCTTGGAGCCGCTCGCTCCCTCTCCCGCGTGGACGCTTGTAACCCCCCTACTGCAAGCGCACCCGACCTGGGCGCGGGACGAACACGAAGGCCGCGGGATTCCCACCTCTCTCACGCCGGTCTCCGGCTGCCTCGCTCTCCCCCCTTCGCGCTCGACCCATCTGGGCTGGGGCACGCGGCGACATTCACTCGTCGGCTCAGGGACCCCCCGGTCTCGGAACGCCGACAGTTGGCGTGCCAGGTAGGGGCCTGCTGCGTGTTGACGAACAGCTTCCCGTCAAGCTCCAGATGGGCAGTCTCCGGCAACCTCTCCAACCCAGGACGGTGCTCCGTTTCGGGAGTCTTGAGTTCATGTCCCTCGACGGCAGCTACGACATGATACTCCTTCTACTGCCGTGCGACAACAACAGTGGCGGCCGACAACCCGCCCGCCGGCGGCGGAATCGGCGACGTCTTCCCCGCATGGTGGAAGAACAGTCTTCGAGCTCACCCCGTACTCTCCCCCGCGATGGAGGAGGAGGCGGGGCAACCAAGGCCAAGCAGGAGACAGCGCCTCGTCGGCTGTCGAGCGAGTCGGTGGCCCCAGCACCCCAACGGGGGGCGCACCGGGCGTCGACCTCGCGTTTGAGACGAAGGCGAGCGCCGTCTCCCCACGACGCGTCAATCCCGAGCAAGCGGACGACGCCAGCACGCTCGCGAAAAGCTTGCTGGACGTCACCCTCGTACCTGAGACGACGGCGCAGTCAGTCCCCGACGTGACCTTATCGCCGCCCGTCGACCAAAAGGTACCGATCGATTCCCATCCCGCGTCTTTCGGATTCAGCCTCAACCCGTCTAGCGACTTCGCTTTGGTGGGCGCTCTCGTAGAGGCAAGTCCAAACCCTCTGGGGCTTCGTATGCGGTCACCTTGGGACCGGCTGACGGACGTCTCGACCTACGGGCCCTCTGGGTCCGAGGAAGACGACGAGCCCAGCATCCGTTGGGATTTCTCTGGACTTGGCAACCCCAGTGCCATGCGGGACTTCATGACCGCATGCGACTACTGCCTTTCCGACTGTTCCGGCGGTAGCCGTAGCCTCGGCGACGAGGACCGCGGCCCAAGTCGCGAATGCTTCCACGTCGATCTAGGGGTCCCCCCGAAGGCAACCATCTCGGCATGCCGGAGGACGGTGACCTCCCTAGGCCGGTGCCTCGCGTTGACATCCCACGGGAGCTAGCTGTGGTCCCCGTTCAGGCGGGGGGTCATGACCCACAGCTCGAGCAAATCCGCGGGGTGCAGGCCAGGCTCGACGAGGGAGCAGGAGTGCTTGAGCCGATCCGTCGGGACGCCGGGCAGGCATGGGCGGGCCAACCTCCGGCCGGAGAAATACGTCATCTACCCCAGGGATTCCAGCACCGCATCACCGACGACGTCAGGGTCAGGCCACCACCCGCATCCAGTGGGGTCGGCCAGAACCTGGCGGCAGCAGCAATGCTTCTTCGCGTGATGCCGGAGCCATCAACCACCGAGGGGCGGCGAATCCAGGGAGAGCTCAAGAATCTCCTGGAAGGCGCCGCTATCCGATGGGCCGAGAGCTCCGCCTCCCGAAGCTAGGGGTACCCCTCGGAACCTCATGCCGCGACTTCCCGATTTATGCGGGAAGCCTCGGTCTACACCGGGCGCACGCGCAACACCGCGCCTGCGGCCCCGGGTCGCCTCGGCAACGAGCACCATCACCACGACCGTCGGGCCCACCTCGATGAGAGGGTGCGCCGAGGCTACCACCCCAGGCGTGGGGGACGCTACGACAGCGGGGAGGATCGGAGTCCCTCGCCCGAACCGCCCGGTCCACAGGCCTTCAGCCGGGCCATCCGGCGGGCGCCGTTCCCGACCCGGTTCCGACCCCCGGCTACTATCACAAAGTACTCAGGGGAGACGAGACCGGAACTGTGGCTCGCGGACTACCGTCTGGCCTGCCAACTGGGTGGAACGGACGATGACAACCTCATCATCCGCAACCTCCCCCTGTTCCTCTCCGACTCCGCTCGCGCTTGGTTGGAGCACCTGCCTCCGGGGCAGATCTCCAACTGGGACGACCTAGTCCAATCTTTCGCCGGCAATTTCCAGGGCACGTATGTGCGCCCCGGGAATTCCTGAGACCTCCGAAGCTGCCGACAGCAGCCGGGAGAGTCTCTCCGAGACTACATCCGGCGATTCTCGAAGCAGCGCACCGAGCTGCCCAACATCACCGACTCGGATGTCATCGGCGCGTTCCTCGCTGGCACCACCTGCCGCGACCTAGTGAGCAAGCTGGGTCGCAAGACCCCCACCAGGGCGAGCGAGCTGATGGGCATCGCCACCAAGTTTGCCTCCGGCCAGGAGGCGGTCGAGGCTATCTTCCGAAAAGACGAGCAGCCCCAGGGCCGCCCATCGGAAGATACTCCCGAGGCGTCAACTCAGCACGGCGCCAAGAAGAAGGACAAGAAGAAGTTGCAAGCGAAACGCGACGCCGCCGACGCGGACCTTGTCGCCGCTGCCGAGTACAAGAACCCTCGGAAGCCCCCCGGAGGTGCCAACCTCTTCGACAAGATGCTCAAGGAGCCATGCCCCTATCACCAGGGACCCGTCAGGCACACCCTTGAGGAGTGCGTCATGCTTCGGCGCCACTTCCATAGGGCCGGGCCACCCGCGGAGGGTGGCAAGGCCCGCGATGACGACAAGAAGGAAGATCACCAGGCAGGAGAGTTTCTCGAGGTCCGCGACTGCTTCATGATCTATGGTGGGCAAGCGGCGAACGCCTCGGCTCGGCACCGCAAGCAAGAGCGCCGGGAGGTCTGCTCGGTCAAGGTGGCGGTGCCAGTCTATCTGGACTGGTCCGACAAGCCCATCACCTTCGACCGAGACGATCACCCCGACCATGTGCCGAGCCCGGGGAAATACCCGCTCGTCGTCGACCCCGTCATCGGCAATGTCAGGCTCACCAAGGTCCTCATGGACGGAGGCAGCAGCCTCAACATCATCTACGCCGAGACCCTCGGGCTCCTACGTGTCAATCTGTCCTCTGTCCGGGCAGGCGCTGCGCCCTTCCATGGGATCATTCCCGGGAAGCGCGTCCAACCCCTCGGACAGCTCGACCTTCCCGTCTGCTTCGGAACACCCTCCAACTTCCGAAGGGAGACCCTGACGTTCGAGGTGGTCAGGTTCCGAGGGACCTACCACGCGGTACTGGGGAGGCCATGCTACGCGAAGTTCATGGCCGTCCCCAACTACACCTACCTGAAGCTCAAGATGCCGGGCCCCAACGGGGTCATCACCGTCGGCCCCACGTACAAACACGCGTTCAAATGCGACGTGGAGTGCGTGGAGTACGCCGAGGCCCTCATCGCCGACCTGGAGAGCCTCTCTAAGGAGGTGCCAGACGTGAAGCGTCACGCCGGCAACTTTGAGCCCGCGGAGACGGTTAAGTCCGTCCCCCTCGACCCCAGCGGCGACACCTCCAAGCAGATCCGGATCGGCTCTGGGCTCGATCCCAAATAGGAAGCAGTGCTCGTCGACTTTCTCCTCGTGAACGCCGATGTCTTCGTGTGGAGTCCCTCGGACATGCCTGGCATACCGAGGGATGTCGCCGAGCACTCGCTGGACATCCGAGCCGAGGCCCGACCCGTCAAGCAGCCTCTGCGCCGATTCGACGAGAAGAGGCGCAGAGCCATAGGCGAGGAGATCCACAAGCTAATGGTGGCAGGGGTTCATCGAAGAGGCGAAAGGCGTCAAGCTCAATCCCAAAAAGTGGGTCTTCGGGGAGCCCTAGGGCATGTTCTCGGGGTTCATCCTCTCCAAGCGGGGCATCGAAGCCAACACGGAGAAGATCGCAACCATCGCGCAGCACCCCGAGCCCTTGTTGAGGGCACCCGGGGGCTACACGCACCCCTGGCAAGGGCCGCTTGTCATCGCCAAAGTTCTGAAGCCCGGAACGTACAAGCTGGCCAACAGTCAAGACGAGGTCTACGGCAACGCTTGGAACATCCAACAGCTACGTCGCTTCTACCCTTAAGATGTTTTCAAGTTGTTCGTATACCTCGCTCCCACGCAAGTCTTAGTCGTGAAGGAAGGGTCAGCCTCGCCTCGGCAGAGCCCGACCCTCCCTCGGGGGCTAGAAAGGAGGGAACCCCTCTGCGTCATCAAGATTGGGGAACCTCTCTGCGTCCAAAATTTTCAATCAAAAAGGCTTTTGCGTTCCCCCGGCTATGTCGGAAGAAAGACCCCAAGGAGCGAACGCGGGTGCATGTAAGTGGCAAGGCCGACTGAGCCGAGGGACTCATATGCCTCCGGGTTAGGGACACCTCGCTCATCACCCGCCGCAAAAAGTGACCCCTACTTGGGGAAGCCACACTGTTACTGACAGGCGAAGCCGGACGCGCAAAATAAAAGGGAAAGGAGTACGACTTCATGCAACGGTAACAAAGTGTTCAGGCCTCAGCGGTCGCAGAAAGACACACGTGCATCCAACAGGAACTGTTCCAACAGTGTTAGGCGTCGCCTTGGGAAGGAGCCGCGCCTTCGGCTTCGTCCCCACCATCGGCAAAGTCCATCCCGGCTTCCGGTGACGGCGTAGGTGGGAGGATCTCTGCCTCGAAGGTGGTCGCCAGCACCGCGCTCGGACCCGCGGCGGCTGCATCGAGCCTCTGGACTTCTGCCAGGGCGGCTTCATCTTCGTCGGGAAGGCAATACCCCTCGCTAACCCGCTCCAGGTCCACAACATAGTGGGAAGCGAGCACGGCGAAGGCCCGCCTGACGCCGTGGTGTAGCGCCTCGCGGAGTCTGCCGCGCACATGATCGCCCAAGACTTGAAGGCGACTTTGAGGGGAGCTTCCTGAGGGGACGTCGCCGGAGCCAAGGACCCGGTAAACGTCCGAGATGGCCTCGGATATGGCCGCGTGGTCGGTCTCCCTCTGCTCAGCCGCCCCGGCAAGCGCCTCGGCAAGCGCCTTGGTGGACTCATCGAGGGCGGACTCGAGCTCTGCGAACAGCCAAAGGAAAGATCTCAAACACAAGCAGAGGAAACAAGCAGGAACGAAAGCCGAAGATGGCCAAGGCGTACCTCCGGCTCGGGCACGCTGCTCCGAGGCTGTGACCTGGGCTACGGCTAGGTCGGCTACAAGGGTTTCGGCCCGGCTTTCGGCCTCGGCAGCCCGGCCCCGAGATTGGTCCCGCTCCTCGACGACCCGGTCAAACTCCGACTGTTGTCGTCGGGCTTCTGCACGCACTGCGGCCGCCTCCGCGCGTGCCACTGCCACCTTGGCTCTCAGATCAGTGCAGAGCAACCGAAGGTCTGCCACCTTGGCACCCTGCTGAGAGAGGCACGCAGTAGCCCCGGCGAGCGAGGTCCTCAGGGATCGCAGCGAGCCCCAGACGTCGACCTCGCGGCGGATGAACGACGACTTGGCGACGCTCCGATCCGTCAGATCCTGAAGGAAGGAAGCAGGGCGTCACGAAAGATGCCTTGGTCACAAAAGAAAAAAGGTATGCCTGAAACCATTACCTGGAGGATTTTGGGGATGTCCCTGCAGAAAACCTCCAGCGACGACCGGAGCGACCCCACCGTTGCTTCGGCACACTCGTGGAGCTCGTCCTAGGACTGGTCCTCCCGTTCATCGTCCAGAACGAAGAAGGGATCCGAGGCCTCACGGGTCCGGAACCGGAGCAACTGGCGCCGGCCCTCGGAGCTCCGCCGCACAGCGACGAGGCTGCCGCCCGGCGGGACGGATCGCGTCTCCACGCCCCTCTCTTCCGAGGCATCGAGCACCGACGCCTCGACCGCCTCAGCGCCGGCAGCGACCGGTCGCTCCCCGACTGGGACGGCGGCGACTTCGGTAGCGACGGGTGCCGGCATCCCCGGCACGTCTGGTAGACACGGGGCCATGCCCGCGTCAGCCGTCTCCCCTATCACAATGGCCGCCTCAGCGGAAGAGCCAGCCTCAGGAACCTGCTCCACGGCGACTGGTGCCGCCTGAGCCCCCTGCTGTGGAGCACCTTGTGAGGAGGTCAGCTGAACGACAAGGCCCGGAGTGGCGCTGGCCGCGTAAGCCGGCGTCGTCTTAAGGGCCTTCCGGGGTGCCAGGTCAGTCAGGCCATGGCTTCGCTTGCTGAGGGAAAAAGAAAAATCACGGCCGGGACATGTGAATGAAATGCCAGGACGAAGACATCCCAAGATACTTACCCGCTCTGGGCCATGATCAACCGTGCCTGGGGGGAGGTCTCTTGGATCTCGACCCCCGGAACCGCCGCCGAGGTCCGCTTCGCCGGCAGCTTCGGCACCACCCTTGCTTTGGGCGCCCTGGACGCCCGGGAGGCGGACTGCCCAGGCGCTGCCACGGCGACCTGAGGGTCACTCCCCTGCGCTGCCGGCGCGGGCGGCGGCTCTCGGGGAGCGGACGCCTCGGCCTGGCTCCCCGGGGTCGCCTCAGCTTCTCCAGCCGAGGGGTCAAGTACCCTCTCGGGTTGCCCCCGCCCCTCGGGCCGGGAACCCGGCGTCCCGACTTCGGGGACTGACGGCATCAGCCCACTCGGGGGCTGGCTGGACGGCCCCTGGCCTAACCCCAAGTCGGGGCTGAGGCCAAGGCGGGCAGCCATGTCGTCCTCCTCGTCATCATCTTCATCATCGTCGTCATCGTCGGGCGTTTCCGGCGACGGCTCCCTCGGGAGCCCCTCCCTCTCCTGCCGGCGACGAATCTTCTCCAAGGCGTCTCGAGCCCGCCTCCGCTCGCGGGCCCGAGCCTTCTCCACATCCTTCTTTTTCTTCCTCTCCTCCGCGGCAACCCGCCGCGCTGCTCGGTCCACCGCATCCTGCGGGACCCGTGGCAGGGAAGGCTTGTGCCACCCCACCTCCTGAAGAAGGGGGAAAATCCCAATCGTAAGGACCAGGAGCAACCCGATGCAAGAGAAAGGAAGGAGCGGCCACTCACCAGAGTCACGCACCCTTGGTCTGGGCGCATCAAAGGCTGGGAGAAGGCGCTGGGGTCTGGTTTCCCCAACGCGACGGACACCCGCCCGTGGAGGACGTCGAAGGGAAGAGGATCAGAGGACATCCGCGAGCCCTCCAAGTCAGCCTCCGGTGTCATCTCCCAAAGCGACAGCCGTCGCTCCGCCAAGGGAAGCACCCTCCGACGGTGGATGGCGGCAATCACTCCCGCAGCGGTGAGTCCCCCCTTCTGCAACGCCTCCAAGGCCTTGAGAAGGGGTTCGAGGTTCTTCTGTCTTTCATGCGGGGTCCCGTGGCGCCAAGCATCAGCGGCAGTGGTGACTACTCGCTGAGAGAACGACGGGAGCAACTCGCCGTCATTCCTGAGGTAGAACCACCGGCGCTGCCACCCCTTGTTTGAGGACGCGAGGATGGCGGGAATATACAGCGACGCCCGCGACTGCCTCAGCAGAAGGGTGCAGCCGCCGGCCCGCACCGCTGCACGGACCCTCCTATCCCCCGTCGGCGAGGCAAAAAGCTCCGCGAAAAAGAGATGGGTCCACAAATCCCAATGGGGGCAATCCCCAAGTACCCCTCGCACACCGCTACGAAGATGGCGGCCTGCGAGATGGAGTTGGGGCTGAGGTTGTGCAACTCCACCCCGTAGTGGTGCAGGATCGCCCGCATGAAGCGGCTCGCCGGCACACCAAATCCCCGCTCGTGGAAGGAGACGAAGCTCACGATGTACCCCGGCGGTGGGGATGGAGCGGCTCCGCCCATGGGGGGAATCCATTCCGGTCGCTGCTCATCGGTGAGAGGACGAAGTAAACCCTCGCCAACAAGATCCTCCAGGTCACTCGCCGTCACCGTGGAAAAAGGCCATGGGTCGCGTGGCGGGATGATGGTCACCCGGTCAGCCATCACCGAGCGGAAGGGGTGGCGGCGCAAGGGGCAGGGAGGGCGGTTTTCCTTTTCTCTGGCTTAGTCTCTTGGGTTGCGAAAACCTAAAAGGGAGGCAAGAGGCGGAGCAAAGAACCGCCGCCAGACCCTCGCCCGAGTATATAAAGACCAAGGCAAGACCGGTTCAAACGTTTCGCCTGGACCAGAGCGGGATTCGAAAACGCGAAGCAAAGCAGTCGTTCCCCGAACGGCTCGCGCACGCGCAACGGTCGCCCCGCGAACCACCCGCCGTGGGACAGGCGGCGCCTCTGGCAGGAGAAGCGGGCGACGCTTCGCCTTCGCCGTAATGACCGCGTCAAAAAAGGTACGCCGCATCGTTCGATTTCGTACCCTTTTCCGTTTTTCCTCTTTCTCTCTCTTGCAACAGGGACCGAGAAAGGGGGATACCCCGAAAAGGATCCTTCCCTGAGAAGGAACCAGGCTCCGAGCCCCCCTACTGATCAGAGGTTCGAAGGCTGGACCCCCAGAAGGGTTCGACAGCCGCCTCAGATCGCGTGGGCCCTACACCCACTACTGGTCAGAGGTTCGAAGGCCGGCCCCTCGAAAGGGTTCCACGGCCGCCTCAGGCTACTCGGGCTCCGTGCCCATTACTGATCAGGGGTTCGAAGGCTGGCCCCCGAAGGGTTCACAGCCGCCTCAGACGCCGAGCGAGGGATGACCATGGGTACGTTCGATACATAACCAAGGCTCGGGCTGCGCTCCCGAGGTACCCTAGGACATTTCCGAGACCAGCGGGAACGATCTTGTAACAGAGTCCCATCAGAGGGAGGCATCGAGCCCTCGGACCCCGTCACCAGGGGACCGGGTCTGGCAGATCACCCGCAGGTACTTTTGGGCGTGCCTCTGGGCCCCTAGCCGACCCCTAACGAACGGGGCACGGACGTCCACTCGGATTACCCGCTTGCAGCTCATCGGAGACACCATGTTCGGCGCCCATCGAGGGCAACATGGCGCTTTCCCCCCTCCTCCTTGCGGAAAGGCGACGCAGGGGCGTATGTAAAAAAGCCGAGTCTACCCCTGACCGCCCTCTCGCTCTGTGCAGAGGCTCGGGGGCTGCTCTCGCAAACCCGGCTCCAGCCGAACCGTTGACAGCGTCAACATACCAGCCCGAGAACTTGGGACCCGACCGTACACCTGGGCTACGGCCAGCTCGCATGAGGGAACGACCAGACCAGCCGAAGCACTACGTGAGGCAGTAAGACCTCGAAGGAGTGAAACCACTCCTCCGAGGCCTCGGGGGCTACACCCGGCGGGTGCGCTCGCGCGCACCCACCGGAACAAAAGCGCAACCGAGAAAGGCTGGTCCCCTTGCAAAAAAGTGCGACGAAAGCCTCCAAGCGAGTGCAAACACTCCCTTCGAGGCTCGGGGGCTACTGTCGGCGACCATAATTAGGGGTACCCTCAAGGCTCCTAATTCTCAGCTGGTAACCCCCATCAGCACAAAGCTGCAAAGGCCTAATGGGTGCGATTAAGTCAGGGATCAGTCCATTCAAGGGACTCGATCACGCCTCACCCGAGCCTAGCCTCGGACAAGGGCAGCCGACCCCGGAGGATTTCCGTCTCGCCCGAGGCCCCCCTTCAGCGGCGAACATGTTTCCGGCTCGCCCGAGGCCCTGCCTTCTCCAAGAAGCAACCCTAACCAAATCGCCGCACCGACCGACCAAATCGCAGGAGCATTTAATGCAAAGGTGGCCTGACACCTTTATCCTGACGCACGCCCCCCAGCCGGCAGAGCCGAAGTGACCGCCGTCACTTCGCCGCTCCACTGACCGGCCTAACAGAAGGACAGCGCCGCCTGCGCCACTCCGACTGCGGTGCCACTTGACAGAGTGAGACTGACAGGCAGTCAGGCCCGGCCAAAGGCACCATAGGAAGCTCCGCTCCGCCCGACCCAGGGCTCGGACTCGGGCTAAGTCCCAGAAGACGGCGAACTCCGCCTGACCCAGGGCTCGGACTCGGGCTAAGTCCCGGAAGACGGCGAACTCCGCCCGACCCAGGGCTCAGACTCGGGCTAAGTCCTGGAAGACGGTGAACTCCGCCCGACCCAGGGCTCGGACTCAGGCTAAGTCCCGGAAGACGGCGAACTCCGCCCGACCCAGGGCTCGGACTCGGGCTAAGTCCCGGAAGACGGCGAACTCCGCCCGACACAGGGCTCGGACTCGGGCTAAGTCCCGGAAGACGGCGAACTCCGCCCGACCCAGGGCTCGGACTCGGGCTAAGTCCCAGAAGACGATGATCTCCGCCTCGCCCGACCCAGGGCTCGGACTTGGGCTCGGCCCCAGAAGGCGACGAACTCCGCTTCGCCCGACCCCAGGGCTCGGACTCCGCCCCGGCACCAGCCGGCGATCTCCGCCTCGCCCGAACCTGGGGCTCGGACCCGACCTCGGCCACGGAAGACAGACTCGACCTCGGCTTCGGAGGAGCTTCCACATCGCCCAACCTAGGGCGTAGACCAGCCACGTCAACAGGAGGCGCCATCATCACCCTACCCTGAGCTGACTCGGGCCGTAGGGAACAAGACCGGCGTCCCATCTGGCTCGCCCCGCCAGATAGGCAATGATGGCGCCCTGCATACTCTGTGACGACGGCGGCTCTCAGCCCCCTTACGGAAGCAAGAGGACGTTAGCAAGGATTCAACTGCTCTGACAGCTGTCCCTCCGCCAGGCTCCATCGCTCCTCCGACGGCCACGACATCACACTAGCTGGGTGCCAAAATCTCTTCGGCTGCCACAACGGCATGTACTCAGGGCGCTAGCTCTCCTCCGCTAGACACGTAGCACTCTGCTACACCCCCCATTGTACACCTGGATCCTCTCCTTGCGCCTATAAAAGGGAGGACCAGGGCCCTCTTAGAGAAGGTTGGCCGCGCGGGGACGAGGACGAGACACGCGCTCGCTTGGAGCCGCTCGCTCCCTCTCCCGCGTGGACGCTTGTAACCCCCCTACTGCAAGCGCACCCGACCTGGGCGCGGGACGAACACGAAGGCCGCGGGATTCCCACCTCTCTCACGCCGGTCTCCGGCCGCCTCGCTCTCCCCCTTCGCGCTCGCCCTCGCGCTCGACCCATCTGGGCTGGGGCACGCGGCGACATTCACTCGTCGGCTCAGGGACCCCCCGGTCTCGAAACGCCGACAAAATCGAATGGTGATGATCAACACAAGTGGACACGGTGATTTGTTTCCCGAGGTTCGGTTGTAAAGAACCTACTCCCCATTGAGGAGGCCACAAAGGCCATGTCTATTTTAACTATTTCCCTCTCTCAATCGGTCACCTAGACCGGTCAAGTGCTTCTTCTTAATCTCTAAGGTCACTAAGACCCCGCAAGGCTCACCACACAATTAGGTGTCTCTTGCTTGCTTTACAAAACACTTAGAAAGTTTGGAAGGTGAAGAAGAAAGCAACCAAGCAACAAAAGAAACAAAAGTCACCCTCTCTCAAGTCACTAAGCACTTTTGATCACTTGACTTGATTTTAGAACTTGAAGAGGATTGAAGGTATTGATTGTGTCTTTGAAGTGTATAGTTAGCTCTTGTATTGAATAAAGAGAGTGGGATGCTTGGATAGCCTGAATGGTGGTGGTTGGGGGTATTCATAGCCCCACCCAATATTCTAGTTGTTGACTGACTGCTCTGTCGATGGGCACACTGGACAGTCCGGTGGTGCACCGGACACAGTACTATTCACTGTCCGGTGCGTGCCATGTCAGCCAACCATTATGTTTTGGAGCTCTTGACTGTTGAAGTTGTCTGTCCTCGTGGTGCACCAAACAGTTCGGTGCGATCTGTCGTTGCAGACTGTCTTCTGACTTCTGACTCTGTAGACTGCCGCGTAGTCCCACAGTCGATCGTTGGCGAAGTCGAACGTTGCACCAAGGTCTCACCGGACAATCCGATGGCACACCGGACAGTCCGGTAATTTTTAGTGAACAAGCGTCGAGAATTCCCGAGAGCGTCCAGTTCGTGGAGTGTTCAGCCAGGGCACCGGACATTGTCTGGTGCACACCAGATAGTTCGGTGCGCCACTAGCTGCAGCAAGTCTGTTTTGCTCCAAACTTGTAGAATTGTTCCATGGTCATTTTATTTGTATGTGTATATGAACTTTATGCACCTGAGAAAAATATTAACTAGACAAACTAGTTAGTCCACATGGTTTGTAATGGACGTCAAACACCAAAATCGATTATAGGAAATGCTGAGCCCATTTCCCATTCATCTACGCTTGCTTCAAACTGTGCAATTAAGTAAAAGCCAATTTATAAATTCAACAAAGTTGTGCCAACTTTCCCAAAACACTCTATATGAACTCTACAACAAAAGTTATTAAGGGTCGCTGTTGAGCAAATACCAAGAAAATGCATCTTTTGGCCTAAAACATATGTTTTGAGCTTTATAGCCATACTACTTTGAACAAAGTGAAATTTCTGTTTCTATTTAGAATAATAGGTTTGAATCTTAATAAAAGTTGTATAACAAGTGAAATACAAAAAAGTTATATTTAAACCTAGCCTTGATTCAATCTCTAAGTATCCCAAACAGTGCCCTCAAGTTGGATTAAAAAATCTATTTTCAAAACTTAAACTTTTCTAACTCTGAGATTGATGTCGATCGGATTGATGTCTTGCGTTCCAAAATTTTTGTTAAACAATTTGAATTTCCCCAAATATAAAAGTTGTTAATAACTAATATATGCACAACATATTAAAAGATGGCTTTCATTCGATCCTGATTGATAAGGTTTTGATAACAATTTTTAATCACCATCAATACACCGACACCAGTAAATTTGAGCTTAATTACCCTAAACCCTTTCACCAAGCAACTTTGCTACAGTCACCAAGGTCTAATTCCAAATAGAAACAGCCAAAAAACGGTCGCCCAACGTTGGCATTGTAGCGCCCGCCACCGGTTTGACGCTGGCTGGCATGGCCAGACTCTAGAGCTTCCTCGCTATAAACGGTAGCCCCACCCCTCTCCCTTCTCCCCCACGCCATTCCTCCCCCAGCAGGCTCTTCTTCCCAAGCACGCACTCTCGCTTCATCTCCTCCCCTACCGCAGCTCTTCTCTTTCCATGGCGTCGTCAGGCATGGCTGGCCATTGGCAACAGCCCGACCACGGCCAACCGGCCTCCATGCTCGCCTTCCCGTGCTACAACGTTGGAGTGCTAGAGCCCCCTTCTCTGTGTTGCCATGCCATGGCCACTGCTCTACATAAGCTGGAACACCTGGAGCTCCCCCCTAGTGTCGTGATGTCTGCTATGCATGTGTTGTGTATTTTGCGTCCAACCCAAGGTAGAAGAAGCTCTTCTCTATCTATGACAAGTAGGCCCAGGGTCAAGTGCATTTGTGTTTCAAATTATAGATTTTGTGATTGTCTTTCAAAATTTGTATCTCTCCTTTGGTAGCTCTAAATATCGTGAGACCTGTTTTGTTAAGTTTCTTATAAAATTTTTCACATATTTGATTTATAATATGATGTGTTTTAGTAGAATATTTCTGCTGTAGAAATTTATCTTGAAAAGTGGTTTCAAAATCAAATCAACTTGCTTCTCTCCATAGTTTGAGTTTTATGAGTCCAAAAAGGATAAGACTAATTTTGTTAGTCTCTTAGTTTCATGCTCTAGTTAAGAAAAACATAAAACTTATATATTGTTTACTATTTTCTTGGTGTGTTAATTAAATCATGTTAAATAGGGAAAAGATGATTGATTTCCTTTTTATTTTTGAATCTGTTGCTATGGTGCTCGAAATGGCTTGAATTTTTTATAGTAGACTCTGTGTGATGCTTGGTGACTGGTAAACATTTCATAATTTTTGGTGCATGTGTCATTAGGTTAGCGATTTAACTTGTTTCATGCATATTAAGTAGTTTTAAAGGATTTAAAACTAATATATGGATGTAAAAATGGAAACTTATGTTCATTGTCTTTACATTATGTTGTAGTAGTCTAATAAAGCATAATATAATCATGCATCCACAGAAAATAATTAGTTTTAGATTTAACTTGTTCTCACATGCTTTATTACATTAACAATTTGTCATTTTTGTAGTAATTAATATATAAAAACTAAGAATGTAAATTTTGTACATTACTCATGATTTGTTATAATATATACCTTATAAAAATCACAGACCCAAATTAGATAGTCTCACATGGTGCTAAAATAATATCCATTATATAATTACAAGAAGAGTTAAGGGAAGGATTAGGAGTAAACAAATCATGCATGTCTCTTGGAATGTTTGAGTGGTGCCTTGATATAAATTAGAGATTTTATGGTTATGTCATGATAGTTTAGAGCAAAGTAATTGTGGTGCTTCATCATAATCTTGTGTGGTAGTCAAGTTAAGTATTGTTGCCATGAGCTCAAATTTGCTACATGTACGTTCTCTGTTGTGGTGATGATTTAGTGAAGCAAGTTATCATTTATATAGATGTGTTCTATACAAAAGATGTAGTTAATTTCAATATATAGCTTGTCCAAAAAAATTCACGAGTTTATGTTATATGGTTTAGTCGATCAACTCACTGGAACTTGGGTATTTTCTAAAATTGATCTCAGATCGGGCTATCATTAGATCCGAATTCGACCCAAGGATATACCCAAGACCGCTTTTCCTACTTGGTATGGGTTATTTGAATATTTGGTTATGTCTTTTGGATTAACAAATGCTCTATCCCACTTCACATACTTGATGAATTTGGTATTCATGCCCGAGTTAGACAAGTTTGTCATGGTCTTCATTGACGATATTCTGATCTATTCCAAGATGAGGAGCAGCATGCAAAACACTTGTGGATTGTGTTAACGCGCTTAAGAGAACATCAGCTTTATGCCAAATTCAGCAAATGCGCGTTCTGGTTGGAAGAAATCCAATTTCTTGGACATGTTTTGTCTACCAAAGGGATTGCGTCAATCCCAGCAAGGTCAAGGATATTCTGGAATGGAAATCACCCACTACAGTGCATCAAGTTCGGAATTTCCTTGGATTGGCTGGTTATTACCGCAGATTTATTCCAGATTTCTCCAAAATTGTTAAACCCATTACTGGGTTATTGAAAAATGATACTAAGTTTGACTGGTCCTCTAAATGCAATGAGGCCTTTGAACAGTTGAAGGTATTGTTGACCACTGCACCAGTTTTGGCCCAACCGGATATTGAAAAGCCATTTGATGTTTATTGTGACACATCAGGCAGTGGACTCGGATGTGTCCTGATGCAAGAAGGACGAGTAATAGATTATGCTTCAAGGTAGCTGCGCCGGCATGAGGAACATTATCCCACACATGATTTGGAACTGGTTGCGATAGTTCATGCCCTTAAGATTTGGCGTCATTATCTGCTGGGGAATATATGCCACTTATATACGGATCACAAGAGTTTGAAGTATATCTTCACCCAGTTAGAGCTAAACATGAGACCAAGAAGGTGGCTCGAGCTAATCCAAGATTATAACTTGGAGATTCACTATCACCCAGGAAAGGCTAATGTGGTGGCAAACGCTTTAAGTCACAAGGCCTCTTGTCATTGTCTCACAGTAAGAACACCTGACACCACTTTATGTCAAGAAATGGAAAAATTGAATCTAGGAATAGTACAACAAGGAACTTTGACGCATTTGAAGCTTGAGTCGGTTCTTCTATAAAGGATTATTGATGCTCAAAGAACAGATAAGGGTATGAAATATATTCATGAGAAAATGGAGGCTAGCAAGGCTAATTGTTTTAGGAAAGATGATCAAGGAGTGATATGGTTTCAAGACCGCATAGTGGTGCCAAAGGATGCTGAAGTCCGCCAACAAATCCTGGACGAAGCTCATCTTAGTCGATATTCCATCCACCCTGGAAGCACTAAGATGTATCAAGATTTGAAACAACATTATTGGTGGACTAAAATGAAGATTGAAATAGCATGCTATGTGGCCAAATGTGACACTTGTAGACGTGTCAAGGCCATACATATGAAGGCTGCTGGACCGTTACAATCCTTGCCAATCCCAACCTGGAAATGGGAAGATATTAGTATGGATTTCATTATGGGATTACCCAAGACAGCTAAAGGATTTGACTCTGTTTGGGTCATAATTGACTGGCTCACAATGGCAGCACATTTTCTTCCTGTTCAAATGGATCACCCAGTTGTTGTTTATGCTTAGTTATACATTGCTCGCATTCTCAGTCTGCATGGAGTTCCAAAGACGATATGTTGGACCGGGGACCGCAATTCGTATCCAAGTTATGGAGAGAGCTGCACAAATCTTTGGGCACTAAATTGCTGCACAGTTCGGCCTATCATCCCCAGACGAGCGAACAATTTGAGAGAGTGAATCAAATACTTGAAGACATGCTATGAGCCTATGTCTTGGAGTTCCCACAGAAATGGAATGATTGTGTGCCGTTGGCAGAATTTTCTTATAATAATAGTTATCAAGAAAGCATTAAAATGGCGTCGTCTGAAGCTCTGTACGGACGACGATGTCGAACACCCTTGAATTGGTCTGAACCAGGAGAACGGTGGTTTTTCAGGCCTGATTTGGTTAAAGAAACGGAAGAAAAAGTCCAATGCATAAGACATAACTTGAGAGAGGCTCAAGCTCGGCAGAAAAATTATGCGGATAAACGACGTCGACCATTGGTTTTTCAAGCCGACGATTATGTATACCTGAAAGTATCACTGATGAAGGGTGTTAGCAGGTTCGGGGTTAAAGGAAAATTGGCACCTCGATATATTGGTCTGTTTCCCATTCTTGAGCGATGTGGACAAGTGGCGTACAGACTTCAATTGCCAGAATCACTGTCTGTAGTGCACAATGTGTTCCATGTATCTCAGTTGAAGAAATGCCTTCGAATTCCTGATCGAACTATAAATGTGGTGGATGTTACTTTGGAACCAGACTTGACTTATTCTGAACATCCCATTCGAGTTCTAGATCAGAAGGACAGAATCACCCGAAAAAGGACTCTCAAGTTTTATAAGGTATAGTGGAACCAACACACTGAAGAAGAAGCTACCTAGGAGACTCAAGACTTCCTAGAGAAAATTTTTCCTAGGTTTTTAGCTTCATATAACCTGTAAGATTTATGTACTTTATTGTAAAGTTGGAATAAACCCCACACCACCCCCTGCTCTGTAAGATAAATTAGGAAATAAAGTTGTGACGCGTTTCCTTTTCCATTACTTACCCTAGGACTTTAAATCTCGGGACGAGATTCTTTTATGGGTGGAAGGATGTAACACCCCTGGTGTTACAAGAACTAAAACTTGGGCATAACATCATATGCATTGACATGTCATTATGTTTGTTACACCTAGAGTGCATCCACTAGGCTAAAAGTTCGAAATAAGTGTGATGTGATGACTTGAAGTGAATCCTTAACCCTAGGATAGGATACTTAACCAAGGGATAGAGGTATGTGGGTGTGTGTGATACCAAATTGAGTATTATCTCAAAAGTTATTGGAAATGTTCATAAGAGACTAAACTTGATGGATTTGAGTGGCACATAAACCCTAGAGCACTCAAAACTCTAATAAGAACCCTAGAAACCCTAATTTGTGCCCTCTAAGGTGATTTCAATTTCTATACACTTTTGGACCAAAGTGCCTATATCAAAGTGGTAGAGTATCAAAAACTAAGCAACTTTTACATTGGAAGATTTTCAAGTGTAGTGGAACAAATTAGAGTAATTTGTAAAAAGCCCCGAGGGCACCCATATGGCTAACTCTGAAATCAGTGTGATTAGGCCAAGTTTGTGCCCCTGTATCTCTTAATCCATAGAGATTTTTCCCCAAGTCATTACAACAAAATGGTAGAGCTATGTTAGTAGTTCAAGTTTGATTAAGTGACTAAGCCTTGAAGCTACAAGGAAATGGAAGAAAAATGGACCTGAAGTTGGACGGTCAGTCAACTCCAATGCTGAAAGTTGACTAACAGTGAACTGGGATGAACTTTGAGATCGATTTTGCATAGGATCCAGTTGATGTTTGATTGAGGTTTTTATAACAAAATTTAAGCTGATTTATAGAAGAAGAACTTTGCTACAGACGGATTAGTGGGTTGTTATATGAAAATTAGAGAATGAGGCCCTGCAAGTTGCTCTGTCAGAACAACTGAATTCGATCGCGATGGTATAGTGGACTGAACAAGAATCTTCAGATTCAGTGCATCTCACCGCTGGTGATCTCCGCACGTTGATTCGCGCTAGCCGCCGTGATTCGTGCACGGCGCGGCGTGGATATTACCAGACCAGTGAAAAGATCTTAACTACGGATGAGAATGTGAGCTGGCCGTCGTACCCACTTGCCCCGCGACCGGTCGAAATGCCATCTCCGGAGTTTGCCGCTTGCCGTAGGGATGCCACGTATTTGGAGACGTTACCACATCGTAGTAAATGGCATTAGATAACCCATCTGTTGCCTGAGACTTTGCCCTAGTGAGCGCAACGGTAGTTATGCTCCGGTGACTCACCTCCTCTCCGACCTCTAGCTCATCCCCTCCCAAATTCGTGAAACACTCGAGCGATCCCTATAAATTGAGTGTGTGGCCTGCTCCGTTATCTTGTTACGAACCTAGTACACCGCTCCTCACCACCGATTAGCCACCACAGCCCCCGAATTTGGAATTTCCCCCAAATTGGCCATATGCGCCGCCGTGAGACGTCGCGCCGTGGCCAGCCACCCTCAGGTCCGTCCTCGCCCTTCTTGTCCGTGTTTCAACACCCTCGTGTGCTTGTGATGCTCATCGTCTTAACCGATTGAACTCTATCGTGTTGTGTCGTTGGGAACGGGCCCAGGAAGGTTTCAAATCCGCGGGTGCTCGTAGACTGAGCTCTAGGATGGAGTTCGTGCTTAATTTTTGATCCCCAGTGGAGCACCAAGAGTTGAATTAGGTGTAAGAACAAATTTGAGCAGAGATTATAGGATAGTGTGGCTGATACAGGTTCGCCGGAGCAAATCGCGCTGCCATCCGGAGTCAGGGACCTAGTCATGCGAAGGTGAAAGAAGGGGAGGGTTTAAGTGAACTTGTCAGTGAGACATGTGAATAGGGTGTAGGGATTCTTTATCGGTTATTCAAAAGGCCAAGGGCCTCTGCGCAAAGTCACTAGAGCGGGCGCGCGCGGGCGCTTTTCCCCGTTCACAGGCTGGGTTGGGCCAAATTCGGCCCAACACTATTCATTCTTTTTCCTTTTCTTTTTACTGCCAGATTAGAAAATTTGTAGAAAATAATAGAAAAATGGTAAAAATATGAGACCAATTTTGTTAGACTTCTAAAATCATCTAGTATTAAAAATAGTTCCAAGATTTTTATCCCAAACCTGGAATTATTTAACCTTTAAAGGTGTTCAAACCAAGCCTTTTAGAATTTTAGAAATAATTTAGTAGCTCCAAAAATAGTAAAACTTTTTAGATAGGCTTAGTATGATGATTGAAGACCTTGGGTGAAGCTTGAAATGATTTGGACATTGTTTACTCTCAAACCCAATGACTAGCCTTTTATAGTTAATTTACTTAACCCTAATAGAAAACCAACTTAGGAAACCCTTGTGATTAGTGTGTTCCGTGAAGGAAAGTTGTATTCAAGATACAACTTAGTATGTTTCTATTATATAACTGCATATTCATAGCATACATAAGCATTCATGTATATGTACTATTATGTATAGAAAACGAGGAAGAGACTGTAGTTGAAGAAGTTGTCCCTCAAACTGTGAATCCACCAGCCGAGAATAACTTCTACTTCGACATTTGTGGCGTAGACCAAGAACCTGCTGCAACACAAGCCAAGCCATGGTGCATTTACCCCTTTCCTTGTTGTTTTAAACTCTTTATCACTTGAAATGATGCATTAGGTGATAGGAGTTGTGTGCGAAACAATTGTTGCATTCCCTTCCTTGGAAAGTGATCATCATTCCTTGATACCTGATTTACATAAAGTTTTCTGATGCTTAGCTGTGTTTTAGAAACAAAATGTTTTGTTTTGAACAAAAGGTGATGCTTCATATGGGATGGGGATTTTACAAAGAAAAGACTGGTGATGGTGAATCCATCATGGCCGTGATGGGTTCAACATCTAAAAAGACGTACCTCTGTCAAGTACCAAACTTTGGGTGGTAAATGATAAAGACGAGACCGGGCGGGTGACTTGCACGAGAAGAGAGTCTCGATGTAGTGTCTCCATCTGAGTCGCTTAAGGACCGAGTTGATGTAGGCTTGCTGACCGAGGACCTTTTAATTGGCCATATGCCTCGTCATGGGTAAGCTTTGCCTCAGTCGGACCAATACCAGAAAGGCCACCACGCAATGGGAGTGGAGAGATGGCGAGAGTAACGTGTACCTCCGTGGCAAGAGGCTGGACGGTGGTGTATCTATGCTCTCAGTTGGTGTGAACCCATTCTGGTCTTGAGAAACCCGATGGCGAGTTGACATATGCAAGGGTTAAGTGCTACATATGTCGTGTGGTTGGAGATTCCCAGCTGGGTATTAATCGATTCGGATCGCCGTTACTTCTCGGACATGAAGACTTGGTCACTGACTTACACGTAGCAAACCAGTGAACTGAAGGTATGATAAAAGATAGCTAGTGTAGGCCAAGTGTTTGATCTAGGATTGAAAGAACTCTAGATGCAGGTAATTACTTAACCTGATAATAAAATGGACTTTTTAAGGATCCACTCATAGTAAGCTTTTTTGCAAATAGAATCTTTGAATGTTGATAAGCTTTACCTTGATTCCCAAAAGCCAGCATATCCTTGAGAGTCTTTCCCTTAACGGGTAAGACTTGCGAAAGTACACTCCGTACTCAAGGTTTTCGAACCCATGTTGTTGTAGGTGATGAAACAGCCGAGTTTTGTTGTTTCTGTTCAAAGGTGGTGCCAAAGCAGGAGGAAGAACACTAAACTTGTTTGTGGGAGGGTGTTTTGCCTCCTAGTTATGTAATAATAAGTGCTGCACTCGAACACCTTGTTATGTAATAAGTACTCCTATATTTTATATGAATGTAAATTATGTTGTTGTAATCCTTTCTGCTCATTCTCAACTCTGATTATGTGTAATGTCTGCGTGATGGGTGAAGCGCTCTTGGGCAATATGACGAAGATACAGATAACCGAACTTGCCAAGTCATTATGCGCACCTGCATGACTCTCTGAGGTCCTTGGGACAAGGACAACTATAGGTGGGTCTAATACCTTGGGAGGTTCCGTGACAGAACTCGATTCGAATTGTCTACGTCTCGTAGCTAATGAGACTGCTTGATCCATTGTACTACATTGAGTAATAAGTGCAAATGAGGTTACTTGCAAAAAGATGTTGATTGACTTAATGTTTGATACCATGTGTGAATATGTGCTCATCTAGTCTAAAAATATTATTCTAGAACCTGAAAGGCTAAAATTTGACTTAGACTCAGCTCGTGCTTTTGGCACACCAAACCCATCAGCTATATAGCTTCATGGTCAAGAGATAGAGGAGTAGACTCCTCACACCAGGTAAGTCTAGCTAAGGCCATAGAGCTGCCTTGGATCGACGTCCCCGCACCTACCTGGCGAGCCAGCTATCAGAGTTCGGTACTGACGGCGCACTACGAGATATACCACATAGTGCTTTTGGGTGGATGGCGGAGTCGATTGCAGCTTGATGGTTCGTGCAGGACACGACGAAACATAGAGAATTATACAAGTTCGGGTTGCTAAAGCGTGTAACACCCTACGTTCTGTGTGCTTGTGAGGTTGTATTCCATAGTGATCTTAGTTACTGAGACACCTAGAGGAGGTGAATAGGTGATCCTACAAAATAGACTAAAAATAATCCAAACTTAGTCTAAAATGGAGTTAGTGTAAATCAAACCAAGTTTGATAGAGGGAGAAGAGAGACAAAGTTTGCTTCACTTGATTGGTCTTCCAAGATATGAATGATTCCAAGAGCAATATCACAAGTGAAGTTAGGAACTTAGGAAGAAGTAAAAATCACAATAAGGTAAATGAGACACGAGACACAATGATTTTATCCCGTGGTTCGACCAAAGCCTACCTCCATGTTGTGGTGTCCTCCTTTGGACAAGGGTTGCAATCAACCCCTATCAAGTGATCTAGAGATCAAACTTGAGTGCCACAATTTCTTACTTATATCAATATCACGTTTGTGAGGAGTCTCCACAACTTAGAGTCTCTCACAGCCTTACAAGGTGATCACAATCAAAACTAGAGTAAAGGAGGGAGATATAATGCACCAACAATAGCACAACACAACAACACACACAGAAAGCCAAAGAAATGAGCGCAAGAACATAGTATCGCAATTACAACTCAGAATCAACGCTCGGATCTCACTAAAATCACTAAAATGCATGTCGCAGAGGTTCAGAGTGTTGGTGTGCTCTTGAGATGCTTGGGTACAGGTATGAGGCGCCTAGGGTCCTTTTATAGCCCCAAGGAGCCTAGGAGCCATAGCAATCTTCATATGGAAGCCCAAAAATTTCCCTGTCTACAAGCGCATCGGACCGGTTCGCACTACCGAACTGGGTATGTGCAACCCTAGTCTGGGATCTGACTGGTGCCATTCCTTAAATTGATGGGCACCGGACTTGTCCGCGTGCCACCAGACCGGTTGGTGACGTCAGCTAGCTGTTGCACCAGGGGAGCCGTTGGAGAAGTGGTCTGTGGCATACCTGATCGTAAATAGTAGTGGTCCAGTGAATTTTAAAATAAAATTCCTGAGAGCGCATTATTCACGTACGACGTGGTCTGATGCACCACAAACCTAGTCCGGTGCGACAGCTAGCCTGCCACCTAAGTACAGGCCCCTCACAGACCCGGTCTGGTGCACCACCGGACTGGTCTAGTGAGATCCAAACCAGCAGAACTTTGGCTCTTTTGAGACTATCTCCTTCATATCTTTTTGGCTCTTCTTGGTAGCTTCCCTATGACTTAGACAAACATAGTTAGCATTTAATCCAATTGACTAAGTGTGGGAAACTTACTTTTTCTCCTTGGTTTCTCCATGGTTTGCAATATGACCAAAACTAAGTCCAAAAGTCAGTTTTCTTGCACAAAAGAATTAGTAGCCAAACGAAGGTGCAACAAACATAGTATAAGGTATGTGCAACTTATTCAAGTACTTTTTTAAACCTTCTATTTTTGTGGCTTCATCCAAAGTTGCACTTTTGGCCTTCATTTCTTACTCATTTGGACTTGTTTTCTTCATTTTGATCTTGCTAGAACTATGCTCATGCTCATATCTAAGTGGTTAGTCCAATGAGGTGTGTTGAGCACTTAATCACCACAATTGGTAGAAATGCCCTATGGCACTTTTCCCGTTCAATCTCCCCCTTTTGGTGATTTATGTCAACACACTTAAAGCAACTCACAGTTGACTAACTTAACCAAATATGAGACAAAATTGGTACATTGAAGTCCAAACTTAAAACCAATTGAATAATCATAGGATTTGGCATATTTGAATCGTTTAGCCACCACTTGTTTTGAATTTTGCAATCAAACTCATTTTTCTAACTTTTAAGTTAAAAACCCTTGGTTTTGTAAAACAAATCACTTTTAAAACACTTGTTTTGATCAAAGTCCCAAAAACTCTCCCTTTCTTTCATAACATAACCATTCCCACACAAGAGAGTAGATTTTGCAATAAGAAGGCACATCTTTGCTACCAAGAGGGTTTTGATCAAAATGACAAGTTAAAAGCTCAAAACCTTTTGAAAATCTAAGTGATGGTTGATCAAGTTGCTTTGTCCTTAATTTTCTCCCCCTTTGGCATTAAGCACCAAAACGGAGAATTTAGCGGCCTTAACCTCATTGTCTCACCAAAAATAGCAAATGAAGAACAAAGGCAATGAAAAACCAAGGCAATTTAGAACAAAGTACTTTGATATCGTTAATGCAGTGGAAGCTTCTTCCTTTGTCCAAATCCACCTTTTCCCTTTCAATCCTCTTTTGAAACAACATAAACTTAACTCAAACAAAACATTTGTCTCAAAGGGTCAAGTTGTAGCATATTCTTCCTCCTCAACATATGCTATAATGCACAAGGACTTGTGAGGTCTAGGGATGACATTCTACAACTTGAGTTCCACAATAACTAATAAAGCAACTTTAAAGCATAAAGAACATGATCAAAGGTACATAAAAATTGTATGTTATAGATCAATCCAAGTTCCTCGAATCTAAGACATTGAGCTCACTATGCAACTCACAAAACCTCCTCTCATCTAAGGGCTTGCTGAAGATATTGGCTAGCTGGTGAACGGTGCTAACATGGCATATATCGATATTTCCCCTTTTGTTGGTGGTCCCTCAGGAAGTGATGTCGGATGTCAATGTGATTAGTGCGATTGTATTCAACAAAATTATCAGCCAAGCGAATCGCACTCTCATTATCACATAGGAGTGGGACTTTGCTCAAGTTGTAGCCAAAGTCCTGGAGGGTTTGCCTCATCCAAAGTAATTGCAAGTAACACTCGCCTATGGCAATGTACTCATCTTCGTCGGTGGATAGGGAAACATAATTTTGTTTCTTTGAGCTCTAAGACACCAGGGGCCTCCATAGAAACTAACATGTCCCTGATATACTCTTCCTATCTACCTTGCGCCTGGCGTAATCGGAATCCGAATATCCAATTAGGTCAAAGGTAGACCCCTTAAGGTACCAGAGCCCAAAGTGAGGCGTATGAACTAAATACCTTAGGATTCGCTTCACGGCCACAAGGTGACATTCCTTAGAGTCGGATTGAAATCTAGCACACATACATATGGAAACCATAATGTTCGGTCTACTTACACATAAATAAAGCAAGGATCCTATCATAGATTGGTATATCTTTTGATCTACGGACTTACCTCTAGTGTTGAGGTCCATATGTCTGTTTGTTCCCATCGATGTCTTGATGGGTTTTGCATCCTTCATCCTGAACTTCTTTTGGATGTTGTTGTTCACTTGTTCTTGAGTGATGTAGATCAAGAACGAGGCAACACAATTGTTAATTATTAAGGACCTTCGTCCTTCGAAGCATTACTTCCACATGGAAGTAATGCTCATCAGACGAAGGTCGAGAGGGACTTACCTTCATCATTAAATATTTGAATTAGAATGCAAAAGAATGAAGATAATGTTGTATCTCATCAATCCATATATATATTTACATTTCATAAAACATATATGAATGTTGACAGTATCAATATTACATTAATACCTTCGGCTTGCTCGAAGGTGAAGACGTGAAAGGGTGATTACAATTCAGCGTGAACAGTACGGTGCTACTGTTCATCTATTTATAGGCACGGGACACAGCCCGAGTAAAAGTATATTTATGCCCTTTACATTCACCTGTAGGCAAAACACGAATCATTAAGGATTGAATAGTCCTTGTCCCTTTTCGGTTATCATCATACTTGGTCTTCGTCATCACATCAAGCCGAAGCTCTTCGGCTATAGCATCGTCGTCCATTCTTACTACCTTCAGGCTACATCTTCACCCTACCACGAGAGAAAACCTTCATCCTTAAGCCGAAGCCCCCTGTAATGATCCATGTCATACTGAAAACATATGATTAGTTGTGTTTTTAGGACCTTTGGAAGAGGAAGGCCCCCAAAAGTAGCCCCTCGCAGTATTGATTTGTTTCTTTGTAACAACTTTAGACTGTGGCTTGAATGAAGGCCTTTAGCCGAAGGTCCAAAAAAACACCTTCCCTTCGCTAGAATAGCGAATCATTCTGAGATGTGGGACCCACCACGCTGCGGGGTTCTGAGTGTATATATAGAGACATGTGTCGTAAGTATTTTTTGTGCTATCTAGCTGCTTGTACTGTGCATGCCATTTTAACCTTCTTTGCTTTGTCGAGTTCGATTAACTTTTGAGCTTCGACATTTGCGCAACCACTGTCTGAATGGCTGAGGAGAAGAAGATCATTGATCCTGCACAGGCCAGGTTTTATGAAGCTATGGAGAAGACTAATACGGAGAAAATCACCAATGAGATGTTGGCTGGGTTATCTGAAAATTCTAGCGACAGTGAAAGTTTTAACATAGAAAGTGGAAATGAAGAAGTCGAAGACCGACCATGGAGGCCAAGCCATGTTGTTTTTGGAAAGTCATCTGTTAAGCAAGGGCAGATCAAAGCAATGAAAGGCAGATACTTTTGTGATATTTCTATTGTAAGGGTCGGAGGGGAGAGCACCGTTCCTCTTCCCGAAGCTAATGAGGTGGTGGTTTTCAGAAGCTTCATGAAAGCCAGGCTTCGTTTCCCACTACATAAGATGTTGGTCAAAGTTTTGAAAATTCTCGAAATATATCTTCATCAGCTTATCCTCGAGGCTTTTATTAAAGTAGGGGTTTTCATATGGGCCATGAGGAGCCAAGGGTTGGAACCAGGTGCTTCTGTAATATTCACAAATTATCCTATTAGACGAAAGCAACTGGGAAAGAGCAATATCACAATAACTTCGACTGCTACAACTTCGTGCCCTGCTCTGGGACCAGCTACCTTGTGCCTACATTTCGGAAGAAGTGGTCGAGCTCTTGGATGCAAGAGTGGTTTTATGTGAAAAACGATCTAGACCAGAGGGAGGATATAAGGGGCATCATTCAACGTCCTATATGGTCTCGCTTCGGTATTAGAAGACTTTCAGTCGCACTCGGAAATGATGTGCAAGCATGCCAAATGGCTTTCAATACTATATGAACCTACATCGGCACAAGGGATTTGATTCAAGAGAATATTGCTTACAGAGTATGGCCCCTTGCGAGTGGATGGGAAATGTCGAAGGAAGCTATTGTTGGCTCCAGCCAAAGTGGCCAGATCTAACTAAAGTACACATTTCGATTTAGGGATCGGTTTGACGAACTGAATGATGATTGGTTGGATGCTATAGAAGCAACAAGTGATGAACTGCTTGGAGCCTACTTGAGGGACGAAGACAAAGTTATGACAGTGGCCTTCGGCGCTCGAGGGAAAAAGAGACCGAATAGGGTTTTTGATGTTATCGGGTTTATCTACCCTGACTATTGTTTTCCTTATCAGAAACATAGGGGGGAAAAGGAAAACTGCTGCTTCGGCGTCTTCTCATGCGCTAAAGGCAAAGAAGGTGAAGGTCATGACCCATAGATTGCGACGTATTAAGACGGCCAACGTGCTGGAGCTTATCGAACGTGCAGGGGTTGCTCCTGCCACAAAACCAGGTCATGTTGTGCCAGTCAAGACTAGTACAAATCTGGCCGAAGAGCCGAAATTAGAAAAGACAGTAGAACAGTTGAAGGTGTTGAGTCCATCATGTGCAATAGGACTACCGAAGCCATCAAGCATTCCCGTAGTGACTCTAAGGAAAAGGAGAATGGCTAGCGTGCTAGATGCTGTTCTGGAGTCCGTAAAGACATCAGCTCTTGCCTCTGCCGAAGCTCTTAGCACACAGGCTAAAGATTCAAGGAAAACTACTGATGCCAGCATGGCCCACACTCCTGCTGAAGCTGGACCTTTAGAAGCTCCTACCGAAGCTAGACCTTCGGAAACTGCACCGATAGCTCTGGAGAAAGAGGGTGTTCCTGAGAAATCTAAATCTCCTACTCCTGAAGCACCCTTTAAAGAGCTAGAATTCATTGTTCGACATGTTTCGGGAAAGCAGATATCAGAAGAGTAGGTTGCCGAAGTGCAACACTATGCCAGGGATTTGAAATACCCTTGAGGGTCCTTGGTATATGGTGGCAATGACGAAGATGACTTCCTTTACTGTCTACTAGACAGCAAAGAAATACATGTCTACTGGGAAATGATGGACAATATAGGATATCCGAAGCTTGAACTTGGCCTATCTGCAATGTCGAAAGATCAAATTGTAGACATTCTTGCTTACAATAGTCTGAAGGTATACACACTTTGACTTGTGTAAAATAAATTATTTTTATGGTTTTTCTTGCTATCGTTATGTGCTCACTCTTCGTTTTCTAGGGCTTAATTCTAAGCAAGGCTCTAAAGGCCTAGAAGGAAGTAGAAGATGAGAGCTACCGAATAGCTCTTGGGAATATTCATTCAGAAGTCATCACACTAAGGAACAAAGCTCTTGAAAAGGATAAGATATTTGTTGGAACTTGCTCTCCTGAGCGAGTTGATCCAACAGGGGAGTAAAAGTGGTGTAAACGGGGCTACAACACGAGATGGCAATAGCTCTGTTAACCTAGCCCCTCACGGGCACTGTGCGGGGGTATTTATAGGTGCCTGAGTGCCCAGCGTCAAGGATTAAGGACGCATGTGCCCTCAGGAGCCTAGGTCCTCCCGGAATATTCCCATTAAAGCAGGGTTACAGACTGTAATAATGGAAGAACCTTTACAATTTAGGCCCGTAATGCGCGACAACGGCGCGGGGCCCGTTATGACGGGCCGGATTGTACGTGGGCCCTCACGCTGGACGACCCCGCGGGAAGGAGCAGCCTCGCCATGGGTCTTCGTCCTTTAGTTGCGTCAGACGAAGGGTGTTGTCCGTCAGTCGTCGTCTCCGTTGGTGCAGCGAAGACTGGCGAAGACTTCGAGCGAAGGGTAGCGTCTACGCCTTCGCCCCAACATTTGCCCTCCGAGGGACCAGTTTGACCAAGTCATCTGGTGCCGAAGACGTCGCTAGATGGTGGAGACGCTGCCCTCGCTCGAAGTGGTTCCTCGGGGGTTTTTGACATGACCGTTGATTGACGCCGCACTATTTGATTGCGGGTTTCCCGAAGCGCCGCGCTCTGTGTATAAAAGGGGGCGGGAGACGGTGCCTTTTGAACTTTGTCTCTCCGCGCGTCGTGAAAACCCTAACCTCCTTTTCAAACCGCTCGCTTGCTCGTCTGCCCTCCTTGCTCCTGCTCGCCGGAGATCTGGCCCGTGTGAAGCAGACCGCCCGCCGCCGCCGACGGTACGTAGCCATGCCGTCCTCTTCCTCTTCTGCTGCTGATACACCGCCGGCCGGCGAATCGTTCGAGGAGACGCTGAGCAATGTGGCGGTGGAGGAGTTGCGTCCCGGCGACACAGTGGAATTCGGCGTGTCGCGGATGTCCTTGGTCCGCGTGCATGACATGCAACAGCTTGGGTATTTTGGCGGCGGAGTGGCGCGTGTGCCGGGGGCAGAGGAGATCCCCAAGCCGGAAGGCGAGCTGGTCGTCTTCGAAGCTTTTTTCACCGTTGGCCTTCGTCTGCCCGCGCATCGATTTGTGGGAGAAGTCCTGCGCAGATTCGAAGTCCAAATCCACCAGTTGACGCCGAATGCCGTGGTGGCCCTGGCAAAGTATGTCTGGCCAACGACTTCGTACGGCGGGCAGCCATCAGTCGAAGTCTTCGCGAAGCACTATTGTCTGCATTGGCAGAAGAGGAAAATTGGAGACAAGATTGCTCAATTTGGATCTTGCACATTTACGCCGAAGACCGGCAAGACTTCGATGGAAGTCGTGGAGTTGGTTCCCTGCGCCCGCAATAAGTGGGGCAACTGGTGGGAGTTTTGGTTCTATGTTGCCGAAGGCACAGTCGAAGGCCAACCAGGGCTTCCCGTGGCCGTTATGTGCTCGCATTATTACGCGGCGTATCCGCAGTTTGAGGTAGCGGAGGATGATGAAGACGAGGGGGCCCTTCGGTGTGCGGCTCGCATGAGCAGCGGGCGCGACCTCGTTGAGGAATTTGTGGGATATGGGGTATGGCCCTTGGCGCGTGGCCGGGCGCTGGGCGAAGTATGCCCTCGCCAGATGCCCTCCCGTGGGGGGATGCTGGTGCGAAGTCCTGCCTTCGCACTGGATCTGCGGGGCCAAGATCCCGTCGCGTTCGTGCGTGAAGCGGAGGACGGCGCGGCGAGGATCGTGGGGCGGTACGTGCCGAAGACGGAGGGTCTGCGGAGCTGGGATATCCGCGGGGCCAATGACAGGCTGAATCGGGTCTTTGAGTTGAACCGCTTGCCTTACGGCGGTTACCCCGGGGAAGACCCCGCCGACCGCCGCGGGAAGAAACCGATGGGCGGTACCGAGGGAGGGCCATCGCAGGAGGCCGCCCCGGTCGCTAAGAAGAGAAAATTAGGTACCGTGGTGGGAAAAAAGAGGGTGTCTGATAATTTTGTTGTGGAGTTGATGGAGACATGCGCGGCCCCCGGGGGGAGGATGTCTTCGCACGAGCTCCGGGAGTCTTCGGCGCGAATGCTGGAGGTTACCGGGGGTCGGTGGCCAAAGAATCTTCCGATCCCCTAGGCAGAGGGCGAGGACATGTCTACGTCTCGTATAGCTCGTGGATTGAAGATTTTCCCTTACGGATGGAATGTTGCTGCTGTTGTGTCGGCAGTGATGAATAAGGATCGGCAGGAGGCTGCGCAGAAGCGCCGGGCCGTCGTCCGGCTCCCTGAAGCCAGGCCAAAGAGGGCGCGGGGTGGTGCGAAGGCTGCTGTCCCCGGCGGTAGCCAGCCTTCGCTGGCTGCGAAGGCGGTCGCGCCTGTAGCTGGCAAGTTGCCGGAGAGCGCAAAGGCTGCTGGCGCTGGCGGGACCAAGTCCGCCCCGGAGAGAGCCACGAAGGCCCGGGAACTGCCTTCGCCGGGGAAGCGTCTTGCCGACTTTGGCACAGACATTTGCGTGGAGGACTATCTCGCCGGTAAGTTTTTTTTTGAACGGTGATACGTTGCAGGGTCGGGCGAAGGGCAACTTGTTGCCGTCTCGCCTGCGGTGGCGGCCACGGCTTCTGTCGCAGTTTTTGGGGCGAAGGGTGGCGCTTTCAGCGCTGGCGACGAGGTGTCGGCGGCCACTACCGTCAAAGATGAAGCGGGCACTGTGTCCCATCGGCTGCGGGAAGCATCGCTGCAGCTGAATCAAGTAAGTTGTTGTGGGCTTTGTTGTGGGCCGCTTTCGTGGTGATCATGTACTGATGCGCGTCTGTTAGGCGGCCGACTTCGCCGACCGCGTGGCGTCGGGCGCCCTGACGGCGGGTGTGGATGCCGAAGTCGAGAGACTTCGGGCGCAGCACGCGGACACCGTCCGGGAAAAGTCGGCTGCGGAGAGCAAAAACCGCCAACTGGCAGACAAGGTGGCCGCCCTGGAGAGCGAGAGGACTGACCTCCGGCGCCAGCTGGTGGAGGAAAGGAAGGAGGCCAATGAGGCCATCGCCAAGGCGCAGACGGCGCAGGCGGAGGCCAAATTGGCGAGGGCGGCGAGGGCGGAGGAGAGTCTCGCCAGCTAGCACGCCGGGGAGTGGGAGGCATGGTTCAATGCTTTGCAGGCCCGCGTGGATAGGGCCGAGGCCTCTACTCGCGTGGAGGTTGAGCGGACGCGCAAACAACTCGTGGACTCGTACCGCGAGTTGGGTGCGCGGACTGCTGACTTCGAGGTGCCCGACCGAGAGGCGGGCCTTCGGTGCCTCGAATGGCTACAAGATGAATTGCAAGCGCTCCCGACCATCGTGGCGGGCTTCATGTCGTTTGCCTCCCTCGTCACCTGCGAGGGGGCTATGAACGCGCTGTCCCGCGAAGGGTGCAGTCACTATGAGGTCTTCTACCGATCCGATGAAGATTTTGGGCGCGATATTTTTATGGTCAAAGACCCTGTGGTGAAGGACGCCGGGGGGGCCCTCTTCGACTGGATGTGGGGTCCCCACGGTCGGGAGGCGGTTAGGGAACGAGCTGACCGGGCAAGGGATCAGGTAAAGTTTGTGTTTCGTTTTGTGTTATGGAATGTGGGTGTGCGCTGGTGTGCTGAATCGGTGTACTGCGCTGCATATGGCGTGTGCTGAGGAGGTGGAGGACTTCGGGCGTCTGAACAGCGCGCTGTCCGAAGCGGAGGCCGACCCGGTGGTGGCTGAGGCTGAGGTCTGCCCGGCGCCGCCCACGGAAACTGGGGAAGGCTCCCACCCTGCCCCTGCAACTGCTGTGTCTAGTGGAGGCTCGTCGGCCGCCACCGTACCGATGGTGGAGCATCCCGCGAAGGCGGCGACGGAGCCAGCGGCGGAAGATCCTGCAGCGGCTGCTGGGTCTTCGCAGGTGGCTTAGTGTGTATGGGGTAGTTAGGGAATTTTGTCTGTGTTACTAAACCTTGGTTGCTGCGCAGGTTCAGGATTTTGGGCCTGCGCACGCAACCGGTACTGCTAGTTTTGTGGCGGCTTCAACTGTGGTCGCCAGAAATGAATCGGATGGGACTACGTCTAAGTTTTCTGAGTTTGACGACTCTGGGAGTTCGGTTTTGTGGACGGAAGAGTCTTCGGATGAAGGCTTAGATTATTTTGCGGCCTTGGACGTGGCTGAGGCGGAGGCTTCTCCGCGTGTTACGAATGCTGAGATTTTGCCTGGTTTGAGAGTTGGGCGTAGGCGGCGAAGGGCGGTGGCGAAGCGTAGAGTGGGCAGGTTTGATGGTGGTCGTCTTCGTGTGGGCGAGGCTGGTAGGCAGGAATTGCTGTCCTCGCCTGTTGGGGCGAGTATGGGTGAGGGGGAGTTGTGGAGGCTTTTTGAGGGTGAGGAGCTGAGGATAATGTTATTTAACTATAGGGAGATGGGGATCATTCCAAAGGTTGAGCCTATGTAAGGTGTGATGCCCTCGCTGTACGCGTGTAACTGTAGTTTGTATGATAAGGTTGACTGCCTTCGCGCATTTGGGTGTGTTCGTAAGGTGTTGCGCACCCGGTCTGGTACATTATTGTGCCGGTCCGGCTACGCCTGTAGACTTTCGGACTGATGCGGTGCGCCTTCGATTTTTACATTCGTTGTGATGGTCCGGTGGCACCCTTAGACGACTTTTTGCACGGGTAGTCTTTTTGAGAAGACTTCGAATTTACGCACTTGTTGTGCTAGTCCGGCTGCACCCTTAGGCGACTTTTGCACGGTATTCTTTTTTAGAAGACTTCGAATTTACGCACTTGTTGTGCTAGTCCGGCTGCACCCTTAGGCGACTTTTGCGCGGATAGTCTTTTTGAGAAGACTTCAAATTTATGCACTTGTTGTGCTAGTCCGGCTGCACCCTTAGGCGACTTTTGCACGGGTAGTCTTTTTGAAAAGACTTCGAATTTACGCACTTGTTGTGCTAGTCCGGCTGCACCCTTAGGCGACTTTTGCGCGGATAGTCTTTTTGAGAAGACTTCGAATTTACGCACTTGTTGTGCTAGTCCGGCTGCACCCTTAGGCGACTTTTGCGCGGATTGTCGCACGCGAGGGTAGCCATCGCTGCCCCTTGTGGTGACTTTTGTGTCGGTCGAATGTCGAAGACCGTTAAATCGGTCTTTTTCGACGTAGTTTTTGCGGGGGATTTTTCGCGTGTATATTACATGGCTCCGCCTCGTTAAAAACCTCACCCCCGGGAGGAAAAGAGTGCGGGCCGGCTGAAAACTGTTCTGTGGATTACAAGGGCGAAGTGGCCCTGAGGAGTTAAACAAAAAATTTGCGAAGATTATCAATGTTCCAAGAATGTTCTAAGTCTTCGCCGGATGGAGTTGTGAGTCTGTACGCACTAGGGGACGCCTTCGTCTTGATGATAAAAGGGCCCTCCCACTTCGGCTCCAACTTGCCTCGGTGGCGTCCGCGCCCTCTGGTGGAGCGAAGCCTGGGGGAGGCTGCTGTGGTCCCCCAGAGCTGCAGGTGCGGAGGCTGCCTTCGGTAGTGGGTTGTTCGTTGCGTTGCTTCTTGTTGTTTGCGTCGTCTTCTCAGGGCTCTTGGAGAGTGTTGTCGACGAGGGCCTTGCCCTTTTTCTCGGCCAGCAGTGCCACCTTCGTGGCTTCGTCAGCCTTCGACGAGGTTCTCTTGGGTGGCATCGCGGGTGGTGTTTTCGTAGCACGAACGGTGGGCGCCAAATGTTGGAACTTGCTCTCCTGAGCGAGTTGATCCAACAGGGGAGTAAAAGTGGTGTAAACGGGGCTACAACACGAGATGGCAATAGCTCTGTTAACCTAGCCCCTCACGGGCACTGTGCGGGGGTATTTATAGGTGCCTGAGTGCCCAGCGTCAAGGATTAAGGACGCATGTGCCCTCAGGAGCCTAGGTCCTCCCAGAATATTCCCATTAAAGCAGGATTACAGACTGTAATAATGGAAGAACCTTTATAATTTAGGCCCGTAATGCGCGACAACGGCGTGGGGCCCGTTATGACGGGCCGGATTGTATGTGGGCCCTCACGCTGGACGACCCCGCGGGAAGGAGCAGCCTCGCCATGGGTCTTCGTCCTTTAGTTGCGTCGGACGAAGGGTGCTGTCCGTCAGTCGTCGTCTCCGTTGGTGCAGCGAAGACTGGCGAAGACTTCGAGCGAAGGGTAGCGTCTACGCCTTCGCCCCAACAATATTACTTTCCTTAGCGGATGGGTTGAGATCTAACAAGGCTAAACTTGCTGCACAAGCCTAAGTGGAAGAACTGAAAAGGAAGGTTGCTGAAGGAACCAAAAAATTTGAAGTTGAGGTGGTGAAGCATGAAATATGCGAGATCAAAAGGTCAAGAGCACAAAAGAATGCCAATGAGCTTCATGCTTCCAAAGAAAGATGTTATGAAATATTCTTGGAATGCGCCAGGAAATTAAAGGACAACTTTGCTAGGGTTGGGGCATATTCCTCTGAGAAGAGATTCATCCACGGCGACCCTGATGGAGTTGTCCAGTGGATCAGCAGGGAAGCCGAAGCTTTTGATGAAATTCTAAGTGACTGATGTAACGCCCCGAATTTTGCAGTTGAATTTTTTCTTTTCTTTACTCGCCAAATTCGGGCATTACCTTTTCTTTTTCTTTTTCCCCTCGCTAGACCTTGACCTTTTCCAAAGCTAGCGGGATTCGGTTTGGAATTCCCGTATAAAGAAAAACCCTAAATACTTTATGTTGTTTGATGCACCATGCCGAACCATGCATTATTTTGGATTGATTGAGAACGTGGATGCATTCATCTAGGAAGATCGGATTTTGAAAAGGAGATAATCTTTTTCTTTTTCTCTTTCTTTCTTTCTCTCTCCCTCTTCCCCTTTCTCTCTCCCGCGCCGTGGGCCCCTGGCCGGCCCAGCCGCCCCCTGCGCCCCCCCCCCTTGGGCCCAATAGGCCCAACCGCCCCCCACCCCCTCCCCTTTTCCCCCAACTTCCCCTCTCTCTCCCTCTCATTTTCTCCCTCCCCACCCTAGCCGCCGCCCCTACCCCTGCTCGGCCGCCCCTGCAGCCGGCCCAACCGCCGCCCTCGGCCGCCCGTCCCCGGTGAGCCCCCTCTCTCCCTCCTCCCTCCCTCTCCCCTCTCCCCTCCTCTCTCCTCGGCCACCGCCCTGGCCGCGCCCCAGCGCCCCTGGCCGCCCGCCTGGCTCGGCCGCTCGCCCTGGCCGCGCCCCAGCGCCCCCGGCCGCCCGCCTGGCTCGGCCGCCCGCCCCGGCCAGCCCCCAGCCGGCCCCGTCCAGCCCCCAGCCGCGCCCGGCCAGCCCCCAGCCCGCCCCAGCCGCGCCCTGGCAGCCGCCCGACCGCGCCCCCGCCCCTGCGTGCTCGGCAGCCCAGCCGGCCGGTTCAACCGCCCCGGCTCAGCCCCCCCCCCCCCCCCCCCCCCGCGCTCGGCCGCCCCTGCTCGGCCGCCCTGCCCCCGGCCGGTTCAACCGCCCCCCCTGTTTTTTTATTTTTTTATTTTATTTTACTTTCTGTGATCATAGTTATTTTATTTCAGGTAGGCTAATCATTGTTCATGCTATTGAAATAGGAAGTTTAATTTAGAACTTCGCTGCGCTAGTTGATTCACGTAGTTAATTGTTTATCTCATTCAATGTTGATCAACTAAAAATGATTAGGTTTCCATTAGTGCATATAACAGAATTCTTTTGTTAAGAACCAATTGTAACTAATCATTAGTGCATAAGCTTTAACCCCCTGCGAGACCTTTCCCCGTTTCTTTCTAACCATAATGAATACGATATGGAATGTCATACTTGATGCATACTCACTTTATCTGTTCCCTTGTATGGTGTACTGTTCTTTTGTATTAAATATGTGGATGTATGTATGTTTGCGCTCGCATAGAGAACGATCCGGTCGAAGAGCCCGAGGAATTCGCAGGAGAAGCCCCTGAGCAGCAGTCGGTTGGTGGAGGCAAGTGTCCTTTGACCCATCTCAGTCCTATTCATTCTTTAATTCACCTCCCGCATTACACATTTATACCTAAGGATTGACTAGCTTTTGTTATCCATGTCCTTGTTTACCTATTTGGGTCGGATTATTACTGCTTAGTCTGATGCTATTGCTCAACTCTAATCAATGAACATGATGTGATTATCTATGATACGCTGTTTTCCCTTCTTATTTATGATTATATTTGTGACCTTCAAGGGGACTCGAGCGGTTTCTCGAGTGCCTCTCCGTAAGGACCTGTTCAATGGATGACCGCCCGGGAAAACAGTGCAACCATGAGGGTGGAATGGGACGCCCTTAGCTGAATAATTGGAGGAACCGGGGTGTAGATCGCTTAGCCGTCGTGCCGTCAATGGGGCTCGGTGTATGCGGCTCGCTCTGCCAAGGTTGATTTGTCCCTTGGGGAGGAGTGCGGTACATTTAGGAAACCTAACGGGTGGCTACAGCCCCGGGGAATCTTTGTAAAGGCTTCGTAGTGAATCCCTAGCCATTCACCTCGGGAGTGAATAAGGGTCTTGCAAGCCCGGGCTAGAGAGGGAATCACGGCTTGTGGGTAAAGTGCGCAACCTCTGCAGAGTGTTTGAAAACTGATATATCAGCCGTGCTCGCGGTTATGAGCGGCCAAGGGAGCTCCAGAGATTAGTGATACTTGATCAGAGATACTTTGGTACAGGTGGCAATGAGATTGATGGTTCTGATTATGGTTATGGTATTGGTAAGTGGTATTCTTTCCGTTTGGAAAGGATACATTGGGCTAATAACTTGGGTTAATGTTAAAACCTGGCTCTCTACTAGTAAGTAATAACCTGACCAACTAAAAGCAACTGCTTGACTTATCCCCACATAAAGCTAGTCCACTACAGCCAAACAGGATACTTGCTGAGTATGTTGATGTGTACTCACCCTTGCTCTACACACCAAACCCCCCCCCCCCCCAGGTTGTCAGCATTGCAACCACTGCTCAGGAGAAGATGAAGCTGTGGAAGGAGACTTCCAGGAGTTCCAAGACTACGACGAGTTCTAGGCGTGGGTTAGCGGCAACCCCCCAGTCGGCTGCCTGTGAAGGCCGCGTTATCTACGTTTCTTTTCCGCACTTTGATTTATTGTAAGAACTATATGGACGTCTCAGACGTATGATGTAATCGACTATTATTTCCCCTTTTAATACTATTTGAGCACTGTGTGATGATGTCCATGTTATGTAACTGCTGTGTACGTGAATAACTGATCCTGGCACGTACATGGTTCGCATTCGGTTTGCCTTCTAAAACCGGGTGTGACAACTGAGGAGATTTTCGTGCCTTTGCTGGTGCACGGGGGGCACGTCCATCTTGGAGAAGGCTGGTTGCGAACATACTAAGGTTGTGGCTCAGTCAAACTTTGCCTTCTCAGTTGATGACATAAAATATCCTTCAACCGAAGCTGCTACCCTCGGTGGGAAATTTTACTCCGAGATATAGCTGAAGGGCGATCAAGAATTCGCTGATGAAGCCATTAAAAAGAACGAAAAGGAGTCACATGATGCTGCAGAAGCGGCGAGAAGGGCTGAAGAGGCTGCCGAGTGGGCTAGGCTTATAGGTACATCTGTTATATTTTAGCTTCGTAATATGTTTTAGAACCCTCGGTAGGATTTGTAAGACCTAAAATTGGTAGAAGAAGAAAACATATATATCATAAAATAATAAAGTAAAAAAAGGAATATCTAGGATAGTATTTCTAGAACCTTTGAAACCTTTGGAATTTAGCAGGATATTTCCTGTTCATAATCAATTAAAGTAGTCATATGAGAGTGTGGGCATCTCATACTTATGAATTTGTGGTGATGCATTTTATGGAAAACATAAACTTGACCTACAATTTTAAATAAAACATAGAATAGAAAGTTGAGAATTGAAATGATAAGATATTCATTATGTCTTTCATAATTGAATAATAGGAAAGAAAAACAAATAGAAATATATATATATATATATATTATAAATGGTAGTATTGATAGGCGCATTAGGACTATGTTGGAGTCTGGAAATCTTAAAATTTAAAACCAAATTTGAATTTGGGCTAAGCATTTGAATATTTTAAAAAAAGAGAGAGATAAACAGAAAAAAAGAGAAAAGGATCACTGTTGGAGACTTGTTCTTAAATGCTATGAAGTAAGAACAAGGCAACACAGTAAACGTTATACATTAAAGCCCTTCGTCCTTCGAAGCATTATTTCCCTTAGGATATAATGATTTTTGGATGAAGGTAACGAAGGACATACCTTCATTAACATAACATATGAAGATGAAGAAAGAATCATATAGACCATAAAAAATAATATAAATAATCATATATTATCACTATCTCATTCTTATTTCATTACTATGGAAAAATAGAAGCAATATTAAATTACAAGTGTACCTTTGACTTGAAGGAACGTGAAAGTACCAGCGTGACGCAAAGATAAATACCAGGTCAACGTGAACAGTACGGAGTTACTGTTCACCTATTTATAGGCACGGGACGCAGCCCATGTGAAATTACACTCATGCCCTCTACATTTGCTAACAACTCTATAGTAGTCCCTCGAGGTTTGAATAGTCTTTTCATCTTTAAGTTGGTTTCCTTTTTCTGTTATCATGCCGAAGCTCTCCTGCGCACAGCTTCGGCTCTGTGCTATCCTTCGTATTCCTCATGCTTCTCCATGTTGTGGCTTCAACTCGAGTCCGAAGGTACCTGTTCATGTACTGTACTTCCAGAAACATTGTTAAATCATGCTTTTGAGGACCTTCGGAAGCCGAAGGCCCCCAACAGTAGCCCCTCACAATATTAATTTGTTAGAATGATAAATTTAGATTGCTACAAGGACAAAGGCCCTGAGCCAAAGGTCCGAAAAAACACCTTCCCTTTGCTAGAATAGCAACAGCCACTGACAAGCGGGCCCTCCAGCGAGTAACGCACCAGGCGTATAAATAAGAGCACACCACGAGCTCATTTAGCACGCTCTCTTGCCATCTGCTCTTACTTACTCAATTCTTAGCTCTTGCGCATCAACACTTGCATAGATTTTTTAAATTTTTAAGCTTCGTCTTTGAGAGCACTTTTCTCAGCACCTTCGAAGATGTCTGAGGATAAGAAAGCTATCTCTGAACCAAAGCTGAGCCTTTCTGAGGAGATGAATCTTGGCTTTAATGAATCGATAGCAAGGACAAATGCAGAGAAGATTACTAGGGAAACTTTGGAGGGTTTGTCTGAAGACACTAGTGATAGTGATAGCTATGATGTGGAGAGCGGCAGGGAAGACTCCGAAGATCGACCCTGGCGACCGAGCCATGCAATTTTTGGAAAATCAACTATTAAACAAAGCCATCTTGACAACATGAGGGGGAAATACTTTTGGGATATGTCCGTTGTGAGAGCTGACGATGGAGAAAAAACTTGTCCTACTCCAGAGGAGAATGAAGTCGTGATCTTTCAAAGCTTTTTGAAGGCTGGGCTTCGGATTCCTCTGAGCAGCTTCGTAGTTGAGGTTTTGAAGATATTTCAGATTTACCTTCACCAGATTACCCCCGAAGCTATTATAAGAATGGGAATCTTCGTGTGGGCTTTAAGGAGTCAAGGCTTGGAACCAAATGCAAAAAGTTTCTGTAGCATGCATGAATTGTTATATGAGACGAAGCCCTGGGGTAAAGAAAAGTATCATAATAATTTCGGCTGCTATAGCTTCATTGCTCGTTCTGGTTCAAGCTCCCCAGTACTGACTTTTCGGAAGAGATGGCCCGGAGAGTGGACAAAATAATGGTTTTATGTAAAGAATGATTTAAAGACACGAGAAGACATTAAAGATATAATCATGCGCCCTATCTGGCAATGCTTCGGGCTCCGGAAACCGAAGGTAGAAATTGATGAAGCGGCTGAAGAATGCCGCAAGGCTTTCGGCTTAGTCTGCTCTTTCATTGGGACAAGGGACTTAGTTCAAGAGCACGTGGCCTACAGGATATGGTTGTTGTTAGCCGACTGGGAGGTGCCAAAAGAATCCATCAGCAATCCCCACGAAGGTGGTCTGGTTCGACTAAAATATACCTTCAGATTCAGAGACCAATTTATCGAGCCAGACGACGACTGGCTGAAAAGCATTGAAGCTACAAGCAATGATCTGCTTGGGCTGTACTCCAGAGCAGAAGATAACGCATTATCTGCGGCCTTCGGGAACCGGAAAAAGAAGAGACTAAACAGAGTTTTCGATGCCATTGGATTCATGTATCCCGACTACCGTTACCCCCCCCCCCCCCGGGGACAAAAAAGAAAAAGTGGAGATTCCGGGAGAGATGATGCTTCAGCTGCTCCGAGCGAGCCTGCACCGAAGAGGAAAAGGGTGAAGGTCCTTACTCATCGACCATGCTATATTGAACCGACCGTAGTGCCTAATTTTGGCGGTGAGACCTCTTCGGTGTCCGAAGGCAAAAAACCTACGATTACGCAAAAAAGTGAACCGGTTGTAGCGCCGAAGACATCATCAGCCAAATCAGATGAGCCGAAGGCTATTAACATTGAAGAGATGAAGGTTGGGAAAACGAGAATATTGGAAGCAATAAGTCCTTCGGTGGAGGTGGCAATGCCGAAGGCACAAAAGGATCTCTCGACAACCCCCAAGAGAAAGAGAATGGTCAATGTATTAGATGTGTTAGAAACAATAAAAACTTCAAGCTCTACTCCGAAGAAAGCTGTCGAAGCTTCGGAAACACACATTGAGGCCGAAGCTTCCAAGGTCCAAGTCGATACCGAAGCTGGGCCTTCAGAGCCCGCTAAGGAGAAATCCTTGGAAATCGGAGGCAAGATAGAGAAAAAAACTGCAGAAGCAAGTCTAACTGGAAAAACTGCGATTCTTATTCCCAAAACATTATCTGAAGCTACTGATTATATTATACGACATGCTTCAGGAAAAAAGATTATCTGAAAAAGAAAAGCGAGAGGCTCAATTTTATGCTCAAAGATTGAAATATCCAAAGGGGCCCTGGTATTCAACGGCAGCGGGGAAGAAGACTTCTTGTATTGCCTCCGAGACAGTAAAGAGATTTCTGTCTGCCGAGAGATGAGCAAGAGCTTCGGTTTCCCTACACTAGAAGATGGGCTCTCAGTGTTATCAAAAGATGAGTTGGCTGACAGCTTAGCATACAATAGCTTAAAAGTGAGAAAATTATATTTTTGTATTTAAAGACAAAATCTTCCATTTACTTACACTTAATACCGCATTTTTTGCAGGGCCTTATTCTTAGCAACACCCTCAGGGCGCAAAAAAGTGTCGAAGATGAAGGGTACACCATAGCCTTGAACAACCTTCGTTCCGAAGTGATTGAACTAAGGAATGAAGGTCTTGAAAAAGACAAAATATTACACTCATTGTTGAACAAAATAAGGGAAGACGAAGCTGCTTCCAAAGCACAAGCTGAAGCTCAAAAATGTGAAATCGAAGATCTTCGGAAACAGCTATTCGAAGCTAAAGAAAAATGCGGTGTTGTAGAGGCTGAACGAGATATTAGTATATATTGGAGGAACCACTTACAAAAAACAGTTGATGAACTTCGTGCATCCAAGGAGAGGTGCTATGAAAAATCTATAGAGTGCGTTAAGAAAATAAAAACTAGCTTCGCCAATGTTGGCGCATTTTCTAACGAAGACAATTTTGTAAGGGGTGATCCTGAACGACCAATTGATTGAATCAATAACGAAGCTGAAGCTTTTGAAGAAGTTTTAAGTGGTCGCAGGGATATCTGCGCTTTCTCGGGTGCCAGAGGGATCACAGCTATTTTAGAGAAATCAGGCTGTGACTATGTGAAAACTTTGGCTCAAGTCGAAGCCGCCTTATCTATTGAAGATACAAAAGATCACTCGGCCGAAGCAAGCTTAATTGGCGGAAAATTCTTTACTGACATCTGGGAGAATGGCGGCCGGGGGATGGCGCATGAAATGATAAAAAAGAGTGAAAAGGATTCCCATGATTCAAAAGAAGCGACGAAGGCAGCTGAGAAAGCAGCGGAACTTGAGAGGCGAATAGGTATTACTTAATAACTTTTTAACTTTACTACTTTTGCGACTTCGGACTTATTTACGTTTTATATCGCAGCTGAATTATCTCCTCCCCCAGAGCCCCTCGAATTGATGGCCAACCCCGAAGCAGAAAAAGAAGATGAAGTTACTAAAGTGGCCGAAGCTATTCTAGACGAAGCTGTTAATCGACTGTTGAATGAAGCTGCAGAAGCAGTTTTAAAAGAAGAATAGCTTCTATTGTAAAAACATTTGTAATATAATATTTGCTGAACAAAGTGTGTAGTATTTTTATAATTTTGAATGCAATATTAAAGCTGCTTGTAATTGTATTCTTTACGACGCATGAAACCTTACATACATACTGTTTTTGAGTCTTCGGCGAAAAAACACCTTCCCTTTTTTTCATGCGTGGTGAAGAATATCCATATTTCGTAAAAAACATCCGATCTTCGTAAAATCATCATGCTTCGTAAGCAATAGATCACCTTTTCATCTTAGAGTTTGACGAAGCTATACTTCCTCAATACTTATGATGTGCCTTGGCACTAGTTTTTCAAATCATTCCCCGAAGATCAACATTGAATCCCCTTCTCGTGCCATTGATGCAAGATGATGTTTGATGTTATGCTATGCAAAATGATGTAATGATGTTATGCTATGCAAAATGTTATTTGTGTCGAAAATATACACCCATTCTCTTCAATTTTTGTCGTTTACTTTTCGGCTTCACGGCTTTATTTTTCAGTGTATCAGCGCTGACTTTTCGCTGTAAGCCTCCCTTAGGAGCTTATTCGCCTTTTACTTCAGCGGAATCAGCGTTTATTTTTCGCTGTAAGCCTCCCTTAGGAGCTTCTTCGCCTTTTACTTCAGCGGAATCAGCGTTTATTTTTCGCTGTAAACCTCCCTTAGGAGCTTCTTCGCCTTTTACTTCAGCGGAATCAGCGTTTATTTTTCGCTATAAGCTCTGCATTCCCTTTGGAACGACTTTTGAGCAGAAAACTTACACTGCGCTCCCTTAGGAATGACTTTTTGTTGCTTCGGGAGACGTACACTGTGTTCCTTAGAACGACTTTTTATTGCCTCGGCAAAACTTGTAATGTGATTATGAACCCCGCTCCCTCTTGAGAGCAACTTTCGTGCTTCGTCAATTTTTTGGATTTCGTGAGTCTGTAAAAGAGATATATTTCCACTATGACCAAGACGAAACTATTACAAGGAATTGAATTCTTTATTAAAAAAGAAAAATGATGACAAATGCCAGAACTATTTCAGAAGTAGGATATCTTCTAGTAGATGTGCTTCGATTCTGGCACAGTGCTGTTGACTGTGCGAGCTTCGGACTCCTCTCTGAAGTCCTGTTGCTGATGAATATGCTGGCTCCCTTCTGGCTGCTGACCTCATTGCAATGGTGGTGGGGGTGGAGGTTGCTGCCAAGATGCCTGAGATTGGCTTGCCGAAGCAACAGAGGCTACAGGATGGTTACCACGTACTCTAGAATGTACGGCGAGTGATACGAGGCAGTGTGCATAACTTGCTTCGGCTGACTCTGCTGGGCTGCAGCTTCTGCTATCTCTTTCTGTTTCTGGATGGTAACATGGCACATCCTGGTAGTGTGGCCCTTGTCCTCACCGCAGAATAGACAATAAATCTTCCTAGGCTGATCCCCAAACCTTCCTCCGAAGCCCCTGGCGCCTCTGCCCCTTGGAGCTGGGGGCCGAGGATAGCCCTGTTGCTGACCCAAAGCCTGGGAAAAACATTGCAGCCTCTGTTGTTGACTTCCCCTGTCGTCATTCTGAGTGGAATGGATTGATCTGACGTGCCTAGGGTGGATCCTCCCTCCGAAGCCCCTGGCCATTTCGGAGAACCTATAAGCCTCCTCCCTTCTTTGTCGAAAATCATTGTCAGCCCGGATGTATTCATCCATTTTCTGAAGCAGTTTCTCCAAGGTTTGAGGGGGTTTCCTGGCGAAGTACTCGGATGAAGGTCCTGGCCGAAGCCCCTTAATCATGGCCTCAATGACAATTTCATTGGGCACTGTTGGCGCTTGTGCCCTCAGATGCAAGAACCTTCGGACATACGCCTGGAGGTATTCCTCTTGGTCTTGTGTGCACTGGAACAAGGCTTGAGCGGTAACCGGCTTCGTCTGAAACCCTTGAAAATTGGAGATCAGCATATCCTTCAGCTTCTGCCATGATGTGATTATTCCTGGCCAAAGAGAGGAATACCAAGTTTGTGCAACATTTTTGACTGCCATGACAAAGGATTTTGCCATGACAGCAGTGTTGCCACCATACGAAGATATAGTTGCTTCGTAGCTCATCAGAAACTGCTTCGGATCTGAGTGTTCGTCATACATGGGGAGCTGGGGTGGCTTGTAAGAAGGGGGCCAGGGCGTAGCCTGCAGTTCTGCTGACAGAGGAGAAGCATCATCAAAAGCAAAATTTCCATGATGGAAATCCTCATACCAGTCATCCTCGTTGAAGAAACCCTCTTGGTGCAATTCCCTGTGATATGGCCTTCGATTCTGCTCATCTTAAGCGAGATGACGCACTTCTTCGGTAGCTTCATCAATCTGTCTTTGCAGTTCAGCTAACCGAGCCATCATCTCCTTCTTCTTCTGGGCCTGCTGATGAAGCATCTCCATATTCCTGATTTCCTGGTCCAACTCATCCTCTTGTGGTGTTGGACTAGTAGCCTTCCTCTTCTGGTTTCGGGCTTCCCGAAGAGAAAGGGTCTCCTGATTCGGATCTAGCGGCTGCAGAACAGCAGCCCCTGTTGCCGAAGCTTTCTTTGGTGGCATGACGAAGGTCAATGCTTGCTGAAGGTGGTCGAAAAAGAGTTCACCGGAGGTGGGCGCCAATGTTGGGGACTTGTTCTTAAATGCTATGAAGTAAGAACAAGGCAACACAGTAAACGTTATACATTAAAGCCCTTCGTCCTTCGAAGCATTATTTCCCTTAGGATATAATGATTTTTGGATGAAGGTAACGAAGGACTTACCTTCATTAACATAACATATGAAGATGAAGAAAGAATCATATAGACCATAAAAAATAATATAAATAATCATATATTATCACTATCTCATTCTTATTTCATTACTATGGAAAAATAGAAGCAATATTAAATTACAAGTGTACCTTCGACTTGAAGGAACGTGAAAGTACCAGCGTGACGCAAAGATCAATGCCAGGTCAACGTGAACAGTACGGAGTTACTGTTCACCAATTTATAGGCACGGGACGCAGCCCATGTGAAATTACACTCATGCCCTCTACATTTGCTAACAACTCAATAGTAGTCCCTCGAGGTTTGAATAGCCTTTTCATCTTTAAGTCGGTTTCCTTTTTCTGTTATCATGCCGAAGCTCTCCTGCGCATAGCTTCGGCTCTGTGCTATCCTTCGTATTCCTCGTGCTTCTCCACGCTGTGGCTTCAACTCGAGTCCGAAGGTACCTGTTCATGTACTATACTTCCAGAAACATTGTTAAATCATGCTTTTGAGGACCTTCGGAAGCCGAAGGCCCCCAATAATCACTATGCGCCTTGGGCCAACAGTCCTATGATCGGCCCAATCCCTCCTTGATCTCGCGTGGCCCACTCCGCTGGTTAGCCGCGCGCCCTCCACCGTTGGGCCTGCACCTGACATGCGGGGCCCTTCGGCCAGCCTCCCCCATGCTCCCTGGTGTGTGGGCCCAAGACGTCAGGTTCATCTCTATCCTCCCCAACCAGACTCTGTGGCAGCCTCCGTAGTTCACACTGACTTGGCACGGGCGCTTCACCAAACCACCGCGGATCTCGCTGCTCGCCCCGGCTCGGACTTGGGTGCCGCCTGGGTATAAATCTGCGGTCGCTCCTCCCCAAACAACGGCGCGCAGAGAAGAAATAAAGAGAGAGCAAGGGAGAGAAGCACGTCGTCCCCGTCAACCTTCGGGTGCGCCATCGCCCAAGGCTCGGAAAGGGTTTGTTGGAGGTTGCAGACACTCCCAGATTGTGTTCGTGCTAGCAGTCGGGCGTGGGAATCCTCTGAGCATCGTTAATTGCTCGACGGAATCCTACCTCCGCCGTCGTGCCACTAATCGTAGTGGGCTGTGCACCTCGGTGTCCTAATACGCGGTAAGATGTCTTCCGTTGTGTTCGCTTTTAACCCTTCTTCGAGTAGCGCTGTTGGAATTGGGGGCCTGGGCGCTTGTGCGCGGGGTTGACCAACTCCGGCCATGGTGCGCCGCCGCGTATGGCTGTCGTCGGCAGGGAGGGGATGATGGCCCTGGGCCGTTGGATTTGGGGGGCCAACGGGCAGATTAAAACCGAGACAGCGATTCGGTTCGGATACACCTGAGTCGTTGATAATGCGATCAAGGGGAGAGATGAGCCTTATAATACCTGGGCCGTTGACCTATGATCCCACGGCGGGTAGCGTATACCAATTTGCATCAGCTAGGTTATAGTCGTGACCCTCGGATTTCAATTAGATGGCCAGATGTTGAGGATACCTCTTGACCCGAGTCTTTTACATAAGGATCCCTGTAGTTATGCAATAATAACTCGCAGTCCTGTCTGTGGGAAATCCTGAGTCTCATGAATTATTGCGTAATAACCCCTGTGTCCTTCTATTATTTGTGCCCAGTCCAGAACCCCAAGGAAATTCAAATTTTAATAAAGAAAATAGGTTTTAGTATAAAAATAAATCCATAAACTTGTTTAATTCATATTTAATTCATTTTAAGTCTAAATTAATCCATTCCAATTCCTATAATTTTGTAACATTATTGTTTATCACCTAGTATCTCTGTTTTGGCATGAAAACAGTAATAAAATTCATTTCTTAGTTAATCTTGCACCAAATACATAAAACCTTTAGAAATTCATAACTTAAGATCCATAACTCCAAAATTAATAATTCTTGTTCCTGTGATCTTATTGTAATATGAAGATTATTAATATGAATTTTGCATACATGTTTGGTGTGGTGTTAATTTTGCCTATACACTGTTTGCCTCTATTGCTACGTTTAGCAGTAAGGACACATGTCATCTGAAGAGCAAGTTGGTACCTGGAATCTCAAGTCCCAGGCAAGTTGTGCCCTTGATCACTTCTTTTTACCTACTCATGTTCTGATTAATCATAATGATCTGCATAGGTTAATTTTGTATAGAACTCCTATTATATAGTAAAGTTGTGACATTCGATCATGTGCCATGATTCATCATATGTGTGAGACTTGGTCCTAGCACACCTGGTGATTATGTTCGTGCCCGGGTTTTGGTCCCTAAAATCCGGGTGTGACAGAAGTGGTATCAGAGGAATGTTGAAAGTTCCCTTTGACCCGGGAACAGGATCTGGATGTCGCCTAGAGGGGGGGTGAATAGGCGAATAAAACTTATTACTTTAAAACTTAAATTCTTACTCTACTCGAAGACTTAGTACGCAGTGGAGTGAGAAGACTCTTCGAGTAGGTTGCAGTGGAATGGAAGATCCTGTCTCAAAATGTCCTGCACTTCAAATCAAGCTTATACCACAGATAAGTATTGAAGTGTAGATATAAAGACGAGTAAGACAGAGAGTCAGGATACAATACAGAATAGAGCACACAGACGCAAGGATTTATCCCGAGGTTCGGCCAAGCCTGAAATGCTTGCCTAGTCCTCGTTGGAGTTAGCCACACCTAGGCTTGGAGTCTATTTCAACTCCTTCCTCCGTTTGCTCAGATCTGTCAGTATGACAGATAGAGCCTTTAACTATTGAGTGGGGTTACAACAGAACCGCGGCTGCTTACAAACTTCTTGGCAGCACCCCGGCAGAGTAACGATACGCTTAAGACCTTGCTCTAGCTCTTAGCAGCACTACTCCTCTCTCTAAAGGCTTATAGCTGTGCCTTCTACACAAACTATAGAATTACACACAAGAGGGAGAGCGAGAATTGATTCCAGTGAAGTCTACACTTGTTGGCTGCGCTTGTACATTGCTTGAGGCGCCTAGGGGTCCCTTTTATAGGCACAAGGGGCCTAGGAGCCGTTGGAAGCAATCCAGGAAGGCAAATCTTGCCTTTTGTCGGGTGGCGCACCGGACAGTCCGGTGCACACCGGACACTGTCCGGTGCCCGATTTCTTTCCTTCTATGGCGAAGCCGACCGTTGGCAGTCTTGGAGCCGTTGGCGCACCGGACATGTCCGGTGCACACCGGACAGTCCGGTGCCTCCATCTAGCCGTTGGCTCGGCCACGTGTCCTGCGCAGATCGCGCGGCCGACCGTTGGCCCGGCCGACCGTTGGCTCACCGGACAGTCCGGTGATTTATAGCCGTACGTCACCGGTGAATTCCCGAGAGCGGCCAGTTCGCTAGAGTTCAGCCTGGCGCACCGGACACTGTCCGGTGCACCACCGGACAGTCCGGTGTGCCAGACTGAGCTGCCTTGGCTGTACATAGCCAAGCCCTTTGCACCTCTCTTCTTTTCTTCTTCTTTCTGTTTCTAACACTTAGACAAGTATATTAGTCCACAAAACCAATGTACTAAGTATATAAACATACCTTCTCTTAATCATTAAATCTATAGCATTCCACATGCTTGAGCTTTAATGTTGGACTCATAAATCATCAAGTCGGCTTGTCTTGATCTAGATTGACATTACTTGGCTCCAACATCCTGTAAAGGTCACATAGAACATCTCCAAACATAGGAACAACCCAAACTAAAGATTAAGGTGAACTTAGCTCTTTTGGGCTGCTTCTAGTTCTGGTTTTGACACTTGTTCTCCTTCTAGTGACCTTGATCTCCTTCTTAGAGCTTGATCTTGAGCCTTATGACTTACACCACATAACTGTAGTTGTTACCTCATTGGCTGTAAGTCACGTTCTTATGTAGTGATCCTTGATGTGTCGTAGCTGTTCTCAACTCGATCACCCTTGACTTTGCAAGCCTTCTTCTTCACCCTTGGCTTTGGGTTCCTCAGCCTCCTTGACCTTCTCCCATGCACTTGGTACCTCGAAGCTCTTCTTGCCTTCGTCCTTGGCTTGATCAGTTGTCTCCTAGCTACGCACCCGAGTCTCACTTTATACAATGTCCATCCTACTTGTGATGTCCATCATGTATCCATAATCCAGTTCTTGGACCATCACAATTGTTCACTTGTGTTGAACCCTGTAGGCTTTACCTTAAGCACCTGTTCAACACTTAGTACACTTGTTAGTCCTTTAATTGAGTTGTCATCCAAACACCAAAACTCACAAGATAGCTTTCAATCTCCCCCTTTTTGGTGATTGATGGCAACACAATTAAAGCTTACATAAGAATAAGATTTGAAACACAAATTTTGAATTCTAAGTTTATAGAATGCTCCCCCTAAATATGTGCTTACTTCAAAAACATAATCTTGACCTCAGACGCCAATTTGCACATACTTAGGCAATTCGAAACATTTCTACACCTTAGCACTTTTTAGGATGCATTGTGTCAAGAATCAAACCATGATACTATAACACTCAAATGCACATAATAAAACACACAAATGCACATAATCAGAGTTAAACACCATTCAAATAAGTGGATATATCACAGGAATATCAACCTACCACTATTCACCATTAAGATACTGATTTAAACTAAGATACCAATTTAAAGCAATCTTAAAGCACTATTAACCACATGCATCATTATCCACATGACTGTCTATTTCAGAATGAACACAATAGATGCCAATTAATTCATAGCAACGGAAGCACTAGTCCATATGATGCAACACATATAATACTGCAGGAAGCATATGAATAACACACTAGCAAAGCTTAAACTAACACATCACCCCTTAGGATAAGCTTTCCTCTCAGGTTGAGATAAGCTTTAATGCACAAATTCTCCCCCTTTGACATCAAACACCAAAAACCATACTCGAGCAAGAACATAGGATGATGTCAAGGGACAGCAGGGTGTCAAGGGGAAAAACGACTATCAAAAACTCCCCCTTACTTATTGAACATATGCACTATCAACATTTAGGTAAGATACATATATGCAAAAAGATTAATACTCCCTTTTGTACCTTTACCATGTTGTAGTGTACTTCCCATCTTGAAAGTAGTTAATATCTCGAGAGCTTCTCCACACTTGTGCCTGATTCTCTCTCCTAACTTTTTCTTGTTGCTAAGACACCAAACTTAGAACAAGTTATAGTATTGGGCACAAGAAGACTTCTATTCTCATGATTATCAAAAGATGTCAATTGAAGCGAACTATTATGGCTACCAATTGAAAGATACCAATTTAAAGATACCAATTGCAAAGTTCATTTATTATCATGGCTCCATGATATTTAAGAATAAGCATCTATTATCACCAGATATTATAGAGCATGAGCAATCTAAAAATATGCACTTACTCACAACTTGAGATACCAATTTCTTGACTTACAGAGGTACCCAAGTCCTGATTGCTCCATTTCTTGCTTATCTTCTCTTTTCCACCTAGAGACTATACAAGATTGCTCAAGAAACAGTTAGTCTCGAAAGACACAAGTTATGTGTGCTCCCCCTCAAGTTGTGCATCAAGTATTTGAATGACTTGCACTTTGCACATTCTAGCTTCCTTAGAACTAGAAGGGATCACAACATACCTTGGTCAAGGCATACTCTATCATTTTCATCACACAAGGATGCCAATTTGAATATCAATTGAAAAACCACTTAACACCAATTGAAGGCTAAATGAAAGGTTGACTAAATTCAACAATGCATGCCTCAGTGGTACCTAAGCCAATTCAATACTCAAGGAAGTATAACATTTACACGCAACTTGTACATGCTTCATACTTAGCTATCATACCAATTGAAGATCAACACAATCATGTATATAAAGCGAAATATCTAAGCATGTCATAATTAAGAAGGTTTCTTAGGTGCACAAAAGAAACAACATTTTAAAGGCATAAATTACCTAAGCCAAGATATTACCAATTGAAAGACAAGAACATAGCTATGATCACAATGAATGGAATTTCAAGAATATTTAATTGCATAGCTCCATTTTCCATACCTTTGCCTTTATGAGAGCCCTTGTTATCACCAATTCAGGGCTCCTTTTGCTTACGCACCTCATAGCTCAAAAGGGCACGACATGGATTTGAAATTCACACAGTACCAAACTAGGGTAATCATGTGAACATGGACTAAACAAAATGTCATATTTGCACATAGCATTACTTACAAAAAGTTACAGGTTTACCATATACACCAAGAGAGTTAATCGTTGTGGATATAACAAATGAGAGAGCTACCAATGAATGATTCAAAAGATATATCCTATAGAGCACCAACCATGATTAAGCAACCATCATTATGATCCATTTAACACAGGCATTCATAAAGCATAACCACTCTAAGGACAGGTAGCACATCAAGCCAACTTAAGAGCAATACTAAATTGCAATTATGTACTTAAAATACACGGGTACCGTCCTTTGGAGAGCAGGTTGTAGATTCTCATCAAGGTCCTTTACTTGATTCACCAATAATGATTCAGGACCTATACACCTTATTTCACTTGAGATGAACATGGGATTAGTGTTTCACAATAATTCAACCTTGGGTCAATAAACACCAAAACAATTAACAGCTTAAGCATAGAGTTTTAGATAACTGTCTTAATCTCTCCCATGGTCTCCAGTCCATCTCAAGGTACCTGCATGGTCTAGTTAGCACAGTTTGGTACCCATCTTGGGATGGGTACATAATGATCATGTAATTGTGCCTTTGGTACCCAGATTGCCTTTGTGCTAGTTCTAGGTGATCTTGTTATAGATCTAGCACAAGAGTATGATTTGGGTCTCCTACGCGAATAAGATTGACACAAATTCACTTGTTTAGGAATCTTACCTTTGAAACATACCTTGAATAGATGACCCTGCTCACCACACTTGTAGCAGAAGCGTCGCTCAACCTGACATGACGCTTGATGTGTGTCATTTTCCTTGATGAGGGTCACCTTGGAGGATGCACATCCTTGATTCTTCATGACCGGACATGAAGTGATCATGTGGTCCTTATTTTTGCATCCAAAGCAACTTCTTGTCCCTTCATCCTTGTCTTTGTACGGACAAGACGCGATGAGGTGGCCTATCTCCTTGCATTTGAAGCACCTCCTTTTTCCTCTTCCCTTTTTGTGCTTGAATGACATGGAGAGAGGGTCAGTGCAAACAACATGATTAATTGAATCTTTACCTTTTTCCAAGCTCATGTTGATTTCTTCATCTTTAGGAATATTTCTCTTATTGAGCTTGACACTTGCTGCAGTTTTTCCTTTCTCAAGCTTCTTCACCACGCGCCCGTGGATATCTTGAGAGAGTTGAGCAAAGTGTCTTCTCCTCAGTTGTCGTTGCTTCTTATTCCCACAGAATTTCTTTTGTGACCCTAAAACTTGTTGCTCAATCAGTGATTGGCTTTCTTTTGAGCAACAGGGGTTAGCACATGATGATATACAATTCAAATGCGCACACGTGCGAGAATGAGGTTCACATGAATTTAAGTTTACAATTATAACCTCATGAGCAACATTAAGCATGATATGGTCATCAACTAGTTTATTATGAGAATATGACAACATATCATACTCTTCACCTAGAGCAAGTTTTTCTAAATTTAGAATTTCTACTTGTCTCTTAAGCATGGCATTTTCCATTTTAAGTTGAGCAACACAGGATAAAGCATCATCATTATTTCTTTGCTCAAATAAAATAGATTCATACCGTTGGACCAAATCGTCATGAGAGCACTTTAGCTCCTCATGTTCTTTGGTCATCTTCTCCAGGCTGTTGTTGGTTTTGATGAGGGTCTCCTCTAGCCTGAGAAGCGTCTCGCCTTGTTCCTTGTTCCTTCTCAACAACTTAACCAAGAGAGCTTTGTCCGCTTTGTTGAGATGGTTGTAGAAACGGTGAATCTCCTCTTCTTCCACATCATCGGTCTCATTTTCCCTGTCATTAATGTCAGTGGAAGCAATATAGGAAAATGTACCTTGTGATGATGAAGATTCATCCTCGCTATCATCCTCATATTCCTCCTCATCATGGCTTTTGTCTCCACCGTCATTGTTAGCAATAAAACACTTATTATTAGTGGAGACCAAACCTATCGACGAGGTAGATTCATCGTTGGGTGTCCATCGTTCTTGATCTTCTCCCTTTGAATGGTTAGCATCACAAGCAATATAGGGAGTAGAAGTAGTACAATTTTCCACAAAATATTTTACTTTAATTCTATTCCATAAATCATGAGCATCAAAAAACAAATCATTATCACTACTCATGATGGCAAAATAGGCACTTCTAGAAAGAGACTCAACTAAGATGTTGCAAGCACGGTGATTGAGAGATAAACATCTTAGTTCATCATTAGAGGGATTTTTACTAATATCAGATGGAAAAATACTTCTACTAAAGATCTGTCTCAAATCAGAATCAACACTCATGAAAGCATTATAAATAGAGACAGACCAAGATTTGTAATTAGAGCCATCGCCTAAAAGAATTTCTACAGTTACCTCTTGTGACGACATCGTTATCTCTGGACGGCTAAGCCCACACTGGAGAGGCCTAGCTCTGATACCAATTGAAAGTTCCCTTTGACCCGGGAACAGGATCTGGATGTCGCTAGAGGGGGGTGAATAGGTGAATAAAACTTATTACTTTAAAACTTAAATTCTTACTCTACTCGAAGACTTAGTACGCAGTGGAGTGAGAAGACTCTTCGAGTAGGTTGCAGTGGAATGGAAGATCCTGTCTCAAAATGTCCTGCACTTCAAATCAAGCTTATACCACAGATAAGTATTGAAGTGTAGATATAAAGACGAGTAAGACAGAGAGTCAGGATACAATACAGAATAGAGCACACAGACGAAAGGATTTATCCCGAGGTTCGGCCAAGCCTGAAATGCTTGCCTAGTCCTCGTTGGAGTTAGCCACACCTAGGCTTGGAGTCTATTTCAACTCCTTCCTCCGTTTGCTCAGATCTGTCAGTATGACAGATAGAGCCTTTAACTATTGAGTGGGGTTACAACAGAACCGCGGCTGCTTACAAACTTCTTGGCAGCACCCCGGCAGAGTAACGATACGCTTAAGACCTTGCTCTAGCTCTTAGCAGCACTACTCCTCTCTCTAAAGGCTTATAGTTGTGCCTTCTACACAAACTATAGAATTACACACAAGAGGGAGAGCGAGAATTGATTCCAGTGAAGTCTACACTTGTTGGCTGCGCTTGTACATTGCTTGAGGCGCCTAGGGGTCCCTTTTATAGGCACAAGGGGCCTAGGAGCCGTTGGAAGCAATCTAGGAAGGCAAATCTTGCCTTCTGTCGGGTGGCGCACCGGACAGTCCGGTGCACACCGGACACTGTCCGGTGCACCACCGGACAGTCCGGTGTGCCAGACTGAGCTGCCTTGGCTGTACATATTCAAGCCCTTTGCACCTCTCTTCTTTTCTTCTTCTTTCTGTTTCTAACACTTAGACAAGTATATTAGTCCACAAAACCAATGTACTAAGTATAGAAACATACCTTCTCTTAATCATTAAATCTATAGCATTCCACATGCTTGAGCTTTGATGTTGGACTCATAAATCATCAAGTCGGCTTGTCTTGATCTAGATTGACATTACTTGGCTCCAACATCCTGTAAAGGTCACATAGAACATCTCCAAACATAGGAACAACCCAAACTAAAGATTAAGGTGAACTTAGCTCTTTTGGGCTGCTTCTAGTTCTGGTTTTGACACTTGTTCTCCTTCTAGTGACCTTGATCTTCTTCTTAGAGCTTGATCTTGAGCCTTATGACTTACACCACATAACTGTAGCTGTTACCTCATTGGCTGTAAGTCACGTTCTTATGTAGTGATCCTTGATGTGCCATAGCTGTTCTCAACTCGATCACCCTTGACTTTGCAAGCCTTCTTCTTCACCCTTGGCTTTGGGTTCCTCAGCCTCCTTGACCTTCTCCCATGCACTTGGTACCTCGAAGCTCTTCTTGCCTTCGTCCTTGGCTTGATCAGTTGTCTCCTAGCTACGCACCCGAGTCTCACTTTATACAATGTCCATCCTACTTGTGATGTCCATCATGTATCCATAATCCAGTTCTTGGACCATCACAATTGTTCACTTGTGTTGAACCCTGTAGGCTTTACCTTAAGCACCTGTTCAACACTTAGTACACTTGTTAGTCCTTTAATTGAGTTGTCATCCAAACACCAAAACTCACAAGATAGCTTTCAAATGTTGACTGTAGGACGAAACCTAGATAGAACTGGACAACCCTTATCTACTTGCCTTTTTACTCTGATTCTTTCTACACTTATCTTAATCTTTTCTCATCTATTTCCGCTTTACTCTGATTATTCTTACCTTTTCCTTCTAAAGACAAATGTGGATTTCACACTTTAAAATCCCATACCTAAAGTGACCTTTAGAAATAGGAAACCTACTTTTAGGAATAAAAACAAAACTATTTTTATATAGATATCTATGAACTTGAATGTTTGTTCTTATGATACTTGTTTGATTTGGATCTTTGATTGAGTGTGATGAGTTGTGGAGTGATGTCCACAATTACATATGCATATATATATATAGGCATAAAGGATAGTATTTATAAAATAACTAGACAATCTAGAATATCCCATTTAAATGTATTTAGTATTCCATATCTATCTCACCTTGACAGATTCTATCTTACCTTCACCTTATATGACTAGTTACCCCCAATCTTGACATAAAACAATGGATTAAGCCCTGCCAAGAAATCTCTAGTACATAACCAGCTGTTAGCTAATTCACTCTTCCTACCAAATGATTACCCTTGCAAAACTATCTTACCATATGCTTCTAACGCAGATGGTCAATACCAGGAAGGGAGGAGGAATTAATCTACCTACCAATCCATATAACCGGAGGGTACTTAGACAACAACAACAAGCAGAGATGAATCCCCCAAATCCTCCACCAGTCGGTGCTGATCCATTTATTTCAGCCCAGATGCGAATAATGCAGCAAATGGCAGACACCATGGTAGACATGCACGCTAAGATGCGACAAGAGCATCAAGAGATGCGCCAACAAAGAGAGTATATACGCCGGGAGATGTGTCAAGAGCGGGAGGAGATACGTCAAGAGAGAAGGGCGCAACAGCAACAACAACAAACACCCCTGCCTCCACCACCACCACCAGTTCCACCTCGGGACAAGCACCGGGAATTTATGAGCCACAAACCACCAACCTTCTCCAACTCCACGAATTCGCTGCAAGCAAATGACTGGCTAAAGTCTATAGAGAAGATGCTCAACATAGCTCAGTGCTCGGACAGAGAGAAAGTGCTCTACGCATCAGGTCGTCTTACTGGTTCCGCTGCGGATTGGTGGGATGCGTAATGCGCTGCTCATGCTGCCGTCGACACAATTACCTGGGCAGAATTCTCCACTCAATTCAGGAATTACCATATTCCTGCTGGACTCGTGAAGATTAAAAGGAAGGAGTTTCTATCCCTCAAGCAAGGAAGTATGTTTGTGAGTGAATATAGGGACAAATTTATTCAGCTATCTTGATATGCTCCTAGGGAGGTTGAGGATGATGAGAAGAAGCAGGAGCTCTTTTTGGATGGTTTGATTGGACCTCTACAATATCAACTGGTATCACACACATTTCCATCCTTCCAAAGGCTGCTTGACAAAGCTATTGCTGTAGAAAACAAGAGGAGTATGTTTGGAGAGAAAAGAAGGGCTGCTAACCAAGGGCAGGCTGGAAGTAGTTCCCGTCCTCGCTATACTACCACTCCAAGTACACCAGCTAGTGGCAGTTCCTGACAACAAACTCAACGGGCACCAACTGCTCCTCTGCAAGCAAGCACCCCAGCAGGACCTGTTGCTCCTAACACCTCCACCAACAGGGCATGCTTCAAGTGTGGACAGTCTGGACACTACTCCAACTACTGTCCCAACAGGGCTGCCTACACTACACCAGCTCCAATGAAACAAGGTCAGACTTCGGCAGGAAAGAGTCAGCCCCTATCTGTCAACCGGGGACAAGCCCATCATGCAGAAGTAGAAGCTGAACCAAGTGAACTGGAAATTCAAGAAGAAGAGCTAGTTGAAGATGAAGTAGTCGGTGAAGAAGTCAACGAACAACAAGAATAGAGATAAACATAAATATAGATACATATATATTTACTATTTGTAAAACCTAAATAATAGTTTAGTCAGTAGTTTGTATTTTACTATTTTAGGAATAATAATAAGGTCTATTGACCATATGTTTTGCTAATGAGTTATGCATCATGCTGAGATCTCTTTGTTTGTGCATATGTTCTGAGACAATATGTGTATACACTATTTTTCTTACATATCTCGAGGACGAGATTTCTGTTAAGGGGGGTAGGATTTGTAAGACCTAAAATTGGTAGAAGAAGAAAAACATATATATCATAAAATAATAAAATAAAAAAAGGAATATCTAGGATAGTATTTCTAGAACCTTTGAAACCTTTGGAATTTAGCAGGGCATTTCCTGTTCATAATCAATTAAAGTAGTCATATGAGAGTGTGGGCATCTCATACTTATGAATTTGTGGTGATGCATTTTATGGAAAACATAAACTTGACCTACAATTTTAAATAAAAACATAGAATAGAAAGTTGAGAATTGAAATGATAAGATATTCATTATGTCTTTCAGAATTGAATAATAGGAAAGAAAAACAAATAGAAATATATATATATATTATAAATGGTAGTATTGATAGGCGCATTAGGACTATGTTGGAGTCTGGAAATCTTAAAATTTAAAACCAAATTTGAATTTGGGCTGAGCATTTGAATATTTTTTAAAAAAGAGAGAGAGAGAGATAAACAGAAAAAAAAGAGAAAAGGATCACTATGCGCCTTGGGCCAACAGTCCTATGATCGGCCCAATCCCTCCTTGATCTTGCGCGGCCCACTCCGCTGGTTAGTCGTGCGCCCTCCACCGTTGGGCCTGCACCTGACATGCGGAGCCCTTCGGCCAGCCTCCTCCGTGCTCCCTGGTGTGTGGGCCCGAGACGTCAGGTTCATCTCTATCCTCCCTAACCAGACTCCGTGGCAGCCTCCGTAGTTCACGCTGACTTAGCACGGGCGCTTCACCAAACCACCGCGGATCTCGCTGCACGCCCCGGCTCGGACTTGGGCGCCGCCTAGGTATAAATCTGCGGCCGCTCCTCCCCAAACAACGGCGCGCAGAGAAGAAATAAAGAGAGAGCAAGGGAGAGAAGCACGCCGTCCCCGTCAACCTTCGGGTGCGCCATCGCCCAAGGCTTGGAAAGGGTTTGTTGGAGGTTGCAGACACTCCCGAATTGTGTTCGTGCTAGCAGTCGGGCGTGGGAATCCTCTGAGCATCGTTAATTGCTCGACGGAATCCTACCTCCGCCATCGTGCCACAAATCATAGTGGGTTGTCCGCCTCGATGTCCTAATACGCGGTAAGATGTCTTCCGTTGTGTTCGCTTTTAACCCTTCTTCGAGTAGCGCTGTTGGAATTGGGGGCCTGGGCGCTTGTGCGCGGGGTTGACCAACTCCGGCCATGGTGCGCCGCCGCGTATGGCTGTCGTCGGCAGGGAGGGGATGATGGCCCTGGGCCGTTGGATCTGGGAGGCCAACGGGCAGATTAAAACCGAGACAGCGATTCGGTTCGGATACACCTGAGCCGTTGATAATGCGATCAAGGTGAGAGATTGTATCTGAGCCTTATAATACCTAGGCCGTTGGCCTATGATCCCACGGTGGGTATCGTATACCAATTTGCATCAGCTAGGTTATAATCGTGACCCTCGGATTTCGATCAGATGGCCAGATGTTGAGGATACCTGTTCACCCGAGTCTTTTACATAAGGATCCCTGTAGTTATGCAATAATAACTCGCAGTCCTGTCTGTGGGAAATCCTGAGTCTCATGAATTTTTGCGTAATAACCCATGTGTCCTTTTGTTATTTGTGCCCAGTCCAGAACCCCTAGGAAATTCAAATTTTAATAAAGAAAATAGGTTTTTAGTATAAAAATAAATCCATAAACTTGTTTAATTCATATTAAATTCATTTTAAGTCCAAATTAATCCATTCTAATTCCTATAATTTTGTAACATTATTGTTTATCGCCTAGTATCTCTGTTTTGGCATGAAAATAGTAATAAAAATCATTTCTTAGTTAATCTTGCACCAAATACATAAAACCTTTGGAAATTCATAACTTAAGATCCATAACTCCAAAATTAATAATTCTTGTTCCTGTGATCTTTTTAATATGAAGATTATTAATATGAATTTTGCATATATGTTTGGTGTGGTGTTAATTTTGCCTATACACTGTTTGTCTGTATTGCAACGTTTAGCAGTAAGGACACGTGTCATCTGAAGAGCAAGTTGGTACCTGGAATCTCAAGTCCCAGGCAAGTTATGCCCTTGATCACTTCTTTTTACCTACTCATGTTCTGATTAATCATAATGATCTGCATAGGTTAATTTTGATGGGACCCAATAGGTCACCCTAGTTTGACTATCTTTATGCCTTGTTTACCACTGAACTTTTTGGGTAGTACTTGCTAGTGCTATATGTGGTTTTGGGTATGGAGATACATTATTCATGATTACACTTTTGTTATCAGTTGTTATTTACTGTTCATGATAAGATCATTATGTTAATTTGGACATGGAGCGACCACCCGGGAAAACAGTGCTACCACAAGGGTTTAATGGGACGCCCTTGGCTGATTAATTAGGAAAGCTAGTGGATGACTACCTTATCCGAAAGGGGCAAGGGCAGTAGGGGAGTGGTCAGTGTAGGGAGGTCCTTGGGTTGACTTTGTTGCGATGGCGGTCAGGTGAGGAATCCCTGCATTGGAGCTTCCTATAAACTGTAGCGGGTTTTCTGAAGCTAGTGGAACTTTGTAAAGGCCTCATAGTGTTACCCTGCCTCGCTTCCTTGGTAGAGGTGTATGGGGCCCGTACAACCCCGTGGCAGATGGGTAACATTACTTGTGGGTAAAGATGCGCAACCTCTGCAGAGTGTAAAACTGGTATACTAGTCGTGCTCACGGTCATGAGCAGCTCGGACCCTCACATGATTAATTTATGAAACTTAAATTCAATTTGTCATATGCATTGCATCGCAGGTGTTGTTATTACTTTTGTTCTACTACTTAATTGGGTTGGTATTTACTTATACTTAGTAACTGCTAATAAAATTTTGACCAACTTTAAAAGCAATGCTTAGCTTTAACCATCCTCTTTGGTAAGCCTTACACTTCACGTGAGCTCCCACCTTTGGCGAGTTCATGCACATTATTCCCCACAACTTGTTAAGCTATGAACGTATGTGAGCTCACTCTTGCTGTCTCACAACCCCCCCCCCCCCCCACAGGTCAAGAACAGGTACCACAGGATGAGGCGCATGGAGGATGCTGCGATGTGTTCATGAGAGGTCTAGGCCGTCGTCTCCCAGTCAACTTTGGGTTGCTGGACCGTTGTCTCCTTATAATGTAATTATTTATTTTGTATAGAACTCTTATTATATAGTAAAGTTGTGACATTCGATCCTATGCCATGATTCATCATATGTGTGAGACTTGGTCCCAGCACACCTGGTGATTATGTTCATGCCCGGGTTTTGGTCCCTAAAATATGGGTGTGACAGAAGTGGTATCAGAGGAATGTTGACTATAGGACGAAACCTAGATAGAACTGGACAACCCTTATCTACTTACCGTTGTTACTCTGATTCTTTCTACACTTATCTTAATCTTTTCTCATCTATTTCCGCTTTACTCTGATTATTCTTACCTTTTCCTTCTAAAGACAAATGTGGATTTCACACTTTGAAATCCAATACCTAAAGTGACCTTTAGAAATAGGAAACCTACTTTTAGGAATAACAACAAAAACTATTTTTATATAGATATCTATGAACTTGAATGTTTGTTCTTATGATACTTGTTTGATTTGGATCTTTGATTGAGTGTGATGAGTTGTGGAGTGATGTCCACAATTACATCTGTATATACATATAGGCATAAAGATAGTATTTATAAAATAACTAGACAATCTAGAATATCCCATTAAAATGTATTTAGTATTCCATATCTATCTCACCTTGACAGATTCTATCTTACCTTCACCTTATATGACTAGTTACCCCCAATCTTGACATAAAACAACGGATTAAGCCCTGCCAAGGAATCTCTAGTACATAACTAGCTGTTAGCTTATTCACTCTGCCTACCAAATGATTACCCTTGCAAAACTATCTTACCATATGCTTCTAACTTAGATGGTCAATACCAGGAAGGGAGGAGGAATTAATATACCTGCCAATCCATATAACCGGAGGGTACTTAGACAACAACAACAAGCAGAGATGAATCCCCTAAATCCTCCACCAGTCGGTGCTGATCCAGTTATTTCAGCCCAGATGCGAATAATGCAGCAAATGGCGGACACCATGGCAGACATGCACGCTCAGATGCGACAAGAGCGTCAAGAGATGCGCCAACAAAGAGAGTATATACGCCGGGAGATGCGTCAAGAGCGGGAGGAGATACGTCAAGAGAGAAGGGCGCAACAGCAACAAGAACCCCTGCCTCCACCACCACCACCAGTTCCACCTCGGGACAAGCACCGGGAATTTATGAGCCACAAACCACCAACCTTCTCCAACTCCGCGGATTCGCTGCAAGCAAATGACTGGCTAAAGTCTATAGAGAAGATGCTCAACATAGCTCAGTGCTCGGACAGAGAGAAAGTGCTCTACGCATCAGGTCGTCTTACTGGTTCCGCTGTGGATTGGTGGGATGCGTACTGTGATGCTCATGCTGCCGTCGACACAATTACCTGGGTAGAATTCTCCACTCAATTCAGGAATTACCATATTCCTGCTGGACTCATGAAGATTAAAAGGAAGGAGTTTCTATCCCTCAAGCAAGGAAGTATGTCGGTGAGTGAATATAGGGACAAATTTAGTCAGCTATCTCGATATGCTCCTAGGGAGGTTGAGGATGATGAGAAGAAGCTGGACCTCTTTTTGGATGGTTTGATTGGACCTCTACAATATCAACCGGTATCGCACACATTTCCATCCTTCCAAAGGCTGCTTGACAAAGCTATTGCTGTAGAAAACAAGAGGAGTATGTTTGGAGAGAAAAGAAGGGCTGCTAACCAAGGGCAGGCTGGAAGTAGTTCCCGTCCTCGTTATACTACCACTCCAAGTACACCAGCTAGTGGCAGTTCCTGACAACAAACTCAATGGGCATCAACTGCTCCTCCACAAGCAAGCACCCCAGCAGGACCTGTTGCTCCTAACACCTCCACCAACAGGGCATGCTTCAAGTGTGGACAGTCTGGACACTATGCCAACTACTGTCCCAACAGGGCTGCTTACACTACACCAGCACCAATGAAACAAGGTCAGACTTCGGCAGGAAAGAGTCAGCCCCTATCTGTCAACCGGGGACAAGCCCATCATGCAGAAGTAGAAGCTGAACCAGGTGAACTGGAAATTCAAGAAGAAGAGCTAGTTGAAGATGAAGTAGTCGGTGAAGAAGTCAACGAACAACAAGAATAGAGATAAACATAAATATAGATACATATATATATTTACTATTTGTAAAACCTAAATAATAGTTTAGTCAGTAGTTCGTATTTTACTATTTTAGGAATAATAGTAAGGTCTATTGACCATATGTTTTGCTAATGAGTTATGCATCATGCTGAGATCTCTTTGTTTGTGCATATGTTCTGAGACAATATGTGTATACACCATTTTTCTTACAAATCTCGAGGACGAGATATCTGTTAAGGGGGGTAGGATTTGTAAGACCTAAAATTGGTAGAAGAAGAAAAACATATATATCATAAAATAATAAAATAAAAAAGGAATATCTCGGATAGTATTTCTAGATCCTTTGAAACCTTTGGAATTTAGCAGGACATTTCCTGTTCATAATCAAATAAAGTAGTCATATGAGAGTGTGGGCATCTCATACTTATGAATTTGTGGTGATGCATTTTATGGAAAACATAAACTTGACCTACAATTTTAAATAAAAACATAGAATAGAAAGTTGAGAATTGAAATGATAAGATATTCATTATGTCTTTCATAATTGAATAATAGGAAAGAAAAACAAATAGAAATATATATATATATTATAAATGGTAGTATTGATAGGCACATTAGGACTATGTTGGAGTCTGGAAATCTTAAAATTTAAAACCAAATTTGAATTTGGGCTGAGCATTTGAATATTTTTTTAAAAAGAGAGAGATAAACAGAAAAAAAAGAGAAAAGGATCACTATGCGCCTTGGGCCAACAGTCCTATGATCGGCCCAATCCCTCCTTGATCTCGCGCGGCCCACTCCGCTAGTTAGCCGCGCACCCTCCACCGTTGGGCCTGCACCTGACATGCGGGGCCCTTCGGCCAGCCTCCTCCGTGCTCCCTGGTGTGTGGGCCCGAGATGTCAGGTTCATCTCTATCCTCCCCAACTAGACTCCATGGCAGCCTCCGTAGTTCACGCTGACTTGGCACGGGCGCTTCACCAAACCACCGTGGATCTCGCTGCACGCCCCGGCTTGGACTTGGGCGCCGCCTGGGTATAAATCTGCGGCCGCTCCTCCCCAAACAACGGCGCGCAGAGAAGAAATAAAGAGAGTGCAAGGGAGAGAAGCATGACGTCTCCGTCAACCTTCGGGTGCGCCATCGCCCAAGGCTCGGAAAGGGTTTGTTGGAGGTTGCAGACACTCCCGGATTGTGTTCGTGCTAGCAGTCGGGCGTGGGAATCCTCTGAGCATCGTTAATTGCTTGACGGAATCCTACCTCCGCCGTCGTGCCACTAATCGCAGTGGGCTGTGCACCTCGGTGTCATAATATGCGGTAAGATGTCTTCCGTCGTGTTCGCTTTTAACCCTTCTTCGAGTAGCGCTGTTGGAATTGGGGGCCTGGGCGCTTGTGCGCGGGATTGACCAACTCCAGCCATGGTGCGCCGCCGCGTATGGCTGTCGTCGGCAGGGAGGGGATGATGGCCCTGGGCTGTTGGATCTGGGGGGCCAACGGGCAGATTAAAATCGAGATAGCGATTCGGTTCGGATACACCTTAGCCGTTGATAATGCGATTAAGGGGAGAGATTGTATCTGAGCCTTATAATACCTAGGTCGTTGTCCTATGATCCCATGGCGGGTAGCGTATACCAATTTGCATCAGCTAGGTTATAATCGTGACCCTCGGATTTCGATCAGATGGCCAGATGTTGAGGATACCTCTTCACCCGAGTCTTTTACATAAGGATCCCTGTAGTTATGCAATAATAACCCGCAGTCCTGTCTGTGGGAAATCCTGAGTCTCATGAATTTTTGCGTAATAACCCCTGTGTCCTTCTGTTATTTGTGCCCAGTCCAGAACCCCTAGGAAATTCAAATTTTAATAAAGAAAATAGGTTTTTAGTATAAAAATAAATCCATAAACTTGTTTAATTCATATTTAATTCCTTTTAAGTCCAAATTAATCCATTCCAATTCCTATAATTTTGTAACATTATTGTTTATCACCTAGTATCTCTGTTTTGGCATGAAAACAGTAATAAAATTCATTTCTTAGTTAATCTTGCACCAAATACATAAAACCTTTGGAAATTCATAACTTAAGATCCATAACTCCAAAATTAATAATTCTTATTCCTGTGATCTTATTTTAATATGAAGATTATTAATATGAATTTTGCATATATGTTTGGTGTGGTGTTAATTTTGCCTATACACTGTTTGCCTGTATTGCTACGTTTAGCAGTAAGGACATGTTTCATTTGAAGAGCAAGTTGGTACCTGGAATCTCAAGTCCCAGGCAAGTTGTGCCCTTGATCACTTCTTTTTACCTACTCATGTTCTGATTAATCATAATGATCTGCATAGGTTAATTTTGATGGGACCCAATAGGTCACCCTAGTTTGACTATCTTTATGCCTTGTTTACCACTGAACTTTTTGGGTAGTACTTGCTAGTGCTATATGTGGTTTTGGGTATGGAGATACATTATTCATGATTACACTTTTGTTATCAGTTGTTATTTACTGTTCATGATAAGATCATTATGTTAATTGGAACATGGAGCGACCACCCGAGAAAACAGTGCTACCACAAGGGTTTAATGGGACGCCCTTGGCTGATTAATTAGGAAAGCTAGTAGATGACTACCTTAACTGAAAGGGGCAAAGGCAGTAGGGGAGTGGTCAGTGTAGGGAGGTCTTTGGGTTGACTTTGCTGCGATGGCGGTCAGGCGAGGGATCCCTGCATTGGAGCTTCCTATAAACTGTAGTGGGTTTTCTGAAGCTAGTGGAACTTTGTAAAGGCCTCGTAGTGTTACCCTACCTCGCTTCCTTGGTAGAGGTGTATGGGGCCTGTACAACCCCGTGGCAGATGGGTAACATGACTTGTGGGTAAAGATGCGCAACCTCTGCAGAATGTAAAACTGGTATACTAGTCGTGCTCACGGTCATGAGCGGCTCAGACCCTCACATGATTAATTTATGGAACTTAAATTCAATTTGTCATATGCATTGCATCGCAGGTGTTGTTATTACTTTTGTTCTACTACTTAATTGTGTTGGTATTTACTTATACTTAGTAACTGCTAATAAAATTTTGACCAACTTTAAAAGCAATGCTCAGCTTTAACCATCCTCTTTGGTAAGCCTTACACTTCACGTGAGCTCCCACCTTTGGCGAGTTCATGCACATTATTCCCCACAACTTGTTGAGCTATGAATGTATGTGAGCTCACTCTTGCTGTCTCACAACCCCCCCACACACACAGGTCAAGAACAGGTACCACATGATGAGGCGCATGGAGGATGCTGCGATGTGTTCGTGAGAGGTCTAGGTCGTCGTCTCCCAGTCAACTTTGGGTTGCTGGACCGTTGTCTCTTTATAATGTAATTATTTATTTATTCTGTATAGAACTCCTATTATATAGTAAAGTTGTGACATTCGATCCTGTGTCATGATTCATCATATGTGTGAGACTTGGTCCCAGCACACCTAGTGATTATGTTCGTGCCCGAGTTTTGGTCCCTAAAATCCGGGTGTGACACTGAAGGTTAGACCTTCTTGTATTGTCTTTTTAAGAGAAAATGTAAAGGCAAAAAAGAGTAAAAATACATTGGATCAAGGCACTCTTTGGCTGAAACACTGTGCCACCTTCAGTAGATATGTCTCGACTCGGGCACAGTGTTGTTGATTGTGCGAGCTTCAGACTCTTCCCGAAGGTCACACTGTTGTTGTGCCTGATGGTGCCCTTCTGACTGTTGATTATGAACCAAGGCAGGCGCCAACGGTGGCGGTGGTGGCAACTGAGCCCATGAAGCTTGGGAGTGACTCGCTAAAGCAACGGAAGCCGTAGGCTGTTGATTGCCCACATACTGCGGGATATACGGAGAGTAGCACGAAGTAGTATGTAAGACCTGCTTCGGCAGGTTCTGTCGTGCTTCAGCTTCAGAGATTTCCTTCTGCTTCTAAATCGTTACTTGGCACGTCCTTGTGGTGTGTCCCTTGTCTTCGCCACAAAATAGGCAGAGCAGTCTCCTAGGCTGATTACCATATCTTCCTCCAAAGCTTCTGCCCCCTCTGCCTCTCAGAGCTGGTGGCCTGAAAGAACTTTGTTGTGCCCCTAATGATTGAGAGTTGTGTTGTTGCCCTTGGGTATGATTCCCCCTTTTGTTGCTTGAGCTAGGGTTATGGATCGTCGTGGCATGCCTAGGGTGGAGTCTTCCTCCAAAGCCCCTGGTCATCTCGGAGTATATGTAGGCTTCTTCCCTTCTTTGCCAAAAGTCATTGTCGACTTTGATGTACTCATCCATTTTCTGGAGAAGCTTCCCCAAGGTTTGTGGTGCATTTCTAGCAAAATATTGCGTCGTTGGTCCTGGTCTGAGCCCCTTGATCATGGCCTCAGTTACAATCTCATTGGGCACTGTAGGCGCCTGAGCTCTTAATCGCAAGAACCTTCAGATGTACACCTATAGGTACTCCTCATGATCCTGTGTGCACTAGAACAGGGCTTAGGCAGTGACTGGCTTCATCTAAAAATCCTGGAAGCTAGTGACTAGCATATCCTTTAGCTTCTACCATGATGTAATTGTTCCTAGACGAAGAGAAGAATACCATGTTTGAGCCACATTTCTGACTGCCATGACAAAGGATTTCGCCATGACAGCAATGTTGCCCCCATATGAAGATATGGTTGCTTCATAGCTCATCAGGAACTGCTTCGGATCTAAGTGTCCATCATACATGGGGAGCTAAGGTGGCTTGTAAGATGGTGGCCACGGGGTAGCCTGCAACTCTGCTGCTAGAGGAGAAGCATCATCAAAAGCAAAGTTACCGTGATGAAAGTCATCGTACCATTCATCATCATTGATTGGGCTTTCTTGACGAAGCTCCCTGTGTTGAGGCCTTCGGTCTTGGTCATCCTGAGTGAGGTGATGCATTTCTTTGGTAGCTTCGTCGATTTTCTCTAAAGATTGGCGAGCCAAAGCATCTTTTCCCTCTTCCTTTGCACCTGTTGGTGAATAGCTTCCAAGTCCCTGGTCTCCTGGTCCAGCTCCTCCTCCTGAGGTGTTGGGCTAGTAGCCTTTCTCTATTGGCTCCTAGCTTCTCACAGGGAGAGTGTCTCCTAGTTTGCGTCTAGTGGCTGTAGGGCAGCCCCTGGCGGTGTTGTCTTCTTCGGTGGCATGGTGAAGGTGGATGCTTGCCAAAGGTGGTCGTTTGAGTTCACCAGAAGTGGGTGCCAATGTTGTTTACTTGTTCTTGAGTGATGTAGATCAAGAACAAGGCAACACAATTGTTAATTATTAAGGACCTTCGTCCTCCGAAGCATTACTTCCACATGGAAGTAATGCTCATCAGATGAAGGTCGAGAGGGACTTACCTTCATCATTAAATATTTGAATTAGAATGCAAAAGAATGAAGATAATGACTGTATCTCATCAATCCATATATATATATTTACATTTCATAAAACATATATGAATGTTGACAGTATCAATATTACATTAATACCTTCGGCTTGCTAGAAGGTGAAGACATGAAAGGGTGATTACAATTCAGCGTGAATAGTACAGTGCTACTGTTCATCTATTTATAGGCACGGGACACAGCCCGAGTAAAAGTACATTTATGCCCTTGACATTCACCTATAGGCATAACACGAATCATTAAGGATTGAATAGTCTTTGTCCCTTTTTGGTTATCATCATAATTGGTCTTCATCATCACATCAAGCCAAAGCTCTTCGACTATAGCATCGTTGTCCATTCTTACTACCTTCGGGCTACATCTTCACCCTACCACAAGAGAAAACCTTCATCCTTAAGTCGAAGCCCCCCTGTAACGATCCATGTCATACTGAAAACATATGGTTAGTCGCGTTTTTGAGGACCTTCGAAAGAAGAAGGCCCCCAACAGATGTCTTCTATATACTTTGTTTGGGAGATGAAGATGCCTTCCTTGAGCTGTTTTACTTGAAATCCGAGGAAGTAGGTCAGCTCGCTCATCATTGACATCTCGGATTTCTGCATCATCACCCTACTAAACTCCTCACAAGACTTTTGATTAGTAGAACCAAATATTATGTCATCGACATATATTTGGCATATAAACAAATCATCATTACAAGTCTTAGTGAAAAGAGTAGGATCAGCTTTCCCGACCTTAAAAGCATTTGAAATGAGATAGTCTCTAAGGCATTCATACCATGCTCTTGGTGCTTGATTAAGCCCATAGAGTGTCTTAGAGAGCTTATAAATGTGGTCGAGATACCTGTCATCCTCGAAGCTAGGGTGTTGCTCCATGTACACCTCCTCCTTGATTGGTCCATTAAGGAAGGCGCTCTTCACGCCCATTTGGTTGGTCCTGGTCTGAGCCCCTTGATCATGGCCTCAGTTACAATCTCATTGGGCACTGTAGGCGCCTGAGCTCTTAATCGCAAGAACCTTCGGATGTACACCTATAGGTACTCCTCATGATCCTGCGTGCACTAGAACAGGGCTTAGGCAGTCACTGGCTTCATCTAAAAATCCTGGAAGCTAGTGACTAGCATATCCTTTAGCTTCTACCATGATGTAATTGTTCCTAGACGAAGAGAAGAATACCATGTTTGAGCCACATTTCTGACTGCCATGACGAAGGATTTCGCCATGACAGCAATGTTGCCCCCATATGAAGATATGGTTGCTTCATAGCTCATCAGGAACTGCTTCGGATCTGAGTGTCCATCATACATGGGGAGCTAAGGTGGCTTGTAAGATGGTGGCCACGGGGTAGCCTGCAACTCTGCTGCTAGAGGAGAAGCATCATCAAAAGCAAAGTTACCGTGATGAAAGTCATCGTACCATTCATCATCATTGATTGGGCTTTCTTGACGAAGCTCCCTGTGTTGAGGCCTTCGGTCTTGGTCATCCTGAGTGAGGTGATGCATTTCTTTAGTAGCTTCGTCGATTTTCTCTAAAGATTGGTGAGCCAAAGCATCTTTTCCCTCTTCCTTTGCACCTGTTGGTGAATAGCTTCCAAGTCCCTGGTCTCCTGGTCCAGCTCCTCCTCCTGAGGTGTTGGGCTAGTAGCCTTTCTCTATTGGCTCCTAGCTTCTCACAGGGAGAGTGTCTCCTAGTTTGTGTCTAGTGGCTGCAGGGCAGCCCCTGGCGGTGTTGTCTTCTTCGGTGGCATGGTGAAGGTGGATGCTTGCCAAAGGTGGTCGTTTGAGTTCACCAGAAGTGGGTGCCAATGTTGTTTACTTGTTCTTGAGTGATGTAGATCAAGAACAAGGCAACACAATTATTAATTATTAAGGACCTTCGTCCTCCGAAGCATTACTTCCACTTGGAAGTAATGCTCATCAGATGAAGGTCGAGAGGGACTTACCTTCATCATTAAATATTTGAATTAGAATGCAAAAGAATGAAGATAATGACTGTATCTCATCAATCCATATATATATATTTACATTTCATAAAACATATATGAATGTTGACAGTATCAATATTACATTAATACCTTCGGCTTGCTAGAAGGTGAAGACATGAAAGGGTGATTACAATTCAGCGTGAATAGTACGGTGCTACTGTTCATCTATTTATAGGCACGGGACACAGCCCGAGTAAAAGTACATTTATGCCCTTGACATTCACCTATAGGCATAACACGAATCATTAAGGATTGAATAGTCTTTGTCCCTTTTTGGTTATCATCATACTTGGTCTTCGTCATCACATCAAGCCAAAGCTCTTCGACTATAGCATCGTTGTCCATTCTTACTACCTTCGGGCTACATCTTCACCCTACCACAAGAGAAAACCTTCATCCTTAAGTCGAAGCCCCCCTGTAACGATCCATGTCATACTGAAAACATATGGTTAGTCGCGTTTTTGAGGACCTTCGGAAGAAGAAGGCCCCCAACAGATGTCTTCTATATACTTTGTTTGGGAGATGAAGATGCCTTCCTTGAGCTGTTTTACTTGAAATCCGAGGAAGTAGGTCAGCTCGCTCATCATTGACATCTCGAATTTCTGCATCATCACCCTACTAAACTCCTCACAAGACTTTTGATTAGTAGAACCAAATATTATGTCATCGACATATATTTGGCATATAAACAAATCATCATTACAAGTCTTAGTGAAAAGAGTTGGATCAGCTTTCCCGACCTTAAAAGCATTTGAAATGAGATAGTCTCTAAGGCATTCATACCATGCTCTTGGTGCATGATTAAGCCCATAGAGTGTCTTAGAGAGCTTATAAATGTGGTCGAGATACCTGTCATCCTCGAAGCTAGGGTGTTGCTCCATGTACACCTCCTCCTTGATTGGTCCATTAAGGAAGGCGCTCTTCACGCCCATTTGAAAAAGCTTAAAAGAGTGGTGAGCAGGATAGGCTAATAATATTCGAATTGATTATAGCCTAGCTGCAAGAGCAAAAGTCTCCTCAAAATCCAAACCTGTGACTTGGGCATAACCTTTTGCCAAAGCCTAGCCTTGTTTCTTGTCACCATCATGTACTCGTGAGAGCAGCTAGACAGGGTGAATAGGTGATCCTACGAAAAGTACTTCAAACAACACAAACTTGGTCTAATAAAAGTGTTAGTGAGAACTGAAACCAAGTTCGATGAGAAGAGGAGAGAAAGATAAACTCTTCACTTGATTTCTCTCTTAAGATGAGTATTAAACTAGGATCAATATGGAAAGTGAATATGAATACTAAGGAAGACAACAATTGATTAAACAAAGTAGACAAGAGACACGATGTTTTTTTCCCGTGGTTCGGCCAAAGCCTACCTCCACATTATGGTGATCTCCTTTGGTTAAGGGTTGCACTCAACCCCTCTCAAGTGATCCAAAGATCAAACTTGAGTGCCACAATTTTCTTCCTTATATCTCGATCTCGTTTGTGAGGAATCTTCACAAGTTTGGAATCTCTCACGTCTTACACAAAGATTACAATCAAACTCAAAGTAAGGAAGGGAGTAAGAACACACACATAAGAGCACAATGCAGCAACAAATGCACAAAAAGCAAAGACAAGAGCGCAAGAACAGAATGACAGAGTCACAGCTCAGAAACCACGCTCAAATCTCTCCCAAATCACTAGAGGACATGGTCATAGAGTGTCGGAGTTGTAGTGTGCACTTGAGATGCTTGGTGTCTGCAACAAGGCGCTTAGGGGATCCTTTTATAGCCCCAAGGGGCCTAGGAGCTATTGGCTTCTCCATAATGAAGCCCAAAAGTTGCCCTGTCTATGAGCGCACAGGACAGTATGGTGCACCACTAGATAGTCCGGTGATCCACTAGAAATCTGGTCAACAACGGTCGGCCGATGATCTGATTGGTCGACTTTCTTTTCCAATGTGGCATTGGACAGTCTGGTGCCCCATCGGACAGCTGCCACATCATCTAGCTATTGGTGGTCGGTGCCCACCGACGGAGAGAGCCATTAGAGCTAATGTCTGGTGCATCGGAAAATGCACTATTAAATATCTCATGAATTTTATCATTACAATTTTTGAGACCAGCGAGTTCAGTCATACGGGGCACCAGACAGTCGATGATTCCTAGTGTTGCCCAAATTTGGCTCTTTTTAGCCAAACTTCTCCAACTTCTTTTGGCTCTTCTTGGGAGGTTCCCTAGCACTTAGACAAACATAGTTAGCAACTAAAACAATTGACTAAGTGGTAGAACCATACCTTTTTCACTTCTTTTCACAAGAATTTGCAATATGCCTGTAACTAAGTCCAAAAGTAACTTTCTTTACAAAACTAAGTTAATAGCCAAAACAAAGTGCTAGAAACAAAGATGAGGGTATGTGCAACTTATCCAAACACTTAAACATTGTGTTTATGATGGTTTGCTCAAAGTTGCACTTTTAGCCCTCCAATTCAGCTCATTTGGACTCTCTACCTTCAGTTTGCCTTTATTACACCTGTGCTCATGCTCATATTAAGAGAGCTAGTTCAAAGTGGTGTGTTGGGCATTTAATCACCAAAACAACCAGAAATAGCCCAAGGGCACATTTCTCTTTCAACTCGTCTTGCTTGTTGCAGAACGTCCACTTGGTTACCACAACATTTTGCTTTAGGCATGTCACCAGGCTTCAGACTTCATTTCCCTTGAAGTTGTTGAGCTCTTCCTACATGGCCATCACCTAATCCGGATCCTACAACACTTCTTCTACCCTGAAAGGCTCAATAGAAGAGATAACAGAGTAGTGTTCACAAAAATTAGCAATACAAGATCGAGTCATTACTCCCTTGCTGATGTCACCTATGATTTGGTCCACCGGATGGTCTCTTAGTATGGTGGCGCAGATTGGATCTAGAGGTGTCTGTGGTACATCTTCTTCATCCTTGTCTTCTTGTTCATGCACTCCACCTTGATCCATGCACACATCTTGAGGTACCTATTCCTAACCTTGAGTCGGGGGTTGCGCCATTGTTGAAGAAGGGGTTTGATCTTGTTCTTGTTGTTCCCATGGTCGCACATCTCCTATTGCCATAGTCCTTATTGCGACCGTCGAAACATCGTTTTCATCTACATCATCAAGATCAACTTGCTCTCTTGGAGAGCCATTAGTTTCATCAAATACAACACACTAGTGACTTCAACAAGTCTAGAAGATTTGTCGAAGACCCTATATGCTTTTGTATTTGAATCATAACCAAGAAAAAACCCTTCAATGACTTTGGGAGCAAATTTAGAATGCCTACCTCTCTTGACCAAAATGTAGCATTTGCTCCCAAATACTAGAAAATAAGATACATTGGGTTTGTTACTGGTTAGAAGCTTGTATACCGTCTTCTTGAGGAGGCGGTGAAGATAGAGTCGGTTTATGGCATGGCAAGCCATGTTCACGGCTTTTGACCAAAACCGCTATGGCGTCATGTACTCTCCAAGCATTGTTCTCACCATGTCAATGAGTGTCCTGTTCTTCCTCTCTATTATGTCATTTTGTTGTGGAGTGTAAGGGCAGAGAACTCGTGCCTAATGCCTTCCTCCTCAAGGTATTCCTCCACTTGAAGGTTCTTGAACTCAGGACCATTGTCGCTTCTTGTCTTCTTCACCTTTAATTCAAACTCATTTTGAGCTCGTCTTAAGAAGTTCTCTAGTGTGCCTTGGGTTTTAGATTTATCCTACAAAAAGAACACCCAAGTGAAGCAGGAATAGTCATAAACTATAACAAGACCATACTTACTTCCCCCAATGCTAAGATAAGCAACAGGTCCAAAGAGATCCATATGTAGCAGCTCTAGTGGTCTTGACATCGTCATTATGTTCTTGGTTTGATGACTCGTTCCCACCTGCTTTCCTACCTAATATGTTGCACAAGGTCTGTCTTTCTCAAACAAATATCGGTTAGTCCTAACACATGTTCTCCATTTAGATGCTTATGAAGGTTCTTCATCCCAACATGTGCTAGATGGCGATGTCACAACCAGCCCATGTTGGTCTTAGCGATTAGCACATGAATCTAGATCGGCATTCTCTTTAGTAAAATCAACCAAATAAAGCTTATCGTCTAATATACCTTTAAAAGCTAATGAACCACCACTTCTTCTAAAGATAATTACATCACCATTTGTAAATACACAATTGTCACCCATATGACATAATTGACTAACACAATTCAAATTGTAACCAAGCAATTCTACTAAAAAGACATTAGAAATCAAATGCTCGGTAGTAATCTCCATCTTACCTAACCCCTTTACATTGTCTTGGTTCCCATCTCCAAAGATGATGGTGTTGTGGGAATCCTTATTCTTGATGTAGGAAGTGAACATCTTCTTCTCCCCATCATGTGGTTTGTGCACCCGCTAGCAATAATCCAGCTTGAGCCACTGGATGCATAAACCTACAAGGTTATTTAGGCTTGGGTTTAGGTACCCAAGTAGTGTTGGGTCCTGTTAGGTTAGTTACATAAGATTTTGGCACCCAAATTGAAGCCTTACCATTCTTGCATTTAGGTCCCACATTTGAAGCAACAACTTTATCATTCTTGCAATACAACACATAGGAAGCATCGAATGTACGAAATAGCATAGAGGGACCATGTGTCACACCCGGGTTCTAGGGGCACCAAACCGAGCGCGAAAATAATCACCAAGTGTGTTGGGACCGAGTCTCACACATATGATGACTCATGGTACAGAAACAAATGTCACATCTTTAATATATAATAGAGTTCTGTACAAATAGTTAAATAGTTACATCATACGAAGACAACGATCCAGCAACCAAAGTTGACTGGGAGACGAAGGCTTAGACCACTCACGAACTCATCGCAGCGTCCTTCACGTGCCTCATCCAGTGGTACCTGTCCTTGACCTAGGGGATGTGAGTACAGCAAGGGTGAGCTCACATACATTCATCGCTCAACAAGTTGTGGGGAATAATGTGCATGAACTCACCAAAGGTAGGAGCTCATGTGAAGTGTAAGGCTTACCAAAGGAGATGGTTAAAGTTGAGCATTGCTTTTAAAGTTGGTCAAAATTTTATTAGCAGTTGCTAAGTATAAGTAGATACCAACCCCAAATAAGTAAGAGATCAAATTAATAACAACACCCGCAATGCAATGCATATGACAAATTAAGTTTAGTTCCACAGATTAATCATGCGAGAGTCCTGAGCTGCTCATGACCGCGAGCACGGCTGATATACCAGTTTTACACTCTGCAGAGGTTGCGCCCTTACCCACAAGTCGTGTATCCCATCTAGCTAGGGTTAGCTATACCCTTAGACACTTCTGAGGTGAATGGCTAGGGATCCACTACGAGGCCTTAACAAAGTTCCACTAGCTTCAGAAAACCTGCTACAGTTCTAGGAAGGGCAATATAGGAATCCCTTGTCCAAAAAGCCATCGCAGCATGATCGACCCGAGAACCTCCCTATATGCAACTCCCCTACTGCCCTTGCCTCTTTCGGATAAGGTAGTCCTCCACTAGCTTTCCTAATTAGTCGGCCAAGGGCGTCCCATTCCACCCTTGTGGTAGCATAGATATCTCAAGTTAAGCTCCATGTTCTAATTAACACAATGTTCTTGTCATGAACATTAATTAAAACAACAGTATACTTGGAACATGATCATAATGTAATATTAATACCAAAACCAGGTAGAGCAATAGCAAAACTACCCAAAAGTTTAGTGGTAAACAAGGTGTGGGATAAACAAGTCTAGGGAAACCTATTAGGTCCCATTAGATTAACTTGAGCATGTCACAGTGATTAACAGTAACATTATTGGGTAAATAAAAGTGATCAAGAGCACAACTTGCCTTAGACTTGAGGTTCCGGGTACCAAGTTAGTCTTCATATTCTCGTGACCTCACTGTTAATCGTAGCCATACAAACAAACATGGTATAGGCAAAAATAACATCACACCAAACATAAGAGCAAACTGTATAATAATGTTCTACGTATTGTAACGAGATCATAGGCTCGAGAACCACTAAATTCGGAGTTACGGTTAAGAAGATATGATTTTCTAAAGTTGTAGATGATTGAACAATAAAATCATGTTGATTAATATAAATCAGATGAGAAAAATTACTTCAACTTATACATTTAATTCATCTCCTCATCTAAGTTATATCTTAACTATGAGTTGGATTATAATTATTACCTTAGAGAGCTTAATTGGCTAAACATAGGTTAAGAGTTATCCAATTATAAAAGTCTGTGACATAATACAACTAATGTTATTACTGTATGGACAACATTATTATGAGACCAACACAATTTGAACGCGGGGGATCAGAGTTAAAATGAGCATGTTATGGAATTTACAAGTTTCTAGATATTTTGTTATTGATTTTATACCCTAAAATCAGTACTAGGGGTGTTTTTGCAACTTCTAGGGACTACTACGTAAAATTTTTACACTACATGCGACCCCAGGTTATTTTTGTACCAGATCAGGGTCTTTTTAACAAAACCAATCGGTCGATCGCACAAGATTCAACCAAAGCCATCCATTTAAGGATCTAGGGCCTAGATTATATCAGGCCCCCATCGAACCGGTATGCAACATGGACCACCGGATCATGATCCCCTGGTCCAGATCTAAAATGCCCGAGATCCATCCTGATCCATCCGATCGACGCCCAACCGCCCAGATCCAAATACCCAAAAGGGTATTTCTCGTTCTAATCTCCACTGCACGATTTTGAATTGGCGATCCAGATTTGATCTTGCGAAAGGATACGCTTCATCAAATCGCATTCGTTCACACAAGATCGGACGACACTGGGTTCCCCTCCTACTTCACCGGCCACGCGCGGCGGCGCCCAAGCACATACGACGGTGCCATGGCCGGAAACCACAAACTCTCTACTCCCCTGCTCAAACACCGATATGGAATGTGCTACCCACTATGGAGAAGATGGCGAAGCTGAAGGAAGGGCTCTCACCGATATCCCGGGCGCGGAGATCCCTGCCCATGCAGAGTTGCAGCGCCGCGGCGGCACTGCGCCAATCGAGCGATTCCCCCCGCACCCAACCACCCCAGCAACACAAGGAAGCCCTAGAACCATGCGGTGTACACTGGTGAAGGTCCATTACCTGCCTCGGACTCCGAACGATGGCGCTCCCCAAGCCTGCCTGCGGTGGTGATGCTTCTCCCTCGGCATGCTTCGTGATTCCACCGGTGCCCTCAGATTTGTGTGCTCCAATCATTTGGGTGGCCGTGGAGGAGGCGGAGGGGTCCTATATATACTCCAGGAGGATGTGTAGGCGCCAGGTCCACAGGAATCACGCGACGTGGGGAGCTCGGTCGCGCCCGTCGCGAGTTTGTTGAGGAGACGATTCTGACAGTGATGGTCCATCGAGCAGTGATAGCTACAGACGCGACACACACGTGGTTGAGTTCACAACTGCAAAGGAGATAGCCCGACTGACATACGGGGCCTAGCGTACAGCGATGGGAGAAGGAAAGAGAAGGCTGACATGTGGGGCTATGGTGTCGGCGCTAGGGGTCCAATTGGGCCGCGCGGCAAGAATGGCCGGGTTGGCCAAAAGTGAGGGTCGCGGCCCGCAAGAGGGTTCTGGTGGTTTTATTTTTTTTCTTTTATTAATTCACAAGCCAAATTCAAATTTCTGTTTCAAATTTTAGATGTCCAACCCAAATATGAATATAAATCCTAATATTTTCAATAGTGTTATTTATTCTCTTTCCCATTATTTATTTCTAGTAATAATTGTGTTTTACAATTTCTTTTCTTACTTTCTTTTTTATTATTTTTTTATAATTTGAGATGAAATTTATGTTTTCACTAAAATGCATCACAACAAAATCATCAGCAAGAGATACACCTTTCTTTATTTATTCATTGATTACTTAATTAATTTAGTACCATTAATTGATTATGAAAATGAAGGGTCCTAATAAATTTCCAAAGGTTTCAAAAAAATTCACAAAACACTATCATAAATATATTTATTTATTTATTTCATTATTTTTCTCTTCTACCAATTTTGGGCTTTACACCATGAGATGCATTCCTAGCCTTAGGCGCATGAGAAACAATATGAGCATGGCGTCTAGGTCTACCATGAGCATGTGAAGAACTAGATGAAGCAATCGTGGTATGTGAAGAATAAATAGCATCATGACACATAGCAGGCATAGCACGATCAACACAAACATCATGATGAACATTACGAGCATTATGAGAAATTTCCTTAACATGAGCATACACATAAGCATGGTTCTTCCTATCATGTGAAGAATGTGAACTATTAGCCATATGTGCCTCCTCCTTATCCTTGATGAAGTTGGGGGCCTTATGGCTCTTTGTGTCCTTGGCTCTCCCATGGAAGCCAAGACCATCCTTAATGGAGGGATGTCTACCAATGGTGTAGACAACCTAAGCAAATTTAATCTTTTCCACCTCATATTTGCAAGTTTTAAGTTTAATATTTAATCTAGCAATCACATCATTCAACTTAGCAATGGTAGAGGTATGATCAACACAAGCATCAATACCAAAATCCTTACATCTATTGCAGATTGATACATGTGAAAGAGAAGAACTAGCAACATAACATTCATCCAATTTCTTACTCAGATCATCATTAGCATTTTTGAGACTAGAAATGGATGAATGACATGAAAACAACTCAGCACCTAATAAACCATTCTTCTTCTTTTCTAGAGCAAGAGATTTTTGTACTTCTACAAACTTACCATGTTCCTCATAAATCAAATTGTCTTGCTTTTCAATTAATATATCCTTATCATTTAAGGCATCAATCAATTCATTAATTTATCAACCTTAGATCTATCTAAGCCCTTAAAAAATCGTTATAATCTACATCATCATCATCGGACTCATCATCGCTAGAAGAAGTATATTTAGGAGTTTCACGTGAAAATACCTTCTTCTCCTTAGCCACGAGGCATGTGTGGCGCTCGTTGGGGAACATGATAGACATGTTGAAGGCCAAGGCGGCTAGTCCTTCATTATTAGAGTCGGATGAAGAGTAGTCTGAATCCCATTCCTTGCCAATGTGCGCCTCACCCTTCTTGTAAAACATTTTCTTCTCCTTCCCCTTAGCGCTCTTTTCATATGCCCGGGCATCATTATCAGTACATTGTGCAATAAAATGACCAGTCTTACCGCATTTGAAGCATGCACACTTTCCCCTTGATTTGCCCTTGTTTGGGTACTCCTAGCATCCCTTCAAGGCTATCTTGAAGCGCTTTATCACAAGCGTCATCTCGTATTCATTAATACCAGACGCCTCAATTTGCGGCACCTTGTTGAGGAGCACTTGTTGGCTGTCGCTTTGAGGGTGATAGGGTGCAGTTTGGTGTAATGGGGAAGATGCCCATTAGCGATGTCGTCGATGTACCTTGCCTCCTTGGCCATCATGTGTCCGCTCACAAATTTCTCAAGGATCTCTTCGGGTGTCATCCTTGTGTACTTGGGGTTCTCACGGATCAAGTTCATAAGGTTAGGATCAAGAATGGTAAATGATCTGAGCATTAGTTGCACAACATCGTGATCCATCCATCTTGTGCTCACAAAGTTCCGGATTTGGTTCACAAGGTTTTTTGAGCCTGTTGTACATTTCTGTTGGCTCTTCACCCCACTTCATTGCGAACCTCCCAAGTTCACCTTCGATGAGCTCCATCTTGGTGATCATCATCATGGTGTTACCTTCATGAGCGATTTTGAGAGTATCCCAAATCTCCTTTTCATTGTCCAAGCCACTAACTTTATTGTATTCTTCCTTGTTCAAAGAAGCTAGAAGCATAGTAGTAACTTGGGCATTTTATGTATCATCTCTTGAAGGTAAATAACATTATGATTCTCATCATCACTATCTAAAGCATGCATTCCGTTTTCTATTATGTCCCAAATACTAGGATGAAGAGAAAATAAATGACTACACATTTTGTGACTCCACCAAGAATAATCCTCCCTATCAAGTGAGGAGGCTTGCCTAGAGAAATAAAGAGCAAATGCACATTTGGATTATAAGGAATGTGAGAATAATTAAAGGATGTTTTAGAATAGTCATGTTTAACCGTCTTTTTCTTTGTAGAAGAAGAGTCATCAGCGTTCTTGTGTGAAGAAGAAGAAGAAGCTTAGCTGTCATAGTAGATGATCTTCTTGACACTCTTCTTTCTGTCCTTCTTCTTTTTACTGGATCCCGAGTCGACGAGCTTTTCTCCCTTTGGCTCATCATTGATGGAGATCGCCTCCTTCTCCTCGGTCGCCTTCCCCTTGCCTTTGGAGTCCATCTCTTTAGGCGATTAGTCCCAACGGAAGAGACTGGCTCTGATACCAATTGAGAGCACTTAGAGGGGTGAATAGGTGATCCTGCAAAATAGACTAAAAACAATTCAAACTTGGTCTAAAAATGGAGTTAGTGTAAATCAAACTAAGTTTGAGAGAGGGAGAAGAGAGACAAGGTTCCCTTCACTTGATTGTTCTTCCATGATATGAATGATTCCAAGAGTAATATCATAAGTGAAGTTAGAAACTTAGGAAGAAGGAAAAATCACAATGAGGTAAATGGGACACGAGTCACAATGATTTTATCCCATCACTACACCAAAAATATAAACTTCCTACGGTTTCTTAACTTCCTACAACTTTTATAACAAACCATAGGAAATTACCAACTTTCAAGAGGCTACTAGTAGCTGTAGGAAATAACCATAACTTACTACAATTTGTTATAAAAGTTGTAGGAAGTTAGCTTTCAGCTGTTCACCACTGGACGCGGTCAAACGAGCTGCTAACTTCCTATGGCCTCCTTTAGGAAGTTAGCTGCCCCTGCTAACTTCCTACAGTCACCTTTAGGAAGTTAGTCGGCTGCCTCTGGGAAGTTAGCTTTTAGTTGTTGACCGACGAGTGTGGTCAAACGAGCCGCTAACTTCCTAGGGGCTACAGTAAGTCGTAGGAAGTTAGCTAGATGACGACACTACATAACTTAACGATAACTTCCGAGAGGGGCCGCTGGCTCTAGGAAGTTAAGCTAACTTCTGACAAAAAATTCCGAGAGCCAAACTTCCGACGGGATCGCTTTACTTCTGAGGGTTTAGCTAACTTCCTAGAGTTTACGGCTAACTTCCTAGAGTTTAGGCTCTAGGAAGTTAACTGGTTTGGTGTAGTGCATGGTTTGGCCAAAGCCTACCTCCACGTTGTGGTGTCCTCCTTTGGACAATGGTTGCAATCAACCCCTCTCAAGTGATCCAGAGATCAAATTTGAGTACCACAGTTTCTTCCTTATATCAATATACCCTTTGTGAGGAATCTCCACAACCAAGAGTCTCTCAAAGCCTTACAAGACGATCATAATCAAAACTAGAGTAAGGGATGGCAATAAAATGCACCAACAAAAGCACAATGCAACAACACACACAAGAAAGCCAAATAAACGAGTGCAAGAACACAATATCGCAGTTACAACTCAAAACTAGCACTCAAATCTCACTAAAATCACTAAAATGTGTGGTCGTAGAGGTTTAGAGTGTTGGTGTGCTCTTGAGATGCTTGGGTACAGGTATGAGGCGCCTAGGGGTCCCTTTTATAGCCCCAAGGGACCTAGGAGCCATTGCAATCTTCATATGGAAGCCTAAAAACTTTCTTGTCTACGGGCACAGCGAACCGGTCCGGTGCACCACCAGACCGGGTCTATGCACCTCCAGTTTGGGATCTGATTAGCGCCTTTTCTTAAACTGACAGGCACCAAATCGGGTCCGTGCACCACCGAACCGATTGGTGACGTTAGCTAGCTGTTGCACCAGGGAGAGCCGTTGGAGAAGTGGTCTGGTGGCACACCAGACTATGAACAATAGTGGTCTGGTGAACTTTAAAATAAAATTCTAAGAGTGCATTGTTCAAGTACGGAGTGGTCTGGTGCACTACGGACCCAATCCAATGCGCGAGTTGGCCTGACACCTAAGTCCAGGCCCACCACCGGACCTGGTCTGGTGAGATAAATTTGCTATTTTGCCACTCCGTTATTATGCCATCCCATGTCTATGACTGGTGGGACCATCTATTGTTATAATATGTGCGGCCGATGGCATACTGGTGAAGCCCGAAAATGGTAATGGAAAAATTGCCTAGACCAACAGAACTTTGGCTCTTTTGAGCCTATATCCTTTAAACCTTTTTAGCTCTTCATGGCAGCTTTCGTACAACTTAGCCAAATATAGTTAGCACTTAATCCAATTGACTAAGTGTGGGAAACATACCTTTTCTCCTTGGTTTCTTCAGGGTTTGCAAGATGGCCAAAACTAAGTCTAAAAGTCACTTTTCTTGCACAAAAGAGTTAGTAGCCAAACAAAGGCGCAAGAAACATAGTATAAGGTATATGCAACTTATTCAAGTACTTAATCCTCCTATTTTTGTAGCTTTACCCAAAGTTGCACTTTTGACCTTCATTTCTTTACTCATTTGGACTTGTTTCCTTCAATTTGCTCTTGATAGAACCTATGCTCATGCTAATATCAAAGTGGTGTGTATTGAGCACTTAATCACCAAAATAGGTAGAAATGGCCCTATGTCACATTTCTCTTTCAGTTACAGAGAGTTTTGGAGCTAGAAGATGACTATGCCTACCAGGATGTCTTAAGCTTTCGTAGGGGTGCCTCTTATGCTTTATGCCGACATACCCAATTCACAAACACACCACCCATTATCGTTGCTAGTTCGCCTACATCTACATAACTAGCCCCGACTTATCCATAAGTTAGTGAGTGTCCAAGAAGCACATCACGCCCTCTGCATGCGCAGGATTCGGTCGATGCACCTTCATGCCCACACAACAATTGTTCCCGCCCGCTTGTGCTCGTGCTCGGCTAACTGGTTTGTAGAGCCATGATGCCGGGCCCACCAAAGCCTTTTCAACGGCCCACATATCATAACTGAGTTATCGCCACCCGAGGGATATTTATCCCCCACTTAGGGAGACCCATCTATCAAAGTCTGAGGGTCCAAAGAAGAGGGGTCTAACATTTAATAGAATAGTGAGGTAGGGCTGCTTGCTGCACGCCAGATGCACACGCTGACACACAGAGTAGCCACACGGCGCGCGTTGCCCAGCCGCCACGTGACCACACGATCACCGATCCAGGGGCCCACTGCGTCAGCCACTAGGCGCCCCAAGGGTTCTCAATCTGCGAGCGATTAGGATTCAGGGCATCAGGCGATTGGCTAGCGACTCTTCCTTCATCCATTGGCTAGCGGGCTAGGCGCCCACCGCCCATGCTATTCGACTTCACTTCAAGTCTTCTTCCACCACCTAGCCAACAGACGCACAAGTGATTAGGTGAATTACCTTCTACGTGCTAATATGCACCGCTGTATATTACCTAGCGTTTTAGATATTTAAGATCAATTGGTTGAATTGCAAAAGGATGCTTTACATAAGTTCTTTGCCATTTCAAGTAATGTTGATGTCAACAAAGTTAAAGTGCAGGAATCTGATCCTGCTTATGATGATAGGCAACAGGACCATGATTGGGAACATGATCATAATTTAAGTGCAGAAGATGAGGTTAGTGAAGATGGTGCAATGGAAGAAAATTTAATTGCAGCAATTGACGCGTTTGAGGATAGTATGATGCAGGAAAATTTGTAGTTGCCTATCGAATTCTCTTAACTGTACTTGTGACTGTAGCTTCGGCTAAAAGAAGTTTATCAAAATTTAAGTTATTGAAGAACTATCTGAGATCAACTATGTCACAAGAAATGTTGAATGGCTGGGCTATGTGCTCTATTGAGAAGAATATCTTGGACACTATTGATTTCAATACCGTTTTTAATGATTTTATATCAAGAAATACTAGAAAAAATATCTTTTCATGAGAAACAATAAATGTATTGTAGTTTTATTCTTCGTTAAGGTAATTATATTAGCTCTAAGATACAAATATATTGTTATTTTAGATCTAACATGTTAATTAAATATATCAATATATTTATTTTTATTGTACATGTAAAATTAGCGCATATTTTATATCATAGAGTGTTCATCGCGATTAGTTACCTCAGACCTTGAAACTCAAAATCCTATGACCGCCCCCCCTAAGGTCTTATTCGTTTTGTGCCAATTTATAGGGATTAAGGGAGATTAAGGAGGTGTTTGAATGCACTAGAGATAATAGTTAATGGCTAAAATTAGTTGAGACATCCAAACACACTAGCTAATAATTCAACTATTAGCTATTTTTGGTAAATTAGTTAATATATGGGTAGTTATTTGTTAGCTAGCTAATTTTATTAACAATTTTTAGCCAACTAACTATTAGTTCTAGCGCATTCAAACACCCCCTAAATCCCCTATAAGTCAAAATCCTCTCCAATCTCTTTCAATCCCCCTTAATCCCTATGATTTTGGGATTAAACGAACATGACCCAAAAACTTTTTAGCAGTCAACATTAGGTGTTTGAATGCACTAAAACTAATAGTTAGTTGACTAAAAAATATTAGTGGAATTAGCTAACTAACAAATAACTACCTAACTATTAATTAATTTACTAAAAATAGTTAATAGTTGAACTATTAGCTAGAGTGTTTAAATGTTTCAACTAATTTTAGTGGCTAACTAATAGTTTTAGTGCATTCAAACATGCCTTCTTTTAGCACGTACAGGAAAATAAGGGGGTGTTTGAATGCACTAGAACTAATAATTAGTTAGCTAAAAATATACTAGTAGAATTAGTTAGCTAACAAATAGTTAGCTAACTAGTAGCTAATTTACTAAAAATAGCTGATAGCTGAACTATTAGCTAGGGTGTTTGGATGTCTCTAGCTAATTTTAGCCACTAACTATTATCTCTAGTGCATTTAAACACCCCTAAGAACTGAAACAAGCGCATGTCCCCGTCCCGAGTCCTAGCGCGACTCCGTGAGACGGCGAGGCCTCTGTCCCGTCCTCGTCTCCTCGAGGCCCCGAGGCTGCGAGTCTGTGACACTTGACCGTGAGGCGGACGGCGACTCGGAGGACTTCACCAGCGAGCCCTTCAAGCACCGAGGCCGAGCCGCCCACCGCACGCCGCCGCCTCGCCTGGCGCTAGTCGCCGTTGCCGAGCCTGTTCGGCACATCCGTTGGGGTGCCGGGGCACCGATCAGGCTGCGCACAGCCGAAGTCGGCCTCCGGGTGCCCCAAGCTGCAGAGCAGCGCGCCAGCGCCCGTGGACCGGTGAATCAGTGAGTTATGAAGTTCTGAGCTTTCACAAATCTGAAATCTCATACCCTAGGGTTTGACAGTAAGCACTGGACTATAAATTTGGATTTAGAGATTGTGTATGTGTGAAATTGGTGTGTGATTCATTATTATTGGCTAGGGATTTGTTCTTGTGAATGAAATCAGAGCATAGAATTGAATGAAATTTCTTGTCGTGGAACCAAACTTAATAGAATCAATTTGGTTAATTTGTAGTCATGTATAGCAATATTTTATTTTTTACCTTATTGCATATATTTTTTTTTGACTAGGACTACCCTTGTTTCAAATCCTGGGTCCGCCATTGGGGGCGGTGAGGCCACCCTAGTAGAGGCTAGAGGATGATATACACGGCGATCGACACGTTCTACCTGACAGATGAGCAGCTCCGTGACTCGCCATCACGGAAGGATGGGATCGACGAGGCCACCGAGACTGCGCTCCGCGTCTATGGCTGTGACCTCATCCAGGAGAGCGGCATCCTCCTCAGGCTGTATCCTTTTTGCTGCAGTTCTTCACATCCTCTCGCCAATCTAGCTTCCTATGTCCAAATCCTAACATTAAACCATTTAGGGGCTTCTCAAGGTTCCTAGGGTTTTTGTTAATTAGCTTACGTGTGGCGACTTATTATTAATCGAGTTCTCTCCAGTGTGATTTCTAGGTTACATGTTTTCTGTCAGTAGTAGTTCTATTGATTACGCTTAGGATTAAGGAATTTTGGTCAGTAGGTGTGTGCATGGCTTTTTTTTCTCTCGAAAAACGCAGGAGAACTGCGCCTCATTTTATTAGGTAGGAAGAAAAAAGGGTCAGAAAGGACCCGAATACAGGACCTCCTTATGGAGGCCAGAAACAAGCATAAAGGAAACAATCCATACACAACTAAAAGGTACTACTTATCTCAGACATTGGTACTGAGAGCAGCTAAAAAGGAAAGACCCTTAGCTCCTGCAACCATCCATTTCTCCCTTTCCTCAGCAGTGGCCTCTAAGATTGTAGTGATATTGGGGGGCGGGGCGTCAAACACCACTCTGTTTCTGAACTTACAAATCATCCAGGCTCCCAGAATCAAAAGTGAATTTACCCCCTTCTTGGTCATGTCTGACACAATATCAACAATACGTTTCCACCACTGCAGGAAGTTTGTGTCATCCTGGAGAGGGGCAATAATGTGGAGCCCAAATTTCCGAAGAGTGATGTACCAATATAACCTAGAAAAGCTACAAGAAACCAAAAGATGGTTGATGGTTTCAGGCTCTTGGTCACAAAGATGGCATCTTGGAGGATGATTCAGTCCTCTTTTTTCTAGTCTGTCTGCAGTCCAGCACCTATTACGAGCCACCAGCCAAAGGAAGAACCGACACTTAGGAGGTGCCCAAGATTTCCAGACCATTCTATAATGCTCAAAACCAACAGAGCCAGTAAAAAAACCCTTATAAGCCGAGCTTGCAGAATACTGCTGATTAGAAGCAATTGAAAAGATATGCTTATCCTCAGAATTAGGTTGCAGCACAACATCAGTTATGGCATTCTAGAGATGTAGGTAATCTACCAGAGCTCCCCAGGTCAAGGCACCTTTGATATCAGAGACCCATCTTCTATTAGTTAGGGCCTCGCGAACAGTTCTTTTAGAAACAATTCTTTTTGGAACAGCTAAGAGGAGCCTTGGAGCAATATCAGATACACTTCTGGCATTAATCCACTTGTCACTCCAAAAGTAAGTGTTAGCACCATCACCAATTTCTGTGACAAGCACAGAAGAGAAGAAGGCTTTAGCTTTGCTTGGGACATGAACAGGAAGATTATTCTAGGGATGGGTAGGGTCGGTCCTTTGCAGCCATAGCCATCTCATCCTAAGTGCCCAGCGGAGTTCAGGGAAGCTAGAAATTCCTAGACCTCCAAAGTTCAAGGGTCTACACACTTTTTCCCCAAGCCACCATGCAATGCCCTCCTTTAACCTCTCTTCTGCCTCTCCGTAAGAAATCTTTCCTTAATGACCCACATAGGGAAATCAATAGCCATAGCAGTATAAACAGACATCCCAGTGAGAACTTGTTGCACTAGAATTCTTCTCCCTGCCCTATTTAATAAGTCAGCCTTCCAGTTAGGTAATCTATCAGCAATCTTATCCACCAGGGGCCAGAGTTGTTGGTTGGATAATCTATGAAGGGATAGAGGGAGGCTTAGATATTTGCAGGGGAAGGAGGCAATATCACAAGGCAACATATGCTGGACATCCAAGATAGTCTCCTTAGAGCACCTTATAGGGTAGATATTGGATTTATGGGTATTGTTATGAATTCTGGTTCAACACACCAGGGGCAGTAAGGCGCCTAGGCGCCCAGGTGGTGGTCCAACACCTTGTCTCGCCTTACTGCTTCATAACAATATTTATGCTGGACATCCAAGATAGTCTCCTTAGAGCATAGGGTGGACCACCGCCTGGGCGCCTAGGCGACATAGGCGGGCAAGGCGCCTAGGCGTTGGACCACCACCTGGACGTCTAGGCGATGCCTTAAGAACAGTGTGTGTGTGTGTGGGTTCTTTACTGTTATGGATCAATAAGGTGTTTCCATTTTGAATTCTCTGGCTAACCTACTGTAGCAGATAAGTAATAGCAGGTTTCTTTCTTAATTAAGGATTAAGAAATTCTTGGTGGCACGTGGTAACTTGTGACATGATGAATTTTAGCTACCTCTGGATTTGTTTCTCCAAAGGTTGTTTTAGTTGTAGAGTTAGCTTCTTCTGAGGTCATTATGATGTTGTTATAAACCAATTCTGCAATGTGCATTTTTTTGTTGGGTGGAATGATAGGGAGATGGACCATTATTGATTATGTACATCTATTAGGTACATGATTTCCTTGTCAATTAAATACAGTACTTGCATGTGTTAGGATACTTTTAGTAAATAATAGCGTGTATATGTTACTACTCTTTTACTCTTCTTGTCATTATTATATTATCTTTGGTTCATCCTGTTTGATAACAGTAAAAGGGCGTACCCAGTGCCGTAGGCTTCCCGCACTGTGTGGGGTCTGGAGAAGGGTATCTTTAAGTGCCAAGCCTTACCCGCATAATATGTAGAGGCTGGGGCTCAAACCCGGGACCTTCCGGTTATAGACGGTAGACTCTACCACTGCACCAGGCCCACCCTTCATCCTGTTTGATAACAGTAAAAATATAAAAAATTAAAAAGAAAAGGAGGACTGAAGAATATAGAGGTTTGATGCCATCTTCTATTTGATCTAAAACTACAGAAAGCAGCATAGATGAACCTCTGTTATAAACTTATAAATGATATGCTGAAGCAAAAAAAAAAACTCTATCTGCATATTATGTAAGTTGAGATTATCACAATGATTGGCACACCATTTTTCATGATATTAAATGTTTTAGTGTTATTTATAATTATTTTACTAACAAATTCTAATTCTTGTTAGGAGATTGAGACTTTCCCATGCAATTTCGAACATAACTGGACCTCATTTTCTTAAAATTTTGTTTTCTTTTGCATTTATTTATTAAAAATTATGTATTTTGTGTATTCTTGATCAACAAAGACCACAAGCAGTGATGGCCACGGCACAAGTATTGTTCCATCGCTTTTACTGCAAGAAATCATTTGTTCGATTTAGTGCAAAGGTAAATATCTTTATCTGCAGTTATTCTCATTGAGGCATTCTTAGCATAGTTATTAAGGCGTCCCCAAGGCGACGCTTAAGCGTTGCCTAGGCGGTAAAGCGCTCGGTCGAGACAAGGCGTCTGCCTCGCCTTACCCAGCGCCTAAGGCGAGAGGGCACTGCCCGCTGGCACCCGCGTTAGGGAGGGAAAGGCGGTCGTGAGGGGGCGTCCGAGTGGCCGCGCCGGCGGGGCAGCGCCGTTTGCTGGCGGCCGGTGGCCTGGAAGGCGTGCGGCGCCCGCGCAGAGTAGATCTGGCGACATGATAGAGGAGGGAAGAGGTGAGGGGGCGCCCGTGCCCAGAGCAGTGCTGGTGCCTGGCAGCGACGAGCTGAGTGCTGGGCTGCTGGCAGCAGCGAGCTAAGTGCTGGGCTGCTGGTGGTGGGGGAGAAGAGCCTGGCGGCTAGGGAGCGAATGGGAGAGAAGGGAAAGAAGTGGCTGGCAGGTGTGGGGTGGGTAACCTAATTTTGATGGGCTAAGTGGGCTGCTGGGCTGGTATATGAGCTGCCTGGACTGACTGGACCTTATTTGCTAGTATAATACATCTACTTGAGACTATATTTCTATATATTTTATTCTTATTGTCTATTTTTATATATTATTAAGTCGTCGCCTCGCCTTACGCCTTATCGCTTAAAAGATAAAAAGGGGGTCGGTCGCCTTACCTCGCCTTGCCACCTTAATAACTATGATTCTTAGTCCTCTGTGAGTGAAACTAACGGTCCTTTTTATCTTTGCAGAGAGTTGCTGCTAGCTGTGTTTGGCTGGCAGGGAAGTTGGAGGAGAGTCCCAGGAAATCAAGGCATATTATATTTGTCTTCCACAAAATGGAATGTAGGAGAGAAAACTTGCCAATTGAATTTTTAGATGTTTTTTCAAAGGTATATTTTCTTCAACTCAACATCATTTCAGTTTCTTTTCTTGTAAAACATCAGCACAGGCTTGACTTTATACCATGAAAAAAGTTAGAATCTTTGCTACTGTTGGTTTTCTCATTTTTCTGTAGGTGTATCTTAGTATGTAGTTGGTAGAAGTATCTGATGGTTATGCTGAACAGGCGGTGTGATTCTAACATTTGCTACAGAAATATTCGGAACTGAGGCATGACCTGATACGGACAGAACGGCATCTGTTGAAGGAGATGGGGTTTATTTGCCATGTCGAGCACCCCCATAAGTTCATATCAAACTACCTTGCAACACTTGAAGCCCCTCCTGAGCTTACTCAAGAGGCATGGAACCTTGCCAATGATAGGTACTTCTGATTCCACATTATGAGATTATCAATTTTATTGCAACTAAAATTATTGTTGCAGTTGTGGACTGTAATCTGATCTGCTTATTGTTTATTTTTGGGGCATGTAGGAACTAATATTTTTGCATGTTTCACTTTAAGTTGATTGTGATTTTGAATTTTTGATACATCAGTTCAGTATGAATTTTAGTTAAATGCAATGTTAGCTGCACCACAAGGGCAGGGATAGAAGTGGACTAACCGTAATAGATTGCTATTCTTCTCTCTTGACTTGATCGATATATCTCCACTCGCTATATAGAGAGGCTTACTTGATGCCTAAGCAAGATATCTAATCTTATCCCTAGCCCTATCTCCAATGGGCCTACAAACACTAAGTGTGGTCAATTTTCATGCCTAGGACCACTAAGTGTGTAAACCACTTGCACCGGGTCAAATACTCATATATAACAAAACTAAGGCATAAATGCATATTTTTATATGATATATTGAAATCCCCATCATTAATCCCACAATATACTTGATGGAAACATGGAAGTGATAAAATAACTAACTAATGATGATTAATGGTTTATCCTCGTTTCTCATATCTTCTACCTCTAGCTCTGATTTTGCTGGAGCAGAAGGTTGGTTTTGTGACATCGATTTAATAATTGGCATAGCAGGAGAAAAAACGGTTTCTAATGCATTGGTCCTCTTCATCTTGCAACTCTATACAAATTGAAAAACATATATAATTATTCATGGGGAATTGAACATTAAAATGGAAATTGGGATTTGAGAATGGACGGATGGGGAATTCACCTGATCATGGTCCTGTTTGTTTCAGCTATTTTGCTGATTCTGGCCGCCAGAAGCTGCTGCGGATTGCCAAACACCCAACTTTTCAGCAGCTTCTATGAGAATCACTTAGTTGAAAATCATCCAAAATCAATGTGAACACACAATCGACCGAATCAATGTGTCTACCCGACCACCCACTCCCCCCCCCCCTGGATTCATGTCCAGCAGTAGTAGGACAGCTGTCCCTGCTCTGATTTTTCATGCTGTGGCCTGGTCTGACACACCGCCATGCGCCACCTAGGGTTCTGATTCCTATTTGGATAGGGCTTCTGATTTTAATTTGGGAGAGGGGATGAGAATATAGAGCAAGAGAAGGGACATGCCAGGTCACACCCCGTACGTGTAGGGAGCCTGCTGCCTTGGGCCCTTTGATTCAGTCGGCTAGCCAGGTGGGACTTGGCCACTTGGGAGTGGAAATGTTGGGCCATGCCTAGGGGCTAGGGGTACCTCGACTTGGACTAGAAATTTTTAGGGTGAAAAAGGGGATGTTCAGGCCACGACTTCACTGGCCTTGGATCCATGTCACCCCCTGTATGACTGCCCATGCATGCAATATTGTCTTTTGGTTTATGTATTGGAGGACTTCTTTCACTGATATCCTTTCCCATGAAATAGAAATGAGCCCTTTTGTTTTCAATTTTTTGTTTGGGCAAGTGGATCTATTGATTAGTTATTATTTGCAACCCTCGTAAAGTTTGTAACCATCAGTTGAGCACTACAAATATATCAACATAGGCAACTATAAAGGGCTAATAAAGAAATAAATAGAGGAAAATGAACCCAAACCTGCATGCGACGGGCTTTTTAAAGACAATATGTCAGCTTTTTAAAGACAATATGGTCTAGACATATTTGAATAATGAGCAGAGTGAAAATTGCAAACAAAAAAATTATAATATAAGACTACAAAAATTGGTCCACATGTCATCACATTGCCATTGCTTCTTTCAACAACAACAAAGCCTTTTAGTCCCAAGCAAGTATGGGTAGGTTAGAGTTGAAACCCAAAATAAGCCTTAAGTCAAGATTCAGGCATGTGGATAGTTTTTTTTCATGCACTCCTGTGCAAGCTAAACCTTTATTCTTTTCAAGTCTTCTTTTACTACCTCTTCCCCTGTCAACTTTGGCCTTTACCCCTTGCCTCTCTTCTTTTACTATCACGCCTTAGGATCCCCACTATGCACAGGTGCCTCTAGAGGTTTTCATTAGACATGTCCAAACCATCTCAACCAACATTAGACAAGCTTTTCTTCAGTTGGTGCTACCCCTAGCCTATCACGTATATCATCGTTCTGGACTCGATTCCTTATTGTATGGCCACGAATCAAACACAATATATGTATTTTCGTAACACTTATTTGCTAAACATGTCTTTTTGTAGGCTAACATTCTGCACCATACAACATAGTATGTCTTTTCACCATCTTATAACTTGTCTTTTAGCTTCTGTGGTACCCGCTTGTCACATAGAACACCACCACGTCACTTCATCCACTCTGCTTCGATTTTCTGGCTAACATCTTTATCAGTATCTCCTTCTCTGTAGCATTAATACTAAATACCGAAAGTTATCCTTTCTGGGAACTACTTGACCTTCCAAACTAACATCTCCTTCCTCATGTGTAGTGTAGTAGTATCGAAGTCACATCTCATATATTACCTCTGTTCTCGAATATTTGTCGCCGACTAGTTCATTTTTGAACTAAAACGCGACAAATAAAAAAGAACGGAGGGAGTATTTGGTTTTAGTTGTACCGAGTCTAAAACCTTTGGACTCTAGAGTCTTCTGCCATAACTTTAGTTTCCTGTTTACTGTTGCTTGACTTCCATCAACTAGCACTACATCATCCGCAAAAAAACATACATCAAGGGACTCCCTTTTATGTTCCTTGTGACCTCATCCATCACCAAGGTTAGGGGTGAAAATGGTCGGAAAACACTAAAATCGTTACCGTTTTCATATTTTTATCGGAAATGGTAACTCCGGAAACGGAAAAGATATCGATATTTTGGAAACATCGGAATCGAAAGTTCGGTAGAAAATACATCGGTACCGGTCGGTCAGAACCTTAAATACAATCAGTAACCAGATCAATATAAACATATCTCAATATAATAAGTTCACAGTACAACAAAGTTTACAAATATCACAAAGACCACAAGTTCACAATTCACAATATAACAAGTTGATCACAAAGATCACAAGTTCACAAGATAACATGTTGATCACAAAGATCCCAAGTTCACAATATAACATGTTGATCACAAAGATGACAAGTTCGCAATATAACAAATTGATCACACAGATCACAAGTTCACAATATGACAAGTTGATCACAAAGATCACAAGTACACAATATAACAAGTTCATCACAAAGTTCACAAAGCCACAAGTCCACAAGTCCCAAGTTCGCAAGTTCCAAATCATTATGGAGCAAGTACAATAAGAAACATTCATAGCATTCATGGTACATTATCATCATCTAGATTTGTGGGAAACCCTAACCCCTGAGTGGGGTTGGGAACTGTATTAATAGACTCGGTACTTGGGCCAGGCCCATTACAATAGGGGCAAGAGGGTAATTACACAGGAAACACCCAAAACCCTAACAGGTACTCTAACACCCAAGAGGGTAATTACAATAGGGACAACGAGGGTCGCATTAGGGAGCGGCCCGAGACCGGCGATGTAGGGGGCCCCTCTAATGGCGAGCTCGCTGTGGGGGCCGAGGCCGGCAGCGGTGAGGGCGGCGGAGGCTACGCTTGTGAAAGTCGCCTAGAGGGGGGGTGAATAGGGCGAAACTGAAATTTACAAAATTAATCACAACTACAAGCCGGGTTAGCGTTAGAAATAATAATGAGTCCAAGAGAGAGGGCGCAAATCAAATCACAAGCGAATGAAGAGTGTGACACGCGGATTTGTTTTACCGAGGTTCGGTTCTTGCAAACCTACTCCCCGTTGAGGTGGTCACAAAGACTGGGTCTCTTTCAACCCTTTCCCTCTCTCAAACGGTCCCTTGGACCGAGTGAGCTTTTCTTCTCAAATCAAACCGGGAACAAAACTTCCCCGCAAGGACCACCACACAATTGGTGTCTCTTGCCTCGGTTACAATGGAGTTTTGATCACAAGAACAAGTGAGAAAGGAAAGAAGCAATCCAAGCGCAAGAGCTCAAAAGAACACGACAAATCTCTCTCGCTAATCACTAAAGCCTTGTGTGGAATTGGAGAGGATTTGATCACTTGGGTGTGTCTTGTATTGAATGTCTAGCTCTTGTAAGTGGTTGAGAGGTGGAAAACTTGGATGACTTGAATGTGGGGTGGTTGGGGGTATTTATAGCCCCAACCACCAAACTAGCTGTTTGGGTGGAGGCTGTCTGTCGCATGGTGCACCGGACAGTCCGGTGCACACTGGACATGTCCGGTGCGCCAGCCACGTCACCCGAACGTTAGGGTTCCGACCGTTGGAGCTCTGACTGCTGGACCCGCCTGGATGTCCGGTGGCGCACCAGACATGTACTGTAGAGTGTCCGGTGCGCCACTTCGCGCGTGCCTGCCTTTTGCGCGCTCTGGCGCGCATTTAATGCGCTGCAGGTGACCGTTGGCGCCGAAGTAGTCGTTGCCCCGCAGTTACACCGGACAGTCCGGTGTACACCGGACATGTCCGGTGAATTATAGCGGAGCAGCCGTTGCGAATTCCCGAAGCTGGCGAGTTCAGAGTCGCTTCATTCCTGGAGCACCGGACACTGTCCGGTGTGCACCGGACAGTCCGGTGAATTATAGCGGAGCGACTCTACGTTTTCCCGAAGGTGAGAAGTTCAGCGCGTGGAGAACCCTGGTGCACCGGACAGTCCGGTGCGCCAGACCAGGGTGCCTTCGGTTGTCCCTTTGCTCTTTTTGTTGAACCCTTTTCTTGGTCTTTTTATTGGCCTTTTGTGAACCTTTGACACCTGTATGACTTATAGACTAGAGCAAACTAGTTAGTCCAATTATTTGTGTTGGGCAATTCAACCACCAAAATTAGTTTAGGAAATAGGTGTAAGCCTAATTCCCTTTCAATCTCCCCCTTTTTGGTGATTGATGCCAACACAAACCAAAGCAAATATAGAAGTGCAGAATTTGAACTAGTTTGCATATGCAAGTGCAAAGGTTACTTAGAATTGAACCAATAAATATTTCTTACTTGATATGCATGGATTGTTTCTTTATTTTTAACATTTTGGACCACGCTTGCACCACATGTTTTGTTTTTGCAAATTCTTTTTCAAAGTTCTTTTGCAAATAGTCAAAGGTAAATGAATAAGATTTTGTGAAGCATTTTCAAGATTTGAAATTTTGTCCCCTTGTTTCAAATGCTTTTCCTTTGACTAAAACAAAACTCCCCCTCAATAAGTTCTCCTCTTAGTGTTCAAGAGGGTTTTAAGATATCAATTTTAAAATACTACTTGCTCCCCCTTTTGAACACAATAAGATGCCAATTTGAAATTTACCAATTGAAAAACATTTTAAAATTAGGGTGGTGGTGCGGTCCTTTTGCTTTGGGCTCATATTTTCTCCCCCTTTGGCATGAATCGCCAAAAACGGATACTTTGAGTGAGATATAAGCCCTTTGTTAACTATTTTCTCCCCTTTGACAAATAAAACATATGAGTGAAGATTATACCAAAGACGAAGAATTGCTTGGAGCGACGACGAAGGATGAGTGATAGAGTGGAGTGGAAGCCTTGTCTTCGCCGAAGATTCCAATTCCCTTTCAATATACCTATGACTTGGTTTGAAATACACTTGAAAACACATTAGTCATAGCATATATAAAAGAGACATGATCAAAGGTATACTTATGAGCTATGTGTGCAAATTAGCAAAAGAAATTACTAGAATCAAGAATATTGAGCTCATGCCTAAGTTTGGTAAAAGTTTGTTCATCTAGTGACTTGGTAAAGATATCGGCTAATTGATCTTTAGTATTAATGTATGCAATCTCGATATCTCCCTTTTGTTGGTGATCCCGAAGAAAATGATACCGAATGACTATGTGTTTAGTGCGGCTATGCTCAACGGGATTATCCGCCATGCGGATTGCACTCTCATTATCACATAGAAGAGGAATTTTTGTTAATTTGTAACCATAGTCCCGCAGGGTTTGCCTCATCCAAAGCAATTGCGCGCAACAGTGGCCTGCGGCAATATACTCGGCTTCGGCGGTAGAAAGAGCCACATAATTTTGCTTCTTTGAAGCCCAAGACACCAAGGACCTTCCCAAGAACTGGCAAGTCCCCGATGTGCTCTTTCTATTAATTTTACACCCCGCCCAATCAGCATCCGAATAACCAATTAAATCAAATGTGGATCCCCGAGGGTACCAAAGCCCAAACTTAGGAGTATAAGCCAAATATCTCAAGATTCGTTTTACGGCCGTAAGGTGAGATTCCTTAGGTCACATGCATACGGAAAGCATAATGTCCGGTCGAGATGCACATAAATAAAGCAATGAACCTATCATCGACCGGTATACCTTTTGATCCACGGACTTACTTCCCGTGTCGAGGTCGAGATGCCCATTTGTTCCCATAGGAGTCTTGATGGGCTTGGCATCCTTCATTCCAAACTTGTTTAGAATGTCTTGAGTATACTTCGTTTGGCAAATGAAGGTGCCCTCTTGGAGTTGCTTTACTTGAAATCTCAAGAAATACTTCAACTCCCCCATCATCGACATCTCGAATTTTTGTGTCATGATCCTACTAAATTCTTCACATGTAGATTCGTTAGTAGACCCAAATATAATATCATCAACATAAATTTGGCATACAAACAAATCATTGTCAAGAGTTTTAGTAAATAAAGTAGGATCGGCCTTGCCGACTTTGAATCCATTAGCAATAAGGAAATCTCTAAGGCATTCATACCATGCTCTTGGGGCTTGCTTGAGCTCATAAAGCGCTTTAGAGAGCCTATAGACATGGTTAGGGTACTCACTGTCTTCAAAGTCGGGAGGTTGCTCAACATAGACCTCTTCCTTGATTGGTCCATTGAGGAAGGCATTCTTCACGTCCATTTGATAAATCTTAAAGCCATGGTAAGTAGCATAGGCTAATAATATGCGAATTGACTCAAGCCTAGCTACGGGTGCATAGGTTTCACCAAAATCCAAACCTTCGACTTGTGAATATCCCTTGGCCACAAGTCGAGCTTTGTTCCTTGTCACCACACCATGCTCATCTTGCTTGTTGCGGAAGACCCACTTGGTTCTTACAACATTTTGGTTAGGACGTGGAACTAAATGCCATACCTTGTTCCTAGTAAAATTGTTGAGCTCCTCTTGCATCGCCATCACCCGATCCGAATCTTGGAGTGCTTCCTCTACCCTGTGTGGCTCAATAGAGGAAACAAAAGAGTAATGCTCACAAAAATGTGCAACACGAGATCTAGTGGTTACCCCCTTATGAATGTCGCCGAGGATGGTGTCGACGGGGTGATCTCGTTGGATTGCTTGGTGGAGTCTTGGGTGTGGCGGCCTTGGTTCTTCATCCTCCTTGTCTTGATCATTTGTATCTCCCCCTTGATTATTGCCATCATCTTGAGGTGGCTCATCTCTTTGATCTTCTCCTTCATCAACTTGAGCCTCGTCCTTATTTTGAGTTGGTGTAGATGCTTGCGTGGAGGAGGATGGTTGATCTTGTGCATTTGGAGGCTCTTCGGATTTCTTAGGGCACACATCCCCAATGGACATGTTCCTTAGCGCGATGCACGGAGCCTCTTCATCACCTATCTCATCAAGATCAACTTGCTCTACTTGAGAGCCGTTAGTCTCATCAAACACAACGTCACAAGAAACTTCAACAAGTCCTGAGGACTTGTTAAAGACTCTATATGCCCTTGTGTTTGAGTCATATCCTAGTAAAAAGCCTTCTACAGTTTTAGGAGCAAATTTAGATTTTCTTCCTCTTTTAACAAGAATAAAGCATTTGCTACCAAAAACTCTAAAATATGAAATATTGGGCTTTTTACCGGTTAGGAGTTCATAGGATGTCTTTTTGAGGATTCAGTGTAGATATAACCGGTTGATGGCGTAGCAAGCGGTGTTAACCGCCTCGGCCCAAAATCGATCCGGTGTCTTGTACTCATCAAGCATGGTTCTTGCCATGTCCAATAGAGTTCGATTCTTCCTCTCCACTACACCATTTTGTTGTGGGGTGTAGGGAGAAGAGAACTCATGCTTGATGCCCTCCTCCTCAAGGAAGCCTTCAATTTGTGAGTTCTTGAACTCCGTCCCGTTGTCGCTTCTAATTTTCTTGATCCTTAAGCCGAACTCATTTTGAGCTCGTCTCAAGAATCCTTTTAAGGTCTCTTGGGTTTGTGATTTTTCCTGCAAAAAGAACACCCAAGTGAAGGGAGAATAATCATCCACAATAACTAGACAGTACTTACTCCCGCCGATGCTTATGTAAGCGATCGGGCCGAACAAATCCATGTGTAGGAGCTCCAGTGACCTGTCAGTCGTCATGATGTTGTTGTGTGGATGATGAACACCAACTTGCTTCCCGGCTTGGCATGCGCTACAAATCCTGTCTTTCTCAAAATGAACATTTGTTAATCCTAAAATGTGCTCTCCCTTTAGAAGCTTATGAAGATTCTTCATTCCAACATGGGCTAGTCGGCGGTGCTAGTGCCAACCCATGTTAGTCTTAGCAATTAAGCAAGTGTCGAGTTCAGCTCTATCAAAATCTACCAAGTATAGTTGACCCTCTAACACTCCCTTAAATGCTATTGAATCATCATTTCTTCTAAAGACAGTAACACCTACATCAGTAAATAGACAGTTGTAGCCCATTTGACATAATTGGGATACGGAAAGCAAATTGTAATCTAATGAATCAACAAGAAAAACATTGGAAATGGAATGGTCAGGAGATATAGCAATTTTACCCAAACCTTTGACCAAACCTTGGTTTCCATCCCCGAATGTGATAGCTCGTTGGGGATCTTGGTTTTTCTCGTAGGAGGAGAACATCTTCTTCTCCCCTGTCATGTGGTTTGTGCACCCGCTGTCGATGATCCAACTTAAGCCCCCGGATGCATAAACCTACAAAACAAGTTTAGTTCTTGACTTTAGGTACCCAAATGGTTTTGGGTCCTTTGGCATTAGAAACAAGAACTTTGGGTACCCAAACACAAGTTTTGGAACCCTTGTGTTTGCCCCAACAAACTTGGCAACTATCTTGCCGGATTTGTTAGTAAGCACATATGATGCATCAAAAGTTTTGAATAAAATGCTATGATCATTTGATGCACTAGGAGTCTTCGTCTTAGGCAACTTAGCACGGGTTGGTTGCCTAGAGCTAGATGTCTCACCCTTATACATTTTTTTTTCGTGAACGCGCAGGAGAGCTGCGCATCATTAAATTAAGAGAAGAAACAGTCCAAAATGGACCAAAGTACAATGGCACAAAAGGCCAAACACAAGACCACCAAAACATGACCAAACACAAGACCACTAATACATGCTACGCACAGGAATGCAGCTGCCTTCTGCACATGGAAACAGCAGCACAGCAGCACAAGAGCCAGCAGGCCGCACACCCACACAACTTCTCTTCACTAAGCCCCACATAGAACCCTTGATCTGAAAATTGTAGCACCAGGACCCAAAGCCTCAAGATGTCTAGCACCGGCAAGCCTCCAACACTCAAACTCATCCAGAAAAACTGATTTTATTCCCTGAAAGGAAGGCCTGACGCCATCAAAAACCGCCTTATTACGATGCAACCATAAACACCAAACCCCCAAGATGATGATACTGTTAAAGCCTCTTCTTTTAGATTTGTGCACTTGCTTACACACCTTCTCCCACCAGTCAGCAAAAGTGGACTCATTAGAGGCAGGAGAAAGATTAGCCAGCCCCAAGGAAGAGAGAATGTAGAACCAAAATTGCCGCGCAAAAATGCAAGTGCAAAGGAGGTGTTGGATATTCTCCGAATCTTGATCACATAAAGGACAAACCTCAGGATAAGCCAACCCTCTTTTCTGCAGTCTATCAGCTGTCCAACATTTATTTCTTATTGCCAACCAAAGAAAAAATTAGCATTCTCATTTCTAAGGTTGTTAATGGTCTCATGACAAGTGCTTAGCTCACTAGACAATTTTTCACATTTCTCTACTTCTAGAGCATAAGCATTTTTAACCTTAACATGTTTTTTATTTTCCTTGATTAGGAAGTCCTCTTGGGAGTCCAAGAGATCATCCTTTTCATGGATGGCACTAATTAGCTCATTTAGTTTTTCCTTTTGTTGCATGTTTAGGTCGGCAAAAAGAGTTCGCAAATTATCCTCCTCATTATTAGCATTATCCTCATCGCTAGATGTTTCATATTTGGTGGAGGATCTTGATTTTACCTTCTTTCTTTTGCCGTCCTTGGCCATGAAGCATTTGTGGCCGACGTTGGGGAAGAGAAGACCCTTGGTGACGGCGATGTTTGCGGCGTCCTCGTCGGAGGAGGAGTCGGTGGAGCTCTCGTTGGAGTCCCACTCGCGGCACACATGGGCATCGCCGCCCTTGTGATATCTCTTCTTCTCCTTTCTTCTCCCCTTCTTGTCGTTGTCCCTGTCACGATCACTTGATAATGGACATTTAACAATAAAGTGACCGGGCTTACCACACTTGTAGCAAACTCTCTTGGAGCGGGGCTTGTAATCTTTCCCCCTCCTTTGCTTGAGGATTTGGCGGAAACTTTTGATGATAAGCGCCATTTCCTCATTGTCGAGCTTGGAGGCGTCGATGGGTGTTCGACTTGGAGTAGATTCCTCCTTTTCTTCCGTCGCCTTGAATGCGACGGGTTGTGCTTCGGACGTGGAGGGGCCGTCAAGCTCGTTGATTTTCTTTGAGCCTTTGATCATCAACTCAAAGCTTACAAAATTACCTATAACTTCCTCGGGGGTCATTTGAGTATATCTAGGATTGCCACGAATTAATTGAACTTGAGTAGGGTTAAGGAAAACAAGTGATCTTAGAATAACCTTAACCACTTCGTGGTCATCCCATTTTTTGCTCCCGAGGTTGCGCACTTGGTTCACCAAGGTTTTGAGCCGGTTGTACATGTCTTGTGGCTCCTCCCCTTGGCGAAGACGGAAGCGACCGAGCTCCCCCTTGATCGTTTCCCGTTTGGTGATCTTGGTCACCTCATCTCCTTCGTGCGCGGTCTTCACGTCCCAAATCTCCTTGGCGCTTTTCAAACCTTGCACCTTGTTATACTCCTCTCGACTTAGAGAGGTGAGGAGTATAGTGGTGGCTTGGGAGTTGAAGTGCTCGATTTGGGCCACTTCGTCCTCATCATAATCTTCATCCCCTACGGATGGTACCTGTACACCAAACTCAACAACATCCCATATACTTTTGTGGAGTGAGGTTAGGTGATATCGCATCATATCACTCTACCTAGCATAATCTTCACCATCAAATGTTGGTGGTTTGCCTAATGAGACGGAAAGTAAAGGTGTATGTTTAGTAATGCGAGGGTAGCGTAGGGGGATCTTACTATACTTCTTGCGCTCTTGGCGCTTAGAAGTGACGGACGGCGCATCGAGCCGGAGGTCGACATTGATGAAGTGTCGGTCTCGTAGTAGACCACTTTCCTCATCCTCTTGTGCTTGTCGCCTCTCCGATGTGACTTGTGGGAAGAGGATTTCTTCTCCTTCCCCTTCCCTTTGTTGGAGTTCTTTTTCTCCTTCCTCTTGTTGCGGGACTCTTCCGATGAAGTTGACCCGTGGCTTGTAGTGGGCTTGTCGCCGGTCTCCATCTCCTTCTTGGCTTGATCTCCTGACATCACTTCGAGCGGTTAGGCTCTAATGAAGCACCGGACTCTGATACCAATTGAAAGTCGCCTAGAGGGGGGGTGAATAGGGCGAAACTGAAATTTACAAAATTAATCACAACTACAAGCCGGGTTAGCGTTAGAAATAATAATGAGTCCAAGAGAGAGGGCGCAAAACAAATCACAAGCGAATGAAGAGTGTGACACGCGGATTTGTTTTACCGAGGTTCGGTTCTTGCAAACCTACTCCCCGTTGAGGTGGTCACAAAGACCGGGTCTCTTTCAACCCTTTCCCTCTCTTAAACGGTCCCTTGGACCGAGTGAGCTTCTCTTCTCAAATCAAACCGGGAACAAAACTTCCGCGCAAGGACCACCACACAATTGGTGTCTCTTGCCTCAGTTACAATGGAGTTTTGATCACAAGAACAAGTGAGAAAGAAAAGAAGCAATCCAAGCGCAAGAGCTCAAAAGAACACGGCAAATCTCTCTCGCTAATCACTAAAGCCTTGTGTGGAATTGGAGAGGATTTGATCACTTGGGTGTGTCTTGTATTGAATGCCTAGCTCTTGTAAGTGGTTGAGAGGTGGAAAACTTGGATGACTTGAATGTGGGGTGGTTGGGGGTATTTATAGCCCCAACCACCAAACTAGCCGTTTGGGTGGAGGCTGTCTGTCGCATGGTGCACCGGACAGTTCGGTGCACACCGGACATGTTCGGTGCGCCAGCCACGTCACCCGAACGTTAGGGTTCCGACTGTTGGAGCTCTGACTGCTGGACCCGCCTGGATGTCCGGTGGCGCACCGGACATGTACTGTAGAGTGTCCGGTGCGCCACTTCGCGCGTGCCTGCCTTCTGCGCGCTCTGGCGCGTATTTAATGCGCTGCAGGTGACCGTTGGCGCCGAAGTAGCCGTTGCCCCGCAGTTACACCGGACAGTCCGGTGTACACCGGACATGTCCGGTGAATTATAGCGGAGCAGCTGTTGCGAATTCCCGAAGCTGGCGAGTTCAGAGTCGCTTCATTCCTGGAGCACCGGACACTGTCCGGTGTGCACCGGACAGTCCGGTGAATTATTGCGAAGCGACTCTGCGTTTTCTCGAAGGTGAGGAGTTCAGCGCGTGGAGAACCCTGGTGCACCGGACATGTCCGGTGGTGCACCGGACAGTCCGGTGCGCCAGACCAGGGTGCCTTCGGTTGTCCCTTTGCTCTTTTTGTTGAACCCTTTTCTTGGTCTTTTTATTGGCCTTTTGTGAACCTTTGGCACTTGTATGACTTATAGACTAGAGCAAACTAGTTAGTCCAATTATTTATGTTGGACAATTCAACCACCAAAATTAGTTTAGTAAATAGGTGTAAGCCTAATTCCCTTTCAGCTTGGTGCGCTGCGCGTAGGCGAGGCCACAGCGGCGGCGACCACGTTCAGGGCGGCGCGCTCCTTCTAGGCTACAGCAGCTGCAACAGCGGCCGGGTGGGCCACGGGCAGGGCGTGTTTCGCCCAGGAGGGGGAAGGGGCGGGGCTGTCATTTGCGGTGGCCGGCAGCGCGGGGGGAGGAGCGGCGGCGGCCGACGGCTGGAGGTGGTGGCCGACACTGTGGGGGGGGGGGAGGGGGAACGACTGTCGGCGGCTGGTTGGGGAGGAAAGAAAAACGAAACTGGCTCTATACCATATGAGAAACCCTAATCCCTGAGTGGGGTTGAGAATTGTATTAATAGACTCGGTAGTTGGGCCAGGCCCATCACAGTAGGGGCGAGAGGTTAATTACACAGGAAACACCCAAAACCCTAACGGGTACTGTAACAAGATCTTCATCAACAAGCTTACAACGATGCCTCAGGTCCATCATCATGATCATCATCTAGGTCTTCATCCTACATTTTGTTAAAGAAATATACAGTTAAATCATAGCTAATGTTTTATGCACCAAAATAGAATAGAAAATGAAGGTAAATTAACCTCAAATGAAAGATTTCTTGCAAGAGCCTCAAGTTCCTCCATTTCATAAACCATATTAGGAATAGCAACACTCTTAGTCTTGGAACCTGGGAATATCCATTAGTGCATTAGTAAAATAGTAATGAACTAATGACTAATTAAATTGTAAATAAATATAAGGTACTGCTATATAACCTTTTCTTGCTAGAGCTATCCAATCTTTGGTGCAGGCTAGTGCTTCTACCATGGTAGGGTCAAGGCGAGTACAAAATGGATCAAGTACACGAGCACCAACACTAAAAGCAGATTCTGTAACTACTGTTGACACTTGCATAACTAAGACATCACGAGCAAGCTGGCCCAAGAGAGGATATTCTTGTTTGTGTGCTTTCCACCATGCTAATATGTCAAAAACGTGTTGATTACTTTTACCAACCTTTAGTATTGGATCTGCCAAATATTTTTCTAAGTCATTTGTGTCAATAGAATCATCATGACCTTGTCCATCAAATATGTAGCTATCTAGCTCTTCATCGATACTTGACTAATCATGTCAACTGCTGAAGTTGAGGAAGGTGCAATAGATGATGTTGAGGGTGTAGTAGAGACATAGTATTGATACATCTTTTTCATGACACCATTAAATTTATCCAGTTCAGTTTGATATGTATATGGGTACACCTTGATCAAGTAAAATTCTACAATTTTCCTCTTTCAGTTTGATATGTATATGGGTACACCTTGATCAAGTAAAATTCTACAATTTTCCTCTTGTATCTAGGATCAAGGACACTAGCCACAGCAAGAGCAATATTTGACTTTATTCGAGTACTAGTCAAACTTATAGTGTTTGCCATGTTACTAAGTGGGATGGATGCTATCACACCAATCAACAAGTAAAAACTTAATCTGACAAAACCCTTTTAAAACAAGTTGGCAGTGGGATATAATGTACCAGAAAATAACTCAGTCAAGTCAAATAACTTTCTCAAACATGGTAAAAGAGTCTTTGCCAAATCCCATTCTTCAAAGGAAGGTGCAATTTTCTCATACCTGCTACGTTCATATGACACAAGCCTTTCAAAAGCAACCCTATAATGTAGTGCATCCCTCAACATGCAATATGTTGAATTCCACCTAGTAGCAACATCGAGAGAGCCCAACCTTTGTGTCCACACCACATTCAGTAGCACATTCTCCTCCCATTGCAATGGAGACCCCTTAACAGCTAGCACAAATGCTCTAATGTTCTTAATAGACGATGCCATCACACTCGTACCATCTTTTGCAACCAAGTTCAAAATATGATTGGCACATCTAATATGAAAGAGCAATCCACCACAGATTAAAGGATTGTGCTTGTTGAGCTCTAGAATAACCTCTTTCACAACAACTTCATTTGTAGAAGCATTGTCCAAGGTTAAAGAAAACATTTTCTTCTCTATAAACCATTTCAATAGGCATGAACTGAGGATAAGAGACATTCTCACCACTATGCCGACCCGGAACATGGAGGAAATTGAAAATTCTCTTCTGTATTTCCCAATCATCATCTACCCAATGTACCGTGACACACATGTAGCCTTTATTCTCGTTTGATGTCCACATGTCCATAGTAGCACTCATGCGACAATTGAGGATTTTGAAATACTCATCCTTTTCATGCAAGTAGAGTTCCATTATTTCTTTTCTAATAGTGACACATGACTTCATAGGAAAGGTAGGCTTCAATGATTTAATGAATTCCACAAAGTATTCATGCTCAACAATGTTAAATGGATACTCATGCATGATAATAGCTGTATAAAACTTTCTCAAACTGATTTCTTCATCATATTTATATGGCTGGACAATGCATATACCTGTGCCATGATCCTTTTCTGCCTTGAGCTCCTGTTGCCCCTTCATAATCTTATGATAATTTTTCAAATGAGACCAAAATGCAGTTGTTCCTCTACTGCTTTCAGCCCTAGCTTTGCTAGTCTTGTTTTTGCATCCCGGATACTTGCATTTGGCCCAAACTTTTTTTCTCGAAAATGCCCAGGAGAACTGCACCCCTTTATAAATTAAGAAGATAGAATAAAGAGGTCTAAAGTAGACCATACATGGAGAAATTGCATTTGGATTAAACTTGCTTCACAGATTTGCCATTCTCCTCTACGACAACCTCATACTTCTCAAAATACTGCCAAACATTTGAAGTGGACTTCTTTGCTTGCTTCACCTTTGAAGGATCATCCTGATCCAAATTAATTCCTTCTTCTGGATTTGCACCTTGTTCATAAGATGTTGCAGCAGGTGTTGATGATGATGCGGACATACCAAAAGGTTGACTTGTATTTGCATGAGGTGAGGATGTCAAGTTTTGACTTTGATGTTCATTAGGCAACTCCAACAACATACGCTTCCGTGGAGGTGAAGCTTCACCTTCACTAGCTATAAGAGCAGATCATAGTTTCTACCTGCAAATAAAAATTGTGACATTGAATAAATAGTGGCACTACCACATATGCATTTCACAATTAATTCTTGTGGACTTCAATTAAATGGACATTGCTTCTAGGTGTAGAACTGCAGATGAACTGACATGTCACATGTATGCTGGTTGCAAGAGAGCATAGTAATTGTAATTTTAGTTGAACAATCTGCTCCTCTAAAAATACATATAAAAAGCACTGAAAAGTACATATAAACTGACATGTCACATGTATGTAGTATAATCTGTAACTTGCAATTATGAAGTAAAGTAGGTTCAATCAAAACATGCTAAGAACATAGAACAGACAGCTGTAGCACACTTTTAAGGACACTTTTAAGGACGTACATGGTTGTTGTTAAGTAGGTTCAATCAAACCGTCATTGGCCAGTGAGACACTGAGACAGAGTGAGTAGATCGACAGACCGAGAAGGGAGGATGAGGTTGTGAGGGTAGATGGCGAGTCAGTGAGGGACAAATGCGACATCTAATCGACAATGACGATGGTGGACGTAGGAGCTGTGGAGTCGATGTACGACGACTGCCGGCGAGGTGCGAGTGGAGTCCGGCGGGCCAGCGGCTGGCCGCTGTGAAACCCTCCACGACGCCTCCACCAGATAGCCTCACTCGGCTCCCTCGGCCTCACGTCTAGTCTCTCCTCTGACTCTGTTCCTCTCTGTTGTTGACGACCGAGTGGAGACGCGAACGCCCGACCTACCTAAGTGCCTGACGGTCATGAGCGGTGAGCCCAGGACTCTAGGAGGCTTGAGGCTAGGAGCCTAGGACACAGCCCCGGTGGCCGGTGGGTGAATAGCCTATGGTAGACTGCTGGGCCATGAGCCCATGAGTCTTAACGAGTCTGGAGATTTGGAACTTGGGCTGGGCTAGTTAATATTTTCGGTAAATTCCGAATTGTGAATTCGGTGAATTCCGACCTAAAATGGTAACCGAAGAAAACGGTTGGTAAAGGACTGTACCGATTTTGATACCGATTCCGATCTAAAATTCCGATGATTGATTTCGATTCTGAGAAATACCGATATCGACGACCCCCCGATCGAATAACATTGAAAACAGTTTCCAGAATTTCGAAACCGTTTTCATCCCTAACCAAGGCAAAAAGGTAAGGGCTTAAAACTGACCCTTGATGTAGTCCTATTCTAATCGGGAAGTCATCTCTCCATTACTTGTTTGAACACTAGTCACAACATTGCTGTACATGTCCTTAGCGGGTCCAACATATCGTTGGAACTTGTAACTTTATGTTTATCCAAATCTCGTCACGTAACATTCATTAATATTGTCATAAGTCTTCTCCAAGTCATGAAAACCACGTGTAGGTCTTTCTTGCGCTCCCTATACTACTACATCACTTGTCTTATTAAGAAAATGGCTTCCATGATTGAACTTTTGAGCATGAAACCAAATTAGTTTATAGAGATCCTCGTTATTCCTTTTAAAAGATGCTCGATAACTCTCTCCCATAGCTACATAGTATGGCTCATCAACTTAATTCCTCGATAATTAATACAAATTTGGATATCTCCCTTATCCTTGTAGATCGGTACCATTATAATTCTCTACTTGTTAGGCATCTTGTTCGATCGGAAGATATGATCGAACAACTTGGTCAACCATAGTATAGCTTTGTCTCCAAGGCATCTCCATACCTCAATTATGCTACAATTAGGGTTCGTCGCCTTACCCATTTCATCCTTTTCAATGCCTCTCTAACCTCAGATTCTTGGATCTTATGCACAAAACATCTATTGGTGTCATCAAAAGGGTCATCCAGCTAGAAGGTCGTGTGCCCATTCTCTTCATTGAACAATTTGTCAAAATACTTATCATCTATGTTTGATCCCATCCTTCACCAAGAGGCGTTTCATTTCATTCTTAATGCACTTAGCTTGGTTCAAGTCCCTTGTCTTCCTCTCATGGACCTTAACCATTGTATATGTGTCCTCTTGTTCCTTCATACTCAAACATTGGTCCCCTACCCTTTGACACACTACAACTTTCTTTGCGGTCTTGTTTGCTACCTTGCACTTCTGTGTGTTATCCACACTCATTTTATGGTACAAATCGTTGGATTGCCTCTTCTCTTTCATATCAAAATGTAATGGGCCTAGGGCTTAGCCCATGTACTTGATATATATATGAAGCTAGATTCCTTTCCTCCTTGGCCGCTCGACGCCTGGCATCCCCCAGTAGCCGCCACCGGCCTTAGTAGTCGCCGACAGCGCCTGAGGCCATGGATGGATTTCCTCCTTCTGTTTATCTCCGCTCCCTTTCCCATTCCTCTCCTAAGTTGGGTGACAGTTGTCGCCTCCTCGACCGCCCTCCCTAGCCACCCCCGTCGCCGTCCCCACTTCCCTCTTCATTGTGGCTGTCGACGCCCGCCTATGCCCTCACTGACGTGCTTGTTGGGGCAGCACCTGCTCCCCTCCTCTCGACGTGGGCGCGCCCGCCTAGGCCCCTGTTGGTGAGCTCATCGAGGTCACTAGGGCCCCTGCTGTCAGTGCCCTTCCCCGTATCGCCCCTATCACCTGCGGGGTCACCCGGCCAAGCCCCAGTGGCTTGGACGCCGCCGAACACTGCCTGACCCCTGTTGGCCTAGGCATGGCTGGCTAAGGCCTTGCTCCTGTCGCCCCCCCCTGTCGGCATGCTCTTGGGCGTCCTGCTAGTTGCTCCCTCCCTTGACGCTTCTCCCTTTACCCTAGGTCTCCAATTCACGCCTTCGTCGGCCCCCTCCCACCGCTTGATGTTACGCTACCCAATCCACCCTCGCTGCGGCCCTCATGATTGCCACAGCGCTGTGGCTACTGCTCAGGAGCGCGAATGCATCACTTCTCTCGCCTGAGTGCACGAACACACTGTTGCCGGTATGCTTGCTAGTCAGCTTGCCGAGATTGAGCGCCACCTGCTTGGCTCTCCCTACTTCGACCTCGAGCCTCTTCTAGAGCCCCATGGGGCCGCGCCTGTTTCAACGTATGAGACCGCCGCCGTCGCCAATCTCCACGCCCAAGCGCTGGGTGTCTAGAACACATGTTCTCTGGTTCTCGTCATCCTCGACTTGGCTTCACCTATGCCTGCTGGCATAACCTCGTACTCACCCTTCAGTGCTACGTCATGGATGACCATACCCTCATCGACACCGCGCCAATCCACAAGGTTCCGTTCTCGTCTTTCCACAAGGTACACAACAACCTCATTTTCGAGGAGCTCACCAAGGGACCGCCTCCTCGCCTCAAAGTGACTACCGCTCTCTATAGCTCCACCTAAGGGGATAGATCTCGCGCCTGTCTTCTTCCACTCTTACCATGGGGGGCTCATTGCCATGCTCGTCTGTTCCTCCTGTCTTCGGCTCCACGCCTCCCCACCCGCCTTGGGGGGCATGCAGGGTCTAGGGGTGGTGGTCGGTGGAAGGGTGACCGTGATGGTGGGGTGGTTAGAAAGACACACCTTGCTCCTCCGTCTATAACTTGTGGACTGACCACATCTCCATGTGGCCCGTCCCCGGTGGACTTTTCCAGTGTCGACCGCAACTAGCTCACCTAACGATGCCTGGTCCGAGGAACCCCTGGACCATCTTAGCTCTATGCCATCGGTACCTCAACCACTGCTTCTGCCACTATCACCCCACACCGCTCTGTCCTAGAACCTATGGCCTAATGGGTGGGATCAACAGTCCCTTGTTGGTTCCTTCAGCACGATGACCCTGACTCCTCTCGTTGTGACCGAATGTATTAGGATATGTATCTATCAGGATCAATCAGAGCCTGATTAGCAATTGATTGTAATCCCCTAGATTGGCTAGCTGCCTTGTATAGACTAGGATTACCTTCTATCTATAGCCTAGGTATGTTTCCTTGTACAGGGAATAGCCTTCCTTACATGTACCTTCCATGCATGCCTATTGGCTATATATAACAGGCTCCCCACCCTCAATGGGTGAGTGGTGATTCAATCCATTCTTCCCCTTTCTGCTTGGTATCAGCTCTCTAGATCCTGCGCCCATCTCCCTGTTGTGCGCAGCGCCAACTCCTCCCTGCTGTGCGCAGCGCCAACTCCTCCCCCCTGGTCACCATGACCGACGCCACCACTCCTGCCCCCGCCGTGATTGTCGCCCCCTATGCGACGATCAATGTCAAGAACCACATCCCGGTGACTCTTGAACTGGCAAAACCCAACTTCAACCAGTGGGAACCATTCTTCACCTCCCTCTGTGGAAAATTCGCTCTCTCGCACATCGACGGATTGCAGGAAGCCCGTCCCACAGATCCTTCTTGGGGCATCGCCGATGCCTGTGTCCGCAGCTGGCTTCTCGGCTCGGCTGTGCCCGACGTCATTGGCCTCGCCGCGGCTCCAAACCAGACTGCGCGTGAGCTCTGGGTCGCCATCAAGCGCCTCTTCGAGGCCAACAAGGCTCCACGCGCCATCTTCCTAAGCCATGAGTTTCACTCGATGACTCAGGGCGACTCCTCCATCAATGACTATGCCCAGCGTATGAAGGCCACCGCCGACGCGCTCCGTGATGTCGGCCGCACCATCACCGATGCGGAGCTCGTCCTCAACCTCCTCCGCGGCCTCAACCCACGTTTCGCCAGCACCGCCGACAATATTGCCGACTCCCACCCGCTGCCGGACTTCGCCACCACTCACGAGAAGCTCGTGCTGAAGGAACTCCGCCTCGCCAATGAAGGCACGATTGCGGCCCAGACGGCACTCCACGCATCGTGCGGTACCAACTGCCGCACCACCCCCACCACCAACGGCGGCGGCTCCACTGCCAGTAGACAGGGCGGTCAGGGCAGTGGCTCCAGCAGCGGCGGCAACCCAGGTGGTGGCGGCGGCCGCTGGAAGAAGAAGGGCAAGGGCGGCCCTCACTCTGGCGGTCCCAGGTTCCCAGCCGCCCCCTGGTACTGCTACCCCCCTTGGACCGCCGGGGTTCATCAGCAGCCCTGGCGCCCGCCGGCGCCAACCCCTGCCTGGCGCAGTCCTGGCATCCTCGGCCCCTACACCCAGGCTCAGGCGCACACTACGCTCGCCCCTGTTCAGTCCCCCGACAACCCTGCTCCACTTATGGCAGCGCAGGGCGGTTGGGATCAGGCTGGCCTCATCGCCGCACTGAATCAGATGTCCCTCCAGGGGTCCTCCCCTTGGGTCCTCGACACTGGCGCCACAGCTCACATGTCCTCTTCGGCTGGTATACTCCTGTCCCATCTCCCCCCTCCTTCATTCGGCATCACCGTTGGCAATGGAACCACCATACCCATCACCTGTCGTGGCACATCTACACTTTCCTCCCCCACCTCTACCTATCGTCTTAACAATGTTCTTGTTGCACCTGCACTTGTGCGCAATCTTTTATCTGTTCGTCAATTCACTCGTGACAACTCTTGTTCCATTGAATTTGACGCTTATGGTTTTTCTGTCAAGGACAAACAGACGGGGCACGTGACTCTTCGCTGCAATAGTGGTGGCGACCTCTACACCTACCCCTCCACCACAACTCCCTCCTGCAGCCTCGCCACCACGTCGTCTTTGTGGCATCATCGCCTCGGCCATCCCGGTCCCTCCAGCCTCGCCAAACTTCGAAGCATGTCGGTCATTACCTTCAATAAAAGCTCGCCATGCCTATCAACTTGGCAAGCATGTGCGCCTTCCATTTAGTCACTCGACATCTGTTACCCATGCTCCGTTTGATTTACTTCACTGCGATGTATGGACATCTCCCGTGCTTAGCAATTCTGGGTTCAAGTATTACCTTATTATACTCGATGATTATTCCCATTACTGCTGGTCTTTCCCACTACGACACAAATCTGAGGTGCACCGCCACATGATTGAATTCATTGCATACGCCCAGACCCAGTTTAGTACCACACCTAAATCCTTCCAAGCCGATAATGGGACCGAGTTTGTCAACCGCGCCACCACTTCCTTCCTTGCTAGCCACGACATCACTCTTCGCCTTTCCTGCCCCTATACCTCACCACAAAACGGCAAGGCCGAACGCATGCTCCGCACTACCAACAACACCATCCGCACCATGCTGCTCCATGCGTCCATGCCACCTCCATACTGGGCTGAAGCCCTCACAACAGCAACATACCTCCTCAATAGGCGCCCCTCCTCCTCCATACAAAACCAAATACCTTACCAAATTCTTCACGGCCTACTCCCTGATTACGCTTCCCTTCGCATCTTCGGATGCCTCTGCTATCCGAACCTCACTGCCACCTCCCCTCACAAACTCGCCCCTCGATCCACTCCTTGTGTCTTCCTCGGATACCCATCCTCTCACAAGGGCTATCGCTGCCTTGACATGTCCACTCGTCGCATCATTATCTCGCGCCATGTTATTTTTGATGAGTCCGTGTTCCCATTCTCGGCTGCACCATCGGCGGCCTCCATGCCGTCATCACTTGATTTTCTGATGCAGGACCTCACCTCCTCGACGGCTCCTGCAAACACCCATCCGCCGCTCGCTGCCAGCAGCGAGGATGATCTCCAGGTATTCCTGGACCCGGCCATACTCTAGCTCGGCCCCCGGGTTCACCCTGCGGGCGGGCCACAACTGGGCGCTCATGGGCCCCAAGCAGGGCAGCCGGCGGCTCCCCCGACTGATGGTCAGCGCTTCGGCACCACCTACACCCGACGCGTCCAGCCTCCAGCAGCACCGGTCACCGCAGCGGTGGCCCCTGTGGCTGCTGCAACTTCAGCGCCAACAGAAGCTGCACCAACTTCGCCACCAGCGGCTCCAGCAGCTCGGCTCCTCTCTACTGCAGCGAACCGGCCTGTGACACGCTCACAGACCGGCTCCCTGCGCACTGTCCAGCGCTTCGGCTTCTCCGCCTCCGTCGCCTCGCCAATCCCGGCGAACTATCGCAGTGCCCTGGCCGATCCAAATTGGCGTGCTGCGATGGCGGACGATTACAAGGCATTGATCGACAACGGCACTTGGCGCCTCGTACCCCGGCCGCCTGGTGCGAACATTGTCACTGGCAAGTGGCTGTTCAAACACAAGCTCCACTCCGACGGCTCCCTCGCCCGGCACAAGGCGCGCTGGGTCGTTCGTGGCTTCTCCCAGGAGGAAGGCGTCGACTACGACGAAACATTCAGCCCGGTCGTCAAGCTGGCCACGATCCGCACCGTCCTCAGCATTGCTGCGTCCCGAGACTGGCCCATCCGGCAGCTCGACGTGAAGAATGCCTTCCTTCACGGCAATCTCGAGGAGATTGTCTACTGCGAGCAGCCGAAAGGATTCGTCGACCCCGCTGCACCTAACTCTGTCTGTCTGTTGCAGAAGTCCCTATATGGGCTTAAGCAGGCACCACGCGCTTGGAATCAGCGCTTCTCCAGCTTCATTCGCAGTATTGGCTTCACCACCTCCAAAACGGACGCCTCCTTGTTCATCTACAAGAATGGAGACGCCATGGCCTACCTCCTCCTCTACGTCGACGACATCATCATCACTGCATCATCGCCGGCTCTTCTCCAGCACGTCACCTCCTGCCTATCGTCGGAATTTGCCATGACGGACCTCGGGGATCTTCACCACTTCCTCGGCATCTCGGTGACACGGGACAGCAGTGGGCTGTTCCTCTCCCAGCGGCAGTACGCTGTTGATCTTCTCCAGCGCGCTGGCATGTCTGAATGCCACCCGACAACTACTCCGGTGGATGCCCGGACCAAGTTGTCTGCCTCCGAGGGCGCTCCAGTCGCCAATCCCTCGGAGTACCGGAGCCTCGCTGGTGCTCTTCAGTACCTCACTCTGACCAGGCCGGACCTGGCCTATGCTGTCCAGCAAGTCTGCCTCTTCATGCACGACCCTCGCGAGCCGCATCTTGCGCTCATCAAGCGCATCCTGCGCTATGTCAAGGGCTCCCTGTCCGCAGGTCTGCACTTGGGACCTGGCGTCGTTGATCAGCTCACAGCCTACTCCGATGCCGACTGGGCCGGCTGCCCCGACACGCGTCGCTCCACCTCCGGCTTCTGCGTCTACCTCGGCGACAATCTGGTGTCATGGTCGTCCAAACGTCAGACGACTGTCTCTCGCTCCAGCGCCGAAGCAGAGTACCGTGCTGTGGCCCATGCGGTTGCTGAGTGCTGCTGGCTGCGACAACTTCTACATGAGCTGCACATCTTCATCCCCCGTGCGACCGTGGTCTACTGTGACAATGTGAGCGCTGTGTACATGGCAGCCAACCCAGTCCACCACCGCCGCACGAAGCACATCGAAATCGACATCCACTTCGTCCGTGAGAAGGTTGCTTTGGGGCAGTTCCGTGTTCTTCATGTTCCGTCCACACACCAGTTCGCCGACATCATGACCAAGGGACTGCCTGTACAGCTCTTCACTGAATTTCGGCACAGTCTTTGCGTCCGTGATCCTCCCGCTCAGACTGCGGGCGGGTATTAGGATATGTATCTATCAGGATCAATCAGAGCCTGATTAGCAATTGATTGTAATCCCCTAGATTGGCTAGCTGCCTTGTATAGACTAGGATTACCTTCTATCTATAGCCTAGGTATGTTTCCTTGTACAGGGAATAGCCTTCCTTACATGTACCTTCCATGCATGCCTATTGGCTATATATAACAGGCTCCCCACCCTCAATGGGTGAGTGGTGATTCAATCCATTCTTCCCCTTTCTACTGAATGGTCTGCTGATTCTAGTGCCTCCTACAACACCACTTCAAACACTGGTATACTTTCTTCTTACCTACCTCTCTCGTCCACTCCATCAATCATTGTGGGCAACAGGAACATTCTCGCGATCATCTTTGTAGGTAATTCAGTTTTTACTAGCACTTTCATCTTTGCAATGTTCTTGTGGCCCCACACATCATTTAAAACCTTCTCTCTGTTTGCCCATTTACCACCGATAACTCTTGTTCTATTGAGTTTAGTTGGAATGATTGAAAAACCCTAACCCTAACCCAGGTTGGGTGTATATTATAAAGAGCAGTTAGGTGGGTCAAGCCTATTACAAAGGGGTGATCAGGTAAATACAAGGGGACCCAAGCGTAACCCTAAATTGGAGTCTAACACCCCCTGTAGTTTCAACTCTATCCTGTACAGATGTTGAGACTGGATCAAAACTCAGTGAACACACTCGACGGCAACCCCTTGTCTGCAAATTGTGACGTGGTCGTGACGCTAAGAACGCGAACATCGCTGGCAGCGATGCGCTCGCGGACGAAATGAAGGCCGATCTCCACATGCTTCGTGCGCTGATGTTGCAGGGGATTGGTGGAGAGGTAGATCACGTTGACGTTGTCGCAATAGACGAGGGTGGAGCACTCGAGGGGAGCTATGGAGCTCCTGCAGAAGCTGTCGGAGCCAGGAGGCCTCGGCAACACCGTTGGCCACAACGTGGTACTCGGCCTCAGCGCTAGAGCGGGAGACGACAGGCTGCCGCTTCGAGGCCCAAGAGACGAGGTTGGCACCCAGGAACACGGCATAACCGAATGTGGACCGACGCGTGTTGGGGCAGCCAACCCAGCTAGCGTTGGTGTAGACCACGAGCTCCGACGTCGGTGAGGGTCGAAGGCGAAGGCCATACTCGATGGAGCCGTGGAGGTAGTGAAGAATCCCCTTGAGAGCGGTAAGGTGGGGCTCCCGGGGTGTGTGCATGTGAAGGCACACCTGTTAGACGGCGTAGGCGATGTTGGGCCGTGAGAATGTCATGTACTGGAGAGCGCCGGTGAGGCTCTGGTAGGCCGTTGTGTTGGCAAACGGCGGTCCGTCATCCTCGGAAAGCTTCGGTATGAGTTTTGACAGTCGTGGATCAGGGCATGCAGCCGGACATGCGTAGCCCACTCCAGGATGTCGAGAGTGTACTGGCGTTGGTGGAGGAAGAGACCCTGAGGCCGCCGCTCGGCGGTGATCCCGATGAAGAGGTGGAGAGGCCCCAGGTCCTTCATCGCGGACTCGCGCTGAAGGGCGACGATCGTGCGCTAGACGAGAGCGCATTGGACGCCGTGAGCACGATGACATCGACATAGAGCAGGAGGTAGATGATGTCATCGCCGTGTCGAAGGATGAACAGGGACATGTATGATTTGGCCTCCACGAAGCCGATGGAGGCCAAGTAGGAGGCTAAGCGACTTTACCAAGCCCGTGGCGCCTGAGGCCATATAGGGAGCGATTCAGCCGGCAGACCACATACGAGCGAGCGGAGTCGACGAAGCCGGTGGAGGCCTGAATCATCCTCAAACTTAAAGTTGCTAAATCGGCATTAGATTCTAAAATGTGCCTCACATCTTCCAATTATAGCATGACCCTCGAAACGTACAAGCCTAATAAGCTAATCGAGTAATCGTCAAGATAGGCTTGAGGTTAAACGGACGACATTAAAGACAACCAATCAGATCATATCACCTACGTCGCTCTACAGACAAATAAACCAGGATTGCTCATACAGATACACACCATCTCTACAACATTTCACAACCTTATAAATGAACCTACGGGTATATGTAACAAGCAAAAGGCACAATTCTACTCACCACTCCATTCATGCCTTAAGTCAAAACTTAAGTGAACCAAATGTAAGGATATAAGTCCGTAAGCACTGCCATAACTCGCTTGGAACAAGGGATCACCATTACAAGCTAGCGTCAAGTTAGCACAATCGATATTGCTACCAGTCTGTTGGATACAAAATAACCAAACTGACTTTGAACAAAAATTTGCTCGCTAGGTGCTTGATGTTGTGGCTAGCCGAACGACAGAGGAGATGAAGCAAAGGGAACGAACCCAGGAGAGGTCTATGACGATGTAGAGGTAGCAGATGAGCCCCTTTTGGATGTGGGAAGCTGCAGCTGCGGCATATCGGAGGAGGCGCCAACGGTACTGTGCATGGACGAGGGTCTTGGTGTCGATGGGACGGAGGAGGCCTAAATCATCCTCCTGCAGTGACTGCCATGACTGTTCGTTGGCGTAAGCGCGCTCCCATGCCTCTAGGACGTCGTCCTCCTCTTCGTCGCCTGGGTTGCGGCGCGGACCGACAACAGTATAGGGCGCGTTGAAGCCACCCCCACCATCGCCAACACAGTATATGGTGTGGGGGTGGGGTGGCGGCCACCGCAACCAGTGTGGAACTGGAGGCGAGGTTGGCGACTAGGAGATGGGCCAACCGAGTGCTTGGTGCTTCTAGTTTGGGGCTTTTAGGCTTAAGTTTTGGTTTAGAGGAGCTTTAAAATAGACAAAAACACAGGAATATAGATATATTCTTCGCACGGCCCCGCAGAGGCGGCGAGAGATGTCACATCAAGTGGCGCTGGGGGGCCCGCCTCGGCGTATATGTGCATGGCCGAGGTGGTGGCGCTCGCAGAGGGTTGGATGCGGTCCATTGAGGCCAAGCAGGGAGGTTGCTACGACGGTCAGCATGTTGGGGCGGGGTCGATGCAGAGCAACTGGGCGTTTGCTAGAGCGGGGAAGGAGACATCTGGTTTTGGGCGACGTGGCCTCCGCGCTGACGAGCACATTGCTTGGAGCACAGGTGCAAGCAAACCGGGTGACCTTTTAATATAGGAGATACCCGGGTTCCAATATGGCGCGCTGCTAAGAGGGTTTTGCCCCAACGGATTTCTTTCGAGTTTCGTCTCCATTTGAATGACTAAGTTCAACGTTGGCTTACCAAGCCTATCACAACCCTCCTTTATCGGCTATGTTGAGACAACATAGGCAGAGTTATCGCTGTGACTTATAAATTCATTTTCCCATGGCACATTTTTATCTATTGGAGATTCACAATCCTTTTTGGGCTTTGAATGTAGTCAGTGACCTTGGAACTGTTACTAACCATTGGATTAAAAATTGATGACCAGTCCCTATGGACTATAGGAAGCGGATCTGGCCGGCACGGGCGCAGACTCCCAGCAGACGGAGGAGGCGCTAGAGGAGGACTGACCGGCGCGGACTCCCAGCGGACGGAGGAGGGACAGGAAGCGCTGCAGCCCACAACGGCGGGCGGGAAGCTCCGCGACGGCTCCGTGATGGCGGCCAGGAAGGGCCGTGATGACAGCCGGCCTGGACGATGTCGCCACAGCGACCAGGAAGGGCCGCGACGGCGGCCAGGAAGGGACGGTGGTCGAAAAAAGGATTAGAAAACCCTAATCGTAACCTGCTTTGTTACCATGTTACTAACCTTGGGATTAACAACTAATGACCAGTCCCTATGGACTATAGAATATATATAGGCAGTAGGCCTGGGCCTAATCGGCCTTAACAGGAGCTTGCACATTTTCCATATTATTATATAGGCTTCATGTGTTTTCCTATTGCAGTTAAATTTTTGTTTGTACTAAGTACTAACATACTATATATATGTTTTGTATATCAGCTTAAGGACAACTCTGTGTGTGCGATTTAAGAGTGAAGTAGTAGCATGCGGAGTTGTGTATGCTGCAGCTAGGAGACACCGGGTTCCCCTTCCCGAAGATCCTCCGTGGTGGACTGTCTTTGATGCTGATGAAGCAGGAATTCAGGAAGTTTGCAGGGTTCTTGCTCACCTCTACAGCTTGCCCAAGGCCCAATACATTCCAGTATATAAAGACAACGATTCCTTTACTGTTAAGAGAATCTCTGATCTACAGGCTTCAAAGGTTAGTAAAGGATACCATCCAAAATAATCGTACTGAGTCTCATAGAGTTATTTTTAAAGAATGAGAATGATTTTGTTTGCATCCATCTTCAGGAAAGTCCAGCAAGGGCTGTTGCTAGCGATAAGGGTACCCCTGTACCCTCAAGTTCTAGCCAGGAGAAGGATCCAGTGGCTAAGACTATACTGAACAAGGTGAAGGAAAAAAGTGATGACGAAGGTAAACCATTGCCCGCTGAATTTGATGGAAAAGAAAACCCGGTGGCAAACTCAAAAAATGACAAGTCTGATTCTGGTGTCGACCGGAGTCGAGAAAGAGAGAGATCAAGAGGGCGGGAACGTGATGCCAGGGGTAGGGATTCTGATCGTGATAGCAGGGGTCGCGAGTCTGATCGTGAGAGGGACCGGAGACGGCGCTCTAGGGAAAGAAGTTCAGGTATTGCTGAGGACCAATCAGATTTTTAGTTATCTTACTCCCTCCGGTCAAAAAATAAGAAGCATTTACGGTTGTCTTAACTCAGCATATTTAAACTTCGGTTGCATATTACTTTCGATGGGTTGAGTTTCGATATTTGAAAATTGAATGATCATATTTACTCTCAGATGACTCATTGCAATTTGAACGCAGGACACTCAGACAAGGAGAAATCAAGGCGCCATTCATCACGCGGTATGTTAGTATTTTTGCAGCAGGCTCTGATGATGTCCCCAAGCTGTTCTATTCAGGACTTGCGTTTCTTATGTTGCTTTCGTGTTACGATTTCAGACCGGGCTGACTACTACAATTCGCATTCATCTCGTGAGAAAGATCGGCATAGGCACCATTGATCAAGGTGACGAGGATCCCCGGTCTGCAGGGCTTCGCTGCATGGAGACCACCACTTGGCAGTGCCGACCGGATCATGAAAACTTGTGGATTATCATCCCATTGGTGGTTGTATTGGCTTGATTGTGTTTTGCACCTTGGATTGTAACTTGCAAGATGCGCTAGCCATGAGCTGTTGGCAACTTGAATTTCTAAACAAAAGATATAAGATACAATTAACGCACGTGCACTAACTGCCATTCCAGCAGAGCTTGTGGAATGTTATAAAGAAACAGTTTGTGGAATGTTGGCACGGTTAGAGCTAGTTTGGTGACTAGGGAAACTAAGGGGATCCATTGCGAGGAATCGTCTTGTTTTTTAATAGAAAAGGATTCTTTCCTATGGATCATCTTAGGGTCCGTTTAGAGCCCAGGGCTCTGGCTCCTCTAAAAATGGCTTCGGCTCTTCTAAAGAATTACCTTCTTCGCAGGAGTTCGTACTTTTTATCGTTTGGTAAAACCGTGCTCTCTACCGTGTTTCTCTGTTGCGTCGGCCAAGAACAAGTGCCAGCTATGGACAGACCATGCGTCGTGCCATGGGCAGCAGCTAGTGCCATGGGCAGCAGCTAGGCTTCGACCAGCCCCAATGCGCCATGTGCTGCTGCTTGGGCGGCTGCCAAGGCAGTGCCGTGCCGGGCGCCATGTGCTGCTGCTTGAGCGGCTGCCAAGGCACTGTGCTGCTGCTTGAGCGGCTGCCAAGGCAGTGCCGTGATCTACACCGGCCACCTGGACGCCTAGTGTCGCAGCCTGGGCAGCAGCCTAGGACGGGGTGACGGCCAAAGACAGGCCGTGCGTCCATGGAAGCAGCCAGGTCTGTGTACAGAGCCAAAATTTTTGGCTCCGGCTCTCAACCGTAATTTAGCTCCTGCTCCTGTGCAAAAGCTGGTTTGGGAGGTGGCGTTTAGGACGGCTTCAGCGAGGAGCCGGTACTGGAGCTGGCCAGGAGCCCTCCCAAACGCCCCCTTAATTTCTCTGGTCACCAAATCAGTGGATAAACGTTTGTGCTGAGTTGTCCCATGGTATATATCAATGTTTTCAAGCCATTGAGCCTGATGCAAGAAAAGCAGAACAACATCTTAGGACGAGCCCATTGTTTCTGTGCTTGATGCAAACGGACACAGGTCTGGCGATGATGCTTGAACCTTGAAAATTGTGGGCATTGCCTGGGACAGCAGTAGTGCAGCATGAGCGGCCACCTGGAAGTGGATCTTGCGGGCGATAGCAGCACGGACGATCGCCTGGAACTTGTGGGTGGCACTGCAGTGCGACAACATGGGTGATCGCTTGGAACTGGATCTTGCAGGCGGCAACGGCAGAATGGGTGGCCGTCTAGAACTTTCTGGCAACATTGTGGCTGTGTAAGCAGCACGGGCGGCATTGCGATGCGTTCTTATGCTACTGTGGTTGGTTGTCTAGTTTGGCAACCCTAAAAGGCCGCCCATAAGCTCACAGATGTAGCAATAATTGCAGCCTAGAGCACACAACCATTGCACAGATTAATCCCCAAAGCCCATCTAAAAACACGTCTAATTTAGTCAATCCACACCAAATTGAAAGATTAATTGTGATTACTCGTCGACTAATCGGACAACTAGAATTCTGGTCAGTCTAATTACTTCGGTGAGCCTAGTCAAATTTAGGTTAATGATTAGTCTGACTAATCGTGATTGATACTTCAAAACACTGGTTACCGCAGCTTTACCCTTCCTACGCCCAGCGCCCGCGCAGTGCGCAAAAAATAGTGCAGAACGAGCACTCGAACCCACCCCTTTGCTCTAGAAATTTAACCTAACCAACACACCACGTGTATCTTATTGTTTAGCAATAAACAATAATTATATTTGTAGTCTAGGCGTCGCTCCACCCGCTCCTCCGTCTCGTGGCAACGGCACGGGCCTATACCTAGTTGTTATATATGTCTCATGCTTAGAATGTGAAAAATATTACTAATCTCATGATCATAAATTGAGGTGATTGAGCGACAGTATGTAATGGATAATTATGTATAAACTTAGAAACTAACTATTATTGTAACATTACAATAGCAATGTACGTTTCAATATATATATTTCACAAAACTAAACAAGGAATGATGTAATGGTAATTTATATAATGCAAAAAAAACTGTACCACTGCACAAATGAAACTGATACGTGGTACATTCATAGAAAAATCAAACATATTTATTGACTAGAGGTAGTAAGTCTTCCACATTTTTTTCTAAATCAAACATATTTACTTTTGGGCTATGTCTTGAACATATGTTTTTAAATTTAAATAATATATATTTTAATTAAATCAGTAATGTCAATCTTACGTTGTTAAGATATACCATATGTAAGATACCAACCATCCAAATTAAATATTTAAACTTTCTAGATAAACATATAAAGACCCATATTTTGATATGAAGAGTAGTTTTTTTTAATTCTGGCCTAGGACTCTCTTTCTCGTTTAAGAGAGAAGATACACCTTTTGTTTATAACATGCCATTAAACCTATTTTGATTAGATTTAGTCTAATAAATTACCAACAAAATTATATAATTTTTAGCTAGAATCTTGTTACTTGCGAAGATTTTGGTGGTCGCCACGACAAGATCACCATTGCATATATTGATTTCATCGGCAAAATCATCGAACTATTGTCAATGGTCATAGAGAGTAAATCAAATGATAAGGGTTAGAGGTGACAAATCCACGGTATATGTTGTATGTAATGATGCAACCGTTGACATTCTTTTATCCTATTTATTTATTTTTAGCCTTTTTTAAAATATTCATATTTAAACCTCTGTTTTACTTCCTTTTCTAGACTGTGAGCTAGTATGTTGTGGGTCACGACACTGAAGTAACATGTCTCGATGTCATTAATGGTGACATCGATTTGTGTGGCATGAATGTGTGCATGGTAGTGACCTGGTGGCTAGCTCAACATCATATATCATGGCGCTGAGCTCAACACCATGTATCTTAGCGCTGACGTCCTTGACAAGGTGCCCTCTTTCTCAACAGTTCGACAAGGTTAGAGGCTGATTTGATGAGGTTTGGTTCCAAAATAAAGTTTGTAGCACGCAACACAATCTACAACTTCGATTAATGTTCAAATACCAAAACTCGTACAAAAATTGAAGTTCTACTTTGGTCAAAGTAGTAACATGAAAAAAGTGATTACACTTGATAGAAACATGTAGAAATATTTTTGAGTCAGGCCACTAATATAAACCCTAGTTCATGTTCATTCTTTACTAGATCTATGTCAGCCAAGTGACCAAACATTACATGTTTACACCCTAACTTGGTCTTTCAAGCAACACATGTTTAATTAACCCAGTGCTACATGGACAGTACATGGCATGTTGAAACTTTAGGTACATAAAGACATATAATCCTAGCACTAACCCTAAGATACCTTACATAAATTAAATAAAGCGTGAATTGCAATTACATGTATGGTAATTTGTAGTTTTATTGTTCAGAGCCTTAGGAATAGGGATGGCAATGGGTCCAACAAAAACCCGCCCACGATCGCACTCATGAAGTCTTTCTAAACCCGTCGTGATTGCACCCATAGGTGCAATTTCAAACCTGCATCCGAACCCATCGGATTTCAGGTGGGTTTTGTGTCACCCACGGGTTTTTACTTAGTATACACTTTTAAACAATAATTCAACTATAAGCAATTAAGTACTAATAATAATTGAGCTATACCTATGAATTTTAAGCTTTCTCACGTTGATCAACAAAAAAATATTTCATGAATCATTAATCAAGTTACTTATTCAAAATAATTACTTTTATATCTTAATCATTTTTACGCAAAATAAAGAACAGACCAAATTTCGGGTTGGGTAGCACTTAGCCACTCACGCCACTCCGATACTACCAGTGGGCCTAACCTCTAGGACGATATAGTCTTCAAGTAACATGTGATGACTTGAGGAGATGTGGTACAGAAGACATTGAAGGCCTTTATGTAGCCAGGTTATCTGTTGCAGCAAGAATAGTTCATGGAGAGGACGCCACAACAATCTTACCACTTTTTAGGATTCTAGTAGAGCAATAAATGTCCAGCTATAGGCTTTTTAGAGGTTGGAGTCCTGCACTAAATTCATATAATTAAAATCCCTAGTTTGGTTAATTAAATGACAACCTTGGTGAACTAATATGTGTTTGGTGTTAGGTACACTAGTGTGAGAAAATTGTACCAGTTTTCGGGTATCAAGGGCAAGTTGAAGGCTTTGAAGTGAAGGACCATGTGGTGATGAAGCTTGAGGAAGGACTTAGCACCGATGAACTAAGGAAACAGTGAATAGCAAGCAAAGTTGTGATCGATGAACCAATAAGGCCATGTGATGATATGAAGTGAACCATATCTGAAGGACATTTGAGTAGGTGGGGGTGAACTAGGTAATCTATTTTCACATAAACTAAGGCCACTATTTTTCCTAGTCAGAACCTATGCAATAAATTAATTATCTAAGTGTAACATGGTTTTAACTAAGTGATGCTATCTCCACAAATAGTTGTGTAATCTAGGTTCTAAACCTATAAACTAGCCTATCAACTAAGCTAGAAAGGTAAAGCACACAATCAAAGTACATAATATAAATATAGAAGATTAAGTGCGATAGTGATACAAACTCCTATCTGACCCCGGTATTTTTAATGAGGTATTGAGAAGCACACAAGTTTCCCTTAGTTCTTATTAGAGCTTCTCGCAAGGATTCCCACATGAGGGCCAAGGTCCCTGTCAGATAACTCCATGGATAACCCTAGTGAAAGGGAAATAGGCTTAATCATTTCCTATAATCAATTTTGGTGTTTGACGTCTATCACAAACCACGTGGACTAACTAGTTTGCCTAGCTGATCATTTGTTAGGTGGACAAGTTCATCTACAACTATTCTAAGTCGACTGTATGGAATACCGTAGATTATTCCGGATAGGAGAAGTTTTTTTGGAAAAACACCCATGCACGGACCGTCCGTGCCCTTGCGGCGGACCGTCCGCGACACCAGGATGAGGCTCGGACAGGAACACTACAAAAACACAAGTTGACACTATGGACCGTTCGATGGAGAAGCAAGCATCGTCTGGCCTCAGGCGTGGACTGTCCGGTCGTTAAAAAACTAGAAAAACCCGAAGGTGACGGTTTCGGTAAAATTCATTTTTAGCGTCCTCGCGGACCGTCTGGGGTGCACGGCCGGACCGTCCGTGACTGCTTTATCTGACATCTGACGACGCATTAAATGCACTATAGCTATTGATATAGCCATTACTGCTGACCGTTGCGATTTCAACCGTTGATGTGCAGGGGCGAACCGTCCGGACCAAGGGTGCAGACCGTTCGCGGTCGGCAGAAAAGGAGCAACGGCTAGGAAGTGGTTGGAGGCTACAAATAAAATCTCAACACCTCCATTCATCACATCCAAGCACTCCACTCACTCACATTCAATACAAGAGCTAGCAATCCATTCCAAGACACACTCAAAGCTTCTAATCTCTCCAAGTCCCACAATTAGGACAAGTGATTATTAGTGCTTAGTGACTTGAGAGGGTGTAATCCGTGTGTTATTTGTCGCTCTTGTTGCTTGGTTTTCGCAATCGTGCTTTCTTCATCTCTTTCTCAACCTTCTAAGTGAATTGTAAAGAAAGCAAGAGACACCTAATTGTGTGGTGATCCTTGCGGGGCCTTAGTGACCCATGTGATTAAGAAGAAGCACTCGATCGGTCTGAGTGACCGATTGAGAGAGGGAAAGGGTTGGAATAGACCCGACCTTTGTGGCCTCCTCAACAGGGACTAGGTTCTTTGGAACTGAACCTCGGTAAACAAATCGTCGTGTTCATTTGTGTTGATCTCCATTCGATTTGTTTATCCCCTCTCCTCTCTCTAAACGTTCCCTTGCACATATTGATTTGAGTTGGCTCCCAAAGTTATCAGCATTGATTGAGCAACTCTTGGCAAGGAGAACTATCTTCCGCACTCTGAATTATGTCTAACACTAACCCCGAGCATAGTGCGTGTTTAAAGTTTGTAAATTTCAGGTTTCGCCTACTCACCCCCTCTAGGCGACTTTCAATTGGTATCAGAGCCTGATACTTCATTAGAGTCTAACAACTCGAAGTGATGTCGGGAGAACATGCCAAGAGGGAGATGGTCACTAGCGAAAAGCCCAAAGGCTCGGGAAGGAAGAACGATGAACAGATTCCATCAAAGGAGGCTGGCGACAAGCACAAGGAGGAATCTGCTTCCTCCATCAAGTCACATAGTGAAAGGGAAATAGGGTCAAACCTTTTCCAATAAGAATTTTGGTGGTTGAATTGCCCAAAACAAATTATTGGACTAACTGGTTTGCTCTAGAAAATATGTCTACAGGTGCCAAAGGTTCATAACAAACCAATACAAGTCAAAAGGAAGGGTTCAAACAAAGGGAGCAAAATTAAACCGAAGGCAGCCCTGGTCTGGCGCACCAAACTGTCCGGTGTGCCACCGGACAGTGTCCGATGCACCACCGGACAGTGTCCGGTGCACCAGGGAATCCAACTCTAAACTTGCGAGTCTCGGGAATTCTGGAGGCCGCTCCGCTATAATTCACCAGACTGTCCGGTGTAACACCGGACTATCCGGTGTGCCAGCGGAGCAACGGCTACTTCGCGTCAACGGTCGTCTGCAGAACGCATTCAATGCGCTACAGTGCGCGCTAGAGTCAGAGCGGCGTCAGAAGGCGCACCGGACAGTGTACAGTGATTATCCGGTGCAACACCGGACTGTCCGGTGACCTAGAAGACAGAAGCTCCAACGGTCGAACCCTAACGGTCGGGTGACGTGGCTGGCGCACCGGACAGTGTCCGGTGGCGCACCGGACTGTCCGGTGCGCCATGCGACAGACAGCCTCCCAACGACCACTTTTGGTGGGTGGGGCTATAAATACCCCAACCACCGCACCATTCATTGGATCCAAGTTTGCTGACTTCCTACACCTTACAAGAGCTATAACATTCAATACAAGACACACCAAAGAGATCAAATCCTCTCCCAAGCCCAAAGATTACTCCCAATCAAAAAGTGGCTAGTAAGAGAGTGACTTGTGTTCATTTGAGCTCTTGTGCTTGGATTGCTTCTTTTCTTTCTCATTCTTTCTTGTGATCAACTCAATTGTAACCGAGGCAAGAGACACCAATTGTGTGGTGATCCTTGCGGGGACTTAGTGTCCCGTTTGATTGAGAAGAGAAGCTCACTCGGTCTAAGTGACCGTTTGAGTGAGGGAAAGGGTTGAAAGAGACCCGGTCTTTGTGACCACCTCAACGGGGAGTAGGTTTGCAAGAACCGAACCTCGATAAAACAAATCACCGTGTCACACTCTTTATTTGCTTGTGATTTGTTTTCACCCTCTCTCTCGGACTCGATTTTAATTCTAACGCTAACCCCGACTTGTAGGTGTGCTTAAACTTTGTAAATTTCAGATTTGCCCTATTCACCCCCCTCTAGGCGACTTTCAATTGGTATCAAAACCCGGTGCTTCATTAGAGCCTAACCGCTCAAAGTGATGTCGGGAGATCACGCCAAGAAGGAGATGGTGACCGGCAACAAGCCCACTACAAGCCACGGGAAGGCTCCATCGGGAGAGTCCCGCAACAAAGGGAAGGAGAAGGAATCCTCTTCTCTCAAGTCGCATCGGAGTGGCGAAAAGAAAAAGAAGATGAGGAAGGTGGTCTACTACGAGACCGACTCTTCATCGCCATCCACCTCCGGCTCCGACGCGCCGTCCATAACTTCTAAGCGCCATGAGCGCAAGAAGTTTAGTAAGATTCCCCTACACTACCTCGCATTTCTAAACGTACTCCATTACTTTCCGTTCCATTAGGCAAACCACCGGTTTTTGACGGTGAAGATTATAACATGTGGAGTGACAAAATGAGGCATCACCTAACCTCACTCCACACAAGTATTTGGAACATTGTTGAGTTTGGTGTGCAGGTACCATCCATAGGGGATGAGGACTATGATTTGGACGAAATTGCCCAAATCCGGCACTTCAACTCCCAAGCCACCACTATACTCCTCGCCTCTCTAAGTCGAGAGGAGTATAACAAGGTGCAAGGGTTGAAGAGCGCCAAAGAGATTTAGGATGTACTCAAAACGGTGCACGAAGGAGATGAGGTGACCAAAATCACCAAAAGGGAGACGATCGAAGGGGAGCTCGGTCGATTCATGCTTCACCAAGGGGAGGAGCCACAAGCGATGTACAACCGGCTCAAGACCTTGGTGAACCAAGTGCGCAACCTCGGGAGCACCAAATGGGATGACCATGAGATGGTCAAGGTTATTCTAAGATCACTAGTTTTTCTTAATCCTACTCAAGTACAATTAATTCGTGGTGATCCTAGATACAAAATAATGTCTCCCGAGGAAGTGATAGGTAAATTTGTGAGCTTCGAGCTAATGATCAAAGGCTCCAAAAAGATCATCGAGCAAGGCGCATCTTCCTCCGTACCCGAAGCACAACCTGTTGCTTTTAAAGCAACAGAGGAGAAGAAAGAAGATTCTACTCCAAGTAGAATCCCCATCGATGCCTCCAAGCTCGACAATGAGGAGATGGCGCTTATTATCAAAAGCTTCCATCAAATCCTCAAACAAAGGAAGGGGAAGGATTACAAGCCCCGTTCCAAGAAAGTATGCTACAAATGTGGTAAGCCCGGTCATTTTATTGCTAAATGTCCATTATCTAGTGATAGTGACAGGGGCGACGACAAGAAGGGAAAGAGGAGAGAAAAGAAGAGATACTACAAGAAGAAGGGTGGCGATGCCCATGTTTGCCGGGAGTGGGACTCTGATGAGAGCTCCACCGACTCCTCCTCCGACGAGGACGCCGCCAACATCGCCGTCAACAAAGGGCTCCTCTTCCCCAACGTCGGCCACAAGTGCCTCATGGCAAAGGACGACAAAAAGAAGAAGGTGAAATCCAAATCCTCCACTAAATATGCAACGTAACATCTAGTGATGAGGCTAATTCTAGTGATAATGAGGATGACTTGTTTACTCTTTTTGCCAACTTAAACATGCAACAAAAGGAAAAATTAAATGAATTAATTAGTGCTATTCATGATAAGGATGAACTCTTGGATAGCCAAGAGGACTTCCTAATTAAAGAAAACAAGAATCATGTTAAGGTAAAAAATGCTTATGCTCTAGAAGTTGAAAAATGTGAAAAATTAACTAGTGAGCTAAGCACTTGCCATGATATTATTTCCAACCTTAGAAATGAGAATGCCAATTTAATTGCTAAGGTTGGGAAGCTTGATGTTTGTGATGATTCAATTGTTAGTCTTAGAAATGATAATGCCAACTTAATTGCTAAGATTGACACATTGAATGTTTCTCTTTCTAGCCTTAAAATTGAAAATGAAAAATTAATTGCCAAGGCTAAGGAACTAGATGTTTGCAATGCTTCTATTTCCATTCTTAGAAATGAGAATGATAGATTGCATGCTAAGATTGTTGAATTAAATACTTACAAACCCTCTACATCTTCCATTGAGCATGTTACTATTTGTACTAGATGTAGAGATGTTAATGTAGATGCTATTCATGATCACCTTGCTTTAATTAAACAACAAAATGATCACATAGCTACATTAACTGCTAAAATTAATGAGCATGACTTAGAAAATGAAAAATTTAAATTTGCTAGAAGCATGCTCTATAGTGGGAGACGCCCTGGCATTAAGGATGACATTGGCTTCCAACAGGGAGACAATGTCAAGCTTAATGCCCCGCCCAAAAGATTGTCTAATTTTATTAAGGGCAAGGCTCCCATGGTTCAGGATAATGAGGGTTACATTTTATACCCTGCCGGTTATCCCGAACACAAAATTAGGAGAATTCACTCTAGGAAGTCTCACTCTGGCCCTAATCATGCTTTTATGTATAAGAGTGAGGCATCTAGTTCTAGGCAATCAACCCATGCTAAATTGCCTAAGAAGAAAACTCCTAAGGCATCAAATGATCATAATGTTTCATTCAAAACTTTTGATGCTTCCTATGTACTTACTAACAAATCCGGCAAGGTAGTTGCCAAATATATTAGGGGCAAACACAAGGGATCAAAGACTTGTGTTTGGGTACCCAAAGTTCTTGTATCAAATGTCAAAGGACCCAAAACCGTTTGGGTACCTAAAATCAAGAACTAAACTTGTTTTGTAGGTTTATGCATCCGGGGGCTCAAGTTGGATCATTGACAGCGGGTGCACAAACCATATGACTGGGGAGAAAAAGATGTTCTCCTCCTACGAGAAAAACCAAGATCCCCAACGAGCTATCACATTCAGGGATGGAAATCAAGGTTTGGTCCAAGGATTGGGTAAAATTGCTATATCACGTGACCATTCTATTTCCAATGTTTTTCTTGTAGATTCTTTAGATTACAACTTGCTTTTTGTTTCCCAATTATGTAAAATGGGCTACAACTGTCTTTTTATAGATACAGGTGTCACTGTCTTTAGAAGAAGTGATGATTCAGTAGCTTTTAAGGGAGTATTAGAGGGTCAGCTATACCTAGTTGATTTCAATAGAGCTGAACTCGATACTTGCTTAATCGCGAAGACTAACATGGGTTGGCTCTAGCATCGCCGACTAGCCCATGTTGGGATGAAGAATCTTCACAAGCTTCTAAAGGGAGAACACATTTTGGGACTAACAAATGTGCATTTTGAGAAAGACAGGATTTGTAGCTCATGCCAAGCAGGGAAGCAAGTTGGTGTTCATCATCCACATAAGAACATCATGATGACTGACAGGCCACTCGAGCTCCTCCACATGGACCTTTTCGGCCCGATCGCTTACATAAGCATCGGCGGGAGTAAGTACTGTCTAGTTATTGTGGATGACTATTCTCGCTTCACTTGGGTATTCTTTCTACAGGATAAATCTCAAACCCAAGAAACTTTGAAGGGATTCTTGAGACGAGCTCAAAATGAGGTCGGTCTAAGGATCAAGAAAATAAGAAGCAACAACGGGACGGAGTTCAAGAATTCACAAATTGAAGGCTTCCTTGAGGAGGAGGGCATCAAGCATGAGTTCTCTTCTCCCTACACGCCACAACAAAATGGTGTAATGGAGAGGAAGAACAGGACTCTATTGGACATGGCAAGGACCATGCTTGATGAGTACAAGACTTCTGATCGGTTTTGGACCGAGGTGGTCAATACCGCTTGCTACGCCATCAACCGATTGTATCTACACCGAATCCTCAAGAAGACATCATATGAACTCCTCATTGGTAAAAAGCCCAATGTTTCATATTTTAGAGTCTTTGGTAGCAAATGTTTTATTCTTGTTAAAAGAGGTAGAAAATCAAAATTTGCTCCTAAGGCTGTAGAAGGCTTTTTACTAGGATATGATTCAAACACAAGGGCATATAGAGTCTTTAACAAGTCCACTGGACTAGTTGAAGTTTCTTGTGACATTGTGTTTGATGAGACTAACGGCTCTCAAGTAGAGCAAGTTGATCTTGATGAATTAGATGATGAAGAGGCTCCGTGCATCGCGCTAAGGAACATGTCCATTGGGGATGTGTGTCCTAAGGAATCCGAAGAGCCCATTCAAGCACAAGATCAACCATCCTCCTCCATGCAAGCATCTCCACTAACACAAGATGAGGATGAGGCTCAAGATGATGAAGGAGAAGATCAAGAAGATGAGCCACCTCAAGAAGAGGACAAGGATCAAGGGGGAGATGCAAATGATCAAGACAAGGAGGATGAACAAAATCCAAGGCCGCCACACCCAAGAGTCCACCAAGCAATCCAACGAGATCACCCCGTGAACACCATCCTAGGAGACATTAATAAGGGGGTAACTACTCGATCTCGGGTTGCTCATTTTTGTAAACATTACTCGTTTGTTTCCTCTATTGAGCCACACAGGGTAGAGGAAGCACTTCAAGATTCGGATTGGGTGATGGCAATGCAAGAGGAGCTCAACAATTTCAAAAGGAATGAGGTATGGCATTTAGTTCCACGTCCTAACCAAAATGTTGTAGGAACCAAGTGGGTCTTCCGCAACAAACAAGATGAGCATGGTGTGGTGACAAGGAACAAGGCAATACTTGTGGCCAAAGGGTATTCACAAGTCGAAGGTTTGGATTTTGGAGAAACCTATGCACCCGTAGCTAGGCTTGAGTCAATTCGAATATTGCTTGCCTATGCTACTCACCATGACTTTAAGCTCTACCAAATGGACGTGAAGAGTGCCTTCCTCAACGGACCTATTAAGGAAGAGGTCTATGTTGAGCAACCTCCCTGCTTTGAAGATAGTGAGTATCCTAACCATGTTTACAAACTCTCTAAGGCGCTTTATGGGCTCAAGCAAGCACCAAGAGCATGGTATGAATGCCTAAGAGATTTTCTTATCACTAATGGCTTCAAAGTCGAAAAGGCCGATCCTACTTTATTCACTAAAACCATTGAAAATGATTTGTTTGTATGACAAATTTATGTTGATGATATTATATTTGGGTCTACTAACAAATCTATTTGTGAAGAGTTTAGTAGGATCATGATTCAAAAATTCGAGATGTCTATGAAGGGGGAGTTGAAGTATTTTCTAGGCTTTCAAGTGAAGCAACTCCAAGAGGGCACCTTCATTAGCCAAACAAAGTATATTCAAGATATTCTCACCAAGTTTGGAATGAAGGATGCCAAGCCCATCAAGACACCCATGGGAACCAATGGGCATCTCGACCTCGACACGGGAGGTAAATCCGTAGATCAAAAGGTATACCAGTCGATGATAGGTTCTTTACTCTATTTATGTGCATCTCGACCGGACATTATGCTTTCCGTATGCATGTGTGCAAGGTTCCAAGCCAACCCTAAGGAAGTTCACCTTAGGGCCGTGAAGCGAATCTTGAGATATTTAGTTCAAACACCTAAGTTTGGTCTTTGGTACCCCAAGGGATCCTCATTTGATTTATTAGGATATTCCGATGCTGATTGGGCAGGGTGTAATATCAATAGGAAGAGCACATCAGGGACTTGTCAGTTTCTGGGAAGATCCCTGGTGTCTTGGGTTTCAAAGAAACAAAACTCAGTAGCTCTTTCTACCGCCGAAGCCGAGTACATTGCCGTAGGCCATTGTTGCGCGCAATTGCTTTGGATGAGGCAAACCCTTAGGGACTATGGCTACAAGTTTAGCAAAGTCCCTCTCCTATGTGACAATGAGAGTGCAATCCGCATGGCGGATAATCCCGTTGTACACAGCCGCACTAAGCACATAGCCATTCGGTATCACTTTTTGAGAGATCACCAACAAAAGGGGGATATCGAGATAGCCTACATAAATACCAAAGATCAATTGGCCGATATCTTTACCAAGCCTTTAGATGAGCAATCCTTTACCAAACTTAGGAATGAGCTAAATATTCTTGATTCTAGGAATTTTGATTGATTCCTTGCCCACATAGCTCATTTATATACCTTTGATCATATCTCTTTTTATGTCTATGACTAATGTGTTTTCAAGTATCATCTTATGCTTAGTCATAGGTATTGAAAGGGAAATGGAGTAGTCGGCAAAGAAGGCGCTTCCACTCAACTCCAATTATATCTGCCGGCACTCCGCATCGTTCTCCACTTTGGTATAATCTTCACTCATATTTTTGTGTATGCCAAAGGGGGAGAAAGTTTGAATAAGGGCTTATATCTCACTCATAAGTATCCATTTTTGGCGATTCATGCCAAAGGGGGAGAAAGTATGAGCCCAAAGCAAAAGGACCGCACCACCACCAAATTTAAAAATGACGTTTTCAATTAGATATCTTATTGTGTTCAAAAGGGGGAGAAAGTAGTATCTTAAAAAATTGCAAAACCCTCTTGAACACTAAGAGGAGAATTTTATTTAGGGGAGTTTTTGTTTTAGTCAAAGGAAAAGCATTTGAGACAGGGGGAGAAAATTTCAAATCTTGAGAATGCTTTCTTCAATCTTATCCATATACCTTTGACTATTTGCAAAATGATTTTGAAAAGAATTTTACAAAGAATTTGCAAAACAAAACTCGTGGTGCAATCGTGGTCCAAAATTTTAAGAAAGAAGAAAACAATCCATACACATCTATTTAAGATAAGTATATTGGTTTCAATTCCAAGTAACCTTTGCAGTTACATTATGCAAACTAGTTCAATTCTACACTTTTATATTTGCTTTGGTTTGTGTTGGCATCAATCACCAAAAAGGGGGAGATTGAAAGGGAAATAGGGTCAAACCTTTTCCAATAAGAATTTTGGTGGTTGAATTGCCCAACACAAATTATTGGACTAACTAGTTTGCTCTAGAAAATATGTCTACAGGTGCCAAAGGTTCATAACAAACCAATACAAGTCAAAAGAAAGGGTTCAAACAAAGGGAGCAAAATTAAACCGAAGGCAGCCTTGGTCTGGCGCACCGGACTGTCCGGTGCACCACCGGATAGTGTCCGGTGCACCAGGGAATCCAACTCCAAACTTGCCAGTCTCAGGAATTCTGGAGTCCGCTCCGCTATAATTCACCGGACTGTCCGGTGTGCCAGCGGAGCAACGACTATTTCGCGCCAACGGTCGTCTGCAGAACGCATTCAATGCGCTACAGTGCGCGCTAGAGTCAGAGCAGCGTCAGAAGGCGCACCAGACAGTGTACAATGATTGTCCGGTGCAACACCGGACTGTCTGGTGACCCAGAAGACAGAAGCTCCAACTATCGAACCCTAACGGTCGGGTGACATGGCTGGCTCACCAGACAGTGTCCGGTGGCGCACCAGACTGTCCGGTGCGCCATGCGACAGACAGCCTCCCAACGGCCACTTTTGGTGGGTGGGGCTATAAATACCCCAATCACCCCACCATTCATTGGATCCAAGTTTGCTGACTTCCTACACCTTACAAGAGCTATAACATTCAATACAAGACACACCAAAGAGATCAAATCCTCTCCCAGGCCCAAAGATTACTCCCAATCAAAAAGTGGTTAGTAAGAGAGTGACTTGTGTTCATTTGAGCTCTTGCGCTTGGATTGCTTCTTTTCTTTCTCATTTTTTCTTGTGATCAACTCAATTGTAACCGAGGCAAGAGACACCAATTGTGTGGTGATCCTTGTGGGGACTTAGTGTCTCGTTTGATTGAGAAGAGAAGCTCACTCGGTCTAAGTGACCGTTTGGGTGAGGGAAAGGGTTGAAAGAGACCCGGTCTTTGTGACCACCTCAACGGGGAGTAGGTTTGCAAGAACCGAACCTCGGTAAAACAAATCACCGTGTCACACTCTTTATTTGCTTGAGATTTGTTTTCGCCCTCTCTCTCGGACTCGATTTTAATTCTAACGCTAACCCCGGCTTGTAGGTGTGCTTAAACTTTGTAAATTTCAGATTTGCCCTATTCACCCCCCCTCTAGGCGACTTTAACATAGGAAGGGTGACAAGAAGAAAAATAAAAAGAAAAATGTGGTCTACTATGAGACCGACTCTTCATCACCTTCCACATCCGACGTTGAGTCTACAACTTCAAAACCCCAGAGCATAAGAAGTATAGTAGGATGCCTCTTTGCTATCCTCGCATTCCTAAACGCGCTCCTCTACTTTCCGTACCCCTAGGCAAACCACCATATTTTGATGGTGAAGATTATTGTATCTGAAGTGATAAAATGAGGCACCAGCTAACCTCATTTCACGAAAGCATATGAGATATTGTTGAGTTTGGAACGCAGGCGCCACAGGCGGGTGATGAGAACTAGCTCTGATGAGGCCACCAAATAAGACATTTTAACTCCCAAGCAACTTCTATACTCCTCGGTTTCTTGTGTCGAGAGGAGTATAATAAGGTGCAAGGGTTGAAAAATGCCAAAGAAATTTGGGATGTCCTCAAGACGGTGCATGAAGGGTACGAGGTGACCAAAATCACCAAGCGCGAGACGATCGAGGGAGAGCTCGGTCGATTCGTCCTCAACAAAGGAGAGGAGCCTCAAGCGATATGCAACCGGCTCAAAACAATGGTCAACCAAGTGCGCAATCTCGGGAGCACCAAATGGGATGACCATGAAATGGTCAAGGTTATTCTAAGATCTCTTGTTTTTCGTAATCCTACTCAAGTTCAATTAATTCGTGGAGATACTAGATACAAACAGATGTCTCTCAAGGAAGTAATTGGCAAGTTTGTGAGCTTTGAACTTATGATCAAAGACTCCAAACATATTGTCAACTTGGAGCAAGGCGCCACCTCCACACCTAAGGCACAACCCGTAACCCGTTGCATTCAAAGCAATGGAAGAGAAGAAGGAAGAGTATACACCAAATAGACTTCCAATCGATGCCTCCAAGTTTGACAATGAGGAGATGGCTCTTATCATCAAGAGCTTTCGGCAAATCCTCAAGCAAAGGAAGGGAAAGGACTACAAACCCTGCTCCAAGAGGGTTTGCTATAGGTGTGGTAAGTCCAGTCACTTTATTGCTAAATGTCCATATACAAGTGACAATGACAGGGACGACAACAAGAAAGGGAAGAAGAAGATGGTGAAGAAAAGATACTACAAGAAGAAGGGTGGCAAGGAGCACATGGGGCGGGAATGGGACTCCGACGAGAGCTCCATCGACTCCTCCTCCAACGAGGACGCCGCCAACATCGCCATCAACAAGGATCTTCTTTTCCCCAACGTCGGTCACAAATGCCTCATGGCTAAGGACGGCAAAAAGAAGAAGGTACATTCTAGAGATACCCCCAAATATACTACTTCCGATGATGAGGGTAGCTCTAGTGATAAAACCTCACCAAGGACCAAACGAAAAAGATAAATGAATTGATAGAATCCATTAACGAGAAGGATGATCTCTTGGAATGCCAAGAGGACTTGCTCGTTAAGGAAAATAAAAAATTTGTTAAGTTGAAAAATGCTTATGCTCTAGAGGTAGAAAAATGTGAAAATTTATCTAAAGAGCTTGATATTTGCAATGATTCAATTACCTGTCTTAGAACTGAAAATGCTAGTTTAAATGCTAAGATAGAAGAATTGAATGGTTGCAATGTTTCTACATCTACTGTGAACATGTCATCATTTGCACTAGATGTAGAGATGTTAATATTGATGCTATGAATGATCACCTTAATATGATTAAAGAACAAAATGATTACATAGCTAAATTAAATGCTAAAATTGCCGAGCATGAGCTTGAGAATGAAAAAATTATATTTTCTCGTAGCATGCTCTATAATGGGAGAGGCCCTGGCATTAAGGATGACATTGGCTTCCAACAAAGGAGCCAAAGCAACATCAAACTTAATGCCCCCAAGAATAGATTCTCAAATTTTGTTAAGGGTAAGGCTCCCACGGTTCAGGATAGAGAGGGTTACATTTTATATCCTGAGAACTATCCTGAGCACAAAATTAGGAAAATTCATGCTAGAAAAACTCATACTATTTCTCATGCTTATATGTATAGTAATGAGGCATCTAGGTCTAGACATTCAACTCATATCAAAATGCCTAAAAAGAAAATTATCAATACATCAAATGAACATAGCATTTCATTTAAGACTTTTGATGCATCTTTTGTGCTAACTAACAAATCAGGCAAAGTAGTTGCCAAATATATTGGGAGCAAACACAAGAGTCCCAAGACTTGTGTTTAGGTATCCAAGATGCTTGTTTCTAATGTGAAAGGACCCAAGACCGTTTGGGTACCTAAGAACAAGGCCTAAATTTGTTTTGTAGGTTTATGCATCCGGCGGGTCAAGTTGGATAATTGATAGCGGTTGCACAAACCACATGACAGGGGAGAAAAAGATGTTCTCCTCATATGAGAAAAATGATGATCCCCAAAGAGCGATTACATTCGAGGATGGAAATCAAGTTTTGGTCAAAGGTTTGGGTAAAATTGCTATATCTCCTGACCATTCCATTTCTAATGTTTTCTTGTAGATGCTTTAGATTAAAACTTGCTTTTTGTTTCTCATTTATGCAAAATGGGTTACAACTGTCTATTTACTGATGTTGGTGTTACTGTCTTTATAAGAAGTGATGATTCAATAGCTTTTAAGGGAGTGTTAGATGGTCAACTATATTTAGTTGATTTGAATGATAACAATGTTGAACTAGACACTTGCTTAATTGCTAAGATTAATATGGGCTGGCTCTAGCATCGCCGACTTGCTCATGTTGGGATGAATAATCTTCACAAGCTTCTAAAGGGGGAACACATTTAGGACTAACAAATGTTCATTTTGAGAAAGACAAGATTTGTAGCGCATATCAAGGAGGGAAGCAGGTTGGAGCTCATAATCCACACAAGAACATCATGATGACCGACAGGCCGCTTGAGTTACTCCACATGGATCTATTCGGCCCGATCGCTTACATAAGCATCGGCAGGAGTAAGTACTGTCTGGTTATTGTGGATGATTATTCTCGCTTCACTTGGGTATTCTTTTTGCAGGAAAAATCTCAAACCGAAGAGATCTTAAATAGATTCTTAAGATGGGCTCCAAATGAGTTCAGATTGAGAATCAAAAAGATTAAAAGCGATAATGGAACAGAGTTCAAGAATTCACAAATTGAAGGATTTCTTGAAGAAGATGACATCAAGCATGAGTTCTCTTCTACCTACACACCTCAACAAAATGGTGTAGTGGAGAGGAAGAATAGAACTCTAATGGACATGTCAAGGACCATGCTTAATGAGTACAAGACACCAGATCGGTTTTGGGCGAAGGCGATTAACAATGCTTGCTATTCCATCAACCGACTCTACCTTCACCGAATCCTCAAGAAAACATCGTATGAACTCCTCACCGGTAAAAAGCCCAATGTTTCTGATTTTAGAGTTTTTGGGAGCAAATGCTTTATTTTTATTAAGAGAGGTAGAAATTCTAAATTTGCTCCTAAAGCAGTAGAAGGCTTTTTACTTGGTTATTGAAAGGGAAATAGGGTTAACCTTTTCCTACAATTAATTTTGGTGGTTGAATGTCCAACACAAACATATGGACTAACTAGTTTGCTCTAGAATACATGTTTTACAGGTGCATAAGGTTAAACACAAACCAATAAAAGATTCAAGTTAGGGACTCAATTTGAAACGGAGCAAACAACTTGAGTGTGATGTGGACTGGTGCAACTGACTGTTCGGTGTGCCACCGGACAGTGTCCGATGCACCATGTCCGTACGAAGAAGAACCAGCCACTCTCGGGAAAAATGAGCCACGCTCCGCTATAATTCATCGGACTGTCCGGTGTGCCAGTAGAGCAACGACTACTCACTCCAATGGTCGACTGCAAAAGCCGCTAACAATGGAACAGTGAAGAATAGTGCACACAGAGTCAGAGTCGCAGAGTCAGAGGCGCCCCGGACACTGTCCGGTGTGGCACCGGACTGTCCAGTGCCGCAAGAAGACAAAGCTCCAACGGTCGACCGAGCTCCGAACCCTAACGGTTGGGTGATGTGGTGGCTCACCGGACAGTGAACAGGACCTGTCCGATGGCGCACTAGACTGTCCGGTTCACCCATCGCCAGTAGCCTCCCCAACGAC